>JALAZF010000132.1:6367500-11167500 GCA_022829125.1 Lathyrus tuberosus | reverse complement strand
TATTTCTAAGAGGGAAGAAAGAAGATTATGAAAGCAAAGCATCATTAAATGCTTAAACAACACAAATTGAATGATTAAAAGATGAAGGAACAAATTAGAATGTGGATGCATATCCACACTCAAGTGACTTACCATTAGCCCTGAAATAGTTAGTGTAATTATTTACAAGTGAAGAAACAAGTTAAAATGAACAAGTAAGGCTTAAACAAATTCAATAACCAAAGTAAAAGCATCTTAAAGGTTAAGGAAAGCATAAGGTCAGAATGCACATCATAAGAATGTTCCCTAATGCTATGAGACCAAACACAAATCAAATGCACACAAACAATGCCTTAAACCACAAAGAAATGCATTATGAAAGAAGTAGATGAAAAATGAGTGGATATGCAAAGTGATCATGCATTAATGCTTCATGAAAGGTTAAAGTCAGAACCAATGTCATTTAAGAATGGTCTTACAATACTTATGAATCATCATGTAGTTCATAGATGAAATGATGCAAGAAGAAGAGATGAGAAAAAGAAAATAAATGAGAAACAAGTTCACTAAGACACACAAAGTTACATATCAAAGATGCATATCATTTAAAATGATTGATGAATGCACATGGGCAATAGCATATCATTGGTGAAGTGCAAATGAAACATGCAAAATGGCATACCAAATGCATAAATGCAACACATAGAGCATAAGGAAAAGTGGGAGATGAAAGCATGTCAAAGTTCAAATTATAACACACAAATTCATATCAAATGAAAACATAAGTCAAAGTGACCTATAATGAAACTAAGATGACCTATAATATCATGCAAATGACCTATAATTGATGCATAAACAAACATCAAATGGTGGCATAAATGCCTCATCAAAACATACAAGAATGAGATAGAACAATGAGCACAAAAAGTAACTTCACATGCAAGACATCAACAATTATCAAAACACAAGATAAAATTGTGAAAATGAGTCACAACCACCCTTAGTTATAAGGGAATCACATCTCAAAAGTATGGTGCAAAACTCAACAAGAAACATGCTCAACAAAGTTCACAAATCCACCTTGAAACATTTCAAGAGAAAGCTCAAATAAGAACATCAAAACACATGATAAAATGATTTTAAAAATAAAAAGAAAATTCATTTGGATGATTTTATGTGTTATTTAACAAATTCAAAAAGAATGGATTAAAAATATTATGTGAAATGGAAGAAACAAAATGTACAAATTTGAGTGTCAATGATGAACATCAATTAAAAGGAATTAAAAGAAAATTATGCAATAATATGCAAAAATCCACAAAGTCAGAAAAAAAAAAAGAAAATTATTTAAATGTTTTAAGAACACACATGAATTAATTTGTGAATTTTAGGGTTTATTTGCTATTTTTAATAAAAGGAAACCAAACAGATATGGAAAAGAAATTAAAAATAATAAAAGAATAAAGAGGGGGTGCAGAGAAAGTAATTCGCCAGTTAAAAGGTATGTTGGGCTCCAATAAGGGTGTGCAAATAGAAATTAGAAACCCAATCCACTTATGTGTAATTGTATGTGATAGTGTGCATCATCAGTTAATGCGTGCAATCAATCATGACCATTAGATGACATTAATCATAAACAATCATCAATCTAACACTCCACAATTCAGGCACACGACAATTATCACGCACACACCCACATGTAACTTCTCAGAATTAAAAACAAAGCACGTGATAAGCCACATACTATTTTAATGTGCTGGAAAAATAATGTACGTTGGATCAAAGTCAAAATGAGATCATCACACAAGTAAAACAATCATGTGGATAAGATGCAAGGATCATGGTAACAATGATGCACACTTGTACACGTGATCAATTCAGATATCAAAATGAAACACGTGAAATGCACATGCTTTTTAATGTGTTGGCACTATATTAACCACACGATGAGGAGGATCCAACGGCCACGATATAAAACTCATAAACCCTAGCACATTCAAACCCACCGGCCGGAGAAGGACCTCCTGTCATCTTCTCCGGCGAACCCAACCGTCTGCAAATTTTCACATGTCCAGAAATCCACAAATCGCATACCAAAATGAAGAGGAAGTGAAGGAGATCATGAATATGAAATTAGTTTCCAAAGATCATGCACGTACACCACAAACCGAACCAATACATTTTACCCTAAATTCACAACTAAGCTCCTAAAGAGCCTATCAACTAGCCAGGACTCACACACAGCCTCTAATAAGCTCAAATCATCAAAAAACACACCATAACCAGTGATTAAACGTAAGGAAAGTTGAGAAGTAAAAACCTGAACCTTGTAGAACTTGTGTCTTCAGAAGACCAGAGAAGAGATCTTGAATTCTTGAGCTCTGATGTGGCCAAATAAAGGCTTTGGAGCTTGAAATCGTGAAGAAAACCAAATTGAAGATTCAACTTAATTGAAGTGGAGCTTGATTAATAGAACTTATCCACTCTTGTTCTTGATAAAAAATGGAACAATGATGATGATGGAGATGAAATGTAGAAGGAGGTTGATGAATTCGTGTGGAGAAAAAAAGAGTTCAGAGAGAAAAACTTGAGAGTGATTTGAGAGAAAGAGTGAGAATGAAGTGTTGTCGTTCAATTTGTGAGAGTTTTTGATTTATATGTTGAGTTAGTTGGTTTAAACATGGTCAAATGAGTTGAACAGGTGTGGTTAAGTGAGTGCACCCTAACTAACTGAGTCAAGGTAGTTAGGGGCGAGTGAATGAGCTTGTGATATGGTGAGGAGTGTTTATAATGTTATGGTGGAGCTGAGAGAAAAGAGTGGTGGTGATGGAAACATGCTGCAGCGAGGAAACTTGCTAAACAAGTTTTATTCCTTTCCATTTCCATGTATGCCAAAGCATGTATGTATGTGTGTAAGGGAATGTGTGGGCACAAATGTGGAAATGGTTGAATGGGGTGGTTGATGTAAGGATGCGTGTGAATTAATAAAATAACAACAATGTGAACATAACACGCTATTCTTGGCAGCCTGCAAGTATGGAAGTTTGAAGATGAATTTCTCTCACAGTGGTGCATGAAATCATGAGCTTTAGGTGTCAATGGAAAGAGGATAGATCATAGACCAATATTGGTGTGAATTTTGAGTTGAATAAAGGTGTGTAAGATGATGTAAAATGGCTTGAAACATCATGGTACCAAACTGGTTTAAGGGCGAGGCCAACTGAATTGTGCATGGCACCATGGCTTGCAAATTTTCAGCATGACACCCTCAACTTGGGACTATCATAACTATCTTATAACTTGCTCAAATTAAAAAATGTCCAACATGAACATCGAAGAGGGCATGGAAAGGAACAACTTTGATGTTGGAAAGTTTTACATTTGAATCTTCCTTAATGGGGAAAAATGGCTTGACTTTTGGCACACCAGGTGTTTGTCAAAATTATGGCGCGTGGGCCTAGTCTTGCCTTGCCATGACTTGGTTTTTGACCTAGTTTTACCAAACTTTAATCAATCATAACTCTCTCAATATTGATCCAATGGAGATGTTATTTATATGGATTTGAAGCTTAGAACATGAACTTTAATTGGATCCACTTGAGCCTGAGGTTTGGAGCTTTTATCTTGGAGAAAGAGAGCCTCAAAATGTAGTGCAAAATGGTCCAAACTTGCCATTTTTGGAAACCCTAAAGTTTCTATTTTTGGCAGTTTTGTGACTTCTTGATTTTTCATTATTCCTCCATCATTTCTTGATAAAATCTTGTCCAATGAACATATATAACATGAATTTCATGAATTTGATCTTAAAAAGTCAGGAGTTGACTTTTTTCACTGTACAGTTGACTTTTTCCCCAATTTTTTTATTATCAAGCAACTGATCAATTGAACCTCTTTTGAAATGAATCAATGGCCAATCTTCCATCCTTAGACACTTGATATTATGTAGAAAACATTGAGATCAAGTTTGAATCAAAATTTCATCAGGTGACCACTTGAATCCAAAACCCTAATTTGATTGTTTTTGTGATAGGAGGTGATGCATTGCCCAATCTTCTTGATGATTTCCCTTCTTTCAATGACTTTTGGGATCAATTGGGATGATATATAATGTAAGAGACCTTTGAGGATTGTGAGAGACCCTTGACTCTTATTCTCTTGCTTTGGATGATCCACCTCTTTGAGAAACAACTGATCACATGCCCTTATGCAAGGTGCAATGCTAAATGCTTAATGTTTTATTTTTCTATGCTTGAATGCAATGCAATGAAATGAAAGCTCATGCTAAATGATATGAAGAATGAGAGGGAAAATTTTGGGGTATTACACCTTGATGAGTATGAAGACCTTGTAGCTTGAGAATACCAAGATGTTGAGACTATCTCCTTGCTCATTGCTTTGAAAACCAACTCCTCCTCTTGAGGAAAACCAAGATACCTTGATCCCATGTCTAGAACCAATGCAATGTATGAAAAGATGATGCAAATGAAATGAAGCATAAGCCAATTAAGGTTTAAAAAGGGAGGGAAAATTTTGGGGTGCAACAACGTTCTCAATAAGGATCCATGACTCTAGGAACCTACCAATTATAGAGCCTACCCATGGGGTTCCTTTGATCAGAGATACCAATTATTACCCGTTGTTCTAGCTGACCTGAGAACATGATGAACCTGTGATCCTGAGCATCACATTGCATTCATTTGCATACCATTACATCTGCATCCATCAGCATTGCATATCATTTTCCAAGACACAAAAAAATAACACCCATCGTTTTGTCCATAACCCACAGTTGATTTCCCGACACCCATATCAGACTTGAAGCAACTTTTGAAAGATCATGGACTCATGAGAGCATAACCAGTTTGCATCAAGAGAAGATGTTGACTTGATCAAAAACCAGGTGGACCAACTTGGGAAAGCTATGATAACCTTGGCACGAAGAGAGGACAACCTTCAATGACCTATAATTATTGAGAATGTCGTTTCACCTCAAGTAAACGTCCATGTTCGGCCTCAGCCTGTAAGGATCTTAGTTGAGAACCAGGTTATACAAGAGCGTCACATTGTACAAGAAGGGCATTCCTCATCTCATGATGTTGTTGAGTACCATAGTTTTGCATTCCATAAGCCAAATTTCTAAGGGACATGCTCTGTGATGAAAACCAATGACCCACAAGCTGTTGAGATTGCTGAAAGATGTCGTGTGTTGGAAGAAAGACTTAAAGCCATAAAAGGACGTGATGCCTTTGGTCTCGATGCTTTAAACATGTGTTTCATACCTGACCTAGTAATCCTCTAAAGTTAAGACACTGAATTTTGAGAAATATAGAGGGGATAGCTGCCCAAAGCAATATTAGGTGATGTTTTGCAGAAAAATGACTTCCTATGCTCACAACGATAAGCTAATGGTTTCACTGTTTTCAAGACAGTCTGAGTGGGGCATCATTGAGTTGGTACATGCAGCTAGAGAGTAGCAACATCCAATCATGGTCGGACTTAGCTAACGCCTTTTTGAAGCAGTACAAATACAATCTTGACATGGCTCCCGACCGCATGCAACTGCGAGGTTTATCTCAAGAGAGCAACAAATCCTTCATAGGGTATGCTCAAAGATGGAGAGAGTTTGCTGCTCACCTTTAACTACCACTTTTATAGAGAGACTTGGTTGACTTATTCTTGGATACATTGCAAGGTACATACTTTGAAATGATGATAGGCAGCGTGTCATCAGACTTTTCTAATTTGGTGTCAACTAGAGAACGCATCGAGAGCATGATCAAAAGTGGAAAAATCCAAGATGCCTCAAACATTCAGGTTAGTGAGAGTGAATCCATTGTGAGTTCTCAAGAGGAAGATGAGGATGAAATTAATGCAAGATGGGAAACCCCAAAAGCTTCACCTTCAGTGCCTTATCAACAGTACCCAAGCATCCTAGCTGTTCAGAGTCAACAACCTTATAGATTTCCATATCAGATGCCTATTCCTCCATATGGTCAATATACTCTTGTCAATAGCAGTCCCCCTCATCAACAACATATTGCACAACAACAGCTATGCCAACAGCAGCATGTTCCGCAACGGTGACGCTACTACATTCAAAGACCAAAAAGGCATTTTGATCCATTGCCAATGCCATATAGTCACATACTACCACATTTGATCCATAGTGGATTGGTAGAGCCGAAAGGATTGAATCCAGGGCCTCTTTCATACCCACCATGCTTTGACCCCAATGCCCAATGTGGCTTCCATGCTGGTGCACCAGGACATTCAACCAAAGATTGCAAACAAATAAAGAATAAGGTTCAGGATCTGATTGAGTTCGAGCTGATCTCATTTACGCCTCAAGGAATTCAAATCAACATTAATCCTTCACTTGGTCAGGCGGGCCCATCAGTCCATGTTATCGAAGAAGTTGTTGAAAATAGGTGTGAAGGATGTTATCATACTGGCCTCGATGAGTAATTATGAAGAAGGCTAGCCCAACAGCGAATCAAGAGAAAAAAGCCCATTTCCAACACTGGCAATCTTTAGATCACATCATTACTTTGAATCTGTAGTTTCTTTTTTGTTAAGTGCTACTTGCTTTTAGACATTGTTGTTAATTAATGGTATTGTTAATAAAATGAGCATGCATGTTTTGAACAAATCCATTTGTATTCACTCATATTTTCTCATTTATTGCAAAAAATCACAAAAATATTTCTCCATTTCACTTCATTTATCACACCGTGCTTTTAGCAAAGATTGAAGGGATGATGATGAAAACAATATACCCATAATTGCTAACTGTATGCTTTCGGATAAAGTCCTGCTGAAGATGTACATACAATGTTTCAAATCCCCAAACACTGGAGAGATAAGGAGTTAGTCCCTAATCAACCACTTCGAGCCTATAAGTAGGTGTTTCTTTTGGATCTCACAAACCCTTACGCTTAACCTGGGGAAGGGTAGTGTTCAGTTAACCTGACTATATATTCGAATTACAAGATGAGACATCCCACCTGTAGATCAACCACATGATATTCTTTGCACACATCCTGAAGTGTCGAAAGAACCATGCAAAATCCAAAGTCATGGCAATTGTTCTTCAATGAACAATGACTTGGCAGTCACACCCCTTTATCAAAAAAAGAAAAAAAAAGTCTGCTAAGTCGAATAACCAAAGAGGCGACTTAGGCAAAAATCAGGGTAATCCCGGTGGACCAAAAGCTTCAAAGAGTGGTCCAAGCAAAAGTTAGGGATCAAAAAGCAAAAAGAAAAAAAACAATCAAAAGAGGTCGTGTAAATCCTCAGCACAAAAACAAAATAAGGTTACTGTAATTTCAAGAAAATATTGAATCATCATCTTCGCTCTTACATTGTCAAACTCTTTTGGAAGATGAATGTGTGTGTTGAACTAACTGAGCGTAGGACTGAAGATCATCACGAAGAAAGGGTGGGTACAAATTAAAATTTGAGCCTTATATCCTTTGTTTCAATAACCGTGAACCAAACCATGTTACAACCCTCAAAAGACCTAATTGAGACGAGGTTTATTCTGAAAGCACACTGCAACAAGGTTGCGTAAACTAACTCCTAGATATTTGCTAATCTTCTGAATTGGTTTCATATTCTTGTTATATCTTTCACACACCAACTAAATCAGCACTGCGCTTGGACTAATGGTCCACTTGTAACACACTATCACATCATTCCAATAAATGAATTTTCAAAACTGCATGAATAACACATTAAAATTACCATTTCTGAGCGAACAATTTTAACTACAATTTCGTACTTGACATCAAGAAATTCCGACAAGGAGCAACCAAAGAGGAACTTGATCATTCGTTAGTGCTGACTCGAATCAAGACATTCTCATAACCTTGTGAATCTGGGGCAATTCCCTCAAAGACTCGGGAAGGGGCAGACTAACACAAGATTCATACTCTAGGGCAAATCATCTCAGGGCATGTCATGGTATAATCCCTTCGTAGGAGAATTCCTTCAAAGACCCTACAAATTGGGGCAGACAAATTTCAAAGAGCAAAAGCCTTAGGGCAGAGCTAAAGCAGAATCATCATGCATTGGTCACGTCGTTATGCTCATACAATCATTTGCAAGCCATCATGGCATATCAGCTAGAAGTTGAGGTTCTCTCAGGAACAAACGCATAACTTCAGCAAGGGATCAAGCTTGAGGCACCAAGAGCATCCGTATTTGTCCATTGATCATAGTATCTTCCGTTTTCGAGTGTCGGGAAGTCAAATATTTTCACCAACCAAAAGTCCAACCTTAATTGGCACCTCCAAAAGTCCAACCTTGCTTGGTACCTCTCAAAAGTCCAATCCATATTGGCAACTACCAAAAGTCCACCCTGTTGGCACCTTCATAAAACCAATCACTTGCTTGCATTCACATATGCATCACATACAACATACATGCATAACATGCATACATAACACAACTTTTTCCGTCAACCCTTTGACGATGATATTACCTAGATAAAGCCTTTTCTGTCAACCCTTTGACAATGTCACTCCTTAGTGAAGCTATTTCCACCAACCCTTTGGTGATGATAAACCTAAATTGTTCTTATCCGTCAACCCTTTGACAATGACTAATTCTTTTCCATCAACCCTTTGATGATGCCATCAACAATTTGATGACGATATTACCTAAATTTGTTCTCTTCCATCAACCCTTTGACGATGTCACTCCTTAGTGAATTACTCCCTAAACCCCGGAGTTGATATTTCTTACTTCCTCAACCCCCCTAATTGATATCTTGTTTTCGCGACCCCCAAGTCGATATCATTGTTAATGCTTCTTCAACCCCCGAGTTGATACATTATCCTGATTGTTTTTCACCCCCGAGTTGATATCATTATCTTTATTCTCTCGGCCCCGAGTCGATATCATATCTTTACTTCCCAACCCCCGAGTTGATATATTATCTTGATTGTTCTCAACCCCCGAGTCGATGCATTTGTCTTTATTTCTTCAGCCCCCGGGCTATTGTTGCCTTTACCTTTTCCAACCCCCGAGTTGATGTCATTTTGTCTTAATGTTTCTTTAACCCCCGAGTTGTCTTATTATTTTGATTTGTTCTCGAGCCCCAAGTTGATAGCGTATTTGTTTTTCTCAATGTCAATATCCCCAGTGAATCCTTTCATGTTGCTTCATCTAATCCCCAATAATCTTTCATTGGCAACCAGAAATAAAGCCCTACAAAAATTCCAGTTACCTAGTTGCATTCCCACATGCTCGCATATCAATCATCAGCATACCTATGCATAACATTCTCTCCGAAATGGGAAGCTTCATCAAAAATAAACAAAATTCATCTGCATTCATACACGTACCTAAATATCCCCAGCAGTTGCATCCATACATGCATCTCCATGCATATTTCCACCCAAAGTGGAATGACATACAAAAATCATACATGACATAATCCAGGATCCAAGGTCAATCATAAGTATCCTGGTCTATCTTCTTTCAAAGTTGGTCGTATTTCCCATAATAGAGTTAATACCCCGCATGTGCTCATGGAATTATTTCCAAGCAAGTCTTTCTTCAACTTTGTGTTGATAATAATGTTCCCCAGGATCTTCGCTATTCTTTTTCCCTCCAAACAGAGGTTACCCTAAGAAGTCTCTTATGAGATTTTCCCCTGCAGAGCTTTGCCAATAAACTGGTTCATCTTGAACGTCATTGCACCTTTATTACATTTCTCTCTTCATTTCACCTCTGCATTTCGAAGGACAAAATTCGGGGTATTTTCGTATTTAATTATCTTCCACAATGAATGTAGGAAGACCGCTGTCATTCGTACCTTCTGGTTCAAGTTAATTAAATAGGGGCATCTGTCATAGCCCAATTTTGTCCGGGCATTTTAAAATTTTCTTGTATATGACTTTATTTTCACTTTGCATCATCTGTATAGCATAACATGTCTTTCATCATAAATAATGTATAAAACGTCTGTCAGAATAAACTCTCGAATATAGAGACAGACCAGTTGAATTAATTTTTTAACTGTGCGCAAAATCAACGGACAAAAAGTTTCAAAATTAAGCTTGCAGACGACTGTAATATTAATCTATGCTTCGCGTAGTTTAACATGGTGTGCTCTTTTTAATTTTTCGACAACTTTTTCAGTCGCTTTTTTTATCAACTGAGCCTTTTAACCAGTCAAAACTTATTTTAAAATCTAATCTAATGTCGTACTTTTCCGAATCGTTTATTTCGCGCTGATCATTTTAGTACATTCAATTTAATTTTTTGGGCACTTTCACGCCCGACTTTTAATCATAATTTATTTATTTTTAATCAAATTAATAAGTGTAATTATTTCGAATTAATTAAATAATTAGTTTGATATTATTTTAATATAGTTGATTTTATTTTTTATTTATTTTTATTTTAATTACAAATTCCTTTTAATTTAAAAAAAAAATTGCATTGGATTCCATTTGCCAATTATATACAGCCAGCGGCCAGCTGTATGGTTTTTGTAGTATTTGCTATCCAAATTGTAACTCCACGTGATAGAAAAGAGCAAATGAAGGAAAACGGTTTTGGGAGCCCCATTAAACAATCCACACGCCCCACTACCTCACAAAACCACTATATCATACACTCTTTCTTTTCCGTAACAAACAATATATTTTTCAACCAGATCATTACACAGGTTCCACATTATTAATTTCTTGAGGAAATAACAGTTGTCCATCCCTTTCTACTATCTCATTTTTCCAAATAAGATATAAAAAAAATAAGCCATTTTATAAAGACTCTCTCTCTCTCTCTCTCTCTTTCTCTCTCTCTCTCTCTCTCTCTCTCTCTCTCTCTCTCTCTCTCTCTCTCTCTCTCTCTATTTTGAGTGAAAAAAGATGATCCTCACAACCATTAATCACCCTTCTTTATCCTTTACACTAATACTCCCTCCATCTCTTTTCCATAAACTCATCCCTCACACAACATTACTCATCTTTCCTCTTTTTTTTTTGCTGCTGCAGATAACAAACAAAAAACACATCATTAAACTCCCTCCTTCAACCCATCATCTCCTATACCTTCATCCTCCAAAATACAACCCCCATTGTCGTGCTAATCTTATCCTATTTAACCACACTTTAAACTACATACTTACAAAACAACCAAAACGTAAAACAAGTTTAACCCCACTGTTGCCTTTTCTAGCAAGCTTCTTCGCCAGTGCGAGTTTCACCAGCACAACAACTGGAAAACCTTCACAGCCATAACCATCGGTGACCACGTCGTGCTTACCCTGTTAACCACCCAATCAAACCGCCAAGTCTCTCTTCACTCTCTTCATTATATCATTCACTTCACCAACTCTATGAAAACACAACTAAAACAACCTTATCCATCTTCCTCAAAATGATGACCTCTCATACAAAACCATAAGTGATGCTGCAACAACAACAACAACTTTTGACCTCCACCGTTTTAGCACTTTTCAAAACTGAGTCATCCTCGAACTAATAGCTCGTTGCTTCGACACCTTACAATGACAACAACGCGGAAACAAGTCTCAACAAGCTCGGCAGTGCTACCCAGTGGTTTTTTTCTCGTTTCGGTAATCTCGTGTTTTGAATTTTTTCTTGTGATATGGTTGTTCAATGAGTGCAATTATTGTATGCTGCTGCTACGTTTTCTTGTTCTCGTTTTGGATGAAGGATTTGTCTTTATTTTAATGCTTGAGTTTGCTAGTTATTTCATTAGGTGTGTGGCTTGAAGAAGATGAATAGTGTTCCATTCCTACATGAAGCACGTTAAAGTTACTTTCATTGTTTTGTTAGTGTAACTTTTTGCTTTTTCTACTTTATATTTATTTTTTTGATTATTTATTTTATTATTTTTATGAGACATGAAAAAAAAAACTTTTTTATTGGGCTCCATTTGTTTCTTCGTTTCAAGCCCGTATGGCCTTTTCCATCTACACCCCATGGTGTTTTTATCTCGTTTATGTTTATTATCAGCGTCATTATATTTCATATATATTGATTCACGTGAGTACATATCAGCTAAGCATGCCTAGCGCAGTGGTTTAGACTACAATCTCCCAAGTGTCAAGTCTTGTGTTCCAATCCTATGTGCCACTATGTCTCTTGTTTTCATGTTTTTTTATTTGTTTTCCATTTTTCAAAGGATTATATATATTATATATTTGTGAATGTGAATTTATATCAGCAATAGGAACATGGGGGAATGATTAAAGCTTCATGCCTCCCGCCCTCAAGTCCTGGGTTCAATCCCTTGCTGCCATTTTTCTTACTTTTTCTCAATGTTTTCCACTATTTTTCATATCTTTTTCACCTTGTTTTTCTGTTTTCTTTCCTTTTTTTAAGCCATTCTAATGAATTTTTTTCTGATTTTTTAAGCCTCCTTCTTATTTGTGACATTATCTTTACAATTCAAATTTTGTTTTTTTCACTTATTTTTGCCCCGATTACGGCCATTGCAAAAGCACCCTTTAATTATGTAAATAATGCGATACTTGTTGAATTTTTGCTTGGTTTCTTTGAATTTTTCCATTATTAAGCATCGGATTTTAATCCATGGATTTGACACTTCCTATGTCGTTATTCCACTAATTATTTTTTCGATATATTGATGGTATTTCGTCGCATTAAGACCCTTGCATATGACATTTCATTTGTTGTCGATATGCACAAACCAGCTTTGAGCACATCACCTAGATTTTTGCTTACACCTCTTGATTTTACTTTGCTTTGTACATTCTTGTGTTGTGTGACTTTGATTCGCATCCTCACATCCCGATTTTAATCCGTGCACACTTCGATTTTACTTCTTTCGATTTAATTTTTGGACGTGTTGTGAATATAACTTGTGTGTTTCTATCTTCTTCACATGGCTTACTCTTGGGCCTTCTTACAATGAGACCGTTATCTTGTGTACTTACACTCATTTATGTTTGTTGATTGGGCTCGATTTAATTGTTTTATTATCTTTTATTCCCATTCAACAAAATGTACCCCCATTCTCATGAAGTGTAATAATTTTATTGCTTTCGTCTTAATTGTGTGCTTTACTCAATTGTTAATCACTTCAAGCATCACATTACACCATTTTCAAACTAATTATTGATTTAATATCAATTCATTTTCAAAACACCTTTGTAAGTGGATTTCTTTTAGCATCGCCATCAACCTCACATAGCTTATTCCTGGGCTTTCTTACAATGAGACTTGCTTTGCACTAGACACTTTTACATGCATTTGCTTGATGGATTCAATCTTTAATTATTTTATCCTCTTTCTGCATTCAACAAAGTGTATCCCACATCTAAACCTTTATAAGTCAGGTGCTTTTGCATTGCCATCACCCACCCCAAAGCATTAAGCCATACCCGACTTGTAAGTCGATCGCTTCATGCATCGCCATCAATTCTAATCTGGTACGCACATTTATATTATAAATATATAATATTTTAAAATATTTTTTTATTGAATAACATATAATTGTAGATAATAAAATTAAAAAAGAAAAATAGAAAAAAAAAATCTATTTCCGATAGATTTTTTACATTAATATGTAAACATTCAGGTTCATCAACTACAAAATTAGTTGATCACCAACTTTCAAATTGCATTCTCTCTTGAGTTCATTCCAATTAGATTCAAGATAGAAATAAATGTTGTGATAATCATTTGATGTGCGAATTATATTGCAATTGTGGCAAATGTCTTGATCGTCTTTATTAATGAGATATGTATAGAAAATCTCCTTGTTTTTTTTTATGGATCCTTGTTAAGAAAACAATATCAAAGATTTTTTTAGGAACATACTGAAAAAATAGTATAAAAAGTAGATTGATTATATATCATGAAACATATTTTATGATAGTTGTAAATAAATTTAACATACCAATTTATTTGATCCATTCAGGAAAGATTCAGTTACATCTACTATCCAAGCATATTCATGAATAACTTGGGTGTATTGTCATGATGATCTTGATGTATGTAGGAAAAGATAAATAAAAGGATTAATGCATTATTGATTTATTTAAAAGAACTATGATGAATTGATAAAAATTGAATCTCTAATGTTGGACCTCCAATATCTAAAAACTCTGGATTAAAATAGAAAATACTAATATTTAATAGACATTGCAAATTTTGGTATAGATGTAATATATAAGAAAAAATTATTAGAATGAAAAATGTCGTTGATCGATGACCTTGTAGATGGGAATCAATGATTGGTTCTTTGTCATCTAATGATTCAGAATCAGAACCATGAGGAAAATTATGGTCAGAATTAGAATTAGATGAAGATTCAATGCAGCGTGTGGTGTAAAGTCTTTGATAACCTCATTGAGAGTTTGTTGCGGCGCGAAAATTACCCGAGCGTCTATACGCTTGAAATAGACTCAGAGTTGCCACCAAAGTTTTTACTAGAAGGGAAACGTCGATAAAAGTCTTAAAGGAAGAAAAGATGGTCATCGCAACTAGTTGAGGGTTCGAGAGTCGGTTATGTGTAGGGGATGTGTTATCACCCCTCACATCCGTTGTACTCAACGGGAATCTCCTAATAGGCTAGGGTTAAGTATTCTTAAGGGAATGTTTGCAATCGTTTTGTTTATTTATTAAAAGGGATATTTACAAAAGATTTAAAGAGGGGGAATGTTAGTTTTTATTATTGCGCTCACCAGGGTTTCAAAACCTTGTGCCCACGTATTCCCAAAGTGTGTTAGATGTCAATCATGATATATTTTTGTATGAATTATTTGGCATTTTCCATGACTTTTCCAGGTGGAATATGTTGATTTTAGTGTGGAATGTTGTTGTTGTGCGTTATTTGAAATATACTTGTGGTGCTTGTAATGTGTGTGCTAATGTGCAGAATAGGAGTGAAAAGATCAAAGTTTGAAGACACAAAGAAATAGTGCAAGCTGCCAAAGAATTGAAATCAACAACAGCATTCGCTAGGCGAGTATTGGCGAATATGCCAGCGAAGGTTCGCCTAGCAAACGTTAGAAGGTGCCAGCGAGGGGGTGGCAGAAAGTATGCAAAAACTTACAGTAGGAAAACTGGGTAAATTCGCTGGGCGAGGAAGCCAGCGAATGCTCGCTGTCATGTTCGCGAGGCGAAGGTGCCAGCGAGGGGGGTGGCAGAAACTTCCACTTTTGAAAACACCCAAACTTCGCTGGGGCGAGTGAGGTAGCGAAGCTTCGCTTCGCGAGTGAAATGGTTCTCCTAGCGAACCCGCGATAATTCCATTGGGCGGTTTAAGTCTGAGGCACTTAAATGTGCCATGTTTTTAGTCATTCGCTAGGCGAATGAATCCTTCGCTAGGCGAAGGGTGCTGTGAAAAAAGTGTATAAATAGATTTTTTTACTTTTTGTAATGAGATCTTTTGCTCATTTTCCATCAGAATTGATAGTTTACAGTATTTTGTTCATCAAAGAGGGTATTTTCGATTGGAGAAGCTGAAGTCACATCCATTCTCGATTAATCGTCATGGATGCTCATTCATCTCCTCTCTTTACTTGTCATCCAAGCTACCATGAGAAGTGGTAGCTAAACACTCAATGTTGAGGTTAGATGTAGTTGATTCTGTTTTTATGTATTGCTTTTGATCTATTGTATATGAACAAAGTCTTTGATCAATATAGCTATAGCTGAAGTTGTTTTCTCTTAAGGCTTTATGTTTGATTTGTTTTACTCTAGACATAGATTCCACAAATCTTGACCTAACAATTTCATCTCTTAAAAACCAAACTCTAGACATAGATTTGGGATTTGCTATTCGCATTGTATTGATCTTAATGATCGTTGCTTAGATTGTTAGCGTGAGACATCATCTAACGGTCTAAACAATGGTACTCACGATTTCGCTTTAGACATAAATGTAGTCGGGAGGATACGCGGTTGTATTGGTCGGAAACCGAGTTCATATGCTTGATTAATCGTTTATACATGGAAAGGATTAGCGAAACCTAACCTTAACATGCTTTTATAAAACCTTTTACAAAATCTTTGTGACAAATTAATCTTTGCTACAAGTGAATGATAAAAATAATTGAGAATCTTTTGAAACTGTTGAACTTATAATAGCACAACTTTTGAACGGCACGCATCAAAATATCAAACAATCCCTGTGGAGACGATAACAAAAACCCACACTAATACTCTTCCAATAAAATGGCGCCGTTGCCGGGGATTGTCAGTTGATATTGCAAGCATTGCGATAGTTGAGTTATTGTAAGCTGTTACCACTTTATCTTGAACTTGTTAATCTGTTTGTTTAGTGTGCAGACTTAGTTTATGCGAGGGAAACTACCGGCGGACCAACTTCTTTTCGATCCTGAGATTGAGAGAACCGCTCGTAGAATCAATAGCCGAACTAGAAGAAGGAGGCAGCTAGCGAAACAGAGGCGGGAACAATAGGAAAGTACTTCTACACCACCACCTGCTCCACAAATACTTCCAATTATGGAGGGAGATCCACCACCACCACCACCTGCTTCTAGGCCATGTACAAATAGTCCGAGGCACAATGCTCAGTTCGCCCGTTATGCACACAATGGTTGTCATGCTGAGATGAAGACCGAAATTCTCCAACTGTTATACCAAAGTCCATTTACGGGTATGGATCATGAAGATCCTTTCACCCATTTGACAAAATTCTATGAAATAGCTGGAGCGACGGGTGCACCGGATGCAGAAGAGGAGTCTCTGTTCAAGAGACTATTCCCGCATTCCCTCATTGGGAAGGCCAAGGAATGGTACCTTGATTAGTCAACTGCCATAATGACTGATTGGAATGCCTTGGAAGAAAAATTTTTGGAAATATTTTTTCCGCACACTCGGTTTATGGAAGCAAAGACCGCCATTGCGGTATTCACACAAGGAGCTAATGAATCTCTCAACGAAGCTTGGGAGAGGTTCAAATCAATGTTACGAAAGTGCAAAGACCATGGTTTTGATGAATTTTCACAAATTCATATATTCAGAAATGGGCTGTAGCTAGTACACAAAACCTTGTTGGATGCCACCGCGGGTGGTTCTTTGTTAAGCAAAACTGCAGCAGAAGCCACAGCTATCATCGATAAAATGGCCTTGAACGATCATCAAGGTAGTCACAATCGTGGACCTGCTCAACGAACTCCGGGAGTGTTGGAATTAGGAACAAGCGATGTTATCCTTGTGCAGAACAAATTGTTATCACAACAGGTTGAGTTGTTAACGAAGCAAATGTCTAAGTTGCCGCAACAATTCAAAGAAATGCATGAATCTTCAAGTAAAAATGTGCAAGTGTTAGTGTGTGAATTATGTCGAGGTGACCATCCGACCGGTTATTGTCCTCCCATTGAGGAGGAAGCAAATTACGCGGGAAATCAAGGTTACCAACCTCGACATCCGTATCAACAAGCCAACCAAGGTTACCAACAAAGGCCTAACCAAGGTTATCAACAACAATGGAGACCGCAAGAAGCCGGACCATCAAACCGTCAACAATATCAAAACTACACTCAACCTCCGCAAGCCCCCGTTGGAAATACAAAGATGGAGGACACTCTTACACAATTTATGCAAATGGCAATCTCAAATCAAAAGAATACGGATGCCGCCATAAGGAATCTTGAAACACAAGTCGGGCAATTATCAAAACAATTGGCCGACCAACACCAAGGGCCCTTTACGGCAAATACGCTTCTGAATCCTAAGGATTGTAAAGCAATTCTCACAAGAAGTGGAAGAGAGATTGACATGGGTGTAGGTAAGAGTGTAGTAGAGGAGGAGGAGGAGGTTGTAGTTGAGAATAAAAAAGAAAAGATAGTGAGGAAATTGAATTAGAAAAAAATGTTGAGGGTGTGTTAGTTGAAAATGAGATAGAAAAAAATGAGAATGAAAAAAATGAGAATGAGAAAAAAATAGAGAGTGGAGAAAGAGTGAAAAGAACTAAGAAGGGAAAAGAGCCGGTGAACAATATTCCAATTCAAAATCTACCATATCCGCATGCTCCTACAAAGAAAGATAGTGCGCGGCACTATTCTCGGTTTATGGATATCTTCAAGCAATTACAAATAAATATTCCATTTTCCGAGGCTTTGGAGCAAATGCCTAAATATGCAAAATTCATGAAGGATATCCTCACAAAGAAGAAGAGGTATTCGGACCAAGAGACGATTATGGTAGATGCGAGCTGTAGTGCCATCATTCAACAGACTCTCCCGAGGAAAGAATGTGATCCGGGACGAGTTACATTGCCGGTTACGATAGGAAACATGTATGTGGGCAATGGGTTGATTGATTTGGGTTCTAGCATCAACTTGATACCATTGTCGATTGTGAAACGGCTAGGCCACATGGAATTGATGTCCACGCAAATGACGTTGCAACTCGCCGATAAATCCACTACCCGTCCTCACGGTGTAGCGGAAGACGTGTTGGTCAAAGTGGACAAATTTTTGTTTCCAATTGATTTTGTTGTCATTGAAATGGAGGAGGACGATGATGCACTGTTGATTCTTGGAAGGCCTTTCATGAAAACTGCCCGTATGGCAATTGACATGGACGATGGTCTCATGAAAGTGAGAGTCCAAGATGAAGAGGTGTGTTTTAATCTTTATGATGCCATGAAGCACAAGAAAGATAAGGGTGATTGTTTCCGAATCGATGCAACGGAGAAAGCAAGTTTTGAGGTTGCAAAGCATATTCATGTTATTGATCCGTTACAAAGAGCTTTGGATGATTCCTTGGAAATATTCTCGGTTGAAGAAGAGCAAGCTCTTGAAGAGTGTTTGTTGGAGCTTGAAGCTTTGGAAGAATTGAAACCGTGGGAGTATGATGAGGAAATTCTGAAAAAAGAGGTGAATGAGGAACAATCCAAACTTGAGTTGAAAGTGTTACCTTCCACCTTGAAATATACTTTTCTCGATGACGGTGGTAATAAACCGGTGATCATAAACAGTATGTTATCTGAAGTGGAGGAAAGCCGCTTAATTCAAGTGTTGAGGAAAAATCAAGATGCAATGGGATGGACGTTGTCTGATCTCAAAGGCATAAGCCCTTCGTATTGCATGCATAGGATATTCATGGAGGAGGACTTTAAGCCGGTTGCTCAACCTCAACGCCGCTTAAATCCTGTCATGAAAGAAGTGGTTGGAAAAGAAGTAGTGAAGATGTTAGATGCCGGGATGATTTATCCTATTTCCGACAGCCCGTGGGTTAGTCCCGTGCATGTAGTACCGAAAAAAGGAGGATTAACGGTGGTCCGAAACGAGAAAAATGAGCTTATACCAACAAAGACCGTAACCGGGTGGAGAATGTGTATCGACTACCGTAGGTTGAACAAAGCTACGAGAAAAGATCATTTTCCTCTACCTTTTATGGATCAAATGCTCGAGAGGCTTTCCGGTCAACAATTTTACTGTTTTTTGGATGGTTATTCGGGTTACAACCAAATAATTGTGAACCCGGATGATCATGAAAAAACAGCTTTTACATGTCCGTTCGGAATCTTCGATTATAGGAGGATGCCGTTTGGATTATGTAATGCACCGGCGACTTTTCAGTGGTGTATGCAAGCTATCTTCTCGAATTTGATCGAAAAGACTATCGAGGTTTTTATGGATGATTTCTCCATTTTTGGACAATCGTTTGATTTGTGCTTGAAAATTTTGGATACGGTGTTAGAACGGTGCGTGGAAACTAACTTGGTGCTTAATTGGGATTGGATGGCTGCCCAACAGCGTGCCATGACTGATATTCATGATTCTTTGCAGGTTCTCCAATTGCAGATCCGTGACCCTTCTTCTGAGCAGATGATGATGTCTAGGGAGCAGTTCCTAGCGCATGGTGGTTGGCCTGAGGCCAGGCCAATTTTAGGAGGGGGTGAGGACGATGCTGATGATGAGGAGGCTGGAGTTGAGACTGTTGGTGACGATGATGATGAGGAGGAGGCTACTTCTACTGGCGGTGATGAGGATATTGAGGTGTCGAATGAGGATTGATGTGATTTTTTGTGATCTTAGACTTGTACACTTCCTTTGGACTCCAAAGTGAAGTTTTTTTATTATTTTTATTTTTCAGCTTTTACTAGTCTTATGTATCCACATTAGTGGAATATTTTGATATTGGTGTACTTGTATCCTAGTGGTACTATTTTTGATATTGTAGGTGTTCTTACACCAAGCACTTTATTTATATTGAGTAATGTTAATGTTAAGTGTTTTGTTAAATTTTTTTTTTGGTTTGCTTTTACTAATAATTTGGTAGTTTTTAATTGTTAGTATGTTTGCATGTAATTTTTATTTCTTGTATGATGGAAGTTTGGAAGTAGGTTGGACTCTTGATTTTAACGAGGGATTCCTCCAAGATGTGAGGGCTATGATAGTACCGTAAGCATTGTGTTGCGACAAGGTATCGTTACCTTGTTCGAGAATTTTTTATGTTTTAGAACTTTGTGTCTTGGTGCGATTGAAATTGTGTTTCATGTTACAACTTCTTTTGAATGCATATGTCATTTTAGGATCATAAACCATTAAAGTGAGAAGCCTCCAAAGTATTACTATATGCTAAGGATTGTGATTAATGTTGTCTTTACTTTTAATTCATGCCTTATCTTATGACCATGTGATTTTGTGGAAGTAGGAGAAGTGATCAAGGCACTTTTTGAAGTTGAGCACAACCATGTCCATATATTAATTCACCCGTGAGTAGTGAGCATTTGGTAACCCCTTTGAGCCTAAACAGTTTAGAACTCAATTGAATGATGAACTTGTTTTATGTACATAATTTGCAAGTTTGGTTCATAATTGAATTTGGTGAGTTTCTAACATTTTCTTCTTTAACCTTTGGAAATTGTATACTTTGACTTCCTTGCCTTAACAAGCAAGGAACATTCACTTTAGGTTGAGTTGAAAATGAGTTGGGGAGAATAAAAAGAAGATAGGTACATTACTCCAAAATTTGAAAAATATTCAAGTAAGCATGTAAAGAAAAGAGTGTAAGTATGTTGTACAAATGCGAAAACGCTTGCTTGAATGAAAAAAAAAAAGAGAGATTCAATAATTGTGAGGTAGTTTGTGAAGGTGTGATGAAAATTTGGTGGAATGAAACTGAGATGTGTGAATATGTGTATAGTGAATGTTCTTTTGCTTCGGCAATTTCGTTTCCATGACCTTTAGAAATGACCCTTTTTTGTTCACCCGACCAAGCTACATCCTTGTAGTCCTTAGTGATCTTGTACTTCCATGAGTTCGTTTGTGTTCATTGAGATATGATATGAATTGCTTAGTATTGCCTCATTGGTCATTTGAGTGTAATTGTCCCGTGCTTGTATGCACGTTTGCCTTCAATCCTTTTTCGAAGAGGAGTGTAGAATGACATGTGTATGATGAGTTAGTTGTCTCTTGAAACATTGTTGAAATTGTTTAAGAGTCAAGTTCTTTTATGTTTTGAGTTCTTGAATTGCGTAATTGTTGCATTGTTGTGATCGTTGTTTAGTTGAGCCGTTTTTCGTGTCTTGGTTGAATTGAATCCTCGAGCAAATCCTCGTGAGAGGCATACTTTACTTGAGGACAAGCAATGAGTTAGTTGGGGAGAGTTTGTTAGATGTCAATCATGATATATTTTTGTATGAATTATTTGGCATTTTCCATTACTTTTCCATGTGGAATATGTTGATTTTAGTGTGGAATGTTGCTGTTGTGCATTATTTGAAATATACTTGTGGTGCTTGTAATGTGTGTGCTAATGTGCAGAAATAGGAGTGAAAAGATCAAAGTTTGAAGACACAAAGAAATAGTGCAAGCTGCCAAAGAATTGAAATCAACAACAGCATTCGCTAGGCGAGTGTTGGCGAAGATGCCAGCGAAGGTTCGCCTAGCGAACGTTAGCGAAGGTGCCAGCGAGGGGGGTGGCAGAAAGTATGCAAAACTTACAGTAGGAAAACTAGGTAAATTCGCTGGGCGAGGAAGCCAGCGAATGCTCGCTGTCATGTTCGCGAGGCAAAGGTGCCAGCGAGGGGGTGGCAGAAACTTCCACTTTTGAAAACACCCAAACTTCGCTGGGGCGAGTGAGGTAGCGAAGCTTCGCTTCGCGAGTGAAATGGTTCGCCTAGCGAACCCGCGATAATTCCATTGGGCGGTTTAAGTCTGAGGCACTTAAATGTGCCATGTTTTTAGTCATTCGTTAGGCGAATGAATCCTTCGCTAGGCGAAGGGTGCTGTGAAAAAAGTGTATAAATAGATTTTTTTACTTTTTGTAATGAGATCTTTTGCTCATTTTCCATCAGAATTGATAGTTTACAGTATTTTGTTCATCAAAGAGGGTATTTTCGATTGGAGAAGCTGAAGTCGCATCCATTCTCGATTAATCGTCGTGGATGCTCATTCATCTCCTCTCTTTACTTGTCATCCAAGCTACCATGAGAAGTGGTATCTAAACACTCAATGTTGAGGTTAGATGTAGTTGATTCTGTTTTTATGTATTGCTTTTGATCTATTGTATATGAACAAAGTCTTTGATCAATATTGATGAAGTTGTTTTCTCTTAAGGCTTTATGTTTGAATTATTTTACTCTAGACATAGATTCCACAAATCTTGACCTAACAATTTCATCTCTTAAAAACCAAACTCTAGACATAGATTTGGGATTTGCTATTCGCATTGTATTGATCTTAATGATCGTTGCTTAGATTGTTAGCGTGAGACATCATCTAATGGTCTAAACAACGGTACTCACGATTTCGCTTTAGACATAAACGTAGTCGGGAGGATACGCGGTTGTATTGGTCGGAAACCGAGTTCATATGCTTGATTAATCGTTTATACATGGAAAGGATTAGCGAAACCTAACCTTAACATGCTTTTATAAAACCTTTTACAAAATCTTTGTGACAAATTAATCTTTGCTACAAGTGAATGATAAAAACAATTGAGAATCTTTTGAAACTGTTGAACTTATAATAGCACAACTTTTGAACGGCACGCATCAAAATATCAAACAATCCCTGTGGAGACGATAACAAAAACCCACACTAATACTCTTCCAACAAAGTGCAATGAGAAATCCAGAGCTTCGTAGTTCGTGTAAAAATGTTTGTGGGTTCGTTGATTTTAGAGAATAATGTTAGATCATATTTTATGGTTAAATGTTTGCATGTATACTCGCACAATGGAGACTTAGGCATTGTTTGTATTCGCGGTAAATGAATCAGACTATTCTTTTATGAAAAAGTTTGGTTTAAGTGTGTAAGGGAAAAAACAAATTTGATGAGTGGAGATTGATTTTAATTATGAAAAGATTTTTTTTTTTTGTTTTTTGTTATTTTTTTATTTATTTTGTTTATTAATTAAAATATCATAAAGAAAATAAAAGAGACAATTTTTTTGTATTTTTATTATATATTAATGACTAACTTAAATTAATTTAATAAAGATAGGGAAAAACATAGTAAAACCAAGTTAACTACAACCATCTTAATTTGATATCTTTGTATATTTATTATTTTTTTTAATAATAAAATTAAAACAAACTAAATTGAATAACCAAAATAAATTAAGTAAATACATGAAACTAAATTGGGGGGTGTAAACAAGGTTGTAGGGGGTGTGAATAGAATTTAAATTAAAACTCATTAAAATTTAAATAACAAAAACAAAATAATAAAATTAACTATCACAAATAACGAATAGTAAAAATGACAATAATAAAATAAAATAAAAGTAAAATAAATAAAATAAAATAGGAATGATTAAGAATAAGGTTAGTAGTTTTGGCGAAGGGTTTGATTTGTGTGTTGAGATTTTTGTTTGATGTTGTTGAGTGTGATTCAGTTTATGTGAAGGTGTGATGAAGGTTCGAGAATGAAGAATGGTGTTATGCGATTTGTTTATGTTTTTGAAGGTTTGGTTTGAATTTGGTTATTGATGATTTGTGTTGGGTATGATTCAAGGTTGAAAATGGTAACAATGTGGTGGTTTATATTTTTTTTGGAGAAAAACGTGAGGGAAGGGGTTTGAGATGGCTTTTTTGTGGTATTTTTTGTGTAATTGTTTTCTTTTTTTGTGGTGTTGACTCAAAAAATAAGGGTTTGATTCGGGATAGAAAAGAGAGTTTTTTAAGAGAAATTTTGGTGTAGAATTGTGTGTCCTTGTTAAGAATCAAATGGTCATCAAAATATACTAGTTCACTGAGATAAAAATAAAAAGGGTTATATATATATAAAACTTTATAGGGACTAAAAACTTATTTAACCCAAATAAAAATATAAAACAAACAAAAGGATATATATATATATATATATATATATATATATATATATATATATATATATATATATATATATATATATATATATATTTGTGTTTTTTAATCAAAACAAATCTAATTGAAATGTTTTTGTATTTTTCATCATTAGATAAAAATCAAAATGAATAACTACAATTAAAATTAAAATAAATGACAAGTTTCAACCAACTAGAAATAGGGATGACAAATCGGGAAAGATTCTGATTTTTTTAAATATTTTTTATGATTTTTTGACTATTTTTTGGAAAAAAATGAATAAAATAAAATAAAAAAGATAATTTAGAAAAATACCTTTTTTTTAAAAAGGAAAATTAAACTAATATAACCGAAAAAAATTCAACATTTGACTTTTGTTGACTTTAAAATAAAAAGGAAAAATAGTGGAATTCGAACCCATGATTCTGTATTTGATATTCCTGAACACTTACCAATTGAACTGACTGACAATTCTGATTTTTATTTACTTTCTTTTTGAAATGCTAAAAATAAAAGATAATAAAAAATAAGGTTAAATATACAACACCCCTTGCAATGTAGGCGAGTTTTGGTTTACACCCTGTAAAATAAAATTGAATCCCCCCTTGAAATGTTAAAATTCTATGTCTTTTGCCCCCTAAGCGTCAAAGTTACCCCCTGTAATTTTTTTTTGTTTATCCCCCAGATTCAGTGTTCAAATTGCACACTTAGGGGGGTAAAAAAAAAAAAAAAAAAAAAAAAATATATATATATATATATATATATATATATATATATATATATATTACATGGGGGAATTCCAATTTTTTTTACATGGGGGTAAATCGAAACTCGTCTATATGACAGGGGGTGTTGTATATTTAACCCTAAAAAATAAGCGGACAAAATTTAGGGTACGACAACTAAAACAACCTCTTCCATCTTCCTCAAAATGATGACCTCTCATATAAAACCATAAGTGTTGCCGCAATAACAATAACAACTTTCGACCTCTACCATTTTAACACTTTTCAAAGTCGAGTCACCCTCCAACCAACAACTCATTGCTTTGACACTTTACAACGACAACAACACGGCAACAAGTCTCAACAACTTCAGCAGTGCTACACATTATTTTTTCTCATTTCGGTAATCTCGCGTTTTGACTTTTTTCTTGTGATATGGTTGTTCAACAAGTGTGATTGTTGTATGTTGCTGTTGCGTTTTCTTGTTCTCGTTTTGAATGAAGGATTTTTCTTTAATTTAATGCTTCAGTTTGCTAGTTATTTCATTTGGTGCGTGGCTTGAAGAAGATGAATAATGTTTCATTCCTACATGAAGCACGTTAAAGTTACTTTCATTGTTTTGATACTGTAACTTTATGCTTTTTCTACTTTATATTTCTTTTTTTGATTATTTATTTTATTATTTTTGTGAGACATGAAAAAAATACTTTTTCTTGGGCTCCATTTGTTTCTTTTATTCCGGCCTATATGGCCTTTGTCATCTACACCTGCATGATGTTTTTATCTTGTTTGTGTTTATTATCAGCGTCATTGTATTTCATATATAATGATTCATGCGAGTACATATCATTTAAGCATGCATGGTGTAGTGGTTGATACTACAATCTCCCAAGCGCCAAGTCTAGTGTTTGAATCCTGCGTGCCACCATTTCTCTTGTTTTCATGTTTTTTCATGTATTTTCCATTTTCAAAGCATTATATATTATATCTTTGTGAATGTGAATATATATCAACAATATGACCATGGGTGAATGGTTGAAGCTTCATGCCTCCTGCCCTCAGGTCCTAAGTTCAATCCCTTGCCGCCATTTAGGAATGAGGGTGAGCGTCATGTATGATGATTACCATTTTTTATGCACGAAACACGGTGATTGTTTATGCGTTATGTGGTAGAAATGCATGAAGTGTGATGAACGATTGATGCATTTGATTTTGTTCTAAGGGAGATTGGGTTTCAGGGTAATTGTCAAGTGCGATAGGTCTTTTGTAAGGTGCCAAGAAAGGTTGGACTTTGAACCTTTAAATGACTGGGTGACAAGCAAGGTTGGTATTTTGATTGTAGATGTGTCGAGTGAGTTCGGGATCTTGGATTTTGAGGCGCCGAGTGAGGTCGGACTCTTTGATTGTAAATGTTGGGCGCCAAGCAAGATTGGGTTTTTGTGAGGTGTCAAAAAAGATTGATAATTTGCTTTTCATGCTTCTTGCTATGGGAATATGCCAGATGAAGGAGATGATATGCATGATTTGATGCTAGAGCGAAGCTTCATGATTAATGCATGACAATGATTTGAATGTTTCAACAAGTGCCTCTGTGGTAGGCAATGGAAAACCTAAGACTAGGAACTAATTCAAGACTTCTTGTCAAAAGGTGGTAGGATGTTGTGCTAGCGTGATCACCCTCATTTCGAACTCAACGTTTGCTATGGTAGAGTTTGCTAGAGCAGCTTGAAAGCAGGGAGAAGACGTGCCCCTCTGTAGCCTATCATGCCTCAGTCTGTCGAGTCTTTGATGAGATTTGTCTCAATACAAACTATGAAGAAGTATTGCGATTAGATGGCTTCGAGACGGCTTTCCTGAATATTTTGATTCTTGAAGCATTATGCCCCTGATTATCCGACTCTTGGAGTTGTTGGATTCACTGTGCTCTTGAGGTGGCCTGCCCCAGTATGAGCCTTGGAGAGATTTTCCCCTGATCGGACTATTGTTGAAATTTCCTTGGTGTTAAATGTTGATTTGTAAATAAAATTGTTCATAAAATGGTAATTCTAATGCAATGCTTATGCAATTTTCGAAATCAAAATTTTAATGAGACAACATTGTGATGTAAAGTGAAGGGATCAATAGTCTAAGCGCAATGTTGACTTACACGTTCAAAGTGCGATATCATGACACAAATGAAGATGATTCACAAAGATCTTTGGAGTCAGGTTAACACAAAGATCTTTCGAAACAAAAGGATATAAGGCTCAAATTTTTAATTTTAACCCACCCATTCTCCTCAATGATCTCCGTTCATATGCTCAGCTGATTCAACACGTGCATTCAATGTTCCGAGAGGGTTTTGAAGTTGAAAATGTGATGGTTTGAGAACCAATGAGGTTTTCTCGAAGTGGCAGTCACTCACTTTTGTTTAGTCATAAAATTTTCTTTCTGTCAAGAATTTTGGTGACCATTTGATTCTTAACATGGTGGTCACTAATCTTGTCTTTTGTTGAGGATTTTAGTGACCTCTTTTGACCTTTTCTTTTTTTTATCCATAATATTTGCTTAAGTCATTTTTTCCAGGTTTTGACTTGGTGGGCTTTTTCTTTTTTTTTTTGCTGAAAGGTTGTGACTGCTGTGTTAATGGTTGGTGAAGAACAACCACTATGGACTTTTGAGTTTTCACAATCACTTCGACATCGAATGATGTGTATGGGGAAAAATATATGGTTGATCCTCAGATGGGATGTGTTTCTTTCAAAATTTTAATGCATAGTCAAATTAAATGAAGACTACCCTGTCCCTGGTTGAGATTACAAGGTTTTTTCGTACAAAAATAAACACCAACTTATAGGCTCAAAGGGGTTCACTAGGGATTAACTCCTTATATCTTCGGCGTTTGGAGATTTGAAACACAATGCCTTACATCGTCAGCAAGGTTTTATTCAAAAGCATACTGTTAGCAGTTTTGGGTATTTTATTTTCATCATTCTCCCTCTGATCTTTGCTTAAACACCGGTTTGATAAAGGAAAATGAATGGGAGAAGTATTGACATTGTTTTTTTCGTTTTTCACGGAAAAAGAAAGAATGAATATGCTCAGAGTGAATATGAATGAATTGATTCAAAATGCATTTTCATTTCGTTAGTGTTAACATTTTAGAAAACCAAATTTATAAGCAAGTCGCATTTAAAAAACAAAGAAATTACAAATGAAAATGATAGCCTAAGGATCGCCAACGTTGAGGAAACTCCCTCATGCTTGATTCGCTGTTTGATTGGCCCTTTACCCACTAAAAGACTGAGGTTGGTGTGTTTGCCAAGGTCGATAAGGTGTTTCAAGTTTCATCATGATTTGACACCAAATCCTTTAAGTTTCCTTCTTCTTCAGACTTTTTTGACATTAGGTTCTCAAATTTTGCTGCATCTGGGTAACTGTCGTCGAGTCTTCTTGTCTTTAGTTTTTTGTTTGGAGAAGGCTCGTGTGCTGTAGTATTTTTTCCTTTTTTTTTGAAAATCCATAAATTTTTCCTTGACCGCTCTTTCAATTTTTCAATCTAACGGGATGATACCCTTTTTTTTACTAAGTCGCCTTTTGGGTTTTCGACTTAGCGGACTCTTTTTCGTTTACTCTTTTTTTTGCCAATATATTTTTTGACTGCATTGTAGTTTATCGAAAGTAGAAACTCCTCTTCATTCATCATTTTAGGAACTAAATCTCCTCCAGAGAAGGCATTTTTATCGACGTATGAGCAAGATCTTCTTAAGCACTAGGTCTCTTTCCTTGAATTCTCGAGGACGACCATTTTTGTTGAATGTTTTTTAAGCCTTTTTTGATACCACTGACCATGACGTGAGGCTATAACATTTTAATTGCTTGGTCTCATTGGCCTTTGAGGATGATGAAAAGAATGACGATTGATATCTTGTGGTCGAGGAGTGGTGTCATGGTGCCCTACATTTGCAACCAGTCATTTTTTATTTTCTATTTTTTCCATCAAAGATTGCAAGGCCATCAAAACCTCTCCCACTTTCTCCTTTAATTTGTTGCTTTGCATTTCAGAGTTTCTTGTCTTAGCACAAATTCCTCCATGACTTGCGAGAATAAGTTTAATATGAGCACAAAAGACCGCTTGGCTTTTATATGGTGGGGGACGACAGGGAATGCATTAGGTATGAATGCAATGCAACAAAAGGAATGCTATGAAATGAAATGCAATATATTGAATTTTTTTAATGAATGAAATGCAATACGATGTGTGGGCTCGAGAAATTGTGGATTTGTAATTGTATGGGTAATTGGACAATAGAACAACCTACAAGTAAGGGCTCCTTATGAAAGGATAGTTCTAAGTCTTTCTACCCAGCCGCTCACAAGGTTGGCTCTAAGGTTGTAGTTTCCTAGAGTCATGGATCCTTCTCAGATATATTACCGCCACAATGACTACTCGTTAGAAAATCATATCTCTAAGAGAATCTACTCTAGGTGAGGTCTTCGCATCGAACCAACGAGTCCTAAGTATCGCAGGTCCGTGCTACACAACCATTGACTCCAAGGTTCTAAAAAGTCCCTAGAGTCACAGATCCTGATTGAAAATATTATCGTTGTAACAACTACTTGTTAAACAATAATATTCTCAATAGGATCTACTCTAGACTGGGTTTTTATACTGATCTTACCGGTTGATCAGAACCTTGAAGTGGGCCAGAGACTTTGTCTACGATGCTGGAATTGAGGAGGAGGAGGAGGGGGTGTACCTGTAAGGCACTCCGACGCTCAAGTAAGAAAAGGTCAGAGAAAGGGACAAGTACAAAGTGTGTTCTTAGGATGATTATTTGATACCTGACCCTCTCAAGTGAGAGGGTTTATATAATGCCCCCAGCGTGTGGCCAACGGTCCCTATTTTCGGGACGAAATAACTGTTTCCCGAAGAATAGGTACCTGCCAAAAACTAGCCGTTATGTCGGGTTGGGTGCCCAAAACTAGCCGTTATGTCGGGCAAAGACGTAGTTTCGGGCACATGCCCATGATTGTTCTTGGATAAAGAAGCCGTGCGTGACGGGCAAAGATATCGGGGAGAAGCAAATGACCATGAGGTTCATCCGTCCATCTGTGCCCGGTTGGAGAGCAGAAAGGTAATTCAGCACCTTATTGACTGGACTTAGGCACTTGGGCCGTTCTGGGAGCATAAGTGGATTGGGTCATGTCTAGCCATTGGTCCAGTCCGGAACAGGAGCCCCCCAAGTCATTGCTCCCGAGCATGGGAGTGATGACTCAAGGATAGCCCGTAGCTCCGAGGAATTGTGAAGGAGTCGTCGTTCGGTGACGGAGGGGAGTTGTCTCATGATACCCGAGAGTTCCATTATCCGTGAGATTCGTAACGCTCTTTGGTTTGCCCGTCATTTGAGGAGATCAACGGTTAGAGGAAACTAAAGCGATGGGGCACAACGTATGCCTCGTGCCATGTGCTATATTGAATAGGCAATAATGGCTAGTCTAGGGCCATAATGACCTATCTGAGCGTGCTCTTGCACGTGCTCTCAAGTTATATATAAGGAGAGGGGATTTGTTCATTTGCATTTTCGTTTCTCTCCCTTCTTCTTTGTCTTCCTCAGAGAACTCAGCTCGTCACCGCGTTGACCGTCATTTCAGCCACCGCGAATAGCTTCGAGCACTTCTCCACAACCTCTTCGACCACATAAGTCACCTAATTCCCTATTTTCTCCCAGCTTTTTCATCTTTGTTTAGAATGCATGCGGTTAGGTTAACTTAGGTGAGATAATGGTGTTTCTCTGGCGTCTGTTGGTGAGCCCTTTAGAGAGCTAAGAGTAAGGCCGTTTCTGGTGCAATCATGATGATGGCGCAGGTGTAACCGGCGTGGCTACCCAGTTATCCGGCGTTCTGATGAAGTTTCTGATGAATGTATGAATTTTCAGGTGGATCTTCAAACGGAAACTGGGTAGTGGTTCGGGGAAGTTCCTCGTTGTATGAGGGGCTGCCCCGAGCATCTCCTCGTGGGAGACTCTTGTGTTTTTGTTTAATTTAGGGCTTAGGTCGGGGACGCAGTCCTCGTCCCTTTGCGCGCCCTTTCACTTGACTAACGGTGTAAGGGTGGATTTGATTTCGCGGTCGAATTCACCTTTGTCCTCTGCTTTTCAGGTGATTGAGATGGCATCAGGGCCCGAAAGAAAGATCGAGATGGCGTCAGGGCCTGAAAGAGAGATCCTTATAGATTCATTTGAGGAGAGTTCCTCGGAGAGTAGCGACACAGAAATTTCAACTGCCCCCAGCGAAGTCGGTGATGATCTTGAGCATGGTTCCGCGGAGAAATGGTCGGTGGTGGAGCCTGCCGAGCATGAGTCTACCTTCGCGTCTTACACAGGAGATGTTTTCATGGATGTAGGACCAGAGGGGGAGTGGAAGGTGCATTTCCCCTCCCAAGATGATCGGATTTACACGGATTATAGGGAGAGATTCTCCATGTATGAGTACGCCTTCAATGAGATAGGGCTGAGGCTTCTCTTTACTGACTTCCAGCAATCCATCTTCGTACATCTGGATTTGGCCCCGTCACAATTGCACCCTAACTCGTTGGCGTTTATCCGCGCCTTCGAGCTGACCTGTGAATTCCTGAAACATAGGAGCCACTTTGCCTTTGTTCTTCACTATCTTCCACCTTCAGAGGCAGGTCACGGGGAGAAGATATGGTTGGGTGTCACTGAAGCAACCTAGGAAGTTGTTTAAGCCCTTCTCGGAGTCTATCCGGACTTTCAAGGAGAAGTTCTATGTCATCGAGCCTGTGTCAGAGCGGGCCCCAGATAGCACATACGTTTGGGCTGTGTCCACAGATGAGGATGGTAACGTCATGCGTGACGAGGAAGGGAAAGTGATGGAGGATATGGAGTTCAAATTTCCCTTCCATTGGAGTGGGGGTCATTTTACTCGGGAGCCTGCTGGTTATGTCGCTCAGCCGAGCATGTTGGAAGAGCAAGACTTGGTCGGCTATGAGACGTTGGTGAGCTACGTCAACTCTTTTAGGCTCGCTGATTGCTGGACAAAGAAGGGCGATCCGATTTTTGAGGATGATGGTAGTCAACGGGTGGAGTACCGTTATATCAATACGAAGGCGCTTTTGGAGTGTGTAATACCTCAAAATTTTCCCTCTTATCTCTCTCCAATAATTGGCTTATGTTTCATTCATTTGCATTTCATAGTAGGTCATACGACATCATACGCATCATTGTTGCAAGGCATGGGATCAAGTACCTCAAGGTATGGACAGTTCAAAGTCAAAGGATAAAAATCAAACTTCTCCAAATAAGTCACAAGGGCTCCTCATATCTCAATTCATCTCATTTGAGTCCCCAAGGTATCACAAGATAAGAATTCAACAGAAGATTGAAGGAAGTCACATTCTCCTAGCCAGTGCAAATTAGGGTTTTGGAATTCTGAAGTATAACACCCCAATGGGCAAGATCTTTGAGCTTTTATCATTTCCAAATGGCATATCTCATCTTTGTTAGAGAGGATACACATTATACTCAAAGAAATTTGGATTTGGAGGATGTGCTGATTTCTCCTAGACTGAGGGTTCAAATTAGGGTTTACCATAAAATCAATTTATTTCTGATTTTTTTTTGTGCAAGACTTGATTCTATGGCATTCTACATGTCCTCAAGGGTCTAAGGATGAAGAATTGTCCATCAATTTGATTTGGAAGGGTTTCAATTGATCAATTGATTGAGAATCAGAAGAATTGGGGAAAAGTCAACTGTGCAGAGGAAAATGTCAACCCTTAACTTTTTGAGGTCAAATTCATGTTCCTCGTGTCAAATATGATCATTGTTGAAGATTTGATCAAGAAATAATAAGGGATTCATCAAAAATCAAGAAATGTACAAAGTTGCCAAAAATAGCAATGTAGGGTTTCCATTTATGGCAAGTGTTGACAAGCTGAAGGGTCAACTTTAGGGCTTTCTTTCTCCATGCTCCAAGCACCAAAGTGAAAGTCTAGGGAGGCCTCTCAAAAGTTCACACTTTAAGCTTCAAAACCATACCAAGAACATCCTCATTGGATCAAAATCAAGAGAGATATGGTGCTTCAAAGTTGAGACAAATCATGGCATTTTTGGCAGCTAGGCAGGTCATGGGCGAGCCAGCACACAGTCATTTCCACAAACACCTTGTGTGCATGTTCTATCCAAGTTCAAGGGAATATTTCTCCATGATGGAGACTCCAAATGGAAAATTGTTCAACATCAATCTTGTTCCTTTCCATCTCTTCTTCAACTTTGGTGTTGAACTCTTTTTCATCTGATCAACCATTTGACAGTTATAGTGGATCAAAGTTAGGGTCATCACACTTAAATTTCACACACCATAGGGCTGGTCAAGAACAGGTCATGTGGGCAACCAACTCAGACATGATTACACACTTTCATAGCCAATTCTAAGCACCTTAGAGGTTCTATTTGCAATTGTTTTGAACATCAACTTTCCTCTACTCCATGTCCTCTTTCCAAAGAGCCAATAACCATGTCATATCATTCCATGGTCATGGAGATATTTCTTGCCAAAGTCAACAACATGCCAACTGTTTCTTCCATATTAAGTAACCAGAATTTGTTGCATTGTGTGGTTGCTTTTATGCGCATATTATCACCCTACATACATCATATTACCATTTTAAACCATGCAAACACTTGCATACATACATACTCGTGTGTTGTTTTTCCTCATTTGTGCAAACCCTGAAAAAAAAGAAACTTGTACAACAAGTTGTTGCTGCTGTAAGTTCAGTGGAATGCATCACCACCTTCCATCATGATCCTCACCTTGATACCATGCTCCTCCACACATGGGATTCATTCACGAGCTCACTTCTTCCACTCACTCTCGTTTCAGTTCATCTTAACTCACTCACTCAGTTAATTCACTCACCCTAATCAGAGTTCTAACTATTAACCAAGGTGGTTAACAGTTAACTCAAGATATATAAGCGCCTCTAATAGAAATCATAACGAACTTTTTCATTCTTCCCATTTTTCACCAAAAAAACCTCACTCTCTCTCTGAATTTTGCTCTCTCTCGAAGCTTCATTCTCATCTCAAATCTCTGCAAATCTCAACATTCATCTTCATCAAGCATCATCAAGGAAGAGTGTACAATCCAAGGAAGTTGCTGCATCAAGCTTTGTTCAATTTTTCTTCACTGAATCTCAAGAGAAACTGAAGTTCATCCTTGCCTTTATTTGGCTCATCTTGAATCTCAAGAAGCTAGGAATCTCCTCTCTGGTATTCTTTTGGTTGAAAGAGACTTCAAAGCACAGGTTTCAGCTTAAACTTCTTACTCTCATATTGCTCTGATTTAAGTTTTTTTTTGCGTGTTTTTGAGCTTAATAGAAGCGTGTGAGTATGTGGCTAGTTGATAGGCACCTTAAGTGCATAGTTGAAAAATCTAGGGCAAAATGTTTGGCTTTGATTCGCTCCGTGTGTGATGTGTTTGTGAAAATTAGTGGAAGATTCTTGACCTACTCAGTGAGAGGAACATTTTGATATATGGTTTGATGTTTTCTGATGACCTGAAACTTGAGCCACGGTGGAGGGTGGCCGAAGAAGATGACCGGAGTCTTCTCCGACCAGTGGCGTTCTTCAACCACATAAACCCTATGTAATTTGCCAGGTTATATCGTGACCGTTTGATCTTGCTCATCCAACACACCAAACAGTGCCAACACATTAATGAATCACTCCCCTGGCACGTTACTTCTTTTTCTAATATATTTTCATGTTTGTGCTCTGGTGTGTGTGGCGCGTGATTGCTTATCATGTACTTGCATTGTGATGCGTGTGTTTGTTTTACTTGAATTGATCATCATAGTTGACCTGATCATGTGGCTCTCGTTGAGTCAACATTTTGACTGATCTCCATAGCATGCACCTCCTCTGAATACGTGGTAATGGACTAGGCTTAATTTGCCATTCACACCCCCTTTTCCTGAGCCCAAAGCGCATTTTAATTGGAGTTTTACTTGTGTTGCACCCCCTGGCCCATTTTCTTTGTTCTTTTATTCATCTTTTGCATGATTGTTAGGTTTTTAATTTTTAAAATTACTTCCAAGCATCCAAAAATTCTATAAAAATGCATGAAGCATCAAAAGACATTTAAATAATTTTTTTCATATTTTATTTTCTGATTTTATCATGTTTGGTATATTTTCTTGAATTTTCTTGTAATTTCTTTTGTGTGTGCACTAAACCATGACCTATGCTACATTGTGGAATTTTTTTGAAATAGTTGTGCACTGAATTTTTGCCTAATAATTGGTACATGCATTTTTGATATGGTGAGGTATGTTATGCATTTTGCGTAGATTTTTTAGGTCACTTCTTGTTGGCTTTTGGATGAACTTTTGAGCTATTTGTTTGTGTGATTTGTATGATTTTGTGAGGCATGTTTGAGCATGTTTGGTAATGATTTTCGAGCCATCCTTTTGAAGTATGCTTGCACACTGATTGCACCTTAATTCGCTTGTCTTATCTTAATTTTCTCATTATCATAACATGACTTTATGGATTGAATGAAAGCATGTTGGTTTGTGTGAATGTAGAAGACTTATGTTTAGGTCTTAGTGAGCATTGTGTGCTATCTTCTTTGACCATTTGTTGAGGCTTTTTAATTCATGTTGCATGAATATTATAGGTCACTTTCATCATGTTATAGGTCATTCAAAGTTCATCCTTACATGACTTGTATGCATTTGTTTTAACTTGAAATACCTTGTGTAATTGTGCATTCTTCTTGGAGCTTCTTTGAACACATGTTTGTACCAACACTTGCATGATCTTGAACAATCACTTGAAAATGATTCACTTATGTTTGAAATCATCCTCAACCGTATTCCATGACCTATAATTGCACTTTACATGTTTCTTAAGTTCATAAATCTTTGGATGTTTACTTGAACTTGTTTGAACTTAGTTTGTTCTTAATCATCAATGTGCTTCAATATGATACTTGTGGGGACTTTGTGCTTCCATCCTTGACTTCTAAATGTCATTTCAATTGTCATGAGTTACTGACTTGCATTCATATTACATGATTGTTCAATTTTCATCTTCATTTCTTACTTGCATTACAAGTATGCTTCATTGTTGGAACTTGAATGATGTTTGCTTCCACTTCTTTCTACTTGATCCATAGGTGCATTTATGAACTCTATGCCATTTTAATGACATCTCTACACATCCTTAAATGTCATTCAATTATGACTTTGATGCTTACATGTGCATTCATCCATATTCATGATTCATTTGCATTCATGTTGCATTATTAATGTTTCATTTGCACTTGTATGATTGCCTAGTGCATAGTTTGCTTTTGTTTGAGTTCATATGGCATGTTTACATTAGCAGGATCCTTTAACATATACATACTGACTTTGCATGTCCCTTAACCATTAGGACCTTTCCCTTTTGGTTTGAACTTTACTTTCTTCTTAATTTGTCTTCTTAAAGCAAATAGTTTTGTTTGGTTTAGTTTCTTGCACTTATTTTCATTACTTGTGATGATTATGCACTAACCTTTTGTGTAGGGGCAGAGGTAAGACATTTGAGTATGTGGATGTTAATCAATACTCATCTCTTCTTTCATCTCATCTCTTTCATTACTATTTCTCTTTTGTGAATAGCATGATATAATGCTTGATTGTGTAGGACTTTCTCACATCCCTTAGGGATCCTAGCTCATCCTTAATTTTTGATCAAGGTGAGGTAGGATAAGCATTAGATAGTGTTATCCCTCTCTTTCCTTTAGGCTTAGGTAGTTCTTATACCCCACATAACCATAGAACATCCATGTATAAGAACATTAGCATAACTAGTCCCCCACTTAGACTTTTTCCTTTCTTCCTTTTGAGTCTCTTTCTCATCTCAAAACTAAAATCAAAACATGTAATAAAAACAACAAGTGTTGTGTGCCATGAGCCTTAAGTACATGGGAAATGGAAGGAGGAAGGTTTCCCGCCGTCTTTCTAGAGTGTTAGCATACGTCCTGTTAGGACGACCATGCGACGCATTCAATCCTATGTCATAGACTTTAGTGCAATACTTGTTATAAACACAAAATAAGCAAAACATTTCTTCTTAAAAGACAAAAATAAACAATTCTCTTCTCATCTTCCTCACTCCACTCATAAAGGGCGCGTCACTTCCGTTCTACCGCAAACAGGTAAATGCCTAAGACTCCGTACAACGAGCTGCGACACCTAACTGCTAGAACGCGAACCTTGGCGTACTCCACTTAAAAAACATAAACAAACCAGTCCATCCCAGGTTGGTCGAACTACGACTGCTCTGATTTCTTCTCTCTAGTTAGATTGAGGATACGTAGGCACAAGACGGCGATGTCTTGGCGAGCAACCTTTCCCCACAATCCCGTAGTCCTCCGAACTACGTTGACTCTGACTTTCCCATTGCACGAGGGAATACGTAGGCATAGGACGACAATGTCCTATCGAGTCACTTCTTTTTCTTTTCTCCTTTATTTCTTCGTTCTCTTTCGTTCCCGTTCCTTTTCCTTTCCAGTAGCAGTGGAGCTCCAGACGACCATACCCTTTGATCGAGATAACAAGCGTGGATCCCATCGAGTACGATGGACGCGTGGGGGTGCTAATACCTTCCCCTCGCGTAACCGACTCCCTTACCTGTTTCTCTTGGTCACGAGACCATGCTCTTTTCCTTTCCCCCAGGTTTATGCAGTGTTTCCTTTCCCTCTCTTGGGATAAATACACATTGCTGGCGACTCTGTTTCCGCGCCACTTTCGCGTTAGTACTTGGATGAAAATCCCGGGAGCGATAGCTGGCGACTCTGCTGGGGATAATTTCCTAAGCGAGTCAATCCTAGCGCTTGTTTGTTTTCGATTATAGGGTGTTTTATCTGTTTGCTTTACTCGCTTTATTTATGGCATTGTTGCATGTTTACTGTTTTATTGCATTTACATGCTTTTCATTTACTATTGTCATATATTATACTGTGATGGACTGTGCTGGATTTTTCTGTTTGGTGGGCAGGGAGTTTTGAGAGATAAGTCCACTACCCAGGCTTGAGCATGCACATAGGTATTAGAGTGGATAGTCGTGACACTTACGTGGTGGTGACCATGTATTGTTGTTCACGAGACCCACAGCCAGACGAGGTTCTATCAGGAGCTATCTGCTACTGTATGTTTATACAGGCCAGTAGTTATTCTCTTGAGGAACTGTCGATTCTGGTGACCATTCCCGAGGACTCAGTTGCGGAACTCCTCCCGAGATGTGATAATGGCAGACCAAAAATGGCAAACCCATTACACTTCTCGATCCGAGGACCCAATGCTGGGAACTTGCTATAGGATATCCTTTTTTAGGTTAATCAGTTGAGGCCTCCTCGGTTGATGATGATGCCAAACCAGAAATGGTGAACATATCATCATTTCTCAACCTGAGAGTCCGTGATATTGAGGATCCTCGCCTTTCTAGTACCCACGCATGAGGATGGGCGGGTGTTTGCAGGTTTGCAGGTAACCATAACCTCCCACATACCCGGTTTTATGGTGTTATTACACAAAAGGAGGATTCATCCTACTGTATTCAGATGGATCTTATCCACAGTTCTATAATATTCTCAGATCTACACCGACACTGTTCATAGTCCAGCACAGACACGTGGCACTTTGATACCATGTCTTTTGCATTGCATTTACATATCCTAACATACATGTTTACTCATTTCCAGGTTCATATTCTACTCTTGATTCCAGTCGCCGGGTTCTCACAACGATGAATACTAAAGAGAAGAAGAACATCATTAGTTAAAAATTCCTCATGCCTACTCTAGGCCCTATCACTATCCTGAAAGGAATGGCAAGCCCTGATGAGTTGGAGGCTTTCAAAGGAAAATATGGCTGGATTTTATCTTTTGTTCACAATATCAGTGATTACGAATACCGGGGTCTTCATACTTTGATGCAGTTCTACGACCCTCCTCTGAGATGCTTTGTGTTTCCAGATTATCTGTTGGTACCTACCTTAGAGGAGTATTTCAACATGCTAGGATTGCTATCAAGGAGGAGCCTCCATTCTTTGGGTCTAAGGGCGGTCTGGACTTTGGGAAAATGGCTGGTGCTCTTTATTTGAGCAAGTCAAAGTTAGAGGCCAATATCTCGAACAAAGGAAAGCTCCGTGGTTATAAGCTAAGGTATCTGATAAAGAAAGATCAGGAGGCAGTGAAAGACAAGAAATGGGTCGTTTTTAATGCATTGTTGGCCATTTGCGTATATGGTATTGTATTGTTCCCCAACGAGCCTGACTTTGTTGATATGGATGCCATCAGGATATTCATGATGAAAAATCCAGTGCCAACACTGTTGGGAGATCTTCATTACGCCTTATACAATAGAAATGAAAAGAAAAGAGGAGGGGTGGTTCATTGTTGTGCACCTTTGTTTTATAAATGGTTCGCAAATCGCTTACCGCAGTCAGGTGCTTTCGTGGATTCCAAAGGTTCTCTAGAATGGAGTCAGCGTTTGATGGGACTAGTTGCCAAAAACATCGTATGGATAGACCATGGGCTACTTGGCAAGAGCATTATCCATAGTTATGGGGAATTCCCCAATGTGTCATTGATAGGAAGAAAGGGAGGAATCAACTATAATCCTTCTTTGGCCGTTAGGCAATTTGGGTACGCTCTGATAGGTCCGCCATTAAGAGAATGTAGAAGAGTCGTTGTATTTCCATGCATCAGATGGTTTGGAAACAACACAAAAAGCTTCTGAGGCCTGGGCCAATGTACTAAAGAAAGGAAAGGTCGCTCTAGGCAAACCCAACAATCGGGCTTATCCAGCATATGAATATTGGGTGAAGAAGAGGGTTGAATATTTTCACTTACCTTTTGATAAAGCACTCCCTTTGTATCCTGAGAATGAGAAGGAAGGAAGTAATGCCTCCGTGGAGGAATTCAACAAATTGCAAGCCTTGGTGAAAAAGCTTCGAGGAGAGAATTCTGATCTGAGCAACCGTCTTCAAGACGCACTACATACCAACAAGGAATTGGAATGGAAAGCCCAAGACGCAGAAAAGATCTTAGCAGCAAGAGAAAAAGATTTTTCTAATAGAGCCCGACATTACCAGAAAGTTAATATGGATGTTGAAACTTCTGCTCAAACTTACAGGCAGACTAAATAATCGTTAGCCAAAACAAAAGTCAAGCTCACTCAACTTCAGCAGGCATGGGACGAAGTTAGAATTGAGAATGCAGAGCTGCAAGAGCAGTTAAAATCCAGAGACGATGAACTTCAGAGAGCGCATGCACAACAAAGAAATCATCGCGAAGATGTTAGTAAAAGCCAAGAACAGTTGAAGAAGGTTAGAGATGAGTTGAAAGCTTTCAAGAAAGAACTTGAAGATGCTATGGCAGAAACAGAAGAACTCAAAATATTAGCTGGTGTGAAAAATCCTAGAGAAGTGAGTAATGACGAGGCTCTCTTAATGCACGTGGACTCATTAGTTGAAGCTCTAAAGAAGAGGGATGTGTTGATCAGGGAAATGATTGAAAAACCAAGCCATCAGCGCACCAGAATAATCTTTGAAGAAATCAGGCATTCTAGCGAGCAGTTGAAAGATTTAGAGCTAAATGATTGATAGTTCTCTCTTCATTTTCCTAATATAGTTTTTGTTGATGTACTGTGGTTACCATCAGGCCTGTTGATGGAGCCATTCTCTTGATGTATTTCCAGTTTATGATTTCATTGTAGAATGCTTCGACATGTACTGGCTTTCTGTTAATTTGAAAATGACCGGTTTATTCAGAGATGTTTCTTTGTCAGTGTTGATATTCACAAGCACATTATCACAACACATTTCTTCCCCGTGAAATTCTCTCAACAAAATGTGTTTGTTATTCAGCTTCGTGTCCATTAAGACTGGAATCAGAGTGTGAAATGCCCTGGAAGTGGTTAAACATGACATTTGCATGCATTTCATAACATATCATTTTGCATAACAGGTACTCGTCCCAGGGAGTTTCTAACCTTTATTTGGTTGCAGGCAGAATAGCTGATCTCAACATTCATCACTACGTGACTTGACAAAATCAAGCCAGAATCATGGAACAGGTGCAGGCAGAACTCGATAAAATGAGGACTCGTATGGAGCAGTTCATGAACCTTATGCAGGGCATAGCCCAGGGGCAACAAGATTTGAGAGCTGCAGTTCAAAGGTTGGAAGTGGAAACCCCTGTTGGTGTTAATAAGAACCCTCCTGGCGCAGCGACAGTTAATCCTCCCGGCGGAGCTCCTGGTGGCGTTGGCCATATTAATCATCAACATGTGGAGGACCATCAAGATGATCAATTCTCTGTGCTGAATGCTGACCTAGGGATTCATATTGATGATAATGACAGAAGGTATGAAGAGTTGGCTGAGAAGGTAAGAGCCATGGAATGTCAAAACTCCATGGGAATTGATGTTGCTGACATGGGGCTGGTGCAAGGGGTGAGGATCCCTCCAAAGTTTAAGCCCCCAACCTTTGACAAGTATAATGGCAGTACCTGTTCCAAAACTCACATTCAGGTATATTTCAGGAAGATTTCTGCATATTCTGACAATGAAAAGCTGTGGATGTACTTCTTTCAGGACAGCCTGTCAGGAGCTTCATTGGAATGGTACATGAAGCTGGAAAGAGCTTATATCAGGAACTGGAAGGACTTGGGCGATGCTTTCTTAAAATAGTATCAGTATAATATTGATATGGCCCCTAATTGTACCCAATTCCAGAATATGACATAGGATCCGAAGGAATGTTACAAACAATACGCCCAAAGGTGGCGTGAGCTAGTAGCTCAAGTACAACCCCTGCTGATGGAAAGGGAAATGGCTGATATGTTTATGAATACTTTACGGGGCCCATATCTGGATCGCTTGGCCGGATGTCCATCCACTGGATTCTCTGACATTGTGATAGCAGGAGAGAGAATTGAAAATCTATTAAAATCGGGGAAAATTCAAGATGGAAGCGGGGCAGGCTCTTCCAATGCAAAAAGGCTTTTTGGGAATGGCTCGAAGAAATGTGAAGGTGAAACTAGTACTGCCTATAGACAGGGGGTGATGGTAAAGGACGTCAGGGCTCGTACCATCAAGCAGTAGCTGTAACTATTCCGGTTCGAGCTGCCGAATCTCAGTCACAATCTCAAAGACAATACCAACCGAGGCAGAGATTGAGTGATCGCCACTTTGACACTTTACCTATGACATATGCCCAGATGTTGCAGAATTTGCTCCGCTTAAAGTTGGTACAGGTGAGAACGCTGGCACCACCAACAGGCAGGCTACCTTATGGCTATGATGCAAATGTGAAGTGTGAATTCCATTCGGGTGCGCCCGGCCACCATATAGAGAACTGCAAAGCTTTTAAGCACGTAGTTCAGGATCTGGTTGATTCGAAAGCTATTAACTTCACTCCTAATCCCAATGTGATTCAAAACCCCATGCCCCCGCATGGCAAACTAATGGTCAATGCAATAGAAGAGGACAGGGGCTTGAATCTGGTGTCAGATGTCAACAAAGTTAGAACATTTTTGGAGATCATGAAAAAGCATTTGTTGAAAGGGGGCGTGTTCCCCGGTTGTCTGGAAAATTGCTCAGAATGTTTGACTGCGATGAATGGTTGTGATGAATTGAGGAAGGGCCTTCAGAAGTTGATAGACGAGGGTTGTTTACAGTTTGATCAAATGAGAAAGAAGAATGATATGGTCTCGACAATTACCATTTACTTTACTCCGGCAGAGATTCCCGTGCATACGCCAGTACAGGTCCCCGTGCCTGAGCGGTTAGCCCCTGTGACTATAACTGTTCCGAGTCCTATGCCATATGACAGTACAAAAGCAATCTCGTGGCATTACGGAGCTGATGTTTATTACCAAGGGCAGAAGCAAGAAGTAGAGACCCCTAAGGAAACTGGTTCGAGTGTGGGGAATGTAGGAGGAATGGGTGGTTTTACCCGTAGTGGAAGGCTCTTTACTCCACAAACGCTCTGAAATGATGATGCTGAAGCTTTGGCGAAGGCCAAAGGAAAACAAGTAGTAAATGAAGAGCTCGTGCAAAGGGCGGAGCCTGGTAATTCCTTTGAAAAGGATGTTGAGGAGTTTATGAGGATTATTCGTAAGAGTGACTATAAAATAGTGGATCACCTGCATCAAACTCCCTCCAAAATCTCCATCTTATCAATACTGTTATGCTTCGAGGCACATCGCAACTCCCTGCTGAAAATCTTGAATATGGTGTACGTCCCACAGGAGATATCGGTGAACCAACTTGAGGGTGTTATCGCCAACGTTAACTCTAACAATGGATTGGGATTTATTGATTTTGATCTAACGCCAGAAGGAAGAAATCATAACAAAGCTCTCCACATCTCCATGGAGTGCAAAGGGGCAGTCTTGTCCCATGTGTTGGTAGATACTGGCTCGTCCCTGAATGTGCTGCCGAAGAAGGCTTTGGCAAAGTTGGATGTCGAGGGGGTTGTACTCCGACCATGTGATTTAGTGGTGCGCGCTTTCGACGGCTCCAAAAGATCAGTTTTTGGGGAGGTAGAGTTGCCTGTGAAGATTGGACCCCAAGTGTTTAATACGGTTTTCTATGTGATGGAAATCCAGCCAGCTTATAACTGCTTGCTAGGGCGCCCGTGGATACATGCTGCAGGGGCCGTTTCGTCAACACTCCACCAGAAGATAAAGTTTGTCATGGATGGTCAGGTTGTCACGGTATGTGGAGAGGAGGATATATTTGTCAGTCATTTGTCGTCATTCAAATATGTGGAGATGGACGGCAAGATCCATGAAAGTCTTTGTCAAGCATTCGAAGCAGTGAGTATTGAAGGTGATCCTCCTTCCAGTGAAACAAAAGTGGGGACTTCTATAGTTTCTTACAAACAGGCTCTCGAAGTAGTACAGTCAGGCCATGCTAAAGGTTGGGGTGAGTTGATTGAGTTGCCTTTTAAGGAAGACAAGTGTGGAATTGGTTACCAGCCTACTCAAGCTTCGCAGTCAAAAGGCCAAGATCGTCAAGGAACTATCTCTTTTTCTAGTGGGGGGATCATCAATCATGGTCAAGTCTTTGCTGCAAATGAAGATGATGGGGACAGCGACTATGATATGGACAATTGGGTGTGCTCATGTGTCCCAGGGCAGGAGCTGAATAATTGGTTCTCTAAGGACCTCATCCAAGTCACCCTGCAGAAAGAGTAATTTTCTTTGTTTTTTCATGTTGCATGTAAAATCCTATGCCCTTGCCCAAGGCTTAGTGATTTCATTGTAGGGCCACATTTGTTTCATATGCAAGTTTATCATTAATAAAAGGACATTTTTTGTATTCAAAAATTGTGTTCCCTGTCTTTCATTTTACACTTTTCATTTTATTTCAAATAAAAATGGCAATGTTTTTCTCCATAGTTTATTTTCTTTCTTTTCAAAAAGCTCTTTCTAAAATAAAGCATGAACCATCATTCATGCAGAAACAATCCTCCGAATTCTGTTGATAACGGTTCTGCTATGGCTCGATTTGACTTTGATAATCCAATTTACCAAGCTGAAAAAGGGGGTGAGGAAGACTGTGAACTTCCCGAGGAATTGGCCAGATTATTGAAACAGGAAGAAAGAGCTATTCAGCCTCATCAAGAGTCACTAGAAGTCATCAGCCTTGGCATCGAGGATGTGAAGAAAGAGGTCAAAATAGGGGCAAGCCTAGCAGAGAATGTGAAGAAAGAGTTGATTGAGATGTTGCGCGAATATGTCGATATCTTTTCCTAGTCCTATCAAGATATGCCGGGGTTGGATACAGATATTGTTGTGCACAAGTTGCCTCTCAAAGAAGGTTGCTCCCCCATTAAACAAAAGCTCAGAAGAACTAAACCAGAAATGGCCATTAAGATCAAAGAGGAGGTGCAGAAACAGTTGGATGCAGGTTTCTTGGCCGTCACCAGCTATCCACCATGGGTTGCGAATATTGTCCCGGTACCTAAGAAAGATGGTAAGGTTCGGATGTGTGTTGACTACCGTGATTTAAATCGAGCAAGTCTGAAAGATGATTTTCCATTACCTCACATTGATGTGTTGGTAGATAATACAGCTCAATTCTCGGTATTTTCCTTCATGGATGGCTTTTCCGATTATAATCAGATTAAAATGGCGCCGGAAGATATGGAGAAAACAACGTTTTTTACCCCATGGGGCACGTTCTGCTATAAAGTGATGCCTTTTGGTTTAAAAACGCAGGGGCAACTTATCAGGGTGCTATGGTGACACTCTTTCATGACATGATTCATAAAGAGATTGAGGTTTATGTTGATGATATGATTGCTAAGTCGCGGACTGAGGAAGAGCACTTGGTGAGTCTGAAAAAGCTTTTTGAATGATTGAGACAATTCAGACTAAGGCTGAACCCGAATAAGTGTACTTTCGGGGTGAGATCTGGTAAGCTCTTGCGCTTTATTGTCAGTGAAAGAGGAATCGAGGTTGATCCAGCAAAACTAAAAGCAATACAAGATATGCCCGAGCCAAGAACAGAAAAGCAAGTTCGTGGTTTCTTGGGGAGGTTGAACTACATTGCTAGATTCATATCTCATCTTACAGCCACTTGCGAGCCAATATTCAAATTGTTGAGAAAAGATCAATCAATTCGTTGGAATAATGATTGCCAAAGGGCGTTTGATAAAATAAAAGAGTATTTGTAGAAGCCTCTAATTCTTATGCCTCCAGTTCCAGGGAGACCACTGATAATGTATTTGTTGGTATGTGAAAATTCAATGGGTTGTGTTCTCGGTCAACACGACGAGACGGGTAGGAAAGAACATGCCATATACTACCTGAGCAAGAAGTTTACAGATTGCGAGTCTGGATACTCAATGCTTGAGAAGACATGTCGTGCACTGGCATGGACTGCTAAGCGTTTGAGACAATATATGCTGACTCACACAACTCTATTGATATCAAAGATGGATCCAGTCAAGTACATTTTTGAAAAGCCAGCTCTCACCGGAAAGGTTTCCCGTTGGCAGATGGTGTTGACAGAGTATGACATACAATATACTTCCCAAAAAGCCATAAAGGGTAGTATTCTGTCTGGCTATCTCGCTGAGCAACCAATTGATGATTATCAGCCAATGAAGTTTGAGTTCCCTGATGAAGACATCATGTACTTGAAAATGAAAGATTGTGACGAGCCACCAGTCGATGAAGGACCAGATCCTGAGGACAAGTGGAAATTAATGTTTGACGGGGTTGTTAATGTGAATGGTAGTGGTGTTGGGGCAGTTCTCATAACTCTGAAAGGTTCCCATATACCTTTCACTGCCAGACTGACTTTTGATGTCACCAACAATGAAGCCGAATATGAAGCTTGCATTACGGGTATTGAAGAAGCCATTGATTTAAGGGTCAAGACTCTTGATGTATTTGGGGATTCTGCTCTAGTGATCAATCAGGTCAACGGAGATTGGCACACCCATCAACCCAATTTGATCCCTTACAGAGATTATACGAGAAGACTGTTGACTTTCTTCAAAATAGTAAAGTTGTGTCATGTACCTCGGGATGAGAATCAGATGGCAGACGGTTTGGCAACGTTATCTTCAATGATTCAAGTGAATTGGTGGAATCATATACCCAAAATTGATGTGATGCGGCTTGATAGACCTGCTCATGTGTTTGCAGCCGATACAACGACCGATGATAAACCTTGGTATCATGATATCAAGCGTTTCTTGGAGAGTCAAGAGTATCCAGCTGGGGCATCCAATAATGATAAGAAGACTTTGAGAAAGTTGGCAGGCAGTTTCTTCTTGAATGAAGATGGCGTATTGTACAAAAGAAATTTTAACATGGTCTTGCTCAGATGCGTGGATAGACACGAAGCAGACGTGTTAATGCAAGAAGTGCACGAAGGTTCTTTTGGTACCCATGCTGGTGGACATGTCATGGCAAAGAAATTGTTGCGAGCTGGTTATTACTGGATGACCATGGAGGTTGATTGTTTCAAATATGCTCAAAAATGCCACAAGTGCCAGATTTATGCTGATAAAGTGCATGTGCCACCGAATCCTTTAAACGTGATGAGTTCCCCTTGGCCCTTTGCCATGTGGGGCATTGATATGATTGGGAAGATTGAGCCCACCGCCTCTAATGGACATCGTTTTATTCTGGTGGCCGTTGATTACTTCACCAAGTGGGTGGAAGCTGCTTCGTTTGCAAATGTCACCAAGCGGGTGGTTGCCCGGTTTATCAAGAAAGAGATTATTTGTCAATACGGGGTTCCCGAGAGGATCATCACTGATAATGGTTCTAATATTAATAATAAAATGATGCAAGAGCTATGCCAGAGCTTCAAGATTGAACATCATAATTCTTCTCCGTACCGTCCAAAGATGAATGGTGCCATCGAGGCAGCCAATAAAAATATCAAGAAGATTGTGCAAAAGATGGTCATGACGTACAAGGATTGGCATGAGATGTTGCCTTTCGCTTTGCATGGGTACCGTACATCAGTACGTACGTCTACTGGGGCAACCCCGTTTTTTCTTGTGTATGGTATGGAAGCGGTCTTACCGGTTGAAGTTGAGATTCCTTCTCTGAGGGTCATGATGAATGTCAAGCTTGATGAGGCTGAATGGGTTCGAACGAGATTCAACGAGTTGAGTCTCATAGAAGAGAGGAGATTGGCAGCAGTATGCCATGGACAACTGTATCAAAGAAGGATGAAGTGGGCATTCGATCAGAAAGTGCGTCCTCAGAATTATCAGACAGGTGACTTGGTGTTGAAAAGGATTCTTCCTCCTAATACAGATCACAAGGGCAAGTGGACTCCGAATTATGAAGGTCCGTATGTTGTCAAGAAGGTTTTCTTGGGCGGAGCCTTGATGCTTACAACTATGGATGGTGAGGATATTTCGTCGCCTGTGAACCTAGACGCAGTCAAAAAATACTTCGCATAAATGGACCCGCTGGACAGTAAAAACAGAGTCCAGGCAAAAAAGGGCATACCGGCGAACCATAAAAAAGGAAAAAGGTTCGGGCAAAAATTAGGGATAAAATAAAAAAAATGAGTACACCCGGTAAGTTGAAAACCCGAAAGGGACTTAGGCAAAAATGGGTATCCCGGTGGATTGAAAACCCGCAAAGGGCGATCCGGGCAAAAGAGGGATTTAAAAGCGAAAGGCTGCGATCTGAGTAACCTGCATCCCGTCTCATTTCAACAAGAGGCATTCCGAAGGATAGGAATCAGTCCAATTATCCCCCTCGGAAAGTGAAGCACTTGGAGAGTCTTGAAGACATATGAACCATAGCAGGATTGAAACTCGACGGATTTCCGTTTTCCACATTGCCATTAGGATAGTTTATTTTCTCTTTTAAGCAATTACCTCTTTCTAGGAATTGCCTCCTGATGTAAACGCCTATTTTCGGGCTTTTCAATCAATAAAATTTTCTTTATTCAGAATAACCATCTCTTGTGTTTTCTTTTACAGTTTGTTTTGATTGTAAAAAACGTCCGAGTTTTTTGATAAACATTGCATTTGAAAACATCGAGGTTTTACAATGACATGCGTGCAAAAGAAAACAATTAAAATTGATTTAAATGCCAGGTGTTCTTCGGTGATGAATTCAAAATTCATTGATACCCTGGGGCATGTGTATACACCCTTTTGTTTGCAGGTGTTGAACGTTTGCTGGTTGGCCCATCATTATCACGTGATGTCTTCAGTGTCTTTTCCGACAAAACTCAAATAATAGTTCTCCCCAAGCAGAAGCGGTTACCTCAACAGGAATTTTCTTCCTTAAGGTTGTCATTCCCCAGCAGGAACATGGTTGATCTCAGTCCCTCAGCAGGTATTTCCTTCCTCAACAAGAGTTCGTTTGATCTCAACTCCCTAGCAGTCAGGTCAAAAAGTTGTCATTTTCCCAGCGGAGTTCTATGGATATAGTTCTTCCCCAAACAGATTGATTCAGATGATACCTCCACAGCAAGGTCATCATTCCTTACAGTAATCTCAATAGGTTTGTCAATTCAGAGCCCAGATTAGGAGATCAGGTTAATTTGTTTTCCTCAGCAGGAGTTGCGAACACGAGGACAATTCAGTTTGCTATCCCCAGCAGAGTTGACTTCATTTTCCTCAGCATTTATTTTGTTGAGGGGCCTCCTTGCATTTTGCATATAGTAATCATTGCATCCTCAAAAACGCGTAGCATTTCCATTCGAGATGGAGCATTACGCCATGGAAAAATTCAAACATATGCATGCGAAGCATACGCCATTTTTGGTACCTCGTGCGAGAGCCCAAGATTGTTTCCCTTCTATCATATTGACAAAGCCAAAACGAATGCCTCTTTCATTCCTCAATAGACATTTCAAAGCAGTACAAGGGTTTCACTACTTTCCTCCCCACCAGAGTCATATTCCTCGGTTTGTAAATCTTTTGATCTTACTTCTTAACCGCGTTTTTCAGGAACCATTCCCGATAGGATTCCCTTAGTCGTTCCCGACAGGCGACCTTTGAGTTTTAGACCTAGCCGTTCCCGACAGGTAAGCCATAGGTTTTCAACTTTAGCCGTTCCCGACAGGCAACCTTTGAGTTTTAGACCTAGTCGTTCCCAACAGGCCCATTTACCGTTCCCGACAGGTATACCATAGGTTTTCAACTTTAGCCGTTCCCGACAGGCGACCTTTGAGTTTTAAACCTAGCCGTTCCCGACAGGCCGATTTACCGTTCCCGACAGGTATACCATATGTTTTCAACTTTAGCCGTTCCCGACAGGCGGCCTTTGAGTTTTAAACCTAGCCGTTTCCGACAGGCCCATTTACCGTTCCCGACAGGTAAGCCATAGGTTTTCAACTTTAGCCGTTCCCGACAGGCAACCTTTGAGTTTTAGACCTAGCCATTCCCGACAGGCCCATTTACCGTTCCCGACAGGTAAGCCATAAGTTTTCAACTTTAGCCGTTCCCGACAGGCGACCTTTGAGTTTTAAACCTAGCCGTTCCCGACAGGCCCATTTACCGTTCCCGACAGGTAAGCCATAGGTTTTCAACTTTAGCCGTTCCCGACAGGCAACCTTTGAGTTTTAGACCTAGTCGTTCCCAACAGGCCCATTTACCGTTCCCGACAGGTAAGCCATAGGTTTTCAACTTTAGTCGTTCCCGACAGGCAACCTTTGAGTTTTAGACCTAGCCGTTCCCGACAGGCCCATTTACCGTTCCCGACAGGTATACCATAGGTTTTCAACTTTAGCCGTTCCCGACAGGTGACCTTTCAGTTTTAAACCTGGCCGTTCCCGACAGGCCCATTTACCGTTCCCGACAGGTATACCATAGGTTTTTAACTTTAGCCGTTCCCGACAGGCGACCTTTGAGTTTTAAACCTAGCCGTTCCCGACAGGCCCATTTACCGTTCCCGACAGGTAAGCCATAGGTTTTCAACTTTAGCCGTTCCCGACAGGCAACTTTTGAGTTTTAGACCTAGCCGTTCCCGACAGGCCCATTTACCGTTCCCGACAGGTAAGCCATAGGTTTTCAACTTTATCTGTTCCCGACAGGCGACCTTTGAGTTTTAAACCTAGTCGTTCCCGACAGGTCCATTTACCGTTCCCGAGAGGTAAGCCATAGGTTTTCAACTTTAGTCGTTCCCGACAGGCAACCTTTGAGTTTTAGACCTAGTCGTTCCCGACAGGCCCATTTACCATTCCCGATAGGTAAGCTATAGGTTTTCAACTTTAGCCGTTCCCGACAGGCAACCTTTAGATTTCATTTGTTCCGGACTCTTTTCCATCAACATCCATCACCACAACTGCTGTGTTTGTCATATATCCATTCTTTTTACCCACAGAGCGCAAATTTTCTGGTTATTTTTGTATTCAATCCCTATGTACCTTGAATGTCTGACAGTCGTTGCTCTCATCCATTCAGGTCCATAGTTGATTGAATAGGGGCAGCTGTAATACCTCAAAATTTGCCCTCTTATCTCTCTCCAATAATTGGCTTATGTTTCATTCATTTGCATTTCATAGTAGGTCATACAACATCATACACATCATTGGTTGCAAGGCAAGGGATCAAGTACCTCAAGGTATGGACAGTTCAAAGTCAAAGGATAAAAATAAAACTTCTCCAAATAAGTCACAAGGGCTCCTCATATCTCAATTCATCTCATTTGAGTCTCCAAGGTATCACAAGATGAGAATTCAACAGAAGATTGAAGGAGGTCGCATTCTCCTAACCAGTGCAAATTAGGGTTTTGGAATTCTGAAGTATAACACCCCAATGGGCAATATCTTTGAGCTTTTATCATTTCCAAATGGAATATCTCATCTTTGTTAGAGAGGATACACATTATACTCAGAGGAATTTGGATTTGGAGGATGTGCTGATTTCTCCTAGACTGAGGGTTCAAATTAGGGTTTGCCATAAAATCAGTTTATTTCTGTTTTTTTTTTTGGGCAAGACTTGATTCTATGGGATTCTACATGTCCTCAAGGGTCTAAGGATGAAGAATTGTCCATCAATTTGATTTGGAAGGGTCTCAATTGATCAATTGATTGAGAATCAGGAGAATTGGGAAGAAGTCAACTGTGCAGAGGAAAAAGTCAACCCTTAACTTTTTGAGGTCAAATTCATGTTCCTCATGTCAAATATGATCATTGGTGAAGATTTGATCAAGAAATAATAAGGGATTCATCAAAAATCAAGAAATGTACAAAGTTGCCAAAAATAGCAATGTAGGGTTTCCATTTATGGCAAGTGTTGATAAGCTGAAGGGTCAACTTTAGGGCTTTCTTTCTCCATGCTCCAAGCACCAAAGTGAAAGGATATGGAGGCCTATCAAAAGTTCACACTTTAAGCTTCAAAACCATACCAAGAACATCCCCATTGGATCAAAATCAAGAGAGATATGGTGCTTCAAAGTTGAGACAAATCATGGCATTTTTGGCAGCTAGGCAGGTCATGGGCGAGCCAGCACGCAGTCATTTCCACAAACACCTTGTGTGCATGTTTTATCCAAGTTCAAGGGAATATTTCTCCATGATGGAGACTCCAAATGGAAAATTGTTCAACATCAATCTTGTTCCTTTCCATCTCTTCTTCAACTTTGGTGTTGAACTCTTTTTCATCTGATCAACCATTTGAGAGTTATAGTGGATCAAAGTTAGGGTCATCACACTTGAATTTCACACGCCATAGGGTTGGTCAAGAGCAGGTCATGTGGGCAACCAACTCAGTCATGATTACACACTTTCATAGCCAATTCTAAGCACCTTAGAGGTTCTATTTGCAATTGTTTTGAACATCAACTTTGCTCTACTCCATGTCCTCTTTCCAAAGAGCCAATAACCATGTCATATCATTCCATGGTCATGGAGACATTTCTTGCCAAAGTCAACAACATGCCAACTGTTTCTTCCATATTAAGTAACCAGAATTTGTTGCATTGTGTGGTTGCTTTTATGCGCATGTTATCACCTTACATACATCATATTACCATTTTAAACCATGGAAAAACTTGCATACATACATACTCGTGTGTTATTTTTCCTCATTTGTGCAAACCCTAAAAAAAAGAAACTTGTACAACAAGTTGTTGCTGCTGTAAGTTCAGTGCAATGCATCACCACCTTCCATCATGATCCTCGCCTTGATACCATGCTCCTCCACACATGGGATTCATTCACGAGCTCACTTCTTCCACTCACTCTCATTTCAGTTCACCTTAACTCACTCACTCAGTTAATTCACTCACCCTAATCAGAGTTCTAACTGTTAACCAAGGTGGTTAACAGTTAACTCAAGATATATAAGCGCCTCTAATAGAAATCATAACGAACTTTTTCATTCTTCCCATTTTTCACCAATAAAAACCTCACTCTCTCTCTGAATTTTGCTCTCTCTCGAAGCTTCATTCTCATCTCAAACCTCTGCAAATCTCTACATTCATCTTCATCAAGCATCATCAAGGAAGAGTGTGCAATCCAAGGAAGTTGCTGCATCAAGCTTTGTTCAATTTTTCTTCACTGAATCTCAAGAGAAACTGAAGTTCATCCTTGCCTTTATTTGGCTCATCTTGAATCTCAAGAAGCTAGGAACCTCCTCTCTGGTATTCTTTTGGTTGAAAGAGACTTCAAAGCATAGGTTTCAGCTTAAACTTCTTACTCTCATATTGCTCTGATTTAAGTTTTTTTTTGCATGTTTTTGAGCTTAATAGAAGCGTGTGAGTATCTGCCTAGTTGATAGGCACCTTAAGTGCTTAGTTGAAAAATCTAAGGCAAAATGTTTGGCTTTGATTCGTTCTGTGTGTGATGTGTTTGTGAAAATTAGTGGAAGATTCTTGACATACTCAGTGAGAGGAACATTTTGATATATGGTTTGATGTTTTCTGATGACCTGAAACTTGAGCCACGGCGGAGGGTGGCCGGAGAAGATGACCGGAGTCTTCTCCGGCCGCTGGCATTCTTCAACCACATAAACCCTATATAATTTGCCAGGTTATATCGTGACCGTTTGATCTTGCTCATCCAACGCACCAAACAGTGCCAGCACATTAATGAATCACTCCCCTGGCACGTGACTTCTTTTTCTGATATATTTTCATGTTTGTGCTCTGGTGTGTGTGGCACGTGATTGTTTATCATGTTCTTGCATTATGATGCGTGTGTTTGTTTTACTTGAATTGGTCATCATAGTTGACCTGATCATGTGGCTCTCGTTGAGTCAACATTTTGACTGATCTCCATAGCATGCACCTCCTCTGAATACGTGGTAATGGACTAGGCTTAATTTTCCATTCACACCCCCTTTTCCTGAGCCCAAAGCGCATTATAATTGGAGTTTTACTTGTGATGCACCCCCTGGCCCATTTTCTTTGTTCTTTTATTCTTCTTTTGCATGATTGTTTGGTTTTTAATTTTTAAAATTACTTCCAAGCATCCAAAAATTCTATAAAAATGCATGAAGCATCAAAATACATTTAAATAATTTTTTTCATATTTTATTTTCTGATTTTATCATGTTTTGGCATATTTTCTTGAATTTTCTTGTAATTTCTTTTGTGTGTGCACTAAACCATGACCTATGCTACATTGTGGAATTTTTTGACATAGTTGTGCACTGAATTTTTGCTATAATAATTGGTACATGCATTTTTAATATGGTGAGGTATGTTATGAATTTTGCGTAGATTTTTTAGGTCATTTCTTGTTGGCATTTGGATGAATTTTTTGAGCTATTTGTTTGTGTGATTTGTATGATTTTGTGAGGCATGTTTGAGCATGTTTGGTAATGATTTTTGAGCCACCTTTTGAAGTATGCTTGCACACTGATTGCACCTTAATTCACTTGTCTTATCTCAATTTTCTCATTATATTAACATGACTTTATGGATTGTATGAAAGCATGTTGGTTTGTGTGAAGGTAGAAGACTTATGTTTAGGTCTTAGTGAGCATTGTGTGCTATCTTCTTTGACCATTTGTTGAGGCTTTTTGATTCATGTTGCATTAATATTATAGGTCACTTTCATCATGTTATAGGTCATTCAAAGTTCATCCTTACATGACTTGTATGCATTTGTTTTAACTTGAAATACCTTGTGTAATTGTGCATTCTTCTTGGAGCTTCTTTGAACACATGTTTGTACCAACACTTGCATGATCTTGAACAATCACTTGAACATGAATCACTTCTATTTTTAATCATCCTCAACCATATTCCATTACCTATAATTGCACTTTACATGTTTCTTAAGTTCATAAATCTTTGGATGTTTACTTGAACTTGTTTGAACTTAGTTTGTTCTTAATCATCAATGTGCTTCAATATGATACTTGTGGGGACTTTGTGCTTCCATCATTGACTTCTAAATGTCATTTCAAATGTCATGAGTTACTGACTTATATTCATATTACATGTTTGTTCAATTTTCATCTTCATTTCTTACTTGCATTACAAGTATGCTTCATTGTTGGAACTTGAATGATGTTTGCTTCCACTTCTTTCTACTTGATCCATAGGTGCATTTATGAACTCTATGCCATTTTAATGACATATCTACACATCCTTAAATGTCATTCAATTCTGACTTTGATGTTTACATGTGCATTCATCCATATTCATGATTCATTTGCATTCATGTTGCATTATTAATGTTTCATTTGCACTTGTATGATTGTCTAGTGCATAGTTTGCTTTTGTTTGAGTTCATATGACATGTTTACATTAGTAGTATCCTTTAACATGTACATACTGACTTTGCATGTCCCTTAACCATTAGGACCTTTCCCTTTTGGTTTGAACTTTACTTTCTTCTTAATTTGTCTTCTTAAAGCAAATAGTTTTGTTTGGTTTAGTTTCTTGCACTTATTTTCATTACTTGTGATGATTATGCACTAACCTTTTGTGTAGGGGCAGAGGTAAGACATTTAAGTATGTGGATGTTAATCCATACTCATCTCTTCTTTCATCTCATCTCTTTCATTACTATTTCTCTTTTGTGAATAGCATGATATAATGCTTGATTGTGTAGGACTTTCTCACATCCCTTAGGGATCCTAGCTCATCCTTAATTTTTGATCAAGGTGAGGTAGGATAAGCATTATATAGTGATATCCCTCTCTTTCCTTTAGGCTTAGGTGGTTCTTATACCCCACATAACCATAGGACATTCATGTATGAGAACATTAGCATAACTAGTCCCCCACTTAGACTTTTTCCTTTCTTCCTTTTGAGTCTCTTTCTCATCTCAAAACAAAAATCAAAACATGTAATAAAAACAACAAGTGTTGTGTGCCATGAGCCTTAAGTACATGGGAAATGGATGGAGGAAGGTTTCCCGCCGTCTTTCTAGAGTGTTAGCATACGTCCTGTTAGGACGACCATGCGACGCATTCGATCCTATGTCATAGACTTTAGTGCAATACTTGTTATAAACACAAAATAATCAAAACACTTCTTCTTAAAAGACAAAAACAAATAATTCTCTTCTCATCTTCCTCACTCCACTCATAAAGGACGCGTCACTTCCGGTCTACCGCAAACAGGTAAATGCCTAAGACTCCGTGCAACGAGCTGCGACACCTAACTGCTAGAACGCGAACCTTGGCGTACTCCACTTAAAAAACATAAACAAACCAGTCCATCCTAGGTGGGTCGAACTACGACTACTCTGATTTCCTCTCTCTAGTTAGATTGAGGATACGTAGGCACAAGACGGCGATGTCTTGGCGAGCAACCTTTCCCCACAATCCCGTAGTCCTCCGAACTATGTTGACTCTGACTTTCCCATTGCACGAGGGAATACGTAGGCATAGGACGACGATGTCCTATCAAGTCACTTCTTTTTCTTTTCTCCTTCGTTTCTTCGTTCTCTTCCGTTCCCGTTCCTTTTCCTTTCCAGTAGCAGTGGAGCTCCAGACGACCATACCCTTTGATCGAGACAACAAGCGTGGATCCCATCGAGTACGATGGACGCGTGGGGGTGCTAATACCTTCCCCTCGCGTAACCGACTCCCTTACCCATTTCTCTTGGTCGCGAGACCATGCTCTTTTCCTTTCCCCTAGGTTTATGCAGTGTTTCCTTTCCCTCTCTTGGGATAAATACACATTGTTGGCGACTCTGTTTCCGCGCCACTTTCGCGTTTGTACTTGGATGAAAATCCCGGGAGTGACAGAGTGCAAGACTCCTGCAGATGCTTTTAAACTGATCGGTAGTTTTATCTTTTTGAATTGTCTGAATTTGTACTTTCTTCGACATCTAATATGTTTGTTGTGTTTTCGCAGGTGAGACGCCTTCCGCCCACGAAAGAATGGTGAAGAATGCCATGGCGAGGAGCAAGCCTGGGGTGGCCACTTCAAAGTCTCGATTTACACAGCGTGTTCCTCCTCCTCATCCAGCTACGGGGAGCTCTTCGCCTGCTCCTGACCAGGGATCCCTGTTGCCTTTGACCTCAAGGTTCAAGCGGACTAGAGCCAATGAGATGGTGGACCTCAGCCGGGCGCCTGAGAAATGGAAGTTCGAGCTTCCTCCTTGTGTCCTTGACAGGAAATTTTTTGAGGGGACGTCCCTGGTGGTGCCGCGGGCAGAGTATCTCCAACTGGAAGGTATGGATCGCCCGAACAAGATGGCACTGCTGGCGCAGGATGTAAAGCCCCATTTTGTCCGATTTATTTAATCGAGTCGATTTAATTATTTTCATTTTTATATTATTTTATTCTTGACTTTTATTTGACAACATATTATTTTTCATCGTTATTATGTTTTATCGCGTTTTGAGAGCGTTTGCGAGATATTTGAGCTGAGGGGTAAAATAGTCTTTTTAGGGGTTTAGATATTTTATAAATAGAGATTTGAGAGAAAAAGAGAGAAAAGAAAGAGAAAGGAAAGAAGGAAGAGGAAGGAAAAGAGAAGGAGAGGAAAACTTGGGAAAGAAGAAAACATTCAAACCAAAGCTTGAACTTCGATTAATCGGGTAAGGGTGAGAAGTTTCGATTATATCTTGCTTGTGTATGTATATGTGTTGTTTGTTGTAATTGTTTTGGTTGTTTCACAACTTTTTCTCATTGATAAATTGATGAACAATTGATAGAAATCGATGTTTTCACGGATGAATTTTGATATAAACTGCATAGAATACTTGTTGATTATGTTGGAACATGTTTTGGTTGATATATTGTGATTTGGAAGTGTTTGGGTGGAAGAAATGATGAATTTTGGTCCCATATGACCTATATTGACGTTGCTGTGAATTTCTGGGTTCGCAGGTTCACTTTGCGAACCCCATCGAAGGGGAAAGCGAAGGTTCACCCAGAAGTTCGCATTGCGAACTTTATGCTATTTTTTCTCTGCCACGGTTCGCTGGGGGTTCGCGTTGCGAATAGGAAAGCGAACGTGACAGATTTTCCATTTTGTTTTCTTCATAACTTTTGATCCGTAACTCAGATTGAGGCACGGTCGGATGCGTTGGAAAGCTATTTCAACGCTCTTTATGATAGTGGAATAGGAACATATGTTTATGCCATGGATTGATAAGTAAATATGGAAAAGTAATGTAGGCGTGAATATTGTAGTCCCCGTTTCCACCAAAATTCATGAATCGGGAATCCGATTGATATGGGACTTGAAGCCTTGAAAGAGAATCCAACGTGCTAGTAAATGGTTATGTGATGCCATGTGTTAACTAAGAATATTTGGTAGAGGATGATTAGTGGTTTGTAGGTTTTGTTGTGTTTGTTGGTGTTCGATGCGATATGCTATCGTCATATTAATGTGGGGCTTTTGTGCTATCTATATGATGTTGATGCATGTGATAATGATGTTGTTGTGTGGTAAAATGCATTGTTTGATTGAATATCAATGTATGTTGTTATGAATGTTGTTGTGGGTAGCCTTCGTGGCGTGAATCCTAGTGTTGTGAGTATCATTGTATGATTGTAGGATTGTTGTGGTTGATGGTGAGTAATTCTTGATGTGAATTGATATGAGTGTATAGGCTAAAATGCTAATTGTTGTGGTTTGTGGATTATGATGAAATGAATTATTTATGTGAAATTCAATGTGTGTTATTTAGTGGCCTTATGGCAAATGAATGCATCGTTTTGGGATTGATTGTACTGCATGATTATTGATGTTGAGATGGTTCACATGGTTGTATATGCATTTGATTGTCATGAGTCATTGTATGCCAAGCATCATGATATGCATTCTTGTGATGTCGTGTGCCCTAGTGGGTGTGAGCGACGAAACGATTCCAGAGGGAATCTGTTGTAACGGTCGTGTGCCTTATACAAAGAGGACCTAAAACGACGTTATAGACGATCGTGTGCCTTATACAAAGAGGACCTAAAGCGATCGGATTGTGTGCCTTATACAAAGAGGACCTAAAGCGATCCATAAACTTCGTGTGCCTTATACAAAGAGGACCTAAAGCGACGGGGAACATCGTTTTCCTGACGGGGAGTTACACTAAGTAACAAGCGATGATTCCAATAATTCCTGAGTGAATTAATGATGAAAATGATGGATGGATGGTACTGCATTTGCATAGAGTCGTTGTGTCAGTCTCTTTGCATTTGCATAAATCATGAATGGATTGATTATGTGTGGAAAATCATGAATGGATTGATTATGTGTGGAAAATCATGAATGGATTGATTATGTGTGGAAAATCATGAATGAATTGATTATGTGTGGAAAATCATGAATGGATTGATTATGTGTGGAAAATCATGAATGGATTGATTATGTGTGGAAAATCATGAATGGATTGATTATGTGTGGAAAATTGTGAATTGATTGATTATGTGTTGAGCTTGTGATAGCATTGGTGATTTGATATGCATTCGTGATAAATGTATGGATTATGGATGATATGTTTTATGTATAGACATATGCTATGTTTTGTGGGGATGTTGTACATTACAATGATTGTATTAATTATCTATGATATGCTATATGTATTATTATGTGATGCTTGTGGTGAGAATAATTATGCATGTGAATTTATATGTGTTTGCATATTATTATGCAATCTTGATTTAGTTGTTATTTCTCACCCTTCTGCTGTGGTTTGTTGCTCTATGAGGCAATTGCAGATTTGTGTCATGGAGGCTTTTGTGAAGATTAGTTCTCCATCCGTTTGTCAGTCTGTCTGCTCTGATACGTAACACGGGAGTCGGGGAACACTTTTGTTATATATGTATACATTTGTTGGATCTATTTTGTATTAACTTTGTATGGATATTTTGTTGTTATAAAACAAAGTCAGTTATGGATCTTTCCGCTTTATTCCATAATTGAACGTTCCTTTTTGTTGGAAAACGTTTCCCTTTTATGTTTATTCCATTTTGTGTTATGTATCAAATTTATGAGCAGGGATTGTGTTTTCTTTCTTTAAATGTGGCATCCTTGTTTTTGTCTAAGGATAAAATTTTTATTTACTCTGATTTATTTATGTATTATTTATTCGCGATGGGAATCGGGGTGTTACACAGGATGCCTCTGCGCTGGCAGGGTCTTGGATATGGCGGCGATCTTTGCCGAGGGAGATTCCTCCTTTGAGTCTGAACTCAAGAATGTCCGGGCGACCATATCATCTTTGGAAGAGACGGAGAGGAAGGCCAGGGAAGAGGCCAAGGCGGCCAATGATGCAAGGAAGAAATCAGACGAGGATGCTGCCAGGATGATGGGGGAGAATGCTACACTGGTGGTGGAGAAGAATGCTGCCGAGGAGCTGGTTGAACAGGTAAGGGCAGCGGGTGCCCCGGCTGAATATGAGCCCGAGGATGTGAAGGTGTTGAGGGCGAGGGCCGAGCTTATCGCCCGTCTTCTACGGGCAGAGGAAGACATCATTGCCATTGGAGAAAAGTCGTTCAAAAATGTTGTGGCTCAACTCCGGCCGGTCAATCCAGGGGTTCTGAGTTCCCTTGTGGGTACCAACTTCTTGGGCCATGTCGAGGATGGCAGAAAGTTAATCCGGGCTTCTTCAATATTGGCGACGAGCATGCCCAGATTCTGAACGAGGAGAACCAGGAGCCTGAGCCCAACACTGAGCTGCTTGAGCAGATGCAGGAATGAGATTAGATTTTTTTTGTAATGTATCTGGCCTGCGTGCCATGTTTTGATGTAATTTTGTTTGGTTTGGGGGGCGTGGTCCCCCTTGGTTTGTAATACGCACAACTTGTGGCCCTTGTGGTCACTTAATTTAAATGTATGTATCCGGTCAGTGTAGCCGGTTTTGTATGTTTGCGCATGGCTTTTATTGCTTATTTTTCTAAGTGTTGTACTTCGTTCGATGTGCTTTTGTGCCCGTATCCGGGATCACTTTAATTTGTTTTCAAGTTTTAGGGAATTGCTCGACGTAGATGTGTTCTGCAGTGAGGGGGACTGGTCGAACGACCGGGGAATTTCTGGGCAAGAGAGCGGAGCTCAGGTCGCGTTTGAGGCCTGAGTTCGCGGTGTGAACTTCCCATCGCGAGATAGGTGTTCTGCCTATCATAGTACTTTGACGACGGCAATGCTCGGTTGAGGGACTGCTGTCGGGCAGGGACCCGGCTCGTTCCTGAGCGGGGTCCTGCCTTGGCTGGCATACAACGCTTGTACCTAGGCGTGTATCATGGTTGGGATATGACGTTCGTCATTTTGATGAAGCGAACCAACAGTTAATGCCTTAGCTATAGTATTGCTTTAGCTTTTCAGCATTCCATGGTCGAGCAAGTTCTTCTCCGTTGAGATGTTCTAGGTAGTAGGCCACATTCTCCGTTTTTGCTCAGACACGATAGGGTCCTTCCCAGTTAGCAACGAGTTTGCCTTCGCGAGAGTCTTTATGGTTCTTTCTTACCACAAGGCTGCCCATTTGGAACTCTCGTCGTATGACTTTGGCGTTATGCCGAATGGCAATTTTTTGTTTTAATGAGGCTTCGTGGAGGGTTGCCCCTCACCAGACTTCCACAACAAGGTCGAGTTCATCCCTTAGCGCCTCGTCATTCATTTCCTCGTCCAGGGATGATTAGGTCCGCCTAGAGGGTACGTGTACTTCAATGGGGATTACGACTTCGGTCCCGTAGGCCAGGCAAAAAGGAGTTTCCCCGGTTGAAGAGTGTGGAGTTGTGCGGTATGCCCACATGACGTTGTGCAGCTCCTCGACCCAAGCTTTCTTCATTTCGTCCAGCCTTCGCTTAAGGCCTCGAAGGATTACTCGGTTTGCTGCTTTGGCTTGCCCGTTAGTCTGGGGATGTTCGACAGATGCGAAGTGTTATTTCGTGCCCAGCTAAGCGACGAAATCTTGGAACTTCTTGTCTGTGAACTGTGTCCCATTGTTCGTGACTATTGCTTGGGGGATACCAAAACGCGCGAGGATGTTTCGTTTGTAGAAACGCAGTATGTTAAGGGTTGTTATTTTGGCTAGAGCTTCCGCTTCTATCCACTTTATGAAGTAATCAACGCCTACTATTAAGTATTTGTTATGGTTTGATCCTGCTACGAATGGCCCTAGGATGTACAGGCCCCACCAGGCGAATGGCCACGGGGAGGACATAGCCTTGAGCTCGTTAGGTGGAGCTAGGTGCATGTCCCCGTGTCGTTGGCATTTATCGCACTTCTTCATATGTTCTTTAGCATCTTGATGCATGTTCGGTAAGTAGTACCCTGCCCGAAGGGCTTTCCGAGCGAAGGATCTCCCCCCAAGATGTTGGGCGTTGATTCCTTCGTGGATCTCTCGCAGGATATGGGTGACCATCTCCTCCTTGACACACCTGAATAATAGGATGGAAAACCCTCGCCTGTAAAGTTTGTCTTTGACCAGGACATAGGAGCAGGCCCTGCGCCTGATTGTGCTGGCCTCTTTGGGGTCGGACGGAAGTTCGTCCCTAGCGAGGTAGTTATAAACGGGGGTCATCCAGTAGTTGCTGTCGTCGATTACATGTACGTCGAGGGTCGAGGATGCCTTCTCGATACTGGGTCGAGGAAGTACTTCCTGGATGACAGACTAGTTTCCACCTTTTTTCTTCGTGCTTGCTAGTTTAGACAACACGTCTGATCTGACGTTATGTTCACGAGGAACATGTTTCACCTCTACTGCAGCGAACTTCGTTATCTTTTCTTTGACCAAGGCTAAATATTCGGACAGGCTGTCGCTTTTGGCCTGGTATTCTCCCCGAACCTGGAGGGCCACTAGTTGTCAATCCGTGCAGATGCGACTTCTTCTGCTCTAAGGTCCTCGGCCAGGCGCAAGCCGGCGAGGAAGGCTTCGTACTCTGCCTGGTTATTAGGCGTGGGGAAGGATAAGGTGAGTGATACTTCTACGATGATTCCCTCGTCGTTCTCCAATATGATGCATGCCCTGCTTCCCGCCGAGCTGGAAGCCCCGTCTACGAAAATGGTCCACTTGCGTACCCTGCAAGAGGGGGACTCTGCGAACGTCATTTCCGCGACGAAGTCAGCCAAAGGCTGGGCTTTGAGGGCTTTTCTTCTTTCATACTGGATGTCGAATTCGGACAGCTCTAGCGACCATTTGAGCATTCTCCCAGCTATGTCTGGTTGTCCCAGCAGCTGCTTTACGGGTTGATCTGTCTGGACCACGATCGTGTGGGCCAGGAAGTAGTGTCTCAGTCTTCCGGTGGCGTTGATGAGAGCCAGTGCTACTTTCTCTATCCGCTGGTATCTCAGCTCGAGTCCCTGCAATGCTTTGCTGGTGAAATATATGGGCTTTGCCCGTCGGGTGTTTCGCGGATAAGAGCAGCGCTCACGCCCTCAATTGCTACAGCGAGATACAGATACAGAGTTTCGTCGTTGTCTGGCCGAGAGAGGACTGGTGTCTTAGACAGTGCTCGTTTCAGATGGAGGAGAGCCTGGTCGCATTCCTCCGTCCATTCAAATGATGCCTCCTTGCGGAGGAGTTTGAAGAATGGCAAGGTGTGTGGGGCCGACTTGGACACAAAACGGGACAAAGACGCGAGCATCCCGTTGAGGGACTGGATGGATTTCTTCGAATTGGGCGTTGGAAATTCAAAGAATGCCCGACACTTATTGGGGTTGGCCTCGATTCCTCGTTCTGTCAGGTAGAAGCCGAGGAACTTGCCTTCCCGTACTCTGAACGTGCACTTCTCAGGGTTGAAACACATCCGGTACTTTCTGGCCTATTCGAAGACCCTTCTCAAATGGGTCGTATGTTTGGTTTCCTCGTGGGATTTCACGATTATGTCGTCCATATAGACTTCGAGCATGTCGCATATCTCTCCCTGGAAGACCTTGTTCATCAACCTCTGATAGGTCGCGCCGGCGTTCTTCAGGCCGAAGGGCATTACGTTGTAGTAATAGTTGCCCGATTTAGTCATGAAGGCCGTGTATTTTTTATCGCTCATCGCCATCGATATTTGATTATAGCCCGAATAGGCGTCCATGAATGATAATAGTTTAAAACCAGCAGAGTTATCAACGAGTTTATCAATATTGGGGAGGGGTAGGCATCCTTCGGGCATGCCTTATTAAGATCAGTATAATCAACGCACATGCGCCACTTGCCATTAGATTTTTTCACTAGTACAATGTTGGACAGCCAAGTGGTATACTTGGCCTCCGATATTAATTTTACCTCAAAGAGGTCTTTTACAGCTTGTTCTGCAGCCTCCGTTTTCTCCGGAGACTGCTTCCTCCTACGTTGTGCTACTGCTTTGACGACTGGGTCGATCGTGAGTTTATGCCAGGCGACGGAGGGGTCCAATCCGGGCATCTCTGCGGAACTCCAGTCAAACAGGTCTGCATTCTCTCGAAGACAGACTTTGAGTTTCTTCCGTGCGATGTTGGGGAGACCTGTCCCTATCTTTACTCCCTGCTGAGGGTCGTTACCGAGCAGAACGAGCTCGAAGTCACCATCCGGGATAGGGCGCATCAGATGGGAGTTGTTGCTGGTCGAGGCGGATGAGCTGCTCGGGCCGACCTGATCCTCCCTCTGGTCATCTTCAGTGAAGCGGCTGTCGAGGTTGACGGAGTCGACGCGAGGCAGTGGCTTGGCTTCCTCTAAGCTGCTGGGCAAGGCTGGCTTGTTGGACGTCCTCAGCTTGGAAACGATGGCGCTGAGTCCCTTGGTGGCTACTTCGAAACATCGTCGTGCAGCTTCAATGTCCCCGTGCAGTGTGGCGACCAGACATTTCGACTGTAGTACTTCATTTTGAGGTAGACGGTGGACGACACAACTATCAGCTAGGCGAGTGTTTGCCACCCGAATATATACTGGTAGAGAGACGGTCAGTCGATTACCAGGAACTGCACTTTAACGGATCTGGCTGTCTCCGCAGATCCAAAGGTCACGATCAACTCCACGTACCCCCAGGGTTTTGTGACCGACCCATTGAAACCCTGGAGGTCGGAACCCACATAGGGAGTGAGGTGCGATTCTTCCAGTTGGAGGGTCGAGAAAAGCTGTGAGTACATAATATCGACCGAGCTGCCTTGGTCGACGAGAATCCTGCGAACATCAAAATTAGCCATATGGGCTCGAACGTGCAGTGGGATACTTGAGTTTGGGGATCCTCCGAGGAGCTCTTCCCTGTAGAAGGAGATAGGGACTGATCCCTTATGGGCCTTGTAGAGCGTTATCACCTTGCTGGAGCTCGTGCTGATCATGTGCTCGAACTTCCTCTTCACGGAGCCCACGGTGGTTTTGTTGAATCCCCCTCCAGAGATGACCATCGCGGAGGAGAAAGTCTCCCATGGGCTGTGGGCCGCGAAGTACGCGGGAGCGTTAAGCTCGTCTGGTACGTAGAAATCCTCCGGTCGTGATACGGACATGGCGACTTGGAGGTTGGCTTCTTCAGAGGGAGGCACCTCTTTCTCTACTTTCTTTGACTCTTGGGTATCTTTCAAGTGGCCATCCCTGATTAGTATTTCTATAGCATCCTTCAAGTGGATGCAGTCTTCGGTGGTGTGGCCGTGACTCTTATGGAAACGGCAGTACTTTGATTTGTCAACGTTGGCCTTGGCCGGTATCTGCTTGGGGAACCGGACTCCCGCCTGTTTGAACTCTGAGTTGGCGCACTCGAAGAGAATCTTTTCCCTGGAGACAGTCAGGGGAGTATAGTCGTGGAACTGGCCGGAGGGCCCCTGGTTGTCCCTGGACTCCTGGGGACAATCTTCGCGCCTTCTTTCCCCTTGACAGGATGTCGAGGGTTCGTCGCCTTTGGAGGCCCGGGCGTTCTCCTGATGGCGGGAGGCTCGGGCAGAGCTAGCAGCTCCCTTTTCCTCGTACTGTATGTACGTCTGCGCCTTGATGAGGAAGGCGTCCAAGCTTCTTGGAGGTGTGAGCCGACAGCTTTAGAAAACTCTGAGTGTGGGCGGAGTCCCCGTTCGAGCAGAAATTTTTTCATGTCGTCGGTAGTGGGGACTTGCACAACTTCTTTGTTAAACCTCTCAATATATGCCCGGAGAGGTTCATCCTTCCCTTGAATTATGGCCTCAAGGGAGGCTTCAGTCTTGGGATGGAGGCGTGACGCCGTAAAGTGCCTAGAAAACATTCTGCCCAGCTGCTTCCACGAGGTGATGGACTCCTCGGGCAGTTGTTTGTACCAAGTCATTGCCCCTTTTCGGAGCGTGGTCGGGAACAAGCGACACTTGATGGCGCCTCGGATGCCGTAGTAATCTAACAACGCATTGATGTTCTCGATGTGTTCATCGGGGTCAGTCATTCCGTCGTATGTGCCCAAAGCTGGGGGCTTCTCCAAGCCTTTGGGGAGACGTGTAGCCAATATCTCTTGGGACAATGGGTCGTGGGGCTCATCATTACTACTGGAACTGGTCCGGGAAAGGGAGCGGATGACTCACTCGTGGCGGCGACTTCTTCGGGGCGAAGGTGTACGGGCCCGACCCTTTGATCTGACTGGGGGTGACTGTTGATCTCTCCGGGTTCTCTTGTGACCGGGAGAGTGTTGATTCTGTGGGGAAATATGATCGCGCTTTCGAACGGTATGAGATTCTGGCTCTTGGCGAACCCGATGGTCGACTTCCCGCTGGGGTTGCGGACTCTTAGATCGTCGTCGATTCTTCCTCAAAGGGGGGGATCTTGGACGGGCAGATTCTTCCAGCGCCCCGATCCTCTCGCTTTGCTGGAGGATCAAGAGGTTGGTCTTGTTAATTGCTTCGAGGAGAGCCACCACGGCCGGGTCGGCGTTGGGTGGAGCTGGAACGGGCTGGATGGCCAGTAAAGGTTGGTCGTTTTTGCGATCAGCAGGAGTAGGGGAAGGAGAAGCGGTAGCCCCGTCTCTCTGGTGACGGGCGTCTCCTCCGCGGAGGGATAAGGAACCGTCAGCATCAATTTTGTTGACGGGGAAGACAAAAAGATGGTGAGCACCTTTGACGTGATCTTGAGAGGCCATGATTGTAATCTTGGACGAAGAATGTGTTTTGGTCTTAGAATCTGAGGTGGATGTTAAGACGGGGAAAACAAGGTTCCCACAGACGGCGCCACTGATCTTATTGGTTGATCAGAACCTTGAAGTGGGCCAGAGACTTTGTCTACGATGCTGGAATTGAGGAGGAGGGGGTGTACCTGCAATGCACTCTGACGCTCAAGTAAGAAAAGGTCAGAGAAAGGGGCAAGTACAAAGTGTGTTCTTAGGATGATTATTTGATACCTGGCCCTCTCAAGTGAGAGGGTTTATATAATTCCCCCAGCACGTGGCCAATGGTCCTTATTTTCGGGGCGAAATAACTGTTTCCCGAAGAATAGGTAACTGCCAAAAACTAGCCGTTATGTCGGGCAGGGTGCCCAAAACTAGCCGTTATGTCGTGCAAAGACGTAGTTCCGGGCACATGCCCATGACTGTTCTTGGATAATGAAGTCGTGCATGACGGGCAAAGATACCGGGGAGGAGCAAATGACCATGAGGTCCATCCGTCCATCAGTGCGCGGTTGGAGGGCATAAAGGTAAATTCAGCCCCTTTTGACTGGACTTAGGCACTTGGGCCGTTCTGGGAGCAGAAGTGGATTGGACCATGTCTAGCCATTGGTCCAGTCCGGAACACATACCAACCAAACGAGTCATGCATCCCACAGGTTGAACACTACGCAACCACATTCTTATGCTTATGTGTTTTCTCAGACTCGGGTATAAAGTTTATTCTCAAACAATAATCCAAAACCCAAAATATTATATAAGACACAAGATAAAAATAAAGAAGAAAAATAAAAATAAAGCAGAAAGTAAACAAAACAAATAAAACAAAGAATAAAATAAAAACAAGCAAACAAACCAACAACCCTATAACTAAAGGATGAGTTTGACTCTCTTTAGGGAGGTATCCCCAACAGAGTCACCAACTGTCGCGATGCAAAAAATACCCGAGTCTATAAACGCTCGAAATAGACACAGAGTCACCACCGAAGTTTTTACTTAAAGGGAAACATCGATAAAACCCTTATAGGAACAAAACATGGTCATCACAACTAGTTGAGGGTTCGAGAGTCGGTTTTGTGAAGGGAATGTATTAGCACCCCTCACATCCTTTGTACTCAACGGGAACCTTCTAATAGGCTAGGGTTAAGTATTCTTAAGGTAATGTTTGCAATCGTTTTGTTTATTTATTAAAGGGATATTTAAAAAAGATTTAAAGAGGTAAAATGTTAGTTTTTAATTATTGCGCTTGCCAAGGTTTTAAAATCCTGTGCCAACGTATTCCCAAAGTGCAATGACAAAGTCAGAGCTTCGTAGTTCGTGTAAAAAATGTTTGTGGGTTGGGTGATTTGAGAGAATAGTATTGGATCGCATTTTTGCGATTAAACGTCTACCTGTATACTCGGACAATGGAGGCTTAGGTATTATGTGTATTCGCGTTAATTCAATTGGACTATTCTTTTATGAAAAAGTTTGGTTTAAGTGCGTAAGAGCAAAAACTGATTTGATGAATGGAGATTGATTTTAATCATGAAAAGAAATGTTTTTTTTTTAATTTTTTGTTATTGTTTTATTTATTTATTTTGATTAATTAAAATATCCTAAAGAAAATAAAAGAGACAAAACTTTTTGTATTTTTGTTTTATATTAATGACTAACCTAAATTAATTTAACAAAAATAGGGAAAAGCCTTGTAAAACCAAGTTAATTACAACCAACTTAATTTGATATCTATGTATATTTTATTATTTTTTTAAAAACCAAATTAAAATGAACTAAATTGAATAACCAAAATAAATCAAGTAAATACATGAAACTAAACCAGGGGGTGTAAATAAGATTGTAGGAGGTGTGAATAGAATTGGAATTAAAACTCATAAAAATTTAAATAACAAAAACAAAATAATAAAATTAATTATCACAAATAATGAATGATATAAATGACAATAATAAAATAAATAAAACTAAAATAATATAAAAAAGAAAAGAAAATGGAACATGAAAGGTTAAGAATACGGTTTAATGGTTATGGTGAAGTGTTTGATTTTTGTAATTGAGAGTTTTGCTTGATGTTGTTGAGTGAGATCAGGTTTATGTAATTTATGTGAAAGTGTGATGAAGGTTCGAGAGTGAAGAATGGTGTTGTGTGATTTGTTTAAGGGTTTGAAGGTATGGTTTGAATTTTGTTGTTGATGATTTGTGTTAGGTATGATTCAAGGTTGAAATTTGTAACAATGTGGTGGGTTTTATTTTTCAGAGAAAAACGTGAAGGAATGGCTTTGAGATGGCTTATTGTGATTTTTTTGTCTAATTATTTTATTTTGTGGTGATGACTCAAAAAATAGGGGTTTGTTTTGGGATAGAAAAGAGAGAGTTTTTTGGGAGAATTTTAGGCGTATAATTGTGTGTCCTTATTGTGAAAATTTGGACTCTATTTATAGGAAAAAAATTAAGTCTTAGCATTTAGGTTTGATTGATTCATATTAAGACTAATTTATTTGTTCTGATTTCTGCCAAACTGAGAGAAACACATCACAATTTCAAAAAAAGTTTAGGAGCAAGCCTTGTAATTTAGGAAAAAATCCATGGGCTTTCAATCTTGAAAATCAATCTCAATCCTCATCCAAATCAAAATAAATTATTCCTAATATAAATCAATCAATACTAATTTATTTGTTCTGATTTCTGCCAAACTGAGAGAAACACATCACAATTTCAAAAAAAGTTTACTTGTTCACTAAGATAAATAAATAAAACAAACAAAGGATTTTTTTGTATTTTTAATCAAAAAAATCTAATTTAAATATTTTTGTATTTTTCATGATTAGATAAAAATCAAAATTAATAACTAAAACAAAAATTAAAACAAATGACAAATTGCAACCAATTAGAAATATGGATGACAAATCGGGAAAGACTTTGATTTTTTAATATATTTTTTATTATTTTTGACTATTTTTTTTTTGGATAAAATGAAAAAAAAAAAAGATAATTTAAAAAATACCTATTTTAAAAAAAATGAAAAACTAAATTAAAATAACCCAAAAAAAATCAACATTTGACTTTTTTTAATAAATAACCAAAATTAAAAGGAAAATACTAAAATTCAAACCTGCGACCCTGTAATTGACATTCCTAGACACTTACCAATTGAACTGACTGACACGTTTTTTAAATGCTAAAAATAAAAGATAATAAAAAAACAAACTGGTAAAATTTAGTGTACGACATTGTCCATTTTTATGATCATAAGTTGGAACATTAAAACTGTTTGATGGTACATTACAAATAACGTCATTGAATTTGATATATAGGTTAATTGGAGGCTGGCCACCAATCTTGCTTCCTGTAGGAATGTTAGAGTCAAATTCATGACACTATGATGAAGGTGTGTATAGAGTATTAGGAAATGATGGGCTTATAGGTGTCCATATTAGGCCAACATTGTTTGGAGGTTGTCATGAAGGAAGGTGTAGTTGGTTGAGGTAATTTTATTTATCGGAGGAAGTTGAGTTTGTCTTTTTACCTTTAAGTGTCAGACTCCTTCTTTTTATAGCAAGTGAAGTTGGTGTATCATTTTGATGGGGAGATTGATTATCCATAAGTTGGTGCAATAATATAGAGTGAAATTAATAAGTTTTTAGTGTTTTCAGTGTCAGTGCCCTACTTGGTCTCTACGTATCGAGTGAAATCAACACAAATTTACTAAAAGGAATTATAACATGAATTTAAAATTGAATACTACATAATAGAACCACCCATATGAATTGAAGGAAAAAATTGAAATGAATAATTTAAATTATCTGCTATGGTTATATGACGATAAGTGAAACCATTTAGTAAAAATATTGGAAGAATTTAAGGTGTGAATAGGTAAATGTAAATGTCATTCCATATATGAAAGAATATGTAAATGTTATATGAATAGAAGGCAAGTTGCAGAGAAGATACTCTCCAAATGTTTTGTAATATATACATTTTGATAGGTGGTAGGCATGAAAAACTTAGTTTTATGCAAGGGAAACTATACATGAACGACATTGTTGTAATATGGAGGCATGAAAAGCATTAGTTGTAAAGCTTGAATTGACTCTATGAGGAAGGAGATGATGTAGTGTATTACATAATATAAATCTTTGATGAATAAAATATAATATTTATATATTCCTTTGCAATAAAATTTGTGTAACTATTAGTAGTATTTAGAAAGGTGATGGATGTAATGTGTCCATAAGGTTACGTGTCAAATCTGTCTTAGGAATTCAACATGTAGCCATGCGTTGGACACTTGGAGTAGATAAGTGGTATAAATATCATCATTATTAGTATGATACCCGTGCGTTCGCACGGGTATACGTATGTGGCGCGTATTTGTTCTCAAAATGTATTTGTTCTCGTAATATATTTTTTTAGATGTATTTGTTTACATTTAAAATTTTTAAAAAAACAAAATATAATTAATAAAAATTATTAAATTTCGAATTTACTAAATATTAGAATGCTACCCGTGCGTCCGCACGGATACCCGTCGGTGACGTACATTTGTTTTCATTTAAAATTTGAAAAAAAAATAGAATTAATAAAAAATAGTAAATATAAAAAATATATAATTTATATTTTAAAAAAATAGAATCAATACCCGCAGACATCAGTTGGTATCTTTTATAAAAATATTTACGTAATGATTTAGTTTTATAAATATCAAATAATATTATAGTATTTGTAAATATTATTTTAATTGTATCAATAAATATTATTAACACAAATAAATATATTTTATATAAGTATTATTACAAATATCTATATCGTGCGATATCCATATCACCACACATGTGATCGCCCTATTATGGTGTGTTAAGCGCATTTGATTTATTTTTAAAATAAGATTAATAAAATTAATAAATATAAAAAATATAATTTATATTTTAAAAAAAAGAATCAATACGCGCGGGCATCGTTTGGCCTTTTTATAAAAATATTTATGCAATGATTTAGTTTTATAAATATCATATAATATTATAGTATTTGTAAATATTTTTGTAATTTAATAAATAAATATTATCAACATAAATAAATAATTGTGTTTGTCCGCGTACTTGTGTGGTTCGTACACTTTTGTTTTTAAAATGTAATAAAAAATATAAATAAGAAAAACAAAATTGTTTTACAAAAATAGTTTATAATAAATAAAAATTTGAGTAATTATTGTTGTACCATATCAACACCCGTGTGTTTGCCCGTGTACTGGTGTGGCACAGACGCTTGGGTAATAATAGTAAGAATGATTTGATACATGATAAAAAAATAAAATTATAAAGTAATAAATGTTGTAAATAAAAATAGAACTGTTTTGAAATTTATATTTTTCAATACATATCAAATGTAAAATCAAATTCAAACAAAACAAAATAAAGTAATATTTATTCTATTAGTATTATCTAATGTTAATATAGATAAAAATGGATCCATTAAAATACATACTTAAATTAAATTGTGACACGAATTTATTATTTATTCTATTATTAATTATAGAACTGTTTTAGTGAATTTATGTATGACTAAATACAAAATTGTAAAATCTTTCATATTAAAAAACTAATTTGAGTAGACATGATATATCAGTATGCAAACCGTATGCAAACTGTCAAATATCTTATTAACTTTATTCATTTGAAAATAGTGCAGAGTAAATAAATATATAAATTATTATATAAATGATTTGACTTTTTTAGTAACTACACATCTTTAATTCTTTTAATATTTAAATCAAACAAATATATAATTCTTTCAATTTGTAAAAAAAAATAATAATAAATTTATTTTACTGTTATTAATATTTACAATAAAAGATATATAAATTTATTTTTTAATGGGAAAAAATTATTAAAAATATATCTAAACTTTTGTTTTAAGTTATAAATTTATTTTTAATATCTCTAATTTTAGTAATAAAGGAAATAAAAGATTTTTTTTAATTTGCAACAATTATAAACATGTTATATTCATAATCAATATTATAAATATAACTGTCACTCAATAATATTCATAATCCATAAAATAACTTTTAAATATTTGAAATTTAGTTATACGAAAAAATATTATAAATAATATTTGAAATTCATTCTCTATAATATAGTTTTGAAATTCAATTTGAAAATTTAAGTATAAATATTTAAATAATTTTTATAATGATTCATTGAAAAGTTATTTATTTTTTTCATAAATATTTAAATACATAATAAAAATTATTAGAAATAATATTTGAAATTCATTATCTATAATATAGTTTTGAAATTCACTTTGAAATTTCAAGTATAAATATTTAAATAATTTTTATAATGAATCATTGAATTTGTTTATTTTTTTCATAAATATTTTAATATATAATAAAATTTATTTAATGAGAGTAAGTAATGCCATGAATATGACAATTAAAAAATTAATTAATGACATATTAAAGATATCATTAATTATAGTATTTGTTTACAAATAAATTAATACTTTTAGAAATATCTAATAAATAAAGAGGATTCTAATCCATAAAATCGTAGTATATTTTCATTGGCTCTATTGCACGGTTATTAAACTCACAATTCCAAACAGAACAACAACACACGGTTTGACAGATACAAAACATATAGAAAACCTCAGAACTTCACACAAACTCATACAAAGAAAAATCCACAGCAGTGAAAAGAGATTCGCATATCATAATTCACAAAATAGGCACGCAATTTAGCTATCATAAATCAGCAGGTGGTCACACATGGTATGTAGTCGTGATCTGCCACCTTCAAGAAACCTACACAAATGTGCAGGGGCTGAGGCAAATCCAAACCTGTTGAAATCCAAGACAAACCAAATAAGAACTCTAATCCCTTAGAACCAACATTGAAAACCAAAAGCCACTTGAAAATCAATTAAAATTCAAACAGTGGCGAATAGAAACCGAATTGCACTGAATTGAATACGAATTCTAAAGGCACAACCAATGTCGAACTCACCCGAGATGGATTCGAGTTCAAAAATTCATAGCACTCAATTACAGCTGACGCAAAGTGAAGGAAAAAAATTCTGAGACAGTGGCAACTCGAACTGCACGACTAATATTACCTCAACTGACAGATGTTTACGGGCTTCGAGTGCACCAGCTGTGAGCATATACGGCACTGCGGTGATTATGATTGGTTCTACGGTGGTAAACTTGATGTGACAATCTCCATTGAGATGGAAGCTTCAAAGGCAATACCCAGGGCTGTTAATCTTTCAAGACTGTCAAGAGTTGTGTCGGGTTCTGAAGGACCACTGAAGGTTAAGCATTTCTCCACAACATTAGAGGCAAACTTTTGTTGACTCATTTGAACTATCCTCACTGCTAATTCCTTTATTATAGTAGAACGCTCGTGAGGCTTCCCATGTTCCAGTACATGCTGTTATTATACAGAAAAAGGAAACAAAACAAGATATCAACTCAAATTTTTAAATGGCATACTATATGAATATCAAAGGAAGTGATGACAAAACACTGTAATATTAATAAGGTAGCCGTGGAGATCAAAAACATGTTTCATTTGCTAAGAGCCAACCTCGGATGGCATATTAACAGGACGTCACAACATAAAGCAACAGAAAACATTAATCTGTATTTATATCATAACATTCATAATAAATGAAGTTAAATGATAAGTAACAATTATCACTGCAGCATTACATATGTATTCATATCATAACATTCATAATAAATGAAGGTAAATGATGAATGACAATAAGTTTTCTAGTGGCATTAGTCAGAAAATAAAATAAAAACCTGAACAACATAGTTGCCATACTGATCCTGAGCTAACATACTAACAGAACTTAAAATCTCATCCATAACTTTCTGTTGCGTTGTAGGGTCTTCACAGTGCTCCAGTACTCTCTGCCATATAAAGGTATTATTATGGCATATAAATTTAAAAATAAAAGTTTGTTATTATGTGACAAATGATTTTTAGATGCTTAATAGTAAAAACAGTAACAAAAGCAGTTCAAAAATCTTACTTGTATCACACGACAACCATATGGATGGGTTGAGAGTGTCACAAATTGATAAAAAAATGTTGAAACAATGAAGTCAATTGCATCTTCTGGGACACATTCAATACACTTCTGAATGACATGATTACCATTCTGATCACGTACACAGCGCATGATATTACCATCAAGCTCTTGAACCATCTCTATTTTCTGATCCAGATCAACAACCTCAATGGCCTAAAAAGGGATTCATAATTGAAAGAACAGAGGAAAATGATGAGATATTCAAGAAAATAACAGATAGGAAGACAAAAATTTACCGACTATTGCCAACCTAAATCATCAATACCTTCTGGATGACCCGACAACCATACATTTGAAGGCTGCGTGTCAGGACATGGCCAAGAAGCTTGTTGGCTAATTCTCTTCTCTGGGGTGCAAGTCCATGCTCAAAAAACTGTATGATGCAAATCAACTATTACCTATGATAAGAACCCGACAGCAGTCGCGAAGGCTTACTATGAAAACCGATCTTGCTGTGAGAAATAGGACTGGTGCTGGGTTTTTAAGGTATAGCTGACAAAGAGTAACAACATCCAGATATCACTGACCAAATGAGGCCGAGTGTTTCCCCAATATGCAAGCTGCACCAATTAAATTTCAAAGCAAATAGGAAGTTTCAACCAGCGGAATATAATAGAAGCTCATTGGTAAGGATTCAATTCTGGTCTGATAGTAGCCAATCCAAAAAAGATAGCAGATCAAATCTTGTTACATGGATATTTGGTCTTGATAATTGTTATCTATTATGGTAATGTTCAATTATAGAAAACATGCCATAATAGAAAAGAATGGATATGAAATCTTGTTACATGCATATTTGTATTGTGTGTCTAACATGAGGAAAGCACAAACACCACTTGAGGTTGACACAGTTTTCGGAGGCATAAGATAATGTCTCCGATCACATTGATACACCCATCTGTAAGATGTTGTTCAGGCTGCATTGACAAAAACGAATATAAGATTCAGCTGTAACTACCATACAAAATTGGTTACTTAATTGATAATCATATTCAAAATTTTGAACTTACTGATGCTTCATCATGGCCCCAGTAATAAGACATGACAGATCCGACATTCACCGTTGATGAGCATGGTATGAGAAATTTGTGTCATCCACTAATAATCAAACATGTGAAAGAGGATAGCAACAACTATCAGAGATTACCTTTTTTTCGATGAGGTTATACGAATAACAGTTAGAGTGGAAATCGTTCTGAACAACCTGATCGGAGCTGATTAGATGGCATATACAACTAATGTAACTTTAAAACTGAAAGTGTAAAAACTGGATCTCTCTATAATAACACCAGAAGCTCAACTACTGGTACTGATGCTAGGCTGCAGGAACCAACTGCAAGCATATGTATGATAAAATCTAAACACATTCTGATCGTGTATAGAAGCTACAAAAATAAATGCACTGAAATCAACAAAATATAAAACACAACAACTTTACAAAATCAATAAAAGATGCTCACCGTCACCAAAACTAAAGCATGATATCAAATTTCAGGAATTCCAAGTGCAACTTCCTTAATTGGCTGCACACAAACAAAAGTTTAATATATTTCCGCAATCAAAATTATATCTCTGTATGAAAAATAATTGTTACGGCCGAATCAATGTTAAAACAAGAAATGTGCAAGAAATAATGTAGAAAACGCATTGACCAGCAACTGAAAATCACAATGATTGCATACACAATGGAACCGTGTGAAACTAAAAGTAAAAGTGTGAACAATTTGCATATGATCTACAACAATGTAGATGTTTAAACCAGCAGAAACATATCAGTGCAAGCTAAAATACAAATTAATTAGGTGGCAGAAATAAGAGTTAAAAAACAAACAAAATCTGTGCAATCTTAGGAGCAGCTTGTGTTATATGGAATCATGCAAAACTGACAAAACAAACAATAACATCACTCAAGGTATTCCATTCCCATTCTCGCTCAAAATAGGGCCTAGAAAAATCAAGAAAATAGCCAGCACATTTAGACGACAAAACATACAAAAATATGTAGATCTTTAAGCCAGAAAAAACAACATTTAAATAGTTAATAGCCAGCACATTGAAACCACAAAAATATATTGAGAATGTAAAGGTTTAGAAATGGTTTAAGTTTTATAAAATGAAATTCCTGAATAGAAAATCACATACAACTATTAAGAGAAACATAAAGTATATGGTTTTTACATTGAATCACTTTCATTTTCTTAAATTTTATCATCAGTGTTTACTTCACGCATGTCAATGTCAGTGTTCTGAGTAACTTAGCAACAATAACAAATTTTCTTTCCAAATAGTCATACCTGCCATCATCGCCTATGCATATTACAGATTTTGAAAGGGCGATGTCAAATGAATATAACTTTGGTTGATGGACGGATGCTGCGAGAACTCTCTGCAATGTCGACCTTAAATCAATTGCAGTGACCGAAGGACCAGCTGCAACATACATCAACGATTCATGGCATGTCATGTATACCGGTGCTCCATGAACAAAAGTAATTCCCACACAAGAGCTAACCGATGATGATCTAGTCGTATGCCAAGCCATCACCTATTATAGCATAATAAAAGGCTTCAATTATAGTGCTTAACAGAAGCATAGTAGCAGAAGAAATGTGTAAATTAAAATTTAGATCACATAAATTTCTTATTGTATTATGTGTCCTAAAATATTGAAACCAACAGCAAACAGATTGCTAATAAAAAACGAATTAAAACTAAACATGGCATATGCTATGCCAAAAAATAAACTGTCTGTACCATTACAAACTTATGCATACAAAATTTGTAAAGCAAATAACACCCATCTAAAAAATCACCTATGGCATATAAGCAACTTAGAGATACAACATACAGAAAACATAAAAAAGCTCAATAACTTCTTGATTATGTTTAACTATACCTAAGAGATCAACACCACATCACCAAACCACATATTGGCAGAACAGGAAAATCAACTGGACACAAAACATCAATGAAAAGATATTCATGACATTGAGATTGTAATATATAAGTTAATTATGAGGATGTTGTTGTTTTACTTGTACATACTAAAACACTAATGTTTCTTCTTGCTGCAGGTTTTGAAGCTGCTTTAACTCAGTTCTTATAGTCAAATTATGAAACAATGAATGTTCCTGGTGTTTCATTTCCTTTCCATGTCAAAGTTCTTCCTGACCCGATTCTCTGCAATAGAAAATTTCATGCGACTCAATTTAATGTACATAACTGAATAAGTAGAAGGTTCTTCTTACCAATAAAAATGCCTCTAAGATATGCTGCAAAACACAGAAAAAATAAAGTAAATAAATCCATGAAAATTTACATATATTGTTATATCTGGTGAATCGAGAAGGAAACGAATCCTTTCCGCGAGTATAACCGAATATCTAATGTTGAAGTTCTGAAACACCACAAACCAATAATATTGTTAGCTTATGGTTAAAAGACTTAGTCTGTGTTTGGTTTACGGTGAAGAAAATTGATTATTAAACTATATCAGTAAAATTGAGCTTGCTATATATGATATAATTACACGTACCACACTTATCCGTTGTTTTGTAAGCATAATGACAGAAGCGCTTATCACATTGAACTTCTCCAATTTTTCATTAACACTAACTATCGGACACCATATTTGAAACCAAAATCAGAACTACATCATATCAAAACTATTTGAAACCAACATCAAACCACACCCAAAAATCAAATTGTGCATAATCGAAACTAATACAACATCAGAGCTGAGTTGGAATATAAAAGCAAAGCAACCCGGAACCGAAACTTAAACTAATGTCAGACTAAGAAGAATCAAACCAAATTCAAACGAAAATCCACGGAACAACATCGAACAATCCAAGACTACACAGAGATGAAATTTAGTTTGAATTGACTCAAAAATTAAAACGATAGAGAATCGAAACAGAAATACATTGGAAAGCAAAATCGAGAGTCGAAGTCGAAATTTACCTAGGAGTCGACCGCCACCCTACCTGAAAATGCAAAGGAACATCGCCACCCCCCGAACGCGATTCCACACTGTCAATTCCGATTATTTGCACGTTTTATTAAACTATCCAACAAAAATGCAGAACCAATTATTTGCACGTTTTATTCATTTATTAACATCATAATTCAAATGTTAGAATTGCCAATGATAAGTTGCTAAAAACAATGCACTGAGTAAACATTAGTGCTAACTTTCAACAATGATCTGTGTCGGTTTCCATATACTGATAACTTTCGCTTTCCGATTTCCATATACTGATGAAGCCAACCAAAATAAAACTTTCATATCGAAACTTACCATTGGAGAATATAATTCAAGAACATATTCAAAAAACCAAAAGCAAGATGCATCACTCCGGCCACAAATTGGAGAATATCTGCTCCTTCCGTTAATGTAATGACATTGGTCATCCTTCCTTGATGGTGGTAGACTTTGAGACTCTTGAAACACCTCTTCAAAATCTTTAAAGACATTTGTGACTATTAATGGGACTTCAACATTGCCTCCCTGCAGTAATACGAGCAGCTCAGAGCAAAATCAAGAATAAGTAAAACAAAGTACAACAGAGGAATTCGAACTTCTTTCATACCACTTAAAGGTTCAAACACACCACTTAAAGGCATTCAAAACAATTTTTTCCTCGGTGGCTGATTGGCTACCTTCGCTTCCAAAAGCAATTCCTATTATAACCTCAGGTGTTGATACAAATGAGCACAAAACTGGTTTTCCATCTAAAATTGGTGTCATATGAAGCTGCAAAAATAATGGAAACGAATAGATTATGAAAAATGACAAGTAGTGCCTCAAAACATAAGGAATGTATCTCAACATAGGTTGTCTTTCTTCTCTTATGTACCATATATCTATCTGCTTCAGCTGAAGTGCGGCAACCAGTAGCCCGGGCTTCCTGCAGTACCAAATTAAATAAATGTCAGATTTAATGCCGACTTTGAGCGTCACAAAATCAATATCAAAAGCTAAGTGGGAACACCAGAGAAAAATTCACACTCACTATTCTCTTCCCGTGAACCACCAGATGCCCATTGTCAACCGATATCGTAGGTGTCACTGTCATGTTCGAACACTTAACTACTGCAGCAAATAGAGGATGCATGTTAATAAATACAACCTAAAAGTAACATTTTTTTCCATCATCTATCAATATACATAAAAATTTCACAAATATGAAAAAAAAAGATTCGAAAAGCACGATTCTTCATCGAACCCCATAAAATCAAAAGGTATAAACAAAACCCATAAAATCAAAAAGCATAAACTAACAACATAGTAACTCATACAACGTATATCGGAGAAAAAAATTAACAGCTCCGACATTAAATTCAATACACTATCAGCAACAAAGAAACAAATAACATACTAACAACAGATCCAAATAGTGAAATGACAAAAAATACATTAAAAAAATTGATTTTTACTCACAGTGATGATAGCTGGTGGAGAACCGAAGCAAAAATTCGTCGCTTGGTTAATCGAAACCCTAACTGGAGTAGAGGAAAATGATTACCGAAGATGGAGAACAGGGAAATGCGTCGGAAATCAGATGCTTGTGAGAGTGAGAAGAAATTGCAAATCAGATGCTTGTGAGAGTGAGAAGAAATGGAAACCCTAACATAATGAAGAGAGGGAACAGAGAGAAAGAAAAACATAATGGAGAGAAACAGAAGTAAGAGAGAAAAAGAAAGTGAAAGAGCAATGTGGCGGAAGGGAAAAGATTGGAAGATGGTGAAGCTATCCACGTGGTGGCTTGTGGGAGCAGCAAGGGCAATTTAGTATTTTTGCTAGCTATTTATTTTCTTATATGTAAGATTTAAAGTAATTAAGTAGAAATGGTAACCGAAAGGTTCAAGAAATGGTAAAGTGTAAATTTAATCCCTTTTCGGGGGTACAATATAGAGATTCAGAATATAAAAAGGAGTAAGGTTTGCAGAGTGACATAGACAAAAGAAACTTTTTAAAATGGCAAGTCACATATTTGTATCCTTCTCCTCCACCAGGTACAGTCCAAAAAAATTTAGTTAATAAACATTGTATTATTTTGGGGAAGAGATATTGTGGTATTTACATAGTAGCTGTTGAAAGATTAAACTTGATTTGGGTCTAAACATATTGTTTGGATTTTTGGGCTTACCTATTTTGGGTTTAGGTCATTTTAATTAATGTTTCTAGAAAACTCTTGTAATGTTTGGAGTGTCTAGATATTTCTTAGGTTTGTAATATTTTCTAGAATACTCTTGGAATTTTAAGAGTTGATAACTTTCTAGAATTAGTGTGTCTAGAGTTCTCCTTAGAGTACTATAAATAAAGATGTAATTCTACACTTTTGTATCAAGCAAAAATATAAAGTTCTCTCTTCCATAAATAATTCTCCTACCTATCAAGTTTCTCTTTAAGCCTCTAATATTTCCACACATCTCCCTAAACACAAAAGGTCTTATTTCCAACAAAGTGGCATCAGAGCTTCAAGGTCCTTAAAAGATGGCGAATGGAGGTTTCCCTTTTCAAATGTGGATGCTCACAAAGAACAACTATGAGAATTGGAGTATCAAGATGAAGGCATTACTAGGAGCTCAAGATGTATGGGATATCGTTGAGAAAGGCTTCAAGGAGCAAAATGAAGCCTCGCTAAGTCAAGGTGTAAATGAGACATTGAAGAAGTCAAGAAAGAGAGACAAGAAAGCTCTCTTCCTTATTTATCAATCGGTGGATGAAGATACATTTGAGAAGATCTCCAATGCAATGACGGCCAAAGAAGCATGGGACAAGCTTCAAACTTGCAACAAAGGAGTGGAGCAGGTGAAAAAGATTCGTCTTCAAACTCTTAGAGGTGAGTTTGAACGTTTATTTATGGAAGAGTCTGAGTCAATTTCTGATTATTTTTCTCGTGTATTATCCGTAGTCAATCAACTTAAAAGAAATGGTGAAGATGTTGATGAGGTGAAAGTCATGGAAAAAATACTTCGCACTTTAAATCCAAGTTTTGACTTCATTGCTACCAACATTAAAGAAAACAAGGATTTAAAGACCATGACTATTGAGCAACTCATGGGTTCCTTACAAGCATACGAAGAAAAACAAAAGAGAAAAATTAAACAAAAGGAGACTATGGAGCAACTACTACAACTCAACGCAAAGGAAGGAAACTATGTGAATTACAAAAGCCAAAGAGGACGAGGTCGTGGCCAAGATCGTGGACGTGGACGAGGACATGGAGGAGAAGGAAGAGGTAGTTACAACAACCACTCCAACAACTTCAAAAATGGAGAAAGAAGTTGGAATACACAAGCAACAAGAGGTCGTGGAAGAGGAAATTCATGGTCAAGGTGCGACAAGTCACAAATCAAGTGCTTTAACTGCAACAAGATTGGTCATTATGCATCTGAGTGTAGATTCTCAAATAAGGTTCTGGAGAAAGCTAACTTTGTAGAAGAAAAAGGTGGAGAAGAAGAAACTATGCTCCTCGCGTGCCAAAGCCAAATTAAAGAGAAAAGAAACAAGTGGTACCTTGACACTGGCGCAAGCAACCACATGTGCAGCGATCGAAGCATGTTTGTAGAGATCAATGAAGCGACGACTGGCGACGTCTCATTTGGAGATGACTCAAAGATACCGGTTAAAGGCAAAGAGAAAGGCTATGACATTCACTTGAAAAAACATATTCTTTTCTTAAGAGATTGTGGGCATAACTTGATTGCTAGGGTGCCTATGTCAAAGAATATAATGTTCCTCTTGAACATTCAAAATGATGTGGCAAAGTGTCTCAAGGCTTGCTATACTGACTCTTCGTGGCTATGGCATCTACGATTTGGACACCCTAACTTCGGTAGACTAGAATGTTTGTCAAAGAAGGAGATGGTGAGAGGCTTGCCTAGTATAAACCACCCATACCAACTATGTGAAGGATGTCTAATTGGGAAGCAATTTTGAAACAGCTTTCCAAAGGAATCAACGTCAAGAGCGACAAAACCGCTAGAGCTCATACACACCGATGTCTGTGGACCAATCAATCCAAACTCTTTTGGTAAGAATAAATACTTTCTCCTCTTTATTGATGATTATTCTAGAAAAACGTGGGTTTATTTCTTAAAGGAGAAGTCGGAAGTGTTTGAAAACTTTAAGAAGTTCAAAGCCCTTGTGGAGAAAGAAAGTGGTCTTTCTATTAAGGCCATGAGATTTGACCGAGGAGGAGAGTTTACTTCAAATGAGTTCAACAAATATTGTGAAGACCATGGAATCCGCCGCCTACTAACAGTACCAAGATTGCCACAACAAAATGGAGTAGCGGAGAGAAAGAACCGGACCATACTTAATATGGTGCGAAGCATGCTTAAGAGTAAGAAGATGCCGAAAGAGTTTTGGGATGAAGTTGTGGCATGTGCGGTTTACCTGACAAATCGTTCCCCAACAAGAAGTGTGCATGAGAAGACACCACAAGAAGCATGGAATGGAAGGAAGCCAGGGATCTCTCACCTCAAAGTGTTTGGAAGCATTATCTATACCCATGTTTCTGATGAAACGAGAACAAAGCTCGATGATAAAAGTGAGAAGTACGTATTTGTGGGTTACGACTCAAGCTCCAAAGGGTACAAGCTTTATAATCCAAATAGTGGAAAGATTATCATAAGTCGTGACGTGGAGTTCGAAGAAGAAGATTGTTGGGATTGGAGTGTTCAAGAAGACAGGTACGATTTCCTTCTTTACTATGAAGAAGAAGATGATGAAATGGAATAACCAATGATAGGGGAACATATTACACCACCTTCCTCACTGACACCAAGGTTGGATGAAACAAGCTCAAGTGAGAGGACACCACGAATAAGAAGCATTGAAGAGCTTTATGAGGTAACCGAAAACCAAAATGACATTAACCTCTTTTGTCTTTTTGGTGATTACAAGCCTCTAAACTATCAAGAAGTTGTTCAAAATGTAAAGTGGAGAGACGCCATGGATGAAGAAATAAAGTCAATCACGAAGAATGATACGTGGGAACTTACTACACTTCCACGAGGACACAAAGTAATCGGAGTAAGATGGGTGTACAAGGCGAAAAAGAATGCAAAAGGAGATGTGGAGAGATACAAAGCAAGATCGGTGGCTGTAGCGAGCAATTTTGGACGCGGTTCTTAAGCGCTGGTCGCTCTCTGCGGTTGAGCTTAAACTACAGGTCGATTCATTTTTTATCCTATTGTGAGCTGATGAAGGAAGGGAAATAGATGTCTCCAATTAACCCTGCTTTGCATACTGAGTTTAAACAGCGGTCTGTTAGGTTACAGATGCTATCAATGTGGAGGGGCCCTTGTACTGGTTATTTGTATTTTCGCCAATACGGTTTTCTTTCTTTCTAGGACTTTCAAGTGGGGAACAAGGGTTAGGATGTTAGGACTGATATTTTTGAATTACTGCTTTTGATTAATGGAGATATGGGATTTGGGTTTTTTGTTTAATGTGCTCGCTAAGATCTTTTCTTTCGATCTTATGCCTACGTATTCCCGTTTACCGAAACAGGGAAATCAGAGCGTTCGTAGTTCCTCCTATTCTATGGGAGGAAATTGGTTTTTGGTGTCTTGTTCAAAGCCCAAGACGTGAAGCGAAAGGTGATTTGTATCTTGTTCAAAGCCCAAGATGTGAAGCTGAAAAGTCTATTTGTGTCTTGTTCAAAGCCCAAGATGTGAAGCTGAAGGACCTCGACTTTAGAGAGAATTTGTCATCTCTAAAGAAGGGTTTGTCTGTCACAACTGTTGGGTGACTGGTTATAAAGGAGGATTACTTTAACCGGGATACGCGGATCCTAGTAATGCCATAATTTCCTTTATAGGGGATTTTAACCTAAAGGAGAAGACTTTAACTCAGTGTAGAGCAATGCTATCTTTCCTTAGGAATTTCTCATGCTAAAAGAGGGACAGTGGCATGGATGTAGATGATCCAGAGGCTTGCCGCTTACAGTGATTAGATGAAGAGGAAGGAGTTGTTGATGTTTGTGTACTGTGAACGAGGCACAACTTTGATGCTAAAAGGTTAATTGGATTAACCAGTGGTTTTCTTATACAAAGCCTAAGAGGAGGCTAATATGTGTCTCGTACAAAGCCCGAGAGAGGGGCTAAAAGGTTTTTTGACTCAACGAGGGAGTCTTTTGGTATCTCGTATAAAGCCCGAGATGAAGGCTATTTGACTCAACAAGAGAGTTTTTTGTATCTCGTACGAAGCCCGAGATGGAGGCTGTTATTTTTTTGGCTCAATTAAGAACCTTTTTGTATCTCGTATAAAGCCCGAGATGGAGGCGAAAGGGTGATTGACTCAATGAGGGAGTCTCTTATGTGTCTCGTACAAAGCCCGAGAGAGAGGCTAAACGTTGTTTGACTCCGCTGGGGAGGATCATTGTACAAAGCCCAAGAGGAGGCTAAGGTAACTGTTTAAGTGACAGGTCTAGTATACTGATTTTGAAAGAGAAAATCAGTTCTTATATGAGCAACACTGTACTCATGGATTTGATTCAAGGATCCAGGTTATTCCCATTCTTTAAGGAAGTGGGAAATCCAAAGGGTATTGAGACTGTCCAAGTCTACGGGTTTCCTTCCTATTTAACGAAGGGGTCACTTGAGAATGTCTTTGAGACTCAAGGAAGTTAGACTGTCCAAGTCTAGAGTTTCATCTTTTGTATTATGTTTTGAGAAATAGTAGTAGACTCTATGAAAGGATTGTTCTATGCAGATGATTAAGTTCTATTCCTATACCTTTAGGAGGTCGTCGGGACAATTTGTACGAAGCCCAAGAGGAGGCTGGAAGCTTTTAAGAAGCCGGCGGGTCCTTGTACTAAGCCCAAGAGGAGGCTATCATTCCCGGAGGAAGAGATCATTATACAAAGCCTAAGAGGAGGCTGTGAATACTTCTAAGAAGTCGTAGGGTCCTTGTACTAAGCCCAAGAGGAGGCGGGGTTGCTTTTAGAAAGCTTGTGGGTCCTTGTACAATGCCCAAGAGGAGGCCGATGCTTTTAAGAAGCCCGTGGGTCCCCAAACCCCGAGAAATTCAAGGCAATACTATTCACCGAGAATAGATCAAAGTCAGGAAAGTTCGAGAATTTGGAAGAAACTCAAAGATGTCATTCACGGAGAATACATTCATCTTGGGGAGTAGAGTTTCTTGACAATTCCTAATGAGGACAGCCGAAGAGAAAACTGTATCTGGTGATCCTATTGGGGATCTAGTTGTCTATTTCTATGAATAAACGAAACGGCGTCACCTAGTTCTAGACGTAGTTGCCGGGGAAACTCGAAATATCTATACTATTATTACACAGTTGATATGAGTTTATGAAAGAAGACTTACAGTGAAACAGCCCCACAATACAGTTATATGTATATGAAAGCGGTAAATGAAAGCGGGTAAACACTTACTCGGTTGTAGAGCTTCCATGCTGTTTGGTTAGTTGTTCAACAAAGAAAGATTGAAAACAACAGTATACTCAAAATCAAAGGAGAAAGTGCTTTGAAAGAGAAATATTTGGGGCTTACAGCTCAAGGAGAGGCCCAGGGTTTTATCAATGAGCGCACTGTTTGAATTTGTACAGAGGGACTTATACAAGTGACTGGGGCCCAAAAAAGGTTTTCTGTACTAAGGGATGGGTCTTACACTCTCTCAAGACGCCCAAAAAGTTTAAAGAAAAAGAGTGGGGCTTATAACACGAGGGTAGGCCCAATTGATTTTTCGTTTAAAATGGCGATCGCGCCGAGGTTTTCTTTTAACGCAGAGGGACTTATACAATAAGTGAGGCCCAAAATGTTTTGGTTAAAAGGGGGTTGGGTCTTACACTCTATTAGAGGCCCAAAATGTTTTTGAATGGGTCTTATAGCTCAAGGAGAGGCCCAAGATTATTTTTAAAAGGCGACGATCGCGCCGTTTGTTTTTTGACGGTATCGGGACTTATACAATACACTGAGGCCCAAAAATGATTTGGTCAAAAAAGGATTGGGTCTTACACTCTATTAGAGGCCTAAAGTATTTTGAAAATGATTTATGAGGGTTGAATTAATCCAAAAACCCTAATTTGTTTTCAAAAATGTATTTAATTGAATAAAAATTCAATTAAAATGATCAAAATTGTTTAACATAGGAAAAACAAATTGTGATTTTGGATTAATGCTTCAAAAATTAAGTATTGACCTACAAAATAATTAGAAAGCATTAAAAGTTGCAAAATCAATGTAGAAAAAATATTTAAAATGTCAAAAACAATTAAAATATTAATTCTTTGCAAAAATATCAATTATATGAAATAAATAATATTTTTGGGATTTTTTTATAAAATAAAATATTTTAACATTTTTGTGAATTATTAAAAAAAAGAATCAACTCAAAATCATTAAAACTCAGAGAGAAATTAATTTTTGAATCAATTAAATAAAAACCACAAAATTCAAATATTTGAATTTGTGAAAAAGGCGCCAAGAACACAAGCTAGAACACGCGCGTTTTTCTGGGTTTGGCTGATTTGCGTTTTCCACCCAATCTCACTGAATACGTAATCATATCATGCAATCCACATATCATTATGCTCGTCTCAACCTCACGATCATGTCTATAACACTTAATTTCATTTAAATTAAACATAAAACATGAAATCACGAAGAAACCTCAAGAACCCTAATTTCTGCATGAAGGCTAGGATTTTTGATACACGATTCAAACAATGCAATTAATTGAGGGAAAATATTTCATGCATGATTATGAACATATGGCAAATTATTGTGCGAGGAAATACGCATAGATTGAGAGATGACTAAGTGTATGCTTACCTCTAAGCCGTGACAGCAAGTGCAATGTGATTTTTGACTTGGAGGTGTTACAGATGAGTGGTGATGATCTGAACAGCTTCCCTACACCCTATGGAGTGTGTTTGAATGCTTGGACCTGATTAAAAATGGCTGGAACAATTTGTGGTACCTCAGCTGCAACTTGATTGAAAATTTGAGCAACCAGCTGGTGATTTTGTGAAATCAGTGTTCCAGATGTTATGTAAATGTTTGGATCACTTCTATATGATGTATGTGAGGTGTGTGAGTGATTGGTTTGATTGGAAAAGCTCTCAAACTCAAAACCCGATAGCTACCTTGCTAAGAAAGGCATTTTTGCCAAGAGAAAGAGATTTTGAGGAAAGCATCTGTTAGATGGCTTTGGTGTACTCAAACTGATCACAATTGAGCTCTATTTATAGTAGAGCAAGTTTGTTTTGCAAGGAATAGTGAATGGCAACTGGTAAGTAGGTTTGGCCAATGTTGTCCAATGGAAATCCAAGTCTCCTCTAGCCATTGACTAGAGGTTAGGGCACAGAGCTTTGGTCCCCTTGGTCTTGGATAAGTCTTGACTGATTTCAGATGAGAATTGCTCAGTCCATGCCACCTTGATGCTTCCATTGAATGCTTCAATCGAAATTTGGAGTCTTGTCCCTATTTTGGCCATTCTAGGTTCAACATGCTATTTCTTGTTCCATGGACTTTGGAGGCTTGGCTCAGTGATTGTCCCCTTTAGATTCAATCCTCAGATGTGTCCAAGTGGATAGGAGCATTTGAATTTGGCTGATTTTGGCAAATCGAGCAAAGTTGCAAATTCTGCCTTGCCTTTGACAGATTTCAGCAAGGCAACTTTCCAATGTCATATCTCATGACTCAAATGGAATTTGGCAATGTTCTTGGCCATTTTGGAAAGCCCTTACATGATATAACAAATTTTTGAACATGTTTGGTTTTGATCTCTTTTGAATCCAAGTGAAAAATCCCCCTACATTTGGCAAAAAGTGAAGACAGATTTGGACTTAGTGAAAATTTCACAAAGTGTTGGAAAAAGTGATATTTTCATTTTTCAGCCATTTTGATCACTCCATAACTCAAAATCCTTAATGAATTGGACTTAGGTCTAGTTGAAGTTTTTGTAGAGGGTAATGAGGGCTACAAATCCATCTTTGGATGAGAAAAAATGGCTTTGTGGTTTAGGAGTTATGATCCTTCAAAGTTGGTACCTTTGTCACTTTATTTTTAACTTAGAAAATTTTCTGAGTTTTTATGGTTACCCCTTTTACAAGTTATCCCACTTTTCTTATTTTTCTTGATGAATGATGATTCAAATCATACATTAACATCATTTTAGGGTTAAAAATCCATTTTGGTGAAAAATTTCAAAAAGTCAAAGTTGACTTTTGTGCACAGTTGACTTTTTATCAGATGAATTCCAAACTGTGCAATTCTTCAGGAAATCATGTCCTTGACCTAAATCAAACTTGATGGACATGTTTAATGGGTATCATAGGGTATATTGGGGCATGTCCTAGGGCTTGGGAGCCTGTCCTGGTCAAAAGTCAAAGTTACAGTTGACCTTTTCCTTAAAACCCTAATTGTGGTGCAGATGAAATTAAGACTTGTTGCTCAAGCTTCTTAGATCAATCCATTGTCCCAAATGGATCAATATAGTTCATTAGAGACCCTCAAATCCTCTCTTGAGATCTTGGTTCATGATTTGTCCCAAAAGTCAACTTAGGGGTGAATTAGGTCAAGAAACCCTAATTCCTGGTTTTTTATGTATGCATCCCCTGAGGCAAAATTGACTTGATGAATGGGTCCATGAGGTTCCATGGAGTACATTAGGTTGTGTTTTGGATCTTTGGCTTGTGTCCAGATGAAATTTTTCATCTGGAGGCCCTGGTCGACCAAAACCCTAATTTGGTGATACTGGCGATCTTGAGACTTGATCCACCTAGAAGGGAGCAACCTTGTGCTTAATCCTTGAAGTGGGAGTCCTCTTGATCCATTGTGGGTGCTTGAGAGGTTAGACAAGTTGAAGATCATTTCATTCCTTGATTGATCCTTTGTCTAAGGCTCTGAGAGGGCTTAAAACCCTAATTTTGATTGTAGTGAATGCTCAACAACCCTTGAGGCATTTGATGAGGCATGATGGTTCATCCACATTGTGATGATGATTTGCACAATGATGGGAAATATTAGTGGTCAAAATTTGGGGTATGACAGTGGCAAAAGGCTATAGTCAAAGACAAGGAATTAACTATGATAAGGTATTTGCCCCCATTGCTCGTCTTGAAACTATTAAACTGATCATTTCTTTAGCAGCTCAAAATGAAAGAAAGATTTATCAAATGGATGTGAAGTCGGCCTTCTTGAATGGTTTTCTCGAAGAAGAAGTTTATATCGAGCAACCACAGGGATATGAAGTAAAAGGGCAAGAATAAAAAGTCTTGAAGTTGAAAAAGGCGTTATATGGACTCAAGCAAGCACCGAGAGCTTGGAATGTTCGAATCAGCAAGTATTTTCGAGACAAAAACTTCATCAAGTGTCCATATGAGCATGCACTCTATATTAAAGCGCAAAATGGAGATATTTTGATTGTGTGCTTATATGTTGATGACTTGATCTTCACTGGGAAGAATCTAAGCATGTTCGAGGAGTTCAAGAAAGACATGTCAAATGAATTTGAGATGACAGATATGGGGCTCATGGCATATTATCTTGGAATCGAAGTAAAGCAAGAAGACAAAGGAATTTTTACCACCCAAGAAGGTTATGCCAAAGAAGTCCTTAAGAAGTTCAAGATGGATGATGCCAACCCGGTTGGCACCTCGATGGAATGTGGCAGCAAGTTGAGTAAGCATGAAAATGGAGAGATTGTGGATCCAACTCTTTACAAAAGTTTGGTTGGGAGTCTACGTTACTTGACAAGTACAAGGCCGAATATTCTCAATGATGTAGGAGTCGTATGTCGCTACATGGAAGCTCCAACAACAACTCACTTCAAGGCAGCAAAGAGAATCCTTCGATACATCAAAGGTACAACAAACTTAGGCTTACACTATTACTTTTCTAATATTTATGAGATTGTTGGCTATAGTGATAGCGATTGGGGTGGAGACTTGGATGATAGAAAGAGCACTACTGGTTTTGTGTTCTTTATGGGAGATACTGCTTTCACTTGGATGTCAAAGAAGCAACCTATCGTCACACTTTCAACTTATGAAGCCGAATATGTCGTCGCCACATCATGTGTTTGCCATGGAGTTTGGCTAAGGAACTTGTTGGAAGAATTAAAAATGCCACATGAAGATCCTATGGAAATATGTGTTGACAATAAATCAACACTTGCTTTGGCAAAGAATCCTGTATTTCATGAAAGAAGTAAGCATATCGACACCCGTTACCACTTCATAAGAGAATGCATCGAGAAGAAGGAGGTGAAATTGAAGTATGTGATGTCTCAAGATCAAGTTGCCGACATTTTCACCAAGCCACTCAAGTTGGAAACTTTCGTTAAGCTAAGGAGTATGCTTGGAGTCATAAATCAAGTTTAAGGGGGGATGTTGAAAGATTAAACTTGATTTGGGCCTAAACATATTGTTTGGATTTTTGGGCTTACTTATTTTGGGTTTAGGTAATTTTAATTAATGTTTCTAGAAAACTCTTGTAATGTTTGGAGTGTCTAGATATTTCTTAGGTTTGTAATATTTTTTAGAATACTCTTGGAATTTCAAGAGTTGAGAACTCTCTAGAATTAGTGTGTCTAGAGTTCTCCTTAGAGTACTATAAATAGAGATGTAATTCTACACTTTTGTATCAAGCAAAAATACAAAGTTCGCTCTTCCATAAATAATTCTCCTACCTATCAAATTTCTCTTTAAGCCTCTAATATTCCCACACAACTCCCTAAACATAGAAGGTCTTATTTCCAACAGTTGCCTGTTAGAATTGTTGAAGTACATATTTTGTTCCCTTGTCGTTTCTTATTTGTACAAGAGAAAGAGAATATGTAAATAAGAAAAAACAATTTATTTTACATTACATTGGGAAAGATGATGTAAAGTAGTGAATATTAAACTCTATAAACAAAAAATTGAGTTGAAACAATTTACATATGATAATTTAATGTAGTTTAGTTTATTTGATGGATTATGATTATTTTATTTTGCATGTTAAATGTTTTTTTTGCTGAATTGGAGTTCTTCAGAATCAGAATTGGATAGGGAAGAAATCCGCTCTCATCTTGAATTTATGAGGATTTAGATAAGAGGATGTCAAATCGATGTTGAACCCGAAAACCATGCCGCTAAGGTAAATGAACCGGTGAGACGATTTAGATATCCTGTTGATTGGTCATGGGAGAAAAAAATCAGAAATCCAAAGAAGAAAGGAAGAAATGGTTTGGTAATACATAATTTGTCATTATATATTCATAATGTTTATAAATCATTTTATGATTTTATGACATATATGTGTATGTTGTTGCAGCATTTCCCAAGAAAAATGACAAGATTATGTCTTAACTAGAGCCAAAATGCAATATCAATGCTTGATTCAGATGTTGGAAAATCATATGAATGTTTTGTGCACCCAACAAATTGGAATAAGGACGAGAAGAATATTAGGCAAGATTGGTACGAGTTTGCAAAGGATAAGAGGTTGAAAAAAGGTGATATATTGGGATTTATTGTAACTTCACCACCAGACACAATGCATGTGTATCAGATGAACCCTTGATTTGTCGATATTGCCAAAGAATGACCATTGGAGGATTTAGAAGGAAGCTTTGAAGTGGAAGTATTTTGCATGGTAACTATTAAGTTAAGTTTTATTTAGTAATTGTATTTTTGTTTTGGATGCTAAGTTGAAATTATCTAATACTCTTACTGATCGTGAAGGCTAATCAGATTCTGTGATGGGCCACCAAGAACGTCTGTGATGTTGGGTGTGAGAAGAGAAGGGGGTGTACCTGCAAGGCACTCCGACGCTCAAGTAAGAAAAGGTCAGAGAAAAGGGAAAGTACAAAGTGTGTTCTTAGGATGAAAATTGGATACCTGACCCTCTCAAGTGAGAGGGTTTATATAATGCCCCCAACACGTGCCCAACAGTCCATATTTTCGGGGCGAAATAACCGTTTCCTGAAGAATAGGTAACTGCCAAAAACTAGCTGTTATGTCGGGCAGGGTGCCAAAAACTAGCTGTTATGTCGGGCAAAGGCGTAGTTCCGGGCATATGCCCCTGACTGTCCCTGGATAATGAAATCGTGCGTGACGGGCAAGAATACCGGGGAGGGACAAATGGCCCTGGGGGTCCTTCCGTCCATATGTGCCCGGTTGGAGGGTAGAAAGGTAAATTCAGTCCCTTCTTGACTGGACTTAGGTAATTGGGCCGTTCTGCGAGCAGAAGTGGATTGGGCCATGTCTAGCTGTAGCGAGCGATTTTGGACACGGTTCTTAAGCGCTGGTCGCTCTCTGCGGTTGAGCTTAAACTACAGGTCGATTCATTTTTTATCCTATTGTGAGCTGAATAAGGAAGGGAAATAGATGTCTCTAATTAACCCTGCTTTGCATACTGAGTTTAAACAGCGGTCTGTTAGGTTACAGATGCTATCAATGTGGGGGGCCTTTGTACTGGTTATTTGTATTTTCGCCAATACTGGTTTCTTTCTTTTTACCTTGACAGAAGGTTTCTGGCGGGGAACAAGGATTAGGATGTTAGGACTGATGCTTTTGAATTACTGCTTTTGATTGATGGAGATATGGGATTTGGTTTTTTTGTTGATTGTGCTCGCTAAGATCTTTCTTTCAATCTTATGCCTACGTATTCCCGTTTACCGAAACAGGGAAATCAGAGCGTTCGTAGTTCCTCCTATTCTATGGGAGGAAATGGGTATTTTTGGTGTATTGTTCAAAGCCCAAGACGTGAAGCGAAAGGTGATTTGTATCTTGATCAAAGCCCAAGATGTGAAGCTGAAAAGTCTATTTGTATCTTGTTCAAAGCCCAAGATGTGAAGCTAAAAGGTGTTCGTCTTTAGAGAGAATTTGTCATCTCTAAAGAGGGGGTTGTGTGTCACAACCGTTTTATAAAGGAGAATTACTTTAACCGGGATTTGTGAATCCGGCAATGCCATAATTTCCTTTATAGGGGATTTTAACCTGAAGGAGAAGACTTTAACTCAGTGTGGAGCAATGATATCTTTCCTTATGAATTTCTTATGCTAAAAGAGGGACAGTGGCGTGGATGTAGATGATCCAGAGGCTTGCCGCTTACAACGATTAGATGAAGGGGAAGGAGTTGCTGATGTTTGTGTACTGTGAGCAAGGCACAGCTTTGATGCTAAAAGGTTGATTGGATCAACCAGTGGTTTTCTTATATAAAGCCTAAGAGGAGGCTAATATATGTCTCGTACAAAGCCCGAGAGAGAGGCAAAAAGGTTTTGACTCAACGAGGGAATCTTTTCGTACTCAACAAGAGAGTGATTTTGTATCTCGTATGAAGCCCGAGATGGAGGCTGAAAGTTCGACTCAACAAGAGAGTCTTTTATACTCCGCAAGAGAGTGTTTTTTGTATCTCGTACGAAACCCGAGATGGAGGCTAAAAGTTTGACTCAACAAGAGAGTCTTTGTATCTCGTACGAAGCCCGAGATGGAGGCGAAAGGGGTGATTGACTTTACGAGGGAGTCTCTTATGTGTCTCGTACGAAGCCCGAGAGAGAGGCTAAAAGTTGTTTTACTCCGCTGGGGAGAATCATTGTACAAAGCCCAAGAGAGAGGCTAACTTCATTGAAGAAGGATCATTATACAAAGCCTAAGAGGAGGCTATGGTTACTGTTTCAGTTGAGTGACAGGTCCAGTATACTGATTTTGAAAGAGAAAATCAGTTCTTATATGAGCAACATTGTACTCAAGGATTTGATTCAAGGATCCGGGTTATTCTTATTCTTTAAGGAAGCGGGAAACCCGAAGTGTATTGAGACTGTCCGAGTCTACGGGTTTCCTTCCTATTTAACGAAGGGGTCACTTGAGAATGTCTTTGAGACTCAAGGAGATTAGACTGTCCAAGTCTAGAGTTTCATCTTTTATACTATGCTTTGAGAAACATTATTAGACTCTTTGAAAGGACTGTTCTATGCGGATGACTAAGTTCTATTCCTATACCTCTAGGAGGTCGTCGGGACAATTTGTACGAAGCCCAAGAGGAGGCTGGAAACTTTTAAGAAGCCGATCGGTCCTTGTACGAAGCCCAAGAGGAGGCTATCATTCCCGGAGGAAGAGATCATTATACGAAGCCTAAGAGGAGGCTGTGAATACTTCTAAGAAGCCGATGGGTCCTTGTACTAAGCCCAAGAGGAGGCTAGGTTGCTTTTAGGAAGCCTGTGGGTCCTTGTTCGATGCCCAAGAGGAGGCCGATGCTTTTAAGAAGCCCGTGGGTCCCCAAACCCCGAGAAATTCAAGACAGGCTATTCACAAGGAATATATCAAGCCAGGAAAGTTCGAGAATTTGGAAGAAACTCAAAGATGTCATTCACGGAGAATACATTCATCTTTGGGAGTAGAGTTTCTTGACAATTCCTAATGAGGACAGCCGAAGAGAAGACTGTATCTGGTGATCCTATTGGGGATCTAGTTGTCTATTTCTACGAAACGAAACGGCGTCTCCTAGTTCTAGACGTAGTTGCTGGGGAAACTCGAAATATCTATACTATTATTACACAGTTGATATGAGTTTATGAAAGAAGACTTACAGCGAAACAGCCCCACAATACAGTTATATATATATATGAGTTTGTGAAAGGAGACTTACAGTGAAACAGCCCCACAATACAGTTATATACATATGAATGCGGTAAATGAAAGCGGGTAAACACTTACTCGATTGTAGAGCTTCCATGCTGTTTGGTTAGTTGTTCAACAAAGAAAGATTAAAAACAACAGTATATTCAAAATCAAAGGAGAAAGTGCTTTGAAATAAAAAGATTTGGGGCTTACAGCTTAAGGAGAGGCCCAAGGTTTTATCAGTGAGCGCACTGTTTGAATTTGTACAGATGGACTTATACAAGTGACTAAGGCCCAAAAAGGTTTTCTGTACAAAGGGATGGGTCTTACACTCTCTCAAGAGGCCCAAGAAGTTTTAAAGAAAAATAGTGGGGCTTATAACACGAGGGTAGGCCCAATTGATTTTTCGTTAAAAATGGCGATCGCGCCGAGGTTTTCTTTTAACGCAGAGGGACTTATACAATAAGTGAGGCCCAAAATAGTTATGGTTAAAAGGGGGTTGGGTCTTACACTCTATTAGAGGCCCAAAAGTTTTGAATGGGTCTTATAGCTCAAGGAGAGGCCCATGGTTATTTTTCAAAAGGCGAAGATCGCGCCGTTGGTTTTTGACGGTATCGGGACTTATACAATGCACTGAGGCCCAAAAATGATTTGGTCAAAAAAAAGGATTGGGTCTTACACTCTATTAGAGGCCCAAAAAGTTTTGAATGGGTCTTATAGCTCAAGGAGAGGCCCAAAGTTTGTTTTTCAACGGATGATGATCGCGTCGAACTTTTTGAAATACAACGGGACTTATACCATAAATGAGGCCCAAAATGGGTTGTATTTACAAAGGATTGGGTCTTACACTCTATTAGAGGCCCAAGAGTTTTGAATAAGTTTGATGAGGGTTGAATTAATCAAAAACCCTAATTTCATTTTTTAAAGAGCATTTTTCAAAGAAAAATCAAGTAAAAAATGATAAAAAACATCAAATAAAATCATTAATCATGTTATAAATAGTGATTAAGGTTTATGAGAAAGTATTTTATCCACATGAATATTTAAAATCATTTTGGTTTTAAAAATCAAGAAAAAGAAATCATTTTAAAAGCATTTAAAACAATTTAAAACAATATTTTTGAATATATTAAAAATATATCAAATAATAATATTTTTTGTGATTTTTTGGTGGATTAAAATATTATGGAGTATGAATAAAAAGTGTGTAAAACAGATTTGGAAAATGATAATTTTTGCTATGTGAAAGAATTGGTTGAGTTTTGAAGATAAACTAAGAAAAAGAGGAAAGATGTCACAACATCTCATTAGACATCTTTCATGAGTTTTCAACATTTTTTTTTATCAAACTTCCAACACCCATAACTTTCTCAAATCTCAATGGTTTGAGACAAAATTTATATGCATCTGACCCAGAATTTCACAAGGAATCCAATGGTGGTGGTAGTTTTTTCAGATCACACTCCCTCCTCAAAACCCGATAGTGGTTTTGAAAAGGACCTATAATTGCACTTTCTGTGCTACACTTTGATACAGGCATGGATTACATGGTGAATTAGCCCAAACGCAACATATACAACATGTATGAGATGTGTATGATCAGTGGACTTCAAAGCAATGCATGATTTCAAGGATTCCAAGTTGTGATGCTTACCTCTTTTTGATCTTTTTGGAGTTTTTGTGCAATCTGGCAAGCCTCTTGTTCCAGAAATGATTTGATGCTTTAGACACACTCCAATTATCCCTTAGAAGCTTTTAGGATGATTGGAATCAACTGGTACCTGCAAAAACACAAACTGCCCCTTTCTTGCAAAAGGGGTTAAAAGTGACCAAAATAGCAACTTTCTCAAATGGTGTTCCAGATGTTGGGAACCATTTGGGACAGTTCAAGGATGATATTTGGAGTGTGTTTGAGGTTTTATCTGGTTTGGAAAGTGACTGAATCAAGACATGGCTTGAAAAATGCAAAAAAATGCCATTTTGAGGTTTTGAGAAGTGACTTTGTGATTTTGTGATTACAGGTCACTTGTGATAGTTTGCACAGCTTACATATGATATATATGAGGTGTGTGTGTGTGTGATTAGTTTGAGTGGAATTGCTCTCTAACTCAAAAACTCAGAATTACTTGCTTTGGAAGGCAAATTTGAGGTGAAAGAAGAGATTTTGAGGAAAACATCTGTTTGATGGCTTTGGTGTACTCAAACTGAACACAAATTAGCTCTATTTATAGTAGAGCAAGTTTGTTTTCGCAGCAACAGTGAATGGTGGCTGCAGCAGAGGTTTGGCCAATGAAAATCCAAGTCTCCTCTAGCCATTGACTAGAGGTTAGAGCACAGAGCTTTGGTTCCCTACTTGTTAGAGGAATCTTGACTGAATTTAGTTGCAAATATGTCAGTCCATGCCACCTCTAAGTATCTATTAAATGCTCCAATCCAAAATTGGAGTCTTGTCCCTCTTTTAGGGATTTTTAGGAATAGCATGCTACTTCTTGTTCCAAGGACTTTGGAGGCTTGGCTCAGTGATTGTCCCCTTTAAATTTGATCCTCATAGGTGTCCAAAGTGATGACAAGGCTTGGAAATTCGTGTGGCACAAGAAGTGTGCAAATCTGTCCTGAAACATGTCTTAAAAATCAGCTGCAGCAAGCCCTGTTGTAAAATTCATAACTCCCTGCTCGAGTATGCTACATGGACGTTCTAGGACTTTCTGGAAAGCTTAGATGACGTACTTCAACTTTGATGTTTGACTTTGGTCTTGGTTCAGCTTGAAAAGTCATAAAAAATGGTCTTGAACTTGTGTAGTCAAATCTGTCCTAAAAGCTGTCATGAAAATTCTGCTTTATCAATGCTTCTTGCGAAAATCATATCTCCCTGCTCGAGTATGCTACAAGGACGTTCTAGGACTTTCTGGAAAATTGAGACAACGTACTTCAACTTTAATGCTCAAGGTTTGGCTTAAATCAACTTGGATCATGGAGAAAAACATCCTTGAAGTTGGGACATTCTTGCTGGAAAAATATTAATGATGTCCTATGAAATGTTGAAACATTTGACAACTTTGATCATTAATAATTCCAAACTTTAATCACTTGTATATTTTAATCCACTATGATATTTTGAATTGAAGTGAATTGCATCTTTGATGCTTGTCTTGCATGGTGACAAAGCTTGAAAATTGGGTGGCACAAGAAAAGTGCACAAAATCTGTCCTAAAAAATCAGCTCGAGCAAGGCCTGTTGTGAGGTTCATAACTCCTTCCTCAAGTTGAATTAAAGGGAGTTCTAATACATTTTGGAAAGCCCTAATGACATACTTTAACTTTGATGTTTGACTTTGGTCTTGGTTCAGCTTACAAAGTCATCAAAAATGGTCTTGAACTTGTGTAGTCAAATCTGTCCTAAAAGCTGTCATGAAAATTCTGCTTTATCACTGCTTTTTGCGAAAATCATATCTCCCTGCTTGAGTATGCTACAAGGACGTTGTAGGACTTTCTGGAAACCTGAGATGACGTACTTCAACTTTCATGTTTGACTCCAGACCTGGTTCAACTTGGATCATGGAGAAAAACGTCCTTGAAGTTGGGGCATTCTTGCTGAAAAAATATTAATGATGTCCTATGCAATGTCAGAACATTGGACATTAAGAATTCCCAACTTTGATCACTTATATCTTTCAATCCTTATGATATTTTGAGTTGATTCCCTCTACAATGTTGAAGTATCAAATACCCTCTTTAAAAGTATCTCTTACTCAAAATCAATGGATGTTTGGATCAATAGTTACAACCTTGAAAAGTTGTGCACTTGAACATGATTTTAACTTAGAAAAAATTTCTAAGTTTCTTTCAATTTGATCAATTTTGCAATTTTGCATGATTTCTTGATTTAAATTTGATCAAATTAAATCATCCATCATATTTTCTTGAGTAATTGCTTGTGAAGGTCAAAGTTGACCAAAAGTCAAACTTTGACTTTCTGCGTCAGTTGACTTTGTATTAGATGAACTTGAGGCTTGATCCACTTGAAATGTTGCACTCTTGTGCTTAATTCTTGATGTGGGAGTCCTCTTGATCCTTTGTGAATGTTTGAGAGGTTTAGACAAGTTGAAGATCATGTCATTCCTTGATTGATCATTTGTCTAAAGGCTCTGAGAGGGTTTGAAACCCTAGTTTGATTGTAGTGAACGCTCACCCATCTTTGGGGAGACTAATGAAGTATGATGGTTCCTCCATATTGTGATGATGATTTTCACAATGATGGGAAATCTTAGTGGTCAAAATTTGGGGTATGACAGATTCCCCTATTTAATCTTCTTGAACCCGAAGGTGTGAATGACGAAGGTATTCGGGCATTCGGGGTGCAAGAGGATTAAATATCGGAATACCTGAAATTTTGATGGTGGTTATGAATGGTAGCTTACGCATTCATCTTCTTTAGCTAAGCGAAGATGCTTAGAAAAGGTAAACTTCCCCTCGATCCTGGTCTTCAGCCAAGGAGCTGGTCTCAGTTTTCTTTTGAAATAAACTTCCCCTCGATCCTGGTTTCCTACCAAGGAACTGGTCTCAGTTTCTTTTGTCAACTTCCCCTCGATCCTGGTTTCCTACCAAGGAACTGGTCTTAGTTTCTGATTTAAACTTCCCCTCGATCCTGGTCTCCTACCAAGGAACTGGTCTCAGTTGCTGAAATAAACTTCCCCTCGATCCTGGTTTCCTACCAAGGAACTGGTCTCAGTTTCTTTTGTCAATAAACTTTCTTGACAAGGAACGCTGTTAGTAGCGGTTTTCCTCAAACTTCTCGCCGAATTTTCCTGGGGAGATGCCATTTGAGTGGAAAAAGTTTTGATGTCAGACTTGCTGGGGAACCCATTCGTCTGAATTATAGAGGTACACAAACTTCTCTGTTTTGGAGACGCCATTTGTCGATTCTACTGGGGAAAGCGAGTCTTTTGAGTGACTGTTTTCGTTTGGGGGCTTACATCATACTTTTCTCGGGATCTTTCCGGAGAAATGCCATATGATGGGATCCAATTTTGAGGTGCCGATGACCTTTTCATCAGTGGTTTTTTCAGAGAAAAACTGCCGTACCGCCGAATCTCTGATTAAGAGGCTTTCTCTGGGGATTTTCCTTAATCCGGGAAAGCAAGGATATCATCTTCAATGGCGAAGAGTGATATTTGTTGAAAGTTTTCTCTAGATTTTCAGAGGTTCAAGTTATCAAAGTGGTCAAGGACCGTCTCTAATCCAGAGATAAACGGGAGAGAGATTGTTCAGACACAATATTTCCTGACGAGGCAGGAACTGACAACTCGATTGAGATGACTTCTACCAATAGGGGTCAAGACCGACTGGAGTGATAGTGATGCAATATGAAATATGAATGCAAATCAACAATGCATGATGTACGTATGTTTATGCTGACAAAACTGACGCGACATACAAACTAAAAGATGAACATGACTAGATATTCGGCCATCGCGGGGCGTGTAAAAATATCGCTGGTTCAAAATAGCAATTCCACCTTGCTTAGGAGAAACGGTCCCTGTTGGGGGTGACGCTGGTCGGGCTTAGGAGATGAGAACTCGGCCGAAGATGTCAGATGGAATAGTTGCATCCGACACTGTTGATCCTTCATTCAGGCGCAATGGTCTAGAAGGAGTACTTTGATTCTGCACTTTGATGTTCGCTTACTTCTGGAGAAGCGACCGATGTTCCTTTGATGTTCAACAGTCAAAAGAAATTGTCGACTTTATTAAAAAGCAGAAAAAGTTTTAACAAGTAAATTCATTTTTGTTTTATTTCAAGAATCGTTAATCATGTTAACAACGTCGTTCTGTAAAGCTAAAACAAATAAGAATTACAAACAAAAGCACAAGGGCTCAAATTTTATTGATAAGATGGAGATCAACCAAACGCGTGATTCCAAAGAGTATATACAAAGTTTGAAAATGGTAATTTACAGGGAAAAGGGCTACGTTGAAACATAACGACCACTATCCTTCTACCAACTTTGAATTCGGGGCATCCTGAGCTTCTGTCGAAGATGACATTGACTGGAGTTTTCATTCGATGGATGGTGTAACTGCTGCTGAGGGACCTGCCTCTGTTGAACATAGTTACTTGCCATTGTCCCTAATTTTTGCCTGGATTGTACTTTGATGTTTCCAATCCACCGGGATGATTTTTTTTCATGTCTCTAACTTTTGCCTGGACCGCCCTTTCGGGTTTTCAATCCACCGAGACGTTTTTTTTTTAGGCGAAGTATTTCTTGACTACATCAACATTCACGGGGTAGGTAAATTCCTCTCCGTCCATGGTTGCAAGTCTCAAGGCGCCGCCTGAGAAAGCTTTCGTGACCACATAGGGGCCATCATAATTTAGAGTCCACTTGCCCCGGGAGTCAGTGAGAAATGATTGTATCTTCTTGAGCACGAGGATTGGCGAGCAGGTCGCGGTCATGAGGAATATGAATCTGGAGATGTAGTTCAAACGTCCCAAGAATCCCCTTACTTGTTTTTCAGTTTTTGGAGAAGGCATTTCTTGAATGGCCTTGACCTTGTCAGGATCAACCTCAATTCCTTTCTGGCTGACGATGAACCCTAGTAGTTTCCCTGAACAGACACCGAAGGTGCACTTGTTGGGATTTAAGCGGAGCTTGAATTTTCTTAAACGTTCGAACAATTTTGACAGATGTTCAACATGCTCACTCTCTATTTTTGATTTTGCAATCATATCATCGACATATACCTCGATTTCTTTATGTATCATGTCATGAAACAGAGTAGTCATGGCCCTTTGATAGGTTTCCCCGACATTCTTCAAACCGAACGACATTACCTTGTAACAAAAGATACCCCATGGGGTAATGAAAGAAGTTTTCTCCATGTCTTTCGGCGCCATTTTGATCTGGTTATAGCCCGAGAATCCATCCATGAAGGAGAAAACTTTGAACTTTGCTGTACTGTCTACCAGCATGTCAATGTGTGGTAAAGGAAAGTCGTCCTTTGGACTTGCCTTGTTCAGATCTCTGTAATCAACACACATTCTGACCTTTCCGTCCTTTTTGGGGACGGGTATGATGTTGGCTAACCATTGAGGATATTCTGATGTGGCGAGGAAACCCGCGTCAATCTGTTTCTGTACCTCCTCTTTGATTTTGATGGCCATGTCCGGGTGAGTCCGTCTCAACCTTTGCTTTACTGGCGGATATTCCGATCTCAACGGTAAGTGATGTTCCACGATGCTGGTATCCAACCCTGGCATATCCTGATAGGACCAAGCGAATACATCGGGGAATTCTTTGAGAAGCTTTATCAAACCCTCTCTGGCAGTTGGACTAAGCAGTGCCCCAATCCTGATTTCTTTTCTCTCTTGCTCTGAACCCAAGTTTACCGTTTCCAACGGTTCTTTGTGAGGTTCAATGGACCTTTCCTCTTGTCTGAGTAGTTGAGAGATCTCTTCTGGAATTTCGCTGTCATTTTCTTCTTCAGCCTCGAATATCAGGAACTCAAAGTTGGGAGAAGGCATCGGATCGTATGTTTCAACTGGGTTTAAAACAAGCAATCTGCATGACGTGATGATTCGTGTTTAGAAGAGATAGAGGAAAATGCAAGTGTGTGCAGTGTATTTGTTTTACTGCTTGTTTTTATTTTTACATGTTTTTTTAGGATTACCATTTTCTGAAAAAGCAAAAAGAGAAAACAGTAATTAATGCGGAAATTACAGAACGACGTTATTTTATTAATGAACAAGTCGATTCTTGAAACTACAGCCCTATAAAACAAGACTCTGTCGCTTTGGGCGAAGCGAAGAGGGAAATTTACAGAAAGCGAGCCCTATGAAAACATTCGTTTCACCTGGGCAGGGTGAAAGGTTAACGACGGCAATTACTTTGACTGATGAACGACCTTCGGAACCTCGATGGCAACCCATTGGCGGCGAACTCCTCGGTGAATCACAAAGTTTGGCACCTTCCTTGATTTGTCTTCAGAAATGACGCTGATTTCTGGTGGAGCAGGATCATTGGAATCTGTCTCCCAGGCAGAGTTGTCGTAGGAGGATTCCTCTGTTGTATTTTGCATAGCATTTGTGCTCTCAGCTGTATCTCCCCATCCAGTTGGCTGGATATCTTCGAGCCTGATACGAGAGCTTTCGGGCGCAGTGTACTTGACCATATAGTCGTATTTTCCACTCAGTTGTCCCAAGGTGTCCCACACTTCTCTAGAACTGGAGGAGTCATCTCTCTCAATGACGTTGACCTCGGGAAAAGCATAGTTGATGAATTCAAGTCCTGCAAACGTTGCGAATTCATCTTCATGTTGAGTAGCTTCAGGATTACCTGAGTGTTGATCCCATGACATGGTGGGGACACAGGTATTCTATTCAGTGATGCTCAGCTGAGTTTCATTACTCGGCTGACTTTCTGGCCCCAAATCTCCTGGATAAGGTTGCCACATTGGCATACCATCCATTGGGCCATAGTAGTTGTAGTCAAAATTGTCTTTCATTAGAGTCTCTTCCTCTAATGAATTGGGCGGAGCACGGCATCCTTCCGGATCATAATCCCCGTATATCATTTCGACATCTGACCTTGGTATAAACCTCGGACTCTGTGCGGGTTAGCAAAATGGCGTAGGCACCTCTTCCTGAGACATATAATCGTCCTTGTTAAGATAGGACTTCCATTCTTCATCTGTGTCAGAGGGATCTTCCTCATTGATAGCATGAACTATCTGAGACACTGGGTGAAGGAAACCTCCACTGTGGAAGAAGTTTTGAAGGGGATGAAGACTTTCATCGTTGGCAGATATCTGGGTACAGGTTACAAATAAACCAAGACCTTTCTTTGTTTTATTGTCAATGGGAATGACAAGCTGTCCCCATCCGGTTGTATCGGTACTCTCGACCGCTTTGATAGCATCGTTGTATGAGGAAATCGAGGTTCCTCCTTTGAAATGATTGTCCTTGATCACCGACAGTGCTTGGAACTGAGTTCCAATAACCTCCTCGGGTTCTATACCAGTAGATGATGACAAGTTGCTTACGAGCAAGGCCTGTTCTCCACAGACTATGACAAGTTGATCGTTCTGAATGAACTTTAGCTTTTGGTGGAGGGTCAAAGTGACCGCTCCAGCCTGATGTATCCAAGGTCTTCCTAATAAACAACTATATGTTGCCCGGATGTCCATGACCTGGAAAGTGACTTGGAAAGTGTGAGGACCGATAGTTATGGGAAGATCAACTTCGCCGATAACTGTTTTTCTGGATCCGTCGAACGTTTTGACGACGACCTCGCTGATTCTCATCGGAGGGCCTTTGAATGATAATTGCATCAAAGTGGATTTCGGCATAACATTCAGGGCTGACCCTGTGTCTACCAGTACGCTAGCTAAAGCATCGTCCTGGCAGTTAACTGTGATATTGAGCGCCATGTTATGACGGCGACCCTCTTCCGGTAAATCCTCATCACTAAATCCCAAATTGTTGCAAGAAGTGATGTTAGAGACAATGTTATTGAACTGTCTGATTGTTACATCCTGTTCCACAAAGGCTTGCTCCAAGACTTTCTGTAGAGCCTCCCTGTGGGCTTCTGAACTGAGCAACAGTGATAATACCGAGATCTTTGAAGAAGTTTGTAACAATTGATCAACAATGTTGTATTCGCTCCTTTGGATGAGCTTCAACATCTCATCATTATTTTTCAAAAGGTCGGGATTACTGGATTGACCGACTGATGGATCGGGAGCTTCTGTCTGAAGTTCCTTTTCCTTGTTAGGTTCTTCAACTCCTCGGTTGAAGATTCTACCACTCCGTGTTACACGACTGATGTCTGCAATGTTCACAACGGAGGGTAATGGAATTTCCTTTCCATTTTCAACTGTCGTTGCACCGTATTTGTAAGGGATAACCTTAGTTGATTCATACGGTAGTGGTCCTGGTAGATAGATGACTATGGGAACCTTCTGATTTTTCTGACCATCGTAAGTAATCTCGATCCATTCCCGGTTGGGAACCTTAGATTCATCAAGTAGAGGGATGATGCCAAAAACATCCCTGGTCTGGTGACGACCAGAGATGGTGACAACATCCTCAACTTGATCGGCAAGGTAATTCGGCATCCAGTTGATGGGTCCAGAACCCGGATATGGACGAATTTCTCCACGATCCACCTGACCCTGAAGAGTTGCTCTCACAAGGTAACACCCTTGGTTACTTTCCGAACAGACGCTACAACGGTCGTAATTGTGTGGTGGCACCTGACCACGCCCACTTTGAATACAATGTAACCTCACTAGGTTACCTTCCACTGATCAGACATCCTGACTTTGACGTCGAGTAGGGTTCCTGTTACTGATACTAATTTGTTGAGTATCTTCATCCATATAGATTGGCATCCACCAATGATTTAACAAGTACTGAAGTGCCTCCTGGACAAGGGTACAACCCCGATCATTTTCGCAACCTGCTTTACAGCTTTGATAGTCATGTGATATTAAGAATCCGAGTCGGACCTGCTCAACATGTAACTCTACCAGGTTGGTATTCATCACGCGAATATCGAAGATCTGAACCATGTTGATCTGATAGGAATTCCTATCATGGTAGTCTTGGATCCATCCAAGATCCATCTGACGCTGGAGGGCCTCTTGTATGAAAGAGCATCCCTGTTTGTTTACCGAGCAAGTCAGACAGGAACTGTAATCATGCCGCGGCAGATTATGATACTGGCTTTGCCTTGAGTGCATCGCCACCAAGTTGACATTCATTGCATGGATATCGTGGTTCTGAATGACGTTGGAGTTCGTATAGACCATGTTAACTCCACGAACTCGGTGCTCTTGGATCCATCCGAGATCCATTTGTTCCTGTAGAGCTGCTTGCACTACAGAATATCCTTGGTTACTCTTAGAGCAGATATAACACTGGTGATAATTATGAGGTGGCACATGGCCATATCAACTCTGTCTATAATGCATCTTAACCAGATTGGTCTTTAACAAGAGTACATCGTGAATTTGATAGACATTGTTAGACTCTCTTTCAATCAGGTTGACTGCAGCTTTCTCGTGTTGAGGCAGCGGGTTCGTGAGAACATTGGGATTTGTATCCTTGAAGGATAAGACCCCGCTCCTAACAAGTTTTTGCACGTCGGAATTGAAATTGAGGTAAGTCTCTATGTTATGCCCTGATCCTCCTTGATGATAAGGGCATGTCTGATCCACCTTAAACCAAAATGGCGGATTTTCCGGTACTGTAAGAGGAGACTTAGTTTGGATGTGCCTCTTAGCCAGTAGTAACGGAAATAGTTCTGCATACAACATGGGTATAGGATCAAACCCTGATTGCCGTGTTGTACGGTTGTTGTTATATGGAGGATGAGCCTGCTGAAGAGGCTGTTGTGTCATTTGCTGATCAGGTTGGCTCTGCGCAACCTGAGGTTGATACGTAGGAACAGGCGTAGAGCCGATAGCAGGAGTTACAGCTACTACTGGTTGATAACGTCGCCTTTGCTTTCCGAGAGAGATATTCCCAATATCTTGCTCTTTTCTCTTAGGGAGAGCACTACCGTATTTTTTAGTACCGCTCATCGATCCAGTGTATTTTACCAAACGTCCTTCTCGGACGGCTTCCTCAAGACGTACACCCATGCCCACCATCTCGGTGAAATCACTGGGCGCACTTGCAACCATTCGGTCATAGTAAAATGAGCTTAAGGTCTTTAAGAAGATCTTTGTCATCTCTTTTTCCTCAAGAGGTGGACAAATTTGAGCGGCAATTTCACGCCACCTTTGGGCATACTCCTTAAAGGTTTCCTTGTCCTTTTGCGACATTGATCTGAGTTGATCTCTGTCGGGTGCCATGTCCAAATTGTATTTGTATTGTTGGACGAAGGCAGTACCAAGATCTCTGAATGTACTGATCGTAGTACGGTTTAAACCCATGTACCATTTGAGTGCGGCACCGGTTAAACTATCCTGGAAGTAGTGAATCAGCAGGTCCTGATTCTCCGTCTGAGCTGACATCCGCTGAGCGTACATCACCAGATGGCTTTGAGGGCAAGAGTTACCCTTGTATTTTTCAAAGTCGGGCACTTGGAACTTGTGCGGAACTTTCACATTGGGGACCAAGCAGAAATCTGCGGCGTCCTTTCCAAATAGATCCTGACCGCGAATGGCTTGCAGTTCCTTCTGCATTTCCAAGAACTGCTCCTGGAATTCCTCCATTCTGTTAAACATAGCTTCCTTCTTACCAGAAGGTGTCTGTGGAATCTGTCTTTCCGGGACAGTGTGCACCACAGGGGGTGGTACCGTGACTACGGCAGTAAATCTTGGCGTTTCCCGAAGTTTGTAACCTTCAGGCGTCTTCAGTATGCCCCTGGCATCTTCGCTTTCCCGAAGTTTGTAACCTTCAGGCCCAGCGGCTTCTGTTGAGATTCCCTGATCTTCAGTGATCGGCGGAACATATCCTTCCGGGATATAGTTAACAGGCATGCCCAAGGACGATCTTTCGGCATTTGATACCTAGGATCATACTTCTCCACTATGGGCGTTGAGGTGATCTCTGAGATCACAGTTCTTTGTAGCTGAGCTTCTGCCATGGCTTGCATGTCGTTACGAAGCTTTCTCATATCCTCTCTCAGAGCGTCGATCTCTTCTTTCAACTCTCTGTTTTCTTCCTCAAGATCATCCATCTTTTTCTGACGATTGGCCCGAGTATTATACGAATGAGACAGTTTGACTCTAGAACCGAGACACAAACGTGAGATTCGTAGGGAAGAAGAATACGTGATGTGAGAATGATGAATGCAATGATTATATTAATTATATATATTTTAATCAAAATAAACTTCGACAATTAGATTGCAAATATCAAACAGTGGGGAAACCCCTTTTTATTGAAATTCAAAGGATTACAGAAATGGAAATACAGTAGATTACAAAGTGCAGAAACAGAAACCTAAGCTAATGGGTCCCGAGTCCTCTCTGAAGAGAAATCGGGTGCTGATTCTGATATCTTCCTTTTCTTTGACCGGGGCTCTTGGGCCGTTGTCGGGTTGTCATTCCTTTGTCAAGTGAAAGGAGCGAGCAAATTCCTTTGATCATCTTGATTCTCTACAGCATGTTGCTCCAAAATTTCAATCAGAGCATCTTTCTCCCTCAGTAATTGTTGTATTTTGATGCACTCTACGTCGAGGGTGCGGTACTTGTTCTTCCAAGACCTCCTCTCCCGTTGAACTTTGTTGAGAGTAACCTGAAGCTTTTCAGTCTCAGTCATGAAGTACATGACAGGTCGGTGGAAGAATTTCGTAATGAGGATAATGCATTTTTAGCTTGAGAGCTCTAGTTTGTACCCAGTGGAGATAAGGCTCCACCGAGACACAGTCCGGTTTTCCTAGAGACTCTCGTCCTTTCTTATGAACGTGCTTCCAAGTGTGCACTATTTCCATCTTTAATGCTCTGTCGTTTTCTCCTTCCTTGAAGAAAAGACCTTCCAGATGAGCATTAAGTGGGACATGCCTCATCGGGTATCCAAACTGACGGCGAACCAAAATCGGATGATAGTTGATTCCTCCTTTAGTTCCTATGAGGGGTACGTTGGGGAAGTTTCCACAACAGTCAATGATTCTGATTCCCTCATAAATCCTATTACACCAATCTATATCAGAGTTGGTAAGAGACATGATCTTCTGCGACCAACGTAAGGCACTCTTGTAATCCCAAAAAGCAGCAGACTTGGGCAAGTGGGAGATAAACCATTTATAAAGCAGAGGTACACAGCATGTGATCTCCCCTCCACTGTACAAATTTCCCAAGTGTACAGAATGATACGCATCTGCGAGCAAAGTCGGTACAGGGTTTCCAATGAGAAAAACCTTAATGGAGTTAATATCGACGAAATTATTGATGTTGGGAAACAAAAATAACCCGTAGGTGAGCAAGAAAAAGACGCTTTCAAAAGCATTCACGTTTCCTATACTGGCAAAATATAGGGCCTTCTTTGTCAAGAACTGGGCTGGCAAACCTTGGATGCCACCCTTAGTAGTTAGGTGAGTCCTGACCTCAGACTCGTCCAAATAAATTGCTCTTGCAATGGTCTGATTCTTTGGAATTTCTTCCAGTCCAGAAAATGGAGCTCGATCGGTGATATGTAGATCAATCAGATGAGAATACTCCTCCAGCGTTGGAGATAGCTGGTAATCCGGGAATGTGAAACAGTGATAAACCGGATCGTAGAATTGAATGAGCGCATCCATGATTCCCTCAATCACATGGACTCTTAACAGTGGTAGCAAACCTCCGTGTTTGGCTCTGAAAGCCTCTCAGTTAGTGATCATCCCTGCTAACCTTCTCAAATCCTCAAGTTTTGGAACCTTGAAGGTGTACGTATGAGTTCTCCTTCTACCGAAATCCATTAGTGTAATCCTCTTCTCTGATATTTGCAATCACATTCTTAGTTTAATTTGAAAAACAGAGAGACTAGAAGAGAAGTTTTTTGAATGTTTTAATGTTTTATTAAATGAATGCATGAATGCAGCACACAAAAACATAGAAAAAACATGGGGTCAAAGGGTCGTTGTCATGAAGTCAAGGTTCTACCCATCCCCAAAGGTTTATACTAGGGTGATTTTTGTACCTGTACTCATTATCATCAGCTCCTCCCAGGAAAGTAAAACAACAAGCGGATCGCCAGCGAGTTGTAGAGCAATCTTAGAGTAAGTGCCATTCACCGAGAATAGATCACCAGCCTCAAATGAGGGTAGTATCGCGTAACAACTATTTCCGATAGCTTCCGCACTACGAAAGGGTTTGGCTCCTCAGCTTCTCAAGCATCATAACCGACCCATTGTCTAGGTGAGAGAATGGTTACATTAGTCAGCCTCCACTGAGGTTGATGGTCGACCTCGTCGCCATCACTTATCTTAAGTTTATACTCAATCTTTCCACATACGGCATCACCCGCATTCCCATTAGCAGAAAAATAAACATGTATAGCAATTAGGAAAAGCAGTATATATATTTGTCCTAAACATCCTAGACCTTTAAAGATATGAATCTTAAGTTCCTGACAGAAAATGGGTTCCCCGGCGGAAGCCTCAATCTGTGGTATTCACACAAGTGAAGAGAAAAAAGGTTTGTCCAAGGTTTTCACCTTAAACGTTTAAGAAAGAATTTTATGCCCCACGGTGGGCGCCATTTTTCTGTTGGCGGCCACCGCCATGAAAATGACTCACCCAAGGTTTAAATTGTAAGAAAGAAAGAACCGACCCCACGGTGGGCGCCATTTTTCTGTAGCGAGCGATTTTGGACGCGGTTCTTAAGCGCTGGTCGCTCTCTGCGGTTGAGCTTAAACTACAGGTCGATTCATTTTTTATCCTATTGTGAGCTGAATAAGGAAGGGAAATAGATGTCTTCAATTAACCCTGCTTTGCATACTGAGTTTAAACAGCGGTCTGTTAGGTTACAGATGCTATCAATGTGGGGGGGTCTTTGTACTGGTTATTTGTATTTTCGCCAATACTGGTTTCTTTCTTTTTACCTTGACAGGAGGTTTCTGGCGGGGAACAAGGATTAGGATGTTAGGACTGATGCTTTTGAATTACTGCTTTTGATTGATGGAGATATGGGATTTGGTTTTTTTGTTGATTGTGCCCGCTAAGATCTTTCTTTCAATCTTATGCCTACGTATTCCCGTTTACCGAAACAGGGAAATCAGAGCGTTCGTAGTTCCTCCTATTCTATGGGAGGAAATGGGTGTTTTTGGTGTCTTGTTCAAAGCCCAAGACGTGAAGCGAAAGGTGATTTGTATCTTGATCAAAGCCCAAGATGTGAAGCTGAAAAGTCTATTTGTATCTTGTTCAAAGCCCAAGATGTGAAGCTAAAAGGTGTTCGTCTTTAGAGAGAATTTATCATCTCTAAAGAGGGGGTTGTGTGTCACAACTATTTTATAAAGGAGAATTACTTTAACCGGGATTTGTGAATCTGGCAATGCCATAATTTCCTTTATAGGGGATTTTAACCTGAAGGAGAAGACTTTAACTCAGTGTGGAGCAATGCTATCTTTCCTTAGGAATTTCTCATGCTAAAAGAGGGGCAGTGGCGTGGATGTAGATGATCCAGAGGCTTGCCGCTTACAGCGATTAGATGAAGGGGAAGGAGTTGCTGATGTTTGTGTATTGTGAACGAGGCACAACTTTGATGCTAAAAGGTTGATTGGATCAACCAGTGGTTTTCTTATATAAAGCCTAAGAGGAGGCTAATATGTGCCTCGTACAAAGCCCGAGAGAGAGGCGAAAAGGTTTTGACTCAACGAGGGAATCTTTTCGTACTCAACAAGAGAGTGATTTTGTATCTCGTACGAAGCCCGAGATGGAGGCTGAAAGTTCGACTCAACAAGAGAGTCTTTTATACTCCGCAAGAGAGTGTTTTTTGTATCTCGTACGAAACCCGAGATGGAGGCTAAAAGTTTGACTCAACAAGAGAGTCTTTGTATCTCGTACGAAGCCCGAGATGGAGGCGAAAGGGGTGATTGACTTTACGAGGGAGTCTCTTATGTGTCTCGTACGAAGCCCGAGAGAGAGGCTAAATGTTGTTTTACTCCGCTGGGGAGAATCATTGTACAAAGCCCAAGAGAGAGGCTAACTTCATTGAAGAAGGATCATTATACAAAGTCTAAGAGGAGGCTATGGTTACTGTTTCAGTTGAGTGACAGGTCCAGTATACTGATTTTGAAAGAGAAAATCAGTTCTTATATGAGCAACACTGTACTCAAGGATTTGATTCAAGGATCCGGGTTATTCCTGTTCTTTAAGGAAGCGGGAAACCCGAAGTGTATTGAGACTGTCCGAGTCTACGGGTTTCCTTCCTATTTAACGAAGGGGTCACTTGAGAATGTCTTTGAGACTCAAGGAGATTAGACTGTCCAAGTCTAGAGTTTCATCTTTTATACTATGCTTTGAGAAACAGTATTAGACTCTTTGAAAGGAATGTTCTATGCGGATGACTAAGTTCTGTTCCTATACCTCTAGGAGGTCGTCGGGACAATTTGTACGAAGCCCAAGAGGAGGCTGGAAACTTTTAAGAAGCCGATCGGTCCTTGTACGAAGCCCAAGAGGAGGCTATCATTCTCGGAGGAAGAGATCATTATACGAAGCCTATGAGGAGGCTGTGAATACTTCTAAGAAGTCGATGGGTCCTTGTACTAAGCCCAAGAGGAGGCTAGGTTGCTTTTAGGAAGCCTGTGGGTCCTTGTTCGATGCCCAAGAGGAGGCCGATGCTTTTAAGAAGCCCGTGGGTCCCCAAACCCCGAGAAATTCAAGACAAGCTATTCACAAGGAATAGATCAAGCCAGGAAAGTTCGAGAATTTGGAAGAAACTCAAAGATGCCATTCACGGAGAATACATTCATCTCTAGGAGTAGAGTTTCTTGACAATTCCTAATGAGGACAGCCGAAGAGAAGACTGTATCTGATGATCCTATTGGGGATCTAGTTGTCTATTTCTACGAAACGAAACGGCGTCACCTAGTTCTAGACGTAGTTGCCGGGGTAACTCGAAATATCTATACTATTATTACACAGTTGATATGAGTTTATGAAAGAAGACTTACAGCGAACCAGCCCCACAATACAGTTATATATATATGAGTTTGTGAAAGGAGACTTATAGTGAAACAGCTCCACAATACAGTTAAATACATATGAAAGCGGTAAATGAAAGCGGGTAAACACTTACTCGGTTGTAGAGCTTCCATGCTGTTCGGGTAGTTGTTCAATAAAGAAAGATTGAAAACAATAGTATATTCAAAATCAAAGGAGAAAGTGCTTTGAAATAAAAATATTTGGGGCTTACAGCTCAAGGAGAGGCCCATGGTTTTATTAGTGAGCACACTGTTTGAATTTGTACAGAGGGACTTATACAAGTGACTGAGGCCCAAAAAGGTTTTTTGTACAAAGGGATGAGTCTTACACTCTCTCAAGAGGCCCAAGAAGTTTTAAAGAAAAAGATTGGGGCTTATAACACGAGGGTAGGCCCAATTGATTTTTCGTTAAAAATGGCGATCGCGCCGAGGTTTTCTTTTAACGCAGAGGGACTTATACAATAAGTGAGGCCCAAAATAGTTTTGGTTAAAAGGGGGTTGGGTCTTACACTCTATTAGAGGCCCAAAAGTTTTGAATGGGTCTTATAGCTCAAGGAGAGGCCCATGGTTATTTTTCAAAAGGCGACGATCGCGCCGTTGGTTTTTGACGGTATCGGGACTTATACAATGCACTGAGGCCCAAAAATGATTTGGTAAAAAAAAGGATTGGGTCTTACACTCTATTAGAGGCCCAAAAAGTTTTGAATGGGTCTTATAGCTCAAGGAGAGGCCCAAAGTTTGTTTTTCAACGGATGATGATCGCGTCGAACTTTTTGAAATACAACGGGACTTATACCATAAGTGAGGCCCAAAATGGGTTGTATTTACAAAGGATTGGGTCTTACACTCTATTAGAGGCCCAAGAGTTTTGAATAAGTTTGATGAGGGTTAAATTAATCAAAAACCCTAATTTCATTTTTTAAAGAGCATTTTTCAAAGAAAAATCAAGTAAAAAATGATAAAAAAAAACATCAAATAAAATCATTAATCATGTTATAAACAGTGATTAAGGTTTATGAGAAAGTATTTTATCCACATGAATATTTAAAATCATTTTGGTTTTAAAAATCAAGAAAAAGAAATCATTTTAAAAGCATTTAAAACAATTTAAAACAATATTTTTGAATATATTAAAAATATATCAAATAATAATATTTTTTGTGATTTTTTGGTGGATTAAAATATTATGGAGTATGAATAAAAAGTGTGTAAAACAGATTTGGAAAATGATAATTTTTGCTATGTGAAAGAATTGGTTGAGTTTTGAAGATAAACTAAGAAAAAGAGGAAAGATGTCACAACATCTCATTCGACATCTTTCATGAGTTTTCAACATCTTTTTTTATCAAACTTCCAACACCCATAACTTTCTCAAATCTCAATGTTTTGCGACAAAATTTATATGCATTTGGCCCAGAATTTCACAAGGAATCCAATGGTGGTGGTAGTTTTTTCAGATCACACTCCCTCCTCAAAACCCGATAGTGGTTTTGAAAAGGACCTATAATTGCATTTTTTGTGCTACACTTTGATACAGACATGGATTACATGGTGAATTAGCCCAAACGCAACATATACAACATGTATGAGATGTGTATGATCAGTGGACTTCAAAGCAATGCATGATTTCAAGGATTCCAAGTTGTGATGCTTACCTCTTTTTGAGCTTCTTGGAGTTTTTGTGCAATCTGTCAAGCCTCTTGTTCCAGAAATGATTTGATGCTTTAGACACACTCAAATGATCCCTTAGAAGCTTTTAGGATGATTGGAATCAACTGGTACCTGCAAAAACACAAACTGTCCCTTTCTTGCAAAAGGGGTTAAAAGTGACCAAAATAGCAACTCTCTCAAATGGTGTTCCAGATGTTGGGAACCATTTGGGACAGTTCAAGGATGATATTTGGAGTGTGTTTGAGGTTTTATCTGGTTTGGAAAGTGACTGAATCAAGACATGGCTTGAAAAATGTAAAAAAGTGCCATTTTGAGGTTTTGAGAAGTGACTTTGTGATTTTGTGATTACAGGTCACTTGTGATAGTTTGCACAACTTACATATGATATATATGAGGTGTGTGTGTGATTAGTTTGAGTGGAATTGCTCTCTAACTCAAAAACTCAGAAATACTTGCTTTGGAAGGCAAATTTGAGGTGAAAGAAGAGATTTTGAGGAAAGCATCTGTTTGATGGCTTTGGTGTACTCAAACTGAACACAAATGAGCTCTATTTATAGTAGAGCAAGTTTGTTTTCGCAGCAACAGTGAATGGTGGCTGCAGCAGAGGTTTGGCCAATGTTGGCCAATGAAAATCCAAGTCTCCTCTAGCCATTGACTAGAGGTTAGAGCACAGAGCTTTGGTTCCCTACTTGTTGGAGGAATCTTGACTGAATTTAGTTGCAAATGTGTCAGTCCATGCCACCTCTAAGTATCTATTAAATGCTCCAATCCAAAATTGGAGTCTTGTCCCTCTTTTAGGGATTTTTAGGAATAGCATGCTACTTCTTGTTACAAGGACTTTGGAGGCTTGGCTCAGTGATTGTCCCCTTTAGATTTGATCCTCAGAGGTGTCCAAAGTGATGACAAGGCTTGTAAATTCGTGTGGCACAAGAAGTGTGCAAATCTGTCTTGAAACATGTCTTAAAAATCAGCTGCAGCAAGCCCTGTTGTAAAATTCATAACTCCCTGCTCGAGTATGCTACATGGACGTTCTAGGACTTTCTGGAAAGCTTAGATGACGTACTTCAACTTGATGTTTGACTTTGGTCTTAGTTCAGCTTGAAAAGTCATCAAAAATGGTCTTGAACTTGTGTAGTCAAATCTGTCCTGAAAGCTGTCATGAAAATTCTGCTTTATCAATGCTTCTTGCAAAAATCATATCTCCCTGCTCGAGTATGCTACAAGGACGTTTTAGGACTTTCTGGAAATCTGAGACAACGTACTTCAACTTTGATGTTCAAGGTTTGGCTTGAATCAACTTGGATCATGGAGAAAAACATCCTTGAAGTTGGGACATTCTTGCTGGAAAAATATTAATGATGTCCTATGAAATGTTGAAACATTTGACAACTTTGATCATTAATAATTCCAAACTTTAATCACTTGTATATTTTAATCCACTATGATATTTTGAATTGAAGTGAATTGCATCTTTGATGCTTGTCTTGCATGGTGACAAAGCTTGAAAATTGGGTGGCACAAGAAACTTGCACAAAATATGTCCTAAAAAATCAGCTCGAGCAAGGCCTGTTGTGAGGTTCATAACTCCTTGCTCAAGTTGAATTAATGGGAGTTCTAATACATTTTGGAAAGCCCTAATGACATACTTTAACTTTGATGTTTGACTTTGGTCTTGGTTCAGCTTACAAAGTCATCAAAAATGGTCTTGAACTTGTGTAGTCAAATCTGTCCTAAACGCTGTCATGAAAATTCTGCTTTATCACTGCTTTTTGCGAAAATCATATCTCCCTGCTCGAGTATGCTACAAGGACGTTCTAGAACTTTTTGGAAACCTGAGATTACGTACTTCAACTTTCATGTTTGACTCCAGACCTAGTTCAACTTGGATCATGGAGAAAAACGTCCTTGAAGTTGGGGCATTCTTGCTGAAAAAATATTAATGATGTCCTATGCAATGTCAGAACATTGGACATTAAGAATTCCCAACTTTGATCACTTATATCTTTCAATCCTTATGATATTTTGAGTTGATTCCCTCTACAATGTTGAAGTATCAAATACCCTCTTTAAAAGTAGCTCTTACTCAAAATCAATGGATGTTTGGATCAATAGTTACAACCTTGAAAAGTTGTGCACTTGAACATGATTTTAACTTAGAAAAAATTTCTAAGTTTCTTTCAATTTGATCAATTTTTCAATTTTGCATGATTTCTTGATTTAAATTTGATCAAATTAAATCATCCATCATATTTTCTTGAGTAATTGCTTGTGAAGGTCAAAGTTGACCAAAAGTCAAACTTTGACTTTCTGCGTCAGTTGACTTTGTATTAGATGAACTTGAGGCTTGATCCACTTGAAATGTTGCACTCTTGTGCTTAATTCTTGATGTGGGAGTCCTCTTGATCCTTTGTGAATGTTTGAGAGGTTTAGACAAGTTGAAAATCATGTCATTCCTTGATTGATCATTTGTCTAAAGGCTCTGAGAGGGTTTGAAACCCTAGTTTGATTGTAGTGAACGCTCACCCATCTTTGGGGAGACTAATGAAGTATGATGGTTCCTCCATATTGTGATGATGATTTTCACAATGATGGGAAATCTTAGTGGTCAAAATTTGGGGTATGACACTAGCCATTGGTCCAGTCTGGAACATGAGCCCCCAAGTTGTTGCTCCAGGATATTGTGACAGAGTCGTCGTTTGGTCACAGCGGGGAGTTGTCTCGTGGTGCCCGAGAGCTCCATTGCTCGCGGAATTTACAACGCTCTTTGGTTTGCCCGTCGTTCGGGGAGACCAACGAGTAGAAGAAACTGAAGCGATAGGGCCCCACATGTGCCTCGAGCCCTGTGCTGTATTGAATAGGCAATGATGGCTAGTCTAGGGCCATTATGACCTATCCGAGCATGCTCCTGCACGTGATCTCAACTGTATATAAGGAGATAGGGTCTGATCATTTGCACTTTTGTTTCTCTTTCTTCTTCTTCGTCCTCCTCAGAGAACTCAACTCACCGCCGCCGTCGACCTTCGTTTCTGCCACCTTGAAGAGCTTCGAGCACTTATTCACAACCTCTTCGACCACGTAAGTCATCTAATTCCTTGCTTTCTTCCAGCTTTTTCATCTTTGTTTAGAATGCCTGCGGCTAGGTTAGTTTTAGGTGAGATAGTGGTACTTTTCTGGTGTCTGTTGGTGGTGGACGGTGGCTGGGCCATCTTCTGCTGCTGGTGTGGCCGACGGAGCCCTTTAGAGAGCTAAGAGTAAGGCCGTTTCTGGCGCTATTGCGATGATGGAGCATGTGTAACCGAGTGGCTACCCAGTTTTCCGGTGTTCTGATGAAGTTTCTGATAAGTGTATGAAGTTTTCGATGAAGCTTTCGGTGGATTTTTAAAAGGAAACTGGGTAGTGGTTCGGGGAAGTTCCTCGTTGTGTGAGGATTTGGCCCCGAGCATCTCCTCGAGGGAGACTCTTGTGTTTTTGTTTATTTTAGGGCTTAGGTCGGGGACGCCGTCCTCGGCCCTTCGCGCACCCTATCACTTGACTAGCGGTGGAAGGGTGGATTTAATTTTGCGGTCGAATTCACTTTTGTCCTCTGCTTTTCAGGTGATCGAGATGGCGACAGGGCCCAAAAGAGAGATTTTAATAGACTCGTCTGAGGAGAGCTCATCGGAGAGTAGCGGCACCGAAGTTTCAACTGTCCCCAGCGAAGTCGGGGAGGAGCTTGAATAAGATCCCGCAGAGGAATGGTCGGTGGCAGAGCCTACCGAGCATGAATCTACCTTCGCGTCTTTCACAGGAGATGTTTTCATGGACATAGGACCGGAGGGGAGTGGAAGGTGCATTTCCCCTCCCAAGATGGTCGAATTTGCACGAATTATGGGGAGAGATTCTCCATGTATGAGTATGCTTTTAAAGAGCTAGGGTTGAGGCTGCCCTTCACAGACTTCCAACAATCCATCTTTGTACACCTGGATTTGGCCCCGTCACAATTGCATCCTAAATCGTTGGCGTTCATCTGTGCCTTCGAGCTGACGTGTGAGTTCCTGAAGATAAGAGCCACCTTACCTTTGTTCTTCACTATCTTCCACCTTTAGAGGCAGGTCACGGGGAGAAGATACGGTTAGGTGTCGCTGAAGCAACCTCGGAAGCTATTTAAGCCTTTCTCAGAGTCCATTCGGACATTCAATGAGAGGTTCTACATCATTGAGTCCGTGTCGGAGCGAGCCCAAGATAACACGTATGTTTAGGCAGTGTCCACGGACGAGAATGGTAACGTCATGCGTGACGAGGAAGGGAAAGCGATCAGGGATAAGGAGTTCAAATTTCCCTTCCATTGGAGTGAGAGTCATTTTACTCGGGAGCCTGCGGGTTATGTCGCCCAGCCGAGCATGTTGGACGATCAAGACTTGGTCGGTTATGAGACGTTGGTGAACTACATTAATTCTTTTAGGCTTGTTGACTGCTGGACAAAGAAGGGTGATCTGATTTTTGAGGAGGATGGTAGTCAACGGGTGGAGTACCGTTATATTAATACGAAGGCGTTTTTGGAGTGCAAGACTCCTGCGGACGCTTTTAAACTGCTCGGTAGTTTTAGCTTTTTGACTTGCCCAATTTGTATTTTCTTTGTCGTCTGATATGTTTGTTGTGTTTTCGCAGGTGAGATGCCTTCTGCCCATGAGAGAATGGTGAAGAATGCTCTGGCGAGGAACAAGCCTGGGGCGGGCCGCTTCAAAGTCCTGGTTTGCACAGCGTGCTCCTTCTCCCCATCCTGCTACGGGGAGTTCTTCGCCTGCTCCCACCCAAGGATCCCCTTTGCCTTTGACCGCGAGGTTTAAGCGGACCAGAGCTAATGAAACGGTGGACCTCAGCCGGGCACCAGAGAAAGGGAAGTTCGAGCTTCCTCCTTATGTCCTAGACAGGAGATTCTTTGAGGGGACGTCTTTAGTGGTGCCACGGGCAGAGTCTCTTCAACTGGAGGGTATGGATCGCCCGAGCAAGAGGGCGATGCTGGCGCAGGATGCCTCTGTGTTGGTCAGGGTCCTGGAGATGGCGGCGATTTATGCAGAGGGGGATTCCTCCTCCGAGTCTGAACTCAAGAAGGCCCGGGCGACCATAGAGTCATTGGAAGAGGCGGCAAGGAAGGTCAGGGAGGAGGCCAAGGCGGCCAATGATGCAAGGAAGAAATTAGATGAGGAGGTTTCCAGGCTGAAGGGGGAGAATGCCACGCTGGTGGCAGAGAAAAAGGCTGCTAAGGAGCTGATCGAACAGGTAAGGGCAGCGGGTGCTCCGGCTGTGAGCCCGAGGACGTAAAGGCGTTGAAGGGAAGATTTGAGCTTGTTGCTCGTCTTCTACGGGCGGAAGAGGACGTTATCGCCATTGGGGAGGAATCGTTCAGAAATGTTGTGGCCCAACTCAGGCTGGTCAATCCAGGGGTTCAGATCTCCACGGAGGGCACCAACTTCTTGGGCCAGGTAAAGGATGGCAGGATAGTTAATCCGAACTTCATCGATATTGGCGACGGGCATGCCCAGCTTCGAAACGAGGAGAACCAGGAGCCTGAGCCCAACACCGAGCAGCCTAAGCAGATGCAGGAATGATATTGGGTTCTTTGTTGTTGTAATGTATCCGGCTTGCGTGTCGTGTTTTGATGTAACTTTTATTTTGTTTGGGGGCATGGCCCCCTTATTTTGTAATACACACAACTTGTGGCCCTTGCGGTCACTTTAAATTTAATGTATGTATCCGACGAGTGTGGCCGGTTTTGTATGTTTGCGTATGGCTTTTATTGCTTATTTTTGCTAAGTGTTGTACTGTTGCTCGATAAGCTTTTGTGCCCGTGACAGGGATCGCTTCGATTTGTTTTAAGCTTTGGGGAGTTGCTTGAAGTGGATGTGTTCGGCAGTGAGGGGGACTGGTCGAACGGTCGGGGACTTTCCGGGAGAGATAGCGGAGCTCAGGTCGCATTTGAGGCCTGAGTTCGCGGCGTGAACCTCCCATCGCGAGCTAGGTGTTCTGCCTATCATGGTACTTTGACGACTGCGGTGCTCGGTTGAGGGACGGCTGTCAGACAGGGACCTGGCTCGCTCTTGAGCGGGGTCCTGCCTTAGCTGATACGCAACGCTTGTACCTAGGCGTGCATCGTGGTCGGGTCGTGACGTTTGCCATTTTGACAAAACAAACTGACTATTAAGGCCTTTTCGGCGTTCCATGGTCGAGCAAGTTCTTCCCCGTTGAGGTGTTCTAGGTAGTAGGCCCCATTCTCCATTTTTGCTCGGACGCGATAGGGTTCTTCCCAGTTAGTGGCGAGTTTGCCTTCGCGAGAGTCTTTATGGTTTCTTCGCAGGACAAGGCTGCCCACTTCAAACTCTCATCGTTTGGCATTGTGCAGGATAGCAATCTTTTGTTTTAATGAGGCTTCGCGGAGGGCTGCCCCTGATCGGATTTCCTCGACGAGGTCGAGTTCCTCCCTCAGTGCCTCGTCGTTCATTTCCTCATCCAGGGGTGATTCGGTCAGCCTGGAGGGTACGTGAACTTCAATGGGAATTACGGCTTCGGACCCGTAGGCCATGCGGAAAGGGGTTTCCCCGGTTAAAGAGTGTGGGGTCGTGCGGTATGCCCACAAGACGTTGTACAGCTCCTCGACCCAAGCTTTCTTCGTTTCGTCCAGCCTTCGCTTGAGGCCTCGAAGGATGACTCGGATCTCCGGTTCGGCTTGCCCGTTAGTCTAGGGATGTTTGACGGATGCGAAGTGTTGTTTCGTGCCAAGTTGGGCGACGAACTCCTGGAACTTCCTGTCTGTGAACTGTGTTCTGTTGTCCGTGACTATTTGTAGCGAGCGATTTTGGACGTGGTTCTTAAGCACTGTCGCTCTGGGGTTACTACAGGTCGATTCATTTTTTATCCTATTGAGCTGACTAAGGAAGGGAAATATATGTCTCCAATTAACCCTGCTTGCATACTGAGTTTAAACAGCGGTCTGTTAGGTTACAGATGCTATATGGTAATGGGGCCTCTTTCTTCTTACTTTGTTCAGAATGAAATACTGGGACTGTTCATGGGGGGTTTTGTTAGGATGCTAGGACTGCTGCTTTTCATTTGATATGTGAAGGTATGTGAAGGATGATTGACTCAACAAGAGAGTCTTTTTGTATCTCGTACGAAGCCCGAGATAGAGGCTAAAAGGATTGCTGTTTCAGTTGAGTGACAGGTCCAGTAGGTTGGTTAAAAGAGAAAATCAGTTCTTATAAAGAGACTGATTAAAGGTAAGGTTATGCTTTGGGATTGATAAGAGGACCAGGTTTATTTCCTGTTCTTTAAGGAAATGGGGAATCCATAAGGTATTGGAGACTGTCCGAGTCTACTGGTGTTTTTCCCTACTTGAGAATGCCTTCGAGACTCAAGGAGATTAGACTGTCCAAGTCTAGAGTTTTATCTTTTGTACTATGCTTAAAGAAATAGTAGTAGTACGTTCACGATAGAAAGATCTGGACTCTTTGAAAGACTGTTCTATTAAGATGACTAATTTCTGTTCCTATACCTCTAGGAGGTCGTCGGGACAATTTGTACGAAGCCCAAGAGGAGGCTGGAAACTTTTAAGAAGCCGAGGGACAATTTGTACGAAGCCCAAGAGGAGGCTCTCTTCCCGAAGGAAGAATCCTTATATGAAGCCTAAGAGGAGGCTGTGAATACTTCTAAGAAGCCGTAGGGTCCTTGTACAACGCCCAAGAGGTGGCGGGGATGCTTTAGGAAGCCTGTGGGTCCCCAAACCCCGAGAAATTCAAGACAGGCTATTCACAGAGAATAGATCAAGCCAGGAAAGTCTGAGAATTTGGAAGAAACTCAAGAGATGCCATTCACAGAGAAAAGATCATCTCTGGGGAGTATAGTTTCTTTGATGATTTCTAAGGGTGACAGTCTGAGAAAGGGTTCACCGAGAATGCTGCATTTCACGTCTCCATATTGTTTAACCCCAAGAGGAGGGAAGACTGTATCTGGTAATCCTAGGGGATCTAGTTTTGACTGTATTTAAGAGTGACCAACAGGGCTTAGTGCTAGACGTAGTTGTCGGGGAAACTCTAAATATCTATACTAGTATTACACAGTTGATATGAGTTTATGAAAGAAGACTTACAGTGAAATAGCCCCACAATACAGTTATATGTATATGAAAGCGGATAAAGAAAGCATATAAATACTTACTCGGTTGTAGAGCTTCCATGTTGTTTGGTTAGTTGTTCAACAAAGAAAGATTGAAAACAACAGTATATCCAAAATTAAAGGAGAAAGTATTTTGAAAAGATGTTGGGGCTTACAGCTCAAGGAGAGGCCAAAGGTTTATCAGTGATCGCACTGTCGTTTTGTACAAAGGGACTTATACAAGTGACTGAGGCCCAAGAAAGGTTTCCTATACAAGGGGGTGGGTCTTACACTCTCTCAAGAGGCCCAAAAGATTTATTTTTATACAAGTGATGGGGCTTACAGCTCAAGGAGAGGCCCAGGGTCATTTATTTGAAAATGGCGATCGCGCCGAGATTTTCAAAAACGCGGTGGGTCTTATACAATGCATTGAGGCCCAAAATGGTTTGGTTTTCAAAGGGGGTTGGGTCTTACACTCTAATAGAGGCCCAAAAGATTTTGAATGGGTCTTATAGCTCGAAGAGAGGCCCAGGGTTTGTTTTTCAACGGACGATGATCGCGTTGAACTTTTTGAAATACAACAGGACTTATACAATAAGTGAGGCCCAAAAATAGGTTTGTATTTACAAAGGATTGGGTCTTACACTCTATTAGAGGCCCAAAAGTGTTTGAAATTGTTTGATAAGGGTGAAAATCAAAGAAACCCTAATTTGTTATTCTTTAAAAGTAAATATTTAAAGAAAATCAAATAAAATACCAAATAAGTTTGAATAAACAATTTGTGATTTTTGTTTAAGTTTTGAGAAATGAGGGATTAATCACAAGGTGAATTAAAACTCACTTAGCTTTGATTTTTAAAGTAAATATTCACTTTTAAAATGTTTAAAAACATTAAAAATGAATTTATTCACAAAAATACTAATTATATTAAATAAATAATATAAACTTAATTTTTTGTGGAATAAAATATTTCAACATTTTTGTGATTTTTTGCAAAAAGAACCAATAAAAAATAATTAAAATTGAAGGAGTTATTAATTTTCCAATTAATTAATAAAACATGAAAATATTGGAAAAAATAGCAAAAATGTGAGAAAACACAAAATGGCATGGGTGGGGTTTGAACCCACGACCTCAAGGTTATAGGGCGCGCGCCTTACCACTGGGGTAGTGATACATTCATTGCTTGCAGTGAAACCACAAATATACAAGGCATGCCTTGTATTCTAGGCCTGGCCAAGGCAAGGCAAGGCAAGTTTTGCCAAGAAACGAGAAGGTCCATAACTTTCTCATTTCTCAATGGTTAGGGACAAAATTTATATGCATCTGACCTAGAATTTCACAAGGAATCCAATGGTGGTGGTATTTTTTTCAGATCATACTCCCTCCTCAAAACCCGATAGTGGTTTTGAAAAAGGCCTATAATTGCATTTTCTATGCTACACTTTGATACAGGCATAAATTACATGATGAATTGGTTCAAACACAACATATATAACATGTATGAGGTGTGTATGATCAGTGGACTTCAAAGCAATGCATATTTTGGAAAGTTCAAGTCATGATGCTTACCTCTTTTTGAGCTTTTGGAGTTTTCTGTGCAATCTGTCAAACTTCTTGTTCCAGAAATGGTTTGATGCTTTGGACACTCTCAAATGATCCCTTAGAAGCTTTGAGAATGGTTGGAATCAGCTGGAACCTGCAAAAACACAAACTGGCCCTTTCTTGCAAAAGGGGTTAAAATGACCAAAATATCAACTCTCTCAAATGGTGTTCCAGACGGGGGAATCATTTGGGACAATTCAAGGATGTTATTTGGAGTGTGTTTGAGGTTTTATCTAGTTTGGAAAGTGACTGAATCAAGACATGGCTTGAAAAATGCACAAAAGGCCTATTTTGAGGTTTTGAGAGGTGACTTTATGATTTTGGTGTTATAGGTCACTTTTGATAGTTTGGATCACCTACATATGATGTTTATGAGGTGTTAGGATCATGAGTTGTGATGGAAATGCTCTCTAACTCAAAAACTCAGAGTTACCTTGCTAAAGAAGGCATTTTGGCCTAAAGAGAGGGATTTTGAGGAAAGCATCTGTTTGATGGCTTTGGTGTACTCAAACTGAGCACAAATGAGCTCTATTTATAGTAGAGCAAGTTTGTTTTGCAAGGAATAGTGAATGGCAACTGCTGCATAGGTTTGGCCAATGTTGAGCAATGAGAATCCAAGTCTCCTCTAGCCATTGACTAGAGGTTAGGGCACAGGCTGCTGGTCCCCTTGGTCTTGGATAAGTCTTGACTGAATTCAGTTGGAAATGGCTCAGTCCATTCCACCTTGGTGTATGCATTGAATGCTCCAATCCAAAATTGGAGGCTTGTCCCTCTTTTAGGCAATTCTAGGTTTGGCATGCTACTTCTTGTTCCAAGGACTTTGGAGGCTTAGCTCAGTGTTTGTCCCCTTTAGATTTGATCCTCAGATGTGTCCAAAGTGATGACAAGGCTTGGAATTATCTGATTTTGCCAAATTCAGCAAAAATGCAAAATTCTGCCTAACCTTGGCAGTTTTCAGCAAGGCATATTGCCATTGTCATATCTCATGACTCAAGTGGAATTTGGTGATGTTCTTGGCCATTTTGGAAAGCCCTCATATGATACAACAACTGTTTGATCATATTTGGTTTTGATACCTTTTGGATCCAAGTGAAAAATCCCCCTACATTTGGAAAAAAGTAAAGGCAAATTCTGACTTAGTGAAAATTTCACTAAGTGTTGGAAAAAAGTGACATTTTCACTTTTTGTGATTTTGATCATTCCATAACTCAAAATCCATGAGGAATTTGGAGGGAGGTCAGTTTTAAGCTTTTGTAGAGGGTAATGAGATCTACAAATCAAGCTTTGGATGAGGAAAAATGGCTTTGTGGTTTAGGAGTTATGATCCTCCAAAGTTGGTACCCTTGCCACTTTGTTCATAACTTAGAAAATTTTCTAAGTTTTTATGGTTACCCCTTTTACAAGTTATCCCACTTTTCTTGATTTTTCTTGATGAATGATGATTCAAATCATACATTAACATCATTTTAGGGTTAAAAAACCATTTTTGTGAAAAATCTCAAAAAGTCAAAGTTGACTTTTGTGCACAATTGACTTTTTGTCAGATGAATTCCAAACTGTGCGATCCTTTATGAAATCAAGTCCTTGACCTAAATCAAAATTGATGGATTGATTTCATAGGTGTTATAGGGTGTATTGAATCATGTCCTAGGGTTTGGGAGCATGTCCTGGTCAAAAGTCAAAGCTACAGTTGACTTTTTCCTCAAAACCCTAACTGTGGTACTGATGAAATTGAGACTTGCTGCTCAAGCTTCCTGGATCAATCCATTGTTACAAATGGATCAATGTGGTATGTTGGAGACCCTCAAATCCTCTCTTGAGGTCTTGACTCATGATTTGTCCCAAAAGTCAACTTAGGGGTGAATTAGGTCAAGAAACCCTAATTCCTGATTTTTTATGTATGCATCCCCTGAGGTCAAATTGACTTGATGCTTGGGCCCACGAGGTTCCATGGAGTATATTAGGTTATGCTTTGAAGCATTGGCTCATACCCAGAGGAAAATTTCCATCTGGAGGCCCTGGTCGACCAAACCCTAATTTGGTGACACTGACGATCTTAAGGCTTGATCCACCTAGAAGGGAGCAGCCTTGTGCTTAATCCTTAAAGTGGGAGTCCTCTTGATCCATTGTAGATGTTTGGGAGGTTAGAAAAGTTAAATATCATGTCATTTCTTGATTAATCCCTTGTCCAAGAACTCTGAGAGGGCTTGAAACCCTAAATTTGATTGTAGTGGATGCTCACCCATCTTTGGGGAGACTAATGAGGTATGATGGTTCCTCCATATTGTGATGATTATTTTTACAATGATGGGAAATATTAGTGGTCAAAATTTGGGGTATGACACTATTGCCTGGGGAATGCCAAAACGTGTGAGGATGTTTCGTTTGTAGAAACACAGTATGTTAAAGGCTGTTATCTTAGCTAGAGCTTCCGCTTCTATCCATTTTGTGAGGTAATCAACACCTACTATTAAGTATTTGTTCTGGTTTGATCCTACTACGAATGGCCCCAGGATGTCCTGTAACACCCCCTTTCTATACCCCCAAATAATCACAATTAATCATTTAGGCACTTATTAAAAATTTCGTCAGAGTATAATTATAACATAGTATAAAAGAGGTATGTCACATTTACATTAAATTAAAACATACAACACATGCTCAACCATTGATATGCAACAGTGGGGTAACTTTGCAACAGAGGAACTTAGTCCTTACACCCACATCTCAATATTTAGAATAAAAGCGGAAAATCTAAACATTGAATAACAATAGCCATATATACATATATACATGAATCATCAAGTATTATCCACCAGCATAATACATGTTCACATAAACATTCATCAACAAGATACATATACAAATGTATCACAAAAGAATCATAGCCATCCTAGCTACCCGGTGCTACATATCAGAGCCGACCGACCAAAAGAATGAAGACACGCTCCACAAAAAGACCACCAGCATACCTACTCTGCAATGCCTCATAGAGCATTATAAAACAGCAGAAGGGTGAGAAATATTATCATAATAACAATGCATAAAATTATATATATTAGCATAAAAATACACACATCCCACATTCTCACCATAATTCATCACAACTCACTCATATACATCACAATGTATATATATATATATTCACAACCAAGCATATACATCATGCATACTTTCTCAATTCCTATCGTTCCACATAAACATACACATTTATGTTTATTCATCAATGCCCATTATAAAGATGATAAATGCAAATCATAGAGACCGACTCACGACTCTATGCAAATGCAATGCGGGTACCGACTCAATCATCTCAAGTTCACTCAGGAACTCTGCTGGAACCATCGCTCGTTACATCACTGTAACTCCCCGTCGGGCCTACGATGTTCCCCATCGCTCACACCCCTTATTTTTAAGGCACACGATCCAATCTGATCGCTCACACCTCTTATTTTTAAGGCACACGACGTTTATGGATCGCTCCACCTCTTTGTATAAGGCACACGACCCGATCGCTCACACCTCTTTGTATAAGGCACACGATCGCCTATACCCATCGCTCACATCTCTTATTTTTAAGGCACACGATCCATCCGATTGCTCACACCTCTTACGTTTAAGGCACACGATGTTATAGCGGATTCTCATAAGAATCCCTCAACACAAGAATGCACATCATTATGCTTCACATGCAAATGACTCAAGACATTCTTGAAATGCATACATATTCACAATATATTCATGCATTCTTCTCATACAATCACATACAATCTATATACATTCACACCAATGCACTATTGTATGATTCACATCCAAACACACATTCAAAACGGTAAAAGTCGCTAAATAACACTATTCCCGACTTTTCCGACTTATTTAATCGGCTAATAATTTCCAATTCATCATAGTAAGAAAGAACATTCCATAAGCTTTCTAATGCATCAAACCACACCTCAAACCGAACCACAGATCAAAAGTTATGCCGAAAAACAAAATTACACAAGCAGCACTGTTCGCTGGGCGAACCATCTCGCGAGCATTCGCTAGCACCTTCGCTAGGCGAATGTCCCAGCGAACCAACTGCTAGCTAAAAACAGACACAAAGTTCGCTAGGCGAACCCTTGGCGAACCAAGTCAGAACCAAAAACACCCAAAGTTCGCTAGGCGAACAACTCAGCGAACCTTCGCTGACCTTCGCTAACTGGTTCGCTAGGCGAACCCGCGAAAACCTCACTCGCTGCCACCTTCGCCCCAAGTTCGCTAGGCGAACCTGCGAAAACTCAGAATTTTCCTGCGCTGTTTGAAACCCCAAAATCCACATTTTTCAACCCAAAACATTTTCAAACCCACATATATCAATCAGAACTCAATCCAATCATGGCAATAAGCATTCTACCACATTTACGTCGATTTCCAACCGCGAAAACATCGATTTCTCAAAATCGACCTAGAATAGAAAATTTTGAAAACACAACAACAATCCAATACACACATACATAATCATACATAATGATATACATTATTAAGATAACAAGATTTCACACCCTTACCCGATTAAACCGATTCCTAGAAATTGATTTTCTTGATTTTCCTCTTTTCCTTCTCTTTTCTCCTCTTCCTCTTTCTTTCTCTCCTCTTTCTTTCTATCTTTCTTTCTATCTTTTCTTTTCTATTTCTATTTCTATTTCTATCTTCCAGTCCAAATTAATTAATTCATTTTCTCACAAAATTCTACACTTAATCATTTTTCTAACAATTTTTACTAAATCTCTAACTTACCAATAATTGAGAAATGTCCAAAATACCCTTCATAATAATTTCCCCGAAAACTCTCAAAACGGTCAAATATCATAACACGTCAACATAGCATATTAACACACCAATTTCACAAATAAAATAATTTATCACCCAAATTAAATAAAAGACTCAACAAAATGGGAATAATTGGAATCGGGGCATTACAACTCTCCCCCACTTTAGAAATTTTCGTCCTCGAAAATATTACCTGATTCAAACAACTCTGGATACGTCTCTCGCATCCTACTCTCTAGCTCCCAAGTCATATCGCCTTCCGCAGCGCCTCCCCACGCTACTTTCACGAGTGCAACATCTTTGCCTCTTAGTTTCTTAACTTCACGGTCCAAAATCCTATTCGGTAAAGTTTCAACCGTAAGGTTATCTCTCACTTCAACCTCGTCCATAGGAATAACATGTGACAGATCCGGAACATACTTCCGAAGTTGCGAAACATGGAATACATCATGCAAATTCGAAAGATTCGGAGGCAACGCCACACGGTAAGCCACAACACCAACTCGTGCAGAAATCTAATACGGACCAATAAAACGAGAAGTCAACTTCCTCGACTTCAAAGCACGACCCACAACCGTAATCGGCGTAACTCTCAAAAACACATGGTCGCCTTCTTGAAACTCAATATCTTTTCTTCTCTTGTCATGATAGCTCTTTTGTCTACTTTGAGAAGCTTTCATCTTCTCCCGGATAAACTTCACTTTCTCCGTCGTTTGTTATACCATCTCCGGTCCAACTATTGTCCTCTCACCGGTTTCATGCCAACACAAAGGTGTTCGACATCTCCGACCATACAAAGCCTCAAATGGTGCCATACTTATACTTGAATGAAAACTATTATTATAGGTAAACTCAATCAATGCCAAATAACTATCCCAATCACCACCTTGCTTGAGCACACAAGCACGCAATAAATCCTCCAATGATTGAATTGTCCTCTCGGTTTGACCATCCGTTTGCGGATGATAAGCCGAACTCAATCTTAGCTTAGAACCCAAAGCCTTTTGTAAACTCTCCAAAAACCTCGATGTGAATCTAGGATCTCTATCCGATACAATACTCTTAGGAACTCCATGTAACTTCACAACTGCAAGAATATAAATCTCGGCTAACCTCTCCAAAGGATAACTAATATCAATTGGAATGAAGTGAGCAGATTTAGTAAGCCTATCAACGATTACCCAAATGGCATTATGACCTCTTTGCGTACTTGGCAATCCCGTAACAAAATCCATCGATATACTATCCCATTTCCACTCCGGAATGTCCAACGGTTGCATCAATCCACTAGGCTTTTGATGTTCCACCTTCGACTTTTGACAAGTTAAGCACGCATACACAAATTGAGCCACATCTCTCTTTAATCCGGACCACCAAAAGATTTTCTTCAAATCTTGATACATTTTATTCACTCCCAGATGAATACTTAAGTTACTTCGGTGCCCTTCTTCTAGTATCATCTTTTTCAACTCCGCATCATCGGGAATACAAATACGACCACAGAATCTCAAAACTCCAAAATGATCAACCTTGAAATCCTCATTCTCATTCATCATCAAATCAACGAACTTCAAATCCAACTTTTGCTTTTCACACACGGTTACAAGAAAGTCATTTGTAACATGTAGCATACCAAGTCTCACACTTCTCGGCGTCATTTCACAAACCAAACTCAAGTCTCTAAAATTCTCCAAAAGTTCCCATTCTCTCATCATCAATGAGGACATATGTAACGACTTCCGACTCAAAGCATCGGCCACCATGTTTGCCTTACCCGGATGGTAATTCAAACCAAAATCATAATCCTTCAAAAGCTCTAACCACCTTCTCTGTCTCATGTTCAATTCTTTTTTATCAAATAAATATTTCAAGCTCTTGTGATCACTAAAAACTTCAAATCTTGCACCATAAAGATAGTGCCTCCAAATTTTCAAAACAAACACCACGACCGCTAACTCCAAGTCATGTGTAGGATAATTCTTTTCATGCACTCTCAATTGTCTTGAAGCATAAGCCACAACTTTTCCATCTTGCATCAAAACACCACCTAAACCAACCAAAGAAGCATCACAATACACAACAAATGGTTCCGTCGGATTTGGAAAAATCAAGATCGGAGCCGTTGTCAACCTTCTTTTTAGCTCATTGAAACTCTCTTCACAATGAATATCCCAAATGAAAGCCTTTCCTTTACAAGTCAATTGCGTTAACGGAAGTGCCAACTTCGAAAATCCCTCAATAAACCTCCGATAATAACCCGCCAAGCCTAAAAAACTTCGAATCTCCGTAACCGATCTAGGAGCCTCCTATTGCATCACCGCATCAATCTTGGATGGATCAACACTAATACCACTACCGGAAATAACATGCCCAAGAAAACTTACTTCCGATAACCAAAACTCACATTTCGACAACTTAGCATACAATTGTTTCTCTTTCAAAATTTGTAACACAATCCTCAAATGCTCTTCATGCTCCTCTTGAGACTTAGAGTAAATCAAAATATCGTTGATGAACACAGCCACAAAACGATCTAACTGCTCATGAAAAATATGATTCATGTATTCCATAAACACACCCGGCGCATTAGAAACCCCGAATGGCATCACGGAATATTCGTAATGACCATACCGTGTCCTAAAGGCCGTCTTTTGAATATCCTCTTCTTTCACACGAATCTGGTGATATCCCGATCTCAAATCAATCTTGCTAAAAACACGCGCACCAACCAATTGGTCCAACAAATCATCGATCCTTGGAAGCGGATACTTGTTCTTAATTGTCACCTTGTTCAATTTTCGATAATCAATGCATAACTGCATACTTCCATCCTTCTTCTTTACCAACAATACCGGAGCACCCCAAGGAGAAACACTTGGTCTTACAAATTTCTTGTCCAACAAGTCATTCAATTGCTTCTTCAATTCTACCAACTCCGATGCTGACATACGATACGGTGCCATCGAAACCGGTCTAGTACCCGGAACTAGATCAATAGAAAACTCAACTTCTCTTTCCGGTGGTACATCAGTAATATCCTCAGGAAACACCTCAGGAAAATCACACACAACAGGAAACACATTAAGTGACACTTGACTACCCACAGACAATGATGCAAACAACCCGAACAATTGAGCTTTGTCCGCTAAAAGTCTCTTCAACTCTTTAGTGGATAAGAAACTCTCTTCTTCATCCTCTTCCAAAGAAGGAAACCTCACTAACTTGTGATAGCAATCAATATGAATGTAAGTTCTAGTTATTGGCTGAAATTTTGTTAAAACAATGTTGATGTCATGATTGATGTTGCAACATGAGCTTCTAACAGTATAGCTAACATTCTGGTTTATTGTTGAAGAATTAAAGTACTGAAGAGTGATGTCACATGCGATGTCTTAACATCACTATACCAGAACATTAAAGCATCAGACAGTTATGTGATTAGGGCTGCACGTGTTTCTGATGTGAATGAGAAATTCTACTAAAGAGAATAAGAGAATATAGGCGAAGATCAAGGAAGAGATATATTCTGTTACAATCAGTTATGGAGATCAGTTTGTTGCGCATTTAAAGCTAAAAGATATGAAGAATAATCAAGAGTTAATTATGAAGATTTAAGTGAAGATTTGATATCTATTTAGAAGCAGATTTGTTACAGAAGATTTGATATGAAGGCCCAAATTCAGTTGGGATTATATTATAAATAGAATGCTTGTAACCTAGAATAGGCACGGGTCCAAGATGTAGATCATTAGGGCTTTGTCTAAGTGAACCACTCGGGTTGTGAGATGGTCACTATGTTTAACTCAGAAACTTGTAGGTAATGAGTTTGGTATTGTTCTTGGAGGAAGCTTTGAAGCAACTCCAAAGGGTGTCATGAAAGGGTATCATGGAAGGGTGTTGGTAATCAAGTTGTTGATGCAGTGACGGTATAGTTGACTGCTAGACATCATTGTGAAGATAGGAAGTGAGATGGAGTCTCTTACCTAGGGAGGACTTAGGTAGAAGGGTCATTGGGTAGTGATTAAATTAGGTAGATTGTCAACTGGTCTGTTGAGTCTGTAATTTGATACTACTAATAGTGGACTTCCTTCCTGGCTTGGTATGACCCCAGATGTAGGTTGGTTGAACCGAACTGGGTGAACAATTGAATGTGTTCATATGCTGTTTTTGCCTTGTTCATACAGCAGAATGCGATGTTGTGACATTGCACTTGACATCACACGTTTGTACCAGAATTTCAATTGGTATCAGAGCAGGCATCCTGTCTGTTTCTGGATGAGATCTTGGGAAGATACTTTCTGGTTCATGAGCAAGGAAGATAGTTTGCTGAGTTGTGGACTTGGTCAGTTCATATAGTTGCTTGTATGATCCCTTAAAGTGAAGATTAGACTATTCATGAGTACTGCTGTTGTGAGTGTGTTGACACCTAGTTTGGTTGGTGATGGTGTGCATGGATTATTGCGTAGTGCCTGAAGGTTGTTGAGGAGTTGTTGTGTGTTCCGCTGCATGGTATCTGATGCTACCCTGGTTGGTTCTTGTGTTGAGACGTTTTGAAGGTAGTCTCTTGAAAAGACGTTAGAGTTGGTCTCCTCAGCAAAAGAAGACTATAATTCAAATCAGGCATTGTAAACCAATCTGTTGATTCCTTCTTGATGATGAAAGAAGAGGGTGGAGCCAAAGCAAACGAGTATCACTGTCAAATCTTTCATGCGGGAGTGAAGATCTTGATAAGTTATCTCTTAAGCTTAGTTGTGGTGACCTAATTGAGAGGATGTTTTCTGGTTATATTATCACATGTAGTTCTGGTATATCTGAAGATACATGAACTGGAGGAAGTTTCATCAAGGAAGATGCTGAGCCTGAATTGTTTTCGTGTGTTCCCTGCAAGAAATATGTATATGGTTGTAGTCTCCAAAGCCACAGAAGTGTTTAATGTCAGATCTGATGTTAAAACATCATGTCAGCCAAAGAAAGTTGGTTGTGCTCAGGGTAAAGTATCAGGTCAAGCCGATTAGTGATCAGTGGTGTGGATTAACAAAAGAGGGATCAGCTAGTGCATTAAGTGTGCAGGAAAAGGATGTCAGATCAGATCATATGGTGTACCTTGTGATAAATAGCTTGACAAGTAGTTGAGTATTTGTCTACTTTTGTTAATGTTGTGACTTCAACTAATGACAATATACACTGACGGGAGACTATGTATATGTCTGAGGTAAAAGTGCAGAACTGCAGAAGTGTTGAGAATTTATTTTTCTCTATGTGGTTGTGGTGTGTTGGAGATTTTTCAAGGGTTAAGCATTTGGGTGTTGAATCAACTGGTGGGGTTGATTGTTGACTATGGTGTATCATCCAAAATTGTATGGGATGGATTAGAAGAGGCAGATTGATTGTGGAATTTTGATGACATCCAACATCTCATTGTTAGACAAGTTGCTGGTTTTAAGGCTGGAAGACTTTGAAGACATCGTAATCTTGATGGTTACAACTTGGATCAGTTTATTTCTGATCTAAGTGGTTTGGAGCATGGTGTTTGTTCTGGTTGTGAAGGTCGAGGATAAGTGGCAGTTATCTCTGGCTTTCTACTGACGGCTCTACTAAGGGAAGTGACCTTCTTTAGTATTGCTATGGAGTAGTCTTGGACTACTTATTTTCTGAAGATTCAGATGTGGTAGGTTTGAAGTCTTTGGAGTTTCTGAGCAGGATGGAGGTTGTCTACTCAAACTTGATTGTTGAATCAAGTCTGTGAGAGCGTGGAAATCTGTTTCTGCAAAGGGAGTAGGTTTTTCTGAGTGGCAGAAGGTTGAGCTGAATTCAACAGTTGAATGTTCTGACATCTAGCTTAACATCAGGAGTCTCAGCTGGTGATGTGGCACATCAGCAAAGGATAGGGTGATCTACAGGAATGAACTATATGATGCTTCAAAAAGATCGTTCTCACGGCAGTTTGCGGGAGCTGCAGGAAGGAGAAGATGTTACATGACCATGGCTTAGGGAGTCTAAGTGTGTTTGCTTTTGAGCAAGTGGAACATGTGACTTGAAGATCAAGTTTCCTTGGTGGATCAAGATATCATTGTGAGAGTTCTGACATTCATGAGGTGATAAAACTGTGGCATTTGGTTGATATCGGAAGTGGATTTGAAGAATCGAGATAATCAGAGTGTGGCAGCTGGTTATTATTGAGGATTGTCTTGGATCAAGTTACTCTTGGGCAGAAGGGAGATGAGTTGAAGACTCAAGGAGATTATTCTTCTTGAAGGTGGATGAGAATTTAATTCTCTAGTTCTTTGGATTACTATGCAATAGTAAGTCCAGTTGGTGGAGCATATCAAGAATCATGGTGATGATGTCTTGGTGGGTGACAGATGTTCTAACTTGTGTTGGGACATTATCTGGTTGGATATCCTTGGTGAAGGATGATTATGCTCGGGTTCAGGAGCTTGGTACCTACTTTTTGCCTAAGGAGCATCTACATAGTCATACGGGAGAATGATGAAGTAGAAGGTCTGCCTTGGATGGAAAATGTAGAGAAGACTGGAGTAAATGATGCAGTGATTGATTAGACTGCCTTTGGAGAGTTAACCCATGTGCTGCCGAGGCTTGAGTGGGAGTAATCATGTTTGAACAGCTGGTGTTTTTCTGCTGCTTGGATCTCAGTAAAGCTTTTAAGTAAGCTGAGAATTCGTAAGGTCTGTAAGAAGGTGTTCATGTGGCTGAACCAAGATGTAGTGATGTCAGGTCGGTCGGTGTGACTTAATGTCTTGTTTACTACTGCTTGGGATGAGTAGATACATTTGTGCTACTGAACTTGTGCAAATATGTAGGGGGAACATGATAGTATGTCATGCATGATTGCTGGAAAGATGTGTTAGCTAATGCTGATGTCCTACAGAATGGAGGGGAGCTATGCTTGTGGAGATTGGAGATAATGTCAGATAACATGTTATTGGATGGCATGTTGGTGTGGACATGAATGGGTCTAGCCATGTGAAGCAAATTGTTTGTATCATGAGCATACATGCGACTGAGGAGAAACCTGGAGACAGGTTTATGCAGAATTGGAAGAACCTTGTGAGGAACTTTGTTGATAAGAGATATCAAGCTTGTCTTGATGTGTGTAAAAGGCAGTGTGTGTTGTACGAATCCAGCAGAAAAGGGAATATACTCGTGGTTTGAGGAGTCTTGGTTTGGTAATTTTGTGAGCCAGCAGACAATGTCTGATGCGATGTCAGAACATGAAATAAAACATGTTGCTCTTGAGCCAAACAAGGTAGGATTTTGGACGGTGGTGTAAGGATAAAGTGAAACACGTGGCTTCGACTATGCATGGAGCGTTATTGGCCTGATTTATGGTAAGATTCAGTTGTGAAGTATTCAAGGCAGTCAAGGCAGTTTTTGGAAAGTAGGCATTGAATTTGAATGCAGTTTTTGGTACCTAAAATAGTGTTTCCCTTTACTGATAACCTAGAAATATTCAAAGCTCGTTAATTCCTAAGTAACTGATCTTCTATATATAGGGGTTATTCTTCTCTCCTTCAACCAGTGAGTGTTCTCTTCTCATAAGTCCTTATGGCGTTTATTCGTGTTTGGGTGAGCACATCTTAGGTATGGTTCTGTGAGGGTTTCCTTTGCCAATTTGTGGCTAAAAAGGGGGAGAAAAGAAAAGTTTGGGGGCCAAATGGTTTGCGCAGATGTCATGTCTGGAGGTTGCAGTTCCAGTTGTTGCAGAAGGAGGTCATACCCTTGAGTTGGTATTGAGTTTTTGTGACTTGTGTTATGAACACAGTTGTGACTTGTGTTCTGAGTTACCTGGGCTGGCAGAATGGCACTTCTCAACGTGTCAGGTTATGCCACAGATTGACCAGGGGGTCTGATCAAAGAAGGTGTGCAGAATTCTCTTATGCCACCATTGGTCTTTGATGAATAGACAAACATTTCTTTTCTGGAGGAGTCTTCTACATTTACTCCAGGTCAGGGTTGAAAGGAAAAAGAAATGTGTTGTAATTAAGGGGGAGTGTTGGATATCTTCTTCCTCATGTGCACCTCCTGATGTGCTGCCTGGAATTGCTGTTAGGTGGTGATGTTTTGTTTAACATGATGTCCCAACATCATTCAGAATGCCAAGAAGATGATTCTTCATGGATGCAGTACACAACAGCTACTGTGGGTTAGGGTTAGGATCTGATTATTATTGCTGTAATGTTTATATGTTTATATATGTGTTTTAGCCAAAATTAGCCAAAGGGGGAGATTGTAAGTTCTAGTTATTGGCTGAAATTTTGTTAAAACAATGTTGATGTCATGATTGATGTTGCAACATGAGCTTCTAACAGTATAGCTAACATTCTGGTTTATTGTTGAAGAATTAAAGTACTGAAGAGTGATGTCACATGCGATGTCTTAACATCACTATACCAGAACATTAAAGCATCAGACAGTTATGTGATTAGGGCTGCACGTGTTTCTGATGTGAATGAGAAATTCTACTAAAGAGAATCAGAGAATATAGGCGAAGATCAAGGAAGAGATATATTATGTTACAATCAGTTATGGAGATCAGTTTGTTGCGCATTTAAAGCTAAAAGATATGAAGAATAATTAAGAGTTTATTATGAAGATTTAAGTGAAGATTTGATATTTATTTAGAAGCAGATTTGTTACAGAAGATTTGATATGAAGGCCCAAATTCAGTTGGGATTATATTATAAATAGAATGCTTGTAACCTAGAATAGGCACGGGTCCAAGATGTAGATCATTAGAGCTTTATCTAAGTGAACCACTCGGGTTGTGAGATGGTCACTATGTTTAACTCAGAAACCTGTAGGTAATGAGTTTGGTATTGTTCTTGGAGGAAGCTTTGAAGCAACTCCAAAGGGTGTCATGAAAGGGTATCATGGAAGGGTGTTGGTAATCAAGCTGTTGATGCAGTGACGGTATAGTTGACTGCTAGACATCATTGTGAAGATAGGAAGTGAGATGGGGTCTCTTACCTAGGGAGGACTTAGGTAGAAGGGTCATTGGGTAGTGATTAAATTAGGTAGATTGTCCACTGGTCTGTTGAGTCTGTAATTTGATACTACTAATAGTGGACTTCCTTCCTGGCTTGGTATGCCCCCAGATGTAGGTTGGTTGAACCGAACTGGGTGAACAATTGAATGTGTTCATATGCTGTTTTTGCCTTGTTCATACAGCAGAATGCGATGTTGTGACATTGCACTTGACATCACACGTCTGTACCAGAATTTCAATGAACCCTATTAAATTGCAACCAATTCATACCCAAGACCACATCCAACCCTTCCAACGACAAACACACCAAATCCATTTCAAAGTCTTTACCATAAATGGTTAAAGGACAACTCAAACAAACCAAAGAAGTAGTTACTGACCCCATTGCTGGAGTATCAATAACCATCTTACCATCCATCAGAGACAACACAAGATTCAAACGATTCGCGCACTCAGACGAAATAAACGAATGAGTCGCTCCTGTATCAATAATAGCAACTAAAGGTGTACTATTAATAAAGTAAGTACCTTTAATCAGACGGTCTGCACTGGAAGTTTGAGTTCCCGCCAAAGAAAATACTTTCCCACCAGTTGGAGCTTTCTTCGGATTTGGACACTTCGCGCTAATGTGACCAGGTTCCCCACAATTAAAACATTTCACCACATTCCTTCTACAATCATTAGTAGCATGCCCAAGGCCTCCACAGTTAGAAGATTTCACCACAATCTTCCCACACTCAAATGATTTATGACCCATTTCACCACACTTGTAACACTTAATGGAACCGGAACCTCCTCCTCCAGATCTCTTCTCAAAGTTTCCCCTATGCTTGCCCCTATCAGCGGGTGTCACATAAGGTCCACTTCTAGCTTGTTGCTTTCCCTTCCTCTCATTCAAACTTTTATAATGTGTAGAACAAGCCTTGCTATCTTCCTCAAAGATTCTACAACATTCCGTCAAATCCGAAAACCTTCTTATCCTTTGATATCCCACAACTTGTTTAATCTCAGGACGCAGACCATTCTCATACTTAATACACTTTGAGAACTCAGCAGTAATCGCGGCATAATGAGGATGGAATTGAACCAACTCCACAAACTTAGCAGTATAGTCCACCACGGACATACTACCTTGTTTCAATTCAAGGAACTCCATCTCCTTCTTCCCTTTCACACTTTCAGGGTAATACTTCCTTAAGAATTCAGTACGAAATAAATCCCAAGTTACCTCTTCGTCATCCACCTCAAGAACTTGACGCATACCGACCCACCAGTCGTCGGCCTCTTCCTTCAACATGTGAGACCCAAGCCTCACCTTATTCTCTTCCGCACAGTCCATGACTCTGAAGATTCTTTCAATCTCTTTCAACCAAAGTTGAGCACCATCGGGATCAAATCTTCCTTTGAAGACCGGTGGTTGATTCTTCCTGAACTCGTCATTAGCATTCACATTCGGCGCACCTTGCACCGCCCTAGCCATTGCTTCCAAAGCAGCAGCCATCGCATTGTCGTTTCTACCCGCCATATTCTGATCATTCCCAAAAATTACAACAAAGTTAAACAACAGTTCAACCAACACAACAACAAGACAGACACAACTGACTCAACTCTGGCTCTGATACCACTTAATGTAACACCCCCTTTCTATACCCCCAAATAATCACAATTAATCATTTAGGCACTTATTAAAAATTTCGTCAGAGTATAATTATAACATAGTATAAAAGAGGTAAGTCACATTTACATTAAATTAAAACATACAACACCTGCTCAACCATTGATATGCAACAGTGGGGTAACTTTGCAACAGAGGAACTTAGTCCTTACACCCACATCTCAATATTTAGAATAAAAGCGGAAAATCTAAACATTGAATAACAACAGCCATATATACATATATACATGAATCATCAAGTATTATCCACCAGCATAATACATGTTCACATAAACATTCATCAACACGATACATATACAAATGTATCACAAAAGGATCATAGCCATCCTAGCTACCCGGTGCTACATATCAGAGCCGACCGACCAAAAGAATGAAGACACGCTCCACAAAAAGACCACCAACATACCTACTCTGCAATGCCTCATAGAGCATTATAAAACAGCAGAAGGGTGAGAAATATTATCATAATAACAATGCATAAAATTATATATATTAGCATAAAAATACACACATCCCACATTCTCACCACAATTCATCACAACTCACTCATATACATCGCAATGTATATATATATATTCACAACCAAGCATATACATCATGCATACTTTCTCAATTCCTATCGTTCCACATAAACATACACATTTATGTTTATTCATCAATGCCCATTATAAAGATGATAAATGCAAATCATAGAGACCGACTCACGACTCTATGCAAATGCAATGCGGTACCGACTCAATCATCTCAAGTTCACTCAGGAACTCTGCTGGAACCATCGCTCGTTACATCACTGTAACTCCCCGTCGGGCCTACGATGTTCCTCATCGCTCACACCCCTTATTTTTAAGGCACACGATCCAATCTGATCGCTCACACCTCTTATTTTTAAGGCACACAACGTTTATGGCTCGCTCACACCTCTTTGTATAAGGCACACGACCCGATCGCTCACACCTCTTTGTATAAGGCACACGGTCGCCTATACCCATCGCTCACACCTCTTATTTTTAAGGCACACGATCCATCCGATCGCTCACACCTCTTATGTTTAAGGCACACGATGTTATAGCGGATTCTCATAAGAATCCCTCAACACAAGAATGCACATCATTATGCTTCACATGCAAATGACTCAAGACATTCTTGAAATGCATACATATTCACAATATATTCATGCATTCTTCTCATACAATCACATACAATCTATATATATTCACACCAATGCACTATTGTATGATTCACATCCAAACACACATTCAAAACGGTAAAAGTCGCTAAATAACACTATTCCTGACTTTTCCGACTTATTTAATCGGCTAATAATTTCCAATTCATCATAATAAGAAAGAACATTCCATAAGCTTTCTAATGCATCAAACCACGCCTCAAACCGAACCACGGATCAAAAGTTATGCCGAAAAACAAATTACACAAGCAGCACTGTTCGCTGGGCGAACCATCTCGCGAGCATTCGCTAGCACCTTCGCTAGGCGAATGTCCCAGCGAACCAACTGCTAGCTAAAAACAGACACAAAGTTCGCTAGGCGAACCAAGTCAGAACCAAACAGAACCAAAAACACCCAAAGTTCGCTAGGCGAACAACTCAGCGAACCTTCGCTAACTGGTTCGCTAGGCGAACCCGCGAAAACCTCACTCGCTGCCACCTTCGCCCCAGGTTCGCTAGGCGAACCTGCGAAAACTCAGAATTTTCCTGCGCTGTTTGAAACCCCAAAATCCACATTTTTCAACCCAAAACATTTTCAAACCCACATATATCAATCAGAACTCAATCCAATCATGGCAATAAGCATTCTACCACATTTACGTCGATTTCCAACCGCGAAAACATCGATTTCTCAAAATCGACCTAGAATAGAAAACTTTGAAAACACAACAACAATCCAATACACACATACATAATCATACATAATGATATACATTATTAAGATAACAAGATTTCACACCCTTACCCGATTAAACCGATTCCTAGAAATTGATTTTCTTAATTTTCCTCTTTTCCTTCTCTTTTCTCCTCTTCCTCTTTCTTTCTCTCCTCTTTCTTTCTATCTTTCTTTCTATCTTTTCTTTTCTATTTCTATTTCTATTTCTATCTTCCACTCCAAATTAATTAATTCATTTTCTCACAAAATTCTACACTTAATCATTTTTCTAACAATTTTTACTAAATCTCTAACTTACCAATAATTGAGAAATGTCCAAAATACCCTTCATAATAATTTCCCCGAAAACTCTCAAAACGGTCAAATATCATAACACGTCAACATAGCATATTAACACACCAATTTCACAAATAAAATAATTTATCACCCAAATTAAATAAAAGACTCAACAAAATGGGAATAATTGGAATCGGGGTGTTACATGTCCAGCCCCCACCAAGCAAATGGCCACGAGGAGGACATAGCCTTGAGCTCGTTAGGCGGAGCTAGATGCATGTCCCCGTGTCGTTGGCATTTATCACACTTCTTCACGTGTTCTTTAGCATCTTGCTGCATGGTTGGCCAGTAGTACCCTGCCCGAAGGGCTTTCCGGGCGAGGGATCTTCCTCCGAGATGTTGGGCGTTGATTCCTTCGTGGATTTCACGCAGGACGTGGGCGAACATCTCCTCCTCGACGCACTTGAGTAGTGGGATGGAGAACCCTCGCCTGTAAAGTTTGTCTTCGACCAGGACGTAGGAGCAGGCCCTGCTCCTGACTGTGCTCGCTTCTTTGGGATCAGACGAAAGTTCGTCCCTAGCGAGGTAGTTATATACGGGGGTCATCCAGCAGTTGCTGTCGCCGATAACTTGGGCGTCGAGGGTTAGGGATGCCTTCTCGATACTAGGTCGAGGAAGTACCTTCTGGATGATGGACTTGTTTCCGCCCTTTTTCTTCGTGCTTGCTAGTTTAGACAGTACGTCTGCTCTGACGTTATGTTCGCGGGGAACGTGCCTCACCTCCACTGCAGCGAACTTCGTCATCTTTTCTTTGACCAAGGCTAAGTATTCGAACATGCTGTCACTCTTGGCCTGGTACTCTCCTCGAACCTGGAGGGCCACGAGTTGTGAGTCCGTGTAGATGACGATCTCCTCTGCCCCAAGATCTTCGGTCGGGCGTAAGCCGGTGAGGAAGGCTTCATACTCAGCCTGGTTGTTGGACGTGGGGAAGGATAAGGTGAGCGATATCTCTACGATGATTCCCTCGTCGTTCTCCAATATGATGCCCGCCCTGCTCCCTGCCGAGCTGGACGCCCCGTCTACGAAAATGGTACACTTGCGTGCCCCGCAGGTAAAGGATTTCGCGAACGCCATTTCGGCGACGAAGTCAGCCAAAGCCTGGGCTTTGAGGGCTTTTCTCCTTTCATACTCAATGTCAAATTCAGACAGCTCTAGCGACCACTTGAGCATTCTGTCGACCATGTTTAGCCATCCCAGCAGTTGCTCTACGGGTTGATTTGTCCGTACCACGATCGTGTGGGCCAGGAAGTAGTGTCTCAGTCTTCTAGTGGCGTTGATGAGGGCCAACGCCACCTTCTCTATCTGCTGGTATCTCAGTTATGGTCCCTGCAATGCTTTGCTGGTGAAATATATGGGCTTCTGCCCGTCAGGTGTTTGGCGGATAAGGGCGGTGCTTCCGGCCTCAGTTGCTACGACGAGATACATGTATAGAGTTTTGCCGTTGTCTGGTCGAGAGAGAACTGGTGGCTCAGACAGTTCCCGTTTTAGATGGAGGAGAGCCTTGTCGCATTCCTTCGTTTATTCGAACGCTGCCTCCTTGCGAAGGAGTTTGAAGAATGGCAGGGCGTGCTGTGCAGATTTGGCCACCAAACAGAATAATGACGCGAGCATCCCGTTGAGGGACTGGATGGATTTCTTCGAATTGGGCATTGGAAATTCGGAGAATGCGCTACACTTGTCGGGGTTGGCCTCGATTCCTCATTCTGTCCGGTAGAAGCCGAGGAATTTGCCTGCCCGGACTCCAAACGTGCACTTCTCTGGGTTAAAACGCATCCGGTATTTCCTGGCCTGTTCGAAGGCCTTTCTCAAATGGGCAATGTGATCGGTTTCCTCGTGGGATTTCACGATCATGTCGTCCATATAGACTTCAAGCATATCGCCTATCTCTCCCCGGAAGACCTTGTTCATTATCCTTTAATAGGTCGCGCCGGCGTTCTTCAGGCCGAAGGGCATTACGTTGTAGTAATAGTTGCCCGATTCGGTCATGAAGGTCGTGTATTTTTTATCGCTCATTGCCATTGGTATCTGATTATAGCCCGAGTAGGCGTCCATGAATGATAATAGTTTAAAACCGACAGAGTTATCAACAAGTTTATCAATATTGGGGAGGGGGTAGGCATCCTTTGGGCATGCCTTATTAAGATCAGTATAATCAACGCACATTCGCCATTTGCCATTAGATTTTTTCACTAGTACAACGTTGGACAGCCAAGTGGTGTACTTGGCTTCCGATATAAATTTTGCCACGAGGAGGTTTTCTACAGCTTGTTCTGAAGCCTCTAGAGGCTGCTTTCTCCTACGTTGTACTACTTCTTTGACGGCTGGGTCGATCGTGAGTAGATGGCAGGCGACAGATGGGTCAAAGCCGGGTATCTCCGCGGCACTCTAGGCAAACAAGTATGCGTTCTCTCGAAGGCAGGCTTTGAGTTGCTTCCGTGCGATGTCGGGGAGACCGGTCCCTATCTTTACTCCCCGCTGATGGTAGTCGCCGAGCAAAACAAGCTCGAAGTCGCCATCCGGGATAGGGCGTATCTGATGGGAGTTGTTGCTGGTCGAGGCCGATGAGCTGCTCGGGTAGACCTAGTCTTCTTTCGAGTCATCTTTAGTGAAGCGATTGTCGAGATCGACAGAGTCGACGCGAGGGAGTGGCTTGGCTTCCTCTAAGCTGCTGGGCAAGGCTGGCTTGTTTGACGTCTTCGGTTTGGAAGTGATGGCGTTGAGTCCCTTGGTTGCCGCCTCGAAGCACGTCGTGCAGCTTCGATGTCCCCGTGCAATGTGGCCACCATACCTTTCAAAGTGTAGTACTTCATTTTGAGGTGGACGGTGGAAGGTACAACTAACAGTTCGGCCAGAGTTGGCCACCAGAATATGCACTGATAGAGTGACGGGCAGTCGATCACCAGGAACTATACTTTAACGGATCTGGCTGTCTCCGCATATCTAAAGGTCACGATCAGCTCTACGTACCCTCGGGTTTCGTGACCGACCCATTGAAACCCTGAAGGTCGGAACCCACATAGGGAGTGAGGTGCGATTCGTCCAATTGGAGGGTCGAGAAAAGCTGCGAGTACATAATATCGACCGAGCTGCCTTGGTCGACGATAATCCAGCGAACATCAAAATTGGACATCTGGGCGCAGACGAGCAGTGGGATACTTGAGTTCGGGGACCCTTCGAGGAGCTCTTCCCTGTAGAAGGAGAAGGGGGCTGATCCCTTTTGGGCCTTGTCGAGCGTTGTCACCTTGCTGGAGCTCGTGCTGATCAGGTGCTCGAACTTCCTCTTCACGGAGCCCACGGTGACTTTGTTGAAGCTCCCTTCGGAGATGACCATCACAGAGGGGAAGGTCTCCCACGGGCTATGGGCCGCGAAGTACGCGGGAACACTGAGTTCGTCTGGTACGTAGAAATCCTTCGGCCGTGAAATAGACATGGCGACTTGGAGGTTGGCTTCTTCGGAGGAAGACACCTCTTCCTCCACCTTCTTTGACTCCTGGGCGTCTTGCCGGGGAGAGTCTTTCTTTTTTGTAAACTGCTTCAGGTGGCCATCCCTGATCAGTATTTCTATAGCATCCTTCAAGTGGATGCAATCTTCGGTGGTGTGGTCGTGACTCTTATGGAAACGACAGTACTTTGATTTATCGGCGTTGGGCTTGGCCGGTATCTGCTTGGGGAACCGGACTCCCGCCTGTTAAAACTCTGAGTTGGCGCACTCGGAGAAAATCTTTTCCCTGGAGACAGTCAGGGGAGTGTAGTCGTGAAACCTGCCGGAGGGTCCCTTGTTGTCCCTGTATTCCCGGGGACGATCTTCGCGCCTTCTTACCCCCCGACGAGATGTCGAGGGCTCGTCACCTTTAGAGGCCCATGCATTCTCCTGGTGGCGGGAGGCCCAGACAGAGTTAGCCGCTTCCTTTTCTTCGTACTGGATGTACGTCTGCACCGTGAGGAGGAAGGCGTCTAGGCTTCTTGGAGGTGCGAGGCCGACAGCTTTAGAAAACTCTGAGTGCGGGCGGAGTCCCTGTTCGAGCATAAATTTTTTCATGTCGTCGGTAGTGGGGATATGCACGACTTCTTTGTTAAACCTCTCGATGTATGCCCGGAGAGGTTCATTCTTCCCTTGGATTATGGCTCCCAGGGAGGCTTCAGTCTTGGGATGGCGGCGTAATGCAGTAAAGTGCCTAGAAAACATTCTGCCCAGTTGCTTCCACGAGGTGATGGACTCCTCGGGCAGTTGTTTGTACCACGTCATTGCCCCTTTCCGGAGCGTGGTCGGGAACAGGCGACACTTGATGGTGCCACGGTAATCCAACAGAGCATCGATGTTTTCAATGTGCTCATCGGGGTAAGTCGTTCCGTCGTAGGTGCCCAAAGTTGGGGGCTTCTCTAGGCCTTTGGGGAGGCGGGTAACCAATATCTCTTAGGACAATGGGCCGTGGGGCTCATCGTTGCTACTGGAACTGGTCCGAGAAGGGGAGCGGACGACTTGCTCGTAACAGCGACTTCTTTGGGGTGAAGGTGTACGGGCCAAACCCTTTGGTCGGACCGGGGGTGATCGTTGATCTCGTCGGGTTCTCTTGTGGCCCGAGGTAGATTGGTTTTGTGGGGAAACGTGATCGCGCTTCCGAACAGCATGGGACTCTGGCTCTTGGAGCCCCCTACGGTCAGTTTCCTGCAGGGGTCGAGGACTCTTCGATCGTCGTTGATTCTTCCTCGACGGGAGGGATCTCGGACGGGCGGAATCTTCCAACGCCTCAATCCTCTCGTTTTGTTGGAGGATCAAGACGTTAGTCTTGTTGATCGCTTCGAGGAGGGCCACCACAGCGGGGTCGGCGTTGGGTGGTGCTGGAACGGGCTGTAGAGCCAGTATAGGCTGGTCGTCAACACGGTCAGCAGGAGTAGGGGAGGGAGACGCGGTTGCCCCGTCCCTCAGGCGATGAACGTCTCCTCCGAGGAGGGATGAGGAACCGTCAACATCGATTTTGTTGACGGGGTGGACAGAGAGATGGTGAGCACCTTTGACGTGATCTTGAGAGGCCATGATCGTAATCTTGGACGAGGAATGTGTTTTGGTCTTAGAAACTGAGGTGAATGTTAAGACGGGGAAAACAAGGTTCCCACAGACGGCACCACTAATCGTGAAGGCTGATCAGATCCTGTGATGGGCCACAAAGAACGTCTGTGATGCTGGGTGTGAGAAGAGGAGGGGGTGTACCTGCAAGGCACTCCGACGCTCAAGTAAGAAAAGGTCAGAGAAAAGGGCAAGTACAAAGTGTGTTCTTAGGATAAAAATTGGATACCTGACCCTCTCAAGTGAGAGGGTTTATATAATGCCCCCAGCGCGTGGCCAACGGTCCCTATTTTCGGGGCGAAATAACCGTTTTCCGAAGAATAGGTAACTGCAAAAAACTAGCCGTTATGTCGGGCAGGGTGCCCAAAACTAGCCGTTATGTCCGACAAAGGCGTAGTTCCGGGTACATGCCCCTGACTGTCCCTGAATAATGAAACCGTGCGTGACGAGCAAGAATACCGGGGAGGGACAAATGGCCCTGGGGTTCCTTCCGTCCATATGTGCCCGGTTGGAGGGCAGAAAGGTAAATTCAGCCCCTTCTTGACTGGACTTAGACAATTGGGTCGTTCTGGGAACAGAAATGGATTAGGTCATGTCTAGCCATTGGTCCCGTCCGGAACACTTACTTTGTTAATATGACATGTAACTCTAAATATGAATGTAGGTTTTTTTGGTAACGTGGTTCGACATATCCATTGTAAAAATATGGACATGTTGACGCCTATATAAAATAAATCTATATGTTATGTATTGGAAATGTTATTTTATATTTTAACCATAAATGAAATAATGGTAATGTGTTGTTTGTTCACATGTAGATAAAAAAGTGATTTTGACAATTGAAAGAAAGTCATCTCAGCTTTGATAATGATATTTGGTGATCATGTACAACAACAGTATGAAGTGATAAGTATGTGTACATTGTAATATAAAATGCACCAACATGTGATTTAGATACACGTGATGTAGAGGTGGACAACGGTCGGATTTGGTCGGTGGTGGGTCAAAAAATAAAAACCGATGAACAACCGAAGAGCTTAAATTTCAATTCATTTCCGTCCGATTAAGTGCTCGGGTAAAACGGGCGGTGGGTTTAAAGGATGACGGGTTTTCCGGTTGGTTTAGTCGGGTACATCACATGGAGATAGAATAAAAAGAATTCAACATTAGAAGAAAAAAAGTAGATAGAACCAGATCCGTAGGGGCGGTGATGGTGGTGCTGATGAAATCTTGTGGATAATGAAGATGTACAAGGCAGAAAAAATTGTGTGATGTCATAGAGAGAGTGAAAAAGAGAAACACAAGTGTTTTGTTTGATAAATTGGAGAGAGAAGCCAGATACATTGGATATAATGAAAAGAATAATATAATATGTAAACATGTCAGGTGGACAACACTACTCCATGTAGAGTATAGGTATCTATGCATTTTTTTTATAGGAATGGACTAGCTTTCACGTGAATGGAGTAAGCAAGTCAAGGTGCTAGGCTTCATGTGTAATATTTAGGGATATTTTCGGTCGGACATGGATACTAATGGATCAACTTAAGCCATCCGATTTCGACCAAGCTAATCCATATATACTCAAATTTTGAGTTTTTTCCAACCGACACCCAACTATAACCGACCGTTTCACTGACATGCGGATCGGATAACTTAGATCATGGACGGGTTCGGATTATTTGTCCACTCCTAACGTGATGCCGTCAAGGAAGCGCTTTTAGGTTCTTTAGTACACTGCATGTGTATAATCAATATTTAAAATTTGGATTGAAAAGAGATAATATATTAAAAAGCATAGTTAACCAAAACAACTATAGATATATGCTCGTCCTTACATTGTGGCCGGTGCTTTGGAAGGGAACCAAAAAATTCAAACAGTAGATTTTTTCCCTTTTTCTTTCCCTCCTCTTCCCTTCGGCTATACCATTACGGCAACACTAACTCAAACTCTTTGCTTTGCTACACCGCGACACCGCTGAACACAACACCGATTCTCTTTCCCTTCGCCATGTATCGCTTCCCCACCGTCCTCCGCCGCCGCAAACTATCTTCTACTACCACCATACCACTCGAACTACCCTTATCCCATCCTATCTACACTATCTGGGGCTCCAACACCGACGTCGGCAAAACCCTAGTCTCCGCGGGTATCGCCGCCTCATATCTCCTCTCTTCTACTTCCCCTGTCAAATTCCACTACCTCAAGCCTCTCCAGACCGGTTTCCCTTCTGATTCCGATTCCCGCTTCGTCTTCAACAAACTCCGCCAACTCCGCAACCGCGAAAATAACCCTCGCGTTTCTCTTTCTGCGTCAAAACTCGTCCTCAATGTCTCTCCTGCTGTAAAGGACTCCGCAAAGGAGATCGATCGTTTTAAGAGTGGAGAAGGTTCTACCTCCTCGGAGTTGATCTGCAAGACGCTGTACGCGTGGGATGAGGCTGTGTCGCCGCATTTGGCAGCTGAGAGAGAAGGTTTTGTTGTGGAGGATTCGGCCGTGCTGGAATCCTTGCAGCTGTGTTTTCGTGAGGTGGTTGAGAGTGGCGTTGATAAAGAGAGGCCGGAAGTTTTTTGCATCGTGGAGACTGCCGGTGGAGTTGCCAGTCCTGGATCTTCAGGTTCACTTCAATGTGACTTGTATAGGTGTGTTCTTTCATTTTCCAATTTTGTATAAATCATGTGCCCATTCTGTTTTCAATTTCATGGTAAATGTTAGTACCATTTTTTCTTGGTTACATATTAAGCATTTAATTGAATAGTTATAGGATAAGCACTTTTCATTAAGTGCTAATTTATAAGTAATTTCTATAGCAAAGCATAAATAAATTTGAATCTTTTCATATAAGCTATTTTCGCAAGCTATAGTATCCAGAAGAGCTTATAAAAAAGCCGAAAACATGTCAAAAGCTGTGTTCTATCAGCTAACTTATAAGCCAACCACTATTTTTACCAAATAGAGCCTATGTGAGTGAATAAACTCAAATATGACAATCTAAATAGTCCTGTGTATCTAGGTGCCATTGATTTTGTTGGGTTTTCACTTTTCAAGTGAAGATTTCAATGAACACTCAGGTTGCTTGCCAGTTTGTTCAAGTTTGATTTTCTTCTTTTTTACAATTCATCCGCTTTTGATTAATGTTAATCTCTGTTAGAGTGCAATCATGAAAATTTCATATGATTAATTGCTAAATTTAGCCATTTGGGCAAAGGGAGCGAATGTGTTATATATGCATTATCGGTAATGATGGTAGAGCAGTGGTGCATGTGGCATAGATTTACACTGTTTTTTTCCCTTCTGTTAATTTTCTTCCTTTTGCCATTTCTATCAGGCCATTCCGTATTCCTGCAGTTCTTGTTGGAGATGGCCGGCTTGGAGGTATTTCTGGAACAATATCGGCTTATGAGAGCTTGACGCTTCGTGGTTATGATGTTGTTGCTATTATTTTCGAAGATCATGGCCTTTTAAATGAGGGTCCACTATTGTCTTATGTGCGGAACAAGTAAGCTTGACTGTACTTGTTACTAGTATTTTCCATTTCTGCTTGTGACACAGTATATAGAATTTTGTTTACTCAAAGAATTACAATGCACACGATCCCTTTCTGTATGTTTTTGGTGAAGTTGAAGAATTGTAATGATATTTGTAGCAAAGAGAAGTTTTGGTTAAGCAATAAGCACCAAGTACTAAGCAAAGTATTGGAATTGAATTAATTAATTAATATAATACTATACAATAAAGGAAGCATCCTGGTTTACTTCATTAAATAAGAGAAGGGTTGAAGGTTTATGACATGTTTAGTCACACGAAGCCTGCTGAGTGGTTTCATCAGTTTTTTACTAAATTCATTTTTGGTACGCATTGGACCAGTTCAGCTAAAACCTTGTTAAGCAGTCTGCATTACATGTAATTACAATGTAGTTGGGATATAGTATACAACTGAGTAAGTGCACCCTGCAGTTGAACAGTAATATATTATAAAATACTCTGAATCCAGCGGATAAGCTTGGATCTGGGTTGCCTTTCGCTAGGATGTTGATACCAATTAAAAAATAAGAGAAACGAAGGGCACGTGATAAATCCATGCTTGTTAAATTAATGGTATGACATCATTGGAGAATAATATAATAATATATCTCAAATACTAAATACAAGGATTTACAATTACCCTAATACTGAACAAAGAATCATCTAATATTTTCACACATACCTGCATCTAAAATTCCTTTATGCATTTAGGTTTCAGCCGATCATTTATCTTTTTAGTTTTTGCATTTCTGCTGTTTTGCTTTTGTTTGCTCTTTGAGCTTTATATGCTAATGTTGCCTTTGTGCAGGGTTCCTGTTTTAGTGCTACCAACTGTTCCGAAAGATCCATCAAATGACCTAGTGGAATGGTTTGAAGGTTCTCAACATGTATTTAGTAATCTGAAGGAAATAATGCTATCGGCTTATTTGGAGAGAATTAAGAAGTTGCATGAAATGCCAAGTAAAGCAAAGGATATCATCTGGTGGCCTTTCACCCAACACAAACTTGTACCAGATGGAGGGGTCACAGTTATTGATTCACGCTGTGGTGAAAATTTTTCTGTCTTCAAGGTTTGTTCTGAGTGAAGTCGGTATTTATTTACCTATTTTGATTTTACTTTTTTAAAATTACTTAATGCCATGCTATACAAATCTTAGGCAACTGCGCTATGTTGAGCTACTTGTGTTTACTTTGGAATATTCAAGAGTTTTATAGATTACTTTATCCATGTTTATTTTATATGCTGATACTTAGATGCTACATCACATGAACTTTTTTAAAGGATAAGAAGACAGAAGTCATAGCACCACTGTTTGATGCATGTGCTAGTTGGTGGACTCAAGGACCTGATGCTATATTGCAGGTCATACTCATTATTGTTTTAGTATTTAATTCTGATAGTCAAACTATTAATAATCATGTTAACTGTTTGATTGAGGGCCATATACTGAAATATGCCATTCTTCCATTTTTTTAACTGTTGGATATGATTAAAAAAAAAATGTCTATTTTTCAGCTTTGAATCCTTCCTAATTTCATTTATCTCCATCGGAAATGAGTTGAGTCGAACTTGGTTAAACTTGACTAGATAAAAACCGATTCAGCTTGAAATTCGACTCGACTTTGACGTGAACTGTTTTTTTAGATCAATTTTGAATCAAGCTCGCGAACAACTTTGTTTGGCTTAGCTTGAATCACATAAATCAAAAGTCGAAGTAGTTTTCCACCCTAGCTCAATTCCAACTCATTTGCAGTTTACTTCTAGTTTTTAGATAAAATGACAGTATAATTAAAAAGTATTCATTTTTAGAATGTGTGTGGGTTGAGCCTAACTCATCCCTACAAAACCGGCTTGTAAGGTGAGGAATGCCCCCACTTATAAACACAACACAAGTCATATCTCTAAGCAATGTGAGAATAAATCCACCCCTTCAAATCCAACACAGTGAAGGTGTTGGAGGCTACAATGAAGGAAAGCCAAATGTTGCAGTTTAGGCGACTAGGGGCAAACCGCAATGATGGCAGAAATTGCAAAATTTTATTTAATGAACTCAGTTTTCTCCTCATATAGTTCCCAAACAAAGTCATACAGATTATGTTGTTGAGTTGAGTCTCAAATTCTTTCGAATTGGTTCGGTTTATTGTCAGCCTTATTGAACATATGGCTATATGAAGAGTGCTAGGAATACTCTCTTTCCAACACTCACTCTCTTGGGTGAAATTCTTGTGAGTTCCATGTGGGACCGCACGAATTTAACCTTAAAAAAGGGTGACTGTTTCTAACATTAATCTAAACATATATACTGCCATTTTACTCTCAAAACTTACTCTAAACATATATACTGCTTTTTTACTCTTAAAACTTCCGTAGCTGGTTTTCAACAGATATCAAAAATAGGATTGTATTAGGCAATTAGTAGCAAATACAATAAACATCTTAAAGGATCCTTATGGCATATATCAGCAATACATTTTAATAAAATGTTATTTTGTATCAAACATTGTAGATTGCATATTTAGTTGTGGATGCCCTTCTTGATAGCATCTCTGAAGTTTTCCTTCAATGCTATTTTTCCATTTAGGTGATTTCAGGCTGAGCTTGCTAGGGAGATGGGATACACTGCTGCAAGATTTGGGCATGTTATGTTCCCTGAAAATATTCATGAGCCAGCCTTGAATTGTGCCGAGCTTTTGCTTCAAGGCGTGGGGAAAGGTTAGTTTGCTGTTTTATTACTTCAATATTTGAACATTAAGTTTTTCATTAATAGAAATTATCAAATGGTTTCCATTCTTAATAGTTTTAATGCTTGATCTAAATTTTGATCTAAGGGCGGCTGTTTGATCTATGAATGCTTTGGTTACAAATTTGCCTTTCAGTTTATTCCTGATTCCTACTGCTATATGATATTGTGAGCAGTGTGGAGTTCTTTGCAGGGGCTGAGGCAGACGATATACCCTGCAGAGCCAACTTTTCTCCATTTTTTAACCTTTCACCGCTCATAGCTTTTGGAAATTTTGAACCACTGTATTACTACTCTATTTTTTAAATATAGGGCAGTCTTAAAAAATTTCATTGTACCTTATTATAGAACTTACAATTTTCAACTGTTCTATAAAAAAAATCAACTGCATTAATTGTTTTGTACCAATTTTTTTTTTTTGACGTGTGTTTTGTACCAAATTACCTCTAATTACTTTACATAATTTTAACCAATCAGTAAGTGATAAATACTATAAAGGGTAAATTTGAAAAAATATTAATTCCTAACAATGTTGATACATATAATTTTTTTTAATTCCTGTAATTTAATAAATAATATCCTATATTTAGGGACAAAGGTAGTATTATTTTCTGCCTCCAGCCTTATTTATAACAGCAAATTAAGTTATTTTTGTCCAAAATATAAGAAATACAGTAAATTATTTAAGTATATTAATTGTTAAATATTAAAATTCTCTTTATGCACCTATTTTATCGTGAAGTTTATTTTACCTAAAAAAAGCTCGAGTGAATTTCATTTAATGGGAGTTAAAAATGTGAAATAGTTTTAGAAAACAAAGTTAGCGTTGTCTTTTAGATGTGTTCCATTGCCTTTTTATATTGAGTTTTTTGTTTTTTATAAATAGGACTAGGAAGAGTATTGAATATAATAATCCATTTCAAATTATAAAATAAAGCATAATGACGTCTATATAATCATCCCAACTCTACAAGTTGGTCAAGCTTAGGCTGTGCATACTGTAACTGATGAGTTCAATGTTTGATATAAAGAGAAAAACAACACTCTTTTCTCTAAAATTTATAGTGCTAAAACTTGGCAATTGACACGGCATTCTAATTTTACCATTGTGGTTCAAAAACTGGCAGGGCCAAGGCCCCCGGAATCTAAGGAGTGCCTCCATCATTGGTTCTTAGTATCATTGCTCAGTGTATAATTGCTTAGTTTATGTTAATTTCAATTTGATGTTTTGCAGGTTGGGCTTCTCGAGTATTTTTTTCAGACAATGGATCTACAGCAATTGAAGTTGCTCTAAAGATGGCATTTCGTAAATTTTCGCTTGAACATGGACTTATTCCTGACTGTCACGAGGATGCTACAGATGAAAAATCCCCGGAGCTTATGGTTGGCGCCTATGGTCCTTTATTTAATCTTTTTTGTCCCAATGTTTAGATTTCAATCTTCATTTGGCGCCTATAAATCAATATTTTATTATTATTTGCATTAGGTGTTAAGACATACTCAGAGATGATTCTCTTTACAAATAATTCATTTTTTCCTTCCTAATTTTCTTTCCCTGATATTAAATCTCTGCATTATGCTTGTGTTGAATGTAATCTGCTGCATTTTTCATGTCAGTCATGTTAGGCAAATTTGTTGTCTTCTTAAAGCTGTCTTACGAATACTGTAATAGTTTAACTGCAAGCTGTTGTACCTTTTTAGATCGAGGAAACAATGCTCTATTTTCTGAGTTGATTTTATTCTTTTGATGGCAGACTACAAAATTATCATGTCATACACATTTAAACTTTCAAAGTAGTTATTTGTGTATTTTAACTACAAATCTCCAAACATCTAATATATGTGAGATAGAAAGCCATATAACCTTTAAAAAAATATTTCATCTTATGAAACTCACACATCTGTTGATGCTCGTGCCGTGTTGATCCAATTATTTCAGGTTCTTGCACTTCAGAGATCTTATCATGGCGACACCTTGGGTGCTATGGAAGCACAGGCACCATCATCTTATACAGGATTCCTGCAGCAACCATGGTACGAACATTGCCTTCTGCTGTACACCTGTGAAACAACATAAAAGGTTTCAGAAATGGACAAAAATAACATAAGCAGTTTGGGTTTGTAAACTTCTGTTTAGCTTAAGGCAGACTGGCAGTTTTATATATTTTATTTAAAATATAAATTTTTTATTCTTCATGTATATGCATTTAAAATATTTGCCCCATGTTATATTTAGTTTTTGAATTCTAATATTGGTGGTATAGATTATCATTCCTTGGAGCATATTTCCCTTATATTTCCTGATTACTGTTCGGGAACGGATTCTAGTTTTCTGAACCTAGCCAATACTCATGTAACCCTTCTAAGCTTGAATATCACAGGTACACTGGAAGAGGCCTCTTCCTTAGTCCTCCTTCTGTCTCTATGTACAAAAATAAATGGAACATTTCCATTCCTGAAGACTTTCAATCAGAAAATCTGAAACATGAAAGTATCAGTAAGTTCATAATAGTCAACTTTAATGCTTTGGTTGGTTATCACTTAAAATATCATCATTTTATTTGCTGACACTTTCACAGTCTTTGATTCACGCGATGAAATATTTCACAAGCGCAGAGATGATTCTGAACTTGCTCCAGTTTATTCATCTTACATATCAAAAGTATTATCTGAATTTAGAGGGTCTAGCAAGATTGCAGCATTGATTATTGAACCAGGCAAGATATTTTATGTGATTCCATTTTTGCAAATTATACTGTGTCATTTTTTTATAAGCCTACATTGTGGGGTTTGGATTTGCTACCTTTGCCCATTGGTACCTTTGGTACCTTAGTGTAAAACAAGAGATAAATAGATGATTAAAAAAATATTTTGATGAAAGAGAAGAAATGGTTAAGAGAGAGAGAGAGAGAAAGTTACAAAGGCATGAGAATTGAAAGGTAGCAAATCCTTTCCCTACATTGTGTCATTATACTTTTACTATCTCCTGTACCCTAATAATAGAATCCTGTATGTTATTAGTCCATATTTGCACAATTTCCTTTTGTAAAATATGAATAAAATACTGCATTTGGGTAGTTCTAGTTCTTTCACGCCACAAAATTGTCTTGTTTTTTTTCCCTTCTTTTTCATGGTTCCTATAAACGTCTTCTTTCTGAAGTTGTTTCAGCAACCTTATCTTATAGTTTAATTTAACTGCACCTTTTCATGAAATTGATCATCTAGTCTGGGGTCTGAGCTGTTTTGTAGTCATACAAGGTTCTGGTGGAATGCATATGGTGGATCCACTTTTTCAGCGCATACTTGTTAATGAGTGTCGAAGTAGAAAAATTCCAGTTATTTTTGATGAAGTTTTTACTGGTTTTTGGCGTTTGGGAGTAGAGGTGATAACTGACTTCCCATAATGACTTTTATCTTTTCTAATTTTCATAAAAACTATTTTATTCTCTTCATTCATTTGATTAGGATTGTATTTTTCTTCTCACAGACTGCGGTGGATTTAATCCACTGTGAACCCGATATAGCTTGTTTTGGGAAGTTGATGACTGGTGGTCTGATACCTTTGGCTGTCACCTTAGCAACAGATGCTGTATTTGATTCATTTATTGGAGACTCAAAGGTATATTGAATATTTTTTTGGATGATTTTCTTTCTTTGCATTGACTGGTCATGGAAACTGGTCTCGGTTTCATCTCTTTCTGCAGGTTGCTTTGATAAAATTGTTTTGTTAATCTCCTACTTCTTGATTTGTTCATCAACATATTGACTATTAAGCAGCAGGGAATGAGCTGGTTACATATTCTCTGTTGTGTTTTTTCTGATTGCTGTTATAATTATACAATAGATAATGCCTAAGAATATACTGCACTATTTCTCGTGACATAGAATGTGATTTTCTCTTGCCACTAATTTGTGTTTTTGCAAAGCAAAGTTCTTAGACAGTGCTTTGATGGCACAATAAAGTGATTATCTTGTTATGGTTATAGCTCAAAGCCCTTTTGCATGGACATTCATACACTGCACATGCTATGGGCTGCATGGCCGCCGTAAAATCAATCCAATGGTTTAAAGACCCTTTGTCCAACCCTAATATCGCTTCAGAAGGAAGATTACTTAAGGAGGTATGAATACGATTGCTGTATTCTTTTTCTCTTGTTAGTTTCTTAATTCGTAATATAATGTACGAGCACACATTTAATTTATATTTCGTCGTACTCCAGGGTTCAAGGAATGCCCATGGTTCTATAAGTAATATGGATCAATTATACCGGCTATTTTTTCAGTTTTTGTCTTTCATGTATTAAAAAAGTTTGTTCCTTTTGTTGCGCATTTTCAGTTATGGAATGATAAATTGGTTCTCAAGATTTCGTCACACTCTGCTGTTCAAAGAGTAGTGGTGTTAGGAACTCTGTTTGCCTTGGAATTAAAAGCAGAAGGCAATAATGCTGGGTATTATTTCATCACTGTTCTCTCTTTTCCCTCCTTTTTAATAATTTCTGCACCTAATATTCTGAAATTCCATTGTTAAGTAGCTTAATCAGCCATATGTTTAATTGTCATGCTGAATTTAGTATAAACTTTAAAATTAACTCAAACAAAAACTTTTACATTAGGGGGTGGTTCAAGTGATTTTCTTATATTCGCAATTAAACCTCTGATTTTGATCATTTAGTTGATGCATTTCTTGGTTCGTTGGAGAAACGTGGTACCCGAATTGAAAAAGTGAACTTCAATCTTATGTTTCTAAATTATTGTGCAGATATGCATCATTGTTTGCAAGACCCCTTCTTCAGAAACTCCGGGAAGATGGCGTGTACATGAGACCTCTTGGCAACGTTATTTATATCTTGTCTGGACCCTGCACATCTCCAGAAATTTGCAATCAATTGCTCGTCAAACTTTATGAGAGGCTTGAAGAATTTGATGGATGCAAGAATTGAGAATTCTGTGGGTTGCCTAATAAAAAAAGTGTAACTTGTGTATTAGTTTAGGTTTTTCATCCTGTTGAAGGTAGAGGGGAGATGTAATTAGTAAGTTATTATAAGTTAAAATATACTAACTGAACATAACATGCAATAAAACTAATAGTTTTGTATTTGATGTATGATTTTATTTTCTACGATGGGGAGCATATTTGAGCTCTATGAACTGCTTAAGCATTTTTAAATATGCTTGAAAAAAATCATTGAAATTTTTGTTGTTACTTGAAATTGGCACCTACGTCAATCCCATGACCACACATGACAGTGCTCCCTAGTAGAAGACAAATGGGGCATAAAAGGGTCTCCCAATGGGAAGAATAAGACATTTATAATATATTAAATTCAATGTATTAAATATTCTAGCAACACATAAGTTAATTATAACTCTAAAATTTGCCACCTCAACGAATTTGTATGTTTACAATTTTCTCATAACAAACAAAACAATTTAAATCAACTTTTTCATTGGCTTTTTAATTCCATCAATAGATCATCAATCATTATGACAAACAAAACAACTTAAGTTAACTTTTTCATTGGCTTTTTAATTCTATCAATAGATCATCAATCATAGGTCACGTAATTGTATTTGATCCAGGTCAAATAATTTTGTTTTGTAATATCTCTTATCCATAAATCACCGTTTTAAAGGTAAAATTTTGACACCTCAGCATATGCACGCATATTTGTATGTACAATTTTCTCTTAAAATTTTAAAATTTGACACCGTAGCATGTTCGTATGTACAATTTTCTCATAAAAAACGAAACAATTTAAATCAAAATTTTCATTGGCTTTCTAATTACATCAATAGATCATCAATCATAGGCGATGTAATTGTATTTGGTATGTTAGTGGTAATTCATAGTTTTTGTAAAATGTCAGCATTCGACTGTGTCGAAATAGCTAGTCAAAATAGTAGGAATCAGCAGTATTGGATAGAGTCGACTACAATTTATAAGTGTTATGTCGAAGTGTATCTTGTAATTTCATATTTTGTGGTTTGTAGGTTTTGGGTATGGGCTTTTGTTGCCCATATAAAGGCATAAAATGATGTAAATAGCAACAACTTAATTCAATAAGGATTCCGTTTTTCACAAATTTAATTTATAGTATTTCTCTATTTTCTCTCTTCTTTTTCTCTCATCTTTCTTGAAAACCTTTTGTTCCAAAAAATTGGTATCAAGGATCCCGGATTGCGATTTAGATCTAATTTGTAATGGCAAACAGAAACACAACATCAACACAATTTCAAACGAAACTACCAGTTTTAAAGGGTGAGAACTACGAACGGTGAATTGCGCGGATGAATGTCATCTTCTGATTTCAAGATGTGTCTGAAATTATGAATGATGGAGGACTGACATTGGAAGCGAATGCAGAGGGTGTTCAAAATGTTGCGCACAAAAGAAGAAAAATGGAAAGTCTCTATTTTTGACTCATTAGCGTGTGGATCTAACGTGTTTGAGTAGATTATTGAAGAAGAAACATCAAAAGGAGCGCGGAACAAGTTAAAGAACTTGTACGACGGAGATGAAAAACTAAAAATAGTGAAGTTGCAGACGCTGAAAAAGCAATTCGAGATGACTCAGATGAATGAAGATGAATCAGTCTCAAAATACCTTTCACGTGTGGTGTTGTTAACAAATTAGATGAAGGCGTGTGGTGAATCAGTCAACGATTTGCAGAAGATTGAGAAAGTGTTGAGATTTCTGATTATGAATTTTGATTACATTATCGTGTTCATTGAAGAGTCCTGAACCTAGCTGAGATAAAGTTAGAAGAACTTTAAGCTTTATTAGAGGCTCATGAGATAAGGCTAAAGCAGAGAAACTCATAAAGGGAGAAGGTGACGAAACAAGCATTACAAGCAAGATTCATCAAGAAATATAGAAAAGAGAAGGCGAAGCCAGGAAATAATCTTGCTAATGATGAGAGGTCAAGTAAGAACTCAAAGAATTACTCTGATTCAATCAAGAAAGGCATGGGCAACAAGTATTTTAGGAAGAAAGTTGACATGAAGGAGGTGCAGTGTTACAATTGTTAAGGATTTGACCACTATGCTCGAGACAGTCGAAGAAAGAAGGAAGCATGAGTGAAAGATAGCGACGAAGTGCATTATACACATGCTGAAGATAATGATTTTGATGATGTGCTACTCATGGCCAACACTCAGCTGAACGGTGAGCAAACCAACATATGGTTCCTGGATTCAGAATGTGGTAACCACATGACTGGTAATAAAAACTGGTTCACCGAGCTAGATGAATCAGTTGAGAAAGTGATAAAGTTTGCATATGGTTGGCACATCACATCAGGTGGAAAAGGAGATATCTTTGTTGTCAGAAATGATGGTCGAAAAGCCAATTTTAAGGATGTGTTGCATGTACCTTAAATGACAAGTAACTTGATACGTGTAGGTCAATTACTCACAAAAGGGTATAACATGAAGCTAGAAAAGAATCAAATGAAGGTGTATCATGGTGATGGAAGGTTGATTTTGAAGGCACCATTGGTAGACAACGGGACCTTCAAAGTAGAGATCAACATGGTTGATCATAAGTGTCTTGCTTCAACTTTAGAAGAAGACAAGAACTGGATATGGCATCACAGGTATGAACATCTAAACTTCAGAAGTTTAGGTATGCTCAACTAGAGGAAGATGTTGCATGGCTTACATCAGGTGAAGGAACCAAGTCAGGTATGTAAGGAATGTTGCAAAGAAAACCTGACTAGGAAAGCATTCAAACATGACTTTCCCATGAGGTCGAAAGAAAAACTTGTGCTCGTTCACTCTGATGTGTGTGGACCATTTGAAGTAAGGTCGAATGGAGGTAACTAATATTTCCTAACTTTCATAAATGAATTCACCAGATGCATGTAGATTTACCTTATTGAAAGGAATAATGGTGTATTTACACAGTTTAAGACGTTCAAATTGCATGTCGAGAAACAAAGTAGATGCAAGTTGAAGAAACTGAGAACATAAGGTGGCGATCAATACACTTCTCGAGAATTCGCTAGATTTTTAAATGAGGAAGGTATAAAGTATGAGGTAATTGCACCCTAAACGCCTCAGCATAATGGCATAGCTGAGAGGAAGAATCAAAGTATACTAAACATGACTAGCAACATGTTGAAAGTTAAAGATATGCCAAAGAAATTTCGGGGTGAAGCAGCTTCGACAACAGTATACATTATAAACAAATGTCCAACAAAGAAGATATTCGAGAGGACTCCTTATGAGGCTTGGACATGTGTGAAGCCGAATGTTAGCCATCTTAGAGTGTTTGGATCAATGTGCTTCAGGCATGTACCTGAACAGTTGAGGAAGAAATTAGATAATCAAAGTCAAACCATGGTGCTCATTGGTTATCATTCGACTAGTGAATACAAGTTGTATTCACCAAATGATGATAAACTTGTGATAAGTCGAGATGTTCTAGTAGATGAAAACAAAGGGTGGGATTGGAGTCAAGGGTCAGTTCGACAAGAGCACAAAATAATCACAACTGTTGGATGAAGATCAACAGACTGAGGTCACAACCAATCGAAACAAAGAACCACCTGAGCAGAATATTAGGATATCAACTAAAGCAAGAACTGAGTCGACAAGGCTAGCTGGATATGAGAGATTTCCATATCAAGTAGTCGATGAAAATGGTGACTTAATAGAAGAAGCAATGATGATGATGGCTGAAGCAGAACCTGACAATTTAGATTAAACCATGAATAATTCAAATTGGTTAGCAACCATGAAATAACTCAGGGCAATTGAGAATAACAAGACTTGGGAGCTTGTCGAAGAGTCAATCAAGAAGCCAATCGATGTGAAGTGGATTTACAAGCTGAAACGAATGCCAAACAATGAAATTTCCAAGCATAAGGCAAGACTAGTGGCAAGAGGTTTTCTGTAAAAACATGTTATTAATTTTGATGAAGTGTATGCACCTATTGCAAGTCTAGAAACCATTAAAATTGGTGTGTCGATGATAACATACAAAGAGTGAAAGATACATCAGTTGGATGTAAAGTCAGCATTTTTGAATGCACCTTTAGAAGAAGAAGTCTATGTCAGTAAACCACCAGGATTCGAAATCAAAGGGCAGGAGTCGAAGGTATACAGATTGAGGAAGGCTCTATATGGTTTGAAGAAATCCCTATGAGCTTGGAATAAGAGAATAAATAGCTTCCTGATTGAAGTAGGTTTTACAAAGTGTGTCTTTGAACGTGAAGTGTATGTCAATGATGCAGATAGGTTCGGTTGAATCATCTTATGCTTGTATGTAGATGATTTGTTGATTACAGATGCTAATGAAGCAGGGATAAAAAGAGTCAAGTCGAAGCTGGTACAGGAGTTTGAAATGTCCGACCTAGGAAATTTTTCATATTTCTTAGGGATGAAGTTCAAAGACATGTGTGAAGGAGTGTTCTTACACCAGAAGAAGTATGCCCAAGATATCTTAAAGAGGTTCAACATGAGAAACTTTAATGCAACTGCTACGCTAATAGAAACTGGGGCAAAGTTGAGGAAGGAGACCAATGATGAGTTTGTAAGTGCAACATTGTACAAACAAATCATTGGACCCTTGAGGTATCTTTGCAATACCAGGCCAGATATCTGTCAAAGTGTCAGACTGTTGAGCAAATTCATGGAGAAACCCTAAGACTGTCATCTCACTATAGTCAAGAAAGTCCTTAGATACATCAAATGTACGATTAATCATGGTGTGCTGATGCCAAGACAGGAGAAGACCAACACAAATGCAAAGGTATGTGGCTATACTAATTCAGATTTCAGTGGAGATCAAGATGAGAAGAAGAGTATTGCATGCTACATATTCATGATCGAAGGCGCTCCAATCTCATTGAGCTCAAGGAAGCAAGACATTGTGGCTTTGTCATCTTATGAAGCGGAGTACGTGGCTGCATCATATGCACCATGTCAAGCAACATGGATAAAGGTGTTGCTCGAAGAGCTCAAGGTAATGGAACCCAGGAAAATGAAGTTGTTTGTCGAAAACAAGTCAACTAATGAAATGGAAAATCATTCAGCGTGTCATGATCGAAGTAAACACATAGAGAGGAGGTATCATTTTCTTAGGGATCAAGTTAACAAAGAAAAACTTGAACTTGAGTATTGCAAGACAGAATAATAACTGGCTGATATACTTACCAAACCCCTGAAGAAAGTCAAGTTTGACAAGTTGAAGAAAAACATTGGGATGCGAAGTCTTGAAAACATGAATTAGGTGGTGTGTTAGTTGTAATTCATAATTTTGTAAGAAACTAGCATTCGACTGTGTCGAAATAGCTAGTCAAAGTAGTAGGAGTCAGCTGTATTCTACAGAGTCGAATACAACACATAGGTGTTATGTCAAAGTGTAACTTGTAGTTTCATATTTTGTACTTTTCAAGTTTTGGGCATGGGCTTTTGTTTACTATATACAGGCATGGTATGCTGTAAATAGAAACAACTTAACTCAATAAGGATTCCGCTTTTCACAAATTCAATTTATAGTATCTCTCTCTTTTCTCTCTTCTTCTTCTATCATCTTTCTTGAAAACCCTTTTGTTCCAACACGGTCCAGGTCAAATAATTATGTTTTGTAACATCTCTTATCCATGTATAACAACTTTAAATTTAAAAATTTGCCACCTCAGCATATTTGTATATGTGTATTATCATATGTGTGTGTATATATATATATATATATATATATATAAAAGATACATGAAAACTACCAATAGTGCTCTTCATTTTAAAACTATCTACACTTGCAAAAGGTTAAAATAGTAAAAAATTAGTCTTCCAATTAATTCACTCTATTTCAATCGCATGTTGTCAAGTGTCAAGCTTTTATTTGATGCTTTGTCAACTTTCATTTTTCCCTACACTTCCTACTTTTCCATTAACCATTTGATTCTTCTTTCAAATTAAATTAAATTTTCTTTTATATTTCTTTCTATTTTTATTTCATTATTTTATCTTTTCAATCCTTCTCGTAATTACTAATTTATTTTTGTTTTTTCCGATCTATCAACAATACAAATAAAAAAAAAAGTACACAGTGAATACATACAAATATTTTACACTTTTTTTAATTATTAATTTATTTTTGTTTTTCATATTTATCAATAATGTAAATGAAGAAACAAAAAAGACATGAATAAAAAAACAAAACAAAAGAATACAAATGAGTACAAACAAATGAAACAATTAAGTTAAAAAAATCTCAAAATTTAAATATATATAAAACTAGCTCATTTTATTATTTTAAAGTATGCAATTTTATTGTTTTCATTATATACAACTAAGTTAAAAAAATCTCAAAATTTAAATATATATAAATCTAGCTCGTTTTATTATTTTAAAGTCTGTAATTTTATTGTTTTCATTATATTTGTAAAAAGAAGATATATTTTATTTTTATTTAAAAAAAAAATTATAATATACAACAAATATACAAAATGATTGTATAATTTATTTTAAATTACCAAAGAAATAGAGTTTTTTTTTTACATTTTTTATGCATATTAAAAACTATTTGTAATATATTAATATGTATAATTATATTATATGATTATTATACTAAATATTTATTGATGCATAAATATATACAATGTTGACGTTATTTTTATTTTTACGACATATTCAATCAATTCTATTTTATTTATTATTATTAAAATACTAATTACTCTATTTTCAAATTTTAATAAAATTAAGAATGTATTTTATCAAATTGAATAATACTCAATAGGTGTACACACAACTAACTTACCATCTCATGGATTACTATAAAAAAATACCTATTTTAATTTAATTAACATTTATCTTTATTTGAGGCACAACATTTTTATTTTCACATTTCAAAATTTCTCTTTTTCTCACGTATCATTAGAAACAAAAATATATTTTATTTTAATTAGCATTTACCGTTATTTGCGATACAAAATTTTTAGTTTCAAATATCAAAATTTCTCTTTTTCTCATGAATCACTATCAGCAAAACATATATTTTAGGGTTAATAGTCATTTACCCCCTGCAATATAGGTGAGTTTTGATTTACCCCCCTTTAAAAAAAGTTTTTTGGATTACCCTCCTGAAACTTTAAAATTCTAAGTCTTTTGCCCCCCCAGGTAGAAAAATTACCCCCTGTAAAAAAAATTTTTATTTAGCCCCTGGTTTGGGGTACCCCAAAATTTCAGAGAGGAAATCCAAAATTATTTTTTTAAAGGGAGGTAAATCAAAACTTGTCTATATTGCAGGAGGGTAAATGACTATTAACCCTATATTTTATTATAATTAACAATTATCTTTATTTGAAACGCAAAACCGTTATTTTTAAAGGTTATATTTTCTCTTTATTTCTTACTCTATTTCACTGACAAATTTTCTTTTTGTATTATTATTTTTTAATATGAAAATTTTTCTTTTTGTATTATTATTATTTAATACAATTGAATTTATATAGTATTGATTATTTTATAATTAAGTAATTCATTTTAAATTTAAATATATATCTAAATACAATTTATATCATATTAAATAAATTTATGGATTAAATATACAACACGCCTTGCAATGTAGGCGGGTTTTACTTTACCCTGTAATGTTTTTTTTTTGGATTCCCCCTATAATATTTTTTTTGTTTGTTTTACCCCTTAAGCCCTAAATGTACAATTTGAACACTAAATTTGGGGATAACCTAAAAAAAAAATTACAGGGATAACTTTGATGCTTAGGAGGTAAAAGTCATAGAATTTTAACATTTCAAAGAGGGAATTCAATTTTTTTTACAGAGGATAAAGCGAGACTCGTCTACTTTGTATGAGATGTTGTATATTTAACCTTAAATTTATTTATGGAAGTGCACGTGTATCTTAATAGTTTTTTCATAAAAAAAGAAAAACAATTTAAATTAAAATTTTCATTGGCTTTCTAATTTAGATCATCGGCCACATAATATATTAAATCCAATGCATAGAATAATCTAGCAACACATAATCAATTATAACTCTAAGGTTTCGAGATGATCTCTGGGCTTAAGGTTAACTTTTTTAAAAGTCGGATCTATGGTGTTAACTTAGTGGTGGGTTCTTAGATGCGGTTGCGGATTTTTTATCTTGCGAGGTTTGTTGTCTGCCTTTTTCTTTCTTGAGTATTTTGGTAGGTGCCAATCCAAGAAGGGTGAAGTCGTGGAATCACGTTGTAGATAAGCTCAGGGCAGGTTAGCTTTGTGGAAGGGCAAGGGACTCTCTATTGGTGGAAGAGTTGCCCTTATAAACTCTGTTTTGAACGCCATGCCAATTTTCTCGCTATCATTTTTCAAGGCTCCTGTCAAAACTTTAAAGGAAATGGTTAGAATTCAGTCGAACTTCTTGTGGGGAGGCATGGAAGGTAAGAGGACTATTCATTGGGTTTCTTGGAAGAATGTTTGCAAAACTAAAAGTGATGTGGGCTTAGGTGTGAAGGATGTGGCTTTATTCAACAAAGCCCTCCTGATGAAGTGGAGATGGTGTTTCATAAGTGATAGGGAGGCCCTCTGGTTTGATCTCTTACAGTACAGGTACGAACACTCTAAAGGTTTGTTGGGGTTGGATGGTCTCAGGTACGCTGAAAAGAAGAACAGGAAGTTTGATTCGATTTGGTGGAGAGACGTAATGTCGATATGGGTTAGCAATGAATAGGTGGTGGATAAGTTCGCTTTGGCTATCGGAGGTAAGTTAGGAAATGGAAATCTCATTCCATTCTGGTCGATCAGGTGGTTGGGTGAGGATTTGCTCAGGGAAGTCTTCCCTCTGTTGCATAGCAGGTGTACAGAGGACAAGGTAGTCGTAGCTGATTTTGGGCAGTGGAATGTTAACGCTTGGCAATGGATGGTTATGGGGGAGAGAGATTCTACGATCTTAGCTTTAGCAAGTGAAGTCGAGAGGCTTTCAGAGTTGTTAAAAGACGTCGTTTGCGATCAAGGCCAGCAGAATCGCTTTTACTGGTGTTTAGCTTTGGATGGTTGTTTCTCGGTGTCGTCGTGCTATGATTTGCTTGCTGACAATGATGTTAATACTCAAAATTTTACCTCTGAATTAGAAGCGTTGAATGTTTTGTGGAGAGTGTTAATTTCGTCGAAGATTCAAGTCTTTATGTGGAGATTGGTGTGGGACAGAGTCGCCACCGTGGATCAATTACAGAAGCGTGGTATTGCAATTCAAGTAATCAACGGAGAGTGTGTGTTTTGCGGTAGTGATATTGAAAATTTTGTTCACCTTTTCTTGAGCTGTCCTTCTGCAGATGAAGTGTGGAAAGAGATTGAGAATTGGACAGGGGATGAAGTGAGAAAAGATTTTGGGTGCAGTAAATCTTTCCTGTCCTTTGGAAGGTGTAGTAGAAAGTTGGCTGGGAATGATGGTGGTTTTATCATTTGGGCTTTTTCAGTTTGGCTTATTTGGGCTAGAAGAAATAATCTAATTTTTAGGAATTCTTTGTCTAGTGTGGAAGACATAGTGTATTCTATCAAGCTGCATGTTTGGAGATGGCTTGGTTCTCGCTCTCTTTTGGTGAACCCTTGCTCTTTTTATGCTTGGTTTTATAACCCCCTTTGCTATATTAAATAGGTTTTTGTTGTACTTGGGTTGAGTACCCCTTGTACTCCTTTAATTCCATTGCCTTTTAAAAAAAATCAATTATAACTCTAAAATTTGTCATCTAAACATATTTGTATGTGTACAATATTCTCATAAAAAACAAAACAATTTAAATCAAATTTTTCATTGGCTTTCTATCAATAGAAAAAAGAATTTTCATTGGCTTTCTATTAATAGAAAAAAAAATATGCACTGAAAATTGATAGTATAAAATATTTTTATACAAACAATTAATTAAAAGTGTGTATCCCGCCAAATCACACGTTTAATTTTAAAATATTTATATAATATAAGAGAATATTATAATTTTATTAAATGATGTACACTATCTTTAATCTCTTCTATCAATAGGTTATCAATCATAGGCCTCGTAAATTGTATTTGGTTCAGGTCAAATAATTATGTTTTATAACATCTCTTATCCATGTATCACCATTTCAAATTTAAAAATTTGCCACTTCGGCATATTTGTATATGTGTACAATTTTCTCAAAAAAAAAACAATTTAAATCAAATATTCATTGGCTTTCTAATTCCACCTATAGATCATCAATCACAGGCTACCTATTTGTATTTGGTTCAGGTCAAATAATTTTGTTTTATAACATCTCTTATTCATGTATCATTATTTCAAATTTAAAATAACAACTCATTTAAAAAAATTATATTGTCATTATATTTTACATTGACTATACTTTAATATTTTGAGTATTCCCTTTACATTGACAAATTATTCCCCTTATTAATTTTTGTTACCCTTTTTCTTCAAGCTAACAATATTGTTTCTTTTCAGTTACAAAGCTACACGGTGGGTTTCGTGGCTACTGGTAAGGGGGTGTAAAGGGATATGGTGACGGGGGCAAATCGGGTTATGATGATTCGCATTTGGACAAAGGGGTCCGACCTAAACCTATGAAGGAAGCTGAGCAACCTTCCCGTGGCAGGTGCTTTGCTGAGGTTACTCATGGTGGAGGACTTCCTAAAGATGATTTCGTTAAACATCCTAGGCCACCCCAGCGACTTGCCTTTGAAGTTGGTAAGGATGATCTTAAGAGGTACGAGAAGGCGTATGTGGCTAAGGTGCTGAATCCTGGATCAACTTACAACATGCAAATGATTTTTCAGACTGAAGGTTATTTTGGTTTAAGGGTTACTTCTTTGGGAGCTAATCTTTGCTTGCTAGAAGAAGAAGAAGATGAAAGGGAGTTAAAAGCCTTAGTTGATAGCGCAAAATAATGGTTGGGTCAATGGTTCTCGGAGGTTAAGTCGTGGAGGGATGACGATGTGGACAAGGAGATGATCACGTGTTGCGTTTCTATGGCATTCCATGTCATGCTTGGTCTATTTTTTTCTTCGAATTTATCTCGTCTATGGTCGGTAAGTTTGTGTGTTGCGATGAGAATTCATCCGATTTTACGAAGATGGGCGTTGCTTGCATTATGATAAGGACTACGTGTGAGATGTTGAGTAATGAGGTGTTCAACGTAAAGATAAATGGAATATCGTTCAAAATTTATGTTGTTGAAGAAACTCATGGTCCAACTACGAGGATTATGAAGAGGGTTGTCTTTTCTTCTTCTTCTTCTCCAGATTCAGCTTACTCTGATAATCTTAAATTCACTGCTTGGGAGGAAGATGGTAGGAAGCTTGATGGGGATGGTGAAGATGATGAGTGTGTTGCTCGAGGCATTAGTTGTGATATGACCTCTCATGAAGCGTTTAAGGATCTTTGTTTAGAAGAATTTAATGTTTTAGAAAAGGAGAAGGGTGATGTCAAGCAAAAAATGGGTATCGAGTAAGTATAGCCAGGGCTTACTATTGAGGATATAGGTGAGAGCCAAGGTTTGCCTACCCATAGTCCTATAGGATATGGTGCGAAGTCAAAGCTTTGGTGGGGACCACTAGAGTTTCTGGGTTAGTGGATTCTTTTTTGGTTCGGCCCAAATTTCTTAGTATTTGCTTTGATAGTTTGGTCATGGCCCATTCTACTAAGGCCCACAAAACTTCTCTCCACGTGAGACGTAAGTCTAGGAAAGGGAAAATGTTTTCTGGGAAACGTAAGGATGTTGCCTCAAACGTTTCTTCTGAGTTAACGGGGGATCGTCTTCTTACTTTATGTGATTTGATACCGCTACCTCAGAATGACCTTATTGCTATTTCGTCGTCGTTTGTGAATTGATCTCTAGCCAAACCCATTGAGAGTGGAGCCTCTGATTCTTTTCTGGCTAAGGCAAGCAGCTGTTTCATTGACTAACAAATTAAGCCTACTAGGTCGAAATTGGAGCTGTAAGTCTCAGGTGATTCTAAAGTCAGATGTTTCTCTGTAACTGATTCGGAGGTTAATCAAGGTAATAAGAGGTTTTGGGAGGCCATGGATTCTAAGGTATCTAAGAAAGTATGGGAGATTATCTCGTCTTTGGGGATATTAGGAGAATATCGTGATGAAGTGTTTGAAGCTCAAATCTGTAAGATGGGGGAGAGGGATAAAGAAGGGACGTTAAAGAGGGAGACAGACAAAGATGTGCATAAATGAATGTTATGTAATTGAACATCAGGGGGGAGGCAATGTTGTCAAGATAAAAAGGATTGCTCATATCATTTAAACTGGTAAGGTTGATGTTTGTTTTTTTACTGGAAACTAAAATCAGCAAGTTAGATTTCAATCTGGTTTCTTCTTTTTGGGGGGATGAAGATGTGGAATGGTCAGAGTTAGGCTCTATGTGGGCAGCGGGTGGTTTGGTTATCATGTGGAAAAAAATCTTCTAAATCTTCTGTTTAGCTTTAGAGGGGACATATACGTGGGAGTTAGAGCCAACTGGTGGGGAGATGATTACACCTTTGTAAAAGTCTACTCTTCGTGCAATTTTGATCTCAAGAAGAGGTTGTGGGCGATTTGTTGAAGGTTAAAGGAAATTCCTTTGGAGGAAAGTGAATTGTGGGGGGCGATTTCAATGCGATGACTTGTATCAATAAAAGAAAGGGTGTATATGAGAGGGTTAGTAGAGGAGAGATAAATGGTTTTTGTTGTTTTATTGTTGAGCTTAACGACATCGATGTACCTTGTATTGGTGGGCGTTACACTTGGTTTAACAAGGCAGGATCGACAATGAGCAAAATCGACAGATTCCTTATTTGAGATGGTTTATCAGATCAGTGGAAAATTATGGGTCAACATATTGGTAACAAGGATGTTTCGGACCACTGTCCAATTTGGCTTAAAGCTTGCAATGAAGACTGGGACCCAAAACCTTTCAAATTTAATTGTAGTTGGATCAAGCATGCTGAGTTTGTTAACTTCGTCAAAAAGGAATGGTTGTCTTAAAGATAACAGGGAGATTATGTTTTTAAGCAGAAGCTTGAGATGTTGAAGGGCAGCCTGAAAAGGTGGAACGTAGATGTTTTTGGGTGGCTTGATTTGAAGGTAAAAGATGCTGTGCAGGATCTCAATGAGCTGGATTTTCTTGTTGGGAACTCTAGCGGTATTGAAGCGGAGGAGTTGGCGATGAAAAGGACAAATGCTACTTTTGAAATGTGGAATCTTCTCAATATGAAAGAGAGTATGTTGAGACAGAAGTCAAGAGCTTTATGGCTGCAAGATGGCGATAAAAATTCTAACTTCTTTCATAGAGTTATACGAGGTAGGTTCAGAAGAAATCACATTTCCTACATGTTGTCTGATGAAGGAAGAAATGAGGGAATGTTAGAGGTCAAAAGGGAAGTCAGTAGATTCTTTAAGAAGAACTTTAGAGAGGAAGAAGGAGTCAGACCGGTTATGAGCGGAATCGAATTTGGGCGTCTTTATGACTCTGGCCGCTTGTCGATTGAGGCATCGTTCTCGGAAGAAGAAGTTAAGGAGGCTGTTTGGAGTTGCAATGGGTTTAAAAGTCCTGGCCCTGACGGATTCTCTTTCAGTTTTTTTCAAAATTGTTGGGAGATTGTTAAGACGGCTGTTATCCGATTCATTGAGGATTTCTTTGTTAATCTGACTCTTTCAAAGGCAGCCAAGGCTTCATTCATTACGCTAGTGCCTAAAGTTGTTAGTCCGGAGATATTGGTGAGCTTTCAACCTATATGTCTTATAAGTGCTTTTTAGAAAATTTTGTCAAAGATTCTTGCTGCTCGTCTGAAGAAAGTTATTGGCAGCCTTATCTCACCTCAACAGATTTCTTTTGTATCTGGAAAGAGCATGTTTGATGGGGTGGTTGTGGCAAATAAGATCCTGGATTTGGCGAAGCGTACCAACATGGAGTGTTTGTTGCTGAAGGTTGATAAACGAGCCTATGATTGTGTTTGCTGGGATTTTTTGAGAACTTTGTTGAAGAGTATGAACTTTGGAGATATGTGGCTCATGTGGATGGAGTCTTTGGTTTTCAGTGGCTCAATGTCGATTCTCGCCAATGGCAGTGCGACTAAGGATTTCAAGGTGGGGAAAGGGTTAAGGCAAGCTGACCCTTTGTCACCTTTCCTTTTCATTATAGTTATGGAAGGATTAACAAAGTTGATGAAAAAGGCTGTGGATCTGAGTATTTTTAAGGGATTTTCAGTGGATGAAGAAACTACTTATAGCGTGATTCAATTTACGAGCAATAATCTTTTTGTAGGGGAAGGAAAATGGGAGAACCTTTTTTGCATAAAGGCTCTTCTTAGGGGCTTCAAAATGGTGTCGGGGCTGAAAGTTAATCTTTTTAAAAGTAGCTTAAGCAGATTTAATTTGAAGAATGTTTTCCTTGAAGCGGCTGCAACGTTTCTTCATTACACGGTAAGTCTGCTTCCTATTAAATTTTTGGGCATCTTGGTTGGTGTTTCGCCGCGAAAAGTGAAGGCTTGGAAAGTTGTTTTAGAGGTTCTTAGAAGTAGGTTGGCTGTCTGGAGGGGGAAGCATTTGTCGATCAGGGGAAGAGTGATCATGATAAATTTTGTGTTGAATGCGCTTCCAATTTACACACTTTCGTTTTATAAGGGTCTTACGAATATTTTAAAGGAGTTGATCAATATTCAATCGAGGTTCTTGTGGGGAGGCAATTCTAACCGTCGTCATATTCATTGGGTAAGTTGGAAGACTGTTTGCTCTTCGGTGGGCTAGAGATCAATGATTTATCCTTGTTTAACAAAGCTTTTCTTCTTAAATGGAAGTGGAGAATCATTTCAGAAGAAAACGCGCTTTGGAAAGATATTTTGGAGCATAAATATTCGGCGTCAAATTCTAATTTGACTTTTGATGTTATGTGTCATGCCGGTTCGAGAGCATGCAAAAAGGATTCCATTTGGTGGCGTGATTTAATGTCAATTAGTTTCAATAAGGAGAAGGAGGTGGACATGTTCATCGAGAATATTCGAGGTAACATGGATGACGGGAGAAGGATTTCGTTTTGGCAATGCAAATAGATAGAAAATCAATCTCTCAAGGACGCTTTCCCGGGGCTGTTTAAAGTCTGTTCGAACCGTTGTTGCAGCGTGGCCACTGCTGGTTTTTGAAGTGGTTTGAACTGGCAGTGGAATGTTTCTTTCCCTATTTTCCCTTCTGGATCTGCTCTTGCATCAGATTTAGAGGAGCTCAATGCTCTGTTAGATGATAGATTCACTAAGAGCAATGGCGTGGATTCGTTCGTCTCGTCTCTAGTGGATAAGGAGGTTTATACTGTCAGCTCTTGTTACTCAGCTCTTCTGCAAGCTAGTCAGCAGGAATCGTTAGTTAGTGATAACGTCGCTTGGGCCCTAAATCTCTTGTGGAAATCGAAAGTCTATTCTAAAGTGCACATATTTTCGTGGAGGCTATTTTTTGGATATAATCGCGACTAAGGAACAGTTGGTTAAAATAGGAATCAATTTTCGAGGTAATGATTTAAATGGTGTGTTGTGTAATAGTTTTATTGAATCTTCTTCGCATCTCTTTTTGTCCTGCGAAAAGTCTAAGATCGTGTGGAGGGGAGTGGAAAAGTGGTTTGGTTTAGAGTCGGGTTCACATAATCGCCGTGCGGATGAGTTTGTCCGTTTTTCTAGCATTTTGGGTAAGGAGGTTGGAACTTTATAGGTTCCTTTATTTGGCATATCGTGGCATGGGTGATATGGAAGGGTCGAAATACTTGCATATTCAACAATAAGGTTTCGATGCATTGGAGTTGATTCATTCGTGATAGTTCCTGGACTGGCTGGAATTTTGGTAAAACAAAGGTTATTCATTGTTGTGTCAAGGTGCTGATGTTGCAACATTGAAGTCTTAACACTGGGCTGTGTTAAGTTGTTAAATGCTGAAGATGGATGTCTGATGTCACACAGGTGATGTTGTAACATCAGACCTGCAGAATTAATAACAGCAGGACATGTTATTAGGGCACGCGTATTAGCTGGAATTGTGGAGAGTGGTTGACTCATTGGATGAGAATATCTTGGGATAGATATTTTCTGTTACATGGGAGATTTGATTGCAGGTCTGTTGGAGAATTAAAAGGTTGAAGATTTAAAAAGATTTTGGGGATAAAATCTGTTTTGAAGATTTAGTTTTAATTAACAAATCTGATCAAATATTGTGACAAGTCCAAGCCCAATTCAGGAGCTATATAAAGCGCACAAGACCAAAGCAAAAAGTACAGAAATACGGGAAGAAGATCAAGAGCAGAGGCTGAGTGTCTTGAGTATTTTGTACAAGGTGTATAACCAGAATTCTAGGGTGAATTGCTGTGTCGTATTCTGTCCTCTCTAAAGCTGTGAAGCAAAGAGAGTTGTATTACTTGATCAAAGCTGTGAAGCAGAATCAAGGGTTCTCAAAGAGGTTTAGGGATTGAGTAGTGTTCTCATATCTAAGTGGTTTCTTAGGTAGAAAGTCACTAGTAGGAATTAAGATTAGGAGATTGTCAACTGGGTTGTTGAGTCTGTAATTTAATTCTATAAATAGTGAAATTCATCCCTGGCTTGGTAGCCCCCAGACGTAGGTAGTTAGACCGAACTGGGTGAACAAATCATTGTGTTGATTTATTTACTGTTATTGCTGTCCATTGTGCAGAGTGTGTTGTTGTGACATCGCACCTTAACATCACACGTCTGGTACCAGAATTTCAATTGGTATCAGAGCAGGCATCATGTCTGGCTCTGGGTGAGATCTGGGGAAGATACTTTCTGGTGTGAAGATGGACAAAGAGGTTGGAGGATTTGTCAACAGACCCCCTATATTGGATGGCTCAAACTATGAGTATTGGAAGCCTAGAATGACTACTTTCTTAAAGTCATTGGACAACAGAGCTTGGAAGGCTGTCATTAAAGAATGGAAAGCTCCTGTGGTGTTTGAAAAAGATGATGCTGGCAAAGATAAAGAGGGCACCTCAAAGCTGAAGCCGGAAGAAGAATGGACCAAGGAAGAAGATGAGCTTGCCCTTGGAAATTCCAAAGCTTTAAATGCAATCTTCAATGGAGTGGATAAGAATATTTTCAGGTTAATTAATACATGTGAGGTTCCTAAGAAAGCATGGGATATTTTGAAGGCCACTCATGAAGGAACATCTAGAGTTAAGATGTCAAGACTCCAGCTTCTAACATCGAAGTTTGAGAGTCTGAAGATGAAGGAAGAGGAGACTATCCATGACTTCCATATGAGTGTGCTTGAGCTGGCTAATGCATCCAGTGCCCTTGGAGAAAAGATGTCAGAAGAAAAGCTTGTAAGGAAAATCCTGAGGTCTCTTCCTAAGAAGTACAAGATGAAGGTAACTGCCATTGAAGAATCACAAGACATCAGCAAGATGAGGGTTGATGAGCTCATTGGATCTCTTCAAACTTTTGAGCTTGGTTTGAATGAGGAAGAACCTGAAAAGAAGCCCAAAAGTATAGCCTTGGTTTCCACTCCTGCAGAAGTTAAGAAAGTTACAGATGATGAGTCTCAGGAGGATTTGTCTCAAACCATAGTTATGTTGGGAAGACAGTTCAACAAAGTGTTCAAGAGGATGAACAATAACTCCAGGCCTAATGTCAGGAACATCTCTTCTGACAACAGCAAGGCAAAAGAGAAGGATGAAAAGAAGACTGCCCAAGATAAAGGAGTTCAGTGCCTTGAATGTGAAGGGTATGGACATGTCAAGAAAGAGTGTCCCACATTCTTGAAGAAGCAGAAGAAGGGCATGACAGTTTCCTGGTCTGACTCTGATAGTGAAAGTGAAATTGAGTCAACAAAGCATGTTACAGCTTTAACAGGAATTGTTGAACCTGATGATGATAGTGATGGAGAAGTCACTTATGATGAGCTAGCTTTAACCTACAAAGAGCTGTGCTTAAAGAGTGTTGAACTATGTCAGGAGAGGAATCAACAGAAGAAACAGATTGCTCAGCTAGAGAATGACAAAGATGAATTGGAAAAAGAAGTCTTATGTGTCAAAGCTCATCTTAATCATATGACTAAATCTGTTAGAATGTTGAACAGTGGGACAGCCACTCTTGACAAGATACTACAGTCAGAAAAAGCTGCTGGAGACAAAGCTGGGATAGGTTATGTGGCTGAGGATAAGGGAACTTCAGAAGCAAGCACTTCAGGTTCAAAGAAGGAAGTGTCACAACCTTTGTCTCAACATCAGCCAAAGAAGCAGGATCCTACACCTAAGAAAGCTGATGTTTCACAACCTAAGAAGATTGAGAAGAAGACTGGTCCTAATCAGAAGAGAAAGCAGCCACAAGGAGCTAGTCAGTATATGCCCCCACAACACCACAAGAGCATGCAAGCTGCTCAGTTCAAACAGCACATGTCTTATCAGGTGTCTCAACATCAGGGGTATGGTTACACCAATGTTGTTCCTCATATCTATGGAAGAAGAAAGCCACACCATCATGGGAGACAATCCAGGAAACAGCATTCTCAGCCTCCTTATGGAAGAAGATACCAGCATAATAGAAGGCATGCCAGTTATGGTAGGAGGAGACCACATTATGGATGGCAGCCTAAGCAATCTCATCATGGCAGAAGATTCAGAGATGAAGGGTGAGATGCTTTTATTGTGGAAGGTTTGGACATATACAGTACTCTTGCTACAAGCTGCATGGATACCCTCAGCCTCAAAACAGATGGAGAGAGTACAGGCCCAAAGTTGTTAAACAATGGGTACCTAAGGAGAAGGTGAAGTGCTTATTGGCTCACATGGCTGACAAAGAGTTTAAAGAAGGAACATGGTATTTTGACAGTGGGTGTTCCAAACACATGTCTGGATATAGATCCATGTTTGCTGAATTTAGCACTTGCCCCTCTCTTGAAGTTATTTTTGGTAAGGGGAATAAAGGAGTTGTTGAAGGTATTGGAAAAGTACAAGGACCTGAACTTGACAATGTCTATCTTGTCAATGGTTTGAATGCAAATCTAATAAGCATCAGCCAATTATGTGATGATGGTTACTTAGTCAGCTATACTAAAGATAAATGTGTTGTAACTAATGAGAAGGGTGAAGCTATAATGACTGGGGCAAGATCTAAAGACAATTGCTATCAGTGGATTCATCAAACTGAAAGCCAGTCTGGTGATGATGAAGTCAATGATGTAACATTAGATGGTGAAATCAAGTGTGAAAGTATGGTGAAAAGTCAATCTGGGTTAATGACTTATGCTGCTGGTACTCCTAAGATTGATGATGTGTTAAAAGTCAACTTGAGTAGTCAGTTATATGAGCAAGATGAAGGAGTCAACAATGCTGATGGAAGGATCAAAAGTTGTGACCTTAGGAAGTGTTTGGAGCTGAATACTTACAAGGCCAAGAAAGATGACAACCTGACTAATGACTCCTATAGTTCAGAAGAAAAATTTCACAAATTGACAATCCGTAGGTTGGTAGATGCAGATGCTAGAGCTGATGTTAAAACATCTCAAGTCAAGAAAGGTACTTCTAGCCTTAAAATAAAGAAGAGTGATGATGAACTAATTGCAAAAGTGGTTCATAGGGTTGCTAAACGACTGAAATCAAGGAAGAGGAAAGCTATTGAGTCACCTCTAAAGATGAGAACTGATAAGCAGAAGATCTATGTGGATGGTACTACAAAATCCAGGAGTAAAGTGTTCATCTCTTCCAGAAATAGGAAGATCAGAGATAAGTATGATGAAAATGTCCAGGATATCTCTCAAATAAAGGAAGCCGTTGGTGTTAGAACTTCTGAGAAAATTCAAAAGGCCATACTAGATAACATTCCTGTGCTTTTCATAAAATGGTGGAAGTATGTTCTGGAAAAAGAATTTGGTATAGATACTCTGGATATGGTTGAGTTTGCTAGGATATGGTTCAGAGAGGGTGTGGGAACTTATGGTATTCAGGTGTGTATGTTAACCTGACTAAGCTGCTCTGACTGTGTTTTTTTTGGGAGCTTCTTGAAGGACTTCTTTGTGCAATGAGTCCTTTGGATGGTGAAGCTGATGTCCCAAAAGATGTTGTAACATCACGTTTGCTGGTGGTTATATCTGGAAGATGATTAAGATTGGACATGTGGAAGAAGTGTTTCTGTTTATGTGAATTAGAATGTGAAGTTTAGCATGACTACTGATTTTGAAGACTTCACTAGTATCAATAACTACTGGTGGATGTAATGGTAGAGGTATTGTGATCTGATCATTATCTCTTGAAGAGTCTGGATCTCAGTAAAGCTTTTAAGTAAGCTGAGATTTTGTGGAGTTTGTGACACAGTGTTGAGTTTGGATTATTTTGATAGTAAATCCAGTAGTGGAGCATATGTAATACCCTGGTGTCAAGAGTGTCAAGAGTATCCTTGGTGAAGGATGTCTTTGTTCTGGATCTGAAACTTAGTGCTTACATTATATCTAAGGAGCATCTGCATAGTCATACGGGAGAATGATGAAGTAGAAGGTTTGCCTTGGATGGAGAAGTTGATCAGGAAGTCTGAAGATGAAGATTATGATAGGGAATGACTGTCTGTGGAAAAAGGGATAGTGGTACCAAAATGAATGTGCTCAGCAAGTGTGCTCAAATGTTCATATTCATCTAGAGCATTTGTTAATTATGACAGGGGGAGTACTTGTCCATGGATTTTGCAGCAAAGGGTGTCATAGGACTTACTTGTTGAGGTTTGTCAAATTGTGGCTAAAAAGGGGGAGAAATAGCCAAGAGAGTCAAGAGTATCAAAGAAGGTCAAGTGCAGAAGTTGTGATGCAGAAGTACAGTTATTGAGGGGGAGTTTAGACTGAGCTGCTAGTGAAGATATCATAGCATTTGAAGAGTGCAGCCAGGCAGACATCAAGGGGGAGAAGTGCTGCACATTGTGAGCTACTGAACAGCTGCGATGCTGGTTCATGTTTTTGAGGGGGAGCACCAATTGGCTGTTGTCAATAATGAAGATGGTGCTGCAGCAGATCTAGTAATGAAGACTATGAAGATTGTCAAACTGCTGCTGATGAAGTGTATCTCAAAACTTTTGAAGATTATTCCGCTGCTGAAATCTCTGAAGGTGCAGAGTGCAGAAGTTGATTGCAGAATGCAGAGATTGTTTTAGCCAAAATTAGCCAAAGGGGGAGATTGATAGTTCCTGGATTGGCTGGAATTTTGGTAAAACAAAGGTTATTCATTGTTGATGTCAAGGTGCTGATGTTGCAACATTGAAGTCTTAACACTGGGCTGTGTTAAGTTGTTAAATGCTGAAGATGGATGTCTGATGTCACACAGGTGATGTTGTAACATCAGACCTGTAGAATTAATAACAGCAGGACATGTTATTAGGGCACGCGTATTAGCTGGAATTGTGGAGAGTGGTTGACTCATTGGATGAGAATATCTTGGGATAGATATTTTCTGTTACATGGGAGATTTGATTGCAGGTCTGTTGGAGAATTAAAAGGTTGAAGATTTAAAAAGATTTTGGGGATAAAATTTGTTTTGAAGATTCAGTTTTAATTAACAAATCTGATCAAATATTGTGACAAGTCCAAGCCCAATTCAGGAGCTATATAAAGCGCACAAGACCAAAGGAAAAAGTACAGAAATACGGGGAGAAGATCAAGAGCAGAGGTTGAGTGTCTTGAGTATTTTGTACAAGGTGTATAACCAGAATTCTAGGGTGAATTGTTGTGTCGTATTCTGTCCTCTCTAAAGTTGTGAAGCAAAGAGAGTTGTATTACTTGATCAAAGCCGTGAAGCAGAATCAAGGGTTCTCAAAGAGGTTGTTCTTTGAGTGGTTTTAGGGATTGAGTAGTGTTCTCATATCTAAGTGGTTTCTTAGGTAGAAAGTCACTAGTAGGAATTAAGATTAGGAGATTGTCAACTGGGTTGTTGAGTCTGTAATTTAATTCTACAAATAGTGAAATTCATCCCTGACTTGGTAGCCCCCAGACGTAGGTAGTTAGACCGAACTGGGTGAACAAATCATTGTGTTGATTTATTTACTGTTATTGTTGTCCATTGTACAGAGTGTGTTGTTTTGACATCGCACCTTAACATCACACGTCTGGTACCAGAATTTCAATTCGGTTCAATTCGAGTCATGGAGATGTTTATGTTCTGTACTTAGTTCTTTTTTCAAATGGTTTGTTGCACCTGTTTCTTGTCTAAAGCGAATGTAATATTCCCGTCGTTGTATTTGTCTTAGGCTATTGTGAATGAAGTTTATTGCCTATTAAAAAATTAACTAATTCGGCCGCTCCAAATTTAACGTTGAGCTACAAGTTTTTCCTAATCATTTTTTTTTTAATTTTAAAAAGTCTCAAAGCACAATTATATATAATTATGTATTGTTATTTTCTTTGCCTTAATTTGAGAAATTTTGGATACATACTTTTATTCTTTACTTTAAAATTCTACCGAAATATAAATAAAATAATGTAACATTTTTCTTTCTTATTTTACAAAAATATATTGTAAGTTAAACAGAAAATAAAAAATTTGTTACATTTCTTTATCATAATTAATCATTTCTTTATAAAAAAAATCATTTATTCAATTTCATACCATAAATTTATTTACATTAATATTTATCTCTTACTAATAATATCTTCACTTTTAGCTAGAACATAAATGGTATTTAAATAAAATTATCATATAGATAAATTTCAAGAACCCATTTCTTTCTATTTAAAAAAAAAAGTATTCATTACTTTCTCCCTTTTTCTTCTAAACTAATAAAAATTTTATATAAACATATAATAAATTAACAACGCTAAACACACCTATGAAAAAATTAATTCAGTCTTCTTATATAACTTATTTTATTTTCATCGAGGTACGAATGTTCTCTAATAATTTTTTTTTAATGTTACTAAATTATAGTGTATTTTTGACTGATAAATTATATATTATTGTATATTTGAATAATTTATGTCATCATTTCATATATAGTATTTATCTTAATTATTTTATATATATATAACAATTCCTAATGAAAATATCACAGCAGCATTGAAAAAATTCAGAGTAAAAAAGAAAACCTAATATTGGCCATTACTATGTGTAAACATTTTCCTCTTAAATATGATTATATGATTAATAGAAGTAACCTATACAATATCAAAAATCATCTATCAAACATATATTTTCATTCCATATAAAGTAGACGTTTGTATTTATGTATAATTCACATAATTAAAACTTGTGTAGTTTAAAATAAGAAAAATGCTATTTTTACACTAAATTTTTACACCAATACAATGAACAGTAAATATTATAATAAAATATATAGTTTTAAAAATATAGAAAAAAGATTTTATTTTTTATTTTTTATTTAAAGATTAAATGATACTACTATATGTTATTGTTGGCGGAACAATTGAGAGGGTCAACGAGAGAGCATTTCTTATTTGGGACACACCTTTGTGAGAGACACACCACATACTCACCTAAAATCTTAAGGTGATTGGTGGATGGGTTCTCTCACTTATATAGTGTTCAATCTTCTCTTTTCTAATCAATGTGGGACTTCTTCCTCACACTTGATTCTCAACACTCTCCCTCAAGTGTGAGTTTATACACAATGCCCCCCTCATGTGGAAGCTCTCTCTTCCACATACACTTGTATCACCGTTGAACTCAACGGAACACCTTCTACCCACACCTGTGGGAAGTGTTTTCGATACAAGTAAGCCGATCCCTTTCTCGAACTAAAGGCTCACGATATCATTGTTGGCGGAACAATCGAGGGGGTCAACGAGGGAACATTTCTTATTTGGGACACACCTTTGTGAGAGACACACCACATATCCACCTAAAACCTTAAGGTGATAGGTGTGTGGGTTCTCCCACTTATATAGTGTTTAATATTTCCTTTTCTAATCAATGTGAGACTTCTTCCTCACACTTGATTCTCAATACTCCCTCTCAAGTGTGAGTTTATACACAATGCTCCCCCTCACGTGGAAGCTCTCTCTTCCACATACACTTGTATCATCGTTGAACTCAACGGAACACCTTCTACCCACACCTGCGGGAAGTGTTTTCGATACAAGTAAGCCGGTCCCTTTCTCGAACCAAAGGCTCATGATACCATTGTTGGCGGAATAATCGAGGGGGTCAACGAGGGAGCATTTCTTATTTGGGACACACCTTTGTGAGAGACACACCACATACTCACCCAAAACCTTAAGGTAATAGGTGTGTGGGTTCTCTCACTTATATAGTGTTTAATCTTCCCTTTTCTAATCAATGTGAGACTTCTTCCTCACACTTGATTCTCAACACTCCCCCTCAAGTGTGAGTTTATACACAATGCTCTCCCTCATGTGAAAGCTCTCTCTTCCACATACACTTGTATCACCGTTGAACTCAACGGAACACCTTCTACCCACACCTGCGGGAAGTGTTTCGATACAAGTAAGTCGGTCCCTTTCTCGAACCAAAGGCTCATGATACCATTGTTAGCAGAACAATCGAGGGGGTCAACGAGGGAGCATTTCTTATTTGGGACACACCTTTGTGAGAGACACACCACATACTCACCCAAAACCTTAAGGTAATAGGTGTGTGGGTTCTCTCACTTATATAATGTTTAATATTCCCTTTTCTAATCAATGTGGGACTTCTTCCTCACACTTGATTCTCAACAGTTATGAGCTGACAAAATAATACTATTGGAGAAAAACGACAAATTAGAAGCAATGAAGGACAGATGACAAACGATCCTAGTATTGTGGAACCAAGGAAAGGTAAGAGGGTGAAAATCCCTAACAGAAAATATTATGTGGGTCAGCATATATAGGAAGGCACGATGGAATAAGAAGGCAGGCAGCAAGTGATACATTCTCTCTTCCTCTAGTGGCATTCTTTGTGAATGATTTCTTTCTCTTTCCATTAATTTTGTAATGTTTCCATTTCCATTTTTTTCCATAGATGTTTCCTTGGACTTGTTGTAATTAATGAAGTTATAATTGCACTTGGTTGTTTCTGTGTTCTGTTAAAATCTTTTTTGAGTACTGTTACATTTGGTGCTTTCATTCTCCTTACCATGGCAGAAAATACTCGTATGAAAGGCTTGGAAGCTGCAATCAACGACATTAACGCCACGATGCAGAAGATGATGGAAGACGCCGACGCACGTCATAACGACTACATGCAACACCGTCATGTCGATATGACTCGAATCGAGCGAGTCGGGGCACAACTTGGCAGCTTACAACTCTCTTCTGCTTTGAATGGTAGCTTGAACTTCGTTGGTTTGTCACGGCAGCAACCTTTCCAGATGCGTAACGTGAAGCTCGATTTTCCCAGATTTGACGGCACTGAGGTATTAAACTGGATATTTAAAGCTGAGCAATTTTTCGATTATTACTCTACGCCAGATAATCACCGACTCACCATAGCAGCAGTACATTTAGATAAGGATGTGGTGCATTGGTATCAAATGGTTACTCGTAACAACCCTTTTATATATTGGGTAACTTTTACACGAGCACTGGAATTTGAATATGGCCCTTCCCCATATGAATCTCCACGACCCACACTTTTCAAACTATCAAAGACCTCAACAATTAGTGAATATTACTCCACCTTCACAAACCTTGTTAATCGCACCCAAGGCCTCTCACCTGATACAATCTTGGATTGCTTCATCACTGAGCTTAAGCCTGAGATCTGTCGTGATGTCATAGCCCAAAACCCCACCTCTCTCTCTCACGCCCTTTCCTTGGCCAAACTATTTGCAGAAAAATACACCCTCTTCACAAAACCTTACCCACAAACCTCAAAGCCTGTTTACAACCCAAACCCGCACTCTTTGACCCGACCCACCAATGCCATTTTTCCCACTCCACCGACCCGACCCCAAACCCAAACACCAATTCCCAAACCTCGTCCCATTCGTAGCATCACTGCCGCTGAGATTCAACTCCGGCGTGACAAGGGCCAATGCTTCTACTGTGATGACAAATTCACACCCAACCATCGTTGTCCAAGCAAACACTACCTGCTTCTCCAAGTTGATGATCCCAAACCACTAGAGCAAGAGACAGACCCACCAGATGATGATCCTTTACTTCAGATGCTTGAATTAGAGCACCATCTTTCATTCAACGCCCTCAACGGAGCGCATAGTGCAGGCACACTTCGTTTTCAAGGGAAAATTCTAGGAGTACAAGTACAGGTTCTCCTTGACAGTGGTAGTTCCGATAATTTTCTAAAACCACACATAGCTCAGTGTTTGAAATTGGCAATTCAAGAAGCTCCTCAATTTCAAGTCCTGGTAGGAAATGGTAGCACATTGACGGCTTCGGGATTGATTCAGGACTTACTAGTCACGATACATGGCCACACTCTCCACCTCCCAGTGTATTTGCTACCTATTACTGGTGCTGATTTGGTACTAGGAGCACCATGGCTTAAGACTCTAGGTCCTCACATTGCAGACTATGATGCCTTATTGATTAAATTCTACTGCAACAACAATTTCAACACTCTTAGAGGAGATCAATTCATGGAACCAGGCCAGTTTCAATTTCATCATATCCGTCATCTCTATAACATACACTCTATTGACTTGTCATATACTCTGCAATTCTAATCCATAGCGCCATCATCATCATCATCTGCTGCTCTTGATAATTTACCGGATGATTTAGCTGCCTTGTTGCACATTTATTGGAGGGTGTTTGAGGAACCTAATCATTTACCACTGCCAAGGGCACAAGATCATTCGATCCTTCTTATTGATGGTAGTAACCCAGTTAAGGTCAAACCATATCGATATCCACATAGTCAGAAGGCAAAAATTGAACGAATGGTTTCTGATATGTTACAACAAGGTATTATTCAACCTAGTACTAGCCCTTTCTCATCCCCGATTTTGCTAGTTAAAAAGAAAGATGGATCATGGCGATTTTGCACTGATTATCATGCATTAAACGCAATTACAGTCAAAGATAGCTTTCCAATACCAACGGTTGATGAGTTGTTGGACGAACTGTTTGGAGCTGCTTATTTTTCTAAATTAGATTTGAGATCCGGCTACCATCAAATCTTAGTTAATCACGAGGATCGACATAAGACCGCTTTCCGCACGTATCAAGGATTGTATGAGTGGCTTGTCATGCCATTTGGATTATCCAATGCACCGACTTCGTTCCAAAGTCTTATGAATTCTGTTTTTCGAGACCAATTACGCAAGTTTGTATTAGTCTCTTTTGATGACATACTTGTGTACATCCCTTATTCGTCTGCACACCTTGAACACTTGGAGGTTGTCTTAAAGCTGCTAGAACAATATGAGTTATTTACCAAGCTTTCCAAATGTTGCGTTGGCCTTACTGCAGTGGATTATCTAGGTCATACCATCTCCAACCAAGGTGTTGAAATGGATAAATCTAAGGTTCAAGTTGTCATGGAATGGAAAGTTCCTTCTTCTCTGAAACAACTTCGAGGGTTCTTAGGATTATCAGGTTATTACCGGCGTTTTATTCGCAATTATGCTGTCATTGCCTCACTCCTCACTGAACTTCTAAAAAAAGATTCTTTTCATTGGACTTCAACAGTTACTGAAGCTTTCGATAAACTCAAACAGGCAATCACAAAAGCCCTAGTTTTATCATTACCAGATTTCAGATTGCCTTTTACTCTTGAAACTGATGCTTCCGGTTCCGGTATTGGTGCGGTGCTCAGTCAAGAACGTCATCCCATTGCTTATTTTTCAAAAAAAAATGTGCCCTTGAATGCAAAAGCAATTTGCGTATGTCTGGGAACTCTACGCTATTACAGAAGCTTTGGCGAAATTCCATCATTATCTGATTGGTCATAAGTTTATTATCAAGACTGATCAACGCAGCCTCAAATCCCTCACTAATTAGTTTATTCAAACACTCGAAAAACAACACTGGCTTCATAAGTTTCTTGGATACGACTTTACCATAGAGTACAAACCAGGAGCGGAGAATATTGCAGCTGATAGTCTCTCACGCTCATTCTGTTTAGCTCTATCAGTACAAACACCTCAACTTGTTTCCATGATTCATTCAGCTGTGAATGAAGATCCTGTGTTGGTAGAGATTAAGAATCAATGCTTATTGGGTATATGTTCTACGCCTCACTATCAAGTCAAGCATGATATATTATTCTAGAAGAATCGATTGGTCATTCCTCAACAGCCTGAATTGATCAAACTCATTCTCACTGAATTCCATTCTTCAACTGTGGGAGGACATGCTGGAGTTACACGCACTAAAGCGCACATCGCGACTCAACTTTATTTTATTATTGATCGTACCTGGATCAGACAGTGATGGTGGCCAACGACGTCTGGAACGGCAACTCCAGTGATGGTGAGAGGCGGTGGGGGGTGTACCTGCAAGGTACTCCGACGCTCAAGTGAGAGAGTGTACAGAATATCAGCAAATACAAGAAGTGAGAATGGTAGGAAGAAAAATGTCTAACCTGACCCTCTCAAATGAGAGGGTATTTATAGAGAGCCCCCAGCGCGGGGCCAACGGTTACCTGCAATGGGCTGGATCAACTAGGCCCACTCCAAGTAACTGCTAGGGCTTACGTGTAGTAGTGAAGACCAGCACGTGGGCTTCGCCCTAGAGTAACTGCTCCTAGATTTCTAGAAGTAGGGCAGACCGAATCTTTCGGAAGTGGGAGGTTACTTGGAACGTGTCCACGCGGGATGGACCGTTGGGTGCTCCTCGCGGGGATGAGCCTTCTGTGTCGAGGAGATATGAAGCTCGTAGAATGGGCATGGCCTCGCGGGGAGGCGATACTGTCCGACGAGGAGGGACGAGTAGCATGCCCGCGGGGGAGGGGCTAGCTCGTCGAGGAGTCGCATCTCAGCGGGGTGGGACGTCCTCGACTCCTATTGTCCAAGGTGCCCGACACTACCTGAGTGCCCGGCGAGACTGAGGCTAGCATGTGGCAGTCGCGTGTACGCAGAGGGACATTGCCTTATTGGGCCTCCCCGAGTAGTATGGGTTGGGCCTGCTCGACTGTTGGGCAGCCTCGCCCAGTCCAGAACAGGAGCCCCCCAAGTCGTTTCTCTGAGGCGTCAGAGTAATGACTTAAGGCTTACTGGCATGTCGGGGATACCCCAAGAGAGGAACCGAGGAAGCCATTATCGTGGTCGACGTACGTACGGTCGCACATAAGTCGGGCATCGTTCAGTCGCGTTTGGTCGGCACGCCGGGGAGATGAGGAGTTTCAGATCCAAAGCGTTGGGGGAAACTGGAACGACACACGTGGGAAGACGCGCAGCTGCATGCGTGCCACGTGTCGCCTGCCATCATTACCTAGGGAGGCTGGCTAGGGTAGTGCACTCGAGTGCCCTAGGCCCCTCGAGTCCCGCGAGAATCGCCTATAAAAAGCTGCTCCCCTCGTTCATTTTTCACTTTTGCCTTTCTCTCTCAAGAATCCTTCTCCTTCTCTCTCTACCCTCTCCCGTTGCCGGTTGCCGCCGTCAGCTGCCGGACACTCCGTGTCTGGAACCTACAACAGTCGCTCTCCGCCGTAAAGCTACCGGAAACTCCGTGCCGGAACCCTAAACCGCTACTCACAAGGTACTTGCTTCGAAATTGATCTTTTTTCTTACATTTCTCTTTAATTTCATCTAGTATAAGGTATTTCCTTGATGAACTGATGATGTTCTCATGAGAAATGAGAGGATTCCTGGCGAATACGGCGGGAATCTTTAGTTGTTGAGAGAGGGGGTGCTAAGAACTTCACCCGCTCTCGTTGAATATTTCGGGGATTAGGGATGAACATGTCGGGGACCCGTTGAATGTCTCGGGGTCCCCAATAGTTACTCTCTTTCCTTAGCGCCACGGGGACACAGGGCAGAATCTTCCGGGGAGGCGATGAGTTCCCCGGCGAACGTGTCGATCCTCGACCGGTTATGTCGGGGAACCGAGAGAGCCTTGCCCCTTCCTCGCCCGTTCGCTTGAACAGCGGTGGAGGGGTGAATTTGATACGACCCATCGAATTCACCGTTTCCTTCTGCTTTTCAGGTAAATGGACGATTTGTCTACGAAGGTGGTCGTAGGATCATTCGAAGAAGACGACGACCAACCCGACTCCCCCATGGCTCACATGGCTTTTGCATGGGAGCGCTCGCTCGAAGAGTGGGTCTGTAAATAAGCCTTGGAGATGTCGTCAATCTTCGTCTACAAAGACGTGGACGACGCGTTCTGCACTGTCGAGCACAGGCTCATCGGTTCGGACAAATCTTGGAAGGTTTTCCGTCCAGAGAAGCGTCATCGTATATGCCAGCCTTATCGGGGAATGCGAATCCCGTTATATGAATTTATGTTCGACAAGGCGGGGTAGAGGTTGCCCTTCACGGACTTACAAGAGGGAATCTTCTCCTGGTTGCAGCTGGCCCCCTCACAAATTCATCCGAACTCCTTGGCTTTTATCCGGGCCTTCGAGCTTGTCTGTAAGTATTTAGAAATCGTCCCAACAACGTCCCTCTTTTTCCAGATATTCCATCTACAGAGGTCGTCATCAGGTGGACGACATGGATGAGTGTCCTTCAAGCAGAGCAAAGCTCTGTTTCATACATACTTAGACTCCATCCGGGACTTCAAGTTCCATTATTATTTCGTGAAGCCGGTCACCATCGGGGCCGTTTACTCGTTGTACCGAAAAGTCACTCGCGACGTCGACGGTGTCTCCGAGGAGGTTCTAGAGCCAAGGTTCCCCCTATACTGGACGGAGGAACACTTCAAAAAGGGGGTCGACAAATATAAGGTGAAGCATAGTCAGCTGGACGTCGAGGACCGGGAAGCTTACGACAAGATCGCCGCGTTCGTCGAGAGCTTAAACGAGGCTCAACACGAAACGCTGGACGGCCAGCCCATAATGGGAGCAGACGGGCAGGTGAAGAAACAGCGTCGTCTGATCAATACCCGCGTTCTGCTCGAGACCTTCTCCGACGAAGAGGCCATCGAGTTGTTAGGTGGTGAAAACATCCACGATCTAAGCATTCCTCGCATCTGAATTCCTTTCATTCTTTGCCTTACTAACATTTTCTTTCTTTTTGCAGGAAAAATGGCAGGAGCCGAGGAAAGATTCAAAAAATTAAAGGCGAAGAGGGCTAGGGAAGAGCAGCTTCGGGTGGAGGCGTCTCGCTCGAAAGGTCAAGATGTCGCTCCTTCCGGGGTCATGCCCGAGGGTGGTTCCTCGGCCACCATGCCCGAAGGTTTAAGTCAGTCTCAGCCTGCTGCCACTGTGTCCGGGATTTCAGAGAGGCAGACACCTCCTGCTGGGAGCCAGTCTCCGGGTACTCAAGGAACGCTAAAGCGGCAACGGGTTTCGAGCGTGGAGATCGTCGACCTAGGCCATGAAGACAGTCCTCCACCTCCTCCAAGGTTTGAACTTCCACCATGCCATTAAAAGCCTCGCTTCTTCTCTGAAGTCATCTATCCCCGTGTCCCTCCCTCTGAAGTCCAAGCTGTGCTGGGAGCTGCTGCGGAGGCGAGGAGGAAGACGATCTTCGAGGATTTGTCCGCGGTCATGCAGTTTTGCTCGACCGCCATTGTCCTGAATGACGAGACTCGCCCTGCTGCTGAGTTTTCTCGACTGCAAGAGAAGCTCGAGAAATTAGATGCTGAGATGCTCGAACTGCGCAATGAGTTAAAGGAGTGCAGGGACCTAAACAAAGAATAAGGCGAGCAGCAGCAGCGGGCTGAGAAAAAACTGAAGGAAGTCGAGGAAACGGAGAGAGGTCACGTTGCCCGCATCGCCGAATTGGAGGCAGAGGAGAAGCGGCTCAAGGAGAGGGTCGCCGAGTTAGAGGCTGCTGTGCGGCCAGCTGAAGGCGAAACCGAAGAAGACAGGCTCCTAACCACTCGAGCAGCGTTGGTGGCCCAACTCAGGAAACTCGAGCAGGATATTCGTCTGGCCGAGGATGACGCTCTTGAGACTGCGGGCATAGGGTTCCGAAACGCAGTGGCGCAACTCCAGATCCTGAACCCCCGCCTGGTGACCGATGGGGCGAACGTTGACTTCGAGGTGGTCGACGGCCGGATAGTGCCGCCCGGGCAAGGAGAGGACGCCAACGAGGGAGGTGGGTCGGACGCCACCGAGACTGCCGTAGAGTAGGGATATAGTTTGCTTGGCCTGCGTGCCATTTTGTTTTTGCCCGGCTTGTGGGCTTATTTGATGTACTTTTCGCACAATGGTTATTTTGCCCGCTTTGTGGGGTTATATGTGTAACGTTCGTACAATGGGCTTTGCCTGATTTTTATACTTCGTTGTGCCTCTTTATTAATTTTGCTTGTGTGTGATATTTTATGCATTACTTATTTTTGTCTAAGTAGTTGATACCACTGGCGCCTTGGGCTTTTGCTCGACTCTGATGATGCCCGACTGCGTTGAGAGCTTAGCCGAGTGGTCAGGGGTTGTACTCCGACCTTCGACGAGGCTAAGAAAGCGATCGATTTCTTAGCTTCATGGCGTGAATTTCCCATCGCGAGCCGGGTGTTCCGCCTATTTGGTACGTCGACGACGGAGCTCGGTTGAGGACTCCTCGCCGGGCTAAAAAGTCCCACGCACACAATTCGTGGTTTTTGGCCGCCGTGTGCTATATAGAGGTGTCGCGCATGTACCGTTGCACGCCCCCGTGTTCGCGACGTTGTATTGTCTCGGGCAGTGTCTAACTGTAGTATTTCTTGAGTTTCTCAGCATTCCATGGTCGAGCAAGTTGTTCACCGTGGAGGTTCTCGAGGTAATAGGTACCCGTCCCCGTCTTAGCAGTGCCGCGGTACGGGCCCTCCCAGTTTGCGGCCAGCTTTCCTTCGCGTGAATCTTTTTGATTTCTTCGCAGGACAAGACTGCCTACTTGGAAGTCTCGTTTGATAACTTTGTCATTATAACGCAAAGTTATTTTTTGTTTTAAAGAGGCTTCTCGGAGGGAAGCGCCGATCCTTATCTCTTCGACAAGGTCGAGTTCCTCTCGCAGGGCTTCGTCGTTCGTTTCATCGTCGAGGAGAGCTTCTGTTGTCCTCGAGGGTTCCCTGATCTCGACGGGGATAACCGCTTCGGTTCCATACGTTAGGCGAAACGGGGTCTCCCCGGTCGTGGAGTGTGGGGTCGTTCGATACGCCCAGAGGGCGCTGTGTAACTCCTCGACCCACCGTTGTTTGGCCTCGCCGAGTCGTCGCTTGAGTCCCCGGAGTATCACTCTGTTCACTGCTTCGGCTTACCCGTTTGTTTGAGGGTGTTCGACCGACGTGAAGTGCTGCTTTGTGCCTAATTTGGTGACGAAGTCTTGGAAGTTCCTGTCGGTGAACTGTGTCCCGTTGTCCGTGACGATGGTTTGGGGCACCCCGAATCGGGCGAGGATGTTTCTTTTGTAGAAACGGAGTATGTTGAAAGCGGTGATTTTGGCCAGTGCCTCGGCCTCAATACACTTCGTGAAGTAATCCACCCCGACTATGAGGTACTTGTTTTGGTATGACCCCATGATGAAAGGTTCGAGGATATCCATTCCCCACCACGCAAATGGCCATGGGGACGACAATGACTTAAGCTCGTTTGGAGGAGCGAGGTGCATGTCTCCGTGTCTTTGGCAGCGGTCACATTTCTTAACGTGCTCCTTTGCATCATGTTGCATAGTGGGCCAATAATACCCTGCTCGGAGTGCCTTTCGGGCTAAGGACCTTCCGCCGAGGTGTTGGGCGTTGATTCCTTCGTGAATTTCTTGGAGGATCCCCGAAACTTTGCCTTCTTCGACACACCGAAGTAAGGGAATGGAGAATCCTCGACGGTATAGTTTACCTTCGACGACGGTATACGCACATGCCCGCCTCTTGACTATCCCTGCTTCTTTAGGATCGTCAGGCAGTTTGCCCATCGTCAAGTATTCGTGAACTGGGGTCATCCAACAGTTGGCGTCTCCGATTGCGTTGACTTCCGTGGTCGGTGCGGTTTTGGTTATGCTCGGTTGGGTCAGTATCTCCTGGATAACTGATTTGTTCCCTCCTTTTTTCTTAGTGCTCGCAAGCTTGGAGAGCACGTCTGCCCGAGTGTTGTGCTCGCGCGGGATATGAGTTACCTCCGCGGAGACAAACTTCTTCAACTTTTCTTGCACCAAGGTGAGGTACTCGATGAGACTGTCGTTTTTAGCCTGGAACTCTCCCCGAACCTGTGATGCCACGAGCTGGGAGTCTGTAAAGATTTTGACCTCTTTTGCGCCGAGGTCTTCCGCAAGCCGAAGTCCCGCGAGGAAGGCCTCGTATTCGGCTTGGTTGTTCGATGTCTTGAAAGACAGTTCAAGGGAGACCTCTATCAGGATGCCCTGCTCGTTTTCCAGGATAATGCCCGCTCCACTTCCCTTCGCACTGGAGGCCCCATCGACATAAATCGTCCATTTCTGGGAGCCATTGGTCGAGGATTCAGGGACGGTCATTTCCGCTACGAAGTCGGCCAGTACTTGGGCTTTCAGGGCTTTTCTTCCTTCGAATCGAAGGTCAAACTCGGATAGCCCGAGAGACCACCAGAGCATTCTCCCCGCCATATCTGGCCGACTGAGGAGCTGTCGGATGGGCTGCTCTGTTCTTACCACGATTGTGTGGGCCAGGAAGTAATGACGTAATCTTCGGGCTGCAGATACGAGGGCCAAGGCGACCTTTTCAATCTGTTGGTACCTGAGCTCGGGGCCCTGAAGAGCTCTGCTCGTGAAATAAATCAGTTTCTGTCCGTCGGGGGTCTCCCGTATAAGGACATCGCTCACTACTTCGCCGCTGACGGCCAGGTACAAGAAAAGTGTTTCCCCGGTATCTGGTCGGGATAAGACCGGGGGTTGAGACAAGACTTGCTTTAGATGGAGGAGGGCTTGCTCGCATTCTTCACTCCATTCAAATGTCGCCTTCTGCCGGAGAAGCTTGAAGAAGGGGAGTGCGTACTGCGCGGATTTGGCTACGAAACGGGAGAGAGACGTCAGCATTTCGTTAAGCGACTGGATCGACTTCTTCGAGTTCGGTGTGGGGATTTCGGAGAACGCCCTACATTTGTCAGGGTTCGCCTCGATGCCCCTCTCCGTGAGGTAGAAGCCGAGGAATTTCCCTGCGCGAACACCGAAGGTGCATTTGTCGGGGTTGAACCTCATGCGACATTTCCTCGCCGTGTCGAACACTTTCTGGAGATGAGCGACATGGTCGATTTCCTCCGCGGATTTGACGATCATGTCGTCCATATAAACCTCGAGCACGTCGCCGATATCTGTCCGGAAGACTTTGTTCATCATCCGTCGGTAGGTGGCGCCCGCATTTTTCAAGCCGAAGGGCATTACGTTATAGTAGTAATTGCCCGATTCGGTCATGAAGGCTGTATGCCGTTTGTCGGCTTCGTCCATGGGGATTTGGTTGTACCCCGAATAAGCGTCCATAAAAGATAGTAATTTAAATCCTGTAGAATTATCGACCAGTTGGTCGATGTTAGACGAGGGATAAGAGTCATTCGGGCATGCCCGGTTAAGATCCGTGTAGTCAACGCACATTCTCCATTTTCCATTACTTTTCTTAACGAGTACAACATTTGAGAGCCAAGTCGTGTACTTGGCCTCGGAAATAAAATTTGCCTCTAGGAGGTCTTTTATAGCTTTTTCAGCAGCCTTCATTTTTTCCGGAGACTGCCTACGCCTACGTTGAGCTACGACCCTAGCGGCCGGATCTATAGTCAGTTGATGACAAGCTACTTCAGGGTCCAGTCCGGGCATCTCTGCAGCACTCCAGGCGAACAAATATGCATTTTCTCGGAGACACGCCTTCAGTTACCTTTTCGCTAGGTCGGGGAGTCCAGAGCCGATCTTCACGCTTCGGTCGGGGTTATCGCCGAGTAGAACCAGCTCGAAATCTCCATCTGGGACGGGCGCGTTGGGTGGAGAGGCTGCCCGTTGACTTCAAGTGGGAGATCCTCGCCATCATCTTCCTCCTGCTCCCCGGGAAATCGGCTGTCGAGGTCGACCGCACTAACCGGCGGTAGTGGAGCCTGCACGACGTCTGAAGGTGTCTCGGCCTGAGTCTTAGATTTGATGCCGCCAACGACGCTCAGACCCCTGATTGCTGCGTCGAAACACCTTCTGGCCGCGTTGATGTCCCCGTGGAGAGTGACCACACGTCCGCGCTTCGTGTAGTATTTCGTCTTCAGATGGACCGTTGATGGTACGACCGTTAGTTCCGCCAACGTGGTCCTCCCATTATACAGTTGTAGAGGGACGGGCAATCCACCACTAAGAAACGCGTCTTCACCTGTCGGGCAGTTTCCTCAATCCCGAAGGTGACCATCAACTCCACGAAACCCCACGGTCTGGTGGTCGCGCCGTTGAAACCTTGTAGGTCTGATCCTACGTACGGGGACAAGTGTTGCTTGGTCAGCTGGAGGGTCTCGAAAAGGTGGACGTACATGATGTCCACCGAGCTCCCCTGGTCGACTAAAATTCTGTGGACGTCGAAGTTGGCCATCTGAGCCCGGATTAGGAGGGGGATGTTTGCGTTCGGTGCCCCGCCGGGAAATTCCTCGAGGTAGAAGGTAATCAGATTTGATCTTCCTTTAACCCTCTCGAGTGTAGGAGCTCGGGGGGTTGTTGCCTTCAGCTCGTCAAACTTCCTCTTTATTGACCCCACGGTCAAACGGTCAGGGGCTCCGCCCGATATGACCAGGGCTTGGGGGAAAGACTCCCAGGTGCTTCGGGCACTTATCGAGTCTTCAGCCGGGCAGTTCTTCCACATGTCCCGGACAGCTTCAGGGCTGTCGAGTTCTCCCGAAAAACCGAAGTCTTCAGGTCGCATGATGCTCAACGCGACTTGCAGCGATCCGTTGTTGGGGGAGGGAGTTAACTCCTCGACATTTTGAGCCTCCTTGCCGCTGGGGCGGGGGGCTCTTGCTGTTTGGCGTATTTCTTCAGGTACCCTTCTTTAATCAGCGTTTCGATTGCGTCCTTAAGGTGGACGCAATCTTCGGTAACTTGCCCGTGACTGCGATGAAACCGGCAATACTTGGACTTGTCAGCATTTGGTTTGGAAGCCGTCGGTTTCGGGAAGCAGATTCCCCCTTTGACGAACTCCGAATTGGCACAGTCGCTGAAAATGCGCGAGCGGGACACGTTCAGTGGTGTGTAATCTTTGAAAAGGTCAGACGGTCCCCGTGATTCGCGGGGCTCTTTGGTCCGGACTTCTTTCTTTCTTTCTCCGCCTCGCCTGGGTGGAGGGGAGTCTCCCCTTCTCCTGTCTCCACCTCGCCTGGGTGGAGGGGAGTCTTCTTCCTTGTTGCCGCTGGGGCCTTCTCTGCGCCTCGAGTCGAGGGCAATTTGCGCAGCCTCAGCTTCCTCAAACTCAATATGCGACTGAGCCCTCTCGAGGAGGCCTTCAAAGCTGCGGGGACGGTGCAGCCCGACGGATTCTGCGAACTTGGATCCTATCCTCAAACCCTTGATGATGAGGTACATTTTGATGTGGTCGGTCACGTGGATCTCGACTGCCTCTTTGTTGAACCTCTCTATGTAGCTCCAGAGAGGTTCATCCTTCCCCTGAAAGATGGCTTCTAGGAAGGCTATCGTCTTCGGATGTCGACGAGACGCCGTAAAGTGTTTTCGAAAGCGTTCCCTCAGGACCCTCCACGACGTAATTGACTCAGAAGCTAGGTTTTTATACCAAGCCATGGCCCCTTTTCGAAGAGTCGTAGGGAATAGTCGACATTTGATGGCGCCGGAGACGTTTCTGAAATCGAGGAGAGCTTCGAAACTCTCGACATGGTCATCAGGATCGGACGTCCCGTCATAGGTTCCTAAGGATGAGGGTCTCTCCAGTCCCTTAGGGATAGGGGCGTCCATGATGTGTCTGGCTAGAGGGGTCCGATAGTCGTCGTCCTCGCTGGCCCCCAGCGACACGGAGGGGGAGTGTCGTCCATAGTGACGTCTCGGGGAGTGGTCTCTCGGGCGTTCTCTCAGATCCTCGGTTTCCGTCTTGTTCCTCTTATTCTTCGAGGATCGAACTGGTCCCTTCGGTGGCGGGGAGCGGTGCCATTTCTGAGGCTGTTCCGGCTGTGTACGCTCTAAGCGTGGCCTGCGACCTCTGGGAACCGGGGAAGGACTGCGCGATGCCTCCGGGGACTGCGAACGTCTTGGAAATGGAGGTGGTCGGTGCCTTCGCGGGGAAGACCGACCACGGCTTTTCTCCAGCGCCTCGATCCAGACGTTCTGGTTGAAGATCATCTGGTTGGTCTGATTGACCAACGCAAACAGGGCGGCAGTGCTCGGATCCGCATTTGGTGGCGGGTCCACGGGCTGAAAGACGGGCTGGAGGACTGTTTCCTGTCCATCTTGGTGAGCTGTCTCGTACTCCACTTCGTCGGAAGACGGGGAGGCGGTGAGTCCGTCTCTGACGTCGTTTTCCACGACGGGTCGGGCAGAGCTGTTGTCGACGTGGTTGCCAGGGCTGAGCTGTGCAATAACGTTGTCTAGAGCTTGATTCGCCACGGGTTGCCCATGATAGTTGTTGAACGGAGAAAGCTTTGGTTTATCGAATAGAAAAACGGGGAAGCTTATGAAATCCCCACAGACGGCGCCACTGATCGTACCTGGATCAGACAGTGATGGTGGCCAACGGCGCCTGGAACGGCAACTCCAGTGATGGTGAGAGACGGTGGGGGGGTGTACCTGCAAGGTACTCCGACGCTCAAGTGAGAGTGTACAGAATATCAGCAAATACAAGAAGTGAGAATGGTAGGAAGAAAAGTGTCTAACCTGACCCTCTCAAATGAGAGGGTATTTATAGAGAGCCCCCAGCGCGGGGCCAACGGTTACCTGCAATGGGCTGGATCAACTAGGCCCACTCCAAGTAACTGCTAGGGCTTACGTGTAGTAGTGAAGACCAGCACGTGGTCTTCGCCCTAGAGTAACTGCTCCTAGATTTCCGGAAGTAGGGCAGATCGAATCTTTCTGAAGTGGGAGGTTACTTGGAACGTGTCCACGCGGGATGAACCGTTGGGTGCTCCTCGCGGGGAGGAGCCTTCTGTGTCGAGGAGATATGAAGCTCGTAGAATGGGCATGGCCTCGCGGGGAGGCGATACTGTCCGACGAGGAGAGACGAGTAGCATGCTCGCGGGGGAGGGGCTAGCTCGTCGAGGAGTCGCATCTCAGCGGGGTGGGACGTCCTCGACTCCTATTGTCTAAGGTGCCCGACACTACCTGAGTGCCCGGCGAGACTGTGGCTAGCACGTGGCAGTCGCGTGTACGCAGAGGGACATCGCCTTATTGGGCCTCCCCGGGTAGTATGGGTTGGGCCTGCTCGACTGTTGGGCAGCCTCGGCCCAGTCCAGAACAATTATTAAATATTATTTTTTAACATTTAAGCATTTATTAACCAACGTCATAACTTTATTAATTAACTTTTTACATTTTATTAATCAAATTTATTTCATTATTTTAAAGTTATAGTTCACAAATACTATTCATAATTTTGTTTTATAATTCACATACTATTTATATATATTTTTTAATTCTAAAAAACACTGTTCCCATGTAAATATTCAGCGAATTATATATAGAATGTACTCCCTCAGTTCATTTTTAAGTGTCATTTTTTGACTTTTTATACTTATCAAAAAAACTAATCATTATAGTTACTTTTCAAATAACAATTCTCCTTTTATCTATAATATCCATAATTATTTATTACATTCATTTTTTTTCTCTTTGTAATGATTACCTAAGAATAATTTTGACAAAAGTGTAATCAATATTACTTTAAACTTTACAAATAACAATTAAAAAAAATAAAAAATTAATTTAAAAATAACACTTAAATGGAGAGAATATAATTTAGTGTAAAAAAGATGTAGGTGGTAAAAGGAGTATTAGAAAACCTAGTCTATAGTTGCCCTTCCTAGATCCGGGCCTCATAATAATCATTGAAATTGTTGTATTAAAATATTTAAAAGTAGAATTCAACAAAACTAGTCAAAGTTGAACTTATGAAATTTAAACCACTATTTTCTCCGGTTCAACAACCGGTCTAATCATCCTTTTTTTAAAATAAAAAAATTAAAACCGGTCTAGTTATCCTCCTCGTTAGAAAAACAAAAGAGGTGACGTCAGCTGTTTGTTGATCCGCCATATGACGTAATCAGCATACAAAGCATTTAGTGACGTGTCAACTGTAATGGACTTATCTACTCTGGTCGAGAAAACGTACGGCTGAGATCATCCATTCAGATCCAAACACGTTTCAGATGCTGACAACGCAACAAACCTATTTAACCAAGGGTGTACCGTAAACCGTAATGCAGACAATAATTCCTCCATAAGTCGCCAGAGTAGACCACATTACAACAACACAAATAACAGTACAAACTGTACTCAAAGACTTTCTTTCCAACTCAAGCAAAATCCATTACACACAATCGCTTCTCTCTCTCTCTCTCTCTCTCAGGTAACTAAGTAACGCCGTTAAATCCCCGTCACTTTCCCGCTTTCTGTTTTTTCTTTATTCTTTTTCGTCCTTTTTCTTCAAATTTTCACTTCCACCAAATTATCATCTCTCTCTGTCTCTCACCTTTGTTTTTATCTCCAATTTCTTGCTACAGATTACGTTTTTCGAGTTTTCGTGATTCTATAATTGTAAGATTTTTGTCTAATTTCTGTTTAATTTGTATCTTATCGTGTTGTTCTAGATCTGTTATCAGTTTTTCTTTTTAATTACTGTATCTGCTAGGGTTTATTTGTTTGTTTGTCTGTTTGTTTATTTGTTGATATTAATTTTTTATTGATAATTTTTTTATGCCTGCAGTAGGTGATAATGGTGACCTTTTTGATTATTATATATATGGTTTTGGAAAATAATTGTACAATTTGGTTTTCTAGGGTTTTGTTATTGGAGAGTGTATATGCAGAAACCAACTAAAGACGGAGTTAATATGGGGAAAAGGACTCTGGAGGGTGGAGAAGATGACCAGCCTGAACGAAAGAGGCCTGCTCTTGCTAGGTAATTCTAGCTTTTTGTTCAATTATTACTATGATGGTTATGTGAATTTGCTTTGTTTAGTCAAGCTTTTTAGTTTTGTGATTGTTACTTGTTAACTTAATTTGGTATTTTAGTTCCAATTCTATCTAGAGCGCTATCCCACTGTAGTGGAGTAGAGCGGAGGCCGACCGCCATGGGAAGAGCCTTAGCGGTGCAAAACACTTTAGCGGCCGCAATAGGGTAAATAGCAGGATAGCGGAGCAGAGCAGTTCCTGGTCCAGAGCGGTTTCCGGCCCGCTATCCTTTTCCCTCTAAAATCCGGAATTACTCGTTAAGTTTACAATATTTTAAGGGTAATTGAGTTTTTCAATCAAATTTGTGTTGAGACTCAACCTTAACCTTTTTTCATAGTCGTTTATGCACTTCAGGATTCATGTGTGCATTGATTTATGAATATTTTATGAATTGAGTTATTTGTTTAATTTTACATTATATGTTTATAATTATCATATGTAATTTGTCCAAAAAATGATCAAATAGAGCGGTCATCCCACTATATGCAATCCCACTATCCCACTTTTGGGGTCAGCCGCTCCATGCCACTATTCCGGAATGAATACTCTGATTCTATTACTATTTTACACTAGTTGGTATTCTGAGAAAATTATGTTTTGGGAGCGGTGCTATCTTTAATGAAGTCCGCAACCAGTTGCTTCTACTAGTTCCCAGTTGGAAGCAGATGAAAGGAATGTCATTGTTATTGCTACTAAACAATCTGTTGACTTACTGATATGGTTTTTGTAATGTTGGTTATATCTATATTCCAAATCTTTACTGCTAATTTGTTTTACTAATCAGCTGGATTAACGTGGCTATTTTCTAAGTTGATACCATGGTCAAACCTTTTGTTGTCCGTTGTTATTGTTAATAATACTTGCTATTGGTGTTGGAGAAACCCCTCTTTATCTTTTATGTTGAAGATCATGTGAAATTTTCTTCTTAGTGGTTATAGTTCCATCATGCACTTAGAAAGATTCATTCTGATATTTCCAAATTTATCGAAAAGATTGTAATATCTATTAGAATGATTTAGCATGGTCCACTAAGGAATTCCTCTAGTTGCTTTTTTTGATTTTTTTTCTTAGTTTACTGAGGCTAATGCAATGTTTTGCAGTGTAATTGTTGAAGCTCTCAAGGTGGACAGTTTGCAGAAGCTTTGCTCATCTTTAGAACCTATTCTTCGTAGAGTTGTAAGACAGTTGTTTTCACCCTGATTTCTGCTATTTATTTTCTTTTTTGACATCTTTTGGTTTGTGGACAGTTGTCTTCACCCTTTACATACTAAGAAGTTATTTGCTTTCAAGGCTTCTTCTAGATCTGTTTTTTCTCTTTTAATCTTGGCGGTACATCATTTGTTAGATGATCTGTGGGGAAACATGCATTTGATATGATTCATAGAAGAAATAACCTTTTAACATGATTTGTTTTGTTAAACTCATAAATTTCTGCATTTGATGCTCAAAATCAAATATTCTAATAATACTGATTGAAACAGGTTAGTGAAGAAGTGGAGCGTGCTTTGGCGAAGTTAGGTCCTGCAAGGCTTAATGGAACTGGAAGGTCTAAGAAATTTATTACTTACAAGTTGGAAAACCAATTTCAGAGTATTTGTAGTTTTCACGACTTCCCTTAAATTACGATTGTGTTATCTCCATCCATTTTTGTTGTATTTTCCACAGACTAAGCAAGGTTACTGTTGGTTTTTTAATTGTAACTGTTAACTACGAATGGACTTCGAGTTTTGAGGCATTTTTTCTGCTTCTGTTAGATTTAGATTCATGGGGTAATTCAGCTCTTAAAGCTAGCTCAAGAGGGAGGCTTTCCCAAGCCTCTTAAGGACTAGTTGGACCATATTTATGGTTGTGGGATCCAAACAATTTATTGTATGTGGTTAGGATTGAGTGGATAAAAACACGGTCTTAGATAGAACATCATGGCGTAATTTTATCCATGTAGTCGACGCCGCTTAATAGGGTAAGGCTTGTTTGTTGTTTGTTGTTGTTGGAAAAGATAGAGTGGAAAAGAGAAGAGAATATGAAATTAGAGAGTTATGTGTCCTGTAAAAGAGGAAACCAACAAGAAAATTATCAAATCATTTCTATCTCAATGAATGAGAGAATCTATTGCTACCAAGGATGAAGTCTACACCATATTCTCTCTTTTGGTTCACTTCCATAAGAACCTGCTATTTTCTTTTACTAAAAAACTGTTAAAAAAAAACTAAACAAGGAAATTATATTTTTAACAGAAATTGTTTTATAAGGTTTCTGTTGCATAAGTGAAATTATTTACTAACTAACAGATAGTTAGTTGACTCAATTTGTTGGAGTTGAATTGCATTCAATTCTCTAATACTGCTTCCCCGATTTCCCTCTGCAAGCATTGAACTTTCAATGAGCTGATGTAAATTCTGCATATAGATTAATTTGCAAAAATTTTACATGTATAATTTTGAAAGGATGAACATTATATTTGAAGAAAATATCCAATAGAGTTTTTAGAATGTAACTTCATAAATGATGCAAAACAAAACTCTTAAAATCAGGAAACAGTATCCTTTCTCCAATTTGGAGCTACCTGCCTAGCTCAAAGTGTACAGTTAGTCATTGACTATTCAATTTAGAAGAAACTAGCGGTAAAGAAGTGACGTCAACATCCTATCTGCAATATGTAACTATCACCACTTTAATTGATGCCACCACCAATTGATCAGTCCTATTTAATTTAAATTAATATTTAATACATTGGTAAGTCTGGTATTTTCTTCTAACAGGTTAAAATTCCAGGTCTTCGCCTAAAAGGATTGAAGGTCCTGATGGTAGAAACTTGCGGCTTCAGTTCAGGTCCCGACTGGCTCTACCTTTATTCACAGGAGGAAAAGTGGAAGGGGAGCAGGGGGCTCCAATTCATGTTGTTCTGGTCGATGCCAATAGTGGTAATGTCATAACGTCTGGACCTGAATCCTGTATAAAGCTGGATGTTGTTGTCCTTGAAGGCGATTTTAACAATGAAGATGATGAAAATTGGACCCAAGAAGAATTTGAAAGCCATGTGGTGAAAGAACGGGAAGGAAAGAGACCTTTGTTGACTGGGGACCTACAAGTGACACTGAAGGAAGGAGTTGGAACATTGGGGGAACTGACATTTACAGACAATTCAAGCTGGATAAGGAGCCGTAAATTCAGGCTTGGCATGAAGGTTGCAGCAGGTTTTGGCGACTCTATACGCATTCGCGAAGCCAAGACAGTGGCTTTCACTGTTAAAGATCATAGAGGAGAACGTAGGGTTATGTTTTTAGTTTTTCTCTAGCTTTAATGCTCGCTCTGCTTGTAAACTTTGACACCGTCTTTTAAAATTTTATACTTTGTCCTTTTTACAGTATACAAGAAGCATTATCCTCCTTCGTTTAATGATGATGTATGGAGATTGGAGAAAATAGGCAAGGATGGGTCATTTCACAAAAAGTTGAATAATGCAGGAATTTTCACAGTTGAAGACTTTCTTCGACTTGTGGTTAAGGATCAACAGAAATTGCGGAATGTAAGTTTAGATATTCCACCTTTATCTTGAATTTAGGTCTTTCCACCGGTTTTCTTATATCATTTTAATGTAGATCCTTGGGAGTGGTATGTCAAACAAGATGTGGGAAGCTCTCTTAGAGCATGCAAAGACATGTGTTCTAAGTGGGAAGCTTTATGTTTATTATCCAGAGGATACAAGAAATGTTGGTGTTATTTTTAACCACGTCTATGAGCTGCGTGGCCTTATAACAGGAGAGCAATTCTTCTCTGCTGATTCACTCAGTGATAATCAGAAGGTTAGTCTGCACCCTGCATTTTTTCCATTGATAGGAGTGGATATTTCAGTTACGTTGTTTGATGACTCTCTGATTGATACTTTCTTTCTCCAAAATTGAAGCATTTGTTAATTGTACATGGCATGCTCCAATTAATATAATTGATATGGAAATGTTAGATGTATGTTTCTTTTTCTTTCTCACACTTGCATGAATACCGATATTCATCACAATTCACAACCAAAAAGGCATGCTATCTTGTTTGATGACTCTCTTATTGATACTGTTTTTCTCTAAAAGTCGAGCATGCATTTATATTCCTGGCTTGCTCCAAATAATATAATTGATATGGAAATGTTAGCTGTATGTATTTTTTTTCTCAAATTTGCATGAGCACCTTTTTAATTTTTTTTTATAAGCAAGCACCTGTTTTGAGCACAACCAAAAAGTGCATGCTATATTTTTTGGAACTCCTTGAAAATACAGTACTGTGACAATGAAGGCTTACCAAGGCTCAAAGTTTGCAGTTTTCTTTGAAGCTTTTTCTTAGGAATAGGGCATGCTTGTGATGCCTTTATTTTATTTTTTGCAAGTCCAGGTTTACGTAGATTCATTGGTGAAAAAGGCATACGACAATTGGGAGCAGGTTGTAGAGTACGATGGTAAATCACTTGTAGATGCTGAGCATAACAACAATTCTGTTGAACCTGAAAATGAACTTCATGTTGAGTCAATTGATTTTGATGGTGGTTTAGACCATCAACTGCAAATGCCATCCCTCCCCATGTCAGTTACTTCTGATCACCAGATTAATTCAGGAATGCCAGTTGGAGGTAAGCGTTTCTGTTTCCTTGAATCCCTGTTTGATGGATCTTCTTCTCTTTTTTGTTCATCCCTTTCCTTTTCCTTTTCTATTGGGTGGAGTTGTCACATTGTCTTGTCAGCCTGTGTCTCAAATTTGATATCCCAATTCAGCTTTCTGATTTCATGCAACTTTGATGATTGTGTATGATGTTCTTACTATACAAATGTGTGAAAATACATTTTCCTTTCAGGTTATATCAATAATATGGTGACAAGGTATCCAAGCCAGGCATTGATCGGAAATTCCAGCTCTCGGAGTCAGTTCGAAGGCTCATTATATCTGTCTAATGATCAATTAATAACCAATGATCACCAACCCCTAAGCTCTAGAAGTGATCATAGCACAGTTGGGTTGGCTCTTGGTCCTCCTCAATCTTCGACATCAGGTTTCCATGCTGGTAGCTCTTCTATTCAACCATCTGCCCTAAATCCTTTTGATGATTGGTCACACAACAGGGACAAGGGCGTTGATGACTTCTTTTCAGAGGATGAAATCCGCGTTAGAAGTAATGAGATACTAGAGAATGAAGACATGCAGCACTTGCTCCGCCTTTTCAGCATGGGTGGTCACGCTTCCATGAATACTGAGGATGGTTATTCATTCCCACCATTCATGCCATCTCCTATGCCGAGCTTCGATGAGGACCGCTCTCGTCCTGGCAAAGCTGTTGTGGGATGGCTGAAAATCAAGGCAGCAATGAGGTGGGGCTTCTTTATCAGAAAGATAGCAGCTGAGAAGCGGGCTCAGATAGAGGAGTTAGACGAGTAGGTCTTTTGGACAAATGATAGTAGAGGCTTAATCGACAGCCTTAAGATTTTTCTGATCTGCAAATTTAGTTGTCTTCTTCAGCAACATCCAAATTGTGCAGTCCATGGTATCATCATATTCTTGATTCATGCCCACGTAATCTTATTTTGAAAGATATTTGATGAACTTCCTGTACAGTATGTTCAAGCATAGGAAAAACCGTGATTGTCATCTGTTTTTGACTTTCTTGTTAATACTTTTATCCATCACCTTATCATTTATGCTGGATTTAGGGATCATATGTTTGCCGAACACCTGTCAGATTTGGGATGATAGCTCAGGTCTTTTATAATGTATATTAATTGTGAGTTTTGAAATTTTCCAGATATGATATTATCTAATTATCACTGTGAATTGCACCACTACATCGGTTAATAAGATATTTGAACAAAGATCTTGGTGTTTTAGTGGATTCTGGATGCGAAACTTAAAATGTGTCACGATAGTTATACATATTTATCTTTTTCTCTTATTCTATCCCTTATTATCCTGTACTATAGGTTAGGTAAATAATAATTGAAATTGAAGACTGAAGTATGAAAATGATCTCATTTGAGGTACAGGCCATGCTTGACGGTGCTCAACAGTCACAACAACTTCTAGAAATAATGAAATTAAAAGTGACAAAATGTGATAAGGATATAAATGTTTCTTATATTAAAAAGATTTTACACAATTTGATGAATGGCTACAAATGTTGTTGTAGTGATGACAGAGATTGCAACTAATTTCCGCATTTGGATCTCGGCGAGGATTGTTTTTATGGTGCATTTTCGGAGTATTCTTTCAAGGTGTCTTTAGGGGAATTGCAGATATATTGTTTGGTGCCGTTTACTCTCACGTGAGATATATTTTTTTTCTTTTCAAATGAACAAGGCCCATTAGATTGGGTGTTTACACTATCACTCAATGCACTGTCACACACAATATCACCACAGAAAATCATTTAATCCATTTTCTTCATACGCCACCATTTTCTTAGGGGGTGTTTGTTTCGTGGATACAGATATTATTCCCTGGAATGAGATATTGAAATTCACTTATTCATTTGTTTGTTTCAAGTTTTAATAATTTATACTCAGGTACTTTTTATTCTTAGGAATAATTTTTGTTCATGAATTTTTTCATTTTTATTCTCATGTCAAATGATGAGAATCTTACATTTCTATGGAAATATAAAATAACCAACCATAACATCCGACTCCCATGTTATTTTAGCACATTTATTTTCTAATTTTTAATTTTTAAAATTTAATTAAAATAAAACTTAAAAATATTCCTTGAAATTTTATTCATTTGCCAAACACATTGATGGGAATAAATTTCCCGACAATAATATTTCTAGGAATGATATTCCCTGAAATATAATTTTAATCCATCAAACAAACTCACCCTTAATGTCACCATTTTCACCTTCTCTCTCCCGCCTCCATCTCACCTTCGTTTCTCCATTTCACTCTGCAACTTGAGAAGAGAAATTTCTTCAGCAATTTATCCATTTTCGTGACTTCATTTTTCGGTTCCCTTCTGATTTCTTCTTCGTTTCTTCTATTTTCGATTCTCACAGATATTGAATCGAAGATGGATGGTGGTGACGCTATTGGGCATGACATAATGCAATCTAAATCTGCAAGTTGATAACGCGAAATTATATCGTTAAATTGACTTAATTTACATTGAGTTATTTAATCGTTTTCGTTTATTTACATGTTATTTCGCAAGTGTTAAGCTTATTTTCAAGTATTTTATCTCAAGCGACTTGTATAAGAAAAGAAGAGAAAAGAGAAGAAAAGAGAAGAAAATAAGACATTTGACAGCAAAATAAGGATTCTGCATTAAGGAAGCATGACGACCGTCACAAGCTTAAAGCTGTGACCCTCGTCACGAGGCTATGACGACCGACACAAGCAAACTTCTCAGAATTTAATTTGAAATTACGTGACCCTCGTCACAACTCCATGGCGACCGGCATGACTTGGTTTTCTCAGAATATTTCAATGACGTTCCTTATTTCTCTCCACGCATGGTCTTGTAACCACCCACTACAGCACTACTTGGAAGTTTTCCCCAACTTTCTCCACTACTCACACATGACCCATGGAAGTTGGTGAACGAATTTCCTCCTATAAATAGACCTTGTTTTCTTAGTTTTAGGCATCCAAGTTTTGGGCGCGAAAGCGCTGTTCGTAGTTTTAGGCAGAAAATTACAATTGTAAAAGGAGTATTTTCTCACATCGAGGAATTACTCCCTCATTAGTTTTTAGGTCTGTAATCTGTGTAACTGCTTGGATCAACAATCTTGCCATCATTTTATTGAAGTTATTTCCAGTTTCGTTTAATTCAAGTCTCCATTTATTTTATCGTATTTACAGGTTCTTTATTTTATCGCTTTATTATTATTATTATTATTATTATTATTATTATTATTATTATTATTATTATTGTTATTGCATTTCATAATTGTTTAAGCATGCTGTCATTGATTATATTTACCATGTTTATGTTGTTTTCATTTAATTCCATGTTTGGCTAAATAGTTTAGAGTCCGGCGTATGAGGATCGTCGTTACCGACGGGACTCGGTAGAAAATAATAGGTGCGAACGTATGATTAAAATTCTGTTTTGGTTTTAATTTCCAAGTCTAATTTAAATAACTTTGTCACGAGAGTGAGAGGTGATTTAACACGATTTTGTCACGAGAGTGAGAAATTAATTAAGGTTAGAGTCAGCACTGCGAGAGCGTGTGGGTCGAACCGGATAGTGGAAATTAGGCAACATATCTAAATATAGCGAGAGCGCTTTAGATACGTTTAGGATATTATTGGCTTTTGATCGTGAAGGCTGGATCAGATCCTGTAGAATCTGGCCGCCAAGTGCGTCAGGGATGCTGGTCGTATGAAGAGGAGGAGGGGGTGTACATGCAAGGCACTCCGACGCTCAAGTAAGTAAAGGTCAGAGAAAAAGGGGCAAGTACAAAGAGTGAATTCTTAGGGTGAATATTGGATACCTGACCCTCTCAAGCGAGAGGGTTTATATAGAGCCCCCAGCGCGTGGCCAACGGTCCTATTTTTGGGGCGAAATAACCGTTTTCCCCAAAGAATAGGTAACTGCCCAAACTAGCCGTTAGGCCGGGCAGGGTGCTCGAAACTAGCCGTTATGTCGGGCATAAATGCAGTTTCGGGCACCTGTCCTTTGCTGTTCGGGCAGTGAGGAAGCCGTGCATAACGGGCAGTAATTCCGGGGAGGAACTTTGCGTTCCTTGCCCGGTTGGAGGGACAGAAAGGTCACTTTTGCCCCTCTGTGGATTGGACTTAGGCAATTTGGGCCGCTCTGGAGTAGAAGCGGATTGGGCCAATTCTAGCCATTGGTCCAGTCCAGAACAGGAGCCCCCAAGTCGTTGCTTCCGAGCATGGAAGTGATGACTTAAGGGCTGCTCGTTGCTCCGGGGAGCTAGCATAGAGTCGTCGTTTGTCGGTTAGGAAAGTTGTCTCGACGTGCTCGTGGCTCTCTGTGTCCGTGATATTCGTGGCCGTGACCTTATTGCCCGGTATTCGGGGAGATTAAGCGTCAGACATAATTGGAAACGTTGGGTTGCCACGTGTGCCTCGAGCCCCGTGTAGCAGTTAATAGGTAATGATGGCTAATGGGTAGTCATTATGGCCTACGGGCGCGTGTGTGCACGTGCCCCTCAGTATAAAAGGGGGAAGATTGTCCCATTCTGCACTTTTTCTTTCTGATTTCTCTTCGCCTCTTCTGCGTTCTTCCCCGTCATCGTCTTCAGGCTTTCCGACCACCGTCACCAGCTTCGAGCAGCTTCTACTCTCTTCCAAAATCAAGTAAGTTTTCTGATTTGTGGCTTGTTTTACTTCCTTTTGTTGTTAGTGGTAGATTGTATGCGGTTAGGGGTTAGCTTTAGGTGATAAAATAGGTGGATTTCTGGCGAGTGTTGGTGGTGGACGGTGGTTGCGCCATTTTTCCGCCTTCAGCACTTCGCCGGAGTATGTAGTACGTTTAGCGAGGAGGGTGGTCCACAACGTGGTTGCGGTAGTTGTGCATGCGTGACCACCGTGTTTGTTCATCTTCTGATAGAGTGATGAGTTTTCCGGTAGATCGTTCCCAGATTCCGGTGAAGCTTTGCGATTTCCGGCGATGCTTCGACCGGAAACTGGGCGTGAGCACGGGCAAGCTCCTCGTTCTGAGTTGAGAGTTCCGTGCATATCCTCGCGGGGAGGTTTTTGCTTTGATGTTAGGGCTTAGGTCGGGGACGCTGTCCCCAGCCCTTCGCGCGCCCTTTCACTTGACTTAGCAGTGGAAGGGTGGATTTGATTTGCTATCGAATTCACTGTCTTCTCTGCTTTTCAGGTGATCGTAATGTCGACGGGGCCAGACAGAGAGGTCATTCTAGACACGTCCGAGGAGGAAACTGGCTCAGAGGAAAATAGGAGCTCGACGGCTTCGAGCTCTGCGGCTTCGAGCTCTGCGGCCTCAAGTTCGTCCAGCAATGGCGGGGAGGAAGAAGAGGTTCGGGATGATATGGAGGAGGATGACATCGAAGGGTTCTCCGCAGAGGAGTGGGAGGTGGCCGAACCTTCCGAGCATATTTCTACGTTCGCAAAGTCTTTGGCGGACGTCTTTACGGAGGTAGGACCAGAGGGGGAGTGGAAGGTGCACTTCCCTACTTTGAACGAGCGGGTATGCTCAGATTTCGGGGACCGCTTTACGATGTACGAGTATGCCTTCAAAGAGCTGGGACTGAGGCTGCCTTTCACTGATTTCCAGCGGTCGGTGTTCGAGCATCTGAAGCTGGCGCCCTCTCAACTTCACCCTAATTCGCTGGCCTTCATCCGGGCTTTTGAATTGGTGTGCGAGCATCTCTCTCTGGGGACTACTCTCCCTCTGTTCTTCGCTGTTTTCCATCTTCAAAGGCAGCTGACGGGGAAGAAGTATGGATGAGTTTCTTTGAAGCAGCCCAGAAAACTATTTAAGCCGTTCTCGGAGTCGATCCGGACTTTCAAGGAGCAGTACTTTGTCGTTGAACCCGTGTCTGAGGTGGCCCAGGACAGCACATACGTCTGGGAAATCGAGGTTGACGAGGATGGAAATGAGCTTCTCAACGAGGAGGGGAAATATATTGGGCAGAGGCTCTACAGGTTCCCCATCCGCTGGGCACCCGACCATTTCTCCAAGAAGCCCAACGCTTATGTCTTTCAGCCGAGCGATCTGCGCGGGCAGGACGCTGTGGCGTACGAGAGGCTGGTGAACTGGGTCAACTCCTTCAGTCTTGCAAGCTGCTGGACGAGCAAGGGTAGCCCTATCTTCAAGGAGGATGGGAGCCAGAGAGTTGAGCGCAGATTCGTCAGTGTTAAGGCACTGCTGGAGTACAAGACTCCCGCGGACGCTGAGAAGCTGCTCGGTAGTCTTGGTTATTTAGATTTTGTTTGTGTTATCTCTTTTCCACATAGCTAACGCGCTCATTTTTTCTTTATTTGCGCAGGTGAGATGCCTCAGGCTCGCGATCGCGTGGTGAGGAATGCTATGGCGAGGAATAAAGCTGGAGCGGCTCCTCTTAAATCTCGGCCTGCTGGTGCCCGTGCTCCTCCCCTTGTTCAAACTGCCGCGGGGACTTCTTCTTCTCCCTCTCCTGCTCCACGGGGATCTCCACTGCCTTTGACCGGGCGGGCGAAGCGGTCAAGGACATTAGATGCTGTAGACCTTACCCGTGTGCCGGAGAAAGGGAAGTTTGAGTTACCTCCGTGCATCCTTGATAGGAGGTTCTTTGAAGGTAACTCTTTGGTCGTCCCTCGGGTGGAATCCCTTTGCTTGGAAGACATGGATCGCCCGAGCAAGAGGGCGCTGGTGGCCTAAGATGCTTCTGCCCTGGTCAGGATGTTGGAGATGGCTGCTGTCTACGCCGAAGGGGACTCTACACTTGAGTCCGAACTCACTGCTGCCCGGGCTTCTGAGGCGGCCCTCAAGGAGGAAGTTAAGAGTGCCCGTGAGGCTCGGAAGAAGGCCGAAGAGGAGATGGCCAGGTTGAAAGAGGATGTCTCCAAGCTGGTGGCGGAGAAAAAGGTTGCCGAGGAGCTGAACAAAGAGTTGATGGCGGCCAGCGCCCCGGGTGCCGACGAACTGGATGATATAAAAGAGTTAAAGACTAGGTATGAGCTGGTTTCCCGCATCCTGCTGGCCGAAGATGACGGTATCGCCATGGCAGAGGAGTCTTTTCAAAGCGCCGTGGCTCAATTGCGGGTGGTGAACCCTGGGCTTGAGATCTCTGCCGAGGGTACTCATTATCTTGCGCGTGTTGAGGATGGTCGCATCGTCTTGCCCGCAGGCCTTGTTCTAGATACCCCCGAGGTTCAGCCAGAGGACCAGCCCGAGGAGGACCAGAGACCTGAGCCGGTGTCAACCGAGCATGCGGATGAATGAGGAGTGTTGTTATTTTGATGTTGTTGTATCTTGTCCGGCCTGTACGCCGTTGAATGATTTGTAATTTTATTTTTGGGGGCATGGCCCCGTTTTATGTAATAGTGCACAATCGCGGGCCTTGTGGCCACCTGTTATGCTAATTATATTTCTGGCTTCTCCGCGTGCATGATTTTACTTGCGTTTATTTTTGCTAAGTGTTGTATGCATGGTTGCTGTGAACGTATGTCTGCCAGTGTTTGGGAGCTTTTGACTTGTGCGAATATTTATGGGGGATTGCTCGTTGTAGGTGTGTTCGACAGTGTGGGGAACTGGTCGAACGGTCGGGGAATATCCTGGCTGGGGAGCGGAGCTCAGGTCGCGTTTGAGGCCTGAGTTCGCGGCGTGAACGTCCCATCGCGAGCTGGGGTTCTGCCAATTATGGTACTTTGACGACGGCGGTGCTCGATCGAGGATCGCTGTCAAGCAACTACCCAGCTCGTTACTGAGCGGGGTTGTGCTTTAATCGTATGCGACGCTTATACCTAGATGCGCATAGTGGTCGGCAGTTGACGTTTGTCATTGCGACGAGTCGAACCGAGGATTTAGTTGTAGTATTGTTTTAGCTTTTCGGCGTTCCATGGTCGAGCGAGTTCCTCCCCAGTGAGGTGTTCTAGGTAGTAGGCCCCATTTTCCGTTTTTGCCCCGATGCGATAGGGTCCCTCCCAATTGGCTGCTAGCTTGCCTTCGCGAGAGTCTTTGTGGTTTCTTCTTAGTACAAGGCTTCCCATGTCGAACTCTCGTCGTATCACTTTGGCGTTGTACCTAATGGTGATCTTTTGCTTCAGTGAGGCCTCGCGGAGAGCTGCCCCGGTTCTGATTTCCTCGACGAGGTCGTGCTCTTCCCTTAAAGATTCGTCGTTCATCTCCTCGTCTAGGGGCGACTCTGTCCGCCTAGAGGGCACGTGAACTTCGACGGGAATTACAGCCTCGGTTCCGTATGCTAAACGGAAAGGTGTTTCCCCGGTTGTTGAATGGGGAGTTGTACGGTAAGCCCAGAGCACGCTGTGTAGCTCCTCGACCCACGCCTTCTTTGTTTCGTCTAGCCTTCGCTTGAGGCCTCGAAGGATGACTCGGTTAGCTACCTCAGCCTGCCCGTTTGTTTGGGGGTGTTCGACGGATGCGAAGTGTTGCTTCGTGCCTAGTTGGGCGACGAAGTCCTGAAACTTCCTCTCTGTGAACTGCGTCCCGTTGTCTGTTACTATCGCTTGGGGAATACCGAAACGTGCAAGGATGTTTCATTTGTAGAAACGCAGGATGTTGAGGGCAGTTATTTTGGCTAGAGGTTCTGCTTCTATCCACTTTGTGAAATAATCCACACCCACTATGAGGTACTTGTTCTGACTTGATCCTACCACGAAGGACCCTAGGATATCTAGGCCCCACCAGGCGAATGGCCAAGGGGAGGACATAGTCTTAAGCTCGTTAGGCGGGGCTAGGTGCATGTCCCCGTGCCGTTGGCATTTATCTCACTTCTTTACGTGCTCTTTTGCGTCATTTTGCATAGTTGGCCAGTAGTATCCTGCTCGGAGAGCTTTTCGAGCGAGGGACCTCCCGCCGAGATGTTGGGCATTGATTCCTTCGTGGATTTCGCGCAGGATGTGTGCGACTATTTCCTCCTCGACACATTTGAGCAGCGGGATGGAGAATTCCCGTCTGTAGAGTTTACCTTCGACCAATACGTACGAGCAGGCCCTTCGCCTGATTGTGCTGGCTTCTTTTGGGTCAGAGGGGAGTTCGTCCTTGTCGAGGTATTTGTAGACAGGGGTCATCCAGCAGTTGTGGTCGCCGATCATCTGTACGTCGAGAGACGGTGATGCCTTCTCGATACTGGGTCGAGGAAGTACCTCCTATATGACGGACTTGTTTCTGCCTTTCTTCTTCGTGCTGGCCAGTTTAGACAGCACGTCCGCTCGTACGTTATGTTCGCGGGGAACGTGTTTCACTTCTACTGTTGTGAACTTTGCCATTTCCTTCTTTACCAGGGCCAGGTATTCGGTCAGGTTGTCGCTTTTGGCTTGGTATTCGCCTCGGACCTAGAGGGCCACGAGTTGTGAATCCGTGCAAATGGCGACTTCTTCTGCTCCCAGGTCCTCGGCAAGGCGTAGCCCAGCGAGGAAGGCTTCGTATTCTGCCTGGTTGTTGGAAGTTGGGAAAGACAGTGTGAGTGACACCTCGACGATGGTCCTTTTGTTGCTCTCCAGTATAATGCCCGCGCCGCTACCTGCCGAGCTTGAGGCACCATCGACGAAGATGGTCCACTTATGTGTCTCGCTCGCGGCCGGGGGGGGGGAGGGGCGTGAATGTCATCTTCGCGACGAAATCGGCCAGAGCTTGGGCCTTAAGGGCTTTTCTGCCTTCGTACCGGATGTCAAATTCGGACAGTTCTAGCGACCATTTAAGCATTCGTCCGGCCATATCTGGTCGTCCAAGCAGCTACTTTATGGGCTGATCTGTTCGAACCACGATCGTGTGGGCCAGGAAGTAGTGCCTTAATCTCCTGGCAGCGTTGATGAGGGCCAATGCCACCTTCTCTATCTGCTGGTATCGTAACTCTGGTCCTTGTAGTGCCTTGCTCGTGAAATATATGGGCTTCTGCCCATCAGGTGTCTCGTGGATGAGAGCGGCGCTCACTGCTTCGGCTGCTACGACCATGTATAGGTATAGCGTTTCGCCATTGTCCGGGCGAGAGAGAACCGTTGGCTCTGAGAGTGCTCGTTTTAGATGGAGAAGGGCCTTGTCGCACTCCTCGGTCCATTCGAATGCGGCCTCTTTGCGGAGGAGCTTGAAGAATAGTAGGGCGTGCTGGGCGGACTTGGCCACGAAACGAGATAGTGATGTGAGCATCCTGTTGAGGGACTGGATGGATTTTTTGGATTTGGGCGTAGGAAACTCGGAGAATGCCCGGAATTTGTCGGGATTGGCTTCGATTCCTCGTTCCGTTAAGTAGAAGCCGAGGAATTTGCCTTCCCGGACACCGAACGTGCACTTCTTCGGATTAAAACGAATTTTGTATTTCCTTGCCTGTTCGAAGACCTTTCGCAAGTGGGCGGTATGATTGGTTTCCTCGTGGGACTTTACGATCATGTCGTCCATGTATACTTCGAGCATGTCGCCTATTTCTCCCCGAAATACTTTATTCATCATTCGTTGGTATGTTGCTCCAGCGTTCTTCAGGCCGAAGGGCATTACGTTGTAGTAATAATTCCCGGATTCGGTTATGAAGGCCGTATATTTTTTGTCGGTCATTGCCATTGGGATTTGATTGTAGCCCGAGTAGGCGTCCATGAACGATAAAAGTTTAAAACCAGCGGAATTATCAACAAGTTTATCAATATTGGGGAGGGGGTAGGCATCCTTCGGGCATGCCTTATTGAGATCGGTATAATCAACGCACATACGCCATTTTCCATTAGATTTTTTGACCAATACAACGTTGGACAGCCAAGTGGTGTACTTGGCTTCCGAAATAAATTTGGCCTCGAGGAGGTCCTTTACAGCTTTTTCAGCAGCCTCCGTTTTCTCCGGAGACTGCTTTCTCCTACGTTGTGCTACGGCCTTAATGGTCGGGTCAATGGTTAGCTGGTGACATGCGGTGGACGGGTCTAAACCGGGCATCTCAGCGGCGCTCCAAGCGAAGAGGTCGACATTCTCCCGGAGGCATGCTTTGAGCTGCTTCCTCGCGATGTCAGGTAAGTCTGCTCCGATCTTCACTCCCCGTTGGGGATATTCACCGAACAGAACTAGCTCGAAGTTGCCATCCGGGATCGGGCGCATCGGGTAGGAGCTGCTGCTGGGTGCTGTAGATGGGCCGACTGAAGCTGCTCGTTCCTCCTGTTGGTCGTCGGGGAAGCGATTGTCGAGGTCGATAGATTTGATCTGGGGCAGAGGCTTGGCTTCTTCAGAGCTGCTTGGCAGTGCTGGCTTGCTTGATACCTTTGGCTTGGGCGCAATGGCGTTGAGCCCCTTTGTAGCTGCTTCGAAACACCGTCGGGCAGCTTCTATATCACCGTGGAGTGTGGAGACCATCCCTTTTGAAGTGTAATACTTCATCTTCAGGTGGACGGTTGAGGGCACTGCTACCAATTCGGCCAGAGTTGGCCTTACGAAATTGCATTGGTAAAGCGACGGGCAGTCGATTACCAGAAACTGCACTTTGATGGATCTGGCCGTCTCAGCTGCGCCGAATGTCACGATCAGCTCCACGTAGCCCCACGGCTTGGTGACGGATCCGTTGAATCCCTGCAAGTCAGATCCCACGTAGGGAGTAAGGTGAGATTTGTCCAGCTGAAGTGTTGAGAACAACTGGGAGTACATGATGTCGACCGAGCTACCCTGGTCGACAAGTATTCTGCGAACGTCGAAGTTCGCCATCGGGGCTCTGACGAGCAGAGGTATGCTGGAGTTCAGGGACCCGCTGAGGAGTTCCTCCTTGTAAAAGGAGATTAGGACGGAGCCCTTCTGGGCCAGATTAAGCGTCGTCACTTTGTTGGAGCTGGTGTTGATCAGGTGGTCGAACTTCCGTTTCACGGAGCCCACAATGACTTTGTTGAATCCCCCGCCCGAAATGACCATGGCGGAAGGAAAAGTCTCCCACGGGCTATGGGCCGCGAAATAAGCAGGGGCGTTGAGCCCTTCTGGGACGTAGAAGTCCTCTGGCCGCGATATGGACATTGCCACCTGTACGTTGGTGTCATCCGAGAAGGGTATTTCTTCCTCGACCTTCTTGGACTCCTAGGCGTCTTGCCGAGGAGTGTCCTTCTTCTTTGCGAACTGTTTCAGGTGCCCGTCCCTGATCATTATCTCTATGGCATCCTTTAGATGGATGCAGTCCTCCGTAGTATGGCCGTGACTTTTGTGGAAGCGGCAGTACTTCGACTTATCCATGTTTGGTCTGTTCGGCAGCTGTTTGGGGAAACGGACCCCGGCTTGTTTGAACTCCGAATTGGCACATTCGGTCAAAATCTTCTCCCTGGAAACGGTCAGGGGAGTGTAATCATGGAAACGCCCGGAGGGCCCTTTGCTGTCACAGGAGTCGCGGGGACGGTCCTCGTGTCTTCGTTCACCCCGACGAGATGTCGAGGCTTCTTCTCCTTTGGCGGCCCGGGCGTTCTCCTGGCGGCGAGACGCTCAGACGTTGCAGGTCGCAATCTTCTCCTCGTACTGGATGTGAGATTGGGCTTTGAGGAGGAGAGCGTCTAAATTCCTCGGTGGGGCGAGGCCGATGGCTTTAGCGAAGTCGGAGTCCGGGAGGACCCCTTGTTCGATCAGGAACTTCTTCATTTTATCTGTCGTCGGGACCTGCACCACTTCCTTGTTGAACCTCTCGATGTATGCTCGGAGAGGTTCGTCCTTCCTCTGGATTATGGCTCCGAGGGAGGCCTCAGTTTTGGGGTGGCGGCGAGATGTTGTGAAGTGCCGCGAGAACATCCTGCCGAGCTGTTTCCACGAGGTAATGGACTCCTCGGGCAGTTGTTTATACCATGTCATTGCTCCTTTCTGAAGCATGGTCGGGAACATTCTGCATTTGATGGCGCCCCGTACGCCGCGGTAGTCTAAGAGGGCATCAATATTCTCGATGTGCTTGTCTGGGTCAGTGGTCCCGTCGTACGTGCCAAGTGACGGGGGTTTCTCCAAGCCTTTTGGGAGGCGGGTGGCCAGGATCTCTTGGGACAACGGGCTGCGAGGCTCGTCGTCGTCACTGGAACTAGTGTATGATGGCGACCGGACGGGCTGCTCGCGTTGGCAGTTCCTTCGTGGAGAAGGTGAACGGTTCCTTCGAGGAGAAGGTGAGCGGTTCCTTCGAGGAGAAGGTGAGCGGTTCCTTCGCGGGGAAGGTGAGCGTGTCCGTCCTTTGGACTTGATTGGAGATTCCTCGTTCCTTCGAGTCCTTTTGTGGTCGTGAGCGTGCTGTTCACGCGGGGAGATCTGGTCGCGCTTTCGGGCTACGCGAGGATCGTGCTCTTGGCGCAGTCTTCGGTCGATTTCTCTCAGTGGCTGCGGGCTTCTAGATCGTCGCAGGTTCTTCTGCGTAGGAGGGGATCTTGGAAGGCGAGACTCTTCCAGTGCCCCGATCCTCTCGTTTTGCTGCAGGATCAGGGTGTTGGTTTTGTTGAGGGCCTCCAGGAGGGCTGCCACGGCCGGGCCGGCGCTGGGCAGAACAGGAACGGGCTGGAGGTCGAGAGGCGGTTGATCGTTGTGGCGATCAGCAGGAGTTGGGGAAGGAGAAGCGGGGGCTCCATCCCTCAGGAAACAGGCATCTCGGAGGAGAGATGATTGGCCGTCAACGTCATATTTGTTGACGGGGAGGATGGTGGAGTGAAGAGCATCCTGGGTGCGATCTTAGGAGGCCATGATCGTGATGATGTTCGAAAGTTGTTTTGATCTTTGGTTAAAGAAAGAAGGGGAGAACAAAGATTCCCACAGACGGCGCCACTGATCGTGAAGGCTGGATCAGATCCTGTAGAATCAGGCCGCCAAGTGCGTCAGGGATGCTGGTCGTATGGAGAGGAGGAAGGGGTGTACCTGCAAGGCACTCCGGCGCTCAAGTAAGTAAAGGTCATAGAAAAAGGGGCAAGTACAAAGAGTGAATTCTTAGGGTGAATATTGGATACCTGACCCTCTTAAGCGAGAGGGTTTATATAGAGCCCCCAGCGCGTGGCCAACGGTCCTATTTTTAGGGAAAAAGAACCGTTTTCCCCAAAGAATAGGTAACTGCCCAAACTAGCCGTTAGGCCGGGCAGGGTACTCGAAACTAGCCGTTATGTCGGGCATAAATGCAGTTCCGGGCACCTGTCCTTTGCTGTTCGGGCAGTGAGGAAGCCGTCCATAACGGACAGTAATTCCGGGGAGGAACTTTGCGTTCCTTGCCCGGTTGGAGGGGCAGAAAGGTCACTTTTGCCCCTCTGTGGATTGGACTTAGGCAATTTGGGCCGCTCTGGAGTAGAAGCGGATTGGGCCAATTCTAGCCATTGGTCCAGTCCAGAACAACTTTCAAAATATATTTCCTAGTTACCGGGCGAGCGAGAGCAAAATCTTGGGATTAGGGAACATGACTTTAGTTAATACCGCGAGAGCGTGAGGCGAAGTCTTTAAGTTGGTTTATTCTACGGAACTAAGTTATAGTTGTAATTAGTATCCGAATTTTACAAAGTCCTTTAGGAACACGGAACCCATATTCCGGCCTCTCTTTATCATATTTTCTAAGTTCATTTTTAGTTTTAGTCTTAGTTTCCCTTTTATCTAATATCATTAGCCTTAGCTTTACATCGCAGCAATAGATAACGGTAGGTTGACATTGGTCTCTGTGGGTTCGACAATCTTTTATATTACTTCGATATTTCCGTGCACTTGCGGACGCATCAAGTTTTTGGCGCCGTTGCCGGGGACCAACAATCAATATTGTTATTCCGTTGTTGCACCACTTAGACTAAGGCACTCCCATAAAAAAATAAAATAATAAAAAAAAATTAAAAAATTAAAAACTATGTATCACCCAAATTTTCTCTATGATAACCACTCACAATATCTTGAGGAGCCGCACCCAAATTTTCTCTACAATTACCAACCGCAATACTCCCAATATTTTGAGGAACTGCAACCAAATTTTTCCTATAATTACCATTCCCAAAATTTCGAGGAACCGCAAGAATCACATAATTCCAATCTCGAAATACTATTGGAGGATTTCAACGCGACACTAACTCATTTCCACCCAAATTACCACTCCCAATATTTTGAGGAACCACAAGAATCCGTTAATTCCAACCTCAAAACATTAATGGAGGATTTCATTGAAACAACAACTAATTCTAGGTTAGAATCTATGATGAAACACTTTGTGGAGACACAAAATCTCCAAAATGAAGAGCTTAGAAGACAACAACTCGATACTTATGAAACCCTTAGGCAGATAAACACTATGGTCGAGTCCCTCGCGACTCACACTGAGGCATTGGAGACTCAAATCTCCCTGCTTGCACAGACACCTATAGGACCCTCCCCCGAGGAGCATGTGGATGTGGTAGTGACCTATAGTGAAACAAAAATAGAAAAACCTAAGGAGAGTGATAATGAGGTTGAGGAGAGTGATATTGAGGTTGAGGGGAGTTCTGGTGAGGAAGAAGTAAAGATTGAGAAAAATTCATTGGGACCACCTGAAAGGGGGGTCGTCGAAGAGTTAGAGAGGAAATCACCTATTGTTGTTGCTCCTCCATATACCCCACCAATTCCTTTCTCACAAAGGTTTGTGGAAGCTAAGGTAGAATCCCAATCCAAAACGTATGCGGAGGTATTGGAAAATATCCACACCGATGCATCTTTGTTTGAGGTAACGCATAAAAAGAGATAATTTGAGGACCATGAAACTAGGGATATCATTACTGCTAAGAGGGTAAGGTTAGACTTTGAGATGGTGGATGAGATAACTAAGCCCAAACTCGAAAAGCTAATACTTAGGATAGATCCTGAACCACCACCACAAGTTCAAAAGAATGAACCACCCCACAGAAGGAAGAAAAGAAAAGGTGAGGGATATGTGAGATGGCTTGATAAATGGCCATGGAAACCGCAGATTAACAATCCTAACCGTCGAGATATCGATGTTAAACAAAGCCCTGCGTGGGTGGAAACCCGCGAGCTTTTAATTTAATGTTTTACTTTTATTGTTTGTGTTTGCAGAAAATAAAGAATTGTATCGCTTGTCACGTCTCAGCTACATTTAGGCGAAAGATCTCTAGATGACAATCCCTTAAGATGAGTTGGTGCCCACGGACATTCCTACGAATGTCTCTGCTGGTGGTGACACCAATGATGAGTATGATAGGAGAGAGCATGTCTCTCCCGTTCGTAACTTACATCCTCCTTGTTCATTGCATGGTCAGGTTCCACCTGCACACACCGCACCATATTTTTCTAACAATTTTTGCAGGTACTTCCTTCGGAAACAGATAGTATGATGAGTGGCTTCATTAAAGTGAAGTTTCAGTAAATTCAGATAACTCGTAGTACAAGATGCCAGAGTAGAAGTGGCCAGCGAAGACAGGGACAAAAAGGGAAGAATCAACGCGAATTTGGTCGTGGTAGCACGCAATGGCATTCATACAGGTTCTATCTTTCCTTTTTCACCTTTTATCAAAACATTGAGGACAATGTTTGGTTTAAGTGTGGGGGAGAAACATTTCCCGCTTTCATTTTACCGCTTTCTAGTTAGATTTACTGTTTTCCAGCATGATTTTAAATTTTTTTCTGTTTTAAATGTTTCGTTCGTATGTGCATGTGCTGTCGAGTCTTTATGCTGATTTTATGTTGTCTATCGATTTCCCCATTCTCTTGAGACATACCAAATATTTTGAAAATTTTTGAGTTAAAAATAGTGTTTCTTTTGAAAATCTTAGGTTACAGACAAAATTGAGGTTAGATTGTGAGACTTGGGAAAATTCTGCAAGATCGGTATCGTCTTAACACCATGAGCCTCTAAATTATGGAAATCGATTTGAGTACTTGTTATGCCATAGCCTTAAGTTCTCACCCCTTTAGTAGTCCCTAATTAGTTTATTTAGCAGTCAGCACCATCCTAAGCACACACTAAGTAGGAAGCCGATGCAAATAAGTGTATGATCTCAGGCTTAAAAAGGTAAATTAAAAAAAAAAAAGAATGAATGAAAAGAAATGTTCCTTCTAAGTTAGGTGATTCTCACCCGATCATTTAGCCAAACAGTGCAAACTTCTTTATTTTATTGATATTTAACCCATTGTGCAAAAAGAAAAAAAATGATAATAATGAGATCATAGTCACTAACAGGCTATCCTACCATGAGTGTGAAAGGATAACGTGCTTAATGTGATTGTGCCAGAATGAAAAGGGATAAAAGAAGGATGAGCGAGTTAGGCTTAGGTATAATGACATGATTCAGATTGGTTTGTATAGAAGGGAGGTTGATGACCGCCAAAGCGGAATTGTGTTGTTACGATATCCTTAGTGTGTGAGCAAGTACCTATCGACACCAACTTAACCGAAGTAGAGTTGGTAGCCTAGGATGAGTATCCGTATTCACTATTTTTCTCGCGAGTCATGGCTTGCTTGAGGACAAGCAAAGGTTTAAGTGTGGGGGTGTTTGATAACGCGAAATTATATCATTAAATTGACTTAATTTACATTGAATTATTTAATCGTTTTCGTTTATTTACATGTTATTTCGCAAGTGTTAAACTTATTTCCAGGTATTTTATCTCAAGCGACTTGTATAAGAAAAGAAGAGAAAAGAGAAGAAAATAAGGCATTTGACAACAAAATAAGGATTCTGCATTAAGGAAGCATGACGACCGTCACAAGCTTAAAGCTGTGACCCTCGTCACGAGGCTATGAAGACCGGCACAAGCAAACTTCTCAAAAATTAATTTGAAATTACGTGACCCTCATCACAACTCCATGGCGACCAACATGGCTTGGTTTTCTCAGAAAATTTCAATGACGTTCCTTATTTCTCTCCACGCATGGTCTTGTAACAACCCACTACAGCACTACTTGGAAGTTTTCCCCCACTTTCTCCACTACTCACACATGACCCATGGAAGTTGGTGAACGAATTTCCTCCTATAAATAGTCCTTGTTTTTTTAGTTTTAGGCATCCAAGTTTTGGGCGCGAAAGCGCTGTTCGTAGTTTTAGGCAGAAAATTACAATTGTAAAAGGAGTATTTTCTCACATCGAGGAATTACTCCCTCATTAGTTTTTAGGCCTGTAATCTGTGTAACTGCTTGGATCAACAATCTTGCCATCATTTTATTGAAGTTATTTCTAGTTTCGTTTAATTCAAGTCTTCATTTAATTTATCGTATTTACAGGTTCTTTATTTTATCGCTTTATTATTATTATTATTGTTATTGCATTTCATAATTGTTTAAGCATGCTATCATTGATTATATTTACCATGTTTATGTTGTTTTCATTTAATTCCATGTTTGGCTAAATAGTTTAGAGTCCGGCGTATGAGTCCCGTCGTTACCGACGGGACTCGGTAGAAAATAATAGGTGCGAACGTATGATTAAAATTCTGTTTTGGTTTTAATTTCCAAGTCTAATTTAAATAGCTTTGTCACGAGAGTGAGAGGCGATTTAATACGATTTTGTCACGAGAGTGAGAAATTAATTAAGGTTAGAGCCGGCACTGCGAGAACGTGGGGGTCGAACCGGATAGTGGAAATTAGGCAACATATCTAAATACAGCGAGAGCGCTTTAGATACGTTTAGGATATTATTGGCTTTCAAAATATATTTCCTAGTTATCGGGCGAGCGAGAGCAAAATCTTGGGATTAGGGAACATGACTTTAGTTAATACCGCGAGAGCGTGAGGCGAAGTCTTTAAGTTGGTTTATTCTACGGAACTAAGTTATAGTTGTAATTAGTACCTGAATTTTACAAAGTCCTTTAGGAACGCGGAACCCATATTCCGGCCTCTCTTTATCATATTTTCTAAGTTCATTTTTAGTTTTAGTCTTAGTTTCCCTTTTATCTAATATCATTAGCCTTAGCTTTACATCACAACAATAGATAACGGTAGGTTGACATTGATCTCTGTGGGTTCGACAATCTTTTATATTACTTCGATATTTCCGTGCACTTGCGGACGCATCACAAGTCAAACTTTCGAACAATCTTATCTTGTGGTTGTAACCCATTTGGTTGCTGATTTATTGATTTAGTTATTTATATTTTTTTAGGAAGCACTCGATGGGATTTTACATGAGAATGGTTGTGTTAACGTTGATGGAGAATTGGATTCTGAGTTTGAAGAAGTTAAATACGATGATGAAGATGAAGATGAAGATGGTGAATTTAATGGTGGTGAGTACGATGACGAGAGCGGTTCTGATGATGTTGGTGGACACGGATATTGGAATATAGATGCAAACAACGAGGGAATTGACGGGGAAGGTTTGGAATGGAGTTCGGACGAATCACTTGTTGTTGACGAGATTGACGACATTGCAAAGATGAACATGTTTAACTTGCAAAATGATGATGTTTCGAAGCTGCAATTTGGAAGTCTGGAGATTGCTTACACATTTTACTGTTGGTTTGCAAAGATAAACAGTTTCGCGGTCCGTAAAGGTCAAGTTATTAAAAAAAAATGGGGATGTTATTCAACAAACATTTCTTTGTAACCTTGCAGGATTTAGGCAAGACAGAGTAGAGCATCGCAAGCGTGGTCCGAGGCACGAAACCCGGTGTGGATGTGGAGCAAAATTTCGGGTTCATATCGATATAATTTCACACCGTTGGTATGTCACAATTTTTACCTTTGAGCACAACCATGAAATGTTAAAGGAGAAGCATTGCATGCTGTTGGCATGTAATAGAAAGCTTAGTAAGTCAGATAAGATACAAATTAAGAATTTTGGGAATGCTAGAATCAAAGTGACTCAAATGATTGGTTCATTCGCAAATGCTGTCGGGGGGTATGATAAGGTAGGATTTTTGAAGAAGGACGTACATAATCAAATTGCAAGACAAAGGAAAGAGATGTCTTCTGATGCTAAAGGTGCTGTTAGGTATCTTATTGATCTTCGTGTTAAAGATCCATTGATATTTGTTGCACACACGGTGGGTGCGGATGGAACATTGCAACACCTTTTTTGGAGCGATGGGGAAAGTCAAAAGAATTATGAACTGTTTGGCGATGTGCTTGCTTTCGATGCTACATACAAGAAAAATAAGTACATGTGCCTCTTTGTTGTTTTTTCCGGTGTTAATCACCATAACCAGACGATTATATTTGCTACTGCCATAGTTTCAAATGAGCTTGAAGGGACATATGTATGGTTGCTGGAGCATTTTTTGGTTGTAATGAATGGTAAGACACCAATGTCTGTAATAACGAACGATGATGTTGCTATGAGAAATGCAATCAGGAAAGTCTTTCCCAACAATTACCATAGGTTATGTGCATGACATCTCCTACGAAATGCAATGTCCAACATTGGAAATCCCAATTTCATCCCTATTTTCAAAAAATGCATGCTTGGTGATCACGATGTTTGGAAATTTGAGAATCTGTGGAATGAAATGGTAGAGAGGTTTGGTTTAGAAGAGAACAGTTGGATCATTGAATTGTACCAGAAAAGGAAGGTGTGGGCAACAACTCATATTCAGGGAAATTTCTTTGCAGGAATAAGAACGACGTCGCGGTGTGAAGCATTTCATAACCATATGGGTCAGTTTGTACACTCGAAGATGAATATGACTGATTTTGTTAAGCAGTTCCATAGGTGTGTGGCATATTTTCGATTTAGAGAGGTTCAAGTTGATTTTCATTCCCAATATGGACAAACAGTGTTGCAGACCAGTCTTAGGGCGCTTGAGAGGCCAACTTTAAAGCAATGGACAAAAGAGATATTCGAGATGGTATGATCTGTTATGAAAAAGGCATCGTTAATATCTGTATTAGATACTCAAGATATGGCGTCCTTTACAATTTATTCGGTGACAAAATATCGAGACAAAGGGCATGGATGACGTGTTTCCCACTGTCCATCGAATAATGATTTCAGATGCTCATGTCTTAGAATGGAATCTATTGGGATTCCATGTGAGCACATTGTTGATGTGATGGTTTATATTGATATTGTTGAATTTCCTAAGACTCTTGTGTTGAATCGTTGGTCATTATTTGCGAAGGAGTCCATCAGTGGAACTTATCAAGATGGTTCACACTACCGGGATTCACATTTGGATGCTAGACACGCTAATTTGGTGAATCTTAGTAAGGAGGTTGCTGACTTGTCATATATGGATGTTGATGATTACAAAAAGCATCCAGAATATCTGACCAATGAACTTAGCAGGCTTAAATTGAGTTACGACAATGAAGATGTTCGAGATAACATACACGATGCAGAGGAGTTAGAAAATATACTTAACTCTTCATGTTCAAAAAGCAAGGGTTGTGGACCAGGTAGTGTTGGTACACCGGAGAGGCGCAAGCGGACACAGACATGTGGTATATGCAGCCGGTCACAACAGAAGACGTTGTCCTACTCTTGGAGCAGATGGAGAGGCTCTTCCAGATAGTTCTTTACAATCACTATCTATACGCTTAAGTAATGACTTGGGCTTTTCAGTTTGAAAATTAGTGAAGTGATGAAGCGATGCCTAAAATGATGTTTTGATGCTTGTTTGTTTAGTGCAGTGTCTGTTTCTGTTAAGTATGAGAATGTGCTAAAGGAAGAGGTGGTATTTGTGAAGTTGTTGATTATCTGCCGGTGTATTTTATTTAGCTAAGTTTGTAGGGATGGGGTAAGGATTTTGGGACCAGCTGTATTAACATGTATGGGATATTTGTTGTCATTGTATTTGATTAGGGGTGAGCAGTTACAGGGTCCTTATTGGATACTGACACCTCTTTGTAGTATAGAATTAGGATGTTAGGTGTGCTATTAATGGTACAATTCAACATGATATTTTTCATAAATTAATCAACAATTTTCTAATTATTGCTTAAATAGAATAAATATTCATATTGTATTATTGTTGATAAAAAGACAATGCTGAATATTGTAGATATTCAATTGCATATATAATCCCAAATACAATAGCAAAGTATGACAAAAAAATAGGGATGTATGAATCGACATTCAATCCCAAATACAAATAGCAGTCTTTGAACAATACTAATTTAAACATTCTTCATGAAACATTTCTTATTTCCAATATCACTTAGTTTTAGAAACAATGACTATTATATCATCACTTCCTCCTTCATCTAATGCTTTGCCGCAAGCTCAGAAGCCTTAGGTGCAACCTATCCATCCGCTTCTACAACATCATTCGTCATAGCCTTACTTCCATCCACCATCAATTATGTTGCATTATGCATCATCTTGTCCAAACCAACATCAATAACTCAACACCAACCAGTCACGACAACTATCTGCATACCAATGTAAGCGACAAAAAGCAGCAAAGGGTGGTCCATATTACAGTTAGGCATGACAATGGGGAGGTTCGGGGACGGTTTTTACCTCCCCTAAACCCAAACCCGAATCCCCAAACAATTCCCATTCCCCGCCCCAAACCCAAACGGGGATTGAGAGTTAAAACCTATACCCGTCCCAAATGAGTTCGGGTATCCCCGCCCCGCCACCATCCATTTAGTAAAATCAATTTTTTTTAGTAGAAATATTTATTTTTTCTAAAATAAGATTACATTACAAATAATAAAATAAAACAATCTCAAAAAATTTCATATATTCATTTCAAATATTTTAATTAATCAATACAAATCAAAATATCAAAACATTGGCCACATATTTAATATTTCAAATTAACAGAACTAAATAATAATGTGCATAATGAAATAAACGAGGCGGATTCGGGGTGGGTACTAATGTCCCCATTACCCGACCCGTCCCCATATTTTTTATTCGGGGAAAACCCAAACCCAGTTAAAACAGGTTTTCCCCGTCAACTTCGGGGCGGGTTCGGGTGGGTACCCGCGGGTATGAGTTTTGTTGCCTTGCCTAATTACAGTAAACAACTAACAATATAAGAGATATCAAACATATAATAAGTGTACGCAATATTACAGAAAGCATGCAAGCATAATAAGTGTACTAAATATTACATAAAGCATGCAAGTAGATGTTCTCGAAATATATTACAGACCATTAAAAGTTGTTTTAATCAAAAAAGGGTGGTGCACATTATTTTCCAATTATCCAAAAAATAGCCAAGCAAAACGCAATTTCTCAAAGGATTTAAGTATGTGTTGTCATCAATATCCATTATTCCCTTGATTTTCGAATCAGTTTGTTGTTAAACTCATTATGGTTCTCTATCAGCAAACGCATACTGACCGTCATTCTTGTCACATTCTCATTCATCTGGTAGTAAAATACAACATAGCAAGATAACGCTTGGGATTAGTCAGTATTATCTATTTGTAAACACAACATAGCAAGGTTATATATAATCATACCACTCCAAGTATGTTGCTTGAAAAGGAGTTTTGCATGTTCATCCATTCCAGCACCCATAACGCTGAGTTGTCGCTGCCAATACAACATAGTGTGTTCAATTAGACTAATTGTATATAGAAGGTGTTCATCAATTAATGCAAGAAATATGATACCTTGTTCCACAATTTGGGATCCCTCTGGCCTCTATTACGTCCCGATATTCGAAGTCCGTCATGACGTGAAATGAAAATGTACTTTCGTACACCAATTCTACCAGCTTATTCAGTGCAGCTCCCTGGTAAATTTAAGTTAATATAGCTTAATGTCACTGCTTTTGTAGCCAACTTTTAATTATAAAATCCACGTATACTCATAATGTTTCTAATGGTGCACCGTCTTTCTGCTACGACGTCCGCATTGAGATAAGAATCCAAGTGATAGATTTTATTATCATCAAGTGACACGATCATCAGGTACCAATGTCCGCGGCTATCTTCAATCGGAATGTATATCTAGAACATATATTAAATTTTGAACAAATCCTTAAATTGGGTTATGTAAAAATGGAGACAATACATACAATATTATTTAACAATTAGTGAAAATTATATGAAAGACATTATACCGGTCTCAGATGTTCAAACCTAACCACCCAATCAGACTTGTAAAAATTGTGTAATTCCTCAACAGAAATTCCTTGAACAACATCTTCCTACAACCAACATATAGTTTAATGCATTAGAATGTGAGTGTTAATTAGCTGTAATGATACATGGAATAATATGAATCATGAATATTTTTTAGTTTATGGTATTTACTGCGAAAGATGGTGGTAGGCACCACAAAGTTTTGCATAAGTTTTGATGTTGTGTGCACATTACTTTCAGAGCCATCATCAACATTATTTGTTCCAAGGTTGAAATTCATTTAGTCCGTTAACCAATTAGCTATCTGTTCCCAGATTTGATGCGCTTTCTAGGAATGGATCAAAGACCATAGATATGAAGCCCAAGACTGCTGAAGCCTATATAAGTAGATTTAAAACTAGGGTTTGATATACCTTTTGTCACTTGTATAGAATATAAGGGTTTAGGATTGTGAGAGTCGTTGGCTCTCTAGGCTTTGTAAGCCTTCCCGTGTATCAGTTTGATGCACTATGATAGGCATAAGTATCATACATATCCAGAAGCCTTTAGGTAATGGATTGTGTATTGTTCTTGGATGAAGCTTTTAAGCAAATCCAAGTTAGCATGTTGGTCAAGAAAGCTTAACAATATTCTATATTGACAGGGATGATGTAAACATCACAATTTGTGATTAAGGGAAGTGAGTGGGGTATCTCATATCAAAGAGGATGTTCTTTGGTAAAGTCTTCATAGGGTAGATATTAGGACATAAAGTTGTAAACGAGGGAGTTTAGCTTTGTGATAATTCTACAGATAGTGGAGTCTTCTTCCTGGATTGGTATCCCCCAGATGTAGGTGAATTGCACCGAATTGGGTTAATAATTGTTGTGTCTTTTATCATTCTGCAGATTTAATTATTCTGTTAGTGTTCATGATAAACATGTTGGAAGAGATGTCGTAAAATCTGTGTTGCTACAGTTCTGATATTCAAAGTATCAGTCTGCAATTATGCTTCTTTTTTTAAATGTTTATGCAGAACAATGTCTTGACATGTGTTAGGACTTCTGCTGTCTGCTATGCCAGAATTTCAATTAGTATCAGAGCAGGCATCCCGTCTGTTTCTGGATGATATCTTTGGGAGATACTTTCTGGCGTTTAAACAAGGAGGAGTTTTGAAGATTAGATCAATCAACTCAGACATACTCAAGGGTATTAATGGATGGGATGGATGTTCTAGATCGAAGGTAACAACCCGATGGTTGTTCATGTTGCTGAGGAGGTTCTACAACAACTACAGGAGAAGTGGTCAGTTCTCTTGTTGGGGTGTCTTATAAGATGTTCTGACATCTTATTAGGGTAAGCATAATTTGTTCCTTGGTGGTTCTGTTGCATATGTTTCTGGTGGAAGAGGTTTAGAATTATGGGATTCTGGAGTTGTTGTTGAAGACAGATGGTGGAAGATCTCAATCATCGGCCTCTATTTGTGAAGATATCTGCATCTTTTTATTGCAAAGTTGGGAGCGATAGAATGGAAAGATTTGTTGGAAGATGTCTGTTATAGTGACTTGGTACTTGGAAGCTTGGTTCCATGGTGCAGTTTGAAGTCAGTTGAAGAGGACGGGAGTTGAGGTTAGGTTTATCAAGTTCTTGCTCTAGGAGTTTGATAAATTATTGATCGGCTAAGTTGTCAAAGATACTTGAGAATTTTCTCAAGTCCACTCATAAAGGCATCTCAATCGTGCATCTAGAGTCTTCTAGTTATTCTTCTGACTAGAAAATGTTTCTATGAAACACAACCTGAAGAAAGTGGAGGTGATTTATTTTCACTATCCAAAACAACAAGGAAGGATTCATCTCTCTTAATCCTAAGGGTGGATCCAATCTGATAGGAGTTTTCAGAACTATTGAGGTAAATAGGGTTCGTTTAGAGAGAATCTAAGTTACTTGAGTCAAGGGTGGGAACCTTGGTATCTCAACAATTTGTTGTCAAAGAAGATACTTGCAAAATATTGAATACTTGATAAGTGTTCATGAAGTGATCTGGTGGAGTGTGGCTTCAACAGTAAAACAAGATTATTGACCAAGGATTTAAGATCAATTGCTATTTGTGTTGCTCACAAGTATTTAATTGATTATCCTTGTATGTGAAGTTCAAGATTGTTAATGTTCAACACAATGTTGGAACATCTCTTCATCTGGTTTGTGCAGAATCATGGGAGGGGTACTGCATAAGCTTTTGGTTATACTTCTCTTGGGTGTTGACCTAAGAATCTGCTCAGTGTGGTGTGGCAGAAGCATTTAATCTCTGGAGAGTTTCCTGGCAAGAAACTGGTCTAGACAATGGTGATGTGGAAGATGAAGAAGAAGACATCATAATCTTGATGGATGGTTCCTGGATCAGTTTATTTCTGATCTAAGAATATTGAAGTGCAGGAGGTGTGTTCAAGTTGTTACTTGAAGCATCTGATGTTTATTTGGAAAGTGTCTTGGCAAGAGACTTGTCCAGAATAGTGTGCTGGTGATAGCACAACTTGGATCAGTTTATTTCTTATCTAAGTACTTGGGAGCATGTGATCTTGCTCATTTTGAAGGTCAAGGTTAAGTGGCAGTTATCTCTGACTTCCTACAGACTGCTCTACTAAGGAAAGTGGCATTCTTTGGTATGGCTATGGTGTAGTCTAGGACTACTCTATCTTTTGAAGATTCAGACGTGGCAGGTGTGAAGTCTTTGAAGTTTCAAAGCAGTTATTCATTAAGGTGTGAGCTTGAAGGGAATATCTATGATAAGCAGGATGGAGGTTGTTTACTCAAACTTGATTGTTGAATCAAGTCTATAAGAGCATGGAACTCTTGTTCTGTTAAAGGGAGAAGATTCTTCTAAGTGGCCGAAGGAGGAGCTGAATTCAGCAGCTGGATGTCATATCAGAATGTTCTAACATCTAGCTTAACATCAGAATCTCAGCTGGTGATGTGTCACATCAGCTTAAGATAAGGTAATTTACAGGAGAATGGAAGTTATGGATGCTTCAAAAAGGTCTATCTCATGCAGTTTGCGGGAGCTATGGATTGAGAAGATGTTACATGTCTAGAGGCTTGGTGGATCCAAGATGTCTTGCTATGGAGCAATTAGTTCATGTAACTTGAAGATCAGATTTCATTGGTGGATTAGTGTATCTTGTGGGAGCTCTGAATAAGAGTGAGATCAATCAAAAGGTGGAAGGTGGCATTTGGTTGATTTCATAGTGTGCATTCAAGCAGGGTGCTTGGAACTAATTACTCTTGGACAGAAGGGTAGTTGGTTGAAAACGTAAGGAGGACCTGGTTCATCTTGTAGCTTGTGGTAGAAGTTCTAGGTTGAGGATGGAAGTATGCCTTCTTTTGGTGGATGAGAGTTTATTTCTCTCTTTGGTTTCTGGAGTTCTTATTGATCAAGCTGGTGGCGCAGTGTTGTTTGAAGATCTTCAGTTGGATTACTATGCAGATAGTAAGTCCAGTGGTGGAGCATATCAAGAACCATGGTGTGTGGTGTCTATGATATGTGAAGGATGTCCTAACTGATGTTAGAACATTTTCTGGGTTGGTTATCCTTGAAGTATGATACTAAGTTTTGAGTGTAGAACTTGACACTCACATCTTGTCTAAGAAGTATTTATCTTATCATACGGGAGAATGATGGGTAAAGGATTGTCTTGGAAGTCTAATATGAGTGGGACATGCTAGAAGTAGATCAGTTTGGTGCTTATGGAGCAAATGGGCTGAAGATTTTTGGAGCATGTATGCGATATCTAACATCGTTAAGAAGATAGTAAACTAAGGGGCCTTGTGTGTCACTTTGAGGAATGTGGAGCATTCCAGATCAATTGGATTTTATCTCAAGGAACATGGAGGTCTATACATGAGAATTCAAGAGGAATTCGTGTGGTGTATAGATGGGTTCAAGAAGAGAGGGATCAATGGAACTTTGATCTCAATCCAAGAGTTTGTTAATTTAGGATGGTGATCCTAATGTGACCTCACGGGAAGAATCATGGCGTTCATGTGTGAGTGGTTATTGGTTCTTGTCAGAAGAAGCAATAAGTGCGGTTGATGATTGTGTTCAGCAGGTGGGTTGGACAGAGGGCGCGCTCTTGATGACATGAAGATGCGTCTTATGTTTTTAATTCATCTACAAAGTGTTCATTGGAGGAGCATTGGTTATCTTAGATAGAGGGAGTTGCTCCTTGATCTAAGATGTATTACTGCAGGGGTACAGTTATGAATCCAGGTTGTTTGAAGGTCAAGCAAACTGTGATTATTTTGAAGATGAGATGTCAAGAAGGATGTCTTTACATTCCCCTGCTGCTGCAGACTGTGGGGGTATTGATCAGTACAGAAGTCTTTGATAGACAATGTCTGACATGATGTCAGGACATGTGATAAAAGTAACTAGTCTCGTGGTCGGTGGAGAACATGCAGGTTCCTTGTAAATTGCATTACCTTTGAACGGTTTTCTTTAAAGAAGAAATAGCCAAAGCATTTCTCTTGGTCGGTGCGCATTGGTTCCTGGTGAAGTTACAATCTTGGATTATTGACCTCATTGAATTGACCACTGTTATTTTCAATGGTTTGTTACATTCGAAGGAAATTTCTTGGGTATTTAAGGGAGTCCTTGGATCAGTTTATCTCAGAATGTGTTTTCTCGGTGGTGTGTTCAAAATGTCTTTTGTTTGAATTTGGATCAGTATTGGTTGGGTATGGGAATGTCTTGGCTACCTTTGCCAATTTTTAGCTAAAAAGGGGGAGTGTGAGTCTCGGGTACAGGGGATGTGTATGTTGTTCTTGCAGTTGTTTTGCAAGAACATTGAACAAGGTGTTGGCTTTATCATCTTGTCTATGTTTCTCTTGTGTCTTGTGACTTGAGTTAAAGATTAAGTTATGTCTTGTGACCTGAGTTACATGCTTTATGTACTCAGATCCACGAAGCTTACAACTGATCTCTGGAGGGGGAGTGTGTTTGAAAGGAGTGTCTAGTGTTCTGGTGTTTCAGACTTTCTTCTTGTTTCTTTAGGAGTCTCAACTGCTGGACCTTTCTCAACTTCACTCACCCTGGGAAGAGGAAGGTTGTGTTATCTTCCTCCTCATGTACACCAACATGAATCCGGTGTGCTCAATATTCCAATCATAACCGCCATTCAGACCAAAATGAGTTTTAGCCAAAATTTGTCAAAAGGGGGAGATTGAAAGCACCTATGGTTTGACAGAATTTTGGTAAAACAATTTTAATGATAAAGATGAAGAAATCGAGCCATGAACAAAGATGTCGAAGAAGACACTACTATGAAAAACCCATTTAACAACGGTTGGGAATGACATATAATGACGCGGACGAAGGCGTTGTTATGTAGATTGTTGTTGTATCTTCGATGTTTCTACAACGGTCTGAAAAAACCGTTGTTATATTCTGGAAAACGCGCTATATATTGCAACGGTTAGTTGTATCAACCGTTGTGAAACATATTATTAATCACAACGGATATTAGTTTCAACCGTTGTGAAATATATTATCAATCACAACGGATATTAGTTTCAACCGTTGTTACATGTACCCTTAGTTTATTATATACAAATGTATATTGCTTGTTTTACCATACACCTAGTTAAAGAATTACAACCATTAAATTGGTAAGGAAATATATAATCTGAAAATTAAAATATTCTTGAAAACCAACTTAAACACACCACTGTTTTTTGAATTGCATCCATTTCATTCAGCACATTGAATGTTCCTTAACACATAATATACGATTCAATGGTCTGATTCACTCTACTCATCGATATTTTTAATTATATAGTTTACCTCTCCATCGCCCAAAATCATCGCGATTTTATCATCATAACAATCATGATCATAAAAACCACGATGATTTTTGGCGATGAAAAGGTAAACTATATAATATAAAAGATATCGATGTGTAGAAGGAATCAGACCGTTGAATCGTATATTATGCGTTAAGGAACATTCAATGTACTGAATGAAATGGTTGCTATTCGAAAAACATTGACATGATAATGGTTGGTTTTCAAATACATCTTAATTTTCAGATTATAAGTTTCGATACCAATTTAACAGATTGCATTTTCATTAAAAGGATAGTAAAACAAACAATATACATAGTATATAATAAACTAAATTTCATATGTACAATATCAGAATAATAAACTAAATTTCATATGTACAATATCACAATGAATTCATATATATGTACCTTATTAGAATGAATTCATATATATATGTACCACCATCATCATCACCATGTGAAAAAAACCTAAGAAGTGGGAAAGCAATGAAGAAAATTAGTTATTATTCAAAATAAAACAAGCAAAATTAGAAAAAAACCCTAAGAAGTGGGAAGCAATGAAGAAAATCAGTTAGTATTCAAAACAAAACAAGCAAAAGTTGAAAGAAAACGCTAAGAAGTGGGACTGTACCATAACAATGAAGTTCACCTTGCTTGTGAAGCATTGAAGTCGAATCTGCACAAAAAGAGAACAATCAACAAAAACATCATGAAGCAAACGAGATAATGAGTACTATCTAACAAAAAGATTGAAGTGGAAGAATACCTTATTTTCCATAAACAATATGTACATTACGCTTGCTACGCCAGCATCATCACCATGTTCATCTAGTTTTAGACTCTACAAGAAGGAATTCAAGGAGGAAAAAGCTTAAATCAAAAGCTTCATACTTCTTGAATTTCTTTTCGCAGATTCTAAAAAAAGATGAAGTTTGCGTGTTAGGGTTTCACTGTGAAGGAAACGGCGCGACTGTCAAAAAGGGAAAGTTAATTCCCTTATATAGGTAAATGTTTCACAACGGTTTTCTTAAATAACCGTTATGATAGATTATATATTAATTTAATAATATCACAACGGTTAGTTATAATAACCGTAGCGATACCCCTTATACGTGGTACAAGGTTCGACACCAGGCAACAACATTTTCCTAAAGTTACGCCTGGATTATAAGTGATATCGCTACGGTTATTACTTATAACCGTCGTGATATTATTAACCGTTGCACTTCCCAACATATGAACGGTTTACAAGAAAATATAGTTCCAGAATATGAACGGTTTACAAGTTATCAGCATTACAAGCATTAAACTATTAGTCTTTTCATCTTCAACCTCATCTATAAATAGACAATTTTACATATCTACATAATATATTCTTCGTAACAATGAGTTCAACAAATGAGAATCCTAGAAACCTCAGTGAGGAACGTCAGGCGCCAATCCAGGAGGTCGTCCAACCAGCAACTGCTAACTTGAGGGATGCCTTAAGGGTAAGGAAGGATAAGAAGAAGAAGAAGAAGAAGCCGAAGAAGAAGAAAAGGAGGCCTGTATATTATGATTCCGATGAGGGGAGTGAGGAGAGATGTCTAGATTATGAAAATGCATTTTATGCTATGGGCTCTGACAATGATCTTGATATGTAATATGTTTATCAATGTACTCTCAATGGAATATTAAAATAAAATTATGTCTATATATGTTCATCCCTTACAGTTTTATTTTTAAAGTTATATATATACTCTATTGCACTTAAAAATACTAAAGAATACATTGTTGTGAATCGAAGCGTGATACATGTAGTACAACGGTCTTCTAATACAAGCGTGTTAAAATGTAAAAATATGGAGAAAAAAATATAGAGCTGGGAATCGAAGCTTGTTACACAGCTTGTATTACAACGGTTATGTAATACAACCGTCGTTAAATATGGCGTTATAAATTTTTAATCCTGTTACAACGGTGGGATACAAAACCGTGGTAAAGCTGGCGTCGTTAAATGGGGTTTTCGTAGTAGTGAGATGTTCTAACCTGAAAACATGACATACTGAAGTACTGCACTGATTTAACAGGTTTTAAATCTGTAACAAATCTACCCAAGATTTGATGCGCTTTCTAGGTATGGATCAAAGACCAGAGATATGAAGCCCAAGACTGCTGAAACCTATATAAGTAGATTTAGAACTAGGTTTGATATACCTTTTGTCACTTGTATAGAATATTAGGCTTTGTAAGCCTTCCTGTGTATCAGTTTTATGCATTGTGATAGGCATAAGTATCATACATATCCAGAAGCCTTTAGGTAATGGATTGTGTATTGTTCTTGGATGAAGCTTTTAAGCAAATCCAAGTTAGCGTGTTGGTCAAGAAAGCTTGACAAAATTCTGTATTGACAGGGATGATGTAAACATCACAGTTTGTGATTAAGGGAAGTGAGGGGGGTATCTCATATCAAAGAGGATGTTCTTTGGTAAAGTCTTCATAAGGTAGATATTAGGATATAAAGTTGTAAACGAGGGAGTTTAGATTTGTGATAATTCTACAGATAGTGGAGTCTTCTTCCTGGATTGGTATCCCCTAAATGTAGGTGAATTGCACCGAACTGGGTTAACAATTGTTGTGTCTTTTATCATTCTGCAGTTTTAATTATTCTGTTAGTGTTCATGATAAACATGTTGGAACAGATGTTGTAACATCTGTGTTGCTGCAGTTTTGATATTCAAAGTATCAGTCTGCAGTTATACTTCTTTGTTTAAATGTTTATGTAGAACAATGTCTTGACATGTGTTAGGACATCTGCTGTCTGCTATGCCAGAATTTCAATGTTGATTGTACTAAAGTTCTTGAGCTTTTCCATTCCTTTTGCCAAACCTTTTGCTTTGCTCAGATTATTTCCATCCCTTCCTACATCAACGGAATATCCCGAGGTACTCTGGACAACATTTTCTTTGAACACTGGGCTATGCATTTGAGCATCACATTTTCTCAGTTCCGTAACAAATTTTTTCAACATTTCCTTGTTATAAACCTCCACTCTTTTCACCACCTCTTTGTTACAAATCTCCAACAAATCTATTCTGAAACTCAGTTTCTGCATCATAACCAATGGTTGTAAATCAAATCAGTAGTTAGCTAACGCAAAAGTACAACATAATACGTTTCATCACAAATCTCATATATTAGAAGAATGTTCTTTTGAAAAATATTTACCTCTATAACATCCATTACATCAGCTAAGGTGATTTCTTTAGAGCTTACATAAGGTTTAAATGAATCATGAATTGAATCTTGGCCAACTTTTAGACTATTTGATGAACAAGTCCTCTCACCCATCTTTGAAGATTCTTAGTCAGCATCCCTACATAAACACTACAACGTTTATTACTTATGTACATGCACATATCATAATGTAACACATGAAGCCATACCATGAAATATTATTAAGAGTGAAAAATTTCATTTCGTTGTCTTTTGAATAGGCAGGGATCAACACATCTTCTTATAGGGTGTTCAGTTCCATTGAAAGGGTATGCTCCCAAGCTTGCTGATGTTGCTAATATAAAAAAATAAAGAGAAATGTAGAGTAATGATGTAAAGACTGAGCCCATTACACTAGTCTTCCAATCACTTAATTAACATTTAATGTGGAAATGACAATTGCATAAAAGTAACCTGCCCAAATCATTACTATAATATAATATTACTATAATACTATAATACTAGTATAGTATAATATTAAGTTGACATTTTGTAATCACATACATATTCTTAGGGTGGAAACTAATAATATAGTAATATAATACCATTGCACACGACCTCATCCACAATCAAATTTTCCATACACATGAACTGAATACGACAAACGAGTTTCACTCGGAACTTATACGCATGCAACGAAGGGAAAAAAACAACAACGATGGAACCATTGTCACTACAATGAAACGTAACTTAATCATAAAAATGGAACTGAGTAGTTTAATCATATACATGCACTGAACATGTTTGCTAACTTAAAGTTGGTTACTGAGTAGCTTGTTTTCTGCTTTCAAAGCAGCAATCTCCATGGGCAGTTCAAAGTTTTCATCCTTCACATTTTGAAGTTCACTTAATAGTATTTGGACGTTATAGTAGTTGTAATCATGAATCCTTCTACCCGTTGCGCAAAGCAAACGACACATTAACAACACCTCAACATCTTCCTTCGCATCATATTTGGTCTTCGCAAAGCGGCCAACTGAAACCATAGATCTCGCAAACAAAGGACTAGACAAATTAGCATGATACCTTAAAAATTGGAAACCATGTTCAATCTTGAATTCGTGTATATTGTATACAGGTACAGGGATTCTCATACAGTTACAAACCATCTCTATCTGCTTTTGTATGCTATTTTGTAGAACGATATCCTCCACGTCTGTCTCCTCAGCCAAGTTTGACAAAACCGTAGCTTATAATACATAATACATATAATAAAGGTTCAAACATGTCATATATATATGTACATATCACGCGTTCAATATGTAAAGTAAAGTATATAACATAAGTTGTAGTAACTTACACAACTGACTTGCAGAAGGCTGGACATTGCCGTCTGCATATGAACATTCTCCAGATTCGCATGAGTTGCTGTTGTTGTGAGGTTTTCCATAAACATGACCAACTTGTTTATAATATGCCATGTATGCACTTTCAGCTTGCTCAAGGGAGTCATATTTCTCATGCGCGTTGTTTCTCCACTTGTAAACTTGAGCTAAACATGCAGACCATGAAAAAATATCCCTGGGTTACGACCTTCAAAAACTACGTATGCTTTCTTCATATTTAAGTAGATGAAGTCGATGAAGTCGACTACCTTTTATATTTAAGTAGATGAAGTTGAGTAAATGGGAGCAATAACTGATATAGGGTAGTAGTAGTAGTTGGTGATATCTACCATCATTTGTATCTTTAATGCATATTGATACTATCCAACGGCGCATACCAAAGGTTGGGGTGCCGTGTAATGATATCACAACCATTCATCAACTTTTTGTGCCATAAATATATATATTTTATTTATTTAATTACTTTTTAAAGCATAAATATATACTATATATTTTATTTGGTGAATTCTTAAGGTACCAATGATGCGGAGTGGAACGAAACATAATGGAATCGAATGGAGCGGAATGAAATGGAACGGATGTTACGGAACATAAATTACATTCCATTGTTTGGATATTATACGACGGAACGAAACTAATATCTCATACCACATACTCCTGTAGGGTGTTCAGTTCCATTGAAAGGGTGTGCTCTCAAGCTTGTTGATGTTGTTGATATAAATAAAATAAAGAGAAATGTAGAGTAATGATGTAGAGTAATGGTATAAAAATGTTTAAATTTGTTTGCTTCGACTAATTTAATTAGATGTTCAATAGTTCATTATTAAAAAAAGTTTGTTCAATATATAATGGGAGCTCATAACGTCACTATTTTATGAGATGGCAAAATAAAATAAAATTAGAAGTGTGAGTAATCAAATTTATTACCACTACAAATTCAAAATAATTAATAATTTCTCAATTTCTTGATTGTGTAAGTTTCTCAAATTTATTACCATTAAAAATATTTAGCAATCTATCTATATCTTTATATTTAAGTAAATAATAATGGTATAAATACTTGTTTCTTTATATTTAAGTAAATTTAATTTTTAAATTTTAATTCATAAACTATTTTGAACATTACATTGTCAATAGATCATTTTTTGACACCCCTCCCATTCTTTTTGTCAGCCACAACTTTTGTTTATTTCTATTATATCCAACTTCCTATTTTTGTGCCATTCTTTTTATCTGACACATGCATTGTTTATTTCTATTAATAAATGTTTTGTTATCAAATTATATCCACTTTGCAATTTTTGGGAAATAACACATAACTCTCTAACGTTTATTTATCCATGTTCCTACTTTTTGTATACACATAACTCTCCACCTTCCTATTCTTTGTATAAATGCAGAGAATGTTCCTATTTACCAGTTGTTTTTTAATACTGCTTTCGAACAATAATGCTTTAAACCATATTAAATTGTACATTTCAAACCAAATATATTGTTCAAACTACTAACATAGAGAATGTCACATAACCAAACGTACATCACAGCTAAAACATACTAATTTTGCTTCTGCCATACGGTAATCCGTACCCCTACTTAATCAAAATACAAAATACCAAGCTCCCACAAAATACTAAGTAGAACAAAACAAAACAACCTAACCATCATCCATCAGCCACCATAAACCAACCAACTACATTCATCTGTTTAACACCGAAATATAAAGCCTATGCGATGGAATCGTAATGGTGACCCGACCTTATCGCCCCTCCCCAGCCTCATATGCTTGGCGAATTCATACCATCCGCGACCTATGAACTTTTCCATCTTGATAGTTTTTTTGTTGCGGCGTGCCATATGAACCTTAGCACTGTAAAGCCTTCCGTTGTTCGAATCTACAAGCTCAATTGGTTTCTGGTTCAAATCTAAAGCGTTCTTCGTTACTCTTTTGGAAAAATGCTGCAAAATTATATGTCTATCAAAATTCTTACATTGCAAATTTATATGCCTTAACTACATATTATTATTGAATTACTATCACATCTCAAACTTACCATGGCATTCTTCATAACCTTGAAATTGGAACTGATGTGCTTTTCCCAATAATACTCATCTTCAGATTCTTTTTCCTCAGTATCCTCTACATCGTCATCAACCTCCTCAGCAGTTGGATGAGCTTTTGCATTCTGCAGCGGAACCTCAACATCTATCCTGTTCATTCCAACAGAGCAATTCTTCTTTCCACCATCCATTCCTACCATACAGCTCACCCTACTTTTCCACAAAACAATTGAAATAGAAATCACCATATCTAATATATTCATTCAATTTACAATATACTGCCAGAACTACATATAATTTAACACTTTTACAAAAAATCACTTCTACTTACTTTTTAAATGTTAATGAATATTCCTGACCAGAAAGGACAATACTTTATGTATATGGCAATTTATGCTAAACTTAAGACAACTATTACAGTATGTTGATTTCTTTTTTATGGAATATCACATTTTAATTTACCTGATTTTTTTTGGCTCCTCCATTTCATCATTTCTGTCTCCTACAACAACACTGCCTCCAATCAATTCAACAGGTTTTGCAACAAAGGAAACTTTCTTTCTTGGTTCACCTTGGTTCTTTTCTGCCTTTCCCTTTGAAGATTCCGCGTTTAGCTGCCCAATTTTCTCATAAAGGTCTTCTTTCTGTTTCATCCAAATCTCCACATTCCTACAAATACATCACAATAATAACACCATTATTTACTCACTGGTGTAGACACCAACAACATCCTATTAACTTACTCTACTACGCTTTGACAATGTATTTTTTAAACATAACGTTTTAACATGCATGTATATTAAATATGGATACAATACCTTGCTCTTATCTTCCTAAGATTCTCCACTTTGGAAACTTCTGCATAAGAGTTTTCAGCCCTGAAATCAACACAATAATCCAGATTATTTGCTTTACTACCACTTAACAACACATTACAATGCCAAACACTTTTTTTAGACCATAATTTTTCATGCATGTCTATTACGGAAGGTTTCTCTACCTTGGAATCAACTTTTGGGCATTTCGACACCGTCCGCTACATCAATAGACACATCAACACTCAGGTCGACAACTTCCACATTCCTGATGACTCCTTTCCCTTTGCAATGGTCATCCCTACTTCTAGACGCTATTGCAATCATTAGTTTCAGCTTTTCTTCAATGTCTTCCTTCTCTGTGACCCATTTTTACAAGATCTGCAAAGTTTAAAAACGTTTTCAATAACATAACCGTTAATCTATACTCAAAACCATACATGCAAATACGAAGTCTTACCCGCTACCATCTTTCTTTCCGTTTCCATCCTCCATTTTTGCTGCCTCTGACCAGATTTCTTCAGACGTTCACGTTTCGGTTCTTCTGTTAGCTGAATGACTTATGTTTGGGAAATACACCAAAATGTAGTCTTTATTCCCCCTCCTCTCAACACGGTTGGAACCGGTTTCCAAAGTGACTATTACATTATCCAATTTAACCTGTTTTGATTTTTATTAACCATTACACATTTTGAACATCATATTTATTTATTTAGTTGTTTCATTTTCCCATTTATGCAGGTAAGATTATTTCCTTTTATTTTTTTCTCATTCTAAACCTATTCATGCTGAATATGGCCATTATTGTTGACTTATTTTTTTTTTAAGATTTCAATTATAGCATTTTTTTTTATGATTTTTCAACCTCAACTTTTTTGGTAACTGCATCATTGTTCATACCTTTCTTAGCAACTGCATTTGAACTCATAACCTCCACGTTTTTGGCAACTGCATTACTACTCACACCTTTCTTAACAGGTGCATTAACATTCACACATTTCTTAGCAGATTTTTTTTCACCCGAAGGTCCTGCAACTTCCGCCACCATACGTTTAATGACGTTCATTGCTGTTTCCCCACTGAATGAATAGGATGAGTTAATTATTTAGTTCTTTTACACATGTAAAAATACAATTACATAGGCACAAATCATAAATATCTATCATTTTCTTAAATCTTATACAAAACAAACTTACAAAAAAACATAATAGTTTCAAAAACTCATCTTCATTTTTAAACCTACATACACCAGGTAGAATGAATGATTGCAATTTCAGAGCTTAACGCAAAATAGATTGGTAATCAAATGATTATAAGTACCATTATTGAACCGGGTATAATATTTCATTGTAATTTCAGAGCTTAAAATTTCAGCTCTTAACACAAACCAGTCATCGATACTCAAAATACCTATTACTGAATGCAAGTTAAAACCAGTTAACAATTTCTTACCTCATGCTTGAAATATCATCATCAGATATGTAACCATAGCATGGATTTTTCGAACCAGACATCTTGCTATTCCCTTGGATGGTTTTTTCTTCGGTCAATTGCAAGTCGTTCAACTTCTTACATTTTCCAGTTTAAAGTGGAAGAGAATACAAAACCCTAAATACAGTACACTGTACGGTTCCTCTTACATATATGTGTAATGTTACAGATCCAAGTTAAATTTGGCCCAAAAGGTAATATTAAAGTGAGCCATCCTAAATAAAGTAATATCACTACAATTAAAATATTCTTTTTTACACATCAGTATATAATATTTATTATATTTTTGATCCGGAGTATTCGAACAGGTCCACGTATGCTGGTCGCCAGATGGGCAAGGTACTCGGAATGTTGATGAGGAGAGGAGGGGGGTGTACCTGCAAGGCACTCCGACGCTCAAGTAAGAAAGGGTCAGAGAAAAGGGGCAAGTACTAAGTGTATTCTTAGGATGAATATTTGATACCTGACCCTCTCGAATGAGAGGGTTTATATAATGTTCCCCAGCGCGTGACCAACAGTCCTATTTTCAGGGCGAAATAACCGTTTTCCGAAGAATAGGTAACTGCCCAAACTAGCCGTTATGACGGGCAGGATGCCCAAACTAGCCGTTATACCGGGCAGGAAGGTAGTTGCGGGCATCTGTTCGTCAGCTGTCAGGGAGTTGTAGTCCGTGTGTGACGGGCAATAATTTTGGGCAGGACTGAGCAGTCCGTGACCGGTTGTAGGGGCAAAAGGGTACTTTTGTCCCCTTAATGGACTGGATCCAAGCGTTTGGGCCGTTACTGTAGCAGTCATAGATTGGGTCGCGCATGGCCGTTGGCCCAGTCCAGAACAGTAGCCCCCCAAGTCGTTACTTCCGAGCGTGGAGGTGATGACTTAAGGATAACTTACAGTCCCGGGGAAGTGGAGTGTTTTGCTCATTGGCTATGGATGCCCGTGGTTTCTATTGCCCACTGTGGCTGTTGGTCGTGGTCGTTAAGCGTTGCCCGTTATAGATGGATACCAACAGGCTAGTGGAATATGAAACGATACGGGGGTTGCCACGTGTGTGTTGGAACTTGTGCCGCTGCCGCTTAGGCAATGATGGCTAGCGGGTAGTCATCATGCCTATGTGCGCGTGGGGCTGCACGTGACCTCCTATATAAATAGGAGGGAAAATTTTCATTATGAACTTTTTCCTTCAATCTTCACCAATTTTCCTGCTCGCGAAATCTGCCCGTTGCATCCTTCGCCGTTTGAAGCTCCGAGCAACTTTTTTCAGTCTTCTATTTATAAGTAAGTTGTCTCTTTTCCTTGTTTTGCTTCTTATTGATGTTTATTTAGACATTGCATGCGGTTAGGTTTGATTTTAGGAGACTTAGGGTTGTATATGTGGTAACCGCTGGTGGTGGATGATGGCTCCGCCGTCTCCACCGCCGTTAGCCTGTTGTTACGCTGTGTGTGAAGAGTCTGTCCGTGACGTCGTCGCGATGGTGACGTTCACGTGACCGTTCTAGCGTTGTGTTTTATGGAGTTGTGAGTTGAATGAAAACCTCGTGATCTTGCTTTGGAGAAGTTCCTCGTGTGATAGGAGAGTTTCGGGCATTGTCTCGCGGGGAGACTTTTTCGTAGTGTTGTCAGGGCTTAGGCCGGGGACGTCGTCCTCAGCCCTTAGCGCGCCCTTTCACTTGTTCAGTGGTGGAAGGGTGGATTTGATTAGCTGTCAAATTCACTGTCTTTCTCTGCTTTTCAGGTGATGGCGACGGGGCCCCGTGGAGATATTGTATTAGATTCGTCCGAGGAGGAGTCTGGTTCCTTGGGGAGCAGTAGCACTCGGTCCTCGAGTGGGTCCACCGAGCAGGACATGGACTATGAGCAAGAGGATGAACTGTTGGACGATGATCAGAAAGAGGTGCCCGAGGAGGAGGTATCCGAGGAGGGTGCAGCGGAGAATAAAGCAGAGGAATGGGAGGTGGCGGAACCCTCTGAGCATGCGTCTGAATTCGCGACCTACATAGGGGATTGTTTCCATACGGTGGGAGATGACGGGGACTGGAGAGTCCATTTCCCCACCGCTGACGAGCGCGTCTGCACGAATTATGGGGAGCGCTTTATGATGTACGAATATGTTTTCAAAGAGCTGGGCTTGAGGCTTCCATTCACGGATTTCCAGCAGTCTGTCTTCTTACATCTTCGCTTGGCCCCCACTCAGCTCCATCCCAACTCGTTAGCCTTCCTGTGAGCGTTCGAGTTGGTGTGCGAGCACCTGCAAATAGGGGCGACCATCCCCTTCTTCTTCACCGTCTTTCACCTCCAACGACAGACTTCTGGGAGGAGTTACGGTTGGGTCTCCCTGAAGCAGCCGCGCAAGCTGTTCAAACCTTTCTCTGAGTCCATACGGACATTTAAGACGAGGTACTTCGTCGTGGAGCCCGTGTCGGAGGCTGCCCAGGATAGCACATTCTGCTGGGAGGTTGAAGTGGACGAGAACGGCGAGGATAGGATTAACGAGGAGGGGAAATACATCGGGCGGAGGTTGTTGAAATATCCCTTCCATTGGACAGGGGAGCATTTTACGAAGCCCCCAAAAGACTATGTTTTTGAGCCTGCGAATTTGGACGAGGGGGATGGTGCTTCATATGAAAGGTTGTTGCAGTACGTGAACATATTCCGGATGGCCGAGTGCATCACGAAGAAGAAGGAGGCGATCCTCGAGGCCGATTGTGGCTTTCGGGTGGAGCCTCGTTTTATTAATGTTAGGGCACTGCTGGGGTGCAAAACTTACAGAGATGCCATGGATCTGCTCGGTATTTAACCTTAACATATTGCTTTGCATTGCTCGTTATTTTCTATTGTCTGACGCCTGTTTTTGTCTTTTGCAGCCACTATGCCTTCAGCCCACGAAAGGATGGTGAAGAACGTGGCTGTGCGGAAACAAGCTGCTGCAGCTGCTATTACTAAGGTTCGTCCTTCCCCTGCCCGTGCGGTTAGTCCTTCCCAGCCTCCTCAAGGGAATGCTTCTCTGGCCAATGTTCAGCGGTCTCCAATGCCCCTGGAGACCAGGTCTAAGCGTCCCAGGAACGAGGCAGTGGATCTGGGTAAGGCGCCAGAGAAAGCGAAATTTGAGCTGCCTCCTTGTGTATTGGATAAGAGGTTCTTTGAAGGGACCTCTTTGGTGATTCCTCATGCTGATTCTCTGCATCTGCAAAGCCTGGACCGTCCGAGCAAGAGGGCGCTGGTGGCGCAGGATGCCTATGCGGTGGTCAGGCTGCTGGAGATGGCGGTCACCTATGCCGAGGGGGACACGGCCACTGAGAGTGAGTTGACTATTGCCCGAGGGAAGATGGCCGATCTTGAGGAGAGTTTGAGGAAGGTCAGGGCGGAAGCTAAGGTTGCCAAGGAGGCGAAGGAAAAGGAGGGCAAGGAGGTTGCCCGGTTGAAGGGGGAGAAGGTTACACTTGAGGCTGAGAAAAAGGCCGTTGAGGATTTGGTCGCGCAACTGCAGGCAGCCAATGCTCCTGGCGAGGAGGAGCCTGAGGACGTGAAGATGCTAAAGACAAGGTCAGAGTTAGTTGCCCGACTGGTAGTGGTTGAGGATGACAACGTAGTGCTTGGCGAGGAATCCTTCAAGAACGCAGTGTCTCAGCTTCAGGTGGTGAATCCTGGTGTTGATTTGGTGACCGAAGGCACCAATTTTTTGGCGTACGTTAAAGACGGGCAAATTGTGATGCCAGAGTCTCTCCTTGCCAGCCAAGCTAGAACCCAAACTTCTCCGCCCAATGATGAACGAGTCGAAGACACTGAGGAATGATGTTTGCAGATGATGATGTTTTGCCGGCCTGCGTGCCGTGTAGTTTGTTGTAATTTTATTTGATTTGGGGGGACGTGGCCCCCCTTTTTATGTAATTCGTACAATCTTTGGCCCTTGTGGCCCTTTTTACTTTATGTCCGGTTTATGTTGGCCGGTTTTGTTACTTATATGATTTTTTTTATATTTCTGTGCTTTACATTAGCGGTGCATGTATGACTGCCCGTTGGAGGGTGTGTCTGTTAACAGAGCTTTCTTTTGAAAGATTGCTCGTTGTGTGTGAATTCGCCAATGTAGAGAACTGGTCGAATAGCCGGGGAAGGTCCTGGCGAGGTTGCGGATCTCAGGTCGCGATTGAGGCCTGAGGTCGCGGCGTGAACGTCCCATCGCGAGCTGGGGTTCTGCCAATCGTGGTACCTGGGCGAAGGCGATGCTCGATTGAGGACCGCCGACGAGCAGAGCTCCGGCTCATTTACTTGAGCGGGATTCCACTTTGTGCGTATGCATCGTTTGTGCCTGAACGAGCATGATGACCGTTAGGTGGTCCTTTGACGCGAGGAAGCCTATTGTGACTTTAGCTGTAGTACTGCTTAAGTTTTTCAGCGTTCCATGGTCGAGGGATTTCATCCCCGTTGAGGGTCTCGAGGAAGTAGGCACCGTTCTCCATTCTGGCACGGACTCTGTACGACCCTTCCCAGTTGGTTGCTAGTTTGCCTTCGCGAGAGTCCTTGTGGTTTCTTCGCAGGACAAGGCTGCCCACATCGAACTCTCGTCGTAAGACTTTAGCGTTGTTCCTGATTGCTATTTTTTGCTTAAGAGATGCTTCACGGAGGGCTGCTCCTGTTCGAATTTCCTTGACAAGGTCGAGCTCCTATCTTATTGCTTCGTCATTCATTTCCTCGTCTAGAGGTGATTCGGTCCTCCTGGACGATACATGAATTTCAATGGGTATGACAACCTCCGTGCCATATGCTAAGCGGAAAGGTGTTTCCTCGGTGGTAGACTGAGGAGTGGTGCGGTATGCCCATAAGACGCTGTGGAGCTCCTCGACCCAAGCTTTCTTTGTTTCATCCAATCTTCGCTTGAGGCCACAAAGAAAGACACGATTGACCGCTTCTGCCTGCCCGTTGGTCTGGGGATGTTCTACAAAAGCGAAATGTTGCTTTGTTCCGAGATGGGCGACAAAGTCTTGGAACTTCTTGTCCGTGAACTGCATTCCATTGTCCGTGACAATTGCTTGGGGAATCCCAAAACGGGCAGGATATTCCGCTTGTAGAAGCGCAGAATGTTAAGTGCTGTTATCTTTGCTAAGGCTTCTGCTTCTATCCACTTTGTGAAATAGTCTACATCCACTATCAGGTATTTGTTTTGGCCGGACCCCGTCACGAAGGGTCCTAGGATGTCTAGGCCCCACCAGGCGAATGGCCACGGGGAGGTCATGCTTTTCAGTTCGTTAGGTGGAGCTAGGTGCATATCCCCGTGCCGTTGGCATTTGTCGCATCTCTTCACATGCTCCTTGGCATCGTGCTGCATGGTTGGCTAATAATACCCTGCTCGGAGGGCCTTGCGGGAAAGGGGGGAACGACCAGAAGTCCTTGGTCCTACTGAGATGGTGCTTAGTCCTTTTGATGCTGCTTCAAAGCACCGACGGGCAACTTCGATGTCGCCGTGGAGGGTGGCGACCATCCCTTTAGAAGTGTAGTACTTCATCTTGAGATGTACGGTGGAAGGTACAACAATCAACTCTGCCAGGGTTGGCCTTCCAAAAATGCACTGGTATAGTGACGGGCATTCAATTACCAGAAACTGTGCTTTAATTGCTCAGGTTGTCTCTCCCGAACCATAGGTTACGATGAGCTCTACGTAACCCCGGGAATTTGTCACTGCTCCGTTGAATCCTTGCAGGTCGGATCCAACGTATGGAGTAAGGTGAAAGTCATTCAGCTGCAGCGTTTCGAACAGGTGGTTGTACATTATATCAACCGAGCTTCCCTGGTCCACGAGTATTCTGCGAACGTCGAAGTTCGCCATCTTTGCTCGGATGAGTAGCGGAATGCTTGAGTTCGGTGCTCCGCCGAGGAGCTCTTCCTTGTAGAAGGAAATAGGAACGAATCCTTTGTGAGTGGTGTCCAGCGTAGTGACTTCATTGGAGCTTTTGCTGATTAATTGATCGAATCTCCTCTTGACTGAGCCGATCGTGATTTTGTTGAATCCACCACCAGAAATGACCATGGCTGACGGGAAGGCCTCCCACGGGCTGTGAGCAGCGAGGTACGTGGAGACGGACAGACTATCAGGGATGCAGAAGTCCTCTGGCCGAGTTATGGACATAGCGACCTGTACGTTGGTGTCATCAGAGGGCGGAGTCTCTTCTGCAACCTTTTTGTTCTCTTGGGTTTCCTGTCGGGGAGCATCTTTCTTTTTCGCGAACTGCTTCAGGTGGCCGTCGCGAATAAGGATCTCTATTGCATCTCTGAGGTGGATGCATTCTTCCGTCGTATGACCGTGACTCTTGTGGAAGTGGCAATACTTAGATTTGTCTACACCCGGTCTGGCCGGAAGCTGTTTGGGGAAACGGACTTCCGCTTGCTTGAATTTCGAGTTGGCACACTTGGACAAGATTTTCTCCCTCGAGGCAGTGAGGGGGTATAGTCATGGAACCGCCCAGAAGGTCCCTTCTGTTCGCGTGCATCGCGAGGCCGATCGTTGCATCTTTTATCTCCTCGACGTCCCGTCGAGGTTTCTTCAGCTCTGGACGAGCGGGCACCTTCATGGTGTCGAGAGGCCCGGACAGAGTGTGCAGTAACCTTCTCTTTGTACTGTATATGTGACTGGGCTTAGAGGAGAAAGGCGTTAAGGTTCCTTGGTGGATCGAGGCCGATGGCTTTTGTGAAGTCTGAGCCAGGACGTAATCCCTGCTCGAGCAGGAATTTCTTCATGTCGTCGGTCGTTGGCACTTGGACGGCCTCCTTGTTGAACCGTTCAATGTAAGCCCGAAGAGGCTCATCTCTTCCCTGTACGACAGCTCCGAGGGATGCCTCGGTCTTTGGATGGTGTCGCGATGCAGTAAAGTGACGGGAGAAAATCCTCCCCAGCTGCCTCCAGGATGTAATGGATTCTTCTGGCAGTTGCTTGTACCCTGTCATTGCTCCCTTCCGGAGCATGGTCGGGAACAGGCGGCATTTGATGGCTCCTCGTACCCCTCTGTAGCCCAAAAGAGCATCTATGTTTTCTATGTGCTCGTCTGGGTCAGTGGTTCCATCGTAAGTCCCTAGAGACGGAGGCTTCTCTAGTCCTTTAGGGAGACGGGTGGCCAAGATCCTGTGGGACAACGGGCCGCGAGGCTCGTCGTCGTTGTCTGAACTTGGAGTTGATGGTGACCGTTGTCTGCGCTCGCGGCGGCGGTCTCTGCGAGGCGATGGTGAACGTAGCCGGTCACGAGGTCTGGCCGATGGAGAATGCCTATCCTGCATCGTTCTCTTGTGTCTTGGTGATGATCGATCTCGCGGGGAGATCTGGTCGCGCTTGCGAATGTGTTGTGATTCAGGCTCATGCTTCGATCTATGGTCTTCCCCACGCCTAGGTGGCGGGCTTCTTGATTTTCGGTGCTTACTCTTTGGAGGAGAGGATCTTGGAAGAGATGCTTCCTCGAGAGCTCCTATTCTCTTTCCTTGCTGCAAGATAAGGAGGTTTGTGCGGTTGACAGCTTCCAAAAGAGCTGCAACGGCTAGGTCGGCGCTGGGAGGGCCAGGAATTGGTCGTTCACCCGACGGTAGCTGTTTGCCTCCTTGCTCGGTGGGAGGAGGAGTTGGAGACGCAATAGCCCTGTCTCGAAGGAAACGGGGATAAAAAAGTAACAAAGATCTGCCGTCAGCGTCCATCTTGTTGACGGGAACGAGAACCGTAACGTCAACACCTTTTGCGGAGTTCTGAGCGGCCATATGTGGGCGGATCAAAGAAAGTATGTTTTGATCTTTTAGTTTCCGAGGAGGAAAGAAAGAAGGGGAGAACAAGGACTTCCCACAGACGGCGCCACTGATCCAGAGTATTCAAACAGGTCCACGTATGCTGGTCGTCAAATGGGCAAGGTGCTCGGAATGTTGATGAGGAGAGGAGGAGGGTGTACCTGCAAGGCACTCCGACGCTCAAGTAAGAAAGGGTCAGAGAAAAGGGGCAAGTACAAAGTGTATTCTTAGGATGAATATTTGATACCTGACCCTCTCGAATGAGAGGGTTTATATAATGTTCCCCAGCGCGTGGCCAACAGTCCTATTTTCAGGGCGAAATAACCGTTTTCCTGAAGAATAGGTAACTGCCCAAACTAGCCGTTATGACGGGCAGGATGCCCAAACTAGCCGTTATACCGGGCAGGAAGGTAGTTGCTGGCATCTGTTCGTCAGCTGTCGGGGAGTTGTAGTCCGTGTGTGACGGGCAATAATTCCGGGCAGGACTGAGCAGCCCGTGACCGGTTGTAGGGGTAAAAGGGTACTTTTGTCCCCTTAATGGACTGGATCCAAGCGTTTGGGCCGTTACTGTAGCAGTCATGGATTGGGTCGCGCATGGTCGTAGGCCCAGTCCAGAACAATTTTTATTTTATATATTTTTTTGACTTTATTTTTATTTTATATATTTTATACATAAATTTAAAATATAATGTATAATTTAATTTGCATATTTATAATTTAATTTTGGAAAAATAATGTGTTACATCTATTTTGAAAAAAATATAACATTGATTTAATTTATATATTTAGGTGATATATATATATATATATATATATATATATATATATATATATATATATATATATATATATATATATATATATTTGACATAGTTCACACATAGTTGACCATCATCTATGCATTTTTAACATAATTCTTTAACATCGGTTGAGTATCTTCCATAGTTCACACATAGTTGACCATCATCTATGCATCTCTGACATAGTTCACACATCATCTCTTATTAAAGTTACTCCTTTGTGGATCCCACTTTCAATAACCAATTTCTCCCTCCATCTTGTTCTTTCACTGAAAAAAAATACTCTTGTATTCTATTGTTATTATCAAAAATGAATTAGTGAGGTATCACCATAGCTAACTATCTAAGTTGTAGGTGATTGTTACTTACACAGTAATTAACTAATAGTTTTCAACTAACTTAACTGAATTATAACTAACAAAACTCACAGTAACTAACTTCTAACTTCTTCATCGTGCAATACTTCTCTCCAATACAAAACTCATCCCATCTATCTCTCACTCACTCTCTCTCTCTCTCTCTCTCTCTCTCTCTCTCTCTCTCTCTCTCTTCTCCGATTGATTCTTTCGTCACATCTCATTTCGTCGCATCATCTTCTTCATTTAATCAAGAAAATCACAATGGCATTCAGAAGTGTTCTTGACAACTCATTTTCACCTGCAGATGTTCAAACCCCCGACGACAACTCCATGCCACTGGGACTAGGTGTAACACCTAAAAATTTGCCCTCTTACTTTTAGCACTAACTGGCTTATGTTTCATTTCATTCTTGCATCATCATCTTTGCATATCATTGGTTCTTAGCATGAGATCAAGGTATCTAACCTCATTCACCAGAAGAAGATGTTTTCAGGGTTTCAAGCAACAGTTCATGTACATTGTTCAAAGGGCTAAGGGGAGATAAGATTTCTGATACTATCAATTCTTGAGCCACGAGGGAACCTTAAGCCTCAAGGTGTCTTATTTGGTCCATCATCTCATCATAAGATCAAGATTGGCAGGAGAATTCAAAGGATTCACAGTCTTCTAACCTGATTGCTTGAATTAGGGTTTTGGAGATTCTGAGATCTAACCATCAAATGAGCAAGCTCTTTGGTTGTTTATCCTCTCCAAATGGCACATATCATCATTGGTGGACAGGACACGCGTCATACTCAGAGGAATTTGAATTTGGAGAATGTGATATTTCCTCCTAACTAGAGGGTGCCAGAATTAGGGTTTGCTATAGAATCAGTTTATTTCTGATTTTTTGGGCGAGATTTGATTCCATGATATTCCTCATGTCCCTAAGTGTCTAGGATTGGAGAATTGCCCATCAAATTGGTTCAGCAGGGTTTCAATTGATTAGAGGATTGAGAATCAGGAGAATTGGGAATAAAGTCAACTGTGCAGTGAAAAAGTAAACTCCTGACGTTTTGAGGTCAACATGTTGATTTTCAAGTCAAACATGGTCCATGAACAAGATTTGGTCAAGTAATGTGAGAAGAATCATCAAAAATCAAGAATGGGGAAAAGTTGCCAAAAATAAAAACTTAGGGTTTTAGAAACTTACTATTTTTAGTAAGTTTTTAAACACTTTAAAGACCATTTTTCATCATGTTCAAGGCTTCATTTGGGAATCTTTCTCACATGAAAGTTGTAGTATGAAGTTTTCTCTTCAAAATGAGCACAAGAATCATGGCATTTGATTTGATATTGAGTGAGTTATGTTCTCTCAAAGTGTGACATTTTCATCTCACCAAGTTCAAAAAACTTAGATTTTTTCTAAGTTACTTTGGGCAGATTTGGGGACAACCTTTCATGACCGATTTCCACATAATTCAAGGCTTTGTTTCAATTCATTTTCAACATGAAACTTGTTCTAAGTTGTCTCAAGTTTATTTTGAACCCAAGATGTCATCATTTGGCAAGGAATTCAAGGAGTTATGGTTCTCTAAAGTGACACTCATGACTAGATTTTCACATTGGCAAGTTTCTATTTTTTGTGCATCATGTACCATGACTTGGCAGCAGCCAAAATTTGCCTAAACCACACGAGTTATGTGCTAGGATTCCATCACTAAACTTTGCTCAAAGTAGCCAAACAAGGATATGTACAATTGATACCACCTTTTGAAAACTTTGCCAAAATATGTGAAATAACAAACTTGCTTGACAAGGCTTCATTCCACTCACACTTTTGGCATAATGTTATGGCCTCACTCATGCTCTCACGTGCCCTTCCATCCACACCAATTTCATGCCTTCATTCCACTAGAAAAGATCACTATACATACCCCTCATCCAAGGAAACCCGTAGGAGCACTTTTGACAAGTTTTCAAAACACACTCCTCATTCTTTTTTTCCAGGCCCAAAAACACTCCAAACCCATTATATTTAAGCAAAGCAAACCCTAAAAATAGAGGAGGATGCCATTTACACTGAAAAGGTGATCAGAAAAACAGTTTTTCTCACATTCTCTCATCACCTTCGAACTCTTGTTTTTTCTGAGAATTTTGGGAACAATCTTGCTTGAATCATCATCTAGCAAGCAAGATCTTGCTTTTGTATGCAATCTTAAGCTTCTATATCCACCATTAAGGACTCTGTGAGCTTGCTCTTCTTCATCAACAGTTGCGATTTGTGTGAGATTTTCAGCCATTTTCTGGACAGATTAAGCTCTGATCTATCTTCTACAAGACATTTTGAAGTTTTCCATATCATTTCCTGAAGTTTTTAGCTGTTGAGAAGAGTCAACAAAACTTCTCCGTTAGGTAATATTCTTCCCTTTGCGTAACCGACTCCCGTACCCGTTTCTCTTGGTCGTGAGACCATGCTCTTTCCTTTCTCTTCAGGTTTACGCAGTGTTTCCTTTCCCTCTCTCGAGATAAATACACATTGCTGGCGACTCTGTATTTTTCCGCGCCACTCTCGCGTTTGTACCGTTGGATGCGAATCTTTCGGGAGCGACAACTGGCGACTCTGCTGGGGACTCTGGTTGACCTCTTGCTGGTCCATCCCCTTTAGCGAGTCTATCCTAGCGCTTGTCTGTTACTTTTCATTGGGTGTTTTTGTGGTGCTTTGTAGTGTTGTATATTACTGTATTTGCTGTTTTATTTGTTTTACTGTATTTACAGCTTTTATTGCATTGCATTTCATTTTATTACTGTCATACTGGATATTACTGTGCTGTGCTGGCTGGTTTTCTGTTTGGCGGGTTGGGATGTTCTGAGAGATAAGCCCACTACCCAGGCTTGAGTATACACACAGGTTTTAGAGTGGATAGTCGTGACGCTTGCATGGGGGTGGCGATGTATTGTCGTTCATGAGACCCACAACCTGACGAGGTTCTATCAGGAGCTACCTGCTACTGTGCGTTGGTACAGGCCCGTAGGTATTCTCTTGAGGGATTGTTGACTCTGGAGACCATTCCCGAGGACTCAGTTGCGGCACCCCTCCCGGGATGTGACAGTGGCAGACCACGTTCTGTGGCAAACCCATTGCACATTCTCGATCCGAGGACCCAATGCTGGGGACTTGCTATAGGTTTTCCTTTTGAGGTGAATCAGGGGACGACCTCTTTGATTGGCGGTAGCATTGTATCCTTCGGGCTGAATGTGCTATTGCTTCTCAAACCTCTGAAGCTGAGGATCTTTCGTTTTTGTGAATCAGTTGAGGCCTCCTCGATTGGTGATGATGCCAAACCATAAATGGTGAACGTATCATCATTTCTCGACCTGAGAGTCCAGGATACTGAGGATCCTAGTACCCATATGTGAGAGGGGCTGGTTGTTTACAGGTTTGCAGGTAACCGTGACCTTCCACCTACCAGGTATTTTTGGATTCTTTGTCACTACAGCTGTATCAGTGTGGTTATTCTGTTATCCTAGTTTGACTCAAGAGTTTGTACAGAGCCTCAAGTTTGTCCAGCCAGTTCAGAACAGGAGCTTGGTGCCTTGATCCCATGTTTTGCATTGCATTTCATTTTTCTCTGACATTCATATTTTTGCATTTCCAGGTTGTATCCAAATCTGTGATTCTAGTCAGAGGGCAGTATTAGGGATGGATGTTCCAAGAGGTAAGAAGGATATTATTATCTACAAGTTTCTCAAGCCAACAATAGGTCCTATCACTATCCTGAAGGGAATGGCGAGTCCTGAGGTATTGAATACTTTTGCGGAGAAGTATGGGTGGATTCTGTCTTTTGTTCGCAACATCGACGATTATGAGTTTCGGGGTCTTCATACTCTGATGCAGTTCTATGACCCTCCACTGAGATGTTTCTTGTTCCCGGAATATTTGTTGGTGCCTACTTTGGAGGAATATTCTAACATGCTAGGGATTACTATCAAGGAAGTTCCTCCCTTCTTTGGTTCAAAAGGAGAGCTGGATTGTGGGAAATTGGTCGATGCTCTTTATTTGACCAAATCAGAGTTAGAAGCCAACATCTCCAACAAAGGAAAGATCTGTGGTTTCAAGTTGGGGTATTTAACGAAGAAGGCTCAGAAAGCGGCAGAAGACAAAGAATGGATTATTTTCAACGCACTGTTAGCTCTTTGTGTTTATGGTATTGTGTTGTTCCCCAATGAGCCTGATTTTGTTGATGAAGATGCTATCAGGATATTCATAATGAGGAATCCGGTGCCAACCCTGTTGGGAGATCTCCATTATGCCTTATACAACAGGAGTGAAAAGAAGAGAGGAAGGGTGGTTCATTGATGCGCTCCATTATCTTATAAATGGTTCGCAAGTCGTCTACCTCAATCTGGTGCTTTTGTTGATTCTAAGGATTCTCTAGAGTGGAGTCAGCGTTTGATGGGATTGGTCAGTAAAAACATCGTGTGGATAAACCAAGGATTGCTTGGCAAAGATATCATTCACAGTTGTGGTAAGTGCCCTAATGTTCCATTGATAGGGAGGAAGGGAGGAATTAACTATAACCCTTCTTTGGCCGTCAGACAGTTTGGTTATCTCTGGTAGGTCTGCCTGTTAAGAGAGATGTGGAAGAATCATTGTATTTCCACTCGTCTGAAGGTTTGGAGGAGGCGCAGAGAGCTTTTGAAGCTTGGGGTAGTATACTGAAGAAAGGAAAGGCCGTTCTGGGCAAACCTAACAATCAGGCTTTCCTTCCTTATGTGGACTGGATAAAACAGAGAGTTAAGGAGTGCTACTTGCCTTTTGATCAAGCACCTATGCTGTACCCAGAAAGTGTGGAGGAAAGACTTACTGTGCCTATTGAAGAGTTCAACAAGCAACAAAAGTTGGTGCACGAATTGAGAGTAGAGAATTGTGGTATGAGTAGTCAGTTGCAAGGAGTTTTGCAGGACAACTTAGAGCTGAAGTGGCAAGTTAAAGAGTCGACTGAGTGTTTGAAGAAGACAGAAAATGATATGGATAGCAGAATTCAGCATTTCAAGAAGATTAGCATGGCAGCAGAGACATCAAGTAAAACCACCAGGACGACTAAGAAGCTTTTGGCTAAGACTGAAACCGAACTTGATGCTTATCAAGAGATGTGGAGTGAGGTCCAAGTAAAAAACGAGGGATTAAACAAAGAGCTGCAAAAGGCGAAAGAAAAAGGGAAGCATTTCTTCAACAAGTGGAAAGAATCCCAAAAGGAGATTAAAGAGCTCAAATTACAAGCTGGAATCAACAAGGTGAGACATGAGGGTAGCAACGCTGAAGAGCAAATAGCAACGCTGAACCAAGAGATTGTGAAGCGAAACAGGTTAATCAAAGGGCTGATCACGCGACCTGCACATCCTAACACTTTGAATCTTCTGGAAGAAGTGGAGGCTAGTCTGTTTGGGGTTGAATTGTAGTTGTTGTGTATCTGTTTTTTGTGGTTACCATCAGGATTGTTGATGGAATCACCATTGGTTACAATTGACTTTGTTTGTATGAGTTCTTCCATCTTGATAATAGAATGTTTGATTCAGATATTTGTGCCTTGGTGGTTGTTATTTGAATTTTGGTTTGTTTTCCTTGGTTTAATCCTTCGGTAGTATTTCTGGGTTCGGATTTATTTTCCGATAGCATGTCTAATCCCTTGCCTGGTTTCATGGAATGGAATCAAAGCGGATATGTCCTGGAAATGTTCAAATATGTTTGTTTGCGTTTTGCATTTGCATTTACATAATCATAATCATTTTTGCATAACAGGTTTATCTCTGGTTTTCTTATGTTCTCCTTTCTTCAGACAGGATTGCCGACCAACCTATTCATTGATATTCTACTCGACTCAATCAGAAGAGAGTCATGGAACAGATGCAAGCTGAGATGGCTGCTATGCAGACGCGTATTGACCAGTTTATGTAAATAATGCAAGGAGTTGCACAGGGGCAACAAGAGCTCAGGACCCTGGTGCAACCTCTTGTGGCAAGAATTGACGAGAACGGTATACTACATGGCGGTGCTCATACTCATGTTATTCCTCCTGGCAGAGCTGGTAACGGAAATGTTGCTCAGAATGGAGCTCAAGGTGGAGTGCTAATTCCTTCTTTGGTAGGAGGAGGAAGCACTATTCGTGCAGTTCATGGCCATCACTATGATGACCAGCAAGACGATGTTTTCTCTGTGCGAAGCATGGACGCTGGTATCCCTGTTGTTAATGATGAAAGGATCCGTTTGATCGAAGAACAGCTGAGGGGAGTTGTAGACCAAAATACTCTGGGCATGGACTTGGATGATATGGGGCTGGTTCCAGGCATCATTATCCCACACAAGTTTCAGACTCCTAATTTTGAAAAGTACAACGGTATGACTTGTCCAAGGACTCATGTAAGGGCGTACGCAAGTAAAATGGCTGCTCATGCAAAGAATGAGAAGTTGATGATGCATTGCTTTCAGGATAGCCTATCTGGGGCATCCCTGGAATGGTATATGCAGCTAGAGAGGAAAGACGTTCGTAGTTAGAGAGAGCTGGCAGGGGATTTTATTAAACACTATCAATACAACACCGACATGGCTCCCAATCGTACACAGCTACAGAGCATGTCCCAGAAAAGCAGTGAAACCTTTAAGGAGTATGCGCAGAGATGGCGGCGAGGGTGCAGCCGCCAATGTTGGAAACAGAAATGTTGAAGATGTTCATGGACACCTTGCCCAAACATTATTATGAGAAATTATTGCCTTGCGTGCTAGGCAAGTTCACAGATTTGATCATGTTAGGTGAGATGGTAGAAAGTGGGATTAGAGCTGGGAAGGTCTCAGGCAGTGATGTATCATCTTCTGGTCAGGGGAAGAAGCCGTACGTGAACTATAAAAGGAAAGAAGAAGCCAATTCCGTCTCATCCTATAAGGGAAAGGGGAAACAACAACAAAACTATAACCAGTGGGTGGCTTTAGTGGTTATTCCTGCAGCACTTCCACCTCAAGTAGCGCCTCAACAACAGAACCGAGTTCAACGCCAGTATCAAGCCAGACAGAGAACGGATGATAGACACTTTGATACTCCACCTCTACCATATTCACAATTGTTTTAGCATTTGCTTAAGTTGAAGTTAGTTGAAACGAGAACTTTGGCTCCTCCTGTTGGTACTCCGCCTCCCGGGTACAATCCTAATGCCCATTGTGATTTTCATTCTAGGGCACCTGGGCATCATCTTGAGGACTGTAAAGCTTTTAAGCATAAAGTCCAGGACTTGGTAGATTCAAAGGCTATCAGTTTCTCTAATGATGGACCTAATGTTGTGCAGAACCCGATGCCTAACCATGGTGGGCCAGGGGTTAATGCTGTGATAGAAGAGTATGAGTCTCTGAACCTGGTTATGAATGTGAATGAGTTGAAGACACCGTTGAAGGTATTAAAGGACAGGCTGCTAAAAGGTGGGGTATATCCCGGCTATGATGAAAATTGTCCAGAGTGCATGGTACAGGTTAATGGTTGTGGTCTATTGAAGTCTGGTATTCAGGGTTTGATTGATGAAGGATGTTTGCAATTCGACCGTTATGATCAGAAAAAGGAAGTTGTTAGTGATGATGTTGCTACTATTATTATTCCTTTCAAGACTGTTGTAATATCATGGCCAGCGAGACCAGCACCGGTTGTTATTTCAGGTCCTAAACCCATTCCATATGAAAGTACCAAAGCTATCCCTTGGAATTATGATGCTAGTGTATTTGTTAATGGGCAGAAGCATGAACTGTTGGAAACTTCGGCAACAAATTCCAGTCCTGAGGGTAAAGTTGAAACTGATGCTATTACAAGGAGTGGTAGGGTCTTTATCCCTGCTGATGGTCAACCCAGTGGTTCTAGACAGGACAAGGGAAAGAAGATCATGGATGATACCGTGCAGACACCGGTAGTGAGTGATTCTACAGTAAAGCCAACTGACAACTCTTTTTCAGAGAATGTGGAAGAGTTTATGAGGCTTATCAGGAAAAGCGACTACAAGATTGTTGATCAACTGCACCAAACACCATCAAAGATCTCCATCCTATCTCTGTTGTTATGTTCAGAAGCTCACAGAAATGCACTTTTGAAAGTTTTGAACGCTGCTTATGTTCCTCAAGAAATATCTGTCAATCAGCTAGAAGGGGTTGTATCGCATGTGAACGCTGGCAATGGTTTGGGTTTCAATGATTTAGATCTGACTCCAGTTGGGAGAAACCACAGCAATGCCTTGCATATTTCTGTTGAGTGTCGTGGGTCATTGTTGTCTCATGTACTTGTGGATACTGGGTCTTCGTTGAATGTTCTTCCCAAGAAAGCATTGATGAAGCTGGATACCTGTGGGTTGATATGCACACCAAGTGATTTGGTGGTGCGGGCCTTTGATGGGTCTAAAAGGTCCGTTTTTGGAGAGATTGTGCTACCTATTAAAGTAGGTCCAGAGTTCTTTGATGCTACTTTTTACATCATGGATATCCAGCCGGCCTACAGTTGTTTATTGGGACGCCCATGGATTCACAGTGCTAGAGCTGTGACATCTACGCTACACCAGAAGCTGAAATATATGGTGGATGGTCATGTGGTAACAGTTTATGGGGAGGAAGACATTATGATAAGCCAGTTGTCTACCTTCAAGTATGTAGAAGTTGATGGTGAGATACACGAGACTTTGTGCCAAGGATTCGAGACAGTAAAAATTTCTGATGAACCTCCTAAAAGTGTTATCCAGTCTGAAGTGGTAGAGCAGCCTGCAGTGGTGAGTCAGCCTGAGATCTCAATGTCTTCATTCAAAGATGCCAGGGCCGTAGTTAAAGCTGGAAGTTCACAAAGGTGGGGCCAAGTTGTTGAAGTTGAAGTGAAGAGGAACACTTATGGGATAGGATACAAACCACCTAGGCGTCAGGAAGAGCCTCAGAAGTTCTATGGTCCAGCTCGTTTTACCAGCGCAGGTGTGTTCTTCGATAGGGTTAATGCTATTGACGAAGATGGGGACAGTGACTGTGACATGGATAGTTGGATTCTCCCCTGTACACCGGGTCAAAGCCTCTGCAATTGGTCATCAGAGAAAGTCATCCAAGTGACCGGCTTAGAGTAATTGCTTTTGTTTTACTGCTATGTTAATCCTACGTTCTGCCCAGGACGTAGTGATTCTTGTTTGTAGGGCTTTAACTTTTTTGCGTGTTTATTCCATCATCAATAAAGGACGTTTTCACATTCAAATATTTCTGGTCTCTGTTTTTCTATTTTTATTTTGTGCATAAAAACCACATCAAAATGGCAATGTGTTTCTATTTGTTGCATACATAATAAACATAAATCATCAATCATGCAGGTTTCCTTGTTTAGATTCCACCACTCATGATTCAGCTATGGCTCGATATGACTTCGACAATCCCATTTATCAGGCTGAAAAAGAGACTGTCGAAGATTGTGAATTACCTGAGGAATTAGCCAGACTGTTGAGACAAGAGGAGAAGGTCATTCTTCCTCATCAGGAGGAGATTGAAGTTATTAATCTGGGAACCGAGGACGCAAGAAAAGAGGTGAGGATAGGGGCCGCTCTGGAAGACACTGTAAAGGGAAGATTGATTGAAATGCTTCGAGAGTATGTGGATATCTTCGCCTGGTATTACCAAGACATGCCTGGGCTCGATACTGACATCGTGGTACACCGGCTACCCCTCAAAGAAGGATGTGCTCCGGTTAAGCAGAAGCTGAGAAGGACGAAATCAGAAATGTCTTTCAAAATTAAAGAAGAGGTTTAGAAACAGTTGGACGCCGAATTTCTGGCTGTGACAAATTATCCTCCATGGGTTGCTAACATTGTGCCTGTGCCTAAGAAAGATGGAAAGGTCAGGATGTGTGTTGACTATAGAGATTTGAATAGAGCAAGCCCGAAGGACGATTTCCCGCTTCCTCACATTGATGTGTTAGTTGACAACACTGCTCAATATTCTGTGTTTTCCTTCATGGATGGTTTCTCTGGGTATAACCAAATCAAAATGGCCCCAGAGGACATGGAGAAGACGACATTCATAACACCGTGGGGAACATTCTGTTACAAAGTGATGCCCTTTGGATTGAAAAATGCAGGGGCAACTTATCAGCGGGCAATGGTGACTCTCTTTCATGATATGATTCACAAAGAGATTGAGGTCTATGTTGATGACATGATTGCAAAGTCACAAACTGAGGAAGAGCATCTGGTGAATCTTCAGAAACTGTTTGAAAGGTTAAGAAAGTTCAAACTGAGGTTGAATCCGAACAAGTGCACCTTTGGGGTGAGATCCGGAAAACTACTGGGGTTCATCGTCAGCGAAAAAGGTATTGAGGTTGATCCTGCGAAAGTAAAAGCCATACAAGAAATGCCTGAGCCGAGAATAAAAAAAGAGGTTTGTGGTTTCCTAGGGAGATTGAACTACATTGCCAGGTTCATCTCTCATCTCACAGCCACGTGTGAACCAATTTTCAAATTGTTAAGAAAAGATCAAGCGGAAAGGTGGAACGAGAATTGTCAAAAGGCGTTCGAGAGAATAAAGGAATATTTGCAGGAACCTCCGGTCCTTATGCCGCCAGTACCAGGAAGGCCATTGATTATGTATCTTACGGTTCTTGAGAATTCAATGGGGTGTGTGCTCGGTCAACACGACGAGTCGGGTAGAAAAGAGCATGCTATCTACTACCTGAGTAAAAAGTTTATTGATTATGAGTCGAGGTACTCAATGCTGGAGAAAACATGTTGTGCACTCGCTTGGGCAGCTAAGCGTTTGAGGCAGTATATGTTAAACCACACAACCCTTTTGATTTCGAAGATGGATCCGATCAAGTATGTGTTTGAGAAGCAGGCACTTTCTGGTAGAATAGCCCGTTGGCAGATGGTTCTAACAGAATATGATATTCAGTATGTTTCCCAAAAGGCCATTAAGGGAAGTGTTTTGTCAGAATATCTCGCTGAACAATCAGTAAACTTATTTTAGATTGTAGAAACGAGAGAAATTAGAAACGAGAGGGTTAAGTGAAATTAGATGTAGGTTAAGTTTCACTGAACCGATGAAGTTTGAATTTCCTGATGAGCATATTATGTATCTGAAGATGAAAGATTGTGAAGAACCTTTACCTGATGAAGGACCTGAAATTGGATCTCAATGGAAGTTAGTCTTTGATGGAGCTGTTAACTCATATGGCAACGGAATCGGGGCAATCATTACAACTTTAAAGGGTTCTCATATTCCCTTCACTGCCCGATTAACGTTCGTATGCACCAACAATGAGGCAGAGTATGAAGCATGCATCATGGGGTTAGAAGAAGCAATTGATTTGAGAATCAAGAACCTCGATGTTTATGGTGATTCTGCGTTTGTAGTTAATCAGATTACAGGTGAATGGGAAACTCGTCAAGCGAACTTGGTGCCTTATAACAACTATGCCAAAAGGTTGTTACCTTTCTTTGATAGAATTAACTTTCATCATATCCCCCGGTTGGAGAATCAGATGGCCGATGCGTTGGTAATATTGTCTTTGATGTATAAGGTGAACCATTGGAATGAAACTCCTTCGATCAGAATTATGCATCTAGATAGACCAGCTTTTGTGTTTGCAGTTGAAGGTGTGTCAGATGGTAAACCTTGGTATCATGACATTAAAGTTTTCCTAAAGAGTCAGGAGTATTCAGAGGGTGCATCCACCAAGGACAAGAAGACTCTGAGGAGGTTGGCATGAAATTTCTTTTTGAACAAAGATGATGTGTTATACAAGAGAAACTTTGACATGGTCTTGCTACGTTGTGTTGATGAACACGAGGCAAACCTGTTAATGGAGGAAGTTCATGAAGGATCTTTCGGTACCCATGCCAATGGGCATGCTATGGCTAGAAAGCTATTGAGAGCGGGGTATTACTAGATGACTATGGAGTCTGATTGTTTTAAATACGCCCAGAAATGTCACAAATGCCAGATTTATGCAGATAAGGTGCATGTACCACCTACTCCTTTGAATGTGTTGTCATCTCCTTGGCCCTTTGCCATGTGGGGCATTGATATAATCGGAAAGATTGAACCTACTGCTTCCAATGGGCATCATTTCATTTTGGTTGCCATCGATTACTTCACGAAGTGGGTAGAAGCAGCCTCATTTGCCAACGTCACCAGACAAGTGGTAGCCAGGTTTATCAAGAAGGACATCATCTGTCGGTATGGAGTCCCGGAAAGAATTATCACTGATAATGGTTCAAATTTAAATAACAAGATGATGAAGGAGTTATGTCAGAGCTTTAAGATTGAACATCACAACTCTTCTCCCTATCGTCCGAAGATGAATGAGGTTGTAGAAGCAACAAATAAGAACATCAAGAAAATTGTGTAGAAAATGGTAGTGACCTATAAAGACTGGCATGAGATGTTACCTTACGCTTTGCACGGTTATCGTACTTCGGTACACACATCAACTGGGGCAACTCCTTTCTCACTGGTGTATGGTATGGAAGCAGTTCTACCATTAGAGGTTGAGATTCCTTCTTTAAGAATTCTGGCAGACGTGAAGCTTGATGAAGCTGAGTGGGTGCGTTCCAGACTGGATCAGTTGAACCTTATTAAAGAGAAGAGGTTGGCAGCCATGGCACATGGTCGGTTATATCAGAGCAGGATAAAGAAAGCCTTTGATCAGAAAGTGCGTCCTCGGTGTTTTCAGGCTGGTGAATTGGTTTTGAAAAGGATCCTTCCTCCTCAAACAGATCACAGGGGCAAGTGGACTCCAAACTACGAAGGGCCATATGTGGTAAGACAGGTTTTCTCTGGTGGAGCCTTATTGCTCTCAACTATGGATGGCGAAGATTTTACGTCCCCTGTGAACGCAGACGTAGTCTAAAAATACTTTGCATAAAAGAGACCTGCTGGACACAAAAAGAAAGTCCTGGCAAAAAAAGGGGCATCCCGGCGAACCATAAAAAGAAAAGATTCGGGCAAAAATTAGGGATAAAAAGAAAAGAATAAACCCGCAAGGTTGAAAACCTGAAAAGACAACTTTGGCAAAAATGGGTATCCCGGTGGATTGAAAACCCGAAAAGGGCGATCCAGGCAAAAGTTAGGGATTTTAAAAGCAAAGGCTATGATCTGCGTTCGATCTGTGAACACTTTTGGTATACGGAAATTTCGAAGGAAAGGAATCAGTCCAGTCAGACTTTTTGAAGGCCAAAGCATCTGCGGACAAGCGAGGCATATTGGGTCATAGCTGAATTGAATCATGGTGGATGTCTGTTCCCCACATTGCCGACATGTGTATTTTCTTTTATTTCTTTTTGCGCAATTACCTCTTTTCAGGAATTGTTTTCAGATGTAAATGCCTATTTACAGGCCAATTCATTCAATAAAATTTGCATTTCACTCAAAAAGCTTTCCATTTGTGTTTTTGCTTTTACTATTTTGTTTGTGAAAAACGTACGATATTTTGATAAAACATTGTATGGGAAAATGTTAGGCTTCGCGAAGCATATAAGGAAATAGTGGAAATTGCTTAGGCAATGGTCGTTGTGATGGTAGTAGGAGTAGCCTTTTGCATATAGAACTTTCTGTTGATTTTGTTTGCAGGATAACAGGTTTGTTCTTCCCCAGTAGAGCTACTCTCCTCGACATTGAAAAGTTCATCCTCCTCAGCAGGTTGTTGTTTCCCCAACCAGAGTGTCGAGAATTATCTTCCTCAGCAGAGTACAAAAGATTAATTTCCCAGCTAGAGTTGTGATAGATTCATCACTTTCTCAGCAAACAATCAGAAGTTGATGCTGATGCATTCCCAGCAGGAGACTTATGGAATATCTTCTTTGGGTAAAGATGTTATTTTCCTCACAGGATCTGAGCACTCAGCTAATCAAGAAGTGTTTTCCTCACCAGCAACGGTATGAGTTAGTCCCCTCAGACGGGTAAGCTTGATGTCACCTCTTAGCATAGTTGACGTCATCATCTACCGTTCCCCAAGCAGATTTGCTGGTATTGACTGATATTCCCCCGTGGGGTAAAGGTAAGAGCATCTCCCAAGCAGGTTCAAAATTATTGACTTGTCTCCCCAGGCAGAATTTGGTGGTGATCCTCTCAGTGGTTTTGTTCAATGACATTTGATATCCCCAACAGGTCTTAAGTCCAATTGTTATTGGCATCCTTTCAGATCCCGGTAGAAGTCAGTTGGTGTTTCTCAGCGGAGAGAGTTTCTCTTTGGGTTTCACTTTCAATTTTCATTATCCACCCCCAACGGAGTGGGTTTTCTCTCGGAGTTTTCATCTCCAGCAGAGTTGGGGATCAGTTTCTTTCCCAGTAGAGTGAAATCTTTCTCAGCAGGGTCTCTTATTTCAGAGGACAATTTAGTTTATCATCCCCGGTGGATTTGCCTTCGTCTTCAGCATTTATTTTGCTGAGGCATTCCTTTTGCATTGCATAAGCATTTTGCATAGCATCCTCCCAGACGCGTAGCATTTCCATTTCGTATGGAGCATTACGCCATAGAAAAATTCAAACATATGCATTCGAAGCATAAGCCAGGTTTGATATCTTTTACCAGTTTCTTTCCCCCAGCAGAAAGTAACATGATTCAGGAGTTTCTGTTCAAACATCACACCGCAACCAGTGGATTCTTCCTCCTTGTCGGTTCTCCTTACGCTCCCCCGCAGAGTTGCCTGTTTAGATTTCTCTCTTCCCCAGCGGATTCATCTTTATAGATATGTTGATTCTACTTATTTCGGGTTTGAAAGTCCATCTTTTCGAGTTCACCTTCGGCCGTCCCCGTTATCCCAACTATTGGTTGGTACCCTTCTTTTATCCCAACTATTGGTTGGTATCTTTTCTTGGTTATCCTAACTATTGGTTGGTACCCTTCTTTTATCCCAACTATTGGTTGGTATCTTTTCTTGGTTATCCCAACTATTGGTTGGTACCCTTATTTTATCCCAACTATTGGTTGGTATCTTTTCTTGGTTATCCCAACTATTGGTTGGTACCCTTCTTTTATCCCAACTATTGGTTGGTACCCTTCTTTTATCCTAACTATTGGTTGGTACCCTTCTTTTATCCCAACTATTGGTTGATACCCTTCTTTTATCCCAACTATTGGTTGCTACCCTTCTTTTATCCCAATTATTGGTTGGTATCTTTTCTTGGTTATCCAAACTATTGATTGGTACCCTTCTTTTATCCCAACTATTGGTTGGTATCTTTTCTTGGTTATCCCAACTATTGGTTGGTACCCTTCTTTTATCCCAACTATTGGTTGGTATCTACTGTGTCTAAGTCCACTTTCGGTTGGCAAACACTTACCTTTGATCCCCACAGGTCGCAAATTTCCAGGTTCTTTTGGTATTCAATCTCCGTGTATCCCGATTGTCTGAAAGCCCTTTGCTTTCATACTCTCGGATCCAAGAAGTTTGAATAGGGGCAGCTGTAACACCTCAAAATTTGCCCTCTTACTTTTAGCACTATCTGGCTTATGTTTCATTTCATTCTTGCATCATCATCTTTGCATATCATTGGTTCTTAGCATGGGATCAAGGTATCTAACCTCATTCACCAGAAGAAGATGTTTTCAGGGTTTCAAGCAACAGTTCATGTACATTGTTCAAAGGGCTAAGGGGAGATAAGATTTCTGATACTATCAATTCTTGAGCCACGAGGGAACCTTAAGCCTCAAGGTGTCTTATTTGGTCCATCATCTCATCATAAGATCAAGATTGGCAGGAGAATTCAAAGGATTCACAGTCTTTTAACCTGATTGCTTGAATTAGGGTTTTGGAGATTCTGAGATCTAACCTTCAAAAGAGCAAGCTCTTTGGTTGTTTATCCTCTCCAAATGGCACATATCATCATTGGTGGACAGGACACGCGTCATACTCAGAGGAATTTGAATTTGGAGAATGTGATATTTCCTCCTAACTAGAGGGTGCCAGAATTAGGGTTTGCTATAGAATCAGTTTATTTCTGATTTTTTGGGCGAGATTTGATTCCATGATATTCTTCATGTCCCTAAGTGTCTAGGATTGGAGAATTGCCCATCAAATTGGTTCAGCAGGGTTTCAATTGATCAGAGGATTGAGAATCAGGAGAATTGGGAATAAAGTCAATTGTGCAGTGAAAAAGTAAACTCCTGACATTTTGAGGTCAACATGTTGATTTTCAAGTCAAACATGGTACATGAACAAGATTTGGTCAAGTAATGTGAGAAGAATCATCAAAAATCAAGAATGGGGAAAAGTTGCCAAAAATGGAAACTTAGGGTTTTAGAAACTTACTATTTTTAGTAAGTTTTTAAACACTTTAAAGACCATTTTTCATCATGTTCAAGGCTTCATTTGGGAATCTTTCTCACATGAAAGTTGTAGTATGAAGTTTTCTCTTCAAAATGAGCACAAGAATCATGGCATTTGATTTGATATTGAGTGAGTTATGTTCTCTCAAAGTGTGACATTTTCATCTCACCAAGTTCAAAAAACTTAGATTTTTTCTAAGTTACTTTGGGCAGATTTGGGGACAACCTTTCATGACCGATTTCCACATAATTCAAGGCTTTGTTTCAATTCATTTTCAACATGAAACTTGTTCTAAGTTGTCTCAAGTTTATTTTGAACCCAAGATGTCATCATTTGGCAAGGAATTCAAGGAGTTATGGTTCTCTAAAGTGACACTCATGACTAGATTTTCACATTGGCAAGTTTCTATTTTTTGTGCATCATGTACCATGACTTGGCAGCAGCCAAAATTTGCCTAAACCACACGAGTTATGTGCTAGGATTCCATCACTAAACTTTGCTCAAAGTAGCCAAACAAGGATATGTATAATTGGTACCACCTTTTGAAAACTTTTCCAAAATATGACAAATAACAAACTTGCTTGACAAGGCTTCATTCCACTCACACTTTTGTCATAATGTTCTGGCCTCACTCATGCTCTCACGTGCCCTTCCATCCACACCAATTTCATGCCTCCATTCCACTAGAAAAGATCACTAAACATACCCCTCATCCAAGGAAACCCGTAGGAGCACTTTTGACAAGTTTTCAAAACACACTCCTCATTCTTTTTTTCCAGGCCCAAAAACACTCCAAACCCATTATATTTAAGCAAAGCAAACCCTAAAAATAGAGGAGGATGCCATTTACACTGAAAAGGAGATCAGAAAAACAGTTTTTCTCACATTCTCTCATCACCTTCGAACTCTTGTTTTTTCTGAGAATTTTGGGAACAATCTTGCTTGAATCATCATCTAGCAAGCGAGATCTTGCTTCTGTATGCAATCTTAAGCTTCTGTATCCACCATTAAGGACTCTGTGAGCTTGCTCTTCTTCATCAACAGTTGCGATTTGTGAGATTTTCAGCCATTTTCTGGACAGATTAAGCTCTGATCTATCTTTTACAAGACATTTTGAAGTTTTCGATATCATTTCCTGAAGTTTTTAGCTGTTGAGAAGAGTCAACGGAACTTCTCTGTTAGGTAATATTCTTCCCTTCGCGTAACCGACTCCCGTACCCGTTTCTCTTGGTCGTGAGACCATGCTCTTTCCTTTCTCTTCAGGTTTACGCAGTATTTCCTTTCCCTCTCTCGGGATAAATACACATTGCTGGCGACTCTGTGTTTTTCCGCGCCACTCTCGCGTTTGTATCGTTGGATGCGAATCTTTCGGGAGCGACACTAGGGCTTTTTCTCGCCATCACTGTAGTGGTGGTCGGTGCTATAGGGTACTGGGTGGCCTACCCGCGTTTTCAGAACTGGCGGCGTAAACGACAGAATGCTGCGGAGGTGGCTCCTGTTAACATCCAGATGCAGTAGAAGGATAAAGATAAAGGTACATAAATTTGATTTATTAAGCTTTGAAATACTTTAAAAATGGAGATTTATGAATTTTTTTTTTTTTTTGAATTTGTAGTTTGGGATGGACGTGGTTGGTTGAAGAAGGAATGAAGGTGGAAATAATAAAGATGTTAGTTTTATGTTTGAATTTGGATTGTAAAAATCTCTATTATGTTTGAATATTTCATCAACTTTACTTCATATTCTTGAGTTTGAATATGTTTGCATGTGAGTTGAAAATGGAAAAGAGTTTAAGTTTTCATCAATGTTAATCACATTACAGATTTTATGAAAATGATGCTATTAGGTTTGTGTAAATATGTATGTTTTCCCGAATGATGAATGGTTCTTTTTTGACTAATTATTATTTTGCAATGTAATGTACCAATTTTTTTTTTGTCTCGAGGGAAATTAAACACACTGATTAGTCACATTTCATAGTGAAGTTATCATTTTAAAATTAATTAACTAATTAGAAAAAAGGAATATAAAGGTTTATTAAATGATATAGTTTAGTGATATAAAAGTTAGTTAGGATCAGTTAACTAATTCAATTGTCTTATAACCGAAACCAATGAGTAATTAACTCTGACAAATTAGTTATAAGTGGTTTTCTACCACTACAAGTACAAAAATCAACTTAAAAGTAAAACAACATTTTATGACAAATATATTTTCTGTCTTAATAAATAAATTGAGAGGAATCTGCGACGATTTTAAGAATAAAATACACATTCTACTATTTAACAAGTTGAAAGTTGGCATAATCAATAAACTACACTTCCTTCTGCCTACTACTTATTTTACAATTATTAACATAGAAAGTTGAATATATTTTAAGTTCTAAAATTTTAATCCTTTTCAATCCATGTTGTATTTATAGCTCCACCGTTGCCTTAACGTTAGAGAAATAGTAGGAGCATAACCCTTGGTGGTTGAGAAGTCTAAGGGAGACAGGCTCACATGCAGTTGAAGTTGAGGGAGAGAATCTAGGAGAAACTGCTCAACGTGCGTGTGCATTGGGCTTCTTTTTCCACGTCTGCATTCTGAACATAATAACCATCTTTGAGCATGTGACGGTCGTGATGAGTGCATGACGGTCGTGGCAGGCTTTGGGAGCGTGACAGTCGTGGTAGGTGTGTGACGGTCGTCACACACACCACTTTCCATTTTCTGCTCTTTTTCTTATTAATTCTTCCTGTTTTCTTCTCATTTCTTCATGTTTTCTCTACTTTGCTCCTTTCAGCTTGGACAATGAAATACCTGCGAAAACACTAGAATACTCGCGGAATAATCGAAACTTGGGCTGAAATAACGTAATTATTAGTCGTAAATCAAGGCAAATATATGATACATTTTCGTGTTATCAAACTCCCTTACACTTGAATCTTTGTTTGTCCTCAAGCAATTAGTCAGTAAGAACGTCGGACAAATTTTATCAAACGCACACACATGACATACCATTTGTTTTGAAAATGTTTTGCAAAGCATTTTGTTAAGATGATGGATACTCAAGTAAAACACTAAAGATACATTAGTGACACAAGCAACAAGCATAATCATAGACCTCCCCTCTACACAAGCCAGTTCTAATTATTCTATTATAGCTCAACCTAAAGTTTCTCGTATCTATTTCACCCGGTTTCATTCTAGCACAATCACATTAAGCCCTTTGCCTTTACACGTACGTAGTGGAGTAGCCGGTTAGTGACTTTGATCCTTTTTAGCACGGGGTCTGGTACACAAGTGTGGTAACCCTTTATATATATATATATATCATAATCGTAGGTTGTGGGGGATCGAACCGTAGTTCGCCCTACCGAGTTCAGAACCAGGTTCCTCTGAACCCACCAACAATGGATTCTTTCTTTTCTTTTGTAATACTTTTGCAACCGTAGGTTTGGTGCATTTTTCAATTTTTCACAACAGCGAAGAATACGAAAGCTATTTAATGATTCGGCATCAAACACTTATCTTCATCGACTCTCCACGTGGTTTGTGTTTAAGACGGCGCTGATTGCTAATATAAACTACTTGGGGTTACTTTAGAACTAGAATTGAGGGTATCGGTATAATAGGTATTGAAACTGATCTCGTATATGCAAGAGGTCTAAGGTGTCAAGACGGTATCAATCTTGTTAAATTTTTCTCGATTTCCTAACATAGCCTATGTTTCGGTATGTTAAGTTGTGCAATGATAACATTTTTTTTTGTTATAGCTGAATAAAGTGGGGAAATTTTGGAATGTACGAAAATTTCATATAAATGCTTCTTTATTCGAAAGGAAATGCAGAAAGGGAATACATAAGGGAAAATAAAAGGTACCTCTCCCACACTATATCGGACATTGTCCTCAATGTTTCGATATAAACGCGGAAAGAAACTACAAAAAGAGATAAAACAAAAATAAAATCTAAATCTAATGAGGTCCACGTCCTCTGCCTCGGGTGCGAGCGCGTCCATTCTGGGCTACATGATCTGGAATGCCTACGTGATGGATATAATCATATAGGTCTTGCACGCGTAGCGTCAGCACACCCATCTCTTCTATCACACCGTCGATCCGTTGTCCTTGGTGGACTTGCCCCTGTTGGATTTGTCGCATTAGGCACATCATCTCATTGTACTGCCTCTGTTGCTGTTCCTCTCTTTGGGCAACCAATTAGTTTTGTTGCCATATGCCCCTTAAGATTTCTTCATTAGTGACGGGATCTTGTTCTGGAGCGGCGCGACGACGACGTCCGGTGGACGTTGAGGTATCTTGGGCAGGAGGTGGCGGGTTCTCAGTAGGCGGCTGATCCATCTCTTGCTCCATTTCATCGACTGCTTCATTATTTTGGTTTTCTTGAGCAGCCACATTAGGCTCAGGAGCACGGAGATCAAAAAGCCAATTTGCCTGTCTTTGAGGGTCGATGCGGTCTCTGCATGGCATGATGATGCTCTTGATTATTCCGGTACGGACCACTGGATGGTATCGTCCATCCTCCCTTGCTTTAATAAGGTGGGAGGAGCGACAATACTCGGTATCCAGGGACTCAGGTGGAATGAAAGGTAAATTAGTGAGGTTGTCTCCCAAACCAAGGCCGAGTGCGATAGAAGTTACAATACCTCCGAAGTAGAAAGGTTTAGAACCTCTAGCATAGTTGGCGTGGATGTGAGACAGCAGGAACGGGGCTGCATTGATTGGTTCGGGAAGGAGCACACAGCGAAGGAAAAAGAGCTCCTTGGAGTTGACTTTGTGGTTGCTGTCCCTCGCAAAGATTATGTGTCCTAAAACTCTGTGAAAGTATCGTATTGCTGGGTTATGAATGTAGGTTGCGTTGAGGCTGTCCCAGCTTGAAGCAGCTACACATGTAAGTCGATTCCAAAGGTCAAAAGCTTCCTGGAACCAGGCATCGTTAGGCAAGCGGCAATGAACATTCTCGCCATGATGGAATCCAAGCATTCGGGCAAGTCGGTTTTGGCCCACCGAATACTCAGAGCCGAACATGCGGAATGTAGCTACACCAGAAAGTTGGTTTGTATCTCCCGGAGGTGTAACATAAGCAAATGAGCTCAGATATTCCAGAGTCAGAGCTTCGTAGGTAGTCTGCCCTTGTGTACAGAGCTGCCATAAATCGGCATTTTGGAGCATCCAACGTACACCTTCTAGCATACCCAACTCTTCAAGGCTGGCAATGTGGACGTACCGCGTCGGTTGGAAAGAGCGTTGGTAGAAGCTGACGTAATTAGCCCTTTGGCAGTCACCGGATTCTCCCTCCCTGAATGTAACAGCGGAAAGGTCAGGAGCTTGTCTGGTGCGTCTAGCCATGGTGCATGCAAAGTGAAACAGGTTGAATGGAGGAAGTGGGTGTGAGTAAGGGTTTTTATGTGAGAATGAGAGTGTTTCGTGAGGTTTAAATAAGAGGGTTTGGAAATATGAAGTGTTGGAGAAAATTGGGATTTAATGTGAGGGTTTAATGGAGAGTAATGGGTCGGTTAAGGAGAGTGAAAAGAGAGTGAGGCGTTTGAAAAGAGATTGAAAAGAAAGGAAGATGAAGAGGAAGGGTCTCTGTTATAAACAGAGAGCGCGTTAAAACAAGTATGACGCTCGTCACAGACCCGTCACGGTCGTAAGTCGTGTGACGGTCGTGACAGGGGCGTTACGCCCGTCATGCTCACAAAGTCTGCATTCTCACAGAAGCTAAATAAAAGCTGGCATATTATATATATATTGGAACATGGCAATTATCAATAGCAGTAAAATACGAGATAATTAGAATGCATATAAAATGACAAAAATAAATTAAAATAAGCAGGAGCATTATATCATCAACTCAACCACTAGCAATAAATACGAATTGGATACTTTATTAAAATTGGAAAATCATAGCAGTGTACTCAAAGTAAAATTGCAATAGAGTATTAAAGTTGAAATTGAACTGAAATAAACTTGTTCCTTGACATTAAAAAGAAAATGACAGTAAAGTAAATGGTTCTAAAACATTAAAAGAAAAGAAATTAAATGGAAAAATGCAGTGTGACAGTATTAGCCATGTTGCTTCTTCAAAGATTCCACAACTTGGTTCAGATGATCAAATTCTTCGACAGCAGTATCCATTAGACTAATGACATCAAGGCGCATAGTTTTGAGTTCATCCTTTACCTCAACAATCTCTATTTTGAATCCATCCATAGTGCCAAGGATGGTTGTCAAAATTTCAGCATATGCACTGGTGTCAGGCTCAGTAAAATTATGGTAGTTTGGAGGGGTTTCAGGGTCGGGTTCAACTTCGGAGATAATTTTATCATAACACTCATAATATTGTGGTGTCTCAGGAGGTGATAATGGAGCGTTCTTAAGTTCACTCAACTCATAAAACCAATTATTACGGTTATGGACACTTGTTCGCTCATGGTTCGGTAAAGTGAATAGGTGGACAACCTTATTAGCAATTAAGTAGTCAAAGGGAGCAGGTCCTAAGTTTCCAATGATGTGTCGGTTAAAACAGAATTCCAAGTTCATAGGACGAATGGTACCTAAGGGTGTAAGTCTGTTTAGCGGGTACCTAAGTCCAATGGCGTTCGCAATCATAGTAACTAAACCTCCTATTATGATTGGGGTATTAGGTTCCTGTGCAATGCAAATAAAGGTTTCCATCATGAAGGTGACCGCATTAACATGGCGGCCTTGGGAAACACAGTATAAGATGAATAGTTTATCCTTTGACACTAAAGTATTGTTCTCTTCTTTTCCAAATAAGGTGTGGGCTAGAATGTTGTGAAAATAGCGAATGGCAGGGTTGTGTATTTCATCAGAATGCATGTCATTCGGTTCAGGGTGGTTATTTCCAGTTAGACTACCCCAAAAGTAATTTAGTTCAGTATCCATGAGTTCTTCTTGGGTGGCTGTAAAGACAGAAGGGCCACTAGGAAATCCTAAAAGGTCAGCTAAGTCTCTATGGTTATAAGTGTAATCAATACCAAACAGCCTAAAACAAATCAACCCCTTATTAGATCCGAAACCATGATCAGGTAGGTAAACTAGGGAGCTAAGAAACTCAAGTGTAAGCTCACGGTAGGTAAAAAATCTCCTTTTAGTGGCAGCATTCTCCCAACGCAATTGGCTGAATAAAAACAAAACACTATCGTGGATACCTAGGCTGTCCATGGTAGGTCCATCATAATACAAAGTCATTGCCATGCTTTTCTTGGCCAAAACTTCAAATTTCTCTCTCTGAGCTCTACCTCTGAATATAGTTTCCATAAAATCTACTTGTTGCATGATGAATACTAGTGGAGAAAATCAAATCAAAGGAAAAAAGAGAAGGTAGAAAGGCTTTAAAAATCCTGTAGCATGTAATTATAAGATCAGCACAGCAGTTTCCATAAAATTTTTAAATTTTTGAGAAAAGAAAAATAAATAAATATGAAAAAGCAATGAAAATGAGATTAAGAAAGTAAAAGGAAACGAAAAAAAAATGAAAATAGAGTAAAGGAATTAAAAAGAAATAAAAGTAAAAGAAAGTAAAAATGAAAGAAAACAATCTCGTGGGTTGCCTCCCACTAAGCGCTGCTTTTAACGTCGTAAGCCTGACGAAAACTTAGTGATAATTCAGTTATAGGGATGAACGGGCAGCTCTAAAAGTCTTAGACTATTCAAATAGTCTCTGTTTGCAATATTATGATAATGTTTTAATCGTTGCCCATTTACTATGAATGGTTCACTATTTATTCCTTTTATTTCTATCGCTCCACTTTGAAAAACTTTAGAAATTTCAAAGGGTCCGGACCACCTAGATCTAAGTTTTCTTGGAAAAAGCTTAAGTCTTGAATTAGATAGGAGCACGAAGTCTCCCACACTAAATTCTTTTCTAGATAAGCGCTTATCGTGCCATCTCTTAGTTCTTTCTTTATATATGCAGGCGTTCTCATAAGCATCTAGTCTTAATTTTTCTAATTCGTGCAAATCTAAGATTCGTTTTTCTCCTGCGGCAGCGTAATTTAAATTGAGGGTTTTAATAGCCCAATAGGCTTTGTGCTCTATTTCTACCGGCAGATGACAAGATTTTCCATAGACTAACTTAAATGGAGTGGTTCCTATGGGGGTTTTGTAAGCGGTTCTGTAAGTCCATAAAGCTTCATTAAGTTTAGTTGACCAATCCTTCCAAGAGGTAGCGACAGTCTTTTCTAAAATTTGTTTTATTTATCTATTAGAAACCTCGACTTGTCCACTGGTTTGTGAACGATATGGTGTTGCCACACGATGTTTGACTCCGTATTTTAATAGCAGTTTATCGAATATTTTAGATATGAAATGGGAGCCACCGTCACTAATGACGAGTCTTGGCACACCAAATCTAGGAAAGATTATGTTCTTAAAGAGCTTTATCATTACTCGTGTGTCATTTGCAGGAGAAGCTACAGCCTCGATCCATTTGGAAACGTAATCGACAGCGACGAGTATGTACTGGTTACCAAAAGAAGACGAAAATGGTCCCATGAAATCTATTCCCCACACGCCAAAGAGTTTTACTTCTAGAATGCCCTTTTGAGGCATTTCATCGCGTCTGGAGACGTTACCAGTGCGTTGACACCGGTCGCAATTTATAACCGCGATATGGACATCTTTCCATAGAGTAGGCCAAAAGAGGCCAGCTTGCAAAATCTTAGCACAAGTCTTTGAAGTGCTCGCGTGCCCACCATATGGCCCGGAATGACAATGAGAAATTATGTCTTCCACCTCATCTTCAGGTACACAACGACGGAAAATACCATCGGCGCCCCTCTTGAAGAGGAGTGGTTCGTCCCAATAATAATGTTTAAGGTCGTGGAAGAATTTCTTCTTTTGTTGATAGGTTAGATCAGGTGGCAGTACTCCAGCTGCTAGATAGTTGACAAAGTCAGCATACCATGGCAGCATGGTCTTAGTGTAAACAGATTCTACCACTTCATTAGTTTCTGTATCAGTATAAGTCAAGGATTGTTCTATTGTATTGCCTTCTAACTGGGCTAAGAGTCTTTCATAAGGGAAATCGTCATTAATAGGTACTTGGTCTGGTTGGATGTTTTCCATTCTCGACAGGTGGTCAGCTACTACATTTTCAACGCCTTTCTTGTCCTTGATTTCCAAGTCAAATTCTTGTAGGAGTAGAATCCACCTCAGAAGCCTCGGTTTGACGTCCTTTTTGCTTAATAGGTACCTGATTGTGGTGTGTTCGGTGTAGATGATTATTTTTGCTCCTACTAGGTAGGAACGAAATTTATCTAATGCGAACACGACAGCCAAGAGTTCCTTTTCTGTGGTAGCGTAGTTCATTTGTGCATGATCCAAGGTTCTACTGGCATAGTAGATTGCGTGAAGCTTTTTGTCCTTTCTTTGTCCTAGGACTGCACCTACAGCATAGTCACTCGCGTCGCACATGATTTCGAATGGTTTATTCCAATCTGGGGGTTGCATAATGGATGCTGATATTAAAGCTTGCTTGAGTGTTTGAAATGCGTCCAAGAATTTGTCATTAAAGACGAATTCAGCGTCTTTCATTAACAGCTCAGTTAGGGGTTTGGTTATCTTAGAGAAATCTTTAATGAAACGTCGGTAAAAACCGGCGTGTCCTAAGAAACTTCTTATTTCTCTGATGGTTTTCGGTGGCTGGAGATTTTCTATTACTTCTATTTTTGCTTTGTCGACTTCGATTCCTCTGTCGGATACTATATGTCCTAGCACGATTCCTTGTCGGACCATGAAATGGCATTTTTCCCAATTCAGCACTAGGTTGACTTTTACACATCGTTCGAGTACCATTTCGAGGTTTGATAGACATCCTTCAAAACTTTCCCCACAGACAGAGAAATCGTCCATAAAGACTTCCATTATACCATCTAAGAAGTCAGAGAAGATGGACATCATGCATCTCTGAAATGTTGCGGGTGCATTACATAATCCAAAAGGCATTCGCCGATAGGCAAAGGTTCCATAGGGACATGTGAAGGTAGTCTTTTCTTGGTCGTCAGGATGGATAGGAATTTGGAAAAATCCTGAATATCCGTCTAAATAGCAAAAATGGGAGTGTTTAGCCAGACGTTCAAGCATTTGATCTATGAATGGTAAAGGGAAATGATCTTTACGAGTGGCTTTGTTTAGTTTTCTATAATCGATACACATTCTCCATCTGGTTTGAGTACGTTGTGCTACAGATTCGCCTTTTTCATTATTGATGACTGTAACACCTCCTTTCTTGGGTACCACGTGAACTGGGCTAACCCATTCACTATCTAATATTGGGTATATGATTCCTGCTTCTAACAGCTTTTGTACTTCTTTCTTAACGACATCACTCAGAATGGGATTAATTCTCCTTTGATGTTTTCTAGAGGTTTTATAGTCTTCCTCAAGCATGATACGATGCATACAGATAGAGGAACTTATTCCTTTCAAGTCTGAGATGTTATAGCCTAGGGCAGTCGGGTACTTTCTCAGGACATGCAAAAGTTTCTCGGTTTCTATTTGTCCTAAGTCTGCGTTGACTATAACTGGTCGTTCGAGTTCGGTATCAAGGAATTCGTACCTTAGATCTTTGGGTAATGTTTTCAGTTCTACAGCTGGTTTCTTTGGGCAAGGCATAGGGTCAGGAGTGAGTGCGAGACATTCACTTAGATTATTATCTTGGTATTCACCATGCCAATTATCATCTTCAAAAATTGGTGGCATCGGAATTCTCAGCACTTCAGAACACGCGTTTTGGTGTTTTTCCATTTCTTTAATGCATTCATCAATTTCATCTAGGAAGCAGCACAAATCTTCTATAACAGGTGCTTTGAAAATTTTTGAGAGGATGAATTCTACTTTTTCCTCACCAACCTTGAAAGTCAGTTTTCCTTTTTTCACATCTATGATGGCTCCGACAGTAGCTAGGAATGGTCTTCCTAAAATGATAGGGATGTTTGAGTCTTCCTGGATGTCCATGATTATGAAATCTGTAGGAATATAGAATTGTCCTATATGTACTGGAACGTTTTCTAGCATTCCTAGAGGAAATTTCACTGATCTATCAGCTAGTTGTACAAACATTCTTGTTGGTCTCAGTTCTCCCATGTTGAGCCTTTTACAAATAGACAAGGGCATCAAACTGATGCTGGCTCCTAAATCACACAGGGCTTTGTCTATGACAAACTTTCCAATCACACATGGTATAGAGAAACTACCAAGATCTTTTAGCTTAGGAGGCATGTTGTTTTGGATTATAACGCTACACTCTGTAGTAAGCATAACGATTTCAGTATCCTCGAGCTTTTTCTTATTAGTTAATATTTCTTTTAGGAACTTAGCGTATAAGGGCATTTGTGTGATTGCTTCTGTAAAAGGTATTGTGACATTTAATTGTTTCAGAAGTTCAACAAATTTCTTAAATTGGCCTATGTTTTTAGCTTTAGCGAATCTTTGGGAATACGGGATAGGGGGTTTATAAGGCGGCGGAGGCACATACGGTTCTTCTTTCTCTTCGGCCTCTTTGCCATCATCTTCCTTCTCGTTTTCCTTTGGTTCGCCTTCCTTTTCAGACTCCTTACTAGGCTTTTGGTACATGGCTGGATTTTCGATTCTCGGGTCAGTGGGTCCTTCTAAATCTGTTCCACTCCAAAGTGTTATAGCGTTTGCATGTCCCTTCGGATTAATTTGAGTTTGACCTGGAAGGTTCCCAGTTGGGGCAACGGTAACTGCTTGTTGTTGAGCCACTTGCGAGATTTGTGTTTCTAACATTTTGTTGTGAGTGGCTAAAGCGTCAACCTTGTTGGCTAATTGTTTGATTTGCTCACCGGTGTGAACATCCTGGTTAAGGAACTCCTTGTTTTGTTGAGCTTTTGCGGAAATGAAGTTCTCCATCATAATTTCAAGATTTGACTTCCTAGGAACGTTGGGAACATTAGCAGCAGGTTTTTGATATCCTGGTGGCACAGCAGGCGCTTGGCCAGGTGCATACAGACGTTATTATTCTTGTACGAAAAGTTTGGATGGTTCTTCCAACCAGGATTGTAGGTATTTGCATATGGGTTTCCTTGAGCATAATTCACTTGATCAGCGGAGACTCCTGCTAAAATTTGGCATTCGGGGGCAGCATGTCCAGGTACTCCGCATAATTCGCAGTTTGGAGCTACGGCAGCCACGGTGGCTGCGGGTGTTATGGTCAAGTTGTCTATCTTTTGAGCAAGGGCATCTACCTTAGCATGGACATGATCAAGACTACTAACTTCGTACATCCCACCTTTCGTTTGAGCCTTTTCCACTGGCGTTCTCTCACCTCCCCATTGGTAATGGTTTTGACCCATGCTTTCGATGAGTTGATAGGCTTCGGTATAAGGTTTGTCCATAAGTGTACCACCAGCGGCGACATCTATTGTCATTCTTGTATTGTACATGAGACCATTGTAAAACGTATGGATGACTAACCAATCCTCAAGATCGTGATGCGGATACATCCTCATCATATCCTTGTATCTCTCCCATGCATCGTAAAGAGACTCAGTATCTTTTTGTCGAAATCCATTAATTTGGGCTCTCAGCATAGCTGTTTTCCTTGGTGGGAAGTATCGTGCTAAGAACACCTTTTTCAACTCACCCCACGTAGTGATAGAATTTGATGGCAAGGATTGCAACCAAGCCCAAGCTCTGTCTCTTAATGAGAAAGGAAAAAGACGTAGTCTTATTGCATCTGCAGTCACACCATTTGCCTTCACTGTGTCTGTGTACTGCACAAATTTGGTTAAATGTTCATTAGGATCGTCCGTAGGATTTCCAGAAAATTGATGTTGTTGTACGGATGACAGCAATGAGGATTTCAACTCAAAATCGTTCCGGTTGATAGCGGGGGGCAACAATGTTGTTGTGTGGTTCTTGCTCAGATGGGGTAGCGTAATACTTAAGAGGACGGTTCTGTGGTCCATCAGCCATGTTTCGTTCTTTGACTGGTTCAGGAGTATAAGCGAGAAGATCGGGAATATTATACTTGCATTGATACTCAAGTATTCTGCGTCTTAAATGTAAGAAACGCTCTAATTCGGCGATTGGTGGTTGCAAGTCTTCGCTTTGTGAGCGAGTACTTGGCATACAATCGAGAAAAAGAAAAGGGAAATAAAATTTGTTGCCTTAGTCTATAGGCGCAACAAAGAATTGCACTATTGACTAAATCAAGGTCCCCGACAACGGCGCCAAAAACTTGATCGCGACTTTCTGAGTCTAACGGTTACTAACTGCAAGCGCACATCCTATCGCGTAGTAATAAAGATATCGATCCCACAGGGACTTGATAATCAACCTAGTGCTACGGTTTGCTACTGTATTTAGCTAAGGCGAAGATGTTATAGTTTTAAGTTCAAAAAGGGAAACTAAAGGGAATCTAATTTTTTTTAGAATAAACTAGTTGATATTAGGATATCAGTACATAACTTAGTACACCATCGTGGATTCTATAAAACCTAAGCGTATAAAAATAAGTCACATTATATTTCTGTAGAAAATATTAGTTTAAAAGCCCTCACCTCACACTCTCGTGGTTTTTGCTTCGGACTATACTCCTAAATCATAACGTCTGCTCTCGCTAGCCCATCAGAGTTTAAAAATAATTTTTGAAAACTAATACAATCTAATTAACTTTAAAGTGCTCTCGCTGTTTTTAAAACCAATGCCCGATTTCAGCTATCCGGTTAAAATCTCACACTCTCGTGGTCTTAATCCTAACCTTTGCTACCTTTTTACTCTCGTAATAAAAGTCCAGTTTTAATTAAGAAATCACGGCCAGAAATTAAGTTATTTATGGTTTTAGCTTGGAATTATCGAATCCATTCCGGTTACTTCATTACATACCGATAAATCGGATTTTAGCTAGACATATTACTTAAAACAAACATGCATGAATATAAATTGAAAAACAGTAAATTAAACATGGCAATGAGAAAAGGATAATGCTATTATTAAGATAATGAATAAAAACCTGATAAATATGCAATAAGTTGGTTCTCGCAATTCCTCCATAAGTCGGTAGGCTTTTGCTCGACCGTATCGGAATAACGAATAATGAAGGCAAGATTGAAAATAAATCCTAACTATGGTGCAATAGCTCCTCAATGTGAGAAACTATCACTATTTCAAGTAATGGTAAATAAGGAATGGGAAACGGGAAACAAACAAGGAATGCAAGGGAAGTAAAAATTCGAAAATAAATTCTGCAGCAATTCGGGGTGAAATTCTCTAGCTCCTTGGCTTTCCAATCCATGCTGTATTTATAGCTCCACCGTTGCCTTAACGTTAGAGAAATAGTAGGAGCATAACCCTTGGTGGTTGAGAAGTCTAAGGGAGACTGGCTCACATGCAGTTGAAGTTGAGGGAGAGAATCTAGGAGAAACTGCTCAACGTGCGTGTGCATTGGGCTTCTTTTTTCCAGGTCTGCGTTCTGAACTTAATAACCACCTTTGAGCGTGTGACGGTGGTGATGAGTGCATGACGGTCGTGGCAGGGTTTGGGAGCGTGACAGTCGTGGTAGGTGTGTGACGGTCGTCACACACACCACTTTTCATTTTCTGCTCTTTTTCTTATTAATTCTTCCTGTTTTCTTCTCATTTCTTCATGTTTTCTCTACTTTGCTCCTTTCAGCTTGGACAATGAAATACCTGCAAAAACACTAGAATACTCGCGGAATAATCGGAACTTGGACTGAAATAACGTAATTATTAGTCGTAAATCAAGGCAAATATATGATACATTTTCGTGTTATCATCCACTCGAGTTGGTAGCTTATTGATAATCAATCTCCATCTGAGCAATTGTATTTTGGATGAGACACTCGATTTTCATATTCTACCAATAATCTCAAAGTAATTTCCTCCAACTTCGTATTTACAGAAATGCGTTCAGACAACAGCAAATAACAGTATTTCACAGAGAATCTTGATGGTCACATCCATACAATGTATCTTTGACCCGACTTCTTGGTTCTTCTCCAACTATTATTGATTTCAGTTCTTCAATTTGTTTTCGTGTGACATATGTGAGTACGTTTTCTGCTACTTCAAGATCCCACTCCCACCTATTATCGATCATCTTGCCTTTATCTGCCACTTTTGCATCCTGTTTGTTTGAAGAAAAAGCAATTCTGAATATAGATTACTAAAAGCATGTTTGATTTAGTTTTGTAAAACTGTTTTTAATTTTTAAAATTTGAAAATAATAAAACTTGTTTGGTAGCTTAATTTTACAAAATTATTTAAAAAAATTGTACCTACCAAAAAAATACAGATGCATAACAATCCTTAGCTGGTAAATATTTTCTTAAGTTTTAGTATTTCTGTAGGTTTAGAGAAAGCTCATGAGGATGACATGCTCTGTTTTTGGGGTGTTTTTTTATTATTATTTTTATATATATTTTTTTATTTTTTATGAATATGAGTCAAAGTATTTATAGAGCTTTATAGAACTAGATTTGGGGTTTTCTGAAAAGTAGTAACCTTTTCACCTTGACCATGAAACTCGTGGAGTGCTTACTTCTTAAGAGATCATGGTCATGATTGCTTGTGCATATGGTTATGGGCAACATATATGTCACTATCCACATTTCCTTCTCGGGGCGAGTTATTGTTGAGAGGGAGTCATGTCTAGGCGACGTACCCCTAGGCGGATGCCTAATAAGGGTTAGTCCTCTGGTCACCACTACATTCCTTTTATAAAAATATCACTACATATTCCCTTAAGCACGAGGATTTGTAAAAAGCGAAATGATTAAACTCATCTTTCACGCAGTTTTGGAACCTTTCATTCTTTTCAAATGAGTCTCGTAATAAGGGTGAACCCCTCAATTAGGATCGCGTCCTTTAGTTAGGGGAGAGTCTCTCAATTAGGGATGAGTCTCTCATTTTGGGGTGAGTCACGAAGTCCTTACCAAGTGTTTCCTGTGTGTGGTTTGTATGTTAACTGAAGAATATCAAGCATCAATCAATTGATAGTAGCGCTCGATTACATTTATTGTAAGCAATAATTTATTTATTTTCAAGACGCTAAATAAACCTTGCTTTCACATGTATCAGAGAGGTGTAGAGCTCTTTGACGCTTGAGAGAAAACCTAAAAGGCCTTTGAGTGTCTGTATTATCATGGACCATATACATGAATTATTCAATGAATCTAAAAACCTAAAATTGATTTTTAATTTCATAAAAATAACCAAGTACATTATGTCAAATCATCGATGAAGGCTACAAAGTAATAATATCCTAAAGTTAACTTGACACGACTAGGACCCTAAATATCATAATGAACTAAAGCAAAAGGTGACAGAACAATTTTATTTACTTGTTGAAAATAGGTGTGATGAGTATGTTTGTCTAATTGACATGACTAACACTCAAATGATGAAAGCTTAGAAAAATTAGGAACTAAAAGACACATTTTATTAAGGCTAGGGTGACCTAAACGTTGATGTGTAAGGCTTTGAGAAGCAATAAAAACATATGCCATTGGTGGTGATAGATGATATAATCCTCAAGGCTCACTCTCTATTTCAATTGTGTTTCTTGTACGTTGATCCTGGACATAAATTTTTGGGTTAATTATATGATCCCCCTGCCATTAGGGCGAGATTTGGTTTTGCCCCCCTGAAGTAATTTTTTTTAACACCCCCTTATAAAACAAAGAATATATTCACTACACCAAAGAAAGGAAAAGACAGCGTTTTTTTTGGCCTTTAACAGCGCTTAAAAGTGCTGCCTAAGGTGGCGCTGCCGTAGGTAAAGACAACGCTTTTTTTTATGAGAAAGCGCTGCTAAAGGCCTACTTTAGGCAGCGCTTTACCTTTAAAAGCACTGCTAAGCGCTTTCTAAAGTAGGCCTTTAGCAGCGCTTTTAACTAAAAAAGCGCTTTCTAAAGTGGACCTTTAGCAGCGCTTTTTCTATCCTTTTATGCTTTCTATTGGCATCTTTAGGCAGCGCTTTCTATTGCCCCCCTTTAGACAGCGCTTTTGAAAGCGCTGTCTAATTTATTTTTTATTTTCACCTTTAGGCAGCGCTTTTAATTGAAAGCGCTTTCTTTTTTATTTTTTATTTTCACTATAGGCAGCGCTTTTTCTTAAAAGCGCTTTCTTTTCTTCACATTTTTTTTAATGATTTTTAAAAAAAATCACATTTTCCTTCTTTTTTATGTAGAAACCTGTATATTTTCTTTCACATTTTAAGCCATTTCCATTAACCATTTCTAATCCTTATAAATCACATAAACCATTCTAATCCATGATTCACATTTTAGGCCATTTCCATAATTAAACCATTTTAATCCATAAACCATTCACATAATAATTATACCATTCTAATCCATAAACCATTCACATAAACCATTTCCATAATTAAACCATTTTAATCCATAAACCATTCACATAATAATTAAACCATTCTAATCCATAAACCATTCACATAAACCATTTCCATAATTAAACCATTCTAATCCTTTAACTTCTAAAGATCTCCTAATATACAACAACTTCCAAAACTATACAATTACACTCCATAACTACACACCAACTTCCATACCTTATATGATTCTTTTCTCAATAAGGTATTCACACAATTCCTCCTTGATTTCTTCCAATTTATCTTTCGTGTAATGAGCACACGTGTATTCATCAAAGTACTACATAAAAAAACACAATATGCATGATTTAGTTTAAAATAATAAATTATATGAAATATCCGATAAGTATTAAAATAAATCCTAAGTTATAAATCCATACCGTGATGGGAATCTCTAATCGATCCAAATGAAGGATTTCTCTCATAAACCTCAAAACGAAATAACCGCAGTCTATACCATTACGCTGACGAGGACACTACACATAGAAAAACAAATAAGAATTAATATATAGTTGTCTTGTGTTATCAAGTAGCATCACTATTATAAGTAACATTGTGAAAATTAATATACCTCCACTTTGATCCATGTAATGTTGTTTGCTTTAGACAGTGATACTCGAGCTTCTCTTTGTGCTCGGTATACTAGTATTGTTCTATAAAAGAAAAACGTAAATTTAGAACAATCTCACAGAAATAATTAAATATACAAATACACACGAATATTTAGAACAATCTCGCTTACGTATCAACCGAATCCTTCATATTCTGATATGTTGTCCAATCATGATCTAATGAATTCAGATAATACACCACTTCTCTTGTAGGATTAATAGCAACCAATAACCAGTGTCCACTGTAAAATATAACAAAAGTTTAAATGGATAATTTCTATGCAAAAGATACAAAGATTAGAATGAAAATCTTACCCGTTTCCAGTATTATACGGTAAAAGATACAAACTTTTTGTACTGCTGGCCATAAATCTCTCAATTAAGTGATCTCTTACTGAATTTGGATCAATAGCAATTGCCGGTGCATTGACACGGGCACAAGACAAGAAATAAAATCTGTTTGACAATTGATTCCCGCGCATCAATTTGTCATACAAGCACCTTAAATAAAAACATAATAAACATTAGACTATTTTCATTGAAATGTGTAAATAAATTGTTCAACTAATTAAATAATAGATTGATCAGAGTACCAGATGTATGAATGCATAACACCGATGCCTAATTCAAGATGCCAAAAAATCTGTTCCATGTCCTCTTTTGCAATTGTTTCGGAATGAGGAAAACCAAAAACACATTCGTCCATGTATATTTGACGAATAGCACCATCCATCAAATCTGATGTTGCTACAAGTGTTTCAAGACACATCCAAAAGCGAGGTGTAAGAGCTCTTTTTGCCTGCCCGGTCTTTGCAGGAGCTCTTTTCTTGCTGGCTTGTTGTGAAACTTGAGCAGGAACCTAAAAATCATATAAGTTAGGTAAAGTAGAAAATCATGAAGCTTTTGAATTCGGATCATAGAATAACACTTTCAATGTACCTCTTTTTGTGATGCAACAGACTCGTTGTGCGGCAAAATCCCTTTATCCTTAGATGCGGGTTTTGTAGGAGTCTAACATTACCATGTAAAAAAAATGTACGTAATGGTTCAGAATGATTTTCATAATGGTTCAGAATTGACATTTGAATACTAAAAGATTCATAATGGTTTTCAACATACCTCATCATCTATGAAAATGAGGTCTGACGGCCATGCAACAAATGATCATATTGCATCCCGCAACAATGTTGTCTCTGAAACAACGTCAGGTATCGGTAGCAACACATCCAGCTCTAATGCAATATCAACCGATACTTTCAGATATCCATCAGGTAGTGGTTTATGGTGAAGTAAATCTCCCAAAGTGTTATGCACTTTTCCCTTGCCAACTATGCGATAAGTCGGTGACGATAAATACAGCTGACAAGATGAAATGCCCTAAACCAATAATAAATATGTTACTGTTAATGTGTATATATGTCAATTAAAATGAATGGGCTAATTTAATTTCATAATAACATATATAATTACCTCGGGAATTTTCTTTTGACAATTGATACTAGCTTTGTCACTAGTATCTTTCAACTCTGAACCGCGCTTTTCCGCCTCATATCTCTCTTTATCCTTTTGCAATTCACGGACCTGCGCTTTTAATTTCTCCAACGATTGCATCACTTCTTGATTGCTAGGATTTTTTCTATTTGGATGCTTATACAAGGAAGATGGAGTCACGCCAAATCCTTTACCCCTCACCCAACCGGAATACTCAGGAACATTTAGTACTCAAGTAAGTATGCTCCTGCAATCATCCTCACTTGTGGTTAAGGATTTATATAGAGTCTCCTGAAATTCATTGACATATCAAAATTTATTAGTGGGGATTAAAAATTAATTATATTTTAATAAAATTTCAATTAACTTAAAGACATAATGTTATACTTACACATTCGTCATAAACATGCTGAACATCTTTCCTAACAACTCCATCCTTGCCCACACGAGCTTCCTTCCACAAAACATGTTCCGGAAGTGATGTTTCTTCACTTTTCGTCTCTTCTAACTACACATTGAGATAAATAATAAGATCATCAATTATAACACAATAAGACAATTAATAAAATCATAGCATTTATATATACTTACCATTTTTTGCTGTAAGCGTGCATATCCCAAACGCCTTTTTCTGTATGGATACGCGGGATTTTGATGCTCTTTTGCGATTAATGGCACTCAATTCCTGGATAAACAAGTTTAAGTCATATCAGAACAAACTAATGCAACAAGTATATAATACAATTAATAGACATGACAAATTAACATTACATTGAATTTTTCGGTTTTTCGTTTGGCTACAAAAGTGCCCCATTCTTCAGGTGTAATTAAGTCCGCATACAACTGTGGAAGTTCTGCTTCAACAATTTTTTTTCTCATCCCTAAGATATTTGTTTGATAACATAGTTCGAAACCCTCTGGGTCTTTTTCCGGCCAATTGAAGACAATACTTTTTTTGGCTTTCATCAATATTAAAAAACCTTTACGAAAAAACATACACATAGTGTGTTAGTATAAGTAAATTAAAGACTTAATCGTCAACAAAAATCTAATAACATCAATCATATTTGGTAAGTACCTGTATCTCAGTCCATATTTTCTCTTTACCGGCTTGCAACAATTGATTCCTCCAATTATCACTGGTGATTGGAATGTGCTGACGGACAAGGGAACCTATGTAACTAGTCAACATTGAACTGTTTGGCTTAATTAGTTGGTTTTCATCACTCCAATGTACATCAAATTTGATCCCTTTATCTCTTGCACGGATGATTGACTTCATAATAGTTATTCCTCGTTTAATTCCACTTTCTACATTCTGAGCTTCATTTGTATCATGTGTCTCGTGTGAGTCTTCCTGGTTACTAGCCATTTGACCTGTAAGAAAGAAAAAAACAAAAATTAAATGACAAATATAAAAATCCATAATCCATAATCCATTGAATATATATAACATGACATTAACTATGCAATAATGTTTTCTAGAACCAACATGTGTGTTACAACATATGAACCCTCAAGAACCTATGCACATTTCTATTATTTCCTATACATACACAAATAAGAAAAGTATTATTACAATTACCATGTTGACACCACTTCCATCTCCATATGCTAACAATGAAACCTATGAAATTGAGCTATTTTATGATGATTGATGATGACGCATGTTAATTAATCTTAGAAATTGAGCTAACTGCTGCTTTTAACATGACTACACAATTATATACAATTTAACAAACAATGCAAAAAACAATTGATATTCTTACATAAAGATGCCATTAACTAATTTAGTTCTATGACTCATTACATCATTAAATAAATTATCAATTTCCTCGCCTATATCATCAAAAAGCTTTTGTAACTCACAACTCTCTGCAAATCTTTGGCTGCATTATGTCTTACTTTATTAGCAGCAACAAGGTGAGCAATAACATAATTAGTAACAACAAAAAAATAGAGTAAACAAGTTCATTTATAACTACAACAACCCTAAACAACACAGAGTCAATACAACATGATTCAATAGAACATGAGCAACATTCAAGAACCAACATTTCTTCGTTCAAGAACTCTCAAGAACCAACATTCAAGAACCAACATTCAAGAACCTAAAATATGATGATAGTAACTCTCAAGAACCAACATTCAAGAAAATAGGATAAACTTAAACTCTAACATCTCAAGAAAACCTAAAACGGTCGGAGAAGAATACAGAATGCCTCTTCTTCGTTTTCGTTTTCCGCTTCTTCTTCTTCTTCGAATGAAAAATGAGTAGCAGATGGTAGATAATGGAAAAAAATGCAAAGAGAACGGAAAAAAATGAGAGATAACGGTCGGAGAAAGGAGGAAGGAGAAAGGAAGAACAGTCGCGAGAGTGAAAATGATTAGAAAAATTGATTAGGGCTCTTCTGAAAATGTGGTGTTTTTTAATTTTTAATTAATAAATTACCTAAGACAGCGCTTTCTTAAGTGCTATATTTAGCAGCGCTTTTTCCTTATAAGCGCTTTCAAATGTGGGGTCAATTTAAGGCCTTTAGCAGCGCTTTTTCAAAAGCGCTTTCTAAGGTTAACATTTAGCAGCGCTTTTAGAAAACGCTTTCTAAGGTCATACCTTTAGCAGCGCTTTTAGAAAGCGCTTTCTAAGGTTATACCTTTAGCAGCGCTTTTATAAAAGCTCTTTCTCAGGTGGTGTCTATGTAAGGCCTTTAGCAGCGCTTTTATTTAGCGAATTTTTTCCAAACTTATAGCAGCGCTTTGTAATAAAAGCGCTGTCTTTTTTGTGCTTCCAAAAGCGAATTTTGGCGTAGTGATTTTTACCACACCCTATCCCTTGTTTGTGTGACTGTGTATCATGCAATTGGCTATGTGGCATTGAGAAATAGTCTATGTGGCATTATTTTTAATTTATTTTTGTATAAATATTATTTATTTAAATTGTTATTTTAAAATTAATATATATGGGCCAAGATCAAACACATAAGCCCATTCACTTAGTTTGTTTTCAACTCATTAATGCACTTGTGTGTTTAGTATATAAACACTATTGCAATTGGAGTTACAATGGATGTGGGACTCTTGTTATCACCTTCCACTTCAATACCATTACTACAAATTCCTACACTCTCCACAACTCCAACTGGAACATCAACAAGCAACAACCAACCTCTTTCATCCTGCCTTCTCAATGATTTTCCTTTCACTTTCTCTCACGAAGCCACAATTTAGGTTATTATCACTCTTCTATCTTACATACACCCAGTGATCGTTATAAAGTTGTAACTTTTACAATTTGATTATAATTTTAGAGAAAACACCGAACAAAACAAACAAGACATATCATATGATGACAACTTTTGGAAGAGTGTAACACACTAACTGGTGTAGTAATTGTTGTTAATTACTCAAAATGGTCGTAAAAATCACAAACCATGTTGTTATGATGTTTCTGTCTTTTATATCCCAGTAGTAACAAAATCTGGCAGACATAGCCTGTGATTGAATTTCGGGTAAATATAGAACATAGGTTATCTTAATTACATCTTTTTATAGAACACAATACTAAAGACAGACTAGCTGCTGGTTTACAAACCTATATTTAGACAGTTACTTACATTGTAGGTATAAAATTAAACCTTAGCACCATATGTTGTAACCAAAAGAAACATTGTAGACACTATACACCATAACATATTATACTATATAAGCAAAAGGAACATTGTAAACCTGAAGCACTTGCTTCTGCAACCTAAGAACCTAATGATAAAATTCAAGTATAGCAAAAAAGACTCCTTTCTTAAATCCATACAACTTCTCCTTAAATTCTTCAATGGCATTCGATTTACTCATCCATGCATAAACAATGCAGAAACTCATCCTCTCAAGCACTATGCCATTTTCCATTAAAAGTTTTGCCAAATCCACTCTAATTGAAACATGCAATCTAAAAACATGCATTGTATATGAAATTAAGGGTTAATTATAATTTTAGAGCAAACTTCAGGTTTGAAATTTTACTTTTTGCAGGTTAAACAATGGCTGGGACCTTCAAAATGTTTTGTGTCCTTGTCGTGGTAATTTTATGCTGCAAAAGTTTCTCGTTTTGTTATCAAAATAGAGCAAAACTGAACATATTGTAAATTTTCAGCTATGGGCTGGTATTGCAAAATTTTTATGCTGCAATGATATAATAAGTCCCACATTGGAAGTTTAACATATAATGCAAGTGTTTATAAATGAGTTTCACATAGACTAAAATGATTTAAAACAAGGTTGAGTATAAGGGCTGGTATTGATCCAAAAATGGATTCAGGCCCAAATATGATATTTTGGTAAATTTAAAATAATAATTTAAAAAAATAATATTTATACGAAAATAAATTAAAAATAATGCCACATAGACTATTTCTCAATGCCACATAGCCAATTGCATGATACACAGTCACCCAAACAAGGGATAGGGTGTGGTAAAAATGTATTGTTTGTTTTATAAGGGGGCGTTAAAAAAAAATTACTTCAAGGGGGCAAAACCAAATCCCGCCCTAATGGCAGGGGCGATCGTATAATTAACCCTAAATTTTTTTATCAATAAATAGAACTGAATAATCAAAAGTACGAGTGAGCTTTTTTAGTAGATATTAGATTGAAAGGACAACCAGGAATATAGAGCACAAAATCTAAAGACAAGTTTGGAAGTGGGTGTGCCTGACCAAGACTTTGAACTTTGATTTTAAAGCCATCTGCCATAGTGATAAAAGGAAAAGAATCAGAATAAGACAAGTGGGATAAAAGAAATTTATTACCGGTCATATGATCAGAAGCACTAGATTCAAGGATCCAAGGACCAAGGGAGGAAGATGTAGAGACAAAGGCTACAAGATTACTAGACTGAGTAACAGTGGCAGAAGATGGTGGTTGGTGAGTTTCTTTGAACTGAAGGAATTCAGTATAATCATCGGCTGGAATAATAACTTCTTTGGTGATAGTTGGGTGAGTGGCAGCAGCAACCCTAGGTTGTCTTGTTGTTCTCTTGCCTTTGTACGACATTTAGTTTCAATATGGTCGTAACGATTGCAGTAGTTATAATGAATACCATGGGGTTGGCTACCGCATCCTCTATTTCGTCCAACACGACCATGGTTGTGGGAGGCAAGGAAAAATGATTCAGTGGATGTCCCAATTAGTCACTCACACGAGATAAGTGCAACCTTAGTAAATATGCTGGAATTGGTGTCTCTTATGAGAGTTGATGGCTTGAAACAGAAAACTGAGGGTGTGTTTGTTTCAAGGATTAGAATTATAATCCTAAGAATATTATTCCAAGGAACATTATTACTAGGAACTTTATTCCTACCTTTATGTTTGGTAATTAATTTAAGTTCCCAGGAATATTTATAAATTATATTTTATTTAAAATTTTAAAATAAAAAATAAATGACTTAAATAAATAGATGTGGGAAGTTATCAGTGGTTATCACTTATTTCCATGGGAATAAAAGATTCCCATCCTATTACATGGGAATGGAAAATGAAAAAATCAAGTGTAAAAAAAACTCCCAGAAATAAAAAGTTCTAAGGCATAATTTATAAATACTTGAAACAAACATGAGAATGCAAAAAATTCAAATCATATTATTGGGAATAAATTTATAATCCATGAAACAAACACCCCCTCAGTACATAATGGAAAAGAGGGCAGGACGAGGACACCGGTGATGGAAACTGCGACGGGAAGGGCTGCCGGATGCATTGTCTCGCGTTGTTGGATCAGTGGCACGTGAGGTCCACTCGTGGAAGAAGAAGTGACACATGGGAAGGCGGGCGATAGTGACATTTTGAGGACTCACTGATCTATAAGAGGCAATTTCGGCGGTATAGGTATCTCGTCGGAAATACGCCAGGGGTTACGGCAATACCGATTATGGCCGCAAAAATGGCGGTATGGGGTGATCGAAATGAGTCACCCAAATTTTTTTCTCATCAGAAAATAATTAGTCAATCGGATAAAGCACAACAAACAATTGTATTTCAATAACCCATATGTGAGATATTGGATCGAACTCTAGTTTTAGCATGCCGTCGAAGTCCGCTCACATGCTATTGTCGAAGACCTACATGCTGTAGTCGAATTGTGTTCTAGTATGTAGGAGATCAAATAGGGCCTTGTGTTATGGATCCAATTGTTTAAGTTAGCTTGTACCCTAAGTTAGCTTGTAATGAGTAATTGTTAAAAGCCCATTAGTTTAGTATGTTACGTTTATTATAAATAGCATACTAGTCTCTCTTCCTGAGGCGTGACAAAACCTTATTAGGTTGAGAGAGGTTAATTGTTGGTATTCACATGTAATCTTTGAACCCTATTGAGAAAGTGAATAGTAAAACAGATTTAACCAATTCTCTATTCTTCTTCCTCTTTTCTCTTCCTTTGTGAACCCTAATAGGGTTTCAGTTGTTTTTCCTTTATTTTCCCTTGTTAACCCTAACCCTTGCGTGTTTCTTGCCCATAAAGAAACCGTTAATATTTTGTTTCAAGGTATCGTTTTTCATAACAAATTGGTGCGGTGAGCGTTGGGAAGGTGCCTTCAACAAAGTATGAGATTGAAAAGTTCACCGGAGTGAACGATTTCGGTCTGTGGCGCTTGAAGATGAAAGCCCTACTGGTTCAACAGGGTCGTTTGGAAGCGTTGAATGGAGAGGCAACCATGGATGTTGCGTTAACAGTAAAAGAAAAGATGAATATGATAGAGAAAACCCACAGCGCAATATTATTGAGCCTTGGTGTTAAGGTTCTTCGACAGGTATCAAAGGAGACTATGGCATCGGGGTTATGGTTGAAACTTGAAAGTTTGTACATAACCAAATCTCTGGTGAATCGACTCTACCTGAAGCAAGCTTTGTATTCATTCAAGATGAGTGAAGACAAAGTTTTGGCTGAGCAGTTGGATATGTTCAACAAGCTGATTCTTGATCTTGAAAATATTGATGTGAAGATCGATGACGAAGATCAAGCACTGTTGCTGTTGTGTGCTTTGCCCAGAACACATGCTCACTTCAAAGAAACTCTCTTGTATGGAAGGGAGTCCCTGAGCTTTGAAGAAGTTCAATCAGCCTTGTATTCTAAGGACCTGAACGAACGAAAGGAGCATAAACCTTCGACGGTTCGTGAAGGTTTGGCCGTTAATGGAAAATTCTTGCGAAAGAATGGTAAGTTTGACAGGAAGAAAGGTAAAAGTCAGCAAAAGTCTTATAGTGGTGAAACATCTGGTATTCGATGTTATCACTGTAAGAAGGAGGGTCACACAAGAAAGGTGTGCCCTGAACGGCTAAAATATCATGGAGGTAAGGATAATGGCAACGCAGCCATTATTCAAGATGACTTTGACTCATATGATGTCCTTATAGTTTCAAGCGACGACTCAAGAAAAGAGTGGATTATGGATTCAGGTTGCACTTGGCACATGACTCCAAATAGAGAATTATTCGAGGAGCTATCTGATCAAAATGGTGGATCGGTGCTACTGGGAAACAACAAATCCTGCAAAATTGCAGGTATTAGATCTGTGAGATTCAAGCTCCATGATGAGTCAATAAGGTTATTGACTGAAGTTAGGTATGTACTTGATTTGAAGAGAAATTTGATTTCTCTTGGTGAATTCGACAGGAAGGGATATGTTTTCCAAGGAGAGAAAAATGTCCTAAGAGTCATGAAGGGGTCAAAGGAAGTCTTGAGAGGAGTGAAGAAACAAGGCTTGTATACCCTTGAGGATGAGGTTGTAAGTGGTTCGACAAATATTGCATCCGCGAAACCTGTGTCGAAGAAAGAATTATGGCACATGAGATTGGGCCATGTCAGCAAAAGAGGCCTGGTCGAATTGGGGAAGAAGAACCTGCTAGGTGGTGATGTAAGACCCTAATTTTTGACCCCTAAGATTCCACATATCATTCGCATCTCATTTTGCATCTTTACCATAAACAAGATAATGCTTTGGTTCCCTTGTCTCTCTCATTCTTTGGGTTTATGCCTTGCAGGGTTTACCGAGCATCTGTGTGTTTCCTATTCACTTTATTGCTTGATTTGTTTATATTTTACTAACCTTAACTAAAACCCAAAAATATTTTGTTTTTCTCTTTATTGACATTTTAGGGGAAGAACAGGTTAAAAATGGCAGAATAACAGTCCCTTAGCTCGAATGAATTTTATCTGAGAAAAAAGTCAAAGTTGATCCGCAATCATGTCAAACTTATCTGGTTAAGGATTCTCCAAGTTCTAATTGATTTTTATTCAAGAGACTCCAAGGTTCATGTGTTTATGTCCATGCCTTCTTTGACAAGCAAGAAAAATCGAGTCGAAATCAAGACAGCACATCAAAAAGCCAAATTTCCCAAATTTTCACTGTGTTAATCGATTAACACATTGGTTAATCGGTTAACGCATGCGAATTTTGAAAAAAATGGCAGCAAATGCGAAATTTAGCAATTGGCACCAATTTGGATCACATGTGGAATATTCTAGACCATCTCATTTTTAATTCCCTACATCACTTTGATCATTTCCTACCATATACCTTCACTAATCACCACTCTTTTGTGAATTTCCCTCCAAATTCAAATTCCAAGCCTAATTTTGATCTTCCAAACCAAATTCCAAACCACCAAATTTCCAAGCCCAAACTCTATAAATAGAGCCCTCATTTCATTCATTCTACAAGCTTTTGAGAGCCAAATTCACCTTGCTTAAATTTCATTCAAGCTTTTGATAGCGAAAAAATCCCTTGCAAATTATCTCCTCAAACCACAAATTCACCAAAGCTCTTCTTTCTTCTTTTGAAAGTTAGTAAGAATTCACATTGATTCTTGCTTAACTTTGAGCTAAACCTTCATCATTTCTTGTTTTCATTCATCAATCACAGTAGATCAAGGTTTTGGAGTGTAGATCTTGCTGCAATTCAAAAGGAATTTTCTGATTTGGAGTGGTAATTCATCTTCCACCATTGTTAAAGCTTCATATTCATCACTCAAGATGTAGATCCTTGGTGCTTCTTGTTGTTGATCTTTTGGATCATATATTATTGTTTGATTGCAGGTTTCTTTGTCTATTTTTACTTTAAAATTTGTGCAAATTCAATTCATGATCATAAGGTGTTTGAAAAATGTTTTGAAAGAAGATCATGCTGAATTCTGCATATTTTTTTGCTTCTGATACAATGTTAACCGATTAACCAAACACAGTGTAAACTGGTTAACCGATTAACACCCTGTTTTGCGCAGAAATTCAAAATCTGCACTGGTTAACCGATTAACCAATGTGTTAATTGATCAACCAGTGTCCAGAATGCTATTTTGGCTCTATTTTGGGACTGTTTTGGTTCTTTTGCCATTTTCTTCCCTCTTCCTTTGTTCTTAGCCTTAGATCACATATTTTTGTGGTTTAATTTGGCCTTCTCTTCATCTATTTCTATTTTCTTTTGATCGATTAAAGTCTTATAGATCTTGGAATTCCGTTGTTGAATTTCGATTAAGACTAGATCGTTACCTTTTTTTCTTTTCGTGCGGTATTGCTTTCAGATGACGATCTACATATCGTTCATCTAGCATGCATTAACACAAAGAGCTATTGACTGACCTCATTGTAGGGTAATTACTCCGTAAATTACTCGACGATTGCTTAACATAGCGCAACATTATGTCCCTTATCGGAAAACATGTCAATGTTGATTGATCTTTTGTAGTAGGTTCAAAATCTATGAAGCTTGTTGTTGTAGAGGCTTTGATTCTATCAATTTTCTAACAAGTCTTCATTAACCTTGACCTAAGTACACAATTCAATCATTATTGATCACTTACTCTAACAACTAACAACTAATTACTAACTTCTAACTTCTTTACAATTCCTTCTCGCTCCCTATCTCTCTTTTACTTTTATGCAATTTTTCCTTTGTCCGTTGGACACATGTTTATGCTTCCGCATATTTTTCCTTTGTCCGTTGGACACATGTTTATGTTTCCGCAATTTTTCATTTGTCCGTTGGACACATGTGTCGCTCCCGAAAGATTCGCATCCAATGGTACAAACGTGAGAGTGGCGCAGAAAACACAGAGTCGCCAGCAATGTGTATTTATCCCAAGAGAGGGAAAGGAAACACTGCATAAACCTGAAGAGAAAGGGGGAAAGACATGGTCATTGCAACCATAGTCCAGGTTCGGGAGTCGGTTATGCGAGGGGAAGGTGTTAGCACCCCACGCATCCATCGTACTCGATGGGATCCACACTTGTTGTCTAAACGGAGGGTGAGCTGTCCTACTATCTATGGTTGTGCAAAAGAAAACGGGGATGGGGGTGACTAACACGGACTCGGTAGGACATATTCGATGCCCTAGGCCTACGTACTCCCTCAGTGCAATGGGAAAGTCAGAGTCAACGTAGTTCGGACAGGAACTGTGGGGGAAGGTTGCTCGCCAAGACAATCGCTGTCTTGTGCCTACATATCCTCAATCGGACGAGATAGAGGAATCAGAGCTAATGTAGTTCGTGGGTACGACCACGGATGGGTATGTGTTTTTTACGTGAGCGACGAGCTCTTTTTTGAAAATGAAATTTGAAACCCAACAATCCCGAAGGATAAAAAGATTTGAATTGGTTTTGTATTTTTTAGACAGAAGTGTTTTTGTTAAGTTAGTTCATAACTTGCATTGCACCAAAGTCTAGGGCACAGGGACGAATACTTAACGAATCGTCCCAAGACAGGACGCTTGCTAAGCACTCTAGAAAGATGAGAGAAAGCCCCTCATTTCTCATTCCCCACGCTTAAGGCTCGTGCGCAATACACTTTATCTTTATTAAGTGTTTTCAAGAAGTTTTGAGATGAGAAGAGATAAGACCCAAAGGAAACTCTAAGGGAAACTAAGAGTCCTAATGTTATCATGCATGGATGACCTATGGTTAGTGAGGCTTAGAAGAGACGACTACCTAAAACCTAATGCTAATCCTACTCCAAGCTTAATCAAAAATTAAATTGGACTAGGTAGCTCTAAAGGGAGAGAATCCAAGACTTAAGCAAGTCTTGAGATTCATGGGAGGAAGAGAGTGAAAGAGAAGAAATGAGAAAGAGAAGGATGAGATAAGAAACAAGATAAGGCAGAAAGCACATCATATCATAAATGTCCAACTCAAATCATCAAAAATGTTTCAAAGATCAATGCAAAACAATCTCAAGTAAGCATGCAAAGATAAACATGAAAGAATGCAAGCATACTTATATGGAATGCACAATTAAGCACCAATGAACTTCATACCAAGATGAAATGAGAAAAATAAGATGAAGATGAAAACAAGCCAGAACCAAGATCATATTATCATCAACAATCCTCATGTACAAAAGGAAATCAAAGCATGAAACATTATGCACCAAAGAAAGCTACAAAAAGAGGACAAAGTTCCAACACTTAAGCATACTCAAACATGATTCAAACATGATCCATAAATGGTAAAACTTGGTCACAAGGGACCTCAACCAGGGATAAATATCATATCAAATGCACATACAAAGAATCAAGAAGAAACTCAAGCAAGTAGGCATGGCAAGTCAACTTGTGTAAAGAGGTGTCAAGATATAGTCATGCATAAGTCATTTAAGCACAAATAAACAAACATATATCAAATGACACTAAAAAATTGTGAGATTAAAACTCAAATGACCTAAGTCAGAAGTCAATCACATGTCAAAATATCTCACAAAACATCAAAGTTTAAGTACCTCAAACAATTAGGCAAAGATCACATAGGAACCATGAATCAATATGCAAAGGAGAGGGACTAAAATGCAATATGAAAAGAGTTTAAAAATATGAGAAAAATATTTTTAGGAACCTCAACATGTCCTCTACCAAATTCAAAAAGAATGAGATGCAAATCATGTATAGATGATGAGAACAATAATCAACAAGGCATGGTGTGCATATATGAAACAATCCAAAAAGAAATTAATTAAACAATTAATTCAGATGCACAAAATAAAATAAAAATGGAAAATAAAATTTTCCAAAATTTTATAAAAACCTAAACATGCTTCATAAATTTTTTTGGGGTTTTTGGATGCATTTAACTAATTTTAAAAATTAAAAATGAGAAATGCTCAATTAAATAAAATAAAAAGAAAATAAAAGCCAGGGGGTGCAAACAGCAAGGGGGACACGTTCAATACACCAAATGGGCTGAACAAGGGGGTGCATATAGCCAGCCCAACTCAAATGATCCATCAACGCAAGTCAACAATCCTATACAACACCCAGTCAAACATCTTGATCCACACACACCATCAGATTCATCCAAAGACTCACAAGCAGTCAACAAAACCAAGGTAATCAAGATTAAAGCATCAGATCACAAGGCACACAATAACAATGATACACGCGCACACATCCACACCATCAGAAATTAAAATCAAAGCACGTGGGAAGCACATGAGAATTTTAATACGTTGGCATAATCCAAACCATCAGATTAAATCAATGTTCCAGATCAGTCAATCAAAACACAAAGCATGCAAGATCAAGGGTTAAGATTTGAGGCACATGATAACACACATAGACTAGCACACACACACATTAAAAAAACACAAGAAAATTAAATGAGGTGGCAAGATCTGAACCATTAGATTAACATCACGAACGACAAGGATTTCGTCTTCTTCCTTCAAACCTCAGACGACCTGAAAAGCAAACCAGGTGCCAGAACCCTAGCTCCAGTCACCTTCTCCAGTGACACCAAACGGAGATCCAACAAAAATTTTCCAGAATTCAGAAACAAGTATACCATTCCAACCAGAATTCAACAAGGATTTCATATATCATATTCATTTCATCAAATAACAAACACACAGTGCAAATCGAAGGAAAACATAAATGGATCTAAAATTTCAACTCCAAAATACACACATGTTAGACGTCCAAACTCACAAAAAAATACATCAACATCATCAGTGAAGCATGAGGATCATTTTGCACACCAAAAAAATGAGTTCTATGATGGTGAAAAATCACACTAACCTGAAATTTGTAGAGCTCGAAATACACCAAGAACTCCTTCCAAAAGCTGCAGATCTTCCTCTTTTGAGCTCTATTTGCAAAATAAATGCAAATAGAGGCTTGAAATTGGTTGGATCTAAGGTTTTGAACTTGAGCAACTTGAACACGAACTTGATGAAATCCTCACTCTAAGCTCAAACCAATGGTAGATTCTTGTTCCTCTCACCACACTGATCAATAATGTGCAAAGAAAACTTCAAAAACTCTCAAGAGAAGAGAGATTCGAAGAGAGAAAAGTTTGGAGGTGAAAATGGATTCTAAGCAAATGAGGGTGCATGACCTAGCTTTGTGCGTGTGAGTAAGCTTATATACTCTCCATTAGAGCTCTGATCACAATTAAAACTTGATTAATCCCTTGGTTAATGAAATTGGATGGTTTATGCCAAAATGCACTTTGTGTTGTACCCACTAATCCACACGTGCGCAGGTCATGGAATAAGCATGATTCACTCACATTCCACTTGCTGATCACAATGGAATTGAAATTGGGCCTTGTGGTTGATTGGTTTGTGAGTTTCAATCCATCTTGCAAAAATGCATTTTGTGAAATAAGTGAAGTACATGGCACGAATTCACTTACTTCAAGGGTTAAAAATGGTCCTCATGGAGTGTACTTGGATGTTGTAATGTGACTTGAAGCAATAGAATCAATTACAAGTCCTTTTGGATGAAAATTCAAATGGTGGAAAATTGGTACATGTGGAAAACCTCAAAATGCACCTTGCCTCGCCTTAGCCATAACTTGAGTTCTACAAAAGGTATGAACATGTTCTAGTACTTTTTGGAAAGGGGAGAGAATGATCTTCAACTTTCATGTTTGACTAAAATTCATTTGAAGCTTCTTTGATGATGAAAAGTCAAGTTGAATGTAGTGTAAAAAACTTGCCAAAAATGGAAACTTCTCATTATAGGTCATTTTCCAAATTTCGTAACTTTTGTACAAACCCTTGATTCTTGATAAATGGTATGAAACTTGACCCTTGAAGACCATATGAGGATGTGAGACCTTGAAAACCCTGAAGAGAACCTCAAAATTCCACAATGTCTTCCCCTCTCACTGTTGACTTTTCTTGGTCTACAAGCAATTGATCCACTGAACATCTTTCACAATGAAACACTAGCCAAGTCTTCCTCTATTAGCACTTGTGAGCATATGAAACCCAAGAGAACATGCTTGAATCCACAAAGTTCAACAAGAAACTCTTTTGAAACCAAAACCCTAATTTGGTCCCTCTGGTTAGGAGGGAAAGATTCACTTGAAATCTTTTGCCATTCTTGACCTTATGAAGATATGATGAACTCTTCAAACCACCTTGAGGCTTGAGACTTCTTTGAGATGAACCAAGTACCTTGATCCCATGCAAAGAACCAATGCTATGCACAAATGCTAATGCAAGAAATGCAAAGAAACATAAGCCAGTTAGCTAAAAGCAAGAAGGCAAATTTTGGGGTGTTACAGCTGCCCCTATTCAATCAACTTGGTCCTGAAGGTATGATAGCAACGACTGTCATGCGTTCAAAGGATTCACGGAGATTGAATACCAAAAGAAACCTAAAATTTGCAATCCATAAAGGAGGGACGACTCCGCTGGGGAACAAGCAATAAATGTTGCACTGTCACAACACGGACGAGTGTTGGAAACCAATACAAACAATGTATTGAAATGTCTTGAAATAAACACAAACGAGTGTTAACTATGCTGGGGATAAACACGGACGGGTGTCCAGGAATCAAGGATATCAGATACGGACGGGTATCGAAAAGATACACAGACGGGTGTAAAGAGATTCAACACGGACGAGTATCGAAAAGGTACACGGACGGGTGTAAAAAATTCAACACGGACGGGTATCGAAAAGATACACGGACGGGTGTAAAGAGATTCAACACGGACGGGTATCGAAAAGGTACACGGACGGGTGTAAAAAATTCAACACGGACGGGTATCGAAAAGGTACACGGACGGGTGTAAAAAGTTCAATATGGGCGGGTATCAAAAAGGTACACGGACGGGTGTAATAAGTTCAATACAGACGGGTATCGAAAAGGTACACGGACGGGTGTAAAAAAATCAACACGGACGGGTATCAAAAAGGTACACGGACGGGCGTAAAAAATTCAACACGGACGGGTATCGAAAAGGTACACGGACGGGTGTAAAAAGTTAAATACGGACGGGTATCGAAAAGGTGCACAGACGGGTGTAAAAAGGATTCAACACGGACGGGTGTAAAAAAAATCAACACGGACGGGTATCGAAAAGGTACACGGATGGGTGTAAAAAATTCAACACGGACGGGTATCGAAAAGGTACACGGACGGGTGTAAAAAGTTCAATACGAACGGGTATCGAAAAGGTACACGGACGAGTGTAAAAAGTTTAATACGGACGGGTATCGAAAAGGTACACGGACGGGTGTAAAAAGTTCAATACGGACGGGTATCGAAAAGGTACACGGAAGGGTGTAAAAAGTATTCAACACGGACGGGTATCGAAAAGGTACACGGACGGGTGTAAAAAGTTCAATACGGACGGGTATCGAAAAGGTACACGGACGGGTGTAAAAAGTTCAATACGGACGGGTATCGAAAAGGTATGCGGACGGGTGTAAAAAGGATTCAACACGGACAGGTATCAAAAAGGTACACGGACGGGTGTAAAAAGTTCAATACGGACGGGTATCGAAAAGGTACACGGACGGGTGTAAAAAGTTCAATACAGACGGGTATCGAAAAGGTACACGGACAGGTGTAAAAAATTCAATACGGACGGGTATCGAAAAGGTACACGGATGGGTGTAAAAAGTTCAATACGGACGGGTATCGAAAAGGGTGTAAAGCAACTTATCGGGGATTATATTCACTGGGGAATGGAAGGCAACACGGACGAGTGTCATCAAAAGGTCAATACGGACGGGTATTGAAACAAAAAGGTTCAAACACGGACGGGTGCCGAAGGAAACACGGACGAGTGTCCTCAAAAGGTCAATACGGACGGGTATTGAAACAAAAAGGTTCAAACACGGACGGGTGCCGAAGGAAACCCGGACGAATGTCATCAAAAGGTCAATACGGACGGGTACTGAAACAAAAAGGTTCAAACATGGACGAGTGTCATCAAAAGGTCAATACGGACAGGTATTGAAACAAAAAGGTTCAAACACGGACGGGTGCCGAAGGAAACACGGACGAGTGTCACCAAAAGGTCAATACAGACGGGTATTGAAACAAAAAGGATCAAACACGGACGGGTGCCGAAGGAAACACGGACGAGTGTCATCAAAAGGTCAATACAGACGAGTATTGAAACAAAAAGATTCAAACACGGACGGGTGCCGAAGGAAACACGGACGAGTGTCAGGGTAACGACCTTGAAGGGATGAATCAAAAGACCACATGGACGAAAGGTGTGAAAAGAGATCATGGGTTCACCATCCTGGCAAAACACTCTGCCGTGGGACTGTCAAATATTGCTTTGAATGACTAAACCCAACACTTGTGGAGTAAAGTCGAATGATATTCTCCTGAAATCCGGCTTTCCTGACGAAGGAAAACTCAAACCTGGCTTATGCTTCGGATGCACATGTTTGAATTTTTCCGTAATGTTCCACACGAAGTGGAAATGCTACGCATTTGGGAGGATGCCATGCAAAAAATGCTTATGCAATGCAAAAGACCGTCCCAGCGAAATATGTAACGCCCCGATTTGTTTAATTCTATTTATTTATTTCACTTATTTGAATTTTGTGAAATGTGTGAATTTATTGTATTTTACCTGCTAATTGGTTAATTTCTCAGATAGATATTAAATTATTATTTCTTTTCAACTTTTATTTCCCGAAATATATTTTATCGGTATGTTTATGTTTTATCGCGTTTTGAGAGCGTTTGAGAGATATTTGAGCTGAGGGGTATTTTGGTCTTTTGCTTGGGTAAGTTTTATGTTTTGATATAAATAGAAAGAAAGGGGAGAAAAGATAGTAAGGAAAAAGAAAAAAAAAGAAAGAAAAGAGAAGAGAAAAGAAAAGGGAGAAAGAAGAGGAGAAAAAGAGGAAAAGAGGAAAATCAAAGATTACTCCGTTTCAAGCGCGAATAATCGGGTAAGGGTGAGAAGTTTCGATTATATTTTGATTGTATATGTATATGTATGTGTTGTTTGTGTTTTGTTTGGTTGAAATATATACTTTTTCTTATTGGTTGGATTGAAGAACAAATGTGTAGAATCGATGTTTTAACGGATAGAATGCGGAATTGTTCGCGTAGAATAGTCGGGAAATGATGGGTTTTAGTCGGGAATACTTGTTGGTATGATCGGGAGGTTTAAGGATGAGTTTGGAGGGAATTTGTGTCATAAAATTCTGGTTTTTCTGCTGTTTTATAATGCTCTATGAGGCATTGCAGATTAGAGTTGCTGGAGGTCTTTTTGTGAAGACTAGCCCTCCGTTCTGTTGTCGGTCTTGGTGTCTGCTCTGATACGTAGCACGGGAGTCGGGGAACGATTATATATATATATATATATGTATACATCTGTTGAATGTATTTTGTAGTACTTTTGTGTATATAGTTGATGTTCTAAAATGATTTATTTTGTAAAACAAGTCGGTTATGGATCTTTTCGCCTTATTCCATAATTGATCTTTCCCTTTATATGGAAAAAGTTTCCCCTTTGAGGGTATTCTATTTTATGCTATGTATCAAATTTATGAGCAGGGATGATGTTTTGTTTATTTATATGTGGCATCCTTGTTTCTGTCGGGAAAATAAATTTTTGGTTACTCTGATTTTATTTATGTATTATTTATTCGCGATGGGAATTTGGGGTGTTACATGAGTGGTATCAGAGCAGGCCGGTCCGTCCGGCCAAGTTGTTGAGTCTGTTGGTGTGACAGTTGAATACTGTCGTTGTTGTTTGTCCCTTAGTACGTGAAAAATTTGTGTGTTTTTACGTTAGTTTCATACTGTTAACCGGTTAACCAAATGCGTTAACCGATTAACCAAGGCAAAAATTTGAAAAATCCAGAACTTTAAAAATTCATATCTTTCGAATCGTAAGTCCATTTTGGCCGCCGTTTGAAGTGATAGGAAGCTAATGAGATGTTCTTTCTTATAAAAATGGTTTTGCTGCCAGTGGCCGATTTGACTGTGTTGTGAATTTGGTTAAGTTTGTAGTGGTTTTGATTGAGGATATTGGGATCTGTTATAAACTCAGAGGAAGAACAAGTAGAGTGTTTGAGAATTGAATCACAAGTGTTGAAAAAAGACAAAGTGTTATGCTAAGTTATTCAAGTGAGAATTTCGGTTGAAAAAGGTTAGTTTCTTGGATATGTTATTTCAGGTAATGGTATTGTTATGGATCCATCGGAAGTAGATGCAGTTCTACAATGAGAGGCTCCGAAGTTGGTTAAGGTGATTAGAAGCTTTTTGGACTTTAGTTGGTTATTACCGGAGATTATGGAAGGTTTTTCCAAGTTAGCATTTTCGTTACTTCGGTTGACTTGCAAAGGGTAAGTCGTTTGCTTTGGATGTTCATTGTGAGGTATTGTGATGTGTTTTTGATGAGTTTAGGCAGTGTGTTAATGCAAGAAAGTAAATTCGTGGCTTATGCTTTACGACCATTGAGGATTCATAGAAGGATCTATACTATTCAGGATTTGGAATTGGTTGCGGTTGTATTGCGTTGGAAAATTTGGAGGTATTATCTTTATGGTTCTGGGTTCGAAGTGTTTAGTAATCACAAGAATATTGAGTACTTGTTTGGTCGGAAGGAATATAGTATGAGACCGCGAGGATGGTTGGAATTTGTGATGAGTTATGACTTTAGTTGGAATTATCCCATTGGTGAAGTTAATGTCGTGCCTGATGAGTTAAGTCGAAGGTTTTATACATGTCTATTTTGATGGTCAGGGAGTTAGAATTATTTGAGCAGTTCAGAGACTTGTGTCTGGTGTGTAAGCTAACATGCAGAGAGCGAGGTTGGGTATATTAAAAGTGCACAGTGATTTTTTTGGCAGAGGTGAGAAAGAGTTAGACTTTGGACGTGAGATTGGCAGACTTGATGGTTTCGAGTAATCAGAGTGCGCAGCGGAAGCGTGATGTGGCACATTTTATATTTGCGTGTGAGACTTGTAAGAATTCATAGGTTGAACATTGGGAACATGTAGGAATGGTGAGACTATTGGACGTTTCAGAATGGAAGTGTTAGGTGAAAGGTTTAAATGTCATCCATGGGCTACTATGTAGATGGATGTTTGGTTGTATGTTCGATTGGTGAATCGTAGCATTGTTGTAGTATGGTTGTGTGACAAGGATGTTGGTGTTCTGGTTTTGTTGATGTTGGTGAGACCTTGTGGTGTCGTGGAACTTTATGTTCTTGTTTGTGTTGTTGCCTCGTTTCCATGGTGATGGTTCGAGTGTGTAGCTAATTCCTGTGTGGGGAATTAGGGGAGTGTTACCTAGGGTAGGGTAACGATCTTGTTGTGTTTCGGTTCTAGAGTGAACCTGTGTGTTGGTATCTTGGTTTTTCTTTGAGTCGTGAGTTTGTCGTCAAGTGCATTGTATGGGCTTTGCATCTTGTCGTAGTAGTTGTCGTCGTTGTCGTGTCGTTGTTGTAGTTAGCAAGGTGGTTTGTCAGTTGTGTTATTCGTGGTGTGCCTTTTGTTGGCATGTTGGTTTGTGGGTCGGATGCGAGAGTCGTGTCCGGAGTTGTTCGTCTCGGTATATTTTCGAGGACGAAAATGTCTAAGTGGGGGAGAATTGTAACACCGCGATTTGTTTAATTCTATTTATTTATTTCATTTATTTGAATTTTGTGAAATGTGTGAATTTATTGTATTTTACCTGCTAATTGGTTAATTTCTCAGATAGATAAAATATTTGTATTAAATTATTATTTCTTTTCAACTTTTATTTCCCGAAATATATTTTATCGGTATGTTTATGTTTTATCGCGTTTTGAGAGCGTTTGGGAGATATTTGAGCTGAGGGGTATTTTAGTCTTTTGCTTGGGTAAGTTTTATGTTTTGATATAAATAGAAAGAAAGGGGAGAAAAGATAGTAAGGAAAAAGAAACAAAAAAGAAAGAAAAGAGAAGAGAAGAGAAAAGGGAGAAAGAAGAGGAGAAAAAGAGGAAAAGAGGAAAATCAAAGATTACTCTGTTTCAAGCGCGAATAATCGGGTAAGGGTGAGAAGTTTCGATTATATTTCGATTGTATATGTATATGTATGTGTTGTTTGTGTTTTGTTTGGTTGAAATATATACTTTTTCTTATTGGTTGGATTGAAGAACAAATGTGTAGAATCGATGTTTTAACGGTTAGAATGCGGAATAGTTCGCGTAGAATAGTCGGGAAATGATGGGTTTTAGTCGGGAATACTTGTTGGTATGATCGGGAGGTTTAAGGATGAGTTTGGAGGGAATTTGTGTCATAAAAATATGGTTTTTCTGCTGTTTTATAATGCTCTATGAGGCATTGCAGATTAGAGTTGCTGGAGGTCTTTTTGTGAAGACTAGCCCTCCATTCTGTTGTCGGTCTTGGTGTCTGCTCTGATACGTAGCACGGGAGTCGGGGAACGATTATATATATATATATATATATATATATATATATATATATGTATGTATACATCTGTTGAATGTATTTTGTAGTACTTTTGTGTATATAGTTGATGTTCTAAAATGATTTATTTTGTAAAACAAGTCGGTTATGGATCTTTTCGCCTTATTCCATAATTGATCTTTCCCTTTATATGGAAAAAGTTTCCCCTTTGAGGGTATTCTATTTTATGCTATGTATCAAATTTATGAGCAGGGATGATGTTTTGTTTATTTATATGTGGCATCCTTGTTTCTGTCGGAATAATAAATTTTTGGTTACTCTGATTTTATTTATGTATTATTTATTCGCGATGGGAATTTGGGGTGTTACATGAGTGGTATCAGAGCAGGTCGGTCTGTCCGGCCAAGTTGTTGAGTCTGTTGGTGTGACAGTTGAATACTGTCGTTGTTGTTTGTCCCTTAGTACGTGAAAAATTTGTGTGTTTTTACGTTAGTTTCATACTGTTAACCGGTTAACCAAATGCGTTAACCGATTAACCAAGGCAAAAATTTGAAAAATCCAAAACTTTAAAAATTCATATCTTTCGAATCGTAAGTCCATTTTGGCCGCCGTTCGAAGTGATAGGAAGCTAATGAGATGTTCTTTCTTATAAAAATGGTTTTGCTGCCAGTGGCCGATTTGACTGTGTCGTGAATTTGGTTAAGTTTGTAGTGGTTTTGATTGAGGATATTGGGATCTATTATAAACTCAGAGGAAGAACAAGTAGAGTGTTTGAGAATTGAATCACAAGTGTTGAAAAGAGACAAAGTGTTATGCTAAGTTATTCAAGTGAGAATTTCGGTTGAAAAAGGTTAGTTTCTTGGATATGTTATTTCAGGTAATGGTATTGTTATGGATCCATCGGAAGTAGATGCAGTTCTACAATGAGAGGCTCCGAAGTTGGTTAAGGTGATTAGAAGCTTTTTGGACTTTAGTTGGTTATTACCGGAGATTATGGAAGGTTTTTCCAAGTTAGCATTTTCGTTACTTCGGTTGAGTTGCAAAGGGTAAGTCGTTTGCTTTGGATGTTCATTGTGAGGTATTGTGATGTGTTTTTGATGAGTTTAGGCAGTGTGTTAATGCAAGAAAGTAAATTCGTGGCTTATGCTTTACGACCATTAAGGATTCATAGAAGGATCTATACTATTCAGGATTTGGAATTGGTTGCGGTTGTATTGCGTTGGAAAATTTGGAGGTATTATCTTTATGGTTCTGGGTTCGAAGTGTTTAGTAATCACAAGAATATTGAGTACTTGTTTGGTCGGAAGGAATATAGTATGAGACCGCGAGGATGGTTGGAATTTGTGATGAGTTATGACTTTAGTTGGAATTATCCCATTGGTGAAGTTAATGTCGTGCCTGATGAGTTAAGTCGAAGGTTTTATACATGTCTATTTTGATGGTCAGGGAGTTAGAATTATTTGAGCAGTTCAGAGACTTGTGTCTGGTGTGTAAGCTAACATGCAGAGAGCGAGGTTGGGTATATTAAAAGTGCACAGTGATTTTTTTGGCAGAGGTGAGAAAGAGTTAGACTTTGGACGTGAGATTGGCAGACTTGATGGTTTCGAGTAATCAGAGTGCGCAGCGGAAGCGTGATGTGGCACATTTTATATTTGCGTGTGGGACTTGTAAGAATTCATAGGTTGAACATTGGGAACATGTAGGAATGGTGAGACTATTGGACATTTCAGAATGGAAGTGTTAGGTGAAAGGTTTAAATGTTATCCATGGGCTACTATGTAGATGGATGTTTGGTTGTATGTTCGATTGGTGAATCGTAGCATTGTTGTAGTATGGTTGTGTGACAAGGATGTTGGTGTTCTGGTTTTGTTGATGTTGGTGAGACCTTGTGGTGTCGTGGAACTTTATGTTCTTGTTTGTGTTATTGCCTCGTTTCCATGGTGATGGTTCGAGTGTGTAGCTAATTCCTGTGTGGGGAATTAGGGGAGTGTTACCTAGGGTAGGGTAACGATCTTGTTGTGTTTCGGTTCTAGAGTGAACCTGTGTGTTGGTATCTTGGTTTTTCTTTGAGTCGTGAGTTTGTCATCAAGTGCATTGTATGGGCTTTGCATCTTGTCGTAGTAGTTGTCGTCGTTGTCGTGTCGTTGTTGTAGTTAGCAAGGTGGTTTGTCAGTTGTGTTATTCGTGGTGTGCCTTTTGTTGGCATGTTGGTTTGTGGGTCGGATGCGAGAGTCGTGTCCGGAGTTGTTCGTCTCGGTATATTTTCGAGGACGAAAATGTCTAAGTGGGGGAGAATTGTAACGCCGCGATTTGTTTAATTCTATTTATTTATTTCATTTATTTGAATTTTGTGAAATGTGTGAATTTATTGTATTTTACCTGCTAATTGGTTAATTTCTCAGATAGATAAAATATTTGTATTAAATTATTATTTCTTTTCAACTTTTATTTCCCGAAATATATTTTATCGGTATGTTTATGTTTTATCGCGTTTTGAGAGCGTTTGGGAGATATTTGAGCTGAGGGGTATTTTGGTCTTTTGCTTGGGTAAGTTTTATGTTTTGATATAAATAGAAAGAAAGGGGAGAAAAGATAGTAAGGAAAAAGAAAAAAAAAAGAAAGAAAAGAGAAGAGAAGAGAAAAGGGAGAAAGAAGAGGAGAAAAAGAGGAAAAGAGGAAAATCAAAGATTACTCTGTTTCAAGCGCGAATAATCGGGTAAGGGTGAGAAGTTTCGATTATATTTCGATTGTATATGTATATGTATGTGTTGTTTGTGTTTTGTTTGGTTGAAATATATACTTTTTCTTATTGGTTGGATTGAAGAACAAATGTGTAGAATCGATGTTTTAACGGTTAGAATGCGGAATAGTTCGCGTAGAATAGTCGGGAAATGATGGGTTTTAGTCGGGAATACTTGTTGGTATGATCGGGAGGTTTAAGGATGAGTTTGGAGGGAATTTGTGTCATAAAATTCTGGTTTTTCTGCTGTTTTATAATGCTCTATGAGGCATTGCAGATTAGAGTTGCTGGAGGTCTTTTTGTGAAGACTAGACCTCCGTTCTGTTGTCGGTCTTGGTGTCTGCTCTGATACGTAGCACGGGAGTCGGGGAACGATTATATATATATATATATATATATATATGTATACATCTGTTGAATGTATTTTGTAGTACTTTTGTGTATATAGTTGATGTTCTAAAATGATTTATTTTGTAAAACAAGTCGGTTATGGATCTTTTCGCCTTATTCCATAATTGATCTTTCCCTTTATATGGAAAAAGTTTCCCCTTTGAGGGTATTCTATTTTATGCTATGTATCAAATTTATGAGCAGGGATGATGTTTTGTTTATTTATATGTGGCATCCTTGTTTCTGTCGGGAAAATAAATTTTTGGTTACTCTGATTTTATTTATGTATTATTTATTCGCGATGGGAATTTGGGGTGTTACATGAGTGGTATCAGAGCAGGCCGGTCCGTCCGGCCAAGTTGTTGAGTCTGTTGGTGTGACAGTTGAATACTGTCGTTGTTGTTTGTCCCTTAGTACGTGAAAAATTTGTGTGTTTTTACGTTAGTTTCATACTGTTAACCGGTTAACCAAATGCGTTAACCGATTAACCAAGGCAAAAATTTGAAAAATCCAAAACTTTAAAAATTCATATCTTTCGAATCGTAAGTCCATTTTGGCCGCCGTTCGAAGTGATAGGAAGCTAATGAGATGTTCTTTCTTATAAAAATGGTTTTGCTGCCAGTGGCCGATTTGACTGTGTTGTGAATTTGGTTAAGTTTGTAGTGGTTTTGATTGAGGATATTGGGATCTGTTATAAACTCAGAGGAAGAACAAGTAGAGTGTTTGAGAATTGAATCACAAGTGTTGAAAAAAGACAAAGTGTTATGCTAAGTTATTCAAGTGAGAATTTCGGTTGAAAAAGGTTAGTTTCTTGGATATGTTATTTCAGGTAATGGTATTGTTATGGATCCATCGGAAGTAGATGCAGTTCTACAATGAGAGGCTCCGAAGTTGGTTAAGGTGATTAGAAGCTTTTTGGACTTTAGTTGGTTATTACCGGAGATTATGGAAGGTTTTTCCAAGTTAGCATTTTCGTTACTTCGGTTGACTTGCAAAGGGTAAGTCGTTTGCTTTGGATGTTCATTGTGAGGTATTGTGATGTGTTTTTGATGAGTTTAGGCAGTGTGTTAATGCAAGAAAGTAAATTCGTGGCTTATGCTTTACGACCATTGAGGATTCATAGAAGGATCTATACTATTCAGGATTTGGAATTGGTTGTGGTTGTATTGCGTTGGAAAATTTGGAGGTATTATCTTTATGGTTCTGGGTTCGAAGTGTTTAGTAATCACAAGAATATTGAGTACTTGTTTGGTCGGAAGGAATATAGTATGAGACCGCGAGGATGGTTGGAATTTGTGATGAGTTATGACTTTAGTTGGAATTATCCCATTGGTGAAGTTAATGTCGTGCCTGATGAGTTAAGTCGAAGGTTTTATACATGTCTATTTTGATGGTCAGGGAGTTAGAATTATTTGAGCAGTTCAGAGACTTGTGTCTGGTGTGTAAGCTAACATGCAGAGAGCGAGGTTGGGTATATTAAAAGTGCACAGTGATTTTTTTGGCAGAGGTGAGAAAGAGTTAGACTTTGGACGTGAGATTGGCAGACTTGATGGTTTCGAGTAATCAGAGTGCGCAGCGGAAGCGTGATGTGGCACATTTTATATTTGCGTGTGGGACTTGTAAGAATTCATAGGTTGAACATTGGGAACATGTAGGAATGGTGAGACTATTGGACGTTTCAGAATGGAAGTGTTAGGTGAAAGGTTTAAATGTTATCCATGGGCTACTATGTAGATGGATGTTTGGTTGTATGTTCGATTGGTGAATCGTAGCATTGTTGTAGTATGGTTGTGTGACAAGGATGTTGGTGTTCTGGTTTTGTTGATGTTGGTGAGACCTTGTGGTGTCGTGGAACTTTATGTTCTTGTTTGTGTTATTGCCTCGTTTCCATGGTGATGGTTCGAGTGTGTAGCTAATTCCTGTGTGGGGAATTAGGGGAGTGTTACCTAGGGTAGGGTAACGATCTTGTTGTGTTTCGGTTCTAGAGTGAACCTGTGTGTTGGTATCTTGGTTTTTCTTTGAGTCGTGAGTTTGTCATCAAGTGCATTGTATGGGCTTTGCATCTTGTCGTAGTAGTTGTCGTCGTTGTCGTGTCGTTGTTGTAGTTAGCAAGGTGGTTTGTCAGTTGTGTTATTCGTGGTGTGCCTTTTGTTGGCATGTTGGTTTGTGGGTCGGATGCGAGAGTCGTGTCCGGAGTTGTTCGTCTCGGTATATTTTCGAGGACGAAAATGTCTAAGTGGGGGAGAATTGTAACTCCGCGATTTGTTTAATTCTATTTATTTATTTCATTTATTTGAATTTTGTGAAATGTGTGAATTTATTGTATTTTACCTGCTAATTGGTTAATTTCTCAGATAGATAAAATATTTGTATTAAATTATTATTTCTTTTCAACTTTTATTTCCCGAAATATATTTTATCGGTATGTTTATGTTTTATCGCGTTTTGAGAGCGTTTGGGAGATATTTGAGCTGAGGGGTATTTTGGTCTTTTGCTTGGGTAAGTTTTATGTTTTGATATAAATAGAAAGAAAGGGGAGAAAAGATAGTAAGGAAAAAGAAAAAAAAAGAAAGAAAAGAGAAGAGAAGAGAAAAGGGAGAAAGAAGAGGAGAAAAAGAGGAAAAGAGGAAAATCAAAGATTACTCTGTTTCAAGCGCGAATAATCGGGTAAGGGTGAGAAGTTTCGATTATATTTCGATTGTATATGTATATGTATGTGTTGTTTGTGTTTTGTTTGGTTGAAATATATACTTTTTCTTATTGGTTGGATTGAAGAACAAATGTGTAGAATCGATGTTTTAACGGTTAGAATGCGGAATAGTTCGCGTAGAATAGTCGGGAAATGATGGGTTTTAGTCGGGAATACTTGTTGGTATGATCGGGAGGTTTAAGGATGAGTTTGGAGGGAATTTGTGTCATAAAATTCTGGTTTTTCTGCTGTTTTATAATGCTCTATGAGGCATTGCAGATTAGAGTTGCTGGAGGTCTTTTTGTGAAGACTAGACCTCCGTTCTGTTGTCGGTCTTGGTGTCTGCTCTGATACGTAGCACGGGAGTCGGGGAACGATTATATATATATATATATATATATATATATATATATATATATATATATATATATATATATATATATATGTATACATCTGTTGAATGTATTTTGTAGTACTTTTGTGTATATAGTTGATGTTCTAAAATGATTTATTTTGTAAAACAAGTCGGTTATGGATCTTTTCGCCTTATTCCATAATTGATCTTTCCCTTTATATGGAAAAAGTTTCCCCTTTGAGGGTATTCTATTTTATGCTATGTATCAAATTTATGAGCAGGGATGATGTTTTGTTTATTTATATGTGGCATCCTTGTTTCTGTCGGAATAATAAATTTTTGGTTACTCTGATTTTATTTATGTATTATTTATTCGCGATGGGAATTTGGGGTGTTACATGAGTGGTATCAGAGCAGGTCGGTCCGTCCGGCCAAGTTGTTGAGTCTGTTGGTGTGACAGTTGAATACTGTCGTTGTTGTTTGTCCCTTAGTACGTGAAAAATTTGTGTGTTTTTACGTTAGTTTCCTACTGTTAACCGGTTAACCAAATGCGTTAACCGATTAACCAAGGCAAAAATTTGAAAATTCCAAAACTTTAAAAATTCATATCTTTCGAATCGTAAGTCCATTTTGGCCGCCGTTCGAAGTGATAGGAAGCTAATGAGATGTTCTTTCTTATAAAAATGGTTTTGCTGCCAGTGGCCGATTTGACTGTGTCGTGAATTTGGTTAAGTTTGTAGTGGTTTTGATTGAGGATATTGGGATCTGTTATAAACTCAGAGGAAGAACAAGTAGAGTGTTTGAGAATTGAATCACAAGTGTTGAAAAGAGACAAAGTGTTATGCTAAGTTATTCAAGTGAGAATTTCGGTTGAAAAAGGTTAGTTTCTTGGATATGTTATTTCAGGTAATGGTATTGTTATGGATCCATCGGAAGTAGATGCAGTTCTACAATGAGAGGCTCCGAAGTTGGTTAAGGTGATTAGAAGCTTTTTGGACTTTAGTTGGTTATTACCGGAGATTATGGAAGGTTTTTCCAAGTTAGCATTTTCGTTACTTCGGTTGACTTGCAAAGGGTAAGTCGTTTGCTTTGGATGTTCACTGTGAGGTATTGTGATGTGTTTTTGATGAGTTTAGGCAGTGTGTTAATGCAAGAAAGTAAATTCGTGGCTTATGCTTTATGACCATTGAGGATTCATAGAAGGATCTATACTATTCAGGATTTGGAATTGGTTGCGGTTGTATTGCGTTGGAAAATTTGGAGGTATTATCTTTATGGTTCTGGGTTCGAAGTGTTTAGTAATCACAAGAATATTGAGTACTTGTTTGGTCGGAAGGAATATAGTATGAGACCGCGAGGATGGTTGGAATTTGTGATGAGTTATGACTTTAGTTGGAATTATCCCATTGGTGAAGTTAATGTCGTGCCTGATGAGTTAAGTCGAAGGTTTTATACATGTCTATTTTGATGGTCAGGGAGTTAGAATTATTTGAGCAGTTCAGAGACTTGTGTCTGGTGTGTAAGCTAACATGCAGAGAGCGAGGTTGGGTATATTAAAAGTGCACAGTGATTTTTTTGGCAGAGGTGAGAAAGAGTTTGACTTTGGACGTGAGATTGGCAGACTTGATGGTTTCGAGTAATCAGAGTGCGCAGCGGAAGCGTGATGTGGCACATTTTATATTTGCGTGTGGGACTTGTAAGAATTCATAGGTTGAACATTGGGAACATGTAGGAATGGTGAGACTATTGGACGTTTCAGAATGGAAGTGTTAGGTGAAAGGTTTAAATGTTATCCATGGGCTACTATGTAGATGGATGTTTGGTTGTATGTTCGATTGGTGAATCGTAGCATTGTTGTAGTATGGTTGTGTGACAAGGATGTTGGTGTTCTGGTTTTGTTGATGTTGGTGAGACCTTGTGGTGTCGTGGAACTTTATGTTCTTGTTTGTGTTATTGCCTCGTTTCCATGGTGATGGTTCGAGTGTGTAGCTAATTCCTGTGTGGGGAATTAGGGGAGTGTTACCTAGGGTAGGGTAACGATCTTGTTGTGTTTCGGTTCTAGAGTGAACCTGTGTGTTGGTATCTTGGTTTTTCTTTGAGTCGTGAGTTTGTCATCAAGTGCATTGTATGGGCTTTGCATCTTGTCGTAGTAGTTGTCGTCGTTGTCGTGTCGTTGTTGTAGTTAGCAAGGTGGTTTGTCAGTTGTGTTATTCGTGGTGTGCCTTTTGTTGGCATGTTGGTTTGTGGGTCGGATGCGAGAGTCGTGTCCGGAGTTGTTCGTCTCGGTATATTTTCGAGGACGAAAATGTCTAAGTGGGGGAGAATTGTAACGCCGCGATTTGTTTAATTCTATTTATTTATTTCATTTATTTGAATTTTGTGAAATGTGTGAATTTACTGTATTTTACCTGCTAATTGGTTAATTTCTCAGATAGATAAAATATTTGTATTAAATTATTATTTCTTTTCAACTTTTATTTCCCGAAATATATTTTATCGGTATGTTTATGTTTTATCGCGTTTTGAGAGCGTTTGGGAGATATTTGAGCTGAGGGGTATTTTGGTCTTTTGCTTGGGTAAGTTTTATGTTTTGATATAAATAGAAAGAAAGGGGAGAAAAGATAGTAAGGAAAAAGAAAAAAAAAAGAAAGAAAAGAGAAGAGAAGAGAAAAGGGAGAAAGAAGAGGAGAAAAAGAGGAAAAGAGGAAAATCAAAGATTACTCTGTTTCAAGCGCGAATAATCGGGTAAGGGTGAGAAGTTTCGATTATATTTCGATTGTATATGTATATGTATGTGTTGTTTGTGTTTTGTTTGGTTGAAATATATACTTTTTCTTATTGGTTGGATTGAAGAACAAATGTGTAGAATCGATGTTTTAACGGTTAGAATGCGGAATAGTTCGCGTAGAATAGTCGGGAAATGATGGGTTTTAGTCGGGAATACTTGTTGGTATGATCGGGAGGTTTAAGGATGAGTTTGGAGGGAATTTGTGTCATAAAATTCTGGTTTTTCTGCTGTTTTATAATGCTCTATGAGGCATTGCAGATTAGAGTTGCTGGAGGTCTTTTTGTGAAGACTAGACCTCCGTTCTGTTGTCGGTCTTGGTGTCTGCTCTGATACGTAGCACGGGAGTCGGGGAACGATTATATATATATATATATGTATACATCTGTTGAATGTATTTTGTAGTACTTTTGTGTATATAGTTGATGTTCTAAAATGATTTATTTTGTAAAACAAGTCGGTTATGGATCTTTTCGCCTTATTCCATAATTGATCTTTCCCTTTATATGGAAAAAGTTTCCCCTTTGAGGGTATTCTATTTTATGCTATGTATCAAATTTATGAGCAGGGATGATGTTTTGTTTATTTATATGTGGCATCCTTGTTTCTGTCGGAAAAATAAATTTTTGGTTACTCTGATTTTATTTATGTATTATTTATTCGCGATGGGAATTTGGGGTGTTACATGAGTGGTATCAGAGCAGGTCGGTCCGTCCGGCCAAGTTGTTGAGTCTGTTGGTGTGACAGTTGAATACTGTCGTTGTTGTTTGTCCCTTAGTACGTGAAAAATTTGTGTGTTTTTACGTTAGTTTCATACTGTTAACCGGTTAACCAAATGCGTTAACCGATTAACTAAGGCAAAAATTTGAAAAATCCAAAACTTTAAAAATTCATATCTTTCGAATCGTAAGTCCATTTTGGCCGCCGTTCGAAGTGATAGGAAGCTAATGAGATGTTCTTTCTTATAAAAATGGTTTTGCTGCCAGTGGCCGATTTGACTGTGTCGTGAATTTGGTTAAGTTTGTAGTGGTTTTGATTGAGGATATTGGGATCTGTTATAAACTCAGAGGAAGAACAAGTAGAGTGTTTGAGAATTGAATCACAAGTGTTGAAAAGAGACAAAGTGTTATGCTAAGTTATTCAAGTGAGAATTTCGGTTGAAAAAGGTTAGTTTCTTGGATATGTTATTTCAGGTAATGGTATTGTTATGGATCCATCGGAAGTAGATACAGTTCTACAATGAGAGGCTCCGAAGTTGGTTAAGGTGATTAGAAGCTTTTTGGACTTTAGTTGGTTATTACCAGAGATTATGGAAGGTTTTTCCAAGTTAGCATTTTCGTTACTTCGGTTGACTTGCAAAGGGTAAGTCGTTTGCTTTGGATGTTCATTGTGAGGTATTGTGATGTGTTTTTGATGAGTTTAGGCAGTGTGTTAATGCAAGAAAGTAAATTCGTGGCTTATGCTTTACGACCATTGAGGATTCATAGAAGGATCTATACTATTCAGGATTTGGAATTGGTTGCGGTTGTATTGCGTTGGAAAATTTGGAGGTATTATCTTTATGGTTCTGGGTTCGAAGTGTTTAGTAATCACAAGAATATTGAGTACTTGTTTGGTCGGAAGGAATATAGTATGAGACCGCGAGGATGGTTGGAATTTGTGATGAGTTATGACTTTAGTTGGAATTATCCCATTGGTGAAGTTAATGTCGTGCCTGATGAGTTAAGTCGAAGGTTTTATACATGTCTATTTTGATGGTCAGGGAGTTAGAATTATTTGAGCAGTTCAGAGACTTGTGTCTGGTGTGTAAGCTAACATGCAGAGAGCGAGGTTGGGTATATTAAAAGTGCACAGTGATTTTTTTGGCAGAGGTGAGAAAGAGTTAGACTTTGGACGTGAGATTGGCAGACTTGATGGTTTCGAGTAATCAGAGTGCGCAGCGGAAGCGTGATGTGGCACATTTTATATTTGCGTGTGGGACTTGTAAGAATTCATAGGTTGAACATTGGGAACATGTAGGAATGGTGAGACTATTGGACGTTTCAGAATGGAAGTGTTAGGTGAAAGGTTTAAATGTTATCCATGGGCTACTATGTAGATGGATGTTTGGTTGTATGTTCGATTGGTGAATCGTAGCATTGTTGTAGTATGGTTGTGTGACAAGGATGTTGGTGTTCTGGTTTTGTTGATGGTGGTGAGACCTTGTGGTGTCGTGGAACTATATGTTCTTGTTTGTGTTGTTGCCTCGTTTCCATGGTGATGGTTCGAGTGTGTAGCTAATTCCTGTGTGGGGAATTAGGGGAGTGTTACCTAGGGTAGGGTAACGATCTTGTTGTGTTTCGGTACTAGAGTGAACCTGTGTGTTGGTATCTTGGTTTTTCTTTGAGTCGTGAGTTTGTCGTCAAGTGTATTGTATGGGCTTTGCATCTTGTCGTAGTAGTTGTCGTCGTTGTCGTGTCGTTGTTGTAGTTAGCAAGGTGGTTTGTCAGTTGTGTTATTCGTGGTGTGCCTTTTGTTGGCATGTTGGTTTGTGGGTCGGATGCGAGAGTCGTGTCTGGAGTTGTTCGTCTCGGTATATTTTCGAGGACGAAAATGTCTAAGTGGGGGAGAATTGTAACGCCCCGATTTGTTTAATTCTATTTATTTATTTCATTTATTTGAATTTTGTGAAATGTGTGAATTTATTGTATTTTACCTGCTAATTGGTTAATTTCTCAGATAGATAAAATATTTGTATTAAATTATTATTTCTTTTCAACTTTTATTTCCCGAAATATATTTTATCGGTATGTTTATGTTTTATCGCGTTTTGAGAGCGTTTGGGAGATATTTGAGTTGAGGGGTATTTTGGTCTTTTGCTTGGGTAAGTTTTATGTTTTGATATAAATAGAAAGAAAGGGGAGAAAAGATAGTAAGGAAAAAGAAAAAAAAAGAAAGAAAAGAGAAGAGAAGAGAAAAGGGAGAAAGAAGAGGAGAAAAAGAGGAAAAGAGGAAAATCAAAGATTACTCTGTTTCAAGCGCGAATAATCGGGTAAGGGTGAGAAGTTTCGATTATATTTCGATTGTATATGTATATGTATGTGTTGTTTGTGTTTTGTTTGGTTGAAATATATACTTTTTCTTATTGGTTGGATTGAAGATGTGTAGAATCGATGTTTTAACGGTTAGAATGCGGAATAGTTCGCGTAGAATAGTCGGGAAATGATAGGTTTTAGTCTGGAATACTTGTTGGTATGATCGGGAGGTTTAAGGATGAGTTTGGAGGGAATTTGTGTCATAAAATTCTGGTTTTTCTACTGTTATATAATGCTCTATGAGGCATTGCAGATTAGAGTTGCTGGAGGTCTTTTTGTGAAGACTAGCCCTCCATTCTATTGTCGGTCTTGGTGTCTGCTCTGATACGTAGCACGGGAGTCGGGGAACAATTATATATATATATATGTATACATCTGTTGAATGTATTTTGTAGTACTTTTGTGTATATAGTTGATGTTCTAAAATGATTTATTTTGTAAAACAAGTCGGTTATGGATCTTTTCGCCTTATTCCATAATTGACCTTTCCCTTTATATGGAAAAAGTTTCCCCTTTGAGGGTATTCTATTTTATGCTATGTATCAAATTTATGAGCAGGGATGATGTTTTGTTTATTTATATGTGGCATCCTTGTTTCTGTCGGAAAAATAAATTTTTAGTTACTCTGATTTTATTTATGTATTATTTATTCGCGATGGGAATTTGGGGTGTTACAAAATAAACGATGAGAACAGAAGCAGCTCCACTGAGGACGACAAACTACATTGTCATCAAACCAAAGAAATCCTGTTGAGGAAAACTTCACCCTGCTAGGGAAGATCACAATAACCAATTCTGCTGGAGATGGACGAAACTCCGAGAAAATATCCACTCTGTTGGGGAATATCAAGATCAACAACTCTGCTGGAGAAGGAGGAAACTCTGAGAGAAAACCCACTCAACCGGGGAGTATCAAGATCAACAACTCTGCTGGAGAAGGACGAAACTCCGAGAGAATACCCACTCAGCTGGGGAGGGAGATGAATACTGAAGATGGAAACTCCTCCGCCAGGGATCACCAAATACTTCAGAAATTGGATTTGACGCCTGCCAAAAACGATTAGACTTAAGACCTGCTGGGGATACCATTCACCCCCAGACTCTGCTTGGGGATATGAGCACCTTTATTCTGTTGAAGAGCGCTGATCATCATCGGCACATCTGCTTGGAAAATAGTAGTTGTCAACATCCACTCTGCTAGGGGATGAAAACATGTTTCCTGACTAGCTGAGGAAACGATTGCCCTATATTCTGTGGGGAAACACCATCTTTGATCAAAGAAGATGATTCATCAATCTCTTGCATGAGAGACTGTAAAAATAGCAACTTCTGGTTACCTGCTGAGGAAAGATGAGCCAAATCACAACTTTGGCTGGGGGGAAAAGTTTTTACTCTACTGAGGATTAGAGCATGTCGTTGCTGACGGGAATACTCTTCCTGACCTGCTGTTGGAAGTGAGTACCAGACTCTGTGGGGAAAATAAAGTCTTTTCAAAGACATCCAACACATCTCCTGCCGGAGATACAACCACATTCACCTCGGAGCAATCCACTTCTGACTGCTTGCTGGGGAATAATAACCCAACCATGACCTCGGCTGGGGATACCATTCTCTGTACTCTTGCTGGGGGGACGGTCCTCAACGACTCCGCTTGGGGAAATACTTCTTTATACTCTGTTGAGGAAGATGATCCTCGATACTCTGACTGGGGAGAGTAGTAAATTGCTGAGGACGATCAGACTTTAAAGTTGAAGAGAGTAGCTCTACTGGGGAGGTACCAATAAAGATTGGACTTTGAATTACTTGAGATGACTAGATCTGACCGTTGAGGAAGATAATACTCTGACTCCTCATCGTCTTACCTTGCTGAGAGTGAGGATTCCATCTGTACTGCTAGAGATAAGAAACCTATATAAAATCCCTTTTCGAACATAGGACAATTCTCTGCTTGAGGAAGAATAACAATTCCCACACCTTGCTGGAAAAAGATACCCTCTGGCTCTTTGCTGGAGGGAAAAAACTCCAAAAGCCCCACACTGGGAACAACTCAGTGCTTCAAGTTTCTGCATATTGATTGTCAAGAGCGAAACACAATTCCTTTAACTCTCCACCTTTCCCCAGACCACAGGGTCTACTTGAAGCAATCATCTTAAGAGGATTTTACAGAAAACCTGGCGTTCAACAACGCCCTAGGGTCTTCAAACTCTTAGAGATGTATCCGGTCTGGACATAGCTGTCCCATACTTCATGATTCAAGAAGTAAACCACCTCGAGAGGGTTCGTAATGACCTGAAATGTTCTGCCACAGTATTTTGAACCTTGCAGAGGTGCTATTGATTGACTGTGTTCTGAAGGGAAAAATTTCTCGCGCCCTTGAAGTGACCTGCCCCAGTACAAGCCTTGCAGTACATTTGTCTCTGACCGACTAGTCTTCGAGAGATTTACCGAATCTCGACGTGATTGCCCCAGTTTACACGCTTGTGGAGAGATTTATCGGATCTCGACATAACTGCCCCAGTTCGAAGAAATTTTCTCAACATGAATGCCCCATGGTTGATTGTATTCTGAAAAGACCTTCTCAACTTGAATGCCCCAGCTTGGCTACATTTTGAAGAGATTTCCCGGTGTGATTATCCCAGATTGGTTACATCTCAACACAAATGGCTGGGAATGCCTCTTTCCCACATAATCTTTCAGCAACATGTCCTTTGGAGTCTCAGGCACCTCAACCTGGACAGTTTAAGCTTCTCGACTGATGTTCATCGTGTAAGCTTCTTCGATGTCAAACAAATGTATGCAAGCAGAAAACATTTATTCTGAGAATGATTATTCAAATGCAACACATATGTTAATCTTGAAGTCCTTATTGAAAATATGTCACACAACCGAGTTACGACACTTATTTTTGAAAGGAAAGCAATACGCACATGCAAGACCAACAAAAATATTATTAGCACAACTCATGGGAGTCAGGAACGCTATCTCGTTGAAGTACGCCTTCAGACTAAACCCTGTTTCAATTAGGACTTCTAAGGGTTGTAGCGTGGCCTGGTTCACGGTTTGAGAAAAAAGGATTTATGGCTCAAAGTTTATTGGTACCCATCCACTCCTCATGATATTCTCCAGTCCTATGTTCAGCTAATTTGACACAAGCGCTCGTCTCTCAAAAGATTTCCCGATTTCTAGGGAATCCATGCAACTGGTGATTCGACACCTGACGAGGTATTGGACTAACAGTCGCCCCTTTTTGTCTTTTGTGTCTATAGTCACACGACTTTGTTCTTATCGAGGATTTTCTTTGTAATCCTTTTGGCTTTTCGCTTTCTCATTCTTTTGCTTTTTGTTCCCTAATTTTTGCCTGGACTGACTATTTTGAGTTTTCAATTTTGAAGTCCAGCGGGATGCCTTAACTTTTGCCTAAGTCACTTGCTTTCAAGTTTTTCGACTTAGCAGGCTTTTTCTTTTTCTCTTTTTTCTCTTTTTTTTGAACAAGTCGTGTGACACCGTTTTGCCTGACTTGTTTGAAAGGGCTGTGACTGTTTCACTCTTCGGTTGGTGAGGAGTAACCATTGTGGTTCTACACCTCTTAACCTCATGATAGTGGAATGGAAGGTAACGGATCCTCAGATATACACTCCTTCTGAGAGTTGAACACTTGGTCAAACTAACTGATGCCTACCCTGCCCCTGGGTTAAAATTGAGGGTTTTTCGTTTTCAGAAAGAACTCCTACTACTAGGCTCAAAGGGGTTGACAAAGGTCTATCTCCTTATCTCTCCAGTGTTTGTGAATTGGAAACAATGCCTGTACATCCTTAACAGGGTTTTATCCAAAAGCGTACCATTAGAAATCTGTGTTCTTATTTCGTCATCCTCCCTCCAAGAGTCTAGGCAAGAAAGATAGTATTGCAGTGCATACAAGCATTTAAAATGAGTGAACACGAATGGAATTCTTCTAGAAAAACATACTCATTGCATTATGATTGTCATTCAGAAACAAACGAGTTCTTACATGCAAGCAATGTTTAAACAAATAAATGAAAGATACATATGAAGATGCAATAAAGAAACTAATGATTGCCACGTAGAGGAAGGCTTGACTCCGTCTGGACTTATTGCTTCTGATGACGCTCTTGCAACTTGGTGTTTACTCTGACAAAGAAGCTTCAGTCCAAAGGGGTACCATCTGGCGTGATGACCTTTGAGTCGATCAAGTCTTGCACCTTGTGCTGGAATACATTACAATTATCAATTGTATGCCCAAACGTTCCCGAGTAGAACTCGCACCTAGCATTCATGTCATAATCCGGAGGAATAAGGTATGGTACCGGCGTGGTACTCCTCGTTTGAATCAGAGAGTTCTTGACCAGACGAGCAAACAACTGACTATAAGGGATAGGAATAGGATCAAATATCCTCTTGAGCCTTCTTGGTCTCGGTTGCCCCTGCTGCTGATAATTCTGCTATCGATGCTGGTTTGGGCGCCTCACCTGCGCTTGCACTTTCCTTTCCACATTTGGCTGAGGTACAAATAAAGGTTGCTGTCGTAGAGCTTCTGCAGCAAAAGGTTGTGAGAAAGTCCATGACATGAGGTGGATCCTGCAAAGATGGGAGGAGTCTCCACTTCTGATGAGAACTTGATTGCCCCTGAATCAATGAGTTCTTGGACCTTATGCTTGAACCTTATACAATTCTCAACATTGTGACCAGGTGCCCCATAATGGAAGTCACACCTAACATTCATATTGGAACCCAAAGAAAACCCTGTCGGAGTTGGTCCTAGAGTGACACGCTCGACTAGTTTGAGCTCGAGCAGATAAGGAAGCAATTGCCCATACAACATCGGAATGGGATCAAATTTCCTCTTAGGCCTCTCTGACTTAGGACCCTCTTGGGGAGCAGGAAGTGATTGCCGAGGAGAAAGCTCAGAAACTTCAGATTGTGGAGGGGATTCACGAGACACTCCATGATCTAGACAAGGTCCCAAAGAGATGAGAGGAGTAAGGATCTCTGTTGTGGAAGCGAGCACATGATCGTTTTCCTTCTTTAACACCTTATCCAAGATTTCCATGACCAGGCCCATCTGAGTCTTCATCTGGTTGACCTCCTCCCTCAGCATCTTCTGGTCTTGCATATTCCCCATAAATTGCCTCATCTGAATCTTCATTTCAGTCACCTCTGCACGGAGTTGTTCCATGGCTATCCTCTGGTTATCACAGGCTGAGTAGAATACTGATGAATAAGTTGGTCGGCAATCCTGTCTGAAGAAAGGAGAACATAAGAAGACCGGAGATAAACCTGTTATACAAAATGAGATGATTATGCAAATGCAAATGTAAACATGTATGAACATTATCAAGGCGATCTATCCCTTGATTCCAATTTTAATAACAGAAGAGAACTGAATTCCTGATCATATAAAGAGAGTAAGCATCTGTTACAACACAAGTCTGAATAAGCATAAACAAATACCCCGACCAACAAGCCTGGCGGTGATCCCGAAAATACAAAGAAAACAACAGCAAGGAAACTAAGGCACATCATCAAGACTCAGCCGTGCTAGAATTCCCCATTCGTCATTCTTTTTGCACCAATTCTACACTTCCTTGAGAAGCTTCTTGGTATCAGGATGCTCTGGTCTCTGAATCAACTCCTGAATCAGAAGATCTCTCCTATGCAAGATTCCTGTTAAATAACGACTATGCAACTCCCAATCATCTTCTCGAGAAGCTCCACCTGAACTTGGACCTTCGCTCTTGGCTCTTTTCACTTCGGCTTGAATCTTCAGCTGTTCCATATCTGCCATGGTTTCCTTGAGCTTTTCCTCAACTGCTCTCCTCTCAAAGATCCCTGATAAAATCTCCTTATCCTTTTTCCAAAGCTCTGTCTTCAAACCTTCAATCTGCTCCAGATACTTGTCTTCTTTCAACCTGTTGGCAGTAATTACTGTATTCCGACGATCATGGAACTTGTGAATTCTTGACATAGCATAAGCCAACTCTTTCTTTTTGGACGAAAGGACCTTGCTAACACTTTTCAACGCTTGAGCCACTTTCTCTCTGGCTGTGGCTTCTTTAGACAATTCTTTCTCCTTCACAGCCAAAAGTTCTGATTTCAACCTGGCAGCATGGATAGCTTCGCCTTTTTCATGCTTCAACTGACCAACCTCTCTGCCCAGCTCACGATTCTCCTCTCGGAGTTTCTCCTTCTCAGCCCATAACTTATCATACTTCTCTATATCAACAGTCGTGGGAGCCTCGATCATCAAAGGATACAAAGGTGGTTCCACCGGGAAAGGAAGAAGCTCATCTTCTTCTCTTTTCTTAATCCACTCTTCATAGAAAGGAAAAGCCCGGTTATTACATTTCTCAAATGAAGTTTTTCCCTTATTGGTCACCTGCTTCCAAGCATTCATAATCTTCCTTATCATCTCTTGATCTCCAGTACCATTGAAGAATAAGGACTCTCTGATATCTCGCTTTTCAGGTGGACCTCTCAAAGGATAACCAAACTGCCTGATAACAAGGGAAAGATTATAGTTAATTCCACCTTTTCTCCCTATCAAGGGTACATTAGGGAATTCTCCACACTTGCAAATAATCTCCATCCCTAGAAAGTCATGGTTGAACCAAACAATGTTGTCAGCAGTCAAGCCCATTAACCTCTTTGACCACTTCAGAGAATCTCTCGTATCAACGAAAGCGCCAGCTTCGGGGAGATGACTCAGAAACCAAGTAGATAAGAGTGGTGCTCAGCAACTCACAGTTCTTCCACGGCTATTTTCATTCTTGTAGTGGACTGAGTGATACACATCACCTAGCAAGGTAGGTATAGGATTCTTTGAAAAAAAGATTCTGACAACATGCATATCCACCAGGTCAGGAACATTGGGAAATAAGACAATCCCATAGATGCACATAGCCAGAATAGCTTGGAAAGCAGTCCAATTCCTCTCCTTAACATGTATGCAAACTTGATCAAACAAGAACTTCAATAAGAAACCCTTAGCTCCTTGTTTCTCCACAATATTACTGCTCAGAGTGGATTCACCAATATGAAGAGCAATGGCCATTTCTTTTATCCCGGGGCGTTCTTCAGAAAAGAATACTATGTCATATCTGATGGGGATTCCCAAAATAAATGAGAACTCCTCCAACGCTGGAGCCAAGATATAGTCTGGGAAAGTGAAGCAACGCAAAGACGGATCATAGAACTGAAGAAGTGTATGAATGGCATCCTTCTCATACTTGGAGATATTGTAGACAAACTTCAGAAGTCTCCCATACTCTCCACCGAACTCTGTACGAACTCCGGGACCAGCCATATTAATCAGCTTATGAATCAACATCAAGGTCGGGTTTGGGAACGAATAAGCAACAGTCTTCTTTCTCTGGACATCCATGTTAAGGCAACTTCAGAAAACCGGAATCAGGAGTAAGATGCAAGCCCTGAAAAATGTCAAACATGTTAGAATGCAAGAAAAATGATATGCACATGCAAGCATGGGATCAAGGCACCACTGCTGGACGTGCTGTGCTGTTGACTGGACGAGAACCACAACCCAGGAAATCAGAATTCTAGAATACCGAACCACTGAGATAACCAGAAACCCAGATAATCAAACACTGAAGAGAAATCCAGAAAACCGGGTAGGTTGAAGGTTTTGGTTTCCTGCAGACCTGCAAACACCCATCCCTTCTCACATATGGGTTCTAGAAAGGCGAGGATCCTCAATATCCCGGGCTCTCAGGTCGAGAAATGATGATACGTTCACCATTTCTGGTTTGGCATCATCATCAATCGAGGAGGCCTCAACTGATTCCCCTAAAAAACAAGGTCATCCTATGCGAGTCCCTCAGCATTGGGTCCTCGGATCGAGAATGTGCAATGGGTTGGCCACGGAACGTGGTCCGCCACTGTCACATCTCGGGAGGAGAGGCGCAACTGAGGTATCGGAGAAACGGTCACCAGAGTCGACAGCTCTCTAGATCAACACCCTAACATGCGCAAGACACACACGTCAGAATGCGTCCTAAGATAGCCTCGACTGGTTGTAAATTTTGTGAACACACAAACGTACCAAGCGGGCACGTAGGTCTCACTACTCTCCACTATAGTCATAAGTGTATGCTCAAGCCTGGGTATTGGGCTTATCTCTCAGAACAACCCAACCTGCCAAACAGAAACCAGCCAGCACAACACAGCAATATCCAGTATGACAGTAATAAAATGAAATGCAATGCAATAAAAGCTGTAAAACAGTAATATACAACATAATAAAGCACAACAAATAAACACCCAACGAAAAAACAAACAAGCGCTAGGATCGACTCGCTAAAGGGGATGGATCAACAAGAGGTCAACCAGATTCCCCAGCAGAGTCGCCAGCTGTCGCTCCCGAAAGATTCGCATCCAACGGTACAAACGCGAGAGTGGCACAGAAAACACAGAGTCGCCAGCAATGTGTATTTATCCCAAGAGAGGGAAAGGAAACACTGCATAAACCTGAAGAGAAAGTGGGAAAGACATGGTCATCGCAACCATAGTCCGGGTTCGGGAGTCGGTTATGCGAGGGAAAGGTGTTAGCACCCCACGTATCCATCGTACTCGATGGGATCCACGCTTGTTGTCTAAATGGAGGGTGAGCTGTCCTACTATCTATGGCTGTGCAAAAGAAAACGAGGATGGGGGTGACTAAGACGGACTCGGTAGGACATATTCGATGCCCTAGGCCTACGTACTCCCTCAGTGCAATGGAAAAGTCAGAGTCAACGTAGTTTGGACAGGAACTGTGGGGGAAGGTTGCTCGCCAAGACAATCGCTGTCTTGTGCCTACATATCCTCAATTTGACGAGAGAGAGGAATTAGAGCTAATGTAGTTCGTGGGTACGACCACGAATGGGTAAGTGTTTTTTACGTGAGCGACGAGCTCTTTTCTGAAAATGAAATTTGAAACCCAACAATCCCGAAGGATAAAAAGATTTGAATTGGTTTTGTGTTTTTTTGACAGAAGTGTTTTTGTTAAGTTAGTTAATAACTTGCATTGCACCAAAGTCTAGGGCACAAGGACGAATACTTAACGAATCGTCCCAAGACAGGACGCCCGCTAAGCACTCTAGAAAGATGAGAGGAAGCCCCTCATTTCTCATTCCCCACGCTTAAGGCTCGTGCGCAATACACTTTATCTTTATTAAGTGTTTTCAAGAAGTTTTGAGATGAGAAGAGAGAAGACCCAAAGGAAACTCTAAGGGAAACTAAGAGTCCTAATGTTATCATGCATGGATGACCTATGGTTAGTGAGGCTTAGAAGAGACGACTACCTAAAACCTAATGCTAATCCTACTCCAAGCTTAATAAAAAATTAAGTTGGACTAGGTAGCTCTAAAGGGAGAGAATCCAAGACTTAAGCAAGTCTTGAGATTCATGGGAGGAAGAGAGTGAAAGAGAAGAAATGAGAAAGAGAAGGATGAGATAAGAAACAAGATAGGGCAGCAAGCACATCATATCATAAATGTCCAACTCAAATCATCAAAAATGTTTCAAAGATCAATGCAAAACAATCTCAAGTAAGCATGCAAAGATAAACATGAAAGAATGCAAGCATACTTATATGGAATGCACAATTAAGCACCAATGAACTTCATACCAAGATGAAATGAGAAAAATAAGATGAAGATGAAAACAAGCCAGAACCAAGATCATATTATCATCAACAATCCTCATGTGCAAAAGGAAATCAAAGCATGAAACATTATGCACCAAAGAAAGCTACAAAAAGAGGACAAAGTTCCAACACTTAAGCATACTCAAACATGATTCAAACGTGATCCATAAATGGAAAAACTTGGTCACAAGGGACCTCAACCAGGGGTAAACATCATATCAAATGCACATACAAAGAATCAAGAAGAAACTCAAGCAAGTAGGCATGGCAAGTCAACTTGTGTAAAGGGGTGTCAAGATATAGTCATGCATAAGTCATTTAAGCACAAATAAACAAACATGTATCAAATGACACTAAAAAATTGTGAGATTAAAACTCAAATGACCTAAGTCAGAAGCCAATCACATGTCATAAGATCTCACAAAAAATTAAAGCTTAAGTACCTCAAACAATTAGACAAAGATCATATAGGAACCATGAATCAATATACAAAGGATAGAGACTAAAATGCAATATGCAAAGAGTTTAAAAATATGAGAAAAATATTTTTAGGAACCTCAACATGTCCTCTAACAAATGCAAAAAGAATGAGATGCAAATCATGTATAGATGATGAGAACAAAAATCAACAAGGCAGTGTGTGCATATATGAAACAATCCAAAAAGAAATTAATTAAACAATTAATTCAGATGCACAAAATAAAATAAAAATGGAAAATAAAATTTTCCAAAATTTTATAAAAACCTAAACATGCTTCATGAATTTTTTTGGGGTTTTTGGATGCATTTAACTAATTTTAAAAATTAAAAATGAGAAATGCTCAATTAAATAAAATAAAAAGAAAATAAAAGCTAGGGGGTGCAAACAGCAAGAGGGACACGTTCAATACACCAAATGGACTGAACAAGGGGGTGCAGATATCCAGCCCAACTCAAATGATCCATCAGCCCAAGTCAACAATCCTATACAAAACCCAGTCATACATCTTGATCCACACACACCATCAAATTCATCCAAAGACTCACAAGCAGTCAACAAAACCAAGGTAATCAAGATTAACACATCAGATCACAAGGCACACAATAACAATGATACACGCGCACACATCCACACCATCAGAAATTAAAATCAAAGCACGTGGGAAACACATGAGAATTTTAATGCGTTGGCATAATCCAAACCATCAGATTAAATCAATGTTCCAGATCAGTCAATCAAAACACAAAGCATGCAAGATCAAGGGTTAAGATTTGAGGCACACGATAACACACATAGACTAGCACACACACACACACACACACATTAAATAAAACACAAGAAAATTAAATGAGGTGGCAAGATCTGAACCATCAGATCAACATCACGAACGGCCAGGATTTCGTCTTCTTCCTTCAAACCTCAGACGACCTGAAAAGCAAACCAGGTGCCAGAACCCTAGCTCCGGTCACCTTCTCCGGTGACACCAAACGGAGATCCAACAAATTTTTTCCAAAATTCACAAACAAGTATACCATTCCAACCAGAATTCAACAAGGATTTCATATATCATATTCATTTCATCAAATAACAAACACACAGTGCAAATCGAAGGAAAACATAAATGGATCTAAAATTTCAACTCCAAAATACACACATGTTACACGTCCAAACTCACAAAAAATACATCAGCATCATCAGTGAAGCATGAGGATCATTTTGCACACCAAAAAAATGAGTTCTATGATGGTGAAAAATCACACTAACCTGAAATTTGTAGAGCTCGAAATACACCAAGAACTCCTTCCAAAAGCTGCAGATCTTCCTCTTTTGAGCTCTATTTGCAAAATAAATGCAAATAGAGGCTTGAAATTGGCTGGATCTAAGGTTTTGAACTTGAGCAACTTGAACACGAACTTGATGAAATCCTCACTCTAAGCTCAAACCAATGGTAGATTTTTGTTCCTCTCACCACACTGATCAATAATGTGCAAAGAAAACTTCAAAAACTCTCAAGAGAAGAGAGATTCGAAGAGAGAAAAGTTTGGAGGTGAAAATGGATTCTGAGTAAATGAGGGTGCATGACCTAGCTTTGTGCGTGTGAGTAAGCTTATATACTCTCCATTAGAGCTCTGATCACAATTAAAACTTGATTAATCCCTTGGTTAATGAAATTGGATGGTTTATGCCAAAATGCACTTTGTGTTGTACCCACTAATCCACACATGCGCAGGTCATGGAATAAGCATGATTCACTCACATTCCACTTGCTGATCACAATGGAATTGAAATTGGGCCTTGTGGTTGATTGGTTTGTGAGTTTCAATCCATCTTGCAAAAATGCATTTTGTGAAATAAGTGAAGTACATGGCACGAATTCACTTGCTTCAAGGGTTAAAAATGGTCCTCATGGAGTGTACTTGGATGTTGTAATGTGACTTGAAGCAATAGAATCAATTACACGTCCTTTTGGATGAAAATGCAAATGGTGGAAAATTGGTACATGTGGAAAACCTCAAAATGCACCTTGCCTTGCCTTAGCCATAACTTGAGTTCTACAAAAGGTATGAACATGTTCTAGTACTTTTTGGAAAGGGGAGAGAATGATCTTCAACTTTCATGTTTGAGTAAAATTCATTTAAAGATTCTTTGATGATGAAAAGTCAAGTTGAATGTAGTGTAAAAAACTTGCCAAAAATGGAAACTTCTCATTATAGGTCATTTTCCAAATTTAGTAACTTTTGTACAAACCCTTGATTCCTGATAAATGGTATGAAACTTGACCCTTGAAGACCATATGAGGATGTGAGACCTTGAAAACCCTGAAGAGAACCTCAAAATTCCACAGTTGACTTCCCCTCTCACTGTTGACTTTTCTTGGTCTACATGCAATTGATCCACTGAACATCTTTCACAATGAAACACTAGCCAAGTCTTCCTCTATGAGCACTTGTGAGCATATGAAACCCAAGAGAGCATGCTTGAATCCACAAAGTTCAACAAGAAGCTCTTTTGAAACCAAAACCCTAATTTGGTCCCTCTGGTTAGGAGGGAAAGATTCACTTGAAATCTTTTGCCATTCTTGACCTTATGAAGATATGAAGAACTCTTCAAACCACCTTGAGGCTTGAGACTTCTTTGAGATGAACCAAGTACCTTGATCCCATGCAAAGAACCAATTCTATGCACAAATGCTAATGCAAGAAATGCAAAGAAACATAAGCCAGTTAGCTAAAAGCAAGAAGGCAAATTTTGGGGTGTTACAACATGTTTATGCTTATGCCTTTTTCTCTTTGTCCACTTGGACCAAAAACATTAATAAAGGCCAAAACCTCTAAAAAACTTGTGCTTCTAATCTTGGACTATGGTTACTATCCTTTGCAATAGACATGGAGTTTTGCACCTAGACCTTGGACTTCAATGCTATTCTTGAATCCTTGAACTTAGACCTTGGACATCCAATGCAATTCTTGGAACCTTGGACTTAGAACTAGGACCTTTTCCCTTTGCTTTGGAATTGTGGTTCGAAGACTTTGAAAACTTGTGTTTTTGCATGGTTTATGGTGAAAACAACTACATTTGTGGTTAGACTATTCTTATCTTTAGCTTTTACTTTATGCTTTAGGATAGTCACTTCTTCTCCACCCCATTCTTCAATTTTCAAAACTCTCTCTCTTTTTCAAAACCTTCTTGATTTCAAACTTTCACCTCTTTCATAATCAAACCTTGACTTTGTCAAGTGATTTTACTCTTTTCTTTTCATTTCTTAACCAAATGCTAAACTACATAAGCATGTTGACGCCTTTTTCAAAAGACTTTAAAAAACACCAAACTCATTTAAACTTCTTTTTGTGCCCTCGTGCACTTTTCCTTTAACTTTTTCATAAGTTTAGACATGATTCATTTCTTTAAGCAGAATTATTCGCTTGGAAATGACGACTTGTCTTTACATTTAAAAACAACCAAAACAAACAAATTTTCATTCTTTGTACCACGAACTACGGGGTTTTGATCCTACATCGCACAACGTGGGTACGTAGGCATGAGGCGACAAGTCTCTCCAAACACAAAAAATCTTAAAAAACAATTTCTCTTCTCATCTCCTCAATCACTTTTCAAGCAAACCATTTTCAGACCAAAAGCGTAGATATTTCAAAGGGTTCCTATAGAGTACTATAGACGTTTTGGGTGCTAACACCTTCCCATTGCGTAACCAACCCCCCTTACCCGGTTTATTTTCACTTGTTCTTGTTTAGAACTTGTGTAGATTTTGTTTGCTCTTTTTCCTTTCCTTTTTGGATAAAATAAAAGTGCGGTGGCGACTCTTGCTTTTCGAGTTAAGTTAATCAATAGCTTACATTCACGATTTTGCCGCTACAGGCGACAAAGTAGAAAAGTTGGAGTTTTGTGAATCTTGTGTATTTAGTAAATCCTGCAGGGCAAAGTTTAACAAAGGCAAGCAAAGAACACATGGATCCCTGGATTACATTCATGCTGATCTTTGGGGGCCTGCAACGAATCCTTCACACTCAAGTGCAAGGTATTTTCTATCCATCGTTGATGACTATTCCAGAAAGTTATGGGTATTCATTCAGAAGACGAAGGATGAAACTTTTGAGAATTTCAAAAGTTGGAAGGTTTTGGTCGAAACTCAAACTGGCAGAAAGGTTAAGAGGTTGAGAACCGACAATGGCCTTGAGTTCTGCAATGAAGCGTTCGACAATTGCTGTGTTGAGTCTGGGATTGCAAGGCATAAGACTGTAGCAGGTACTCCTCAACAAAATGGCCTAGCTGAGAGGTTCAATCGAACAATCCTTGAAAGGGTTAGATGCATGTTGGTTAGTGCTAGATTAAAGAAGGTATTTTGGGCGGAGGTTATTTCAACAACAGCTTATCTGATAAACAGACGTCCTTCGACTGCATTAGATAAAGACACCTAAAAAAGTCTGGTCGAGACATCCACCTAGTCTCGACAGACTGAGAGTATTTGGCTGTGTGGCCTATGCTCACATTAGGCAAGACAAGGTCGAACATAGAGCTCTGAAATGCATATTCATGGGATACCCTGAAGGAGTCAAAGCTTATAGGCTATGGTGCCTAGAGCCAGGTCACAGGAGGTGTATCACCAGTCGAGATGTAGTTTTCAATGAAGCTGAGATGGCTTTCAAGAAAACTAATGATGTTGACGAAGAGCTGGAACAGGGAGAGATTCCTGTTGAGGTGGAGCATGTTGATGCTGAATTACGTACCCCAGATGAAGTCGAAGAAGAAGCAGAAGATGCTGTCGAAGATGAGGAGATTGATAATGACTACCTGCTAGCAAGAGACAAGTCGAGGAGAGTCATTAAGCCACCTCAGAGACTTGAGTATGCAGATCTTATAGCTTATGCCTTAATCTCTGCAAGTGAGGTTCTCGACGAAGAACCTAGAGACTATAAGGAAGTTATGAAGAGTCGAAAGAAAACTGAATGGCTGGAGGCCGTGGATGATGAGATGAAATCTCTTCATGATAACAACACATGGGAACTGATCAAGAAACCTGCTGGAGCCAGGTTAGTCAGCTGTAAATGGATTTTCAAAGTTAAGGAAGGAATCGAAGGAGTGGCGTCGAAGAGATACAAGGCAAGATTGGTCGCTAGGGGGTTCACTCAGAAAGAATGTGTCGACTTCAATGATGCATTCTCTCCTGTTGTGAAGCACAGGTCTATTAGAATGTTGCTTGCCATGGTGGTACAATTTGACCTTGAACTGGAACAGAAGGATGTGAAGATTGCATTCTTGTATGGTGATCTAGATGAAACACTTGATGAGGCAACCTGTAGGGTATGTCGAAAAGGGGAAGGAAGATTATGTGTGCAAACTGAAGAGATCTTTATATTGACTGAAACAATCTCCTCGAAAATGGAATAGGAGATTTGACAAGTTCATGGCACGCATAAGTTTCATTAGAAGTCAGTTCGACCACTGTGTTTACTTCAGATTTTGACCTGGTAATTCATTTGTTATTTTGTTGCTTTATGTGGATGATATTCTAATAGCAAGCAACAATGTCGAAGATGTAATGAGGGTGAAGGCTGAACTCAATAAGGAGTTCGACATGAAGGATTTGGGAGCTGCGTCCAGGATTCTTGGGATTGACATCCGAAGAGATAGAAAACAGTCGAAATTATGCTTATCTCAAGAGGCATACCTACGGAAGATTCTCGAAAAGTATGGTATGTCGAATTCAAAGCCTGTTGTGACTCCGACAAATCCTCAATTCAAGCTGAGTATAGATCTGTGTCCCAGTACTAATGTCGAAAGAGCTTATATGAATAGTATTCTATATGCTAATATAGTGGGTTCTTTGATATATGCTATGGTATGTACTAGACCTGACATAACATATGCAGTAAGTCTTGTAAGCAGGTACATGGCGAATCCTGGAAAGGCTCACTGGCAAGCATTGAAGTGGTTTTTAAGGTACATAAATGGGTATCTGAATAGAGTCCTAATTTATGGTGGAGCCTTGGGTGAAGATAGTAAAGCCGCAATAGAAGGATATGTCGACTCTGATTATGCAGGTTGTATGGATTCCAGAAAATCTATTTCTGCATATGTGTTCACTATGTTTGGGACAACAATCAGTTGGAAAGCAACACTTCAGAAGGTTGTTGCCTTATCAACCACTGAAGTGGAATATATCGCCCTAACTGAAGCTGTAAAGGAAGCATTGTGGCTTGAAGGTTTTGCTAAGGAGCTGAAACTTCAAGGTCCAATTATCACTGTTAAATGTGATAGTCAAAGTGCAATACACCTGTCGAAGAATTCAGCCTCTCATGAGCGAACCAAGCACATTGATGTGAGGCTGCATTTCGTCAGAGGGGTAATCGAGCGTGGAGAAGTCCAAGTGCTGAAGGTTTCTACAGATCATAATGTTGCTGATATGATCACCAAGACGTTGCCCAGTTGCAAGTTTTTCCACTGTATGCAGTTGATAAAGCTGCATGAAGAAAGCTAGTTTATTTCTTGAGGATATAAAGTTAGATTCAAGGTGGAGACTTGTGAGATATTGGATCGAACTCTAGTTTTAGCATGCCGTCGAAGTCCGCTCAGATGCTGTTGTCGAAAACCTACATGCCGTAGTCAAATTGTGTTCTAGTATGTAGGAGATCGAATCGGGCCTTGTGTTATGGATCCAATTGTTTAAGTTAGCTTGTACCATAAGTTAACTTGTAATGGGTAATTGTTAAAAAACCCATTAGTCTAGTATGTTAGGTTTATTATAAATAGCATACTAGTCTCTCTTCCTAAGGTGTCACAAAACCTTATTAGGTTGAGAGAGATTAATTGTTGGTATTCACTTGTAATCTTTGAACCCTATTGAGAAAGTGAATACATAGTAACAAAACCTTATTTAGATTTTTTAATATATTTTTTATATGTATATATATTTAAATATAGAGAACATAACAAATGTTATTAAGTGGTCTAGTGGTAAGGCCTAACTGAAATAGCTAGAGGTAACCGATTTTTAAGTTTTTTCGATCTCTAATTCGGTCACTAAAAGCAAATTTTTTAGGAGTGATAGTAAAACAGATTTAACCAATTCTCTATTATTCTTCCTTTTTTCTCTTCCTTTGTGAACTCTAATAAGGTTTCAGTTTTTTTCCTTGTTAACCCTAACCTTTGTTTGTTTCTTACCCATAAATAAATCGTTAATATTTTGTTTCAAGGTATTGTTTTTCATAACACCATAGATACCATATTGAAATATTAGAGAGTGAAAGATATTTGAATAAACGTGTGTTTAAAAGAAACTACGAAGACTGAATTATATATAAAGAGATTACAATTAATTAGATGTTATAATTGATAAATATCAAACCTTGAATCATCAAAATGCAAGTAACTAAGGCGTTAAATATATCATTAAGTTGCATCATAGTTCTGAATTCTAAAACTCAAATAATTAATTCATTACTAGTGCAATTAGGTTCATTCAAAGTTAAGAACATTTAATTTGAATTAACAATGTCGTTAAAAGGGTAATTTAGTTAAAACAAAACTTTGGAACATCTTAATTGAAGAAAAATTAATAGTAATTTATATATAACACACCCTGTTCAACTCAACAAAACGGTTTTTCTAAAGGATTGACGGATTTTCACACCCAAAATTTGAAGTCAATCGGAAGAATATTTTCTAATGATATTAGGCGTGGAGCGCCTATTAAAACACGGCTCTTGTATATAAATAATATCTGTGCCAACTCATGATGGAATGTAAAACTACCACTGCTAGCTGTACACGGCAACATATCCCACTGCACTTTCCTCTATTCGTTCCTTCCTTCTACTTTTGCTATGTATATATATACAACTCCCACTTCTATGCAGCCATCATCGCTTCAACTTCTCTCCCAACATTTGCCATGGCCTTTATTCATTCTTCAACCATCACTTTTCACTTATCTCTGTTGCTATTTCTTTCATTCGTTACAGCATATGCAGCAGGAAACTTCTACCAAAACTTTGACATAACTTGGGGAGATGGTCGTGCCAAAATACTCGACAACGGTCAACTTCTCACTCTTTCTCTTGACAAAGCCTCTGGTTCTGGATTTCAATCCAAGAATGAATATCTCTTCGGCAACATCGATATGCAACTCAAGCTTGTACCAGGAAATTCTGCAGGCACCGTCACTGCTTACTATGTAACTACAAATAACCCTTACTGGTTTAATGCTATTATGCTACAATAATACTAATAATTGATGTTTCAAAATTCCTAATTATTTATTTTTAATATGGCATGCTGCAGTTATCATCGAAAGGATCAAACTGGGATGAGATTGATTTTGAATTCTTGGGAAATGTAAGTGGACAACCATACATTCTTCACACCAATGTGTTCAGTCAAGGAAAAGGAAACCGAGAGCAACAGTTCTATCTCTGGTTTGACCCAACTGCTGATTTCCACACCTATTCCATTCTCTGGAATCCTCAACGCATTGTGTAAGTACTTTTTTTACAAATATGACAGACATTTCAATTTCATTCAATGAGTGTTGTTGATTAATGATGAGCATGTACGTGTATATTCATTGAATGCAGTTTTTCTGTGGATGGAACTCCCATAAGAGAATTCAAGAACATGGAATCAAAAGGAGTTGCATTTCCAAAGAATCAACCAATGAGGATATATTCAAGTCTATGGAATGCGGATGACTGGGCAACTAGAGGTGGTCTTGTGAAAACAGATTGGAATCAAGGTCCATTCGTAGCATCATATAGGAATTTCAACGCAGATGCTTCATCAACCAATGCTTGGTACTCTCAACAGTTGGATTCAACAAGTCAGCAGAGATTGGGTTGGGTGCAAAAGAATTACATGATTTACAATTACTGCAATGACACCAAAAGATTTCCTCAAGGGCTTCCAACAGAATGCACTGCATCCTAATTATATCTACCCGTTGCAACTATATACTTGAAGATTTAATTTAATTTTTCCCTCTAAATTAGGCCAATTCAATTGGTTTTACTTGTAATATGCTTCATGTCAATTCATTTATTCTTTGATACAATAAATAAATAATCATATTTCTTTTCATTCAATCTTAATATAATCTTCTAAACTGATTCTATATTTGTTAAAAGTGTCTATAAATATAAAGATTTTGGCCAACCTGTCTTGACATATGTAAGATTCAAGAAATATTAGTTGATTTCACATAGTTATTGTCCAAAGAGTGCACTGCATCCTAATTTATTGCAACAACCTGAAGTTTTGATTTATTCTTTTTCTTCTTAATTAGGCCTATTCATTTATTCTTTGATACACTAAATAAATGAATATTCAGATTTTTGTCTTTTTTTAGTTTTAGGAGAGTTCAAAATTAAAAGTTAACTATTCTCAATTGTTTGTTAATAATAACTTATAATATTAGAGAAAATTACACTCAGCCAGATAGTATATCTCATGTTTTTAGAGACCTATATATAGGTTAGTTACGATTTAACAAGGGTAAAATAAATAGTCTTTATTTAATCACAATTTAATCTGATAAATGTTATATGAACCCAATTTATTTATACATTAACTCTGAAAAAATATAAGTTATTGTGCGGTAATCCGCTTTACACGTCTTCAAATACGACCCTGCACTCACCTATCTCTATTAAAATGACATTAACGCCCCCTCTATTTTTAAAATATGCAGTAATATCTTTTGAAGTCTATTAAAATAACATTAACACTATGGCAAGATGTTCCACTTAAATAATTTAGGTAGAAGGAGAAATATAGTAGTTGTGCTTTTTTCTTAAATATTGTTTAGATACTGTTTTAGTTTGGACCTTTAGTTCAATATCCACTACTATTATCACTATATATTGATAATTCGAATTCGTATCGTATTTTCCGACTCATTACGCGCACTTGTAGTACCGTTTTATCGAGTCTTTCATACTATTTGCTTTGATTTATTATGTTTTCCTTTGTTTTTATGTCGACAGGTGTTTAATCGGCAAGTATGGAAAAAAGAGCGAAAACAAAGCTGCAGAGTGAAGAAAAACAGCAAAAAGTCAAGTTTTGGCCTCCTCATAGCAATGGCGCTCGCCATGGCCCGAGGAAGGCGCTCGCCATGCCCAAAGTGGAGGGAATCCACGTTTTGAGGCAATGGCGGTCGCCGTGATGCCTAAGGCGGTCGCCGTTTGTGGCGGGAGCAGTTTTTCAGAGGCAGTTTGACAGTTTTGCTTGGTTTGAATTCAAATTCGTGCCAGTCCTTCTTGGAGCCATTTTCCCTCTATATATAGACCCTTGTAGGTCTGCATTTGACGGATCCGGAAGTTGCGCGGAAGCACTGCCGAATCGCGTCTTAGAATTAAGCATAAATTTACCGTTCAAAGCAGCAATTACTCACACTGAGGAATTGTTGCAACTTTGTATTTTCTATTTCCTTGTACTGCTGTATTACTGAAGAATCCATACAAATCTTGCCGCTATTTAGCATTCGAGTTCAGTTCCATTTATTTTCCCGCATTTACAGGTTCTTTATTTATCGCTTTATTATTATTGTTATCGTATTCTATAATTGTTTAAGCATGATGTCCTTGATTGTATTTACCATGTTTAGTTTGTTTTCATTTAATTGCATGTCTAGTTAAATTGTCTTGAGTCTGACGTATGAGAACTGTCGTTACCGACGGGACTCCGTAGATGTATTAAGTACGAAATCGCGATTGTATGTCGTTTTGGTTATAATTTCTATGTGTAATTTAAGTAGCTTTGTCATGAGAGTGAGAAGTTATTTAACATTGCTTTGTCATGAGAGTGAGAAGCATATAAAGGTTTGAGCCGAGATTCGCGAGAGCGCGAGGAGCGAACCGGATAGTAGAAATTAGGCATCATATCTAAATACAGCGAGAGCGCTTTAGATGTTGATTAGGATATTGTTGGCTTTCAATTAGTGTTTCTTAGTTACCGGGCGAGCGAGAGCAAAATCTTAGGATTAAGAGATATGGCTTTAGTTAAGACCGCGAGAGCGTGAGGAGGAGCCTTTAAGTCGGTATATTCTACAGAATAGGCATATAGTCATAATCAGTACCCGTATTCTACAAGTCCCTTAGGTGCGCGGAAATCATATTTCGGCCTCGTTTTAGTATCACTTTCGAACCTTTAGTAATTAGCGTTTATATTTCCGTTCCTACCATTTTAATCATAGCCTTAGCTTTACAAAGCAACGATAGATTACAGTAGGTTGACATTGGTCTCTGTGGGTTCGACAATCTTTTATATTACTTCGATAAATCCGTGCACTTGCGGACGCATCATATATGTATTCTCATTGAGAGAGTAAAAATTATGAAATGAATGAAAAATGTCTTTATTTTCTTAGATAGTTTTAGTGTTCTTTCTATTTTTTATTGAAACCCTAGTTTCATAGCTTTTGATAGAAAAATCTTCCTATCAATTGGTGCTTTCATTTCGATCTCATTCCTGTTAAATGGGGTTGAACTTTTACGAAGTAGAAGAAACATATTGGTGGATCCTTTCCACTAAAAAATATTTTAGAACTAAAAATATTGTGGACGAGATGAGAAGATGAAGATAGTTTCAACCACAATGAGAGGTCGTGCTATCAAATGGTGGTTATGGAAATCTAAACGTCATCCATCAATGTCTTGGAATAATTTCACAAAAGTATTTCTTTGGTGTTTCAACCCAGAATGGAGGCACCTTTTTATGGAATTAGATGAGGAAATAGAAGAGGAGGAGAAGCCAAAATTGAAATCACAACTTGCTTTCAAAGAAATTTCTCAAAAGCTTAATGTGAATTGCACAAACACACTAAGCTTATCTTTTGATAATAGTTTACAGAAAATTGTTTCCTATACTTCACTCATGCATTAATGAAGTAAGAGATGATTTTAGGGTAATTGAAATGGTGAAAAATTGATGTGAATATTTCTATTTTTGTGTCCTTTTTCTATTTTCCAAATGTCTCTATTTATAAAGAAATTGGCATCACTTGGTGAAAAGATGCACTTTTTAATTTAAATTCTGAACCCGAAATAATGAAGCAATATAACCTTTTGACATTCACTTTGTTTCATAAACGTTGCATTGGTCTGATGGCAAGGCACTGGTTCATTATTTATGAAATTCAAACTTTCCAAATAATATTTTGGAAATCACTCACAATCCCCCACCATTTACAAAATATAATTAAATCTCAAATTTCTGGAAATATCATGGTTTCAGATAATGGTATCTTACAGTTTGAACCATTACTTAGTAAATTAAGTTTTCACTCATCCCCGAATAGACTGGTAGACAAGCTTTGAACCAATTATTCATTAGAACTAACGTGCATAATTCACACATGAAATCTCTGTATTATCAAAAGAATTATAGAAATTGACACATTTAATATGGCCTTGCGTCACGTACCTTTTTCACGAGAATTTAAGAGTAAATCCCTTTAACTCTATTGTAGCATGCGATTTTTGTCGGTGACGCGACCACCTTACCGCAATGGTTGGAATTGGGTGCTACTTTCTGATTTCTTATTTATCCTATGAAGCTGGAAAGGAAAGGGAAGTTATCTAAAACTAACCTTGCACGCAAATGTTTTCTTTAATAAATGCTAAGAGATTGAGGGATCCGGGGTCAGATTATACAATTGGGAGTTGTCAATTACCCAACGTATATATGATTATCCAAAGATTGTTTGGCATGTTCTTCTGTCATCTACTTACTGGTGTTTATCTGTTATGGGTTGGGAAAGTTTCTCCTTTGGGAGTGTTGAGAGATATTTTTTGTTGTTTTTAGGTTTTTCGATGTTTTTGGTAAGGTACTGGAGCTAAGGTTTTTGATATGCGTGCTCACTAAGATTTCACAATCTTATGCCTACGTATTTCCGTAATGATAACAGAGAAATCAGAGCAATCGTAGTTCCTCCTATTCTATGGGAGGAAAAAGATGTTTGGTGTCTTGTTCAAAGCCCAAGATTGAAGCTAGAGGTTATTTGTGTCTTGTTCAAAGCCCAAGATTGAAGCTAGATGGTGAGAGAGAATTTGTTATCTCTAAAGGGAGATATCTCATCTGTTTATCACTGATGTTGGGTAACTGATTATAAAGGAGAATTACTTTAACTGGAATATATTGAGTCTAGCAATGCCATAATTTCCTTTATAAGGGATTTGTCCTGAAGGAAGAAACTTTAACTCAGTGTAGAGCAATGCCATTTTTCCTTAGGAGTCTTCCATGCTATGAGAAAGACATTGGCTTGGATGTAAATAATCTAGAGGTTTGCCACTTACAACAACTAGATGAAAGAAGGGATTTACCAGAATAAGAGATGGAGTACAGCTTGGATTTTTGAATCAACAAGTATGCCACTTATAGCAACTATCTGGGGTTAGGGTTTGTTTGATTGTCTGTTTTGATGTGTGATTGTACAGAGAAATGTCTTCCTACAGAGAGATTTTGATTTCCTCTGAGAGAATGTTGGTTTTTTGTGTGCCTTGATCAAAGCCCAAGGTTGAAGTTAAAAGGTTGACCCTACAGGGAGTTTTATTTCTGTCTTGTACAAAGCCCAAGATTGAGGCTAAAAAGGAGATTGACTCTTTTGGGGAATATTTTGGTCTGTCTTGTACAAAGCCCAAGATTGAGGCTAAAAAAGGAATTGACTCCATTGTGGAGGTTTTATATGTGTCTTGTATAAAGCCCAAGATTGAGGCTAAAAGAATTGACTCAGTTGGAGAATATTTTATCTGTCTTGTATAAAGCCCAAGATTGAGGCTAAAACTGCTGAGGAAAAATCATTATACAAAGCCTAAGAGGAGGCTGGTTGGGGAATTTCTTATATGAAGTCTAAGAGGAGGCTAACTTCTGCTGAGGATTATTGAGATCTAGAGACAGGTCCAAATTGGGGAATCAACTCTTGCTTAGGGATGGAGAAGAGTTGAAATATCATATGCCTTGAGCTTCTGATTGGGGGTTTATTGATAGTAATTTGACCCTAGCTGGGGGAATTTAAAGTGAAAGCTTAAAGATTGAGTTTTTTTTAACCTTTGGAGGTTTTAACTCTGCTGGTGATTGATCAAGGTTTTTCCTGTGCTTTTAAGAAACTTGAGGGTTTCTTTGAGATCCAAGAGGAGATTAGACTGTCCAAGTCTACTGGTATGAAGAAGTTTATCTTTGTATGATGCCCAAGAGGAGGCTGATGTTTTAAGGGATGAAAATCAACCCTAAACTGGTCTGACGTTCTGGAATTTTTTACTCTCTGGAGGATTGAACTAGCAAAAGATGACTAGGTTCTGTCCTATACCTGTAGGAGGTCTTTGGGTCCTTGTACTAAGCCCAAGAGGAGGCTGAGAACTTCTACGAATCCTGAGGGTCCTTGTACAAAGCCCAAGAGGAGGCTGAGGATGTTTTTAGGAAGCCTGTGGGTCAAAACCTAAGAAAATTTCAAGAAAGGTTTCACCGGGAATAATCCTTTCTTTAGTGAACAGTTATAGGGTTTGAAGAAATTCAAGAGAGGTTTCACTGGGAATTAATCCTCTCTGGGGAAATGAACTTCTTGTACAAATTTCTAAGTAGTGACAGCCTTGAGAAAAGTTTCCCCGGGAATAATGCCTTTCTCTGTTCCATATTTTATAAGCCCAAGAGGAGGCAAGACTGTATCTGGAATTTCCTACGGGGAACTAGTTTTTGATTGTGTTGAAAGAGTAACCACTGGTTTGATCTAAACCTAGACCTAATTGTTGGGGAAAACTCTAAGCAAGTATAAACAGGCATATATATATAGATGAAATATATAAGCAAGTATGTAAAAGAGAATGGTAGAACTTACAGTTGTGCAAGCTTCCAGCATTATAAACACAGCTGTATGGTTAGTTGTTCAAGAAATTGAAGAAAGTTTTGATAGAACTATGAATTTTAATTTTAATTAAAGGAAAGTTGTTTTAAAAGGAAATTTGGGGCTTATACTCAAGGAGAGGCCCAAATGAATTCTTTTGAAAAGGCGACGATCGCGTCGTAGTTTTGAAAACCACAGAGGGACTTATGCAATGAATGAGGCCCAAATTTATTGTATTTACAAAAGAGGTGGGTATTACACTCTATTAGAGGCCTAAAGTTTATTTTTATACAAAAGATGGGGGCTTACAACTTAGAGAGATGTCCAGATGAAAAAACAACGATCGCACCATTATTTGAAAATTGTACTGGGGCTTATACAATGACAGATGCCCAAATTTATTTATGTACAAAGGGGGTTGGGTCTTACACTCTATTAGAGGTACAAAATTGTTTGAAAATAAGAAAGATGGGACTTACAACACAAGGGAGGCCCAGATGAGAATTGTTTTAAAAATGGCGATCGCGCCGAAATTTTTAAAATCGTATCGGGACTTATACAATGACTGAGGCCCAAAAAAGTTTGTGTGTGACAAGGGATGGGTCTTACACTCTATTCGAGGCCCAAAGTGTTATTGAAAAGAAATTTGATCAAGAGGAAACCCTAATTTCTTTTACAAATATAATTTTCAAAGAAAAATAAGTGATAAATGATATAAAATACCAAATATATTGAAAAACAAGTTGTAAATTTTGAACAATGTTTTTAAAAATCATGTTTAATCACATGAAGGCTTGAAATTCAATTGGTTTGAAAAATCAAGGTGGAAATCTCATTTTTTAAATGTTTGAAAATAAAGAAATGAAATAAATTGCCAAAATTCAAACTATATTAACTAAATAATATAAATTCAGTTTTTTTGTAGAGTAAAATATTTCAACATTTTTGTGAATTTTTAAAAAAAGAACCAATAAAAAATATTTAAAATTGAGAGAGAAATTAATTTTGGAATTAATTAATAAAAACGAAAAAAATATGAAAAATAGCAAAATATGAGAGAAATAGCAAAATGGTCTGGGTGGGTGTTGAACCCACACCCTTCAACCAAACATACATGCGCGCTACCACTGTGGTGGTGATACATCCGTGTATCAAAAACACCCCATTAATATATAAGGGTGACTTGGTTTCTAGGCCTGACCAAGGCAAAAAACCAAGTTTTGGTGGATTTGCATGAAGGCCATAACTTCCTCAATTCTCCATGGAATTGGATGAAATTTAGATGGATCCTACCTAGAATTTCATAAGGAATCCAATGGTGCTTTTGGAATTTTCTAAAGATGCTTCTATTTTAAAACCCTATAGTGGTTTCAAAATAGGCCAAGATTTGCAAGTTCTATGTTATCTCATCGTACAAGCAACAATAGCATGGTAAATTGGTTCAAACACAACACGTTTAATATATATGACATGTTTATGATCAACGGACCTCAAAGAAATGCATATTTTAAGAGGTCAAGTTATGATGCACTTACCTCTTGAAGCTCCTTGTGCTAACTGTCAAGATCCTTATGCCAGAAGTAATCCAATGCTTTAGACACTCTTGATTGATCCCTTAGAAGCCTTTAGGATGATCAAAACCAGTCGGAAACCTCAGGAACAAGAGTTAGCTCTTTCTTGTAAAAGTGACCAAAATGGTAACTCACTCAAATGGTATTACAGTTGAGGGAAACCAGTTGGGACAATTTGAGGATGATATTTTGAGTGTATTTGAAGCTTTGTTTAGTCTTAAAAGTGACTGAATCAAGACATGACTTGTAAAATGCAGAAAAGTCAAAATTTGAGGTTTTGGAGGTTGACTTTCTGATTTCGAGGTTGTGCATTGTGGATGAAGGTTTGAACACCTCCAATGGATGATTTATGATGTGTTAGGATGATTATTTGAGTGGTTTTTGCTCTGGTTTCAAGAATTCCCAAATTGCTTCAATGTGACTTGAAATTGAAGCAAGAGAGAGAGAGTGAGAAAACAAGGATTTGGTATTGTTTTGGTGTAGTTTGAAACATCAGAAATGACCTCTATTTATAGGAGAGGAGTTTTGTTTTTGAAGGAATAGTGAATGGCAACTGGTTCACTCTATTATCCAATGGATATGCCCATGTATCACCTCCTTAAATGCCAAGGTACCAAGTCTCCACTTAGCCATTGACTTGAGATGGTCTTGGTAGCTCTAGGTCTTCTGATTTTTGCAACAACCTTGACTCAATTGGATTGATAAGGCTTGGTTCATGACAGCTAAATGCACCACATCAATGCCAAATGGCAAACTTGGAGTTTTTGGACTTGAAACTTTGAATGATCACATGCCAAAGGATATGATTCTTGACTCAATGGTCTAATTTTGAAAATATCAAGTGAGTCATCAATATTACCTCTGATCTTGGAAGAGGACAAGCTTGCAAGATGACAGAATTTGAAATGGAAATCGTGTGGCACAAGAAATGCACCAAATCTCCCTTGAAAACCAGTTAGAGCAAGCATGTTGTGAGATCCATAACTCCTTGATCAAGTTGAATTAATGGGAGTTCTTGTACTATTTGGAAAACTCTCATGACATACTTTAACTTTGATGTCCAAGATTGGTCTTGGTTTAGCTTGGATCAAGGTGAAAAATGGCCTCAAAATTTGGAAAAAGTGAAACAGATTCTGACTTAAAAATTTCACTAAGTGTTTGAAAGAAAATGTCCATTTTCATTTTTTGTGATTTTGATCAATCCATAACTCAAAATCCATGAGGATTTGGAATGAGATGTAGTTGACATATTTGAAGTATGTAAGATGAACTTTCATTTGAGCTTTGGATGGGAGAAAAAGGCCTTGTGGTTTAGGAGTTATGACCTTGCAAAGTTGGCACCAAATCACTTTTGTCCCATAACTTAGAAAAAATTTAGTTTCTTATAGTTGCCCCTTTTGCAAGAAACCTCACTTTTCTTGATTTTTCTTGATGAATGATGATCAAAACCATAAATTGACATTGTTTTTCACTTAGGGGAACATATTTGTGAAAAATTCCAAAAAGTCAAACTTGATTTTAGGCACAGTTGACTTTTTGTCAGATCAATTCCAAACTGTGTGATCCTTTATGAAATCAAGTCCTTGACCTAATTCAAACCTAATGGATGGATTCCATAGGTGTTTTAGGGTGTCTTGAACCATGTCCCAAGGTTTGAGAACATGTCTTGGTCAAAAGGCAAAGATACAGTTGACTTTTTCTTCAAAACCCTAATTGTGGTCCTGATGAAATTGAAACTTGTGAATCAAGCTTCTTGGGTCAATCCATTGTTGTAAATGGATCAATGTGGTATATTTGAGGCCCTCGAATCATGTCTTGAGGTCTTGGTTCATGTCTTGCCTCAAAAGTCAACTTAGGGGTGAATTAGGTCAAGAAACCCTAATTCCTGATTTTTGATGAATGCTTCCCCTGAGGCCATTTTGACTTGATGATGGGACTCATAAGGTTCCTTTGAGCATTTTGGATCATGTTTTGAATTATTGGCTCATACCCAGAGGAAAATATTCATCTGGAGGCCTTGGTCGACCAAAACCCTAATTTGGTGACCCTGGCGATCTTAAGGCTTGATCCACTTGGAATGTTGCAACCTTGTGCTTGATTCTTGATATGGGAGACCTCTTGATCCTTCATGGGTGTTTGAGAGGTTAGACAAGTTGAAGATCATGTCATTTCTTGATTGATCTTTTGTCTAAGTGTTCTGAGAGGGATTAAAACCTTAATTCTTGGTTGTAGTGAATGCCCAACAATCCTTGAGGAGATTGATGAGGTATGATGGCACATCCATATTGTGATGATGATTCTCAAAGTGATGGGAAATCTTGGTGGTCAAAATTTGGGGTATGACATCTATGAAGCGGCCCCACTTCATTCTCGTATAGGTAGACTATATCAGAAATACACCCATAATTATGCATTCTAGCAAACATATGCTATATGTCTATTAATTGGAAAACTCAACCTTTCATCTTTTACTTATGGCCCCCAAGTACTTTTGCTCTTTGGGATGTCTTTATAATCAAGTACTTGCAATCACTCTAACAGTGTACTTTCACCATTGAACTCAAGACTTAATATTAACTAAGTGTGAGTTGAGTTTCCACTATTGCTGATCAATTAGATATGGGCTTTAAACCCATCCCCAATGATGTTTTCAGCACCATGTATTTTGTCAGACCTTTCGTCAAAGGATCGGCAAAATTATTTTCTGTTCTTACGAACACAATGGAAATTACTCCATTTGAAATTAAATCCTTCACATAGTTATGTCTTATACCAATATGTCTAGATTTTACATTATATACTTGGCTATATGCTTTTGATAGTATGGACTGACTATCACAATGTATAGATACATATGCCATTAGCTTTGGCCAAATAGGTATCTCATACAATAAATTTCTTTGCCATTCAGCCTCTTTACTCCCGGCAGCTAGAGCAATAAATTCTGCAGCCATGGTGGAGTCGGCAATGCAAGTCTATTTCTTAGAACCCCAAGAAACTGCACCGCCACCAAGATTGAAGATCCATCCACTAGTAGAGGCATGATATTCTAGATAAGTTACCCAACTGACATCTGTATATGCCTCTAAAACTAAAGGATATCCACTATAAGTTAAACTATAGTTAGTTGTCCCTTTCAAGTATTTTAATACTCTATTAACAGCATGCCAATGGTCTTTACTTGGATTACTTGTATACCGACTTAACCTACCAACAACATATGCAATATCAGGTCTGGTACAAGTCATACCGTACATCAAGCATCCGATTACCTTTGAATATTCAAGTTGTGCCACTGGACATCCTTTATGTGGCTGCAAATTAACATTTTGATCAAATTGGGTAGAAACTGGTTTACAATTGAAGTGATCAAATTTCTTAAGCACCTTTTCGATGTAGTGAGATTGGCATAAACCAATATTTTCACCATCTCTTATGATTTTAATTCCTAAAATCACACCTGCTTCACGCAAGTCTTTCATTACAAAATTTTTGGATAAGAAAGTTTTAGTCTTTTCTACCTTATTTAAATCAGTGCCAAAGATTAACATATTATCCACATATAGACAAATCATGACACCTTTTCCATTGCTAAATTTACTATAAATTCATTTGTCAGATTCATTTATTTTGTATCCATTGGTTAACACAACATGGTCAAATTTTTGGTGCCATTATTTGGGTGCTTGTTTTAACCCATATAAAGACTTGATTAATTTACACACTTTATGTTCTTGAACTTTGATGACAAATCCTTCAGGTTGTTTCATATACACCTCTTCATCTAACTCTCCATTTAGAAAAAGCAGTTTTAACATCCATTTGATGGATTACAAGTTTATAGATGGAAGCAAGTGCCAAAAGCACTCTAATTGATGCAGTTCTAGCAACAGGTGTATATGTATCAAAGTAATCAATACCTTCTTTTTGTGTATACCCTTTAGCGGCAAGTCTAGCTTTGAGTTTTTCAATGGTACCATCGACTTTCATTTTTCTTTTAAAGATCCATTTACAACCTATTGGTTTTGATCCTAGTGGGAGATCTACTAGTTTCCAGGTTTTATTACCCATAATTGAGTCCATTTCTTCTTGGATAAATTCTTTCCAAAAGCAAAATCTTGAGATTTTATTGTCTCTTCAAATGTTTCAGGATCATTCTCTAGGTTATAGCAAATTGGTCCATAACGATTTATCGAATCATTATTTCCTTCTACAAGGAATATGAAAAAGTCTGATCCATAGTATCACTTTTCGGATTCATTTACTTTTTCTAGGTTCTGAACATGCCAACATATCATTATTAGATACATTACTTTCTAGACTTTGAACATCATAATGAGCATTGTCTTTGGGATTTTGAATTGAGGTAAATCTACTTTCTTGAAAAATTGCATCTCTTGACTCAATCACGGTATTAATAGGATAAGAGTCATTGGATTCAATAACCATGAATATATATGCTTTGTTATTTTCAGCATATCCTATAAATACACATTCAATTCCTCTTTCTCCTAATTTATTTCTTTTTGGTTCAGGCACCTTTACAATTGCTCTACAACCCCAAACTTTTAAATAATTAAGATTGGGTTTTCTTTTCTTCCAGAGTTCATATGGGGTTATCTTGTTTCTTTTATTAGGAACTCTATTTAATATATAACATGCAGTTAGTATGGCTTCACCCCAATATCCTTTAGATAAACTAGAATAGGATAACATGTCATTTACCATTTCTTCCAACGCCCTATTTTTCCTTTCTGCTATCCCATTTTGTTGTGGAGTGGACTCAAAATAATTAGGATGATAGAACTCCCCTCCCTTATCACTTCTAAAACATTTAATGAAAGTCTCATGTTGAAGTTCTACTTGTGCTTTAAATATTTTAAATTTGTCTAAGACGTCATCCTTAGAATGCATTAAATAAACATAACAAAATCTAGTGCAATCATCAATGAAAGTGACAAAGTACTTTTTACCACCAATGGTGGGCCAACCATGTAAATCACACGCATCTGAATGAATTAAATCTAACACCTTAGAACTTCTTCAATTCCTTTAAAAGGTTTTCTTGTGATTTTAGTTAACATGCAAGTAGTACATGAATTTGAATTTTTGTCAAGAGTCAGAATTAAATTTGATTTTATCATATCATTTAATTTTCTAAAGTTAACATGTCCTAGTCGCATATGCCATAAATCACAAGACTCAACAATATAAGAAAAAATCACATTATTATTATTATTATTATTATTATTATTATTATTATTAACAACATTACACATGAACATATTCTCACAAAGATAACCCTTCCCTACAAACATACCCCCATTGGATATAATAAATTTATCTCCCTCAAATACAGATTTGAAACCATACTTATTAAGTAAAGGTACAGAAATCAAGTTCTTCCTAACTTTCGGAATATAAAGAACATCTTGAAGAGTGAGTGTTTTTCCTGAAGTGAATTCAATCTCGACTGATCCTTTTCCTTTGACTTGAACAATAGAGGCGTTTCCCATGTACAAAACATTACCATTTTCTTCATTGATGGTCTTGAATAATTTTTTATTTTTGCACACATGACGGGTAACACTAGAGTCTATCCACCAAGAATCAACATCTTTTATCATGTTGATTTCAGAAATGACAGCCACAAGATTGTCTTTTGTTGCACTTGAATTCTTGTTTTTGTTCTCTCTTTTCAAGAACCTGCACTCGTTTTTAAAGTGTCCTGGTTTTCCACAATGATAACAATTTCCTTTCTTTTTCTTTCTATTGTTATTATTTCTATTAACATTATGATTCTCATAAGATTTTTCCAATATCTCGTTTTCTTTTCTTGGAAGTTTTACTTGAATTTCCTTCTTCCATTACATGCACCTTCTCATGAGCAATTTGATTTTTAGTATCATTTTGTTTACGATACTTTTCTTCTAAACGAAGGTGATTACCCAATTGCTCAAGAGATATGTCCTATTTCTTATGTTTCAAAGAGTTTTTAAAATCTTTCCATGATGGAGGAAGTTTATCAATTATGGAAGATACAGTTATTGTTTTATCCATATGCATATCATGTTGTTTGTAGTTATTCAGAATACGTTCGATTTCATACATTTGTTCCATTACGGGCCTATTGTCTACCATTTTATAATTATTGAAATGAGAAATAAGAAACTTCTTACTTGTAGCGTCTTCTTGCGTGTATCTTGATTCTAGTTTTTCCCACAGTTCCTTTGCAGAATTGCTACTTTGATAGATATCAAATAAAGAGTCGGACATACCGTTGAAAATATGGCCCATGCAAATGTAATGATCATTGTCCTATTTTTGTCTTTCTCTCGTTTCAACAAATGTTTCTTCTTCCCTCTCTAATGGTCTTGTAGTGTTCAGAACATACACCACTTTCAATGTTGTAAGTAAAAACTTCATCTTTTTCTGCCAACGAATAAAGTTGCCTCCATCAAACTTTTCCAATTTCACAAAGTTGGATGTCATTTCTTTAAGTGATGTTGTAACACCCTTTTCTACCCAACAACCATCACGAATAAAAACAACCATTTAATAAGAGGAAAGTCCCAAAAAGGCATCACGTTTCGTAATAAAACATCAAATAATCACTTGTTTCGTAACACGGGTTTTATCATCATGAATTTATTTAAACATCACTCAGCGGAAATCAAAATTTAAAACAATTTTTATAATCCAAAACTTCTTAAAACAAAACATCATAAAACATCCTCATGCCAACAAATAAAAGAATGTAATCGTTCGACTCAAACGTCCAGACCCGATGTTACATATCAGAGAAAGACCCTCTAAATCGACAGAGAAATCAAAATACTTCAAAATGCTAAATCTTCATGCGCCAAGAAAGCTAAGCCTGATCACCTGCACGTTACCCACGTGGAGGCAACATTCAAACACGCAGGGTGAGTAATCACGAATCAATATATAAGATATAAGCAAAAGATAAAGCATAAGCACAAACATCACCAGCTCATTCACAACGTCATTAATACACCAATAACATCAATATAATGCAATGCAACACAATATGCAAATGCAACATCATAGATTCATGCATGTGGTACCAATTCGTCATAATTGATGGACACTGGGCCATCACCCTCCAAAGATCCCCACCAATAGGATCGATTCTACACAAGAACCGGAGCACGTCACAAAACACTTCAATCCACACATTGGGATTGAAGCCACCAAATGGACCGAAGCCCTAACTATGCCATGAATGCATGATGCAAATTGTCATAATAATTATCGTCATAAAATCATCATAATTGCATCATCATCCATGAATCATCATCAAACATCATCACACAACACCAATTCGCACTCGTCATAATTCGCCACTATACCTCACAATTCGTTATATTATACTTGTCGCATAAGAAAATTCCCGATTTTATCCCATTCATCTTCATTACTAGTTTACCGATGTTTTATTACCTCATCATAGCCTTACGTCTCAAAGAAACCGCATCACAAGCAAAATCGGGACAAAAATCGCAAAAATGGGAAAATCTGCCAACAGCCTTGTCCATACGCGTATGACCATGCCTCATACGCGTATGGCTCAACTCCTCACCCCTGGCCTGCGTATAATACGTGTAGGACCCCTTGCCCAGGCCTCCCTTACGTGTAACACCACCCTTGTTACGCGTATCATAAGAGAGGTTTCCCTCTTAAAGACCCTCTTCAATCCTCCATTATGCGTAATGGCTAATCCAAACGCATAATGCACCTTTCCCAAGAACCCCATACGCGAAATAGCTTCCCACATGCGTATGCCTCTTTCTTCCCTGCTTCCCATACACGTATTGACATCCCATACGCGTACATGCAGAGGGTCGTGCTGGCCTCTGGGGACGGGTGCGTATGCTATGCGTATCACCCTGGGAATGTCCCCTATTACGCGTAATGCCTCCCCTGTTACGCGTATTGCCAGAAAACACTCCAAAACTCATATTTCGCATCTGAATGAAAACCTTCCCATTCCAGCACCTTCGATCCTCCAAAATCATACTCAAACCAGTTTCGATTCATCACAGATCTACATTTTTCTCCTACTTCATTGTTAACATCAATTCCTTTCTAATTATTAAGTCCTAATTCGTTAAACCCACCTTCGATTATAGATCTGGTTTGTTCACACATTCATCACAGCATCAATAATCATTCACACGAATTTCACAGAATTTTCAGCAACACATGCACGAAAATTCACACAGGTTCAGCATACGAAAATTCATCATAATCACAGAACACATAAACTACTCTACCTTAAACCCATATCAAAAATATGAACCCGGATTAACCCCCCATACCTCGAATTTTCCAGCAAAGATTCTTCTTTTTGGGGTTCTACGGTTGATCCTCTCGTTCTATGTGTTCTAGCCTCCTTTCCTCAGCTCTCTCTTCACTTCTTAGGGTTGCACATAATAACTCTCCTAATTCTCTATTTTCTTTTTGTTAAACCTAACTCTTGGATCTTAATTAAGATTTACCCATATTATCCTCAATTATCCTTCTCAATATTACTGTCTTATCCTAAATGGTTCTCCTAATTATTTTAATTAACAATAATAATAATAATCTAAATAATATTCTCAATATTCAAATTATTCTATTATTATTATTACTAATAAAATAATTCTAATTAATTACTAATTCTAAGATACCTCAATATTCCCTTAACTCAGACTACCCCACAACACCACCCAAAGTCATTAAGCGTCTCAATATCCATCAAATTCACCAAAACACTGAGTAATCATAATAATTCAATATTATAATTATTTTGGGGTGTTACAACTCTCCCCCACTTAAAGAATTTTCGCCCTCGAAAATTACCTTAAGGAAACAGAGTCGGATACGACTCCTTCTTCTGATCTTCATGCTCCCAAGTCCAACTTTCGCCAACTGGTCCACCCCATAACACCTTCACCAAAGCTATGTCTTTACCCCGCAGTTGCTTCATTTCACGACCATCAATCCGCACAGGTAATGCTTCCACAGTCAGATTATCCCTTACTTATACATCATCCATCTGAATCACATGTGATGGATCCAAAATGTACTTTCTCAGCCGAGACACATGGAACACATCATGCAAATTTGCAAGCGACGACGGTAAAGCAATCCGATAGGCTACCTCTCCTATCCTATGCAAGATCTGATATGGACCAACAAAACATGGAGTGAGCTTCCTAGACTTTAAGGCTCGACCCACACCAGTCACTGATGTCACCCTAAAAAACACATGATCTCCCTCTTGGAATTCAAGTACCTTCCTTCTCTTATCATGATAACTCTTCTGACGACTCTGCAAAGCTCTCATCCTTTCTTGGATCATCTTAATCTTCTCAGTCGTCTCCTACACAATTTTAGGCCCGAGTACCGTACTCTCGTCTGACTCATACCAACACAAAGGAGTCCTACACCTTCTTCCATTCAAAGCTTCATACGGCGCCATTCCCATACTAGCATAAAAGCTGTTGTTGTACGTGAACTCAATCAATGGCAAATGCTTATCCCAAGATCCTCTGTGATCCAACACACACACCCTCAACAAATCCTCCAAGGATTGGATCGTCCTTTCTGTCTGACTGTCTGTCTGAGGATGATATGCATAACTCATCCTCAACTTAGTACCCAAAGAATCTTGTAAACTCTTCCAAAACCTCGATGTAAATATCGGGTCTCTATCCGACACAATACTCGAAGGTACCCCATGCAACTTCACAATCTCCTCAATATACATCTCAGCTAACTTCTGCATAGAATGATTAATCTTCACCGGCAAGAAATGAGCCGACTTAGGTAATCTATCCACAATCACCCAAATCGAGTCATTTCCCCTTGCAGTTCTCGGCAACCCCGACACAAAGTCCATGGAAATGCTATCCCATTTCCACTCTGGGATATTCAACGGTTGCATCATACCTAAAGGCTTCTGATGCTCAATCTTTGACTTCTAACAAGTCAAACACGCATAAACAAACTCGGCAATATCCTTCTTCATACCCGGCCACCAAAACAAATTTTTCAAATCTTGGTACATCTTTGTAGCACCGGGATGAATATTCAACCTACTTCGATGTCCTTCTTCAAGAATGCTCTTAATTCCTGAAACATCTGGGACACACACCCTGTCTCTGAACACCATCACACCATTCTCATCAATCCGGAATTCACCTCTGTTACCTTGGTTGATCGAGGTCAACTGGTCATCTGACTTCAAGTCAAATTATTGTCTCACTCTGATTTCTTCCAGGATGCCACTAGTCAACTTCAACATTCCCAACTTCACACTGTCAGGAGTCTCTTCACATACTAAACTCAAATCTCAAAATTTCTCAATTAACTCCAACTCTTTCACCATAAGCATCGACATATGCAATGACTTCCTGCTCAATGCATCAGCCACTACATTTGCTTTACCTGGATGGTAATTCAAATCGAAGTCATAATCCTTCAACAATTCCAACCACATTCTCTGCCTCATATTCAACTCTTTCTGATCAAACAAGTATTTCAAACTCTTATGATCGCTGAACACTTCGAACTTAGAGACAAACAGGTAATGTCTCCAAATCTTCAACACAAACACCGCAGCTGCCAATTCTAAGTCATGGGTAGGGTAATTCACTTCATGACCCTCAACTGTCTAGAAGCATAAGCGACAACTTGACCACTCTGCATCAACACTCCACCCAGACCCATCTTCGACACATCACAATACACCACAAAAGATTCATTCGGATTAGGCAAAATCAACACTGGAACGGTCGTCAACCAATTCTTCAATTCCACAAAACTCTCTTCACAAGCTACATCCCACACAAAAGCTTGACCTTTCCGAGTCAGTTGAGTCAAAGGTAATGCCAACTTAGAAAAGCCCTCGATAAATTTGCGGTAATATCCTGCCAATCCCAAGAAACTTCGTATCTCAGTAGCAGACTTTGGAGTCTCCCACTGTAGTACAACATCAATCTTAGAAGGATCAACAGCAATTGCACCATTTGAAATCACATGGCTAAGAAACCTCACTTCTTTTAACCAAAACTCACACTTTGACAGTTTTGCATACAACTTCTTCTCCTTCAATACTTGCAACACAGTTCTCAAATGCTCAACATGCTCTTCTTCAGATTTAGAGTATATTAGAATATCATCAATGAAAACCACAACAAACTGATCTAGATACTCGTGAAAGATCCAATTCATATACTCCATGAATACACCAAGTGCATTGGACACTCCAAACGGCATCACAGTGTATTCATAGTGACCATACCTCGTCCTGAAAGTTGTCTTCGGAATATCATCAGGCTTAACACAAATCTGATGGTAACCCGACCTCAAATCAATCTTGCTAAACACACAGGTGCCTATTAACTGATCCATCAAATCATCAATTCTCGGAAGTGGATATTAATTCTTGTTAGTTACTTTATTCAACTGCCGATAATCAACACACAACCTCATACTTCCGTCCTTCTTCTTTACTAACAGCGTAGGAGCACCCCACGGAGAAACACTCGGTCGAACAAACTTCTTCTCGAGCAATTCTTCTAATTGTTTCTTCAATTCACTTAACTCAGAAGCAGACAACCGGTAAGGAGCCATTGACACTGGGCTCGTACCTGGTATTAAGTCCACTACAAACTCTACTTCGCGTTCTGGAGGCAAATCACTTATGTCGTCTGGAAACACATCTGGAAATTCACAGACAATGGGTAATTCGACACTCACAGCTTCACGATCAACCTGCAACAATGCAAACATTGCAAACACCAAGGCTTCGTCTCCCAGAAGTTCGTCTACTTGCTTAGCAGACAAGAACATCAACTCTCCACTATCACCAAACTCAGGAAACTCTACGGTCTTATTATAACAATTGATATGAACATGGTTGAACTCCAACCAATTCATTCCAAGGATTATATCGATTTGGTGCAAGGGTAAACACACCAAATCCATCACAAAACTCTTCCCAAAAATCGTCAAAGGACATCTCAAACACACAAAAGTAGTAGTAACAGAACCATTAGCTGGAGTTTCTATTACCATATTACCATTCATATCAGACAATTTCAAACCCAATCTATTAGCTCATTCAAGCGAGATAAACGAATGAGTAGCACCAATATCAATAATAGCGACCAACTCAACACTATTAATAAAACAAGTACCTCGAATCAGGTTGTCCTTCTCTAGAACTTCTGCACCACTCAAAGCAAACACTCTGCCATTGGTCTAGGAAGCAGTAGCAGTCTTCTTCGGTTTCTGACATTGGGTACTGATGTGACCTTTATCACCACAATTGAAACAGGTTGGACCATCATCCTAGCAATCAATAGCTCTATGCCCCTTCTTGCCACATCTGTAACATCTCAACACATTATTGGTGCAAGCCTTAGTACGGTGACCTTGCTCGCCACACCTGTAACACTTCCCAGAAGCGGGAGCTGCTCCCCCACTTGTCTTTTTCCCATATGCAGCCTTCTGCTTCCCTTTGTCAGCTGAAGTCGTATAAGGCTTCCCTTTATACTGCCCTTTCTCTTTCTTCTCACTAAGATGCTTATAGTAAGAAGATCGAGCTCGACTATCCTCATCATAGATCCTACTCTTATCCACCAGCTCAGCATACATGCGAATCTGTTGGTATCCAATACCCTGCTTGATTTCTGGTCTCAGCCGATTCTCAAACTTGAGATACTTGGACGCCTCAGCATCAGCACGATTGTAGTGAGGACAGAACTTCACCAGCGCCTCGAACTTCGCAGCATACTCTGCCACAATCATGTTTCCTTGCTTCAGTTCAAGGAATTCCACCTCTCTTGCCACGAGCATCCTCCAGAAAATACTTTCCCAAAAATTCCTGCTTGAACACAACCCAGGTTATCACAGTACCAACGTCTTCCAGCCTCTGGCGGGTGTTATCCAGCCAATCCTTAGCCTCTTCTGATAGCATATGAGTTCCAAACTGAACTTGTTGTGCGTCAGTACACCCCATCACCTGGAAGATCTTCTCGATCACCTTCAACCACTTATGTGCACTCTCTGGATCACGAGTACCCACAAAAGTCGGCGGATTGTTCCTCTGGAACTTCCCCAAAGCACGAAACTCGTCCGGAGCTCCACCATTCTGATTGTTCTGAGCCATTGCTTGAGCAAGTGACTCCAACGCATCAGCGATAACACGATCATTTCTTTCAGCCATCCTGCATACCACCAACAAGGTTAGAAGAACAAAACATCGACAGTGTAGACACACTCGTCGACTGACAGGGGACTGACATCATGTAAAACCTGGCCAGACCGACCGACCTACTCTAATACCACTAATGTAACACCCTTTTCTACCCAACAACCATCACGAATAAAAACAACCATTTAATAAGAGGAAAGTCCCAAAAAGGGCATCACATTTTGTTATAAAACATCAAATAATCACCTGCTCCGTAACACGGGTTTTATCATCATGAATTTATTTAAACATCACGCAGCGGAAATCAAAATTTAAAACAATTTTTATAATCCAAAACTTCTTAAAACATCCTCATGCCAACAAATAAAAGAACGTAATCGTTCGACTCAAACGTCCTGACCCGATGTTACATATCAGAGCAAGACCCTCTAAATCAACGGAGAAATCAAAATACTTCAAAATGCTAAATCTTCATGCGCCAAGAAAGCTAAGCCCGATCACCTGCACGTTACCCGCATGGAGGCAACATTTAAACAGTCAGGGTGAGTAATCACGAATCAATATATAAGATATAAGCAAAAGATAAAGCATAAGCACAAACATCATCAGCTCATTCACAACGTCATTAATACACCAATCACATCAATATAATGCAATGCCACACAATATGAAAATGCAACATCATAGACTCATGCATGTGGTACCAATTCGTCATAATTGATGGACACTGGGCCATCACCCTCCAAAGATCCCCACCAATAGGATCAATTCTACACAAGAACCGGAGCACGTCACAAAACACTTCAATCCACACAATGGGATTGAAGCCACCAAATGGACCGAAGTCCTAACTATGCTATGAATGCATGATGCAAATCGTCATAATAATCATCATCATAAAATCTCATAATTGCATCATCATCCACGAATCATCATCAAACATCATCACACAACACCAATTCGCACTCGTCACAATCCGCCATTATACCTCACAATTCGTCATATTATACTTGTCGCATAAAAAGATTCCCGATTTTATCCCATTCATCTTCATTACTAGTTTACCTATGTTTTATTACCTCATCATAGCCTTACGTCTCAAAGAAACTGCATCACAAGCGAAATCGGGACAGATATCGTAAAAACGGGAAAATCTGCCAACAGCCCTGTCCATACGCGTATGGCTTAACTCCTCGCCCCTGACCTGCGTATCATACGCGTAGGGCCTCTTGCCCAGGCCTCCCTTACGCATAACACTACCCTTATTATGCGTATCATCAGAGAGTTTTCCCTCTCAAAGACCCCCTTCAATCCCCCATTACGCATAATGGCTAATCCATACTCGTAATGCACCTTTCCCAAGAACCCCATACGCGTAATGGCTTCCCACACGCGTATGCCTCTTCCTTCCCAGCTTCCCATACACGTATAGAGATCCCATACGCGTAATGCCTCCATTCTTATACGCGTACTAGCAGAGGGTCGTGCTGGCCCCTGGGGACGGGTGCGTATGCTACACGTATCACCCTGGAAATGTCCCCTATTACGCGTAATGCCTCCCGTGTTACGCGTATTGCCAGAAAACACTCCAAAACTCAAATTTCGTATCTGAAAGAAAACCTTCCCATTCCAGCACCTTCGATCCTCCAAAATCAAACTCAAGCTAGTTTCGATTCATCACAGATCTACGTTTTTCTCCTACTTCATTGTTTACATCAATTCCTTTCTAATTATTAAGTCCTAATTCGTTAAACCCATATTCGATTATAGATCTGGTTTGTTCACACATTCATCATAACATCAATAATCATTCACACGAATTTCACATAATTTTCAGCAACACATACAGATTCACATCAGAAATCGACCAACACAGATGCACGAAAATTCACACAGATTCAGCATATGAAAATTCTTCATAAACACAGAACACACAAACTACTCTACCTTAAACCCATATCAAACATATGAACCTAGATTAACCCCCCCCCCCCCCCATACCTCAAATTTTCCAGCAAAGATTCTTCTTTTTGGGTTTCTACGGTTGATCCTCTCGTTCTATGTGTTCTAGCCTCCTTTCCTCAGCTCTCTCTTCACTTCTTAGGGTTGCACATAATAACTCTCCTAATTCTCTATTTTCTTTTTGTTAAACCTAACTCTTGGGCCTTAATTAAGATTTACCCATATTATCCTCATTTAGCCTTCTCAATATTACTGTCTTATCCTTAATGGTTCTCCTAATTATTTTAATTAACAATAATAATAATAATCTAAATAAAATTCTCAATATTCAAATTATTCTATTATTATTATTACTAATAAAATAATTCTAATTAATTACTAATTCTAAGTTACCTCAATATTCCCTTAACTCAGACAACCCCACAACACCACCCAAAGTCATCAAGCGTCTCAATATCCATCAAATTCACCAAAATACTAAATAATCATAATAATTCAATATTATAATTGGGGTGTTACAGATGCTTCCATTGATAAGTAAAAAATAATTGAACCTAAAGATTGTTGGTTATTTTGGTTGTTGGAAATATGTAGCAGCACTTGAACAAAGAAGGTGTTGATGAATATTGCACTCGAAAAACTTAAAGCGTGTGAATTTCACACTAACCTTTAGGTTCAATTCGTCCCTATCAATTATTATATTTTGGATGCAATAAGGATTAACGACGAATTTCCTTCAGGATACTTTGAATACCTTAATGTGAATTGCACAAACACACCAAGTTTATCTTTTGATAATAGTTTACTGAAAATTGTTTCCTATACTTCACTCATGCATTAATGAAGTAAAAGATGATTTTAGGGTAATTAAAATGGTGAAAAATTGATGTGAATATTTCTATTTTTGTGTCCTTTTTCTATTTTCCAAGTGTCTCTATTTATAAAGAAATTGGCATCACTTGGGGAAAAGATGCTCTTTTTAATTTAAATTCTGAACCTGAAATAATGAAGCAATATAACCTTTTGACATTCACTTTGTTTCACAAACGTTGCATTGGTCTGATGACAAAGTACTTGTTCATTATTTCTGAAATTCAAACTTTCCAAATAATATTTTGAAAATCACTCAAATTCTCTACAACCTTTAGGGCAAGATTGTTCTTGAAGGGTAACAAATAATAGGATGTTCCATTTAAATAATTTAGTTTAAAGGTGAAATATAGTAGTTAGGCTTTTATCTTAAATATTGTTTAGATACTATTTTAATCTTTAAACCTTTAGTTCACTATCCACTACTATTAGCACTATATAAGTATTCTCATTGAGAGAGTAAAAATTATGAAATGAATTAAAAATGTCTTTATTTTCTTAGATAGTTTTAGTGTTTTTTTTATTGAAACCTAGTTGCATAGCTTTTGATAGGATAAACTTCCTATCACCCTATCTCTTTAGTTTTTAATGACACCAAAAAGTTGGTATAATTGGAATTTGCCTAAATATATGAAATAAATATTTGTAATGATCCATCTAATAAAATAGAGAACACATATTTCTATAACTAAATACAGAACAAATATTTATAATTGATAAATTTTTCAATTTTTGTTTTATATTTTTTGAGTAAATTAGTTTTAGAAAAAACTTTCATTAATCTAAGTATGAGACAAATATAGGTAATGGATATATAGTTAAAAATTAAAATTTAAACAGGTCAAATTCGCAGATGATCAATCTATATCCTATATTAATGATATTCTTGAAAAAAAGAATCGAATTAATAAAAAATGTTAGAGAGTGAGAAAATCTCCTCTCTCTCTCTCTCTCTCTCTCTCTCTCTCTCTCTCTCTAACTTTCTTTTTTTTACTCGGTCTTTAGTTTGAAAGCATGAAGTGGAAACGGGCGTCCAGGAAAGGTTTCAGGAAAATGGCAATGCAAAGGTGGGACTACCACCCAGTAGGAGGAGGAAACAATGTAGGAGAAGAGGAAGGTGTTCAATCCTTTTATTTTTCTAAGATACCAGACAGAGTGAAAGCTGAAAAGATGTTCAATCTCTTTGGTGCACACGGTAAGGTGAAGGAAATTGTTATTCCTCCTAAGATGAACAAATTTAGTAAGCGTTTTGCCCTTGCTAAATTCGTTGAAGTGGAGGAGAGTAGGTCGCTTGCGGTCAAATTGGATAACATATTTATTGATAATGTCAAGATTCATGCCAATATTCCAAGACTTTCTAGAGAAGAGATAACTCAAAAGGGAGGAGAAAAGGTAATGGGTGATAGAACTCTATTGCAAAACTTGAATGGTCCTAAAAGAAGGTGGAAAGGAGCATCAAAAGCTAAAGTTGGGGATAGATCGTTAGTGGAGGTGGTTAATGTTAACTTGACTTCAGTTCCTATTCCTCGGAAGGTTCATGTTCATCTGATGTTTTAATCGGAAGAGTTCGATCTTCAAAGATTCAGAAAGGTGTATGTGGGTGTAGTTATTAATCCTAGAATGACGTACAACATTCAAACAAGTTTTGAGATTGAGGGTTACTTTTCTATAAAGGTAACTCCTCTTGGTGTCAATCTTTGTTTGTTGGAGGAAAGTGAATCCGGGGAGATCAGAGACATTATCAGGGAAGCGGAATCATGGTGGAAACAATGGTTCATGAAAATTAGAGAATGGAAAGAAGAGGATGTTGATAAAGAAAGAGTCACATGGTTGAGATGTTATGGCATCCCTTGCCAAGCTTGGAACTTCTCTTTTTTGAAATGTTAGCTAAGACGGTTGGAAAGTATGTTTGTGTTGATGAGAACACTATGAAGGGATATTTTATGGACGTTGCTCGAATCATAGTTAGGACAAACTGTGTTGTGGTTCTTAATGAAACTTTTAAAGTTCATACTAACGATAAAGTGTTCAACATTAAGATGATAGAAAACTCTCATGGTCCTCTACGTATCCTTGTTAACGACTCAGTAAGGAAGATTGTGGTTCTTTGTTCTTCATTGGAATCAGAGAGTTTTTGGAGTAAGTTTGATAGAGACGAGGATGAATATGATATGAATTTGGATCAGATGTTGGTGAACAGTGATAATATGGGAGGCTTTTTTTCTTCTTCGGTCAGAGTCTTGAATGAGGATAGGTTGGATTTTGCCAGAGGGAGCTCCTAAGCCTTGAGTAGGGATAATCATAATGAAGAGGGCTATATGGATGACTTTATGAATATGGCTTCAAATTTTGATGTTGTTATTGCTGCGGCTAAGGCAGTCAGAGCAGGTACTTTAGTGTCAGAAGGAGAGGTCGATCGAGACGGATCAGAAGCTTTTCGTGTAGAGAACTTTTTTCCTGTGGATCCTTTGTTTAAGGTAGATAAAGTAAATTTATTGGAGAGCGGGAAAAAGGTGAAGACTAAGAAGATTAAATTGAGGAGAGTAGCTGAGGTTATTGGGCCAGTTGGCAAGATAAACTCTAAGAAGAAGAAAATAAAGAAGCTTTTGGGCCTAGTTAATCCAGTTGGACCAGATGACTCGGAGGACCCGATTGAACAGTTTTCCCAACCATCATATTTTGATTCCCTGAAGAGAATCCCTAGTTCCTCTTCTTCCTCTTTTCACAAGCATTTGTCGGTGGCAATTTCAGAGGAATTTGAGATTTATTCAGCTGGAGCCATTTTGTTTTACGATCAAACTACGGATTCCGATGTACGGTTGTATAACTATAAATTTTGGGATAATCTGGAATCTAACATAGGGGATAAGATATCGAATGCTATTTCTAATCTTGGAGTGGTGGCGAGAGATAAGACGAAGGATTATCCAAAGGAAATAGCAGAAATGGAAGCAAACGATAAAGACTGATTCAATAGCAATAAAAAATGGTGTTCAATGATAATTGGGTCTTTGAATATGAGAGGGGTGTTAATCTATCGAAGAGAAGAAGAATCAGTAACATCATTAAATATGGTTAGGCTGGCATCTTTTTCATTTAAGAGTTTAAATTGAGGGAGGTTTATTTTGCTATTATTAGTAACTTATGGAGTAATTGTGAGGTGGGATGGTCTTTTAGTAGTTCTATGGGTCAATTAGGTGGTATCATTACTATGTGGAACGAGGGCTCTGTTAAACCTATCTCTTCTTTCAAAGGAGAAGGTTTTCTTGGTATTAAAATAGTTTGGAAGTAATAAATTTATCACACAGTTAATGTTTACTCTGCTTGTGGAATCAGTTCGAAGAGGAAAATGTGGAGTGAATTGATTAATCTTAAGAGGAAACTGACAGATGGTTTATAGATAATGGGAGGTGATTTTAACGTGATTTCTTCTTGTTCAGAAAGGAGGGGTCAGAGCTTAACCAACATGAGTTCGTAGCAGAGGGAATTCAAGGTTTTCATCTTTGAATTAAACTTGATTTATCTGCTTGTTTCAGGTAATCGTTTTAGCTGGTTTAGTGGAGACGATAATGTTGGTGTAAGCCCTAGAGGCCAATACTTTTGGTACTTGTATCGAATTATTTATTAATAATAAAAGGAATTTCTTTATTATGTTTGTTTTTCCAAAGTGATAAAGTCCCTAGAATAGCTGGTCCGTTTAATGAAATATTAAGTGTGACTTAATCATGAGATTCCATTAAACATAAGGACACTATTCTTAAAGTATCTGTAGTCGAGCTTTAATGTGAAATGGGATAACCTTAAAACATTAAGACTATTATGTAGATAGACGGGTGATCACATCTCATGGATCATGGATAAGGAGTTATCAAGTCTTAACATAGGTATGAATATTAGGAGTAATATTTATACTGGATTGACCCACTATGAGAGTACTACATAGAATGTTATGCGAAGTGTCATAAGTTACTCTCATGGTGATAATGGTGTATACCACCCTTCGACTTGAAACCACTATGGACCCTAGATGTAGAGTCAAGTACTTTATTACTGATCAAACATTGTCCATAATTAGATGACTATAAAGAGAGTTGATGGGTACTTCATAAAGCATGCTGAGGGACATGAGTGCCCTAGATGGAATTTGCCCATCCTGCATAACAGGATAAATGTCTAAGGGCCCAATATTGAACTGAACAAGGATGACACGGTATATGCCTTGTGTTCAATATAGACATAAGGGAAAAAGGGTAATTGTACACACAAGCACTATCATAAAATATAATGTCAGATCACATGACAATTTCGTGACTTGGGTAGCTGTGATGTGTTGCTAGATACCGCTCACTGTTTATTATGTTAAATGCATGATTTAATATAACTACCAACGTCACGAAATCCTACAGGGTCACACACATAAGGACAGTTTGATAAGAGGTAGAGTTAATAAGGCACACCGTAAGGTACTGTGTACTTAAGTAAATATGTAACACCGTAAGGTACGGTGTACTTAAGTGGAATAAGGATTGTGGTAAGGTACCTCGTGCTTAAGTGATATACGGTACATCATAAAATATGGTGTGCGTGCACTTAAGTGGGCTTTTAGCTTGTAGCCCACACAAGTGGTTTTATAAATATAACCCTTGTGCAAAAGCATAAAGACTTGATGAAAATTCAGTTGTGAAACCCTAGCAGTATTTTCCTTCTCTCTATCTCTCACTTAAAGCCTTCAATCGTAGCAGCTAGCACTGAGACTGAAGGAAGTTGTTCGTGTGGATTGAGTAGAGGCATTGTTCATCGTACATTGCACGTGATCATTCCTTCGATTCAGAATCAAAGGTTTCATCGCCACAAGAGGTAACCATTCTATCACTAATCATGATCTTTCGTAAGGATCGCTAAAGGGAAATTTTAATTTCCCCTGCATTTTGAATCGCGATTTCCCTTCAGGTAAAACTATGAGCAGAATAGATAGGTTCTTAGTGGATGCTTCTATCATTAATAGATGGGGTGTGATTGGTTAGCTGATTTGCAAGAGGGATGTTTTGGCTTATTTCCCAATTTGGGTGAAGATTTGTGCTATCAATTGGGGGTTTAAACCTTTTAAATCTAACGATTGTTGGTTTGTTAATCCTTCGTTCCTAAAAATCGTCGAAAAGGAGTGGAAAGAGATTGTTATACTAGGAATGAGCGACTACATTATCAAATAAAAGTTAAAAGTTTTGAAGGAAAGGATTAAAAGATGGAGTAAAGATGATTTTGGGTGGTATGATCTCAAAGTAGACGAAAGAGTGGAGGTGTTAAACGAGGTTGACTATCAGTTGTCCATTTGTGAGATAAAAAAGGTTAAGGAGCTTGTAGAAAAAAGGTCATTAGCTTGCAGGTCGATGTGGAAAAACATATTTATTAAGGATAATATGTTACTCCAAAAGGCTATGATTAAATGGAATCGTGATGGAGATCTGAACTCTAAATACTTTCACAGTTTGATTAAGGGGAGAGCGAGGAGGAAATACATTGGTATGGTGGAAACTGAAAATGGTGTGGTGGAATTAGTGGAGATAGTTAAGGTGGCAGTCAGGAGTTTCTTTAAAGAAATGTTTTTTGAAACAGACATGAACAAACCTTTGTTGGAAAGTTGTTATTTAAATTCTTTATATGTAGATGATGTAGAGTTTTTGGAGGCTTCTTTTTCAGATGACAAAATAAAAGTAGCAACTTGGAGTTGTAATGGTTTAAAAATCCCGGGATCGGATGGATTCAACTTTGTGTTTATTAAGAAATGATGGTTGTTCTTGAAGGAAGCAGTTAGGAGTTTCTTTAAACAAATTTTTGAAACAGACTTGAACAAACCTTTGTTGGAAGGTTATTATTTCAATTCTTTATCTGTGGCTGATGAAGAGTTTTTGGAGGCTCCTTTTTCTAATGATGACGAAATAAAAGCAGTAGTTCGGAGTTGTGATGGTTCAAAAAGCCCGGGATCAGATGGATTCACCTTTGTGTTTATTAAGAAATGATGGTTGATCTTTAAGAAGGACATTACTCTATTTGTGAGATACTTTTATCATCATTCTTATCTTCCCAGAGTAGTAACATCTTCTTTTCTAACTCTTATTCCTAAAGTATATCATCCTATCAATCTCGGTGAATATAGATCTATATGTTTAGTAGGTAGTTTGTATAAGATTTTGGCAAAATTGTTGGTGGCTAGGTTGAAAAGGGTTATTAGTGGCCTCATTTCTCATTGTCAGTCAGACTTTGTCCCTGGAAGGCAATTGTTGGATGGAGTAGTAATTTCTAATGAAATTGTATATTTAGCTACTAGGGATATAAAGGATTGCATTCTTTTCAAAGTTGACTTCGAAAAAGCGTATGATTGTGTCAACTAGAGCTTTCTTCGTTTTATGATGATCAAAATGGGCTTTGGGAAAAGGTGGATGAGCTGGATGGAGGCGTTCATTTTCAAATGTCATTTATCTAGATTGGTTAATGGTAATCCTACGAAAGTCTTTGAATTAGAAAGAGGTCTAAGACAGGGAGATCCTATGTCTCCTTTTCTTTTTGTTATTGTTACTGAAGGCTTAACTCGACTTATGAAGAAGGATGCTGAAGTGGGTGACTTCAAGGGGTTCAGTGTGGGAGTGGACACTTCAGTGGAAATCATTCAGTTTGTAGACGATATGCTGATGTCGTACCTCGAAAAATACAATCCTCACGATGGACGCGGAAAAAACTTTTCGAAACAGAGTCGCCACCGAACTTTATTTATCCCAAAGAGGGAAAGGAAAATATCGATAAAACCTATAAAGGGAGAATAAGAACATGGTCGTTGCAACCAAATTCAGGTTCGGGAGTCGATTACGCAAAGGGAAGGTGTTAGCACCCTCTAAGTCTGTTGTACTCAACGGGAACCTCTTGATTCGATTCGGGAGAAATGTTAGCTTAGTTTGTTTGTTTTCTTCTAAGGTAGATATTGTTTTCTAAGGGGAAAATGGGTGGTTTTTTATTAGTGTGCTCGGCAAGGATTAGAACCCTTGGGCCTACGTATTCCCTCCTGCAATGGGAAAGTCAGAGCATTCGTAGTTCGTGGGACTACGGTTGGTTGGTGTTTTTTAAGCGAACGAGTGTTTAATTTGCATTCTAACTACTAAACGTTGGCTTGTCTGCTCGTCAAGGGAGGCTGGAGCACTAGTTCATATGCGCGGAAGAATGGACTAAACAATGTTCTTTTTGTGAAAAGTTGTTTGATTTGGATTAAGTGTGTTAAGATTTGATTGAAAAAAAAGAGTTTGATATGCGTATGTTTTAGGGTTTCGATCGCGTAAGAAGTGTTTGGTTTGTTAAGTATTTTGAGGGGAAGAATGACGATTATTCGATAAACGAGACGTTGGCCTCGCAACCAATTAATCGGGGCATTACTGAGAGGCTAGATCTCAAGGACGCCTTTTTCATTCTACTGATTATGAAATTGTTTGATAATAATTAAGTGTTTTAAGACGAAAGGTTGAATGAATAACAACCCAAGGGCGTGCCTCAAGAGCCATTCATTCGAAGATCCAAGGAATGCTAGACTCCAAAAATCTCCTCCTTTCGTTATTTGATTAAGAAAGTGTTTGAAATGGGTTGAATCGGATTGGTTACGAAAAGAAGTGAGGATCGATACTAGTCCCTAGGGGTGCTCCTAGTAACGAAACCTCGAGATGTACAAGTGTGCGTTTGATGGCGAGGCAAAAGGCGCTCGACTTACGATTGGGCTCGATGGCGCATCGAGGTCTGGTTTGGAAATGGTTTAGTTGAAAAGGTCGAAAGATTGAATGAATGACAACCCAAGGGGCGTGCCTCGAGAGCCATCCATACGAAGACCCAAGGAATTCTAGATTCCAAGAATCTCCTCCTTTCGAAAGTTTGATTGAAGATAAAAGGTCTCCAATTTAGTGTATTTAGATTAAGTGTATGAACAAAGAAGATTGTTAGATAAACATGAATATGAATATGATATGGCCAATATGAATAGTATGAATAAAAAATATAATCGAGATAGTATTTGACGAAAAATAAACAAGATAATGATTAATCGGGTGAATCAGGAAATAAAAGGTGACGACCTTGTCTTAATCAAGAACTCTAAAAAAGGTTCCATGATGTTTAAGACCTTCATTGATCGGAAATGAAAAGAATATAGTGCAAAGTAAAATGTGAAATAAAATTGAAATCGAAGAAAAGTCTCATCTTAACTGACAAAATTTGGTTTTAGATGTTCATCGACCCATAAAAAATGAAAAGTAAAAGTGGAAAATAAAATCGGTCTCGTCTTAATCAAGGTCTTTAATCTTAGATCGATAAGCTATAATTTTTGACTTTCATTGACCGATAAAAGAATAAAAAAGGGTGGCCTCATATAAATCAAGATTTTGAATCGATTTCAATAAATCAACTTAATCAAGATTTTTTCATATCATCGGCCCTAAAAAAAAATAAGAATCGAAAATAAATTAAAGTTGAAGATCGAGGTAGAAATGAAAAGTGAATATAAATCAAGAAATAAATATAAACCAAATGATAACCAAAAATGTAATTAAAAAAGAAAAAATATTAACAAAGATATTTAAGAATAATTAACAAAAATATTAAACAAATTTCTTTTTTGACAAAGTTTATAACAAAATGATACTAACAAAGATTAACCCAAAATAAATAACATAATAATTATTAAGATATTTTCAAAATAGTACTAACAAAATAATAATTAACAGATATTTTTTAACAAAATAATTTTAAAGAAGAGTTTAATGAAAGTTGAAGGAAATAATTAACAAAATCCTAAAATTAAATTAATAATCCTAAAATTATAATACTAATCCTAAGGTTATAAATATTTTTCTAAAATTTAAATTATTAACCCTGAAAATTAAAATACTAAATCTAAAAATTAAAATTATTAAATTTAAAATCTAAACACTCAATCTAAAATAAAAAAAAAAAACTAAATCAAATATTAGAAAATTAAAATAACTAAAAAAAACTGTGGTAAAAAAAAAGAACTGGGCTTGAAGCCCGTACCTCAAACTTACAGCCCCATGGGGCGCCTCATATGAAATAAAAACGGGTCAGAAGACCCTTGACCCGACCCGGTATGATCATAAGAGGGTTAGGAAAACCCTAAATTCATTAGCAATGTTCAAATCGTTCCAAAAAATTGGATCAGAAAGAAAAACACGCTCAGGGGAAGAAGAGCATGTTCAGCACATAACACCCCTTCTTCCCATTCGCAAATCCCTCGCCCTCTTCACTCAAACCGATTCTCTCCCTCACGGTGGCTGGAAGATGAATGAACTAGGGTGGTTGTTGGTCGATTGGTGTCGAGTAGATTGATTATTGAAGGTGAAGAAGAAATTCAGTGAATTTTCAAGTTGTGGATGCGTATGGATGAAAGTTGGGAAGCATGGATGGAAGTTGGGAAACAGAGAGAGGATCTGTTCCAGGTTATTTCTCTTGTCCTCTCCTTTTCGACGAGTTCCTTCTCCCTCTTTTAAATTCATTTCAAAATTTGTTTTTTCCAATTCTCAATTTCTCTGTTTCTGTTGGTTGTTGTAAGGTTGCAGGATTCAGGCTTGTGTTGGTTTAGCAGGTCTGTTGTCTGTTGTTGCATTGATGCAGAGTTTGGCATTTTGTTTGCAGGCCTGTGATGTATTGCTGAATTTTTGTTGTGTCACTGTTGCTTGAGGTTGTATATGTAGCAGAATTTTTCAGTTGGTGTTGAAATGTCATTCTCAATGTTGCAGTTTTTGATTTATTTGGAATTACTGCTGAAAATACCTTTTGGTGCAGGTTTTTTTCTTTGTAAAAATGAGGAAAAGTGGTGTGCAGAGTGTTGCTTGTTGGTGTAGGTGTGCAGAGTTTTGCAAGGCTTGGAGTGTTATGCGCATGGCTTGGAGTAGTGGGCTGACCATTTCCTTATTTTTTGCATATTTGTTGTATTGGTTTGAAAAAAAAAAGTGTAATGGGCTTGGTCTTGTAAATTGAACTCTCTTTTGTTTTTTTGCAAAGCTAAAATGGGCTCATTTGGGTCTTTAATAGATCCTGAATTAATTATTTGAAATGGTGAGAAAGTGGATACTAAAAATAAAAAATGGATAGTTGATTTGGCTATGGATATATGGAAAATGAAATGGATAAAATATGGATAGTCTAATGAAATTTTGGATTGAAAAATGGGTATTTGGAAATGGATAGGAAATGGATAGTAAATGGATAATAAAATGAAGTGGAATGAATGGATTGAAATGAATTATGGATGAAATGGATTGGGTTTAAAAATGATCTAAAATGAATGGAGAAATGGGTTGGTAAATTGGTTTAGAAAATGGATAATAATGGATGTGGACCAATATCTCCAACAACACGTCCACGAAATCTCGACTTTCAACTCAAACTCAATCTTGTCTTCTTCCACAAACCTCTGATTAATTGAACACAAATGTCATGAACCTTAACTGAAAAGTGAATTGGTCTCTAATGACTATCAACCATAAAGCACTATGAACTTGGCACGGCCTGATAACAAACCCTAATTGAATTTTTTAACCACACACCATTGAATCGGGAAATACACTCTTGCCTGATGGTCTTGAAATAAATTTTCTTGTCTGGCCCAGAGATTTTAGGTCAAGACTATATGAACCTCTACTAATACACACATCACCGTCCTGATAGCCCCCAATGATCCTGAGTTTATTCAAGCAGAAATAACATACATTTTTTGGATTTTCTGAATATGGTTAGTGGATGGAAGTACAAATGAAAATATACACGGGTAGGACAAATTTGGGGTATGACAGCTGATCATAAGAGAAGGTGAATAGAAGAATCTTTGGAGTATAAAAGCTATTCTCAAGGGTTTTGATCTCATTTTGGGGTTGAAGGTGAACTTCCATAAGAGTAGGCTTATTGGTATTAATGTGAGTAGTCATTTCGTTTGGCTGCTTCTAATTTTTTATCATGTAAGATTGAAAAGTGAACCTTAATTGAAAAGTGAATTGGTCTCTAATGACTATCAACCATAAAGCACTATGAACTTGGCACGGCCTGATAACAAACCCTAATTGAATTTTTTAACCACACACCCTTGAATCGGGAAATACACTCTTGCCTGATGGTCTTGAAATAAATTTTCTTGTCTGGCCCAGAGATTTTAGGTCAAGACTATATGAACCTCTACTAATACACACATCACCGTCCTGATAGCCCCCAATGATCCTGAGTTTATGCAAGTAGAAATAACATACATTTTTTGGATTTTCTGAATATGGTTAGTGGATGGAAGTACAAATGAAAATATACACGGGTAGGACAAATTTGGGGTATGACAGCTGATCATAAGAGAAGGCGAATAGAAGAATCTTTGGAGTATAAAAGCTATTCTCAAGGGTTTCGATCTCATTTTGGGGTTGAAGGTGAACTTCCATAAGAGTAGGCTTATTGGTATTAATGTGAGTAGTCATTTTGTTAGGCTTATTGGATTTTCTGAATATGGTTAGTGGATGGAAGTACAAATGAAAATATACACGGGTAGGACAAATTTGGGGTATGACAGATGCCCCTATCTAATTGGCTTGAACCCGAGAAAATGAACAGCTGCAAAGCGCTTATTTTAAGGGTAGAAGTCAATCAGATATAAGAATGCCCCAAAAATTTGTCTCACAAAGGTAAAGTGTTGTAGAGTAAGAGATGACAGAATGAGGCAGCGGTGTCCAAATTGAACAAAATAACCTGAGATCCTTTGGGTGGTCGAAGCAGCACCTTATTCATTAAGGTTCTCCGATGATACCAAAGTTGTATCTTTGCAAAGGCATGAGATTGTCTGGGTTGTCGAAGCATTCCCTTATCCATTAAGGTTCCTCGATGATACCAAAGCAGTATCTCTGAAGGCAGACGATTCTCTAGGTCGTCGAAGCAGTCCCTTATCCATTAAGGTTCTTCGATGATACCAAAGCAGTATCTCTGAAGGCAGACGATTCTCTGGGTCGTCGAAGCAGTCCCTTATCCATTAAGGTTCTTCGATGATACCAAAGCGGTATCTCTGAAAGGCAGAGGATTCTCTGGGTCGTCGAAGCAGTCCCTCATCCATTAAGGTTCCTCGATGATACCAGAGTAGTATCCCTGCGGTAAATTTGCTGGGAGGTAGTTGAGTAAGATTCCTGTTGGAGGAAATGTGCTGGCTCTACAGGGGAAGGCTCACAAGAAACTTTCTAGGGTAGCCTTTGCTTGGGGAGCACTGACAACAGCTGCTGGGGATTATCATTATCAACTGCATGCTTGAAGAATGACTTGCTGTGGAATATGACTTCCTAGAGCACGTGCGGGGTATCAACTCTTTTTAGAAGAATACTGCCGACTTTGATGGAGGACTGGCCAAGATGCTTGCGAACTGATCCTGGATCCTGCTATGATATGTTGTTGGGGGATAGATATGCCATGCATTGCATGATGCACTGAAACACACACTAAGATGCAACTGCTAGGGAATCTAATGCACGTATGATATGATAGTGCTTGATATGATTATGTAATGTTATGCTAGCATGTTATGCACATGACGATGCAAATGATCAGGCGCGCTGGGGATAGGTTTCCTTGTCGTGGGTATCACCAGGGATTGGGTTTGGTAATCGCCAAGTGAAATTGGACTTTGGTTAATTTGGTGTTATGAGGGTGCCAACGACGGTGGACTTTTACTGGTTGCCAATGAAGACTAGACTTTGGGTCAAACTTCCAGACCAAAACTGGATTGGAGGATAGATTACCAGATGAGAACTGGTGTTTAATCTATTTTGTTTGTCAGACGGGAACTGACTTCTGGATAGTCTACCAGACGAGAACTGGTGAGAAAAGGGGATTTGCCAGACGAGAACTAGACCTTTTAATAATTTGTCAGATGGGAACTGGACCTTAAAATGATTTTCCAGACGAGAACTGGACCTTAAAAGATTTGCCAGATGAGAACTGGACCTTAAAATGATTTGCCAGATGAGAACTGGACCTTAAAAAGATTTGCCAGACGAGAACTAGGCCTTAAAATGATTTTCCAGACGAGAACTGGGCATTAAAATATTTGTCAGACGAGAACTGGGCCTTAAAATGTTTTGCCAGACGAGAAATGGGCATTAAAATGTTTGCCAGACGTGAACTGGACCTTCTAATGATTGCTAGACGAGAACTGGACCTTTGGATTGCCAAGCTAAATTGGACTTTGGTGTCAAGTCTTGCAGTATCAGGCTTTGAGATGTCAAATCTTGTTGGATGGTTAGGCTTGAGGTATAATGCACATGTCTATGCAATGAGCGAAGCGACATGACTAATGCATATGAGCGATTTATGCAATGATATGAAGGTTTCCAAGGATGCCCCAAGAGAGGATAATGGATGGATTCCTATGCAGCAAGGTCCCTTGTCAGAAGGAAGGCAAAAGGTTATTTGTGGGGGTGATAGCATGATTCCCCAACACTTATCTTGAACTCAAAGGTCACTTGACGGAGTTCGCTTGAGCAGATTGAAAGGAACAGAGAGATTTGCCCCTGTTTAGCTCATCATGCCCCGGTCTGGGCTTATGAAGAATCTCTCCTTGACAGGAAATTGGAAACAACTATACCATGAGATGATCTCGAGATGGCATGCCCCAGAATTCCAAGTCGTGAAAGGATTTGTCCTTGAAAGGAAAATTCAGAAGCAGATGTACCATGAGATGAACTCGAGATGGCGTGCCTCAGAACTTCAAGTCGTAAAAGGGGTTTGTCCTTGAGCGGAAAATTCAGAAGCAGATGTACCATGAGATTACTCGAGATGGCATGCCTCAGAATAATTGTACCATGAGATGGACTTGAGATGGTTTGTCCCATAATTCCAAACCATGAAAGGATTCTTCCTTGATTGACTGGCTCTTGGAGTATTTGGCCTCGACGTACCCTTGAGGTAGCTTGCCCCAGAATGAGCGTTGGAGCGACTTAACTTGTGTTGATTGAACATTGGAGGGGTTCTCCTTTAATCAAAAGAACCTCTGGGTGGTCTGCCCCTGGTTGGTAGAGTCTTGAGATAATTCACCATGTTCAACCTGATTCCTGAATGATTTGACCCATAATCAACTAATGCTTCAGGGACTTGCTTTAAATTGACTGATTCCATAATCATTGGATGTCCATGCCCCTGTTCCATAGGGTTATGAGGTGTTTTCAATTCCTGCCAACATTGTTGAATGACCCAACTCTCTTTGATTGCTCCTTGTTGGAATTTCCTTGATGTCAAACACTGACTTGCAGTCAAAATTGTTCGTTCACAAATGGTAATTTTAATGTGATGCTCATGCAAGTTTTGAAAATCAGTCATTATTAGAATGATGTGATAGTGTGTGAGGGATGGACCATTAGTCCAAACGTGGTGCTGATTTAGCTGGTGTGAAAGATATAGCAAGAATATGACACCAATTCAGAAGATTAACAAATCTCTAGGAGTCAGTTTACGCAACCTTGCTGTGGTATGCTTTCAGAATAAACCCCGCCTCAATTAGGTCTTTTGAGGGTTATAACGTGGTCTGGTTCACGGTTATTTAAATAAAGGATATAAGGCTCAAAGTTTGATTTGTACCCACCCCTTCTTCGTGATGATCTCCAGTCCTACGTTCAGTTAAACCTGCACATGTTTGTATTCCAAAAGGGTTGACGGTTCAAGGTATGCTTGAAATGGCAGTCACCTTATTTTGCTTTTGTTAAGGATGTCAGTAACTCTTTATTTTTGATACGGTGGTCACTGCATCTTATTTTTATTGCTTGAGGATTTGAGGACCTCTTTCGTTTTTTTGAATTTTTTATCCCTAATTTTTGCATGGACTGATTTCTCTTTTTGAGTCCATTGGGATTGCCTTGATTTTTGCCTAAGTCGTTCTTTTACGGTATTCGACTTAGCAGGCTCTTGACTTTTTTTTATTTTCTTTTTGAGTCAGGCTTGTGACTGCCAAGTCATTGGTCATTGAGGAATAACCGTCTTAGCTTCTGCATGATTCGAGTGTGTAATCAGGTTGACTGAACACTACCATGCCCCAGGTTGAGTGTAAGGTTTTGGAAATCCGAAGGAAACTTCTACTTATAGGCTCGAAGTTGTTAACTAGGGACTAACTCCTTATCTCTCCAGTGTTTGGGAATTTGAAACAATGCCTATACATCCTTGGCAGGATTCTATCCGAAAGCATACCATCAGCAATTATGGGTACTTCGTTTTCGTCATCCTCCCTCCAATATTTGCTAGACAACAACTTGGTAAAAATAAAAGAAGAGAGGTATATAGATGAATATATTTTTTGCTTTTTGATATAAGTGAAGAAAAATGAACGAAAATGACGTGATTAGTTCAAAAAAATGCATGATCACTTCATTAATATTACCATTCAAAATAAACAATGTTCAAAACAAGTAGCATTTAATCATAAAGAATTTACATATGCGAATGATAAAAACAATGGTTGCCAGTATTTGAGGAAAACTTCCTGTCTGAACCACTGGCTCTGAACCACTGGCTGCCTCTTGAAGTCTTGGAACTTATTTGGGCGAGAAGCTGACGTGCATAATCAAGTCCCCTTCTTGAAAGGATATGTACTTCTTGTCAATCAACTGTTGCACCTTGGTTTGAAAAGCTTTGCAATCTTCAGTTAAATGCCCCATGGATTCAGCATGATATTCACAATGCGCATTGGGACTGTACCCAGGCGGGTATGGTTTTGGAAACGGCTTGATAGCTTTGGGCTCTACCAGTGAGTTTCAGACCAGATGCGGTAAGAGTTGATTGTACGACATAGGAACTAGGTGAAGAGGGGCAGTCCTTCTTTCTAAGTTGTTTCAAGGCCTATGTTGATTCTGATGATGATTCTGATATCCTTGACCACGAGCTCGTTGATTTGCACGAGGAGAAATCATGGGTTTCTGGTATAACACCCTAGGATTGATAGGTTGCCCATAAGGATGATATGGCGCTGACAATGATAACTGCCGAGAAGCTGAAGGGCCATAAAGTCTTGCTGGTGTACCTTGAGAATACTCAACATTTGCTATGACTGCATCAATTTCATTGTCCTCTTCCTCTTGGGGATTGTTGAAGGATTCAGACATCTTGGACTTGTTTAGCTTTGAGGTAACTCTCGATGAGTTCTCCTACTATTATAAGGTCAGAGAAGCTTGAGAATGAACTGCCAGTCATTCTTTCAAGATAGGTGGCATGCAGACTGTCCAAGAACATGTCAATCACTTCTTTATCCAGGAGTGGTGGTTGTACCCTGGCTGTGAATTCTCTCCACCGTTGTGCATAGTCCTTGATGGATTCACCGCTCTTCTGAGATAGGTTTTGCAACTGCATGCGACTGGGAGCCATGTCCAAATTGTACTCATATTGCTTTAGGAAAGCATTGGCTAAGTCTTTCCTTGATTGGATACAGCTTCTTTCTAAATCCATGTACCAATTCAAAGATGCACCACTTAAACTGTCTTGAAAACAGTAAATCATCAACTTGTCATCGAGAACATGAGAAGTCATCTTTCGGCAGAACATCACCAAATGACGCTTTGGACAACTTAGACCAGTGTACTTCTCGAAGTTGGGTACTTTGAACTTCAGAGGAATTACCAGGTCTGGCACTAGGCACATATCAACAGCATCGAGCCCAGAAGTATCGCGCGCTTTCATAGCTTGAACTTTCTCTTTAAGGGCACAAAACCTTTTCTCCATGGACTCAGACATCGACATCATCTGAGACTGAGCAGGGATGTTCACTTGTGGAGGATGATCACCAGGTAGATGATCATACAGTGGGTTAGTCGACACAGTGAAACCTGATGAGGGGTCAAAATCCTTCATCCCAGTATGTTGAAAGTTATCCTCTGACATAGCCATCACCACTTTCAAATTGTCTATGCTCCTCTTATCTCCGCTTGAACTTGCTTTAAATGCTTTGCGGCTACCACAGGTCCAGTATGAGCGTCGGGAAATCAGCTGGCAGGAAATGGACATAGGATCAGATGAGTTTTGGTTGGAAGGGTATGCCATGCAAACGAGATGTAAACAAATGCAATGCAAGCAGATCCAGGATCCAAGATATCACAAGTAACTTCCCAATCCTCATAACAGGTAGGCTTTAAGAGGATAGTTCTAGATTCTTTACCCAGAAACCCACTCACGGGATAGCTCTTATGTTGATGGATAAGGTTCCCTAGGATTACGGACACTAATTGCATCAACACCATGCAACAGGCTAGCTGCATTGTGACGGGAAGACGAAAAGGTCTCTCCTGAGTGTAGTCTTCATCGAGAAGCGAATCCTCGGAGACTAACACTAATGACCACCAAGATAGAAACTGGTGCTAAGAGTGGGTCCCAGAGTCACGGACCCTTCACGAATCAAGTCGTGCAACATGCTAGCTGCATTACAACAAGATCTACGAAAAGGTCTACTCTAGGGGAAGCTTTCATGCTAGGCACACAAGGAGCGAGTCCTTGGGGACTAACACTAATTACTTCCAAAATCTAAACTAAGTGTTCTCTCTTCTTTTTCCAAGACTCGGGTATAGAGCCTTACTTGTGATATCAACCCAAGATCCAATAGATAAATATGATAAACAACATATAATAAAGAGAGAGCAGCACAAAGCAAATAAAGAAGTAATAGGAGAAAACAAACAAGAAGAAATTAAACAAGCGAAGCTAACACTATCGAATCGAGTCAAGTTAGGCTTGACTCTCTCTAGCATAAGGCAATGCGTGTCCCCAGCAGAGTCGCCATCTGTCGTACCTCAAAAAATACGATCCTCGCGATAGACGCGGAAAAAACTGTTCGAAACAGAGTCGCCATCGAACTTTATTTATCCCAAAGAGGGAAAGGAAAATATCCATAAAACCTTTAAAGGGAGAATAAGAACATGGTCGTCACAACCAAATTAGGGTTCGAGAGTCGATTACGCAAAGGGAAGGTGTTAGCACCCTCTACGTCCGTTGTACTCAACGGGAACCTCTTGATTCGATTCGGGAGAAATGTTAGCTTAGTTTGTTTGTTTTCTTCTAAGGTAGATATAGTTTTCTAAGGGGAAAATGGGTGGTTTTTTATTTGTGTGTGTCATACCCCAAATTTTGACCACTAAGATTTCCCATCATTGTGCAAATCATCATCACAATATGGATGAACCATCATGCCTCATCAAATGCCTCAAGGGTTGTTGAGCATTCACTACAATCAAAATTAGGGTTTTAAGCCCTCTCTGAGTGCTTAGACAAAGGATCAATCAAGGAATGACATAATCTTCAACTTTTCTAACCTCTCAAATGTCCACAAGGGATCAAGAGGACTCCCACTTTAAGGATTAAGCACAAGGTTGCTCCCTTCCAGGTGGATCAAGCCTCAAGATCGCCAGTGTCACCAAATTAGGGTTTGGTCGACCAGGGCCTCCAGATGAAATTTTTCATCTGGGCACAAGCCAATGCTTCAAAACATAACCTAATATACTCCATCGAACCTCATGTACCCAAGCATCAAGTCAATTTGACCTCAGGGGATGCATACATCAAAAATCAGGAATTAGGGTTTCTTGACCTAATTCACCCCTAAGTTGACTTTTGGGACAAATCATGAACCAAGACCTAAAGACATGATTTGGGGGGCTTTAATATACTATATTGATCCATTTGCAACAATGGATTAATCCAAGACGCTTGAGCAACAAGTCTCAATTTCATCTGCACCACAATTAGGGTTTCGCGAGGAAAGTCAACTGTAACTTTGACTTTTGACCAGGACATGCTCCCAAACCCTAAGACATGATTCAATATACCCTATGACACCCATGGAACATATCCATCAAGTTTGATTTAGGTCAAGGACATGATTTCCTGAAGAATTGCACAGTTTGGAATTCATCTGATAAAAAGTCAACTGTGTACAAAAGTCAACTTTGACTTTTTGAGATTTTTTACCAAAATGGATTTTTAACCCTAAAATGATGTTAATGTATGATTTGAATCATCATTCATCAAGAAAAATCAAAGAAAGTGGGATAACTTGTAAAAGGGGTAACCATAAAAACTTAGAAAAAAATCTAAGTTATGGAAAAAGTGACACTAATGTGCCAACTTTGGAGGACCATAACTCCTAAACCACAAGGCCATTGTTCCCCATTCAAAGCTTGATTTTTAGATCACATTGTCCTCTACAAAAGCTTCATACTGACCTATGTCCAAATTCCTCATGGATTTTGAGTTATGGAGTGATCAAAATCAAGAAAAGTCACTTTGTTCCAACACTTAGTGAAAATTTCACTAAGTCAGAATCTGCCTTTACTTTTTTCCAAATGTAGGGGGATTTTTCACTTGGATTCAAAAGAGATCAAAACCAAACATGTTCAAACAGTTGTTGTATCATGTAAGGGCTTTCCAAAATGGCCAATAACATTACCAAATTCAATTTGAGCTATGAGATATGACATTGGCAAGATGCCTTGCGGAAATTTGCCAAGGCAAGGCAGATTTTTGCACTTTTGGTCGATTTGCCAAAATCAGCCAATTCCAAGCCTTGTCATCACTTTAGACACATCTGAGGATTGAATCTAAAGGGGACAATCACTGAGCCAAGCCTCCAAAGTCTTTGGAACAAGAAATAGCATGTTGAACCTAGAATTGCCAAAATAGGGACAAGACTCCAATTTTGGACTGGAGAATTCAATGGAAGCATCAAGGTGGCATGGACTGGGCCATTCTCAACTGAATTCAGTCAAGACTTATCCAAGACCAAGGGAACCAGCAGCCTGTGCCCTAACCTCTAGTCAATGGCTAGAGGAGACTTGGATTTTCATTTGCCAACATTGGCCAAACCTACTCATCAGTTGCCATTCACTATTCCTTGCAAAAAAAACTTGCTCTACTATAAATAGAGCTCAATTGTGATTAGTTTGAGTACACCAAAGCCATCAAACAGATGCTTTCCTCAAAATCTCTTCTTTCACTCCAATTTTGCCTTCTAAGGCAAGTCACTATCGGGTTTTGAGTTTGAGAGCTTTTCCAATCAAACCAATCACACACACACCTCATATACATCACATATGAGATGATCAAACACTTAAACAACAACTGGAACACTGATTTCTCAGAATCACCAGTCAATTGCTCAAGGTTTTAACCAAGTTGCAGTTGAGATGCCATGAAGTGATCCAGCCAACTTCAATCAAGTCCAAGCATTCAAACACACTCCATAGGGTGTAGGGAAGCTGTTCAGATCATCACAACTCATCTGTAATACCTCCAACACAAATCACGATCACCAGCTGCAAGTGGTAAGCATGAGCTCTTCTAACTCTATGATCCATGCAATTTTTGCTGCACAATAATTTGGCCATATGTTCATAATCATGCATGGAATGTTTCCCCTCAATTAATTGCATTGTTTGAACCGTGTATAAAAAATCCCAGCCTTCATGCAGAATCTAGGGTTCTTGAGGATTGTTCATGATTTCTTGTTTTATGTTTAATTTAAATGAAATTAATTGTCATAGACATGATCGTGAGGTTGAAACGAGTTGATTGGTATGTGAATTGCATGATATGATTAAGTATTCAGTGAGATTGGATAGAAAATGTAAATCTGAGAAACTCAGAACACGCGCGTGTTCTTGCCCTTGTTCTTGGCGCCATTTTCCAACATTTGAATATTTGAATTTTGTGATTTTTATTTAATTGATTCAAAAATTAATTTCTCTCTGAGTTTTAATGATTTTGAGTTGATTCTTTTTTTAATAATTCACAAAAATGTTGAAATATTTTATTTTCCCAAAAAATCCCAAAAATATTATTTATTTCATATAATTTATATTTTTGCAAAGAATTAATATTTTAATTGTTTTTGACATTTAAAATATTTTTTTCCTCTTGATTTTGAAAAGATTAATGACTTCTAATCATTTTGTAGGTCAAAACTTGATTTTTAAAACATTAATCCAAGATCATAATTTGTTTCCCACATGTTAAACAATTTTTGATCATTTTAATTGAATTTTTATTCAATTAAAATACATTTTGGAAATAAATTAGGGTTTTTGATTAATTCAACCCTCACAAATCATTTTCAAAAACCTTTTGGGCCTCTAATAGAGTGTAAGACCCAACCCTTTGTAAACACAACCTTTTTTTGGGCCTCACTTATGGTATAAGTCCCGTTGTATTTCAAAAAGTTCGACGCGATCATCGTCTGTTGAAAAATAAACCTTGGGCCTACCCTTGAGTAGTAAGACCCATTTCTTTTCTTTAAAACTCTTTGGGCCTTTATTAGAGTGTAAGACCCAACCCACTTGTACAGAAACAATTTTGGGCCTCACTTATTGTATAAGTCCCTCTGTACTTTTTTAAATTCGGCACGATCATCGCCAGTTTAAAAATAAACCATCTGGGCCTCTCCTTGAGCTATAAGCCCCATTCAAAACTTTTGGGCCTCTAATAGAGTGTAAGACCCAACCCCCTCTTAACCAAAACCATTTTGGGCCTCACTTATTGTATAAGTCCCTCTGCGTTAAAAGAAAACCTCGGCGCGATCGCCATTTTTAATGAAAAACCATCTGGGCCTACCCTCGAGTAGTAAGACCCATTTCTTTTCTTTAAACCTTTTGGGCCTCTATTAGAGTGTAAGACCCATCCCTTTGTACAGAAAGCTTTTGTGGGCCTCAGTCACTTGTATAAGTCCCTCTATACAAATTTAACAGTACAATCACTGGTAAAACCCTGGGCCTCTCCTTGAGCTGTAAGCCCCAAATCTTTCTTTTTCAAAGCACTTTCTCCTTTGATTTTGAATATACTGTTGTTTTCAATCTGTCTTTGTTGAACAACTAACCAAACAACATGGAAGCTCTACAACCGAGTAAGTGTTTATACGCTTTTATTTACTGCTTTCATATACATATAACTGTATTGTCGGGCTGTTTCGCTGTAAGTCTTCTTTCATAAACTCATATCAACTGTGTAATAATAGTATAGATATTTAGAGTTTCCCCGTCAACTACGTCTAGAACTAGGTAAAGTCGTTTCGTTTAGTCGTAGAAATAGACAGCTAGATCCCCAATAGGATCACCAGATACAGTCTTCTCTTCGGCTGTCCTCATTAGGGATTGTCAAGAAACTCTACTCCCAGAGATGAATGTATTCTCCGTGAATGGCATCTTTGAGTTTCTTCCAAATTCTCGAACTTTCCTGGCTTGATCTATTCCTTGTGAATAGCCTGTCTTGAATTTCTTGGGGTTTGGGGACCCACGGGCTTCTTAAAAGCATCGGCCTCCTCTTGGGCATCGTACAAGGACCCACCGACTTCCTAAAAGCAACCCCCGCCTTCTCTTGGGCTTAGTACAAGGACCCTACGGCTTCTTAGAAGTATTCACAGCCTCCTCTTAGGCTTCGTATAATGATCTCTTCCTCCGGGAATGATAGCCTCCTCTTGGGCTTCGTACAAGGACCCGTCGGCTTCTTAAAAGCTTCCAGCCTCCTCTTGGGCTTCGTACAAATTGTCCCGACGACCTCCCAGAGGTATAGGAATAGAAATCAGTCATCTTAATAGAGCAGTCCTTTCTAAGAGTCTACTACTGTTTCTCAAAGCATAGTACAAAAGATGAAACTCTAGACTTGGACAGTCTAATTTTCTTGAGCCTCAAAGACATTCTCAAGTAACCCCTTCAAAAATAGGAAGGAAACCCGTAGACTCGGACAGTCTCAATACCCTTCGGATTTCCCACTTCCTTAAAGAACAGGAAATATCCCTGATCCTCGAATCAAAATCCCTGAGGGCCAACATTACTCATATAAGAACTGATTTTCTCTTTAAATCAGCATACTGGATCTGTCACTCAACTGAAACAGCAACCATAGCCTCCTCTTGGGCTTTGTACAATGATTCTCCTCAGCGGAGTCAAACAACGTTTAGCCTCTCTCTCGGGCTTTGTACGAGACACATAAGAGACTCCCTCGTTGAGTCAATCACCCTTCCGCCTCCATCTCGGGCTTTATACGAGATACAAAAAAGTTCTTATTGAGCCAAACAAATTTCAACCACCATATCGGGCTTTGTACGAAATACAAAAAATACTCTCTTGTTGAGTATAAAAGATCCTCTTGTAGGATCAACCCCTTTTAGCCCCTCTCTCGGGCTTCGTACGAGACATAGAAACTCCCTCTTGTTGGGCCCATAGCCTCCTCTTAGGCTTTGTATAAGAAAACCACTGGTTGATCCAATCAACCTTTTAGCATCAAAATTGTGCCTCGTTCACAGTACACAAACATCAACAACTTCTTCCCCGTCATATAATCGCTGTAAGCGGCAAGCCTCTGGATCATCTATATCCATGCCACTGTCCCTCTTTTAGCATGAGAAATTCCTAAGGAAAGATAGCATTGCTCTACACTGAGTTAAAGTCTTCTCCTTCAGGTTAAAATCCCCTATAAAGGAAATTATGGCATTGCCAGATTCACACATCCCGGTTAAAGTAATTCTCCTTTATAAAATAGTTGTGACATACAATCTCCTCTTTAGAGATGACAAATTCGCTCTAAAGTCAACACCCTTTTAGCTTCACATCTTGGGCTTTGAACAAGATACAAATAGACTCTTCAGCTTCACATCTTGGGCTTTGAACAAGATACAAACCACCTTTCGCTTCATGTCTTGGGCTTTAAACAAGACACCAAAACAACCATTTCCTCCCATAGAATAGGAGGAACTACGAACGCTCTGATTTCCCTGTTTTAGTAAACGGGAATACGTAGGCATAAGATTGAAAGAAAAGATCTTAGCGAGCACACTAAACAAAAACCCAAAATCCCATACTTTCATATATCCGTCCTAATATCTAAACCTCCCACCAATTGACCAAACACCACTTTTAAACAAAATACACCCAATAGAGACCCTGAATCTTTGTAGCATCTGTAACCTAACAGACCGCTGTTTAACCTCAGTTTGCAAGCAGGGTTAATTTGAGACATCTATTTCCCTTCCTTCATCAGCTTTAATAGGATAAAAAATGAATTAAGCTATAGATACCAAAGAGCGGTAGTGCTTCGCAACCACATCCAAAAATCGCTCGCTACAGAAAAATGGCGACTTCACTGGGGACATGGCGACTCTGCTGGGGACGTGTCATTAGGATCTATCTCACCTCTGTAGCGAGATCTTGTTCTCTTCCCATATATTAGGTGGAAAACTTTAAAAATGGCGCCCACCGTGGGGCTCTTCTAACCTTTTTCTCTTCTCTTGTGTGAAAACCATAGATTGGGGCTTCCGCCGGGGAACCCATTTTCTGTCAGGAACGTAGGATTCATAGCTTTAAAGGTCTAGGATGATTAGGAAAAATATATATATTGCTTTTCCTAATTGATATATGTGTTTATTTTTCTGCTAATGGGAATGCGTGTGATGCAGCATGTGGAAAGATTGAGTATACACTTAAGATAAGTGATGGCGACGAGGTCGACCATCAACCTCAGTGGAGGCTTCCCAATGCAACCCATTCCCTCTCACAGGCAATGGGTCGATTGTGGTATCTGAGAAATTGAGGAGCAAATTAGTGGCGCAGAGGCTATCGGAAATAGTTGTCATGCGATGCCACCCTCTTCTGAGGACTCTTCAAAAAACATCACCTAGCACGGTTCCCGGCCCGCTGGTGTTTTCTTGACAAGAGTTGATGATGATGAGAGACAGGTACAAAAGTCACTAGTAAACCTTTGGGGATGGGTAGAGCCTTGACTCCATGACAACGACCCTTTGACCCCATGTTTTTTTTATGTTTTTGTGTGCTGCATTCATGCATTCATTTAAAAAACATTAAAATGTTCAAAAAAATTTCTCTTTCAGTCTCTATGTTTTTCAAATTAAACTAAGACTGTGATTGCAAATATCAGAGAAAAGGATTGCGCTAATAGATTTCGGTAGAAGGAGAACTCACAAGTACACCTTCAAGGTTCCAAAACTAGAGGATTTAAGAGGTTTGGCGAGAATGATCACAAACCAAGAGGCCTTCAGAGCCAAATACGGAGGCCTGCTACCTCTGTTAAGGGTCCATGTGATTGAGGGAATCATGGACGCGCTCGTTCAATTCTATGATCCGGTTTATCACTGTTTTACATTCCCGGATTACCAGCTAGCACCAACGCTGGAGGAATATTCTCATCTAATTGATTTACACATCACTGATCGAGCTCCATTTTCTGGACTGGAAGAAATTCCAAAGGATCAGACCATTGCAAGAGCAATTCATTTGGATGAGTCTGAGGTCAGGACTCACATGACTACCAAGGGTGGCATACAAGGTTTGCCAGCCCAGTTTCTGACAAAGAAATCTCTGTACTTCGCTAGTATAGGGAACGGGACTGCTTTTGAAAGAATCTTCGTTTTACTCACCTACGGGTTATTTTTGTTGCCCAACATTAATAACTTCGTCGATATCAACGCTATTAAGGTTTTTCTCATTGGAAACCCTGTACCGACTTTGCTCGCGGATGCGTATCATTCTGTACACTTAGGGAATTTGTACAGCAGAGGGGAGATCACATGTTGTATACCTTTGCTTTACAAATGGTTTATCTCCCATTTACCTAAGTCTACCGCTTTCTGGGGTCATAAGAATGCCTTACGTTGGTCGCAGAAAATCATGTCTCTTACCAATTCTGACATTGACTGGTGTAATAGGATTTATGACGGAATCAGGATCATTGACCGTTGTGGAAACTTCCCCAACGTACCCCTTATAGGAACTAAGGGAGGAATCAACTATCATCCGATATTGGTTCACCGTCAATTTGGATACCCGATGAGACACGTCCCACGGAGTGCTCATCTGGAAGGTCTTTTCTTCAAGGAAGGAGAAAATGACAGAGCACTAAAGACGGAAATAGTACACGCTTGGAAACATGTTCATAAGAAAGGACGTGAGTCTCTAGGAAAACCCGACTGTGTTTCAGTGGAGCCTTATCTCCACTGGGTGCAAACTAGAGCCCTCAAGCTAAAGATGCCTTATCCTCGTTACGGAATTCTTCCGCCGAGGGAATCTGTCATGTACTTCACGACGGAAACTGAAAAGCTTCAGGTTACTCTCAACAAAGTTCAACGGGAGAGGAGGTCTTGGAAGAACAAGTACCGCACCCTTAACGTAGAGTGCATCAAAATACAGCAACTGCTGAAAGATAAGGATGCTCTGATCGAGATTTTGGATCAACATGTTGTAGAAAATCAGGATGACCAAAGGAATTTGCTCACTCCTTTCACTTGGCAAAGGAATGACAACCCGACAACGGCTCCAGAGCCCCGGTCAAAGAAAAGGAAAATACCAGAATCAGCACCCGAATTCTCTCGGGACCCCTTAGCTTAGGTTTCTGTTTCTACACTTTGTAATCTACTGTACTTTCTTTTCCGCAATCCTTTGAATTTCAATAAAACGGGGTTTCCCCACTATTTGATATTTGCAATCTAATTGTCGAAGTTTATTTTGATTAAACCAAAAAATAATTAATATAATCATTGCATTCATCATTCTCACATCGCGTATTCTTCTTACCAACGAATCTCACATTTGTGTCTCGGTTCTAGAGTCAAACTGTCTCATTCGTACAATACTCGGGCCAATCATCAGAAAAAGATGGATGATCTCGAGGAAGAGAACAGAGAGTTGAAAGAAGAGATCGACGCTCTAAGAGAGGATATGAGAAAGCTTCGTAACGACATGCTAGCCATGGCAGAAACTCAACAACAAAGAACTGTGATCTCAGAGATCACCTCAATGCCCATAGTGGAAAAGTATGATCTTAGGTATCAAATTCCGAAAGATTGTCCCTGGGGCAAGCCTGTTAACTATATCCCAGAAGGATATGTTCCGCCGATCGCTGAAGATCAAGGAATCACAACAGAAGCCGCTGGGCCTGAAGGTTACAAACTTCGGGAAAGCGAGGATGCCAGAGGCATACTGAGGACTCCTGAAGGTTACAAACTTCGAGAAACGCCCAGATTCACGGTCGTAGTCATGGTACCACCCCCTGTGGTGCACACTGTCCCGGAAGGACAGATTCCATAGATACCTTCTGGTAGAAAGGAAACTATGTTCGACAGGATGGACAAGTTCCAGGAACAATTCCTGGAGATGCAAAAGGAGCTGCAAGCCATCCGCGGTCAGGATTTATTTGGAAAGTACGCCGCAGACCTTTGTCTGGTCCCCAATGTGAAAGTTCCGCACAAGTTCCAAGTGCTCGACTTTGAAAAATACAAGGGTAACTCTTGCCCTCGGAGTCACTTGGTAATGTATGCTCGGTGAATGTCGGCTCAGACAGAGAATCAGGACCTATTGATTCACTACTTTCAGGATAGTTTAACCGGTGCTGCATTAAAATGGTACATGGGTTTAAACCGTGCTACGATTAGCACATTCAGAGATCTTGGTACTGCCTTCGTCCAACAATACAAATACAATTTGGACATGGCACTGGACAGAGATTAACTCAGATCAATGTCACAAAAGGACAAGGAAACCTTTAAGGAGTACGTTCAGAGATGGCGTGAAATTGCCGCTCAAATTTGTCCACCTCTTGAGGAAAAAGAGATGACAAAGATCTTCTTAAAGACCTTAAGCTCATTTTATTACGACAGAATGGTTGCCAGTGCGCCCAGTGACTTCACCGAGATGGTGGGCATGGGAGTTTGTCTTGAGGAAGCCGTCCGAGAAGGACGTTTGGCAAAAGACGTTGGATCATCGAGTAGTACAAAACGATACAGTAGTGCTCTCCCTAAGAAAAAAGAGCAGGATATTGGGAATATCTCTCTCGGAAAGCAAAGGCGACATTATCAACCAGTAGCAGCTGTAATTCCTGCTATCAGCCCTGCGCCTATTCCTACATATCAACCTCAGGTTGCGCAGAGCCAACCTAATCAGTAAAGGACACAACAGCCTCTTCAGCAGGCTCGTCCTCCATATAACAATAACCGTACAACACGACCATCAGGGTTTGATCCTATACCCATGTTGTACGCAGAACTATTTTCGTTACTACTGGCTAAGGGGCACATCCAGACTAAGTCTCCTCTTATAGTACCGGAAAATCTGTCTTTTTGGTTTAAGGTGGATCAAACATGCCCTTATCATCAAGGAGGATCAGGGCATAACATAGAGAACTGTCTCAATTTCAAATCCGACGTGCAAAAGCTTGTTAGGAGCGGGCTCTTATCTTTCAAAGATACGAATCCCAGTGTTCTCACAAACCTGCTGCCTCAACATGAGAAAGCTGCAGTCAACCTGATTGAGAAAGAATTTAACAACGTCTATCAAATTCACGATGTACTCTTATTGAGGACCAATTTGGTCAAGATGCATTGTAGACAGAGTGGATATGGCCATGTGCCACCTCATAATTATCATCAATGTGATGTCTGCTCTAAAAATAATCAAGGATGTTCTGTAGTGCAAGCAGCTCTACAGGAACAGATGGATCTCGGATGGATCCAAGACCACCGAGTTCGTGGAGTTAACATGGTTTATACGAACTCCAACGTCATTCAGAACCACGATATCTGTGCAATGAATGTCAACTTGGTGGCAATGCACTCAAGGCAAAGCCAGTATCATAATCTTCCACGACACGATTACAGTTCCTATCTGACTTGCCCGGTAAATAAACAGGGATGCTCTTTCATACAAGAGGCCCTCCAGCATCAGATGGATCTTGGATGGATCCAAGACTACCATGATAGGAACCCTTATCAGATCAACATGGTTCAGATCTTCGATATTCACGTGATGAATACCAACCTGGTAGAGTTACATGCTGAGCAGGTCCGACTCGGATTCTTAATATCACACGACTATCAAAGCTGTATAGCAGGTTGCAAAAACGATCGAGGTTGTACCCTTGTCCAGGAGGCACTTCAGCACTTGTTAAATCACTGGTGGATGCCAATCTATATGGATGAAGATACTCAGCAGATTAGTATCAATAACAGGAATCCTACTCGACGTCAAAGTCAGGATGTCCGATCGATGGAAGCTAACCTAGTAAGGTTACATTGTATTCAAAGTGGGTGTGGCCAGGTGCCACCACACAACTATGACCGTTGTAGTGTCTGTTCAGAAAGTAACCAAGGGTGTTACCTTGTGAGGGCAGCTCTTCAGGGTCAGGTGGATCGTGGAGAGATTCGCCCATGTCCGGGTTCTGGACCCATCAATTGGACGTCGAACTACCTTTCCAGTCAGGTTGAGGATGTTGTCACAATCTCTGGTCGTCACTAGACCAGGGATGTTTTTGCCATCATCCCTCTACTTGACGAATCTAGAATTCCCAACCGGGAACGGATCGAGATTACTTATGATGGTCAGAAAAATCAGAAGGTTCCCATAGTCATCTATCTACCGGGACCACTACCGTATGAATCAGCTAAGGCAATCCCTTACAAATACGGTGCAACAATAGTCGAGAATGGAAAGGAAATTCCATTACCCTCCGTCGTGAATATTGTAGACATCAGTCGTGTAACACGGAGCGGTCGAATCTTCAACCGAGGAGTTGGAGAACCTAACAAGGAAAAGAAACTTTAGACAGAAGCTCCTGATCCATCAATCGGTCAATCCAGTAATCCCGACCTTTCAAAAAATAATGATGAGATGCCGAAGCTCATCCAAAGGAGTGAATATAACATTGTTGATCAGCTGTTACAGACTCCTTCAAAGATCTCGGTATTATCACTGTTACTCAGTTCAGAAGCCCACAGGGAGGCTCTACAGAAACTCTTGGAGCAAGCCTTTGTGGAACAGGATGTAACAATCAGACAGTTCGATAGCATTGTCTCTAACATCACTTCCTGCAATAATTTGGGATTTAGTGATGAGGAATTACCCGAAGAGGGTCGCCGTCATAACATGGCGCTAAATATCACAGTTAACTGCCAGGACGATGCTTTAGCCAGCGTACTGGTAGACACAGGGTCAGCCCTGAATGTTATGCCGAAGTCCACTTTGATACAATTATCATTCAAAGGCCCTCCGATGAGAACCAGCGAGGTCGTCGTCAAAACGTTCCACGGATCCAGAAAAATGGTTATCGGCGAAGTTGACCTTCCCATAACTATCGGTCCTCACACTTTCCAAGTCACTTTCCAGGTCATGGACATCCGGGCAACATACAATTGTTTATTAGGAAGACCTTGCATACATCATGCTGGAGCGGTCACTTCAACCCTCCACCAAAAGCTAAAGTTCGTTCAGAACGATCAACTTGTCACAGTCTGTGGAGAACAGGCCTTGCTCGTGAGTAACTTATCGTCATCTACTCGTGTAGAACCCGAGGAGGTTATTGGGACGCAGTTTCAAGTGCTGTCGGTGGGCAAGGACAATCAATCCTGAGGAGGAACCTCGATTTCCTCATACAAAGATGCTATCAAAGCGGTCGAGAGTACCGATACAACCGGATGGGGACAGCTTGTCATTCCTATTGACAATAAAACAAAGAAGGGTCTTGGTTTTTCTACAACCTGTACCCAGACAGCTGCTAACGATGACAGTCTTCATCCCATTCAAAACTTCTTCCACAGTGGAGGGTTCTTTCACCCAGTGTCTCAAGAAGTGCACACTATCAATGAGGAGGATCCCTTCGACACAGATGAAGAATGGAAGTCCTACCTCAACGAGGACGGTTATATGTCTCAGGAAGATGTGCCTACGTCATTTTGCTATCCCGCATAGAGTCCGAGATTTATACCACGGTCAGACGTCGAAATGATATACGGAGATTATGATCCGGAAGGATGCCGTGCTCCGCCAAATTAATTAGAGGAAGACACTCCGATGAAGGACAACTTTGACCACACCTACTATGGCCCGATGGATGGCCTGCCAATGTGGCAGCCCTACCCAGAAAACTTGGGGCAAGAAAGTCAGCCGAGTAATGAAACTCAGCTGAGTATCATTGAACAGAATACCTGTGTCCCCACCATGTCATGGGATCAACACTCAGGTCATTCTGAAACTACTCAACATGAAGATGAATTCACAACGTTTGCATGACTGGAATTCATCAACTATGCTTTTACCAAGGTCAACGTCATTGAGAGGGATGACCCCTCCAGTTCCAAAGAAATATGGGACACCTTGGGACAACCGAGTGGAAAATTCGACTTTGTGGTCAAGTACACCGCTCCCGAAAGCTCTCTTATCAGGCTCAAAGATATCCAGGCAACTGGATGGGGAGATACAGCTGAGAGCACAAATACTCTGCAAAATGCAACAGAGGAATCCTCCTACAACAACTCTGCCTGGGAGACAGATTCCAATGATCCTTCTCCAACAGAAATCAGCGTCATTTCTGAAGATAAATCGAGGAAGGTGCCAGACTTTGTGATTCACCGAGGAGTTCGCCGCCAATGGGTTTCCGTCGAGGTCCCGAAGATCGTTCATCAGTCAAAGTAATTGCCATCTTTAACCTTTCACCCTGCCCAGGTGAAACGGATGTTTTGATAGGGCTCGCTTTCTGTAAATTTCCTCTTCGCTTTGCCCAAAGCGACAGAGTTTTGTTTTATAGGGTTGTAGTTTCAAGAATCGACTTGTTCATTAATAAAATAACGTCGTTTTGTAATTTCCGCATTAATTGCTGTTTTATCTTTTCGTTTTTTAGGAAATGGTAATCCTAAAAAACAATTCAATAACAAAAACAAGCAGTAATAAAAAAAATACACTGCACACACTTTTGCATTCTCTCTATCTCTTCTAAACACGAATCCTCACGTCATGCAGATTGCTTGTTTTAAACCCAGTTGAAACATACGATCCGATGCCTTCTCCCGACTTTGGGTTCCCGATATTTGGGGATGAAGAAGAAGTTGACAACGAAATTCCAGAAGAGATCTCTCGATTACTCAGACAAGAGGAAAGGTCCATTGAACCTCACAAAGAGCCGTTGGAAACGATCAATGTGGGTTCGGAAATAAAGAGAAAAGAAATCAGGATTGGGGCACTGCTCAGTCCAACTGCCAGAGAGAGTTTGATAAAGCTTCTCAAAGAATTCCCCGATGTATTCGCTTGGTCCTATCAGGACATGCAAGGGTTGGATACCAGCATCGTGGAACATCACTTACCGTTAAGATCGGAATGTCCGCCAGTAAAGCAAAGGTTGAGACGGACTCACCCGGACATGGCCATCAAAATCAAAGAGGAGGTATAGAAACAGATCGAAGCAGGTTTCCTTTCTACATCTGAATATCCTCAATGGTTAGCCAACATCGTACCCGTTCCCAAAAAGGACGGAAAGGTCAGAATGTGTGTTGATTACAGGGATCTGAATAAGGCTAGTCCAAAGGACAACTTTCCTTTACCACACATTGACATGCTGGTGGACAGCACAGCAAAGTTCAAAATTTTCTCCTTCATGGATGGATTCTCGGGCTATAACCAGATTAAAATGGCGCCGAAAGACATGGAGAAAACTTCGTTCATTACCCATGGGGTACCTTTTGTTACAAGGTGATGCCGTTCGGCTTGAAGAACGTCGGGGCAACCTATCAAAGGGCCATGACTACTCTGTTTCATGACATGATGCACAAAGAGATAGAGGTATATGTCGATGACATGATTGCAAAATCTGAGACAGAAGAGGAGCATGTGACCCACTTGTTGAAACTATTCGAGCGTTTGAGGAAGTACAAACTCCGCTTGAATCCTAACAAGTGCACCTTCGGTGTCCGTTCGGGGAAACTCTTAGGATTCATCGTCATCCAGAAAGGGATTGAGGTCGAACCTGACAAGGTCAAGGCCATTCGATAAATGCCTTCTCCGAAAACTGAAAAACAAGTCAGAGGATTCTTGGGACGTTTGAACTACATCTCCAGGTTCATATTCCTTATGACCGCCACATGTGCGCCGATTTTCAAATTACTTAAAAAGAACCAGGATTACGTTTGGTCAGAAGATTGCCAAACCGCCTTCGACATTATTAAGGAATACCTGTTGAATCTGCCAATTCTATCACCTCCAGTGGAAGGAAGACCACTGATCATTTACCTCACAGTCCTAGAGGACTCAATGGGATGTGTACTTGGCCAACAAGACGAAACCAAACGGAAAGAGTCTGCCATTTACTATCTAAGCAAGAAGTTCACCGACTGCGAGACTCGGTACACGATGCTTGAGAAAACTTGTTGCGCTTTGGCTTGGGCAGCCAAACGTCTACGCCAGTACATGATTCGTCATACTACTTGGTTGGTTTCCGAAATGGATCCAATCAAGTATGTCTTCGAAAATCCTGCTCTCACGGGAGGAATTGCCCGTTGGCAGATGTTATTATCAGAATATGACATAGAGTACCATGCTCAGAAAGCCGTTAAAGGAAGTATTTTAGCCGATCATTTGGCTCATCAACTGATCGATGATCAAGAATCAACCGGGTTTGACTTCCCAGACGAAGATATCATGTATTTAAAAATGAAAGATTGCGATGAACCGTTACCCAGTGAAGGGCCAGAACCAGGTTCCCAATGGGGACTAATCTTTGACGAGTAGTTAATCATTATGGAAACGGAATTGGGGCAATCATTGTTACCCCTCAGGGTACCCACATTCCTTTCACTGCCAGACTTACGTTCAAATGTACGAACAACGAGGCCGAATACGAAGCTTGTATTATGGGTCTCGAAGAAGCGATTGATTTAAGGATCAAAAACTTGGACGTATACGGCGATTCAGCCTTGGTTATCAATCAGATAAAAGGAGATTGGAACACATACCAATCAGGACTGATTCCTTACAAAGACTATGCAAGAAGGTTGTTACCCTTCTTCAACAGAGTCGAGTTTCATCACGTCCCTCGTAGAGAGAATCACATGGCTGATGCATTAGCCACTCTCTCTTCCATGATTAGTGTAGGTCAATGGAATGACATACCTAAGATCGACATAATGCACCTTGAAAGGCCCGCTTACATCTTCACGATTGAAGCAGTCATAGATGACAAACCTTGGTATTACGATATCAAATGCTTCCTTCAGAAACAAGAGTACCCATCTGGGGCACTCAGAAAAGACAGGAAAACCCTCAGAAGATTGGCTGGAAGCTTCTTCCTGAGCGGTGACACTCTTTATAAGAGGAATTTTGACTTGGTCTTGCTCCGATGCGTAGACAGACCAGAAGCAGACATGCTTATGAAAGAAATTCATGAAGGATCCTTTGGCACTCATTCCCACGGACACACAATGGCGAGAAAAAATTCTGAGAGCAGGGTATTACTGGTTGACCATAGAATCCGACTGCTACAAGTACATGAGGAGGTGTCACAAGTGTCAGATATACTCCGACAAAATTCATGTACCGCCATCGCATCTCAAAGTTCTCTCTTCCCCGTGGCCTTTTTCCATATGGGGAATTGACATTATTGGCTTGATTGAACCTAAAGCTTCCAACGGACATCGGTTCATCCTGGTAGCCATTGATTACTTCACCAAGTGGGTCGAAGCAGCATCATACGCAAATGTAACCCGACAAGTGGTTGTCCGATTTATCAAAAACAATATCATCTGCTGTTATGGTGTTCCAAGCTAGATCATTACTGATAATGGATCTAACTTGAACAATAAGATGATGAAAGAGTTGTGCGCAGAGTTCAAGATCGAACACCATAACTCATCTCCCTACCGACCCAAGATGAACGGAGCGGTAGAAGCGGCTAATAAGAACATCAAGAAGATTGTTCAAAAGATGGTTGTAACCTACAAAGATTGGCACGAGATGCTACCCTTTGCTCTTCACGGTTATCGTACATCTGTCCGTACTTCAACAGGGGCAACCCCTTTCTCTCTAGTGTATGGCATGGAAGCAGTGCTCCCCATCGAAGTAGAGATCCCATCAATCCAGGTATTGATGGAAGCTAAGCTTTCAAAAGCTGAATGGTGTCAAAGTCGACACGACGAACTCAATCTGATCGAAGAAAAGAGAATAACGACTCTATGCCACGGTCAGTTGTATCAACAAATAATGAAGAAGGCGTTCGACAAAAAGGTCCGACCTCGCGTCTTCAGAAAAGGAGACCTCGTGCTCAAGAAGATACATTCGTTTCTCACTGACTCTCGGGGCAAATGGACCCCAAATTATGATAGCCCCTATGTGGTCACGAAAGCTTTCTCAGGCGGTGCCTTGAGACTTGCAACCATGGACGGAGAGGAATTTTCCTACCCCACGAATGTTGATGTAGTCAAGAAATACTTCGCCTAAACTAAAAAAAAAAACGTCTCGGTGGATTGAAAACCCGAAAGGGCGGTCCAGGCAAAAGTTAGAGACATGAAAAAAAAAATCATCCCGGTGAATTGGAAATATCAAAGTACAATCCAGGAAAAAATTAGGGATAATGGCAGGTAACTATGTTCAACAGAGGCAAGTCCCTCAGCAGCAGTTACATCATCCATCGGAGGAAAACTCCAGTCAAGGTCATCTTCGACAGAAGCTCAGGATGTCCCGAATTCAAAGTTGGTAGAAGGATAACGGTCGTTATGTTTCAACGTAGCCCTTTTCCCTGTAAATTACCATTTTCAAACTTTGTATATACTCTTTGGAATCACGCGTTTGGCGGATCTCCATCTTATCAATAAAATTTGAGCCCTTGTGCTTTTGTTTGTAATTCTTATTTGTTTTAGCTTTACAGAATGGCGTTTTAACATGATTAGCGATTCTTGAAATGAAACAAAAATGAATTTACTTGTTAAAACTTTTTCTGCTTTTAAATTAAAGATGGCAATTGCTTTTGACTGTTGAACATCGAAAGAACGTCGATTGCGTCTCCAAAGGCGTTTGAATTTCAAAGTGCAGAATCAAAGTACTCCTTCTAGGCCAGTACGCTTGAACGAAGGATCAACTATATAAGATGCGGCTTTCCCATCTGATACCCTCGGCCGAGTTCTTATCTCCTAAGCCCAATCAACGGTGTTCCCCGCAGGGACTATATCTCCTAAGCAAGGTAGAATTGCTACTTTTTTGACCAACGGTATTTCTTCGCCCCGCGATGGCCGAGTATCCAGTTATGTTCACCCGCCAGTCTATATGTCGCGTCAGTTTCGTCAGCATAAACATACATACATCATGCATTATTGATTTACATTCATATTCATATTGCATCACTATCACTCTCGTCGGTCTTATCCCCTAGTGATAACAGTCCTCTCAATCGAGTTGTCAGTTCTTTCCTCTTCAGGAAATATTGCGTCTGCACTACCTCTCTCCTCCAGTGTATCTCTGGATTAGAGTCGGCACTCGACCACTTTGATAACTTGAACCTCTAAAAAGCCAGAGAAGCTTTCTACAAATGTCACTCTTCGCCATTGAAGATGATATCCTTGCTTTCCCGGATTAAAGAAAATCCCCAGAGAAAGCCTCCTAAGCAGAGATTTGGCAGTACAGTTGCCTTTCTCTGAAAAACCGCTGATGAAAAGGTCATCGGCACCTCAAAATTGGAGCCCATCATATGGCATTTCTCCGGGAAGATCCCGAGAAAAGTATGATGTAAGACCCCAAGCGGAAGCAGTCTCTCAAGAGACTCATTTTCCCCAGATAGAGTCGACAAATGGCGTCTCCAATAGAGAAGTTTGTGCAACTCTACAACTCAGACGATTGGGCTCCCCAGCAAGTCTGACGTCACTTTTTCCACTCAAATGGCATCTCCCCAGGAAAATTCGGCGAGAAGTTTGAAGAAAACCGCTACAAATAGCGTCCCTTGTCAATAAAGTTTATTGACGGAAGAAACTGAGACCAGTTCCTTGGTAAGAAACCAGGATCGAGGGGAAGTTTAAATTAAAAACTAAGACCAGTTCCTTGGTAGGAAACCAGGATCGAGGGGAAGTTGACAAAAGAAACTAAGACCAGTTCCTTGGTAGGAAACCAGGATCGAGGGGAGGTTTATTTCAAAAGAAACTGAGACCAGTTCCTTGGTAAGAAACCAGGATCGAGGGGAAGTTTAAATCAGAAACTAAGACCAGTTCCTTGGTAGGAAACCAGGATCGAGGGGAAGTTTACTTTAGAAACTGAGACCAGTTCCTTGGTAGGAAACCAGGATCGAGGGGAAGTTGACAAAAGAAACTAAGCCCAGTTCCTTGGTAGGATACCAGGATCGAGGGGAGGTTTATTTCAAAAGAAAACTGAGACCAGCTCCTTGGCTGAAGACCAGGATCGAGGGGAAGTTTACCTTTTCTAAGCATCATCGCTTAGCTAAAGAAAATGAATGCGTAAGCTACCATTCATAACCACCATCAAAATTTTGGGTATTCCGATATTTAATCCTCTTGCACCCCGAATGACCGAATACCTTCGTCATTCACACCTTCAGGTCCAAGAAGATCAAATAAGGGCTTCTGTCATACCCCAAATTTTGACCACTAAGATTTCCCATCATTGTTCAAATCATCATCACAATATGGATGAACCATCATGCCTCATCAAATGCCTCAAGGGTTGTTGAGCATTCACTACAATCAAAATTAGGGTTTTAAGCCCTCTCTGAGTGCTTAGACAAAGGATCAATCAAGGAATGACATGATCTTCAACTTGTCTAACCTCTCAAATGTCCACAAGGGATCAAGAGGACTCCCACTTTAAGGATTAAGCACAAGGTTGCTCCCTTCCAGGTGGATCAAGCCTCAAGATCGCCAGTGTCACCAAATTAGGGTTTGGTCGACTAAGGCCTCCAGAAGAAATTTTTCATCTGGGCACAAGCCAATGCTTCAAAACATAACCTAATATACTTCATGGAACCTCATGGACCCAAGCATCAAGTCAATTTGACCTCAGGGGATGCATACATCAAAAATCATGAATTAGGGTTTCTTGACCTAATTCACCCCTAAGTTGACTTTTGGGACAAATCATGAACCAAGACCTAAAGACATGATTTGGGGGGCTTTAACATACTATATTGATCCATTTGCAACAATGGATTAATCCAAGAAGCTTGAGCAACAAGTCTCAATTTCATCTGCACCACAATTAGGGTTTCGCGAGGAAAGTCAACTGTAACTTTGACTTTTGACCAGGATATGCTCCCAAACCCTAAGACATGATTCAATATACCCTATGACACCCATGGAACATGTCCATTAAGTTTTATTTAGGTCAAGGACATGATTTTCTGAAGAATTGCACAGTTTGGAATTCATCTGATAAAAAGTCAACTTTGCACAAAAGTCAACTTTGACTTTTTGAGATTTTTTACCAAAATGGATTTTTAACCCTAAAATGATGTTAATGTATGATTTGAATTATCATTCATCAAGAAAAATCAAAGAAAGTGGGATAACTTGTAAAAGGGGGTAACCATAAAAACTTAGAAAAATTTCTAAGTAATGGAAAAAGTGACACTAATGTGCCAAATTCCTAAACCACAAGGTCATTGTTCCCCATTCAAAGCTTGATTTGTAGATCACATTTCCCTCTACAAAAGCTTCATACTGACCTATGTCCAAATTCCTCATGGATTTTGAGTTATGGAGTGATCAAAATCAAGAAAAGTCACTTTGTTCCAACACTTAGTGAAAATTTCACTAAGTCAGAATCTGCCTTTACCTTTTTCCAAATGTAGGGGGATTTTTCACTTGGATTCAAAAGAGATCAAAACCAAACATGTTTAAACAGTTGTTGTATCATGTAAGGGTTTTCCAAAATGGCCAAGAACATTACCAAATTCAATTTGAGCTATGAGATATGACATTGGCAAGATGCCTTGCTGAAATCTGCCAAGGCAAGGCAGATTTTTGTACTTTTGGTCGATTTGCCAAAATCAGCCAATTCCAAGCCTTGTCATCACTTTGGACACATCTGAGGATTGAATCTAAAGGGGACAATCACTGAGCCAAGCCTCCAAAGTCTTTGGAACAAGAAATAGCATGTTGAACCTAGAATTGCCAAAATAGGGACAAGACTCCAATTTTGGATTGGAGCATTCAATGGAAGCATCAAGGTGGCATGGACTGAGCCATTCTCAACTGAATTCAGTCAAGACTTATCCAAGACCAAGGGAACCAGCAGCCTGTGCCCTAACCTCTAGTCAATGGCTAGAGGAGACTTGGATTTTCATTTGCCAACATTGGCCAAACCTACTCAGCAGTTGCCATTCACTATTCCTTACAAAACAAACTTGCTCTACTATAAATAGAGCTCAATTGTGATCAGTTTGAGTACACCAAAGCCATCAAACAGATGCTTTCCTCAAAATCTCTTCTTTCACTCCAATTTTGCCTTCTAAGGCAAGTCACTATCGGGTTTTGAGTTTGAGAGCTTTTCCAATCAAACCAATCACACACACACCTCATATACATCACATATGAGATGATCAAACACTTAAACAACAATTGGAACACTGATTTCTCAGAATCACCAGTCAATTGCTCAAGGTTTTAACCAAGTTGCAGTTGAGATGCCATGAAGTGATCCAGCCAACTTCAATCAAGTCCAAGCATTCAAACACACTCCATAGGGTGTAGGGAAGCTGTTCAGATCATCACAACTCATCTGTAATACCTCCAACACAAATCACGATCACCAGCTGCAAGTGGTAAGCATGAGCTCTTCTAACTCTATGATCCATGCAATTTTGGTTGCATAATAATTTGGCCATATGTTCATAGTCATGCATGGAATGTTTCCCCTCAATTAATTGCATTGTTTGAATCGTGTATCAAAAATCCCAGCCTTCATGCAGAATCTAGGGTTCTTGAGGATTGTTCATGATTTCTTGTTTTATGTTTAATTTAAATGAAATTAATTGTCATAGACATGATCGTGAGGTTGAAACGAGTTGATTGGTATGTGGATTGCATGATATGATTAAGTATTCAGTGAGATTGGATAGAAAATGCAAATCTGAGAAACTCAGAACACGCGCGTGTTCTTGCCCTTGTTCTTGGCGCCATTTTCCAACATTTGAATATTTGAATTTTGTGATTTTTATTTAATTGATTCAAAAATTAATTTCTCTCCGAGTTTTAATGATTTTGAGTTGATTCTTTTATTAATAATTCACAAAAATGTTGAAATATTTTATTTTCCCAAAAAATTCCAAAAATATTATTTATTTCATATAATTGATATTTTTGCAAAGAATTAATATTTTAATTGTTTTTGACATTTAAAATATTTTTTCCCTCTTGATTTTGAAAAGATTAATGACTTCTAATCATTTTGTAGGTCAAAACTTGATTTTTGAAACATTAATCCAAGATTATAATTTGTTTCCCACATGTTAAACAATTTTTGATCATTTTAATTGAATTTTTATTCAATTAAAATACATTTTGGAAATAAATTAGGGTTTTTGATTAATTCAACCCTCACAAATCATTTTCAAAAACCTTTTGGGCCTCTAATAGAGTGTAAGATCCAACCCTTTGTAAATACAACCTATATTTGGGCCTCACTTATGGTATAAGTCCTGTTGTATTTCAAAAAGTTCGACGCGATCATCGTCCGTTGAAAAACAAACCTTGGGCCTACCCTTGAGTAGTAAGACCCATTTCTTTTCTTTAAAACTCTTTGGGCCTCTATTAGAGTATAAGACCCAACCCACTTGTACAGAAACAATTTTGGGCCTCACTTATTGTATAAGTCCCTCTGTACATTTTTAAATTCGGCACGATCGTCGCCAGTTTAAAAATAAACCATCTGGGCCTCTCCTTGAGCTATAAGCCCCATTCAAAACTTTTGGGCCTCTAATAGAGTGTAAGACCCAACCCCCTCTTAACCAAAACCATTTTGGGCCTCACTTATTGTATAAGTCCCTCTGCGTTAAAAGAAAACCTCAGCGCGATCGCCATTTTTAACGAAAAACCATCTGGGCCTACCCTCGAGTAGTAAGACCCATTTCTTTTCTTTAAACCTTTTGGGCCTCTATTAGAGTGTAAGACTCATCCCTTTGTACAGAAAGCTTTTGTGGGCCTCAGTCACTTGTATAAGTCCCTCTGTACAAATTTAACAGTACAATCACTGGTAAAACCCTTGGCCTCTCCTTGAGCTGTAAGCCCCAAATCTTTCTTTTTCAAAGCACTTTCTCCTTTGATTTTGAATATACTGTTGTTTTCAATCTGTCTTTGTTGAACAACTAACCAAACAGCATGGAAGCTCTACAACCGAGTAAGTGTTTATACGCTTTCATTTACTGCTTTCATATACATATAACTATATTGTGGGGCTATTTCGCTGTAAGTCTTCTTTCATAAACTCATATCAACTGTGTAATAATAGTATAGATATTTAGAGTTTCCCCGACAACTACGTCTAGAACTAGGTAAAGCCGTTTCGTTTAGTCGTAGAAATAGAGAGCTAGATCCCCAATAGGATCACCAGATACAGTCTTCTCTTCGGCTGTCCTCATTACGGATTGTCAAGAAACTCTACTCCCAGAGATGAATGTATTCTCCGTGAATGGCATCTTTGAGTTTCTTCCAAATTCTCGAACTTTCCTGGCTTGATCAATTCCTCGTGAATAGCCTGTCTTGAATTTCTCGGGGTTTGGGGACCCACGACCTTCTTAAAAGCATCGGCCTCCTCTTGGGCATCGTACAAGGACCCACCGGCTTCCTAAAAGCAACCCTGCCTTCTCTTGGGCTTAGTACAAGGACCCTACAGCTTCTTAGAAGTATTCATAGCCTCCTCTTAGGCTTCGTATAATGATCTCTTCCTCCGGGAATGATAGCCTCCTCTTGGGCTTCGTACAAGGACCTGTCGGCTTCTTAAAAGCTTTCAGCCTCCTCTTGGGCTTCGTACAAATTGTCCCGACAACCTCCTAGAGGTATAGGAACATAAATCAGTCATCTTAATAGAGCAGTCCTTTCCAAGAGTCTACTACTGTTTCTCAAAGCATAGTACAAAAGATGAAACTCTAGACTTGGACAGTCTAATTTCCTTGAGCCTCAAAGACATTCTCAAGTGACCCCTTCAAAAATAGGAAGAAAACCCGTAGACTCGGACAATCTCAATACCCTTCGGATTTCCCACTTCCTTAAAGAACAGGAAATATCCCTGATCCTCGAATCAAAATCCCTGAGGGCCAACATTACTCATATAAGAACTGATTTTCTCTTTAAATCAGCATACTGGATCTGTCACTCAACTGAAACAGCAACCATAGCCTCCTCTTGGGCTTTGTACAATGATTCTCCCCAGCGGAGTCAAACAACGTTTAGCCTCTCTCTCGGGCTTTGTACGAGACACATAAGAGACTCCCTCGTTGTGTCAATCACCCTTCCGCTTCCATCTCGGGCTTTATACGAGATACAAAAAGGTTCTTATTGAGCCAAACAAATTTCAGCCACCATCTCGGGCTTTGTACGAAATACAAAAACACTATCTTGTTGAGTATAAAAGATCCTCTTGTAGGATCAACCCCTTTTAGCCTCTCTCTCGGGCTTCGTACGAGACACAGAAACACCCTCTTGTTGGGCCCATAGCCTCCTCTTAGGCTTTGTATAAGAATCCCACTGGTTGATCCAATCAACCTTTTAGCATCAAAATTGTGCCTCGTTCACAGTACACAAACATCAATAACTTCTTCCCCGTCATCTAATCGCTGTAAGCGGCAAGCCTCTGGATCATCTATATCCATGCCACTGTCCCTCTTTTAGCATAAGAAATTCATAAGGAAAGATAGCATTGCTCTACACTGAGTTAAAGTCTTCTCCTTCAGGTTAAAATCCCCTATAAAGGAAATTATGGCATTGCCGGATTCACACATCCCGGTTAAAGTAATTCTCCTTTATAAAACAGTTATGACATACAATCTCCTCTTTAGAGATGACAAATTCTCTCTAAAGTCAACACCCTTTTAGCTTCACATCTTGGGCTTTGAACAAGATACAAATAGACTCTTCAGCTTCACATCTTGGGCTTTGAACAAGATATAAACCACCTTTCGCTTCATGTCTTGGGATTTGAACAAGACACCAAAACAACCATTTCCTCCCATAGAATAGGAGGAACTACGAACGCTCTGATTTCCCTGTTTCGGTAAACGGGAATACGTAGGCATAAGATTGAAAGAAAAGATCTTAGCGAGCACACTAAACAAAAACCTAAAATCCCATACTTTCATATATTCGTCCTAATATCTAAACCTCCCACCAATTGACCAAACACCACTTTTAAACAAAATACACCCAATAGAGACCCCGAATCTTTGTAGCATCTGTAACCTAACAGACCGCTGTTTAACCTCAGTTTGCAAGCAGGGTTAATTTGAGACATCTATTTCCCTTCCTTCATCAGCTTTAATAGGATAAAAAATGAATCGAGCTGTAGATACTAAAGAGCGGTAGTGCTTCGCAACCACATCAAAAAATCGCTCGCTACAGTGTGCTCGGCAAGGATTAGAACCCTTGGGCGTACGTATTCCCTCGTGCAATGGGAAAGTCAGAGCATTCGTAGTTCGTGGGACTACAGTTGGTTGGTGTTTTTTAAGCAAACGAGTGTTTAATTCGCATTATAACTGCTAAACGTTGGCTTGTCTGCTCGTCAAGAGAGGCTGAAGCACTAGTTCATATGCGCGGAAGAATGGACTAAACAATGTTCTTTTTGTGAAAAGTTGTTTGATTTGGATTAAGTGTGTTAAGATTTCATTGAAAAAAAAAGAGTTTGATATGCGTATATTTTAGGGTTTCGATCGCGTAAGAAGTGTTTGGTTTGTTAAGTATTTTGAGGGGAAGAATGACGATTATTCGATAAACGAGACGTTGGCCTCGCAACCAATTAATCGGGGCATTACTAAGAGGCTAGATCTCAAGGACACCTTTTTCATTCTACTGATTATGAAATTGTTTGATAATAATTAAGTGTTTTAAGACGAAAGGTTGAATGAATAACAACCCAAGGGCGTGCCTCAAGAGCCATTCATTCGAAGATCCAAGGAATGCTAGACTCCAAAAATCTCCTCCTTTCGTTAGTTGATTAAGAAAGTGTTTGAAATGGGTTGAATCGGATTGGTTACGAAAAGAAGTGAGGATCGATACTAGTCCCTAGGGGTGCTCCTAGTAACGAAACCTCGAGATGTGCAAGTGTGCGTTTGATGGCGAGGCAAAAGGCGCTCGACTTACGATTGGGCTCGATGGAGCATCGAGGACTGGTTTGGAAATGGTTTAGTTGAAAAGGTCGAAAGATTGAATGAATGACAACCCAAGGGGCGTGCCTCGAGAGCCATCTATTCGAAGACCCAAGGAATGCTAGATTCCAAGAATCTCCTCCTTTCGAAAGTTTGATTGAAGATAAAAGGTCTCCAATTTAGTGTATTTAGATTAAGTGTATGAACAAAGAAGATTGTTAGATAAACATGAATATGAATATGATTTGGCCAATATGAATAGTATGAATAAAAAATATAATCGAGATAATATTTGACAAAAAATAAACAAGATAATGATTAATCGGGTGAATCAGGAAATAAAAGGTGACGACCTCGTCTTAATCAAGAACTCTAAAAAACGTTCCATGATGTTTAAGACCTTCATTGATCGGAAATGAAAAGAATATAGTGCAAAGTAAAATGTGAAATAAAATTGAAATCGAAGAAAAGTCTCATCTTAACCGACAAATTTTGGTTTTAGATGTTCATCGACCCATAAAAAATGAAAAGTAAAAGTGGAAAATAAAATCGGTCTCGTCTTAATCAAGGTCTTTAATCTTAGATCGATAAGCTATGATTTTTGACTTTCATTGACCGATAAAAGAATAAAAAAGGGTGGCCTCATATAAATCAAGATTTTGAATCGATTTCAATAAATCAACTTAATCAAGATTTTTTTTCATATCATCGGCCCAAAAAAAAATAAGAATCGAAAATAAATTGAAGTTGAAGATCGAGGTAGAAATGAAAAGTGAATATAAATCAAGAAATAAATATAAACCAAATGATAACCAAAAATGTAATTAAAAAAGAAAAAATATTAACAAAGATATTTAAGAATAATTAACAAAAATATTAAAGAAATTTCTTTTTTGACAAAGTTTATAACAAAATGATACTAACAAAGATTAACCCAAAATAAATAACATAATAATTATTAAGATATTTTCAAAATAGTACTAACAAAATAATAATTAACAGATATTTTTTAACAAAATAATTTTAAAGAAGAGTTTAATGAAAGTTGAAGGAAATAATTAACAAAATCCTAAAATTAAATTAATAATCCTAAAATTATAATACTAATCCTAAGGTTATAAATATTTTTCTAAAATTTAAATTATTAACCCTGAAAATTAAAATACTAAATCTAAAAATTAAAATTATTAAATTTAAAATCTAAACACTCAATCTAAAATAAATAAAAAAACTAAATCAAATATTAGAAAATTAAAATAACTAAAAAAAGTTGTGGTAAAAAAAAAAGAACTGGGCTTGAAGCCCGTACCTCAAACTTACAGCCCCATGGGGCGTCTCATATGAAATAAAAACGGGTCAGAAGACCCTTGACCCGACCCGGTATGATCATAAGAGGGTTAGGAAAACCCTAAATTCATTAGCAATGTTCAAATCGTTCCAAAAAATTGGATCAGAAAGAAAAACACGCTCAGGGGAAGAAGAGCACGTTCAGCGCATAACACCCCTCCTTCCCATTCGCAAATCCCTCGCCCTCTTCACTCAAACTGATTCTCTCCCTCACGGTGGCTGAAAGATGAATGAACTAGGGTGGTTGTTAGTCGATTGGTGTCGAGTAGATTGATTATTGAAGGTGAAGAAGAAATTTAGTGAATTTTCAAGTTGTGGATGCGTATGGATGAAAGTTGGGAAGCATGGATGGAAGTTGGGAAACAGAGAGAGGATCTGTTCCAGGTTATTTCTCTTGTCCTCTCCTTTTCGAAGAGTTCCTTCTCCTTCTTTTAAATTCATTTCAAAATTTTTTTTTTCCAATTCTCAATTTCTCTGTTTCTGTTGGTTGTTGTAAGGTTGCAGGATTCAGGCTTGTGTTGGTTTAGCAGGTCTGTTGTCTGTTGTTGCATTGATGCAGAGTATGGCATTTTGTTTGCAGGCCTGTGATGTATTGCCAAATTTTTGTTGTGTCACTGTTGCTTGAGGTTGTATATGTAGCAGAATTTTTTAGTTGGTGTTGAAATGTCATTCTCAATGTTGCAGTTTTTGATTTATTTGGAATTACTGCTGAAAATACCTTTTGGTGCGGGTTTTTTTCTTTGCAAAAATGAGGAAAAATGGTGTGCAGAGTGTTGCTTGTTGGTGTAGGTGTGCAGAGTTTTGCAAGGCTTGGAGTGTTATGCGCATGGCTTGGAGTAGTGGGCTGACCATTTCCTTATTTTTTGCATATTTGTTGTATTGGTTTGAAAAAAATGTGTAATGGGCTTGGTCTTGTAAATTGAACTCTCATTTGTTTTTTTGCAAAGCTAAAATGGGCTCATTTGGGTCTTTAATAGATCCTGAATTAATTTTTTGAAATGGTGAGAAAGTGGATACTAAAAATAAAAAATTGATAGTTGATTTGGCTATGGATATATGGAAAATGAAATGGATAAAATATGGATAGTCTAATGAAAAATTGGATTGACAAATGGGTATTTGGAAATGGATATGAAATGGATATGAAATGGATAGTAAATGGATAATAAAATGAAGTGGAATGAATGGATTGAAATGGATTATGGATGAAATGGATTGGGTTTAAAAATGATCTAAAATGAATGGAGAAATGGGTTGGTAAATTGGTTTAGAAAATGGATAATAATGGATGTGGACCAATATCTCCAACAACACGTCCACGAAATCTCGACTTTCAACTCAAACTCAATCTTGTCTTCTTCCACAAACCTCTGATTAATTGAACACGACCGTCATGAACCTTAACTGAAAAGTGAATTGGTCTCTAATGACTATCAACCATAAAGCACTATGAACTTGGCACGACCTGATAACAAACCCTAATTGAATTTTTTAACCACACACCCTTGAATCGGGAAATACACTCTTGCCTGATGGTCTTGAAATAAATTTTCTTGTCTGGCCCAGAGATTTTAGGTCAAGACTATATGAACCTCTACTAATACACACATCACCGTCCTGATAGCCCCCAATGATCCTGAGTTTATGCAAGCAGAAATAACATACATTTTTTGGATTTTCTGAATATGGTTAGTGGATGGAAGTACAAATGAAAATATACACGGGTAGGACAAATTTGGGGTATGACAGCTGATCATAAGAGAAGGTGAATAGAAGAATCTTTGGAGTATAAAAGCTATTCTCAAGGGTTTCGATCTCATTTTGGGGTTGAAGGTGAACTTCCATAAGAGTAGGCTTATTGGTATTAATGTGAGTAGTCATTTCGTTTGGCTGCTTCTAATTTTTTATCATGTAAGATTGATAATCCCTCTTTTAGTTTTTTGGGAATCCCCATTGGGTGAAATCCTAGAAGAGTTAAATCTTGGCTCCCAGTCATTGAAAAATTTAAATCTAAGTTGGCTCATTGGAGAGGTATATTTTTATCTTTGGCGGGAAGAATCGCCCTGATCAATTCGGTCTTGTCTAGGCTTCCTATTTTCTGGTTTTCCTTCTATAAAGCACCTATGACTATTTTGAAAGAAATCAACAAAATCAGGAATCGGTTTCTATGGGGAGGCTCTGAAGATAAATAAAAAATACAGTGGTGAAGTTGGATATTGTGTGTAGGTCAAAGGATAAGGGATGCCTTGGTATTAAAGCTTGGAGGAGTTTAATATCGCCCTATTATCTAAGTGGAAGTGGAGGAGCCTAGAGGATAAGAAGTCCTTTTGGAAGGAGGTTCTCAAAGGTAGATATGGATTCATAGAGAACCAAGTGATGTTGGAAAAGACTAATTGGAGGGGTTCAACTTCATATTGGTGGAAGGACTTGGTCAAGAGAGGAGAAACTACGACTAATTTTAGTTTTTCTTTTGCAAATTAAATTGATCACAATCTTGTAGAAAGAAAATCTATTCCTTTCTGGACTGCTCTTCGGCTTTGTTCTAACCCCTTAACCGAGTTGTTTAGGGTTTTGTTTTCCAGCAACTGTGAAAAGGTTTCTTCGGTGTACTCTTTGGGATCTTGGTGTGCAGGGGAATGGTTTGGGAGAGACCTGGTAGTTCCTATGTCTTTACAGGTTGCAGACGCGGATAATTTCCAGAAGATGAAGGCAATGTTAGCAGCTGTTTCGCCGGCCTTAGGAGCGAAATATATCATTCATTGGAAAACTGATAGTTCTCTACATTATAATGTCAGGAATTCTTATCGAATGATGTTGAATTTTAAAGCTCATGGCCTGCTGCATATCGACCAAAACAAAGCTTTCGGTGTTTTATGGAAGATCAAAGTGTCGGCAAGAGTTCAATATTTTGGGTGGAGACTGTTTTGGAATAGAATTGCCACGAAGTATTAACTTCCGAAGAGAGGGTTTAGTAACATAGATAGTTTATGTGTCCTATATAATTAAATGGAAGAAGACTTGAAGCATTCTTTCTTTGAATGCCCTATTGCGGTGTCTGTTTGGGATAGGGTGGGAGACTGGTGTGGTTGATGCAGTTCTTATGCTGGCTATCATTGGTCCTTCTTAGTGGAATGGTGTGGGCTGGGTAGCAACAGAGATGGTAACTTGAAGTTTGAATCTATTTGGATGACAGTTGTCTGGTGTCTTTGGAGGGTTAGGAACAATATTATTTTTAACAATGAAGTTTGTAACATTGATGATATTTGTTGGAATGTTAAATTCTATGCTTAGAAATGGACTTGTCTAGGTGAAATTCCTTATTCCAACTCTAATTTTCTGGCTTTTTGCACGGATCCATTAAGGTGCTTAAGTTAGTTTTGTGTTGGTTTGAAATTTCCTTGGTTGCTTCTTGGGTTGTAATGGGTTGAATACCCCTTGTATTTTTATCAATTTCATTTGCTTTAAAAAAAATGATATTCTTGAAAACACAAATTTACTTTTGTTTGACGGGTTGAAAACAAAAATTTGTAGTATATTTTCTAAATTTGCCGTTTAAAAAAAAAAAAAAAAGTTAATTGATGTCCAAAATGTATTTTTTCTAACATGTTTTTGGGCTAGATGTGATAAAGATAAATTATTAGCATATTTTGATGCCATGTGTATAAATCGTTTAGTTGATTAAGCTACTATTAGTTTATCAATATATTACTTGATGTACATACATGTATATATAGTTCAAGTGTAGAGCTATAATTCTAATGAATGAAACAATTAAGCTTTCATTTCTTAGTAACAAACTTTTCATTTTTCAGTTTTCTTCACTACAACATAACTACGGAGACTCCTTTTGAGATTTTCATCGTCAACATGGTATCAGAGTTCAATAAGCTCTGGTAGTCATTGTTATTTCTTGGTTGTGTTTGGTTGCATTTTTTCTTTGCTGATTTTTGCATCAGTGATTCCTTCTTGTTCTCTTCTTTACAACTATTTCTTTCTTGCTTTCTTTTTTTATCAATGACGTACCAGAGTTTCACCGATTTCTCTATAAATTTGATTAATCCGTATTATCTGCATCCAAATGAAAATCGAGTGCTTATTCTAGTTTCTCCATTGCTCGATGATAAGAATTACCACACATGGACTCAATCGATACACATAGTTTTGATTTTCAAAAACAAAGAAAATTTATCGATGGAACCCTAACGAAACCTCATGTATCCAATCCTCTTTTATACCCCCTTGGACGCATTGCAATACCACGGTTCTAGCTTGGATTCATCGATCGATTTAAGAATCTATTGCTAAACAGGTGCTTTGGATTGATAGTGCAGCTGGTGTTTGAAAAAATTTGCAGATTCTATTCTCTCACAATGATATTTTTCGCATTTCTTATATTCAAGAGGATATCTATAAGTTTCTTCAATGTACTCTCAATGTTTTTAACTACTTCGCACAATTGAAGATTATGTGGGATGAATTAGAAAATTATTTCCTTATTCTTGTTTGTTCTTCTACAATCCCTTGTTCTTGTGGGGGTGAATACGCCTATTCAATGATATCTTGAGCAGGACTAAGTAATCTGATTTTTCAAGGGATTGGATAAAAAGTTCACACATTCAAAGTCTCAAATTATGATGATGACTCATTTACCATACATTGATAAAGCCTTTTCTCTTGTAATTTAACAATAAAGAGAGAAGAATGATTTGGTTTCTGCTGTTGTTCCAAGTGTTACCAATACAGAAGAAATTGCAGCTTTCCAAGTTCAAACTTACTCAGAAAACTCCAATGGTAAACCTGGAACAATTTCTTCAAAGGGAAGACTCAAGGATATAGTGGTGCAAGAGGACATAATCGAGTTTGCACTCATTGTAGCAGGACGAATCATAACATTGAATCCATGTAAATTTAGTGTAGTCGTCTACTATCACGAAGCCATAGTAATTACCTACTGGACTCTTAGTCCTTGAGGGATAAAAGAGATTTAAATGGAGAAGCTCAAGAGGTTTATTTGTAAAAAATAATTCTTCTCATTTTATTTTATTTCATTTTTCTCCACTTCTTTGTTTCTTCAAACAACATATCTCTACTTATCAATATCTTCTTCTTGATAGATCATATAACTTTTATGTCTTTATCTCTTCACTTATGCTCAAAAGAATGCATAACTTTCTTTTGTAATCAAGTTTTCTTCTTGTTAGACACATCAATATATGCTACAAACTCATAAATCATGAAATGTGCACTGAAGACTTCACTCCACTCAAGGTATCTTCTGGTGTGATATTTGTTACAGTAAAGTTGGGACATCTGTTCATAACAGGAATTGACGAGTTTACGGTTTTTAGACAAAACTTATTTAGTACATTCTTTTCACTAAGCATGCATCTAACCATGTTTCAAATATTCAAATTCAACTACCACGAAAAATTATTTAAAATATCTAAATTCAACTCCCACGAAAAATTAAAACTCATGATATTGTCAGGGAAACACAATGCAAGAAATAATATCGTTAGTTGATAAGTGGGTTAGAACAATTAAATTAAGGACTCATTTTGACATAACAATCAGGCCGCACCTAATAGTCCACGATATTACTCACAAACTTCTCGTTCTCCCTATGTCCAAGATGTTTAGCGAGTTTTTACCTTCCGTGAGAATTAAATTCGGATATCAAGAGATAAATAACACAATATTGTGACGACAAATTCATAAATTTTAATAATATATAGCTATGTGTCAATCTTTAATTTGAAAGAGATCTAGGTAGGACATTAAAAAAAAACTGTTGAACTAATCTGAACCGAACTATTAAAATGAACCAAACCGAATTTAAAATAGTTAGTGAACTGAACCTGTGTTGCATAAATAGCTCTATAGCCGAACAAAATGACAAATAATCTGAATCGAAACTAAAATCAACTGAACACGAAATTGAAAATGAAAAAATGTTGCCACAATTTTAAAATTTTCTAAACAAATTTAAAATAAAAATATAACGATTCGATTTTTTAATAAATAATTTAATTTGTACCATTTAAAATTTCAAATCAGTATATCAAACCTTTTGAAATTATGAACCAATATGTCACAAACCAATAAGTTTATACCGATTTGACTCAATTATACCATGAATAATCATTAACCTAAATAAATAAATTATCCTAAATAATTAAGAACATCTTGCACTAATCTTGGATCACATTTTAATTGTATATGCAACTCCCCGTTTCGTTCCAACAATTCTTTTTGCATATGAGGAATCTTATACTTATTGGAACCTCTTGCTTTCATGATTTCAATCATGCACGATTGCAAACTTAAAAATATAAGATTTGATTTCACCGTCGAAAATTCTTCAAATGATTTTTCAACTGCTTTTAAAAGACCGTCAATAGATTTAGGCGACTCCTTATATTGCAAGGATTGAATAGCGCTAAAAAACCCAAGATCTAAAATATTTAAATATGGAGAATTTGGAGGTTGACACATCATTCGAATATCAAAACCATCTTGTGAAGCTACTCTACGAAAATCATCATCATTGCAATCAATGTGAGTTCTTACATTGTCTTGTTGGATAAATATTGGATGACTTATATCCTCTCTTGGTCATTTTGCTTTAATAGTAGGTAAGACTTTATTAAGCAAAAACGTCTTTATAACTTATTTATTAACTGAAGTTACTGGTTTGGTCTCCAGTGTTCCTGCAACTCTATTAACACTAGACCTCTTAGCCGGCTCTTGTGTGATAAAAGGAAATATACCAATTTTTCCAGAAAAGAGTCCATTTCCTTGTGAATCAAATCTTGGACGAGCTATTGCAGCTAAGAACATTACTTTTTCAATGAAATTTTTACTTCTACAAGTGCGAATTGGATCTTGTTCATCTTGTACTAAGTAGTAGTTCTCGGATTTTTTTGTCATATAAAACCACTTTTCATCGATATGTATGATGCTATACATCCCCGAAAATATTGGATCATGTGGTAAACTCGCACTCACTACTCCAAAATTCATTTTTGGCAGCACTACAAAGACAGCGCTTTTGCATAAAACAAAAGCGTTGTCTTTACCTATAGCAGCGCCACTTTAGGCAGCGCTGTTAAAGGCCAAAAAAAGCGCTGTCTTTTCCCTTCCTTGGCATAGTGACTATGAAACATTGATATACAAAAACGCAATCTACTTCTTTTGTTCTCTTCATTTAGAAAAGGTTTTATAGGATTTGAGGGCCTTCTTATGACTTCCGACTTTAGACGTCGATGTATTGTTGTCTTACTCATATTTAATGCATAAGAAAGACATCTAATAGTTGTTCTTTGAGACAAAGGAATTCCACGAATTTGATCAACATCAAGTTGGATTTTTTTTCGACCACAATTTTTTTTCATCTATGGGATACATCACCACATGCACCATTTTCTTTTCCTCGTTTCCAAATGCGTTGAACAATACGCATGGTTACTGAAAATTGTGATGCCGCCAATTTAGTCACCCCTTTTTTCAATTTTTTTTCAATACTTTTTTTCAAGAGAGACTCATATATGGCCCTTCGTACATCATTAGACAACTTTTTTCTAGAATGAGTGTTTGTTGATGCTTCTGACAATTCTAAATTTGTGACTTCTTCCATGATATTTTCATCTGCAAATTCAATAATAATTTTTAATTTTGGAATAAATGTAATCATATTAGCAAGTTTACTAAGTAAATATTGTTATAAAAACATACCATTATCATAATATAGGTTACTTGATAAAGAAATATGTATAAATTTTAAATAAAATAATTTATATATACCGATATTTAAATTTGATTCATTCAATATGTCTTCCATATGAATATCATCTTCCACGAACAATTCATCATTTAAGTTAAACAAAAAGAAGTTTGATGGGTATGTGAGCATCTAAATTTTCATTAACATCACCATCTATATGGATATATAAATAATCAACAATTAAAGAAACATGAATAAAAATATATAAAAAAAATGAACATACCGGTATTTAAATGAGACTTAGGTAATATTTCACTTATTTGTGCATCATCCTCTAATAATACTTCATCATTAAGATCGAAGGGAAAATAATTTGATGAAGAATTTGCAATAATTACTGCATGTGTGTCATATCTAGATTAAAGTAATTAATGAGGTTAATTTAGTAAATTTATAATAATATTGATAAATTTATTATTTTTCTTAATCCGTGTGCAACAACCTTAAACGACACTTATTTTGAGACGGAGGGAGTACTTTTTTAAAATAGTTTCAACAGCTTAGTTAGGTTACATGAGTTACTTGCACTGTTTTTTCAAAAAAAAAATTGTTGCAATAATTACTGCATGTGTGTCATATCTAGATTAAAGTAATTAATGAGGTTAATTTAATAAATTTATAATAATAATGATAAATTTATTATTTTTCTTAATTCGTGTGCAACAACCTTAAACGACACTTATTTTGAGACTGAGGGAGTAGCATCGATCTAGATGGAATATGCTCCCATTCGCTGCCTCTTATCAAGGAGATAGGGTCACTCGTAGCGAGAGGGACAGGGCACTTATCCTATAACTTAGATATTCATCTGTGAGGGCTGAGGTCTCTCATCTATTTTGGTTTTAATGATGTCAACAAATAAGAGTGTCATTAGATTGTAATTTGAGCGGTATCACTTCATTATCGGGCAAATTGCATCTAACCATCAATGTTCATGTGTCTAAACATATATGAAAAAGTCTACACAATTTCTACATGTGCATGATCATAATATTGATGTTTGGTATACTTGTTTTGAGTCTTGTTCAACAAAAACATACAAAAAATGAGTTTTTGAAAGTCTGCATGTCATGAGTCGACCCAAGGTGAGCATAAGTCGACTCGTGCTGTCTTGGACAAGTTTTGTGAAATGTTCGGGTTAGCGCACGCTGACCCCCTGTTGCATGAGTCGACGCATGCTTCTGGGTTTTTGAAATTATGCAGTTTCAGAGTTCATGAGTCGAAGCATGATCAAAATGGGTCGACGCATGGTCGCTTATTTTGCATAGACACTTCCACGGGTTAGCTCACGCCGACCCTCATTTAATGGGGAGTCGACCCATGGCTGTTTTGAACTGATTTTTCTGCATTTAATTTTTCTGTTATTTCTGTTACTTCATTTTGTTGGTCATTTTATTCATTATATATAGTTGGGTCAACTCACATTTCACAATAACAAGAAACGTGAAAATTTATACCAATCTTTCTCTTCATCTTCATCTTCAACCTTGAGTAAACAAACAATTACACATAATCATTTTTGCTTGTGTTATTCATTGTTTTGAAGTGATAATGTTCAGAATTAGGAAGTGTGTGATCTTCATTTCTGGGTTGAGAATTGGTAGGTGTTTCTTGAATAAAACCTCAGGTTTTGTCCTCCAAGAATCGGCCGAGTGAAGGTGATTGAAGAGTTGCGGGCTCTTGCAATCTAGTAGCGTGGGAGGGTGATATTTGGGAGTTTTTGGCACAAACCGTTTCGTTCTACAGAGATTCAGCCGTGCGAAGGTAATCGAAGAACAGAGTATTCTTTTGGTTTAGTAGCTACAGTCGGAGGATCGTAGAAGAAGGGTTTGGGGACCGAATTACGGAGAATTGAAGTCGGCCGAGTGCAGGTGACTGAAGAACGGTGGTTTCTTGCAGTCTAGTAGCATGGGACGGTAACTTGTTCAACCGAATTTGAGGCACTTGATTCGTCTTGAATCAAGGGGAGAGAAGACTCTGCATCAACAATCAAAGACGTTTGAGAGTTTGGATGTTCATAGTTATTCTCTTGTATAAACAATTTTCAAACAACAACATATATATATATATATATATATATATATATATATATATATATATATATATATATATATATCAATTCCAATTGTGGAATTGGGGGCATAGGTACCCAAAGCGAGGATGATTGGGGAACTTCCTAATCAAATCGTGTTTGTTTTCTCTCTCCCTTAACTCTTTACGTTTGATATCATTCGAATTTGTGAAGTTTAAATTGATCGAAATTTCTGAGCTAGTGTTATATTGGGCTGTTAAATTATTTTGTAAAATTGATACAATCCCTTAGATTGTATTTAGGAACAGCTCAACATCACATTACTTTGAAATCAGCACTTAGTGAGTTAACACGCACCAAGTGTTCGATAATTTTGTTTCAATGCAAAATCGAACGTATTCGCAATTAATTGTTTGTCGATTTTCCACGTTGGGTTGGATTAACTATCAAGTAAATAAAACATTGTTGATTGCGTTTAAATTATGTTAATCAATCTGAATTTTTCTCATCCATAATTCATTCCTAATATTGTCGTGCATATCCGATCCTTTTAGTAGAGGTTCGTTGTAGACGTGTGATTCAGTGGTTGCTTCTGTGAAAATATTTTAAATCCAATTTTTGGTAACCATTTGCGTATAAAACTCAAGGGATCTATTCAACTCCCCCACCCCTCCCCCTTCTAGATCCATAGCCATCGTCTAACAAGTGGTATCACGAGCTCCGGTTTATCTGGTGCTTCGGTAAAACTTCTTGGATCATGGCGAACGAACCTAAATGGGCTTATAATAGAGCTCCAGTTTTTACAGGCGAGAATTACAGCTACTGGAAGGATTGTATGCGCGTCCATATAAATTCCATAGATCGGAAGGTTTGGAACGTTATTTTAAATGGTCCCGTGGAAATTACAATGACCAATGTCGAAGGCATTGTCGTTCCCAAACCCGAAGCTCAATGGAATGAGGAGGATGAGAAAAAGTACATCTATGATTGGAAGGCTCGAAATATGTTGATCTCCTCTTTGGGAGTTGATGAGTATTATCGAGTCTTTCATTGTAAAACGGCCAAAGCCATGTGGGATGCTTTACAAGTAGCCCACGAAGGCACTAATGATGTTAAAATGGCCCGTATCAACACACTAACGCAAGAGTTCAATCTTTTTTACATGAAGCAAGGGGAAACCATTGCGGATATGCAAAAACGATTTACTCACATTATCAAAAAATTGCATGTACTTGGTAAACCAATTCCAAACGAGGTTGCTACTAATAAGATTTTGAGGTGTCTTAACAGAGAATGGCAGTCGAAGGTCACCGCGATCAAGGAGGCCAATAATCTAGCTACTATAGACCTCACCACATTATTTGGCAAACTCGATGAGAATGAGAAAGCGCACATTAGCCTTGAAAAACATGAGAAGAGTATAAAGAAGGAGAAAACAAAAGATACGGAAAAGAAGTCGATTGCTCTTAAGGATTCTTGTTTAAAATCCACATCAATCAAAGAATCAAGCTTGTAGAAATCACTAATCGGATTTAGAACACCAGCACATGTGTATAATACCATCAAAATTCGACACTATCCATTAATATCAATCAATTAAAGAAATGTAAAGGGAAACAATTCCACTCCCTAACACTAACCTTGTTCTGCTCTAATGCAGATTCCAAGGCTCCAACATCAGCAGGATCAACGACAGAGGCCTGCTCAGCAAAATGTTTGTTAGTTTCAACACCATAAAAATTCTAACAGTTAGAGATCGGTTTAGAAATGAACATAAAACACATCTGCAAACTACATTCTATAAAAGCAAGCATTCGATTTCCTTTACCTTATCAAGCTTCTCAAAAGTATCAGCCCTCATAGGAACCAAACCATTGAACGAAGTGACTTATTATGCAACAGTTTGATTGGACGAAGAATGTAAGCAACTTAATGCTAATTGTAATAATCTATTAAAAGTGATGTTTTAAAGTCTATTGTCTGTCTTTGTGAATGTAAGCAACAATGAATATTTTCTCTCCAAAATAAGAAAACTATATCATTAAAAGTTAATTAGAAATGACATTACTACCTTGCAGACATGAAAGTCTTCCTAAAAAGTACAACTTTGACAAAACGCAGTTGATGTCGTTCTTGGGGGTTGTTCCACTGCTATTTGACAGGCAAGCTTGTCTGCCTCTTTAGCTTTCAGGTCCAATATGCAGCTGAGTCACGAAGTAAATACATTTAGATCAATGGATATGCAAATAGCGTTTGTCTCAACCTATTAGTTAAGAACAACTTGATTTTTCAAACAAATCATTTAGTATTCAAACAACAATGCATACAGAAGTAATCACAGAACAATGCATCAAACTTTGATAAAATCCATTAACAAAAATCTTTTGTGACAAAATAAAACATTTAAATTAAAAGGGAAGGGGGGGGGGGACTATACATATAACTCTATGTGTTAGAATCCTATATTCATAGATTTTGAGAGAGATCTCAACTGAGCTTCTCTATTTTCTGTTTTTGTACTATATGATTTGAATTACAAGAGGTGTGGTCTATTTATAGACTTGCACAGTTAACTAAATCTGTTAGTTTCCTAGATCTTATAGATTAGTTTTCTAATTCTAGGGATCAGTTCCTTAGAATTGCGCAGCTAGTGCACAGTAGTTATAGTGGAACTAAAATTAGTTCCTTTAATACTATGTCACATCAGTGTTATAACCACCTAGAAGAATTTTCAAGAAATGATAAAATCAATTAATCAAAAATTTAGACAAATTGCAAGTGCTTTTTTGAAGTATAACGAACTGTACTTCATTTCAATTTATAATTTCATGCCATGAGGCAATTACTATATTCTACACTTTTTGTCTTTACTACCTACTCATGTTGGTAAACAAATATTCCAACTCAGTTGGATATGATTCCATAGGGTGACATTAAAAGTTATTCCGGAGAATTAAATTAGTGGAGTTACTTTAGTTATTTAACTATTGCAGCTTCAAAGAGAAACCACTGAGAGAAAATGGGACGTTCTTGATGATAAAGGAATTGATGCCCAATAAAAAACACTATTAGTAAACTGACATCGAAGTTATGGTTGTTAGGACTAACTTTTTGTGGAAAAACTAAGCTAAACTAAATACACTAACTCCAAAACACCCAATTGTCTTGAGCAAGTGATCAGGACAATTGAGCTATTTCAAATTCCTATCACTTGCCTTCTCATTCAAATCTCCAAGTGGCGGGCCATGTATCTTTCCTCCAGTATATGGAGCACCCATTGGAAACCTTTCAACTAACTGATGCACCATGAGGTCATCCAATCCATGCTCTTCATAACTCATAAATGCACCTAAAGCTCCTAGAAAGCCTTCATGTCGCAGAAACATTGCTTGTGTTTCCCCATCAAACACTCCATCTTCCAGTATCTCAAAGGATTGTTTTTTTCTCCATATTTTTTCATTTAAAGAATGTATAGCTTTGTGTAAGGTAAATGAACAGCAGTGCAGTCATATTTTATTAACCATCCCAAGTATCATCTACCATTAAATGAATAAATTAACCTCCCACAAAATGTGATCAACACTATGATGTTTGGTATACAACTATGTACGCATAAACATATAGAAACCCAAATATAAATGTTTCACTTACCGATGGACTTAATTTATCAACAATCATCTCTAGCAAGTTGCTCTCAGCCAACCATTGCATCACATCTATAAAATTGGGATATGCATGATCATCAGCACCGACAAGTCGAACCAAAACCTGAACAAATAACTTATTTCAGAACCCATTCTAGCACATAGGCAAGATCTCATTAAGCCATAGGTATTGGTAGATAGATGTTTACCTCCATGATGGAAGTAATGCCTATAAAATCAACCAGTTGGTGAAATACATGCTGATGGGCCTGCAGAAAGTATGCTGAAGCATGAATGCAAGACCATTTCACAAAGATACTACATGGCATACATGTTAACTCTAAAATAGACTACAAACAGCATTGCATAAAGATACTATGAACAAAAGGAAAAAGTTTTATACCCGGTGGTAGTTTGTTGTCCTCTTAAAAATGTAAAATATTATTTTATAATAAAAACAATTACTAAAAATCAACATTATTCCACTTACTAAAAATCAACATTATTTCAGCAACCATAATTGTACAACTTCTTCAGCAGTTTAACAATCATCCATATGCAGTTAACTTTATTGGAAAACTTATTTAAGCATCCCAATGGATAAATTGATGTGAATGAAAGGTATATGTATATAAGGAGAAGGCATTAGACTTACATAATGCATGAACTCACTGTCAAATTTACCTAGCAGTGCAGACTGTGTTATTCAATAATCCAATAGAACCTAAAGAAGGCATAATAATCAATAACATTAGCTATGATGACCATGGTGAATTAGCAAGTGCTTGTTTGTTTGAAATTGTGTTTAATAATTGATATGGATAATTAGTATTTAGCATGTGTATACTGTTATTTGGCCAATGAAGAGGTGGAAAAGGATAAATAATCCCACGCACAATTAAAAGCATAAGGCAGACATCTGTCTGTTCATCCAATTCTCATAGTAATTTACGTAGGAACATAGATTTATCACAACAAAATTAATTTAATTAGGTCAATAATAAAATTAGAACATATATAAGAGAAAAAAAGATCAAATGAATATCTTTGATGGCTGATAACTACAAGAAGATAAATCAAGAAGCTTGGAAGCTAAGGGATCAGAATATTGTCCATACCAAAAGTACGACCATTGGGTCCAACCATCAAGAAAAAGAAAGTTGTCAGCTACCTGATCCCTACAAATTGATCCAAAATATTAAGATTATGAATATATCATGAAGAGGAAATAAAGAAAAACTTGTGCTAAGTCTTTATCATTGTGAAACAGAACATCACATAATTTTGTAAAGTACATCTTAGAACAAAAACTTTTTCACATCGAATATGTGTTATTATTAAATTCTATTTGTTATCCTTAGAAAACCATTCAAGTTGGATATAATTTAACATTGCTCACTGTATATATAGCCAAAAAGTGAGCCATGCAAGTTAAACTCTATTTCTGCTAACATGATATTGTTGCCTCTTCTAAAGTAAAATCACTTAACAAAAATTAAGAGTAGGTAATTATATTCATAGAATGGATCAAATATGTAAGCTTGCACTGCCCTGTACTAAATAAAAAGCAGTAGTGGAAAAGGACCAAATGCTACAAAACAGAATGGTTCTCCTAGTCCCTGCTATGTTAACCAAAATGGTGTACACAATAAAATTAACGTGTTGAATCGATAGTTAACTTATGACTCATGACTGATTATTCCACATGACTGATCTTGACACAAAATGTCAAGAAAACATTGTCAACTAATATACTATAAAAGACACATACCTACACATTACAAAACTAAATACATCAATGAGATACACGTTGCTAATTCACACAATGTAAGTGGAGAACAAATCCGAAAGTTTATAAAACAAACTAAAATTTGATAATATTGCATAAAAATAAATTATGAGCTACTATAGTTTAAAGGGGTACTGTATATCAATATGGATTAATGAGAGTAATGACAGTATAACAACATAAAATAAACCCATATGTGAATGAGATGAAGCAGTGTATTATTATTAGTATTATTATTTATTAAGCCAATGATGAACATCCATGGGTTACTCATTTTAACTTTGTTGTCAATCAAATATAATAATATAGTCTATGCATTAGTAATACTAATAAGTAAGTATATATATATGGTGCCAGTACAACTTGAGAGTGACAACAACATTTATTCCTGAGTATTAAGTCGATGCTTTTTGGTGATTCCCAGATTTGCAAAAGGTTTTTCTTACCGTGCTCGCGTAAATGCCGAAAAATCCTGTATTGTTGAAGATACTGTTGAATGCATAAAAAGATTGAATTTATTCTTTCAACGCGTGAAGATCTGGGTTCAAAAAAGTCAAAATTGTTAGAGAGAACGTCAATCCAGCTAATAATACTCAGATATATAGGAAACGTGTCACATATGCAACTGCAAGAAGATAAAATAGATTAAAAGTAGAATGGTGGAATGCCTGACCTCATTTAGCTTTGACTCAAGTCTGTCTAGTTTTAACTTCATCTCTTCAATGGCTTCAAGCAGTTTCAACTCCTCTATGCCCTTTGAAACTCTTAACTCTGCTTCTTTTTCTGGCTTTAGTTCCCCAACATTATTTACAGTCTTAATCGCTGTATCCATTGACACTTCTAACTCTCTTTCTTTTCTTGGCTTCACCGCCTCTGCATTGTTTACTGTGGTCAAATGATCTTTTGACACCCTAAACTCCGCTTCTTTTCCTGGTTTCAGTTCTTCTGCATTCTTTACTCTGATTGGACCCAAATCTTTTGACTCCTTCATCCCTGCTTCTTTTCCAAGTTTCAGTTCCTCTGTATTATTTACTGTGATTGAATCCAGATCTTTGGACACTTCTACCTCTTTTTTTATTTGTGGCTTCAATTCCTCTACATCCTTTGCTGGGTTCAACTCTTCATCTTTTGAGACTTTCAACCCTGCTTCTTCTCGTGGCTCCTCTACAATCTTTATAGCATCCGACCCCATATCATATTCCACTTTCAACTCCATATCCTCTTCACGCTCTACCTCGTGAACCTTATTATGCTCTGGTTTTTTAAGAACCTGACATATTTTAAGAACATCACAAACCATATGAATAACATGCTTAATAAGTAGAAGTAGAAATAAAAGTTGGGATAGTCCAACATATGCACAAAGGCTACATCAGCTAGGATGACAGCGACAGAAAAATAAGGGAGTTCATTGCATACAGAACTTTGTAGAAAGAGCTCTGCGAGGCATACTATGATCATGGATGAAAAATACACTACCTCTTGTCCCCAAGTCAAATCCAGAATTTCTAAAGATTAGATAAACAAATTGATGTTGCTGGTTTTTATCAGATACTTCACTTTTTATATTATTCAGCAAAGTGGTACCATCATCAACTTCTATTGGAGAAAGCTTAGAAATAGAAGAATATTTAAACATGTTGTCCTTCTCTTCCATAGGCCTGCAAATGCTCACATCATCTATAGCAATAGCAGAGTCATTAAAAAATGTAGTTGCTAAGGCAAAACAACATTAATAATAACAAACAATAAAGCAAAATTTCTGATATGGCGTAGATCCCTGAGACTGCCCGTCATGACCGAAATTCTTGAAATTGGTAAAAGACAGTGGAGAAGCAGAATTTGTTCCTAGATATTCTGCCCATCTAGATGGACCATCCCACTCCTTTGATCTTGTAGCAATAGGTGACAGTCAAGAATCCTGGTTTTGGTGATTGTTGCCTCGACTTTGCCATCATCTAATCAGTTGTCTCTGCACCTAATTTTTTGGTGATTACATCAATTGAAACAAACAACTCACATCTGCTAATTTAATATAAACAAAAATAATGAAACATGGTCATAAAGTCTAATCAGAAGAAAAATAATAAGAACATGGTCAGACCAACAACAAAAAATGGTATCAATAATGATTTTTCAATAATAATACCTTGAAAACACCAACAACAGCTAAAATTTGTTGGCCATGGCAGATTGATAATGTTAACATGCAGAAGCAATTATAGTCATTCTTAAGATATAAAAACAATCTTATGATACGAAATTGAACATGAAATGGAATAACAGAAAACTCTATTGTATTAGTTTATTCCTCATCAACTGGATAAAGAGAACAGAGATGTTACGGATAAGGATTATCTCCTGTGACAATCACACTGCAAGAAATAATGTGAAAATCTAGGGCATTGAATAATTTTTAATGAGAAAAAGGAAGGGAACACATTACCGCCACTGGAGATGTTACTTATTGGCTGTTGCAGTGGCTCTTGAGTGAACTTGTACTTTTCATGATTCTGCAAAATGTACATGACTTCAATAGGCTTCAGATTTCATCTCTCAACCTCCCCTTGAACCCATTTTCCAAAAACACAAACACAAAAATTGTGAAACCATCAACACATATTCTTTTCTAGACTGTGAACCTGCAAAACAAATCTAATCAACATAGATACATAATATCATACTAAAGAAAAATTCTTTTGGACATTGTTGTGAAACTAAAGCATTCGAAGAAAAAACACAGATCTATGAATCGAAATAGAAAAACAAAATCTTCTAATTTTTTTGTTACCCGAAACTTTCCATTTACAAAACAGTGGTCGACGACAAAATTGTTCGAAACATTGCTCGATTCGGTTCATTAGGAAGATTGTGAGATGAAGAGTACGGATATGGATTTGGGTTTTCTATTGGAAGTGTTGATGGTCGTGAATAAGGTGGAGAAAGAATGGCGGAGGCGCTAGGGTTTGGCGTAAAAGAGAGATGAAAAGAGAGAAGACGTGAGAGAGAGAAAGAAAATGTCTGAGAGAGAGAGAGAGAGAGAGAGAAATAGAGACAAGTAACTGAGGTGGTGGGAATTTTTTTTTTCAATTTGGACAAATAAAGGCTTGACATGTGGTGCAATGAAGAGAAAAAGTAGAAATTTGCAAGCATTATTTGTTAGTTACCATTTTGTCTAAATTGAAGTGTAAATTATTTGAAGTGGAAGGGCAATTCCGGCAGTTTGGTCAACCTTATAGTAATGGGTAGATAGTTGATATCTCTCTATGGTCTGAAACAAGCTCCCAGAGCTTGGTATGACAGATTGAGTAGTTTTTTGTTAGAAAACAACTTCACCAGAGGCAAGGTTGACACCACTCTCTTCTGTAAAATGTTCAAAAATGACATACTTATAGTTAAGATTTACGTTGATGACATTATTTTTGGTTCTGCTAATCCCTCTCTTTGTGAAGAGTTTTCTAAGCTAATGCAGGCAGAATTTGAGATGAGTCTGATGGGTGAATTAAAGTTCTTTCTGGGAATTCAAATTAACCAAAGATCAGAGGCCACTTACGTTCCTCAAAGTAAGTATACCAAAGAACTTCTGAAGAAATTCAACATGATGGATTATACACCAGCTAAGAATCCAATGCATCCAACATGTATTCTGGAAAAGGAAGAGGTAAGTGGAAAGGTTTGTCAGAAGCTCTATCGTGGTATGATAAACTCTCTTCAGTACTTAACTGCTTCTAGACCTGATATTCTTTTCAGTGTTCATTTGTGTGCTAGATTTCAACCAGATCCTAGAGAATCTCATTTAACTGCTGTTAAAAGAATTCTAAGGTATGTGAAAGGAACTATTAACCTTGGCTTGATGTATGAGAAAACATCAGAGTACTCTCTTTCTGGTTATTATGATGCAGATTACGCAGGAGATATATTAGAAAGAAATCTGATCTCATGGTCAAGCGACAGGCAATTAATAATTGCTCTCTCAATGGCAGAAGCAGAGTACATATCCGCGTCTTTGTGCAGTACTCAGATGTTATAGATGAAGAACCAGCTAGAAGATTATCAGATACATGAGAGTAACATCCCTATCTTTTTTCATAATACTGCTGCTATCTGTTTAAGTAAAAATCCAATCTTACATTCTAGGGCTAAGCACATAGAAATTAAACATCATTTTATTAGAGACTATGTTCAGAAGGGAATTTTATGTTTAAAAGTTATAGATTCAGACCATCAATGGGCTGATATTTTTACAAAACCTTTGGCTAAAGATAGATTTTTATTTATTTTGAAGCATCTGAAAATGGACTATTGTCCAGAGCAAGATTTCCTCAGAATCAGATGTGTTTAGTTAGAGTCTGAAGATGTCAGATTTTCATTTAAACTCAGAAGCATTTGTTTTAACCTCAGTTATCAGAAGATGCTTTGTCAGAAGTGTCTCTGATCAGAAGGAAACCTTTTGGTTTTCCAGACTCTGAGGATATCAATACGTATCACTTAATTAAAGGGCAATTAACGCGTGAGCAGTACTTTTCTTGGAATTGGTTAAATCATGATTACGTTCATTTATTAATCCCCATTATTATGCTTAATTTTTCACGTCCACTCAACTTCTCACCACTTACACATTATATACTTGCTCACATCACTTCATTTCACACTTCATTCTTAGAAACCCTAAAACCCTTTCAGTTCTCTGCAACTCCATTATCTTCATCAATGGCAGAATCATCTCAAACTATCTCCAAAGCTAAGTTACTTGAATATCAGTGTACTATTCCTGAAAAATGTCCTATCTCTCTCGACACGCCTGTTGATGAACTTCAAGTTCTTAGTGAATCCATGGTTTACTTCAAAAACCTTAAGGATAATGGATGCGATCTTATTCGTACACTCATTTCTCAAGGATGGGATGGTTACTTTAAGAGATTGTAAGGATCCTCACTTCTAAACTTGGTCAAATATTTCTGGATTCATGCAATCACTAGTAGACATGTCATTGTTTCGACTGTGCTTGGAAGACAAATCATCATCACAGAAAAGACTATCAGTGACCTAATCTCTCATGATGGAAAGGGACTAAGAATCGTCAACGTCCAACCAAATAAGCAAAGGGAAGCTAAGGTCACAGCCGCTATTTTCGAAGAAGGAATTGATCTGGAAAGTCTACCAGATGCTCTCCCTGAAATTTTTCAAAAAAGGGGGAAAGGCAAGAAAAAGAAAAGTGACGATGAAGGACCGTCAGCAAAGAAGATGAAGATAACATCTACAGATCAAAGTAAGTCCTTTAAACCGTCCTTTGACATTGCATCTGGTTCATCTCTTCCCATCTCATCCACTAGTCCACCAATATTCTCTACTGTTGTCACCACCTCTCCAACACCTGTGTCTGAAATAATCACTACTTCACCTCAATTATTACAGTTGACTCCACCAAGGTTTGAAACTACCTCATCTCAACCAACTTCCACCATTTTTATCCAACCAACACTTGTCTCATCTGTTTCACCTTCTCCAATTATTCAAATCACTAAAGAAATTCTCACTAAACATACAGAAACAACCATCTCTCCTTCACCAACTTCAAAACCTACTCCATAATTCATAATTAATAATCCTGAAATTTCTCTAGACAATGATATCATCATTATTAATGACTCTGTTGAAGATGATCTAGCATTGCCTGAAAATCAAATCTCTGACCTCCCTCTCAACCTAGATGAAGAAATATCTATTTTTAAGAACAGTGTGGTTACAAGGTTCAAGGCACTCTCTGATGAATCAAATTCTAGTGAAAACCCCTCTGATTTGGGTGCTTCATGGGATATGTTCAATCAATGGATGGCTGAAGAATTTCAGAAGTTTCAAGATCGTTGTGTTCAGACAAAGGGTTATTTCGTTCAAGAAGCTGAGAAGAGGTTGCAAGAAAAGAAGGAAGCCGAAGCTAAGCTAGCTGTAGAAAAGGAACCAACTGAAAGATTTGTTACAAAAGCTAATAATCAAGCAGAAGAAGCCAAAATTGTCACAACTGTCAACACCTCTGCACCTGCTTCCTCTTCTGAATCTGCCATTGAGCATTTGGCACGAGCAATTGATGGACTAAAAAAGAATCAACAGACAATAAAGGACGAACAGACGATTTTCAGAAGAAGCTTTTCTGGGCAAAAAATTGTCAATAACTCTCTACAGAATATGCTTCGACAAATTCTGAACAAGTTGCCTCCAAACCCTTCATCCTCTAGAACCTAGGCACTTAGTTTTTTTTTTCATGTTTGCTCTGAACATTAGGATCATGCCTTATTTTAATCTTGTTTTGATTTTTTAATATTAATGAAATTTCTTTTTGATTATGACAAAAAGGGGGGAAATATAATATGAATGTAATATTTTGATTCACATAATCAAATTCTGAAAAACAAGCTGCTTACATTCTAACCAATAAACTTCTGTTTCTGTTAGATTTGTTTTCTTGTTTTCTTTTTTAGGAAATATGAAATCTGAATACTTTTGGCATTCAATGTGTTTGACTCTGAGATATCAAGATTTCAATTAGCACAATTGGCTTCTGAAAACTGAATCAAGACTTTAAAGATCTCAATATCTGACCTATTGCAACCAGGGGGAGTTTACCCAGAAGGTTCATGAGTCAGGATATTTGATCTTCATCCAGTCTGAGATTCAGGGGGAGATTCTCATCCAAAGGATAAGTATTCCTTAACCTTCTTATTTCGGTTACTTTTTATGTTATGTACAAAATTGTGTCATCAAAATACATAGTATTGTCATCATAAAAAATGGGGAGATTGTTAGAACAAGGTTTGGTTCTACAATAATACCTCTGAGTTTTGATGATAACAAACAAGTATGTTTATATGAACAATTTTGGTATTCTAATGTTTGTTATTTTTGAGAATTTAACAAACAGGTTCTGCTTATGATAAATAGCGTGGCTAAGTTATTAGAAGAGAATTGTTCCGCTTCTACGCGACATATTGTTCTGCTGAACGGTAGCATTTACTTCAGATGACTCTGAAGTTGCATGACTCTGATACAATGACTTAAGAAAACAAGTTCTGAAGATCGGAAGACAGAAGTTCTGATGGACAAGTCCAGATGCTGAAGACTTAAGAAAACAAGTTCTGAAGATCTAAAGACAAAAGTTCTGATGGACAAGTCCAGATGCTGAAGACTGAAGAAAACAAGTTCTAAAGATCTGAAGACAGAAGTTCTGATGAACAAGTCCAGATGCTGAAGACTTATGATTGTGAAGACAACGGGTTCTGAAGACCAAATGCTGAATACTCTGAAGATGTAGCTCTGCAGACTCTAAAGACTTGAAGCTCTTAAAACCCAAGTTATGTTTTCCCTTCTTCTAACTCATGCTCTCAGAAGTCTCTGAAGTCTGGACGTTGAGAAGACTAAGCAACGTGGTACAACAGTACAACAGTACAAGGACACACTGCTCCACTCCGGATAGGACGGACGCAAATGTACTATTTGTCCTCCACGATCCTTCAAGTCGCCATTCTTAAATGTCAGAAATATCCTTCAACGGTCATATTATACATGGCTATATAAAGGCGTGAAGACTTCAAGAATGGTTACTGCAATTTTCACTGTTCATACGCTATATAGTTAATATCATTTTTAAGTCAATATTGTTCTGAAAATCTGTTTACTCATCTGCTTGTGTAGAAGCATCATTTTTGTAAACAAACATTTGTAACAAACAGTTTTTTGTGTTCCCTAAAGGACCGGGTATGTCAGAATTTTTAGGAAGACTAAGACAGTGTGTTTTAGTGTTGTTAGTCACTTGCAGTTGGCTTGTGTGTTGTATTCCTTAAGAGACCAGTTGGGTCAGAATTCTTAAGAAGTCTAGGACTAGTGTGTCTTAGAGGTTGTTGTTAGTCACCAACAGTTTGCTAGTGCAGTTGTAATCAGTTTGGTTATAGTGGATTAAATCCTCGCTTAAGAGAGGATAAATCACCTTGGCGGGTGGACTAGACTAACTTGAGGATTTGTCAAGTGAACTAGTATAAACATACTTTGTTCTTTCTTTTCAAGTTTTCTTGCTTTATTATCAAGAAGTGAAGTTTGTTTGTAAAGGAGATTATTTTTTAGAAAATAGTTTTCATTTTAAAAACCCAATTCAAACCCCCCTTTCTTGTGTTTTTCACACCTTCAGGTACCATCTTTGTTGTAGTGCGGTAAACAATTTCACACACCCTGATTTTTAATCTCGCTTTCCTGCAACATCTAATGACCTGAACCTTTTCCACAGGGCATCAATTGCATTGGTCATGTCCACCTATGTTCCATCCTCTGTATCTACCTCTTGTTCACCTTCCATACTGAGCTTCCTCCAATGAATATGAATAACATCAATTGGTATTAGTTCACCACTCAATGTGTATCTCTCTAACTTACAAGCACAAGGTAACCCATATACTTTTCTATGAATACACCCGCACATTTGGGTGTTTGTACCCACCATGTCAACCCTCTGCTACTCTTCAGCAATGTGTCTTAAAGTAGCTCTAGATACTAATCCACACAAATTCCCATAAATGGACTAGTGTGGGCATGTCTAACTTCATAAAAAATCTTATGAAATGAAGCTCTAATATTGCCCAATTGTACCTTGATGTTTCCATTCATATCCTCCCAACATTTGCGCATATCACCTAAATTGTTCTCCAACATCTGCTTTAGTTTCCAATGCGCAGACTAAAAAAAAAAAACAGTATCATTAATATTAAGATAAACAAACTATGGCTAAAATAAAAAAACTTACCTATTAGTCGTGGTGTTTCTCAAATGCAACACTTTATTGAACCAAGCTTCAACAAATCTATGTTTGTGAGGCGTCAACCATGTGTCTTTCACATAATAAAAAAATGGTCTAAAATCCACACAGGAGTGCTCAAGCTGTAGCAATTGTTGATGGTATTCCACCTCATCATTAGCCCTTACAAGTTCATACCATAGCTTCTATATTGGTTCTCGTATATCATTCATAACATACTCATTGCACTTCACTTTCACATTTTTGTTGATGTGAAATCGACAAAGCAAATTAACTGTCCTTGGAAATACTGTTTCAATTGCTTTCTTTAAAGCAAAATCTCTATTCATTAAAATCACTTGTGGCCATAACCCTTGCTTAGTGAACATTTGCTTTAACTTATCCAATATCCAACAAAAATTAACTGTTTGCTCAGATTCCATATAGGCAAATGCAACAGCAAATGTTAACTCACTTGATGTCATACCAACTACTTCAAACAAAGGTTGCCTGTGTTTATTTGTTTTGTATGTAGTGTCTATAATCAACACATTATAAAACATATTCAACAACTTTACTGATTCTGGATGAGCCCAAAAGATATCTCTGACAACTTATGACTCATCTTGTTTCCTACTCCAATAAACATAATCAGAATCCTCTAATAGCTTAAACAAATGTTGCATTTCCGTTCTATGACCCCTGATGTCTTTCTGAATCTTACTCTTATGTTTATATATTTGGGTGATTCGAGTCACGTTCTCCGAATCTCGTTCTTGCAATGACAACAATATGTGTTTTGGTGGAACATGACGTTTTGTCAAATCAACAATATGTTGTTGTTCATCAGCATTGAGTCGACCTACAAATGAATGACATTCAAATCTATCCGATAAACCATGGTTGTGAAGTCCATATTTTACTCAATTATTCAACCAGAACCATCTTTTGACAGTGTTGACATACTTTTGAATGAACAGCCACATTTCTTGGTAACACTTTGTGTTTCACTATCTTCTTCTTTGTAGTTTCCACCTCTATCACAACTAAATATAACTTTGTCACTTCTTCCTCTCTTGCCAGTTTTGGTGTCGAACGGGTTATTATAACAGTAACTCTATTCCTGATTTCAACCTCCCTAATCCACCTAGTCGTCTCTTCTCGTGTATCAAATTTTTCTATAGTCGATAATATCTCAGTCGTATATACACATGTCTGGTTTTTATCGTATATCATCAAAGGAATATCCATACCTGCTAAATATAAGTGTGACAAAAATTAATAAAACTAAAAAAAAAATTAAAAATATGTGTTCCGGATCTCTTATTAGCAAGAAATCTGGTGACTAAAAGAAATAAGCTGGAACTCTTCTATGCAAGTTATCAGGTGCTTAAAAAAAACACAAACCGAAAATCGCATGTTGAAGTTATCCGGTTAAATAATGTGAACCGAATAACTAATCAACATGTTATCCGAAATAAAAAATCTGCCAACCGGATTTCATCACTTTCAGTTTTTCGGTGTGCTAAAAACACTAATCGAATTTCTTTACCTTAAGTTATCCGAGTTGTGGTGTACAACTCCCAATAATAATTTTTAACTTATTTGACTGTATAGTACAAAGTACAAAAAAAAAAAAGAAAAATTAAAAAGAATAAATTAGAAATATTTACAAAATTGTTGGATAGGGAAGGTATGGAGTAAAATTTTCAAAATTTAAATGATAAAAAGATAAAACAAAAATATAATTTTTTTATCCCATCTTCTTCTTCCAGAAATATGTGCTGCCATTTCTCACTTTTTCTTTCTCAGAATTCAATTGAGCCTTGAGAACAGTTTCTATTGAAGGTTTGATGTGTCTGGTTGTAGTTCATCCATCAAAGCCTCACCTTCAAATTCAAAGGTACAAATTTTCAATCAATCTTCACCAATTTGGTCAGTTAAAACTCAAATTTCACTTTGATTTGGGATTCTTTATATGCAATGTTGCTGTATTTTGTACAGTTTTCCTCTAGGTTTTCCCTACAGCTGCAAAGAAACCACCTTCCAGCATGCAATCATTTGCGTGAAATTGAAAATCTTACAAGAACTTTATCCTTCCAATTCAATGGAACAAGTTGTGCATTGTATTGGTAAGATAAACGCCACAATCTATTTATTGAATAACCAATGTATATGATATCTTTTAAATTTATCGAATAATCAATATATCTTGTCTCTTTTAAGTTTATCGAATAATCGATGTATCTGGTCTTTATAGAGACCAAATACATCGATTTTGAAACAAAAATCTTTGCTTATAATATTGAATAGAGCAACAACTCATGAAATTGAAGCAAAGGTGAACTCATTGATGAAAATAATTGCATGGTCTATCTAAGTTTGTCTTATCTACAACATAGATCATTTAACATTAGAAAGTATACAAGTTAAGAAACTAGAGATCTTAAAAAACTTTAACTAGTAACAAGTTTTATCAGAGTATTGAAATTTTTTGCAGAACTACCATCTCTTTCAACAGCTTGCAATGCAGCTTCTTTTAGTTTCTCAACTTTTTGTCTCATTATCTTCCCTGTCTCACTTGACATAACCAACTCCAAAGCTTTCTTACATGATTCTTTTGTCAAAACACCATTGTCAACACCTACACCAATGTGCCAAACACTTTCTAACATTCTTGCATTCAATCTTTGATCTCCGAAAAACGGTCTACTAATCATCGGTACACCGCCAACAATACAATCCAACACCGAATTCCAACCCGAATGCGTGAAACAAACACCGACCGATGAGTGTTTGAGGATATCTATTTGAGGAGCCCATGCGATGATTTTTCCTTTTGTTTTTGTTCTTTCTGCGAACCCGCTCGGCAATTTTTCCTCTGGATTGCCCCTAAAGGCCCAAATAAATGGATATCCACATTCTTCCAAAGACTCCGCCAATGCAGCGAGCTCGTGAGGCGGGGGTGTTATCGTACTTCCAAAGCTTAAATACACTACTGAGTAATCCTCATGTTTGTTCAACCATGCTATACAACCATGTTCATCGTACGTCATACGTTGTGGCGTCGTCAAGATGAATGGACCAACGTTTAGCAGCAATTTGAACTTGGCCTCCAACTTACTCTCAATAACGGTGTGTATTGAAGCAAATGAGTTTATGGGAACCGCGGTTGCTAGCGGTAACGCTAGTCCCATTTTGTGTAACATTGTTGCAAACGGGCCATTAATATCGTCTATTACCCCTTCCGGCAAATCGGAAACCTCTATCTCCGGAAAACCAGGAAGAAAATCGACATTTTTGCCATCGTCGGCTCCTACAAGACAAGGTAAATCAAATCAAAATTTTATAAATTGTAGATTATAAAACATTTTTATCATAATAGTTTTAGTTTTCAGAGGATCTGTGTAGGTTATGCATGATATAATTATGATAAAACAAAGACCCTATTTGTTATAGTTTAACCGTGGCAAATATTTTATGACGTCCTTTTAGCCATGGTTTAACCGTATTAAATTTTAGACTCTGTGCGGTAGTCCGCCCTCAAAGACGTCACTGATTTTTAAACATACATCTAGTTATTTGTAGAGATATGTTAAAAACCATTTCATAAAGAAGATGTGTTGATCAAACAGTTTGTGTATGATACCTTTATTGTCTCCTAACTTTTCTCTGATAAGATCTGTGAAGACATGGGTAAGGAGAGAGTGAGCTCCTGCAGTCCAAAGAGGAATCCATTTCGCATGCATTTTCTTGGCAAAATCCGCGCCAAACCAAAAAAAAGCATCAGTAACCAAACATGTAATGTTCTTCCCCGTCTCCTTCACAGCCACATCTATAGCATTCTCAAAATTCTCCGGCATTGCTTGAATAAACAGATGAATAGCTTCCATTGGAGATCCCGATTGCACAAAACCCTCCGGTAACCCATCGTGAACATTATAATAAGTTATGTTACGAAGAAACTCGTCTTGATTACCCGTGCCATGATTACCCTTGCCAGAAAACAACGCCAAATTTGATTTTTCCGTGCTGAAGAATGAAAACATAACTGCAGGAGATTCTGCTGCAATTCTTCTAACAAAACTAAGAAGTGGAGGTGCATGTGTTCCAAACGGGAACGCCAAAACCGCGACATGTTTTTCACCTTTGTTATTTTTCCGTCCTCCTTTTGGAGCAGACATCCAGTTTTTCAAACGCGAAAGCGTAAACATTTTTTCTTAATTATGTCAAACACAGCAACTAAGATCAAATTATAACTTTGATTTGATGTTGTTGTGGAACATCACTAGTTATAGTCGCAGGCATTTGGTTGAAAACTGTTAATAACAACCTGTATTGTTAACATAGAGGTGGAATTAGCATGATAGAAGTTAGGTGTTTCATAAAGAAATGTTATTAGTGGCAAAACAAGGTAAGGTACACATGGGATCTTTTTTTTTCTCTCAGTAACATATGTAACTAATCTCTAAATGTGCTTTGTGTTTTTTTCTTACAGAGACAACAATGATTTGTGTGTTGTTTTCTCAGAATATGCTTAGTTCCGAAATTAACGAAAATAGGCTAAATATAGGTAGCTATAATAACCACACAAATATATAGTCAATGAGACCTTAAATTTATCTCGTTCTCAAGTTTTTTTTATAATTATTTTTCATGGTTTATATTTTTTTTTTTCTTTTATATAAGCAGGTTGGGTGTGTACAATTCTTAATATGCTAAGTTATATTTTGTAATTAAAATAATAAAATTAACTAATACATTTTCAATTGGGAGCGGTGAAATAAACAACCATTTTGTTGGACTCCTTTTTTTTTTTTAAGAAGATTTTTTATTGCACCCTAGATGTTTTTAAAATACTTCGTAAAATTTTAAAAATATCCTTAATTTTTAGAGATACATCTCTAAACACACCGCAATACACACATTTTATTTGTTTTTGAATCACAATTCAATTTTTAAAATAAATTTATTTTTGAAAAAGCATCTCCGGAAAATTTCCAAAAATATATTTCCAACACTATTATAATGCATAAATATATCATATATAAATGTTAAATACCTCTGTAGTAACATCCTTAGGTGGCTGATTGAATTCATTATTGTCCGAAATAAACCTTAAATAAAGTGGATTAGATGAATGTTCAAACTCAACACAGTCATTTTCTTTGTAAATGTGATCTGTTGTGGCACTTGAGTCACATTCCGCCAAAGCAAAGTAGTTCTTATACACCCTAGTTTTATTTTTAGTTTTCGGAAATATATTTTCGAAAATTTTTCAGAAATGTATTTCCGGAATAAAGTTATTTATAAAATTGTGTTGTGACTCAAAAACGAATGAAATGTGTGTATTGGTGTGTGTCCGGAGATGTATCTCCGAAAATTGAAGGTATTTTTAAAATTTTGTGAGGTGCCTTAAAAACATCTAAGGTGCAATAAGAAATCCTCTTCTTAAATCTCCTTAGTTACATGTATAGGATGTTAGGCTATTGTGCCATGGGCATGGCAACAAACATAAGTTGGATAGTGAGATTTTGGGTCCAAGAGGTTGAGCCGTATAAACATCTTAGTTTAGTAACTCTTGGAAAAATGCAAGGTTCACATCGAGTTGATACATTTGACATCCTCTTGCCAAACCAATTGTGAGAATTAATTTAATGGTTTCTTTAAAAATCCACCTCTTGCTATTGTGTAAAACCTTTTGCCACCAACCTTGTTCTGTGACAATAAATGGAGCCATCAAAATTCCATTTGATTTGAAACAACCACTTACAATTAGTAATCTTTTGACTCTTTGGCGTTGGGACAACAGACCATGTGCCATTGCGAACATTGCATTCAATTTTTTAGACTTGGCTTGTCTCTAATGAGGGTGTTGCATTGCATGTTTAACATTAGATGGTTCTAGATTTCCAGAATGAGGATGATGGATTGCTTCTAGTGTGAGAGGTGTTATGGTCGTGGGTGAGTTTTGTTGTTGTGGTATGATGGGATGAAGATGTAGAACTATATGAGGTTGGGTCGGAATAATGTTTGTTGGTAGGTTTGCAATAGGTGATTTTAGGTGAGGGTTGGGTGCGGAAACTGTTTGTCATGGAATACGACGTGTCGTGAGGTGTAAATTTTGTTGGTTTTGGGATTTAGACAACGATATGTCTATTGACATGATGAGCAACCAATGAATACACATGGTGTAGATTTGAGTTAGTGTTTGTGGTTTGTGTAAGGTGTTAGCCTTGGAAAACAAAGGCATCCAAAGGAGTGTACGTGACAAATATTATGCTCATGTTGATAAAGTGTAAAGTATGATGACTACATTTTCAAGTGGGGAGTGGATAGTCGATTGACTAGGTATGATGCCATGGTGAATGCAAATAACCAAAATTAAGATAGTAGATTAGCATGGTGTATGAGAGCTTTAAAAGTTTTAATTATATGTCTATGACTTATCTCTATTGTGGAATTTAATTCAGGTATGTGAGGTGGGGGTATAATAAGAGATGCTATTGGATAGCAAAAAAGATTTGCGTTTGATGTACTTTCCTCCATTGCCAGTGTTGTTCCTTTTTGGATTGCTGCATTATGCAAAACATCATAGTATGTTTAAGTTTTTTTTGTAAAGAAAAAACACATGTCTCAGCATGTGTGCAAAGTTGTTTTTGTGAAGAAATGACACATGCGGGAACAAATGTTCTATCATGTGTGCAACATCTGACCCTCGTTAGCAGACCAATGTTGTAGTTGTTTTGCGTGTTATTTTATGATTAGTTCAATCGTATTTGTTGTTGATTTGTTTTTATCTTTTAGAAATGCATTTATGTGGATTTGTTTGTTTAAATTGGATGTAATCAAATCAAGTTTGTTAGCAGAACAATTGAGGGGGTCAACGAGGGAGCATTTCTTATTTGGAACACACATTTGTGAGAGACACACCACATACTCACCTAAAACCTTAAGGTGATAGGTGTGTGAGTTCTCTCACTTATATAGTGTTCAATCTTCCCTTTTCTAATCAATGTGAGACTTTTTCCTCACACTTGATTCTCAACACTCCCCCTCAAGTGTGAGTTTATACACAATGCTCCCCCTCATGTGGAAGCTCTCTCTTCCACATACACTTGTATCACCGTTGAACTCAACGGAACACCTTCTACCCACACCTGCGGGAAGTGTTTCGATACAAGTAAGCTGGTCCCTTTCTCGAACCAAAGGCTCTGATACCATTGTTAGCGGAACAATTGAGGGGGTCAACGAGGGAGCATTTCTTATTTGGAACACACATTTGTGAGAGACACACCACATACTCACCTAAAACCTTAAGGTGATAGGTGTGTGGGTTCTTTCACTTATATAGTGTTCAATCTTCCCTTTTCTAATCAATGTGAGACTTCTTCCTCACACTTGATTCTCAACAAAGTTTAAATGGAGATTTAAATTTGAATTTAAAAACAAATCATATATTTTATTGGAGACTTTTGTGGAACAAATCAAATCCAACTAAATCTTCTATATTACTGGACGAGATCAAAGTTGCATGCCCATTGGAAAAAGTCCCGAAGAAAATTTCTATTTAAAGAGACTCATTTCATCTTTGAATAATGAGATCACGTATTTAATATACCTAGTTTGTATTTAAGTCCTTTGTTTGTGTTTCTTGTACACCATGCTAGCATCGTCATTTATATCATAAGGCATATTGTTGGTTTTTTAGTTGAGTTGTAATTCAACATTCTTTAAGTTCTTTATTGAATGAACAATCACTTGAGATTAGTGATTGAAAGAAAGTGAGAGGGGTTCTCATATTTAAGGGGAGACCTAAATATAAAGTCACTAGGAATAGGAAGACACATTGAATAAGATAACGTTGTTGATTCTATTAGACTAATTATACTAATTCATAATAGTGAATTTTCTTCCTTGGGTAGCGTGTCCGTAGACGTAAGCGTGGTTTCACCGAACTGGGTTAACAATTATGTGTGTTCTTTATTGCTTTTTTGTTTTATCATCTTGTTTATCAATTATTTGTTAATTCTGGTGTAAGATGTTAAACACCCTTGCTGAAGCATCTAGTCCAACATCTATCTCCTTTAGAATATATTTTCAATTGACATCAGAGTAGACACATTGTTCTGTTAGGGTGAGATCTAAGGAATATATTTTCTGTTCAGATGGACATCACTAAGGATGAAGGGTCTGTTAATAGACCTATGTGAGTGTGAGTGCATTATTCAATATAGCCATGTTTTGAATGATGTTATAACTAGGAAAGTGTCTTAGCGTTTTTGTATATTGGGCAATATCAACCAAAGTTTAGATGCGCATTGATCATTTTAGCCTTAGGATGCATACAAATGGTTTTGGAAATGATTGAAAATGTCTAGGTATGCTTCATACATCACAAACTAAGTTTTATGTGTGACATTGTTGCATAGGCCGACACATACGATTTTTGGCAGATACATATAATTTTAGGCCGACCTATAGAAGATTTTGCTTCAGTACAGGCCGGCACATAGAATTTCAGGTCGGCTCCCACACATCAATATTAAAGGCTGTAGGCTCTGCCCACAGATCGCCTCATTCAGGCCGACCAGAGCACCTTGAGAGACCGACTTATTACTTTCATAGGCCAACCTGTAGACTTTAAAACTTAAAAATTTTGTTGTGCATCTTATTGTTTCTTGCATCCTCTTTTACCTATTTCCACACACACACACACACACACCGACACACACACACACACACACACACACACACACACACACACACACACATATATATATATATATATATATATACACACTCATACTTGCACCTTCTTCTAGCAAGGTACTAGTGAATTACCTAAAAGAAACCAGATTAAAAAAGCATTCCCATCATCTTCAACCTTTCTTCTATGCATACACACAATTAAACTACACAAAATCATTTTTTGATTGGGTGACCATCTAGATTAGGGTTGATAATGTCCAATTAGGTTAGTGTAGCCGAGAATATTGGGTTGGGATCTTTGTGTGTTTCAAATAAGAAAACCAAGGTGGGATTTTCCTTCATGATCATTGGGATTTGAAGGTTTCGGACAAGATCACGTCAACACGAATTCGATCGAGTGAAGGCCTTGGGACAAGGTGGTTTCCTTGCAAGGGAGTAGTACGAGATGGTGAATCGTGAGGTAGCTACAATAAGTATGAATATATTATCTATAGGAAAGATCAAGAGATGTTAATGAAGGGTTCAAAATAGAAATACAATTGTTATATATGGATCTCTCAACCTTCATTCAATCTTAAGAGCATGGAGGGGATCATATTTGAAGATGTTGTCAAAGGAGTGTCAAATCTCATGATTGAAGAAGGAAAAATCCGTGGAGTGTGGAAAATAGGAAAGATGCTCCGACATCCAACCACCACTAAAGGTCTGAAGTTACTTCTTATGAATCTCATGGAATTTACATAAGTGAAAGGCCTGGGTGGAAGGAATAACATCTTATGTGTGAAAAATGATATAGAAAAACTCATTTGTAACTTTAAGGTTGGTATGCCAGACAAGATGATGGAACATTATAACATTTGCAATTTGAAATTAAGACGAGTCTTGTAGGAAGTTTCACCTATTTTCTTGACCTACAAGTAAATATTCTAAAAGATATTTGTACCAAGGCCTTAGAAAATGTTATGTTTGCATTACTAAGGGGTGTAATTGGTATTTGCATGTGTGAAATCTTATGGAAATTAATTCAAGGGAGACATGCAAGTCTAAAAGGAAAATTTCTCTCTCCTGTGATCATTGCAGCGCGTAAAATAAGACAAATTACTTCAAATTCAAATTTCTTTCACAGTCATTCCTACCTTACACGCAAGAGCAACCTGACTCTCTCTCTCTCTCTCTCTCTCTCTCTCTCTCTCTCTCTATTGTGCTAGCACATCTGTTCTATTTCTTCTCTCTGAAACCATTATCAAAATGAGCCAAAAGACAACTGATGCTAAATCTGCTGAACCCATGTCTGTTACAAATTCATATGGGGTTAAAATGCTTGAAGTTCAAATAGGGAAGAAAGAAACATCAAATAAAACTAGGTTTTTTATTCTAGCGACAATAATGATGAGCCTATTATGTTTTTGAACCTAAAACCTTTGCAAATGGTTGTTCTTGTTCACATCTCAACAAAAAGTACTACCCACGAAGAAGAAGTTATAATATGAAAAGGTTAGTAACATTGAAAAGGCATCTCTTGTGCATGTTTATAATATTGATGAATTCATGTCTGTTAATGATGAAGATGTGTCAAATCCCATTGGGAAAGGTATTGATCATGCTAAAGTCAATGTTGAGGAACCAAATATCGAACCACATGTTGAATCACATGTTGATTCACATGTTGTACCAAATGTTGAAGCATTTATCCCAACATCTGGTGAATACGGGACGAACCCACATCTGTTCTAGTTGGTGAACCATTTGAATCCTCTGATGACCTTCATGTTAAAGAAAACCCTTGTATCAACCCTGTCATGGTTATTGGTCATCCTGTTGATACATCTGTCATTGATAAGTTTCTTGATGATGTTCTCAATGATAATTATGTCTCCTCTAAAGATTCAGCTGATGATTTCCCCAATGAGAGCCATCAAAATGCTGAGGTTAAAGTTTAGAGAAAGAATTGTCAAGACAAACAAACCATCAATACTCCAGGTGTTGACTTAAATCTGAATGACAACCATAAATCCAATAAAGAAGTGTGGAATGAAGGTCCTTAGAATGAAGAGGACAATGGTCAAGAAGAAAAGAATGAAGAGGATGATGATGATGATGGGATTCCTATTGCTCATATCATACAGAATATTATTGAAAGTGTGTCCAAACCTCAAAATAAAGATACTCAAGTGAAAGCTAGAGAAATGGTGAGTGTAAATGAAGAAATTGAATTTGATGAACAACCTGTTGTTAAAGTTATGAAGAGCATAGCTAAGTCTATAGTTGAAGGAGTGAAAGAGAAGAAGAAAATTGTTCTTCCCAAAATCTCTCTGAAGAACACTGAAATTGTGAAGTAGAAAACTCCTCAAAGATCATCTGTTTGTAAGAAAAGAAAGGTTGAAGTGAAAGCAACTGAAAAAAAGTCTCTTAAGAGAAAACTTGTGCAAACAAGTGACTCTGAGACAAATGTTGAAGCTGATGTCTTAAACATTGTGCCATTTTCCAAGAGAAAGATTAGAGTAAAAAGAGTTCCAATCAATATTCATGTTTCCCCCTTGGACAATGTTTCATTCCATTTTGAAAGAAGTGTGCGAAAGTGGAAGTATGCGTATCAAAGAAGAGTTGCTCCTAAAAGAGAGTTGAGCAAAAATGTCCTTGAGTTGCAAGAGATCATAAATCTACTGAAGGATGCTGGATTGATGAAGAATATTTTAGGTATTGAACCTTGCTATAAAAATCTGGTTAAAGAATTTATTATGAACCTATCAGCTAATTGCAATATTGAAGGAAGTCAAGAGTATAAGAAGATTTATGTTAGAGGGAAGTGTGTGAAGTTTTCACCCTCCATTATTGATGCATATCTGGGAAGAACCAAGTCAACAAAGTTTGAAAAAGTTCTCTCCAGAGACAAAATTGCAAAGGAAATCATTGTTGGACAAATGAAACAATGGCCCAACAAAGGGTTACTTTCACGTGGTAAATTGAGTGTGAAGTATGATATTCTAAATAGGATATGTGCAACAAATTGGGCACCCACTAATCAAAATTCAAGCATTACTCCTACATTGGCCAAGCTGATTTTTCAAATTGGAACCAAGTATAAATTGAGCTTTTTGGAGAATATGTGTTTGACCAGACAATGAAGGATGTTGATTCATTTGTTGTGAAGCTTCCAATAACTTTTCCTTACTTAATCATTGGAATTATTTTGAAGAAACATCCTGAAGTTTTGCATCCTCAAGAAACTCCAAGCAAAAAGACTGGTCCTCTAACCCTGGATAAGAAACTGTTTGTTGGGACACATGTCCCAGACATTGTGGTCAAGCATCAAGTTCAACCTTTTAATGGAAGTTCTACCTCTATTTCCAAAGCCACAAAAGGGATGTATTATATGAATTGATGTAAGTGTCCAAGGCTCTGTAAGCAACGATTAGTGCAAGGACAACCAGGAAAAAGAAGGTGGATGAATTGATTTATCTGATGTCTAAGGAAAAGGATGTTGAAGAAGAAGACAAAGCTGACAATGAAGAATAATAAGAAGAACAATTTGCCAGGGATGATGAAGCTAATATCTTAGAGTCCTTAAGTGAATAAGAAGAATACATCTATGAAGATTGATGTCATCAAGCTGAAGCTGTCTTTGTAGTTTTTTTTTGGCCTTTTGTTTTTAGGATTATATTTGTGGTTTTGTAATAACTTTGTCTTAAGCTACTTCAGTTGCCACTAACAATGAATAAATATATTTTACGCACCTGGTTGATCTGATTTATTTTCTACCTTTTCCAAACTATTGCAAAAAGGGGGAGTACCAGTAGTGGTAGTGTGTTCTAACTACTAACTGTGCTTGATGAGTAATCTAACCACTAACTCAAATGTTCAATGACCATTGTTGCAAGGTGTGTTTATGGAGCACTAATGTATGTTGATACTATTGTGTGCTCACATGCTGGACCATCTGGGGTGACATCTGACCTTTGAGCATGTGTGAGCTAATTTAAATGTGTATGTGTCGCTCCCAGGATTTTCATCCAGGTACAAACGCGAGAGTGGCGCGGAAAAATAGAGTCGCCAGCCGTGTAAATTTATCCCAAGAGAGGGAAAGGGAACACCGCATAAACCTGAGGAAGAGGGAAAGGAATGGTCATCGCAACCATAACCTAGGTTCGAGAGTCGGTTACGCGAGGGGAAGGTGCTAGCACCCCACGCGTCCATCGTACTCGATGGGATCCACGCTTGTTGTCTATTCTAAGGGTGAGTTATCCTATCATCTAGGGCTGTACTAAGACGGGGAGGGAAAGACAAAGACAGACTCGGTAGGACGTCGACGTCCTAGGCCTACGTACCCTCTTTGTGCAATGGGGAATTCAGAGCCAACGTAGTTCGGACCAAGTTCTTTTTGTGTTTTTTATGAGCGACGTTAAGTTCGCGTCCGGAAGTTAGGGTCGATGCCTGTTTGCGTCTCAGATGGAAGGTAACGTGCCCTTTTTGAAAATAGCCTTTAAGTGGAAGGTCCCGAAGGGCAAAAAGGTTTGAAGTTGGTTTGTGTTTTTTAGGACAGAAGTGGCTTAAGTTAGTTCCTAAGTTGCATTGCACCAAAGTCTAGGGCACAGGGGCGAATACTTAACGCATCGTCCCAAGACAGGATGCTCGCTAAGCACTCTAGAAAGATGAGAGGAAGCCCCTCATTTCTCATTCCCCATACTTAAGGCTCGTGCGCAATACACCTTATTCTTATTAAGTGTTTTAAAGAAATTTGAGATGAGAAGAGAGAAGACGCACAGGTAACTCTAAAGGGAGACTATGAATCCTAAAGTCATCATGCATAGGTGACCTATGGTTAGTGAGGTTTGACGACAACCTAAATCCTAAAGGAGACAGATGAGAGAAGGAAGAAGAACAAAGGTGAAAAGGGATACTTTTCCACCCTTAAAGAGCTTACTTTAGTCCCTGCATAAGAGGTTAGTATGAAACAGACATAAATAACATCAAGGCAAGTGAATATCAAACAATGGCAAACAATAGTGATAATAATCCAAACATGAACTTAGAAGTTAGAGAAACAACCCCAGGGCAAATGGCACAAGTGCCTTTTCAAACGGATAATCAGATGTGGTCAGAAATAGGCATGCAAGAGGATCTCAAGTGAAAGCCAATCAAATAATTAGAGAAATAACTTCTAAAATTCCCAAATTAAACATCAATATTATTCAACCAGAGATAAACCAAATATCAAAAATCCCTGCAAAAAATCAAGATATTAGTCATTCAAACAATTGGGCAAAGCTCAGGTGAGAAATAGGGTTCAATGAGCCAAAGGGAAGGACCTAAATGCAATATGAAATAAATTTAAAAATGAAATAAAAATATTTTTATGCAATTTAGAATGTTAATGAATGAATGCAAAAAGAACGGATCAAAAATATTTTATGGTTGCAGAGAAATAAATTAAAGAAATTAGGTATGCATTATATGGATAATTCAAAAAGAAAATAGACTAAATAATTAATTTAAATGATAAAAATAAGATAAAAATAAAAAATAAAATTTGGAAAATTTATTAAAATGATAAATATGATGCATGAAATTTTTTAGTAATTTTTTAATGCAATTATGTAATTTTAATAATTAAAATATGAAAATGTAATTAATAAAAATAAAATGAAATGAAATAACATGTGAGGGGGGTGCGTTAGTAAAAAATTGAACTGGAAATGATATTCGGCTGGCAAGGGGGTGGTGTTAATAGCAAGGCCCGCCCATTAACTCATCAGAAAAATGACAAAAATAAAAATGGATTACCGTGTACGTGCCATGTGTGACGCACGTGGTTATTTTAATGTGCTGGCAGAAAGAAGATGAACCCCAAGGAACACATCGTCATAGGGATGACAGAAAGAAGACCTGAACGAATGAGACACATTGTCATAGGGATGACAGAAAGAAAATCTGAACGAGGATAACACATTGTCATAGGGATGACAGAAAGAAGATGAACCCCAAGGAACACATCGTCATAGGGATGACAGAAAGAAGACCTGAACGAACGAGACACATTGTCATAGGGATGACAGAAAGAAAATCTGAACGAGGATAACACATTGTCATAGGGATGACAGAAAGAAAATTCTACCGTAGAAAGCACATTGTCACGGGGATGACAGAAAGGAAACCTGCACGAAGGAAACACATTGTCATGGGGATGACAGAAAGGAGACTCGACCGAAGAAAGTACATTGTCATGGGGATGACAGAAAGAAAGCTGAAAAAGGAACACGTCGTCAAAAGGGTTTGACGGAAAGAGAACCTGACCGAAGGAACACATCGTCAAAAGGGTTTTACGGGAAGAAAACCTGACCAAAATGTCGTCATCAAGGGGTTGATGGACAAAGACTGGTTGAGGGTAAGATCGACGTATGACCTACGACCCAAAAGAAAGGTAAAAAGAGGGGTTAATTGTAATGTCTGCTGGGGATATGTCACCGTCCTGATTGGAAGTTGATTCGGGCTTTCGCGCAAGGTACCAAATCCGGCTTATGCTTCGCCTGCATATGTTTGAATTTCTTTCTATGGCGTAATGCTCCATACGAAATGGAAATGCTACGCGTTTGAGGATGCAATGCAAATATGCTTATTATATGCAAAAGGACCCCTCCAGCAAAATAAATGCTGAAGAGAAGAGGCCAACTCCGCTGGGGATGGCGAACTGAACTGTCTCCGAGGTTACGAACTCTGCCGAGGAAATCACACTGACCGGCCTTCCTGATATAACCACTGCTGAAGATGAAACCCGAAGAGAATTCCCACTCCGTTGGAGATTACGAATAAACCTTGAAAATGGACCCCCAAAGATCTGTTACGGAAGAGGTGTTAATAACCATTAGACTTTGAATCTGGTGGGGATGTCAACCACTGTTGATCAAACCATTGAGATGACTATCACCTGCTTGGAGAATGAAGTCAATAACAGCGAACTTGTTGGAGAATATCGTTGAACTTAGCTTGTAGTAAGGGAAACACCCTTAACCTGCTGGGGAATACCAGCCATCACCAACAACTCTGCTCGGGGAACGACGGTTGATGATATCCACTCTGCTAGGGGACCACATCGAGCTTACTCCTCTGCTGGAGACTTACTTTCTACCCTTACTCCGTTGGGGAGAGAAACTCTACTGGGGACGTCACGTGTTGACCATCAACATGAACCCTGCAGATGTGATATGACCAAAATATGCCCTGATACAGCATAGCCCATAAAGGAACCTGTCTTTGAGAGGTCTCATGAAGATCTTATATATTTTGCCCCATGATCTTGATTAACCGTTCTCCTGAAAAAACCCTTTTGCTTTTGGGGTAACCTGCCCCAGCCTTGAAGTGATTTTGCCCTTGACTGGCTGATCTGTGAAGGAGTACGTCTGACTGACTGACCTTCGAGAGATTTGTCGAATCTCGACCTGATTGCCCCAGATTGGCTGAATCTTGGAATGAATCGCCCATTTGATATGACTATTTGATGGCTTGCCCCTGCTCAACGGAGTACTTAGGCACTCTGCACTTATATCGATCAATCTTTTCATTGCAAAAACTTCCCTGATCAAGCACTTACTCGCAAGTAAAACAATTTGTTTTGAAAATGAGAATTTTAATGCAATGCATATGACAGTTTTGAAATCCAAGTCTGTTCACTGGAAAAAAGTTGTGAGATATAGTGAATGAATCACTAATCAAAGTGTCGCTGATACCAACATGAATGGTAAGAAGATCCTTTTAGGAGTCAGGTTCGACGCGATCTTTACCGAAGTATGCTTTCGAAACAACCTTGCTTCAATTAGGTCTTTTAAAGGTTGTAACGTGGCTTGGTTCACGGTTTGAGAAAGAAAGGATGTAAGGCTCAAAGTTTTGTTTTAACCCACCCATTCTCCTTGATGTTCTCCAGTCCTACATTCAGCTAACTCGACATAAGCGCTCACCTTTCAACAAGGTTAATGAATAGTATGATGATAGAAAAGACCCACACGGTTTTCGGAGTGACAGCCACCCCTTTTGCCTTTGGTGTCTGTAAACACACGACTTGTTCTTTATTTGAGGATTTTTCTTTTTCCATTTTTTCTCTTTTTGCTTTTCCCTGATTTTGCCTGGACTAACTCTTTTGAATTTTCCGATTTCGAAGTCCAGCGGGATGCCCTAACTTTTTCCTAAGTCACTTGTCTTCAAGTTTCGACTTAGCGGGCTTTATTTTTCTTTTGATTCTTTTTTTTTTGAACAAATCGTGTGACACCAGCTTGTCTGACTTGTTTGAAAGGGATGTGACTGCCTTACTCTTCGATTGGTGAGGGATAACCATAGACTTGATCCTCAAATTGAACGCCCGGTCAAATTAATTGACACTTACCCTGCCCCAGGTTAAGATTGAGGGTTTTTTCGTTTTCAGAAAGAAACTCCTACTTCTAGGCTCAAAGGGGTTGACAAGGGATTATCTTCCATATATCTCCGATGTTTAAGGATTTGAAACAATGCTTGTACATCATCAGCGAGGTTTTGTCCCAAAAGCATACCATCAGAAGTTCTGCGTCTTTGAATTTCATCATCCTCCCTCAGATCCTGCTTAAACAAGGGTTAGGTATCAATAAAGAAAATATGAGTGAACACAGATGGATTTAATCAAAACATGCATATTCATTTCATTATCGTTATCAACTGAAAACAGACGAGTTTTACAAATGAGTTTGCCCTTTAACAGAAAAGAAACTACGAATGCAAAGAAATGACATGATCTAAAGGATTGTCAGCTCCGGGGAACTGTGCTTTCCAAGCTTGACTTGCTGCTGAACTAGCCATCTTCAGAATCGCTCATCGAAGTCAGTCTGATAAAAACTTGCACCACTGCTCTCGGTGTCTTCTTCCATAACCTGAACTGATGAACACACACGACTGGATGAAGGAGAATTATTGATCTGAATACCCTGAGGCGTGAATGAGAACATATTGGAGTCAAGCAGAGTCTGAATCTTGCTCCTAAGCACCTTACAGTCTTCAGTTGAATGCCTCTGTGCCCCAGCATGGTAATCACAATGGGCGTTGACATCAAAACCTGGTGGATACGGAAAAGGCACTGGCTTCAATTCCTTCGGCACTATAAGTCCACCTCTGATTAAATATGGCAACATCTGACTGAACGACATTGGCAACTGAGTGAAATGCCTCTCTGGCTTCCTAGGTCTTTGTCGGGCGTGCTGCCTGTAATACCCCAAATTTTGACCACTTAGATTTCCCATCATTGTGAAAATCATCATCATAATATGGATGAACCATCATGCTTCATCAGTCTCCCCAAAGATGGGTGAGCATCCAATACAATCAAATTAGGGTTTCAAGCCCTCTCTGAGTGCTTAGACAAAGGATCAATCAAGAAATGACATGATCTTCAACTTGTCTAATCTCTCAAACATCCACAATGGATCAAAAAGGACTCCCACTTCAAGGATTAAGCACAAGGCTGCTCCCTTCTAGGTGGATCAAGTCTCGAGATCGACAGTGTCACCAAATTAGGGTTTTGGTCGACCAGGGTCTCCAGATGGAAATTTTCATCTGGGCACAAGGCAATGATCCAAAACATAACCTAATGTACTCCATGGAACCTCATGAACCCATGCATCAAGTCAATTTTGCCTCAAGGGATGCATACATAAAAAATTAGGAATTAGGGTTTCTTGACCTAATTCACCCCTAAGTTGACTTTTGGGGCAAACCATGAGCCAAGACCTCAAGAGATGATTTGAGGGTCTCTAATATACCATATTGATCCATTTGGAACAATGGATTGATCCAAGAAGCTTGAGCAACAAGTCTCATTTTCATCTGCACCACAATTAGGGTTTTAAGGGAAAAGTCAACTGTAACTTTGACTTTTGACCAAGACATGCTCCCAAACCCTAATACATGATTGAATATACCCTATGACACCCATGGAACATGTCTATCAAGTTTGATTTAGGTCAAGGACATGATTTCCTGAAGAATTGCACAGTTTGGAATTCATCTGATAAAAAGTCAACTGTGCACAAAAGTCAACTTTGACTTTTTGAGATTTTTCACCAAAATGGATTTTTAACCCTAAAATGATGTTAATGTATGATTTGAATCATCATTCATCAAGAAAAATCAAGAAAAGTGAGATAACTTGTAAAAGGGGTAACCATAAAACTTAGAAATTTTTCTAAGTTAAAAATAAAGTGGCAAAGGTACCAACTTTGGAGGACCATAACTCCTAAACCACAAGGCCATTTTTTCTCATCCAAAGATGGATTTGTAGCCCTCATTATCACCTACAAAAACGTCAACTACAAGTCATTCCAATTCATTAAGAATTTTGAGTTATGGAGTGATCAAAGTGGCTGAAAAGTGAAAATGTCACTTTTTCCAACACTTAGTGAAATTTTCACTAAGTCAGATTCTGCCTCACTTTTTGCCAAATGTAGGGGGATTTTTCACTTGGAATCAAAAGAGATCAAAACCAAACTTGTTCAAACAGTTGTTGTATCATGTAAGAGCTTTCCAAAATGGCCAAGAACATTGCCAAATTCAACCTACACCATGAGATACAACATTGCCAAGTTGCCTTGCTGAAATCTGTCAAGGCAAGGCAGAATTTGCAACTTTGGTCGATTTGCCAAAATCAGCCAAATTCAATTGCTCTAATCCACTTGGACACCTCAGAGGATTGAATCTAAAGGGGACAATCACTGAGCCAAGCCTCCAAGGTCCAAGGAACAAGGAATAACATGTTGAACCTAGAGTTGCCAAAATAGGGACAAGACTTCAAATTTGGAATGAGGCATTCAATGGAACCATCAAGGTGGCATGGACTGAGCCATTCTCATCTGAAATCAGTCAAGACTTATCTAAGACCAAGGGGACCAAAGCTCTGTGCCCTAACCTCTAGTCAATGGCTAGAGGAGACTTTCATTTCCATTGGCCAACATTGAGGAAACACCTGCTGCAGCTGCCATGCACTATTCCTTGCAAAACAAACTTGCTCTACTATAAATAGAGCTCAATTGTGGTCAGTTTGAGTACACCAAAGCCATCTAACAGATGCTTTCCTCAAAATCTCTTTCTCTTGGCAAAAATGCCTTTCTTAGCAAGGTAGCTATCGGGTTTTGAGTTTGAGAGCAATTCTGCACAAACCAATCACTCACACACCTCACATACATCACATATGAGCTGATCAAACACTCACATAACTTCTGAAACATCAATTTCATGAAATCACCAGCTGGTTGCTCAAATTTTCAAACAAGGTGCAGCTGAGGTACCACAAAATGATCCAGCCAATTTCAATCAAGTCCAACCATCCAAACACAATCCATAGGGTGTAGGGAAGCTGTCCAGATCATCACAACTCATCTGTAACACCTCCAAATCAAAAATCACTCTGAACTTGCTGTCACGACTTGGAGGTAAGCACATACTTGGTCATCTCTCAATCTATGCATATTTCCTCGCACAATAATTTGGCCATATGTTCATAATCATGCAAGGAATGTTTTCCCTCAATTAATTGCATTGTTTGAATCGTGTATCAAAAATCCTAGCCTTCATGCAGAAATTAGGGTTCTTGAGGTTTCTTCGTGATTTCTTGTTGTATGTTTAATTTAAATGAAATTAAAGTACATAGACATGATCGTGAGGTTGAGACGAGCATAATGATATGTGGATTGCATGATATGATTACGTATTCATGGAGATTGGATAGAAAACGCAAATCTGAGAAACCAAGAACACGCGCGTGTTCTTCAGCTTGTTCTTGGCGCCTTTTTTTCAAATTCAAATATTTGAATTTTGTGATTTTGTTTAATTGATTCAAAAATTAATTTCTCTCTGAGTTTTAATGATTTTGAGTTGATTCTTTTTTTAATAATTCACAAAAATGTTAAAATATTTTATTTTCACAAAAAATCCCAAAAATATTATTTATTTCATATAATTGATATTTTTGTAAAGAATTAATATTTTGATTGTTTTTGGCATTTTAAATATTTTTTCTACATTGATTTTGCAACTTTTAATGCTTTCTAATTATTTTGTAGGTCAATACTTAATTTTTGAAGCATTAATCCAAGATCACAATTTGTTTTCCATGTGTTAAACAATTTTTGATCATTTTAATTGAATTTTTATTCAATTAAATACATTTTGAAAACAAATTAGGGTTTTGGATTAATTCAACCCTCATAAATCATTTTCAAAACACTTTGGGCCTCTATTAGAGTGTAAGACCCAATCCTTTTTTTGACCAAAACATTTTGGGCCTCACTTATTGTATAAGTCCCGATACCGTAAAAAAACAAACGGCGCGATCGTCGCCTTTTCAAAAATCATCTGGGCCTACCCTCGATTAGTAAGACCCATTTATTTTTCTTCAAAACTTTTTGGGCCTCTTGAGAGAGTGTAAGACCCATCCCCTCTTGTACAAAAACTTTTTGGGCCTCACTCATTGTATAAGTCCCTCTGTACAAGTAAACGGCGCGATCGTCGCCCGTTTAAAAATAAAAACCATCTGGGCCTACCCTCGAGTAGTAAGACCCATTTCTTTTTCTTTAAAACACTTTGGGCCTCTATTAGAGTGTAAGACCCAATCCCCCTTTTAACCAAAACATTTTGGGCCTCACTTATTGTATAAGTCCCTCTGCGTTAAAAGAAAACCTCGGCGCGATCGCCATTTTTAAACGAAAAATCATTTGGGCCTACCCTCGTGTTATAAGCCCATCTCTTTTCTTTAAACCTTTTTGGGCCTTTTGAGAGAGTGTAAGACCCATCCCTTTGTACAGAAAACCTTTTTGGGCCCCAGTCACTTGTATAAGTCCCTCTGTACAAATTCAAACAGTGTGCTCACTGATAAAACCCTGGGCCTCTCCTTGAGCTGTAAGCCCCAAATCTTTCTTTTTCAAAGAACTTTCTCCTTTGATTTTGAATATACTGTTGTTTTTAATCTTTCTTTGTTGAACAACTAACCAAACAGCATGGAAGCACTACAACCGAGTAAGTGGTTATCACTTTCATTTACTGCTTTCATATTATAAACTGTATTGTGGGGCTGCTCACTGTAAGTCTCCTTTCATAAACTCATATCTACTGTGTAATAATAGTATAGATATTTCGAGTTTCCCCGGCAACTACGTCTAGAACTAGGTGACGCCGTTTCACTTATTCGTAGAAATAGACGCCTAGATCCCCAATAGGAGCACCAAATACAGTCTTCTCTTCGGCTGTCCTCCTTAGGAATCGTCAAGAAGCTCTACTCCCCAAGATGAATGTATTCTCCATAAATGGCATCTTTGAGTTTCTTCCCAATTCTCGAACTTTCCTGACTTGATCTATTCCTTGTGGATAGCTTGCCTTGAATGTCTCGGGGTTTGGGTACCCACTACGATCATAATCTTGGACCTTAACTAAGGAACCCTCTTTAAAAGCTAAAAGTCGCTGGATAGTAAACCTCGCACGTTTACCAGTGGTTTTTATCTTTAAAAGAGTTATCTCTCCTAATGGAAAGGAGATGATAGACCCACGGGCTTCTTAAAAGCATCGGCCTCCTCTTGGGCATTATTCAAGGACACTACGGCTTCTTAGAAGTATTCACAGCCTCCTCTTAGGCTTCGTATAATGATCTCTTCCTCCGGGAATGATAGCCTCCTCTTGGGCTTCGTACAAGGACCCGTCGGCTTCTTAAAAGTTTCCAGCCTCCTCTTGGGCTTCGTACAAATTGTCCCGACGACCTCCTAGAGGTATAGGAACATAACCTAGTCATCCTCATAGAACAATCCTTTCATAGAGTCTACTACTGTTTCTCGAAGCATAGTACAAAAGATAAAACTCTAGACACGGACAGTCTAACTTCCTTGAGTCTCAAAGACATTCTCAAGCACCCTTCGTTAAATAGGAAGGAAACCCGCAGACTCGGATAGTCTCAATACCCTTTGGATTTCCCGTTTCCTCAAAGAGAAGGAAATATCTCTGATCCTCAAATTAAATCCTTGTGTACAGTGTTACTCATATAAGAACTGATTTTCTCTTTTAAATCAGTATTTTGGATCTGTCACTCAACTGAAACAGTTACAATAGCCTCCATCTCGGGCTTCGTACGAGATACCAAAATTCTCCCCAGTGGAGTCAAAATAACCTTTTCGCCTCTCTCTCGGGCTTTGTACGAGATACAAAAACACTCTCTTACTGAGTATAAAAGATTCTCCAACTGAGTCAACTCTTTGTTAGCCTCTTCTTAGGCTTTGTATAACGATATGCCCCACTGGGTCAAAAACTTTTAGCCTCTCTCTCGGGCTTTGTACGAGACACAAAATAGCCTCCTCTTAGGCTTTGTATAATGATTTTCCTAGTGGAAATTAGCCTCCTCTTAGGCTTTGTATAAGAAAACCACTGGTTGATCCAATCGACCTTTTAGCATCAAAGTTGTGCCTCGTTCGCAGTACACAAACATCAACAACTCCTTTCCTTTCATCTAATCGCTGTAAGCGGCAAGCCTCTGGATCATCTACATCCATGCCACTGTCCCTCTTTTAGCATGAGAAATTCCTAAGAAAAGATGGCATTGCTCTACACTGAGTTAAAGTCTTCTCCTTCAGGTTAAAACCCTTTCTTCAGAAATTATGGCATTGCTCGGATCCGCGTATCCCAGTTAAAGTAATTCTCCTTCTCCCCTCTTTAGAGATGACAAATTCTCTCTAAAGCCGAGGTCTTTCAGCTTCACGTCTTGGGCTTTGAACAAGACACAAATAGACCTTTCAGCTTCACATCTTGGGCTTTGAACAAGATACAAATCACCTTTCGCTTCATGTCTTGGGCCTTGAACAAGACACCAAAAACCAATTTCCTCCCATAGAATAGGAGGAACTACGAACGCTCTGATTTCCCTGTTTCGGTAAACGGGAATACGTAGGCATAAGATCGAAAGAAAAGATCTTAGCGAGCGCAATCAACAAAAAACCCAAATCCCATATCTCCCTCAATCAAAAAGCAGTAATTTAAAAGCATCAGTCCTAACATCCTAACCCTTGTTCCCCGCCATAAACATTAAGCCCTAAAAAGAAAGAGAACAATATTGGCGAAAATACAAATAACCAGTACAAAGGCCCCCCCACATTGATAGCATCCGTAACCTAACAGACCGCTGTTTAAACTCAGTATGCAAGCAGTGTTAATTGGAGACATCTATTTCCCTTCCTTATTCAGCTCACAATAGGATAAAAAATGAATCGACCTGTAGTTCAAAGCTCAAACCGCAGATAGCGACCAGCGCTTAAGAACCGCGTCCAAAATCGCTCGCTACAGAAAAGTGGCGCCCACCGTGGGGCCTTTCAAAGTTAGATCTAGGCACGGTCGTCCCCATTTTTCACAGAAAAATGGCGCCCACCGTGGGGCGGATCTCATTTTGCTTTAGGGCATCATCCTTATTTTCCACGGAAAATGGCAACTCGGCTGAGGAGAAAGATTGACCTATGCTTTTCCATCTCTTGGGTTGAGAACCACAGATTGGGGCTTCCGCCGGGAAACCCATTTCTGTCAGGAACTTAAGATTCATAGCTTTATAAGTCTAGGATGATTAGGATAAATATATATACTGCTTTTCCTAATTGCTATACGTGTTTATTTTTCTGCTACTGGGAATGCGTGTGATGCCGCATGTGGTGAGATTGAGTATACACTTAAGAAAAGCCAACCTTTTTCGTAGTGCGGAAGCTATCGGAAATAGTTGTTACGCGATACTACCCTCATTTGAGGCTGGTGATCTATTCTCGGTGAATGGCACTTACTCTAAGATTACACACAACTCGCTGGCGATCCGCTTGTTGTTTTGCTTTCCTGGGAGGAGCTGATGATAATGAGTACAGGTACAAAAATCACCCTAGTATAAACCTTTGGGGATGGGTAGAGCCTTGACTTCATGACAACGACCCTTTGACCCCATGTTTTTTCTATGTTTTTGTGTGCTGCATTCATGCATCCATTTAATAAAACATTAAAACAAAAAAAAACTTTCTCTTCTAGTCTCTCTGTTTTTCAAATTAAACTAAGACTGTGATTGCAAATATCAGAGAAAAAGATTGCATTAATGGATTTCGGTAGAAGGAGAACTCACCAGTATACCTTCAAGGTTCCAAAACTAGGGGATTTGAGAAAGTTAGCGAGGATGATCGTTAACCCAGAGGCTTTCAGAGCCAAGCACGGAGGTTTGCTACCACTGTTAAGAGTCCATGTGATTAAGGGGATCATGGACGCGCTCATTCAATTCTACGATCCGGTTTATCATTGTTTCACATTCCCGGATTACCAGCTATCACCAACGCTGGAGGAGTATTCTCATCTGACTGATTTACATATCACTGATCGAGCTCCATTTTCTGGACTGGAAGAAATTCCAAAGAATCAGACTATTGCAATAGCAATTCATTTGGACGAGTCTGAGGTCAGGACTCACATGACCGCTAAGGGTGGCATCCAAGGTTTGCCAGCCCAGTTCTTGACAAAAAAAGCTCTGTACTTTGCTAGTATAGGGAACATGACTGCTTTTGAAAGCATCTTTGTCTTGCTCACCTACGGATTATTTTTATTTCCCAACATCAATAACTTCGTCGATATCAACGCTATTAAGGTTTTTCTCATTGAAAACCCTGTGCCGATTTTGCTCGCAGATGCGTATCATTCTGTACACTTAGGAAATTTGTACAGTGGAGGGGAGATCACATGCTGTGTACCTTTGCTTTACAAATGGTTTATCTCTCACTTGCCCAAGTCTGCCACTTTTTGGGATTGCAAGAGTGTCTTACGTTGGTCGCAGAAAATCATGTCTCTCACCAACTCTGATATAGATTGGTGTAATAGGATTTATGAGGGAATCAGAATCATTGACCGTTGTGGAAACTTCCCCAGCGTACCCCTCATAGGAACTAAAGGAGGAATCAACTATCATCCGATATTAGTTCTTCGTCAATTTGGATACCCGATGAGACACATCCCACTGGGTGTTCATCTGGAATGTCTTTTCTTCAAAGAAGGAGAAAGTGACAGAGCACTAAAGATGGAAATAGTGCAAGCTTGGAAACATGTTCATAAGAAAGGACGAGAGTCTCTGGGAAAACCGGACTGTGTCTCGGTGGAGCGTTATCTCCATTGGGTACAAACTAGAGCTCTCAAGCTAAAGATGCCTTATCCTCGTTACGGAATTCTTCCGCCGAGGGAAATTGTCATGTACTTCATGACGGAAACTGAAAGGCTTCAGGTTACTCTCAACAAAGTTCAAAAGGAAAGAAGATCTTGGAAGAACAAGTACCGCACCCTCGACGTAGAGTGTATCCAAATACAGCAATTACTGAAAGAGAAAGATGCTCTGATTGAAATTTTGGAGCAGCATACTGTAGAGAATCAAGATGACCAAAGGAATTTGCTCACTCCTTTCACTTGGCAAAGAAATGACAACCCGAAAACGGCCCAAGCGCCCCGGTCAAAGAAGAGGACTCGGGACCCATTAGTTTAGGTTTCTGTTTCTGCACTTTCTAATCTACTGTATTTCCATTTCTGTAATCCTTTGGAATTCAATAAAAAGGGGTTTCCCCACTGTTTGATATTTGCAATCTAATTGTTGAAGTTTCCCCACTTTGTGTCTCGATTCTAGAGTCAAACTGTCTCATTCGTATAATACTCGGGCCAATCGTCAGAAAAAGATGGATGATCTTGAGGAAGAAAACAGAGAGTTGAAAGAAGAGATCGACGCTCTGAGAGAGGATATGAGAAAGCTTCGTAACGACATGCAAGCCATGGCAGAAGCTCAGCTACAAAGAACTGTGATCTCAGAGATCACCTCAACGCCCATCATAGAAAAGTATGATCCTAGGTATCAGATGCCGAAAGATCGTCCTTGGGGCATGCCTGTTAACTATATCCCGGAAGGATATGTTCCGCCGATCACTGAAGATCAGGGAATCGCAACAGAAGCCGCTGGGCCTGAACGTTACAAACTTCGGGAAAGCGAAGATGCTAGGGGCATACTGAAGACTCCTGAAGGTTACAAACTTCGGGAGGCGCCAAGACTTACTGCCGTAGTCACGGTACCACCCCCTGTGGTGCACACTGTCCCGGAAGGACAGATTCCACAGACACCTTCTGGTAAGAAGGAAACTATGTTCGATAGAATGGATAAATTCCAAGAACAGTTCCTGGAAATGCAGAAAGAGCTGCAAGCCATTCGCGGTCAGGATCTATTTGGAAAGGACGCCGCAGACCTCTGCTTGGTCCCAAATGTGAAAGTCCCGCACAAGTTCCAAGTGCCCGACTTTGAAAAATACAAGGGTAACTCTTGCCCTCAGAGCCATCTGGTGATGTACGCTCGGCGGATGTCAGCTCAGACGGAGAATCAGGACCTGCTGATTCACTACTTTCAGGATAGTTTAACCGGTGCCGCACTCAAATGGTACATGGGTTTAAACCGTACTACGATCAGTACATTCAGAGATCTTGGTACTGCCTTCGTCCAACAATACAAGTACAATTTGGACATGGCACCCGACAGAGATCAACTCAGATCAATGTCGCAAAAGGACAAGGAAACCTTTAAGGAGTATGCTCAAAGGTGGCATGAAATTGCCGCTCAAATTTGTCCACCTCTTGAGGAAAAAGAGATGACAAAAATCTTCTTAAAGACCTTAAGCTCATTTTACTATGACCGAATGATCGCCAGTGCGCCCAGTGATTTCACCGAAATGGTCGGCATGGGTGTACGTCTTGAGGAAGCCGTCCGAGAAGGACGTTTGGTAAAAGACACTGGATCAACGAGCGGTACTAAAAAATACGGTAGTTCTCTCCCTAAGAAAAAAGAGCAAGATATTGGGAATATCTCTCTCAGAAAGCAAAGGCGACGTTATCAGCCAGTAGCAGCTGTAACTCCTGCTATCGGCCCCGCGCCTGTTCCTACGTATCAACCTCAGGTTGCGCAGAGCCAACCTGACCAACAAAGAACACAACAGCCTCTTCAGCAGGCTCGTCCTCCATATAACAACAACCGTACAACACGGCCACCAGGATTTGATCCTATACCCGTAACGTACGCAGAGCTGTTTCCGTTACTGCTGGCTAAGGGGCACATCCAGACTAAGTCTCCCCTTTCAGTTCCGGAAAATGCGCCTTTCTGGTTTAAGGTGGATCAAACATGCCCTTATCATCAAGGAGGTTTAGGGCATAACATTGAGACTTGTCTCAATTTCAAATCCGACGTGCAAAAGCTTGTTAGGAGCGGGCTCTTATCTTTCAAAGATACGAATCCCAATGTTCTTACGAACCCGCTGCCTCAACACGAGAAGGTTGCAGTCAATCTGATTGAGAAAGAGGCTAACAATGTCTATCAAATTCACGATGTACTCTTGTTAAAGACCAATCTGGTCAAGATGCATTGTAGACAGAGTGGATATGGCCATGTGCCACCTCATAACTATCACCAGTGTGATATCTGCTCTAAAGATAACCAAGGATGTTCTATAGTGCAAGCAGCTCTACAGGAACAAATGGATCTTGGATGGATCCAAGAGCACCGAGTTCGTGGAGTTAACATGGTTTACACGAATTCCAACGTCATTCAAAACCACGACATCCGTACGATGAATGTCAACTTGGTGGCGATGCACTCAAGACAAAGCCAGTATCATAATTTGCCGCGACACGATTACAGTTCCTGTCTGATTTGCTCGGTAAACAAACAGGGATGCTCTTTCATACAAGAGGCCCTCCAGCGTCAGATGGATCTTGGATGGATCCAAGACTACCATGATAGGAACTCTTATCAAATCAACATGGTTCAGATCTTTGACATTCGCGTGATGAATACCAACCTGGTAGATTTACATGCTGAGCATGTCCGACTCAGATTCTTAATATCACATGATTATCAAATCTGTAAAGCGGGTTGCGAAAACGATCGAGGTTGTACCCTTGTCCAGGAGGCACTTCAGCACTTGTTAAATCACTGGTGGATGCCAATCTATATGGACGAAGATACTTAGCAGATTAGTATCAATAACAGGAATCCTACTCGTCGTCAAAGTCAGGATGTCCGATCAATGGAAGGTGACCTAGTGAGGTTACATTGTATTCAAAGTGGGCGTGGCCAGGTGCCACCACACAACTATGACAGTTGTAGCGTCTGTTCGGAAAGTAACCAAGGGTGTTACCTTGTGAGAGTAGCTCTTCAGGGTCAGATCGATCATGGAGAAATTCATCCATATCCAGGTTCAGGACCCATCATTTGGTCGCCGAACTACCTTGCCGATCAAGTTGAGGATGTTGTCACGATCTCTGGTCATCACCAGATCAGGGATGTTTTTGCCATCATTCCTCTACTTGATGAATCTAGAGTTCCCAACCGGGAACGGATCAAGGTTACTTATGATGGTCAGAAAAATCAGAAGGTTCCCATAATCATCTATCTACCGGGGCCACTACCGCATGAATCAGCTAAGGCAATCCCTTACAAATACGGTGCAACGACAATTGAAAATGGAAAGGAAATTCCATTACCCTCCGTCGTGAATATTGCAGACGTCAGTCGTGTAACACGGAGTGGTAGATTCTTCAACCGAGGGGTTGAAGAATCCAACAAAGAAAAGGAACTTCAGGAAGAAATTCCTGATCCACCAGTCAGTCAATCTGGTAATCCCGACTTTTCAAAAGACAAAGATGAGATGCTAAAGCTCATCCAAAGGAGTGAATATAACATTGTTGATCAACTGTTACAGACTCCTTCAAAGATCTCAGTATTATCACTGTTAATCTGTTCAGAAGCACACCGAGAGGCTCTACAGAAAGTCTTGGAGCAAGCCTTTGTGGAACAGGATGTAACAATCAGACAATTCGATAGCATTGTCTCTAACATCACTTCCTGCAATAATTTGGGATTTAGTGATGAGGAATTACCTGAAGAGGGTCGTCGTCATAACATGGCGCTCAACATTACAGTTAACTGCCAGGGCGATGCTTTAGCCAACGTACTGGTAGACACAGGGTCAGCCCTGAATGTTATGCCGAAGTCCACTTTGATGCAATTATCATTCAAGGGCCCTCCGATGAGAGTCAGCGAGGTCGTCGTCAAAGCATTCGACGGATCCAGAAAAACAGTTATCGGCGAAGTTGATCTTCCCATAACTGTTGGTCCTCACACTTTCCAAATCACTTTCCAGGTCATGGACATCCGGGCAACATACAGTTGTTTATTAGGAAGACCTTGGATACATCAGGCTGGAGCGGTCACTTCGAATCTCCACCAAAAGCTAAAGTTTGTCAAGAACGATCAACTTGTCACGGTTTGTGGGGAACAAGCCTTGCTTGTGAGTAACTTATCATCATCTACTTGTGTGGAACCCGAGGAGGTTATTGGAACTCAGTTCCAAGCACTATCGGTGAGCAAGAACGATCAATCCGAAGAAGAAACTTCAATTTCTTCATACAAAGATGCTATCAAAGCGGTCGAGAGTACCAATACGACAGGATGGGGACGGCTTGTCATTCCTATTGACAATAAAACAAAGAAGGGTCTTGGTTTTTCTGCAACCTGTACCCAGACAGCCGCCAACGATGAAAGTCTTCATCCCCTTCAAAACTTCTTCCACAGTGGAGGTTTTCTTCACCCAGTGTCTCAGACAGTTCATGCTATCAATGAGGAAGATCCCTCTGACACAGATGAAGAATGGAAGTCCTACCTTAACAAGGACGGCTATATGTCTCAGGAAGAGGTGCCTATGCCTTTTTGCTTTCCTACAGAAAGTCCGAGATTTATACCAAGATCAGATGTCGAAATGATCTACGGAGATTGTGATCCGGAAGGATGCCGTGCTCCGCCAAATTCATTAGAGGAGGACACTCTGATGAAAGACAACTTTGACCGCAATTACTATGGCTCGATGGATGGCCTGCCAATGTGGCAGCCTTACCCAGGAAACTTGGGGCAAGAAAGTCAGCCGAGTAATGAAACTCAGCTGAGCGTCATTGAACAGAATACCTGTGTCCCCACCATGTCATGGGATCAACATTCAGGTCATTCGGAAACTACTCAACATGAAGATGAATTCGCAACATTTGCAGGACTAGAATTCATCAACTATGCTTTTCCTGAGGTCAACGTCATCGAGAGGGATGACTTCTCCAGTTCCAAAGAAGTTTGGGACACTTTGGGACAACCAAGTGGAAAATACGACTTTATGGTCAAGTACACTGCTCCCGAAAGCTCTCGTATCAGGCTCGAAGACATCCAGCTAACTGGATGGGGAGATACAGCTGAGAGCACAAACGCTATGCAAAATACAACGGAGGAATCCTCCTACGACAATTCTGCTTGGGAGACAGATTCCAATGATCCTGCTCCACCAGAAATCAGCGTCATTTCTGAAGACAAATCAAGGAAGGTGCCAGACTTTGTGATTCACCGAGGAGTTCGCCGCTAATGGGTTGCCGTCGAGGTTCCGAAGGTCGTTCATCAGTCAAAGTAATTGCCATCTTTAAACCTTTCACCCTGCCCAGGTGAAACGGATATTTTGATAGGGCTCGTTTTCTGTAAATTTCCCTCTTCGCTTTGCCCAAAGCGACAGAGTTTTGTTTTATAGGGCTGTAGTTTCAAGATTCGACTTGTTCATTAATAAAATAACGTCGTTCTGTAATTTCCGCATTAATTGTTGTTTTCTCTTTTAGCTTTTTCAGAAAATGGTAATCCTAAAAAACAATTCAATCATAAAAACAAGCAGTAAAATAAAACACTGCACACACTTGCATTTTCTCTATCTCTTCTAAACACGAATCATCACGTCATGCAGATTGCTTGTTTTATACCCCGTTGAAACATACGATCCGATGCCTTCTTCCAACTTTGAGTTCCCGGTATTCGAGGCTGAAGAAGAAAATGACAACGAAATTCTAGAAGAGATCTCCCGACTACTCAGACAAGAGGAAAGGTCCATTGAACCTCACAAAGAGCCATTGGAAACGGTAAACTTGGGTTCAGAAAAAGAGAGAAAAGAAATCAGGATCGGAGCATTGCTCAGTCCAACTGCCAGAGAGGGTTTGATAAAGCTTCTCAAAGAATTCCCCGATGTGTTCGCTTGGTCCTATCAGGATATGCCAGGGTTGGATACCAGCATCGTGGAACATCACTTACCGTTGAGATCGGAATGTCCGCCAGTAAAGCAAAGGTTGAGACGCACTCACCCGGACATGGCCATCAAAATCAAAGAGGAGGTACAGAAACAGATCGATGCGGGTTTCCTCGCTACATCTGAATATCCTCAATGGTTAGCCAACATCGTACCCGTTCCCAAAAAGGACGGAAGGGTCAGAATGTGTGTTGATTACAGAGATCTGAACAAGGCAAGTCCAAAGGACGACTTTCCTTTACCACACATTGACATGCTGGTTGACAGCACAGCAAAGTTCAAAGTATTCTCCTTCATGAATGGATTCTCGGGCTATAATCAGATCAAAATGGCACCGAAAGACATGGAGAAAACTTCGTTCATTACCCCATGGGGTACCTTTTGTTACAAGGTAATGACGTTCGGTTTAAAGAATGACGGGGCAACCTACCAAAGGGCCATGACTACTCTGTTTCATGACATGATACACAAAGAAATCGAGGTATATGTCGACGATTTGATTGCAAAATCAAGAATAGAGGATGAGCACGTTGAACATCTGTCAAAATTATTCGAACGTCTAAGAAAATTCAAGCTCCGCTTGAATCCCAACAAGTGCACCTTCGGTGTCCGTTCAGGGAAACTACTAGGGTTCATCGTCAGCCAGAAAGGGATTGAGGTTGATCCTGACAAGGTTAAGGCCATTCAAGAAATGCCTTCTCCGAAAACTGAAAAACAAGTCAGAGGATTCCTGGGACGTTTGAACTACATCTCCAGATTCATATTCCTTATGACCGCGACGTGTGCGCCGATTTTCAAATTACTCATAAAGAACCAGGATTGCGTTTGGTCAGAAGACGGCCAAACTGCCTTCGACAGTATCAAGGAATATCTGTTGAATCCTCCGATCCTATCACCTCCAGTGGAAGGAAGACCACTGATCATTTACCTCACAGTCCTAGAGGACTCAATGGGATGTGTACTTGGCCAACAAGACGAAACTAAAGGGAAAGAGTCTGCCATTTACTATCTAAGCAAGAAATTCACCGACTGCGAGACTCGGTACACAATGCTTGAGAAAACTTGTTGCGCTTTGGCTTGGGCAGCCAAACGTCTTTGCCAGTACATGATTCGTCATACTACTTGGTTGGCCTCCGAAATGGATCTAATCAAGTACGTTTTCGAAAAACCTGCTCTCACGGGAAGGATTGCCCGTTGGCAGATGCTGTTATTAGAATATGACATAGAGTACCATGCTCAGAAAGCCGTTAAAGGAAGTATTTTAGCCGATCATTTGGCTCATCAACCGATTGACGATTAAGAATCAATCGGGTTTGACTTCCCAGATGAAGATGTCATGTATCTAAAAATGAAAGATTGCGATAAACCGCTACCCAGTGAAGGGCCAGAACCAGGTTCCCAGTGGGGACTTATCTTTGACGGAGCAGTCAATCATTATGGAAACGGAATTGGGGCAATCATTGTTACCCCTCAGGGTTCCCACATTCCTTTCACCGCTCGACTTACGTTCAAATGTACGAACAACGAGGCCGAATACGAAGCATGTATTATGGGTCTCGAAGAAGCGATTGATTTAAGGATCAAAAACTTGGACGTATACGGCGATTCAGCCCTGGTTATTAACCAGATAAAAGGAGATTGGAACACATACAAATCAGGATTGATTCCTTACAAAGACTATGCAAGAAGGTTGTTACCCTTCTTTAACAGAGTCGACTTTCATCACATCCCTCATGATGAGAATCACATGGCTGACGCATTAGCCACTCTCTCTTCCATGATTAGTGTAGGTCGATGGAATGACATACCTAAGATCGACATAATGCGCCTTGAACGGCCCGCTTACATCTTCGCGATTGAAGCAGTCATAGACGACATACCTTGGTATCACGATATCAAATGCTTCCTTCAAAAACAAGAGTACAAATCTGGGGCACTCAGAAAAGACAGGAAAACCCTCAGAAGATTGGCTGAAAACTTCTTCCTGAGCGGTGACACTCTTTATAAGAGAAATTTTGACATGGTCTTGCTCCGATGCGTCGACAGACCAGAAGCAGACATGCTCATGAAAGAAATTCATGAAGGATCCTTTGGCACTCATGCCAACAGACACACAATGGCGAGAAAAATTCTCAGGGCCGGGTATTATTGGTTGACCATGGAATCCGACTGCTACAAGTACATGAGGAGGTGTCACAAGTGTCAGATATACTCCGACAAAATTCATGTACCGCCATCACATCTCAAAGTTCTTTCTTCCCCGTGGCCTTTTTCCATATGGGGAATTGATGCGTATTTTTTTTCGCAAGTGTACGAACGCGTCAGAGTAATATAAAAGATTATCGTATCCACAGAGACCAAGTGTCAATCTATCGCTATCTATTGTTAAGGTGTGTATCTAAGGTGATTGAAAATAGTAGTTTTGAAGAGTGCACGGTAGTAAATAAAGTAATTAAAATTAATTGATAAAGACAGGTTCGAATGCAATTCACACAACCAATTGATAATCCAAGTACTTGCTAATAGAACTACTTACGGGCAATATCTTCTACTTTGAAAAGAACTAATTTGACAGGAACTGTCGCTTTCGCGTACTCAGAACCGAGTTGTACCCCCTAATCAAACCCTCTTATTGTCACGGATAAAAAGGCGCGCATTGCGTTAGAGTAGTAAACCTATTTTTAAGAAATATAGTATCTTGACCAAGTTGAAAAGTACTTTAACCTGGATTTTCTAAAAAAAAGAGGTTCTTACGAACCAGACTTTAAACTTCTTAACGCGTCCGAAAATGGTTTTAAAATCTCTTTTCCTTTTAAATTAAAAACTCCTAATAAACTAAACAAAGCGCTTTCGCTGTTTTTGAAATAGTTTAAAAACAATTAAGTTTAGATAGGCGTTGGACGGCTTTCGATCTTACCCAACGGAATTTAAGAACAGGAAAACTTATATTGAAAGTTAAAATAGCCCTTAAGTGTTTCCACTAACAATTATACAGATTATCGGTTCGGTTATGATCTTCACATTCTAACCTTTATAAAATTAGCCAGACATGGTAAAGTAAAAGTTCATTTTTAGATTTTTCATAAAAAAAGGTATTTAAGTGCGAGTGCGGAAAGTAAATGAAAGTAGTGCGAGTGCGGAAAGTAAATGAAAGTAGTGCGAGTGCGGAAAGTAAATGAAAGTAAAGCAGTGCGGAAAATAAATGAAATTAAAAGACGGTGCAAGAAATAAAGTTGAAAAAAGGTAAAGTAATAAAAACCTGCTCCAATCGGAGTGGTTGAATAAAATGTGAACTGAAAGTAAAATGGCGGCAGGATTAACTTCCTTCCAGAGTGCTCCAAAACTCAATCTCACAGGCTCTTACAGTCTCGATCTCTCGAATGTAGTAACACCTCGATGTGAAGCGATTACCACTATTACACTGATATATGCTTATGAACAACTGAACTTGGATGGAGAAAAACGAAAATCTAAAGTCCTATTTATAGGCAAGGAAACATGTGGAAAAGACATGGATGCCCCTAGCATTTGAATTTGGGCGGGAATTTGTTTTGCTCTTGTGGCGCCCGCCACAACACCATGGCGCCCGCCATGAGTGTAAAATTGCTTGGGCAGTTGGAGATCGTGGGGAAAAACAGTTGGGAGGAGTTTGAGACATGGCCACGTCATGGAAGACCCTGTGGCGGCCGCTAGAGTGGATGTCATAAGTGCAAAATGCTGATTTTCTCTATTTTAGCTCATTTCGGCTCCTTTTTCGCTCCTTTTCTCGCTCGGGGCTCCGATTAGACTAAAAACCTGAAAACAAAGAAAAACATAATAATAACATAATAAAATGACATTAAAAGACTAAGAATGCATGCGAAATCGGAGTCAAAAATACGGTGAAATTCAGTGTCATCAGATTCTCCCACACTTAGACCTTTGCTTGTCCTCAAGCAAAACATTTAAAGCTCAAAGTAAGAAAACTAGTGCTGACACGTGATTCGGGCAAAAACGGCTTCTAAGTTCAAGTCAGGATGCAGTGACAGGTACTAAGTGAACCAAGGGTATCGTAATGACACTTATCCGCAGAGGCGGACATAAACTTCATTCTTATATTAATCAACCGTATCATCCCACAATAACTAGGCCTACCTCTTCATCTCTTTTTGGGTCCTTTTCATTCAGGCGCAATCACATTAAGCCCGTTATCCGTACATGTTTCATAGTAGAGTGACCTGTTAGTGATTCTGATCCAAAACATAGGGTTTCTGGCACATAAGACTGTGTAAACCCTTTTATTTAACCCAAATGCAGTTGTGGGGGATCGGATTGTAATCCGCCCTACCGAGTTCAGCGCCAGATACCTCTGAACCAACTAACAATGGGTGAGCTAAAATTATATATATATATATATATATTTTTTTTTTTTTGTGGCAACAATTCAACTTTTTGGTTTAAACGACCTTGTGAGGGTCATCTATCCGGAGTTTTCCTTTTTCTTTATTTATTTTACTGGATCATTCACTTATGTTCATCAGTCCCCTACGTAGAACATGCTTAGGCCGGAGCTGACTGCTGAAATAAACTACTTAGGACAAATTTGGAAATGATAATTAAGGCCATAGTACATGGGGTTTTGGAATGATTCCTATATTCGTGAAGTCTATGGTGCTAAAACGATACTAATGTTTCAAAAAGTTCACCTAAGTCACCACATCCTAATCCAAACATGTCTTAAAGCCCAAAAAACGTGTAGAACAACAATGTTTTCTTTTTGCAAAAAAAATTTTTGTAGGGATAAAGAAATGGGGAAAAATGAGGGTGCACTAGGGATACACTGTACTGGTGACTCGTCAGACTCATGCATTTTCTAGAAAAAAGACATAGACAAAAATAAGAAATAAACAACTAACTAAAAATGGAAATAGAAAGCAATAAAATCCCCTCCCACACTTAAATCGAACATTGTCCCCAATGTTTCGAAATAAGATAAGGAGAGTAACCTGTAAAACTACTGATGTGGACCACTGGTGCCCTCGTCGTCCTGCTGGGAATGCCTGGGACGACGGGATCTGGTCCCATTGAAGCTGGTGGCATAAGAATCTGACACTAGGCTCAATGCCTAAAGCCTCCATGCAAGCCTGATCTGGGTACCTCGTAGGTGCCATAGGACGCCTGAAGTGGACAAAGTAACGCTCTCTCTGGGCGTCATTCCTGAAAGTCACATGCATGTCGTCAAAATTCTGCATTCTGCACAGAGTTAGGAAGAAGGTCCTGTAAAACACAAACATTTCAAACATTAGTCCTGACAAAATATAACAAGAAATAAAATAAAACAAAATGTAGAAAAAGTAAATAAGGTAAGAAAATCATGGGTTGCCTCCCATGCAGCGCTTGTTTAACGTCGTTAGCTTGACGACTGGAACTTATACATCTCTTGTCGGGATTGGTGGATCACTTAGAGTGTGGCTGGAGTAGGTTGTTGGAATGTCTCCTCCTTCGTAGAGCTTCAGTCTTTGTCCATTGACGATGAATGGTTTACATGTCTCGTTTTGGATTTCAACAGCTCCAGACCTCAGAATTTTTGATACTTTGAAGGGGCCAGTCCATCTTGAACGGAGCTTTCCTGGGAAGAGCCGTAGCCTAGAATTGATCAGGAGAACAGGGTCGCCTAAGTTGAAGTCTTTTCTTACGATTCTTTTGTCGTGCCAAGCTTTTGTTCTTTCTTTGTATATTATGGCATTCTCGTAGGCTTGCTGTCTGAGTTCTTCCAATTTGTGGATGTCAAGGATACGTTTCTCACCAGCAGTTAGGTAATCCAAATTCAAAGTTTTAATGGCCCAATAGGCCTTATGCTCTAACTCAAAAGGTAAATGACAAGATTTTCCATAGACTAGTTGGTAGGGGGTTGTTCCTATAGGGGTTTTGAAAGCGGTTCTGTAGGCCCATAAAGCCTCTTGAAGCTTTTGCGACCAATCTTTTCTGGATACAGAGACAGTTTTTTCTAAAATTTGTTTAATCTCCCTATTAGATACTTCCACTTGGCCACTAGTCTGTGGGTGATATGGTGTTGCTACTCTATGCTTAACTCCATACTTGCTTAAAAGCTTATCAAATATTCTTGATATGAAGTGAGATCCTCCATCACTTATAACTAAACGGTGTGTTCCAAATCTGCGGAATATATAATTTTTAAATAATTTAATCACTACTCTAGTGTCGTTTGTGGGTGCAGCTATCGCTTCAATCCATTTAGACACGTAGTCTACTGCAACTAAGATATACTTATTTCCTAAAGATGGTGGGAATGGTCCCATGAAATCTATACCCCATACGTCGAAGAGTTCTACTTCTTGGATGTTTCTTAAAGGCATTTCGTCGCGTCTTGAAATATTTCCTGTGCATTGGCATCTATCACATTTGACAATGTAAGCATGGACATCACGCCACATGGTAGGCCAGAATAGGCCAGCTTGAAGAATCTTGGCGTAGGTCTTAGAGGTGCTTGCATGTCCACCATAAGGCGCAGAGTGACAATGCTTAATTATACTTTCTACCTCGTCTTCTGGAACGCAACGGCGGAAAATGCCATCTTTACCTCTCTTGAAAAGAAGTGGCTCGTCCCAATAGAAATTTCTAACATCACTTAAGAACTTCTTCTTCTTGTGGTAATCGAGATCAGGGGGTATGATATCAGCAGCTAGGTAATTAACAAAATCAGCGTACCAGGGCACGTTACTTACAGCTAAGGATTTTTGGAAGTGCTCATGAGGGTCTGGTTTTTTATCTTCAGTGGTTTCCAACTGGGCTATCAGTCTATCATCGGCAAAATCATCATTTATGGGTACTAATTCAGGATTCAGGTATTCTAGCCTAGATAGGTGATCGGCTACTACATTTTCTGTGCCTTTTTTATCTCGGATATCTAAGTCGAACTCTTGTAGCAACAAAATCCATCGAAGTAACCTGGGTTTAGCATCTTTTTTACTTAGTAGGTAACGGATGGCAGCATGATCGGTGTAAACTATAATTTTGGCTCCTACTAGATATGATCTAAATTTGTCTATAGCGAAAACTACCGCTAGGAGTTCTTTCTCGGTTGTTGCGTAATTGAGCTGGGCGGCGTCTAGGGTTCTACTGGCATAATATATTACATGTAATCTTTTATCTTTTCTCTGACCTAGAACGGCTCCTACAGCATAATCACTGGCGTCACACATTATCTCAAACGGTTCAGACCAATCAGGGGGTTTCATAATGGGTGCTGAAATCAATGCTTGCTTCAAAAGGTTGAATGCTTCATTGCATTTTTCATCAAAGATGAATTCAGCATCTTTTATTAACAGGCCAGTTAAAGGTTTTGTTATTTTGGAGAAGTCCTTGATGAAACGGCGGTAGAATCCAGCGTCTCCAAGGAAACTTCTAACTTCCCTGATAGTCTTGGGTGGTTTTAGGTTCTCTATAACTTTTATTTTTGCTTTATCTACCTCTATACCTCTTTCGGAGATTATATGTCCTAAAACAATTCCTTCAGTCACCATGAAATGGCATTTTTCCCAATTCAGCACAAGGTTCACCTCCACACATCTTTCCATGATTTTCTCAAGGTTGATAAGACAATTTTGGAAATCAAAACCGCAAACCGAGAAATCATCCATAAATACTTCCATGATTCCATCTAGATAATCTGCAAAGATTGACATCATGCAACGTTGGAAAGTAGCAGGGGCATTACAGAGTCCAAAAGGCATTCGTCTGTAGGCAAAAGTTCCAAAAGGGCATGTAAAGGTAGTTTTTTCTTGATCTTCTGGATGTATAGGTATTTGGAAGAATCCCGAATACCCGTCTAGATAGCAGAAGTAAGAATGTCTGGCAAGACGTTCTAACATCTGGTCTATGAACGGTAAAGGGAAATGATCCTTCCTAGTTGCTTTATTTAACTTTCTATAGTCTATGCACATACGCCAACCTCCTTCTATCCGCTTTGCTATTTGTTCACCTTTCTCATTTTGCACAACTGTGATGCCTCCCTTCTTGGGTACCACATGCACAGGGCTCACCCACTTACTGTCCGAGATCTGATATATTATACCTGCTTCTAGCAACTTCAGAACTTCCTTCTTGACAACATCACTCAGTATAGGGTTTATCCTTCTCTGGTGTTCTCTGGAAGGTTTTGAATCTACTTCGAGCGAAATCTGATGCATGCATACGGATGGACTTATACCTTTCAGATCAGAGATATTATATCCTAAGGCTGAGGGATATCTTCGTAAAACGTCCAAGAGTTGATCTGTTTCTTTTTGTCTCAAGGCAACACTAACTATAACCGGACGATTCATTTCTTCATCAAGAAACTCATATCTCAGGTTCTTAGGCAGTTCCTTAAGTTCCAAGGCTGGTTTAATAGGGCAAGGCATAGGATCTGGGGTAAGGGATAAACATTCGTAAAGGTTATCATCGATGTAGGGTTTCTTATAATTGTCATCTTCCAAAATAAGAGTTGATGGCAGCTTAATTGTTTCAATGACTTCTTCTTGCTCTAACTCCCTAACACATTCATCAATGATATCTATTGCATAACACGCGTCTCCTATCACAGGTGCCATAAGAAATTTTGAAAGTATAAATTCTATCTTCTCATTCCCTACCTCAAAGGTTAGCTTCCCCTTTTTGACATCTATTATGGCTCCAGCAGTCGATAAGAATGGTCTACCTAGAAGAATTGGTATGTCATCATCTTCTTTAATGTCCATGACAACAAAATCAGTAGGGATAAACAACTGACCTATCCTAACAGGCACGTCTTCAAGTATGCCTATCGGATATTTAACAGATCTATCGGCTAATTGAAGTGACATCTTGGTAGGTTGCAACTCTCCTAAATTTAACCTTTCGCAAACCGCTAAGGGCATTAAGCTCACACTAGCTCCTAAGTCTAGAAAAGCTTTTTCGATGACATGACTCCCCAAAATACAAGGAATGGAAAAGTTTCCAGGATCTTTATCCTTTTTTGCTAATTTATTTTCGGCAATAGAATTACATTCCAAGGGTTTCGGATCATCAAGTCTACGTTTATTGGTAAGGATGTCTTTGAGAAACTTTGCGTAGGATGGTATTTGGGTAATGGCTTCTGTGAACGGGATTTCTACGTGAAGTTTTTCTATAACTTTAATGAATTTCTGATACTGATTATTGATCTGGGTTTGTTTAAGTCTTTGCGGATATGGTATTGGTGGTTTGTGTGGCGGGGGTGGTATATAGGTTTTGTCTTTGGGTTCTTCTCCTTTTTCTTAACTTTCCTAGTTTACAGATTCCTCTGGTTTCTTCTTTTTATCTGGGATGTTGTCATCTTCCTTAGAAGTTTTGGGATCACTCAACCTTGGGTTACAAGGTTCATCATAAGCGGTCCCACTTCGTAGGGTAATGGCATTTGCTTGTCCTTTCGGGTTTTGTTGAGGTTGTCCAGGGAATTGTCCTCCAGGTGTGGTCTGAGGGGCTTGGTTTAAAGCTACCTGCGAGATTTGGGTTTCAAGCATCTTATTGTGAGTGATTATTTGGTCAACCTTGGTTCCTAATTGGGTAATTAGTTCGTTAACATGAACGTTTTGGTTCATGAACTCCTTGTTTTGTTGGATTTGAGCAGCGACAAAATTATCCATGATTTTCTCAAGGCTCGGTTTTGGTGGTACAGGTTGCATAGGTTGATTTGATCTTGGGGCTTGATAACTTGATTGTCTCGGAGGGGCAGTATTTTGGATAGGGTTATTATTCTTATAGGAAAAGTTTGGGTGATTCCTCCATCCAGCGTTATAGGTATTTGAAAATGGGTTCCCTTGGGTGTAGTTCACTTGTTCAGAGCTGGTCTCGTTTAACAGACTGCATTCTGCGGATTGGTGTCCTTTCGTCCCACATATCTCACAATCTAACGAAACTGCGGCTGCAGTATTCGGGGTTGTACACATATGCTCAACTCTTAGGGCTAATGCGTCCATTTTAGCTTGCATCATGTCTATAGAGCTTAACTCATGTATTCCTCCTTGGGCTTCCTTCTTTTCCACTGTCGCTCGTTCTACTCCCCATGATTGATGGTTTTGGGCCATATCTTCGATAAGGGCACTAGCTTCAGGGTAAGGTTTGTTCATCAGTGCGCCACCTGCGGCGGCGTCGATGGTCATCTTAGTGTTATAATGAAGTCCATTATAGAAGGTTTGAATGATTAACCAATTTTCTAAACCATGATGTGGGCATGCTCTTAACAGCTCTTTATATCTCTCCCAGGCTTCGAACCACGATTCTCCTTGGTTTTGGGTAAATCTAGTTATTTGGTTTCGAAGAACAGCGGTCTTACTCGGGGGAAAATATCTGGCAAGGAATACTTTTCTAAGGTCTTCCCAACTTGTTATGGAATTTGGTGGAAGGGAATCTAACCAAGATAGGGCCTTATCTCTGAGGGAAAAAGGAAATAATCTTAAGCGAATCGCCTCAGGAGGGGCTCCATTGGTTTTAAAGGTGTCTGCTAGTTGGAGAAAGTTTTTCAAATGTTGGTTTGGGTTCTCTGTAGCAAGACCTGCGAATTGTCTCTGCTGTACTAACTGCAGCAGGGATGGTTTAAGTTCAAAATTGTTAGCTGGTATGGCTGGATTTACTATACTAGAACTAGGTTCCTCGTTGGATGGTTGGGCGAAATCCTTAAGAGGTCTTTGATTTTGATCTTCGGCCATAGCTTTCTTAAGTTTACGGAAATATAAACGTGCGCGAGCGTAACGTTCTGGTTCAGCTAGAGGGTCTACTAAACTTCCGGTACTACGAGTTTTTCGCATTGACCGGCGGGTAACTTCCTTAGTCTAAACGGTATAACAACAGGGTATGAAATTTGACGAAATTGGTCCCCGGCAACGGCGCCAAAAACTTGATGCGTATTTTTTTCGCAAGTGTACGAACGCGTCAGAGTAATATAAAAGATTATCGTATCCACAGAGACCAAGTGTCAATCTATCGCTATCTATTGTTAAGGTGTGTATCTAAGGTGATTGAAAATAGTAGTTTTGAAGAGTGCACGGTAGTAAATAAAGTAATTAAAATTAATTGATAAAGACAGGTTCGAATGCAATTCACACAACCAATTGATAATCCAAGTACTTGCTAATAGAACTACTTACGGGCAATATCTTCTACTTTGAAAAGAACTAATTTGACAGGAATTGTCGCTTTCGCATACTCAGAACCGAGTTGTACCCCCTAATCAAACCCTCATATTGTCACGGATAAAAAGGCGCGCATTGCGTTAGAGTAGTAAACCTATTTTTAAGAAATATAGTATCTTGACCAAGTTGAAAAGTACTTTAACCTGGATTTTCTAAAAAAAAGAGGTTCTTACGAACCAGACTTTAAACTTCTTAACGCGTCCGAAAATGGTTTTAAAATCTCTTTTCCTTTTAAATTAAAAACTCCTAATAAACTAAACAAAGCGCTTTCGCTGTTTTTGAAATAGTTTAAAAACAATTAAGTTTAGATAGGCGTTGGACGGCTTTCGATCTTACCCAACGGAATTTAAGAACAGGAAAACTTATATTGAAAGTTAAAATAGCCCTTAAGTGTTTCCACTAACAATTGTACAGATTATCGGTTCGGTTATGATCTTCACATTCTAACCTTTATAAAATTAGCCAGACATGGTAAAGTAAAAGTTCATTTTTAGATTTTTCATAAAAAAGGTATTTAAGTGCGAGTGCGGAAAGTAAATGAAAGTAGTGCGAGTGCGAAAAGTAAATGAAAGTAGTGCGAGTGCGGAAAGTAAATGAAAGTAAAGCAGTGCGGAAAATAAATGAAATTAAAAGACAGTGCAAGAAATAAAGTTGACAAAAGGTAAAGTAATAAAAACCTGCTCCAATCGGAGTGGTTGAATAAAATGCGAACTGAAAATAAAATGGCGGCAGGATTAACTTCCTTCCAGAGTGCTCCAAGACTCAATCTCACAGGCTCTTACAGTCTCGATCTCTCGAATGTAGTAACACCTCGATGTGAAGCGATTACCACTATTACACTGATATATGCTTATGAACAACTGAACTAGGATGGAGAAAAACGAAAATCTAAAGTCCTATTTATAGGCAAGGAAACATGTGGAAAAGACAAGGATGCCCCTAGCATTTGAATTTGGGCGGGAATTTGTTTTGCTCTTGTGGCGCCCGCCACAACACCATGGCGCCCGCCATGAGTGTAAAATTGCTTGGGCAGTCGGAGATCGTGGGGAAAAACAGTTGGGAGGGGTTTGAGACATGGCCACGTCATGGAAGACCCTGTGGCGGCCGCCAGAGTGGATGCCATAAGTGCAAAATGCTGATTTTCTCTATTTTAGCTCATTTCGGCTCCTTTTTCGCTCCTTTTCTCGCTCGGGGCTCCGATTAGACTAAAAACCTGAAAACAAAGAAAAACATAATAATAACATAATAAAATGACATTAAAAGACTAAGAATGCATGCGAAATCGGAATCAAAAATACGGTGAAATTCAGTGTCATCAGGAATCGACATGATTGGCATGATTGAGCCCAAGGCTTCAAACGGACATCGGTTCATCCTGGTAGCCATTGACTATTTCACCAAGTGGGTCGAAGCAGCGTCATTCGCCAATGTAACCCGACAAGTGGTGGTCCGATTTATCAAAAACAATATCATCTGCCGTTATGGTGTTCCAAGCGAGATCATTACTGATAATGGATCTAACTTGAACAATAAGATGATGAAAGAGTTGTGTTCTGAGTTCAAGATTGAACACCATAACTCATCTCCCTACCGACCCAAGATGAACGGAGCGGTAGAAGCGGCTAACAAGAACATCAAGAAGATCATTCAAAGGATGGTTGTAACCTATAAAGATTGGCACGAAATGGTACCCTTTGCTCTTCATGGTTATCGTACATCTGTCCGCACTTCAACAGGGGCAACCCCTTTCTCTCTAGTATATGGCTTGGAGGCAGTTCTCCCCATAGAAGTAGAGATCCCATCAATCCGGGTATTGATGGAAGCTAAGCTCACCGAAGCTGAATGGTGTCAAAGTCGACACGACGAACTGAACCTGATCGAAGAGAAGCGAATCACGGCACTATGCCACGGTCAGTTGTATCAGCAAAGAATGAAAAGGGCGTTTGACAAAAAGGTTCGGCCTCGTGTCTTCAGGAAAGGAGACCTTGTGCTCAAGAAGATACAATCATTTCTCACTGACTCTCGGGGCAAATGAACCCCAAATTATGATGGCCCCTATGTGGTCACGAAAGCTTTCTCAGGCGGCGCCTTGAGACTTGCAACCATGGACAGAGAGGAATTTGCCTACCCCACGAATGTTGATGTAGTCAAGAAATACTTCGCCTAAACTAAAAAAAACGTCTCGATGGATTGAAAACCCGAAAGGGCGGTCCAGGCAAAAGTTAGAGACATGAGAAAAAAGAATCATCCCGATGGATTGGAAATCTCATAGTACAATCTAGACAAAAGTTAGGGATAATGGCAAGTAACTATGTTCAACAGAGGCAAGTCCCTCAGCAGTAGTTACATCATCTATCGGAGGAAATCTCCAGTCAAAGGTCATCTTTGACGGAAGCTCAGGATGTCCCGAACTCAAAGTTGGTAGAAGGATAGTGGTCGTTATGTTTCAACGTAGCCCTTTTCCCTGTAAATTACCGTTTTCTAACTTTGTATATACTCTTTGGAATCACGCGTTTGGCTGATCTCCATCTTATCAATAAAATTTGAGCCCTTGTGCTTTTGTTTGTAATTCTTTGCTTGTTTTAGCTTTACAGAACGACGTTGTTTAAACTTAATCAGCGATTCTTGAAATAAAACGAAAATGAATTTACTTGTTAAAAACTTTTTCTGCTTTTAAAATAAAGATGGCAATTTCTTTTGACTGTTGAACATCAGAAGAACATCGATTGCTTCTCCCGAAGTAAGCGAACTTCAAAGTGCAGAATCAAAGTACTCCTTCTAAGCCAGTATGCCTGAATGAAGGGATCAACTGTGTCAGAGACCTTGTTTCGTCTGACATCCTCGGCCGAGTTCTCATCTCCTAAGCCCGATCAACATAGCTCCCAACGGGACTATCTCTCCTAAGCAAGGTGGAATTACTAGTTTGAATCAACAGTACTTCTTCGCCCCGCGATGGCCGAGTATCCAATTGTGTTCATCCATTAGTCTGTATGTCGCGTCTGTTTTGTCAGCATATACATACATACTTCATGCATTTTATTTGCGTTCGCATTTCGTATTGCATCACTATCACTTGAGTCGGTCTTGTCCCCTAGTGATAAATAGTTTTCTCAATCGAGTTTGTCAGTTCTTTCCTCGTCAGGAAGTGTTGCGTCTGCACAATCTCGCCACCAGTGTATCTTTAGATCAGAGTCGGCACTTGGCCACTTTGATAACTTGAACCTCTGAAAAGCCAGAGAAAACTCTCAATAAACATCACTCTTCGCCATTGAAGATGATATCCTTGCTTTCCCGGATTAAGGAAAATCCACAAGAAAGCCTCGTGATCAGAGATTCGGCAGCATGCCAGTTTTGCTCCGAAAGGACCGCTGATGAAAAGGTCATCGGCCCCACAAAATTGGACCCCATCATATGGCGTTTCTCCGGGAAGATCCCGAGAAAAGTATGATGAAAGATCCCAAATGAAAACAGTCTCTCAAGAGAATCGTTTTCCCCAGTAGAGTCAACAAATGGCGTCTCCAACAGAGAAGTTTGTACACCTCTACAACTCAGACGAATGGGTTCCCCAGCAAGTCTGACATCAAAACTTTTTCCACTCAAATGGCATCTCCCCAGGAAAATTCGGCGAGAAGTTTGAGGAAAGCCGCTATGAATAGCGTCCCTTGTCAAGAAAGTTTATTGACAAAAGAAACTAAGACCAGTTCTTGGTAGGAAACCAGGATCGAGGGGAAGTTTAAATCAGAAACTAAGACCAGTTCTTGGTAGGAAACCAGGATCGAGGGGAAGTTTAAATCAGAAACTAAGACCAGTTCTTGGTAGGAAACCAGGATCGAGGGGAAGTTTAAATCAGAAACTAAGACCAGTTCCTTGGTAGGAAACCAGGATCGAGGGGAAGTTTATTTCAAAAGAGACTAAGACCAGTTCCTTGGTAGGAAACCAGGATCGAGGGGAAGTTTACCTTTTCTAAGCATCATTGCTTAGCTAAAGAAGATGAATGCGTAAGCTACCATTCATAACCATCGTTCTCTATGCTAAAGAAGAACGAATGTTCGCCATCGTTCTCTATGCGAATAGCGCAGCGAATGCACGATAGCAGGAGTGTAAATGCAGGGGTGTTTCTGAAGGGGCTTTAGGGATTCACTAGAAGTCTCGCCCAGTGAATGGCTTCGCTAGGCGAATGTGGGGGCAAGCATGACAAATGTTTGGGTTTCTGGTGTTGAGTGTGAGATCTGTGAGGTTCGCTGGCCGCTACGCTAGGCGAAGGCCACAGCGAACAGGTTCGCTAGGCGAACCCTGGAGCGAACGTATGCAATTCACAAATTCTGGTTTATGCTGTTGTACTGTTTTTGATGTCTTGATGCTGTGATTTCTATGATGATTTTCTATGATGTTACTGATGATTATATGATGATGTTTTGGTGATTATTTGACGAATATGTGATGACATGCCGTATATGAGAATTGAGGAATGATGATGCATATGATGATGGTTACTTGATGATGATGAATTATTGACGTTTGTGTATCATACATTCATATGCATACTCTGTGACGACGCTTCATTCCCATTGTGTGGATATGAGGTAATTATGACGTGCTCCGGTTCCAAATGCGGGATCGATCCTAATGACGGGGATCTTTGGAGGGTTGATGGCCTGGTGTCCATCTTTTGTGACGATTGGTACCACATGTATGAGTCTTGTTATGCATTGCATCTTATGTGACATTGATGAATTGTGATATAGTGTTTCCTGGTGTTTCCCTTGATAATGACCTTGATGCTGTTGTACATGAAGATAATGCCATTTTATGTATATCTTGTTTTATAATGATTATTATGAATTGTGATTACTCACCCTGCCTGTTTGAATGTTGCCTCCACGTGGGTAACGTGCAGGTGATCAGGTTTAGCTGTGGATGCTTTCGAGGACCTTGAAGTTTATTTGCTTTTGGTCGATTTAGAGGGTCTTGCTCTGATAGTGTAACATCGGGTTGGGGTCTTTTGAGTCGAACTATGTTGTTTCCTTATTTTTGTTGTCATTTTATGATATGGTTTTATTTTGATTATTATGACGGTTGTTGAGGAACCTTTTATTTGAGAATTTTGAGTTTCGCTGCCATGTGAAGGCTTTCTGATTTATTTTGAGAAAAAACCCTTTGTTTACAGGGTAATTGTGTTATTTTGATTTAATGAGAAATGTGCACCCTTTGAGGGAATTTTTATGCCTTACTCTGATATTTGAGTTGTTTCCGCTACAACATTATTGGGGGTAGAAAAAGGTGTTACAGTCTCTATGTGAGACCCTTATTACCCATTGAGGTGATCAATATGCTGGATCTCTATGTGAGATCCTTGTCGCCCATTGAGGCGATCAATATGTTGGATCTCTAAGTGAGACCCTTCTCGCCCATTGAGGCAATCAATATGTTGGATCTTTACGTGAGACCCTTGCCGCCCATCAAGGTAATTAATATGTTGGATTTTTATCCTTGCCACCCATTGAGGTTGAAAGCTCTGCTGATTTGAGAAAATTTTTGGAAGAACAGAATGTCAAGAGATATGTTTAAACATGAAGAAGTCTGATGAAAGAAGACTGGTCAGATATGATGTCCTAACGGATGTCTTGACATCTTGATCTGATATTGCAGGATGATCCTAAATCTATTGCAAGATTTAAGGAGCAATCAAAACATGGATCAAGGAAGAAATAATCAGAAGATTCGAAACCCAAGGAAACTGAAGCCTATAAAAGAAGACTTAGACCTAGTATTTAGTATGCATTTTTGTAACCTAGTCCTCTTGTGTAAAAATAAGGGTTTAGGGTTTTGAGAGTCATTGGCTCTCTAGCTTGTAAGTCTCACTTTGTATCGTTTGATGCATTGTAACAGACATAGGTGTCGCATAGATCCATAAGCCTTGAGGTATTGGATTGTGTATTGTTCTTGGATGAAGCTTTTAAGCAAATCCAAGTCAGCGTGTTTGTCAAGTATGTTTGACAAAATTCTGTATTGACAGGGATGATGTAAATATCACAGGCTGTGATTAAGGGAAGTGAGTGGGGTATCTCGTATCAAAGAGGTTGCTTTTTGATAAAGTTTTCATTGGGTAGAGATTAGGATTTAAAGTTGTAAACAGGGGAGTTTAGCTTTGTAACAATTCTACAGATAATGGAGTCTTCTTCTTGGATTGGTATCCCCTAGATGTAGGTGAATTGCACCAAACTGGGTTAACAATTTCTGTGTTCTTTTATCATTCTGCAGATTTAATTATTCTGTTAGGGTTAGTGATAAACATGTTGGATCAGATGTCGTAACATCTGTGAGTCTGCAATTCTGATATTCAAGGTATCAGTCTGTTGTTTCTATTCCTTATTTAAATGTTATGCAGAACAATGCCTTGACATGTGTTAGGACATCTATTGTCTGCTATGCCAGAATTTCAATTGGTATCAGAGCAGACATCCTGTCTGTTTCTGGATGAGATCTTTGGGAGATACTTTCTGGCGTTCAAACAAGGAGGAGTTTTGAAGATCAGATCAATCAACTCAGACATACTCAAGGGTATTAATGGATGGGATGGATGTTCTGGATCGAAGGTAACAACCCGGTGGTTGTTCATGTTGCTGAGGAGGTTCTACAACAACTGCAGGAGAAGTGGCTAGTTTTCTTGTTGGGGTGTCTTATAAGATGTTCTGACATCTTATTAGGCAAGCAGAATTTGTTCCTTAGTGGTTTTACTGCATATGTTTCTGATGGAAGAGCTCTAGAATTATGGGATTCTGGAGTTGGTACTAAAGACAGATGGTGGAAGGTCTCAATCGTCGGCCTCTATAGTTGAAGATATCTACATCTTTTTATTCCAAAGTCGGGAGCGATGGAATGGAAAGAGTTGTTGGAAGATGTCTGTAATGGTGACTTGGTACTTGGAAGCTTGGTTCCATGGTATAGTTTAAAGTCAGTTGAAGAGGAGAGGAGTTGAGTTTAGGTTTATCAAGTTCTTGCTCTGGGAGTTTGTTAAATTGTGGATCGGCTAGGTTGTCAAAGATACGTGAGAATTCTCTCAAGTCCACTCATAAAGGCGTCTCAGTCGTGCATCTGGAGTCTTCTAGTTATTCTTCTGACTAGAAGGTGTGTAACACCCCAAATTCCCATCGCGAATAAATAATACATAAATAAAATCAGAGTAACTAAAAATTTATTTTTCCGACAGAAATAAGGATGCTACATATAAATAAACAAAACATCATCCCTGCTCATAAATTTGATACATAGCATAAAATAGAATACCCTCAAAGGGGAAACTTTTTCCATATAAAGGGAAAGGTCAATTATGGAATAAGGCGGAAAGATCCATAACCGACTTGTTTTACAAAATAAATCATTTTAGAACATCAACTATATACACAAAAGTACCACAAAATACATTCAACAGATGTATATATATATATATATATATATATATATATATATATATATATATATATATATATATATATATATATATATATATATATATATATATATATATATATATATATATATATATATATATATATAATCATTCCCTGACTCCCGTGCTACATATCAGAGCAGACACCAAGACCGACAACAGACGGAGAGCTAGTCTTCACAAAAAGACCTCCAGCAACTCTAATCTGCAATGCCTCATAGAGCATTATAAAACAGCAGAAGGGTGAGAAATAACAACTAAATCAAGATTGCATAATAATATGCAAACACACATTCAAACACATGTATAAATCATTTCACCCATACCATCACATACTAACACATATAGCATGCCACAAATACAAAACATATCACACATAATAAATCAAATCATGATTTTCCACACATAACGCATCCATTCACAATTCTCACCATAATTCATCACAACTCACTCATATACATCACAATGTATATATATACAAAACCAAGCATATTCATCATGCATACTTTCACAATTCTTATCATTCCACATAGACATACATATTCATGTTTATTCATCAATGCACAATTATAAAGATGATAAATGCAAATCATAGAGACCGACTTACGACTCTTTGCAAATGCAATGTGGTACCGACTCAATCATCTGAAGTTCACTCAGGAACTTATTGGAACCATCGCTCGTTACCAATATAACTCCCCGTCAGGCCTACGATGTTCACCCATTGCTCACACCTCACATAGGCACACAATGTTTATGGATCGCTCACACCCCACACGGGCACACGACCCGATCGCTCACACCCCACATGGGCACACGATCGTCTATAATCATCGCTCACACCCCCACATGGGCACACGACGTTATAGCGGATTCCCTCTGGAACCAATCCGTCGCTCACACCCCACATGGGCACACGACATTACAAGATGCATATCATGATGCTTGACACCCAAGAACTCATGACAATCAAATGCATCTTCACACATATATGCAACCATAATCATGCATATATTTCAACTCATCATCATTATTCATGCATTGAAAACAATTCAAACAATGCATTTCAACCATAAAGGCCACCAACCACATACATTGGAATTTCACATAAACAATGCATATCATCACAAACCACAACAATCATACAATCACAATTACTTCCACAAGGGATTCACACCATAAAGGCTACCCACAACACATCATAACAACATACATTGATATTCAATCAAACAATGTATTTTACCACATAACAACATCATTTATGGATCGCTCACACCCCACATGGGCACACGACCCGATTGCTCACACCTCACCTAGGCACACAATCGTTTGTAATCATTGCTCACACCTCACATAGGCACACGACGTTACAACGGATTCTCATTAGAATCACACAATACAAGAATGTACATCATTATGCTTCACATACAAAATGACTCAAGACATTCTTGAAATGCATACATATTCACAATATATTCATGCATTCATCTCATACAATCACATACAATCTATATACATTCACATCAATGCACTATTGTATGATTCACATCCAAAACAATGCACATATTTGCCATAAAGCCATAAACCATCATCACAACATTCCATCATGTATATTCACTCATATAACGGCCCACAAGCTACACGTTACATATTAAAAGCATATAGCATGATAACACGTCAATCGCACACATTGTACGCGATAAAAACCCGACAACCCGACTATTTTCCAAAAACACGAATAAATTAAATCATCTTTTACCCTCCAAACCACTGTTAACAGAAAGAATATTTCGTTAGCTTTCTAACGCTTCGAACGGGGGCCAAAACCGACTTACGGTTCAAAAGTTATGGGTTTTTGAAAATAATATTTTTCTGAAAACTTACACTGTTAATCGATTAACGTATTTGGTTAATCGATTAACCATCGCGAAACAGCATAAAAACCAGAATTTTATGACACAAATTCCCTCCAAACTCATCCTTAAACCTCCCGATCATACCAACAAGTATTCCCGACTAAAACCCATCATTTCCCGACTATTCTACGCGAACTATTCCGCATTCTAACTGTTAAAACATCGATTCTACACATTTGTTCTTCAATCCAACCAATAAAAAAAAGTATATATTTCAACCAAACAAAACACAAACAACACATACATATACATATACAATCGAAATATAATCGAAACTTCTCACCCTTACCCGATTATTCGCGCTTGAAACGGAGTAATCTTTGATTTTCCTCTTTTCCTCTTTTTCTCCTCTTCTTTCTCTCTTTTCTCTTCTCTTCTCTTTTCTTTTTTTTTTTTCTTTTTCCTTACTATCATTTCTCCCCTTTCTTTCTATTTATATCAAAACATAAAACTTACCCAAGCAAAAGACCAAAATACCCCTCAGCTCAAATATCTCCCAAACGCTCTCAAAACGCGATAAAACATAAACATACCGATAAAATATATTTCGGGAAATAAAAGTTGAAAAGAAATAATAATTTAATACAAATATTTTATCTATCTGAGAAATTAACCATTTAGCAGGTAAAATACAATAAATTCACACATTTCACAAAATTCAAATAAATGAAATAAATAAATAGAATTAAACAAATCGGGGCGTTAAAATTCTTCCCCACTTAGACATTTTCGTCCTCGAAAATATACCGAGACGAACAACTCCGGACACGACTCTCGCATCCGACCCACAAACCAACATGCCAACAAAAGGCACACCACGAATAACACAACTGACAAACCACCTTGCTAACTACAACAACGACACGACAACTACAACGACAAGATGCAAAGCCCATACAATGTACTTGACGACAAACTCACGACTCAAAGAAAAACCAAGATACCAACACACAGGTTCACTCTAGAACCGAAACACAACAAGATCGTTACCCTACCCTAGGTAACACTCCCCTAATTCCCCACACAGGAATTAGCTACACACACTCGAACCATCACCATGGAAACGAGGCAACAACACAAACAAGAACATAAAGTTCCACGACACCACAAGGTCTCACCAACATCAACAAAACCAGAACACCAACATCCTTGTCACACAACCATACTACAACAATGCTACGATTCACCAATCAAACATACAACCAAACATCCATCTACATAGTAGCCCATGGATAACATTTAAACCTTTCACCTAACACTTCCATTCTGAAACGTCCAATAGTCTCACCATTCCTACATGTTCCCAATGTTCAACCTATGAATTCTTACAAGTCCCACACCCAAATACAAAATGTACCACATCACGCTTCCGTTGTGCACTCTGATTACTCGAAACCATCAAGTCTGCCAATCTCACGTCCAAAGTCTAACTCTTTCTCACCTCTGCCAAAAAAATCACTGTGCACTTTTAATATACCCAACCTCACTCTCTGCATGTTAGCTTACACACCAGACACAAGTCTCTGAACTGCTCAAATAATTCTAACTCCCTGACCATCAAAATAGACATGTATAAAACCTTCGACTTAACTCATCAGGCACGACATTAACTTCACCAATGGGATAATTCCAACTAAAGTCATAACTCATCACAAATTCCAACCATCCTCGCGGTCTCATACTATATTCCTTCCGACCAAACAAGTACTCAATATTCTTGTGATTACTAAACACTTCGAACCCAGAATCATAAAGATAATACCTCCAAATTTTCCAACGCAATACAACCGCAACTAATTCCAAATCCTGAATAGTATAGATCCTTCTATGAATCCTCAATGGTCGTAAAGCATAAGCCACGAATTTACTTTCTTGCATTAACACACTGCCTAAACTCATCAAAAACACATCACAATACCTCACAATAAACATCCAAAGCAAACGAATTACCCTTTGCAAGTCAACCGAAGTAACGAAAATGCTAACTTGGAAAAACCTTCCATAACCTCCGGTAATAACCAACTAAAGTCCAAAAAGCTTCTAATCACCTTAACCAACTTCGGAGCCTCTCATTGTAGAACTGCATCTACTTCCGATGGATCCATAACAATACCATTACCTGAAATAACATATCCAAGAAACTAACCTTTTTCAAACGAAATTCTCACTTGAATAACTTAGCATAACACTTTGTCTCTTTTCAACACTTGTGATTCAATTCTCAAACACTCTACTTGTTCTTCCTCTGAGTTAATAACAGATTCCAATATCCTCAATAAAAACCACTACAAACTTAACCAAATTCATGACACAGTCAAATCGGCCACTGGCAGCAAAACCATTTTTATAAGAAAGAACATCTCATTAGCTTCCTATCACTTCGAACGGCGGCCAAAATGGACTTACGATTCGAAAGATATGAATTTTTAAAGTTTTGGATTTTTCAAATTTTTGCCTTGGTTAATCGGTTAACGCATTTGGTTAACCGGTTAACAGTATGAAACTAACGTAAAAACACATAAATTTTTCACGTGTTAATCGATTAACACATTTGGTTAATCGATTAACATTGCTGCAGAACCACCAAAAACTCTGTTTTAATGACAGAAAAACCAACCAAAACCCGATTAAATCCCGTAGACTCATTCCAACAATTCCTCCCGATTAAATATCAGCCAATGACAATTATACCAAACCTATCCAAACACCATTCAATCAATCTCAACCAAACCATTCCAGTCATCTATTCTCGAAAGTGGACACTTATTCTCAATCGTTACCTTACTCCACTGTTAGTAATCCATACGCAATTTCTTCTCTTGACCATCCAATTCCACAAATTCCAACATGTATCAACGACCAACCAAAAAGAACTCTTAAATATTACATCCACACCTAAGGGTTCTCTCAAAATTTCCCTTAATGCTCTACAATTCCAAAGACTCCAAACCTCACCTTCGTCAAATTTGAGTTCACACTTTACTCTCTGAGAACAACCATTAACGATACCCAATCATTCTCTCTCAATGATTTCTCACTGGACCAACATACCAAAACCTCTAATCCGTCTCATCTTCCAATATAGTAATCTTCATCGACTCATCAAAATAATCCGTAATCATTTCCTTAAATTCCAAACAATTCATTACACACACTATCAAAGCCGGAAAGTCCCGTCTATTCCATCCAACATAATTCCCGTCTACTATCAACAAGAGATTAAGGGTAATCAGTTCCTCAATTTATCAATAGACAGCCGACAATCATGATGGGGCATAAACCATCTTTACCAAACTATAGTAGCATTTCTTGCATCCTGTGCACAAAACTAGCTAAGGCACAAATCCTTAGTTGACATAAACCTTACATCTGCCTTCCTTCCAGAACCGGGAACAACGCTGTCCAAACCACACTTATAATCTTGCAATCAACGGCACACTAAGCCCACGCTCCACAACCGAAGCAACTTGGAGAAGTTCCAGCTTCTCCCCCACTTATCTCAATCTCACACCTGAAGACAAAGGATTACCAAAAACCAGAAAGCACTGACAGTGTTCCACACACATATCACGTACTAAGGGACAAACAACAACGACAGTATTCAACTGTCACACCAACAGACTCAACAACTTGGCCGAACGGACCGACCTGCTCTGATACCACTAATGTAACACCCCAAATTCCCATCGCGAATAAATAATACATAAATAAAATCAGAGTAACTAAAAATTTATTTTTCCGACAGAAACAAGGATGCCACATATAAATAAACAAAACATCATCCCTGCTCATAAATTTGATACATAGCATAAAATAGAATACCCTCAAAAGGGAAACTTTTTCCATATAAAGGGAAAGGTCAATTATGGAATAAAGCAGAAAGATCCATAACCGACTTGTTTTACAAAATAAATCATTTTAGAACATCAAGTATATACACAAAAGTACTACAAAATACATTCAACAGATGTATACATATATATATATATATATATATATATATATATATATATATATATATATATATATATATATATATATATATATATAATCGTTCCCCGACTCCCGTGCTACGTATCAGAGCAGACACCAAGACCGACAACAGAACGGAGAGCTAGTCTTCACAAAAAGACCTCCAGCAACTCTAATCTGCAATGCCTCATAGAGCATTATAAAATAGCAAAAGGGTGAGAAATAACAACTAAATCAAGATTGCATAATAATATGCAAACACACATTCAAACACATGTATAAATCATCTCACCCATACCATCACATACTAACACATATAGCATGCCACAAATACAAAACATATCACACATAATAAATCAAATCATGATTTTCCACACATAACGCATCCATTCACAATTCTCACCACAATTCATCACAACTCACTCATATACATCATAATGTATATATATACAAAACCAAGCATATTCATCATGCATACTTTCACAATTCTTATCATTCCACATAGACATACATATTCATGTTTATTCATCAATGCACAATTATAAAGATGATAAATGCAAATCATAGAGACCGACTTACGACTTTATGCAAATGCAATGCGGTACCAACTCAATCATCTCAAGTTCACTCAGGAACTTATTGGAACCATCGTTAGTTACCAATATAACTCCCCGTCGGGCCTACGATGTTCACCCATTGCTAACACCTCACATAGGCACACAATGTTTATGGATCGCTCACACCCCACACGGGCACACGACCCGATCGCTCACACCCCACATGGGCACACGATCGTCTATAATCATCGCTCACACCCCACATGGGCACAAGATGTTATAGCGGATTCTCTCTGGAACCAATCCGTCGCTCACACCCCACATGGGCAAACGACATTACAAGATGCATATCATGATGCTTGACACCCAAGAACTCATGACAATCAAATGCATCTTCACACATATATGCAACCATAATCATGCATATATTTCAACTCATCATCATTATTCATGCATTGAAAACAATTCAAACAATGCATTTCAACCATAAAGGCCACCAACCACATACATTGGAATTTCACATAAACAATGCATATCATCACAAACCACAACAATCATACAATCACAATTACTTCCACAAGGGATTCACACCACAAAGGCTACCCACAACACACCATAACAACATACATTGATATTCAATCAAACAATGTATTTTACCACATAACAACATCATTTATGGATCGCTCACACCCCACATGGGCACACGACCCGATTGCTCACACCTCACCTAGGCACACAATCGTTTGTAATCATTGCTCACACCTCACATAGGCACACGACGTTACAACGGATTCTCATTAGAATCACACAACACAAGAATGTACATCATTATGCTTCACATACAAAATGACTCAAGACATTCTTGAAATGCATACATATTCACAATATATTCATGCATTCATCTCATACAATCACATACAATCTATATACATTCACATCAATGCACTATTGTATGATTCACATCCAAAACAATGCACATATTTGCCATAAAGCCATAAACCATCATCACAACATTCCATCATGTATATTCACATCATATAACGGCCCACAAGCTACACGTTACATATTAAAAGCATATAGCATGATAACACGTCAATCGCACACATTGTACACGATAAAAACCCAACAACCCGACTATTTTCCAAAAACATGAATTAATTAAATCATCTTTTACCCTCCAAACCACTATTAACAGAAATAATATTTCGTTAGCTTTCTAACGCTTCGAACGGGGGCCAAAACCGACTTACGGTTCAAAAGTTATGGGTTTTTGAAAATAATATTTTTCTGAAAACTTACACTGTTAATCGATTAACGCATTTGGTTAATCGATTAACCATCGCGAAACAGCAAAAAAACCAGAATTTTATGACACAAATTCCCTCCAAACTCATCCTTAAACCTCCCGATCATACCAACAAGTATTCCCGACTAAAACCCATCATTTCCCGACTATTCTACGCGAACTATTCCGCATTCTAACCGTTAAAACATCGATTCTACACATTAGTTCTTCAATCCAACCAATAAGAAAAAGTATATATTTCAACCAAACAAAACACAAACAACACATACATATACATATACAATCGAAATATAATCGAAACTTCTCACCCTTACCCGATTATTCGCGCTTGAAACGGAGTAATCTTTGATTTTCCTCTTTTCCTATTTTTCTCCTCTTCTTTCTCTCTTTTCTCTTCTCTTCTCTTTTGTTTCTTTTTTTTTTTCTTTTTCCTTACTATCTTTTCTCCCCTTTCTTTCTATTTATATCAAAACATAAAACTTACCCAAGCAAAAGACCAAAATACCCCTCAGCTCAAATATCTCCCAAACGCTCTCAAAACGCGATAAAACATAAACATACCGATAAAATATATTTCGGGAAATAAAAGTTGAAAAGAAATAATAATTTAATACAAATATTTTATCTATCTGAGAAATTAACCAATTAGCAGGTAAAATACAATAAATTCACACATTTCACAAAATTCAAATAAATGAAATAAATAAATAGAATTAAATAAATCGGGGCGTTACAAGGTGTTTCTATGAAACACAACCTGAAGAAAGTGGAGGTGATTTATTTTCACCATCCAAAACAACAAGGAAGGATTCATCTCTCTTAACCCTAAGGGTGGATCCAATCTGATTGAAGTTCTCAAAATTGTTGAGGTAAATAAGGTTTGTTCAGAGAAAATCTTAGTTAGTTGAGTCAAGGGTGGCAGCCTTGGTATCTCAACACTGTTTGTCAAAGAAGATACTTGCAAAAGATTGAATACTCGATAAGTGTTCATGAAGTGATCTGGTGGAGCATAGCTACAGCAGTGAAGAAGGGTTATTGGACAAGGATTTAAGATCAATTGCTATTTGTGGAATTCACAAGTATTTAATTGAGTATCCTTGAAAGTCAAGATTGTTGATGTTCAACAAGATGTTAGAACATCTCATCATCAGAGTTTGTGCAGAATCATGGGAGGGGTACTGCATACACTTTAGCATCTGTTTTGTCTTGGGTGTTGACCTAAGAATTTGTTTTAGTCTGGTGTGACAGAAGCATGTGATCTCTGGAGAGTTTCCTAGCAAGAAACTGGTCTGGACATTGGTGCTGTTAAAGATGAAGATGAAGACATCATAATCTTGATGGTTATTTCTTGGACCAATTTATTTGTGATCTAGGAGGAATGGAGTGCTGGTGGTAGCACAACATAGATCAGTTTATTTCTGATCTAGGTACTTAAGAGCATGGGATCTTGCTCATTTTGAAGGTCAAAGTTAAGTGGCAGTTATCTCTGACTTTCTACATACTGCTCTACTCAAGGAAAGTGGCATTCTTTGGTATGGCTATGGTGTAGTCTATGACTACTTCTCTTCTGAAGATTCAGATGTGGCAGGTGTGAAGTCTTTGGAGTTTCAAAGCAGTTATTCATCAAGGTGTGAGCTTGAAGGGAATATATGTGATAAGCAGGATGGAGGTTGTTTACTCAAACTTGATTGTTGAATCAAGTCTATGAGAGCATGGAACTCTTGTTCTGTAATAAGGACGAGGTTCTTCTAAGTGGCAGAAGGAGGAGCTAAATTCACCAATTGGATGTCGTATCAGAATGTTCTGACATCTAGCTTAACATCAGAGTCTTAGCTGGTGATGTGGCACATCAACTTAAGATAAGGTGATCTACAGGAGAATGAAAGTTATGGATGCTTCAAAAAGGTCTATCTCATGCAGTTTGCGGGAGCTGTGGTTTGAGAAGATGTTACATGTCTAGAGGCTTGGTGGATCCAAGATGTCTTGCCATGGAGCAAGTATTTCATGTGAATTAAAGATCAGATTTCATTGGTGGATCAATGTATCTTGTGGGAGTTCTAAAAAAGAGTGAGATCAATCAAAAGGTGGCATTTGGTTGGTTTCATAGTGTGCATTCAAGCAGGGTGCTTGGAACTAATTACTCTTGGGCAGAAGGGTAACTGGTTGAAAACGTAAAGAGGATCTGGTTCATCTTGGAGCTTGTGGTAGAAGTTCTAGGTAGAAGATGGAAGTATGCCTTCTTTTGGTGGATGAGAGTTTATTTCTCTCTGGATTTCTGGAGTTCTCTTTGTTCAAGCTGGTGGCGCAGTGTTGTGTGAAGATCTTTAGTTGGATTACTATGCAGATAGTAAGTCCAGTGGTGGAGCATATTAAGAACCATGGTGTGTAGTGTTTGTGATGTGTGAAAAATGTCCTAACAGATGTTAGAACATTTTCTGGGTTGGTTATCCTTAGAGTAGGATACTAAGTTCTGAGTGTAGAACTTGACTCTCACATCTTGTCTAAGAAGTATTTATCTTATCATACGGGAGAATGATGAGTAAAGGTTTGTCTTGGAAGTCTGATGTGAATGGACATGCTAGAAATAGATCAGTTTGGTGCTTGTGGAGTGAATGGGCTAAAGATTTTTGGAGCATGTATACGATATCTGACATCGTTAAGAAGATAACAAACTAAGAGGTATGGTATCTCTTTGAGGAATGTGGATCATTCCAAATCAATTGGATTTTATCTCAAGGAACATGGAGGTCTAAACATGAGAATTCAAGAGGAATTCGTGTGGTGTATAGATGGGTTCTAGAAGAGAGGGATCAATGGAGCTTTGATCTTAATCCAAGAGATGGTTAACTTAGGATGGTGATCCTAATGTGTCCTCACGGGAAACATGATGGTGTTCATATGTGAGTAATTATTGGTTCTTGTCAGAAGAAACAATAAGTGGAGTTGATGATTGTGTTCAGTACGTAGGTTGGACAGAGGGTGCGCTCTTGAAGACATGAAGATGTGTCTTATGTCTTCCATTCATCAGCATAAGTGTTCATTGGAGGAGAACTAGTTATCTTAGATAGGGGGAGTTGCTCCTTGATCTAATATGTATTACTGCAGGGGTGCAGTTCTGGATTCAGTTTGCTTGGGGGTCAAGCAAGCTGCGCTGAGGAGTCAAGAAGGATGTCTTGACATTACTGTTGCAAGGTCGTGGGGGACTTGACAGTATAAAGTTAATTCCATCATTTATAATGTCAATACAAGTATCTTGGGTGCTAACTAAAAGATGTTTGAAGGAATGTCTTAACATATTGGTCAGTTAATCTTTTGTTTAAAAGGATTATTCTTGGAACTCATCAAAAGGATGGTGATTATGCTTCAGATGAGCTGAACAAGCCTGACGAATTGTCAGGACATTATTTAAGACCGGAGGGTGGGCCCTAACTGGCTGTCTTGAACGGTGGAGAGTGCTTCCTAGAGAAGGCATGGGTAACATGTGTCTTGATACAAGTGTTCCTTTTGGACGGTTACTCTTAAAAGTTGAAATAGTCTTAGTTGGGCGGTGCACAGTTATTAATGTTGAATTTACCTACCTGAATTTATTTCTCCATTGAATTGTTCAGCGGTAACTTCTTGGGACCGTGGATCTCTAGAGGAACCGTGTAGGTATTTAAAGAGTGCATCTGTTTGTGGAATTCTAGGTTGTGGGTTGATTCATCATGTCTTTCATTTGTGTTTGAATAAGTAACATATGGATATGGAACTGTATTGGCTACTTTTGTCAATTTTTGGCTAAAAAGTGGGAGAATGGATGTGTGGGGATGGGTCTTTCAATACACACCTAGTGCTTCCTTGCAGTTGTTTTGCAAGGATGTCCTAACATTCTATCTGAGTCTTTCCCTTTGTGCCTTGTGATCTGAGTTAGGAAGCAGGTTGTGTCTTGTGGCCTGAGTTATATGCTCCATGTACTCAATGTTACGCACGATACAACTGGACCTTCTTATGGGTTCTCTTATGCCCCTTAAGAGGAAGATTTATCCCTCCGTGACAAGTACTGGTTTGAGGGGGAGTGGGTTATGTACTCTTCCTCATGTACACCAACATACAGCTAGGAATTTCAAGGGTAAGAAAGAGCCTCAGAAGTGTTCCAATCATATCTACCAAATGCCAGACCTTCTTTTTCTAGCCAAGGGAGTTTTTAACCAAAAATTTGTCAAAAGGGGGAGATTGAAAGCTCTGCTGATTTGAGCAAATTTTTGGAAGAACAGAATGTCAAAAGATATGTTTAAACATAAAGAAGTCGGATGAAAGAAGAATGGTCAGATATGATATCCTAACAGATGTCTCGACATCTTGATCTGATATTGCAGGATGTTTCTAAATCTGTTGCAAGATTTAAGGAGAAATCAAAACATGGATCAAGGAAGAAATAATCAGAAGATTCGAAGCCCGGGGAAACTGAAGCCTATAAAAGAAGACTTAGACCTAGGATTTAGTATGCCTTTTTGTAACCTAGTTCTCTTGTGTAAAAATAAGGGTCCAGGATTTTGAGAGTCGTTGGCTCTCTAGGTTGTAAGTCTCACTTTGTATCGTTTGATGCATTGTAGAAAACATAGGTGTCGCACAGATCCATAAGCCTTGAGGTATTGGATTGTGTATTGTTCTTGGATGAAGCTTTTAAGCAAATCCAAGTTAGCGTGTTTGTCAAGTATGCTTGACAGAATTCTGTATTAACAGGGATGATGTAAATATCACAGGTTGTGATTAAGGGAAGTGAGTGGGTATCTCGTATCAAAGAGGTTGTTCTTTGATAAAGTCTTCATTGGGTAGAGATTAGGATATAAAGTTGTAAACGGGGGAGTTTAGCTTTGTAACAATTCTACAGATAGTGGAGTCTTCTTCCTGGATTGGTATCCCCCAGATGTAGGTTAATTGCACCGAACCGGGTTAACAATTTCTGTGTTCTTTTATCATTCTGCAGATTTAATTATTTTGTTAAGGTTAGTGATAAACATGTTTGATCAGATGTCGTAACATCTATGAGTCTGCAGTTCTGATATTCAAGGTATCAGTCTACTGTTTCTGTTCCTTGTTTAAATGTTATGCAGAACAATGTCTTGACATGTGTTAGGACATTTGTTGTCTGCTATGCCAGAATTTCAGAGGTGATCAAAACGTTGGACCTCTACGCGAGATCCTTGTCGCCCAAATGGATAATTAAAACACCAGATCCCTAAACATGATCCCTGTTAAGCCCCTTGTAGTGCTTAAAAACAGTTAAATTATTGCATAGGGAGCGATGATAGCAGGCACCCTTAACCAAGGGCTAAAGGGTTAATCGCACAAAACCAACTACGGAGGAGAACAACAATAAAGGCAATTAACATAAGAAGCGCCCTTGAGGGGCACCGTTTTTTATTACAATTACTAAAAGCCACCAAAGGGGCGAAGAAACATAACAAAAAAGCCTTCGACAAAGAAATAAAAAGCCACTAAGGGTCAAAAGACAACCAAACCATCAATCCCCCCTGTGTCACCTCCTCCCCAATAGGGTCCTTTAGACGAGGGACTCTAGAATCACCACCTTCTTTCGCCTCACCCTTATGTTGGGTATCCTCGAGGGGAGCGTGGCTCTTAGGCTTCGGAGAGGCCGCCGCCTCCTTATCCAATAGACAACCACCACATATGACTTTAAGGAAGTCCATTTAACTCAAATCTATATTGGTATGAAGAAGAGAACCTCCTCTTTTGCACGCTCGAAGTAGACACCAAAAGTAGACACCACCTCATCTTTAATATTTAACACCTCTTTCTTCAACTCCTGTTTGCGACGGAGAGTCGCATCCAAGGTTTCTCGCAAAGACTTCTTCTAGCTGGAGATCCTTTCAACATTAACCTCGACATCTTCCATCTTTTTCTCCCGTATCTCTTTGTCTTCTTGGAGGACTTTCAGCAGCCTTTAGATTTCATTGTAGGCATCCACCTGATCCTGAAGCTTCACCCTTAGCTCTTTCACAACTTTGTCCCACCTCTCTTGGTCGACATGCTGCAGCACGAGCGCCCTTAGTATAAGGTTATCCTTCATACTTATAATAACTGAGGTCGATTTAGAGCGAAGATTTTGGTAATTAGCAAGAAATTCCTTGTAAAAAGGGAGGTGAGAAATCTTAAATCAGAGGGTGTCAAAACCGACATCCCTCCACAAAGTTGTAGAAGCTAGAAAAGCCTCATTTGTGAGGGGCACTTTAGTGCTCTATTTCCCAAGAGTAAGAGAGGTAGTGTCAATAGCAGATGAAAGATCTCTCTCTAGCCTTCGAGCATTCACATCGGTCGAGTCTAGAGTCGAACGCTCAGCTGACCTCTTCTTCCCTTTGACATTAAAACCCTTAGGATGACTATGGGGATTATCAGTACCTTAACTAAACAACCTTGATCTTTTCCCACCTCTGTCTCCTCTTTAGTAGATATCTTTTCCATTTAATCTACAAAACAAGACGTAAAGAGCACATATACTATAAGGGAAAAACAAAATATAATGTACCTAAACAAGTGGCGAGATATTTGCCACCTCCCAACCAAAGTCTAATTACTTCACGACAACCCATAACCTCAAACTTCCACAGAAGGCAGACAATCCTCCTCTCTTCAAGTGTAAGGAAAGCCTCGTCGTATCATGTGATTCTCACAAGATTTTTCGTACAAGAGATGGGGAAGAGGGGGGTACCATCTGCCAATAACACCCTGAGGGAATCATCTCGCCCCTTACACGGGTGGACATGTCCTTCCAATGCTTGTAGTGAGTGGAATAGAACATGAAAAGAACCTTCCCCAGCTGACAACTTAAAGATACCCATATTCCATTCGCCTGTCTGGTGGTGTAAAAAGAGAAAATGACCCCACTATCGGAGTATCATCTAGTTCTTCACATACCACCTTGAAGGCCCTAATATAGCCCTAGCCGTTAGGAAACAACTAAGAGGGCGCAATGTTGAGAACCCTTAAAACCTCCATGGAAAAAGAAGAAAGGGGGGGGGGGGGGAAGAGAACCCCTATGTCCTAAATGAAAGGGAGGTAGAAGTAAAAGTATGAAAAAGAACGTTTAGATGAGACAGATATGGCCGCCATTTCTGATGGCGAACAAGTCTCTCGAACAAACAGTTCTTCATCTTTTGAAGAAGAAACCTCCACTCCTGATTGGAGATAAAGTATTTGTTCATCATAAGTATAATATGATTCAATATCTTCGTTTTCCTTGGATACAATGAAGGAGGCAAGCATTGTCTCTTTGTTCTTGGCAAAACAAAAGAACAAGAAGAAATCACCACGACCATCACAATCATCAAAATGGGAAACTATTACCCTCAAGACCTAAAACCCTACACTAACCTAAGCACCATTTTGAATGCCTCTTCGAAAAAACCTATTCACTATAAAAAGCTAGAGAAAGATGATTTCATACATGTAAGAAGGTTGTGAACGAGGAAGCGGAAGAAATGAGGAGGTGAGCAATTTAGACGAGCTTGCAGAAGTAGGAAGCGAAATGGAGCAAATGAGATAAAAAAAAAGCAAATATTTTGTAGGGGAGTAGAGATCATAAGGGATCCTTTAGACTCCCCCATAATTTTGAAAAAACTCAACGCATTTGTTAATCACGCCACTAATGTTTAAGGTCTCATAAAACAGACCATCATTACTTACATTAAATGGAAGAAAGCGTGACAAGCTGAATGAGTGATTGACATTCCCCACTGACATTTTCTATCTAAATTAGAGATATATGGAAGATAACTCATCTCTTAATTAAGGGTTTACACTAATAAAAAAGACCGCCTTCAACTGAGGGACTCACACAAAGTTGAGGGTCTCGCCTCTACTGAATAAGGTTGCCTTCAGCTTAGGGACTCTTCTTTTAAAATAAATAGTCGCCAATAGCTAAGGGACTCATCAAAGAGTGAGGGGTCTACCTCAAATGAAAGAGGCCTTGAAAACATCTCGCCATTAACAAAGCCTTCGTGCTTGAGGGGCTATGTAGTGTTATATTTGTGAGTGTCCTCAATAAATTCGCCATCGCCCCCAAGTGTGGTGTCACCTAGGCGATACCCTTGCCAGAATAGAGAGCTCACCCTTGACATTGATGATGTGTGTAATTCCATTAGTCAAAGGAGAGGGAGTTCACCACTATCCTCTGAAGATTGGGTGGTCAACAACTTCCCAAATCATGAGAAAACAATTGTCGCCCCTAAGGTTTACCTAAATCCTAGGCCCAAGAGGCCTCTATAAATGCCTCTCCCAAAGAGGAAAAATAGATAGATATTAATTCATACCCACATAGCTTACCTAAGCACACCACTCAATAACAGAACCTCTCACCTTACGTGAGCATGACCTCTAAATCGTTGTAAAACACCACCATACGGAGCTTCTCGCCGCCATGGGCAAGCCCTAACCACCATACAACGTAATATACTTATTAAGGCCTCTGAGCATCCATGATTTTCGCATGGGTGATATGAACACCTATACTTTTTGACTAGTACACCATGTTTTATTTTGAGCAAGGAAGATAATTGTCCCATGAGGCAATATATATGCTAATTTCAAAAAAAAATTAATGAGAAGTGTCAATTTGCTCCTTTTTTTTTAATATTAAATATTTTACTTTAGCTCTCAAATAAAAAAAGTTTTATATTCAAGTGTCACATATATCTGAGTGAAGATGGCTTGCTATCTTACACTTGTTTCGAGAAGGAATCAGAAATATGTAGTATTGAATGAATAAGCTCTTCTAGTGCAACTGTGAAAACTACTGATAAGAAGAGTATGAATGATGTCAAATATTAGCACTTCAATGTCCAAGTCATTAAAATCAGAGAGATGTAGTTTTTAGGGTAATAATGAGATAATATGCAAAATAGCATGTCACTGGGCTTATACATGACGGGAGATTGAAACTTCCCGTTTCTAACCCAGTGTGTAATGTAGGGGGCCTTTCGATTGGATGTAATAACAGGAAGCTCTTGGGTGATTTGAATTAAGTGCCTGGCTTTATAGTAAATTTCCACCTAATCATCCATCCTACTTGGTGGAACTCTGAATCAAGCCTTCATAATTAAGCCTTTGGTCAATCTGAAACAATAGTCTTCTATTTTTTAAATGGTATACAACTCAAATCACGGAAGAAAAAAAAAAAAGAGCTTTAGGTGTGCTTTATTCCCTTAATTATGCTTATTAATGGTGTAGTAGTTGCATAACTCTCGTGATTTATAATGTTCATTTTCTTAGGTTTTCTTGTTTTTTTTACAAAGGACGCATAGAATTTGAAGGTTTTCTACAACATAGGGAATATTTAAACTGTCTAAATCTGATAATTTTGGTGGGAGTTTCCCTGGATTATAACACTACTTGTTTCAGATAGGTTTACTGTTTTGCAACATGGAAGTCTTCACTTCCTTGTTATAAGCTCTTTCAAAATCTTTTCACATGTGGAAATTTGTTGTAATGTTTATGTAAACCAAATGGTTACCTATAGGCTATAGGCTATTGAACATTTCAAAGAATTTTTGAATTGCCTCTCTTTCAAATGTTTTTTTTAGAAGAGGGTAAGGAGGTTTTTTAGAGTCTGGAACTTATTTCTCTTTGTTTTCTTTTATACTCACAATTTTTTCCCCACTCTCTCTTTTTCACTATTTTCATTTTGGTTCATTATCCTCTCTTTCTTTTCTAGTTCCACCTCATTCTCATCATCAATCTTTTCAGACGATTTCATTTAGTGACACTTAATATTTTCCACTTTGGGAAACTTACTTTTTCTCATATAGTGTACAATCCAAGAATAGTGTAGAATCTTTCATTTTTATTTGGTTTATCAACCATATTACCTTCATAATTTTCAAGGATTGAATTGATACCTGTTTGGATAGCTATCCAATTTGAGTTTCAAATTTTATTTATTTATGGAAGTTTCATTATTCTTTTTGGTAGTATCCTAATACATTTTCATGGCTTTGAAGCTCTTCTATGTCACCTGTATAAGCTGACTCAAGGCTTCCTCTACTTGTGAAGGCTTCTTTGTTAGTTGTGGTTGGGTTTGATCTTGGTGATGTTGTTTTAGAGATTCATTCGGATATTTTTGTTAAGGTCTCTATTGGGGTTAATTCTTGTATTTGTGAGGCTGTATTTGATGTTGATTTTGGTATTGTTGGGGTTTAAATCAATGTGTAGTGTTTTTGTGCCAACAAAATATCACAAGTGGTTAGTGAATATTATTGATCGACAAAGATTGTGAATACTAAATCAAGACAGAAATGATTATACATTTTATTAAGTGACGGAAAAACATAATTATAAAATGGGGCGTGCAGAGCGTCATTAATTAGGTTGTGTTATACAAGAATAACTAAGGTAAACTAATAGTTGAATTAATCAATGAGAGAAATGATTAAGTCCCCTCTTTGAATCCTTTTCCCTTTTCTCGTGGTGGATTCCTACTTGAACATGCATTGATCCCTCTTAACTCAAGATTATTTAAAATACTTACCAATGATTTAATCATCGAATAACCATATTTGTAAATTCATTTACCCCGTTGACCTGGTGTAACCCCGAGAAGGTTTATCATACGTAAAACATCTATGTCACAATTGAATATGTCATAACTCTAAAATCATAAACAATTTCACAATCTTATTTAATTTCGGTATGAAAATCTACAACTAGTTTTCTTTGCTACATTTCTACCAAATCCGTAAACGAAAGAAAATCATTAAGCACAAACAAAATTGATAGTAATAGCGAAGGAGATAACAAAGCTCAAAGATTTATTTGATTAAGTGAAGATTAAGTTTGAGAGAAGGGCCACTAATGATGTGGCCTATAGGTTAGCCAAACAATCCCATTATTAGATGATAGAGTTTAGATTGCAGAAGATTTTACCCGTTTCCCAACAATTATACATTCACCCTTAACAAAATATAAAATATATATCATATTTATTTATTTATTTATTTATTTGTTCAAATAATTTATTTGCTGAAATTTTATCTTTTAAAGATGAATAAGTAAAAATTTATACTTTTAAATTTAAAGGATTTTCCGCTCTTATAATTATTTTTGGGATTACATCAAAAAAAAATTTCAAATAATTTATCTGCCGCTTATCCATGGAAAAATCTAAATTTTCATGGGTAAAATTGTTTCAGATAACTACTTTTTCCAAATTGTTACTAGCGAAAAGGATTTCGGAAAACTTACCCTTGACTTATTTGTAATAAAGTTGTGTTTACATAGGTAAAATTATATATTGAAAAACTTGTACAAAAGATTTATGAAAATTTATTTCGTCTTATTCGTAGTAAAATTGTGTTTTTTTGGATTAACTCGGATTAACTCGATAAACAATTTTACCAAAAAAAACTTAGATTTACATCCAAATAAATCACAAGTAAATTTTTGAAAGAATTTTTAAAGATATTCAAAGTTTTCGTCTTAGGATGTAGAAACTCAAAATTTAAAAATAAATAAATAAGATAAATTTGACATTTCTAATATTTTGTATAAGTATGATATAAAATTTCTTAGATTGTACATCTAAATTGGCATTTAGGCAATCGTTAATCCAATTTTTCTGATTTAAAATTAAATAGTTAGTCATATTAATCAAAACACTAAAAACGTTTAACATTATTTAAACTATTTTTAAAATTATTCATGAAAATTGTTGATGTAATTTTTTTTGTATAAATATAATGCGAAGTAAACTTTTTATTTTCCTTAATTACATTGTTTTAAAATCTAGATCGATTTGGTTGGTCAAACCGGTTAAACTATCAACCAATGGGTATGATAAGTTGAAAAGGTCAAAGAACCGCATATGCAATTAATTAGGTGAAAATTGGTGTAATCAGGTCAGTTTGGTAGTCAAACTAGTGAATCGTTTGTTGGGGCTACACATTGGGAGTCAATACGATGAAGTATTTTTATTTTGGGGATTTTTTTTTATGAGCAACACATACCTGTGAGAGACATATCACATACTCACCCAAAATCTTAAAGCGATAAATGTGTGGTTTCTCCCATTTATAAATGCTCAAATCTCCATTTTCTCAACATTCTCCCTTAAGTGTGATCTATCCACAATGTTCCCCTCAAGTGAAAACTCTTTTGTTTTTCAACAAAAGACTCTAATCACGATCATGTGGGAATACTTTCGATACAAGCGAGTCGGCCCCTTCACTCGAACAGACTCTGATACCACTTTTGGGGTTGCAAATCGAGGGTCAACCTGAGGGAGCATTTTTACTCTGGGGACTCTTTTTTTTATGAGCAACACATCTTTGTGAGAGATACACCACATACTCACCCAAAATTTTAAAGTGATAGGTGTGTGAGTTCTTTCACTTATAAATACTCAAGTCTCCACATTTTTAACTAATACTACTCACACTTATTTTTCTCAACACTGTTAAGTTAGTTTGAATCGACATATTACACTTTTTTTAATAACACATTTTGCAAATAGTAAAAAAAATTCAAAATTGAAACAACATATTATCCGGTGTGTGTGAACTCAAAATATAAAGCTTTCTTTTTTTTTTTTTTTGATGAGAGGGAGGGCCGAAGCCCAGAAAAAAGAAAAAACTACAATAAAGTTATCCGGGGACTAGAAGTCTCATTCACATCCCTAACAAGCTGAGTATTCATATACGACGGACAATCATTTAAAATGTAAGAAGAATGCGATTGTCCTCTTCCTTTCTTTGCCAAGGCATCCACATACATATTGGCTTCTCTGAAAATGTGACGAATCTTGACTTCTCTATCTTGATACATTAATGATCTTATTTTTCCAATCAATTGTCTTCCCATGCTACTATTCTCATTACTTGACAAAATATCTTTAATCACTTGTTGAGAATCCACCTCCAAAACTATCTTGATACATTAACGATCTTATTTTGCCAATTGTAACCCTTCGAACACACCCCATAACTCGGCTATATAAGCACTACTTTTGCCAATTAGTTTTGTGAATCCTCCAAGCCATTCTCCATCGCTCCCTCTGATGATCCCACCACAACTCGAAATACCTTTTCCATCTTTAGCGCCATCCGTATTTAGTTTGACCCATCCCAATGGAGGCATTTCCCAATTTATGTGCGTGACACTTCTTTGATGTTTCATGACTATATTGTTTGCACTCTTGGCATACTCATAGTCCTTCACCATGTTATTAATGTGACTAATCATACACATCGGTCGACTAAAGTTCTCGTCGTGTGTTTCCTTATTGTGCCACGTCCAAAGACTAATTATAAAGCTTTCTAAATCTTTAGAATTTACCTCTCATCCATTAATTAACCTCAAATTATTCAATATGATAATCAATCTTCTTCCTTATTATAAAATTTGTTCTTGTTATTTAATTTCGTTATTACAATTGATATTACTACTTTCATTTGCATTATTTTTATTATTATTCAATATATATATATATATATATATATATATATATATATATATATATATATATATATATATATATATTGCATTTAACATTTATGATTTGATTTAGGTGATTTTGCTAAATGTTTATGATTCATTATGTTGTTTTTGTTTGATATTAAGACTTGTATTTAAGATAGATTTAAATATGAAAGGATAATATATAATAATAATTTTGTGTTATCGTCTATTAAAAAATAATTTATATTTAACTTACATAAATTTGATTATTGGGTTATTAAAGTTCTTTGATTTTGATGTGTGTATTAAAGATTTATTTAGATATTATAGAAGTTTTTTTAATAATCTTATCATCACAATGTCACTTAATTTTTTTTTTATTTTTTATATATTATATCAATAACGATATCCGATTATTGATTCATCGATATGATCAATGACCATAAGATCTAGTCCCTTGATCGGACTTATCACCTTAACGGGTTTTAAAACATTACTTACTCCCCCTTTATATTCTTTCAAAATATTGAACAAAACAACAAAATTTACTAAAACTTCCCTATTTTTGCTTTATAGTTTTCCCATGTGTTACTTAGTTCTCACTCTTCACTACAAAGCACAATAATTGTTCTTCACCACGTTGAATTGAAGTACATCGATAAAGAGATCATTCCTAGGCCCACAACAAACCATGATTCCCCGGTTTTGTCTCCATTAACAACGGTGATGTAATAAAAATACAATTATTACTATGAGGTAGGGTTTGCTTTCTTCCATTGTGCGATAACTTAGGCGGTAATTAAGATTTTATTCCGGAGATTAATACATTAATGCATCTAAGCTCACAAGACAGTTCTCTACTTTACGCTATTGACATTAATCTTTGTGATCGTTCTAGACGTTAAATTATCAATTATCATGTCTTAGTTTTCAACGTTTGGTTTGGAGTGTTGCATTGCACTCTCAAATTGAATCGGTAAATTATTAAATTAAATATACTATATACCATACCGCAGTTGCGTGTTATATCACGGGGGTTAATTATTGTTTATATTGTCTTGATTGGTGGTTCGCTCATCATCAATATATAGGACATTGACTTCAAATAATGACTATTTGCATCTTTGGAAAAAGTTTGCAAATATGAGAGTTTGTTGAGCTAAGTGTATGTGATGAAATCGAGTAGAAAAGAAGTAAGTATTGGATCTATAAGATAAATGATTCGTGCATATAACGTTTATTGTATTTTGAACATTTTGTGAGATTTTAGATCGAACTCTAATTCTATTTAGAGATAGTTTTCATGTGTTTCGACAGGATACAAACACGAAGTCGAAGATAGTTCACATGCTGATGTCGAAGGGTTACATATTGTAGTCGAAATCAATTCTAATATGTATTGTCGAAATGTTATGTCGAATTGTGTCTTGTGTTATGAACCCAATTGTTTAGTTAGTTTATAATGTAAGTTAGCTAATTAGTCTATAAATAGGCTAGATTACTCAGGTTGTTGAGTGAGACCAATTGTGTTATTCATTTGTAAACATTTGTAAACCCTAAATGAGAAAGTGAATAGTAAACAGTTTGACCAATAATACTTCTTCCTTTTTTTTTTCTTTATCCTTTCTTCTTTCTTTAGAAACTTAGCAGTTTCATTGTTCACCCAGGAACTCCGTTTCTCAATCTTTATTTATTAAAAGGTATCGTTTGTGATCACAACACATTTAAATCAACTTAATAATTTGTAAAGCTTACATTTGATTATATGTTCAATTATTGGTTGTTAATCTTCATTTTTTATAAAAATATGATTATTATTCATGGCAGTCTCAAATAATTTAGAGGCTTTGTTCCAATTTTAAAAATCGACGCCTAATAAAAATTTAGAGGTCCTATTTTAAAGATGTATGATCAATAAGAGTAATTAGGAGAATCATAAGCATGTGATGTTTGCAAATGATTAAAAGCTACATTTTGTCTTAAGATTATGTTAAACTTTATTTTCATGTCTTGAATAATTTAATAAGAAAGACATTTGCCAAAATATGTTGGGTTTTAGGAGAAAAATGTCATTTCTACTAAAACTGCTAAGATCCAATTATGGAATTGCACCACCATGATCATACAAAGCTATATCAAAATATATGAACTTTAATAGTTATACTTACTAAAAGTACATTAATGAGAGAAATGTTAGAATAAGATTTGTTCTTGACATTTTCTCTTTTAGTTTTAATGATAACAAAAGTATTAAAAGAATAATGGTTTATTTGATGTGTGTTTTATTTATGCAGGTTCTTGTTCTTGTACATAAATAATCAGAATCCGTTTTACTTAGACACACTTGGAGTTGCTTCATTGCTAGCTTATGGTGGCAGAGTCTGAAGAACAATTGCTAGTGTGGTTTGACTCAGACTCTGAACTGAAGGCCTCAACATTCAAACGATTTTCTACACTTGGTAATTGTTTATCAGCATCTGGTACCATTCAAAGTTGGTGATAAAGCTGTGGATTATCCGTACTACTTAAAGCAAGCTGTATTGTCTTATCATCCTGTCAGCTCGAGTCTACAAGATTGCAAGGCTCAAGAAAAGCTGGTACGTTCTATGGATGTATGCTCCCAACGGCTCTATCAGTACAAAACCTCTTGAAGACTCAAAGGTTAAACGTGTTGCACACCTGATTCAGAATCTGTTGTGCATCCATCTTCAACATCTCTTGTACTATGGAGTAAAGGCAAAGTCACTTGTTCAAGACACTTTCTCAACGGCTAGTTTCTGCAAAGGCTATATATATGACTGAAGATTCAAGTTTGAATCTTAACAAGGATTCTTATGTTGAAGGAGTGGCAAGATCAAGCAATTATCAACTCTAATGTAATATACAAATTTTCTGTTTTAGATTGTAATTATAAAAGCCTTAAGATTTCTTATCATTAAATATCTGAGAAATCTTAAGTGCTTTAGGTCTTTGTTATGGTGATTTCCTGTACCTCTGATGCTTGCATCATGTACACCTTGTTCTCTATTCTGCTGAGCCTTCAGTAATTTAGATTAAGTCTCCTACTATATGCTTAAGCAAAAAGTCTTGTCTAATCATTATTCAAGCAACAAGTCTTGAGCCAAGATGCTTAAGTCACGTAAGTCTCATTGCTTAAGCAACATGTCTTGAGCCAACATCATTTATATGTCTGATGCTTGGACTATCTTTGAAATCTTGTGCTTGGGTTTGTGGGGATCAGTCTTTGAAGCTTGAAGTAGTAACACTTCATCTAATCTTTTCAAGCAAATTCTGAGAAGATTGTTCCTTGAATTAAATCTAAAGTCACAGTTTTTTTGAAGTTTACATCTAGAATATGCTATGTTCTGAAGGTTTGTCTTGCAGTCTTCAAAGGAAATAAATGAAGTTGGATAATGAAAAAATATTCAACAGATCATCTTCTCTTTTTAGCTTTAGTTCTTTGGAATGACTAATGATAAGAAACTTAGGTTTCTTGTCATAAGGATTTCTATACTGGCTGAATGGATTGTGATATCTGTTGATAGAATAGTAACTTCAAAAGCTTATGAAATATTTATATTTCAACTGATTTCCCAAATCTGAAAGCAAGAAGAAACACTTCCAGACCTAATATTAGATGCTCTTCAGCGTTTAATCTTTTGAAGCTGATATTAATGCAGGATGCAGATGAAAAGAAGCATATGTGTTCTGAAATAAAAATCAAGTATTGAAAAGCAAGAGATGTTGTTAAAGCTATCTTGTTTCAAAATATTTGATTATATGGAGTTTGTTCTTTAAGGTGATATCTTAAGAAACTTCATTGCTTCTTTGTTGAGGACCATCATGGAAGTTGTTTTAAAAGACATTCCTATGAGAAATCTTCAACTTCTCTTTGAGTTCTATCAGTTGTACTAATGATAGTACTCTGATCTGCTTGATGTCAATTTCTAATAGCTAACACCATCTGGTTGTGAGCTTGTCAATGATTTCAAAGTCAAAAAGATTTAATCCAAGATAATGAGATTATTGACATTGCTTAGAACAAGATTCTATTCCTATCATATCTCATTCTAGACTTATACTCTGAAGTGACTTATGGTTTGCTATTAGATTGAGATGTAAGGCAGAGGAGAGTCTATTTGTACTTACATGTATGGTCTTATAGAAATATGAGTATCATAATGTATCTGCTACAGATATCAAGGAAATAAGCAGAAGCATCTTCCATAAGGTTGTTACAACATTCATTGGAAGAAGAGCCAACAACCCAGATTCAAGTACTGGTGATACTGAATTTGGTGAGAGTAGTGGAATCAATGGTTAGACAGCCATTGAATCAGAATTCACTCAAAGATGTGTTCAGACTCTATTGGTCAAGTTTGAATATTGAATCGAGTCTGGCCAAACAAAAAAAGTGGTATGCTTGTTCTTTTCTGGTTTATCTTTTGATTCAATGAAACTTTTGTATAGATATAAATACAAAGTTTCTGTTATACTTATAGAGAGGTTCTTTTGTAAAGAAGAACTTCAGAAATCTTTAAGAGGAAAATCTGTTATGTTTGTCTATACTGAATGTCTTATTAAGCCAGATGATGATCACATTTATGAAAACAGTTTTCTCACTTTTGTGTTGATACTGTTGCTTGTTAGCTGTCTAAAGAAGACAATTCAATATTCAGCTATCACTCATAACTCTTGTTTCAAGATAAAGTGCAAGTTCTGAATAGAACCTTAGAGACTTGTGACTGGCATATGATATCTCAGTCTAAGTCTAGACTTACTAGACTCTGATGGATGATAGCTTTTGAAAGTTGTCAGTTTATGAGATTCAGAAGAATATTCTTTTTTACTGTCATAGCAGTTTAAGTAAAACATTTTTTAAAACTTTTATAATACTTAACTTTTCATAAAGGTGAAACTAATCTAGTGGAATTTAAATATTTGTTGGATAAAAGAACCTTTGGTTAGTGATGTTTTCTCTTTTAGTACTTACTGTTACTATTCCCTGTCCTGTGAAACATCATTGTGTCCTTTTTCTGGCAAGATTCTTATTCTTGTAAGATTCTTATTCAGTTATTCTTCTTCTCTTCTTCTTGGTTGTGTGCTGATCAAACCAAACCTGAGATGAGTTCTTCAGTTTATTCTCTTTTGAATCAGCTGGTTGCCATCAATGAAAAGTTTGTGGATTTTGATGAGTTGCTTAAGATTGGTTTCAACTTCTGGAAGACTATGTCTAAACAAAGGTGGAATGGCTACTTTGAGATGCTCTATGGTTTCACTTATCCAAGTCTTGTCAAAGAGTTTTGGATCAATGCCTCCATTATTGAGCTGAATTCTAAGTATGATATTCTGTCTAGAGTAACTTGTGTTTCTATTACAGTAGCCTCTAAAGCGATTGCAAATGTGATCAATTGTGAGGAGATTGGAGAAATCCTAGAAACTCTTGTTTGGGAACACTATCTTCTTGCCAAGCATATCTTTGTAGATCCATCTAATACATCAGTGGTTTCAAATCGTCTTCCTGATGCTGTTGTTTGGAGTCAAATTCTGAATTCAAACGTACTGCCTAAGGATAAAGATTTAGACTAAGTGGACCCTATTGAAAAAGATCTGTTTCTACTTCTTAATTCAGATTTGAAGATTGATCTTCCTTAAGTTATGTTGACCATCTGAAGAGGTCTCTTTCTTCTTTTCAAAAGGGAAAGATCTTCTTCATTCCTTATGGACGAGTTATTTCTGAAATACTTGTTCAGCAAGGGGTTAACATAAGTTCTAAGGCTAGTTCTTCCAAGATTTGGAGAGACAAGTTTGAAGCTATCTATGAAAGATTCTGATGTTAGATTTCTGCATAGTTATGCTTTGTATTGTTGTTGAAATCTTTGTATTAAGCATCTTATTAATAAATTCAGAGTTTGTTCATGTTTGTGTTCAGTTTTAACTGATTAATATTTATTCTCGTTGTTCATTGAGAATATGAAATAGATAAAAGAACTCAAATGTTTGCAACTTATTTTATTAATAAAAAGAAAGCTATTACAAGACAATTAGATTTTTCTAGTTTACTGGATGTGTCCTAAGGAACTCCCTAGGATCATCTGACATGTCTAGATTGTCTAAGAAATTTTGCCATTCTTCCTTAGCAAACTCCAAAGCCTACTTTCTTAGTTTGTTTATGCGTCTGGATCCAGAAGATCTTCTTCTTCTGTGTGTCTTCACAAAGGACGCTGAAGAGGATAGCACTTATGAAGTTGTCTTCTTGCTTGCTGGTTCTTCAACTGCTGCCTTGCTTTGATTTGCTTGAGTTACTGCGTTCAGTAGTGCTGCCTTCCTGAAATCACTCTTTGGAACCTAGATTTGCTTTTGCTTATACATCTTGGTGTTTTAGGGATTAAGTGATGATAGAAGAAAGCTTACTAGAGTCCTTTTATGGACGTGTTACATTCATTGTCTTGAGTTTAAAATTATTTAAGTACTGATTAAATTTTATCAATATTTTAATAATGACTATTGGAAATGTGATATAGCAGTCTAACCTATTAAGATTCTTTGAATAACTATAAGTTTATGTTTGATCTGTTTTAACTGTCGTTTATGTGTCACTTTGATAGTGTACCTTCATAAAGTCTAAAAGAAATTACTTAAATGTAGATGCATGCTAAGTAGTATTGGTCAAAAAAACTTTTTCATTAATTAAACTGGTGGATTACAATTTTTTAATAAAAAAGGGTACAAGATGATTTTTAGTATTGATCCTTAGCTAGTGCATCTCGTGCCCAACGGCGTCCACTGTTGTCATAGTCTACCTCCTCATCTTCAGAATCAATCACTTCTTCCTCCTCTATGTCTGGAAGAGAGCGGTAAAACTTATTGTTGACCCTCCTTTTCTTCTTCCTAACCTCTTCATGCTTTTTCGTCGAGGCTTCAAAGTAGCTACTTCCGAACCTCCTTCTGAAGGTCGTTCAGGTACTGCTGAAGTTACCTCTTCTATAGAAAGTATTGCTGAGGGTAGAGGCACAGTTTTAGAGGACTCAGAGGCAGCTCACCTCTGAGGGGATTAGATTGCCAAGCTTGTAGAGCTCTCAGTTCCGTCTGTTACGACAGATGCATTATGACTCTCAGTTGCTGATCCAATATCCTTATGTTGGTGATTGATGAAAATGACTTAGTAGCTGAATGCTTTTATAATGACCTCTGTGGATACCAAGAGTCTAAAATTATTCCTTGTTTAATTCTTGGAATAGTAACGACCACTAAGACTTCAAAGCGTGCACTTTACGAACCTTAACGACTCTTATTACTTGATTATTCTTCCTCTTTGGAAACTGATCCTGTAATGATGATTTGGGATACATTTATTAGTGATATTTTTTTCTATTTCCTTTCTTTTCCTTTTATTCTTTTTTATGTGACAAAGGGGGAGAAATAATGGTAAGTATTTAAGTTGAAATTGAACCCATTGAATACATGTCTTGTACATATTGATCATTTATTTTCTTGTCATTTATTTTCTGTTTTTATAGTTACCTTGCCCAGGGCGTATTTTTAACTTTCTTGTACATAGGTCTAAGGAAAAGCTTACAAACCTCAGACTTAGCCTATCATACCCAGAAGGAGCTTACAAACCCCATATTGTGGTGTTGCCAAAGAAAGTTAAAAATGGCAACATATTTTAACTCTCTTGTACATAGTGTTAAGTAAGAGCTTACAAACCTCTGACTTGGCCTACGGGACTCAGAAGGAGCTTACAAACCACGTATTCTGATGTTGACAAAGGAAGTTAAAATGTTGTTATTTTGGTTTTCTTAAATATGGAACTAAGGGGGAGCTTACAAACCTCAACCTTGGAACTGTTTGACTCAGGGGGGGGGGGCTTCCAAACCTCAGACCCTGATGTTACTAAGAAGACTAATTTATTTTTTCTTGAAAAGTAGTTCTTGGTGTTAGAGTTAATAGTACTCAGTTGTGGACTATCAGACTCAGGGGGCGCTTTTAAACCTCATACCCCGTTGTTGCAGAGAAAATTAAATGTCTAACATTCTCCTTTAAATACTTGTGTTTGTCATCATAAAAAAGGGGGAGATTGTTAGAACAAGATTTGTTCTTGACATTTTCTCTTTTAGTTTTGATGATAACAAAAGTATTAAAAGAACAATGGTTTATTTGATGTGTGTTTTTATTTATGCAGGTTCTTGCTCTTGTACATAAATAATCAAAATATGTTTTACTTAGACACACTTGAAGTTGCTTCATTGCTAGCTTCTGGTGGTGGAGTCTGAAAAACAATTGCTAGTGTGGTTTGACGCAGACTCTAAACTGAAGGCCTCAGCATTCAGACGAGTTTCTACACTTGGTAATTATATTTATATATTAGCATCTGGTACCATTCAGAGTTGGTGATAAAGTTGTGGATTATCCGTGCTACTGAAAGCAAGTTGTATTGTCTTATCAGTCTGTCAGCTCGAGTCTACAGGATTGCAAGGCTCAAGAAAAGTTGGTACGTTCTATGGATGTCTGCTCCCAACGTGTAACGCCCCGTTTTGATTTGTTTATTATTTGCAAGATAATTATGAGTCGGTGTAGTTGATGTTGTGACTTGATGTGTCTTCGTTGTGTTTAAGTACCCGTATTAAGGGGTAGTGGCCTTAGGAATGAGTTCTTGGGGGAGTGAAACTAATTGGATTAATTAGTTGGTATTTGTTGAACTATAGTATAAAATGGATATTATTTTGGATTATATTTAGTAGTGGGAATTATTGTTAGTATTATTTTACTAGTGGGATTTAATAATAATGATAATACAATAATGAGATAATAAGATAAAATAAATAAAATAATTAGATGTGTAGAGAGTAGAAGGGCGAGAAGGTAATTGTACGAGGTTGAGTAAGGGCAAATAAGGAAAACCATAATTGGGGGTTTATGAAAGGAGTTAGGGAATAAAGAAATCAGTTTCATTCTACGTGAAATTGAGAGAAGAGGTGAAAGAGGCTAGGGCAAGGAAGAGAAGGGAGAACTCCATTGGAGAAGAAAGAAAGCTCATCAATACAAGGTAAGGGTGGGAATTCTTTAATCTCTCAAGGGTTGGATGATGTATGTATTTGGGTATGAATCACTAGGTAGAATTCATGAGAATGCTGAATATTGTGATAGATAATTGGGGTTTTGATGGGGTTTGATGGGAAAAGGATAGGTCCTAATGATGTAGGATGCTAATATGTGTTCATGATGTGGTCCATAAAATCATGTATGTTGTGGTTGCTAAATTTTGCTGAAGGTTGATATGATTTTCGTGCACTATGAGGACTGTTTTGGGGAGAAATTGGGTCAGGTGTAGCAGACAGTGAGATTGCTGGAACTCTGCTACGCGCACGTAGCGCCGGGCAGTAGAATCGTAGCGCCGGACGGTGCTTTGTGTCGTCGGGCGGTGCTCAGGAGGCACAGCCTGGAACGCTACTGGAAGTATTAGAATTGAGGAGGGGAAGCTACGCCCGTGCGTCGTCGGGCGGTGCGAGATGCGCAACAATGTTGTTTCGGGCGGTGACCAGGAGGCGTTGCATGGATCGCTACTGGAAGTGTTGGAATTGAAGGGGGGAGCTACGCCTGTGTGCCATCGGGCGGTGCAAGAGGCGCAGCAGCGCCCCTGCTGTGTCGGGCGGTGTGATGAGGCGCAACAATGTTGCTTGCGTAATTTTTGTTGTTTCTTTGTTGTTTTCTGGTGGCTTCGTGTGGTTTCCTGTTGCTTCGTTGATGATTTTCTTAGATGATGTATTTTGGAAGATTGTTATGAATATGCATGCTCTAATAGGTGTATATGTGTTGTTGTGAATTAACGAATCGAGTAATGATGATATGCTATGTTGATGTATTTGTTTCGTTGTTGCATGTTGTCGTTGAAGGATGACGTGTGCCCATGTAGGGTGTGAGCGTCCATTCGGATTCGTTTAATGGAATCGATGTTGTTATTGTTGTTGAGGTGATTGTGTGCCCATGTGGGGTGTGAACAATCACGATCGTCGTGTGCCCGAGTGGGGTGTGAGCGACTAGATAGACGTTCCGACGGGAATTGTGATCATGAAACAGGGATCGAAATTTGGTACCACATGCATTGAGTCTAGTTGGTGTCTCATTGCATTATTCTTGTTAGTTGTGTTGCATTATGTTGTGATTAATGATTTGTGGTTGTGCTGAGGTGTGTGATTGTTGTTGATAGTTGTGATCTGGGTGAATAACTTGTTGATTTATGCTTTTATACTTATATTATCTTCTTCTTTTATTGAGTTGAGAATCTCACCCCTTCTGTGTTTGGTGATGCTTTATACGGCATCCTGCAGATACTCAAAAGTAGTTGGAAGTCGTGGTCGGTGAAGACGAGGTGCTTCACTTTAGTGGCGTCTGCTCTGATATGTAGCATTAGGAGTCAGAAACGCTTTTATGCATGTTTTATTTTGATTAAATAATTTTAGTTGTCTTTACAGTTTACAAAACTAATTTTTGGTCACTTGAGACCGTTATGCTTTATCATTCGAATGATTCATTTCCGCTGCGTAATAAAGAGTATTTTTGGATTAAAGTATGTTTTAATTTATGTTACATGTCTACATATGAGCAAGTGTATGTGAAAGTAATGCCCTTATTTCTAAATTGTATTTTTTACACTGATTAATTCGATAAAATTATGCGGGGGAATTTAGGGTGTTACATAGTGGTATCAGAGCAGGTCGGTCCGTCCGGCCAGGTTGTCAAGTTGTTGTCGTGTGACAAGTTGTCGTTGTCGTTATCGGTTCCTTAACCATTATGTTATGTTGTTGGTGTGTAACATATTTAGAATGGCTGGAAGGAACGATGATGCGATTCCTGCTACTTTGCTGGTTGTTGCTCAAGCGGTGCAGCACCAACCACATGCCAACGAGAATGACGAGTTTCGGAAGAACAGACCCCCTACCTTCAAGGGAAGACATGATCCGGATGGAGCGCAGGCTTGACTCAAGGAAATCGAGAGAATCTTCTGGGTTATGGAATATCCTGAAGCACAGAAGGTGCGGTTAGGTACTCACATGTTGGCTGAGGAGGCTGATGATTGGTGGGTTAGCACTCGTCAACTGTTGGGAGCAACAGGAGAGGCAATCACTTGGGTTGTGTTCAGTAGGGAGTTCCTAAGGAAGTACTTTCCTGAAGATGTCCGAAGGAAGGATATTGTGTTTTTGGAACTAAAGCAAGGTAACATGATGGTTACGGAGTATGCTGCCAAATTCTCAGATCTGGCTAAGTTTTATCCTCACTATAGTGCGACAACTGCTGAGTTCTCAAAGTGTGTCAAGTTTGAGAGCGGATTGAGGCCTGAGATCAAACAGGAAATTGGTTATGAGCGGATCAGAAGGTTTCCAGACTTGGTGGATTGTTGCAGGATATTTGAAGAAGACATCAAGGCTCGATCGGCTCACTATAAGGGGCTGGCCGAGAGAAGAGGAAAGCAACCGATGAACCGCGGGAAGCCTTATGCAGCTGCAGCTGAGAAAGGTAAACAGAAGCATGCTGATGGCAAAAGGCCAAGTGGGGGAGGTGCCCCTGCTCCTCTTAAGTGTTACAGGTGTGGTGAGTTAGGTCATCGTGTCAGTGAGTGCACAAGTGATGTGAAGAAATGCTTCAAGTGTGGACAGGCAGGACGTCTGATTGCGGACTGCAAAGTTAATGTGGTGACTTGTTACAACTGTGGAGAACAGGGCCATATTAGTACTTGTTGTCAGAAACCAAAGAAAGCTTCGACTGGGGGAAAAGTGTCCGTTTTGATAGGGACTCAGACTTCCAGTGATGACAGACTGATCAGAGGTACATGTTATATTAATAATACGCCTTTGATTGCTATTGTCGATACTGGTGCTACTCACTCTTTTATTGCTGCAGATTTTGTAAGGAGGCTAGGCCTTGTTGTTTCTCCTATAAAGGGAGAGATGTTTGTCGAAACTCCTGCAAAGGGATCGGTGACCACTTCTTTAGTGTGTTTGAATTGTCCACTGTCGATCTTTGATAAAGACTTTGGTGTGAATCTGATTTGTTTACCGTAGGGAGGTCTCGATGTGATTTTGGGTATGAACTGGTTGGAGTTCAATCATGTTCATATTAACTGTTTCAATAAGCGGTTCGATTTCTTACTCCTGAGGAAGAGGAAGAAGACGGTTTTCTGTCTGCTAGATAGTTAAGAAAGTTATTGGAAGAAGAAGCTCAGGTACTTGCATTGGTGGTATCCTTGTCAGTGGAAAATGAGTCGGTGATGAAGGAATTGCAAGTGGTGCGTGAATTCCCTGAAGTGTTTCCAGATGACATTGTCGAGGTACCACCAGAGAGGGAAGTAGAGTTTGCTATTGATCTTGTCCCTGGTACCAGACCTATTTCTATGGCACCATACAGGATGTCAGCATCAGAATTATCAGAGCTGAAGAAACAACTGGAAGAACTGTTAGAATAGAAATTTGTGAGACCGAGTGTATCGCCTTGGGGTGCTCCAGTGTTGTTAGTAAAGAAAAAGGATGGTAGTATGAGGTTGTGTATCGATTACAGGTAGCTGAATAAATTAACGATTAAGAACAAGTATCCACTTCCAAGGATAAATGACTTGATGGATCAATTAGTGGGTTTCTGTGTGTTTAGCAAGATTGACTTGAGGTCGGGCTATCATCAGATACGGGTAAGAGATGAAGACATTCAGAAGATCGCTTTCAGAACCCGATATGGAAATTATGAGTATGTGGTGATGTCGTTCGGAGTTACTAATGCACCTGGCGTATTCATGGAGTATATGAATCATATCTTTCATGCTTACTTGGACCAATTTGTGGTTGTCTTTATTGACGATATTCTAATCTATTCTAAGTCGGAAGAGGAACACGCTGAGCATTTGCGGATCGTGCTGCAAGTGTTGAAAGAGAAGAATCTCTATGCTAAGTTGTCTAAGTGTGAATTCTGGTTAAGAGAGGTAAGTTTTATTGGTCATGTTATTTCAGGTAATGGTATTGCTGTGGATCCGTCCAAGGTAGACACCGTTCTACAGTGGGAGACTCCGAAGTCGGTGACCGAGATTAGAAGCTTCTTGGGTATGGCTGGTTATTACCAGAGATTTATTGAAGGATTTTCGAAGTTGGCACTTCCATTAACTCAGTTGACGTGCAAGGGTAAGGCATTGGTATGGGATGTTCATTGTGAGAAGAGTTTCGTTGAGCTGAAGAAGAGATTCACTACCACTCCAGTGTTAATTCTACCCAGACCAAATGAACCATTTGTGGTGTATTGCAATACTTCTTTGATGGGTTTGGGAGGTGTGTTAATGCAGGACGGTAAGGTTGTGGCTTATGCTTCGCGACAGCTAAGAGTACATGAGAGGAAGTACCCGACCCATGATTTAGAGTTAGCTGCAGTGGTGTTCGTATTGAAGATTTGGAGGCACTATCTTTATGGTTCTAGATTTAAAGTGTACAATGACCATAAGAGCCTGAGGTATCTATTTGATCAGAAGGAACTAAATATAAGGCAGAGGAAATGGTTAGAATTCTTAAAAGATTATGACTTTGGCTTGAACTATCACCCCGGTAAAGCTAATGTCGTGGCTGCTACTCTGAGTCAAAAGTCCTTGCATGTGTCTGCTATGATGGTTAAAGAGTTAGAATTGATTAAACAGTTCAGAGATATGAGCTTGGTTTGCGAATAGACACCGCATAGTGTGATGCTGGGTATGCTGACGATCAACAATGAATTCCTTAATAGTATCAGAGAAAGTCAGAAGTTGGATGTGAAACTGGTGGATTTGATGATTGGAAATGACCAAGCAGAAGGTAACGAGTTCAGAGTGGATGAACAAGGCGTGTTGAGATTCCGTGATAGGATTTGCATCCCTGATAATCCTGAGTTGAAAAGAATGGTTTTAGAAGAGGGTCACAGAAGTAGTTTGAGTATCCATCCAGGAGCTACGAAGATGTATCAAGACTTGAAGAAGATATTTTGGTGGCCTGGATTGAAACGTGATGTAGCTCAGTTTGTATATGCTTGTTTGACTTGTCAGAAGTCGAAGGTGGAACATCAGAAACCTGCTGGTATGATGCAACCATTAGATATTCCAGAGTGGAAGTGGGACAATATTTCTATGGATTTTGTGACCGGGTTACCTAATACGTCGAGAGGACATGATTCCATTTGGGTAGTAATGGATAGGCTGACGAAGTCGGCATATTTCATCCCGATTAATATCAGTTTTCCTTTGCCGAAGCTGACAGAGATTTACATTCAGGTAATTGTGAAGTTGCATGGAGTTTCATTGAGTATTGTGTCGGACCGAGATCCAAGGTTTACTTCCAGATTTTGGGAGAGTTTGCAAGAAGCCTTGGGATCGAAGCTGAGATTAAGTTCGGCCTATCATCCGTAGACGGATGGGCAGACATAGAGGACTATACAATCTTTGGAGGATTTGTTGAGGGCTTGTGTGCTTGAACAAGGAGGTACTTGGGATAGTCATTTGCCATTGATCGAGTTTACTTATAATAACAGTTATTATTCCAGTATTGGAATGGCGCCTTTTGAAGCATTGTATGGTCGACCGTGTCGGACACCTTTGTTTTGGCACAAATCTGGTGAGAGTGTAGTACTTGGACCTGAGATTGTTCAGCAAACTACCAAAAAGGTGAATCTTATTCGGGAAAAGATGAAAGCTTCGCAGAGTAGGCAGAAGAATTACCATAATAAGAGGAGGAAAGATCTTGAGTTCCAAGAAGGAGATCATGTGTTTTTGAGAGTCACTCCAGTGCCCCGTGTAGGCCGTGCGTTGAAGTCGAGGAAGCTTACTCCTCGATTTATTGGTCCGTATCAGATTTCTGCAAGAGTTGGACCTGTTGCTTATAGATTGGCGTTGCGGCCACGTTTGTCAAATTTGCATGATGTGTTCCATGTGTCATAGCTTCGGAAGTATGTTCCGGATCCGTCGCATGTGATTCTGATGGATGAGGTGGAAGTGAGAGATAATCTCATGGTCGAGGCTTTGCCAGACCGTATTGATGACCGTGAAGTGAAGCAGTTGAGAGGCAAGGAGATCGTTCTCGTGAAGGTAGTATAGGGAGGTGTTGTCGGCGGGAACATGACTTGGGAATTAGAGAGCAAGATACGAGAGTCGTATCCGCATTTGTTCGTGTCAGGTAAATTTTCGAGGGCGAAAATATTCTAAGTGAGGGAGAGTTGTAACGCCCCATTTTGATTTGTTTATTATTTGCAAGATAATTATGAGTCGGTGTAGTTGATGTTGTGACTTGATGTGTCTTCTTTGTGTTTAAGTACCCGTATTAAGGGGTAGTGGCCTTAGGAATGAGTCTTTGGGGGAGTGAAACTAATTGGATTAATTAGTTGGTATTTGTTGAACCATAGTATAAAATGGATATTATGTGGGATTATATTTAGTAGTGAGAATTATTGTTAGTATTATTTCACTAGTGGGATTTAATAATAATGATAATACAATAATGAGATAATAAGATAAAATAAATAAAATAATTAGATGTGTAGAGAGTAGAAGGGCGAGAAGGTAACTTTACGAGGTTGAGTAAGGCCAAATAAGGAAAACCATAATTGGGGGTTTATGAAAGGAGTTAGGGAATACAAAAGTCAATTTCATTCTACGTGAAATTGAGAGAAGAGGTGAAAGAGGCTAGGGCAAGGAAGAGAAGAGAGAACTCCATTGGAGAAGAAAGAAACCTCATCAATACAAGGTAAGGGTGAGAATTATGTAATCTCTCAAGGGTTGGATGATGTATGTATTTGGGTAGGAATCACTAGGTTGAATTCATGAGAATGCTTAATATTGTGATAGATAATTGGCATTTTTATGGGGTTTGATGGGAAAATGATAGGTCCTAATGATGTAGGATGCTAATATATGTTCATGATGTGGTCCATAAAATCATGTATGTTGTGGTTGCTAAATGTTGCTGAAGGTTGATATGATTTTCATGCACTATGAGGATTGTTTTGGGGAGAAATTGGGTCTGGTGTAGCAGAAGTGAGATTGCAGGAACTCTGCTATGCGCACGTAGCGTCGGGCGGTGCTTTGTGTCGTCGGACGGTGCTCAGGAGGCACAGCCTGGAACGCTACTGGAAGTATTAGAATTGAGGAGGGGAAGCTACGCTCGTGCATCGCCGGGCGGTGCAAGAGGCGCAACAATGTTGTGTCGGGCGGTGACCAGGAGGCGTTGCATGGAACACTACTAGAAGTGTTGGAATTGAAGGGGGAGCTACGCGTGTGTGCCGTCGGGCGGTGCAAGAGGCGCAGCAACGCCCCTGCTGTTCCGGGCGGTGTGATAAGATGCAGCAATGCTGCTTGTACAATTTTTGTTGTTTCTTTGCTGTTTTCTGGTGGCTTCGCGTGGTTTCCTGTTGCTTTGTTGATAATTTTCTTAGATGATGTATTTTGGAAGATTGTTATGAATATGCATGCTCGAATAGGTGTATATGTGTTGTTATGAATTAATGAAACGAGTAATGATGATATGCTATGTTGATGTATTTGTTTCGTTGTTGCATGTTGTCATTGAAGGTGCATAGCATGATGCATGAGTTGAGGGATGACGTGTGCCCATGTAGGGTGTGAGCGTCCATCCGGATTCCTTTAATGGAATCGATGTTGTTATTGTTATTGAGGTGATTGTGTGCCCATGTGGGGTATGAGCAATCACGATCGTCGTGTGCCCGAGTGGGGTGTGAGCGACTAGATAGGCGTTCTGACGGGAATCGTGATCATGAAACAAGGATCAAAATTTGGTACCACATGCATTGAGTCTAGTTGGTGTCTCATTGCATTATTCTTGTTAGTTGTGTTGCATTATGTTGTGATTGATGATTTGTGGCTGTGCTGAGGTGTGTGATTATTGTTGATAGTTGTGATATGGGTGAATAACTTGTTGATTTATGCTTTTATACTTATATCATCTTCTTCTGTTGATTTGAGAATCTCACCCCTTATGTGTTTGGTGATGCTTTATACGGCATCCTGCAGATACTCAGGAGTAGTTGAAAGTCGTGGTCGGTGAAGACGAGGTGCTTCACTTTAGTGGCGTCTGCTCTGATATGTAGCATTAGGAGTCGGGAACGCTTTTATGCATGTTTTATTTTGATTAAAGAGTTTTAGTTGTCTTTACGATTTACAAAACTAATTTTTGGTCACTTGAGACCGTTATGCTTTATCATTCGAATGATTCATTTTCGCTGCGTAATAAAGAGTATTTTTGGATTAAAGTATGTTTTAATTTATGTTACATGTCTACTTATGAGCAAGTGTATGTGAAAGTAATGCCCTTATTTCTAAATTGTATTATTTTACACTGATTAATTCGATAAAATTATGTGGGGGAATTTAGGGTGTTACACAACGGCTCTATCAGTACAAAACATCTTGAAGACTCAAAGGTTAAACGTGTTACACACTGGATTCAGAATCTGATGTGCATCCATTTTCAACGTCTCTTGTACTATGGAGTAAAGGCAAAGACATTTGTTCAAGATACTTTCTTAATGGCTAGTTTCTGCAAAGGCTATATATATGGCTGAAGATTAAAGTTTGAATCTTAACAAGGATTCTTCTGTTGAAGGAGTGGCAAGATCAAGCAATTATCAACTCTAATGTAATATACAGATTTTCTGTTGTAGGTTGTAATTGTAAAAGCCTTAAGATTTCTTATCATTAAATATCTGAGAAATCTTAAGTTCTTTAGGTCTTTGTTATGGTGATTTCCCGTACCTCTGATGCTTGCGTAATATATACCTTGTTCTCTATTCTGTTGCGCTTTCAGTAGTTCAGATTAAGTCTCCTGCTATGTGCTTGAGCAAAAAGTCTTGTCTCATTGGGATCCAAACAACAATTCTTGAGCCAAGATGCTTAAGCCACATAAGTCTCATTCCTTAAGTGCTTGAGCTGTGAAAGTCTTATTCATCTAGTCTGATTGAGCAAGTGGGAAGGCTCCATTTGAGGGGTGAGAGCAAAAAGTCTTGAGTGCAGCTTGAGCAAGGGAAGTCTCAGTATGGATGGCCAGAAGAGCAGGTGGCTGTTAGGTGCAGATTTTACCTTAAAATGAACTATTTTTCTTGGCACTTTTCCTACTCAATTCTCATGTTTTCATTAGTTTTACTCATGCTTATTGTTATTCTTCTAACATCGTGAATATACCTTTGGTGCTTGTAATGTGTGTGTTATTGTGCAGGAAAAGGCACTAAATGATCAAAGTTGTAAGACACGAGATTGGATCCAAGCTGCCAAAGAACAGAGGAAAACATCAGCAAGTTTGCTTTGCGAACTGTCAGCGAAGGTTCACTTTGCGAACTCTGGCGAGGTTCCAGCGAATGGTCCCAGAATTATGTCAGAAGAAAAAGGCACTAAAGTTCGCTTTGCGAACTTGAAGGCGAGTGTTCACTTTGCGAATAATCCTTCGTGTTGCGAACTCATGAAGAAATTCTGTGGCGGTTTAACTATGCAGAGGCACCTCAGGTGCCTAATTTTGTCATTCGCTTTGCGACTAAAACGTTCGCTTTGCGAACATGTAAATTCCTGAATGTATTATAAATAGAATTTTCACACTTTTGGAGATTATTATTAGAATTTAAGATAGAGATAACTTGTAAATTAAAGATCAGAACTTTGTATCTTTTCATTTCAAGGGAGAGAAGGTAAGAGCTTTGATTTCTTGTTGGGAAAGGATGTAATCTTTTGATACCTTATGTATTTCATCTAATGTATATTTGTGAATTAAGTTTGATTCTCTATTGTTGATTGTCTTTGATTGTTTATTTGTGAGTCTTGACAAACTCTTTACAAATCTTTGGTCTTGGATTTTCTTCTATCAATGAACAAACTTTTGACATGGTTTTGCAAGTTGATATTCATTGTATCTTTTGTTGTATTGTGTTGATTAAGTATCATGACTAGAATGAGTAGGATCGATATGGTATTGCGATGATGCGTGATAATAGTGATGAAGAACGTTATTCACATTCATTTGGCAAATTAGGTAATACATATAAAAAGGGTTAAGCATATGTACGTATTCTGGTCAATGGCATTTTATATGAAGCAGTCATTTATCTGATTTGAGTGTCATCTTTGTTTACCTGTTTATCTTTGATTTGAACCGCTATAGACATATACTCTTCAAATCTGGATCTAAGATGATTATCTGTTTTGTTCTAAACTCTAGAAATATATTTAGGCTTAACACTTGCGTGAGTATCAGCTCTTAATGCTCTGTATTGGTTTTGTTGCGTGAGACATCACCAATGAGGCAATACGGTCGATCTCTCGATGGTGCGTTAAACATAACCTCTGTCGTGGGTGATACGTGAGAATATTAGGCGAATGATTAATTTATGTATAATATGATTAGAAGAATGCATGAGTTATCAATTGATGAGATCTAATTCCAACAAGGCTCCGTTTATAATTCAGTCTTTATTTTATATTTTCAGTCTTTACACTTTATGTCTTTGCTTTTGGTTCCTTTTTAAACCAAAACTTTTGAACTATAAGCTTAGAAATGCAGAGACCGTCGAACGAAATTCTTTCCCTCACACTGATCCCTGTGGAGACGACAAAACTAGGTTACTTAAATTAGTTTTTGCTTGCTGCTGTATAACAGTTTCAATAAAATGGCGCCGTTGCTGGGGATTGGTGTTTAGATATTGAATCGCATTGCGATAGTTTCTATATATTTGAGCTTTGTACATTTGTTTATATTATATGTATTTGTTTTCTTTTATGTTTTCTCTAGTGTGATCAGGAATGATGAGAACTCCTTCTAGATTGGTTGCTATTTGTATAAAAGTATTCAATGACGCTTCGACCGAGTCTGGATGGTGAGATTTGAATGTATGCGAGGTAAATTGTACTGCTTTATAGAATGTTAGAATGATTTAAGAATTTTGTGCTTTGTGCAAATCTGTATTTTTGTTTCATGTTGCAACTTGTTTGAATGCTTGTTACACTTAGGTCTAAAAGCCACAAATTGTGAGAAACCTCCATTGTTTACTAAATGCTTGAATGGCTGATAACTTTGTTTAATTCGTTTGATTCATGCTTTATCTGTTGATTATTGTGATTTTGTGGAAGCATTAGAAATGATCAAGGCATTTGTTTATATTGAGCACAACCGTATCCAAAAGTACCTTACCCGTGAGTTGAGAGAATTCGTTAACCCCTTTGAGCCTAAATAGTTTAGATCTCATTTTAGTGATGAACTTGGTTTATGTACATAATTTGAAAGTGTAGTTCATCATTGAATTTTGCGAGGTTCTAAAAATTTCTTCTTGAACCTTTGAACTTTGTTTTACTTTGATTTCCTTGCCATAAAAAGCAAGGAGCATTCACTTGAGGTTTGGTTGAATTCAAGTTGGGGAGATTGAAAAAGAAGAATGGTAGGTTGCTACAACTTTTGAAAAATTTCAAACAAGCATTAAAAGAAAAAGTGTGAATATGAATGTGAAAAACAAAAGAAAAAGAATGCTTGTTTGAGTGAGAAAAATATAGAATTAAATAATTGTGCATAAGGAAGTTTGAGAAGGTTTGTGGTAAAGGAATGAAAATGGTGAATGAAGTTGTGATGTGTAAAAACCATGTATAGTGAATGTTTCTTTTTGCATCGGCACTTTCGATTCAATGGCCTTTAGAAATGTTCCTTTATTGTGACCCGACCAAGCTACAACCTTTAAAGCCCTTAGTGATCTTTTTGCTTCCATGTTTTCATTTTTGATTGCTAGATGTTGTATGAATTGAGTTACTATTAGCATTGTTTGTCAGGTGAGTGAAATTTCCCCGCGGTTGCAAACGCGTCAACTTCTTCATTCTTATTCTGAAGAGGAGTGTTAGAGTGATTCTAGTATGAAAATTTAGTTGTTCTTTGAACCATTCCATGATATTTGTTTAAGAACTTAATTCTTTGTCATCGTTCGATTCTATTGAGTGGTGAATGTTGCTTGTGCGCATTTTCATGCTTGACTTTGGTTGAATCTTATGCTCGAGCAAATCCTCTTATTTTCATGAGGGGCATACTTTTCTTGAGGACAAGAAAAAATCTAGTTGGGGAGAGTTGTTTATATTATATGTATTTGTTTTCTTTTATGTTTTCTCTAGTGTGATCAGAAATGATGAGAACTCCTTCTAGATTGGTTGCTATTTGTATAAAAGTATTCAATGACGCTTAGACCGAGTCTGGATGGTGAGATTTGAATGTATGCGAGGTAAATTGTACTGCTTTATAGAATGTTAGAATGATTTAAGAATTTTGTGCTTTGTACAAATGTGTATTTTTGTTTCATGTTGCAACTTGTTTGAATGCTTGTTTCACTTAGGTCTAAAAGCCACAAATTGTGAGAAACCTCCATTGTATACTAAATGCTTGGATGACTGATAACTTTGTTTAATTCATTTGATTCATGCTTTATCTATTGATTATTGTGATTTTGTGGAAGCATTAGAAATGATCAAGACATTTGTTTATATTGAGCACAACCGTATCCAAAAGTACCTGACCCGTGAGTAGAGAGAATTCGTTAACCCCTTTGAGCCTAAACAGTTTAGATCTCATTTTAGTTATGAACTTGGTTTATGTACATAATTTGAAAGTGTAGTTCATCATTGAATTTTGTGAGGTTCTAAAAATTTCTTCTTGAACCTTTGAACTTTGTTTTACTTTGATTTCCTTGCCATAAAAAGCAAGGAGCATTCACTTGAGGTTTGGTTGAATTCAAGTTGGGGAGAATGAAAAAGAAGAATGGTAGGTTGCTACAACTTTTGAAAAATTTCAAACAAGCATGAAAAGAAAAAGTGTGAATATGAATGTGAAAAACAAAAGAAAAAGAATGCTTGTTTGAGTGAGAAAAATAGAGAATGAAATAATTGTGCATAAGAAAGTTTGAGAAGGTTTGTGGTAAAGGAATGAAAATGGTGAATGAAGTTGTGATGTGTAAAAACCATGTATAGTGAATGTTTCTTTTTGCATCGGCAATTTCGATTCAATGGCCTTTAAAAATGTTCCTTTGTTGTGAACCCGACCAAGCTACAACCTTTAAAGCCCTTAGTGATCTTTTTGCTTCCATGCTTTCATTTTTTATTGTTAGATGTTGTATGAATTGAGTTGCTATTAGCATTATTTACCCGGTGAGTGAAATTTCTCCACGGTTGCAAACGCGTCAATTTCTTCATTCTTATTCTGAAGAGCAGTGTTAGAGTGATTCAAGTATGAAAATTTAGTTGTTCTTTGAACCATTCCATGATATTTGTTTAAGAACTTAATTCTTTGTCATCGTTCGATTCTATTGAGTGGTGAATGTTGCTTGTGCACATTTTCATGCTTGACTTTGGTTGAATCTTATGCTCGAGCAAATCCACTTATTTTCATGAGGGGCATACTTTGCTTGAGGACAAGAAAAAATCTAGTTGGGGATTGTTGTTTATATTATATGTATTTGTTTTCTTTTATGTTTTATCTAGTGTGATCAGGAATGATGAGAACTCCTTCTAGATTGGTTGCTATTTGTATAAAAGTATTCAATGACGCTTCGACCGAGTCTGGATGGTGAGATTTGAATGTATGCGAGGTAAATTGTACTGCTTTATAGAATGTTAGAATGATTTAAGAATTTTGTGCTTTGTGCAAATCTGTATTTTTGTTTCATGTTGCAACTTGTTTGAATGCTTGTTACACTTAGGTCTAAAAGCCACAAATTGTGAGAAACCTCCATTGTTTACTAAATGCTTGAATGGCTGATAACTTTGTTTAATTCGTTTGATTCATGCTTTATCTGTTGATTATTGTGATTTTGTGGAAGCATTAGAAATGATCAAGGCATTTGTTTATATTGAGCACAACCGTATCCAAAAGTACCTAACCCGTGAGTAGAGAGAATTCGTTAACCCCTTTGAGCCTAAACAGTTTAGATCTCATTTTAGTGATGAACTTGGTTTATGTACATAATTTGAAAGTGTAGTTCATCATTGAATTTTGCGAGGTTCTAAAAATTTCTTCTTGAACCTTTGAACTTTGTTTTACTTTGATTTCCTTGCCATAAAAAGCAAGGAGCATTCACTTGAGGTTTGGTTGAATTCAAGTTGGGGAGATTGAAAAAGAAGAATGGTAGGTTGCTACAACTTTTGAAAAATTTCAAACAAGCATTAAAAGAAAAAGTGTGAATATGAATGTGAAAAACAAAAGAAAAAGAATGCTTGTTTGAGTGAGAAAAATATAGAATTAAATAATTGTGCATAAGGAAGTTTGAGAAGGTTTGTGGTAAAGGAATGAAAATGGTGAATGAAGTTGTGATGTGTAAAAACCATGTATAATGAATGTTTCTTTTTGCATCGGCACTTTCGATTCAATGGCCTTTAGAAATGTTCCTTTATTGTGACCCGACCAAGCTACAACCTTTAAAGCCCTTAGTGATCTTTTTGCTTCCATGTTTTCATTTTTGATTGTTAGATGTTGTATGAATTGAGTTACTATTAGCATTGTTTGTCAGGTGAGTGAAATTTCCCCGCGGTTGCAAACGCGTCAACTTCTTCATTCTTATTCTGAAGAGGAGTGTTAGAGTGATTCTAGTATGAAAATTTAGTTTTTCTTTGAACCATTCCATGATATTTGTTTAAGAACTTAATTCTTTGTCATCGTTCGATTCTATTGAGTGGTGAATGTTGCTTGTGCGCATTTTCATGCTTGACTTTGGTTGAATCTTATGCTCGAGCAAATCCTCTTATTTTCATGAGGGGCATACTTTTCTTAAGGGCAAGAAAAAATCTAGTTGGGGATTGTTGTTTATATTATATGTATTTGTTTTCTTTTATGTTTTCTCTAGTGTGATCAGAAATGATGAGAACTCCTTCTAGATTGGTTGCTATTTGTATAAAAGTATTCAATGACGCTTCGACCGAGTCTGGATGGTGAGATTTGAATGTATGCGAGGTAAATTGTACTGCTTTATAGAATGTTAGAATGATTTAAGAATTTTGTGCTTTGTGCAAATGTGTATTTTTGTTTCATGTTGCAACTTGTTTGAATGCTTGTTTCACTTAGGTCCAAAAGCCACAAATTGTGAGAAACCTCCATTGTATACTAAATGCTTGGATGACTGATAACTTTATTTAATTCATTTGATTCATGCTTTATCTATTGATTATTGTGATTTTGTGGAAGCATTAGAAATGATCAAGACATTTGTTTATATTGAGCACAACCGTATCCAAAAGCACCTTACCCGTGAGTAGAGAGAATTCGTTAACCCCTTTGAGCCTAAACAGTTTAGATCTCATTTTAGTGATGAACTTGGTTTATGTACATAATTTGAAAGTGTAGTTCATCATTGAATTTTGTGAGGTTCTAAAAATTTCTTCTTGAACCTTTAAACTTTGTTTTACTTTGATTTCCTTGCCATAAAAAGCAAGGAGCATTCACTTGAGGTTTGGTTGAATTCAAGTTGGGGAGAATGAAAAAGAAGAATGGTAGGTTGCTACAACTTTTGAAAAATTTCAAACAAGCATGAAAAGAAAAAGTGTGAATATGAATGTGAAAAACAAAAGAAAAAGAATGCTTGTTTGTGTGAGAAAAATAGAGAATGAAATAATTGTGCATAAGGAAGTTTGAGAAGGTTTGTGGTAAAGGAATGAAAATGGTGAATGAAGTTGTGATGTGTAAATACCATGTATAGTGAATGTTTCTTTTTGCATCGGCAATTTCGATTCAATGGCCTTTAGAAATGCCCCTTTGTTGTGAACCCGACCAAGCTACAACCTTTAAAGCCCTTAGTGATCTTTTTGCTTCCATGCTTTCATTTTTTATTGTTAGATGTTGTATGAATTGAGTTGCTATTAGCATTGTTTGTCCGGTGAGTGAAATTTCTCCGCGGTTGCAAACGCGTCAATTTCTTCATTCTTATTCTGAAGAGGGGTGTTAGAGTGATTCAAGTATGAAAATTTAGTTGTTCTTTGAACCATTCCATGATATTTGTTTAAGAACTTAATTCTTTGTCATTGTTCGATTCTATTGAGTGGTGAATGTTGCTTGTGCGCATTTTCATGCTTGACTTTGGTTGAATCTTATGCTCGAGCAAATCCTCTTGTTTTCATGAGGGGCATACTTTGCTCGAGGACAAGCAAAAATCTAGTTGGGAAGAGTTGTTAGGTGCAGATTTTACCTTAAAATGAACTATTTTTCTTGGCACCTTTTCTACTCAATTCTCATGTTTTCATTAGTTTTACTCATGATTGTTGTTATTCTTCTAACATCGTGAATATACCTTTAGTGCTTGTAATGTGTGTGTTATTGTGCAGGAAAAGGTACTAAATGATCAAAGTTGTAAGACACAAGATTGAATCCAAGTTGCCAAAGAACAGAGGAAAACATCACCAAGTTCGCTTTACGAACTACCAGCGATGGTTCGCTTTGCGAACTCTGGCGAGGTTCCAGCGAATGGTCCCAGAATTATGGCAGAAGAAGGCGAGTGTTTTCTTTGAGAATAATCCTTCGCATTGCGAACTCATGAAGAAATTCTGTGGTGGTTTAACTATGCAGAGGCACCTCAGGTGCCTAATTTTGTCATTCGCTTTGCGGACATGTAAATTCCTGAATGTATTATAAATAGAATTTTCACACTTTTAGAGATTATTATTAGAATTTTAGATAGAGATAACTTGTAAATTAAAGATCAGAACTTTGTATCTTTTCATTTCAAGGGAGAGAAGGTAAAAGCTTTGATTTCTTGTTGGGAAAGGATGTAATTTTTTTTATACCTTATGTATTTCATCTAATGTATGTTTGTGAATTAGTTTTGATTCTCTATTGTTGGTTGTCTTTGATTGATTATTTGTGAGTCTTGACAAACTCTTTACAAATCTCTGGTCTTGGATTTTCTTTTATCAATGAACAAACTTTTGACATGGTTTTGCAAGTTGATATTCATTGTATCTTTTGTTGTATTGTGTTGATTAAGTAACATGGCTAGCATGAGTAGGATCAATATGGTATTGTGATGATGCGTGATAATAGTGATGAAGAACGTTATTCACATTCATTTGGCAAATTAGGTGAATACATATAAAAAGGGTTAAGCGTATGTATGTATTCTGATCAATGGCGTTTTATATGAAGCAGTCATTTATCTGATTTGGGTGTCATCTTTGTTTACCTTTTTATCTTTGATTTGAACCACTATAGACATATACTCTTCAGATCTGGATCTAAGATGATTATATGTTTTGTTCTAAACTCGAGAAATAGATTTAGGCTTAATACATACGTGAGTATCATCTCTTAATGCTCTGTGTTGGTTTTGTTGCGTGAGACATCACCAATGAGGAAATACGGTCGATCTCTCGACGTTGCGTTAGACATAACCTCTGTCGTGAGTGATACGTGAGAATATTAGGCGAATGATTGATTTATGTATAATATGATTAGAAGAATGCTTGTGTTATCAATTAATGAGATCCAATTCCAACAAGGCTCCATTTATAATTCAGTCTTTATTTTATATTTTCAGTCTTTACACTTTATGTCTTTGCTTTTGGTTCCTTTTTAAACCAAAACTTTTGAACCATAAGCTTAGAAATATGGAGACCGTCGAACGACATTCTTTCCCTCGCACTGATCCTTGCGAAGACGACAAAACTGGGTTACTTAAATTAGTTTTTGCTTGCTGTTGTATAACAGTTTCAACAGTGGCTCGACTAGAGGATGTGATCAAAGGAAAGTCTTAAACATGTGATCTAAGCAAAGGGAAAGTCTCAACCAAAAGACAGATAAGCAGGTGGCTCAGTCAGATGATGTGAGCAAAGGTTAAGTCTTAGACATGTGCTCTAAGCAAGGGAAGTCTCAAACAGTTGGTCTGAGAAATTGTAAAAGTCTTATGCAGAAGCATAAGTGATTGTAATCATGAAGTGCTTATAATGAAAATCTCTTGTGAGGCAAGGGGACTGGACCACTCTCATTTTGGGGAGGAACTAGTATAAATCTTTTATGTCTTCTGTTGTTATTTTATTTACTTCTGTTGTATCCACTTCCAAATGAATTAACTCAGAATCTGAACATCAGTTATGATTCTGAAACTCTGATCAGAAGTTAAATTAAAAGAGAACGCGAAACACAATTTACCCCCCCCCCCCTTCTTGTGTACTTTTCACACTTTCAAGAAGGAGAATTCACTCACGTAGTGGTTGTAAGAGACTCTGTATATTTCAGTTTGGAACATGTTGATGATCCTTTTAACCTCATAGGTTATAGAATTTATTGAGATTCCATGGGTTTAGTTAGGAAGCGGTTCCCAGCTTTCTTCAACAGAAACATGGGAGTGAGGAAGACTGATTCTATGGGCCTTGAATCATGGGAAAATGATTTCCCTCATTGATTAACATCACTTGGTCATTATTCTTTAGAGACGTCATAAACCATGTGTGATAAGTGAGAAAAATAATGTACTTCATACCCAAACCCTATCGGGCGGTTCACCATACGCTTTAGGAGATCACCTCACTTTGGCTTCCCAAGCCCATTTTGTGCGACATGCCCATTTCGAGTGACTAAGCCCATCTCTGAGTTCGCCCAACCTTCCTACACTATGTTCACTTATGCCATGGGATATTTTATCATGGTTAATCCCCTTTTTAGGCCCAATAAAATTAAATCACTCCATATTTCTTCAATCACAAGGCTTTGAAAAGGGCAAAATTATTTAATCTAGGAAAAATTAATATATTTCGGGGAGAGACATAAATATTCGAGTCCCTCAAGAGATACTTGATAGCTGACTTCCTCAAGCAAGACTTGATAGTTGAGTCCCTAGGATGAGACTTTGATAATGTGACTCCCGTAGACGATACTTGTAAAGACAAGTCTCTCAGATGAGACTTTAAAAAGTTAAGTCCCTCATGAGAGAATCTGATAAGGTGAGCCCCTCAAATGATACTTGTAAAGACGAGTCCCTCATGAAAGACTATAAAAAGTTGAGTCCATCATGGGAGACTTTGATAAGGCGAGTCCCTAAGACGAGCCTTGTAAAGATGAGTCCTTTGGATGAGACTTTGGTTGTTAGACCCCTCAAACGAGACTTTGATAGTCGAGTCCCTCAAGCATTATTTGGGGTGAGTTAAATGTTTTCTTCGAATTCTGTATGTTATTTGTATTTTCGCATTTTGTAGGCTTGTTTGCAACCAAGTCGGCCCATTTGTAACCAAGCCTTTCAGGGTTTTTCTTTAATGGAAATGTTCACCCTTTTTTGCACTTTGTTTATGAAATTTTTGGCTTTTATTATTTGTAGTATAAAGTCATTGTCCTGGGGAGTGTTCCCTATTGGGAATCGAACGAGCGACCTATTGTTGCGAGTATTAATAGCCTGATAAGGCGGGGCATGGATCATTCTATGAAGTTCCAACAAAGTATTGTTTGATAAGGCGACCTAAAGTTCTAACAAAATATTACCTAATAAGACGACAAAGATCCTTTTGTAAAGGTCCAACAAAGTATTTTTTGATAAGGTGGCAAGGATAATTTAATGAACGTCTATCAACATATTGCCTAATAAGGCAACAAGGATCCTTCAGTGAAGGTCCACCAAAATATTTTTTGTAAGGAATAAATAATCCTTTTGTGAAAATTCAACAAAGTATTGCCTAATAAAGTGGAAAATTCTTTTAATGAAGATCCAACAACATATTGCTTGATAAGACGACAAAAACCTTTTAGTAAAGGTTCAACAAAATATTTCTCGATAAGAAGGTAAAAATTCTCCTTGTGCTTTTATTTCATATGCTTTCAAAATTAGCTAATATCTTGATATTTATATATTTTTTACTTTATTAAGATGGATTTTTGAGCTTCACCAATAAACAATATGGTAAGAATTGTATTGACTTCTATTCAAGAGTTACAACACACATTTTAATAAAACTTATAGAAAAGGAAAAAAAACTTTAGACTAAATGTTCCTTTTTAGTAAATAGTAATAAATAGAAGTTACATGCATTAAAAAAAAACTAGTGAGTTTACTTGCTTGAATTATATATATTTGACAAATAACCTAGTTTTATAAATTTTCTAACGGGAAGTTGCATAATTATATGAAAACTGCATAGTTTGTATGATGGTTTATTACCAAAATTTAAACATGTTTAAGTTTATATAACATAAAAAGAACACATGTAGATTTTCTTTACGCACCGAACCATAATTTTCTAACAAAAAGCTAGCATAATAGAGCTTATATAACGCGAGCATCCTATAATTTTGAATTTAGTTGAAATTTGAACTATCTATAATCACATGCGATACACTCGATGAGGGGATCTAAGTTGCAGCCAATTTCGCAATACCTCCGTTTAACCTAAAGAATCTATTCCAACATGAAATATGTTATTAGCCAATCAGAAGGACGATAGTCACGACCTAGAGAACGTGTCGATCCAATGAGTCACTCACGGTGCACGAATGCTATCTTGGATTATAGCGTAGGTGATCCGAATTCAGCATCCATCCAACAGATCCTCACATTCTACGCCTAGAGATCAACAAGTTGTTATATAAAGAGGAAGTGCATCATTTTCTAGGTATAATTCAAATTCAAACTTCATTCACTCATCTTACTCTCACACTGACTTGAGTGTTAGAGTGCTAACATTGTAGATCAGCTCTTCTCCCACCGTACCAGAAGTTTAAATCCAGTGTTGCAATTCGCAACCTCCAATCTCCGATCAATTATGGTTCTCTCGCGAAACAAAATCCAATAAATAATGAAGCTCTAGCAATGTTTTCTTTAAAACATCAAATTTATGATTGCAACAATAATTTTCTACTATGTCCATATTGGTCTGTGAAAGCCATACAAAATAAAGTAAAATAAATATGAACAACTTTGCACCTGTCCATAATGACGACATCAGCAAAAATCATTACATCATCACAATGTCGGACACCTCCACCGCAGTAGAGAAGACTCTCGAGAAGTGGTAGAGGTGAAAGAAGAGTCGAAAGAGTTGGAGAAACTTCACATAAGCCCTCAATAGTTGACAAGAAAAAGCGAAACCTTTCATAACGACCTGATTGATATATAAACCCTTAAATATTATCCGGCATCTTCCAATAGCAACCAACTTTTCAAATTAACACAACAGTTGAAAATGGTAGATAACGCCAGTGGCAGTAATGCCCCATAAATGGATGACTTGACATGAGACGATTGAACATAAGTTTTTTTTCTCCAAATCTTTGATTTTAAACGTTGGTAGTTATGTCACTGTACTCAGCGACACCATCGAGTAGATTGAGTTTGAGACCATGTCATTTTTTACCGACCCCGTGGTGGACATCAATTATACTTGCTAAAAGTACAATAGTGAGAGAAAGAGAATCCACTCATGTGGTGGTTGTGAGAGACTGTATATATCTCTCTGGAACTCGTGAATGGTCATTTTAACCTTAAAGATTAGGGCACTTATAGAGACTCCATGGACCTGGCTAAGAAGTGGTTTCTCAAGTTTCCTCAACTGAAACGTGGGAGTGGGGAAGACTGATTCTTCCTGGAAACATGGGAAAATTGTTCCCCTCATTGATTGATATCGCTTGAGTGTTATTCCTCAGACGCCTCATAAACCATGTGTGGCAAGTGAGGCATATCATGTATTTCAGTCACAAGCCCTATCTTGCAGCTCACTATATGCTTCGGGCGACCACCTCACTTCGGGCGCCCAGGCCCATTTCAGGTAATTAAGCTCATCTCAGGAGTTCACTCAACCTTCCCACACTTAGTTATATTCTTTTATGAGTTATTTTATCATGGACCAGACATTTTTAGACCCATTAAATTATTTCAATCTAATGGGCAATGAAGTCACCCTTCATTAAAGGTCCCTAAAGAAATGGTCTATAAATATTTCAACAAAAATTTGATTCATATACGATCTTTGTATGTAGATCAATTGTAACCATGTGTGAATTCATACTAATAAAGAAATATAAACACTCAAAAATTTATATGTTAAATAAATTCTTAAAATTATGATACCCTCAAAATTTTGAGAAATTGTGATGAAGAGTCTCAAAATTTTATTAAAGTTGGTATAGTAGCACGAAAGAAGTTGAATTAGCTCAAAAAATTATAAAAGTTTAAAAATATTACCTTAAGTTAGGCTAACTCAAGTCAAGTTGTTCAAAGATCATGTAAATATAATAATTTAATTTATTTATATATTTATGTTTACTTATGATGTCTTAATTAAAAATAATATTAATCTTGTTAAATTTTAATATATTATCATAAAATAATTTTTAACAGAAAAAAAATTAAGCCACAAATTATAATGAGCTATATGTAATAAAAAAATTGATGATAAATAAGTTCTTCATATGACAAACTTTTATACATTTCATTGTGATATATAAATAGTATTTAAAATTTATATAAAAATATGAAAAAAATTTAAAGATTAAAAGTAAAAACTACACATAAAATTTTGTATCTAAGTTTTCTTCTTAAGAAAATCATTTTCATATTTAAAATTTGGTTATTAAAATAAATTATATATATTAGTTTTAAAAGAAAATAAAATTTAATTAATAAAATAAAATATATATAAGTTTATTTCAAAACTAAATAAATATTTAATTAATAATTAAATAAAATAATATAGATCGATTCAAATGACTAACAAAATTGAAAACCACAAGAGTTTCTTCAATTGCCTATAATTTATTTGTTGTGTCCCGTCAAAACTCAATTTATTTAGAAAGTTAGGCGAGACAGACTAATTTATAATGTGAATTGAAAAAATTCAACTTCTTATTTCTCATATGTGCTAAACTGACTAGTCCATTGAATCCGATGGATTTTTCCATCCCTAATTAATACTTGTAAAAAAAGAAAATCAATTAGTTATATAACTAACTTTATGTCAAATAAAAACATTTCTAATTTTTAATAATTTTTTAGATTAACACTTAAAATATTCCTCCAAAGAAAGTGAAATCTAACCCACTTAAATCACGGCCGGTTTTCTGTTAGATTAAAAAAAACCAAAAAACCTCACGGAAATTATCCAATCACACATGGTAGAAAAAAGTAACACATCCCATGTGCTAACAAAAGAGAATCTGAACATCATTGGCCCACAAATGTGGACATTTACTCCTACCCAACCAATCAAAATCAACAGAAAAAATAAAACCAATAACCGTTTAAATTAATTATCAACGATAATAGAACATGGATGCCACTAAATGCAACCTAAAACAGTTGACATTGCAAACTCTCACTCATTTCAAACTCCCAACATTTTCATTATTTATACTCCCTTCTCACACATGCTTTCTCACAGCAACAACAACAACAAAAAAACATCCTCAAAATGAGTCTTAGGTGTTTCACTTTCTCTCTGTTAATTTTCCTTATCACATTCACTTTCCACGCGGCGAGTGGCAGTTATATTCCAAACAAAAAACATTCGAGTTACCGCAGCTTCCCGAACCAATTTCTGATTCCTCAGAACATTGCTCGGGCCGCGGTGGGGTTACATCCCTTAATATGGGACGAAAAGCTAACTGATTACGCGCAATGGTACGCGAACGAGCGGCGTAATGACTGCGCGTTGGAGCATTCCAACGGGCCCTACGGCGAGAACATTTTCTGGGGGAGTGGTGTTGGATGGAACCCAGCACAAGCAGTGAGTGCTTGGGTTGATGAGAAACAGTATTACAACTATTGGCATAACTCCTGTGCTGGTGGAGAAATGTGTGGACATTACACACAGGTTGTGTGGGGTGATACAAAGAGAGTTGGATGTGCCAGTGTTGTTTGTTCTGAAGGGAAAGGTACTTTTATGACATGTAACTATGATCCTCCTGGGAATTACTATGGAGAGAAACCTTATTGAAAGGAAATGATTGTTGGAGAAAGAATTGAGCAGACACAGCTCAATAATGTTGTTGTCATCATTTAGGTTTAGAGGCTTATCTTCTTTGTCTGTTGCTCTGTTTGACATGTGGTGTTATTGATTGTATATTGTCTCTTTTGTTGAATTGTTTAGCTCTTCTGTATTTCTGTTTTTATTGCTGGCTTAATGGAGTATAGATAATTATTAATGTACTTGAATGTGTCTGATTTTGTCAGTTTGACCATTTTTTTCCTTTCTAATTTGGTAGTGGAGAGTAAAAATAGTAATTAAATAGTTTAAATGAATCTTTTAATGGAAAGGAATGAATAACCTAAATAGTACTCCCTCTGTCTTAAAATAAGAGTCTTTTTAGCTAAAAAATTTTGGATCAAAATAAAAGTCATTTTACGTTTTCAATGCAGCAATCATTAATTTTTACCAACTTTACCCCTAATAATTATTATCTACACAACTTTTAAGACAGTACATCACATTACACCTTTATGACAATCAATGGTAATTAAGGGTAATTTTGTAAAATTGTTATATTTAATTAGTCAATCATTACTTTTCTTAATCTATGTGAAACAACCTTAAAAGACTTTCATTTTGAGATGGAGAGAGTAATAAAATTGTTCTACTTGTTTGTGTATGAAGATATTTGAATATAAATATTTATTTGAATATCTATCCATATTGGTTAGAGATAAAGTCTTGAAAGATTATATATAAACTAACACCTACAAATTAGTTTTGTAAGGATGAGTTAGGTCAAATTTTAATATGGTATCAAAATTATCGATTGGGCCTTGAGATGTCTGCCGTTTAAATTCACGCTCCAAACCCAAAAAGAGTGTTGAACATGAGGGGTGTATTAGGAAATTTCAGTCTTTGGGGACTTTTGACTTCTTTATGAAGGTGAGAAAAATACACAAGAGGGAGGGGGTTGAATTGTGTATGTTAATTCTTTTTAACTTCTGAATATCAACTTCAGAATCTGAACAAGTTCAGAGTCTGATCAGAAATGTTAGTCGCGAAATAAATAGCAATCAGAAGCAAGAAGTAAAGAAACACACAGAGTTATACTAGTTTCTCTCATAAACTGAGAGTAATCCAGTCCCCTTGTTCAACACGAGAATTTCACTATAATTAAACTGATTACACTTTCCTCAAGCAAACTAGCAAGAGACTTCAACTGCTCAATCACACTAAAAAGAGACTTCCGCTCAAGCAACCTAGTAAGAGACTTATGCTCAAGCACACAAGTAAGAGACTTCCACTAGTCAAGCAAACCAGCGAGAAACTTCCATTACTCAAGCAAACTAGCAAGAGATTTTCTCTGCTTTAAGTAAATAGTTTAGTAGAAAAGATAACAACTATACTTAATGTTCAATCAGAGGTATAGAAGTAATACAACAACCACAAAGGCTCTTAACACTTAAGATTTCTAAGATATACAAAGATAAAAAATCTTAAGAACTTATGCAATAAACAGTTAGAAAACTTTAGCTCAAAGTTATGCTCAATGTTGTTATATTGTATTTTTGTAACATTCTTTCAAATCTTCAACTCCCTTTTGTCATCAACAAAAAGTGAATTAAAACATGTCAGCATAGAGAGTAAAAAATATATAGAACAAAAAAATTTGAGGAAAATTTAAATTCTGATAAAAAAACTAAAGAATAATTTTTGCACTTCCCAAAAGTTTAATCACGTTTTTCAAAAGAGAGAAATGGCTGGATTGGGTGAAAAAATCTATTTGCTTCTAAAGACTGTCAGACACGTCATTCAGGAATTGCAACCATCGGAAGTAATCATCGCAACAAAGAGCTAAAGTATCAAGTATTAAATATCATAGATGTTTAATCTTCCATAAGCAACGTATGAGACACTCAAGTTCCTCTATAAGATCATGAGTCTGTAGTATGGAATCCCACATCTTCATCCAACTCCTTTTCTTATTAACAACATGAAATCTCCTTATGAAGTTACCAAAGTCCTTCTCTCTACTTAGACCATTGTGATGAAGGAAACCGACACCACCATGGAGCACCGACACCTGAGAAGTGAGGAAGCCTAGCATTCTGGGTCAAACACTATCAAGGAGGCACTCAAGGTGAGGAAGACTTCAAAGAAGAAGAAGAAGAAACTCAGGAAGAAAAAGAAGAAAAAGATGCCAAATAAACTCGTTTATTTTGACTCTGATGAAGATGAGGAGGAGCCGAATATATGATGGGAGATTGTTTTCATTGTTAGAAGATATACCGATGATTTAGATAAGATAATGTAGAACAATCATCTTATACTCTCTTCTCAAGTTTAATGAAATAAAATTTGTGAGTGGTATCTACAAATTCAACCGGGTTTTTAATGATGTCAAACAAGGTAGTATATCATAGCGTTTTTGTATATTGGACGGTGTCAACCTAAATTTAGATGTGCATTTGTCATTTTAGCCTTAGGATGCATAAAAATAATATATTTGAACAAGTTTGATAGGTCTTAGGCATGTCATACACATCAAAAATCAAGTTTTGTGTGTCAACATAACAACACAGGCCGGCCTATACGAGTTCAGGTCGACCTATGGAAGCCTTGGCTTTGGTACAGGTCGGCACATCCAAGTTATAGGTCGGCTCCCATGCTCCAAGAACGAAGCATGTAGGCTTTACCCACAGGTCGCCTATCAGGTTGCCTTACAGACCGACCTGAACACCTTCTTAGGCCGACCTATGACCTTCACAGACCGACCTATGCAAATTCAAAATTGAAAAATTCTTTTTGCATCTTATTTTTCTTGCATTCTCTTTGCCTATTCTCACACATACCTATATATACTTATACATGCACCTTCTTCTAGTTTAACAAGGTTTTTTAGAGAGTAAAAACCTAAACGAAACCAGATTACAAAGTTGTCCATCATCTTTATCCCTTCTTCTATGCATACACATAATTAAACTACACATAATCATTTTTCGATTGGGTGGCCATCTAGATTAGGGTTGATATCGTCCAATTAGGTTTGGTGTAACCGAGAATATTGGGTTGGGAACTTTGTGTGTTTCAAATAAGAAAACCAAGGTGGGGTTTTCCTTCAAGATCGGTGTGATTTGAAGGTTTTAGGAAAGATCACATCAATACAGATTCGACCGAGTGAAGGCCTTGGGACAAGGTGGTTTCCTTACAAGGGAGTAGCGTGAGACGGTGAATTGTGTTCGGGAAACTTGGTTTTCAACAATTTGCATTCTCAGGATAATCGGAGGATTGTAGCCGCATTATTGGTCACTTGATCAAGCTTTAATCAAGGGTTTAGAGGTGCAAGAATCAACACAAATCATAGGGATTTTGGGGTTTAAGTTCTTCATCTCTTGTATAAACATTTTTGCAAATGAAATTCTGGTAGAAGATCTCAGATGTCCTGAGAGATGTCGAGACACTTGATCTCTGCTTCACACACAAGGATAATAAGGAGCAGAAAACACAGTGCAGAAAATAAACAAACACACAAATATTGTTAACCCAGTTCGGTGAACAACAACACCTACATCTGGGGGTTATCAAGCCAGGAATGAAATCCACTTGATAGTATTAATTCTAAGCTAAACACCTCCAATTTACTACTTATCACTTAATCACTACCCGTGCTTAATTTCTACCTAAGACACTTCCTAGGTATGAGACCCTTCTCAATTTCTTTTCAATCATAGCAGTGAGAGAAATTACAACTCAATGTAAATAGTCCAGCTCTAGTATCAATAAGATACAAGAAAGGCTCACAAAATACAAACCCTTAACTCACTAGGCAACAATGTATTTTTCCACACCCTTTCCTAGGTTAAATCCATCCTATTTATAACCATAAACATGACTGGATTTGGGCTTCAAAAACGCAGCAATTTTGTTCCACTAAATCTGCAACTAATTCTCCTCTAGAATAGTTTCTTTAATCCTAAGTTTCCTAAAGTGTCTCCACACTTAGAAACAGCATCTTCGAATTATACTCAGAATCACTGATTCCTCAATCTTGGACGCCCCCTAGGAAAAATAATTAGTCCCAGAATAATCTGAAATCTAGAATTAAAAATAACAAAAATAAAAACTGAAAAGTAACAGACAAAGATGTTGAATCATCATGATAGGACATCTTGTCCAACATCTTGATCTTCAGTTAGTTCTTCATGTTAGGACATCTTGTAAAACATCTTGTTGTCAAGTTAGTTTTTACCAAAATTGATGCCAACCTCAAAGGCTTGGACTCATCAATCTCCCCTTTTGGCATATTTTGGCTAAAACTAACTAAATGAAACTTGCATACAGAAAAACATAGTTTGAGGCCAAAAGCCAAAACATCTGAACATCAGCAGCAGAAAAACTACAGCCTCCCCCTCAATCAGTTTTTTCTTCTGCAAGCAACAGATTAGCACACTCCCCCTCAGTGGCAACAGCAGCAGACAGTGGTTAACAATGGTTAGTAAAGTTAGTAATACTCCCCCTTTTTAGCCATAATATGAAAAAGGCAGTTAAACTAGCTAAATAACCAAGCAATAACATAAAGTATTAGAGTACAAAATAAGCATATAAAGTGCCAAAAAAATATCCTGGGCATCGAGCCCTTACATAACCACAAAAATAAAAAGAAGACAACATTCAAATGTCATCTTCAGTTTCCTCATTATCCTCTTCCTCTTCTCCATGATCATCATCAGCCTCATCTTCAGCATCATCATCAGTATCCACCTCATTATTTCCAGCTGCATTCTTCTCAGCATCATTAGTGTCAACTTCAGTCCCCTTGTCTTGCTCAGTTGTCAAGGCCTGTATTAACTGCTCCAGTTTAGCCTTCCTTGTTGTACTTGACTTGATGATGGCATCAAGATCCTTGCAGGTTTCCTTCAGTTGTGCAATGGTATCTTCCTTTGAAGTTCCAAGAACAGAAGTTGATGTAGATGTTAAAATAATATCTCGAACATGACTCCCTGCAAACAACTTATAATGCAATGTCAAGGGAGAATCCCTTTTCATTGCATAATCTGCAGTTACGAGAATTCCAGGGTACTGCTCCAGAATATGCCACAAATGAGGGAAGGAAAGCATATAGGCAACTTATTAGCAGTGGATGAAGCTTACTTCAAAACTTGGTCAAAGATATAAGTCCCAAAATCAAACTTTCTTCATTTACCAACAATGTATATGAATTTTCCTAACCCAGCAAATATGGTTGAAGTATGATTGGTAGATACCCAGTTGACAATACCAATTCTATGCAGAATTGCATACTTCACACTGAGTTTCCCAGCTGAAAGCTTCCCTTTGCTTGGCCAATGCTTCACAGAATTGCAGGTGATCTCCTGACACACCTGATCATCAGTATCTTCACACTCAGGTTAAGGGTCTGCTGATCTTCTCAAAAACTTGTTGATCATAGTGGAGGAAAATGTCACAAAATTTTCTCTAACATACACTTTCATGTAGTCTTCACTGGTTGCATCATTACATCCTTCGGGAATGTTCACTATAAATTCTTTGACCAGCTTTTCATAGCAGGACCCGAATTTAGTGACTGTCTTCATCAGGTCTGCAGCTTCAATTAGCTTCAACACCTCTTGGCATTCTAGGGCATTCTTCCCTAGTTCTCTTTCCAAATATACTCTTCTTTTAAACACATATGGCCATCTCTCCATGTTTTCAGGAGCATGGAAGGAGACGTTGTCCAAGGGGGCTTTAGGAAGAGCATCGACTCTTTTCTTAGAAGCTGGCTTCTTAACATGCATGATGTCCTGGACATCTTCAGTAACATCATAGTCTGACTCAGTATCAGACTCAACCTTTCTCTTTTTAGATACAATAGCAACCTTGCTCCAAGGTTTATGTGGTCCAACCATAGGTTTCTTAGCTATCCTGGTAGGAGTGTTTTCAACAGCAACATCTTTACCTTTTCTACTCTTTAATCTCTTGGCCACACCCGAGTGGAGGCTCTTGGCAATGATTTCATCATCAGAAGGCAAGTCATCAACATTGATAACTTGATCAACAGTCTTACCAATAGTACCTTCAGATGTCTGTTCCTTAGATTCTTCTACAGATGGGGATGTTCCACCATCTGCTTCGACATTTTTTACAACAGAGTCAGCAAGGGTGTGCAGGTTCCCTTCATACCGTTCATGATCATTCCCTTCAACATTCTCCTCAGCCACTACTTCTGGTTCAACAACAGGGGCAGAGGTAGTGGGAAGAATCTGAGCCAAGGGTCTAGTAATTCCAGCAACATTCACCCGACCCCTTAGATTTAGTACCTGGGCCACTATTGTTCCGATCCTCTTATCCATGTCAAAAATTTATTTTTCTGTCCTAGGGTTAGAAAAAGCACCAGAGGTATTTGAAGGATTACCTGTAGGAATGTTCTTAGATCTTCTTACAGCAAGTTTATCCGGCTTACATGGCACCACAGCCAAGGGGACAACATCTATGGCATCTTCAACAGACAACTTCTCAGACCTATCCTTAGCCGCTGATGAAGAAACTTTTTCTTTCTTTGCTATTTCTCTAGAAGAATGTTGTTGAGACCTCTTGTAACACTTGAAAGCAGGATTTGGTTTTTCTTCGAACAGGAGTATGAAGCAATTTGTGAGAGATAATGCAGTATGGAGAAGACATACGCAAGAACGATTTAGGTAAATTTGAAATGATTGTTTTTGAAACCATACATACCCTTGAATAGAGTTCCCACAAATTAATTTTTTTATTCCCTCAAGCAAGCAAAACCCTAATTTTCCCCTCAACATCTTGACCTGATTACCAATGAGGTTCAAGTTGTCACAGGATGATATCACGACATCTTATGCGACATCATGTCAAATCAGCACATGTCTCAATCCTATAAATTGAGAGCAACTATCCCCTATTTCTATTCCTTCAGTTTCTGTGATTGAGTCATCAGTGACAGCATAAGCGCACCTTTTTCCTTCAAAATCATCAACAATAGAGCCCCTATGAAGAAGGTCCTAAATCCTTGAGATAGTCTAATGTTGCAACTTCTTGTGTGACATCTTAGTTAACTTCCCAATCTGCCATTCAATGTTCAGATCTGAGGCAGGTTTCTGATGCTTTCCATTATCTTTATTTGACATTGATGAGCACTCTGTCTGTAAAGAAGTCCATACATAGCAATTATTTTTTGATCTGGCACCCTTCATGATAACTTTATTTTTATCATTCATAACTAGACATTCAGATTTGGTAAAGTTGACCTTTAGACCTTGGTCAAAAAATTGACTAATACTAATCAAATTAGCAGCCAGTCCCTTGACAAGCAGCACATTATCATGTCTAGTTTGCCCGGGCATGGGATTCTATATCCACCAAAAAGTTCTTGACACCAGTCATGTGTCTCGAACAACCACTATCAAAGTACCACTTCTCTTCAGCAGAGCCTCTTAGAAAAGAATGAGCTATTAGGGCCACAGACTCATTCTTGGGACTCCACTTCTTTCCTGCTTTAACAGCTTGCATCTTTCTGGATTGAGAACCAGACTTAGGATAACCATGTAACTTGTAGTAGTAAGGTTTAATATGGTCGTACTTACCACAATGATGATATTTCCAGTCTTGCTTCTTTTTTTCTGAAGTATCTTTCTGATGTCTATGCTGATGTTGAGACATCCCTTTAGACATCTTCTGATTCTGTCTCCTTTTAGACTGAGCAGAACTAGATTCTGGCTCCTTTCTTTTGCTCATCACAACTTGGTCATTGTAACCAAGTCGTCTGATATCTCCAGCATCCCTCCCAAATTGAAGGATCTCATCTAGCACATCAGAATTGCTATTGAGCATTCTAACAATTTTGGTTATATTGTCAAGTTTGGAGGTGATCAATACAACTTCCTCCTTTAGATCAGATATGATGTCAAGGTGCTTCAATATTTCAGCCTCAAGACGCATAATAACTGTAACGCCCCAGTTTTAGTATTTTTATTTAAGTGAGTCGTTTTTTATTATTTTATTATTATTTTATTTTATTTTCGACTTTTATTTAGAAAAATGTTATTTTTCAATGTTGTGATGTTTCATCGCGTTTTGAGAGCGTTTGCGAGATATTTGAGTGTATGGGTATTTTGGTCTTGTTGGGTGGCTAGATATTTTGATTTTTGTATAAAAATAGAAAAGTAGTAAGAAAGAGAGAAAAGAAAGAAAAACAGAAAAATAGAGAGAAAGAGGAGAAGAAAAGAAAAGAAGAGAAAGAGAAGAAGAAAAAGAGGAAAGCTAGGAATCAAAGAAAACAACTTCTAGGAATCGGTTTAATCGGGTAAGGGTGTGAAATATTGTTATCCTAACTTTGTGTATGATTATGTATGTGTTTTGTGTGGATGTTTTGGTTGGTTTTCCATATGTTTCCGTTTATGCCGTATTTGACGAAATCGATAGAAACCGATGTTTTTACAGTCGGAAAGTCGTATAAATACACGTGTTGGTTGGTTATATGTATGTGAGCTGTTGTTTAAAGTTTCATGAAGTTTGGTTATGTTTCGGTTAGTTTTCGATATGTTTCCGTTGTTGTTTCCGTTTATGTCGAATTGTAGGAAATCGATAGAAACCGATGTTTTCACGGTTAGAATTCGAAATAAATTACGTAGTTGTATCGAGTAAGGTTAGGTCGTCGTATAGCGTGCTTTTTATTCGATTTGATGATGTTTGAAAAATCTGGTTTTTGAAAGGTGGAAATTTAATCGAAAAATCGAACGTCGTAGAAATTTCCTTTATGTGTTCTAAATTGTTCTTATGTATTTGGTGGTTGCGCGTATATGTTTGTTTCGGTGAAAATGTTCGATTTAGTCGAGTTTTCGGCATTCGGGAAAAAATGACAGCAAGGGTGTAATTTGAGAAATCTGGTTTTTGAGAAAAAAACAGGGCTATGCATCGATACATAACAGCTATGTATCGATACGAAATGGTTATGTATCGATACATAACCCTTATGCATCGATACATACTGTAGAAATTTGAGAAAACAGCATTTTCACTACAGCATGTGTCGACACATGCGTGCTATGTATCGATACATGTGGCCTTTTTGTATCGATACATAAGCCTATGTATTGATACATACTGTGCTGAACCAGAAAATTCTGGTTTGTCGGGGAAACTTCGGAAATTCATAACTCTTGAACCGTAAGTCGGTTTTGACCCCCGTTCGAAGCGTTGGGAAGATAACGAGATGTTCTTTCTAGGAAAAATGGTTTTGAGGTCTGAAATTGGTCCAATTGGAACAGTATTTTCAAAACGTTTCGTTGTGTCCGGCCTCCGGTTTATGTTTTTGCGTTATTTTGAAATATTCATATCTTCTTCGTTGTTTATCCGATTTAAGTGTTCTTTATATGGATGTGAAGCTAAAAATATGTCCTATGATTTGGTGAAGAAAAATATTATTTTTAGCCGACTTTTAACCGACTTTTCCGGTAAACCGTAAATCGAATTGTTTGGTTATTTGTGAAAACGTTCGGTTGCCGTTTGGCACAATTGATGTGAATGTATGTGGATTGTGTGTGATGTGTGCATAATTGATGTGTATTATGCTATGTGCTGTTGTGTGATGAAAATGCTTGTGATGATATTTTGTGATGATGGTTTGTGGCCTTATGGCAATAATTGTGTTTATGTGAATTGAATTACAATGCATGAAAAATAACAATATGGGTCACATGGTTGTATATGGAGGATTGTATATGTTGTTATACAATTAATGTATGTGATATGTATGAGATAAATGCATGACTATATTGTGAATAAGTATGTATTTCAAGAGTGTCATGAGTCATGTTGTATGTGAAGTATCATGATGTGCATTCTTGTGTTATGGGATTCTAAGTTGAATCCGTTGTAACATTGTAAGCCTTTTGAGGGGCGATGATTACAAATAATTGTAAGCCTTTTAAGGGGCGGGAGCAATATGATTGTAAGCCTTTTAAGGGGCGGGAGCAATCGGATTATAAGCCTTTTGAGGGGCGAGAGCAATCCATAAACATTGTAAGCCTTTGAGAGGTGGTAGCAATGGGGAACATCGTAGGCCCGACGGGGAGTTACACTAAGTAACGAGCAATGGTTCCAATAAGTTCTTCAATTGAACTTGAGATAATGAGTCGGTACCGCATTGCATCTGTATAGAGTCGTGAGTCGGTCTCTATGAGTTGCATTTGTCATCATTGTATTTGTGCTTTGATGAATGAACATATATATGTATATGTGATGTGGAATGAATAGAATTGTACAGGTGTGCATTGTTGGATAGACATAATATGTATGTTTATGTGAAATGATGATAATTGTATCTTTGTAATGATACATTGGTGAATAAACCTGTATGGTGTTTATGTTGGATAAATGGTGATGAATTGATATGTATTGGTGATACATGTATTTGAGCATGAATGGATATGCCTATGTGATTGATGTGTAAATTACGGATTGTTATGCCGTGTAATTGATTTATGTTATATGCTTGAATTGTTAAATATACATTTTGATGTATATGCGTGAATGGCGAGAAGGTGATATATGTGTATTATATGTTGAGATATATAATTATATGCAAAGTTATTATGATAATATTTCTCACCCTTCTGTCGTTTTATGATGCTCTACGAGGCATTGCAGATTAGGTATGCTGGTGGTCTTTGGTGAAGCGTGTCTTTATTTCTTTTTGGTCGTCTGGCTCTGATATGTAGCATCGGGTAGCTAGGATGCTTTTGTTTTCCTTTTTGGTGATGCATTTGCTTATGTATCTGGCTGATGATTTTGTGTATATAACATGACCGATGTTGATGAACCATACTGTTTGGTATATGAATATATATATATATGATTTATATATATGGTTGATGTTTATCAATGTTTAGATGTTCCGCTTTTATTCTAAACATTTGAGATGTGGGTGAAAGGACTCAGATCCTTGATTGATTAGTTACCCCACTGTTGCATATCTTGTGAGCAGGTGTTGTATGTTTTTAATTTCATGCATAATGTGACATTCTCCTTTTATGCCGTAGTTGCAATTATACTCTGATAAAATTTTCAATACGTGCCTAAATGATTTAATGGATTATTTGGGGGTATAGAAAGGGGTGTTACATTAAGTGGTATCAGAGCCAGTGTTGAGTCAGTCGTGTCTGTCTCGTTGTTGTGTTGGTTGAACTGTTGTTTAACCTTTGTTGTTATTTTCGGGAATGATCAGAATATGGCTGGTAGAAACGATAATGCGATGGCTGCTGCTATGGAAGCAATGGCTAGGGCGGTGCAGGGTGCGCCGAATGTAAGTGCTAATGAAGAGTTCAGGAAGAATCAACCCCCGGTTTTCAAAGGAAGATTTGATCCCGATGGTGCTCAATTTTGGCTGAAAGAGATTGAAAGAATCTTCAGAGTCATGGACTGTGCGGAAGAGAATAAGGTGAGGCTTGGATCTCACATGCTGAGGGAAGAAGCCGACGATTGGTGGGTCGGTATGCGTGAAATTCTTGAGGTGGATAATGAAGAGATAACTTGGGAATTGTTTCGTACTGAGTTTTTGGTAAAGTATTACCCTGAGAGTGTTAAAGGGAAGAAAGAGATAGAATTCCTGGAGCTGAAACAAGGTAGTATGTCAGTGGTGGAATATACTGCTAGGTTTGTTGAGTTGGTTCAGTTTCATCCTCATTATGCTGCCGTTACTGCTGAGTTCTCAAAGTGTATTAAGTATGAGAACGGTTTGCGTCCTGAGATTAAGCAAGCTGTGGGATATTAGAGGATTAGAACGTTTTCTGATTTGACTTAATGTTGTAGAATTTTTTAGGAAGATAGCAAGGCTCGTTCTACACATTACAAGAGTGTGAATGAGAGTAAGAGTAAGCAACAAGCTAGGAGTGGACCTTATGTGACACCGGCTGATAAGGGCAAGCATAAGGGAAACTTTGATAGGAAAAATGGCGGAGGAGGTTCCGGTTCTATGAAATGTTTCAATTGTGGTGGAATGGGTCATAAAGTGATTGAGTGTAGGAAGGCCGTTGGGAGGTGTTCCAACTGTGGAGGTCTTGGGCATGTTGCTACTGATTGTAGAAGAACTATGATGAAATGCTTTAATTGTGGAGAAGTGGGTCACATTAGTACTAATTGTACTAAGCCGAAACAAGCTCAGGCGGGCGGAAAAGTGTTTGCATTGGCAGGGTCAGACACTACTAGTGCGGATCGTTGATTAAAGGTATATGTCTTATTAATAGTACCCTTTTGTTGCTATTATTGTTTTGGGAGCGACTCATTTGTTTATTTCCTATGAGTGCGCTAAGTGTTTGAATTTGTTTATGACTGCTTCGGGGTCGGTAACTACGTCTTTGGTGTGTGTAAGTTGTTCTTTGACCATGTATGGTAAAGACTTCATTATGGATTTAGTGTTTTTGTCGGTGTTGTTTATTCCTTAGTACGTGATAGGTGTGTGGAACACTATCAGTGCTCTCTGGTTTTTCTAGTCCTTTGTCTTCAGGATTGAGAATGAGATAAGTGGGGGAGAAGCTGGCACTTCTCCATGTTGCTTCAGGTGTAGAGCGTTGGCTCAGTGTGTATGTATTGCAAGGGTTTAAGTGTGGTTTCTGGTTAAGAGAAGGAATGGTGTATGGATTATGGATAATGGTATAAGGTGACGATAGAGGATAAGTATTCATTTTCGGGATTACGTAACTGTAATGGGTTGGTTGAGTTTGATTAGAACCACAATTGTTGGAATGTTTGATAAGCATTGTGATGGTTTGAGTAGAGGTTTCGAAGTTAGTTAAAGGTGATTGGAAACTTTTTGGATTTTGTTGGTTATTATCGAAGGATATGGAAGGTTTTTCCAAGATTAGCGTTTTGTGACTTCAGTTGGCTTGCAAAGGTGAAGTCGATTGTTTGGGATGCATCTTTGATGAGGATAGTTGGTGTGTTGATATGAGAGGGTAAAGTTGTGGCTTGTGTTTTTTCGACATTCGAGGATTCATGAAAGGATCAGTATTATTGTGGAAATTGGAATTGTTGACGGTTGTATTATGTTGGAATACAGGAAGTATTATCTGTATGATTCTAGATTTGAAATGTTTGGTATTCTGGTTTTCTTGATGTTGTTGAGACCTTGTCGTGTCTTGGAACTTTATGTTCTTGCTGGTGTTGTTGCCTCGTTTCCATTGTGTTGGTTCGAGTGAGGGTAGCTAATTCCTGTGTGAGGAATTAGAGGTGAGTTACCTACGGTGAGGGTAACGATCTTGTTGTGTTCTGAGTATTCTTTGAGTTGTAAGTTGGTCGTCAAGTGCATTGTATGGCCTTTGCAGCTTGTCGTTGTTGTGTCGTTGTGTTTGCAGTTAGCAAGGTGGTTTGTCAGTTGTGTTGTTTGTGGTGTGCCGTTTGGTAGGCCTGTTGTTTGTTGGTCGGATGCGAAAGACGTGTCCGAAGTTGTTCGTCTCGGTAATATTTTCGAGGACGAAAATTTCCAAGTGGGGGAGTGTTGTAACGCCCCAGTTTTAGTATTTTTATTTAAGTGAGTCGTTTTTGATTATTTTATTATTATTTTATTTTATTTTCGACTTTTATTTAGAAAAATGTTATTTTTCAATGTTGTGATGTTTCATCGCGTTTTGAGAGCGTTTGCGAGATATTTGAGTGTAGGGGTATTTTGGTCTTGTTGGGTGGCTAGATATTTTGATTTTTGTATAAAAATAGAAAAGTAGTAAGAAAGAGAGAAAAGAAAGAAAAACAGAAAAATAGAGAGAAAGAGGAGAAGAAAAGAAAAGAAGAGAAAGAGAAGAAGAAAAAGAGGAAAGCTAGGAATCAAAGAAAACAACTTCTAGGAATCGGTTTAATCGGGTAAGGGTGTGAAATATTGTTATCCTAACTTTGTGTATGATTATGTATGTGTTTTGTGTGGATGTTTTGGTTGGTTTTCCATATGTTTCCGTTTATGCCGTATTTGACGAAATCGATAGAAACCGATGTTTTTACGGTCGGAAAGTCGTATAAATACACGTGTTGGTTGGTTATATGTATGTGAGCTGCTGTTTAAAGTTTCATGAAGTTTGGTTATGTTTCGGTTAGTTTTCGGTATGTTTCCGTTGTTGTTTCCGTTTAGGTCGAATTGTAGGAAATCGATAGAAACCGATGTTTTCACGGTTAGAATTCGAAATAAATTACGTAGTTGTATCGAGTAAGGTTAGGTCGTCGTATAGCGTGCTTTTTATTCGATTTGATGATGTTTGAAAAATCTGGTTTTTGAAAGGTGGAAATTTAATCGAAAAATCGTACGTCGTAGAAATTTCCTTTATGTGTTCTAAATTGTTCTTATGTATTTGGTGGTTGCGCGTATATGTTTGTTTCGGTGAAAATGTTCGATTTAGTCGAGTTTTCGGCATTCGAGAAAAAATGACAGCAAGGGTGTAATTTGAGAAATCTGGTTTTTGAGAAAAAAACAGGGCTATGCATCGATACATAACAGCTATGTATCGATACGAAATGGTTATGTATCGATACATAACCCTTATGCATCGATACATACTGTAGAAATTTGGGAAAACAGCATTTTCACTACAGCATGTGTCGACACATGCGTGCTATGTATCGATACATGTGGCCTTTTTGTATCGATACATAAGCCTATGTATTGATACATACTGTGCTGAACCAGAAAATTCTGGTTTGTCGGGGAAACTTCGGAAATTCATAACTCTTGAACCGTAAGTCGGTTTTGACCCCCGTTCGAAGCGTTGGGAAGCTAACGAGATGTTCTTTCTAGGAAAAATGGTTTTGAGGTCTGAACTTGGTCCAATCGGAACAGTATTTTCGAAACGTTTCGTTGTGTCCGGCCTCCGGTTTATGTTTTTGCGTTATTTTGAAATATTCATATCTTCTTCGTTGTTTATCCGATTTAAGTGTTCTTTATATGGATGTGAAGCTAAAAATATGTCCTATGATTTGGTGAAGAAAAATATTATTTTTAGCCGACTTTTAACCGACTTTTCCGGTAAACCGTAAATCGAATTGTTTGGTTATTTGTGAAAACGTTCGGTTGCCGTTTGGCACAATTGATGTGAATGTATGTGGATTGTGTGTGATGTGTGCATAATTGATGTGTATTATGCTATGTGATATTGTGTGATGAAAATGCTTGTGATGATATGTTGTGATGATGGTTTGTGGCCTTATGGCAATAATTGTGTTGATGTGAATTGAATTACAATGCATGAAAAATAACAATATGGGTCACATGGTTGTATATGGAGGATTGTATATGTTGTTATACAATTAATGTATGTGATATGTATGAGATAAATGCATGACTATATTGTGAATAAGTATGTATTTCAAGAGTGTCATGAGTCATGTTGTATGTGAAGTATCATGATGTGCATTCTTGTGTTGTGGGATTCTAAGTTGAATCCGTTGTAACATTGTAAGCCTTTTGAGGGACGATGATTACAAATAATTGTAAGCCTTTTAAGGGGAGGGAGCAATATGATTGTAAGCCTTTTAAGGGGCGGGAGCAATCGGATTGTAAGCCTTTTGAGGGGCGAGAGCAATCCATAAACATTGTAAGCCTTTGAGAGGTGGTAGCAATGGGGAACATCGTAGGCCCGACGGGGAGTTACACTAAGTAACGAGCAATGGTTCCAATAAGTTCTTCAATTGAACTTGAGATAATGAGTCGGTACCGCATTGCATCTGTATAGAGTCGTGAGTCGGTCTCTATGAGTTGCATTTGTCATCATTGTATTTGTGCTTTGATGAATGAACATATATATGTATATGTGATGTGGAATGAATAGAATTGTACAGGTGTGCATTGTTGGATAGACATAATATGTATGTTTATGTGAAATGATGATAATTGTATCTTTGTAATGATACATTGGTGAATAAACCTGTATGGTGTTTATGTTGGATAAATGGTGATGAATTGATATGTATTGGTGATACATGTATTTGAGCATGAATGGATATGCCTATGTGATTGATGTGTTAATTACGGATTGTTATGCCGTGTAATTGATTTATGTTATATGCTTGAATTGTTAAATATACATTTTGATGTATATGCGTGAATGGCGAGAAGGTGATATATGTGTATTATATGTTGAGATATATAATTATATGCAAAGTTATTATGATAATATTTCTCACCCTTCTGCCGTTTTATGATGCTCTACGAGGCATTGCAGATTAGGTATGCTGGTGGTCTTTGGTGAAGCGTGTCTTTATTTCTTTTTGGTCGTCTGGCTCTGATATGTAGCGTCGGGTAGCTAGGATGCTTTTGTTTTCCTTTTTGGTGATGCATTTGCTTATGTATCTGGCTGATGATTTTGTGTATATAACATGACCGATGTTGATGAACCATACTGTTTGGTATATGAATATATATATATATATATATATATATATATATATATATATATGGTTGATGTTTATCAGTGTTTAGATGTTCCGCTTTTATTCTAAACATTTGAGATGTGGGTGAAAGGACTCAGATCCTTGATTGATTAGTTACCCCACTGTTGCATATCTTGTGAGCAGGTGTTGTATGTTTTTAATTTCATGCATAATGTGACATTCTCCTTTTATGCCGTAGTTGCAATTATACTCTGATAAAATTTTCAATACGTGCCTAAATGATTTAATGGATTATTTGGGGGTATAGAAAGGGGTGTTACAATAACACTATGTTGATTCTCTCCTAGCTGACAAACTTCTGCACTTCTGGTACACAGCTCCTTGTAGGAGTTGACCAGATCATTATATGTGAGTCCTCCAATATCTGATTCTACATCAGAGTTAAATACCCCTGTAAGAGCATAAATCTGTTTAGGTGATTATCCTTCAGTTGCAGAATCATTTTCAGACCAAGATGTAGATAAGCTTTTCTTTTCTTTCTTGAGAAAAGTAGGACACTCAGATTTAATGTGTCCAAAACCCTCGCATTCATATCACTTGATTCCTTTCCCTTTGCCAGCTTTCTCTTCATTTTTGGACTTTCTTCCAAAATCCTTCCTTTTGTTTTTGTTAGATGACTGAGTTTTGATATTTGCTCTTGACTCCCCTTCCATTCTCTTTAGTAATTGATTGTACTGTTTTCCAAGAAGCACAACAGCCTTAGACAATTCTTCCTTGGAATTTGTCTTACCTTCATCTTGATTAGACACCAAGGCTAAGCTTTTCTTTTTCTCAGTTTTCTCACTTAAAACCATTTCAAAAGTTTGTAGAGAACCCATGAGTTCATCTACCTTCAGGGTACTTATATCTTGAGCTTCTTCGATGGCTGTCACCTTCATGTCAAACTTCTTAGGAAGAGATCTTAGGATTTTCTGGACCAGCTTAGCTTCTGGAATCTTTTCTCCAAGATCACTTGAAGTGTTAGCAATATCAACAATGTTCATATGAAAGTCTTGAATACTTTCATCCTTCTTCATCCTCAAGTTCTCAAACTTGGTGGTGAGAAGTTGAAGTCTTGAGGATTTCACCCTAGAATTTCCTTCATACGCAATCTTCAAAATCTCCCAAGCATCCTTGGCAACAATACAATTTTTTATCAACCTGAAGATGTTCTTGTCAACACCATTGAACAAGGCATTCAAAGCTTGGGAGTTACCTTGAGCAAACTTATCATCTTCATCATCCCAGTCTTCCTCAGGTTTTAACTCATCAGTGATCTTCCTATCCTTACCTTTGGCCTTTGGTGGGTCCCACCCTTTGACCACAGACTTCCAAGCTTTACCATCCATAAGCTTGATAAATGCCACCATGCGCACTTTCCAATATTCATAATTGGAACCATCAAGAATGGGTGGTCTATTTAATATTCCTCCTTCTTTATCCATTGAACAAGAAAGTAACATCCTTGAATCTCATCCAGATGCAGAGCAGGATGCCTGCTCTGATACCAATTGAAATTCTGGTAGCAGATCTCAGATGTCCTGAGAGATGTTGAGACACTTGATCTCTGCTTCACACATAAGGATAATAAGGAGCAGAAAACACAGTGCAGAAAATAGACAAACATACAAAGATTGTTAACCCAGTTCGGTGAACAACAACACCTATGTTTAAAGGCTACCAAGCCAGGAATGAAATCCACTAGATAGTATTAATTCTAAGCTAAACACCTCTGGTTTACAACTTATCACTTAATCATTATTCGTGCTTAATTTCTACCTAAGAAACTTCCTAGGTATGAGACCCTTCTCAAGTCCCTTTCAATCACAACAGTGAGAGAAATTACAACTCAATGTAAACAGTCCAGCTCTAGTATCAACACGACACAAGAGAGGCTCACAAAATACAAACCCTAAACTCACTAGGCAACAATGTATTTTTCCACACCCTTTCCTAAGTTAAATCCATCTTATTTATAACCATAAACATGACTGGATTTGGGCTTCAAAAATGCAGCAATTTTGTTCCACAGAATCCGCAACTAATTCTCCTCTAGAATAGTTTCTTCAATCCTAAGTTTCCTAAAGTGTCTCCACAATTAGAAATAGCATCTTCGAATTATACTCAGAATCACTGATTCTTTAATCTTGGACGCCACCTAGGAAAAACAATTAGTCCCAGAATAATCTGAAATCTGGAATTAAAAATAAAAAAGTTAAAAACTGAAAAGTAACAGTCAAAGATTTCGAATCATCATGATAGGGCATCTTATCCAACATCTTGATCTTCAGTTAGTTCTTCATGTTAGGACATCTTGTCCAACATCTTGCTGTCAAGTTAGTTTTACCAAAATTGATGCCAACCTCAAAGGGCTTGGACTCGTCAGCAAAGTTAAAGTTAATTGCAAGTATCTCAGTTTGATTCGGATTGAGAGCAGGCGTAATCATAGCGAGGCCGATTGAGGAACTTCCTAAACAAATATTTGTGTCTCTTTATCGCTATAATTTTCTTTAACTGTTATTCTTGCAAATTATCGATTTCGTTGTTGTTTCGATTAATTCAATTGGAAATTGTTTTCAACTTTTTATAAATTGTTGTTGTTGTTGATATAATCACCATCACTTTGATTGTGATTAACTTTTTACTTCAACAAAATAAATCAAATTTCTAAACGTGATCAATCGCACACAAAGTGTTCGATAAATTGTTTGTGTGTATTTTAATCGCTTTGTGTTCATTGGAAATAAGCATTACAAATAGTTTTTCATTTGATTGACTTGTGACTTGATAATTGTTGAACGATTTGTATTCATTATCATTCCAAAAGGTTTACGTTATGCATATAGCTTTTCGATAGTAGGTTCGGTTAGACGATTTGATCCGGGTAGTTTTTCTGCTGCACTATATTCTTGAAAATAGATTTTTTGCCAAAAGTTTTTGGTTGTAAAATTTGTGATCTATTCACCCCTCTAGATAAAAGATATCGTCTAACAAGTGGTATCAAGAGCTCTGGTTCATTCCATGCTTGAGATATATTTCTTAGAAGTATGGCTACCGAACCTAAGGGTGCGTACAATAGAGCACCAATTTTCACCGGCGAAAATTATGGCTATTGGAAAGCTCATATGCGTATCCTTGTCAACTCTATTGACAAAGGTATATGGGAGGCTATCCAAAATGGTCCGAATGAAATAACTATGACCAATGTGGAGGGTGTTACCATATCAAAACCAGAAGCATAATGAGATGCTTATGATTGGAAATTGTGGTCACATGATTGGAAATCGAAAAACATTCTCACTTCCTGAAATTTATGCACGCAGATACCAGATGTCGAGACAAATGTCACAACATTGGGATCAAGATATCCTGATCACACAAGTAAATATGCAGAAACTTAAATGACAGAAAGATAAAATAACACCATTAGTTGTTAACCCAGTTCGGTGCCACTCACCTACATCTGGGGGCAACCAAGTGTCATACCCTAATTTTTTACCCCTAAGATGCCACCTCACTTAAAACATTTGCATAACATTCATCATTACATATGTGTGTGTGTCTTTATGCATCACTAACCCCTTTCCAAATACAAGATGTGTATGCTTGCTTGCTTTACAGGTTTGGTGGTCCCCCAAGGGCTCAAGCAGATGAATTATCAAGGGATGGGCATCATATTCAACATCTCAAGTCCCTTATTCATCCATGAAGATCAAGAGTTTCCCCTCATCAATAATTAAGTGCAAAGTTTCATCAAAATCAAGATCATCAAGCCTCAATATCCTCAGTGCACCAAAATTAGGGTTTTGATCCAATCAGGCTTACAGTTGACTTTTTCATCTTAGGATGACTCTATGCTTCAAGACATGTTTCAAGAACCTCAAATTAATCATATTAGTCCATTCATATGATTGGATTTATCCAAGGAGCTTGATTCATAAGCAATGCGAGAATTCAAATTCATCTGGTCCATAAACTAGAGTTTCTAATGAAAAGTCAACTGCACCTTTGACTTTTGACCAGTACATGATCTAGAGCCTTGGGACATGATTCAAGACACTCAAAAACACCTTTAGAGTCCATCCATGGTGTTCAATTAGCCCAAGTATTTGATTTCATTAAAGATCACAAAGTTCAAGTTCATCTGATGAAAAGTCAACCACTGATCAAAGTCAAGTTTGACTTTTAACTTTTTTGGTGAAACCTGGGTTCCTTAAGTCAAGAATGATGATAATGTGTGATTTTGATCATGATCAATCAATAGAAATCAAGAAATATGAGGTTACTTGTAAAAAGGGCAACCATGGAGAAATTGAAATTTTTCGAAGTCATGAAAAACAATGATTTTTGCTCATCTTGCCAAGGCCATAACTTCCAATCCAAGTAACCATTTTCTTTGCTCCAAAGACCAAATTGAAGAGCTCGTTACATACTACAACTTTGTTCTTCGGGGTGATTTCCCAAAAAATTCATGGATTGAGAGATATGAAGCCATGAAGTTTGAGGTTCAATACTTTTTGAATTTGAACATTTGGAGAAATTTTAGACAGAATTTGTCTTATGTTGGAGCCAATTTTAGGGCCATTTTTCTCCATCATCCACATTAATTCAAGACAAACCTTGAACATCAAACTTAAAGTATGTTTTATCAGCTTTCCAAAATGGCCAAGAACATCCATTTATCTTACTTGAACAAGAAGATATGATTTTCACAAGAGGCCTTGTTGAAACTGATTTCTCAAGGCAGATATGCTAAACATACTTGTGCTAGACGACTTGGATGACCTTGCTTGCTGCATTTCTTCACAAGATCAACAACAAAATCATCATTCCCCATGTGTTATGCAAGATCACAACAGAATTTTCAAAGTTCTATCCCTTGGCATGTGATAAAAATCATTCAAAAGCTAGGAAGTGAAGTTTTGTCCTCTAGCATTAAAGTGCAATAGTGAATTTGCCAAAAACCACCCCAGTCTATCCAAGAATGATCAAAACACCAAGGAATAAGATGCAATATGAGAGAATCAAGCTCAAAAGATCATAATTGGTAGCCATGTGAGAATGAAGGCTATGTACCTTGGCACTCAAGTAATAGATACATGACATCACCTATTGGATAATAGCATGTATCCTAATCCAAGTTTTTTCACAAATATCTGAGACAGTCTCCTATAAATAGGGCTCAATTTGATGATTCAAAACACACCAAAACATTGCAAAAAGCTTGTTTTCTAAGAAATCCTTCTCCATTCCAAAATTCAAAGTCCAAAGAAGTGAGAATTTGGAACTTTAACTCCAAGCAATCTCCAACCAAACCAAGCATCCAAACACTTCATATACATCATATAGAAGTGATCCAAAATTCACCTTGCTTATACAACACCAGAATCATTAACTCCATATCCCACCTTGCACCAAGCTGCAAATTGATTTAGCCAGAAAGTTCCAGAAGGTTTCAAACTAATTCAAGCATTGCAACACACTCCTTGGAGGTCAAGGAAGTTGTTAGCATCAAGAAATTGCATCTGGAACACCTCCATCAAAAAATTTGATTCTCACTTGCAAGGTAGGTTTCTCAAAAACTGATCTCTATGATTCATGCATCATATCTGATCATTTGAGTTATCAATTTGTTTCTCATAATGTATTGAATGATTTCCCTATGCTAATTGTATATAAACTGTAGTATACAAGATTTCATGTTGATTTTTCCAGTTTTAAGGTTTATGTGTTCATGCGTGCTAATTTAAATTACAATGAATATAAATAAAATTAGTTAATGTCATTCAATTCCTGGCAAAATTTCCAACAATTTTCATTTTTACATCATGCCATTTGGTTGAGTATTCAGAGAATTGTGAAATTTAAAATTGAGGAAGAAGATGGAGCTCGAGGAAGAAGAAGACAATGGCCATGGCGCCATTTTTTAATATAAAATATAGGGTTACTATATTATTATTTTGATGAAAATAAATCAATGGATGTATCACCACCCCAGTGGTTATAACGTGCATTTTCAAGGTTTGTGTGTGTGCAAGCTCTAGGGTTCGAATCCCCCTCGCCCCAGACCTTTTGCTTTTATTTTTTAAACCATTTTCAAGTTGAAACTCTATATTATTTACATTACCCGTTATTCATCACCACGCAAGCACATGACCCAGTGGCTAAGGTTTTAAGCCCAACACTCCAAGGGCGTGAGTTCAACCCTTGGTGGGAGCTTTCCCTTCTTTTTTATCACCATTTTTCACGGTTTTCTTCACAACTTCATCCAATTATTTCACCAAGCAAAATTAATCTTTTAGAGCCAATTTTTTTGTACACTTCTCATTTATCTTACCTATTTTAAGAATCCATCAATAAATCCCAAAAAATAATATTTATTTTTGACATTTTTATTAGGTTGAAAACTAGTACTTTTTAAGTATTTTTCATGCCTTTTCATGATTGCTTTTGATTACTCTCTTGACCTAATTGTACATATGTGTTTGTATGGTCATAATATACTTTGTTTAAGTCTTGTTTAATGTACATAACATGTTTTCTTGACTTATACATAATTCATATACCATGATTAAATGTTATTTCTTTTGAAAAATACTTTGATTATTGGATGTTTAGTTGAAACCTTAGGGTTTTGTTCAACTAATTCTTTGAAAAACATCTTGATACATGACTAGGGCTTCCACTTGAGTTTGGATTCCCCAAAGCCCTTGATTCAGCCATGTTTGATATCTTGTTCATGTGCTTAGATTCATAAACTTCCATTAGGGTTTTGTTTACCCTTTGCCATATTCATCTGATCCTCGATTCATCTTGAATATATGGTTTACTTGAACTTCTTTGAGATTGCTTCTATTGATCAAATCTTTGCTCACATATTCAAGTATTTCCTTCATAAACTCTCACCGTGATAACCATATCTACTTGTCTGATGCTTATTCGCATGTTGATATACCATGCTTGATCACAATCATGTTCATTTCATCCTTGATAACTACATTTGTTTAAAAGCTTAATCAATTTTGTCTTGTTAAGCTTCTCTTGACATTTATTTTTATGACACTTGCATTCATACAACTGTTGCATTTCAATACTCATCCTTAAGTTTAGACTCAGTTCAAACTTTAGGATCATCTTCAAACTATAACTCAGTTGAAACCCTAGGATCCCCTTTGAGGTTCTCAACTCCAATAAAACCTCAGGATTTCCCTTGAAGTTTTCAACTTCATTCAACTTCAATCATATCCTCTTGTGGCTTCAAAACCTCAAACTTCAAGTCAAACCTAGCCCCCCTTTATGGCTTCAAACCTTCAATTCAAAACTTTTCCCCCAGAGATGAGACATGAGTCATCTCTGTAGAAGAGATGTCTCTTCTATTCCCCACACCATAAATCAAACATTTCAAACTTTGTTCCATTTAAGTGATGTTAATGGCACACTTGTTGATTCAAAATCCAAGCTGGGGTCCTTATCTTATTATGGTACAAAAAACACTTCTTTCATTTAAGTGATGTAAGTGGCACACTTGTTAATTCTATATCCAAGTCAAGGTCCTTCTTTTAGTATGAAAAAACTCATTAAAGGAAGATGTGGCATTACTCTGGATTTTATACATCCAAGTTTAAAGCTTCTTTCCTTATTATCTTCTTTCTCAAAATGTTGTGGTGAATAGGTGAAATATCTCCCTTTAGATGACAATTTGTCTCATCTCCCCAACCCAATTCCACCCATTAGTAGGTGGAATTAAGAACGCTCTGATTTCTCAACTTCCTTTTGAGAATACGTAGGCATAAGATTGCGAGATCTTAGCGAGCACAATAATAAGTAAAACCTTTAGGTTCATACACCTTTGTCTTAGTTTATTTCAGCATACCTTATAAAAACAACAAAAAATTTCCCAATCTTATCACTCACTCAAAATAGTCAACAAATCCCCAATACACAGCATATGACTTAATTAACAGTAACACAAATATACACAAGAGGTTCCTATAGGATACTTTAGATACTTAGGGTGCTAGTACCTTCTCTCAGTATAACCAACCCCGATTCCCAATCTCTTAGTGTATTGTTTTACACTTTGCACACTCACAGGTTTATTTAGATGTTTTCCCCTTCCCTACTCTTGGGATAAATTAAAAGTTTACCTGTAAAAAGGGAGACCTTCGAGCGAAAGGAAAAATCGCACTGGTACACCAAGCCAGGAAGGAAATCCACTATAATAGTATTAGTTCAAAGTTAAACTTCCCCGTTTACAACTTATCACCCTAATCAGTACCCGTGCTAACTTCTACCTAGGAACTCCTAGATATGAGAAACCCCTCTCACTTCCTACCAGGCACAAACCAGTGACAATTCAACAACACCAAAATAGAAATGACACACTTCCATGACAATACTTAGTTTTTCTTAAAAGATTCAACTAAGAACAATACATTCTTGCTTAAAAGCTTTATAGTGAAAAATTAACAATGAACAATCAGTCAACTCAATGCATCAAACCTGATACAAGAGTGACAAACAACAAAACACACTAAAACCTAAAACACCACCAAGACATGGTTAATCCTAATTCTCCCAAATTTTCCAATGTCCAAGTTGCAATAGGTTTAGGTCTTCTCTTTAAATAACCTTCATACCTTGTGGGCTTGGGCTTTTGAAGCGCAAATCATCAAGAATCAACTTTAAATCATAAGCATAATCTCTTGCACAATAATAGGAACAAAATACAATGTTTCCTAAAAAGTATCCAAGATCCTTGTTATGAAACCAAATCAAATCTGCAACGTTCCTAAAATATTCTTGCTTAGTTGCACCTGTATGAGAACTAAAATCATCTAGAATCTCATATTTTAAAATCAAATCTTCAAGGATTTAAAAGGCCTGAAGTGTTCTGATGTTCTGGTATAACATGTCACAACATCTGTCAAGAAAAGTAACAGCAGACTCTGTTGTACCAATTGGTCAAGATGTCATGACATCTTGCTCAACATCTGGTTGTGATAAATGTTTTTCCAAATTAAACATGTTTTACCAAAATTGTTGCCAATCATAAAATCACATACCAAACAATCTCCCCCTTTAGCAAATTTTGGATGAAACAACCTTTGCACAATAGTTCTGGAGCAAATCAGACTGATCAAAATACAGCCGAAAAGCAGTCAAAAAATTAAAACAAGCACGTCATGTTAAACTACGTGGAACATAGATTAATATAATTGACGTATGCAAGCTCGATTTTGAAACTTTTTGTCCACTGATTTTACGCATAGTTAACATTCAGTTTGACCAATTTGTCTGTAAATCCAACATTTTATTTTGGCTGATAATTTGGACATTATGCATGACGAAAGACATGATAGGGTGTGCAAATGATGTAAAGAGAGGTGGGATCTAAGGGATAAAAATTAGGGTATGACAACCTCGAGCAGCCAAGCTAGCAAGACTAAATCCCTCAATTATTCCCAAGTGAAAGAAGAGGATGAATCCAATACAGTCATAGCAAATGTCGAGTATTCTCATGGTGCACCAACAAGACCTTATGGTCCCTCATCTTCTCAGCGTTCATCATTTCCGATGCCATGATATCCTCATGGGTAACCGACAATGCCTAGAGTGCAGTACCAGAAATCTTGGATTGCTCCTCATGCAAATCAACGAGCCCATGGTCGAGGATATCAGAATCAGCATCAGAGTTGCATAGACCTCGCAACAATCTGGAAAGAAGGAATGCTCCTCTCGATCCAATTCATATGTCATACAGTCAACTTCTGCCATATCTGATTCAAAGTTCATAGGTAGAGCCCAAGTCTCTCAAGTCGTTGCCAGAACCATACTCGCCTGGGTATGATCCTGATGTGCAGTGTGGATATCATGCTAGAATCCCAACTCCATCAACATATTTTTTGAGTAGAGAGGCTTAGAAAACAACATTAAAGGTTACATCTTGATGATCTAGAGTTGGATTCGCATCAATCGTCTTGACACCCGCGAGAGTTGCCGGTTCATCTTCATTATTCTCTTTGTATTCTTTATTTTTAGGGTTTGTTTGTAAGTTTACTTTGATTTTATGTATATGTATTGATCATGGCTTTGTGCAAGATCTATTTTACAAATCTATATCGATGTTATCCTTGTTTTAGTTGCTTTATGTTTGGATTTGAGTTGCTATAGATATATACTCTTCAGATTTGGAACTTGGATGAACATCTATTAGGTTCTAAACTCTAGAGATAGATTTAGGTCTAATATTCACAGTGGGTATAAGTTCTTAATGCTCTCTGTTGTTGAGTTGTGTGAGAGATCACCGATGAGACAATACAGTTGTTCTCTCAACTTTGCGTTAGACATAACCTCGGTTATGGGTGATACGTGATGATATTGACGAGTGTTATAGGTTGCGTACAATTGATCAGTAGATTTAAGTATTTGATAGGTAGATGAAATTCAATCCCGACGAGTTCTCTTTTCCTTAAAGAATGTATTCCTTACTTGTTCATATGTTTTTCTTTTTGCATTTTACTTTCAAACCGAGCTTAGAAATGTAGAGATTGTTGAACAACATTCTTTTCCTTGTACTGATCCCTGTGGAGACGATAAAAACCCGAAGGGAATTCTTCCAAATCTTTTGCTTCTTGCCGCTATAATGCAACTAGAACACAATGGCGCCATTTTGTTGAAAGTGTTTTCGGTGGGTATTTGTTTTATCATATTCACATGGACTATCGTGATATCACTACCGTTCTACAGTTTAAAGTGTCTTAAGTGAGGATTTTGAATTGGTTTTGTTTGGTAATATTAATTTCATACTATTTTGTTTGAACTGCAATATAACGGCAAGAAGAAAAAGATTTGGAATAATTTCCTCCGGGTTTTTATCGTCTCCACAGGGATCGGTGCGAGGGAAAGAATTTTGTTCAACAATCTCTATGTTTCTAAGCTTGGTTTGAATGGTTTAAAAGCGTAAAATACGGAAAGAAAAACATATGAACAAGTAAAGAATACATTCTTTAAGGAAGAGGGGACTCGTCGGGATTGAATTTCATCTACCCATAAAATACTTAAATCTATCGATCAATTGTACGCAACCTACAACTCTCGTCAATATCATCATGTATCACCCACAACAGAGGTTATGTCTAACGTAAAATTGATAAAACAACCGTATTGTCTCATCAGTGATGTCTCACGCAACTCAACAACACAGAGCATTAAGAACCGATACACATTGTGAATATTAGACCTAAATCTATCTCTAGAGTTTAGAACCTAATAGATGTTCATCCTAGTTCCAGATCTGAAGAGTATATGTCTATAGTAACTCAAATTCAAACATAAAGCAAGTAAAACAAGAATAACATCGATATAGATTTGTAAAATAGATCTTGCATAAAGCCATGATCAATAAATATACATATAATCAAGGTAAAATTACAAACAAAACCCCAACAATAGAGGATACAAAGAGAAGAAAGAAGATGAACCGACAACTCTCGCGGTGTCAAGATGATTGATGCAGATCCAACTCCAGATTATCAAGATGCAGTCTCTAATGTTGTTTTCTAAGCCCCTCTACTCAAAAAATGTGTTGCTGGAGTTAGGGTTAAAAGATCCCAAAACCATGCCCTAAAAATCCGTGTAAAAGTGAATAAATAGGGGCTGGACATCATAGACCGTGCTCAGCCCGCTCAGAGGGCGCTTAGTGTGAGTGCAACTTCGTCGTTAGATGTTTTGCATGATGTCAAAACAATAAAAAAACTTAGCATTTCTGTACGAAGAACGGTATCTCTGAGTTTGTGTGGCACCCTTGCACTAGAGGTCTTAGGAATCATCAATTCAATCATTAAAGTAAGTTTTGACATAAAAATGCACTGCATGTGCCAGCACATACGCAACTCAGGCTGGCACATGTAACTCATTTTTGAAGCCTGTGGCTTCTGTCTTATTTTGGTCGACACACACCTTCTTCAGGTCGGCACATACTGTAAGTTTCAACATTATGTGCCGGCATATACGTGTTTCAGGCCGACACATCTACTGTCCTAAATAAGGCTGTAGGTTCTGTTTCTTTTGAGTTGGCACATATGTCATTTCAGGTCGGCACATGCTGTTATTTTTTACACTGGGTGCCAACACATGCAACCTTCAGACCGACACATACTGTTTAAGTTAGCCAATTTTTTAATTCCTCTTATTTTGAAAATTATCTCTTTGTCACCAATCTTCCAAAACTATAAATACATCATTCATGCTTCATTCCAAACTGGTGATATCATAAAATTAGCTTGCATCTGCTCATCATCTTCAACCTCCATCCTATGTTTACACGCTGAAAAATCACACATAATAATCTTTTGTTGGGGTGCCAGCTAGGTGAAGGTCTGATAACGTCCGATTAGGTTCTTGTGTAGCCGAGAATATCGAGTTGAGATTTGTATGGGTCTTCATCCGGAAAAACCACGGTTTTGTTTTCCAAGATCGTGTGGAGATTTGGGGGTTTTTGTGCAAGTCGTTCAAGAGAGGATTGCGATGTTGTGAAAGCCTTTGGAGATAAAGTACGCAAATAAAGAACACAAAGGAAGTAGCGGAGAACAGCGAATCGAATTGAAGTCTTGTGGAACAATCGGTGCAATTGATCATGCGCGAAAGCTTTGGAGATAAAGAATGCAAAGGAGTAGCAATATCGACAAGTCAATTGGCATCCATTGTTATCTTGGTCTTACTAAAGATCAAAAGAAGAAAAGGGGTTGAATCAACATCAGAACCGGTAGTGTTTGTATGGTTGCTCTGAACACTTATCTTGTATATCGACTTTTTGCATAGTAAGAAAGTATCCTAATTCCACATTGGAAATTAGGTGCAGGCGTACCCACACGCGAGGAGGAAAGTGGGGAATTGCGTGAACAATTCCTCGTGTCGATCTCTCTATTATCTCTTTACTCGTTTTATTTTTCATTACGCAATTTTTCGAATAACATTGATTAATAGATCGACTCCTAAGAATTTTCCTGTGATCTTTTTGTTTTTAACTTGATTGTTGATTAACTTATAATCACTTTTGATTATAAGTGGTTTTCATATCAACAACAACATAAAAGAAATTCTGAAAATTCGTTCGCACACCAAGTGTTCGATAAATTGCATAGTTCAATATTTTTTATTATCATCATTGAAAATAGCATTACTCAGTTCATTAGTTTAAACGATTAATAACGTTATACTCGATTAAAGGTTTAATTCGATTATTGTGTTTGTCATTCCATATTTGGCTTTGCATATCCGAGTTCCAATAACTAAGTTCGTATAGACGACTTTTATCGATCCATACCAAAACCTTCTGCGCGCTCTCTTTTTCAAATAACTTTAAAACCCAAATTTTATTTGGTGTTTTTGGCTTGGGTGTCTATTCACCCCCTCTAGACAAGTTGACGTCGTCTAACACTTAGCGCCATCAGAAAAAACTAGTTTCTTGTTTTCTTCATAACTTGTGAATCGTAACTCCGATTGATGCACGGTCAGAAGCGTTGGAAAGATTATTCAATTCTCTATAAGATAATGACTAAATAACATTGCTTGAATACCTACAAAAAATGAGATAAAAAAGTCAAACTCAATGATATTTACATGATAACGCACAGTATACACTATAACATAAACTATACAAAATGTACACAAAAGTTAAGGTTTATTGGTATAAAATGAATGAATAAAGTCGACGAGTGCTAATTATTCACACTCAAATTCACAATAATTTAGCACTCATCAGTTATGTATCTATTAAGACGAATCTTGTTTTGTTTGTAGGCATCGTCTACTTCAAATAGACCTTGAGTCATGACTGCGCACCTTATCAAATAGGCCCCGAGACTTTGGGTCAACTCTTGAGCTCCTATTGACTTCACTTTCTCAACGTCCTCATCAGGGAAAGTGACACACCTATATGTTTAATCTTAAAATCATAGGAGGGAAAGTGAAACACCTTGGTCCAGATCGGCCTGACAAACATCATTCCTCATTAGGGTCTTCATTTTCTTTGGAGAACCCATATTAGAATTCCTAGAAGGGGGAACGGATGTAGGCTGAGGCTCTGACATAACAAGGGCCGCTTTGATGGTGTCCACCTTTTTCCTTTTGAAGTTTCGAGTTTGAATACCTGTCAGATCACTTTTAGAAGAAGACTGATCCCCACGCCTCACTCTGGTTTCATCCATCAACTTCTTTTGTTCGGAAAGCTTGAGGTTTGTCATGTTAACTGAAACAAAAAGACCAAAGCAAGAATCAAGAAATATGAAGATTACTAAGGTTATTAAAAAGAAATAAATAAGCAGATATAAGCATTACCCAAGAAATTAGAAATTTTTTCTGGGTCTTCAGCCATCTGTAGTAAATACTTAACTTTCACTACCCAGAAGGCATCCAAAACGGCCAAAGCCCGGACTACCAGAGCATTCAACTTGTCATAATCGAAACCGGAGACCGACAATGAACTATACGACCAGTAAATTGGGAAACGATAATTTCCATCCAGTACATACATAACTTGGGGACATCTGTTCCTGCTCTATACTTGAAGGGATTTGTCCTTAAAACCCTTATAATTTGTAGTATAAGCTTGAAATAAGCTATTTCCTGGAATCCCACTGAGGGAAACCCTACCTCCTTTTTCTACTTCCTTTAACTCAAAAAATGAGAAAAATAATCCTAAGGTATCCGTTATATCCACTGCGTCACAAACGATTTCAAAAGCCTTAATAAATCCCCAACCATTTAGACGGAATTGAGAAAGGGCTATATTTAGGGTTTTGATGATATCAGACTCAAAATCGGTAAACGAGATACAAATCTTAAAATCCTCAATTACTCCTAATTAGAAATAAAAGTACTCATCAGACACTCCCTTGGATCGAGTAATATAGACCCTCTCACCAGCCACACAAGGTTCTAGTATAACATCTTTCTCACTCTCGGTGGAGGAGACAGAGTTATTAGAACGAAGCTTTAAGATGTAGTTATCGTCAATGACACTATGATTATAGCTTAGAACCTCTTTGTCTATCAAATATCATGTTGTCTCCATCAACGTGTCTAAGAAACTTGAGGACGAAGACTCTGAGTCAGTGTTACTAGTAGGTGAAGGAATTTCACCATAAATTTCTCTAATAATCCGGTCAAAATCCATCCGACTCAAGTGATCCTCACAATCTCTCATGTAAGCATTGCAAATTCTATTTTTATCATGGACAGTAAGGGAAATCGAGCATTCTCCCGAATGATTCTAACCTCGAGTTAAAGACATAATAAAAAGAGTAAAAAGAGAGCGAAAAAGGGAAAGAAAACGATACCTAGGGCTTGAGATTGCAGAAAAATCGAGCGATGAGTAAAGTAGAAACTTGCAACACTTGGGAGGAAAATCACTAGCTTTGGTAAAATAAGCAAAGTGAAAGAACAAAGTCTCTTTTTATTTAAAATAAATTCGCAACAGTCAAGAATTTGTACGAAAAGGAGTAATGATGGCAAGTGGGAGTTCCCTAAAAAACAATCATGACAAAGAGAGAGAAATATTTATCATCATTGAAATAACTAACATTCAGTAACTCGGCGAGTAGGAGGATGACTTAAGGAAGAAATAATTCCAAGATTATCTTGTCTGAACACTTCAATCCAATAGGACATCGTGATTAGGAGGCTTATGTACACCCCGTAATTCTCTGAGGCCGAACTTTTGGAAAACCGAATACGAAGGTACAAGTAGACCAGGTAACCATAACCTTACAAAAGTTGGAATCCGGTTCGAAATCACTTAAAACGAAGACTTCTCCCATAAGAAAACGACAACTACTAAAAACCTCCTAAACTCATAGAATGAGTGCGATCTCTCCTAACTAACTTCAAAAAAAATTCACCAAACAGTATTTAGCAAAAACACATTAAAAACAACACACAAATATATTTAAAAATCACATGAGCATAAACATTATATTTCTAACAATCGGATCCCCAACCAACCAAAAACCTTTCACCAAATTTCTTGTATATTACTTTGAATCATCATTGCAAAGCACTCATCAAATATCAAAGCCTATTCAATAGTTATACCAGCACATCACACAATTTACATCATTTCTAAGCACGAAAATATTGACGACAAAACGGTATTGCAAGCTGTTGATATATATTGAATTGTTATTTATTCATATATTTTTATGATAAAAAAATAATTGTAATCACATTAAGAAAATGGCAAACAGTATATTATATGTACTGACCAAAATTGAGTAAACTTTTATGCAACTGCAACGTGACAATTTCCCTTCATCAACTTAACATATATATTCATATTGCTAACACAATCATATTTATAACCAATATACATATTTATATATATTTAATTAAATTAATATGGTTTTTCTTGGTGTCGCGAGTCTCGGGCAATGTGGGCGGCCTCCGACTCTTCGAACTGGATGTATGACTGGGCTCGGTGGAGGAGGTCTTCTAAGTTACGGGGTCTATGGATGCCCACAGCTTTGGCGAACTCGGTCCCGTGACGCAGTTCCCACTCGATTAGGAACTTCTTCATGTCGTTGGTAGCGGGTACCTCGACGGCTTTCAGGTTGAATCTCTCGATGTAGTCTCTGAGATATTCGTCCCTTCCTTGGAGGATGGCTTCCAAAGAGGCCACCGTCTTCGGATGGCGGCGAGATGCAGTAAAATGCCTGGAGAACTATCTCTTCAGTTGCTTCCAAGCAGTGATGGACTCCAGTGCAAGGCTTTTGTACCAAGCCATGGCACCTTTTCTGAGGGTGGTCGGGAAGAGCCTGCACTTAATAGCTCCCCGGACATTCCTATAGTCGAGTATAGCCTCGAAGCTCTCGACGTGGTCGTCGGGGTTGGCGGTGCCGTCGTACGTCCCCAAGGGTAGAGGCTTTTCCATCCCCACAAGTATAGGGGTCTCCATAATCTCCCTGGACAGTGGGGTCCGCTGGTCGTCCTCATCACTCCTAACTGGTGATCGTGACGGGGAGTGGTGGCCCCGACCAGGCCCGTGTCGTCGGGGGGAGCTCCTTGGACAGCTCTTCGGCTTTTCGCCGTCAGCTTTGCTCCTCTTCTGGGAAGGAGAGTGTCGTTGTTCCTTCCGAGGAGGCGAGCGATGATGCTTCTGGGCGACCACAGGCTGGGGTCGTTCCAGACGCGGGCGGCGTCTCGCAGGTGAGAGAGTCGGGCTCCTAGAGTCGATCGGTGGTGTCCTTCGTGGGGAAGGAGAACGACTGGGAGATGGAGGGCGATGATGTCTCCGCGGGGGAGAGCGTCGTTGTCGCCCCCTTTCGAGCGCTTCAATCTTCACGTTTTGTTGGGAGATCAGTTGGTTGGTCTGATTGATCAGAGCGAACAGGACCACCATGTTCGGATCAGCATTTGGTGGCGCGGGGATCGGCTGGTAGACAGTGGGGGCGCTGTCTTGTTGGGCGGCGTTGTAAGCCGCGTCGTCAGAGGAATGGGAGGCAGTACACCCGTCCCTTTCGTCGCCTTCTTCGACGTTGACGACCGCATTGTCCTCGCGGTTGTCTCTGTTGTCGAACTGCGCAAAGGCGGTGTCTGGAGTCTTGGCCTCAGGCTGGAAGCTGGCCATGGTTGTCAAAAAATGGAAGTTGCTTTGGTTTTACGAAGAGGAAAATGGAGAAGCAAAGTTTCCCACAGACGGCGCCACTGATCGTACCTGATCAGAAAGGAAATGGGTGGCCAGCAACGTCGTTAGCTCCGCTACTCCGGTGGTGATGAGACGGTGGGGGTATGCCTGCAAGGTACTCCGATGCCAAAGTAAGGACAGAAGCAAGCAAGTACATAAAGTAAGAGTGAGAGTTAGAATGTAATGTAACCTGACCCTCTCACGAGAGGGTATTTATATTGTGCCCCCAGCGTTGGGCCAACGGTCGTCTGCACTGGGTTGGACTGCTAGGCCCAATGCAGATAACTGCCAGGGTTTAGTGGCGTAGGGAATACCAGCACGTGGTCTTCGCCCTGGAGTAATGGTCCCGTGATCTCCAGAAAGTGGGTTGACCAGCTATTTCGGAAGTGGGTGTTACCTGATGATGTGTCTTCGTAGGGATGAGCACGTGGAGACCGTGGGGGAGAGTCGTGACCTCTCCCCTGTGTATGTAACCTCTGCTCGACAATAACTGATCGTTACGTGCTCGAAGATGAAGAGGTCCAGGTGTGGTCGACGACAGACAGACTTGGGTCTTATTGAGCCGCCTCGCAGTATTGGGTTGGACCTGCCCGACGGATGGGCAGGTGCCGCCTCACAGTATTACATTATAAACGATTTCAAAAGCCTTGATAAATCCCCAACCATTTGGGTGAAATTGAGAAGGGGCTATATTTAGGGTTTTGATGATATCAGACTCAAAATTGGTAAACGGGATACAAATCTTAAAATCCTCAATTACTCCTTAATAGAAATAGAAGTGCTCATCAGACACTCCCTCTCACCAGCCACACAAGGTTCTAGTATAACATCTTCCTCATTCTCGGCGGAGGAGAGTGAGTTATTATAACGAAGCTTTAAGATGTAGTTATCGTCAATGACACTTGGTTGTAGAACCTTTTGTCTATCAAATATCATGTTGCCTCCATCAGAGTGTCCATGAAACTTGAGGACAAAGACTCTGAGCTAGTGTTACTAGTAGGTGAAGGGATTTCACCATAAATTTCTCTAATAATCTGGTCAAAATCCATCTGACTCAAGTGACCCTCACAATCTCTCATGTAAGCATTCCAAATTCTATTTCTATCATGGCCAGTAAGGGAAATCGAGCATTCTCTCGAATGATTATAACCTCAAGTTAAAGACATAATAAAAAGAGCAAAAAGAGAGCGAAAAGGGGAAAGAAAACGACACTTAGGGCTTGAGATTGCAGAAAAATTGAGCGATGAGTAAAGTAGAAACTTGTCTGCGACACTTGGGAGGAAAATCACTAGCTTTGGTAAAATAAGCAAAGTGAAAGAACAATGTCTCTTTTTATTTAAAATAAATTTGCAACAGTCAATAATTTGTACGAAGAGGAGTAATGATGACAAGTGGGAGTTCCCAAAAAAACAATCAATACAAGGAGAGAGAAATATTTATCATCATTGAAATGACTGACATCCAGTAACTCGTCGAATAGAAGGTCGATTTAAGGAAGAAGGAATATCTTGTCTGAACACTTCAATCCAATAGGACATCGTGATTGGGGGGCTTATGAACATCCCATAATTCCCTGATGCTGAGCTTTTGGAAAACCTAGTATGAATGTACAAGTAGGCCAGGTAACCATAGCCTTACAAAAGTCGGAATCCGGTTAGGAATCACTTAGATACGAAGCAAGCACGTCGGGGCCAGTCTTGTGATGACATGAGCAGAGGAACAAGTCGGACCGGAATTCCATGCTAGGAATCCTTATGAATAGTCACAAGCAACGGTTAGGGAATATCTCCATGGTTGCATGGGAGTTACAAAAATTGATGGAAAAGACATTATTTGATAATTACATAGGACGACGGACGTTATGGAAGCATACATTTAAGGATCATTGATAATCACAGTATAAAAGGAAGACTTCTCCCATGAGAAAACGACAACTACTAAAAACCTCATAATCACATAGAATGAGTGCGGTCTCTCATAACTAGCTTTAAGGAGATTTTTCTAAATAGTATTTAACAAAAACACATATTAAAAACAACACATAGATATATTTAAAAATCACATGAGCATAAACATTATATTTCTAACAATCGGATCCCCAACCAACCAAAAACCTTTCACCTAATTTCTTGTATATTACTTTGAATCATCATTGCAAAGCACTCATCAAATATCAAAGCCTATTCAATAGTTATACCAGCACATCACACAATTTACATCATTTCTAAGCACGAAAATATTGACGACAAAACGGTATTGCAAGCTGTTGATATATATTGAATTGTTATTTATTCATATATTTTTATGATAAAAAAATAATTGTAATCACATTAAGACAATGGCAAACAGTATATTATATGTACTGACCAAAATTGAGTAAACTTTTATGCAACTGCAACGTGACAATTACCCTTCATCAACTTAACATATATATTCATATTGCTACACAATCATATTTATAACCAATATACATATTTATATATATTTAATTAAATTAATATGGTCTTTCTCCAACATAATTACCAACAGGATCATAGTTACAAGTCATGAACACATCACCATCATCGCACACAACTCTTGCACAACCAATCCTTCTAGTACTTTTCCACACAATCTGAGTATAATGTCCACACATTTGACCAGACACACATGAATTAGTACCATATGTGTAATATTTCTCTTCATCAGCCCATGCTTTTACAGCATCAGACGGAGTCCAATCAGAGCCACTACCCCAATATATATTCTCTCCTAACTTGAAACCGTTTTCAGGAAATGAATGTTCCACTTTGCAATCTGGTTTTCTTTGGTTAGCCCACCATCTCGCGTATTGTTCGAGCTGGGAATCCCATGTCAATGGAAGCTCCCATTTGTATGCTCGTACTAGGTTGTGTCTGAACAAGAACTCTACTGACTCCGCCATGCAGCCCCAGCAGAGTTGTTTTGAGACTTTGTATATGGTGTCGTTGTTTGGGTTTTTCTGATGGGTTAAATATTGGTTGTATAATTGAGTGGCTGAAGGAGGAGTTGAGAGAGTTTTGGTGGTGAAAGTGAGAAGAACAAAGAAACAGAAGAAGAAATGGGAGTTCATGGTTTCTAGCTACGGGTGTTAGTACATTGAGTTTTGAGGTTTGATACCTTAATTTATATGTGGTTGGAACCTGGTTATGTGTTGAAAAGATGAACCACACGCGCTTTAGGAGCTGTGAGGAGCAATCGCCTATGTATCATATTGTTAATGTTATAGTACGTGGTGCGGTGGTGGGGATGTTGAGGTTGAGCCAAACGCATGAATGGGATGTGGTGTGAGAAAATGTGCACGGGAACATCAGAGACTATACTGTGTTGGATGATTGCATTGAAGGCTCGCCCGTGAATCAGAGCTCTGTTTTGCTCGTGAGTATTCTTTGTCCGCATTATGGGACGGTATGTGCTAGAAATAGAATTTGTCACGTGTCTTGCATAAGAAAGTCCATGAAGTATGAAGAAATCATTAATTGTGTTTGTGCACATGTGATATCAAGACTAACAAAATAAACAATCTTTATGTATTAAAAAACAAAATGTATTAAATTTTGGATGATTCACTTGGAATAAAAATATATTCTAAATTGAACGATAAATTTTAATTTTTAATATGTTTTTTAATTCTATTTTCTAAATAATATTACTTTCATCATTTTTAATATTTAATAAAGAATGATTTAGTAAAAATATTATTATTTCTTTTTTATTTATTCTATATTTTTAATCTATATGAAATAGTCGAATTTTTTTTAATATAATATGTTTTTTCAAAAAAATTACTAAAAAAACCAATTTTTCAAAAAAAATTTCAAAGTGGCATAGTTTTGGAGACCCCTATTAGGGTGGCGCCATATAGGATGTCGCCTCAGTTAGAGACCATGAGCCATCTCATATGGCGCCTCAGTACAAATCAATGCCCTAATTTTTTTTTTCACATTTTTTAAGGGTGGTGCCATCCTAGATGGCGCCTTAGTCCATCTTTTTTTTTTCAAATTTATTTTATTTTAAGAAGGGAAAATAAAAAAAAACAATATTATTTTTTTTTAATATTTAGTACAATAGTACAATAGTTGGATACAAAAAAAATCAATGATTGTGCCTATTTAATCGACCATCGGTCCCACAATCAGGGGTTCTTGTTTGACGTCTCTATCTAGCACCACGAGGTTGTTGAGGCGTGGCTGGTCTCTGTGTTTGTTGAGATGGCCCCGGAGCATAAGACAAATTCTGCAGCATTTGTCCCCAATAGCCGGGGGGTTGCCGCCGACAGCACTTCCATAATCCAGCTGCATGCCCATGTTCATGTAATTTGTATGAGGGGGTTGGGTTGGTTCCATACGGTATGGTTGGCCAAAATGATGCATTGATGGGTGTTGGTATTGATGCAGTGGTTGATGTGGGGTTTGATAGTTGAAAAGATGGCGGGTTTGTTGGGTGTATGATGATTGTGGTTCTGAGTGGTAGGAAGATGGGGTCATCATTTGTGGGGGGTTCATTTGTGGGGGGCTCATTTGTGGGGGGCTTTGGTGTGCTTCGGTAGGTTCGAAAGACTCGTCAGGGCTATAGTAAGGGTTTTGTTGTTGTGGTGGAGAGGTTGGTGAATGATGTTGGGCATATTGCTGGGAGGAAGACGCATGTTGGCGGGGGTCAACTAGATACGTCGGCTGAGAGAGGAAAGGTTGTGGTGTGGTAACAGACCTAAACCAGCTCATATATAGCTCTGTTGGCCGAGCAGGTTGTACAACAGGATCTGTTAAGACGAGCTGGTGTCGCATCTCCCACTGGTGACACAACGCTGCTGCAAAGTTGGTCCACACATCATCCTTCCACTGCGTGTCGACTCTGCGCAGGTGCCACTTTCCCAAATTGGTAGGATCCACCAGAATGTCCTGATGCATACCGAATTGTAGTTTCAGAGGCATGTGAATGAATAGTAAACATTTTAAAATTAAAAAAAAAAGGTTTGAACTGAGGCACCATCCCATATGAATGAATTTTTTTTCGTTTCCAGCACACCTGAGGCGCCATATGAGATGGCTCATGGCCTCTAACTGAGGCGTCATCCCATATGGCGCCACCCTAATGGGGGTCTCCAAAACTATGCCACTTTGGAAAATTTTTTGAAAATTTGGTTTTTTTAGTTTTTTTTTTTTTTAAATACATGTTATATTAAAAAAAATCAAAATAGTCAATGGAATCATTTATTGTGGGGATATAGAATAGTATGTAACTAAATTGCAACACCTACTATTTTAATGGTTTAAAATCTCAATATTAATATGTGGACTACCTGCGGATTTTCCTTCAAACGTTATCCACAGGCATACCTGCGTTTTTTTATGCGAATTTTTATTGTAAAACACTATTTCCAGCGAAATATGAGATGATAGAAAATTCCGCAGGAATTTCTGAGACCTGTGGTTTTTTATTTCTTAATAATATATCAATTTTCCTGCTGATTTTGCTGGGATTTCTTTTGCAGGTATTTGTTATCTATTGAAACCTCAAAACTTTTCTAGAAATTTCGTAGGAAATTCTTCAAATTTTGCTGTGGATTTTATTGTGACATTTGCTGCGGCTTTTACTGCGGATATTTTATTACTAAAGTTTCTTAAAAATTAATTATATTTTTACTATTAATAAATAAAATTATAAATATAATTGAAACATTTAATATTTTACTATATTAATTGGGTTTTTAGTTATTTCTTAAAGAAAATTTGTTTATTTAATTTTTTTTATTGTTGTGAAAATTAGATAAATTAAAAATATAAGTTTATAGTATAATTGGTGTGTAATCCTTCACCTTGTAATTATATAAAATGTATAAGATTTAGAAAAAAAATTATAAAACATATGAAAAAAATGTGACATTTCGAGGATCAAACTCAAAAACTTTGGGATAAAAGATATTAGCATAAATCACTGGTTTAAAAAATTTATTTATTACCTTTAGAAAATAAATAATATATAATATAGAAACAAATCTTTTTTTTTTTTTTAAATCACAACAACTTTTTTTCTTTATTGAATAACTTAGCGAAAGCTTATCAGAAAGAAAAGAAAAGGCGAAATTCTCATTCTCACTTTGGATGCAGAAGTTTAAATCACAATTTTATTAACAAAAACTCTACATATTTTATATTATTATTGGAGTACAACACAAAAAAGAATTCTCACTTTGGATCCAAAAGTCTAAATCACAACCAAAGCTAATTATATTAAATTAATTAAATATGTGTTTAAAATAGAAATAAAGATTGATGTTTTGTATTAATTAATTATATATATATATATATATATATATATATATATATATAATAACATTTGAAAAAAATAAATTTATATAATTTTATAGGAGTATTATTTTTAAAATATATGTGATTTGACTATGTTTTAATCTTTAATAATATATACTTATGTTATTAGGTGTCAAAATCAATTTTTTAATATATAAAAAATTAATTAAAAAAACTTTAATACTCTACATTTTTTTCATAAAAATATTTTTAAAAGTAAAACAAAAATCTTTAGTAATGGTGAAGCAAGTGATGAAGCGCTTGTTTGTGTTGCAACTGTTTGGATAAGTCTTTTATTAATCTAGGTTATGTTACTTCTAGAAAAGTCCAAGGTATTAATCCTCTTGAACTCCGAGCTATTGAGAAAGGAACATTCCAAAAGATTCTTGATAGCCAAGTTGAAAGAGATGTACATGTGAGTATTCCTTCTAAGTAAAACTTCAAGAGTCAGCTTTATATGAACCTTTCTTATAGCCCTCGTTTAAGATTATAGGTTTAGATTGAAAAGAAGACAATGAAATAAAGATGACAAGTATAGCAATGAATATGATATTGGTGTGTAATATGATATAATTTGTTCACCTAGAGTATATTTGTGCATTTATAATACATATTTTTAAAAAACTATTTGTTACATCAGTTATGTGAAATTATAAGGTCATTCTCATTAGATGACTAATAACAACAAATAAAGTATAATAAAATTCATTTTAATTTTTTATTCTAGAAATATATTACCTGCGGATTTACATGTGGATTTAGATTTCTGTGAATATACCTACAAATTTTATTTCCTGCGATTTTACATGCGAATTTTGTTTCCTGCGATTTTACCTTCTCACAAAGGTTTTAGCTAGGAACATTAAATGGCAGAAAAAATCGCAAGAAATTAAAATCCGCAGGAAATCACACATATATCACAACTTATATTAGTAAAATAATATATCAATCGGTTTTATCCTTTCCTTAACCTATTTTTTTAAACCCTAATACATTCACTTACACACTTCATTCTTCAACACTCTTTCTCTCTCTTCTATATCACTTTTCTCTATTTTTCTCTCCCTTTTCGCATATCCCACTCTTTTTCTCTCTTTCTTTCTTCTATTTTTCTTTCACTCTTCTCTATGTTCTCTTCACTGTTCACTTTTTTCTTCTTTGTTCTAAAGAAACAATGTAGAAGATATAAAATTTTAGCATTTTAGGTTCATGATATTTCACTCTACAGTAATAAAGCTAAGTTTTCTTACCATTTTTTTATTTCCTTTTGCATGTCTGTTTGACCCTTCAAAATAGCTTCAATATTTGGTTTTATGTTATTTTGGTTTTTGTAGTTATTTAGTGTCACTAACACGTTTTGGATGCTTTCGTTTGATGATGAATATGCAAAACAACAATGACGGCTTTGATTTTTACCATTTTCTTATATATTTTCTTTTTGCATGTTTGTTTTATGTTGGGTGAGAATATGGAAACAATAATGTCTAGAAGGGGTGGTCGGGGTGGGGGTTTGAATAGACCCAAAATCCCTTTAGACAATTTTAAAAACTTTTTAGGTTCCATAAAACGAAATCGAAGATTTTAAGAAACGCGGAAGTAAAACACAAAACGAGAGAGATACACCGAGATATATAGTGTCTCAACATTCATCCTCGCTTTTTCGATACACACTCTTCAATGGATGATGTCATCGGAACATTGGAGGAAATTTTCTTATAGTTATCCCAACTTTAACCTTGAGGATAAGGTTAATTTTAAAAGGGGATCAATGTTATGAATAAGGACTAATAAATGCCCACATTAACTACCTTTCATGATGAAGAAAGACACATGGCACGTGATCAATATTCTAAGAAGCCTAGACGTGGATTGAGGACTAAATTCCTTAACAGAAAGCACACTGCAAATATTGTTTAAATACCACAATGATTGGAAATCATTGGGTGTGGAAATTTTAGTGGATAGACATCCAGACTCTCTCCTCTCTGGAAGCTTCTAAGCTTTTCTGTTAAGCTATATTTGTACTCCTTTTGTAATTGTCTTAGTCATTATCCATCAATAAAATCACTTTCTCTATGCTACTGCATTATTGTTGCAACGTTAGATGGATAATTGTTTAATGAGTTCAATTGCCACCCCTAATTATGGACAAGGATACATCACTCCCCAAATTTCTATAAATGGATGAGTAATCCAGACAACAAACAATATAACTAGAAAACGGGCGTACGTTGTGATAAAGGAGCACACACAACCACAGATGGTCAACTAACAACTCTACTTTGGACCATAGGTGCTATCAATTTGGTGCATCTTATATCGCGTCTTGTATATCCTTTGCAAATTATACTGGAACAACATATAATAATAATAAAACTGTATAAATGAAATAAAAATGTTTTTCTAGAAAGAGATGTTTTCCCTTCTCTCTAGAAAATTTTCACCAACCCTCTAAGGTTTACTGGCTGCCTCCACCTTTATGTTGGCTCTCCTCTACCACTTTTATAGTGGTCACCTCCTCCTCTATTGAGAGCATTATCCACTCCTTTCAACTAAACTGACTTGCTCTTACCAAAACCAACTTTTAGGTTTTGTGAATTTTTGCTATGTGTGTGAAATTGATATTGATGCATGATCATCTTGTTGTTTTGCATGCATATTTGTGTCAAACCATGATATTTGGTGTTATTGGATGTAATATGATGATACATGATGATGTGTGTCGATTGTTTCCCTCCCTGTTACGTTTCTTCACTAGCTAAAATATGCAATTCTCACTAAACAAGAGAGCAAATCTCTAGGCGAGCGTATTGGTTCACAATACAGAAGTTGCTTTGCTATACTCACTAGGCGATGATATATATGTTTTGCTAAGAGAGAGATCGAATTTTGAGAAAAATGACATTTTGTTTGACCTTGCTGGGAGCTCGCTATGCGAAAGCTCGCTTTAACGTATCGCTAGGCGAGAGTTCTGAGACTTTAGGAAATTACTTGTTTATGTTTCCACTATAAAATGGGATGCATAACTCCGTTTGATGTGAGGTCGAATACGTTGTATAGCTAGTTCAATGCTCTACCTTTTGGTAAAGAGAAACTATGCTAGTGTTCCAATTATTACTTGGATAATGGTTATGAACTATGATGTGTATTTCATGTATCATACTATGATGTGTATGTATTGAATGAATAATGAATAAAGCAAGTTTCATGATTATGAGTGAGAGTAAACCTAGAGTTATAGCTAGGTGAATGAAATTAGTAAAGATAACTTAGGTTATGGTAAGTAACTTAAGTTGTGATACTAGAATGTAAGAGGTACCCGGTGTGTACCCGTGAGCGAGTAGTCACGTGAGATAGGTCGTCCTATCTACAAGAATGCCGAAGGCATGGATGGGGAGCGATATCATAGTTGTGATTCAATGAGCTTGTATTGAAACATATTATGATATATTGTGATTGTGATATAATCACATAGAAATTGTGTGTAATCTCATGATGGTAGTGATATAATCACATGGAGATTGATGAGAATAATCGCGTATTTTGGAATAACCCTTATTCGTGCTTGTCTCAAATCCAAGACTTATATAAAGTAGGGATTGGGATAGACGAATCATTGAGATTCGATATCGTGACCCTAGTCCATAGTCCATGAATTTGGATCGGCCGAGGAGAAGTATTTCAGTTATAGAAAGCCTGTGACTCATGCCATAGTCCTTGGTTGGGATCAACCGGGGAGAAGACATTCCTTATTGAGCATACAATCGTGACTTATGTTTATAGTCCATGGATTTGGATCGACCAGGGAAAACTGTCCAAGGTTGCAGAGATTTGTGACATGTGTCCATAGTCATAGACGTAGGATTGGTCGAGGAAAGATACTTTGTTGCTTGCATTCTTGAATAATGATTCATTGAGTTATGTGAACTCATGTTGTGTGTTTTCATACGAAGCATATAATTCCATGAATGCTTAAGTCCTGGCTACATTTGTGTAAGTGATACACAAGTAACGTAAAGCGGAAAGTGAAGATGGCTGGAAATCTACCTAAGTGAATCGCACACTCAAAGATACAACAGAGTCGCCACCGAACTTTATTTAGTCCCAAAGGACAGGGAAAATATCAATAAAATCCAAGGGGAAGAGAAACAGGAACGGGGGGTCGGTTATGTGAAAGGAAGGTATTAGCACCTAACGCATCCGTCGTACTCGACGGGAACCATTTCGCTTGCTTCTAGGCTTGGATGGGTTATCTATCTAAAGGCGTCTAGCTAAAAGGAGGGAGAGAGAGAAAGAAAGGGGAAAAAGAAAGGAAATAAGGAAAGAAAATGCTCGCGGAGGAACAAAGTCCTCGTGCCTACGTACCCTCATAGTGCAATGAGGAAGTCAGAGCGCCGTAGTTCATGGAACCAGGGGACAGAAAAGAAGGAAGAAAAGGAGAAATACGGAAGAAAGGTGGAAGTGTGCTCGCCGAGATCAATGCGATCTCATGCCTACGTATCATACATTCAAAAGAATGCAGAATCAGAGCTTCTGTAGTTCGAGGAACTAAACGGAAAAAAGAAAAGGAAAAGAAAGAAACAAAGAAACGAAAGAAGTGGTGTCAAAACCAAGGATGGAAGAAAAACTCTACTAGGGAAAATCTCGCAGTAAGAGCGTTTGCACAAAAGAATAGGAAAAGAGTAGTGTCAAAAACCAAGAAAGAAAGAAACTCCGCTGGGGACAACAAAAAGAATTGGTGTCGAAACCAAGAAAATAAGAGCAAGGGGAATAGAAAGGACTCCGCCGAGGATCTGAATAAAGAGATGGTGTCATAACCAATAAAAAAAAAGGAAACTCGGTATATTAACTGGCTGGCAGTGGTTAACCGAAGAAAGAAAGTAGACCCTGGCGGGGGAAAAGAAGCTGGTGTCAACAGACAGACTGTGATAAACCAAGATAGAGAGCGCTGAACCGAGAGAAGGTGTTTGACTCTGAAGGGGCCTCGGTATATTAACTGGTAAACAGTGGTTAACCGAGGAAAGAAAGGACTGCAACTCTGTGGGGATAGAAAAGCATTGGTTTTAACAGAGAAAACTGTGATCAACCAAAGAATTGGTGTAGGACCGAGCGAAGGTCGTGACCCAAAGGGGTTCGGTAAACTGACTGAACAAAATAGTACTCAACCGAAGAAAGGGTATTTGAACCGAAGAAAGGTTACTAACCCAAGGGTGCAAGTATTCGAACCAAGAGGAGGTTGCCAACTGCGGGGGATTCGGTGTTTACAGACGGACTGTGATTAACCGAAGAGAAAAGCGAGTGATTAACCAAGAGAAGATGATTAAATCGAGATGGGTTCAGTATGTTAACAGACGGACTGTGGTTAACTAAAAAAGATTGCAAGCATTGGTGTTTTAACTCACAGGCAGTGGTTAACCAATCAAAGGGAGAGGAACCAAAGAAAAGGTTGCGAACTCCTGGGGAAGAACGGTCGCGACAGGAAAACTGTGTTAGATCGAAGAAAGGAATAGAAACTCTGCAAGGGAATCTAAATACAATGATTGACCACAAGAACAGAATAATGAGGTAAAAAGGAGATTGCTAGCGCAAGAATGATGATCTCAACCAAGAAGGGTGGTGATTGATCAAAAGGAGAGATTGAAAAAGGTAGGAGTGATCAAGGATCGAAAAGGATCGCAAAGAGAGAAGAGTGATTAAGGATCAACCCGACTGGGGAAGGGAAGCACATCACCGCCTGGAGATAGAGATGACTAAGCCAAGCACAGGGTCATTCGTCCCCTACCTGAAATAGTCAGAATGAGAGTAGGAATTCTCCCTTCTCATTCCTTCCCTAACACACACAGGGTGTAATGTGGAAGTTGAACCGGACGACACAACCGCTCCAAGTTGTACAGTGCTCCTGCATAGAGAAGCGGATAGCGTAACGGCTTTAATTTGTACAGTGCTCCAATGCCAGGCGCAGCGCGAAACTCCAACTCCACGAGGGGATCGAGAGAAAAAGCTCTAAAGGCGGCCTAAAGAGAGGGAAAGGGAGGATCGATTAGTCGAAACAAAGTTTCGATCAATTAATCAAGGGATAAACATGCTAATCAACTTTCCAAATAGGATGAAAATTCATTAAAGAAAAAAGGAGCGAATTATTGATTATACAAGATTAAGTTTATCCATGAAAAATAAACTTAATGCAAATTGAAATGGCAAGTGCAAAACAGTGCCAAATGATCATCAAAGTGTCACACAAAATCATGTATTATGTGAGCAAAGATAGTGCAAGAATTGCTATGTTCATACAATGCTAAGAACATCAAACAATTGAATAATCGAAAATACGCATCGAAAGTTTGTGAACATGTTTCAACCAGAAGTGAAATGTCATTAAAACATCCATAAAATCAAGCATAATGATCAATGGAAATTAAAATGGAGAAAGCATGGCAAACACACTTGAAAATGCAAGAAAATGGCATTCTGGTACAGTGTTAACCGGTTACTCACCATGCGTTAACCGGTTACTTGCTTGAAAATTGGCGTTTTTGGTGAAAATTGAACTGAGTAACCGGTTACTCACCATGTGTTAACCGGTTAACACTGATCAGTTGTGAAAAAAACAGAAAAAAACAGCTTTTCAAAAGTAGTTTTCCACACATAATCACTTATGCAAACTACCACATGCTAGGAACTGAGATTGTGCACGAAAATTGAACTTGAAAACAACAAATAAACAGAGATAGAATCAACTACATTGCGAGCAATACGAAAATGTGAGAAACGGTAAAATTAGTTAGACCTACCAACCTACAAGCCGGAGATTTGGCTTGGTGAATGTTGCAAAGGACTCTTGATGCAGAAAATCAAAGAAAACCAGAGGAATCTTCAATTTGTAGACGAACCGTATCGAAATCGAGCAAAATACGATAAAACTCCAAAATGCGAATTCGAACCGTTGGAAGTTGCAGCAACTACTCAAGATCAATCCAAAAGCTGAAATAACTCCAGAAATCCAAGTGTAATAGCAAGAATGATGAAGGTTGAGCTCAAGAAATAATCACTTTTGATGTAAAAGTGATTATCCTTCAAAGTAGAAATGAGCTTTGGTGAGATTTTTGGAAGAGAATTGAGATAAAGATGAAGATGTAGTAGAGAAATTCAGAGAGAATGTGGGAGAATTGAGAGTGAAATGGAGCAAATAGTTGAAAGTCCTTGAAAATGAGTGAAGGTGAGTTTATATAGATTTTAGGTTTGGATTGTGAGATGGTTTGGAATTTGGTTCGGGATTAGCTTTGGGTTTGGAACTAGGCTAGGAGTTAGTTGGACTTGACTCACCGAGTCAAGGCGGTTAACTCGGTTAGTTAGAACCAACTCGGTACCAATCCCAATGTGAGTTTCAAAATCCAAAGGTTGACATGTTGGTGAATTAAGTAACATGGTGCACTTGAATTAAAGTGATGCATTGGAATAAACACACTTGGGTTGAAATAAATAGTGTTGAAATATCTAGAGATGTCTAGAATGTTCCACACACTGCTAGAATCAAGTAGAACCAAAGCCCAAAGAGAGTGCATGGTTGCTGTCTCAAAATGCAGCAGAAATCACAAAATCTGTCTGTGTTAACCGGTTAACAGAATTACAAAGGAATTGTGTTAACCGGTTACTCAGACCAAATTTTGCCCATTTTGCTTGAAAAATGGTGTTGTGGTCCCGGCTTCGATTTTCCACCTCTTGTTTTGATAAATAGGCATGGAAATCCTTATTTTGAGCTTGTTTTGATGATGAGATAACCTCATGAGGATATGATTAATCGGGCTTGAAAAACCTGAATATCCTGCAATCGGAAACACATGAAGAAAAATGTGAATGTGTATGCTAGCGATGCGAATGCTTATGCTTATGCAAAAGGCAAAAGAGGGAGGTCAAATTTCGAGTTACGACAGCTGCCCCTATTTAATCCTCTTGGACCTGAATGTACGAATTGCGCCAGCTTTTCGATGATTCAGGGTAAAAGGGGATTAAATAAAAGAGTAGCTCAAGAATTTGGCCGATGGCGACAAACTGAGCGGTGCAAGGTGGAATAGGTAAGTGCAAGGTTTGGCTGAAAATCTGCTGGGAGATAAGTCAGGCAAAAAGAGAGGGAGTATGATCAATGCATATGCTATGTATGCGTTTCTACATGATGCTTGATATCATGCAATGCAAAGGCTCAAGTTGAGGCACAGCGAGAAGTGATTAGGCAGAAACCGTAGCAAAATGACTTCGACACCCTCGGTTGGGGGGAGAATCCACAGATGAAGACAATCTCTGCTGGAGACAACAGTTCACACAGGACGATGATCCTGCCGGGGAAAGAAACTGAGAACATCTCAGGCTTCTAGATCACCATGACCATCCCTGTTGGGGATGAAAGAATCAAGTCAATCCTTTCTACCTAGACTACCTCTGCATGGGTAAAAGAGAATCCTGAATCATGTTGACTCAGCTGAGGAGAAACCACTGCCGCTGGTGACATATAGTCCTAATCATTGGAAATGATGCTCAACCCTTGCTGGGGAGAAGCGAACAAAGATGCCTTTGCTAGGGAACACCTTGGCCACCTGCTAGGGAGAATGATGACTCTGCTGAGGAGACATCAACTTCTTCACTGAATCAAAACATTGTCGGCCAGGCGTTAGGCTTACCAATGGATATTACCGCTCACCCTGCAGGAGTTACCAGTAACACATGCAATGCATATTGCTTTCTCGATTGATTTAGCTTTTTATTGTTCTCAATGTTTTTTAGTGTTACGTGATCACAAATAATTGTTTATTTTGCAAACAAAATACTGGAATGAAAATGAATTGAGATAACAAAGAATACATTTTATTGAATGTAAAAACTTTTGTACATAAGGTGTGTACAAGGATGCAAAATCCTTGATGAGGAAATTTACAATAAAATTGAAAAACAAATGTAAATGGCAAAGTGAAATCATGTTTTGCATTGATTACAACATTGGCCACCATCCACTGTAAGTCTAGGTTCCAACGCCTTGCACTAGTCGATGATGATTGGAATGTTCTGTTACCGTCTGAGGTCTAGTCATGAGGAAAAGAGGCTCAAGTGTTCACAGTCAATGCCTTTATCCCTAATTTTTGTCTGGACACGTTTTCTCATTTTTTTTCGTCCACCGGGATGCCCATTTTTGCCTAAGTCGCCCTTTCGGGTTTTCAACTTAGCGGGCTATTATTGTTTTTTTTCATTGTCCCTAACTTTTGCATGGACATTTCTTTTTTTGGTCCATCGGGACGTCCATTTTTGCCTAGATTGTCCTTGCGGATGTCAATCTAGCGGACTTTTATCCATTTTTTTTCAGGCATAATATTTTTTGACTGCATCGGAGTTCACGGGCAATGGTAACTCCTCCCCATCCATTGTGGTGAGGATCAGGGCTCCGCCTGAGAAGGCCTTCTTGACAACAAAGGGTCCTTCGTAATTGGGAGTCCACTTGCCTCGTGGATCCGAGTGAACAGGTGAATATCTCTTAAGCACGAGTTCGCCTTCGCAGAACGTTTAAGGGAGAACTTTCTTGTCAAAAGCTCGCTTAAGGTGTCTCTGATACAATTGACCATGACAAATGGCTGCAAGGCACTTCTCTTCGATGAGATTCAGCTGGTCGTATCTGGATTGAACCCATTCGGCTTCATCAAGACCTGTTTCCATGATGACTCTGGGTGAGGGAATTTCGACTTCGATAGGTTGAACAGCCTCCATACCATACACAAGTGAGTACGGAGTTACCCCAGTAGAAGTGCGAACTGAGGTTCTGTAGCCATGCAGTGCAAAGGGAAGCATTTCATGCAAATCCTTGTAAGTTTGACCATTTTCTGGACAATCCTCTTTATGTTTTTGTTTGTTGCTTCAATGGCGTCATTCATCTTGGGCCAATATGGTGAAGAGTTGTGGTGCTCGATCTTAAATTCTTGACACAACTCCTTCATCATGTTGTTATTCAGGTTGCTTGCATTGTCCGTGATAATGCTGCTAGGAATGCCATAACGACAGATTATCTTTTTCTTGATAAATCTGGCAACCACTTGTCGTGTAACGTTTGCATAAAAAGCAGCTTCAACCCACTTGGTAAAGTAGTCGATAGCAACTAGAATGAATCGGTGACCGTTGGAAGCCTTCGGCTCGATCATTCCAATCATATCTATACCCCACATGGAGAATGGCCAAGGTGAAGTCAAAACATTCAATGGAGTTGGAGGCACATAGATCTTGTCTCCGTAGATTTGGCATTTGTGACATCTTTTGGCAAAGTTGTAACAATCTACCTCCATCGTTGTCCAGTAATACCCAGCCCGAAGGATCTTCTTGGCCATAGCAGGACCTTTAGCATGTACACCCTCGCAGCCCTCACGTATGAACCTTATGATCGTGTGTGCTTCGTGTCTATCCACGCATCTGAGCAACACGGAATCATAATTCCTCTTGTACAGTATACCACCACTTAAGAAGAATTTGGCCCAAAGCCGTCTAAGAGTCTTCTTGTCAGTGATAGTGATACCCTCGGGATATTCCTATTTTTCCAGATATCTTTTAATGTCGTAGAACCAAGGCTTGTCATCAGACTCATCCTCGATTGCTAAACAGTGTGCTGGTTCGTTCAAGTGATCAATGCGGATATGAGGAGCTTTATTCTTCCACTTGACCTTGAACATGGATGCTAGAGTGGCAAGAGCATCAGCTAGTTGGTTTTCCTCTCTGGGAATATGATGAAAAGTGATCTCATCAAAGTAAGGAATCAACTTCGCTATGTGTTGTTGATACAGAACCAGCTTGGAATCCCGAGTCACAAAGTTCCCTCTGACTTGACCGATGACCAAGGCAGAATCTCCATAGACCTCAAGAATCTTGATTCTCATGTCAATAGTCGCTTCAATACCGTAGATACATGCTTCGTATTCGGCCATATTATTGGTGCATGCAAAGCATAATCTGGCAGTGAAGGGAAGGTGAAAACCCGTTGGAGAGATGAGGATAGCACCGATTCCACGACCCTTAGAATTTGAGGCACCGTCGAACACGAGCGTCCATCGCGCTCCTGGTTCAGGTCCTATGTTAGGATCTGGAGTCTCATAATCTCTGATAAACAGAACATCCTCATCGGGAAAGTCAAACTTCATCTGTTGATAACCCTCTATAGGTTGATGACCAAGGTAGTCAGACAAGACGCTCCCTTTTATTACTTTCTGGGTAACATGCTGGATATCATACTCAGTTAACAGCATCTGACACCGATCAATCCTTCCAGAGACAGCAGGCTTTTCAAATATGTACTTTATTGGATCCATTTTGGATATCAACAAAGTAGTATGGCAAATCATGTATTGTCGTAGGCGTCGAGCAGCCTAGACTAGAGCACAACAAGTTTTCTCCAAGAGTGAGTATCTGGTCTCACAATCAGTGAACTTCTTGCTCAGATAGTATATTGCATGTTCTTTTCTGCCAGTGTCGTCATGTTGACCCAATACACATCCCATCGATTCATCGAGAACGGTGAGATACATAATTAAAGGCCTACCAGGAACCGGCGGTACTAAGATCGGTGGTTCTTGCAAGTATTGTTTTATTTTGTCGAATGCTTCCTGACAATCATTATTCCATTCAACCGATTGATTTTTTCTTAGTAATTTGAACATTGGTTCACAGGTAGCCGTCAAATGAGGAATGAATCTTGAAATGTAATTGAGTCTGCCCAGAAAGCCACGGACTTCTTTTTCTATTTTGGGAGGCGGCATGTTCTGAATTGCCCGAACCTTATCAGGATCAACTTCAATGCCCTTCTGACTTACAATAAAGCCCAACAGTTTACCAGATCGAACTCCGAAGGTGCACTTCACAGGATTCAACCGCAATCTAAACTTCCGGAGTCTGTCAAACAGCTTCTTCAAATGAACCAAGTGATCATCCTCAGTTCTGGACTTGGAAATCATATCGTCCACGTAAACCTCAATCTCTTTATGAATCTTATCGTGAAAGAGGGTTGTCATGGCGCGCTGGTATGTTGCCCCTGCATTCTTTAGACCGAATGGCATAACTTTGTAACAATATGTACCCCATGGCGTGATGAAAGTAGTCTTCTCCATATCAGCTGGGGACATCTTGATCTGATTATATCCTGAAAAACTGTCCATGAAGGAAAAGACAGAGAACTGTGCAGTGTTGTCTACCAGGACATCAATATGAGGCAAAGGAAAATCATCCTTCGGGCTTACTTTGTTGAGATCTCGATAATTCACACATATTCTGACTTTGTCGTCCCTCTTAGGAACCGGGACAATGTTGGCAATCCATTCAGGATATTCAGAAGTGGCTAGGAACCCAGCGTCAAGCTGCTTCTTTACCTCTTCTCTGATTTTGAGTGCCATCGGGTCTAGTCCTTCTGAGCTTCTGCTTGACAGGAGGACATCCGGGCTTGAGTGGCAAGTGATGTTCAACGATGTTGGTATCCAACCCGGGCATATCTTGATAGGACCAGGCGAAGATATCAATATACTCTTTCAATAACTTGACCAACTCGGAGTGTACATGCTTTGCGAGAAGTGTGCCAACCTTGACTTCTCTTCTGACCTCATCAGTACCAAGATTGACAACTTCCACTGGTTCTTTGTGTGGCTGAATCTCTCTATGCTCGTGCTCAAGGAGCCTTGCCAGTTCAGCCGGTAACTCACAATCTTCCTTACCATCTTCTTCGGCTTGGTTAATTGGAATCCCAGAATTACAATGGATGTTTGCCATGTTGTATCAATGCTTTTATTAGTTATGTTATATGGGAAAACCACAGGAATCACAGTAGATGTCCAATTGTTGAGCTTGAAACCTGGCGGACACTTGCGCACAAAGCTTGAAATCTGATTACTGGGACCAGCATCATCAGCAGCTGCCACGATGTCACCTTGCTGGAAACCCGCGCTATGGAACCTGACAAAGTTGTATTGCTTTCGGTCAGAGGAACCAGATTGACGACCAGGATGATACCCCACTCCAAAACGATTATACTTCTCAACCACATCAATCACGTGCCCCTAGCCCGGCAAGGCACCTCTATTGATGGTCTCTTTAGCACCCTTAGCAGATGCTAAAATCAATTGTGGTGATCTACTTTGACTAGTTGAAGCAGAGCTGACATCTTCGAACTCGAGACACTGCAACGACACCTCAGCTATGCCTTCTTCGGTCTCGACATATCGAAAAGACGATAACTCGCTTACAATCAAATCCTCTTCACCACAAACAATGACAAGCTGATCGTCGAACATGAATTTCAACTTCTGATGTAAAGTGGATGTAACTGCCCCTGTCGCGTGGATCCATGGACGACCCAGTAGGCAACTGTACGCTAGATTGATATCCATCACTTGGAAATTAATGGTAAACAGATGCGGCCCAATGTTGATGGGTAAGTCCACTTCTCCAATGACCTGTCTTTGAGAACCGTCAAAGGCTCTGACAACTAAGGCACTTGGTCTCATCTCGGTTCCTTCTACCGGTAATTGACTCAATATGCCCTTAGGCATCACATTGAGAGAAGAACCAGTATCCACTAGAACACGGGATAACAGGATGTCTGTGCAGGTTACAGATATGTGCAGCGCTTTGTTGGGGGCAGTTCCTTCAGGAGGTAATTCTGATTCATTAAAATCTAAATACCGACTTGCAGTTATATTGGCCACAACATCATCGAATTCGACGGCGGATATATCTTGCACGACATGGGCACTGTTAAACACTTTCAACAAAGTTGATATGTGCGCAGGCGAGCTCATAAGCAAAAATAAAATTGAGATCCTCGAGGGAGTCTGACCCAACTGATCCACAATCTTAAAGTCACTTTTCTTGATCAGCTTAAGGAACTCTTGATCATCAAGGGTCTCCTTGCTCTTTGAAACATTCTCAGACGGAATAATCGGTACTGGAACGGCATTATATGCCCCTTGTTGAACCACAGGGGTTGCGAATGCAGGTGTCTCCTTAAGAGAAACAACAATTGGAATTTGCACGGGTTTCGTAGTGACCTTCGGGGCGAACATTCGTCCACTACGAGGCATACCTCCACCAGCTGTAACATTCACGATCTCTGATTCGGCGAACCTTATCTCTTGACCTCCAGAAAAAACAGAAGACCCATACTTCCACGGTACCTCCTTAGAATTCTGATACGGAAACGGCTTCGGCGGGCAAACCACGATGGGTTGCACCTTCTTCTGTTTAGGGGATTCAACTGGAACCTTCCTATAGACGATGGTGAATGGCTCAATGGCAGCAACCTCCTCAACATGTTTAGATCTGCCAAATTGCACTTCGCCACGGTTCATCAGAATCTGGACACAACCCTTCAGCCTTCGACACTGGTTGGGATTATCGTCACAAATCTGACACTTACCATGCAAACCTTTCAACAGCCCATGTTTCTTCAATTTCTTGAAAACCACAGCCATCGGGGTCTTTACTTCGTCAACATCCACGATCAATTCAGTCCTGGAATCATCCCCAATCATGTTAACCGCGGGTCCATCGTGATTCGGCAGCGGATTACTCTGAATGTTGGGTCCTTCCTCAGCAAAAGTCAGAACCTTCATATCAATGAGTTCCTGAACTTTGGTTTTGAAAACAAAGCAATCCTCTGTTGCATGTCCTATGTATCCAGCATGATAAGCACAAGATGCATTTGGGTTATGCTTCGGGCCAAATGGAGGAATTGCAGGTGCAATCTGCTTGGGGACAATCACCCCTTGGTGAACCAAGTAAGGGAACAGTTCCGTGTATGACACCGGAATTCTATCAAAATTTGGACGCTTACGGTTTCCTTGATTGTTGTTGTTCTGACGGTTTTGATTCTGCTGATTTTTGTTGTTTTGTTGATTCTGTTGCTGATTCTGAGTATTCTGAACTGTTGTTGCGGATGATACTGATATGGAGGTTATTGATATTGTGCAGCAGCAATGTACGGATATGGATAGTACGGCAAGGGAGTCATGGGAGCTTGATACTGAGGAGAAACTTGAGCTGTCACAGCATTGGCTTCACCTTCCTTTTTCTTGGAATGACTGTTCTGAGATTTCCTAGTGGTCGACTGCTGGGAAGCAGCTCCAAGAATCTTTCTAGTCTTTAAACCATTCTCAATTCATTCACCAATCGTCACCACATCAGCAAAGTTCGATGAAGAACTACCCACCATTTTCTCATAGTAAGATCCCTGCAATGTACCCATAAAGATGTCAACTAACTCATTATCAGAGAGAGCGGGTCGCACACGAGATGCCATCTCACGCCATCTTTGTGCATACTCCTTGAATGTTTCATATTAGCGCTGTGACTGATTCTGCAATTGCAATCTAGTTGGTGCCAGATCAATATTATATTTGTATTGCCTCGCGAACGCTTCAGACAAATCCCTCCAAGTACGGATTTTGCTGCGCTCCAAGCCCATGTACCAATCCAACGAGGCTCCAGACAAACTATCTTGAAAACAATGAACTAGAAATTCATCATTATCAATATGGGATGCCATCTTCCTGTAGTACATAGTGATGTGACTACACGGATAGCTCAAACCTTTGTACTTTGGCAAATCAGGTATCTTGAATTTCTGCGGCAGCACAACATTCGGAACCAAACACAAATCTTTGGCCTCCATCCCAAAAGCAGAAAACCCTTCGATAGCTCTGATACGGTCTTCTAACAACTTGTAGTCAACAGATCTATTCTGATTAGTGGGCCTAATAAGAATCTGAGGATTTGGCAGCTGAGAAGCGGCAGGAGCATTCACTTGCGGAGTAGCAAACTGAGAAGGATACACTAAACCCGGATTAACCATCTGACCAACATTCTGACCCACCGGAACACCATACAGATAATTTGGAGGAGGTACCCCAGCAACTGAGGAAGATGCTCCAGGATAGAACATCCCAGGATGAACATTCTGAACAGCAGTTTGAGCAACTTGAGACGGAATCGGAACATGAATAGGAGGACCCCTATACACATGCTCTTCATCATCAGGAGTTTCAGTGTCAACCAATCCGGCAGTTTAATGAGTCTGAATCTGAAGATTCTCAGGATCATCATTCACCACTAGAGGCGGGACTGGAGTAGGCACGACCCATGGATAGGCAGCAGCATTCCCATTAGGCATGGGTGCAACAAAAGGCTAATATAGCATGAAGGCACTACCATTATTTACAATCTGCGGAGTGTAATTCGGAGGCATACCCCAAGGGAAACCAGCGGGCATCTGGTTCAAAATAGGCTAAACAGCAGGCTGATTCACAGGCTCAACTGGCACGTCAACTCTAGCAGGAGAAGGAACAACGACAGCAGGAGTAGCCGTAACAGCAGGAGGAACAGGAGTGACAACAGTTGCATCAGTAGTGGTTGCAACAACAGTGGCAACAGCAGCAGCGTCCCTCTGAGCACGAAGGAGCTCTATAATGACATCCATGTTCGTTTGGAATTGATCCATCAGACCTTGGAATTGTGCCAGAGTTTCCCTGTACGCAGCGTTCTCAGCTTCAAAGTCAGCCATGATTCTGGATTTGCTTGAGCGAGTAAAATACCGATGTCGAGTCGTCGTCTTGCTACAAGGAATGCGAACAAGGATGAGCAACGGTTTATAATGAAGGGACGTGCATATGTGTGCAGATGAATGTATGATATGCATGCAAAAATAAAGTTTTAAATTCCAGGAATTCTTAAACTTATCTTTGTTGACAATAATCATAAAGCACACAAGTAAAGGCATAAAAGATAGAGTGAACGAGCATCTTCATTCATTCATCTAATAGAGGAAAGAAGTACAAGTCAAATATCTGCCCTTTGGGCTACAACAAAATCCACACAGATCCTATCAAATACCACCCTACACATAGATAAGAAATGAAAAACTGCCCAAGGGAGCCGGTGTGGCAATGCATCAGCATATGCATCCCTCAACAACCCTGGTAGGTCCTCCAATGCATGCTCGGCAAATCTGGCTAGACGACCATGCCTCTCACTCCAGTACTTCGCATCCTTCATGAGGTTGCGCAGCAAAGAATGATTAGGTCCCTGAAGCATGTCCTGAAGAAATGCCTCTTTCTGATCCAGGAGGTTCTGTAGATGAAGGCTTTGATGCTCCCAATGAGTGCTCTCTGTGTTGAGCTGGCTAATCCGCTCTTGACTCTGATGTGCTTGATCTTGCAGCTTCTGAATCTCACCGAAGACTTTGTCGAGCTTAGCTTGGCATTGGGAAAAGTCCTTTGCTAACTAATTAGCACGGTCTTGTTCACTTTGCCACTTCGTCTTGAACTCGGATAACTTCCCTCGAAGCTCTTCAAGTTGCTTGTTATAGCTCAGCTCCTCTTTGTAGGCCTGATAATGTGCCTCGGCGATTTGTCGCTTCTTTGAAGCAAGTCCCTCATAGGTGCTCTTCAAAGCATCACCCATCTTCCTACGCTTATTCTGTTCCACCTCCACCTCTTTGAGCATACGCTCGCGCTTCTGACGGAGCTCAATCTGTAGGCTATCCTTCTCAGAAGTGACTCTATCAAGGTTGAGACGAAGATCAGCATTCTCCTTCTTCAACTTCTCAATAATCAGCTTGAGTTGAACGACCTCAGATGGAGGTTGCGTTCAGGAAGCTTGGCATTCATGGAAGGCTCAGGAGAGAATGGTAACAAGATCTCTTTGACACGCTCTTTGACCCAAAGTGTGTAAGCTTCCTTGGCTACGCAATTCTTCTTACCTAAATCAGCTCTTCCTCCGAGATGAATCTGAGTCCAAGCGGCGCTAAACCTCTTCAGCAGACCCATGTCATCAACCCCTTCATGAAAGATGAACTATTCCACTACCTCAGGATCAGGTTTGTCAACCATAGGGTATCCCAACTGTCGGAAAGCCATTCTCTGATTGTAGTTAATTCCACCCTTTGTACCCAAGAGAGGCACATTAGAGAATTTCCCACATTGAAGAATGATCGGAATGTCGTCGAAGACTTGAGAATACCAAGAAATATCATCAGCGGTGAGAGACATGATTCGTTGAGACCACTTGAGATTATCCTTATTCTCAACAAAGGGACCCTTCTGTGGAAGGTGACACATGAACCATCGGTACAACAAAGGAGCACAACAGACAATGGTACCCTTCTTCTTTTCATTCCTGGAATGAATAGAATGGTAGGTATCAGCAAGAAGTGTCAGAACAGGATTCTTGGACAAGAAGATACTGATTGCAGCCTGATCTATGAAATCCTCCATGTTCAGGAACAGGACAATCCCATATACCAGCAAAGAGAGAACGGCGCTGAAAGCCTTCCAATTTCCATCCTTAGCAAAAGTAGTAGCCCTGTCAACCAAGAACTTCGAAGCAAACCCTCGAATACCTTTCCCTTTGGTCTTGAGATTATCCTCCACATCCTTCTTACTAATGCAAAGCGCATCAGCAATAAGATGAAACTTCAGACAACCACTAGTGTAAACATAAGGAACCTACTTCTTGATTTCAACCCCCAGAATATGAGCATACTCCTCAAGCGTAGGTGCTAGCTGATAATCCTGAAATGTGAAACACCTATAGGGCGGGTCGTAGAACTGAACCAGAGTATGAATAGCAGTGATATTGACTTCAGTGTTGAGGATGGTCAGTAAACTACCATACGTACCTATGAAAACCCCTCTGTGGTCTCCAACCAACAAAGATGTCAAACCTCTCAAAATACCCAGCTTAGGCTCCACAAACTTGTAACTGACGATGTCGCGACAACCAGTACTCATCTCCATGATAATGTCAACAAAAGATAAGCCTTCGAAAACCTGGAAATGCACATGCAAAAAATTAATTTACATGATGAAATGATATGCAACACAGCAACAAGAAGCCAACACAACCTGAATAATCACGTCTGAATAATTCGGATATTTGCATATAATCTGTGTCAGTGCAACATAATCTGATGTGTCGGTGAGGAAATCTGGCGCGTGTGAGAACAAGGGTATGAAGTGGCTTGTTTTCCTGCAAAAACCCTTCCCCCTCACAGGTGGGATCTAGACACAACAAGGTCGTCCCTAAAAAAGGTCGCCCAAACCATAGGACTCAGAATGAAAATCCCTGCCGTAGTGAATTCTCACTGGACGGAAGTATTCTCAAGCGAATCACGATCTGGGATGTGGCTCTCGTGATAACCCAACGCGCAAAACGCAGGTCTCACGACTATCCACATTCTAGCCTATGTGTATACTAGGCCCGGTGTTAGGACCTTTCTCTCCAATAATATCTACCCATCCCAACAACAGTAGAAAACAGCAGATATCCAGAATATGCAGCATATGAATATTTAAAGCAGTAAAGAAATGCGATAAATACACATAAAGGGAATAAAGCGTAAAGATAAAGCTAGTAAAGCGCTAAAGATAAACACCCAAGCAAGCAATAGAAAGCAAACAAAACTAGGCGAGACCCCTCAAGGGATGGACCAGCAGTAGGTCAACCTGTCCCCAGCAGAGTCGCCAGCTGAAGATGGCTGGAAATCTACCTAAGTGAATCGCACACTCAAAAATACAACAGAGTCGCCACCAAACTTTATTTAGTCCCAAAGGACAGGGAAAATATCGATAAAACCCAAGGGGGAGAGAAACGGGAACGGGGGGTCGGTTATGTGAAAGGAAGGTATTAGCACCTAACGCATCCGTCGTACTCGACGAGAACCATTTCGCTTGCTTCTAGGCTTGGATGGGTTATCTATCTAAAGGCGTCTAGCTAAAAGGAGGGAGAGAGAGAAAGAAAGGGGAAAAAGAAAGGAAAGAAGGAAAGAAAGTGCTCGCGGAGGAACAAAGTCCCCGTGCCTACGTACCCTCATAGTGCAATGAGGAAGTCAGAGCGTCGTAGTTCATGGAACCAGGGGACGGAAAAGAAGGAAGAAAAGGAGAAAGGCGGAAGAAAGGTGGAAGTGTGCTCGCCAAGATCAATGCGATCTCATGCCTACGTATCATACATTCAAAAGAATGCAGAATCAGAGCTTTCATAGTTCGGGGAACTGAACGGAAAAAAGAAAAGGAAAAGAAAGAAACAAAGAAACGAAAGAAGTGGTGTCAAAACCAAGGAAGGAATAAAAACTCTACTAGGGAAAATCTCGCAGTAAGAGCGTTTGCACAAATGAATAGGAAAAGAGTAGTGTCAAAAACCAAGAAAGAAAGAAACTCCGCTGGGGACAACAAAAAGAATTGGTGTTGAAACCAAGAAAATAAGAGCAAGGGGAATAGAAAGGACTCCGCCGAGGATCCGAATAAAGAGATGGTGTCATAATCAAGAAAAAAAAGGAGACTCGGTATATTAACTGGCTGGCAGTGGTTAACCGAAGAAAGAAAGTAGACCCTGGCGGGGGAAAAGAAGCTGGTGTCAACAGACAGACTGTGATAAACCAAGATAGAGAACGCTGAACCGAGAGAAGGTGTTTGACTCTGAAGGGGCCTCGGTATGTTAACTGGTAAACAGTGATTAACCGAGGAAAGAAAGGACTGCAACTCTGTGGGGATAGAAAAACATTGGTTTTAACAGAGAAAACTGTGATCAACCAAAGAATGGGTGTAGGGCCGAGCGAAGGTCGTGACCCAAAGGGGTTCGGTAAACTGACTGAACAAAATAGTACTCAACCGAAGAAAGGGTATTTGAACCGAAGAAAGGTTACTAACCCAAGGGTGCAAGTATTCGAACCAAGAGGAGGTTGCCAACTGCGGGGGATTCGGTGTTTACAGACAGACTGTGATTAACCGAAGAGAAAAGCGAGTGATTAACCAAGAGAAGGTGATTAACTCAAGATGGGTTCAGTATGTTAACATACGGACTGTGGTTAACTGAAAAAGATTGCAAGCATTGGTGTTTTAACTGACAGGCAGTGGTTAACCAATCAAAGGGAGAGGAACCAAAGAAAAGGTTGCGAACTCTTGGGGAAGAACCGGTCGCAACAGGAAAACTGTGTTAGATCGAAGAAAGGAATAGAAACACTGCAAGGGAATCTAAATACAATGATTGACCACAAGAACAGAATAATGAGGTAAAAAGGAGATTGTTAGCGCAAGAATGATGATCTCAACCAAGAAGGGTGGTGGTTGATCAAAAGGAGAGATTGAAAAAGGTAGGAGTGATCAAGGATCGAAAAGGATCGCAAAGAGAGAAGAGTGATCAAGGATCAACCCGAGTGGGGAAGGGAAGCGCATCACCGCCTGGTGATAGAGATGACTAAGCCAAGCACAGGGTCATTCGTCCCCTACCTGAAATAGTCAGAATGAGAGTAGGAATTCTCCCTTCTCATTCCTTCCCTAACACACACAGGGTGTAATGCGGAAGTTGAACCGGACGACACAACCGCTCCAAGTTGTACAGTGCTCCTGCGTAGAGAAGCGGATAGCGTAACGGCTTCAATTTGTACAGTGCTCCGATGCCAGGCGCAGCGCGAAACTCCAACTCCACGAGGGGATCGAGAGAAAAAGCTCTAAAGGAGGCCTAAAGAGAGGGGAAGGGAGGATCGATTAATCGAAACAAAGTTTCGATCAATTAATCAAGGGATAAACATGTTAATCAACTTTCCAAATAGGATGAAAAGTCATTAAAGCAAAAAGGAGCGAATTATTGATTATACAAGATTAAGTTTATCCATGAAAAATAAACTTAATGCAAACTGAAATGGCAAGTACAAAACAGTGCCAAATGATCATCAAAGTGTCACACAAAATCATGTATTATGTGAACAAAGATAGTGCAAGAATTGCTATGTTCATACAATACTAAGAACATGAAACAATTGAATAGTCGAAAATACGCATCGAAAGTTTGTGAACATGTTTCAACCAGAAGTGAAATGTCATTAAAACATCCATAAAATCAGGCATAATGATCAATGGAAATTAAAATGGAGAAAGCATGGCAAACACACTTGAAAATGCAAGAAAATGGCGTTCTGGTACAGTGTTAACCGGTTACTCACCATGCGTTAACCGGTTACTTGCTTGAAAATTGGCGTTTTTGGTGAAAATTGAACTGAGTAACCGGTTACTCACCATGTGTTAACCGGTTAACACTGATCAGTTGTGAAAAAAAACAGAAAAAACAGCTTTTCAAAAGTAGTTTTCCACACATAATCACTTATGCAAACTACCACATGCTAGGAACTGAGATTGTGCACGAAAATTGAACTTGAAAACAACAAATAAACAGAGATAGAATCAACTAATATAATTGAATCATTGATCAAACAAATGCATAACCAAATCACACACAACATTTATCGACTACATTGCGAGCAATACGAAAATGTGTGAAACGGTAAAATTAGTTAGATCTACCAACCTACAAGCCGGAAATTTGGCTTGGTGAATGTTGCAAAGGACTCTTGATGCAGAAAATCAAAGAAAACCAGAGGAATCTTCAATTTGTAGACGAACCGTATCGAAATCGAGCAAAATACGATAAAACTCCAAAATGCGAATTTGAACCGTTGGAAGTTGCAGCAACTACTCAAGATCAATCCAAAAGCTGAAATAACTCCAGAAATCCAAGTGTAATAGCAAGAATGATGAAGGTTGAGCTCAAGAAATAATCACTTTTGATGTAAAAGTGATTATCCTTCAAAGTAGAAATGAGCTTTGGTGAGATTTTTGGAAGAGAATTGAGATGAAGATGAAGATGTAGTAGAGAAATTCAGAGAGAATGTGGGAGAATTGAGAGTGAAATGGAGTAAATAGTTGAAAGTCCTTGAAAATGAGTGAAGGTGATTTTATATAGATTTTAGGTTTGGATTGTGAGATGGTTTGAAATTTGGTTCGGGATTAGCTTTGGGTTTGGAAATAGGCAAGGAGTTAGTTGGACTTGACTCACCAAGTCAAGGCGGTTAACTCGGTTAGTTAGAACCAACTCGGTACCAATCCCAATGTGAGTTTCAAAATCCAAAGGTTGACATGTTGGTGAATTAAGTAACATGGTGCACTTGAATTAAAGTGATGCATTGGAATAAACACACTTGGGTTGAAATGAATAGTGTTGAAATATCTAGAGATGTCTAGAATGTTCCACACACTGCTAGAATCAAGTAGAACCAAAGCCCAAAGAGAGTGCATGGCTGCTGTCTAAAAATGCAGCAGAAATCACAAAATCTGTCTGTGTTAACCGGTTAACAAAATTACAAAGGAATTGTGTTAACCGGTTACTCAGACCAAATTTTGCCCATTTTGCTTGAAAAATGGTGTTGTGGTCCCGACTTCGATTTTCCACCTCTTGTTTTGATAAATAGGCATGGAAATCCTTATTTTGAGCTTGTTTTGATGATGAGATGACCTCATGAGGATATGATTAATCGGGCTTGAAAAACCTGAATATCCTACAATCAAAAACACATGAAGAAAAATGTGAATGCGTATGCTAGCGATGCGAATGCTTATGCTTACGCAAAAGGCAAAAGAGAGAGGTCAAATTTCGAGTTACGACAGAAAGACTTAAGTAAGAAATCGATAAGGGACCCCTTTAGAACCGAGTGAACCCATAAATTAGGGAAATTCGCTGAGATTATCATCTCACCCTACTATTATTGTTTTTTTTCAGGTAGTTCTATTCATATAAATGACAAGGGCAAACTTGTTTGATGATGTTTGGCGATTCGACTTTCTGATTATCATCTTCCATTATGAATCATATGGATGTTGTATATAGATCCTAATTTTGTCGATAGGTTCTTATTCTATATCAATACCGGTTACCAATGTATAATATATTTTCTAAATATATATTATAATTCTAAATTAAAGTTTCCAAAAGCAGAATTATGGTGTTGATATCAAAGCTCTCATGTGCCAAAAAGGATTTCAGGTAGATTTGAGTATTCAAAAGCATGATTCCCAAGAAGGACATGAAAACTGCATTTCTTGGGAGCATCTTTCTTTCTTTTTCCCTATATGTGTGATAGCTTTAAAAACAAGTAGTAATTTATTTATTTATTTTAAAAGCATAATAATAATAATTGATGCACTACAGACAAAAGAAATCTGAGTTGGTGAAACTTAGCATTTATAACTAAAAAGAAGAAACGATAATAACTGAACGAATGAATTCGTTTCTTCTTTACGCTTTATGCTTCGCAATCGTTATCGCGATTCTTCACTTCAAATTCAACCTTACGCCACCGTTATTCGGATCGATTCTCATCGGTTTTTGGATCATCAAGATGAAATTTCATCGCCGATTTGGAATCGGAATTACTTGTTTCAAGAATCCCAAACCGAATTCCAAGGCGGAGATTGACGTTGATGCTAAGCCTCTCGAGGTTCCTCCGCACCTTGTAATCATGGTTAATGGCATCGTTGGAAGGTAGGAGAGTAATCTTCGGTTTCACTTTGCATTTCGTTTCAGAAAATTTAGATTATGTTGTTAGATTGTGAATTTGAAGTTTGAATAGTATTCAAATGCAATTGGTGTTTTCAGTTCTGCTGATTGGAGGTTTGCCGCCGAGCAGTTTCTCGAGAAGCTTCCGGATAAAGTCATCGTCCACCGTAACTAACTCTTCCTTCTTCACTTCATTACTTTAGTCACATTAAGTGTATGTGTGATTTCACCTTTGAAGCATCTATAATTGAATCTGGATGGACCTGTAGAATTGATTTTAACATGTTTGATTGCTTTCGAATATAAATGATGAAGTTAGAATTTGTAGTTTTTTAATCTGAACATGATTTTTACACTGAAATCTATGGTTCAACTCATTTTGAAGCAACAACTTATATTTATTCAAACATAAATTATTTTACCTTCAACTCACTTTAGTCGGAATCAATTTTACATAATTAATTCACTCAAAATCAATTTCTTCACTTCAGAACGAAATAGACGCTAAAACTCTTTTTCTGTGTGTAAACACATGCTAAAACACGCGCCATTTTTGATAATGTTGCACTATCGATAATTGTTAGATGACACGATGGAGTCTAGGTTTTCGAAGTGGGAACTGTGTTGCCTTTGCAGAATTGAGCTTCTCATGCTCAACTACCATGAGATCTCTGAGCTGAGATGAAGATTGATGACGAAATGTTGGAGGAGCCCAGTCTGGGTTGGGGAGGTTAAATAGTTTTGTCACATCATTGCAGTATCAAAAACATACACAAGATAGTAAAAAAAAAAGATAAAAAATCAGTTATATAAATGGGGACTAAAAGTTAATTTTGGTCGAATGGAGATTAAAAGTGTGATATGGACCTCTAGTTCTATGGGTTCCTCAACCTCATGTCAGTAAATTTTCAAATCAATTTGCAACCTTGTAAGGATTTTAGCTTGAAATGCTTTACGTTACAAGACCAAGGAATCAAGATTTCATCTTTTTTGGGGTATCCAAGCTTGATTGTTCAGCTTTCCTCTTGATTCCCAGAAAGTGCTCAACCCTGGTTTAACATGACCGCTGAGAACAAGATAGGGTGTCTTCATACGAGCTTGAACTTCCCTCATTCTCTCCACAGACAATGATGGTGTATCTGAACTCTTCACTCGCTTCAATTTCAATTCTTGCCTCATAAGCTTTTCCTGCTTCATTTTGCCTAGTTTTTTTCCATGGAACTTATGAGAAAATATTCAAAAGGCTTCCTTAGGAGTCAAAGTTCTCCCAAACTCGTCTGTCCTCTCAATGTGAATCTCTTTTTTATTCTGTACTTCCTTTCCTTCATCCTCTACAATCCCAACCAATTTGCTTTTCTTCTTATCCGTGTCTCTGCCACCCCATTCGATGATTTCTTTAAGTGTTCCTCGATCTTTAAGCAGTTTCAATCCTTTCCCTACAGCAACTTCATGTATACTTTCATCAGGAAATATCACTTCCTTGTCTTCTGAGATGTGTCGCTCGTCTTTTTCAGTTTCTTTGACTTCAGTCCATCCACCAGCCTCATCTTTCTTTTCCTCAACAGGAACATTTGCCTCTTCATCACCATGCATGAAAACATCTTCACCTTCTGGTTTACGTGCTTCTTCATCAATGTGAAGACCCCAGACAAATTCTTCCATCTCTGTAAAGACCACCTTATTTTCTCTTGACTCTCCAGCTGTAGAATTTTGATCATCAACAGTCTCATTACTAGGATTTGGGGGGGCAAGTAAAGCAATAGCTTGAGGGCCAGATGCTCCTTTCTCCTCCTGTTTCTTAAGAGCTAGTCGCCTTGCTTTCTCTAAGGATTTCCGAAGATCCTCGTCATCATCTGCAAAAGCTGGGGTTTCATCTTCCCCTGTTTTATTGCACAGAGATTGTTCTCGACAAAGTAATTTGGAGGCATAAGCATTATTTCTCATTTCAGCTGCCAAACGGAATATATGTTTTGTCCCTTTGTCTTGGATCGTGTTAACACAGTTCTAGACGCGGTAGAAGCTGTGCTTCGACCTATGGTGAAGGTAGAAGCGGGCTCGTCGTTTGCAGAGCCTCTTCTTAAATTCACAAATACTTTTTTTGATAATAATTATTGATTAATTTTATTGATAATCTGAATACATTTAAATAGATTTACAGTAGAATAAGAATCTCTAATTAAATTAGGTCAATAACTACTTTTTCCAAAAATTCCTATCATATAAATTTAAATGATAACAATCCTAGTTACTAAGCAGATGAAATTCAAATTTAAAAAGTCTAAATACTAACTTATTAAAATAAATAAAATAATAAATCCTAAATAACATAATTATCAAAGTGTAGTTAAACCTATTTCTTTGTTAGTCCTAATAAGAGGCTGATAAAAATAACAAACTCAACTTTTAAGTAAACGTTAGAGCTAAGGTCAGCTCCGTCATTAATTGTAGACTGTATTGTGAATTTATAAAAGAACATAATCACTGTGATCTTACATAATATATTGTGAACAGGCAGTGAATGCAATTCTTCAAAATTGACGTTTGATGGTGTTGATACAATGGGTGAGAGGCTAGCTGAAGAGGTATTTTGGTAGTAGCAATTTGACTTTTATAGTCTCTCGTACTTCCCTGAACATTAAATTACTGTGGGAAATGATTTATTTTGTTGACCTTGTGATAATTCATTCACATTGGAATGATTGAATCTTCAGTTTTAAACTTAATTAATGTTTATCTAGGTACTATCTGTTGTTAGTCGCTGGCCAGGGTTGCAGAAGATCTCCTTTGTTGCACATTCTTTGGGAGGCTTGGTAGCAAGATATGCTATTGCGAGACTTTTTGAATACTCTTCACCATTAGAATCCGAAGTTACTATTTGCAACTGCAAAGAGGAGACAGAATGTACAAAGAATTGCATTGAACAGAATTATGAAGCCCGAATTGCTGGTTTAGAGCCAATGAACTTTATAACCTTTGCAACACCGCATCTTGGTTCAAGAGGACACAAACAGGTATATTTAAGTTCTATATAAACAGTGTTGTATCAAGCTTCAACATCATGGAGATATCATATGCCTAATTTTCTTTTGACTTTCATTGGTCAACTGCTATTTGTTCTTATTGTTGTTATTTTCTTTCGCTGAGTTCTATCAAAATCATCTTTGCTTTTTTTTTTCGCTGCGAAACGTAGTTGTTTTTTGATTGGTTAATTTGTCTATCTGTCACAGTCCAACTTGAGTTCAAATCTTTTAGCTTTTGAATGCTGTTAGCTAAAAATTGCATACAGGAGGCATGTCAGTGCGAACACACTGGCATCAATGAAATCATTAGTGAGTTCCTTCTTATTTCCTTAGAGAGTAAAGTTATTAGGGAGAGAAGAGAAAACCAGATATCATAGAATTAGAAAGAAGTACAAGAAAGACAAAAAGTGAATAAGTTCCTTTGCAATTAAACTTTGATATGATAGTTACAAACTGGTTTTCATGTAATGGAGCATTATTCTTCTCAAAAACCACATAATGTGATTTGATCGCGGTGTTTCCAGCACTGTTAACTGAAGATTAGTAATTAATATGCTGGTATATATTAACTTTAGAAAAAACATTTCTAAATTTGTTTTGTTGTTGGTGAATACCAGAACACGGACTCTTATTTTTGCTCCTTATTTTTCCGGTTCTTGTAGCTTCCATTTCTTTGTGGCCTTGCTTTCCTTGAAAGAAGAGCATCTCAAACTGCACACTTAATTGTAGGGCAAACTGGAAAGCATCTCTTCCTTATGGACAATGATAATGGAAAGCCTCCTCTTCTCCTCCGAATGATTAAGAATTCTGATGACTTAAAATTTATGTTAGTATTACCAAGTCATTTAAGTTCGTTAGATCATGCCACCATTCAATTCTTCATTACTTCAATTTAATTTTTAATGATTGTGCAGGTCAGCTCTACGTGCATTCAAGCGCCGAGTAGCATATGCAAATGCAAACTTTGATCGTATCCTCGTTCTGAGTTATATTTCTTTTTGTTTATCAAACTTCAAATTGTTCAGAATTTTAAGCCAAATGGATAATATAGTGTCAATGGCCCATGTCAAACGTTAGAACATGCAACTTTCATGTGTATTAAGTGGAACTTGGGCAAAGACATGATATTGAAATTATTATAACTAGGGTAAATTAGAATTTATTTACTGCCCTGCAGGCAGAGGTGGATCTTCTTGGGGGTGGCCACCCCAAAATTTTCTTCTTAATAGGATAGATATACACATTATAATAGTAACGAATGTACATATACATTTCATTTCGTAGAATGACTATGATTGTTAAGCAGCGCAGTGGGAGGTGGAAGGTTTTGCAAATCGAGGTTGTGAATTCAATCAAAACTTAACCACTGCACCAGTTAATGGTTTGTAACAATTAATTGAAATAGTTCTATATTCTATGGCTCTTTGGCACCCCAACAAAATTACTTGAGCTTTGCCACGGCCTCCATGTCCATGCTTCTCAGCCACATGGGCTAATTATTTTCTTGAAACCATATATTGTTACAATGATGTAGATCTAACTTTAACATAGAGCAACAATTATTATATCTTGCAAATTTCTTGACCTGCATCGAAGATATGGTTGGATGGCGCACGTCATCGATTCGGCGTCAGCATGAACTTCCAACAGTAATAGACTTTCTGATGATTCTCAATTATAATGTTTTACATGGATTACAGAGACTAGATTTACATTCTTCTTCTGTGCTAGTTTGATCTTCAATTAATTGATGAGAAATACCCGCACATCGCACACGCCAAAGTTGGGACTGTTGATGATGTTTCCGCCAAAGAATCTACTAATGTTGGAGACCAAACAATTGACACAGAAGGTTTGTTTCATTTTCCTGAAGAAGAAAAAATGTTGTCCCTTTTAGTATTTGTGAAAGTCGTATGGTGAAATAGTATACTTAGGACTATAAATTTTCGTCTTTATTTTTATTTCGAGGATTGCCGTGCATTTTTTGGTAAGATTATTAGTAGTGTCTACTGTCTAGTCCAAGAACATTGAGATAATATAAGGGAAAATGAAGTATAGAACAGTCTCCTTTCCTCTTTTTAACTGTAATCTTCATGTTTAGAATCTTTTGCACCTTTATAAGGGAAAATGAAGTATAGAACAGTCTCCTTTCCTCTTTTTAACTGTAATCTTCATGTTTAGAATCTTTTGCACCTTTATATTATATGTTTCTGAAAAACTTACAACACTCAAAGTGCTTGTCTATTTTAAAAGACATGCTATAATATTTTATCAGTAAGCACAGAGAATGTGTTATGAAAATGTTTTTTTTATAGAAAAGAGATATTTTGTAAACAAAATTCATATCGATAATTAGTTATCAACTCGGAATATTATTGTCTGTTTGAATCTTACAAGTCAGCCTAGCATACGATTTTATGTTGTAATATATCCTAGTCTAAGATATTGTTTTGTTGGAGAATTTTGAAATTATTTAATTTTCAAAATATTTATATGTCGATTGAAACTAGCTTTCTAAAATTGAATACATATGCTTTTTGTAGAGGAGATGATAAGGGGTCTCACTCAGGTTCCTTGGGAGCGTGTGGATGTTAGCTTTCACAAGAGTAAGCAACGGTTTGTTGCTCACAGTACAATCCAGGTAAAGTTTTTATCTTTATTTCAACTACTTTAGAACTCCAGTTCTAGACGAAGGGGATTTTCTATACAAAATGAATTGTCATACGAGATATTATTTGAAGATGATGTACTTATTTTAAGCTAAAATTTAAAAATAATGGTCACAGCTTCAGCTCGATGCTCCTTGATATTTTTATTTGTCTGTTTTTACTATTAGGTGAAAATCTATTGGTTGCATTCAGATGGTTCCGATGTGATCTTCCACATGATAGATAACTTCCTTATCTAGTCTCTAGAATTATTGTTGAGTTCAGAGTCAACAGATCAATGTTGTAAGTAATGGTAGTCTTCTTCTACCCTGAATATCTAGTATTACAAATTTCCAACATGTGATGTTTTGTTATGTGTCAGCTTAGAAAGCTGACTACTTCATTGGAGTGCATCTTCATTTGCATTAGTGCTCATTCCTAGTAACTTGTTCATATATTCACATGATTGAGAATTTTATATCGAAAAGGTGTTTAAATTGCAATCTGTCTTTACTCTATGTGAAAAGCTGTTTGCCGTAGATCCAGACAGCTTGCTTAAAACTCCATGGACAGAATTTAACCTTATAACAAATGATATATTTGGTAAATTGTTTCTTGAATAGGAAAAAATGTGTCTTCACCATTCTGGGTTGATTATTGTTTATGTTCCTACAGAAGTCCTTGTAATTTCCCAGTATCCCGTTTTCTAAGGTGTTTTACACGCTGACATTTGATTTAGTAGGCAAGTTTGAATGGAGTCAACTCAGTACTTATCACATAATCCTTTAAAATAATTTTGTAACAGTCTTCAGATGGGGAAAAAGTAGTCTTGGAAAATATTGTAAACTTAAGTTTTATCTATTTAATATACTCCAAGATTGTTTATACATTTTACCCTACAGTGTGCTGAATTAAATATTACAGTGATGCTTTGCTGCTTTGCTGCTTTGAAGTTGACATGATCTTGCAGTTGATGTTTGTGATTTATATATTTTTCATTATATCATTCTGTGCTTCTGGATTCATCTCCATGTTTTTACAGCGTTTTTGCTTATTAAATCAATGTAAATTTCAATCATCACAAAAATTATTTTACAACGAAAAAAATAATGAATTAACAAGAAATTTGATTCTCTCAGGAAGATAGAAAATAAGAGATACTTGAGTAAAAAAAACAAGCTTTGAGAAAATACTTTGTTCTCTCCTTGCCATGTCATATTCACATGAACTTCAATAAATAATAGAGACGTCGTTTAAATCGATCTTCAAGCAGAGTTATAGCCACGAAAGTCTTCTCTGTTTGGCTTTGCATAGCTGAAATAGACAAATGAAAACCACTAATAAGAAAACGGTGGCTATCAAACCAATACCATCAACATTTAGTAACGTAAATTAGGTTAAATTAGGTTTATTATACCTTAAATTAGGTTTATTATACCATTCATCATTTTTCTTTTCTATGCTGCTAACTTTGCATTGATCCTCAGAGTCTCGGTCATGTGATGGCATTCTAGATTTTTCTTTCAGCAGACTTGATAAACTTTCACAAAACTGATAATCAAAATTAAATCAATAACCAGATTAACGAGCTTGAGCTTGCGAATATTAAGCTAACATATGTTTTCTTACTTCATTGTACTTTCTTAGATCTCCTGCAGACTTTGATATTTGTACAACACAATGAGCTGGAGCAACTTCTATCACCTGACAGGTTTCAAACTTATCAGTAATGAAATGAACTTGTGTTACTAATAAAGAAAACGAAAAACAAAATGGAAAAAACAGAGTGTATGTGATGATAAAATGAGTATTATTACCTCAGCAGATAGGTCAAAGCATGATCTAGAACTTCTAGTCAATGTCTGTTTTGGGTGCATTTTCATCTGATATTAAGAGTCAAAGTTCATTTGTTGCGAGATTCTAGAAAAGGTTAATATTTCACAATTCCCTCATGGATGCAATTAACAATCAAATTAGAAGCATTATTCAGACCTTAAAATTGTTCATTTTCTCCACCGACAGTCTCACATCTGTTGCAGCAGCTTCTATTTTTTCTACCGTTTCACTGATTGTATGTTGGGATCCAAACATTGTTATCTGCTTCTTGTTATCCTAAACACGAAACTCATAACGTTAGCGTTTGTAATTAAAATACCTTGTAGATAAGTTAAATACCCTCTAAGATTTGTAGACTTGCCTGTTCTTCAAAAAATGCAGATAGATCAAGGTCCTGAAACATGGCTATCAGTTGAAACGCATTAATGAAGCTCGACGACTTGGTTATCGGTGACTTCGTAGTTTTCTCCTATACAACATATTGTTAGAAAACTACGTCCATAACTCCAATTGTGTTTTTTTTTCCATTTCTGCTATTAGTTAACTTATTACCTCAATTGGGTCGAAAGCATCACTTTTGTCATCCAAGTTAGTATTCGTATCAATTTCATACGCACAAGAAGGTTTGTAATCTATTTGAAACCATTCGTTTTCAATAATATCTGAAATGTTTATCCGCTGCAAGTGATTGAAAGAAGACAGTCAAACAAATTAGTATCTATCAGTTACACTGAGTCTAAGCACAGTGCCCTAGTTCTTGAATTTCTACCTTTTCAGGACGCGGTTGGAGTATTTTAGTAATTAATTTCTTTTGACTTTGAGTAAACCATGGGGGGCATGCATATTCTGCTCTGCAAATCTATATTTTCATACATGAAAATTACCAAAATATGTGAATTAGTTGAATCAGATAATAGGTGTTTCTTCTTTATTACCATATTTGCTAATATGTACCTTATGGTATAAGCTCATCAAGTTTTGGTCATCAAATGGTAGAAAACCAGCAAGTAACTCAAAAAGAATCACACCACATGACCAAACATCAGCAGCTGCTCCATCATACCCTTTGCTCATCAGCAGCTACATATGAGGAAGTAAAAGAGTGATTATAAGAGTCTCATAATCAATAATACATGCATCTTATAAAAGCGGTCGCTAGCTCTCTTTCTGTCGGGGAGTCCAAGGGAGTTCTTTAGCACGTTTTTGCTCTCAAGTGCTCTCTCGAACTCGCCAGCACTTCTTCACACTCAATTTTACCTCAGGAGCCACATAGCACGGCGATCCACACCTTGTGTTTAAGACATCATTAGGCTGCGAAATGCCAATATATCAAAATTTTATCATTGATAACAAAAAAAAGCCATGCTACTGCTGAACTAAAATGAGGTTAAAAAAGTTTTCTTTTTTACCTTACTCAGTGCACTTAATCCAAAATCAGACACTTTGAGATTTCCCTGGTTGTCAAGGAGCAAGTTTTCCGGCTGTATTGCCATACATAAAGGTTCAACTGAGGTTTCAAATCTTGTTTCTAAACAAAAAATTACATAAATTTGTTTAACTCACCTTTAAATCGCGATGAAAAACTCCCTTGTTATGGCAGTAATCGACGGCATCAACAAGTTGCTGGAATAGTTTTCTTGCCTCACATTCATTCACCTTATCAACATAGGACTGCATAAACAAAGCCATCAGAATTGAAGCATCATAATTGTAATTATAAGTATATAACATTTGAACAACAAAAGATTGTTGACCCCTACCATCTTGTCCAACAGTTGACCTCCTGATACATATTCCATCACAATGTATATTTTTGTCTTTGTACCAATAACCTCATGAATTCTAACAATATTAGGATGGTGTAATAGTTTCATTGTTCTAATCTCACTTTGTACCTGAAATATATTGTAGTCTTAATATTGAAAAACTTATCTAAAAAATCACTTTTTGCTAAAGAAGGAAAAAACATGGACCAAAATAGAACTTACCTTATACTTAAGATTGTTTTTCAAGACCATATTCTTGTCAATGACCTTGATTGCTACCTTCTCACCATTGTTGCCATTGAAAGCAAGCTTAACCTTAGAGAATGTACCTTCTCCTATGGTTCTGCCAAGTTTATATTTTCCTATATTTTTTGGAGACACCATTACTCTCTTTGTGATTGGTTTTTTTTCTCACTATGCTGTGAATGCAAAAAAGATATTGGTTTTTTAACCCTATATATCAACTTTATTTCTTTCTTTAATTTATATGGTTGTTAATTAAGATGTGACAATTAGAATGCCACGTTGTAAATGGCAATGCCATCCCTTATATTAAGGAAGTGATTACATTTTAATAATGAAGGATTAAGGAAAGATTATTATGCAAGTTAATGATTCAAGTTAATATATGAACATCTTGTTAACAAAAAAGATAATTAGGTGATGAGATGTGTAATGAAACCATAGTCCATAGATATAGTGAATAGTGTATGTGTATATTAGATGGAAAAGTTGGTCTTTAATTAGATTACTTTTTATTAAACCCTCAATTAGTAAATGATCAACTTAAAAATTATTAATCAATTTTTAATAAATTAAAAATGTTTAATCCAAAAATACTTAGATGAGGGATGGCAAAACGGGCCCGGCCCGTTGGACAAGTCCGTTTTACAAAGTGCGGGTTTGGCCAACGGTTTATGCTCTCACCTTCTAATGTGTCTGCCCCGCCCCGCCCAGTTTTCTTCGCGAACTTTTGCGGACACGGTCATTTACATAAAATTTTGCGTTTTTAGACTTAAAAGGTGCAGTGTCCGCGGGCTTTCCCCACCCCGTCCTCACTTTTTTGCGGGATGGACTTAGGTTTTAGGCTCGCATCCTTAACTATGACCGTCCCGCCCCGTCCCATTTTTTTGCAGGTATTTGCGGGGCGGGCTTAAACGGGACGGGCATGCCCGTTTGCCACCCCTAGATGAGATATGGTAAGAGATTTTTTCAGCTTAATCATCAAATTCAACTTGAGCATGTAATAATGTTAAATTTCTTGAGAATAAAATTAGTTGTTTATTCTCCCCGATTTGAGATATTAGTCTTTAAAATTATTTGCAGATGATATCCTATTTTTACTTTTAAAATATATTAAAAAATGTTTATTTGATGTTCATTTTCACTGTGTGGTCAATTGTGATTGGTCCTTTACATCCACAAATAATATCGAGAAATAAGTGGACAAATTAATTTTAAAAAAATTTTGGAATGTAGAAATTTGTGATGGTGTGTTATCAAATCTCAACATTAGTAGGGGAAGTAGTTTGCATTCTTGGTAGCTAGATGGATTTGCTGGTAGTTAAGAATGAAGAACGTGTGTTTTGACTGATAGTTGGATGATTAGTTGTTGACAAACAAAAACAAAAAATTGTACTTTTTCTATATTAATTTCAATATGGAAGTAATAAGTAGAACCACAAATATTGGTATTATAGAAAAACTATCTAAGGTGATCACATAAATTCACATTAATGTGGTTGATTAGATCACCATATGTCATGAGTATTAATTTGACTATGTTTTATATATAAAAATTGTTAAGTCTATTTCACAATTTTTGGAACCAAAATGAATGTCAATTCTATAATTTGTTATTTTTGAAATCGCTTCTGCTCAAACTCACGGATGAGAAGCTTCTAAGAAAACTGTATGTTGTCGTTGCAACGTTCTCTTGGCTCTTGCTTCTGACGCGTGACTTTGATCTATTCATTTCTGAAGACTGCTCAAGCTTCCGAATATTAAACGCTGAAGGTTCTAAAAACTCTGAAGAATTTCAAGTCAGATATTGATGTGATCAAGCTTCTGATTGATGATTGAAGTTTCTAAACTCAAGCAAAATCAACTCTTCTAACTCATGCTTCAAACAACTATTTATCCAGAAGCCACTGAAGAATAGAAGATAAGAACGAGTTTATACGTGGGAAAAATAGTACATGGTACAAACCAATATCCTTCCACTAAGCGGATTTCGTGGAGTAAGGAAATTGAGGTAGTACGATTCTAGTCCCCTCCGTATCAAACTGTTACTCAAGTCACCAGCTCATTCATGAAGAATACCAGATCTACCCTTCAACGGATCTTTTTTACTGGCTATATAAAGACTTGAAGACTTGAAGAATTAATGCAAGTAAGCAAGCAAGCAAGCGAAATAACAAAGAATTTTTACAAGATTGTTGTCTAAATTTGTGCAGAATTTTCTTTAAGTGTATTGTGCTTTTAACTTGTTTATACCTACTTGTGTAGAAGCAATCGTTGTAAACACACTTTGTAATTAAACTGTTGTTTGTATTTCCTTAAGGGACCGTTAGGTCAGAATCTTTGAGAAGACATAGATTGTGTGTCTTTGTGGTTTGTCAGTTACCAGCGGTTGCTAGTGCAGTTGTAATTAAACTGTTGTTTGTATTTCCTTAAGGGACCAGTTAGGTCAGAATCCTTGAGAAGACATAAATTGTGTGTCTTTGTGGGTTGTTAGTCACCAGCGGTTGCTGGTGCAGTTGTAATCAGTTGATTATAGTGGATTAAATCCTTGGGTATAAGGCGAAATCACCTTGGCGGGTTGACTGGTTTAACTTTGAGATTTTCAAGTGAACCAGTATAAAAATTGAAGTGTATTTCTCTTTGTTGTTCATTAGTGGTGATTTTTATTGAGTGAGTAAAAAGCTTTTGCTTTTGAAAACCCCAATTCAACCCCCCCCCCCCTTTCTTGTGTTTTTCTCACCTTCAATTGGCATCAGAGCTCCGGTTCTGATTGTGATAAAAGTTTATCAAACACTTAACGGTATTCAGTACTGATCCTGTGTGTGTGTGTGTGTGTGTGTGTGAGAAACAATGACGGTCGCCGTTATTCCAGTAGAGAAAGATCACTACAGTGCCAAACCACCAGTCTTTGATGGTGACAAGTTTGTCTATTGGAAAGATAAAATCGAAAGTTTCATTCTTGGCTATGATGTAGATCTTTGGAATCTTGTTGTTGATGGCTACAGTCATCCTGTTAATGCTGCAGGAGAAAAGGTGTCAAGAAGTGCTATGATTGATCAACAAAAGAAAGATTATAAGAATCATCACAAGGCAAAAACTATACTGCTAAATGATATCTCTTATACTGAGTATGAGAAGATAACAAACAGAGATACTGTCAAGTCCATTTTTTATTCTCTAAGAATGACTCATGAAGGAATCACTCAAGTTAAGGAGACAAAGGCGTTTGCCCTAATCCAAAAATATGAGGCATTCAAAATGGAGGATGATGAAATAAATGAAACTATGTTTTCAAGGTTTCAAATGTTAGTCGCGGGACTCAAGGTTCTGGACAAAGGATACTCAACTGCTGACCATGTCAAAAAGATCATCAGAAGCCTTCCTAAGAAGTGGATACCTAATGTAACTGCCTTGAAACTATCTAAAGATCTGAACAATATCAGTCTTGAAGAACTTGTTAGTTCTTTAAGAAGTCATGAAATAGAGCTTGAAGGAAATGAACCTCAAAGGAAAGGAAAGTCAGTTTCTTTGAAATCCAACTCTAAAAATTCAAAGGCTTATCAAGCTGAGGAAATCTCAGAAGATTCTGATGAAGACTCAAAAGACGATGAACTTTCATTAATTTCCATAAGAGTCAACAAACTCTGGAAAAACAGACAAAATGGTCAAGGAAAGTTCAAAGGAACTAAAAGGACTGTCGGCCGTTCTGACTCAACATCTGGACAAAGGAAGTCGAGTTCTGGAAAAGAAGTTATTTGCTATGAATGCAAAGAGCCAGGTCATTACAAGAATGAATGTCCCATGCTCAAGAAAGACAGAAAGCATAAAAAGAATTATGTCAAAGGAAAGAAATGACTCATAGCTACCTGGGACGACTCTGATTCAAAAGAAGAAGATTTTGAAGAAGAACAAGTTAATGTTGCATTGATGGCAACAACCTCTGATGCTGAAGTCTCTGGAGAACCCGAAGACAAAAGTATCATCAGACTCAGAAGCAGAATCTGATCATGATTCTGAAGAGTGTTTGCTCGCGACACATGACGGGAAAAAGGCATATGTTCCAAAGTTTGGAACTTAAGCCTAGAGGCTTCGTTGATTTCGGAGGAAACTAGAAAAGAAAAATCATTGGCTTTGGAACTATCGGTAATGGTAAACTTCCCTCTATTACTAATGTTCTTCTGGCTGATGGTTTGATTCATAACTTATTGTCTATCAGTCAGCTTAGTGACAATGGTTATGATATTATCTTTAATCAAAAGTCCTGTAAGGCTGTCAGTCAAAAAGATGGCTCAATCCTTTTTACCGGAAAGAGAAAAAACAACATTTATAAGATTAGACTTTCTGATCTCAATGAACAGAATGCCAAATGCTTAATGTTTGTTAATGAAGAGCAATGGGTATGGAATAGACGTTTGGGTCATGTTAGCATTAAGAGGATTTCTCAGCTAAATAAGCTTGAACTGGTCAAAGGCTTACCAAACCTGAAGTTTGATTCAGATGCTCTTTGTGTAGCATATCAGAAAGGCAGTTCTCTAAAACTTCCTTCAAAGCAAAAAATGTTGTTTCCACCTCTAGACCGTTAGAACTTCTACACATTGATTTGTTTGGACCAGTGAAAACTGCTTCAATTAGTGGAAAGAAGTATGGATTAGTTATCATTGATGACTATAGTCGCTAGACATGGGTAAAGTTCTTGAAACACAAGGATGATTCGCATTCTGTGTTCTCTACCTTTTGCTCTCAAATGCAAACAGAGAAGAATTGTAAAAATAGTCAAAGTCATAAGTGATCATGGCAGAGAATTTGAGAACAGATACTTTGAGGATCTATTTGATTCTCATGGCATTTCCCATTATTTCTCCTGTCCTAGAACTCCATAACAAAATGGAGTTGTAGAAAGGAAGAATAGGACTTTGCAAGAAATGGTTTGTACCATGATCCAAGAAACTGATATGGCTAAGCATTTCTAGGCAGAGGCAGTAAACACAGCATGTTACATTCATAACAGGGTTTCTGTTAGACCTATTCTGGGTAAGACTCCTTATGAATTGTGGAAGAACAGAAAGCCCAACATATCTTATTTTTATCTTTTTGGTTGTACATGTTTTATGTTAAACACTAAGGAGAATCTTGGCAAGTTTGATTTTAAGGCTCAAAAGTATTTGTTGTTAGGATATTCTGAACGCTCAAAAGGCTACAGAATCTATAACACAAAAATATGAATTGTTGAAGAATCAATTCATGTTAGATTCAATGATAAACTTGACCCTGAAAAGTCAAAGCTAGTTGAGAAACTTGCAGATTTAGAAATCACCTTCTCAGAACCTAAGGATAAAGACTCTGAAGATAAAGACACAACTGCTGAAACTAAAGACTCAGAAACAACTCAATCAGAAACTGTTATTGGTCCATCTCATCAAAAGAAAAGCAGACCAAGAACTTCTCATTCTGAAGAATTAATTTTGGGAGATAAAGATGCATCGGTCAGAACCAAATCATCATTCAAACCTTATGAAGATACTCTTCTTGGCTTGGTTTCTCTCATCGAACCTACCTCTATAGATGAAGCTCTTCAAGACAACGGCTGGATTCTGGCTATGGAAGAAGAACTAAATCAATTCACCATAAATGATGTTTGGGATCTTGTTCAGAAACCATAAGATGTCCACATCATTGGAACCAGATGGGTATTCAGAAACAAGCTCAATGAAAAAGGTGAGGTCGTAAGAAACAAAGCACGGCTGGTAGCACAAGGTTATAGTCTGTAAGAAGGAATAGACAATACAGAAACCTTTGCACCAGCTGCCAGGTTAGAATCTATTCGTCTCTTAGTTTCTTTTGTTGTAAATCATGACATCACTTTATATCAGATGGATATAAAGAGTGCATTCTTAAACGGGTATATTTCTGAAGAAGTGTATGTGCATCAACCTCCTGGTTTTGAAAGTTGTGAAAACCCATATTTCGTTTTCCAACTTAAGAAATCAATATACTGTCTGAAACAAGCTCCCAAAGCTTGGTATGAAAGGCTAAGTAACTTTCTTTCAGAAAATAACTTTACCAGAGGAAAAGTGGATACAACACTCTTTTGCAAAACCTATAAAAATGACATTCTGGTTGTGCAAATTTACGTTGATGATATTATATTTGGTTCTGCTAATACTTCTTTGTGCAAAGAATTTTCTAAGTTAATGCAGGCTGAATTTGAAATGAGCTTGATGGGAGAACTGAAGTTCTTTCTGGGAATTCAAATTGATCAACGAACTGAAGGAACATATATCCATTAAAGCAAATATACCAAGGAACTTCTGAAGAAGTTCAACATGTCAGAATGCAAGCCAGTAAAAACTCCAATGCATCCTACATGTATTCTGGAGAAAGAAGAGGTAAGTGGTAAGGTAGAACAGAAGCTATTCAGAGTATGATTGGATCTCTCCTTTATCTGACTGCTTCTAGACCAGACATCCTCTTCAGCGTGTACCTATGTGCTCGTTTCCAATCAGACCCTAGGGAAACTCACTTAACAGCTGTTAAGAGAATCTTTAAGTATTTGAAAGGTACTTCTAACCTTGGGATATTCTATAGAAAATCATCTGAGTACAAACTGGTAGGCTTGTGATACTGATTATGATGGAGACAGAATAGAAAGAAAAAGTACTTATGGAAGTTGTCAATTTCTGTGAGACAACCTGATCTCATGGTCCAGCAAAAGACAGTCTATAATTGCTTTATCAACTGCTGAAGCTGAATATATTGCAGCTTCCGGATGTAGCACATAAATTCTTTGGATGAAAAATCAGTTAGAAGATTATCAGATTTTTTAGAGTAACATTCCTATCTTTTATGATAATACTTCTGTTATTTGTCTATCCAAGAATCCTATTATGCATTCTAGGGCTAAACATATTGAAATAAAACATCACTTTTTATGTGACTATGTTCAGAAAGGCATTTTTCACTTAAAATTTGTGGATACAGACCACCAGTGGGTTGATATTTTCACAAAACCCCTTGCTAAAGATAGATTCGTATTCATTCTGAAAAATTTATTTATAAAACCGTGTCTAGAATGAGTTGATGAAATTTCAATGTATCAAGTTACCAGAATTTCTGAATTAAGATTCTGATGAATTTACTTGTTTAGTTGTTTATTTTATTTTTAAATTACACGTTTGGTTCTGAAACATGAGCTTTCTGAAGTGACGGAGGTTCATGAATTAGAACGTTTCTTTTCAGAAGGAAATCCTTTGATTTGCCTTCTGGATTATGAACAGTTACAACCTTAATTGTTATCTTTTCATCTGAGAACGTGTGAACGATAGTGTTGACAACTGTCCCATTTGATGAACATGCATAATCATGATTTGACTCAATGGGTTTCGTAACCTTCTTGAGAATAGGTTAAATCTTTACACCCCCCCCCCCTATAACTGTGCATTTACTGTGTGTAATTATGATTAATTATTTTAATTGCTTTTTTTGTGCCTATATAAAATCACATCATTTACACTTCACACTACGCTCACTTCTCCCACACTTTTAGTTTTCAAACCCTAAAACTCCTCAGAACAATTATTCACCCAAAACCTTCCGTCTTCATTCCTTCAACTTCAATCTCAACAACAAGAAAGACAATTCACGATTTCAGATAAATCTTCTATCACTCTCGACATGGCGGTAGATGATCTTTATGTTCTTAGTGAAACCATGGTGGATTTCAACAATCTGAAGGATAATGGGTGCGATCTTACTAAAACTCTTGATTTCCAAGGCTGGAGCGGATTCTTTAAGAGAATGCAAGGACCCATCTTTCAAATCCTGGTTAAATAATTCTGGATTCATGCATCTGCAAGCAAGAACGTCATTATCTCTTTTGTTTTTGGAAGACGTATCATCATCACGAAAAAGACTATTTGTTATTTAATCTCCCATGATAGAAAAGGTTTAAGAATCTACAATGTTCAAGAAGATAAACAAAGGGAAGTTAAAGTCACCGCATTTATCTTCAAGGAAGAAACTGTTCTAGACTCTAAGAAGGATCCTTCTTCATCATCGCTCTTAAAAGATTCTCTAAGAGTTTAGTTCAAGATCATGTTAGGGTGTGTTTACCACCGTCATCCTACTCACTCTTATGATTATATCAATCTTTCTCAAAAGTATGTTTTGTACTTCCTGATGAAAGGAATAAAGATACATCTCCCAGTCATCCTGTTCAGATTCCTAAGAGACTCGATTATGGCCTCAAGAACTGGCTCTACCAAAAAGGGGAATCATATCCCTTATGGCAGACTCATTTCTGACATTCTTGTTGAGTCTAGAATAGTTGAAGATCTTTTGATTGTTGGACAAACTAATGAGCTAGTAAAGGTTGCTGGAAATGTCTTTTGGACGAAGATTTTGAAGAGTACGAAGCTTATTGAAAAGATCACGCATCCAGCCATTCTTCCAACAAAGGAATATATTGATGCTATCAGGATTCGAGTTTTTGGATTTCCATCTTTTTCTAGAACTTATCATCCAGATGAGTTAGCACTCTACCTTGCTGGATGCAGAGATGAAGCACTGGATGTGTGGATTGATATGGGCAATCTTCCAGATACTCTTCCAGAGATCTTAAAGAGAAAGAGAAAAGGAAAGAAAAAGAGGATTGTTGATGGTGAAGAACCATCAACCAAAAAGAAGAAGATGGCAACTACATCAATTAATGTGAATGAAATTCCCGTCGATGATCAACTACAAGCCATGCTTCTTGGTGATACTCCTCACTCGTCTCAGATAACTCCATTTGCTCCTCCTGCTGGTGATCACAGTAAGTCTGATGTTAATGACTCCTCTCTTGTATCTAATTCTGGTGTTTCCAGTGTTGTCTTACCAACACTGCCCACTCCATCACCATTACCCATCACTATGTCAACTCTACCACCATCACATTCCAAAGGAACTGTGTCTGAAAAACGATTACTTGAACAACGTTCTTTTTTTGGCTACATGACCCCTATACACCATCCACCATCTCTACTAACACCCATCATATCTCCATCTGTCAATGCTTCCCAATCAGAAAATACAAATATTCAACTGTCTGAGGGTACTCCTGATGACTTGACCAATGCTCCCTGTTATACCCCAAAATTTACCCCTAAAATGTCATAATATCTTGCACTTGCATTTAGGCTTCAATCATCTATGCATTGTTAACTAACCCATATCTTTGCTAGTTTGTTTCTTTTGTGAAAATCAAGATTGACACAAGAAAGAGGAAAAGAACAATAAACCAAGTTCTCATGTGTTTCAAGATCACCAAGGCATTTGTGAATGTTGTTTGAAAAAAAGGTCATGGCACTGGCCATAAAGTAAATAGTGTCTGCCATGGGAAAAGCATGGCGCCTGCCATGAAGGAAGCATGGCGCTTGCCATGAGGGAAAAGCATGGCGCCTGCCATGATGTTTTGTGGCACTTGCCATGTGAATGTGGCGCTTGCCATGATCTTATATGGTGATTCCATAAATCTTACAAGTTGCACACTTAAAATAATTATTTTTTAATGCAAGTGGATGCAACTAAGAGACTTTTCCACCAAAGCATGGCTCCTCTTTTCTCCTTGTAACTTGCACCTCTGCTTTAAATCCCATCAGCACACAAAAGCAAACTAAACCCCAGAGTTCTTGAAGACTTTTGGACCAAGCTAGCTCACACGAGGGAAGTTTTCCAAAAGGGAAAAGTCGGCAAGTTGTGCTATTCTGACCATACCTCAAGCTCTCCACTTTTTCCTATAAATAGAGGCTTAATCTCCTCTCCAAAGACACGCCAGATTCACCCCAAACATAGGCTGGATACTCTCCCCATTTTCTCCCTCACTTACTCTTGCAAATCTGCAAGAACTTTGTTGCAAGAGTTTTGGCTCGAGCTTTCCACCATTCAATACCACAAACCTTGCAGTAGCTGGCACTTTGAAGAGAGGAAGCTCAACCATTTCTTTTCAGAATTCGTACCTGCAAAGAGGCAGTGGACTTTCTCCACTAGGTAACACTCACTCCTTTTTTTTGCTTCGTTTTCAAATACCATGATCATTGCTTCATATTGTTATCATATTAATGTCTGATTCTGGAACATATATTGCAAATCATAATGTGTGAATTTGTTTGATTTATCGTGAACTGGGTTTGTTATTTTTGTGTGAAAACTGAACAAGGAATAACCATTATGTGGTGCCTGCCACACTTTGGTGGCACTGGCCACACTTTTGTGGCACTAGCCATTGAAACATGGCACTAGCCATGGCTTTAGGTGGCACTTGCCACAAAACATGGCGCCTGCCATGAATCTTGTGGCGCCTGCCATGATTTTCATGGCACTGTGCATGGCATTTGGCGGCGACTGCCATATTGCAACTTTAAACTTAGTTTTTTTTTATAATTTCACTTCTCATAGTCATTTTATTTTCTTATTTATTTCTAAAAATTTTAAAACAAAAATATGCATGACCTTACATTTAATTCTTGGACTTTTTGTAAAAAATCATCAAACTTTTTCTTGCACTACGCCAAACAAGATATTAGACAACACTTTTTTAGGCCTTAGACAGCGCTTAAAAGCGCTGCCTAAGGTTGCGCTGTCGTAGGTAAAGACAGCGCTTTTTATTTATGAAAAAGCGCTCTCTAAAGTATATATTAGACAGCGCTTTTCCGTCAAAGCGCTCTCTAAAGTGGGTCTAATGTATACGTATAAAATTTTAATGAATTTTTTTATATACCTTTAGAGAGCGCTTTTTTAAGAAAAAACGCTGTCTAAAGGCCCCCATTAGACAGCGCTTTTTAAAGCGCTGTCTAATGTATGCCTATAATTTTAGTCATCAATTTTTATATACCTTTAGAGGGCGTTTTTTAGGAAAAGCGCTTTCGTTTGTGACTATAGACAGCGCTTTTTCTAGAAAGCGCTGTCTTTTCTCTACGTATAATTTTAATGATTTTTTTTTAAATCCCATTTTAACCATTTTTTTATGCAGAAACCTGTATAATTCAGGCCATTTCAATAAACATGTACATTTCACATTTCCATTAATAATTTCTAGTATGGTTCATTAACCATTTCCACTAATCCCATAAATCACATAAACCACATAAACCATTTCCATTATAATTCAAGTTATTTACATTAACTATTCACAAAACTATACAATTACAATCCAAAAACACATAAAGGGCATAAACCATTCATAAAACTATACAATCCCATAAAATAAACCATTCACAAAACTATACATTCACATAATATCATAATCCTATACCTTATATATATAGGATTCTTTTTTCAATAAGGTATTCGCACAATTCCTCCTTAATTTCTTGCAATTTATCCTTCGTGTAATGAGAACATGCGTATTCATCAAAGTACTACATAACAAAACAAAATATGCATGATTTAGTTAAAAATAATAAATTATATGACATATCCGATAAATATTAAAATAAATCCTAAGTTATAAATCCATGCATACCGTAATAGGAATCTCTAATCGATCCATTTGAAGGATTTCTCTCATAAACCTCAAAACGAAATACCCGCAGTCTATGCCATTACGCTGACGAGGGCACTCCACTTTGACCCATGTAACGTTGGTTGCTTTAGCCCGTGCTACTCGAGATTCTCTTTGTGCTCGGTATACGAGTATTGCTCTATAAAAGAAAAATGTAAATTTAGAACAATCTCACATAAATAATTAAATATACAAATACACACGAATATTTCGAACAATCTCACTTACGTATCAACCACATCCTTCATATCCTGATATGGTGACCAATCAGTATCCAATGAATTCAGATAATAGACTACTTCTCTTGTAGGATTAATGGCAACCAACAACCAGTGTCCACTGTAAAATATAACAAAAGTTTAGATGGATAATTTATATGCAAAAGATACAAATTAAAGATTAGAATGAAATTAGAATGAAAATCTTACCCGTTTCCAGTATTATACGGTAAAAGAAACAAACTTTCTGTCTTGCTGGCCATAAATCTCTCAATTAAGTGGTCTCTTACTGAAAGTGCATTCATACCAATTGTCGGTGCATTGACAAGGGTGTAAGAGAAGAAACGGAATTTGTTTGACAATTCCGTCCCCCGCATCAATTTTTCATACAAGCACCTTAAATAAAAACATAATAAACATTAGATTATTTTCATTGAAATGTGTAAATAAATTGTTCAACTAAATAAATAATAGATTGATCGGAGTACCAGATGTATGAATGCATAACACCGATGCCTAATTCAATATGCTTGAAAATCTGCTCCATGTCCTCTCTTCCGATTATCTCGGAATGAGGAAAACCAAAAACACCTCCGTCCATGTCTATTTGACGAATAACACCGTCCATCAAATCTGACATTGCCATAAGTGTTTCTAGACACGATTGAAAGCGAGGAGGAGCTCTTTTTGCCTGCACGGTCCTAGTAGGAGTTTTTTTCTTGCTGGCCTGTTGTGAAGCTTGAGCAGGAACCTAACAATCATATAAGTTAGGTAAAGTAGAAAATCATGAAACTTTTGAATTTGGATAATAGAATAACACTTAAAATGTACCTCTCTTTGTGATTTAACAGACTCGTTTTGCCTCAAAACCCCTTTATTCTTAGCTGCGGGTTTTGTAGGAGTCTAACATTACCATGGAAAAAAAATGTAAGTAATGGTTCAGAATGATTTTCATAATCGTTCAGATTTGAAATTTGAATACTAAGAGATTCGTAATGGTTTTCAACATACCTCATCATCTATGGAAATGAGGTCTAACGGACATGCAACAAACGAACCTATTGCATCTCGCAGCAATGTAACCTCTGAAACCGAGTCAGGTATGGGTAGTACCGCATCCGTATCTAAAGCGATATCAACTGACACTTTCAAATGTCCATGAGGGAGCGGTTGATGGTGAAGTAACTCTCCCACATGGTTATGCACTTTTCCCTTGCCAACCATGCGATAAGTCGGTAATGACAAATACAGCTGGCAAGATGAAATGCCCTGAAGCAATAATAAATATGTAACTGTTAATGTGTATAAAGGTCAATTAAAATAAATGTGTTAATTTAATTAAAATAAATATGTTCTAATTACCTCGGGAATTTTATTTTGACAATTGATACTAGCTTTGTCACTAGCATCTTTCAAACCGGAACCGCGCTTTTCCGCCTCATATCTCTCTTTATCCTTTTGCAATTCACGGACTTGCGCCTTTAGTTCCTCCAATGATTGCATGACTTCTCGGTTGCTGGGATTTTTTCTCTTTGGATACAAGGAAGATGGAGTCACACCAAATCCTTTATCTCTCACCCGGCCGGAATACTCAGGAACATTTAGTACTCGACTAAGAATGCTCCTGCAATCCTCCTCGCCTGTGGTTAAGGATTTAGATAGAGTCTCCTGAAATTCATTGACATATCGAAAATTATTAGTGGGGATTACAAATTAATTATATTTTAATAAAATTTCAATTAACTTAAAGACATAATGTTATACTTACACATTCGCCATAAACATGCTGAACATCTTCCCTAACAACTCCATCCTTACCCACACGAGCTTCCTTCCACAAAACATGTACCAGAAGTGATGATTCTTCACTTTTCGTCTCTTCTAACTACACATTTAGTTAAATAATAAATTCATCAAGTATAACACAATAATACAATTAATAAAATCATAGCATTAATATATACTTACCAATTTTTGCTGTAACCGTGCATATCCCAAACGCCCTTTTCTGTATGGATACGCGGGTTTTGATGCTCTTTGGCGATTAATGGCACTCAAATCATGGATAAACAAGTTTAAGTCATATCAGAACAAACTAATGCAACAATTATATAATACAATTAATAGACATGACAAGATAACATTACATTGAATTTTTCGATTTTTCGTTTGGCTACAAACGTGCTCCATTCTTCGGGTTCAATCACGTCTGCATACAACTGTGGAAGTTCTGCTTCAACAAAACTTTTATCCGCATCCCTAAGATATTTGTTTGATAATAAGGCTCGGAACCCTCTGTGTCTCTTTCCGGCCAACTGAAGACAATATTTTTTCCGGCTTTCATCAATATTAAAGGACCTCTACAAAAAAATATACACATATAAACATAAAGTGTGTTAGTATAAGTAAATTAAAGACTTATCTTATCTTATAAACATATAAACATAAAGTGTGTTAGTATAAGTAAATTAAAGTACCTGTATCTCAGTCCATATCTTATCTTTACCAGCTGTCAACTTTGGACTCCTCCAATTATCACTGGTAATTGGAATATGCTGACGGACAAGTGAACCAATGTATGAAGACAACATTGAACCGTTAGGCTCAATTAGTTGGTTCTCATCACTCCAATGTACATCAAACTTGATCCCTTTATCTCTAGCACGGATGATTGACTTCATAATAGTTATTCCACGTTTTATTTCACTTTCTACATTCGAAGGTTCATTCTGAGCTTCATTTTCATCATGTGTCTCGTGTGTGTCGTCCTGGTTACTAGCCATTTGACCTGTAAGAAAGAAAAAAAACAAAAATTAAATGACAAATATAAAAATCCATAATCCATAATCCATTGAATGATATAAGCTATATATAACATGACAACTAATTAATATTATTGAATGATATAAGCTATAATTTTATAACTAGTACCTTTTTCACTATCGTCTCTTTCTTTTCTTTGTGGAATATGTTCTACCCGTCTCTTAACAACACGGACGGTTGGATTGATCCAAATACCCTCATTATGATCATTTCTTGTATATGATTCATTCGCTATAATATTTTCATCTTGATCATTTCTAGTAAATGATTCAATATCAACATCAATATCACCTTGATCTCCAATGTTTTCATCAATTACTTTGTTAGATAAAAGCACTATAGACCATTTTGTTCTTGTTGGATCAGTGACATAGAACACTTGTTTAGCTTGAGAGGCTAGAATAAAAGGCTCATCTTTGTACCCCACCCTATTAAGATCCGCTTGCAAAAATCCTGACTTATCCATTTGTACGCCATTATTATTTTCAACCCACTTGCAACGAAATATAGGAATCTGAAACTTCTCATAATCAAACACCCAAATGTGCTCGATAACCCCAAAATATGACAGATTTGCAAATTTGGGGTTTAAATCTTTCACACTTGAAATGTGTATTGCTTCAGCTACCACGGTGACACCACTATTTTGCATAGTACTTTTATCATCTTGTTCTTTGGTATAAAATGTGTATCCATTAATTGCGTATACGCTATAAGAAAACACAACCAAACTTGGACCATATGCTAAACATCTTAACCTTTCTGTTATTGAAGCAGGATCTGAATAATACTTTGAATAAATATGATCCTTAAACCAAGGTATGAAACTTCGATTGTGCTCTCGTACTATCCAATTCTCATTTCTATTCGGATTTAAACCTCGGAGAACATCCTTGTGCATTTCAACATACGGCTCAACCTCATTCTCATTGTGCAGAACATACAAATGCACTTGATCCCGTTCGACCCTTGATACTGTCACAACTTCATTTCCAATTAACTTTTTTCCTTCTTTTTTTTCGACAATATGAGATTTGGGGAGTCCAATTGATTGTACATTGGACAGATATTCAATACAAGACTCAATCGCTTCTTCAACAATGTATCGTTCGGCAATACAACCCTCTGGTCGACTTCGTTTTTTAACATACCCTTTTAATATTTTCATATAACGTTCAGCAGGGTACATCCATCTCATATAAGCCGATCCACACAATTGTGTCTCTTTCACCAGATGAACAACTAGATGAACCATTATGTCAAAAAACGAGGGAGGAAAAATCATTTCAAGATCACACAAAGTAATAACTATTTCTTTTTGCAATGTTGGTAAGATCACAGGATCGATCACCTTACTACAAATTGACTTGAAGAAAAAACACAATTTAGTTATTGCGCTTCTTACTCTTTCTGGCAGAATAGAACGTATACCTATTGGTAGAAAATGTTCCATTATAACATGGCAGTCATGCGTCTTTAAACTCTTTAACTTGAGGTCTTTCATAGACACAAGTCTTCTAATATCTGAAGAGTATCCTTCTGGAACTTTAACTTCACTTAGAAATTTACACAATACTTTTTTCTCCTTTCTAGAAAGAGTATACGCAGCAGGTGGCAGATATGTTTGTTTTCCTTTCTTCAATGGTCCTAATTCAGTTCTTATCCCCATCGCTATCAAGTCTTTTCTTGCTTTAAGGCCATCCTTAGACTTTCCTTGTATATTGAGTAACGTGCCAATAACACTGTCAAATACATTTTTTTTAATATGCATAACATCGAGAAAATGTCTTACATACAACGACTTCCAATATGGCAGTTCAAAAAAAATTGACCTCTTCTTCCACCCACTCTTAACAAGTGTATGTGCAAAAGGCTTTCCAAACTGAGTACTCACATCTTTCACCTTTTCAAAAATTTGATCACCTGTCAATATAGATGGAGTTCTACCTTGTTCTGGCTCTCCATTGAATGCTTTTCTCCACCCACGATAGTGATGATTAGAATTTAAGAATCTACGATGATCGAGAAAGACATTCTTCTGACCAAACTCCAATCGCGTCCAATCTATTTTATCTTCACAAATAGGACACGCACATTGACCTTTTATGATGTACCCTAAGAGATTTCCGTATGCTGGAAAATCATTAATTGTGCCAAACAACATCGCCCTCAAGTTGAAACTTTCTTTCCTATACCCATCATAAACCTCTACACTGTTCTCCAACAAAAACTTTAAATCTTCGATTAAGGGTGCCAAGTATACGTCTATGTCATTCCCTGGTTGTCTAGGCCCAGAAATTAACATAGATAACATCATGTACTTACGCTTCATACATAGCCATGGAGGTAGGTTATAAATATGATCACAGGCCAAGTGCTATGTGAGAAACTTTGAAGATCGTGTGGGTTCATTCCATCAGTAGATAATGCCAAGCGAAGGTTTCTTGCTTCTTTTCCAAATTCAGGATAATCATCATCAATTTTCATCCACTGTGGTGAATCTGCCAGATGTCAAAACTTTCCATCAATAATTCTTTCATCTGCATGCCAAGTCAAGTGTCTTGAATCGGTATCACTACGAAACATGCGTCTAAATCTCGGAATTATAGGAAAATACCATAAGACTTTTGCTGGAGACAAATTTTTCTTATATCGAGAGACACTGCATTTAGGACACTCATTTAACGATGCATACTCATTTCGAAACAAAACGCAATCGTTTGGACAGGCATGTATCTTATCATAGCTCATGCCAATAGAACACAACATCTTTTTGGCCTCATATGTTCGATTGGGAAGAACATTATCCTCTGGAAGCATATCTTTCATAAGGGCCAATAACTCTGTGAAACTTTTATCCGACCATACATTGCCCGCCTTTAAGTTATACAACTTTAATACCGCAGACAATCTTGTAAATTTGGTGCAACCATTATATAACGGTCTCTCTGCATCGCTTACCAACCTCTCAAACATTTTGGGAGAATCCTTAAGATCTTCTTCAAGTGCTTCTGCAATCTCTTCGACTCGATCAGAATCGTATGTATCTGTACCATTGTCGTTTGAAGCATAGGTCGTATTATCCCCCGGTTCAACATTCCCGTTAATGCACTCACCATGCAAATTCCAACATGTATAACTTCTATCAATTCCACTCCTCACTAAATGCGATGCCAACTGAACCACGTCAACCCGACTCCCAAAACAACAACCCAAGCAAGGACATCTCATTCGACTGGGGCCTTTGGTGTGCGCAACAGCAAACTTAACGAATTCTGATACCCCATTCTCGTACTCTTTCGACAATCGACTTGAAGACATCCATTTCTTATCCATAGTTATACTAATTAAACTAAACAAAAACAAAAATAAAAAATATTTACCTGTAGGGAAACGATCCGACTTTCACACTTTGATCACAAGTAACCCCTATATATAGCAAATTCAATAAGTTAGTAACTCCATCATATCAGTTCATTCAAAGCACTACTAATTACAGTGGCGAGAGAGAACAACTAATTACCTTTAGAGATGTAAACAACTTCTAGACCCACACAGTGTCCAGATAAGCTAGAATTACCAAGACCCCCTGTACACGTATCATAAAATGAAATATCATTAATTGACCAATTATGAGTCATAACTTGATAAGTGGCAACATGTAATCACAAACAAGCAACAATTAGAAGTAAACACCTATATAGTGGCCTCAAAAGTAAGTACTCTTTCTCAATATATATAGTTAGTCACTATATAATAGCAATGTTGTGATTGGTTATGGCCATATATTTATGTTACAGGAACTTAACTTGGATGGTTTCATATACCATAACTAATTCACCATTTATTCTTTTTTCTGGGCAATATATTTATGTACATTATATCAAACAAGTTACTGGGCATAGAGAGCTTGAAGCAATCTATAAATATTATGAATCAATGTACAACTAAAGTTAATAGGTACGACTTCAGTTCATAAATAAAAGATAGTATATTCAGAGGACAGGTATTGTATAGCCTAATAACAAATCTCAAATGTGGCAATGAATACTCAGAAGGCAGTGTGGATGAAAACTACAAGTGCAATAGATATATCCCTTGATGATCTATCATAGTTTAGGGTCATGACAATCTAACCGGATGAGAGTAACGAACCAAGAGTTTAACCGCCATATATACATGACCAAATCCTAAGAAAATACTTTAAACTCACATTCACTAAATTGATTTTCTGACTGCAACAGAAATGCTTACTTCGATAATCATTAAGTTTTTAACACAGATAACAGGTGGGCCTACTTATTAACAATGATGACTTCCAATCTCATGAGAACCGCAGTTTCAACCCTAATTGAATACCGTTACCTAAGCCCAGTAACTTGTTTGATATAATGTACATAAATATAATGTACAACAGCAATAGAATGACAACAACAACAACAGAACGACGACAATGCTGACGGCAAGAATGAACGGCAACAACAACAACGACGGCAAGAATGAACGGCAACAACAACAACCACGGCAAGAACAATGTATGAAGCAAGAACAACAACAACAACGTACCTCTTCTTTTCGTTTTCGTCTTCTCCTTCACGAATGGAAGAATGAACGATGGCAACGGACGACAACGGTTTCAGAACAACGGCAACGGTGACGGCAAAGGTTTTAGAACGACGGCAATGAAAGCAAGGGTTTTAGAAAGCATGCGAGAACGATTGAACGCAAGGGTTTCAAGAGAAAGAAACGGTCGAGAGCAGAAAATGAAAAGAAGTTTCTGAAAATGATATGAAATGTGTTTTATATTTTAATTCATAAATGACCTTAGAGGGCGCTTTTCAAAAAGCACTTTCTTAAGTGCTACCTATAAGAGTGTTTTCCTTAAAAGCGTTTTCTAAAGTGAGGAGAATTTAATACCTATAGCAGCGCTTTCTAAAAGCGCATTCTAAGGTTAACCTATAAGAGCACTTTTTTAAAGCGCTTTCTAAGGTAAAACATATAGCTGTGCTTTTCAAAAAGCGCTTTCTAAGGTGGCTTCCATTTAGGGCATTTAACAACGCTTTTAAAAAGCGCTTTCTAAAGTCTGTCTTTTACAGCGCTTTTTTTTAGCAAAATTTTTTAAAGACCTATAGCAGCGCTTTGTCTAAAAAGCGCTGTCTTTGGTGCAATGTGAAAAGCCAATTTTGGCGTAGTGTTGAAAACCTTTGAAAATTTTCTTTGGAGTGTTCTGTGGCATATGAGATATTTTTTTTAGAGTTGTTCCTGAACCTTGGATAAAGTCATTATGTTGTTTGTACGTCTTGGCCTCTGTTACTAAGTTTCATCACTTGACATGTCTCTACTTTCAAACTTTGATGATGTTATCTCTGCCTTACTTGCGTTCACTTATCCATGTTCGCCATGTTCGTACTTGGAAGTTTATTTCATATATTGATTAATGTTTACTATCTTTGAATCCTCGAAATTCATTTTGTTTAATTTCTTTTTCCTTTCAATCCCTTGTTATATTCCCCTCCTTCCAAAGAAAAGTCTCTCTATTGACCTTAAGGTCATAGATAGCTCACTACCCTTTTAACCTAGCCTTAGGTTTGGAGTCGCCGCACTCCACGTAGGTGTCTTGCTGTCAGACCCTACTTTCCCATGGACACTTCTTCCTCGTTTTAACCTAGCCTTAGGTTTGGAGTCGTCGCACTCGACGTAGGTGTCTTGCTGTCAGGCCATACTTTCCCTTGGAACCTTGACCACAGTCAAGAGTTCCTCACCCCATTGAGGGGAACTACAGACGCTTTGATTTCTCAAGTTCATCTTGAGAATACGTAGGCATAGGATTGTGAGATCCTAGCGAGCTACCTTTTTCTTTTTCCACCTTTTACCTTTTTCCTTTACATCCAATGCCTTCTTGGATTCCACCTTTTCTTTCTCACCCTTTCACCCCATTGAGGGGAACTACGAATGCTCTGATTCCATTCCCGTCAGGATACGTAGGCATGAGATGCGATGTCTTGGCGAGCATACTTAGTGTATATACCCCTAGGTCTTTCCCTTAGCACGTACCCTTAGCAAGCAAACTTTAGCATAACACAAATACTAATAAGAGGTTCATGTAGAGTACGTACTACAGATACTTAAGATGCTAACACCTTCCCTAGGTATAACCAACCCCCAAACCTTAGATCTCTTAGCTGTGTCTCTGCATAGCGCACTTAGGGTTTTTTTATCTTTACCCTTTCCTTTGGATAAATCAAAGCTCGGTGGTGAATTTCAAAGATGTGTGATTCAAGTTATTTAATAGCTTGATATCCGATTCTCACTGCAACACTCCCTAATCAGAGGATTACGAAGATCTTTCCTCCCTTGTAACACCCAGTATGTATGGTCCTGATCCCAACCCCAATATTTGTGACTTAACCATCAAATTCTCTAACATCTCTAAGATCAAAAATCCTAATGTTAGTAAGATGCTGTGAAAATTTGATCTAGTGTTCAAGAACCGTCTGGATGCTGCTATGCAGATTAGTCTCAAATTTGTCAACCTAGCAGAAAGTGATTCAGCTTGGGAAACCTACAAGAAATGGGTTGATTCCAAAATCTCAAGGATGAAGAATTTTGGATACAAATTGGCTGAAAAGAATTTCCATTCGTGCCTCATACCTGCCATGGAAGTCTTGAAGCAAAAAGTTGCTCCTCTATGTCTTCCTACCCCTGAGATAGAGGAAGAAGAAAGGAATGAGAATGTTGCCTTGGTTAATGTCACAGCTGATAAAGGCAAGCAAGTTATCTATGAAGATGTCCAGCAAACTGCAGATAGTGGCTCTGAACAATGAGTTATTGTTTATGAAAATTTGAATATTGCTGTTGGGACTTCTACTTCTGGAGTAATTCCAAAAATTCTGAAGACTCTTGCTGAGCTGAAGGAAGACAAGGACAAGATGAAGGAATGTTTGGATAATCAAGAAAAGATATTTCAGATTATTCTCTCCAGACTTCACCCATCTAACCCTAACCTTTAGTTGCACCTAGTTGTTTGTTTGTTTGGGTTGTTATCTTGTTTTGTTCCTTGTTTATGTACTTTTACGCCTCTGGCGTTAGTTTTTTTTATCAAATGAATATTATCTTTTTGGCGCATCTGATTGCATGTTACTGCATATTTTCTTTTTAATTACTGACAAAAAGGGGGAGAAAGTATTGATTTTGATATACCTAATTTCTCTTGAATTAAACCCAAACATTTCAAATATTTGCACTAACCCTTGTTTAAAAGGATATTATGTTAGTTGTTTTCTTTCAGGAAAACTTACTATATATCAGAAACACCTGAAAAATCAGAACAGAACGTATGAAGCCCAAACTCTGAAGATATGCTAGCTTCTTAAAGTTCTGAATCATCTTGAGTGAGATAAGACTTCAAAGATTATTCAAGTTTATCCAACTGATCAGAAGTAAAACTCATCAGAAGTTGATATGCATTGTTGTGTGTTAAATCCTTGTTAAAATGCTTAACAACAGTAAGGACAAGTTCAAGAAACTTTTGAAAGATAAACCAGTTCCTTTGAACAGAAGGTTCATTTACTCTAACAAAAAGTTTAATCAGGGAAGTGTTCTTTCATTCTGATTATCTTTTTAGAGTTGCTCGTCTCAGGGGGAGCTTTGTGCTTCTTTCTGATATATGTTTTGGTGATTACCCGACAAAAATTGTTCATCAAAATATAGTGTTTTGTCATCATCAAAAAGGGGGAGATTGTTAGAACAAGATTTGGTTCTGCATCTGTATCTCTAAGTTTTGATGATAACAAGTCAGTATTTGTGTGAGAACAATTTTGGTACCCTAACGGTTTGTTATTGTGTATCTTTAGCAAACAACTTTGATTCTGACTCTTGAACATGAAACGCTACAAGTTTCTGAATATATTGATCTAAATCGCTTCTGCTCAAACTCACGGATGATAAGATTCTAAGAAAACTGTATGTTGCTGCTGCAACATTCTCTTGGCTCTTGCTTCTGACGTATGACTCTGATCAATTCACTTCAGAAGACTTCTCAAGCTTCTAAAGATTAAACGTTGAAGGTTCTAAAAACTCTGAAGAATCTCAAGTCAGATATTGATGTGATCAAGCTTCTGATTGATGATTGAAGTTTATGAACTCAAGAAAAATCAACTCTTCTAACTCATGCTTCAAACAACTATTTATCCAGAAGCCACTGAAGAATAGAAGATAAGAACGAGTTTATACGTGGGAAAAATAGTACATGGTACAAACCAATATTCCTTCCACTAAGCGAATTTCGTGGAGTAAGGAAATTAAGGTAGTACGATTCTTGTCCCCTCCGTGTCAAACCGTTACTAAAGTCATCAGCTCATTCATGAAGAATACCAGATCTACCTTTCAACGGATCTTTTTTACTGGCTATATAAAGACTTGAAGAATTAATGCAAGTAAGCAAGCAAGCAAGCGAAATAACGAAGAATTTTTACAATATTGTTGTCTAAATTTGTACAGAATTTTCTTTAAGTGTATTGTGCTTTTAACTTGTTTATATCTGCTTGTGTAGAAGCAATCATTGTAAACACACTTTGTAATCAAACTGTTGTTTGTATTTCTTTAAGGGACCAGTTAGGTCAGAATCCTTGAGAAGACATAGATTGTGTGTCTTTTTGGTTTATCAGTCACCAGCGGTTGCTAATGCAGTTGTAATCAAACTATTGTTTGTATTTCCTAAAGGGACCAGTTAGGTCAGAATCCTTGAGAAGACATAGACTTTATGTCTTTGTGGGTTGTTAGTCACCAGTAGTTTCTAGTGCAGTTGTAATCATTTTATTATAGTAGATTAAGTCCTTGGGTATAAGGCGAAATCACCTTGGCAGGTGGACTGGATTAACTTTGGGATTTTCAAGTCAACCAGTATAAAAATTGAAGTGTATTTCTCTTTGTTGTTCATTAGCGATGATTTTTATTGAGTGAGTAAAAAGCTTTTGTTTTTGAAAACCCCAATTCAAACCCCCCTTTTCTTGTGTTTTCTCACCTTCAAAACGCACATTATTTTAAATCAAAATGTTAACTGATCTGGAGATGTATCTTCGAAATTTTTTGAAACATACACTATGCATCCCAACTGAAAAGCATTTTACACGTCTATTGTTCCAGAGATGCATCTTCGTTTAGGGTTTATGGAGATGCATCTCCGTACCCTATTAGAACATTGTATATTATGTTTGTTTTATGGTTTACGCATATGAAAATGATGATTTATAAATGTTAAGTAGCCTATTATGTGATTAGATTTAAACCATACGTTCAATATGCAAAAGAATGACATATATAAATTCAGATGGTCCAAAATGACATATAAATAAAGTCAAAATACACGATAAAGTAGAATGAAGTGAAAATAAAATACAATCCATAATATATCCAAAGTACAACTATTATATACTACTACATATGTCGAACTACACCTCCTCTTGCTCCTCGTGCTCCTCGGCATCCACTACTATATACTACTGCGCTTTCTCTGGTACATCAGTGCTCTCGTGCCTCCATTATATTGGCATTTAGGACCTGCCTCACCTTAGACCCATCAAGGAAGATACATATGTCAATGCCTGCATGCACAATCTCCACAATGCAATGATATCTAGGCAAGACATCATAAGCATGATCTAATTGTCCCTGCTCCTCCTCTAGTATTTCCTGATGAACTGGCCTATGTGGATCTCCTGGAGCATCCTGCACCATATACGGATGTGACACCCTGAAGAACCATATGACGTACCCATTGACGTAGCTCCAATCGCTCTCTGCTATGGTACTCCGTTCATCCTCTAGTAGCAGATGACTAAGATAATCATCAAACATGGCATCCATCTCTCTATGTTTCATAGCAAGAGAAACAGAGACAATAGGGTGTCTAATAATAGTTTGAGTGTAGCTGAACTGCCGCATGACGTGCTCAAGAAGATGAGGAAATATGATACGTGAGCCGCAAGCCAACCATCATAAGTATAACACTATGTTGTCAAATAGTTGTGTCTCACAGTGATCGACATATTTGTTGAAGTGCATATCCTCGATAACCAAGTTGTCAAGATAAAATATGAATGGCTCTATATCCTGGTTCCTTTTGAACGGGAAAATGAAGAAGTATGTGGCATATCCTCAGTGTAAATCGGTACACACGATAGAAGATGATAAAAATACACAAGGAGGGGGGTTGAATTATGTTTTTTGTTTCTTAACTTTACCTCTGATCAGAGTTCGAAACCTAAACTGGTGTTTAGATTCTGATTATACGTTGCAGTGGAATGTTAACAAAAGCAAATAAAAGATAAAGAACACGCAAAGATTTATAGTGGTTCCTTCCAAAAGAGAGTAGTCCAGTTCCTCTGCATCACAAGATATTTTCACTATAACCAAAACATGATTACAATCGCTTATGAGCTTAAGTATAAGAATTTTTTTTACTCAGACTCTCAGCCTGAGACTTCCTGCTTAAACCCCTCAGATCCAAGACTTCTGCTTAGGTTCCACGAACCCAAGACTTTCTTGCCCAAGCCCCTCAGGCTTAAGACTTCTGCTCAAACCCTCGATCCAAAGTTTCCCTGATTAGATTTCACGAATCCAATACTTCTACTCAAGCCCCTCAGGACCAAGACTTTCTTTCTTAAGTCCCACGAACTCAAGACTTCCTTGCTCAGGTTCCACGAACCCAAGACTTCTGCTTAAGCCCCTCAGGCCCAAGACTTCTGCTCAGACTCACAGTCTAAGACTTTCTGCTTAATAAACAACTAATAAAGACTTTCAATGCTCTAGCACATAGCAGGAGACTTACTTGGATTAAGCTTCTCAGCAAGAGACTTTGATGCTCAAGCACATAGCAAGAGACTTTATCTAAATTACTAAACGGCATGTTTAGCATAATAGAGAACAAGGTGTCTTTGATACAAAATCAGAGGTACAGGGTAATCACCATAACAAAGACCTTAAGCACTTAAGATTTCTAAGATATTCAATTTTTAAAAAATCTTAAGGCTTAGTACAATTTACAACATATAACAGAAATTTTGCATACTCGATTGTGTTGCTTATTGTTGATCTTGTTATTCCTCCATCCAGACAGAAGTATAGAACATTTCTATCCTTCTTGGTTTTCCTTCTCTATTTGCTATTTTTTCTTTGTTCCTTGTTGAAGACTTCAGATTGAATCTTCAGCAGCTTATATAGCAGTTGTAGAAGACTAGCGTTGGAAGAGATAACTTGAACAAGGGTCTTTATTTTTTCATAGTACAAGAGACGTTAAAGATAGATACATCAAAAGATCTTAATCCTTTGTGTAACATGTTTCACCATTGTGTCTTCCATGTAATCTTGTACTATAGACCCATTGACAGTAGATGTTTGTAAAGCATGTCAACTCTTTTTGAGCCTTGTGAACATAGACTCTAGCTAACAAACTGATTTAACAATTCAACTTGCTTTCTACAATACGGATAACTCAAACTTTATTATTAACTCTAAATGTTCGCCAGAAGCTGATACATTAACTTAGTGTAGAGGCAATATGTTGCTCTTCTGATGCTGAGGCCTTTAGCTTCATAGTCTACGCCAGACATCACATAGAGTGTGTCCTTCAGGTTCTGATCCACCAGAAGCTAGTAACTCAACTCCTCTCAAATGTGTCCTTATATCATATTCTGAATGCCTTCTCTTCAAGCTTTAAAACCTGCATATTTGGAACACACATTTGATAACACCATTGTTCTTTCAATACTTTGTTATAATTAAAACCCAAGGGATATATGACATGAACAAATCTTGTTCTAACAATCTCTCCCTTTTTTATGATGACAAACATAAGTATTTAAAGGACAGTGTTGGGTGGTTATAATTTTCTTGGCAACATCAAGGTAAGAGGTTTGTAAGCTCCCCCTGAGTCTAATAGTCCAAGGTCGAGTTCTGTAAACTCCCCCTAAGTAATATATTCAATAAAAAAAACATTTTAATTCTCTAAACAACATCAGAGTATGAGGTTTGTAAGTTCCCTCTGAGTCTAATAGTCCAAGGTTAAGGTTTGTAAGCTCCCCCTTAGTCCTATATTTAAGAAAAATAAAATATATCACCCGAACAAGCACTACTACAAAACACGCATTCAACAACGCCATGGTCACCACGATTTTTCCCTACACCATGGTGACATATCTTAATTAAGGCGCTAAAATATTTATTTATTTTTTGATTAAAAATTATTTGTATATAACAACGGTTACAGAACCAACCGTTGTGATACACTCAAACTTTCATCGGTTCGAACCTCAGTGTCATAAAATATTTTATTCCTTTAACGTTAAGGCGCACTTTTCTTTTTTATTTATTTTAAAATTCACAAATAAAAGGGTTACACTACGGTTCTTCTGGTTAAGTGTAGTGATATATTTATAATAAATAAATACTTATCTATACGGTTGGTATTGTTAACCGTTGTGAAATAGTTTACCCATATATAAGCGAATTAACTTTCACTTATTGACAGTAGCGTCGTTGCCTTCATAGTGAAACCCTAGAACCCATTGTTTCTCTTCGTTTTCACCATTAGCCGTGAATCTTGTGCTTCATACATTAAGGTATTCTTCTTCTTCCATCTATTGTTAGATATTTCCCATTATCTCGTTTGTTGCATGTTGTTTTTTTTATTGTTCTCATTTTTTCAGATTCATTTTCACTACTTTAACAAAGACCATACTTTGGAAACTTCATAATGTTTGTGTAGCTATGGAAAAAAGTACAAGAAGCGTGAAGTTATGATGGAAACTTCATCCACCTTATACTTTTTTTCATAGCTTCGCGAACAAGATGTTAGTAAATGAAGAAACAACAGTGTCAGCAAACTTCATATAGTTTTAGAAACAATGAAAAGAAATATAAGAAGTATGAAGCTTTTGTGTAAGCTTCTTCCTCTTTGTATTTCTTTTTCATTGCTTCCCAAACTAGATGAACATCATAATTGATTCCTGTTCCGCGATTAGTTTCATTAAAATGTGCGTTATTCCTGTTCCTCTCTTTACTCTTCACTGGATTATGGTTTTAGGGTTTGGTTTCAACGGAGGATGCTTATTTTTTAAGTTTGTTGTGTTTCCTTACAGGTTAAGGGGATGATACATGGTGATGATGTTGGTGGTAGCAAGCGTATTATATGAGTTTATAATATCTGAATCTGGTATAAAATGTTGTTTGAGTTTATTATATTCTATGTAGATTGTTTGTTTCACTAACCCTCACTTAAAATACATTAATTTAATTTGACATAGATACTTATAATCTGCAAATTAAGTTGTATTTGAAAACCAACTTATATGAATCAATGTTTTCAAATTGCATCCCTCTCATCGTTCATCTCACATTGTTTAATATATATATATATATATATATATATATATATATATATATATATATATATATATATATATATATATATATATATATTATGGTATAATGATATGGCTCCTTAGATGCATCGTTATCTTCCTTATAGTTAAATTTAATTAAAAAGAAATTATTAGTTAATCTGCCTCTCCATCAACACTTATAATCCGATTATAAAAATTATGATGATAAGTGATGATGATGAGGTAGATTATCCAATATCTTTTTCTTATGGAAGTTTAACTATAATCGAAGATAGCGATATATCGAAGGAGTCAGATCAATAAACCATAATATATATGTAAAACAATGTGAAATGCACGATGAGACGAATGCAATAAAAAAACATTGGTTTGTTTAAGTTGGTTTTCAAGAATAGTTTAATTTGCAGATTATAGACTTATTCATCAAATTGAATCCATGTATATTTCTTTAGTGAGGTGTTTGGAAAACAAGTAATCTACATTTAATATAATAAACTCAGGGTACTTACAACAACGATTATTTATTGTAACCTAGATCAAATATAATAAAATAAACTCTGGGAACTTTCAACAACGGTTATCTATTGTAACCAAGATCATAGATAATTTATGTTTTACATAATTTGTTGCTGATGGGTTTCGAACCCAGTACCTAAGTGTATGTATCACAATAGTTTATTATCATAACCGTTGTGATATATGGCGCGCGTCATGCCTTTCAATAACGGTTTCCAGACCATTGTAGAAACAATGAACTTACAATAACACTCTACTTAACAACAGTATGTCAGGCGTGATGGTACCCCTTTTCAAACCGTTGTGAAAGGGGTTTTTCGTAGTAGTGAAGATAACCAAAATAACAAAAATAACCAAAATAAGATAAAATAACATAAATTTAAAAATACATTAATTATAAATGAACAACATTAAATATGAAGAGTTCAAATTATTTATTAAATACTATTATATCTTTCTCCCCCTTTTGTCACATCCAAAAGAATAAAAAGGAGAAAAAGAAAAGAATTGCAGTCATAAATGCATAACAGAACATCATTACGTGACCAGTTTTCAAGGAAGAGATAACGATCAAGTAGTCGAGATCATTAAAGAGTTATAAAATCTTTATTATTTATTAGTCGTAACAGTTCCAAAAATCAAGCAAAGGATTTTATCTCATCGTCTGGGTTACTCAGAATCCACTATAAAAGCAACCGAAGCCTAGGCCATTTTCATCAACATCCATCAAAACACCATGGAGTCCTCAGCTGAAAGTGTCAACATCTCTGTTGTGACAGAAGTCTCAGAGAAATCTACTAGCCTGAAGACTCAAGATCTTCATAAACTGGCGGACTCTACTAGTCTGAAAGTGCCATTAGTATTTATTTATTTATTTATTCAATTGTAATAATTAAATAACTAAGCCAATAATACTAATATTATTAAATGAAATAAAATCAAAATTTAAAATATGTGAGAAAAACATTTTTATATCTATTTACCATATTTATCAATATTTCCAAATTTTAAATTAAGAAAAATAGATAAAACAAAAAAAAAAAACAAGGGTGAGTGCAAGAAATAACAAAGGGTGCATGTAAAAGTCAGGGTCCATGATGGTATGAAGAAACCAAAGAAAAGTGCGCGAGACTTACGTAACAGAGGCTAGTCCGACGACTCTCCCAATTGCTTCTTTAACATGTTAATGTTAGAAATACTTTTCCCTACAATAAGCATATCATTAACATATAACATCAGGATAATGAAGTCATTGTTAGAAATTTTTCTAACAAAGACGTAATGATCTAAAGTAGTCTTCTGGTATCCTTGATCATACATAACAGACTCAAACTTCTTGTATCATTGCCTAGGAGCTTGCTTCAACCCATGTAAACTCTTTCTCAATCTATACACACGATCTTTTTTACCTTTAACTTGAAAACCATCGGGTTGTTTCATGTAGAACTCTTCCTCCAAATCGCCATGAAGGAAAGCTATTTTCACATCCATTTGCTCATCCTCTAAATCAAGAGTAGCTGCCAAACTCAACATGGTTCTAATTGATGACACCTTTATAACATGTGAGAAAATACAATTAAAATCAACACCATTTCTTTGACGAAAACCTTTCACCACTAATTTGGCTTTATATCTTGGAAACTTAGAGTTGCTCTCATGTTTAAATCTATAAATCCATCTGTTTTTCAAAGCCCTTTTGCCTTAAGGCAGCTTCACTAAATCATAAGTGTGATTATCATGCAATGATTTCATCTCATCATGCATTGCATCCAATCACTTTTGATTTCCATCACTTTCCATGGCCTCTTGAAAACACTCTGATTCACCCTCATCAGTCAAGGTCACATACTCGTCAGAATTATACCTTGTAGAATGTTGTCTCTGCCTGTTAGACCTCTTAGGTTGAACTTGAGATAATTATAGAATTTCACCAAGATTCTCATCCTGTGACAAATCGCTTTCCCCTTCACCATCATTAGTTAGAATATTTACCTCATCTCCACCAATAGCATCCAAATTATGGCTAGGTAACCGAACTGGATCAACATTAAACAAACTAATATATTTCTTGGGTGTAACCTTCTCTACCTTATCAATATCTTCAATAGTTTGGTCTTCCATAAACACAACATCGTGGCTTCGAATAAGCTTCTTCCCTATAGGATCATACAACCTGTAGCCAAACTTATCTTGCCCATAGCCGATGAAGATACATTGTTTTGACTTTGCGTCCAACTTGGATCTTTCTTCCTTTGGAATATGCACAAAAGGCTTACAGCCAAATACTCTCAAATGATCATACTTGACATTCTTTCCAAACCAAATTTTGTCTGGAACTTCACTGTTCAAAGCAACAGTAGTAGTGAGATTAAGAACATGCACTACCGTGTAAAGTGCCTCGCCTCAATAATGATTGGGCAACTTAGCTTCAGAAAGCACACACCTTACTCTCTCAATTAGTGTTCGATTCATCATCTCTGCTAAACCATTCAATTGAGTAGTTTTAGGATGATACTTTTCATGTAAAATACCATGCTATTTGCAATAGGAATCAAATGGTCCACAATACTCTCCACCATTGTCTGAACGAACACATTTTAGTTTTTTGCATGTCTGTCTCTCAACTAAAGCATGAAATTCTTTGAACTTTTCCAAAACTTGGTATTTTGTCTTTAAGGCATAAACCAATAGTTTCCTAGAGCAACCATCAATAAAGGTAACAAAATAAAGTGCACCACTAAAGGATTTTATCTTTAATGGACCACAAACATCAGAATGTACCAATTGAAGCAACTTTGACTTCCTTGAGGGAGGATGTCTCTTGAAAGATACTATAGTCTGTTTACCAACCATGCAATGAGAACACTTCTCCAAATCTACATTCTTTAATCTAGGAAGAACATCCTTTTTTGCCAAAACATTCATCCCTTTTTCACTAATATGACTAAGTCTTCGGTGCCATAAAGATGTTTCCATGTCGATAGCATTCACACTATCCCTACCAACCAAAGCTTTAGTTTAATACAATTTATAAATTTTTTCCCCTCTAGCTACAACCAAGTTACCTTTGTTGAGTTTCCACTTTCCAGAACCAAAGTGATTATCATAACCATAATCATCTAGCATATACACAGAGATCAAATTAAAGCAGACATCTGGAGAATGTTTGTCACCTCTAAGCAACAATTTCATTCCTATGTTGGTTTGCAAGCAAACATCACCAACACCAATTACCTTAGATACACTATCATTACCCATATTCAACACTCCAAAATCGCTAGAAGTATAAGATGTGAAGAAATCCTTCCTTGGTGTAACATGCAATGTAGCACCACTGTCAACTATCCGCATGCTCTCATCTGATACAAGATTAACAGACTCATGATCACGGAGAATAACAAGATCATCACTAGTAGCAGTAGTAACACGATCATCATTATGATCTTCATGGTCTCTTTGTTTAGACTTACCCTTCTTGCCTTTGTTATCTCTTTTCCACTGATAGCAATACTTTTGTACGTGTCCTGTTTTGTGATAATAATGACACTCCAAATTCTTGTATCGTGGCTTAGACTTGCTTATGTTATTATCTCTACCACCGTTCGGTTCCTTTTTATGACTTATCCCCTAATTTCAGTGACAAGTACCTCGGTTTGAGATGAAGAACCTTGTGTCTTCCTTCTCATCTCCTCATGAAGAATACCACCCTTAGCTGTTTCCAAAGAAATAACACCTCTAGAAGCAGAACTTGTGATAGAAACTCAAAATGTCTCCCAATACTCTAGTAAAGATAGCAATAAAAATAGTCTCAAAAGTTCATCATCAAATTTGATACTCATTCCTGACATCTGATTAAGAAGGCCTTGAAATTCACTCAAGTGGTCTAAAATAGAAGTTCTCTCCTTATACTTCAAACTTATGAAGTTATTCAACAAGAACAATTTATTATTCCCTAATTTAGAGGCATACAAGGAGTCTATCTTCTCCCACAAAGTTTTTGCATGTGTCTCATTATCAATATGATTATAAACATTATCTTCTACATATTGTCGAATAAAACCACATACATGTTGATGTGCAAACTCCCATTCTTCATCAGACATAGAATCTGACTTTGCAGAACTAAAAACCAATAAATGCAATTTCTTCACAAATAGTAAGTCTTTCATCTTGCCCTTCCATAAATGATAATTAAAACCGTTCAACAATACCATATTCATCTTTGTATTTGACTCCATCATTCAAACAAGTAAAATTGCCCTTAACCAAGAGCTCTAATGCCACTCTGATGGGAAATTAAAACACAATAATAGACCAATACGCAATGAATATAAACCAAACTTGTAGGAACCTTGAGGATCAACAACAAATATAAGACGGCAAATCAAACAAATAAAGACACAAAAGAACACTGATATTTTTAACGTGAAAAACCCCTCAATATGAGAGTAAAAACCACGAGTCATCCAGACCAAAGAAATAACTCCACTATAATCAATTAAGGGTACAAGAGAGTGTTAAAGTGATTCATAAACTAGTGTTAACAACCGCAAATTACAAAGCAAACTAGCTTACAAATAAGAATAAAAAAGCTAAAAAAAAATTCCAAAATTTGCAGCTCCGGTGCGAAGCAAATAACTTTCACCTCAGACATTATTTTGAAATTCTGAACGTTCGAAAGTTAGATATATGTGTTACGAATCTGCCCACCAAATTTGAGCTCGTTCCAATGGTTAACGAATCGGGGATCGTCGATTTAGTGAGACTGGTTGCAGAAAAATGGGAATGAGCTTCTCTCCTCTTTTCTCTCTTTTTGAATCCTTATTTTTTCTCTATCTCTCTCAACCCTAAATTGATCCTCTCCTTTTAAATAATAAGACAAATGGGTTAATCATATTTGGGTCTTTCTCCACATAGGAAGGGAGCCCAAACCCAACAATGGGTGTGTTGTAGTAAAAGTGTTTCATGTAATTTTTATAGAAAGAAAGTGCAATGCCTAGTTGTAAATAAGAGGACCAAGAAAAACCTATTGTACCCGAGTTACCTCACTCACCTTTGTCCATCATGCAATGCAATGTGTTTAGTTATTTTCAAAAATGAAGGAAAACAAAAGCACCTTTTAAAAATTTTGTGGACAATAGTTTCTAAAATAGGGTAAAAAACAAAAGAAATAATAATATAAAAAATAAAAATGTGAGAAATGAATTAAAATAAAATTAACCATTTAAAAAACCTAAATAAAAAATCTTATAAAATAAAAATGATTATTAGTTAAAAACTAAATAAAAATAATTTAAAAACGAATAATCAGTCTGGTATCGAAATGCCCGAAAAAATAAAATGAATACACTAAAATGATCAGCGTGAAATAAATGACTTAAAAAAAATACAGTGTTTGGTCAAATTTCAAAATAAATCAAAATCAGTAAAAATGGTCAGACTGATCAAAATGCGACTGAAAAATTAGTCAAAAAAATAAAATGATTGCACCAAAATGATTAGCGCGAAATAAAAGACTCGGAAAAATACAGCGTTTAGTCAAATTTAAAAATAAATCTGGATCGATAAAAATGCTCAGACTGATCAAAACATGGTTGAAAAGTAATCAAAAATTAAAACGAGCATGTCAGATTAAACTACGTGAAACGTAGATTAATATAACTGATGACTTCAAGTTCAATTTTAAAACTTTTCGTCCACTGATTTTACGCACAGTTCACTTTTAGTTTGACCGATTCGTCTGTAAATCCGAAAAATTATTTCAATAAATATTTTGGGCATTATACAACATGAAATGAATGCTATGATATGCAAATGATGAAAATGATTCGATGAATGCATTTATTCGGCGATTCAGGGTCAAAATTTGGGTATGACAGTTGCCCCTATTTAAGTATCTTCAACCAGAGAATGTGAAAAAGGTTATTTTTCATATGAAATGATATGATATGCAATGCTATGAATGCATGAAGGACTTTTTGTTTTGGTTTGCTGGGGATATGAGGTGAGATGAAATGAGCCCTAGCATGATTTATTACGATGGATGACGGACATACATGTGGGGAATAATGGAAATATGGTATTGGAGATCCACAAGAAATGTCAAAGACAAAGGGTGAAGACTCACTTGGGATGACAAATTGTTGGGGAAAAGACACTGGGGAAAATCCAAGGCAATTTATCAAACAGGTTCAGATATGACCTGAAGAAAAATTAGAATATAGCTGACAGATCTGGAGTCCTCTTATTAGAAGATCATCCATACAAAACAAAACAAAATTAAGAGTCTTCTTATGAGAAGATCATCCATAAAAATAAGACATTGGAGTCTTCTTATTAGAAGATCATCCATAAAAACAAGACCACGATAATTCTTTATGAAGAATTCAATCGAATCAAATATCATTGGAGTTTTTTGACTAGAATAACATCCAAGCTTCTGGAAGCTCTCTGAAGTGAAGATTCATATACGATCTTTTAGGAGCCATCAGGAAAAAACAAACAGGGTAATCAAACTCTTTGTATGTGCCGACAACAATTAGACTAAGACCGCAAGCATTGGTTATGACAGCTTCTAACGAATTGGTGCCAGGTACAACTGGACTTTAAATGAAATTGACAATAACCAACTTCAAGCACCAATTATGATTGGATTTAGACGAAATTCTAGTTATGACTAGACTAGTGCTAGTAATAACTAGACTTGAGGATGAACTGCCAGACGAGAATTGGTGTTTAAGAAAAGACTACTAGACGAGAACTGGTGCATGAAAAGTAACTGTCATACGGGAACTGACTTTCAAATGATTTACCATGTAGGAACTGGTTTCTTCTGATTTATTACTAGACGAGAACTGAATTTAAAATGGGCTACCAGACGAGAAATGGCTTTGAAAAAGAAACTGACTACCAGACGAGAACTGGAGTTAGAAATAGGCCATCAGACAAGAACTAGTTTCGAATAGAAAACTGATTACCAGGCAGAAACTGGAGTTGGAAAACTGGATGTCTAACGAGAACTAACTTTCAAATGATTTACCAGACGAGAACTGGTTTTGGAAAAGAAACTGACTACCAGACGAGAACTGGAGTTAACAATAGGCTACCAGACGTGAACAAGTTTTACAAAAGGCCACCAGACAGGAACTGGTTTTAAGAAAAAACTACCAGACGGGAACTGGAGTTAAAAACTTACTGTCAGACGGGAACTAAGTTTCAAATGTTCTACCAGACGAGAACTGGTTTTTAATGTTTTGCCCTTATATGATATGGGCATATGCTAAATGAATGAGATTATATGCATAACTTAACGCTAGAGCGAAGCGACATGATTAATAATGCACTAGAATAATTTATGCAAAGACTCAAAGGTTTCCAAAGATGCCCATATGGTGGGTAATGAATGTAAGGGTCTTTTGCAACAAAGTTCCTTTTGTCAAAGGGTAAAAGGGTTATTTGATGGGGTGACAACATGATTCTCTGTCACTCGTCTTAAACTCAAAAATTGTTGACATATAACTTGCTTGCTTGAGTAGCTTGAAAGCATAGAGATGACTTGCCCCTCTGTGGCTTATCTTGCCCCTTTTTGTTGGGTCTTTGAAGAAATTTTGCTTAAAAGGAGTTGGGAATCAACTCATCACAACAAGACCTTTAGAAGGTTTACCTCAATATTCTAAACTTTGAAGCTGTCTCCCCCTAATTAACCAGTTCTTGGAATGGGAGACTTCTGATTGACCAACACTTGGAGACTTGGACTCATTGAGCTCTTTCTGGTAGCTCACTCTAATTTGAGTATTGAAGATTTGCTTCTTGACTAACTGACTCTTGGGGTGATTGTTGATAAGTGCAAAATGTACCTATTTTTGTATATAAGTTTTGTTGCACTTATCATTACTTTGTGTTAAAATTGGTTGAATAAACCCCGTTTTTTCGTAAATACGTTTACTTTATGTTTTCGGTGTATAGTGCGGTACCGTGTAAATATCATTGAGTTTAATTGATTTTCATTTATTTTTACAGGTGTTCCAGCAATGGTATTTTTCCATATTCATAAAGAGCATTGAATAAGATTTCCAACGCTTCAAACCATGCGTCAATCGGAGTTACGGTTCATGAGTTATGATCAAAACAAATTCTGGTTTGCTGTCATGTTCGCACTGCGAACCCCCATGGCGAGCACTCGCTAGTGAGTTCGCACTGCGAACCCGGGGTGAATAAAAAGTGCCTGGAAGCATGAAAAACACCATTCTGGAGGAAGTTAAGGCGGCATATGTTCGCAGTACGAATGGGGGTTCGCAGTGTGAACGGGGGTTCGCAGTGCGAACCTGGGCAGCAAAAAGCACCTATAAACTTCATTTTTCAGCATTTTTTAGAGGATGGTTTTGGTTATTCTTGCTCCAACTCCATCAAACTTCATTTTTCCAGTATATTAGCTTAGAAAACAACATGGAAGCTTGCATATGGATGATTCGTGGTGGATTTCTCATCGATCGGCTCCGACAATCCGTGAAGTGTTTGGTTCATTTCTTTTCTTCTTTGTGTTTTTCTTCTTTGTGTTTTTCTTCTTTGTTGTGTTTTGTATATGTATTGACTACGATCTCATGTATATTTGTCGCCCATGGCGTTGTATAAAACTTGCTTTACAAATCTTTATTGGTGATTGTCTCTGATTTTTGCTTTATGCGCGGGGTTTGAGTTGCGTTAGAGATAATCCTCGCAAACTTCGATTAGGGATGATTGTCTGTTAGTTTCTAGATTCTAGAGATAGATTTAGGGCTAGCAATCTTAAATAGGCGTCGAAACTTAATGCCTCCGTGCCTTGAGCTAGCGTACGAAAGTATCGGCAATGGTAACGCGGTTGTTCTCTCAACTTTGCGTTAGACATAACCTGTGTTGTGAGCAATGCTGGGTGATATTAAGGAGTATTGTAAGTTGAGTATAACTGGTCGGTAAGTTTAAGTTTGTGAGGAGTTGATTATGTGCATGCCGGATAAGTTTATCTTGCTGAAAAGTGAATTTGTTTTTATGTTTTAATGTTTACTTTTCTGTTTTCATGTTTTAAACCATTTTAATCCAAACTCATTAACGCGAGAGATTATCGAACAGCATTCTTTCCCTCGAACCGATCTTTGTGGACACGACATAAATCCCGGAGGGAATTCTTCCGAAAATAAATATGTTTGCTTACTTGCCCTATTCTGCATTCAACAAAATGGCGCCGTTGCCGGGGATTGGTTTTGATATTGAATCGCATTGCGATATTATTCTTTGTTTTTGAGTTTTGTATATATCATATATATTGTCTGTTTCCATTATGTTTGTTCAAGTGTTGTATACATTTTGTTCCTGTAACGTTTGTTTAAGTGTTTAGTTAGGACGCTTGCTTTTGGTTGCGCGGTGAGACATCACCATGGCATGAATGAAGAAAGTTTCTAACTAAGCACCGTAAAGGCGTCGAGCTTACGACGTAAAACAAGCATGTTTTATAGTTTTTCTTTTCGAATGTTTTTGGTTGTTGTTTGCTCACAAATGTTGATTGACTTATTTGAGGATGCTTTTGTGATTTTCCAAGTTGGTTCGTTTCAACTTGCGGATGTTTGGTAATGATATTGTTAAGTTTTGTACACGTCCGAGGTATGTATTTATCGCTTTCTATACTTTAGCATATTCATGATACGTAGGCATTTTACAAACTTCCATGTCATCCATTCTTTTGTATACTTGTTCTATTGTGAATCACTTTAGTTCCCAACCTTTTTGTGAGGTGGCTTTACATTGTTCATATATGCGCGGAGAACCAACATTCTTGTTCTAACTGAATTTTATTATGTTGAATCTGTTATTTGTGTTGATTATATGAAAGCATGAAAATGATCAAGGCAATTGTTTCATTTTGAGCACAACCACCTTAGCCAAATAGTCAATTCACCTTGTGAGTGTGTGAGAATTCGTAACCCCTTTGAGCTTTTTGATCCATGTTTCTATTTGAACTTAATGCTTGTCTATGAGTATTTAGTTCACTTATTTTTGAATGGATTTTGTTTTTTCTTGGACCTCAACTTTGTGTTGTTGTATGGATTTTTTCCTTGCCTTAGAAAGTAGGGAGTGTTCGCATGATGGTGTGGCTGAATTCAAGTTGGGGAGAGAATGATTGTGTACTCATGGGTTGGATTCTATGCGGATTGAAAAAGAAAAGAAAAAAGAGAAAAATTTGTGAAAGAGAAAAAGAAAGAAAAAAAGAAGAAAAAGAAAATCCTTGAAAAAAGAAACAAAAAGAGTTTCAATAATTGTGCAAAATAAGTATTGTGTGTTGTTGTTGTACCTCAAAAAATACGATCCTCGCAATGGACGCGGAAAAAAACTGTTCGAAACAGAGTCGCCACCGAATTTTATTCATTCCAAGGAAGGAATAGGAAAATATCGATAAAACCTTTGAAGGGATAAGAAAATGGTCGTCGCAACCAAATTCAGGTTCGGGAGTCGGTTACGTAATGGGAAGGTATTAGCACCCTCTACGTCCGTTGTACTCAACGGGAACCTCTTGATTCGATTCGGGAGATAAGTTAGCTTGGTTTGTTTGTTTTCTTCTAAGGTAGGTATTACTTTCTAAGGGGAAATGGGTGGTTTTTTATTAGTGTGCTCGGCAAGGATTACAACCCTTGGGCCTACGTATTCCCTCGTGCAATGGGAAAGTCAGAGCATTCGTAGTTCGTGGGACTACGGTTGTTTGGTGTGTGTTTTTTAGGCGAACGAGTGTTTAATTTGCATTCTAACTGCTAAACGTTGGCTTGTCTGCTCGTCATGGGAGGCTGAAGCACTAGTTCATATGCGCGGAAGAATGGACTAAACAATGTTCTTTTTTTGTGAAAAGTTGTTTGAATAAATATTAAGTGTATTATTTATTTGATTGAGAAAAAGGTTTGATTTGGACGTGTTTTAGGCGAACGAGAGTTTAGGTTGCATTCTAACTGCTAAACATTGGCTTGTCGGCTCGTCATGGGAGGCAGAAGCACTAGTTCATATGCGCGGGAGAATGACTTAAACAATGTTCTTTGGGAAAGGTGTTTGAGTTGTGGATTAATGTGTTAGGGTTTCGGTTGCGCGGGAAGTGTTTGATTTGTTAGGTGTTTTGAGGGAGAATGACGATTATTCGATAAACGAGACGTCAGCCTCGCAACCAATTAATCGGGGCATTACTGAGATGCTAGATCTCAACGACACCTTTTTCATTCTATTAATTGTGAAATCATGTTTATTGGACAATGGGCTTAAATCTTTTAAGACGAAAGGTTGAATGAACAACAACCCAAGGGCGTGCTTCAAGAGCCTTTCATTCGAAGATCCAAGGAATGCTAGATTCCAAGAGTCTCCTCCTTTCGTTAGTTGATTAAGAAAGTGTTTGAAATAGGTTAAATCGGATTGGTTACGAAAAGAAGTGAGGACCGATACTAGTCCTTAGGGGTGCTCCTAGTAACGAAACCTCGAGATGTGCAAGTGTGTGTGTGATGGCAAGGCAAAAGGCGCTCGACTTACGATTGGGATCGATGGCGAATCGAGGACTGGTTTAGAAATGGTTTAGTTGAAAAGGTCGAAAGATTGAATGAATGACAACCCAAGGGGCGTGCCTCGAGAGCCATCCATTCGAAGACCCAAGGAAGGTTAGATTCCAAGAATCTCCTCCTTTCGAAAGTTTGATAAAAGGAAAAAAATAATGATTAATTGAGTGAATCGGGAAATAAAAGGTGGCGACCTCGTCTTAATCAAGAACTCTAAAAAAAGGTTCCATGATGTTTTAAGACCTTCATTGATCGGAAATAAAAAGAATATAGTGCAAAGTAAAATGTGAAATAAAATCGAAATCGAAGAGAAGTCTCATCTTAACCGACAAAATTTGGTCTTAGATGTTCATCGACTCATAAAAAATGAAATCGGTCTCGTCTTAATCAAGATCGTTAATCTTAGATCGATAAGCTATATTTTTTTACTTTCATTGACCGATAAAAAATAAAAAAAAGGTGGCCTCATATAAATCAAGATTTTGAATCGATTTCAATAAATCAACTTAATCAAGATTTTTTTATATCATCGGCCTCTAAAAAAAAGAAATCTAAATAGAAACAAGAAGAATTAAATAGTGGTATCATCTTAATCACTATTTTATCGATAACCGACAAATGATGATATTAGATTTTCACTGACCAATAATTAAAAAGAAAATTAAATTTAAACTTCTGAATAAATACAAGAAATTAGAAATTTAAATAACCAAAGGGTAAAATCAAAAAGAAAATATACAAGAAATAAAAAAAGAGTAAGAAAGAAATAGAAAGGGGGTTAATATGACAACAGGCGGTGTGGCTTGAAGCTCTTCGTGGGCTTCATGGCCCATTCCCCCAACACAACAGAGATTCGGTTAAAACAAAAAAAACAAGGACTAGGGTATCCACCATGATACATTTCTCAACAACCAGATTTCTTTTTCCTTTTTAAAACAAAACCAGATCGGAAACACATTCTGAGTTTTTTCAAGATCAATATGGGTGAAGTGACTTGCAAATCCAAAATCAGTTCCGTAAAAATGGAAGCAGAGAAGGTTAAAGGCATGTAGACAACATCATCACCTCCTTGCGTACGGTTTCGCTCGCGTTTCCTCTCCGTCTCAATTCGTTGATTTTTTCAACGAGTTCTGGTTTTGCTCAGGTTTGTGAAATCGACTTCCGATAACTCGTTTTACTCTTCGTCTTCAATCTCTCTCTGTTTCACGCTCTGTTTTGGGTTTGGGGTTTGCGATTTAAGGGTTGAGGTTGTTTTCGCTTTTCTCGCCTTAAATCACTTCAGGTTCGATTTTGTTTTTTTTTCTCTCTGTTTCTAGCTTTCGGTTCTGTTTCGCTCTTTCTCTACTCTTCTATTTCTGGTTTTAATTTGGTAACTGATTTGGGTTTGTGATTTCATTTGCGGTTTGGATTCTGAAATTTCGCTTATGGGATTTGAAGGTTGTGGATTGAAGGTTGTTGAGGATTTGGAGTGGGTTGTTGTTTGTTTGGGTATCTGTTGTTGTAGAAGAATTTGAGCCGAAGGAGAAGGTTGCTGAAATGTTTGAAAGACGGTTGAATGATGAAAATGGATTAGGGAGTGGTTGGAGCTTCAGGCTGGGCTTGCACAGTGGCGGCGCATTTGATGGAGATGGGTTTGAAGGTTGGTGCGTTGCGGAGAGAAATTATTGGGGTGAGAGTGAAAAGGAGGTGAGATGAGTGTGAAGCTCGTTTTTTTTCGAATCGAAGGAAGAAGAAGGGTTTTTATTTTGAAGGTTTCAAATTGAAGGTTAGTTTGAATTTTTCTTCCTTCCTTTTGGTTAGGTCCCCTCCCCCCTTTCTCCATCTCCTCTTTTAAAATAAATTATAAACTTGCTTCTACAATTCATCTGTCTTGATAGGTCCCTTTCAGAGCAGGTTGTGTTGGTTGTTGTGTTGATGCATAGTTTTTGCAGGTGCTTTGATGATGTTGTTGTTTTCATTGTGCGCAGGGTTTTGGATTGTTGTGTAGGTTGCAGACGTAGTACGGATATGAGCAGGAAGGTCGCAGGCTGGAGGGTAGTAGAGTTTGGCCTTTTATTGAGCAGTTTTGTTTCGTGTTGTGGCTGGTATGGTACAAAGTGCAGGATGATGGAGCAGGATGTAGCCTTGGACTTTAGCAAATCAAGTTTTGAATTATTTCTCTCTCTATTTTTTTTGTGTTTTTGTAATTAATGATGGACTTTTGTGAGAGATATAGAAATGGGCTTTTTTGTAGATTTTTTTTCTATAATCAATGGGCTTTGTGACTTGGTATGATTTTTTGTAGATTTTTTGAATATGAAAATGGGATTTAATAAAAATGACTTATGAGAGATGGATATGAAATTGGATTTTATATTAAAAATTGGATAATGGAAAAAAAGTGGATGAAGTGGATTGAAATTGGATAAAGATAAAAATAAAAAAAGGTTTAGAATTTGTAAGATGGATTTTTATGGGTTATGGATGTGGATGTGGAATGAAAATTGAAAATATATGAAAAATGGATAATTGGAATGAAAAAAGAAAAGAAATGGTTAATAGAAATTGATGGATACTAAAAAAATAAAATGGATTAGAAAAGGTAAAAAAAAATGGATAAAATGTTTTTTTGGTAGAAATTGGATTTGGTTAAAAAAATGGACATCTTATAACAGATGGATAAAATATGAAAAATAGACATGGATATGAAGGTGACATATTTTTGGTTTTTTTTTTAATAATGGTTAGTGGATGGGATGTACAGATGAAAAAAGTATACAGGTATGACAAATTTGGGGTATGACAGTTGTGTAGCACTTGGGATTTTGGAAGAAGTTGGTTGAAATTTTGTGTGTGAATCTTTGTGAGTTTTCACTCACTTAGGTTTAGGCAAGTTTTTGTTTCAATTACCTTTAGAAATTGCCCCTTGTTTGTTTACCCAACCATGCTACAACCTTGAAAAGCCCTTGTGATTCTTGCCTTTGTATTTTCAATGTGAATTTATGGATGTATGCATAATTTAGTCTTTTGTTTGCATGAATGTTGTGTGAGTGTAAAGTACCTTATTGTGTGTTTTTCATCTACCGATGATTATTTTTACTAGGTGTGATTCACTTTGGAATTTGTGTTGTTTTAGAATTTTTGGCATGATTTTTGTATTTTACATTTGTTTCGTGACTATGTTGTCGTCGTAGTTTAGTGGTAAGAATTTACTTTTTGTGTGTACCATTTTCATTTGAACCATTCATTCGTTTCCGTTTTTCAAAACCTGTTGATTCGACATTCTTTGGATATTGCTTGTGCATTTTTAAGTTTGTTTGATTCTTGTTTGTAGACAAACAATTATGTAAGTTGGGGAGAGTTTGATAAGTGCAAAATCTACCTATTTTTGTATATAAGTTTTGTTACACTTATCATTACTTTGTGTTAAAATTGGTTGAATAAACCCCGCTTTGTTCGTAAAAACGTTTACTTTACGTTTTCGGTGTATAGTGCGGTACCGTGTAAATATCATTGAGTTTAATTGATTTTCATTTATTTTTACAGGTGTTCCAGCAGTGATATTTTTCCATATTCATAAAGAGCATTGAATAAGCTTTCCAACGCTTCAAACCGTGCGTCAATCGGAGTTACGGTTCATGAGTTATGATCAAAACAAATTTTGGTTTGCTGTCATGTTCGCACTGCGAACCCCCGTGGCGAGCACTCGCTAGCGAGTTCGCACTGCGAACCCGGGGCAAAAAAAAAGTGCCTGGAAGCATGAAAAACACCATTCTGGAGGAAGTTAAGGCGGCATATGTTCGCAGTGCGAACCTGGGCAGCAAAAACCACCTATAAACTTCATTTTTCAGCATTTTTTAGAGGATGGTTTTGGGGATTCTTGCTCCAACTCCATCAAACTTCATTTTTTTCAGTAGATTAGCTTAGAAAACAACATGGAAGCTTGCATGTGGATGATCCGAGGTGGATTTCTCATCGATCGACTCCTACAATCCGTGAAGTGTTTGGTTCATTTCTTTTCTTCTTTGTGTTTTTCTTCTTTGTTGTGTTTTGTATATGTATTTACTACGATCTCATGTATATTTGTCGCCCATGGCGTTGTATAAAACTTGCTTTACAAATCTTTATTGGTGATTGTCTCTGATTTTTGCTTTATGCGCGGGGTTTGAGTTGCGTTAGAGATAATCCTCGCAAACTTAGATTAGGGATGATTGTCTGTTAGTTTCTAGATTCTAGAGATAGATTTAGGGCTAGCAATCTTCAATAGGTGTCGAAACTTAATGCCTCTGTGCCTTGAGCTAGCGTACGAAAGTATCGGCAATGGTAACACGGTTGTTCTCTCAACTTTGCGTTAGACATAACCTGTGTTGTGAGCGATGCTAGGTGATATTGAGGAGTATTGTAGGTTGAGTATAACTGGTCGGTAAGTTTAAGTTTGTGAGGAGTCGATTATGTGCATGCCAGATAAGTTTGTCTTGCTAAAAAGTGAATTTGTTTTTATGTTTTAATGTTTACTTTTCTGTTTTCATGTTTTAAACCATTTTAATCCAAACTCATTAACGCGAGAGATTGTCGAACGACATTCTTTCCCCCGAACCGATCTCTGTGGACACGACATAAATCCCAGAGGGAATTCTTTCGAAAATAAATATTTTTGCTTGCTTGCCCTATTCTGCATTCAACAATTGTCTCGGATTGACCGATACGCAAAGTGATTTGCCTCTGGCTGGACTCCTTTTACATGATCAAGCTCTTCAACTGATTGCACATTGTTGGGATTCCTTTAATGCTAAATGCTGACTTGCAATTAAAATAGTTCATTCAAAAATGGTAATTTTAATGTGGTGCTTATGCAAAATTGGAAATCAAAATTTATTGATATAATGGTCAATAAAGTGAATGGGTCAATGATTAGAACAAATAAACTGATCTAGCCATTCACAAGATGAAAGATGATGTGATCCACACAAAGGATTAACAAAGACTGTTTGGAGTCAGGTAAACACAACCTTGTTGTAGTATGCTTTCAAAATAAACCCTGACTCAATTAGGTCTTTTGAGGGTTGTAACGTGGTTTTTTTCACGGTTTTTGAACAAAAGGATATGAGGCTCAACATTTAATTTTAACCCATCACTTCTTCTTGATGAACTTCGATCCTACGTTCAGTTAATTCAATCCATGCATTCATATCTCAAAAGATTTTGACAGTGTGATGGTAAAGATGAGGATTCAAGATTTGGCCGTCACCTTGTTTTGTTTTTTTCAAGGATTTTGATGACCTCTTTTGATTTATTTTTATCCCTAATTTTTCCTGGACCACTTCTTTGAAGTTTTCGGTCCACCGAGATGCCCTAATTTTTGCCTAAGTTGTTTTTTACGGTATTCGACTTAGCGGGCTTTTTCATTTTTTATTTTTTTTTATTTTTGCTAAAAGGTTGGAGATTACCATGTTATTGGTTTTAGAGGAACAACTACTATAAACTTTTTGGATCTTCTCAATTTCTTCGACACTTTGTGGTGTGTGCGAAGGACGCGTACGATTGATCTCCTCGGGTAGGATATTTTCTCTTGCAATTTGAATGCGAAGTTAGATTAACTAAACAAACTACCCTGTCCCTGGTTAAGATTAAGGGTTTTTTAATCTGAAAGAAACGCCAACTTCTAGGATCAAAGTGGTTGACTAGGGACTAACTCCTTATATTTTCAATGTTTGGGGATTTGAAATAATGCCTTACATCATCGACACAGTTTTATTCAAAAGCATACCAACAACAATTTCAGGTATCTGGTTTTCATCATCCTCCTTCTAATCTTTGCTAAAACAACAGTTTGATAAAGACAAGTGAATGGAAGAAGTTTTTTGCATGAATGAAGGAAAAATAACAAGAGTGAATATGAATGGATTGATTCAGAAAATGCATGATCACTTCATTAATATTACCATTAAAGACAAAAGTGTTTAAAACCAAGTAGCATTTAACAGACAAAGAAAATACAAATGCAAATGATAAAAATGCCCTATGACTGTCAGCATTGAGGATGACTTTCTATTTGATCCACTGTCTTCAGGAGATGCCCCTTGAGGTATTCACACTCATCAGGGTGATGTACTTCTTGTCGATCAACTGTTGTACCCTGGCTTGGAAAGCTTTGAGGTCTTCAGTTGAGTGCCCTATCGATCCTCCATGATATCCACATTGCACATAGGGATCGTACCCAAGTGGGTATGGTTCTGGAATAGGCTTCAGAGACTTGAAACCACCAACAAGCTTTGAATTAGAGGCTGTAGAAGTTGATTATATGACATGGGAATTAGATCAAGAGTAGTATTCCTTCTTTTCCAAGTTGTTGCGAGGCGTATGTTGATTCTGATGCTGATTCTGATATCCTCGGATTTGGGTTCCCTGATTTGAAAGATGAGTTTTCCTAGGTTGTTGATATGGTGATATAGGCGTTGCTGGTGGCCTATAAGGATAGTGTGGTACTTGGACTATAATGATTACAATGGTTGTTTAATGTGGGATATTTTGTTGGTGTTTTCACTATGACTTTTGGATGTTAGTTCCTTATAATTAGTATGTTACTTTTAAATAATTTGTTTTAATTAATTTGTTTAATGTATGCAACAATTTTTTTGTGTTTGTCTTCAAGATTTGGCTAATTTGCTTGAAGAAGCAAAGAAAACTCAATAATGTTTCAAGAAAATCAACAAAAATGTAGTGGCGGTGATAAGAATTTTGGATGATTTGCACACAAGAAAGGTACATGTTTATTACTTTGTAGAATGTTAGCATAAATTTGAACTGTGTGCTTCATACAAAATCATTTCATGCATCATTTTGCAAAAACATGTTTCATGCTTGAATCACTTAGGTCCAAACCATAATTTGTGAGGAAGTCATCCATTGTTCACTTATATGTTCAGGATGACTGATAATTCTTGTTCTAACTCGTTCTATTCATGTTTAATCTTGAAATTATTTTGAAATTTGTAACGCATAGAAAAGATCAAGGCAATATTTTGATGTTGAGCAAAACCACCAAACCAAAAATAGCCTAATTCTACCTTGTGAGTGAGTGAACATTTGTAAACCCCTTTGAGCCATAAAAAGTCATGAATGAATCAATTTTGAATTCCAACAAATCACTAAGTAAACCACTTGGTGAATTTGTTGTCTTTCATAAAAAATAAAAAAATTTCATCATTGATCCATTCTATTTTTCCTTGAAAGTAAACCCTTAACAAATCTTGATGAATCACCAAGAATGAAAAGTCTTGTTCTTAAAAGAAAAGTGAGAATCACTTAAGTTGGGGAGAGGTTGCTTCTTAGGCAAGTAAAGAAGAAAATTGAACAAAGAAAAATAAAGATGCAATGAAAGAAATGAAAGGTGAGGAAAAAAAGGAAAAGATGAAGAACAAATGAGCACATTGTTACATCGAAATATTTTGAGGGGTGGAAAAGAAAATGAGAAAAGGAAAAGTGTGGATTATGTATAAATTTGATATGCTCTTCATTAACTTGGACCATTTTGTTTCAATGGCCTTAGAAATGACCTTTTCTTATGAAACCCGACCAAGTTACAACCAAGGACAAGTCCTTAGTGATCTATGCTTTCATAATTTCAAAGTGGATTGTTCAGATGAATATATGAATTGATCAGGATATTAGCAAATGTTATTGGATGAGAGTTCATTTCTCGCATGCTTTGATTCACAAAGTTCTTCATCCATTTTATGAAGAAGAGTGTTAGGGTAATTCAAGTAGAATTATGACGTTGTTTTAGAATGTATGACATGACATTTGTGTTTAGAACTTAATTCATAATCATGTTTTGATTAGCATAACCTTCACATTTGCATTCATTATATTGAACCATGCATTTCCTTCATTTGTTTTGAAAAATGTTGTTGACCGTGAAGCTTGGTGAATCCTCTTGCTTTTGAAAAAGTTTTAAAACTTTGATTAAGGACAAAAAAAGATTCAAGTTGGTGAGAGTTTGATAAGTGTCAAATGATAGTATTTATTCACATGAAAACTTGGCACTTATGGGCTCAAACTAACATTTTCTACCATCTATTTCCTCAAGTATTGCATATAATTAAGTTTGATACATATATATATATATATATATATATATATATATATATATATATATACATACACATGCGTGTGTGTGTGGTGCCTTTTGATCTCTTTGTTATTGTCCAAAAATTCCCACAATTAACCAATATTGAAACACAAAGCAAATATGAAGAGTTCATGCATGTTCGTCAAGCGAGCATCTAGCTAGGCCAAGGCGGGAGCTCGCCTAGTAAGCCACTAGCGAGTCTTAGACTTTGAGAAACATAAGCAAAATATCACTTTTCTCGCCAGGCGTGCCTCAAGCAAGCCAACTCACTTAACGGAGCAACAACGAAAGTAGTGTGAAGCAAGTAAGAAACTTTTTAGTAGCAAAATGCTCCATCATTGCAATGAAAAGTTGTAGCAAGGAAGCTCGCTAGGAAAGCCTTTTTGCTTGCCTAGTGAGACAAGGCAGTTTGAGATGCTGAGTTGGCAAAGATTTCAAAGTGAAGGAAGGTGGCACGCCATGCGAGAGCAGTAGGTCAAAGTCACTATATATAGTTCAAAAACATTTCATTTTAAGGGAGTTGACAATTTTTAGAGCAAAATAGTTTAGTAAGAGAAAAAGAGATAGAGAGAAGAGTAGAGTTGAAGAATACAAACTGGATACACATCAATCGTCGAGAAATCATCATTGATGCTCATCCATCTTCTTTTCTTCTCACTTGTAATCAAAGCTACCATTAGTAGCTAAACCTATTTCTTGTTGGGATTGGATGTAATCCATTGGTACCGTATGTATTTATTATGATCATGGCGTTATATATGAATTAGTCGTTTATTGATATTGATGTTATCCTTGTTTTACTTATAGATTTGAACCGTTATTGAGAAATACTCTTCGAATCTCTATCTAGGATAGTCATTTGTTAGATCCTAAACTCCAGACATAGATTTATTTTTAACATTCACAAGAGTATCTTAATGCTACCGTATTGTTTAATAGGCTGAGAGATCTTCGATTAAACAATACGGTTGAACTCACGTCTGGAGTTTAGACATAAACGACGTAGGCGAGAGATACGTGATAATATTGATCAAACGACTAATCTCTGTATAACTGATTGGAAGAATACATGCATGATGGATGGATGAATCCCAATACCAGTAAGTTTTCTCATATTTGAAACTCCACTCATTATTTACTGTTTTTATATTGCGTACTTTATGCAAACAAACAATTTGACAACTTCTCACTTAAACATATAAATTGTTGAACGACATTTAATATCACATTGGTCCCCATGGATACTGTAAGTTCTTGTGATTGGCTAGAATTTTGGTAAAACAAGGTTAATGTCGTGGTTGCTGTTTCAACATGAGCTTCTAACAGTGGTTGATGTTTCAACATGAGCTTCTAACAGTATTGTTATGTTTTGGCTAACATTCTGGTTTGTGCACATTGTTGAAGAGTTAAAGTGCTGAAGAGTAATGTCATATGCGATGTCTTAACATCACCATACCAGAACATTAAAACATCAGGCTATGATGTTTTTAGGGCTGCGCTGATTATGTTGATTTAAGGAGATCTGTTAGTTAGATTGGATGCGAATTTCTTGGTGCATTCAGTTATAAAGAAGATTAGTTTGTCACCAATTTAATGCATAAAGATATGAAGAATATTTAGAGTTAATTATTGAAGATTTAATTGAAGATCTAGTTAGGAGCAGAATCTTTTGCAGATTTGGTACAGAAGATTTGATATGATTTGAAGGCCCAAATCCAGTTTGGAAAAGGTTATAAATAGAATGCTTGTAATCTAGAAGAGGTACGGGTCCAAGATGTAGACGATTAGGGCTTAGTCTAAGTGAACCACTCGGGTTGTGAGATGGTCACTGTGTCTTTACTCAGAAACCTGTAGGTAATGAGTATTGTATTGTTCTTGGAGGAAGCTTTGAAGCAACTCCAAGGCGTGTCATGGAAGTGTGACTTCTAGTTTTCCGTGTTTATTAAGTTGTGGATAATCAAGTTGTTGATGCAGTGGCGGTGAAGTTGACTGCTAGACATCATTGCGATGATTGGAAGTGAGATGGAGTCTCTTATCTAGGGAGGACTTAGATAGAAGGGTCATTGGGTAGTGTTTAAATTAGGTAGATGTCAACTGGTCTGTTGAGTCTGTAATTTGATACTGCTAATAGTGGACTTCCTTCCTGGCTTGGTATACCCCCAGATGTAGGTTGTTGAACCGAACTGGGTGAACAATCCTTGTGTGTGGTTTATGCGATACTGTTACTATTATTGCCTTGTTCATACAGCAGAATGCGATGTTGTGACATTGCACGAGACATCACACATCTGTACCAGAATTTCAATTGGTATCAGAGCAGACATCCTGTCTGTTTCTGGATGAGATCTTGAGAAGATACTTTCTGGTTCATGAGCAAGGAAGAGAGTTGTTTGGATGATCCCTTGGAGTGAAGGTTGGACTATCCATGATAAAGCATTATTGGCACGTGGTTTATGCTGATAGTTTGCAAGGTTCTTTGAGTAGTGCCCGAAGGCTGTTAAGGAATTGTTATGTGTTCCGCTGCATGGTATCTGATGTAACCCTGTTTGGTCCCTGTTTCTCTGGTGGTGAGATAGTCACTTGGAAAGACATTAGGGTTTGGTCTCCTTATCTCATATCCTTGTTTTGTGAGAAGTGTTCATAAGGTGAATGGATCATCTAAAGACTGTTTGACATGGATGGATTAGAAGAAGAATATATTTCAAGTCAGACGCTGAAGACCAATCTATTCAGAACAATGTTTCCGTTTAGATGATGAAAGAGCCAAAGCAAAAGAGTATCACTGTAAAATCTTTTATGCGGGAGTAAAGATCTTGATAAGTTATCTCTTAAGCTTAGTAGTGGTGACCTAATTAGGAGGATCTTTCTGGTCATGATATAGTTCTTGTATATCTGAAGATACATGAATTGGAGGATGCTGAGCTTGGTTTGTTCTCAAGTGTTCCCTACCAGAGATATGTGTGGATTAGCATAAGAGGGATCAACTAGTGGCTCAAGTCTGCAGGAAAAGGATGTCAGACCAGATCAAATGTTGTATCTTGTGATATGCAGGACTGCAGAAGTGTTGAGAATTTACTTTTCTCTATTTGGCTGTTTTGGAAGTATTTTCAAGGGTTAAGCACTTTGGAGCTAAATCAACTGGTGGGGTTGATTGGTGACTATGGAGTATCATCCAAATTGTCTGGGATGAGTTTGGAGTATAAGAGGCAGATTGATTGTGGAATGTTGATGACATCTAATATCTCAAAGTCAGACAAGTTGCTGGTTTTAAGGCTGAAAGATATGAAGACATCACATCCTAATGGTTACAGCTTGGATCAGTTTTTTTCTGACCCAAGTGGCTTGGAGCATGGTGTTTGCTCTGGTTGTGAAGGTGGATAATAAGTGGCAGTTATCTCTGACTTTCTACTGAAGGCTCCACTAAGGGAAGTGACTTTCTTTAGTATTGCTATGGGGTAGTCTTGGACTACTTACTTTTTGAAGATTCAGATGTGGTAGGTTTGAAGTTTTTGGAGTTTCTAAGCAGGATGGAAGTTGTCTACTCAAACTTGATTGTTGAATCAAGTCTATGAGAGCATGGAAATCTGTTTCTGCAAAGGGAGGAGGTTCTTCTGAGTGGCAGAAGGTTCTGACATCTAGCTTAACATCAGGAGTCTCAGCTGGTGATGTGGCACATCAGCTAATGATAGGGTAATCTTCAGGAATAAACAATAGGATGCTTCAAAAAGATCCTTCTCATGGCAGTTTGCAGGAGCTGCAGAAAGGAGAAGATGTTACATGACCATGGCTTAGGGAGTCTAAGTGTGTTTGCTGTTGAGCAAGTGGAACATGTGACTTGAAGATCAAGTTCCCTTGGTGGATCAAGATATCTTTGTGAGAGTTCTGACAAATGTGAAAAAGGTCAAAATGTGGCATTTGGTTGTTTTCATATGAGGATTCATGAATGAGGTGATCAAACTGTGGCATTTGGTTGATCTCAGAAGTGGATTCGAAGAATCAAGATAATCAAAGTGTGGCAGCTGGTTATTATTGAGGATTGTCTTGGAACAAGTTACTCTTGGGCAGAAGGGTGATGAGTTGAAGACTCAAGGAGATTATTCTTCTTGAAGGTGGATGAGAGGTTAATTCTCTAGTTTTTTGGATTACTATGCAATAGTACGTCCAGTTGGTGGAGCATATCAAGAATCATGGTGATGATATCTTGGTGTGTGGCAAATGTTCTAACTTGTGTTGGGACATTATCTGGTTGAATATCCTTGGTGAAGGATGGTTTTGTTCTGGTTCTGAAGCTTGGTGCATACATTATGCCTAAGGAGCGTCTACATAGTCATACAGGAGAATGATGAAGTAGAAGGTCTGCCTTGGATGGAGAATGTAGAGAAGACTGAAGTAGATCAGGTATTGATTGATTGGAAGTCTGAAGATGAAGAGTATGATAGGGAATGATTGCCTTTAGAGAAAGGGACAGTGGTTCCAAAATGCATGTGCTCAGAAGTGTGCTCAAATGAGCATTAGTTAACCATGGCTGAGGGAGTACTTGTCTATGGATTTTGCTGCAAAGGTACATATATTGTGCAGATTACATGCTGATCAAGATTGTGAAGTTTGGTTAAATCTTGTGAGGATATAATGTCAGATAACATGTTATGACATTAGGATGTTGGATGGCATGTTGGTGTGAACATGAATGATTCTAGCCATGTGAAGCATATTGTTTGAATCATATGCACACATGCTTCTGAGGAAGAGTCTGAAGGGCAGCTTTGTTTGTGTCTGGGAGAATTTGCTTTTCTCTGCAATTTCTGGAAGAACTCAGTAGGGGTTTTTGTTGATGGGAGATGTCACACTTGTCTAGGTGTGTGTTCAAAGTAAGAGGACTTGACTTAAAGTGTAGTGGAAGGCAGTGTACTTGAACTTGTAGATGTTTGTGTGAAGCATTCCTGACTGGATGAATGAAGACTGTGTTTGGATGTTATGATCAAGAAGTTCATTCCTGAGAATAGTTAATCAGCTTGGAAATATGTGAGTTTTGGAGCATGAGAAGATAACCAACCAAGAGGGAATCATGTGAGTTTTGGTGTTTGGATTGTTTGAGGATTAAGCTTTAAGTGATTGCGTTCAGCAGGTGAGTTGAACAGAGGGTGCGCTCTTGAAGACATGAAGATGAGTCTTATGTTTTCCATTCATTTAAGGTGTTCTTCCTGCAAAGGAGCACTGTTTATCTTAGATAAGGGGAGTTGATCTGTTGTTGAAGAATTGTTTTTCTCTGCTGATCATTGAAAGTTGTGCTAGTGTGCATAATATTCTGATGAGTCTTGGGTTGTTAATTTTGTGAGCCAGCAGACAATGTCTGATACGATGTCAGAACATGGTATATGACATGTTTTTCTTGAGCCAAACAAGGAAGTATTTTGGACGGTGGTGTAAGGATAAAGTGGAACACGTGGCTTCGACTGTGCTTGGAACTGTTTTGGCACAATTTATGGTAAAAATCAGTTAGGAAACAATAAAAGTGGTCAAGACTGTTTTGGATGATAAACATTGAATTTGGATGAAGTTTTTAGTTCCTAAAATAGCGTTTCTATGACCAAGAACCTTGACTATTCAAAGCTCATTAATTCCAAAGTATTTGATCAGCTATTTATAGGGGTTATTTTGTTCTCCTTCAGCCAGTGAGTGTGCTTGTTTCATAAGTCTTATGGCGTTTGTTTGTTTTTGGGTGAGTACTACTTGGGTCTGGTTCTGTGAGGGCTTCCTTTGCCAATTTGTGGCTAAAAAGGGGGAGAAAGGAAATGGTTTGGCTAATTGGTTTGCGCAGATGTTATGCCTAGAGTCTACAGTTCCTGATGCTGCAGAGGATGTTTTATCCCTAAGTTGGTGTTTAGTCTTTGTGACTTGTGTCCTGAGTTATGAACACAGTTGTGACTTGTGTTCTGAGTTACCTGGGTTGTAAGTGAACCACTTCTTAAGTGTCATCTTATGCCACAGGTCGGCTGGGGGCGTCTGATCAAATATGGTGTGCATAATTCTCTTATGCCACCATTGGTCTTTGATGTCTAGACAGACATTTCATTTCTGGATGAGTCTTCTACATTTGTTCTGGGTCTAACCTGAAAGGAAAAAGAAATGTGTTGTACTGAGGGGGAGTGTCAGATATCTTCTTCCTCATATGCACCAATACTTCAGGACTGTCTTGTTCTTGGGTCCTGATGTGCTGCCTGGAGTTACTGTTATATGGTGATGTTATGTCCAACATGATGTCCTAACATCATTCAAAATTAGCCAAGAAGACGATTCTCCATGGATGTAGTACACAGTAGCTACTGATGATTATTGTTAGGATCAGATGAGTTCTAACAGTAGTGTAGGGTTGTAATTGCTGCTGTAATCTGAGTTGTAATGTTTATATAGGTTTTAGCCAAAATTAGCCAAAAGGGGAGATTGTAAGTTCTTGTGATTGGCTAGAATTTTGGTAAAACAAGGTTAATGTCGTGGTTGATGTTTCAACATGAGCTTCTAACAGTGGTTGATGTTTCAACATGAGCTTCTAACAGTGGTTGATGTTTCAACATGAGCTTCTAACAGTATTGTTATGTTTTGGCTAACATTCTGGTTTGTGAACATTGTTGAAGAGTTAAAGTGTTGAAGAGTAATGTCATATGCGATGTCTTAACATCACTATACCAGAACATTAAAACATCAGGCTATGATGTTTTTAGGGCTACGCTGATTATGTTGATTTAAGGAGATCTGTTAGTTAGATTGGATGCGAATTTCTTGGTGCAATCAATTATGAAGAAGATTAGTTTGTTACCAATTTAATGCATAAAGATATGAAGAATATTTAGAGTTAATTATTGAAGATTTAATTGAAGATCTATTTAGGAGCAGAATCTTTTACAGATTTGGTACACAAGATTTGATATGATTTGAAGGCCCAAATCCAGTTGGGAAAAGGTTATAAATAGAATGCTTGTAATCTAGAAGAGGTATGGGTCCAAGATGTAGACGATTAGGGCTTAGTCTAAGTGAACCACCTGGGTTGTGAGATGATCACTGTGTCTTTACTCAGAAACCTATAGGTAATGAGTATTGTATTATTCTTGGAGGAAGCTTTGAAGCAACTCCAAGGTGTGTAATGGAAGTGTGACTTCTAGTTTTCCGTGTTTGTTAAGTTGTGGATAATCAAGTTGTTGATGCAGTGGCGGTGAAGTTGACTGCTAGACATCATTGTGATGATTGGAAGTGAGATGAAGTCTCTTATCTAGGGAGGACTTAGATAGAAGGGTCATTGGGTAGTGTTTAAATTAGGTAGATGTCAACTGGTCTGTTGAGTCTGTAATTTGATACTGCTAATAGTGGACTTCCTTCCTGGCTTGGTATGCCCCCAGATGTAGGTTGTTGAACCAAACTGGGTGAACAATCCTTGTGTGTGGTTTATGTGTTACTGTTACTATTATTGCCTTGTTCATATAGCAGAATGCGATGTTGTGACATTGCACGAGACATCACACATCTGTACCAAAATTTCAGATACGATAAAACAAATACTTACTTTTGATGTTGAATACTGCAACCATCAGCCACACAAGATTTAATCTTACGTACATTATAGGTGTTGTAAGGAGATTCATGCAAAAGCCTAAGCTATTACATCTAGCAGTTACTAATAGGACACTAAGGTATATTAGAGGTACATTGGATTATGGTATTTGATTTCCAGCAACATGCAAATGGAAGATGTGTAAGCTTGTTGGATACGCTTATTATAGTTGGTGTGGTGACACTGATGACAGAAAATCAACAACGTTATATGTGTTCTTGTCAGGTGGTACACCAATAGCCTAGAGTTCAAGGAAGGATCCGATGGTGGCCTTGTCCTCATGTGAAGCGGAATAAATTGCAACATCACTGTGTGATTGTTAGGGTATATAACTGGTAAATCTAATTAATGAAATTGAAGGTCAACATCATGGAGCTATTACTATGAAAATTGACAACATTTCTGCCATAAATTTGGCTAAGAACCTTGTTGCACATGGTAGAAGTAAACATATAGATATGAGATTTCACTGTCTTAGAAAGCAAGTTAGCAATGAGAGACGACGCTTAGAGCATTGTAGAAGTGAAGACCAAATTGCAAACATCATGACAAAAGCAGTTCAAGTTGAAGTATTTAATAAGCTCATAAGTTTAATGGGGTTAAAGGCTTTGACCACAACAAATTATGTGGTGTGTTGAGAGTAATTCATCTGGATCAATTATAGTTACTTGTAGTACAAGATACAATTAGTTTTGAGTTTGAAAATTGTGTTATTAAAGTTAGTTACATAACAATAAGTGTAGAGACGTTAATTGGAGTTAGTTTGTGACTTATAGTATAAATCATAACTATTTAAACACTTGTAACACGATCATTGAGTAATAAGTAAATGTGATTACTTTTCCCTCTCAATCTCTCATCACTTCTTATTCATTCTCATTCTAAATTACAAAAGTGTTGAGTGTCTAAACTTTGTGCCAAATCCCGTGTCAACTTGCTTAAGTTTTTTTTCCACTAACAAAACCTATCATAAAATCCTATTTAATCACAATTTAAAAATAGAAAATTTGAGACTTGACCACTTTTTTGCATGATCAATTTAATTATTATTTTTAAGGGAAAGTTTATTTTGAGAAAACCATTCAGTTTTATATTATTCAATGAATTTAAAAAGTCAATAATAAAATAAAGGGTTAAATAAGTTTTAAGTCCCTATAAATATAGCGATTTTCAATTCCGGTCCCTCTAAAATTTTTCATTAAGAATTGGTCCCTATAAAATTTTCCGTCTCAATTATGAGTCTCTGACGTCAAATGAGGCTAACGGAAGCTGACATGTCTGCCTTGGTTGATTAAATAATTAACTTATTTTGGATTACATTAACTGATGTAGCATGATTTGTATGCTTCTGAAATAACATTATCACCTAACATAAGAATAACACACTCCCAAAAACGACAAATCCCTAATTTCACTTTCAGAGTTAAGTTATTTTTGAAGACGGTTGTTCGTGCGTGGTGGTCCCTCTCTCTATTCCCAATCGTTTTTCGCTCCAGACAGTGGTGGTCCCAAACCTCAGGTAATTGGATTTCATTAATGTATTCCCACTTGCTATTTGTTTACTGTCTTCGAAAACTTATGTTGAAAACTATAGTTGTTGTTTGTTGTGTTGCGTTTCGCTGATTGAGGTTGGTTAGGGTTTTGTATTAATTTTGCAAAGTCTGATATACCCTTCTGTTGTTTTTGTAATGTGTAGGGTATGGGGATATTTAAGGTAGTCTTTTACACAAAAGGGTATTTTGTAAAGGATGTAGGGTTGAGATATGAAGGGGGGATGTGTATGCTTTTAGTGGACAAGACACAAATTATTGGTCTTATTTTGAAGCTCGTGACCTAATCAAAACTATGGACCCTTCCTTTAACACTGAAGATGTTAGAATATGGTGGAAGTCTGAACATGGTAGTCTGGAAAATGATCTAAAACCCTTTGTTAATGATAAGGATGCAACTATGTTAGCTGTGTGTGCTGAGAATAGTAACTTTGAAGTTGAGATTTACACTGAGGCAAAGTTGGAAAGTGGTGATAATACATATATGGAGAAGCTATTAGAGAGACAAAAAGGGCAAGAAAATGTTGAAGGTGATGATGAGAGTGAGTCAAGTGAAGCTACTTTTGATAGGATTCAATTTGAAGATAGTGAAGAAGAGAGGATGCATGATTGTGATGAGGATGTAGGTGTAGGTTTAAACAATAGAGTTGATGCTTCTGTGTCTAGGAGACAGCCAAATATTGTTGAGGGTACAAGTCAAGTGAACAACAATGTTTATACTATAACTGAGATGGATAGGGAATATGTGATTGAAGATGATTACATGACTGATGAGCTTGATAGTGGAGGACACAAGGACAGTGCTGATGAAATGCCTCTAGTGATAAGGTTTAATGAAGATGAGAAGCTCAGAAAGGAATTCTTGTTTAAGGTTGGCATGGAATTCTCATCCTTGAAACAATTTAAGAAAGTTGTGTTGGAACATAGTGTGCTGAATGGTAGAGAGGTAATGTTTGCTAAAAATTACCTAAATAGGTGTAGGATTGTTTGCAAGGATAAAAAGTAATGTAACTACATTGTGTTATGTAGTAGGGTTTTGAGAACAACAACATTTAGGATCAAGACATTATTTCAGAAGCATAAGTGTGGCAGAAAATTCTTCAACAAAAATGCAAATGCAGAATGGATTTCTAGAGTGATAGTTGACAAGCTAAAGAACAATTCAGGCATGAAATTGAATGAAGTGGTAGCTGATGTAAGGTTGTGGTTTGCTACAGAGATAACTGGTTGTGGGGATTTTAAAGCAAGATAGCTAGTTAGAAGGGTTGTTGAAGGGGACTCAGCCAAGCAATACAACATGATGTGGTCATATGCAGCTGAATTGAGGAAGGCATCGTTTGGAAACACATTCAAGCTGAACATTTCTGGTATACCCCTCAGGTTTGAAAGATGCTATACTTGCTATGATGGTACTAAGAAAGCATTCAAGCTAGGTTGTAGGCCATTTATTGGGTTAGATGGTTGTCACCTAAAAAACAAATATGGTGGAATCTTGTTGATTGCTGTCAGTAGGGATGCTAATGACCAATATCTCCCACTTGCTTTTGGGGTTGTAGAAACTGAAACAAGAGACTCTTGGAGTTGGTTTATTAGATTGCTTCTTGATGACATTGGTAATGACAATAAGTGGTGTTTTATATCAGATCAACAGAAGGTAAGACCAATATCTCCATTCATTGTTACTTTTCTTTTGTTGCTTGTTGATGTGTTCTTTAATGTCAGCTTTTGCATATGTTGTTAACAGGGACTGGTGCAGGTTTTTGAGGAAGAATATCCTGAATTTGAACACAAATTTTGTTTAAGGCATTTATATGCAAATTTCAAGAAAAAGTATGGAGGGGGTACATTATTCAGAGATCCCATCATGGCTGCAACAAAGGCAACTTTTTTTGAGGCCCATGAGGAGAAGATGAATCAGATTAAGGAGGTGAGTCTAGATGCTTCTGAATGGTTAAGTACAATACCTAAAAATAAGTGGTGTAAGCATGCATTCCCATTTCACTCTAAGTGTGATGTTCTTATGAATAACCTTAGTGAGTCATTCAATGCCACCATTTTGATGCAAAGGGATAAGCCTATTATTACCATGTTTGAGTGGATTAGAAACTATCTAATGGGTAGGTTTGCCACTCTTAGGGAGAAGGTAGAAAACTACAAAGGAGAAGTTATGTCCAAACCACATAGGAGGTTAGATAGGGAGATAGAAAAGAGTACAAACTGGTTGCCAACATATGCTGGATTGTTGAAATTTCAAGTTTCTCATGTCATGTTCACAGATTCTTTTGTTGTGGACTTAGCAAAACACTATTGTTCTTGTAATTTTTGGGATTTGGTAGGGATCCCTTGTAGACATGCAGTTGCAGCCATACATAGGAAGGTAGATGATCCAATTAAGTATGTGAACAAATGTTATCATAAGGATACCTATTTGGCATGTTACAATCAAATCATCACTCCTATTAATGGGCAAAATAAATGGCCAAAGACAACTGATCCTGAAATCCTGCCACAAGTTTCAAGAGGGGTCCTGGAAGACCAAAGGAACACCGTAGGAGAGAACTTGATGAGGCATCCCAAACAAGATGGCAAAGGTCAAACACAAGCCATATATGCAAGGTTTGTTTTGAATATGGTCACAATAAAAGAACATGTAAGAAAAACAAACAACTAGTGGTTGTTGATGGTGCATTGCCAAAAGATGTTGAAGCACCAACACAAGCCAGCCAAACTCCAAGTGTTGTGACAGGACTAAAAAAGAGGGTAAGTACTTTGCCTTGTTGTGAAATGTAAGTTACTTACTTGCAATATCATAAACTTGTATGTCATTTCATTTGTTACAGGGTAGGCCAAAAGGTACCACAAAGGCAAAGAAAAAGGCAAACACAAGTAATGTGCCAGAAAATACTGAACATGTTCAATCTGATTTGCCACAAGCTACTGAACATGTGCAGCCTGAGGTGCCACAAGCTAGTGAACATGTACAATCTGATATGAATCCTACTCAAAATTCTGTGAGTTCTGCTGAGGCAATGAGGATGTACTGTGCTATTGATCCTGATGAATTGGCTTCACTGTTGGATGATGATGAAATCCTAGACATATAACCACTTAATGTGGATACATCACCTGCAAAACCAATTAGTAGTGTTAATACACCAAACACTGATACTGTTACTCCACCAAAACGTGCAGTAAAGATTTTCTTTGGTCCAAGACCAAAGGTACCAAAACCAAGTGCACCAAAACCAAGTTCACCAAAACCTGTTGTCCAAGAACCTGTAAGTTTATTACATCTTATACTTATATTGTTTGGTTTTGGTTTTGTTGGTTACTTATATCATTTTGTTACTTATGTGTGTCCAGGTGAAAGATATGTTATCTCCAAAAAAGAAGTCCAAGAATATTGCAACAGAAAAAAGACAAAGTGACCGGCTAAGGACTCTTAAGACTCGTAACATTGTGGGTCCAAGAAGGGATCCAAAAGATCCGGGGCTTATTCTTGGAGATGACACAAATGATGGCAGTCTAAGTGGGAAGAAGATGTGGGATGACATAGAAAGGAGACTAACTCAGTGAAAATTTGTGTGCTGTGAAACTTTTTGTGTTTTAGTTGGAGATTATGTAGTATGAACCCTAGTTGCTTTGTTATGCACTAATGTTGTATGAATGATTGTAAACTGTTGTATTATGTCATATGGCTTGCATATGACCATTTTATTTAGAAGCTTTTGTTGTACTATGTATGACTTGTTCAAATACACTTGTTTTATCAATGGAATGGATTTTGTATTCTACTGCAAATTATCTAGCCATTCAAATTACACTAAACAGGGTACAACAACAACATTGGATCAAAGTAGATTACCATTTTCATTTCATTAAACAAAGTGGATTACATCAATAATTTGTTACGTTACATTAAACAAAGTACATCAACAACAACAAACGACATCAACACTTAGACTGAAACAACATCAACAACTACATTTCATGACAAAATACACATTGCACACAAATGAAAAAACAAGACACAACATCTTCAATCTTCCATAAAATGTCTCTGTTTTCAACTTGCTCTTCAAGATCTTGTTCTTCTTCCTTGTTTCTTCATAAAGCAACTTCATATAGCCAATAATTTCCAAATCCGAGTTTGTTCCAACTCCACCTTCATTTCCAGATTTTTCAGCAACATCATCATCCCAAACGAAAAGATTACAAATATCAGCATTCCTCCAATAAGGACATCTCCAGAATAACCTTCCCTTATTTGGCCGTTCTTGCAATGATAGGAGACCATACGAACCTGACACCCACAATATTTCCCAAATCGTGATTTTACGGATGCAGAAGACATTGACTACAGAAAACGCTCAGAGTGTGTTTGGATGAAGGATTTTAATGAGGGAAAGTAATTTTTTGAGGGAATTTGAAATGACTTGATCAAAATCCATTGTTTGGATAAAAAAATATGGAGAATTGTTAAAATGATGTAAATTTATGAAGTATTTTATTCATGTTAAATTTAAGGAATTTAAAATGACACCAAAAAGTAAAGAATTTCAAATTGCTTCTTAACTCTATATAATATAAATGTTAAATTGTTTATGAAATTTTGCAAAATGGTCCTCATATTTTATGAAAATTTCAAATTCACCCCAAAAATTTCAAAAAATTGCAAATTAGTCCCTAATAATTTTCAAATTTTACAAATTGGTCCCTTTAAATTTTCAAAAATTACAAATTGGTCCCTATTTTTTATATTTTAAATTTGACCCAAAAGCTTTAAAAATTATGAAAATGACCCCAAATCTTTTACATTGAATCATTTTAATACTCCATCCAAACAAAATAATTTAAAAATGAATGAATTTCAATTGAATCATTTGAATTACTTAAAATTTTAAATTTCCTAAAAATTCTCAAATTCCTCATCCAAACACACTCTAAAGGAAGATGAAGGTTAAAACGAAACTGAAGAACGAAGAAGCAAGACAAGCAAGACGAAGAAAAAGTGATGACAGACTTGAAGATGACAAACAAGAAGAAGAAAAAGTGATGGCAGACTTGTAGATGACAAGCAAGAAGAATAATGGGGAAGGATAAGAACAAATTAGGTCAACATCTTTTATAACATTTTTATTTCATACGGTGGAAATCCATGTAATCAAAATAGCTTAATTATTTAATCCACCAAAACAGATACATCAGCTTCCGTTAGTCCCATTTAACGTTAGAGACTCATAATTGAGATAGAAAATTTTAAAGAAATCAATTCTTAATAAAAAATTTTATAGAGACCAAAATTAAAAATCCATATATTTATAGGGATTTAAAATTTATTTTACCCTAAAATAAATAAAAAAATTCATTCAATGTCCATTTTCGGACACTCTGACACGTGATAGACCGCTACACAATTGATATCGTTCTTATCCAACTTCGTAGCAATCAAGAACTCAAATTCCTCGATTTCTAAATTTAGTTTACGCGATTTTCACTATAAATAAACGCACAACAGACCTATCTGATCAGGAAATTCAGAAATCGCCATTCTGCAGTATCGATCGGTGAACGCGTCAATCTCATACGGTTCCACTCTTCACCACTTCTTTTGTGATGTTAATATGTTAATTAATTGTTGATCGATTTCGTTACTCTCTATTTCTCAGGATTTTCGTAAATCTACGACGATGAAATTTGGGAAAATATCACTGCTTCTTTGTTTCAGTGTTTTCTGTTATGCAGTGGTATTGATACTTTTTTTTCTTTATGTATTTGTGTGTATGATACTGTTCAATTTTTGAGATTTGTTTTTGTTGATGGATATCAGATTGCTGCACCTGAGACTTGCCCTGCTTCTAATCTTGGTAAATGCGGTGATCCAGATGATTGGGAAGGGGAGTTTTTCCCTGGCATTTCCAAAATTAAATACGAGGTTAACTTTTTTATCATAATTTTTCCTTTTTTTCGTTAACATGATAACGTGAAGATTATAATGATCTACAGTTTTTTTTTTTTTACTGAAGATGAATTTAAGACTGTGTTTGGGATAGTGAGGAAAATCATGTTTTATATTGCTGGTGTTGCGATTGCGGTCGGTTGTTGGGATCTGAAGCGTTGCTGCGTGAATTTTGATTGAGAAGAGTTTGAAATACACAGTTAAAAACACTTAATCTTAAGATTTTTAAGAAGTAAATTGAGTTTTGGAGTCTTAAATTTTGAGTTTTGACAAAAATACTTTAAGAAACCTGTACGAGTTGTCTGATGTGGTTCCTAATGTGGAAGGGCTCGTGATTTCAAATCACCGTACAATAATTGAGGTCTGATGTGGTTGCTGATACTACCGCATCAGCAATATTGCAGCCGCAATTGCGATTGAGGTCTGATGCGGTTGCTGAGACTACTGCATCAGCAATATTGCGGCCGCATTTGCGATTGAGGTCTGATGCGCGGTTGCTGAGACTACCGCATCAACAATATTGCGGTTGCATTTGCAATTGAGGTTTGATGAGGTTGCTGAGACTACCACATTAACAATGTTGCGGCCTGCGATTGCGGACCTCAATTAAAACCATGAGGAAAATGTAAGGAATTAAGGGGATGGAAATATATGAAGGGAAACAAGAGGATAATAGAGGTTTATTTGATTATTAGGGAGTTTGTGATCCTCCTAACTCCTCCAAAATTTTGAAAATTCAAACTTCTTTTTAAAGATTAGTAGGGGATGGTTCCGGTGTTTGCATGATAATGCCCAATTTTGCTCTACTTGAGAAATCTTAGAGATGCCTTTAAAGTTTAATGAGTTCTGGTCTAGTAATTTGATTTGTATTCCATAGTAATGTGTTGCGTGTGTATTTATCAGTACATTTATTTAACTTTCAGGGGCCTTCAAGTAAGAATCCACTTTCATTTAAATGGTATAATGCAGAAGAGGAAATTCTTGGGAAGAAGATGAAGGTTGATTTTCATTTATGATCTAACCTATATTTTTTATTCGATCTACTCTTGGATTTTGATTTGAATTTACTCTATGTAACTGTAGGATTGGTTTAGATTTAGTGTTGCATTTTGGCATACATTCCGTGGAACAGGTGGTGACCCATTTGGTGCACCTACCAAACATTGGCCATGGGAAGATGGTACCAATTCATTAAACATGGCTAAAAGAAGGAGTATGTTAATTCTTCACTCTCACATTTGATATACTTCATATATTTGGAGATTATAATGTGATACTAGATAAAATTTTCTTAATCATCACAGTGAGGGCAAATTTTGAGTTCATAAACAAACTCGGTGTCGACTTTTGGTGCTTTCACGATAGGGATATCGCACCTGATGCACCAACACTTGAGGTGAGCCAATCTTTAAAATTTCTCAGTTTTACTTAGTTGCATTCTTAGAGAGGATCAAAGTATGAGATTATTGAACTGTGGTCATAGACATAGTTGATGCAATGTGTTTTCTCGAATAATACATTGATGCTATATTTACTATGGTTGTATACTCTTTCTGAGCTATTGGATTGTACTTGTTGCCTTTGTCTTAGGAAACAAATGCAAACCTGGATGAAGTGGTGGCTCTTGCTCAAGAGCTTCAGACTAAGGTAATTTGAGATGAATGAATCTTTAAATATATCATAATTGTTTTTCAGATAATCAGCTTAAAGTAGGTAAAATGATATATTTTGTATTCAAATCAATACATAATTCCAGTAATTATGCTTCACTTCAAATATATACTATGAAATATTTAGAAACCTAGAGAATGCAGAAAATTAAGATTTTTTTAGTGAATTATGGTTTGAAATGTTGATATCACAATTTTTTCTATCGCTTTTTCATATATAGGGTAAAAAGAGCGTTTTATGGGGAACAGCTCAGTTGTTCAATCATCCTCGCTATATGCATGGTGGTGCTACTAGGTAATATTATATACCATTATCTTCTAGCTTGTCTATACAGTCCCTGTGACTCACAAAGTGAAATTCTTTACAGCTCTGAGTTAGCGGTGTATGCATATGCTGCTGCTCAAGTGAAGAAAGCCATGGAGGTACATTCATATAGATATAGTACAGTTATAGTAACAACACCGATTGTATTTTTCAGAACCATTGTTCATTTTTGCTGATGATAAAAATATATTGCAGGTGACACATTATTTGGGAGGAGAAAATTATGTGTTTTGGGGCGGACGTGAGGGTTACCAATCTCTTTTGAACACAGATATGGAACGAGAGCTTAATCACATGGTGCGTGAATCTATCTATCTTTTAAGTAGTGATCTGATTGTTCTCTCTTTTTGCCTCTTGTGTTGGTAAACAATGTAAAAGAAATATCCTTGAAAATAAAGAAATAATAATAGTATCAATTTGCACACTACAACCACAGGAATAACCAGGTCTCAATGCTAATGCTGAAAAAATGTAATTAAGAGCTCAGTAAGATGCCTTAGCGAAAATTTTGATTTTATTAAATGCTCTGCCTCTATATTTTCAATAGAATTTTTTTGTTCACTCTAGCTTTTGGTAATTCATTGCCTACTCCAAAATTTTATGAAGTTTTTGCCTTCTAATCTGCAATGTGTTTTATCTTCTAAAAACAATGATTCTGCTTATTTACCTGGTTACAGGCTAGATTTTTTGAAGCTGCTGTTGCGCACAAAAAGAAGATCGGGTTCAATGGTAAACATTCCCTGGAATACCAACTAGCTGGATCATTGTATAGCACTACATTATGAAACATAAGAGGCGACGAGGAGTAGAGCGCAGCTATAATTTTATCTCTATGCGGACTACACCATAATTTTTTTCTTAATAAAATTAATTTATGTTTTTTTCTGCTATATTTTTAGGGACACTTTTAATTGAACCAAAGCCACAAGAGCCTACAAAACACCAGTACGTATCCTACCTATTCAATTCCACAATGCCTATTATGCACATTACTAATTTGTATTCCTTCAGGTATGATTGGGATGCTGCAACTACAGCTAATTTCTTGCGAAAATATGGACTTATAGGTAATATTTGCTTGTGTTCACCATTCAAATGTCTCCCAAGAACCAAAAAATGGGTGTGATGTCTTTCTATAATGAAATTTTTATGTTGTCAAATATTAAACTAGTAAGATTTTGAACTGTATATAATTTCTAATTGTTCTTTATCTTCTTCTAAATCGGTAATTTACTTTGCCCTAAAATCTAAATGCTGATCTAAAGTCCTGTATGCTACTTTTTCCTCTGAAACTGTATTTCCCCTCTCTTCCTGAGTTAAAATTTTTTCTTTATACTTGAATTTAATGGCCACATTATCCGTAATATGTATGAATTTAGCCAAAATTGTACCCTAACAAAAGCAGTACAAATCTCTTCACTGCTTGCGTAGATTTCAGGTTTCTCTAATTTCCGTCATTAAGAACTGTGTTGTATCACTTGCACAGATTTCTCACTTTCTCAATTTTGCTCCTTCTGTAGGGGAATTCAAAATTAACATTGAGTGCAACCATGCCACCCTATCTGGTCACAGGTGAATACTTAATTGTACATTGTGCTCACATGTGAAGTTACTGATCATACTTTCTAATTAAATTTTTCTGTTCATTACTGAATCTGGACATGTTTGTTGTACTTTCCAATGCCTGTCATAGTTGTCACCACGAGCTTGAAACTGCAAGGATTAATGGATTGTTGGGTAATATTGATGCAAATACCGGTGATCCTCAAGTTGGTACGTGCAAATTCTCTACTATGTAACAAATAAAAATAATGAACTTCTAACATGGAAGACTTAGTGTTAACTTGTCACAATGTTTTATAGGAAGTTGTAATAAGAAGCTTTTATCACAATTTCAGGTTGGGACACAGATCAGTTTCTCGTAGATATCCAAGAGGCAACAATGATTATGCTCAGCGTTATCAGAAATGTATGAAAGCACTTGTTTCTTGACTCGTGTCTTGAAGTGCAACACTCCTCACCTTAGAAACACAATATCATCTGACGGGGTTATTCTTTTCTTTTTCTTGATTTTTCTAGGATGGAATTGCACCAGGTGGATTCAACTTTGACGCCAAATTGTGAGTCCTTCACTATATTTTGTGCTCATATCACTTTTTTCAGCTTTATAATTTACTTACCAGGTGACATTTTAGGCGGAGAGAGAGCACAGATGTTGAAGACTTGTTCATAGCTCATATTGTTGGAATGGATACAATGGCCCGAGGCCTCAGAAATGCTGCCAAGCTAATTAAGGTGATACATTCTATCCTCCTTTATATCAACTTTTATCTGTAATGTCAATCTGAAAGCTAGTATTTTTCAATCTCTCGTGACAAGCAAACTAATCATTTCTCATTATGTTTGACCAAAAGGATGGTTCTCTGGCCGAGCTTGTCCGCAAGAGATATCAAAGTTTTGATACAGAAATTGGGGCTCAAATAGAGGTAATATTTTCCATACATTTTCTTTTCATTTATATTCAATGCTTTTTGTGTTTTATTTGATTGGAAATGTCTCTTGTCATAGGCTGGAAAAGCTGACTTTGATTTTCTGGAGAAGAAGATCAAGGAATGGGGAGAACCAAAGGTTCCTTCTGCAAAACAGGTAACTAAAACTTAAAATCTCCTGAAACAATAAGGGATATCACTACCTTGTAATGTATAACAGATGAAGATGATTGAATGTTCACTTCCCCAACTCAAAGGAACAAATTTAGAATGTTCACTTCCAGGATCCAGTCCAGTGTAGTCAAGATCGAGTGCTGGATCATAAGATCGTAAGATCTTACGTGCCAAGGATGCCTGAGAGTGCTACGATCAGTGAAAGATCGTTTTCGTTGCCGGTGTGGTCAAGATCGTAAAAAAACATGTTGGGCCTTTTTTGGGGGCCTGAATTATAATTTTCATGAATCATGAGGACATTTACCAAGTTATTGCATCTTTATACCTATTGAAGTATAGTCCCCTCAGTATTTACTTACCAACTTACACAGATTCTAATATATATGTCTAACTATGTTACAGGAGCTAGCTGAGATGATCTTCCAGTCTGCTATGTAGAAAGCAGTATCTAGCTCGGCGTGGAAGTTGCATTTCTTGTCCTTTTTGTTAGGAACAGTTTACAGTAATAGTCTTAGTTTTAGCAGTATAATAAACTGAAATCCAGAGTAACTTATATTAAGCTGCTTATTTTTGGTTGTGATAAATAAGGCGTGGAACCAATATCTGTTGGGTTCCCCTGTGCATTCGAAGCCTGGTGAAGTGCATGTTAACTTTTGTAAAAATTGATGTATTGCATTCCTTCTCCGGCTATAAATGACAGTTTATCATGCAGAATATATTTCTACTTTTTCTTTAAATATTGCATTTTTCTTTACTTGCTAGTATTTATTATTAAATCCTAAGGGTGCAGATAGTAAAATCCTATGTTTGTACACAATGCAACCACTACATAATAGGTAGTCTTTGCTCAACTTTTTGTCGATTGGGATAATCATATTTGTAATAGAGTATGATGTGCTGTTACATTTTAATTGATTTAACATATCCATGGAAAATGAAATATAAGATAGAATTATATAATTTTATAATAATATTAAATAAGTAATTTAATTTAATTCATTTATTCTATTTTTAAATTTGTAGTTTAAAAAACCATAATTCTCAAATTAAAAAATTTAATATCTCTCAACCACCCAACTTCATATATCACACACTCTTCATCTCTCACCACTCCCAAAAACATTCAAATATATTCAAATATATCACCACATGCATGTATCATTAAAAAAAATAGAGTGAAATATAGTAGAGAGTGCAAGATTAAAACTTTAATTCAAAAAGGTACAATAAGACATGTAAGTAGAGGTTGCAAGTTTAAAATTTTGATTCAAAAGGGTACAATAAGGCATGTTGCGCTGAATCCATTTATTTAATTCAAAATGAGCTTTCCATCTAGAAGATATTTTGACCATTGATCACATTGTTTTTAAAAGGTCTATTAAAATAGATTAATAATTAACCCTCAAGGGTTAGTATAATAATGGAGGTTTGGGGTTTGAGAGTGTGATACTCTCAAGATCATGAGTTCGAATTCTACTAGGTGCTAACAATTTTTATGTTGGGACAGTCTATATAGAATTTTGCTCTGCCTTTAAATGGGTCTCTTTACTAGTGTACGGTAAAATTGATCTTCTTGAGTTAATAAGTCATAAGGTTGAATATCAAGATTTCAAAAAAAAAAAAAGATTAATGATGTAATTTTATATTTAGAATTTTATCTCTATGTAAGGTTTTAAATTTTATACAAACTTGGAATTGGAAGTAAAAGTTGACATTGAGTAGAAAAATATATATATTTATGCTTTTTTTAGTTTTCATGTGTTTTTTTTAATGAAAAAAAGATATATTTTATGATAAAAAATAAAAAGTTAAATATTTATATAAAGAGAAAAAAAATCTCATGGGGATTAGTGATATATTTATGAGAGACTTTAAATAAGGCAACATATATTCTTCGTCGGGCGTCTGCCTTATAAGACGTCGTTCAGGGTGTATCCTTTACGTAGCATGGGGGCTCACCCTAAGGGGAACATGGATAATACTGTTTATCCAGTCTCTAATTGCATGTGCAAAGTCAAACCATGACTCCTTAGGAAATAGGTAGTCAACAACTTTCCCTAATCAAAAGGGAGTGATTACCACTTGAACCCTAGATCTATAAGCCTTTATAAATATCTCAACTTTGAGATTTATGGGAACATATCGTAATACACACGATACACCCTTAATAGCTATAAAGTTTCTCACCTCACATGAGTTTTCCCCTTCATCATCGAAAACACCATTAAACAAGGCTTCTCGCCCCCGTGTGCAGACCCTTAACCATAAAAAAAATACTAAGGTTTTTTGTCACTCCTACTAGTTTAGGGGTACCACACATTATGTACCTTTTGACAAGTATAGTGACGCTTACTGTGAGGTCATAGTAAAACTAATATGGGACACACCTTTTGTTACCATCGTCACTCAAGCACTCACTGAAAGCTCCAGTCATGAACCTAATTGTTTTCAAACATGATTTCTAAGACAACAAATCTGCCACGCTGGAAAACACCGTAGGAAGCAGTGATGCAAATGCCCTGGCGTAGATGCATGCCGCCATGGCCGAATTACGCCGGTATAACCAGAGTCTAGAGGACAACGTCCTCAACATCAAACAACGCCAATAGGAGGTTAACCCTTAGAGGAGATATAAGTGTTGGATCCCCAACCACTTTTAGATGAAATATGGGAGGTGTCTATCTCCAAAGGGTCCAAGCCCCCTTCCTTGGCAAATTATGATGGGCGTTCTGATCTTTATGAACATGTCGTCTCCATCAACACACAGATGGTCATCATTGGAGCGCCTAACTCTCTGAAGTGCAAATTGTTATTTGGCACTTATAGAGACGCAACTTTGCTATGGTATATGAGTCTAGCACGAGCTTCCATAGCCAGCTATCAAGAGATAATGAAGAAACCCGCACATCAGTTCACAACCAATTGACACAGAATGATGTCCACTACTATTCTGTTTAACATACGACAGGGCCCTTTATAATCATTGAGGAATACATCGCCCGGTTTGATGAGGATACCATCAGGGTCTTCCACCCAAACCAAGAAATGTTCGTAGGGGCATTTCAGAATGGTCTCAAAGTAAGACGCTTCAACGAGTCTCTCACCCAAAGGCCAACATCTTCATTAGCAGAAGTGGTCACAAGGGAAGAATGTTGCATAAAGGGCAAAGATAGCAACCCCGAGAAAAAGACATGTGACGTAAAAGAGCGTGTACTAAAAGCCAAAGGTTTGCAACACTCACAGAAGAGCAATTATACCTCTCCCACTAAGGACAGAGTTGCATTAAAGCGAGTAGGAATGACGATGGTGAGCTTTGTAACACCCTAAACCTCAAACACTAATTTAATAAAATAAAGCGGAAATAATTAACTCAGAAATAGGGTGTCACATTTTCAAAGTATAAACATATTTCTCAATTAACGAATTATAGCAGCAGAACATATAATAGTAACCCAACTTAATTGTCTCATAGTTAACAGCAACTTCATTTTAAATCATGAAATAAATGGTTCAATTGAACAACTTGTAGAATACAAACAAATTTAAAAGTGATAAACCATGAAGAATGCCATTACGCCATCCTCCGACTCAACAGCAGCTAAGGCCCCTTACCTGAGTATCTGTACCATCGGGGTAAAGAATAACACAAACAAAAGGGGTGCGAATAATTCATATATGTTAGTGGTGCATAAAATAGAAAGAATAGTTCGAGAATATCAATCATCAATCACATAGATAATTCACAACAATAATTAATCATAAATATGGTTATGTATGCAATGTATTTATCCCCTCTACTCCATTGCACGTGGTACCAAATTTTTGGATGTCATAGTTATGTTACTGATTAATCCATTTGTCACTAGTATCTCTTTAAACCTGGTTCCTCTCTGAACCGAAAACTCGTCACAGGTCCCCTCTCTGATCATGAAACTCTTCATCAGATCAAAGTACCAAACTCGTCATTGGTTCCATCTCTGAACCAGAAACTCGTCACTAGATCAAAGTTCGTACACCTATCTCCAATATACATGATACATAACTGCGAAAAATAATACAAATGTAATACTCATCTCAACCTCCAACTCCCATACTCGTCTCAGGTTCCTCTCTGAACCTATAACATCGCCAATACAAGGCCCCAACAATGGTTCTTCTATGAACCAAACATCCCAACATAAACATTTCCAATATAAGGCCACGACAATGGTTCTTCTTTGAACCAGACGTATCAACATAACTCTACAATTTCATTATAACTCAAAATAATAGTTAAATATATAATTTCTCAACAATGTTCATCAACAGGGTAAAAACAACATCATACAACCATCAACATTCAACAAGGTATGCTCATAACTCAATAGAGCTCAAAATAACTCTACCACTTTTTATTCAAAAATTAAGAGTCACAAAAAGTACTCTAACCTTAACTTATTTACTCTCCAACTCAACCCTGAACATATCAAATGACTCAAAAACTCAACTCATTTAATTCAACACAACTTTAAACATATCAAACTCAGCTTTAAACATATCAAATAACTCAAAACTCAACTCTAAACATATCAATATATTATTTAATACAAATATATCATCAAAACATTGGGCTTGTAGCCAAAAACATTAACAACTTAATTCACATAACATCATATCAAAACAACCCCGAAATCATATTTTCTGGTAGTCATAGACCAGATTCAAAAGATTTAAAATATCAAACATTGTCGGAATCAAGTAAATGAATATGTTTTGGAAATATTAAAATATCTATTTTAATACTATGATTTTTATTTTAAGACTTAAGATCTCAATCAGTACAATTTAATCAAACAACAGGAACAGATGCAGACATCAGACAAAATGTTTGTTACTAGTCATACCTCAGGTTTAAACAACTTTTTAAAATATCAAATTGAGTCAAAATCAAGTAAATGAATATGTTTTGAAAAGCTTATAATGTCTATTATCATACTATAATGTTTATTTTTGGACTTAAGGTCCTAATCGGTACAGTTTAATTGAGCAATGGAAATTGGTATTGATACCAGGCAGATTGTTTTGTCAGACTTGTAACTAGTATTTCTCCTACTGAACTTAGTGAAAAGAGATACTTAGTAATTATAATATATAGTAATTTTTGTCTATTTTCTTATGATATAAATTTTACTCAGAAAAGACTTACGAAAATTAAGTTATGTGTGAAACAAGACAACCAATGCAAGATTGAATTTTGAGTATACTTCTGGTGTAAAAACCAGATAATTGCTATTGTTGTAACACTCTCAGACCCAATTTCACCACTTCAAAAGAAATATTATCACGTTATCTTTCTAATGAAGCTGACTATAACTCAAACGGACTTACGAAACTCAAGTTGCGCATGAAATAAGGCGGTCAATCCCCTTCTATGTCTACCTGTGATTTTCTATGTTTTTCTCTCTATTGAAAAGATCTAAAACCCATCTATTTGAGTCTCAACCACCTCAGTACACAAAGATAAACATCAACTATGCAATATGAATCAAACATCATAGATTCAGTCATTCAACATTTATACTCTCGCTTTTTCATAAAGCATCAACATATTTTATCAATTCAACATTTATACTCATGAACATCAAAACTAAGGATTAGGCATACAAATATACACGAAAATCAACAATCGACAGAGCACAAAATTCACATCATATCACAACGCTTTATAGAGATTTTGCACAAACCTTCTCAAGCTGCAAAATATCATCAATGGAGGAACAAGAAAAGAAACAGGAAAGAGGATAATGGATCTTCTCTATCCTTCATGCTTAAACACCCATATCATGAATAATTTTCCCCTACCAAGAATTTACAAAAAGGTTGAAGCTACAACAATGGAGTCCCTCTTCTCCTTCAAAAGCTCTCATAAGGTCGCCTCTTTCTCTCTTTAGCTCTTTCTCCCAAAATTCTACGTACTAACAACATTCCCTCTCCCTTCTCTATTTAAATAAAAACCCCATTTATATTTATATTTTAGTTAATTCTACAACTTCCCTCAATTCTTACTAATTCCACCACCTCTTTTATTTTATTAAAAATCCAATCTAATGCCCAAAACTCATTTTCTCACATTTATCTATTATTTAAATTATACAAAATATAATTAAATTCTAATTTTAATATTAAACTATTATTCCTCACTTCTACACTAATTCAAATATAATAAATCTCTAAAAAAAAATCAATAACTTAAATAAAAACAATTAAATAAGTAAAAAACTATCCAAAACTTAATTAAAAATAGAATTTAAAAAATCAGACAAGCTTCACGCCCCTAAACACTCACCGTGAACACATCTGGTGGGAGGTCTCCAATTACATAATATCCTTGTGCCTCCAACCCCAAAGGAAAACTTTATAGGACCTAAGCCAGGAAGATGTTGTAAGTTCCATAAAGTTAAAGGGCACCACACAGAAGACTGTTATCAGCTCAAAAAGTATGTCAAAAGCGATCATTCCCAAGGGCCAGACGGGTCCACCTCCCGAGGGAGGGATGACGCGGGAAGCCCCAAACTCATACAAGGCAAGGATTCATCCATATATAAAGGCGATAAGGCTACACACCATACGCTTAATACAATTACATGAGGATTTATTGAGAGCAAAGAGACTAGCTGCGCTCTCAAAAGGTATGTCTGTCAAGTATTGAATATAAAGGATCTCCGCAAGGAGCCAAAGAAAGGCGAATAAAAGATGCCATAAATCGAGATCACTTTTTTAGAAAAAGATGTAACATGCATCCACCCCCACAGTGATGACCCTGTGATCATCACACTTAGGTACAACGATTGAGAAATCAGAAGGGTTATCATACTTCAAGGGAGCTGTGCAGATATCCTTCTACATTATTTGGGCTCGATTATCATTTGGTAATTCCTGTATTGTTCCTTTCACTTTATTTAGCTATGAAGAATTGCATTATGAGTAGGTAAGTTTCCCTTAATTAAGCCTTGTAGATGTATTTATCTAGAATTACTTGAATTATATAATTTGTTTTGTCTTAATTTATGCAATTTCTACCTAGTATCATTTAGTAATATATATTCTTAACTTTTTCCATATTAATGAATATTTAAATGGATCCCACGCTATGAACGATTACTAAATATAACCTTCATAATTCAACATAACTTTATTGTTTAACATATAATATTTCTAAACATGGAGTATTATTTGAACATGATCGTAATAATTAACGGTAGGACAGACCTTTTTCAATTACGAATTCACCTATGATATTAGAGGGTTGAAATTGAATAAGAGGATACAAGACATTGGTCCTAACTATTTTGTTAGTTCATCGTGATATTAGAGATGAAATTGTAGGAATTTGACGAAATCACTAAGCAACGATAGATAAAAGATTCAAAAGGATCTGGTCTTTTTTAACCTATAATTTTCTTGAAAGTTATTTCAAATTATTCTTTGCTAAACATATGCTCCACTTACCCCATTATAGTTACATCATCCTAAGTGAGTTGATAATTACCAAATAGAAATTAGAACAATTCATGCGGATATGAATCTTATAAATTATATTACTCAATTACAATTGGTACACTTGGTAAAATTCTATCAATCACATATTTATAGGCAGTTTAAGTACAAAGGCGCATAAATATTTGGACAATTTAACAAAGCAACATGTTTAACTAAGATGCATATTTTATCATTGCAAGATTGAGATAATAAAAATTGCACTCCTTATTCAAATATATAAGCCGAGGTATGTGCATCGACTAAAGGTGAAATGTCTTATAATATTGTTACAACATTCGTTGAAGTTGATAGAAACTCATAAATATGCCAGTTGAAGTAGAAAGAGATGACCCACAAGTTATAAGAGATATATTTCAGGCACATCCAAGTTTATTTAAGTTATTGAATTTATTTCTTAGTTTTGATAATGGATAACACATACAAAGCTAGTAAATACTAATTATCACTACTCGAAGTTATCGGTATGATGTCAACAAAGTTGCATTTGCTGTGGCATTTCCTTATATAGAATTTGAGTGGGAAAATAATTTATGTTAGATATTACAAATGATAAAATAAATGTTTATTATTGAAGACATATTATATGAAATGGAAAACACACAAACCCCTATATATTTATGATATATTTGTAAGAGTCTGTATCTAGAGTTATTATGAGACACATTGTTGAAGAAATTTTAGAAAATAAGGTTGGTAAAAATTGATAAAACATGTGGTAACAAAATTATAACAATATAAGATTGATCTCATGCTTGTATGTTAGGAGAATATATATACAGAGTGGTTTGACATTTCTATTAGATTCAACTCATAATAAATGGAGAAAATTAAATTTGGAAAGTCATCAGGAAGAATACACCAACATTGGATCAAAGGTGAATATGTCTCATGATATAGATGCATTGTGGAAATGACTTCGGCCATTTAATATTGTTGGAAAAAGTTAAAATCATATAAGAAGTGAAGAAGAGTAAAAAGCCAAAAGAATATGACACACACACACACACACACACACATATATATATATATATATTTTTTTTTTGATCTTTCACAATTTAATTATGTTGATGCAACATATTGTGTTTCAAATTTTTGGGTTTAAAAAATTGTGTTTTATACTCCAAAATTTTTGAAAATAAAAAAATGAAATACTCACTTTTTGCTCAGATAAAATTGAATAAAAGATGAAGAAAACATAAAAAAAATAAATAATGTATTTTGGTTTATACATCAGGATAAAACAAGAAGTTAGGTGAAATTAGGGGGTGGAAGTAGGAGAATAATATTAAAGGTAGATGTGTAGTAAAATTTCTTATGATTTTATTGAGAGTATGAAACATAATTTTGATTTATATGAGGAAATTAGTTCTACACCTCTTCCTTTTTAATAGCAATATGCCTTTTCCTTTTCTTCTTGCATCGAAAACTTTTAATCACTTTCATCTATATCATTTGATCCACAAAGAATAATGAGTTAAAGATATTTTCTAATCATTTCAACCAATATTGAGTTGTGAGTTTTAAAAAACAAAGAGTTCAAACAAAATTTTAATCACACAACTGTAAAATACACCATTAAAGGGAAAACAAAATGAAATTTAATTTTATCCAGAACCATTGATTCCCTAAGATAACACAATCGTTTTTATTAAAAGAAGAACATTTATGAAAGAATTCACATTTCTCAGCTTAACCGAACATGAATGGTTAAATCCATTAATATAACTCAAAGATCAGAAGACAAACAATTTATAGAAGAATTTTAACTTAGGACTTTCTGAACCAGAATATCATAATACATAGTGAATTAACAAGTTCAAAGTCAGAATGAAGAGAGTCATAAATAAAGCTGAAGAAAAAGATACACTAGATAAAAACACAAGTTAATGACAACTGGGAGAGATACACAATATTCAGACACATTTATATCATTAACCATTAGATATTTATCCGAGAGCTAATAAGCCAAATGTCAGAAAATCATTTAGATTTATAACACATAAGTGGACAGTTGTTAACCATCAAATTATCCACTTATATGCTATCAGAGGCAGCAAATCAAATTTTGAGTATTAGAGGCTGAGTTGCTCAAATGTTACTATTCTTCAGAAGCTTGTCCATAGCTTCTGACCACAATAGCTTTTAATCATCATCAGACTTTGATAATCCGTTTTAGAAGCAAGCACTAATCTTTAACAAAATGTGTGTTAAGATTCTTTTTGGTAAAATCAAACCTTTCAATAGTAAGAGGCTTCATAAATATATCAACCCATTGAAGATTTGTATCAATGAACTGTGTAACATCCCGAATCAGTAGAATATTTATTTAATTAGTTTATTTTAAATATTCTTACTTTGGTGAATTATTGTGATGTCTGATGATTTATGTTGTGTAGTATGATGATGTTAAGGGGATGCTGAAGGTATTTAGAAGTATGAGAGGTATTAATATTATTTTAATAATAATAATGTGGAATTATGTGAAATATTACTATTATTATTATTATAAATAATTACGTGGAAACATTAGGGGCAAGACGGTAAAATTGGATGAGTTAAGTGAGGACAAGGTTGAAAAAGAGTATTAGGGTTCCTAGGGTAAGTTGGACAAAAGGGAAAAGTAAGAGTGGAGGAGTTCAGTTTGTACAATCAATTTTGGAGAAACGCTCTGAAGAAAAGAGAAGGAGGCTAGGGCTTAGAGAGGTTCCGAAAGAACTTGGAGATGAGAATTCAGAAGCGATTTTCTAAGGTATGTGGAGAATCTTTTATCATTATATCTGATATAGGTGTAGAAACATGTCGGTAGTGGGTTCCGAGTAAATTTGACGAGTTCATGGCGAAATTGGGGTTTTGGGGATGTATTAGATGTTAGGGATGAAACCCTCTATGATGTGTAGTTGTTGTGGTGTTGTTGCTGTGATGAATTGTGAATAATTAGACTGTTTTGGTGCCGAAATCGTAAGCCTTGAGGGTCTGAGATAGTGCAGAATCGCAACTGAGAAGTTGCAGGTTCGCAAGGATTCGTCGGGCGGAGCGAATTCACCCCAACCTCGCCGGGCGAAAGAGGAAGTGAAGGGAAGGTGGAAAAAGTGGGTTTTTGGATTTTATATGGAGGAAGATGTTTCGCCCCAGCTTCGCTGGGCGAACACCCAAGCGAGCCAGTGGCTTCGCCAGGCGAAATAGCAGTGAAGGAGAATGTGAAAATGAGAGGTTCTGGATTTTGTATGGGGGAGTTGTCTCGCCCCTGCATCACCGGGCGAACCCAGGCGAGCGCGCTGCTTCGCCGGGCGAGCTCCAGGCGAGCAGGAGCAATGTTTTTATTTTATTTTATTTTCCTCTTTGTTCTTGTGCTTTGTGCTGCCTTGTGCCTTGTTGATCGTAGGCCTTGGATATTCGATGTGTTGTGTTTTGATGAGTAATATGTGATGACTTGTGATGTGATTATGATGATTTTGATGCATGATAACATGATAATTTATGAAGAATTTTGATGCATGATGATATGATGTTTTATGATTAGTTTTGATGCATGACGATGACAAGATAATATGATGTTTTAATTTTATGAATGATGATGCAATGTGACGATTTTATGATGATGATGATTATGACGTTTGCGTCATGCATTCATAGCATTCTAGGACTTCGGTCCAGTGACGGTTTTTAGGACTTCGTTAAAGTGAGGGCTTCAATCCCATTGTGCGGATTGGAGTGTATGACGTTGCTCCGGTTCTTGTGTAGAATCGATCCTATTAGTGGGGATCTTTGGAGGATGATGACCCAGTGTCTATCGATTATGACGAGTTGGTACCACATGCATGAGTCTGTGTATGCATATTATATTTATGTGGCATTGCGTGTTTGTGAATGATGATGTGATTGATGATATGACTGTAAATGACGTATGATGATGATGTATTAATGACGATGTTAGTTTAATTTGATGCATGTTACCTTATTATTTCTTATCTTATATCTTGTATAATGGTTTATAATTACTCTCCCTGCCTGTTTGAATGTTGTCTCCACGTGGGTAACGTGCAGGTGATTAGGTTTAGCTTTCGGTACGTGAAGATTTTGACTCGAAGTACTTTTGGTTATTTTGGTCGAGTTAGAGGGTCTTGCTCTGATATGTAACATCGGGTCGGGACGTTTGAGTCGAACCATATTGTTCTTTTATTTGGTGATATTATGATGTTTTGAGTTTCAATTTTAAAAACTTTGGATTGTTTTTAAAATTTATGATGCTTATGAAGTTTCCGCTGCGAAGTATTTGAATTAATTTTGATGTTTAACCTGTGTTATGGAGCAGGATAATGCTATTATGATGTTATGACGAAATGTGACGCCCTTGTGGTGAATTTACTCTGATAATTGTTGTTATTTTATTCGTGAATGTCTGTTGGGTAGAAGGGTGTTACATTAGTGGTATCAGAGCAGGTCGGTCTGTTCGGCTGGGTCTTTATATGATGTTATTCCCTTTCAGTCGATGAGTGTGTGTACACTGTCGATGTTTTGTTTATTCTAACCTTGTTGGTGATGTGCAAAATGGATGGAAGATACGACCGTGCTATTGCTGACACAGTGGAATCATTTGCTCAAGTGATGGCTCAGAACAATCAGAATGGTGAAGCTCCTAATGAGTTCCGTGCTTTGGGGAAATTCCAGAGGAACAATCCGCCAACTTTTGTGGGTACTCATGATCTGGAGGGCGTGCATAAATGGCTCAAGGTGATTGAGAAGATCTTCCGGGTGATGGGTGTACGGATGCTCAGCAGGTTCAGTTCAGAACTCATATGCTATCGGAAGAGGCTGAAGATTGGTGGGATAATACTCGTCAGAGGCTGGAGGATGTTGGTACCGAGATAACATAGGTTGTGTTTAAGAGAGAGTTTTTGGGAAAATATTTTCCTGAAGATACTCGCGGTAAGAAGGAGATGGAATTCCTTGAGCTGAAGCAATGAAATATGACTGTGGCAGAGTATGCGGCAAAGTTCGAGGCGCTGGTGAAGTTTTGTCTGCATTATAATCGTGCTGAAGCTGAGATGTCTAAGTGCCTTAAGTTTGAGAATGGGCTGAGGCCAGAGATCAAGCAGGGTATTAGTTACCAACAGATTCGAAGGTATGTTGAGCTGGTGGATAAGAGTAGAATCTATAATGAGGATAGTCGAGCTCGATTTGCTCACTACAAGCAACTTAGTGAGAAGAAAGAGAAGGGACAATTCAGAGGAAAGCCTTATGTGACTCCAGCTGGCAAAGGAAAACAGAAGGCTTCAGATGGGAAAAAGACAAGTGGGGGAGCAGCCCCCGCTTCTGTGAAGTGTTACAGGTGTGGCGAGCAAGGCCACCATGCTGAAGTTTGCAACAACGTTGTGCTAAGATGCTACAGATGTGGTAAGAGAGGCCACAGAGCTACTGACTGCAAAGTGTCGCGGTGAGAATTGGATACCAAGATATTATATTAGTTTGCATCACATTTCTTTTATTCACCACTGTCTTTGATTTACCCAAGGGAAGGGAGAAAGATCGAATTACCCACAATGCAATGTAAATGCAAACTAAGATTTTAAAGTTCAGGGGTTGGTTATACCTAAGGAAGGTGTTAGCACCCTAGATATCTGTAGTACTCTACAGGAACCTCTTGTTTAATTATGTTATTTGTTTTTTTTTTTTGCTAAGGGTTTAAGGGTAGGTGACCTAGAATTCTATTCCTAAGTGTGCTCGACAAGATATCGCATCTTGTGCCTACATATCCTGTAGGGAAGGAATCAAAGCACATGTAGTTCCTCTGAAGGATACTAAGGTTGTTTAAAAGTTTTAGGAGAAAAGATGAGTCATCATCTTACGAAACTACCACAGTTTTGAAAATTGTTTGTATTTGTGGGGTATGGGATTGTATGTCCCTTCTTTGAGATGATTCACATCTAATTCTCTTGTGTGGAGAAATAGGTGAGCTAAGTTTTGATTTGTAGAATCAAAACTACGGGGGACTAACTTAGGAAGTCTATCCTAAAGTTGTCTAATAAACTTATCTTAAGGGTGTAAAACCTATGGGGAGGTATGATGCAAATGAAATGCATCATGCACAATAATTTGATTATCATGCATGGGATTTTCCCTTGGATATTAATGCAATCGATTATTAATGAATTAAACGAGTGTGCTAGCAAAGTTGTGCTAGTCTTGTGTATGGTGACCGAAGGTTGATGGCGATGCCCGAAAGCAATCGATTTACATGGGTGGAAGATGGCTCGACGTTGGATCGAGATTTTTACTATTTTTGAAAGGTTTGAAGCATGCAAGCAAACACATCAAATAGAGGTAACATACAAAAGCACAAGCAATACATGATATCAATCACAAAATAGCACACAACATGCGATTCACTCCGGCGCGAGGGATTCTAAACAGGGTACGATTAATTAAAAAAAAGATATTTGAAAGAAAAACCAAAAAAAGGTTTATTATTTTGCTTATTAATAAAAAAGGTTAATTTAATATTTTGATAAAGTAAAAAAGTTGATTTTAATATCTTTAGTAAAAGATTTTCATTTTATTTTTGAGAATTATGCTTAAAGATTATTTTTTAATTTAAAAAAAGTAAAGGTTTCTTAATAAAAGTTTTAATTATTAAAAGTAAAAGTTATCATTATTTTTTCTAGAAATATTATATTAAAGATTATTTTAAAAGGTTAAAGATTTCTTAAAAAAGGGGTTTAATTATTTTTAGACTTTTGTTATTATTTAATTTTAAAGTTATAAAAAAGGTTATTAAAGTTTTATGTTAATTAAAATTAATTAAATATTTTAAATATTTTTACCAAAAATTTTCTTTTTAATTAAAAAAAAGGTTCTAGACCTTGTTTAAAAAAAGTTATATGTACCTTAAATAAGGTGAATTTGTTTAATAAAAAAGTTAAATTAATAAAGATTGATTATTATACGGAGGAATCAGGTGCGCACAGAGGGAGGAGGGTCTATCGCAGACCCTCAAATCTCAAGCGCAGAGGGGTGTGTGTGTGAATCTGAATGGTGAGAGGGCGAGGGTGCGTGAGATCTTAGTGTGTGTGAATGTGTACAGGATAAAGAAAAATAATCAAAAGAGAAACAAAACAAAACGCGATTCTCATCTCTCACTCTCTCATCTTTCTCGTTCTCTCCGATCAAGTAAAACAATCAAAACCCTGACCCCAGCAATCCCGATACCCCAATTTCATTATGTTGTTGTTGATTACATTTACAAAGATTTAGAGTAATGAAAAGAAAAGGAAAGTCGTCGATTGAAGACGAGGAGGACGTGATCGAGCCTTCAAGAGATGAGTCTTCTATCTCTTTTTCTTTTCTGCGTGCGTGTGTATTGTGAAGTCCTCTGCTTTCCTTCCATTTTTGTGAGTGATTCTTGCTGCCTTTTGCTGTGTATGTATTGTATTTCCTGATATGGTGATGTTGTATGCTGATGATTGTTGAACTGTTGATGCTATATGTCTGCTGTGTATGAATTTGTATTGGTGATTTTTGGTGAGAATGGTGTTTGTAATGGTGTTTCTGTTCGTGTGAATCTTTCTAAGGGTTTTGGAAAGAATACTATGTGTATTTTCTAGTTAGCATGTCTGCCCTGATTCTTGTGTGAACCTCCTCTTTTATAGCCATCTTGAACCTTAGACTGTTTTGGAAAAGAAAATAAGCTGTTGATTTTGCGTTGAATGCTGCGATAAATGCTTTCCATCTGTAGGTAGACATGTCTGTATGACTGTTTTTGGAAAGTTTTTGAATTTGTCTTGTGAATGTTTTGAGTTGTTTTGATTGCTTAGAAATGTGGATGTGGATTTGACGTGTATATCTCATCCTGCCTCTGATGTGGCAAATTGATTATGATTAAAATATGTTGGATACGGTTTTGGAAAGAAAAAAAAAGTCTCATTGATAACTTTCGCGATTTGCGTTCATGCTTTCTATTTCCTGCCCAATTTTGTTTAGAACGTGCTTTGACTTCTGTTTTGGAAACTGAATTATTTTGATTGTGTTTAGAAAGAGTTTTATGACATTCTTTTCCTTTTCAAATCAGTACTTCTGAGCACTGCTTAGGGAATTGATAGCTGTTACAATCCTTCTGATTGCATTTGATGATGGTGATGATGCTTGTACGTGTCTTGGAGTTTTGAGATGCTTAATTCCTATGAGGCACTTGAAAGGTTAGTGCTGTTAATTTGAATTTCCTCCAACTATATGACATTAACGCTGATATTCATCTTCTCGCAGCAGACTGTAACATCTGGTCAAACTCTGAACCCGATGTTTGTTTCATCAGCCATCCTTATCAGCTCAGCAATGTAAGTTGAAGGACAGTTCTGTAAGTAATTTGCATTAGGAGCTGAAGATTCTTGAATATATTCTGAAATACTATTTTGTCCTTACTGCATTGGTGGTTTTCAAGCTTTTGGTACACTTCTTGATGCAGATACCAATTCCACAGTACATGTTGCTGTCAAAGCAAACACAAGTCGAGGAAGCAGTGTGCAGAACAATATGAAACTTGTGTCTTTAGGCGGCAAGATAGTTCTAGACATGTTAAACTTTCAAACTCTCAAACTTGGTGCTGTTCGTTGTTAAGACATTGGCACCTGACTGTATTTTATTCACTTAATCGGAATATTCTTTTAAACACATATTATGAATCCTCATGTACACAAATAATGGTATCCTTGTTGGGAATTTGACAGTTTTTTCAGGAAGGAAGATAAATACCTCTATTATCTTGTTTCTTTAAACCCTTATGCTAACTTAATGGCTACTTGTGGGTGATCTTCTTCTTTTTGGTTATCCCGCGTCACTATCAAGAATTCGTCCACTGAAAATTAAAGGTGTGGTTCATAATTGGTGGCGGTGCAGGTAAGTTCGCATTGAGTGATTAGTTTGATCTTGTGACAAAGAAACTAGTTGGTCGTTGTTTGATTTTCTGTTCTAAACCGTGTCATTTGGAATTCAGGTGGTACCGTTGATGTTGTTCACTTCTTTTGTGATTACTTTGATTGATGTGTGGGTGATTGTTCCGACAGTTCACTTGAGCAGACCGGCACCGGGGTTGTGAACAACTCGCGCATGAATTCTCCTTATTGTGCTACTCCAAACAGCTATGTTAGTGGTGGTTAATTATTCTCCTCTTTCTATGGATCGGTAGAACCTGCCGTGGTATCTCTTTACTGGTATTTTATTTGTCTTGAATTTGTTTACGCTATCATTCGCTATGAATTTGATTAATGATGCTGATTTCGTATCGAACGCCGTACATATTTGCTGTTTATGATTTGGAAATATTGGGCGGTAATGACTCATGCAACATAGACTCTGATTTCATAGTTGCTAACTTTGAAACACTTTTTTTCCAAACCTTTTTTATGTATTGTAGGATATCTTGTTGAACCGTGGTGCCTTCAGATGGTTTCTGTGCAAAAGAGAAGCAGTGGATAGCCTCCTTAGAATCAATGCTGGCAGGTGGCTGCAATGTGTCATAATGGATATCATGCGATAGTTCGCGAGTGCCGGATTGCTCAGTTAACAGAAAGGAGCAGGTGGGAAAACTAATGCATATATACATCTGGCAAAAACTGCTAATGAGCATGTATAATTTGTAATCAGAAGAAAAATCCATGTTGTGTATTTTTACTAACTTGTTCATAATTATGTTTAGCCAAAATATCCTACTGCAACACGTTGGAGTACTTCCTAGGTTGATACCTTTGCAAGAGACCTTGAACTTTGTATCAAATTTGGTATATTTTGAATCTTTGGCTTTTTGAATTGAAATTTGGCTTGGGCGAAGCTTTGTGCCTAAAATTCCACCACTAACGCATTCCAATATTGCGTAACCAACAAGACATTACCGTCAGCATGAAATGATTTTCAACTTCCGAGAAATGAAGATGTCAAATATGATCCAAATAATTTAAATTCGTAAACATACCCAACCCTTACTCATAATGAAACAAGCATGGAAGGAAGATATAAAAGTTGAGGCATAGAATAAAATGGTCTTAATATGAAAGCCCTACCACAATCTTTTATCGACGCTTATCCACAAGCTCACATCAAAAATCAGGAATCCAAGATAACGATGGACTTATATAGCACCTTTGTTACTTGAATCACAAAACATCCTCCTATTATGACTTAAATCAAATCCTTGAACGAAATAAATGTTTAACAACTTGATGCCATTTGAACAAGTTCGACTCGTTGAACCCATTAGTCTTAATCTTCAATTTGATCAAGAATCAATCACATTCTTTTTCATAGCTTAATCAACCAGAATTATATTGACTTAATGAAACTTCACGCAGATATTTAGACGGTGATGATATTTTCACATGAATTATATTGCAAGTAGTCTTTGAAATGCAACTAGCAACAAAACCTAACTGACTCCCAACATCAATGAACAAAAAACTAATCCTTCTTGGGGGAAACCTCCGAGGATCCTTGAGGGAGAAAAGGCTTGGTAATGGTTTAGGGACCAGAAAGGGAAATTGCACAATCTTACAGGAATCCACACACATTTTGCAAAGACCAGAGACCCTCTTCAAACACACACACAACACAGCCTTTCAAGACCTTGAACTTTTACAGCAACACCTGTACTCATAAAGGAAACAAACAAGCAAAAATCTAGATAAAACAGTTAGTTATGCACGAAATAATTGGCCTAAGATGTTATGCAAAGAACAAAGCGGGGATCTTAGGGTCAAAAATTAGGGTGCGACACAAAGACGGGGGTCCGACATATTTCAACTATGGTGAACAAGGTCACATCAGTACACAGTGTCAGAAGTCGAATAAGACTGCTACTGCGGCTCAGACTAATGGCAGAGTGTTTGCTTTGAGTGGTGCAGAGGTTCCTAAGAAATATAACTTGATTCGAGGTACTTGTTTTATTAACAATGTTGAGTTGGTCGCTATTATTGATATTGGTGTTACTCATTCGTTTATTTCGCTTGAATGTGCTAATAGATTGGGTTTGAAATTGTCTGATATGAATGGTAGTATGGTAATAGAGACTCCTGCTAATGGTTCTGTTACTACTACTTTTGTGTGTTCGAGATGTCCTTTGATGATTTTTGGGAAGAGTTTTGTGATGGATTTGGTGTGTTTGCACTTGCACCAACTCTATGTGATTTTAGGGATGAACTGGTTGGAGTTCAACTACATTCATATTAACTGTTATAATAAGACTGTGGAGTTTCCTGAGTTTGGTGATAATGGAGAGTTGATGTTCTTGTCTGCTAAGTAAGTAGACGAACTCTTGGAAGACGAAGCCTTGATGTTTGCACTGTTTGCATCGTTCCAAGTTGATCGTGAAGCTGCAAGTGTCGAATTACTTGTCGTTTGCGAATTCCCAGAAGTGTTTCCGGATGACATGAGTGATTTGCCTCCAGAAGGTGAAGTAGAGTTTGCGGTTGATTTGATACCAGGTACGAGTCCGGTGTCAATGGCTCCTTATCAGATGTCAGCTTCTGATTTAAGTGAACAAAAGAAACAACTGGAAGAATTACTTAAGAAGAAGTTTGTTCAACCGAGTGTTTCTCCGTGGGGTGCTCCTGTGTTGTTAGTGAAGAAGAAAGATGGTAGTATGAGGTTGTGTGTTGATTATCGGCAGTTGAATAAGGTGACTATCAAGAATAAGTATCCGCTTCCGATAATTGAGGATTTGATGGATCAGCTAGTAGGCGCTTGTGTGTTTAGTAAGATTGATTTGATGTCTGGTTATCATCAGATTCGTGTTAAGCCTGATGATATTCCGAAGACAACTTTCAGGACGAGGTATGGTCATTATGAATACACTGTGATGCTGTTTGGTGTATCCAATGCACCTGGTGTGTTCATGGAGTATATGAATTGGATTTTCCATGAGTATTTGGATAAGTTTGTGGTGGTTTTCATTGATGATTTCCTAATATACTCAAATCTGAAGAAGAGCATGCTGAACATTTGAGGACTGTGTTGCAAGTCTTGAAAGAGAAAAGCTATATGCAAAACTGTCGAAGTGTGAATTTTGGTTGAAAGAGGTGAGTTTTCTTGGCTATGTGATTTCAAATGGTGGGATTGCTGTTGATCCTTCTAAGATCGATTCTGTGTTACAGTGGGAGACTCTGAAGTCTGCTACTGAGATACGAAGTTTTCTGGGGTTGGCAGGTTACTATCGGAAGTTCATAGAAGGTTTTTCTAGATTGGCGTTACCGTTGACGCAGTTGACTCGCAAGGGTCAAGCTTATGTGTGGGATGTTGCATGTGAAGAGAGTTTTGTGGAATTGAAGAAGAAGTTGACGACCGCTCCGGTTTTTATTTCGCCTAATCCGAACGAATCTTTTGTGGTGTATTGTGATGCTTCGAAGATGAGTCTTGGTGGAGTGTTGATGCATAATGGACAGGTTGTTGCTTATGCTTCGAGACAATTGAGAGTTCATGAAAGGAATTATTCTACGCATGACTTAGAATTGGCAGCTGCGGTGTTCGTGTTGGAAATTTGGAGACATTACCTTTCTGGCTCTAAATTTGAAGTGTTCAGCGATCATAAGAGTTGGAAGTACTTATTCGATCATAATGAGTTGAATATGAGGCAGAGGAGGTGGTTGGAGTTGTTGAAAGACTATGATTTCGATTTGAATTACCATCCTAGGAAGGCAAATGTGGTGGCCGACGCATTGAGCATAAAGTCATTGCATATGTCCATGCTTATGGTGAGAGAGTTGGAATTAATTGAGCAATTCTGAGATTTGAGTTGGGTATGTGAAGAGACGCCTGATAGTGTGAAGTTAGGTATGTTGAAGTTGACTAGTGATATTCTGGAAGAGATCAGAGTGGGACAACAATATAATTTGAAGCTGGTTGATCAGTCGGTTTTAATTAACCAGGGTAACAGAGGTGAATTCCAGATTTATGAGAATGGTGTGATAGGGTTCAAAGACAGAGTGTGTGTTCCAGATGTTCCTGGAATTAAGAAGAGTATTCTTGAATAAGGACATCGAAGTAGATTAAGTATTCATCCCGGTGCTACGAAGATGTACCAGGATTTGCAGAAATTGTTTTGGTGGTCAGGTATGAAGAAAGATATTGCTGAATTTGTTTATGCCTGTTTGATTTTTCAGAAGTCCAAGATTGAACATCAGAAGCCTTTGGGTATGATGCAGCCATTGAATATTCCAGAATGGAAATGGGACAGTATTTCCATGGATTTTGTGTTGGGATTGCCTAAGACTGCAAGAGGGAATGATTCTATCTGGGTAATTGTAGACAGGTTGACCAAATCGACCCATTTCTTGCCGATGAAGATTAACCATTCCTTGCAGAAGTTAGCTGAGATGTACATTGAGGAAATTGTGAAGTTGCATGGGATTCCTTTGAGTATTCTGTCGGACAGAGACCCGAGGTTTACGTCGAGGTTCTGGAAAAGTTTACAAGATGCTTTGGGTACTAAGTTGAGGATGAGTTCTACATATTATCCACAGATGGATGGCTAGACTGAGAGGACTATCCAGTCTTTGGATGATTTACTGAGGGCTTGTGTGTTGGATCAAGGGGGATCGTGGGATAACCATTTGTCGTTGATTGAGTTCACATACAACAATAATTTTCATGCTAGTATTGGGATGTCTCCGTATGAAGCTTTGTGTGGAAGGAGGTGTAGAACTCCATTATATTGGTATGAATCGGGCGAGAGTGTTGTACTCGGATCTGAAATTGTGTAGGAGACGACAGAGAAGATTAAGATGATCCAAGAAAGGATGAAAGCTTCGTAGAGTCGTCAGAAGAGTTACCATGATAAGAGGAGGAAAGCAATTAAATTCCAAGAGGGAGATCACGTTTTTTTGAGGGTTAAGCCGGTGACTGGTGTGGGTCAAGCCTTGAAATCTAGGAAGCTCACTCCACGTTTTGTTGGTCCATATCAGATTTTGCAGAGGATAGGAGAAGTAGCCTACCGGAATTCTTTACCATCGTCGCTTGCGAATTTACATGATGTGTTTCACGTGTCTCAGTTAAGGAAGTACATTCCGGATCCATCGCATGTGATTCAGATGGATGACGTACAAGTGAGGGATAATCTGACCGTTGAAGCATTACCTGTGCAGATAGATGGAAGAGAAATGAAGCAACTGCAGGGTAAAGATATATCTTTGATAAAGGTGTTATGGGGTGGACCAGCTGGTGAGAGTTGGACTTGGGAACGCGAAGATCAGCTGGTGAGAGTTGGACTTGGGAACGCGAAGATGTTTCGCCCCATCTTCGCCGGGCGAACACCCAAGCGAGCCAGTGGCTTCGCCAGGCGAAATAGCAGTGAAGGAGAATGTAAAAATGTGAGGTACTGGATTTTGTATGGGGGAGTTGTCTCGCCCCTGCTTCGTCGGACGAACCCAGACGAGCGTGCTGCTTCGTCGGGCGAGCTCCAGGAGAGCAGGAGAAATGTTTTTATTTTATTTTATTTTTCTCTTTGTTCTTGTGCTTTGTGCTGCCTTGTGCCTTGTTGATTACAGGCCTTGGATATTTGATGTGTTGTGTTTTGATGAGTAATATGTGATGACTTGTGATGTGATTATGATGATTTTGATGCATGATAACATGATGATTTATGACGAATTTTGATGCATGATGATGTGATGTTTTATGATGACTTTTGATGCATGATGATGACGAGATAATATGATGTTTAATTTTATGAATGATGATGCAATGTGACCATTTTATGACGATGACGATTATGACGTTTGCATCATGCATCCATAGCATTCTAGGACTTCGGTCTAGTGACGGTTTTTAGGACTTCGGTCCAGTGGTGACTTCAATCCCATTGTGCGGATTAGAGTGTATGACATTGCTCCGATTCTTGTGTAGAACCGATCTTATTGGTGGGGATCTTTGGAGGGTGATGGCCCATTGTCCATCAATCATGACGAGTTAGTACCACATGCATGAGTCTGTGTATGGATATCATATTTATGTGGCATTGCGTGTTTGTGAATGATGATGTGATTGATGACATGATTGTAAATGACGTACGATGATGATGTATTAATGATGATGTTGGTTTAATTTGATGCATGCTACCTTATTATTTCTTATCTTATATATTGTATAATGGTTAATGATTATTCACCCTGCCTGTTTGAATGTTGCCTCCACGTGGGTAACATGCAGGTGATCAGGATTAACTTTCGGTGCGTGAAGATTTTGACTCGAAATACTTTTGGTTATTTTGGTCGAGTTAGAGGGTCTTGCTCTGATATGTAACATCGTGTCGGGACGTTTGAGTCGAACCATACTGTTCTTTTATTTGGTGATATTATGATGTTTTGAGTTTCGATTTTTAAACCTTTGGATTGTTTTTAAAATTTATGATGCTTATGAAGTTTCCGCTGCGAAGTATTTGAATTAATTTTGATGTTTAACCCGTGTTACGGAGCAGGATAATGCTATTATGATGCTATGACGAAATATGACACCCTTGTGGTGAATTTACTCTGATAATTGTTGTCATTTTATTTGTAAATGTCTGTTGGATAGAAGGGTGTTACAAACTGTATATCTATTACACCCTTCTGAACATAGTCTCTAAGAAAATGAAGCTTTATTTCTATGTGCTTGGTTCTAGAATGTTGAATATGATTCTTTGTTAAACAGATAGCAGCAATATTATCACAAAATATTAGAATACTACTTCCACTTATCTGATAGTCTTCCAACTATTATTTCATCCAGAATAGTTGTGTGCAACAACTTGCAGTTGAGATGTATTCTGCTTCTGTTGTAGACAAATCAATTGTTGCTTGTCTTTTACTAGCCTAGGATATTAGATTTTCACCAATGAATTAATAGTTTTCACTAGTGAAGTTTCTTTCAATTCTGTCCCCAACATAGTCAGCATTACAGAATCCAACTAACTTATAATCCAAAGATTTCTTATAAAGCAGTCCTAGATTTGTTATTCTCCTCAAATATCTAAAGATTCTCTTAACAACTGTTGGTAGATGTATTTTGACATTCATAGAGGTTGGTAGAGTAACTTTTTCTCAAAAATATATATAAAATTTCAAAAAGAAAAATTACAAAAAGGTTAAAAATGATATTTTAAACAGTGTTTTAAAAATCGGACCGAACCGGCCGGTCGGACCGGTCGAACCGGGAACCAGAGAGGTTACCGATCTGGTCTGATTGTTGGATCAGATATGCTATTGAACCGGTGAGAACCGGCCAGAACCACTAAAAACCGGTGAACCGGCGGTTTTGAAAAACCAGCGATTTAAATGCATGTCTTTTTTTTCTTCATAAAAACGACACCGTTTTGATAATTTATTTATTTTAAAATAAAATTAAAATATAAGTAGACTTTATTCAAAACTTATTTGAAATAATTTTTCTTCGTTTGTAACCAATTATTGTTTAAAATTTATTTGGATTTGTATTTTGTACTAATTTGTCGTGAGTGACGACTACGTCAAGAGTTTAAATTTAAAGAATGACCTTGTGAAATTATGATATTTTGAAATTTTGTAGATATCGTGATATTTTTTTAGAGTCATCTGATTCGACCGATTTATTAATTATATAGTTATTTTATACAGACCGATTTATGTAGCCGAGTTGTTCGGTTTAATCCGATTTTGTTATGCGATTCAACCAATGACCTAGTGATTCGACAAATAAACCAGCAACCCATTACCTTTACCGATTTGATAACCGGTCTAATTTTTAAAACATTAATTTTAAAAATGATAGAGGTGTCGATCTAAACGCTGGGGTGTTAAGTAAAAAATTATCGGAAAGGAACGGCCCAAATTCCCGATTCCTGTCTAAATGCGCGAAACGAAGTAAAAATGGATGCCATATCCCAAAAACTGAAAGGTGAGGGAATCGAAATCATCACCACCTCCATCTTCATTTTCACCATCGCTATTCCCTCTTCCATTTTCCATTTTCGATTCGTATCTTCCATCTGAAAACCTCACGAAACCTAAAAATTCCTTCTCCGAATCTCACATTCTTCCATCGCAGACACAGATCAGATTCAACTCGCATGCATTCCCTCTCCTCAGATTCAGAGCATATACTTCAAGATCTGATCCGATTTCAAATTTTTGGTTTCAGAATTTCAGAATAAACGAATTCTCGGTAAGAATCGTTTTCACCTGATTCATGTTCTAACCATAACCGTGTACAGTGATTTTCCCTCTGCCGAATCGGAAGATGGGATTAGTGTTTACCAGATTGTTTTCGTCTGTTTTCGGGAACAAGGAAGCTCGAATTCTCGTTCTCGGCCTCGATAATGCCGGAAAAACTACTATTCTCTGTATGTTTCATATCTCTCTCTGCATTTGATGAAGTCAATTCGATGATTTTTGTATTGCTTTGGTGAATTTTTTTATTTTGCTTTTCAGATCGGCTTCAGATGGGGGAAGTTGTCTCTACCATTCCAAGTTGGTACTCGATCTCGTTTTGCGTTTTTTCTCTAAATCTCAATGTTTGCATTGTTTTCTTATTTCGTATAGTGAACCGTTTTAGTTTTAAATTTTCAATTCAAGATAGAAATTAGAAGCAATGCTATTTGGTTCAAAAGAATTGTTAGTGTTGGGCACAAATTGAAATAGTGCTTAACAATATGCTTTTGAGGTCAATTATGAAAAAGTTGTTAGGAATATAATGTAGACAGAATAGAATTGCATATGTTATCAATACATGCACGATTTGATGATATTTTTGCTGTTCCATTTCTCCTTTTACGCGGTGGCTGACTGGTTTCTTTGATTATTTGATCCAGCGATCGGGTTTAATGTTGAAACTGTGCAGTATAACAACATTAAATTTCAAGTCTGGGATTTAGGTAATGACTTTAATTAGCTTGGTTCACATGATTTTTTTTTTTGTATTTTATGTATGTTTTGTGATGTATGTTTTACACTGTTGTTAAGCATATTTGAAACCTGCTGGAGTCATATATATGCCCATGTTATATCTTTACATTTTTTTTTTCATCTTGACTATAATTTAGGGTAGGGATGACAATGAATAAAGTACTAAACCACATGTGCTTGTACAGGCTACCCACGTTGACTAAAAAATCCTTAGATAGACCAAACCAGTGTGGGTTTTAAATAGTGAAATATGATTTCCCTTTATTTGTCTTTTTTTTTTTGGTTCAAATTTGTAAAATAAAAGTATTATTTTAATACTAAATTATTAAAAACCAGCAATAAAGATAATACTTTTTAAAAATATACTATGCAACTTCATATGAATATTTTTAAAAGGTCTCGCAAATCCTAATTAGTAAACATAATAGATAAAGATAGTGTGGGGATGGGGCTAGTTGAATTGAGCACTAAAGTACCATCACCATTAATTTTTTGTAGGTGATTAATTACCTATCTCTGCTGTACCTCTATAATAGTAAAACTCTATTTATAGTGGATAATTTTTGTGGGTACCCTATTGTGTCTAGCGTTGAGGTCCAATTTCCATCCCTTATGTAGAGTAGGTGGCTTACACATCTTAATGATTTATGGGTTGCAAACAAAACAAAGAGTTTGGTGTTGCGCCAAGTTAAATTCTATAAGTACTTTCTCAGGCAGTCTAAGACCTTTTTTTTTTTTTTGTTTTTTTTTGTAGAGGTAGGAATGAAATTTGAGCCAGCCTAGCTCAAGTTTGGCTTGACATGAACAAGCAATACTTGTTAAGAAAATGTGCCTCTGTTTTTGCTCAAGCTTAGATAACTCACTCACAACAATTTGCCTGAGCTTGATGAGTCTGGCCCAAATCCTATACAACAACAACCATTGTTTTTCCCTATTAAAATCTTAGACTATCTAAATCAACTTGTGAACTTGGCTTGACTTACCTCCATCCCTACACATAGGACTATATGTCACTGTCATGACATTTCTGTCTCATGTTAGATACCATCATGCTTACATGGGCCGATGGTTTAAATTTGAGGTTTGCTAGTCTCATTTCTGGGTATTGCAGTGATAAGTGCAACATGTAACAAAACAAGTTTGGATGATTTTTGTTCTCTTCTGGCTGGTTGTATTTTTTTGATTTTGTTTTTGTAGTTTTGAATTTTGATATAGTGCAAGGGAAGATAAAATAATGCTGAAACCTTTGACGGTAACAATATTTTTCCTGTGTCGAGCTATTTTCTTTGTACGCATGAAAGAAAATAAACACGCATCAAACCATAAATATAGTTTATTACTTGTAGTTATGTGAGCTTATAGTTGTGCAAGACATAATATTATATGATATCGGATGGCTTATTTCAATTTCTGATATCCAACTTTTGTTTATACAGGTGGGCAAACAAGTATCAGGTAAGCCTTTGGTTTCATTCTTGTTTCCATTTGTCATGCATTTTTGAATATTTTAAGTCTTCCATATTTCTGTTCTACTCTAAAGTCCTTGATATTTGTAATGTCCTGCAAGAAAATACCAATCTTTATGCAGTTAATTAACATGTGTAGATGTGTGTGTGGGTGTGTATGTTTCTAACAAGAATTAAGAGTTTCTCAATCCACCCCCTTTATATGTTCAAATATGCCAAAATACACTACCGGAAGAGACCTTTCGGTAATGAATTTTCTATCAAAACACACTACCTAAAGCATGTTTACGGTAAACTCATCATGTTTTAGGGGTGTTTGAGAAAACTTCTAAGTCTCTCATTCACATACACCGTCAGTGTAAAGATTTTTTACACTAACAATCAATCATAAATGTTGGATCGCTAAAAATGTTTGACTTAATCGTAATTACTTTTAAAGTCGCATATAGTTTGTAGTAATTTTTTGACAGGGTAAAACTTTTCACTACCAGTGTATCAAAATTAAACACTTCTAATAATATAAATATAAATGTCTAAAATCTAAAACAATAGAAATTATTGAAGAAAATCTGCATAATAATAACAATCTCACGCAAGGTTAAGGACCAAATATAATGAGAAGCTTTAATATGCCAATTCATCTGTTAGGAACCTGGTATTTTATTTGAAAGAAAAGGATAAAACTCCTCCAATTACAGAATGATGTTGCAGGACTTGGAGGGTTTGCACCTCCTTATGCTCAAAGTCCCCAATTCTCTCTCGAAAATGACAAGTGGTTATCTCTTTCAACATCTCCTTTTATTTATAGGCAACATGCCTTATTCCTCCTGACTACCTCGGTCCGACAACTAACGTAACTCACTCTCACTGACAGACATTAATAACAGACACCTAAAACAAATTTATTCAATTGAAACTACACTAGCTTATATTATGAAAAGAAATGCTTTGTGAATTCAAAGATGAATTTCTCTTATATTAATTTATTTATAGTGTTACACTTACACACCCATGTAGTTTAGCTCAATTCTGAAGTATCATGCTAAGCTGGGAGTTTTTTTTTCTTTTTCCTTCAAGTGTCATTTTGCAATCATATACTTGTCTGTGCCCTGTTTGAACAAACATGCATGTGATAAATTTCACTTCAATAAATTTCCACGCCTATAAAAGACCTCATTTAGTGCATGAATTACTTCTTAGTTCTCACTTGCCATTTCACATAGAAATTGGGTTTATAAATTATATGGTGGTAGCATGATTAAAAGAACAAATAACTGGCAAATCGATAACCAGGTGGACCGAACCACAAGATGGGAAAATAATTTTGTCCCTAATAAATATGCAGTCTCTATACATTCTCTAACCTTTTGCTGGTTTGATTATTATTTTTGTCCTTAGGCCATATTGGAGGTGTTACTTTCCTAATACTCAAGCAATAATCTATGTTGTGGATTCAAGTGACACCGATAGGCTTGTGATTGCTAGGGAGGAGTTCCATGCTATCCTGGAGGTATATGTTCCTGATACACACACTTCATTTGGAACTTTGGTACAAGTATTCAGTTTGTTACTCTTAAAATTCTGTGTAGCTTCTATTACAAGGGATTGGGGGCTCTAGGTTGTATTTCAAAAGTATATAGATTATGCGAATCTTGAATATATGTTAAGAGGACTGGAGAAGAATGCTTTAGGTGTTATTTGTGATCATATTTTTCTCCTAAGCTAAGAGGAAATTTTTTGCATAGCTACAATGGTGCTATAAGTAAATATAAGACCATGAAGGAATATATTAAAGGAAAAAGTAGGCATAGGTGAATAGAGCCTATTAGGATGGTAGAACTAAACTTAAAAAGGGTTTGGATATATGAGAAGAAAACCAATGGGAGCGGGAGCTCATCAAGAATAGAATATGAATTGGAAATAGTCGATAATCAAAGGAAGAAGAGAGAGGAAGAGCAAGAAAATCTAGTGGTGAAATAATTAAGAATGATTTATATCTATGCAGCATCTTTGAGGAGTTAGTGTTTAACGGAATTCAGTTGTGGTGCTTGATTCATCCTAGTTGAATAGGCTTTGATTGTTGTTGCTGAAGGTTTAGTTAGTCTGTTTTGTTTGAAAAAAATACTTTTCTACTCCTTATTTTCATTGGTAAATGTAATTACAGAAATCCTACTTTGTTTTAAGTAGTTTACTGTTTTTAAAGATTTGTTTAGAAAATGGTGACTACATCATTTTTCATCATGTCACGTACTCCTTGACAGCAGGAAACAAATTAAAACTATAATGACATTTTTGTAATCATCAATAAAAACTGTAACAAAAAGCGTTTTCTCAAACAAATCATAACCTTAGCAATTGCACTATTATTGTGGTGGTGTTTCATGAATCGGAAATTTGATTCAAAAATATGCTCTGGCTTGATTGTCAATTTCATTTTTTATGTGATTATAATCTAGTTCCTTTTTTAATACATTAAGTAAAATTTGATGCCCAATCGATTTTTATCTATTTCCTATTTTCGTTTGACTAGATTTTGTTTATTTCCTATTCCCCTTTGGCTATGGTTGTGTTGACTCATTCTCATCTGATTGTGATTTCAGTTATACAAAAACAAGCAAACACTAATTATTTTCTCTGAATCTTTTGTTTTGTTAGGAAGAAGAACTAAAAGGCGCCGTTGTTCTCATTTTTGCAAACAAACAGGTCAGAATTTTATAATTATTTATTGTATTCTCATATTTTCTCTAGGGTGATAAGAGATATATATAAGATTTATGAAGCTGATATTATTTGGGAGAAATCTATGTTAACTGACATAATTCATTAATGCTAAAGATATCTTCAATTTGTACATGCACATAGACCATATGGCAAGCATAATGAAGCTAAAAATTTTGGAGTTTATTTATTAATTTGTCTCATGCGTGCCCCATTCTGTTATACAGGACCTTCCTGGTGCTCTTGACGATGCTGCTGTGACGGAGTCTCTCGAGTTACACAAGATTAAAAATCGCCAATGGTCTATTTTTAAAACTTCTGCCCTCAAAGGCGAAGGACTTTTTGAGGGCCTTGACTGGTAAGTCTATTAAAATGGAAGGATATTTCAAGGTAGTATTGGTTCATTACTAAAACATTCACCTGCATAAGCATTCACTATTATAAGAAAATATTCTTTTATAAATTCATTAATTAACTTATGTATCTGGTCTATATGTCTATATATAGACCAGATGCTTATACTTGTAACTATAGTAGTATTTAACTATTTTTTATATGTCAAAGATTAAAGACAATTGTTCCTATGGCTATCTTGCTTCTTAAGTATAAAGTACTGTACAGCAATCTAGGTGATTTTGAATAGCTGCCTAATGACATACTAGTATATATAAAATATATATCACTATCCAATAGAATTGGATTAACCTTGCATATGTGCGTTTGAAATGTGATGGGAAGTGTACCTTGGTCTAGAAAATATTCTATGTACTTTACTTTTAAGTTGTGCAGTTATTAATGGGTCTCTATTGTTACTGGTTTGATACTAGTTGCCAATATCAAATATTCCTTCTTTTTGAGATGTTTAGTTACGCAGTGTCCAGCTGCAAGTTTGATATAACATTGCACTTCCTTTTCGTTGCTCATTGCGGATATGTCTTGGGTAATGTTGGTATGCAGGTTGAGCAATACACTCAAATCTGGAGGTAGCTGAAGATGCAAGCTTTTAACGAGATAGATATTTAAGATTGGTTGGTGAGAGTTCAGAAGGATGGTCGGCATGCATAGTTTGGTATCACTTTCAATATGATGATATAATGATTATTGTTATCCAGGCTCACTATTTTATTCCGTTTTTGTGTTCAAAGATTAACTATATGAATATTGGTCAACGATTGTTATTATCCTCTTGTCGCCCCTGTTTTTATTTTTATTTTGTAATTTCATTTCTTGACCCCTCCGTATAGAGTAGTTTTTCGAAAGAAAAAATTATCTTAAATTTGTGTAATCGAGCTACATGGGGTTTATATGTGAGATATTTGCTCATCGTAATCCTAGTTTAATTATGACAATGGTGGTTGATGAAGCTGGATGTTACTTCCCCAAAATTAGAGATTACATTTTATCGAGTGACAATCTTTGATAGCAGTTGATTTTTCTTAATTGCATGTAATAAATGGGCGGTTTTCTTATCTTCAAAAAATGATTTTTTTTTTGTATTTTTAAAATTGATGTTTATAATTACATTTTTAAAAAAATATATATTTTTAAATTTCTTTTTTCTACATTGATATTTTTTTTTACATTCTATAACATAAATATATATTATGTGTTATTGAAAACTAATACATAAATATATATTATTGAATTTTTTTAATATATTTTTCAAAAGAATATATCTTAAAAATAAATTTTATGATTTTTTTTAAATAGATTAAAATTAAGTGATATTTTGAAATTTTGATATCTAAAAGACAAAGTGTAGCAAAATGATAAAATTATTAAAATAATATTTTAAAAATAATTATTTAAATTATTTTTTTATTCATTTTAAAAAAAAGTTTTGTAATTTCTTTTAAATAAAAATAGAAAATAATATAAAAATTATTTTTAAAAAAACTAAAACAAACCAGCCAATAATAAATTAAAATCTGATTGAACAACGAAGTTGAACACTTAACTTCCCACTTAACTTAGTTGAACACTTAGCTTCCCACCTAACTCTGATGAAAAACACTTAACTTCCCACTTAACTCTGATGAAAATCTTAGCAATTTCTTAATGGACCCTATATGTTTTATATGTGTTTTAGGCACCATACGAAATTTTAAAAATATCTTTAATTTTTAGAGATTTGTCTTCGGACGCATATTAATACACATATTCATTCGTTTTTAAATTAAATTTAAATTTTATGAATAAATTTATTCTAAAAATACGTCTTTGGAAAATTTTCGGAGATATATTTCTAAAAACAAAAAATAGTAAAAAAAAACTCATATAGTATATATTGCCTCACTGAGATCAGTACAAAGAAAGACAAAGGGAACAATATTTTAGCTATTGGAATTCATGTTACGCCAAAACAAGCCAAGAAATACACACATTGGAAGGACGTGAAGCCAAAACAAGCCAAGAAATACACACATTGGAAGAATGTGAAGAAAACCATGTTTCATCAATCTCCACGTGTCTTAGAGAGAGAGACTCCCGCCTCTCTCTAAACTAATCGTGTTTTTCTCCAACGTTTCCCCCTCCTAGGGTTTGACGGCGGTTCATCTCCTCAGTTTTCCACTGGATTCGTCACAAATTTTTTCTAGTCTCTTTCTCTTCTCTAGTAGAAATCTCATCTTATCTCCCTTTCTCTGATATTCGTCTCTCTGTTGCTGTTTTCTTCCATGGAGAAATAAGGAATGCGCCATTATTGAAGGAAGAAGAAGAAGGAGTCACAACAGAGCTCGAGGAAGTTCATGGTGAAAAAGTGTTCCAACGAACCCTTGCGGGTAAGCTATGGACTGACAACAATTTCAACGCCCGAGCTTTCACTTCCACAATGATTAGCGATGGAAGCTGAAGAATCCAGTAGAGACACAAGAACCGAGTAGAAATTTGTTCCTCTTCCGCTTCGCGACAAAAAGAGATCTTGAAAACGTCCTTAAAAGTAGTTCTTGGAGTTTTGACAGAAACCTTCTTGTTCTGGCGAGAGTCTCAGGCGAGGAGCAGCCATCAGATCTCAATATGCACTTCGGAGTTTTCAGGGTTCGGATCTATGCTCTTCCCCTTGTTCTGCGATTCGAAGCTATGGCAAAGAAGCTGGGTGGCATTCTTGAAGAGGTAGATCAAAAGGAGGCACACAGAAACGGCAGATTCCTGAGAATAAAGGTCACGATGGACCTTAAACTCCCTTTGAAGAGAGGCACTGTTGTTCGCTTCAAAGACAAAAATCTGAGAGTCCACTTTAAGTATGAACGTCTTCCAATGTTTTGCTTCGTTTGCGGTAGGATTGGGCATCAGTTAAAGGACTGTGAAGCAATAGGAGAACTTGGAGAAGAGTGCTTTAAGGACATTGATGAGCAAGACCTTTCTTTTGGTTTATGTCTCAGAGCGTCACCACTGCCAAAGTCGATTGAAGAACCAAGGAAGAATGATGCCAGTTCCAGCAATTGCAACAAAAGCTTGTTTAACACTTCAACAAGCCAAATCAGGTGTGAAAACAATGATGTGGAACGAGAAGGTTTAAAAGTGGAAGTGGAGCAAACTAAGAGGAATATGCTAGAATTAGGCAGTCCAGGAGACAAAGGTAGCAGCTCTAAGATCAACATGCTGGAGATAGAAGCGGTGGCTGAATCCTTTGGGGCCGTTGATATTTTAAACAAAGATAAAGAAGGTGCTCTGAGCACAAAAAAGAATGAGGTGAAAAGGAGAAAATGGGCCAAGAGGAAGGGAATCAGAAAGTCAACAGAGAATCATTCAACCCAGAAAGAGATGGAAGTTGGAAGAGGCAGTTGGTCGATGTTATGATTATGAAGGAACCATTGGAGACTGTGGATGATGTGGCAAGAAGAGGAAGCAACACAAGGAGGACAATGTAGCACTTTTGGAACCAGAGGTGGTGTTGGATGACCAACACCTCCCAACAAAATGAAAATCATTAGTTGGAACTGCTGGGGGTTAGGGAGTGCCCATGTAATTTGAGCCTTGTCAAGGCTCCGCGATCTTGAAAACCCAGATTTGATCTTCTTGATGGAAACTCGCCTGAGCAGTGAGAAGTGTCTTTCAATTAAAGTTAAACTTAGTTTTGATTGCTGTCATGTGGTGGTTGTTCTGGTGTAGGAAGGAGTAGAGCTAGGGGTCTTATCCTCCTTTGGAAGGAGGCTACAAGAGTGAACAGTCTCTCCTATTCTAGCAACCATATTGGAGGCACAGTGGAGGATGGTAGGATAAATACCAAATGGTTCTTCCATGGAGTGTATGGTTATCCTGAAGAAATGAACAAGTAGAAGACGTGGGATCTGCTTGAGACCGCTGTTAGGAGTAGTGGTAGTGCTGTGATTAGCTTTAGTGATTTCAATGACACCCTTACTGAGGAAGAAAAATTGGTGGAGTAGGGCACTCATCTTTGCAATTCTCCAGGGGTCACCATCTCCTTGACTCGTGTGGCCTCCTTAACCTTGGCTTCGAAGGTTACTGTCGCGGTGAAAATTGGATACCATAGTTATTGGTTAACTAGGATCGTATTTTTAATGTCACCACCGGTCTTTGATTTTATCCAAAGGAAGGGAGAAAAACCGAATTCCCACAATGCAATGCAAATGCACTAAGATTCTAAGTTCGGGGGTTGGTTATACCTAGGGAAGGTGTTAGCATCCTAGATATCTGTAGTACTCTACAGGAACCTCTTGATTCATCTATGTTATCTGTTATTTGTCTTGCTAAGGGTTTAAGGGTAGGTGATTTACAATTTTTATTCCTAAGTGTGCTCGACAAGATATCGCATCTTATGCCTACATATCCTGTCAGGAGGGAATCAGAGCATTTGTAGTTCTTCTTCTACTGATCTATTGACTATGGTCAATATTCAGAGGGGAAATGAGTACAAGCCCATTGTAGAGTTTAAGAACTCTCTAGATCTAGTTGTAATGGACCTATATTGAAGTTTAGTCAGTAGGGAGGTGATAAATTCATTATGATGAATATCACTAAGAGTTTAAGAACTCTCTCCTAAGGCTAGTTGTGATTTCTATGGCTCTGATGAGGCCAAGAAACAAAGTTTCTTCCTAAGAGGTTACTTAGGTTCAGATGGGGGTCATGTCTTATCTTAAGGTGACGATTATGAATGCAAATGATATGCACCATACACAATGACATGGTCATCATGCATGGGATTTTCCTTTGGATATTAATGCGATTAGGCTATGTTGTTTAGGCGATGGTGCTAGCAAGTGATGCTAGACTTGTGTCTGGTGACCAAAAGGTTGAATGCGACGCCCGAAGGCAATCGACTTACATGGGTAGAAAATGGGCTCGACGTTGGATCGAGAATTTTTATGAGTTTGAAAAGGTTCGGACAGTAGTAAATAAACATACAGATAGAAGTAAGATATGATAAACATATACATGATAAAATGACAAGGTAAGGTATAATATAAGTTACAACATTGATATGAGATAATATGATGGAAGTAACATAAGCATGAAGATGGCAATATGTTTCATGATAAAGTATGGATAAGATGAATATGCTTCAAGTAGAATGATTAAGAATGATATCAATATGTTTAAATCTTTATGAAGACAAACATGTAGAGTGATAATTAAGAATGAAAATCAATATGCTTAAATCTTTAGGAAGACAAACATATAGAATGATATTAAAGATGACAATTTAGAAGAATGATATTCCTGTAAAAACCAAACATATGGCCAACCAACATGGATATATTAACTTAAGAATTAAACAAGGATGCTTAAAAATGACATTGATAATTAGACCAAGAATTGACAACACAATAGAAATTAGCAACTAACACACAATTAGGTAATTAAAAATTGGCTACACATGGATAATTAACATTTAGAAATCAAACATCTAACCATGCAAATTGACAAATCTCAAAATTAAGGCACACAATTGATAATTTAAAGTTAACGACATAATTTGAAAATAACAATTAACATCTCAATTAGAATTAACAATACCATTCAAAATGCAATTGATAATTAGAGTCAAAAGCTACTAGAACAATTAACAATAAAAATATAATTAACAATTAGAAAACATAACACATATTAATTAATGATAAAATAAATAATTGAGGGACAAATTATAAAATAAAAATATTTTTTAGAGTTTTTTGGATTAAGCAAAATAAATAAAAGGTTTTAAAAAGAAAAGATTTAGAAGTTAGAAAAATTTGAAACAAAAACGCAGGGGGTGTATTAGTGATTTTGGTTTAGTTAAGAAATAAAAGGAAATGAATTGGGCCTAAATGGTGGGGGTGTGGATAGTGAGATGGGGCGCAAGGCCCAGGTGAGAAATGGAGGAAGGGCAAGGTGAAGCAAAAAAAGAGAATTGACCAAAAGGTTGATCACTACGGATCGAACCCAGGACATTTCGGTGCAAGGTGAAAGGCAAGGTGTATGGTGAACCGTTGGGACGGCAGTACATCCAATATATAATACACATCCATTAAGATATAAGCCAAATTGAGACATGGAAATGATATAAGAACATGTGCGTGCAGTGGTGACATATGGTAGTGTGGGCAGTAGCGGTACGTGATACATAAGATGGGGTGTTAATGCACTTCAGACAAAACAATGATCAACCAACCAATTAGCATGGCGTATGGAAAAATGAAAAGAGACATACAGCATCAAAACATGCTATCGTGTTCAACTTATAACATCAACACAAATAATCAACTTTAATCTATCCTAACTCAACCAAAACCCAACCAATGAACACGAAATAAAAACTAGCACGAAGCATCTTCCAAGTAGAATATGATGCGATTGTTAGCTGAACAAGATGATGGTTAGAACATGAAAAAAAAAACAGAGTAAACCAAGCATTCCAAACAAAAAGGTTTGAGCAAAAGGGAGATACTTTCTGTTTCAAACGCCAACCAAAACATGCTAAAATGCTTCCAACACAACCATTCATACCACTTAGATCGACGGCAACTTTAAAAATGACACAAAACAAATATTTAAACTCTGCTACACATCACAAAATAGCAATGGATGTGAAGAAGTACTGAAAAACAATGCACACTTCAATCATAAAAGTGTAGGTGATTTGTAAATGCAAGCACTCACTGACGCCGTACGAACACCATGTATTATAACTAACAATAGAGACGAGCAGAGCACACGTAAACAGCACGACAACTGCACTTATATAAACAATATCACGCAAATGTACAAAGAAATGGCATGTTTCAGCAATTTGTGCAAAAACGAACAAGTATTATGTTACACTAAATGTCGCATGTATACACAAAAGGCACATTATGATAGCACATAAGAGATATACATAATTACAAATAGACGCCACACGATAATGGAGAGGTTGTACAAGAATCACTGCACATTATTCACTTCGAGTAAGAGACGTTTATACAAAGTAACAACAAGCGCAATCTATACGAACATTACGCATAAGATCACAAACACACACAGACGAGTCACCTACAATGCATAAGACTTAGACCGTATGCAAATAGTATGAATACGACGCAATTTTTTGACAACAACATATAGATTCAAAAGCACAGAGCTAAATGCATAATACACAAAGCACATAACTTATGAGACATCGAACAGTCATAATGCAAGATTATCAACTAACATCACGACACCACACACGCTCAAAGAAGGACTGTACAACAATCATGGATGGTATAAACAATTATGTTAATAACGCATTACAAAGCATTTGCTATTTCATGAATAAGCTTTATTTCATGTTTTACTTATCACAGCAATCTAGCACGCAACTACATAAACTAACAATCACACGCAACAACAAGCACTACACACGAACATCAAGAACAACATATGGTCAAAAATAATTTGGACAATTCAGAATGGAAAACTAAACATGATAAGCATTAAAGTAGGAGGTTAAGAAGCTTACCTGGTTTCCAAGACAAGTAGCAAAGACTTCTTCACCCTCCCAGCTGGCTCGTGCTCTAAAGAAAATGAAAATTTTTAGAGATTTTAGTGTTGTTGTTTGATTGTGTACCGTGATCATTTTGAATGGGAGCAAGGCTCTTTTTATAGGTGAGTTGGTGCATTGCTGTCTTGGATGCAGTAAAAGCATGCCTTCTGTAGTATACTATCATTCTTGAGCCAAGTGAAAGCTGGCCATGCAGCTTATCTCTGCCGTGAGTCAGAAAAGGAAATTTTTGGGAACACATGAATGCTATAGTGTAGGTTTTTCTTGTCTTGCACGGGTTATGGAAGTTTAGCAAGCCTTTAGGATAAAGTGGAGTTGGGAAAGGATTGGTAGCTCTGCAGAGAGGATAAGATTTGAAATCCAAAATTGATATGTTCTTGGTTCAAAATAGAATTCGTATGGCCATGTTCCTCTGATGATATCTCCTAACTTAATGATCCAATTTTCATGCTCTTGAGTTTAAATGAAAGTTCTTGGATAATACTACAAGTTTGATGTTGGAAAGTAATTAAAATGAGGCTTTTAACAATAAGAAAATGGGCCATAAAGTCGTGCACATGAGAAAACGAAAAAGGACTTAGAAAAATTTCTAAGTTATTGAGTTTTGACATTTTAGGTACCTAACTTTAGAACACCATAACTTGAGTTTGGCTTATCCTATTGGGATGTTCCACATATGGTTGGAAAGCTCTCAACAAGATCTACAACTTTCATTTGGGACTCAAATCTTAAATCCAAGTAGAAATGGGCGAAAAATGAGGTCAAAGTTGGAGAAAAAAGTGGAGGAAAGTGCTGAAATATTTTCTAAGTGTTTGGCCAAAATGTCTTGTAAGCTTCATAACTCAAAATCTAAGCATTTTTAGACAAAAAGTCATATGGAATGAATTAAAGGTCTTGATGAGAGCTTTCCAATGAGCTTTGAGTCATTTAATTTGAGTGCACGGTTTAGGAGTTATGGTTATTCCAAATCGGGCTATTAGGGGAAAAATGTCATATACGAAGTCTTTCGCGACCAAAACCCTACTTATCTTGCAAGAAACCTCACGAAACTTTATATGGATGCTTTGGATACTTCATGAGACAATATATGATGATTAGAACCATTAACACTTCATTTGATCCAAGGTCTCAGAAGGTTAGGGTTTCAGTCAAATCCTAATTCTGACTGTGAATGCACTGAGGCCAAATCTTGCAAGTTCGCTTCTTCCTTCCCATCTAAAGGCCTTAGGAGACTCTTGAGGATGTTAACAAACTAAGGGAATCAATAATTAGGGTTTAGGAGATCGTCTTGATGAAGAATCAAAGCTGTTGGCTGATAAGCGTCACAGGAACCCTAATTTTGAAGTATAGTGGGATTGAGGCTCAAATTCTTCCTGTTGAGGATCAATGAAGCATGGATTCTTGTTGAGTGGAGTCTCTTGAACATAAATGACCTCAAGTGGTAGGTGGACCACATAAATCCTGACTTGCTAGAGTCAATTTCTCAATGATTTCTCCAAGGCAAAAACCCTAATCCCAAAATTCTTGCACCGGAGGTCTTTCGTTGATTTGACTTGCTTCAAAACAGCTTGTGGAGCTTTATGATGATATGTGAACCTAATTTGATCACAAATAAACAAACTACGAGATATGGGTTAGCTCAAACAATGCAGAGATGCTTGACCTAAGATGCACAAATGAAGATGACATCTTAGGGTCAAAAATTAGGGTGCGACAGATGCCCCTGTTTAAGTTTCTCCTATTCGGAGATATGGAGATTGAAATCTTCGTCTCGACAAGATAGGAGAGACTTAAATACAAACATGCACAAAATTTTTGGCCCTAAGATACCGCCAAATGCACATGATATGGAATGATGCAAAACGAAGGAAAACAAAAGGAAACCCGACAAAGGGACGACTCAGCGAGATACGACTCAAACGGGAAAAGGTCTAACTCCACTGGGGGAAAGAGACTACCAACTGACAATCACAGGGTAGCTTAAGCACTTGGCGAGAACTTGCAAGGAACAAGATAACTTACCACCACCTGGTAGCCTAAGCCAAGGTATCCAATTACAACAAAGGCGTACATTACCTACTATCACACACGATAGTCTAAGCGAGGTAAACACGAAAGGAAAGATAGCCTACCACCACCACGGTAGCCTAAGCGAGGCATCTGACCAAAATACAGACGTATTACCTACTATCCCACGATAGCCTAAGCAGAGGTAATAGGCTGAAAGGAGATATCACCTACTACCTAACACGGTAGCCTAAGCAAAGGTGTCTGACCCGAAGAAAAGTGTATTACCTACTATCAAATATATGATAGCCTAAGCCAAAGGTAAACACAAAAGGAAAGATGACCTACTACCAAACATAGTAGCCTAAGCAAAGGTATCTGACCAAAATACAGACGTATTACCTACTATCACATGATAGCCTAAGCAGAGGTAATAGACTGAAATAAGCTTCAACGATCACGATGATGATTCAGCTTCTCTTGATAACTTCTGGGGATAAACAAACTGTCTAGAAAAGAGATCGCCATTTGTCGTAGAAATCTTCGATAACTGAACTGCCTAAATAAAGAGCAGCTACTTGCCGTCTGGGTGTAAATCCCTTAAAATGTTGTAATAATACTGCTGGTGGGATAATTCTGTGTTCCATACAGATCTTTGAGTAAACTCTTCTTGGGACGACAAAGTGCAAAATAAATGCACGCTTAATTCAGACTCAATATCTCAGAAATATCCAAAATCGTGATTGTCAGGGACCAAAGTTCAATCCAGGAAATAACTGGAGAGAAACGGTCAAACAAGGACTCCATCCATTGAGGATCGAACTCAACGGGTTTATCTCTATCCAAAAAAATGGAAAAGAGACTTAAAGCGACCACCTCCCACGAGGATAGAACTTAGCGGGGAATTAGAAAGTATATGTTTTTTCTGCCTAGGGTTGACGACTCTACTTGGAGGGAGCAGACAAACCCGAATCACTTGGGGGATAAACACGACCAAAGTGACAGAACAAAACAAACAACACAAAACGCAAGATGCAAAAATGCCACATGCCACGAATCTAAATGCAAGGATGTTATGCCATGCTCATGCTTATGCCTGTGCTTATGCTTATGCTGACGACAACACGAACAGCAAACCGGAGACGAGAACAAGCAATTCGATATGAATACTCGGCCAATCTTGGCAATATAGCAGCATCGCTGGGGAAAAGAGAACACTCCGCTTGGGACGAGCATCGCGACTTCGCTCAGGATAGTCAAGATGAATCTTAGATTCCACTGAGAGCGAATTAGACTCATGATCGAAGAGACTTTACGGGGGATAAAATAAATATCCATTGCGAGCTGAAGTAATTGGAATGAGCGTTGTAATTGGATAAAGTAAATATCCACTTTATCGGGGAAGTTTGGATCAATATAGTAGTTGGAAATGTCGAGCCTAAAATTCTGAGGGGGTGAAATAAACATCCACCTTCACTGGAGAAGATTACGATAGTAAGAAAAATTCCAATAATGAGTGAAATAAACACTGGCTTCGCTGGAGGAAGCTCACGATAGTAAGAAGGAAAAAAAAAAAAGATAATGAGTGAAATAAACACTCGCTTCGCTGGAGGAATCTCACGATAGTAAGAAAAATCTGATAATGAATGAAATAAGCACTCGCTTCGCTGGAGGAAGCTTACAATGGTAGGAAGAAAATCCGATAATGAGTGAAATAAACACTCGCCTCGCTGAAGGAATCTCACGATAGTAAGAAAAATCCGATAATGAATGAAATAAGTACTCGCTTCGCTGGAGGAAGCTTACAATGGTAAGAAGAAAATCCGATAATGAGTGAAATAAACACTCGCCTCGCTGAAGGAATCTCACGATAGTAAGAAAAATCCGATAATGAATGAAATAAGCACTCGCTTCGCTGAAGGAAGCTTACAATGGTAAGAAGAAAATCCGATAATGAGTGAAATAAACACTCGCTTCGCCGAAGGAAGCCGATAATGGTAAGAAGAAAATCCAATAATGAGCGAAATAAACACTTGCTTCGCTGAAGGAAGCCGAAAATAAGATTCCGAGGGGATGAAATAAACATCCACCTTCGCTGGAGAAGACTATGATAATCGGAAAAAATCCAATGACGAGTGAAATAAACACTCGCTTTGGAGAAGCTCGGGTCAGAGTCGCGAGCCGGCGACGTCGGAGTTGAGACTTCGTGGGGATAAATAAGTATCGCCGCGAACTGAAGTAGTCCTGAATGACAGTTGTAGCCGGATAAAATAAATATCCATTTCGTTGAGGAAATGTCGGAGATAAAGATTTCTTGGGGATGAAATAAACATCCGCTTTCACTGGTGAAGATCGAGATAGTTTAACGAGGAGTGAAATAAACACTTGCTTCACTGGAGGAAGCTTACAGTGGTAAGAAGAAAATCCGATAATGAGTGAAATAAACACTCGCTTCGCTGGAGGAAGCTTACAGTGGTAAGAAAAAAAATCCGATAATGAGTGAAATAAACACTCGCTTCGCTGAAGGAAGCCGAAAATAAGATTCCGAGGGGATGAAATAAACATCCACCTGGAGCAGAACTTACTGGGGTATGGCCACATTACCTGGGATAAATACCTTTTAAGCCATGTCCTATGGAGACTGTCAATATCCCTTGTTGTGTCCATAAATCAAAGTAATCCGCTCATAAGACAATTTGAAATTTATTATCAGAGATAAAAGTCATTTTGCAAGATAAAAACAATTTGCCAATAAGTGAAAAGATCGCAACTTTATTTCATAAAATGGTGATCAGCAAATTGCGTGATCCCATATGTTATAACAATGATGGGAAGTGGTAATAAAAGAAATTACATCAAAAACAAAGCAATGCTATTCTTTTTGAGTTCCTATGTTCTAGGCCTCCTGAAGGTCTCGACTTTACTTGTCGCAGTAGGCTTCGATGAACTGAACTGAGCCTGCCTTTTCTTCATCTCTAGGTATAATACTTCTTGACTGCATCCACGTTCACAGGACGAGTAATCTCTTCCCCATCCATAGTTGCTAACACCACAGCGCCCCCTGAAAGGACCTTCTTGACGACATAAGGACCATCATAGTTGGGAGCCCATTTCCCCCTAGAATCGGTAAGGAAAGATTGGATCTTCTTAAGCACAAGCTCTCCCTCTCTAATCTCGCGAGGTCGAACTTTCTTATCAAAAGCCTTCTTTATTTTCTGCTGATATAATTGTCCACGACACAAAGCCGCCAACCTCTTTTCTTCAATCAGGTTCAACTGGTCATACCGGTTCTGACACCACTCAGCCTCAGAGAGTTTTGCTTCCATTAGGACTCTCATGGAAGGGATCTCTACTTCCACTAGGAGTACAGCTTCCATACCATAAACAAGCGAAAAAGGTGTTGTCCCTGTTGACGTGCGCACTGAAGTACGGTACCCGTGTAGAGCAAATGGGAGCATCTCATGCCAGTCCTTATAAGTGACTACCATTTTCTGGATAATTTTCTTTATATTCTTGTTTGCTGCTTCAACCGCCCCGTTCATCTTTGGCCGATACGGAGAAGAGTTGTGATGCTCAATCTTGAATTTCTCGCACAATTCCTTCATCATCTTATTATTTAAGTTCGAACCATTACCGGTGATGATTTTATTTGGCACACCGTACCTGCAAATAAGTTGGTTCTTGATAAACCTGACGACCACCTGTCTGGTAACATTTGCGTAGGAAGCGGCTTTTACCCATTTGGTGAAGTAATCAATTGCGACCAATATAAAGCGATGTCTATTAGACGCTTTTGGTTCTATCATACCGATCATATCAATGCCCCACAAGGAGAAAGGCCATGGAGACGAGATAATATTCAGAAGAGCCGGTGGCACATGAATTTTGTCGGCATAGATTTGACACTTGTGGCACTTCTTGGCGAACTTGTAACAATCAGATTCCATCGTTATCCAATAATAACTTGCTCTCAGGATTTTCTTTGCCATAGCATGTCCGTTAACGTGGGTACCAAAAGATCCTTCATGAATTTCGGTCATTAATGTATTCGCTTCTCGCTTATCAACACATCTCAGCAAGACCATGTCGAAGTTCCTCTTGTAAAGCACATTATTGTTCAAGAAAAAGTTGCCAGCTAATCTTCTCAAAGTTTTCTTATCTTTGTTAGATGCCCCAGGCGGGTATTCTTGCTTCTGGAGAAACAACTCGATATCGTAATACCACGGTTTTTCATCAATAACTTCTTCCACTGAGAACACATAAGCTGGCCTGTCAAGGCGCATAACATCAATCTTAGGGCAATCGTTCTAGCGGTTCACCACAATCATAGAAGCCAGAGTTGCCAATGCATCTGCCATCCTATTCTCGGTACGAGGGATGTGGTGGAACTCGACTTTGTTGAAGAACGGAAGTAGTCTTCTTGCATAATCTCTGTACGGAACCAAATTGTCTTGTTGGGTCACCCATTCTCCTGTAATTTGGTATATCACTACAGCAGAATCACCATACACGTCTAAATTCTTGATTCTTAAATCCATTGCCTCTTCCAGGCCCATGATACATGCTTCATATTCGGCTTCATTATTTGTACATGGAAAAGTCAATCTTGAAGTGAAAGGGATGTGAGATCCATGAGGAGTCACAATAATTGCCCCAACCCCTTTACCGTAGCTATTGACAGCACCGTCAAAAATCAAACCCCACTGAGAATCCGGTTCAGGCCCTTCATCTGGCAAGGGTTCTTCACAATCCTTCATTTTCAAATACATCACGTTCTCATCAGGGAAATCATCCTCCACAGACTGATGGTCTTCAATGGGCTGGTGAGCTAGGTGATCCGCTAAAACACTTCCTTTAATTGCCTTTTGAGTGTGATATTCGATATCGTATTCGGATAACAGCATCTGCCATCTGGCAATCCTTCCCATCAGGGCTGGTTTCTCAAAAATGTACTTAATGGGATCCATCTTAGAGATCAGCCAGGTGGTATGATTTAGCATGTATTGGCGCAACCGTCGAGCAGCCCATGCTAAGGCGCAACAAGTTTTCTCTAACATTGAATATCTAGATTCACAGTCGGTGAACTTTTTGCTGAGGTAATAAATGGCATGCTCCTGCTTCCCGGATTCGTCTTGTTGACCGAGCACACATCCCATAGAATCTTCTAAAACTGTCAGATACATGATCAAAGGTCTGCCCCTAACCGGAGGAATCAGAATAGGAGGCTCCAGGAGATACTCTTTAATACTATCAAATGCTTTCTGACATTGTTCAGTCCACACATAACCTTGTTCTTTTCTGAGAAGTTTGAAAATGGGTCCACAAGTAGCGGTCATATTAGAGATGAATCGAGAGATGTAGTTCAAACGCCCCAGGAACCCTCTGACCTGTTTTTCCGTAGTCGGAGCCGGCATTTCTCGTATGGCTTTAACTTTACCTGGGTCCACTTCGATTCCCTTTTGGCTAACAACGAAACCTAGCAGTTTTCCTGAGCGGACACCAAATGTGCACTTGTTAGGATTCAAACGTAGCTGATACTTCCTCAAACGCCGAAACAATTTTAACAGGTGTTCGACATGGTCTTCTTCGGTCTTGGACTTGGCTATCATGTCGTCTACATAAACTTCAATTTCTTTATGCATCATATCATGGAAAAGAGTAGTCATAGCCCTTTGATACGTTACGCCAGCATTCTTCAAACCGAACGGTATAACTCTGTAACAAAACGTGCCCCAGGGTGTGATGAATGATGTCTTCTCCATGTCTTCGGGAGCCATCTTGATTTGATTGTAACCTGAAAATCCGTCCATAAAAGAGAAGACCTTATACCTTGCGGTGCTGTCCACCAACACGTCAATATGAGGTAATGGAAAATCATCCTTCGGACTTGCTTTGTTCAAATCTCTGTAGTCAACACACATTCGAACTTTACCATCCTTCTTCGGCACAGGCACAATATTGGCTAACCACTGCAGATACTTAGAGGTAACGAGAAAACCCGCATCAATCTGCTTTTGTACCTCTTCTTTAATCTTCAAGGCCATATCAGGGCGAGTCCTTCTGAGCTTTTGTTTGACCGGCGGACATTCTGGCTTCAAAGGTATACGGTGCTCCACTATAGCAGTGTCAAGACCAGGCATATCTTGGTATGACCATGCGAACACATCAACATATTCCTTGAGTAATTCAATCAACCTTGCTTTCACATCAGTCACAAGCGAAGCTCCAATCTTCACCTCTTTACGGAGTTCCTTTGTACCCAAGTTAATAAGCTCCAACGGTTCTTCGTGAGGCTGAATAGCTTTGCCTTCATTCTCGAGTAGACGGGTTATTTCCTCAGGGATCTCTTCTTCCTCTTCTTCGGCTTCGAACACAGGAAACTCAAAGTTTGGAGAAGGCATTGGATCATTGTTTTCGATGTTCAGTTCGTGCAATAGTCTGCACATGTGATGTGATTTCATTTTAGATATCAAGTAGATGACAGTGCGTGCGAACGTGCACAGTGATTTTAAGAAAAAAAATTATGATTACCACTTTCTTTAGAGTAATAAAAAATGGGAACAAAAAAAATAGGAATGCAAAACGATAACTTTATTGATGATAATGATTTCAAATAGAAGCCCTAACACAAAATCACCTTTGCCTTGGGCAGAGCAAAGGGAGTTATTTATAGTAGAGCCCACACACAAATGTCATCGCCTTGGGCAGAGCGAATATACTAAAACAAACAACAAAACAATTACTTTGATAATGGGATCACAATAGGAATGTTGACAGCACTCCAATTTTGGGCCATTGCCCCATGCATCACGAAATTAGGCTGATCTTCGGCAGACTCATCTTCAAGGATGGCACTGGCTTCATACTCGGGTCCTTGGTCTCTTGGTGGAGGAGGAAAGAGAGGAATGATGGCATCTTCAGAGTCTTCCTCCACAATATTTACCCTTGGTGAATGGATGGTCCCTCCGCTGTGAAACACATTCTTGATGGGGAGAATAACCATATTTCCTGTAGGGGTCTTCTCAGAATTGTTACCTTTGAAACCCAAACCTTTCTTGTTCTTATTTTCGGGCAACTCCAATACCTGCCCCCACTTCCCTTGAGAGCCACTTTCCACAACTCGTTGTGCGTCCTTAAAAGATGCCATGGAAACTCCATTGTCCTTAACAATCGATAGAGCTTGAAATGGGGTTCCTACCTCCTCTTCCGCATCAACGTAGGAAAAGGAAGAAAGATGGCTTACCACCAAAGCCCTTTCCTCGCAAACTGTGACTAACTGTCCATCGCATACATATTTCAGTTTCTGGTGGAGTGTAGATGTGACAGCTCCCACATCATGTATCCATGGTCTGCCTAATAAGCAACTGTAGGAGGCATGAATGTCCATGACCTGGAATGGAACCTGAAAAACACTGAGCCCGATAGTCATGGGCAAATCCACTTCTCCAATCACGGTTTTCCTCGAACCGTCAAAAGCTTTGACAACAACACCACTTGGCCTCATGGGTGGTCCCTGATAAGTCAGTCTTGCGAGGGTTGTTTTTGGCATCACGTTCAATGAAGAACCAGTATCAACCAAAACTCCGGATATCATGTCATTCATGCAGTTTATGGAAATGTGCAGAGCTAAGTTATGTTTCCTTCCTTCTTCGGGTAACTCTTCTTCGCAGAATCCCAGATTGTTGCATGCAGTAATGTTACCCACTATTCCACTAAATTGTTCCATAGTCGTGTCGTGGTTGATGTATGCCTGCTCGAGTACTCCTTGTAACGCCTGCCTATGGGCCTCAGAATTCATCAACAGTTGTAGCACAGATATTTTGGATGGCGTCTGCAGCAACTGATCCACCACCTTGTATTCACTTCTTTTGATCATTTTCAGGATCTCATCTGATTTGTCTACAGAATCATACTTACCGGATTGCCCCAGGATTGCATTCTTCACAACTGGTTATTCAGAAGGAACCTCCTTAGCTGGTGCAGTGTAAACTCGACCACTTCTCGTAATCCGACTAACATCGGCGATATTGACTACAGATGACGGATTAGACAAAGGCACCTCCTTACCATTTTCAAGCATAGTGGCGTTATATCTGTAGGGAATAGCCTTGCTGGAAGTGTAAGGAATTGGACCAGGTACATTAATAACTAGAGGAGTTGTAGCAGTCTTCTGGCTGTCATAAGCGAACTCAATTCGTTCCAGCTCTTTGATATGGGGAATTATTACAAATGCTTCTTCAATTTCTTCTGCGGAACATTCTTGGATCATGTTTACATTGGCAGCCCCGTGTGGTGGTAGGGGATTACTCTGCACATTCGGGTTCGAATCCTTGAAAGTTATAACTCCGCTCTTGACCAATCTTTGAACATCGGCTTTCATTCCATAACAATTCTCAATATTATGGCCCGGCGCCCCCTGATGATAGGGACAAAACTGATCTCCTCTATACCAATAAGGAGGGTCCTTGGGCACTGCTGGCGGTGGCTTAGTCCGGATATGGCCCTTTTCCAACAATGCTGGAAAAAGTTTTGCATAGGACGTAGGAATTGGATCAAAATTTGGCTTTCTCACCATACGATTTGGGCTGTTGAATGGCTGTCGGGTTTGCTGAGAAGGCGGCTGATTTTGCTGACGGTATTGCTGTGGCGAAGCAGATGGAGTTTGAGATGGTGGTTGGTAAGGTTGTGCAAACGGTGGTTGGTAAGTTGGAGCATTAATAACTGGGGTCACAGCAGCGACATGCGGGCGCTGCTGATACCTTCCTTTCGTCCGTCCTTGGTGTACAACACTTACTTCTTGTTCTTTCTTTTTCCCAAAAGTACTTCCATACTTCTTGGCATTGCTGGAAGTGCTTCCCTCTCTTACCAATATTCCTTCACGAACGCCCTCCTCCAAACGCATTCCCATGTTCACCATCTCGGTAAAGTCATTAGGGGCGCTGGCTACCATTCTTTCATAGAAAAATGGGCTCAGTGTCTTCAGGAAAATTCTAGTCATCTCCTTTTCCTCCAGAGATGGAGTAACTTGAGCGGCAAGTTCACGCCAGCGCTGGGCGTACTCCTTAAAACCTTCTCTTTCTTTCTGGGACATAGCTCTCAACTGGTCTCTATCTGGTGCCATATCGACATTATACTTGTACTGCTTGATAAAAAGCTCACAGAGATCATTAAAGCTGCGGACCTTTGAACTATCTAACCCCATGTACCACTTAAGGGCTGCACCAGTCAAACTGTCCTGGAAGAAGTGTATCAATAGGGGATCGTCGTCTTGATGAGCCGACATTTTCCGGGCATACATAATTATGTGACTGTGTGGGCAAGAGTTCCCTTTATACTTCTCCAAATCAGGGAGTTTGAATTTTGGAGGAATCTTGACATTGGGAACCAAGCACAGCTCAGAGGTGCTCTTCCCGAACAACTCTTTTCCACGAAGGGCCTTGATTTCTTTCCTCATTTCAAGGAACTGATCTTGGAAACCATCCATTCGTTCTTCCATTCCGGAATTCTCACTAAAGTCAGCATGAAACACAGGTTCTTCCAGATGAAACGGAGTAGCATTTACCACGGGTGGTGGCGTAGTCATCACAGCAGTTGTAGCAACAACTTGAGACACAGTCGGGTGATATCCAGCTGGAGTAAAGTTGGGAGGCATACCCCACGGATAACCAGGAATTTCATTTGTAGTGGGCACCACTGGGATCGGTGCTGATATTGTCTCAGAGGTAACAGTGCTGTGTGATGGCCGATTCTGAGCAGCCATCAAAGCTTCCATCATTCCGTTGATCTTTTCTAGACTTTCTTTCAATGTTGAAACCTCCTCCCGGAGTGCTCTGTTTTCCTGTTCGAGTTGATCCATCCTTTTCTTGAGATTGGCTCGAGTATTGTATCGGGGCTTCAGCTTGTCTTTCTCTTAACAACAACTGGTAAGGAGAAACACGGGTGAGGACTCGGAACACAAAAGAATGCGGATGTAAATGCTAATGATGCGTATGATGCAGCATGATGCAACATTCACTTCAAGGAACTCGAAAGCGCAATTAAATATCGTAATTGGAAACTTTTTCATTGAAATTTTAAAGCTTTTGTTACAAACGGTACACCCTCAGGGATTTTAGTACAATAAACAACAGAATACAACAAAGAGGAACTAGGGCTTCGATCCGCTGGATGATGCTCCCTTTTCTTCGCTGAGTTCTTCCATCAACTTGTCAATCCTTTCCTGCAATGTGTACTTGTCCAGTGTCAGTTTCTCCACTTCTGCTTTCAACCTTGAAATTTCATCTGGTTCCACTACAAGAGGCTTGGGCCGAGGGTACGGCATTGTCAGAGTGAGGGCCCGCTTGCGTGACCACTCCAAGCAAGATTCTGTAACTGTGCAGTCAGGGTTTGTTACTGCAGTCATTCCTTCTCTATTGATTTGACGCCAAGCAAATAGGATCTGCATCCTCAGCTGGAGGTCTTCTCCTTCATAGAGAAAAATTCTTTTCAGGTTCTCCGGGTCGGGTATCTCATTCATTGGATGTCCAAGCTGGCGGCGGGCGAGAACAGGGTTGTAACTGGTGCACCCTTTCGTGCCAAGAAGAGGCACATTGGAAAAATCTCCGCAACTGTGAATCATGGGAATTCCTCCGTATATCGGATCATGCCAAACGATGTCCGAATGAGTGAGAGCCATGAGTTTAACGGGCCATTCAGAGCCATCCCTCACATCCCAGAAGGCCGGGGTCTTTGGTAGGTGTGAAATAAACCACCTATAGAGGATAGCAGTACAACACACAATCTGACCTTTTCCTTTCAGGATCTTTGACTGAATCGAGTGGTATGCATCGGCGAACAGTGTAGGGACAGGATTCTTGAGCATGAAAATCCTGATAGCATGAACATCAACGAAATTCTCAACATTTGGAAACAAGAATAGACCATAAGCCAGTAACGCGAAAAGATTCTCGAAAGCCCTAGTTTTACCTCTGTCGGCGAACTCCCGAGCTTTCTCGAATAAGAATTGAGCAGGTAGACCGTCGATTCCTCCTCTGAACATCATGTGGGTCTGGATTTCCAACAGCTTGATGCGGGTCACTCTCGCGATGTCTTCCTGACTGGGTCTTCCTTCTCCACCGTAGAACGGGGGTGAATCTTTGACGGGGATTCCCAATAGAGCAGAATACTCTTCTAAGGTGGGCATCAACTGGAAATCTTGAAAGATGAAGCAGTGGTAGATCACATGGTAGAGTTGAACCAATGTCTCTAATAAACCCTCAGCTACTTGTACCTGTAATAAAGAAAGAATATGCCCGTGTTTTGTGGCGAAGGCATCTGGATCCCTTATCCGACCTCCTAGTTCCCTCAACTGTTCCACATCAAAAACCCTAAAGGGGTATGGTACCGTTCCTTTCCTTCCATGATCCATTTTGCAATATCTAAAAACAGCAAACTTTGAGTTCTTTGAAGTGAATGAGAATGAGAATGCAAATGCAATGAGATGCAAAAGTTCGTGGAATTTGAGTATTTATAATCGTCGTAGAATACCAACGGACATGATTTCATTAATCATACAAAATTTGTTACAAGTGAAAGAAACGGGAATTAAAAAATCGTAAGGAAAACATTACAACCGTTGATATTCTTACAAGAGTTTTTAACAATAATTAAATAAAGGCTAATAAAAAGCCTAAGGAGATTCCCCCAATAATCTTAGCTTGTACTTCTTAATCTCTTCTTCCATTCGGGACTTCTCGAGAACCAGCTCATCTATTATCGCTTCCCATGAAGTAGACTCAGGGTTTGAGGGACTCGGGTCTTCTTGTGACTTCCTCCTTTTGCAAGAGAGAACTTCCTCACTTTTTGCCTCTAGTTGTCTTTGAAGCGCTTCATTCTCTTCCACAAGCACCTCACACTTATCCTTCCAAGCAGTCCCTATCTGCTGAGCTTTCCTTAAGGCGATCTTTAATTCCTCCGTCTCAGATGCAAAGATGAAGACAAGTTCTTCGTTCAAGACCATAGGCTCTTGGCGATCATAGGGCATCCTTAGCTCAATAGCCCTTCTTCTGACCCATTGTAGGTAGGGGTCCATGGAGACACAGTTATGCTTCCCCAAAGTATTCCTATCTTTCTTGTGTTTGTCCCTCCAGGCTTCTAAAATCCTGCTCCTCAATTCCTCATGCTTTTCGTAATCCTTGGAGAAAAATCCTTCTGTATGAATACCAAGAGGCTTGACCTTCAAAGGGTAACCGAACTGTCTGCGAGCTAAGACTGGATTGTAACTGGTTATTCCTTGTATGCCAAGGAGAGGCACATTCCCGAACTTTCCACAGCTATCAATGATCACAACATCCTCGTACCTATAAGGGTTATACCAATCAACGTCAGAATGGGTAAGGGCCATGATCTTCTTAGACCACCATCCCTTTTTAAGGTCCCAGAAAATGTTAGCCTTGGGTAAGTGCGAAGTAAACCACTTGTACAATAAGGGTACACAGCAGGTGATTTGTGCTCCTTTGGCATGCTTCGAATGTATGGCATGATAGGCTTCAGCTAACAAAGTAGGGACAGGGTTCCTCTTCATGAATATCTTGATAACATTGAGGTCCACATAGTCCTTGAGATTGGGGAACAGAAAGGTACCATAAATCATTAAAGCATATATAGCCTCAAAGGCAGCCATGTCAGAACGTCTGGCATAATGATAAGCTTTCTCCATCAGAAATTTCATAGGCAAAACAGAAATTCCTCCTTTGGTAGTCATATTCCCTCGGATGTCCGCTAACTCCAAATGTGTCGCCTTAGCAATCTCTTGTTCCTTAGGGTCCTTACCAAAAATGGGAAAAGGAGACTTATCCAAAATAGGTATCTCAGTCAGACATGCATATTCCTCAAGAGTAGGCACCAGTTGGTAATCAGGGAATGTGAAGCAATGATATACCGGGTCATAAAACTGGAGTAGGGTGGAGAGAAGCCCTTGATCAACCTTCACCTTCAACAAAAACAAAAGCGCCCCATATCTACGCTCGAATCCTTTTGGATCAACCAACAGGGTCTCTAACCTCCTTAGGTCACTTGTGTCAAAACTCTTGTAAGTATACTTCACGGTGTTCCTTCTTTCATTGTCCATGGTACCCTACGACGTAAATAAAAGACTCAGACTCCACGAACTTGAACGAAAATGATGCTTATGTATGCATGTATGCACAAACACACAAACAAAAGGGCACACAAACAAGCAAACAAAAAGTCCTAGGTTCAAAGGAGCATGAGTGGAGTCAAGGTCTACCCATCCCATAGGGTGGTGTGGTTTCAGAATGTACCTGCCAAACGGGTTCTAAGAGTTCCCAGAGTCTACGATCCATCTTTCGGATATTATCGACTTCCCAAATTACTCGGTTAGTCAATAATATTCTCAAGAGAATCTCGTCTGAGTGTAGTATCGCGTGACAACTATTTGGAAATGAACTCCCGCATAGTCACCGCACTACGTCCTAAAAGGCCAAGTTGGGTTAAAGGTGCTACGACCCTCAGTCTTAAAGGTCCTTGGTCGAAGTTAATACCGTTTTCACGAATGTACTCGTTCAAACAATATTAAGTTCAAAAGAATCTAAACTGAGCGATGATTTTTTCAATTCGACTTTTCAGGAATCGACTCCGTCAAAGTACCCTTGACCATATCATCTCCTATAATTATACTCATGTCCAGGTCTAGGACTCCTCACCACTCAAAGTGACAACCCAAGCAAGCATAACAAATACAAAAATATAACAAATAACATGTTTAAACAAGTTAGGGGGAACCCTCTTATGAGAAGCGTCCCCAGTGAAGTCGCCATTTCTGTCGCGGTGAAAATTGGATACCATAGTTATTGGTTAACTAGGATCGTATTTTTAATGTCACCACCGGTCTTTGATTTTATCCAAAGGAAGGGAGAAAAACTGAATTCCCACAATGCAATGCAAATGCACTAAGATTCTAAGTTCGGGGGTTGGTTATACCTAGGGAAGGTGTTAGCATCATAGATATCTGTAGTACTCTACAGGAACCTCTTGATTCATCTATGTTATCTGTTATTTGTCTTGCTAAGGGTTTAAGGGTAGGTGATTTACAATTTTTATTCCTAAGTGTGCTCGACAAGATATCGCATCTTATGCCTACATATCCTGTCAGGAGGGAATCAGAGCATTTGTAGTTCTTCTTCTACTGATCTATTGACTATGGTCAATATTCAGAGGGGAAATGAGTACAAGCCCATTGTAGAGTTTAAGAACTCTCTAGATCTAGTTGTAATGGACCTATGTTGAAGTTTAGTCAGTAGGGAGGTGATAAATTCATTATGATGAATATCACTAAGAGTTTAAGAACTCTCTCCTAAGGCTAGTTGTGATTTCTATGGCTCTGATGAGGCCAAGAAACAAAGTTTCTTCCTAAGAGGTTACTTAGGTTCAGATGGGGGTCATGTCTTATCTTAAGGTGACGATTATGAATGCAAATGATATGCACCATACACAATGACATGGTCATCATGCATGGGATTTTCCTTTGGATATTAATGCGATTAGGCTATGTTGTTTAGGCGATGGTGCTAGCAAGTGATGCTAGACTTGTGTCTGGTGACCAAAAGGTTGAATGCGACGCCCGAAGGCAATCGACTTACATGGGTAGAAAATGGGCTCGACGTTGGATCGAGAATTTTTATGAGTTTGAAAAGGTTCGGACAGTAGTAAATAAACATACAGATAGAAGTAAGATATGATAAACATATACATGATAAAATGACAAGGTAAGGCATAATATAAGTTACAACATTGATATGAGATAATATGATGGAAGTTACATAAGCATGAAGATGGCAATATGTTTCATGATAAAGTATGGATAAGATGAATATGCTTCAAGTAGAATGATTAAGAATGATATCAATATGTTTAAATCTTTATGAAGACAAACATGTAGAGTGATAATTAAGAATGAAAATCAATATGCTTAAATCTTTAGGAAGACAAACATATAGAATGATATTAAAGATGACAATTTAGAAGAATGATATTCCTGTAAAAACCAAACATATGGCCAACCAACATGGATATATTAACTTAAGAATTAAACAAGGATGCTTAAAAATGACATTGATAATTAGACCAAGAATTGACAACACAATAGAAATTAGCAACTAACACACAATTAGGTAATTAAAAATTGGCTACACATGGATAATTAACATTTAGAAATCAAACATCTAACCATGCAAATTGACAAATCTCAAAATTAAGGCACACAATTGATAATTTAAAGTTAACGACATAATTTGAAAATAACAATTAACATCTCAATTAGAATTAACAATACCATTCAAAATGCAATTGATAATTAGAGTCAAAAGCTACTAGAACAATTAACAATAAAAATATAATTAACAATTAGAAAACATAACACATATTAATTAATGATAAAATAAATAATTGAGGGACAAATTATAAAATAAAAATATTTTTTAGAGTTTTTTGGATTAAGCAAAATAAATAAAAGGTTTTAAAAAGAAAAGATTTAGAAGTTAGAAAAATTTGAAACAAAAACGCAGGGGGTGTATTCGTGATTTTGGTTTAGTTAAGAAATAAAAGGAAATGAATTGGGCCTAAATGGTGGGGGTGTGGATAGTGAGATGGGGCGCAAGGCCCAGGTGAGAAATGGAGGAAGGGCAAGGTGAAGCAAAAAAAGAGAATTGACCAAAAGGTTGATCACTACGGATCGAACCCAGGACATTTCGGTGCAAGGTGAAAGGCAAGGTGTATGGTGAACCGTTGGGACGACAGTACATCCAATATATAATACACATCCATTAAGATATAAGCCAAATTGAGACATGGAAATGATATAAGAACATGTGCGTGCAGTGGTGACATATGGTAGTGTGGGCAATAGCGGTACGTGATACATAAGATGGGGTGTTAATGCACTTCAGACAAAACAATGATCAACCAACTAATTAGCATGGCGTATGGAAAAATGAAAAGAGACATACAACATCAAAACATGCTATCGTGTTCAACTTATAACATCAACACAAATAATCAACTTCAATCTATCCTAACTCAACCAAAACCCAACCAATGAACACGAAATAAAAACTAGCACGAAGCATCTTCCAAGTAGAATATGATGCGATTGTTAGCTGAACAAGATGATGGTTAGAACATGAAAAAAAAATAGAGTAAACCAAGCATTCCAAACAAAAAGGTTTGAGCAAAAGGGAGATACTTTCTGTTTCAAACGCCAACCAAAACATGCTAAAATGCTTCCAACACAACCATTCATATCACTTAGATCAACGGCAACTTTAAAAACGACACAAAACAAATATTTAAACTCTGCTACACATCACAAAATAGCAATGGATGTGAAGAAGTACTGAAAAACAATGCACACTTCAATCATAAAAGTGTAGGTGATTTGCAAATGCAAGCACTCACTGACGCCGTACGAACACCATGTATTATAACTAACAATAGAGACGAGCAGAGCACACGTAAACAGCACGACAATTGCACTTATATAAACAATATCACGCAAATGTACAAAGAAATGGCATGTTTCAGCAATTTGTGCAAAAACGAACAAGTATTATGTTACACTAAATGTCGCATGTATACACAAAAGGCACAATATGATAGCACATAAGAGATATACATAATTACAAATAGACGCCACACGATAATGGAGAGGTTGTACAAGAATCACTGCACATTATTCACTTCGAGTAAGAGACGTTTATACAAAGTAACAACAAGTGCAATCTATACGAACATTACGCATAAGATCACAAACACACACAGACGAGTCACCTACAATGCATCAGACTTAGACCGTATGCAAATAGTATGAATACGACGCAATTTTTTGACAACAACATATAGATTCAAAAGCATAGAGCTAAATGCATAATACACAAAGCACATAACTTATGAGACATCGAACAGTCATAATGCAAGATTATCAACTAACATCACGACACCACACACGCTCAAACAAGGACTGTACAACAATCATGGATGGTACAAACAATTATGTTAATAACGCATTACAAAGCATTTGCTATTTCATGAATAAGATTTATTTCATGTTTTACTTATCACAGCAATCTAGCACGCAACTACATAAACTAACAATCACACGCAACAACAAGCACTACACACGAACATCAAGAACAACATATGGTCAAAAATAATTTGGACAATTCAGAATGGAAAACTAAACATGATAAGCATTAAAGTAGGAGGTTAAGAAGCTTACCTGGTTTCCAAGACAAGTAGCAAAGACTTCTTCACCCTCCCAGCTGGCTCGTGCTCTAAAGAAAATGAAAATTTTTAGAGATTTTAGTGTTGTTGTTTGATTGTGTACCGTGATCATTTTGAATGGGAGCACGACTCTTTTTATAGGTGAGTTGGTGCATTGCTGTCTTGGATGCAGTAAAAGCATGCCCTCTGTAGGATACTATCATTCTTGAGCCAAGTGAAAGCTGGCCATGCAGCTTATCTCTGCCGTGAGTCAGAAAAGGAAATTTTTGGGAACACATGAATGCTATGGTGTAGGTTTTTCTTGTCTTGCACGGGTTATGGAAGTTTAGCAAGCCTTTAGGATAAAGTGGAGTTGGGAAAGGATTGGTAGCTCTGCAGAGAGGATAAGATTTGAAATCCAAAATTGATATGTTCTTGGTTCAAAATAGAATTCGTATGGCCATGTTCCTCTCATGATATCTCCTAACTTAATGATCCAATTTTCATGCTCTTGAGTTTAAATGAAAGTTCTTGGATAATATTACAAGTTTGATGTTGGAAAGTAATTAAAATGAGGCTTTTAACAATAAGAAAATGGGCCATAAAGTCGTGCACATGAGAAAACGAAAAAGGACTTAGAAAAATTTCTAAGTTATTGAGTTTTGACATTTTAGGTACCTAACTTTAGAACACCATAACTTGAGTTTGGCTTATCCTATTGGGATGTTCCACATATGGTTGGAAAGCTCTTAACAAGATCTACAACTTTCATTTGGGACTCAAATCTTAAATCCAAGTAGAAATGGGCGAAAAATGAGGTCAAAGTTGGAGAAAAAAGTGGAGGAAAGTGCTGAAATATTTTCTAAGTGTTTGGCCAAAATGTCTTGTAAGTTTCATAACTCAAAATCTAAGCATTTTTAGACAAAAAGTCATATGGAATGAATTAAAGGTCTTGATGAGAGCTTTCCAATGAGCTTTGAGTCGTTTAATTTGAGTGCACGGTTTAGGAGTTATGGTTATTCCAAATCGGGCTATTAGGGGAAAAATGTCATATACGAAGTCTTTCGCGACCAAAACCCTACTTATCTTGCAAGAAACCTCACGAAACTTTATATGGATGCTTTGGATACTTCATGAGACAATATATGATGATTAGAACCATTAACACTTCATTTGATCCAAGGTCTCAGAAGGTTAGGGTTTCAGTCAAATCCTAATTCTGACTGTGAATGCACTGAGGCTAAATCTTGCAAGTTCGCTTCTTCCTTCCCATCTAAAGGCCTTAGGAGACTCTTGAGGATGTTAACAAACTAAGGGAATCAATAATTAGGGTTTAGGAGATCGTCTTGATGAAGAATCAAAGTTGTTGGCTGATAAGCGTCACAGGAACCCTAATTTTGAAGTATTGTGGGATTGAGGCTCAAATTCTTCCTGTTGAGGATCAATGAAGCATGGATTCTTGTTGAGTGGAGTCTCTTGAACATAAATGACCTCAAGTGGTAGGTGGACCACATAAATCCTGACTTGCTAGAGTCAATTTCTCAATGATTTCTCCAAGGCAAAAACCCTAATCCCAAAATTCTTGCACCGGAGGTCTTTCGTTGATTTGACTTGCTTCAAAACAGCTTGTGGAGCTTTATGATGATATGTGAACCTAATTTGATCACAAATAAACAAACTACGAGATATGGGTTAGCTCAACCAATGCAGAGATGCTTGACCTAAGATGCACAAATGAAGATGACATCTTAGGGTCAAAAATTAGGGTGCGACAGTTACCCTTTCACATGGACTAATGGTCGACAAAGAGAGAACAACATTAAATGTAGATTGGATCGAGCTGTTGCCTATTCTGATTTTCTTCAATGGTTCCCCCACGCAAAAGTCACCCACCTCTCAAGAAGTGGTTCTGATCATGCAGCTCTTAGGATCAATCTTGATGCTGACCTTGGTGATGTTAAGAAGAAACATGTTTTTCTTTTCAGGTTTGAATAAATATGGGAAAAAGATGCTAGATGTGAAAGCTTGGTGCGTCAACCGTGGAATGGCAATGGGGCTCAAGGCTATCAAAATTTTTGTGCAATGAAGGGCCTTGATGATCACTTCAAAGAGTACATGAATGGGTTTATTTCTAAGGAGATGGGTCATATTGAAAAACTTCTGGATGATGTTGCTTGATGGTCCAACACTGCTTCTGATATGGCGTTCTACAAGGCTTTGGAGTCTCAACATAGCAATCTCCTTCATATTGATGAGGTTATTCGGCGTCAAAGGAGCAGAGCCTTATGGCTCAACCATGGAGATCTCAACTCAAAATTTTTCCATGGGAAGGCGGAGCAATATAGGAAAACAAACTCCATCAAAAGAATCAAGGGCACAAATGGTGTTTGGTGGAAAGGTCATGAAAACTGTGAGAGGATTTTGAGGAACTACTTTATTGACATTTTCACCTCCTCTAATCATTCAAACATCCAAGAAACTTGTGAGGTGTTGCGTGGAAAATTTAAACCGGAGCATATCAACTAGTGTGAAGATCATTTCTCTGCCGAGGAGGTTAAAAAGGCTCTCTTTCAGATACACCCCCTTAAAGATCCTGGCCCTGACGGCCTCCTTGCGATGTTCTTTCAGAAATTCTGGCACATTGTTGGACCTGAGCTGATAAACTTGGTGCTTGACATCCTGAACAACAATGGTGACCCTAGGCCTCTAAACAACACCTTCATTGACTTAATCCCCAAATACAAAACCCCTATTCTCTAAAGGACCTTCGCCCTATCATCTTGTGTAATGTGACCATGAAAATGGTCACCAAAACCATTGCTAATATATTGAAAAAGATCCTTCCTAATGTGATTGATGAGGAGCAAAGTGCCTTCATTCAAGGCAGGCTGATCACAGATAATGCACTGATTGTAATGGAAGGATTCCACAGGTTAAAGAATAAAAGAAATGGGAAGAAATGTGTTATGGCTTTAAAGCTTGATATGCCAAAAGATTTTGATAGAATTGAGTGGGATTTTGTGGTCACTACTCTGAAAACCATGGGCCTTCCTGATAGTTTGGTTGTCACAATCTTCAAATGTATTTCGACAGTTTCTTATCAGGTGCTTCTCAATGGCCAACCGGGTAGGATTATATACCTCAAGCGTGGTTTACGTCAAGGGCATGCCATGTCCCCTTATCTTTTCATAATGTGTACTGATGTTTTTTCAAGATTGATCAAGCAGGAAATCACGCAGAAAAAGCTCCATTGCATTCAAATTGCGAGGACTGCCCCAATTATCTTACACCTCTTTTTTTGCCGATGATAGCTTATTATTTGCTAGGGCAAACCATGAAGAGGTTGACTGCATTCTTAATGTCAACCAGGATGCTTCAGGACAGTTGGTCAACTTCGACAAGTCTGAGGTTTCCTTCAGCCATAATGTTCATGATGAGCTTCGTGACTCGCTCAACAACAGGTTGGGAATGAAAGGAGGTGGAAGTCAAGTCCGTTACCTTGGCCTACCCGCTATCCTTGGAAGATCAAAGAAGGAGATCTTTTTGTTAGTTATTGAAAAAGTGTGGAAAAAGATCAAGGGGGTGGAAAGAGATATTTATGTCAAGGGCAGGAAAGGAAGTACTTATCAAGGCCTTAGCTCAAGCCATTCTGAACTACATAATAAGCTACTACAAAATGCCAAAAAGTGTCTACCACGAGATTGAGAGTATGCTTGCCAAATTTTCGTGGGGGTCGAAAGTTGGAAAGAACAAGATTCATTGGTTAAGCCGGGACAAGCTTGCACGTGCTAAGAATGATGATGGTATTGGTTTTAGAGGGATAAGTGATATCAACACAAGTCTTCTGGGAAAGCACTTTTAGAGGCTCCTAACTGATGGAAACTCTTTGCTTGCCAGAATTCTCAAAGGTAGATATTTTCCTAGAACTTCTATTGAGAATGCTTCTGTGGGCTTTCAACCAAGCTATGCTTGGAGAAGTCTTCTAAGTGCTCGTGATGTGGTCCTGAAGGGTTCTAGATGGAGAATTGGGGACGGTGAGCAAGTCAAGATCTGGCACGACAACTGGCTTCCCCTTAATCCTGGTTTTAAGCTGCATAGCAATGGTACTGAGGCTGGACATGTTAGTAGAGTGTGTGACCTTATTGACAAAGACACCTTGTCTTGGAAAGCTGATTTGGTCAAGGACCTCTTTACTCCTTTGGATGCCAAGCAAATTCTCAGCATCCCCATTTCCTTCAGACAACCAATTGACATAAGAATCTGGCATTATGAAAAGGATGGTGTTTTTTCAGTTCGCTCTGCTTATCATCTTTTCCAGCATTCTAGACTTGTCCTGAGACCTGGCCCTTCGAGCACCTCTTCTTAAAAGCTCTGGAAGCTGATCTGGCACGTTCGTCTTCATCCCAGGATTCACAACTTCCTTTGGCGTCTTGCTCAAAACATCTTTCCCACCAAGGTTCGTCTCTCTTCCAAAGGTAGTGCTCTTGATACCTGTTGTTCTTTCTTCAGCCCTGCCCCTGAGACCTTGGACCACTTGTTCATGCACTACCCTTTCACACAAGCCACTCTATTCTGTTTACACCTGGGATACAAGATCCCCCCTCTTTTGGATGTGGTAGATTGACTTCTCAACATCCTGCAGCAAGTTGATATGTTTGGTGTGCAATCTCTTTGCTCGATCCTCTGGAAAGTTTGGGCTGCTAGAAATGACATGATCCACAAAAACAAACTGTAGGAGCCTTCCACTATTGTTCTTGATGCGCTGCAATGTGTGCTCGATTAGAACACAAATGCGCAGGCTGGTGGAGTTTCTGTCAACAGTAGCAGGGACCCTCTGTTGGACGATATCCCTAGTGGAACAAATATTCCCCACATTGATGCGGGTGTCTTTGAGGAGGGTTTTGTGCCGTTTGGTTGTGTTGTCAAGGATTATGACAAGAAGATCACCCTTTATGCGACCCAAAAGCTGCACATGGAGGTTGATTCTTGTACTGTTGAGTTACTGGCCATTCGATGGGCACTACAAGTTGCAAGGGACCTTAAATTTGATAGCATCCTTGTTTTTTATGACTCCAAGAACTCTGTTGACTGTATTAACTGTATTGTTAATTTTGCTACTCTTGAACATCTAGCCCATGATTGTAGGCTCCTTATGTCTGAATTTAGATTGTCATGTGTCTTTTCTTAGTAGAGATTTGCTCTTAGAGGCCCACCATATGGTTGGGATAGGGAAACTTGTTGGTGCTAAAACATGGTTTGGATTTATTCCTTACCTGAACTTGTATTCCTCCTCTTTTTCAGCTTTGTGCTAATTGAAGTTTTTCTTCCAGTAAAAAAAAAGAAAAAGAAGACCATGTATCTAATTGGTACTAATTCCTTAAGATTTTTGAGGGCCCATCACTCACTGTTAAATCATGAGCTTCATTGTTTTCCTTTTTATGGCGTCTGTAAGAAATATATGGTGATGTAATTCTAAAATATTAATGTAAAAATAAATTAGTAAATAGTTGTTGTTGATGGTTATTCTGGGTGTTATTGTCTTCAAAATCTAATAAATCGGAATGTGTGTTTAGTTGAATCAATATTAAAAAGGAGCTGCAATAAATAGAGCTTGAAGTTTTAAAAAGTTAACAATACTGTTCTGAAAAATACTTCCAGAGATATATTTTGGAATAAATTTATTCATAAAATTCGGGTTTGACTAAAAAACAAATGAAATGTGTGTCTTAAGAACATTTTTAAAAATTCACGTAGTGCTTAAGAAATATATAAGATCCATTAAAAAATTTTCAATTCTTACATGGAAGAGAATCTTCACCAAGTTTACTATGTTAACGTGACTAACATAGTTGAAAGTGTAAACCTAAAATTTGAGTCTCTCTTGCAAAAAATAAGAGTAGAACGGGCCTATGGTTATTGAATTTTTTAGGTTTAAAAATATAAAAAGTTATGTTAATGTGTATTCACTAAAATAAAAGAAAAATAAAATGGAATGGGACCAACATATTAGAGAGTATAGATTTAAGTTTTGGAGATTTCTTAACACACCACATAAGTTTTTTAGGCACCTTGTGTGCTTACAAAAATACCCTTCTGTTCCAGATGTGCAAATCCGGACGCACCTTTTTGTTAAATTTTTCAGTTTTTTCCGGATGTGCACATCCGGTAAAAGTTCGCATTTGCAAATACGAAATAAAACCAGATGCAGAATACCAAAAATCCAACAATGTTTCTCACTTTCATAACATAAAATCGGGATTACATTCAGAAATTCGGCATTACATCGACAGAAATTTAAATATTACAAGATCCATAGCCCGGTGGACGTTGGCACATCTCTAAGATGTCATCGACCGTTCTTCGGATTTTGACGGTCGCCTCGAACTCGAGCGAGAATCGTTCTTCGTAACCGAAAAAAGTTTGCCACATCGCTCTAACATCCTCTTGATTCTTGAGCTCAACAATGCTGTAAGCGACGTTCCCTTCGTTGTCAACCGAAGGTGAACGATACTCAAGCTTCGCAACCTTCCGTTTGTTTCGGTAAGGTAGGAGACGTTCGATGTCGTCAATGATCTCGCCGATGGAGGTGTCCCTCATTAGCTTAAACGTGCGACCGCGTGTTTTACCGTTGGTGTAAGAGACACTTGCGACATACCAACGGAACTTGATTTCATACAATTGAGACATTTTGAATTTGTGTGAAAGATATAAAATGAAACCCCTAATTTATAGAAAACTTAGGGTAAAGTAATTTCTGCCTAACTTCTTTTCGGATATACAGATACGGAAAAACCATATAAATATTGGTTCCGGATATATATATCCGGAACTTTCCCGTATCTGCAAATCAGAATATTTTACTGATACATTTTTCAATCAGAATTGACTATGTTATGCAACCAATTGCAATGCTTTCATTGGAATAAAATTCATAAGTGCATTAAACAGGCATATGAATAAAAATTCAATATATTTCACTTCAAAAATGTACATTTTGTCGTACGATTATACAAAAGAGTTAAAACAAAAGTCTCCGTCTAAATCTATCGGAGCTTGACCTTTGGACTTTTTCGCATTTGATGCCTTTTCAATTTCATTCAATCTATCGAATTCAACCATCATTTCAACAAAACTATCCGGCCACGACTCAGCAATTGCGGTTGCATGCATCGTCCATTGCGGTGATTTAGGTGGTATGGGGCATCCGGGTTTCAAGATAACTTGTACAAAATGTCTTGATTTCGCAAGCCATCCAATACACATCATGCGATCATTTGGATTGGACGGTGGTGCGGTGCGGAGTGGAAAAAAGGTTTCCAAAAAAACGTATCGCGTCAAGTCAATACACACCATATCGTACGCACATGTGATAAGATGACCCATCTCGGGGAAGCTCATCCATTTCGATACCGGGGCCGGACCACTCTACCACGGAACAAGTGACTCGTAAACCTTGTCGTATTTTTCTTTATTTTCATACAAATGCAAGTATGCTTCTTTATGCGTCTCCAACTCTAGGATAAGTTGATGATATCGTCGATATGCTTGTGCATAAAAACCGGCATCTCGTCGATAAAGGAAATTATAGGTGGAATCGGTGTCGGAAGCGGTGCATTCAGAGTCGGAACTCGTGGAATCGGTATCATAGCCGGTTTGGTAATGTGAGCTCCTTTCATGGCACTTTGTAGATATTTAGGAGTCGGTGAGTCCGGAAAGAGTTTGTCAACATGCTCACAATATGAAGGAGACCGAGTTGTCGAGTTGTCATTCGGTGTAGGCTTCAACTTCTTCGGAGCACCTTTTGTCTTAACCGGTTGAGACGACGGTATCATTGCGGTTGTTTCGGGAAAGGCAATCTTCCTCAATTCTTCTTTGATGTGTAGCTTCATGTTGTCATCGGCATTCGAAAATCTTGCTTGAATCACTTCTAATTCGGGGAAAATAGAGATTTCTGGTTTATCTCCTTCCTTGCAACCATCATCATCAAAACTAAGTCTCGTCCAATGAGGGAAAACTTCGTCAATTTGTATTGGCTCACCAAGTTTCAACTTTGTAGCAATAACACAAGCACACGGAAGACTGTAGGTTTTCACAATAGTGCAACCACACTTTGCGCTATCGGAACCTACCGTTTCGACTCGGTTGGCCTCGTGAAAAATATAGCCCAATCCCGCCCGAGACATGTTGCCGATCAATTGAGAGTAAAGAAAGTTACCTTTAAAACGATGTTCCAAAACCGTAATACTCCGACCAAATGTGGTTTGTATCTCGTTATGTTGGTTTTTAATCATGAGATCCACGGAGTCCCAATTGCGACATAAATCGCCCTTGCTATTACCCAAACAATTCTTCAAAGTAGCATGTGCCGACTCAACTCTATTGGTTGTTGTATTTCCAAGGTGTCAGACATTATCCGTCCACGCACATACTATCTTCTCCTTCACTTGATCAAGAATAATGCTTTCAACGTATTTCAACAACGCGGGGTACTTTTCGCACACTTTTCGGAATTTCATGACCGAATCAACATATAATTCTTTTGTGGAAGAATTTATAATACGATTCTATGCATCCATTATTTTTCTACAATGATACCGGCCTTAACCAATTTTCCATCTTCCGACTCTACTTGTTTCACACCCACCGCGGGTTTAACCCGACTTCTCACATTCTTTGTTATGTGAAATCGAGAAAGTAATGCATTAGAAGAAGGAAAGACCTTTGCAACCGCATTCATCAAAGCGGTATCGCGGTCCGTAACAATCGCTTTAGGCATTTGAACATGTTTCTTCAAAAGTGACCGACACGTCTCCAATGCCCATGTAAAATTGTCCTCTTTTTCGTACTCCAAAAATGCAAAACCAACGACATATGTCTTATCCGTAGACGTAACACCAACCATCTCAAATAATGGAAGTCGATACTTGTTCGTCTTGTAGGTACAATCGAGAATGAGCACTGTCGAGAACGTGTTGAACAACTTTACGAAATCCGGATGAGTCCAAAATATATCTCGGACCGTAACCCCATCATCGCGATATCTGTACCGAGACACGTAATTGTTAACATCCAACAATTTCAACAGTTGTTGCATCTCACTTCTATCTCTCCTAATTTCTTTGTTCGTTTGATACCAAATGTTATACACCTGCTTTATATTTGCTACATTGTCGGGTTCCTTCCGTTTCAACTTAGCAAGTATATTTTTTCGGTTGGACAAGATTCAAGGTCATGTCGGCAATACATGTCTTCTCTTCCGACTTGAGCCGACATACACTAGGATGACCTTGAAACTTTGAGCACAATTTGTGATTATGTATACCACAACGAACACTAAATCTCCATTTTTTGAAAGCTAAAATGTAACCACCAATCTTAAAAGGGCACTCACATTTTCTACTACCGGTGTTGTCTTTTTTTAACTTCCGTAGAGGAGCCTGATATTTACCGCTTCTTTCGCACCCCAAAATTACAAAAGCGTTTCTTCTTTCCGAACCATTATCCGATCTTCCGATATTCACACCGAAACCAAGGCCAATAGTCGTCCTACGAATATATGCGAGCATGCTATCACGATCATTAAACTCTTGCTTGTTATTAAAGTCACCGCCGACATCAACCGACTTTACGATAATCCTTTCAACTTTCGGAAAAATCAGCGAAACTAATTCTTTTGAGATGTTATCGGGGTGCACCATATCTATTTATAAACAATAATAGAACAATAAATAAATAAATAAATAAATAAATATATATATATATATATATATATATATATATATATATATATATATATATATATATATATATATATATATATATATATATATATAAAACTAAAACATATTAAAAATTGCTGAAAATTAAAATTAATAAGTTCCAGACATTTTTCTGGATGTGCATATCCGGACAAGTTCATGCTCAATACGTACCGGATTTACACATCCGGAAGCCGCGTAACTTGTTTTTCCAAAAAGTAGATTGATAATGTGAGAAATATAGTGGATGAAGTTGAATATTTACCTGAAATTCAATCTTCTCTTGCTCCCTTTGATTTGTTGCACCAAAAAGTTGGAGTTTTTAAGTGAGAAATGGTATTGATGAAGTAGGGTTTTTTGGGTTGGTGAGAGTGAGTGTGGAAGAAGAAAGGTTGAGAATGGGAAGGAGGGAGTGATCATGCAAGTTCAAATATATCAACAATTCTTCCGGATCTGCATATACGAAGACCTTCCGCATATACACATCCGGGACAAATATATTTTTTTTAACGCCATGGTGCGTCCTGAATTGCACATCCGGAATCAGGAGACATAAGTGAAATTTCGCACGGTGCTAAGAAACTTATGTGATGTATTAAGAAATTCTCTAAATTTTTCATCCGCTTTCCACTAAAATGCATGAAAAAGAACGTTTTCAATAAACCGGATCTAAATCCGAATCCGTTTTTCGGCCTATATTGTACAAAACTTTAATGTGATACCAGAACCAAATGAAGATTTGTCCAATATGAAATTTTGACCAATTCGACAACTTGTTAGCAATTTGATTTAATCATTAGAAACATATTTCTTTCCTTTGGGGATATTAGGCTGTACTGAAATTATTATTATTATTATTATTTTGTGTTTTAATTTTTTTAATTCTTTGAAAGAAAGTATTTAAGTTTTCATGGTGATTACAATCTCGACTTCAAAGGTAAAAATGAAGGAGATTGTTTATATTTGGAGATCAATTTATTTTAAGAGTAAGTTTTTTAAAATTATTTTAAATCATAATCTTTAAATTGAATATAATTTAATAATTATTTAACATTTTTATTTAATTAACATTAAATTAGATTAAATTTAAATACTATCATTTGAAGTAAATTAAAAAAACATAATCTTGTAATAAATTGATTCTCACTCATTGTTTATTATACGTCATAGTCACCTACCTTCACAAAACTCTAAAAACTTCGTCGATTATGAATTTTAAAATTCGAACGCGTCTGAAATACACAACAAATTCTAAAATATACCAAAACAATTGTTAAAAAAGAGTTTGAAATTTGGAATTAGCACGCGCCATTGTATCACACTCAAAGTCAATTTTCCATGATGTTTAAAGATTTGTCCGGATGTCAAAATTCGAATTCTTCCCTAATATCACTAATTAATCACAAACTCATTCTAAAAATAACATGCAATAATGTTTAAGATTTTTTTCAAAATTTAAAAATATGCTCGGTTCACAAAACTAAAAGCAATTTCAAATAAAGAATGAAGAAAAACATATAATGCAATTTCACACCGTTGAAGACTTGAAGTAACAAAATGCGATATACCTATATTTTTTTAGTTTTGCGTGTTTTTATTAAAAACATATAATATATATTTATACAAGTTTTAAATCATTATCGCCCATACAAAAACAATTATGTCTCAAGAAACATTTCAAAAATTAAAATCAGAATTAATTCCTTTACATATCAAATAACACAAAAATGGAGTTTGTCCGGATATTAAAATCCATACTCACCCATTACAAAAATTGTTTTAAAAAACAACCTCTTTTACACACAAATATAACATTTTATTTAACAAAAGAAAAATTTAATTTCAATTTTTATACAATAGATATACATTAAAACACATTGAAAATGTAGTAGGACAATCCAACATTACAGAACGAATGCCCCTAACCTTCAATTTTATTTATTTTTGTTGAAAGAACCTCAAGCTACTACGGTACTTAACCGGTCATTAGTTCAGCAAATTCTATTAATCAATATTTTTTGTACTAAGCAGCTGTTAGAGTAAGACTCGGGCAAAATTGTAATACAATAATATAATATTCAGTCGTATCAGATAAAATGTCACGTATAAATTGTAATTAATTTTTTTTTTAATTGATTTTACTAATGAAATTGATCTTATCTAATAACATATTTTTATTAGTTATAATTAATGAAATATATGAAGAGATGAATAAATAGAATAGAATATAATATAAGGTGCGTTTAGATTGGCGGTGATCATAATTGATTCTAGCAGAATTGAGTTTGGTAGAATTGATTTTAATAGAATTGAGTTTAGCAGAATTGATTTATGTTTTGATACATTTAATAAAAAGTGAGTTAATAATAAATTTCAGTGTAAAAATCACTCAGAATCAATTCTAAAGGGAGAAGTTACAAATTCTAGCTTCAAATAGAATTAATTCTGGAGGTAGAATCAATTCTATTTTTGCTAAAACAAACACCTCAAAATCACCCAAAATCAATTCTATATCTCTAAAATTAATTTTAAATCTTCTAAAAGCTAATCCAATCATGCTTATAATCACAAAAGATATAGCTAGCCACAAGAAATTCTTTGATAGTACTGCCAGTAATTTTTTAGCTCCCATAAAATTGGTTAGACTTATTCATAAGCTTATATTTTTACTTTCTAATTAATTTTCAATTATTTTAATTTCTTTCTTCTGTGCTCTTCATTTCATTTCCATCATCATTTTCATCAAACTTCATTTAAAATTTAAAATTAAATAAACAAATAAAATTTAGATTAAAAAATATTGCGTATTAACATAACCAAGACCAATACAAACAATCCACCTCTCCAACTCAATTTCTATGTATCAATAAATTTATTAAAAAACTTTCAATTGTTCATGGACAAATAATTATAGTACATATTGATATTCAAGTTACTCCAAACATGAAATGAGGAGGGGGGGAATTGTGTTGATAAAAATTAAAAATAAAGAAAGAAGATGTATATAAAAAAGATGTGCATCAGAAATAACAGAAATAACATAAATAAAAGAGAGAAGAGATATAGAAGTGCATCTGAGATGTACATTGGTTCGACTTAACTACTTGCCATACTCATGTCCTAAGAGTTTCATCTTGAGAGTTCCACTAAACATACTGACCTTTTTGCAAGATATTTCCACGAACCTTCAACAACATACAAATAGAGATTTTACATTGACTAAGTCCAAGAACCAACAAAATGAACTTTTACACAGGCTTTACTCAGGAACCTTCAAATAGATGTTTTACATTCAACTAGCTTTAACAAAAATGCTACTAGAGGTTTTATAGAAGTCAAACTCAAGAACCTTCAACCAATATTTTATACGGGATTAACTTGCAACATTTACAAAATAATTTTACATGAGAATCACACTCTTTAATACAACAACTAAAGCACAATCCCCGGTTACAACAAAAACTCTCACAAAGAATTTCCGGACTTTTGGCACTACGACAATCTTCCTGAAAAAACAAATATAAAAATAGAGAAAGTAGAAGAAGAATAAAAGATTTTCTAATCAAAATTTCAGTTTCAAATGAAATGAGGAGAAACGTCCTTTATATAGGAAAAATTTTGACTAAAAAAGAAAATGATCCATGGGTTAATTTATTGACTCGCTTTATGAACAATCCCATATCTTCTTCATCTGATTCGTTATCATCTTTAGGTTCACTATCTCTTTGCTCATCTTGAGAAGGCCTTGAGATAGAAGTCTTTAGAGCAATGAACTTCTTCCCTTCTTCTTTGTCTTTCCCTTTCTCACTCTTCGATCGCTTTTCGTATTCCTTCTTGTATTTAGCCAAGCAAGTAAGCTCTTACTCATACTCTTCCAACTTACCAAACAAAGCCGTAAGATCAAGCGACTTAAGATCATTTGCTTCTTTAATAGCGGCGACCTTTGGTTTCCATTCCCTACTTAAACACCTCAAAACTTTTGTTAGTAGCAAGTTCATTGGAAATGAAATGAAACGAGGAGAAATCTCTTTTATATAGGAAAAAATTTCACTAGAAATGAAAATGATCCATAAGTCAATTTATTAATTTAATCAATTAACGCTACTTGGTAATCAATTAAAACACCTTCAAAAACGACAATACTAATCCGAAAAAGGAAACCCCAAATGACTATATGCATTAATCGATTAAAAATTCAGAGGTCATTTACCTTGCTTTAATTGATTGAATTAGGTCCTTAATCTATTAGGCAGTGTAAAAACCTTTTCAATTGATTAGAAATGCTTTTTAATCAATTCCACGCAAGCCTTGATAGATTTTCAAGAGATTTTGTGAAATTAGAGAGGGTTTTGAAAAACTTTTTCTATGTGTGTGATTGCCATAATACATAAAGAATTACTCTTGACCTTTTACATTTTGAATGATCACTTTAAGACACGACATACATGACCAGGATATCTTTCACACTTTCATAACTTCATCATGTTCCCTTGTTGGATACAACCATGACTTTGTACTTCTACTAGATCTTGAATCTTTTTACTGATGAGACTTGAGATATCTTCTTGATCAGGTGCCATCAATAGAAGCTTTACTTTGGCAGTTGAAATTAACTCCCCCAGTCTATGAGTGCAATATACTTTTAGATATGTTTTCAATGATGTCAAAACTAGGTAGGTTAGTACTCTGTGTATATTGGACCTTACCGTCGTTGTCTGTATGTGCATCGTCATTATAGGACATGTAAATAGATTACATAGGCCATCACATGCTAAAAATATGATTTTTCATGAAAAAGTTGTAAATGGGTTGACACATTTTTGGTATGTATCGATACATACTGAGTTGATTTTCAAAGGAATTGAATCTGCCTCTAATGTATCGATACATAGGCAAGATATGTTGATACATCTTGTGAATGGGTTGACTCATTCGTGGTCGAAGCTGACTCCATTTGTAAGGAATTTTCAAACAAGCTTTCATGCCTTCAATGTATCAATACATTAATAGGATGGTCGATACATTTAGCTAATGAGTCGACTCCGCCGTGTTTGGAGTCGACTCCTTCTGAAGATTTTTTTCAAACAATTGTTCTATGCCCTTAATGTATCGACTCCTTTGGCAAATGTAAGTTGTAACGCCCCGATTTGTTTAATTGTATTTATTTATTTCATTTATGTGAATTTTGTGAAATGTGTGAATTTATTGTATTTTACCTGCTAATTGAGTTAATTGGTTAATTTCTCTGATAGGTAAAATATTTTCAATAAATTATAATTTCTTTTCAACTTTTATTTCCAGAAATATATTTCATCGCTGTTTATGTTTTATCGCGTTTTGAGAGCGTTTGCGAGATATTTGAGCTGAGTGGAAGAATGGTCATTTTGAATAGTTAGATATTTTGTTATAAAAAGAGAAATAGAGAGAAAGTAAAAGAAAAGAAAGAAAAGGGAAAGAAGAGAAAGAGAAGAGAAGGAAAAAGAGAGAAGAGGAAAAAGAGGAAAATCAAAGAAATCTCCGTTTCAAGCGCGAATAATCGGGTAAGGGTGAGAAGTTTCGATTATATCTCGCTTGTATATGTATATATGTATGTTTCTTGGATTGTTTTGGTGATTTTCTTCTAGTTTTCATTTTAGGTCGAAATGGTAGAAATGAATAGAAATCGATGTTTTCACGGTCGAAAATCGGAATAAGTCGCGTGGTTTAGTCGAGTGATGTTAGGCCGTGATTGGTTAAGTTTCGTTGATTGAATTTTGATTGATTTCATAACTTTTGCATATTTGATAAAATGGTGATTTTGTGTGAATTAATGTTTGGACGGTGGGAATATGGAATAAATTGCGCAGTATAGTCGGGTGATGATATGATTTACTTGGGTAAACTCGTTGGTATGTTTCCATAGGTGTTGATTGAGTTTTGGGGTGTGAATGTATTGATAAAATTATGTTTCAAAATATTTCAACAATGGAAAATGTGTTGGATGGCATTTTAATGGTGGAAATATTGTAGTACGTTGAATTCTGAGATCGCAGCTTTTTACGGAATCGAAAACGGATGTTCGGAAGTCTTCCGGCGGTGTTTTTAAGGCCAAACGCAGCTGAGTCTCCGCAGGAAGCGCGCTTAGCGCGGTCTGGGCAAAAATGAAAAATTTTCGAAACTTCAAAAATTCATAACTTTCAAACCGTAAGTCCGTTTTGACCCCGGTTCGAAGCGTTGGAAAGTTAATGAAATATTCTTTCTGTTAAAAATGGTTTGGAGGGTAAAAGATGATTTAATTAATTCGTGTTTTTGAAAAATAGTCGGGTTGTCGGGTTTTTATCGCGTTAAATGCGTGCGGTTGGTGTTTTACAGTGTGTTGTGCTATTGTTATATAACATGGAGCTTTTATGTGGTTTATATGATGTTGATGCATGTGATAATGATGTTGTTGTGTGGTAAAATACATTGTTTGATTGAATATCAATGTATGTTGTTTTGATGTTTTGTGGGATTGTTGTGGTTTGTATGATGTTGAAGCATGTGATGAGTTGTTGTGATGGTTGTGGTTGATGGTGAGTAATTCTTGATGTGAATTTATATGAGTATATATGCTAAGGTGCTAATTGTTGTGGTTTGTGGATTATGATGAAATGCATTGTTTATGTGAAATTCAATGTGTGTTATTTGGTGGCCTTATGGCAAGTAAATGCATTGTTTGAATTGATTTTCAATGCATGAATAATGATGATGAGATAATCCATATTGTTGATTTGTGAAGATGCATTTGATTGTCATGAGTCCTTGTATGCCAAGCATCATGATATGCATCTTGTGATGTCGTGTGCCCTTGTGGGGTGTGAGCGACGAATCGATTCTAGAGGGAATCCGCTATAACATCATGTGCCTTATACAAAGAGGTGTGAGCGATGATTATAGACGATCGTGTGCCTTATACAAAGAGGTGTGAGCGATCGGGTCGTGTGCCTTATATAAAGAGGTGTGAGCGATCCATAAACGTCGTGTGCCTTATACAAAGACGTGTGAGCGACGGGGAACATCGTTTGCCCGACGGGGAGTTACACTAAGTAACAAGCGATGATTCTAATAGTTCCTGAGTGAACTAATGATGAGATTGACGGATGGATGATACCGCATTTGCATAGAGTCATTGTGTCGGTCTCTTTACATTTTCATAAATTATGAATGGATTGATTATGTGATTATGTGTGGAAAATCATGAATGGATTGATTATGTGATTATGTGTGGAATTGTGAATTGATTGAGTATGTGTTGGGATTTATGATTGGATTGGTGAATTGATGTGCATATGTGATAAATGCATTGGTTATGGATAATATGTTTTATGTATAGGCATATGCTATGTGATGTGGTGATGTGTTTCCATATGTCATAACTTTGGTGTGCATTATGTGTGAATGTGTTATTATGTTGGTATAATTGATATATGCTAGATGTATTGTATGTGATGCTTGTGGTGAGAATAACTGTGCATGTGATTTTTTATGTGTTGCATATTATTATGCAATCTTGATTTAGTTGTTATTTCTCACCCTTCTGCTGTTGTTTGTTGCTCTATGAGGCAATTGCAGATTAGTAGTCTTGGAGGCTTTTGTGAAGATTAGTTCTCCATCCTTTTGTCAGTCTGTCTGCTCTGATACGTAACACGGGAGTCGGGGAACGCCTTAGATATATATGTATACATTTGTTGAATATATTTTGTATTACTTTTATATGTATGTTTTGATGTTATAAAACAATTTATTTTGTAAAACAAGTCAGTTATGGATCTTTCCGCTTTATTCCATAATTGACCTTTCCTTTTATATGGAAAAAGTTTCCCTTTTACGTTTATTCCCTTTTGTGTTATGTATCAAATTTATGAGCAGGGATTGTATTTTCTTTCCTTATTTGTGGCATCCTTGTTTCTGTCAGAAAAATAAATTTTTATTTACTCTGATTTATTTATGTATTATTTATTTGCGATGGGAATTGGGGTGTTACAATAGTGGTATCAGAGCAGGTCGGTCCGTCCGGCCATGTTGTTGAGTCAGTTGGTGTGACAGTTGAATACTGTCAATGTTGTTTGTTCCTTAGTACATGATATGTGTGTGGAACACTGTCAGTGCTTTCTGGTTTTCTAATCCTTTGTCTTCAGGATTGAGAATGAGATAAGTGGGGGATGAGCTTGTACTTCTCCAAGTTGCTTCAGTTGTGGAGCGTTGACTCAGTGTGCCGTTGGTTGCAAGAATTGTTAGTGTTGTTTGGACAGTATTGTTCCCGGTTCCAGAGGGAATGCGGAGGTAAGGTTTATGTCAACTAAGGATTTGTGCCTTAGGTAGTTTTGTGCACGAGATGCAAGAAATGCTATTATAGTTTGGTAGAGACGGTTTATGCCCCATCATGATTGTCGGCTGTCTATTGACAAATTGAGGAACTGATCACCCTTAATCTCTTGTTGATAGTAGACGAAATTATGTTGGATGGAATAGACGTGTCTTTCCGTCTTTTATAGTGTGTACAATGATTGTTTGGAATTAAGCAGATGATTACGGATTGTTTTGTTGAGTCGATGAAGATTCTTATATATGAAGGTGAGGCGGATTCAAGGTTTTTGTATGTTGGTCAAGTTGGAATGTCTCTGAGGGAGAATGATTGGGTATTATTAATGGTTGTTCTCAGAGAGTAAAGTGTGAACTCAAATTTGACGAAGGTAAGGATTTGAGGTTTGAATCTGCTAAGTAAGTAGAAGAACTTTTAGGAGGTGAAACTCATATGTTTGTCATGTTTGTGATGATAGTTTTCTAGAGATTGGCAGAAAGGCCACAGTGATGGGCTGCCAGTTGTGCGTGATTTTCAGATGTATTCCTGGATGAAATATTGGATGTTAGCATTAGAAGTACCCGAACTGATAGAGCAGTTGGAAGATTTACTGGAAAGGAGAATTGTGAGGCCAAGTGTGTCGTCTTGAAAAGCTCCAGTATTGTTAGTAACAAAAAGAAGGGATGATTGAACGGAATAACAAGCATGATGTGTATAATGGTATTAAGACTTTGGAAATCGAAACTTAGAGTTCTGGTGCAGTTTGGAGTCTTTGGAGTTTTAGAGCATTAATGGGAATCTTGAGAAAACCTTTTTGTGTGGAGGTAATATGGATATTAAGAGTTCCTTTTGGTGGGTTGTTGATACTTGTTATGCTGGTTGGAACTGATTTGAGATGAAAATGGTGAGCTTTGGGAAGGACTATCGAAGGGTTATTTTTCTGAAAATCGCAGTGCTCGCTCAGCGCGCAGATGTCCGCTTAGCGCGGTTTGCAGAAAAATCAACCTTTCCAACTCGAGAGCAGCGCGCTCAGCGCGGAGGGGAGTCCGCTTAGCGCGGTCTGGGACTTCAAAATTAAAATTTGGTTCGAAAATCCATAACTTTTGATTCGTAACTCGGATTAAGATGTTCTTTCTTATAAAAATGGTGTTGAGATTTAGTGGCCGATTTGATTGTGTCGTGAATTTGGATAAGGTCGTAGTGGTTTTAATTGAGAATATTTGGATCTGTTATAAACTTGGAGGAAGAACAAGTAGAGTGTTTGAGAATTGACTTACAAGTGTTGAAAGGAGACAAAGTGTTATGCTAAATTAGTCAAGTGAGAATTTTGGTTGAAAAAGGTTAGTTTTCTTGGATATGTTATTTCAGATGAGAGTATGGTCATGGATCCATCGAAAGTGGATGTAGTTCTACATGAGAGGCTCCGAAGTTGGTTAAGGAGATTAGAATCTTTTTGGACTTTAGTTGGTTATTACCGAAGGTTAGGGAAGGCTTTTCCAAGTTAGCGTTTTCGTTACTTCAGTTGACTTACAAAAGGTAAGTCATTTGCTTTGGATGTTCATTGTGAAGGAAGTTTCAGAGAACTAAGGTAGAAGTTGTCTACGGCTCCAGCTTTGATTCTGTGTGATCCTGATTAACCGTTTGTGAGGTATTGGGATACGTCTTTGATGAGTTTAGTCAGTGTGTTAATGCAAGAGGGTAAAGTCGTGGCTTATGCTTTACGACAATTGAGGACTCATAAAAGGATCTATACTATTCTGGATTCAGAATTGGTTGCGGTGGTATTGTGTTGGAAAATTTGGAGGTACTATCTTTATGGTTCTAGGTTCGAAGTGTTTAGTAATCACAAGAGTTTAAAGTACTTGTTTGGTCTGAAGGAATAGAGTATGAGACAACAAGGATGGTTAGAATTCGTGACGAGTTATGAATTTGGCTTGGATTATCCTTCGGGAAAAGCTAAGGTTGTGCCGGAAAAGTTAAGTTGAAAGTTTTTATACGAGTCTGTTTTGATGGTCAGGGAGTTAAAATTATTTGAGCAATTTAGAGGCTTGTGTCTGGTGTGTGAGATAGCACAGTAGAGGGTGAGGTTGGGTATATTAAAAGTGAACAGTGATTCTTGGTGAATATGAGAAAGAGTTAGACTTTGGACGTGAGATTGACAGACTTGATGGTTTCGAGTAATCAGAGTGCGCAGCGGAAGCGTGATGTGGTACATTTTGTATGTGCGTGTGGGACTTGTAAGAATTTATAGGTTGAACATTGGAAACATGTAGGAATGGTGAGACTATTGGACGTTCCAGAATGGAAGTGTTTGGTGAAAGGTTTAAATATTATTCATGGACTACTATGTAGATGGATGTTTTGGTTGTATGTTCGATTGGTGGAGCGTAGCATTGTTGTAAGATTGTGGTGTGACAAGGATGTGGGTATGGTGGTTATGTAGGGGCTGTTGAACGATGTTGTGTTGTGGAACTTTATGTTCTTGTTTGTGTTGTTGCCTCATTTCCGTAGTGTTGGTTCGAGTGCGAGTAGCTAATTCCTTTGTGTGTTCGTAACTTAGGTATTCTTTGAGTCGTGAGTTAGTCGTCAAGTGCATTGTATGGGCTTTGCATCTTGTCGTCGTTGTCGTGTCGTTGTTGTAGCTGCTGTTAGCAAGGTGGGTTGTCAGTTTGTGTTATTCGTGGTGTGTCTTTTGTTGGCATGTTAGTTTGTTAGTCGGATGCGAGAGTCGTATCCCGAGTTGTTCGTATCAGTATATTTTCGAGGACGAAAATGTCTAAGTGGGGGAGAGTTGTAACGCCCCGATTTGTTTAATTGTATTTATTTATTTCATTTATGTGAATTTTGTGAAATGTGTGAATTTAATGTATTTTACCTGCTAATTGAGTTAATTGGTTAATTTCTCTGATAGGTAAAATATTTTCAATAAATTATAATTTCTTTTCAACTTTTATTTCCCGAAATATATTTCATCGCTGTTTATGTTTTATCGCGTTTTGAGAGCGTTTGCGAGATATTTGAGCTGAGGGGTAAAATGGTCATTTTGGGTAGTTAGATATTTTGTTATAAAAAGAGAAATAGAGAGAAAGTAAAAGAAAAGAAAGAAAAGGGAAAGAAGAGAAAGAAAAAGAGAGAAGAGGAAAAAGAGGAAAATCGAAGAAATCTCTGTTTCAAGCGCGAATAATCGGGTAAGGGTGAGAAGTTTCGATTATATCTCGCTTGTATATGTATATATGTATGTTTCTTGGATTGTTTTGGTGATTTTCTTCTAGTTTTCATTTTAGGTCGAAATGGTAGAAATGAATAGAAATCGATGTTTTCACGGTCGAAAATCGGAATAAGTCGCGTGGTTTAGTCGAGTGATGTTAGGCCGTGATTGGTTAAGTTTCGTTGATTGAATTTTGATTGATTTCATAACTTTTGCATATTTGATAAAATGGTGATTTTGTGTGAATTAATGTTTGGACGGTGGGAATATGGAATAAATTGCGCAGTATAGTCGGGTGATGATATGATTTACTCGGGTAAACTCATTGGTATGTTTCCATAGGTGTTGATTGAGTTTTGGGGTGTGAATGTATTGATAAAATTATGTTTCAAAATATTTCAACAATGGAAAATGTGTTGGATGACATTTTAATGGTGGAAATATTGTAGTACGTTGAATTCTGAGATCGCAGCTTTTTACGGAATCGAAAACGGATGTCCGAAAGTCTCCCGACGGTGTTTTTAAGGCCAAACGCAGCTGAGTCTCCGCAGTCTGCGCGCTTAGTGCGGTCTGGGCAAAAATGAAAAATTTCCGAAACTTCAAAAATTCATAACTTTCAAACCGTAAGTCCGTTTTGACTCCCGTTCGAAGCGTTGGAAAGCTAATGAAATATTCTTTCTGTTAAAAATGGTTTGGAGGGTAAAAGATGATTTAATTAATTCGTGTTTTTGAAAAATAGTCGGGTTGTCGGGTTTTTATCGCGTTAAATGCGTGCGATTGGTGTTTTACAGTGTGTTGTGCTATTGTTATATAACGTGGAGCTTTTATGTGGTTTATATGATGTTGATGCATGTGATAATGATGTTGTTGTGTGGTAAAATACATTGTTTGATTGAATATCAATGTATGTTGTTATGATGTTTTGTGGGATTGTTGTGGTTTGTATGATGTTGAAGCATGTGATGAGTTGTTGTGATGGTTGTGGTTGATGGTGAGTAATTCTTGATGTGAATTTATATGAGTATATATGCTAAGGTGCTAATTGTTGTGGTTTGTGGATTATGATGAAATGCATTGTTTATGTGAAATTCAATGTGTGTTATTTGGTGGCCTTATGGCAAGTAAATGCATTGTTTGAATTGATTTTCAATGCATGAATAATGATGATGAGATAATCCATATTGTTGATTTGTGAAGATGCATTTGATTGTCATGAGTCCTTGTATGCCAAGCATCATGATATGCATCTTGTGATGTCGTGTGCCCTTGTGGGGTGTGAGCGACGAATCGATTCCAGAGGGAATCCGCTATAACATCGTGTGCCTTATACAAAGAGGTGTGAGCGATGATTATAGACGATCGTGTGCCTTATACAAAGAGGTGTGAGCGATCGGGTCGTGTGCCTTATACAAAGAGGTGTGAGCGATCCATAAACGTCGTGTGCCTTATACAAAGAGGTGTGAGCGACGGGGAACATCGTTTGCCCGACGGGGAGTTACACTAAGTAACAAGCGATGATTTCAATAGTTCCTGAGTGAACTAATGATGAGATTGACGGATGGATGGTATCGCATTTGCATAGAGTCGTTGTGTCGGTCTCTTTGCATTTGCATAAATCATGAATGAATTGTTTATGTGATTATGTGTGGAAAATCATGAATGGATTGATTATGTGATTATATGTGGAATTGTGAATTGATTGAGTATGTGTTGAGATTTATGATTGGATTGGTGAATTGATGTGCATATGTGATAAATGCATTGGTTGTGGATAATATGTTTTATGTATAGGCATATGCTATGTGATGTGGTGATGTGTTTCCATATGTTATAACTTTGGTGTGCATTATGTGTGAATGTGTTATTATGTTGGTATAATTGATATATGCTATATGTATTGTATGTGATGCTTGTGGTGAGAATAACTGTGCATGTGAATTTTTATGTGTTGCATATTATTATGCAATCTTGATTTAGTTGTTATTTCTCACCCTTCTGCCGTGGTTTGTTGCTCTATGAGGCAATTGCAGATTAGTAGTCTTGGAGGGTTTTGTGAAGATTAGTTCTCCATCCTTTTGTCGGTCTGTCTGCTCTGATACGTAACACGGGAGTCGGGGAACGCCTTAGATATATATGTATACATTTGTTGAATATATTTTGTATTACTTTTGTATGTATGTTTTGATGTTATAAAACAATTTATTTTGTAAAACAAGTCAGTTATGGATCTTTCCGCTTTATTCCATAATTGACCTTTCCTTTTATATGGAAAAAGTTTCCCTTTTACGTTTATTCCCTTTTGTGTTATGTATCAAATTTATGAGCAGGGATTGTATTTTCTTTCCTTATTTGTGGCATCCTTGTTTCGGTCGGAAAAATAAATTTTTATTTACTCTGATTTATTTATGTATTATTTATTCGCGATGGGAATTGGGGTGTTACATATTGACTCCTTTAACTTATGTATAGACTCATTCATGATTGCAGTCAATACATTCTGTACGAACTTTCAAAACTTGCATTTTTTCCTAAAAAAATGTTTTGTTTGTTTTCTTTCTACACACATACATACATATAAATATGAATTCATGCATCATTTCAAAACATTGAAACCAAGAACACACTTATAAATTTCTCATTATCTTCAAACTTCTTTGCATGCATTCAACAACTACACATAATCATTTTTGTTGTTTGTCATCAAAATAAGATTGATAAGGTCCAATTTAGGTTGGTGTAATAAAATTGGGTTGAGTTTTTCTTTGGGGGTTTCATTGATAAAACCTTTATGGTTTTTCTTCCAAGATCATGGGTTGATTTGGGGGGTTTTTACACAAGTCTTTGCAACTTGGATTCAACCGAGTGAAAACTTTGAAGGACAGAGGTTCTTGCAAAGGAGTAGAGGTAACCAGAGGATCAATTGAAAGATTTAGGGTAAAGATTTTTAAATTTGGATTCAGTTGAATGAAAGGTTTGAAGAACGGAGGTTCAGTCAAAGGGGTAGCGGTAATCAGAGGATCAAATTGGAGGTATTGTGTGACTTGATCTTGCTAATGTCAAGTAAGAGAAGAAGCAAGGATCAACATCAAGCATAGGGTTTAAGGGTTTAAATTACTAATACTTCTCTTGTAAACTGATATTGCAAAGGTTAATTACAATATCTCAATTCGATTTTGAATTGAGGGCAGACATACCCATAGTGAGGAGAATTAGGGAACTTTTTAAACAAATCTTGATGCTTTCCCTCTCTCTCTCTCTCTCTCTCTATATATATATATATATATATATATATATATATATATATATATATATATATATATATATATATATATATATATATATAACACTTAGTGTGCAACTTGAATTGCTGAAAATTTTGGTTGTGTTGAAATTTCTTAAACTGTTTTGTGAAACCATTACAATTTAAACAATTGCAATTGATTTGTTACATCTTCAACATAAAGAGAATTAAGCTTGGTGTATTGCACACCAAACGTTTGATATTTTGACTGCATACTAAGTGTTCGATAAAATTCTTTAGTCAAGTTTATTTTTACATTTTATTGGAAATCATCTATCTTAGGGTGGTTTATATTCAAACAAATTATATAAAGGTTTACTTTTCTTATCTTTAACGTACGTTTTACTACGGTTTATATGCATCTGATTCTACCAATAACGGTTCAGATAGATGAGAGTTGATCCGATTTTACTTCTGTTTGCCATAGAACATTACTTTTCAAAATAGAATTTTCAATAAGAAAATTATTATTTGGCGATCTATTCAACCCCTCTTCTAGATCGCGCCCTCGTCTAACATCGTCGGTAGTCATAAGTCGTCTGACCTATGGAGTTGTTGTTTTCAAAACTATCGCTTCATCAATTGTCATCATCAAAACCAACCGATGGTCATTATTTGTCGCACACCCTTTGTTGTATTGTCAATACTATGATTATATGACTATTTATTGCAGTTATATGAAAATTGAATGAGAGAGAATAAATTATTTGTATTGGCTTAGTACACAATTTATTTAATCTATAATTTTTATTGATATATTTTTTTTTTTTGAAATTTTTTAGTTTTTGGAAGGTTAATGAAGATGATGATATAAATGAAGAAAAAAAGGTAAGAAGATGAAGAAAAGTAAAAAATGATAATAGATGATGATAGTTCATTGTTGGATTCAATAGATCTTTAAGATCCAACAATGTCCTTTTTATAAAGAAGATTAAATTGTTAAAATTATAAAAATTAATGAGATCATTGGTAGACCACCAACAATGTTGATACACCTTAGACTTTTAAAATAAAAAGTTGATGGAAATGATTAATTTGATTAACGAAATCAAATTTAAGGCACTATGTAATTACATTTGTTAAATAAAAGACCAACATGACATCAATAATTAAGTTAAGGAACAGACAAACCGTGAAGACAAACTTCCACCATTATCTTATGTTTTGCTGAAGACAAATGATCTGGCTCCAATGTATTATCAAAGAAGGTAAAAACTAAAAGTTTCAAGAAATTTATTATGTTAAAGCTTGTTACATGTGAAACTTATTTCATAATTTTTAAAGTATCATTGAAAGTTTCATATTCACTTATGAGCACTTAAAGTCTTATACATTGTGAATTGTGACCTTTGGAAGGGAAGATTAATTCCTATATAACTGAATCAATTGCAAAAACTTAGTCATTTATTATCTAAATTATGCCTTTGATCATAAAGTGTTTAGTGATTACTGTGTTGCATTAGAAAGCATTGTGCTTTCTATTCAAGTGTAAACTCAGAAGGTGACATGCCTTCTTAATTGTGTTAGCGATTAGAAAAAATTCTTAGTGTGAGGTTGTACAATTTCTAATATAATAAAATCTCTCACTGAGTGTGAGAAAATGAGAATTAATATATATATATATCTTATTGTTCTTTACTCTACACATTTATTTTTCTGCACTTTAATTTTAAAAGTTCATAGAAAAATAAGAACATCATTGTTATCGCTCTTAGATACAGAAAAATTCAGAAATACTGGATAATCTAATTCTCCCCCATTTTAGATTACAATTTATACTTACACAAACTAAATATGCATAAACTTTATATACCAAGATTATCTTTGACACGTTCAAATGCAAATATTCCTTTCAAATTTTAATGTAGACAATTTGCTTTGTCTGTATCGTTTGCAGTGTTTATTAATAAAAGTTAAGGACAGTCACTCGAAAATGTTGATGTATATCTTCCAACATCAATGTACGCATGATTAATTATATGTTGTAATCAAGATTGGTCCAATCCAACTGTTCATGTACTGTTCATGTACAGTCATGCATTGTTCATGTACGGTCATGCACTGTTCATGTATCAAAATTGAGATGGAGACCAAAACTGTTTAAAAAGAAAATAGGAGGACTAAAACTGTGAGTAAAAGCAAAACAGAGGACCATAATAGTAATTTAGCCAAAAATTTTATATTACTTAGTGATTCAATTTATTATGTTTATTAAATGTAATGTAAACATAACTCACACTAAATTCTTACACCCTCTGTCTCATATTATAAGCAAAAATTATTTTTTAGATATATTGAATAATTAATGTATGTGACTTATATATAGGTCAGATATATTAATTAATCAATGTATCTAAAAGATAATTTTTATTTATAATATGAGACAGAGTAGTATTTAATAAGTGTTGGTTTTCAAACAATAATTAAGTAATATTATTAGGCGAAGTTTCAAACAATAATCAAAATCTACACGTTGGAACTGTGCATCACACGAGTCAAATATCTAATTTGTGATAAATTTCTTTATAAGAAGTAGCTATAGAAATAACTAGGCGAAGTTTGAAAACCTCTTCGAATAAAAGTTGAAGATATGGCGACAGATAATTTTTAAAATCATGTTTAATCTCATATGATTATTTTTGGTAAAATAAAATCAAATTAATTTTTTTTTTATGTTTTGTTTTCTTCAATAGTATTTGATTCATTGGACCGTTTAATCTAATTTAAAAATCAGTTCTAACATTAAATAATTTCAATTTCTCCGATTACAGAAAATAGAATCGTGATTCTTTCTCCTAAAACTAGGGTAACCAATTACCATTGGACTAATTGGTGAAAGAGCAAAGGTTTAGGATTAGGAAAGTTTGATGAAATAATTGAAACGTTATGATCATAAATGCCGAAAGGTTGTGACCTTTGGAGAAGGGAAGAGTAAATGCAACATGCAAGGCTGTCACAATAAGACGAACGCAGCCTTTTGGAATCTAACTCTCAATTTTCCTCTGTTTTCTTTTGTCGTTTTATACGCATTTTCCTTTTCACCATGCTTTATTGCCACCGTCCAACAAACAAAGTCTCAAAGTGGACCAAACTAGCCCAACATTATTGCTCTCAACTATTTTTGTATTTTGTAATATAATCCATTAACTTAGAAAATTTAATGTAGTTGACATACTAAGATATCATGAACAAATTTATCTATTTCTTCTGCTTCCGTCTAAGTTTGAGAATGAGGTCACCATGCACTTATATACTAAAGTCAGTGGATGACTATTGTAGGAGAATGGACTGTTTAGGTTTAAAGTTTGAATGTACTTTTAACCTTCTATGCTCATTCATAATTTTGATTATTCATTTTTAAATTTGAGATATAGAAAATTAATGATAACCAACTAAAACTTTTTGAATCAAAAGACATCGAGTCATAATTATGTTTGAATCGAATTATGAAAGAGTTTAAAATTTTAGAATTTCATTTGGGTGATGTGACTTAAGTCACACATTTGTTTCATTCGAATCACATGATTTAAGTCATGATTCGAATTAAATAGATTAAATGTTAATTTTATCATTTTGATTAAAGTCACTCTATCATTTGATTCAAGTCATATTATTTAGGGTTCTAACTTGAATCATATTGCTTGTTTTTCACTTGTTTAATGTCTTATTTCTAGCACATATAAAAGCCAAAATTTCTCTTTGTAAATGAATTCATTTTTGCAAAAATAATTGTGCATTCCCTCACAATATTTGAAAAACATACAAAATATTTTGTCAATTACAGAAACTCTATTTTAAACCAAAAAAAAATATTGTGTGTGAGATTCTTCTGAAAAGTTTCATTTAACAAAAAATAAAAAACCATTGTTGTGGTTACTTTACTCTAAGTGAGAGTTTGAGTAATAGTTGTAAGGTATATTAAGGATTCTAATGTTTTTGTGAAGTTTGATTGTACTTACAGATTGAAGAATTAGATTGTGATTATGAACTATGGCGTTTGACATCCAGTGAAGAAAAATAAGGCTTTCTTCTCCAAATGAATTCTGATAGGATCGAGTGAAGATTGTTGAGGACAAAATCTTATAGTTTATACCTCCTTAATCAATTCAAATACTATGACAAGGGGATTTCGGTAGGATCAAGTGAAGATAACTGCAAATGAAATCTTGGAGTGCTCTGGTTCTAAATAAAGTAGTTTGTTCAAGACCGAGTGAAGATCATGAGACATTTGTAACTTAGTTAGTTATGTACAACAGAAGGAAAATCAAGATCCAAATATGTTGCTTAGTAGTTGGCTTTAAGTTTTCAGTTGGTCTATGATTATCTGTTGTATCAAAAGATACTTGTAATTGAAAATCTGGCATGCAGATCACAAATGTCCTATTAGATGTCGAGACATTGATCTCTGCTAAAACTGAACAAGGACAAAACATAAACATTCAAAAACACTTCAGGTTAAAAACAATGTCGTGACAGATGTTTCAACTTCAGTAAAGACATAAACTTCTGATCAAGAGAGCAGACTGAATTGAACATAACACAATGTTAAATAACACAAAGATATGATGACCCAGTTTGGTGAGCAACAACACCTACATCTGGAGGCTACCAAGCCAGGAATGAATTCACTATTAGTAGTATTAATTTAGAGCTAAACTACCCCGTTTACAACTCCTCACTTAATCCCTACCTAGTACAATTCTACCTAGAAATCACCATCTAGATAAGAGAAACCCATCTTAATTCCTAAATCACCTCAGTGATATCTAACAGTTACAACCTCTGGCAACTGCATCAATCTGTTCAATTGAAAGGCACTCCTTCTAATACAATATTCAGTCAAGACTCTTGACTAACAATAACTCTTGAATTTGCTTAATAGCTTCATCCAAGAACAATACACAATTCATTACCTACAAGTTTCTGAATCTGTAAACCTATGTCTACCACAATGTATCAAATGATACAAAGAGTGACTTATAACACAAGAAAGTACACGACTCTCAAAACCCTAAATCCTTATTTTCTACTTTACAAAAGTCTTAATAAGAATTCTTATTCTACCCTAGGTCTTGGTCTTCCTTTTATAATCTTCAGCTGTCCATGGTCTTCGAAATATCTGTTTATTTATTCCTTGATCCAAGTTCTGATTGCTCCTTAAATCTTGGACCAGATCTGTAACAACCTGCTATATCAGACCAAGATGTCGAATCCACAAGCTAGGACATCTTGTCTGACATGTCTTCTTTTAGCAGAATTCATCATGTTGTAACATCTTGGTCAACACCATATTTTACCAAAATTTAGTCAAATCTTTTAGATCCTTCAATCTCCCCCTTTTGACAAATTTTGGCTAAAACACCTTTTGCACAATAAACCCAGGATGCTTAGGAGATAGGGAGTAGAAAGTCGTGAAGTCATTTCAGCCGGATGACTCCTGTCTCCCTTATGTTGAAAGCTTTCATTCTTCTTGTACATGAGAAAGAAGATACACACAGCTCCCCCTCAAATCCAAAACCAAAGACGTTTCCCCGGAGCAACCAAACACCAACCTGAATTATCTCGATGATGACTCAGGGGAGCAGCCTGCAACTCCGGGTAACTCAGAACACAAGACACAACTGTGTTCATAACTCATATCACAAGACACAAGAGAAAGACTCAGAAAAGAAACTGAGACTCAAACAAGATGTTAGAACATCCTATCCAACATTCTTGCAAAACAACTGCAAGAATGGACTCTACACCCACAAGGATATCAATTATGTGTTGTAAGGACCAACACACAACCAAGATGAATACACACCCATTCTTCTCCTTTTTAGCCAAAACTTGGCAAAAGTGACCAACACAGTTCCATACCCACATGTTACTTACCCAAACCCGGACAAAAGCCCTAAAGACACAACACATCAAAAGACACACAACCTGAGAACCAAGAAGCAGTGACCCCCTTTAAATACCCAAGCAGTTTCTCTAGGAATTAACGGTCTATAGAAGTTACTGAAGAACAATTCAATGAAGATATAAATTTAGGTAGGTAACTTCAACATAAATGACTGTGCACCGCCCAACTAGGATTTGACTGTTTCAACTTTAGGGAAAACCATCCAAAGAATGCGCATGTACCAAGACACATGTTTAACACGCCTTCTCTTAGGCACGCTCTCCATTGTCCAAGGAACACCGTCCAAGTAAACCTACATGGAAATAACCACAAGTCCTAAACAATATACTGACATCTGGGTAGACTTTGTCTAGTCTCTCTTATAGCCTCTGAGGCATAGTCACATATTCTTAAAAAAAAATCCCTTCCTGCTCCTTTCCAACCAGGGACTGACTAAGATGTTAGGACATTCTGTCCAACATCTTCCAACAAGGACTCCCATGATCCTTAACTCATTTCGCAGAGAAAAATAAATTCTCCAAGACAAAATCCAATCTTATTTCTCAGGTCTCTCCTAAGAATTAAGAACACAGTTGATATCATTCAGTAGCCTTTGCAGCTGTTGGTTGCGGAATAGGGCAAGCAAGCAAAACGTTTTGAAAGTATTTTTCCGGGAACTATCGTGTCCACAGAGATCGGTGCTACTGAACCGCCGTTCGACAATTTCTAAGTTTATGAGTTTGGGTTTAAATGGTTTAAAGCGTAAATGCGGAAAAGTAAATAAGAACATAAGAAAATTCATTCATCAGAGAGAAAAGACTTATCAAGCATGTATATATTCCACTCGTCACAGACTTAAACTTATCGACCAGTTGCACTCAACTTACAATACTCCTCAATATCACCCGGTATCGCTCACAATAGTGTTCATATCTGACACACCAATCTGAGAAACAACCGTATCACTCTCTTCGTCAATCTCGCGCACGAAGCCTCGAAATACGGAAGGCATTTAAGTTCCGACACCCATACGGATTGTTAGCCCTAAATCTATCTCTAGCATCCAGAAACTAACAGATAATTATCCTTAATCGAAGTTTGTGACGTTTATCTCTAACACGACCCAAACCCCGAGCATTTAAGCAAAAATCAAGAACAATCACCAACAGAGATTTGTAAAGCAAATTAAATATAACGCCATGGGCGACAAATGTACATAAGATCAAAGTAAAAACATATACAAACCCAACAAAGAAGAAAGACATGAAGAAAATAAAAAATGAACCAAACACTTCACGGATTGTCAGAGCCGATCGATGAGAAATCCACCCCGGATCATCCAAATGCAAGCTTCCATGACGTTTTCTAAGTAAATCCAATGAAGAAATGAAGTTTGATGGAGTGAGAGCAAAAAATACCCAAACCATCCCCTAAAAAATATGTTTTTCCACTATTTATGGACTGTCAAAGTTGCAGACCGCGCTAAGCGCGGTTTTGGACGCTAAGCGCGCTCTTATTAATGTTAAACCACCTTAAAAGCGCGCTAAGCGGGCTTGGAGCGCGCTAAGAACGCTACTCGCTGGAATTTGCTCCTTCCTTGGGCAAGGAGCGCGCTAAGCGCGCTCGTAGCATGCTTGAAAATCCAAAGCTTACTTTCTTCATAACTTTTGAACCGTAATTCCGTTTTTCGCCCGGTTCGAAGCGTTGGAAAGCTTATTCAATGCTCTATACAACAATGGAAAAATCCCACTGCTTGAATACCTACAAAAATGAGATAAACCCAATTAAACTCAATGATATATACGAGAAAATGCAAAATACACACGAAAAATGTAAAGTAAACATATTTACACAAAAAATGGGGTTTATTCAACCAATATTAACACAAAGTAACGATAAGTGCAACAAAACATATATACAAAAATAGCTACAATTTGCACTTATCAACTCTCTCCAACTTACATAATTGTTTGTCCTCAAACAAAGCCAACATCAAAAGGAACAAAAGCGAAATCCAAGAAATCACGCAACAACAAATTTTTACAAACAAAAACAAATGTAATGGTTCAATAAAAAATGGTACACACAAAGTAAATAATTACCACTAAACTACGACAATAACATAGTCACGAAACAAATGCAAAATACAAAAATCATGCCAAACATCCTAAAATAACACAAGTTCCAAAGTGAATCACACCTAGTAAAAACAATCATCGGTAGATGAAAAACACAAAATGAGGTACTTTACACCCACACAACACTCATGCAAACAAAAGACTAAATTATGCATTTATCCAAAAATTCACATTGAACATACAAAGGAAAGAATCACAAGGACTTTCAAGGTTGTAACGTGGTCGGGTAAACAAACAAGGGCAATTTCTAAAGGTAATTGAAGCAAAAACTTGCCTAAACCTAAGGGAGTGATTAACTCACAAAGATCCAAACACAAAATTTCAACCAACTTCTTCCACAAACCCAAGTGTTACACAACAACACTACTTATTTAGCACAATTATTGAAACTCTTTTTGTTTCCTTTTTCAAGGATTTTCTTTTTCTCCTTTTTTTTTTCTTTTTCTCTTTCACAATTTTTTTGCTTTTTTCTTTTCTTTTTCAATCCTCATAGAATCCAACTAATGAATACACAATCATTCTCTCCCCAACTTGAATTCAACCACATCATCATGTGAATACTCCCTACTTTCTAAGGCAAGGAAAAAATCCATACAACAACACAAAGTTGAGGTCCAAGAAAAAATAAAATCCATAAAAAATAAGTGAACTAAATACTCATAGACAAGTATTAAGTTCAAATAAAAACATGGATCAAAAAGGTCAAAGGGAAGGCTTCCTCACAAAAAGGTTGGAAACTAAAGTGATTCACACAAGAACAAGTATACAAAAGAATAAATGACATGAAAGTTGTAAAAAGCCTAAGTATCATGAATATGCTAAAGTCAAGAAAGCGATAAACATATAACTTGGACGCGTACCAAACTTTAAACACTATCATCACCACGCATTTGCAAGTTGAAACAATCAAAATCGGAAAAATCACCGAATGCGACTTCAAGCAATCGGACCAAAATTTGAGTCCAAACAACAACAAAAGAATTAGAAAAATTACTAATAATTACTAATATATAAGGCCTTGGTGGAAGTGGGAAGAAGGGGGACAAGTGAACAATTAAAAGAATTCACTGGCTCAGCACAGCAGGGCGCGCTAGGCGCGCAGGCCCGCGCTAAGCGCGCTACACTAGAACCAGAAAACCTAGTACAACAACAAGGTTCTGGTGTAGGCCTCCACTTAACACCTACACAACTCAATTACAAAACATACAATATTTACACATACAAACTTCCTCAAGTTAAACATGACAAGCTTGAGGAAAACAAAACTTAACTCCTTAACACGAACTACCATAAACATACTAAAAGAATGGGAGAAAAAAAACATTAGAAACTAACAACAATAAAACATGCTTGTTTTATGTCATAAGTTCGACGCCTATTATTTATACACACTTCTCCAAGTTGCCTCTTTACATGGTTAGCGCTCACCGACGACGAAACCTAACCAAACACTTAGCAAACGTAAAGAGAAACAAACATATACACTAAATTTACAAGTATACAAAACATATAAAATTCACAAATATGGTAAACATATACAAGTATCAATATCAACAAGTGAAAATAGACAATATGTACGATATCTACAAAACTCAAAAACAAAGAAAATATCGCAATGCGATCCAATCAAAACACCAATCCCCGGCAATGGCGCCATTTTTCGAGAATTATCGTGTCCACAGAGATCGGTGCTACTGAACTGCCGTTCGACAATTTCTAAGTTTATGAGTTTGGGTTTAAATGGTTTAAAGCGTAAATGCGAAAAAGTAAATAAGAACATAAGAAAATTCATTCATCAGAGAGAAAAGACTTATCAAGCATGTATATATTCCACTCATCACAGACTTAAACTTATCGACCAGTTGCACTCAACTTACAATACTCCTCAATATCACCCGGTATCGCTCACAATAATGTTCATCTCTGACACACCGAGCTGAGAAACAACCGTATCACTCTCTTCGTCACTCTCGCGCACGAAGCCTCGAAATACAGAAGGCATTTAAGTTCCGACACCTATACGGATTGTTAGCACTAAATCTATCTCTAGCATCCAGAAACTAACAGATAATTATCCTTAATCGAAGTTTGTGACATTTATCTCTAACACGACCCAAACCCCGAGCATTTAAGCAAAAATCAAGAACAATCACCAACAGAGATTTGTAAAGCAAATTAAATATAACGCCATGGGCGACAAATGTACATAAGAACAAAGTAAAAACATATACAAACCCAACAAAGAAGAAAGACATGAAGAAAATCAGAAATGAACCAAACACTTCACGGATTGTCAGAGCCGATCGATGAGAAATCCACCCCGGATCATCCAAATGCAAGCTTCCATGATGTTTTCTAAGCAAATCTAATGAAGAAATGAAGTTTGATGGAGTGGGAGCAAAAAATACCCAAACCATCCCCTAAAAAATCTGTTTTCCCACTATTTATGGACTGTCAAAGTCGCAGACCGCGCTAAGCGCGGTTTTGGGCGCTAAGCGCGCTCTTATTAATGTTAAACCGCCTTAAAAGTGCGCTAAGCGGGCTCGGAGCGCGCTAAGCGCGCTACTCGCTGGAATTTGCTCCTTCCTTGGGCAAGGAGCGCGCTAAGCGCGCTCGTAGCATGCTTGAAAATCCAAAGCTTACTTTCTTCATAACTTTTGAACCGTAATTTCATTTTTCGCCCGGTTCGAAGCGTTGGAAAGCTTATTCAATGCTCTATACAACAATGGCAAAATCCCACTGCTTGAATACCTACAAAAATAAGATAAAATCAATTAAACTCAATGATATATATGAGAAAATGCAAAATACACACGAAAATATAAAATAAACGTATTTACACAAAAAGTGGGGTTTATTCAACCAATATTAACACAAAGTAACGATAAGTGCAACAAAACATATATACAAAAATAGCTACAATTTGCATTTATTAGCAGCTCAACCTTCCATACAGAACTGACAAAGCCACAAAATCAACACACCACGACGTCAAGACATCTTGCCTGACATCACATCCTCACAAGAATCACATGAGCATATTCATGCCCATAAGTGAGAAAAATACCAGGACCACACTCCTTGTATCATAACCAAAGAACTTTGGATTGAGACTAAATAACACCATTGATCACTCTCCCCCTGAACACATCCATACACTGTACAAATCCCTCTTGAATTTTACACCCATAGACAACCTTGTTCTTGAGAATAAATCCAATCAACCCTTGAATGCTCACATCCCAAAGAGAGACATACAAGTTCTCTTAGGTTCTTGGTTAGACAGAATGTCATCCACACTTGGAAGACACCAGACCCCTTCTTCATATGAAAAGTGATATAACTTCAGCCTGATTCCTTCTCAAACTTCAGCCTGATACACTCGTTTCTAGTGATACTTCCAGCAGAACCTATCACCAGAATCTACACAGTCTTGACAGTAGCTCTAAACCATACTCAACCATGAATATATATAGCTCCAAGACTGAAAGTCAACCTCAGTCATCCTCCAAGAATAACCAAAACAAGGAATGGTGTTTCAACATCATTTAAGACGTCAGTCACCATCAGAGAAGACATGTCTTTGATTCTTGAATTACTAAACACTGGACTTACCATTCTTACACTTTCATTATCAAAGAACACATGAGAATCACAACAGGTCACAACTGCAGTAGAACATATACCATTACAAAAGTTAGAATACCACAGAGAGAAATAACCTCTCACGAGCCTCATGAAGCTCCAATCTAGAAGCACAAAGTTCAGACATCTCAGAAAGGTCTGATTACCCTCTGCCCTACAGTCTTCTATCCTTCAAAATTCCACCTTGCACAGTCCAACACAAGACACATTACATCAGTACTAGCAAGGGCTAATGTTTCAGCATCAGAAGCCTATAGCAACAGGCTTGAGCATGTAGTTTCTTGAGTCACACTCAAAAACCACATTCCTCCATAAGTGACCAATCAGAATACCTTCCACCATGTCCTTGATCATGAGGGAACATAGCTGAAGCTTTCAGTGCTAACATCCTCTTACCCCAGACAGAACTCTGAAACACTCATATCCAACATCTTAGATGAAACTTCAGTAAAAAGATATGAAAACACCAAGAAACTCCCTTGAGCTTTTAGCTATTTCATGATCCAAATAGGTTAAGATAGACTTTGGAAGTAGCCGTATAGTTGGAGAGCAACCACTCCCAAGGAGACCAGCCTATACAAGATGATACAACCCCAATGCACACAAAAGACTACAGCATGAGCATCCTGATGTTCAGTCCAATGTCAGAACATTTGATCACTGACTTGACTAGCCAACTGATGAAACTACACATGCTTGAAACAGTCTTGAAGGTCTAACCCTTAGACTTCCAGATAATATCCCTCATTTAGTGGCCTTTCCACCATATTAGAACAAGAGTTCTATGTTCTCATAGACTTGATTATGAAATCAAGTTTGAGTAAACAACCTCCATCCTGATCATAAGAAACCAACAACCAGTTCTCTCAAGGAATAAACAAATACCCTGATGACCGCCTCCATAATTCTCCAAGGGAATCATCCACACATGATTAGATTCCACGCCAGAACCAAACCACATAGTCACAACTGTTTGTACAATCATTCAGATTCAGCTTTGAAAGACCAGAAAAGTCTCCAAGATGTTAGGGTAAATGTCCTAGACATGTTTCCTTAACTTCCATATGCACAAAATCTGGTAGAGATGTCTTTACAGTCCTCCACTAGTAGTTGGAACACATACTCCTATAGAGGATACATAACTTCTGCATCCATATGTGCTTAGATCAGAAATAAACTAACCCAAGGCATGTTCATCAAGATGATCATGAGACAATTTTCACTTCCACAATAACAAGTTTCTAGAATAGAAACTTCCTAGATTGAATATCAACTGACTCTTCAAGCCCGATCAAAAGAAGATTCCCAACACCTTTGATCAACACACATTTGTTTAGCCTCCAAAGTATATGCCACAATACTCCTTTTCCAAAAGGTTATTTCCTTGGATCAGAAAGATTCAGCACACACTCATCTGGAAAGATGTTTTAACATCTGATTGAACATTAGTTCCTTTTCCAATGAACAGACCATTGAAATTAGTTCTGAAACCACACCTTGATCACAATTAAGCATCTATTGAAAATTTCACACAAGATACCGACTGTATCCATTCTTCAAGCCAGACTAGATGCAAGGAGTAGATTCTTGAGTTCTTGAAACTATCTGAAGAAACACCTTCTGGTGTGAGAATTTGACATCATCTTTCTTGAACGCCCGACTATAGGAAAATCAATTAAATACTTGCTAAGACACAAATAGTAATTGATCTTAAATCCCAGCTCTGTATTCTTCAGATTTGCATCCCTCCTTACTCTAGCTACAAACCAGAAATAAGTCATCCATCACAACCTTAGGAAGAAATCTTCAAAGCATAAGTCTTCTTGCTAAAACCATCTTCAGGAAAACCAGTGACATCCTTGGATAAGACATAGATTCAATGTCTTCACACTCATGAGACATCTTCAAGATTGATCAGCAATTACTCAAGTTCCACCCTACTTATGCAGTTCCTCCCAAATACTTCCTTCCATAAGATCTGATAGGACATCCTCAAGCAAATACACTCTCTTATAGGGTTGGAAGCAAAAATAAATTGTTTATGGCTCTCTTCATGGCATGATATTCTCATGTCACACTTCTGAGCACTCCTGCAACATTTTCTTGACCATCTTCTCTTCTGACTCTATTATTCAAAAGTGCCTTTATGAGTGGACTTGAGAGACCAATGGATACACAAGGCCTCAACACAACCTTTTTCCTCCTATTGTCCTTCATATTACCTGATTGAAACTATCTCCTAAGCAACATAGAAGGATCCTTCAGAGGACTCTAGATCACAGTGCTTTCTCCTGTCTATAGGTGTCAAGAACAACTATAAAGACTAACACCATCTTCAACATGCACCAGGTAAGATGTCAGAACATCTTATAAGGCACCATGCGTAGCAATAGTATCATCATACGCAGCAGCGGTAGAAACTTCACAAAGTATCAGTTAACCATCAACAGCACCAAGGGATGGTCTGATCATACAACCTCCTTCCTTGTTTAAAGGCCAGAAATTATCTTCTCTAGACCTCATCCATAAGCAGATCAGGATGCCTGCTCTGATACCAATTAAAATTCTGGCATGCAGATCATAGATATCCTATTAGATGTCGAGATATTGATCTCTGCTAAAACTAAACAAGGACAAAACAAAAACATTTAAAAACACTTCAGGTTAAAAACAATGTCGTGATAGATGTTTCAACATCAGTAAAGACATAAACTTCTGATCAAGAGAGCAGACTGAATTGAACATAACCGAATGATAAATAACACAAAGATATGATGACCTTGTTCGGTGAACAACAACACCTACATCTGGGGGCTACAAAGCCAGGAATGAATTCACTATTAGTAATATTAATTTAGAGATAAACTACCCCGTTTCCAACTCCTCACTTAATCCCTACCTAGTACAGTTCTACCTAGTAATCACCATCTAGATAAGAGAAACCCATCTCAATTCCTAAATCACCTCAGTGATATCTAACAGTTACAACCTCCGACAACTGCATCAATCTGTTCAATTGAAAGACACTCCTTCCAATACAATATTCAGTCAAGACTCTTTACTAACAATAACTCTTGAATTTGCTTAATAGCTTCATCCAAGAACAATACACAATTCATTACCTACAGGTTTCTGAATCTGTAAACCTATGTATACCACAATGTATCAAACGATACAAAGGGTGACTTACAACACAAGAAAGTACACGACTCTCAAAACCCTAAATCCTTATTTTCTATTTTACAAAAGTTTTAATAAGAATTTTTATTCTACCCTAGGTCTTGGTATTCCTTTTATAATCTTCAGCTGTCTATGGGCTTCGAAATATCTATTTATTTATTCCTTGATCCAAGTTCTGATTTCTTTTTAAAACTTGGACCAAATCTGCAACAACCTGCTATATCAGACCAATATGTCGAATCCACAAGCTAGGACATCTTTTCTGACATGTATTTTTCAGCAGAATTCATCATGTTGAAACATCTTATTCAACACCATGTTTTACCAAAAATTAATCAAACCTTTTAAAGTCTTCACTAATAGTTTCAAATTAGTGGAAGACCAATGAATTTTCATTGGTTCACCACTGGAGACCGGACTGAACTAGTATAAATTTGGTGTATAATTTTCTCGATCCCTAGATCATTTAAATTATACGTAGTTGGCATGGTTTTACATTTTAATCGATTTCTAGATTTTCATGGTTTTAGGTTTTACTGCTAATAATGGTTTAATGTTTATGCTTAGGCCTGTGTTATAGTTATTGTCAGCTAAACATTCTTTCTTGTGATTATTATGGAAATCAATAATTGTAGATGATTCTATTAATCAATCGAATTTTGTACAAATGTCTTGTTTGGATCAAATTAAATTAAGGTTTAATACCCATTTTAGTCAAGTATCTTAACCTTCGGGGTTCATTTTGGTCCCTTAACTTAAAAAATATCCATATAGATCCCTTAAATTTTCAAAACATGTCGTATTAGTCATTTTTGTTTAATTAGCGATGAATTTAGCGACCACTTTTTGAGTTTTTCTATCCATAATTAGATGAAAATAGGACTAACATGAAACGTTTTGAAGAGTTAAGGGACCGATATGGATTTTTTTTTTTAAGTTAAGAGACCAAAATGAACCCCGTGGTTAATATACAGGACCAAAAACGATATTAAGTCTTAAATTAAATATTACATTATCAGTAGTTTGATAAATGATATGTTTATTATTATTGTATGCATTGTACACACATGCTCAATTACATAATTCTATTTGTAAAAAGCTTTTAAACATTCACTCTTACACATTTTTAAACTTGGATTTTCAAAAACCTTTTTGAAAATGATTTTAGGGGATGATTTATTTAAATATCCCTTACTAGACCATTCCACGCCCATATCAACCCAACATCCACGACCTAAAATAGATGTTACCAACTAGGTCCTCTAGATAATATGCTCAACTTCGTGCTCCGGCGGCTAACCACTAATATCATCTGGGAACACTTTAGGAAACTCACACACAACAGGTAGATCAACAATCATTCTTTCGCTTCTCCGTCTCAAGGATGCGAGCACCATGAACATTAGAGCACTCTCTTTCAAGGATTTCCCTACATGTCTCACGGTCATGAAACTCGACTTCTTACTCTCCTCGGATTCAAGAAACTTCACTAATTTATCAAAGTAATTGATATGCACATGATTGAACTCCAACCAATTCATTCTCAGAATAACATCGACCTGACTTAGAGGCAAACAGACTAAGTCAATCCCAAAATCTCTACCGTAAATTGTCAAAGAACAATTCACATACACCAACGAAGTAGTCAGTAAACTATTAACCGGGGTATCAATGACTTTCTACCATTTATACTAGACACTTTTGTCATACCCCAAATTTTGACCCTAGATTCCATCATTATTCTAGAAAATATTCAAGCATTGCACTTCTAACCCTAATCTTGGTTCAAGTTGTCCCTTGTCTTTGCTTCATGAAATTAGGGTTTTGCTCAAGAGAATCAAGAGAATCCTCACATGATCAGTCAATGTTTTGGAGTGATCATCAACCCATCAAGCTTACATACACTCAAGAGGCTTCTCTTTGTCAAGAATCAAGTGCAATATTGGTCTCATTATGTAAGACCTGTATATTTTAGTCCGTATGATATTATGATGTTTTATCATTTTAATCTGTTTTTCTACTAAATTTGGAGTAGCGAGCAGATTATACCCGATATTTCTAGGGTGTTCGGTTGTGGTCTGGATTGATCCACGTGGTTTCTTTTTAATTCAATCAGACTTTTTCTATTGGCACGGTAGTTATATTGGATTCCGAATGTTTCTATGTTTTCGAAATTTCAAAAATGTGTTTCTGCCGATTTTTGGGAAAACGGGCGAATTATACCCGTCGTTTAAATTTTCACGGACTCCGATTGTCGTCAAAGTTTAAATGGGAGTTTTATATATCGCCGATATTGAGAATTTAATCTCAATATATCTTTCTGAGTTAAGGAACAAAAATTTATTCGGAATAAAATTGATTCGAAAATTTTGGGTGGTTTTAATTAAAATGCGACGGTGAAATTTTTCGGTTTTCCTAAAAAGTTGTTCGTGAGCGAGTTACGACTCGTCTGAGTCAGAATATTTTTTTAAGTGTGAGACATTAAATATCTAGATATTTTTGGGTTATACTATTATTATATGTTTTTAAGATAAGATCTTTTAGATTTTTGTTGAGATATTATTATTAAATCCATTAGATATTTTGTTGAGATATTATTATTATATCCATTAGATATTTTTGGCGGGTATATTGTAATTTTATTCTTGACTTTTATTTTATAATATATCTTTTTTTCATCGATGTTTTTGTTTGATCGCGTTTTGAGAGCGTTTAGGAGATATTTAGGCGAAAGGGTAAAACGGTAATCTTGCAGATTAGATATTTTAGAAAAGGATATGATGGGGATTAAGTGGAAAGTTTAGATTATATATATAGAGAGATTAGAGAGAAAGAAAGTAAAAGGAAAGAAAAGAAGAGGAAAGAAAGCAGAAGAGAGGAGAAAGAGAGAAAAGAGGGAAAAATGGGGAAAACATCCGAATCGGAGTCGGATCTTCGATTAAATCGGGTAAGTTTACTAAACTCGATTATCCTACGATAGTATATATATATGTAGGTGTTTGTTTGGTTGGTTTTGGTTAGAAAATGTTAGGTTTTACATATTTGAGCAAAATTGGTAAAATCGATAGAAATCGATGTTTTCACGGATGAAATTCGAAATAAATTGCGTAGTTTAGTCGAGGAATGTTAGGCCGTGATTATTGAAACTTGTAAGATTGAATTCGGGTGATTTCGTAACTTTTGACATTTTTGAGAATGAGGGTTTTAAGAATTGAATCGAAAACGGACGTCGTAGAAATCGTGTTTAATGGTTCTAATTCACTGCTATATGTTAGGTGAGTACGAGTATGTGGTTATTTCGAAGAAAATAATTGAATCGGTCGGATTTTCGGGTGGAAAGGCCAAAACCCGTAGGTTTTCAAGGCAAAAGGGGGGTTTTCGGTGAAAACTTCGAAAATTCATATCTTTTGATCCGTAAGTCGGTTTTGATCCCCGTTTGAAGCGTTGGAAATCTAACGGGATGTTCTTTCTATTAAAAAATGGTTTGGAGGGCAAGAGATGATTTTAGTTTTTGTGGTTTTGAAAAAGTGTTGGGTTTTATCACGTAAAGTGTGTGCGGTCGGTGTTTTACTGTGTGTTGTGCTTTTGTTATATAACGTGGAGCCAGTGAGCTGTTATATGATGTACTGTGGGTGGCCTAATGGCGTGAATCCTAGATTTTTGGAATTCAAATTGTTGTTCAAAATAAATGAATTTAAATTGTGTGGGTTTTTCTATAGAGCGATTAGGTTAGTAATCGGGGAGTGAAAACCTAAAGCCCTAATTGTTTAGGTTAGCGATCAAGACCCAGCCTTATTGTAGATGTATCTGAGTTGGTTTTAACTTAAGTCCTTTGTGTATTTTATAAGGTTGAAAGTGTGAATCGGGTACGAGATTTCATCGTGAGAGACAAATCGATCTTACGTAGCGTAAGTTGTTTGGGTTGGAAGCTTGCTCAGGTAAGGGCACTTTCTAACGATATTATATGTGATTGAATGCATGTGTGTTTGTATTCATGACTGTGTGCCCTTGTTGGGATGTTTGAATGATTGTGTGCCAGTTGAGGTTGTGTGGTTATATTCATGATTGTGTGCCCGGTTGGGGATATGTGTTTATGCTATGACGCTAAACTTGTGATGTGCATTCATATGATTTGTGATAAATATATGAATTGCGGTTGATGTGTATGTCGAGGAGGACAACACGAGGTGTGTCTGAGCCACCTGTTGGTAATGAGAATTATTCATATGATTTGTGATAAATATATGTTTTGCTGTTGATGTGTATGTCGAGGAGGACAACACGAGGTGTGTCTGAGCCACCTGTTGGTAATGAGAATTATTCATATGATTTGTGATAAATATATGAATTGCAATTGATGTGTATGTCGAGGAGGACAACACGAGGTGTGTCTGAGCCACCTGTTGGTACTGAGAATTGTTCACATGATCTGTGATAGATATATGAACTGAATTGTGAATTGTGTTTATACATATTGTGTTTATATAAACTGTTGCATTTGCATGTGTGAGTCATGCATACCATAGTTGCGTGTAGGTAGTTGGCGCCGAATGGGCCAGGGTGATGGGTTCTGAATCATCACCTAATCCCGAAGGGAATTCTACTGCACCAGGTGATGTGACTGAGCCGTCATCGATCCTTTGAGATCAAATTGAGTCAGGTGAATGCGAGGGAGGCAACATCGGGTGTCTGCAAGGGCAGCACTTTTGTGTCTGCGAGGCAGCACGGTTAGTGAGGACCCAAGGGGGTATCACGACTCTCTGCGGAGAGGTTAAATTCTGGAATTCATGCATGGTGAGGGTACCCGACGAATTGGGACCACCAAATTCATATAGGTCTGCATTTAGGATGTCTGTGCATTGCATTTGTGTGTTAAATTAAATGTGGTGATTGTTACATATCCTATTGTCATCTCATTCATGTTGTTATGTATATCATGTTCTGCTGGCATGTGTGTATTCTTCCATATATGCTATTTTTAGATCGTGACCCTCTACTATTATTATGATGTGGCTAACGACCACCCAGGTTTAGAAGTTGTGATAGTTAAGGTATCCAGGTGTCGTGAAGGCTTGTAAGATGCGATGTCTTGGGGCTAGGAATTCAAGATCAGGTTAGGGTCGTGCTTTGAGGTTGTCCATGTTGTTGTTGCTGTTATTATTAAAGCTGAGTGCTTATTTGTATGTGTATGGACAAATATTTATACTAGTGGGCATCACGCTGGTCCTATGTATGGAAAAGACTTAGATCGAAAGCTCGTACTCTGATTAATCATTTTTATTATTTTTCCTGGAGAGACAGTTGTCAATATTATGTATGGCATTTTAAAAAAAATATACACTCCCGCTGTTAAAAATCGGGGTGTTACATTGTGGTATCAGAGCTTTGGTCTAAGATTTTCATGGGGTTGTGAGTCGGGTGTCCTAAGCTGATCAAGTGTCGGGTTTAGTGGGAGTAAATGTGTGGAGTCCTATGTGTTATGTGGTTTGTGTCTTGAGTCCAGCAGGTTATGTGTTTAGGTAATCGTTTGTTTCTTAACTGAAGTTGAGGTCTCCCATAATACTTCAGTAAGAAGCATAGTTAAACCCCTTGAGCATTTGTCGACGTTGGTCGACATGTGTCTCCGTTTTCTTTAGAGGTAGTGAGCTAGAGGTGGTGAGATTGAATCGAGTAAGAACTATAAGGTTTTCTGCAGTAATGTTATGGATGAGAGGTTTCGTTTGTTCTTATCACTCCGAGGTGTTGAGTAGGGATGAGTGGAAGTCAAGGTTTCACAGGATTGTAAGTAAGGACTTGATTTGGAGGACCTATTGAAAGAAGAATGATTGGATGTTCATTCTGGTGAGTTCCGAATGAGAGGAGATGCAGTTTATGGACTATGAAAAAGGTGATATTTCTTTGGAATCAAAGAGTAGTTATAGATGTCGCTTGGAGACAATTACTATACTTGGAGATGAATGGGACATCTTCTCTAGAAAGAAAGCGGGTTGCACGTTGAAAGTGGCCGAAACCTAGGAAAGTTGGAGGAAGGTTATACGAGTGGTAGGTGCTTGAGGGTTTAATTTGGTTTCTTAAGCTAGGTTAGATAGGTAACTAAATACCGTAAGGATGAATCATGTGATGTTAAAGGACGGAAACCAAGTATCACCTGGATAAGTTTTAGTGAAAGTGATCATCAGTGGAGTTGTTTTCGAAACTAGAAGTGGGAGTTTGGGAGAGAAGGAGTGTAACAGTTTCTAGGAGAAAAAGGTAGAAGATAGTACCATGGATCTAAGTAATCATATGAGTAGAGTAGAGAAGTGCTAAAGCAATTCAAGTATAGGGGACATGGTTTTGCTAGAAATATCATACCGCGGGTAGACAATGGGTTGTTAGAAGAGTGATAAGACGCTGAAAGTTAATATCTGGAAGGACACAGAGCCATGTATGAAGAATTAATGAATGGAGTTATATGGTGTAACAAGTATATGGATTTCGTGAAGATCAAAGTTTAGATTTGGATTTAGGGATCGAACCTGAGAATAAAGAAAAGTTAGCAAAGAAAATTTGATTGGGTAGTTGCTCTTTAAAAGTCAAGCGTTAAGATTTGAGATAAGTGCTCAGTGACTAGATGGAGGAGTAAGATATGTCTGTTTTGGAAGGATGATTCTTTTAGAGTGTTAGATCGTAGAGGAACATATTGGTTGATACCTTAGTAAAGGTTAGAAGTGAATAAGAACCCGATGAGTGGGTAGAGGTGCCAGACTTTTTGGAGCAAGAACGTATGCACAACGGATGGGTTTGTGTTATAAAAGGATTTTATGACCATTGGATAATCATAAGCAATTGAAGATAGATAGAACAACAAAGAGTAGGTTGGATAGGACGAACATTGATTTGGAACAAGGATATTTAGATTGGGTGAAGGAGAGTAAAGATGTCGGTTGAAGTTGACAAGATAGAGGTCATGGTAGGTTGGGAAACGACTATAGGCGTTTGGTTGCTAAGATTTTTGAAGTTGGAAACTCCTAGATGTTATAAGAGGACCTAGTATAAGGGACTTTGGAGTTGCACTATCGTAAAAGTGGTTACAAAGGAAAAATAAGGTTGTATGCAAGCAAGAAAGTGCTCAGGTAACACAGATTTTTTAATAAGAAGGTTGACTACCTCGTTGCTTAGGAAGGACTACCAAGGATATGGCCCAAATGGAAATGGGAAGGATACTAAGCATTTCCTCAAGAGTGTATGCTATAGATGATGAGGTTGCGCTCGGACGTAAAGTTGATATTTAAGAAGCGGTATAAGTGGTAAGAGAATAATCCTGCGGTTGGAAATTTTGATATCACAAGGTTAATGAGTAGTGTATTAGTGACTAGATGGGTGGTTATATTCAGAATTAGGATGATGAAGTTACTAAGTGAAAAGCCTGTTGGAGATTCCACGCGAGACATGAGAAGTCTGGACGAGGTTAAGTACATTATGTCGTTGATGAACGAATAAGTGGAGTGAAAAGATTGGTTTTGGGAAATAGGTGTCAAGACAAAGTGTGAGAGGAACGGTTAGAGATGTGGATTAGGGTGATTTAGAATTCGTGCAAGAAATTACCTCGCCCATAAACCGAGGAAAAAAAAGGGGGTAGTGGTAAGTGTATGCTTAAGAGTTGAAGGTACAACTAGATTGGGTCACATAAGGTGCATTGGGCATATTCGGAAGTAGATAGGATTAAACATTTGCCTATTCGGACGAATCAGGGATGAAGTGGAAATGTTTGGCGGAGACTAGTAAGGCTTGGATTCGTTGTACTTGTTATAATGAAGACTAGAGAAGCATAATGGAAAATAGGCATTGAGAAATTATTGAACATCAGAGGTTGACATCGAGAACAGTTTGACAATAGAAGATGAGATAGGGGAACAATAAAAAATGGTTTGATTGATGAGCTCTTTGAGGAAGAAGGAATTTGAGGGTAAGAGAAAAAGAAACAAAATGGATTTCTGGAAGCTGATGTAGGATGATACGAAAGACGTGGGATGTCAAATGGGGATTGCTAACGATGAGGAACATTTAAGGTTAAGGCATGCGAGAGTAAACTAAGTAATGATTTGAAAATGAGGTAGTTGTGTTAGAGTGTGATCCAATAGTTTAAGACTGGGGAAAAGGGAATTTGTGAGAGTTTCAATCACCGACTAGATGTTGGGATGGTAGTATTAAGATGGTGATTGGGAATGATTATGGATGTGAACATATACAGGTCGCCACAATTATGAGATTAAAGAAATAATTAAGGATTTATGGACATTGGGGAAAATGTGGAGTTCTCTACTTAGATGACTACTTCGTTGGAGTGAAATTGGTTAAATTTGTACTTGGGTTTTAGCTGTTACTGTTTTGGAGGATACTCAATGGTTGTTCCGAGCTTAGTGAGCGTGAGAGAAACCGTAATTTATTTTGGGAAATTGTGTCTCACTTTAGAGAGTGAAGTAGCAGGAGTTTGGAGGAAACATTTAGGAAACCTCGAAGCGATTGTTGGACCCTTGTGCCTTGCATATATTTGAGAACAAGTTGAGAAGGACACTATCGTAGTTAGGTAATGATGATTTATTCCACCATCATGGTTGTCGCCTACTTATTGACAAATTGAGGAACTGATCATCCTTAATCTGTTGTTGATAGTAGACAAGATTGTGTTGAATGGAATGAATGATTCTTGCCGGCTTAGATAGTGTGCAGTTTTAGCGTTGCGTCCAGAGTCCGAGTCACTGTGACTTTGTAGAGGGTTGCAATAGGTGCGCGGTCGTTCTGGTGAGTGTGTTAGTGATAAATTGGTAAGTTGTTACATTTACCTCGAGTTTCGAGGACGAAACTCCTTTTTGGTGGGTAGTAATGTAAGACCCGTATATTTTAGTCCGTATGATATTATGATGTTTTATCATTTTTATCTGTTTTTCTACTAAATTTGGAGTAGCGAGCAGATTATACCCGATATTTCTAGGGTGTTCGGTTGTGGTCTGGATTGATCCACGTGGTTTCTTTTTAATTCAATCAGACTTTTTCTATTGGCACGGTAGTTATATTGGATTCCGAATGTTTCTATGTTTTCGAAATTTCAAAAATGTGTTTCTGCCGATTTTTGGGAAAACGGGCGAATTATACCCGTCGTTTAAATTTTCACGGACTCCGATTGTCGTCAAAGTTTAAATGGGAGTTTTATATATCGCCGATATTGAGAATTTAATCTCAATATATCTTTCTGAGTTAAGGAACAAAAATTTATTCGGAATAAAATTTATTCAAAAATTTTGGGTGGTTTTAATTAAAATGCGACGGTGAAATTTTTCGGTTTTCCTAAAAAGTTGTTCGTGAGCGAGTTACGACTCGTCTGAGTCAGAACATTTTTTAAGTGTGAGACATTAAATATCTAGATATTTTTGGGTTATACTATTATTATATGTTTTTAAGATAAGATCTTTTAGATTTTTGTTGAGATATTATTATTAAATTCATTAGATATTTTGTTGAGATATTATTATTATATCCATTAGATATTTTTGGCGGGTATATTGTAATTTTATTCTTGACTTTTATTTTATAATATATCTTTTTTTCATCGATGTTTTCGTTTGATCACGTTTTGAGAGCGTTTAGGAGATATTTAGGCGAAAGGGTAAAACGGTAATCTTGCGGATTAGATATTTTAGAAAAGGATATGATGGGGATTAAGTGGAAAGTTTAGATTATATATATAGAGAGATTAGAGAGAAAGAAAGTAAAAGGAAAGAAAAGAAGAGGAAAGAAAGGAGAAGAGAGGAGAAAGAGAGAAAAGAGGGAAAAATGGGGAAAATATCCGAATCGGAGCCGGATCTTCGATTAAATCGGGTAAGTTTACTAAACTCGATTATCCTACGATAGTATATGTATATGTAGGTGTTTGTTTGGTTGGTTTTGGTTAGAAAATGTTAGGTTTTACATATTTGAGCAAAATTGGTAAAATCGATAGAAATCGATGTTTTCACGGATGAAATTCGAAATAAATTGCGTAGTTTAGTCGAGGAATGTTAGGCCGTGATTATTGAAACTTGTAAGATTGAATTCGGGTGATTTCGTAACTTTTGACATTTTTGAGAAATGAGGGTTTTAAGAATTGAATCGAAAACGGACGTCGTAGAAATCGTGTTTAATGGTTCTAATTCACTGCTATATGTTAGGTGAGTACGAGTATGTGGTTATTTCGAAGAAAATAATTGAATCGGTCGGATTTTCGGGTGGAAAGGCCAAAACCCGTAGGTTTTAAAGGCAAAAGGGGGGTTTTCGGTGAAAACTTCGAAAATTCATATCTTTTGATCCGTAAGTCGGCTTTGATCCCCGTTCGAAGCGTTGGAAAGCTAACGGGATGTTCTTTCTATTAAAAAATGGTTTGGAGGGTAAGAGATGATTTTAGTTTTTGTGGTTTTGAAAAAGTGTTGGGTTTTATCACGTAAAGTGTGTGCGGTCGGTGTTTTACTGTGTGTTGTGCTTTTGTTATATAACGTGGAGCCAGTGAGCTGTTATATGATGTACTGTGGGTGGCCTAATGGCGTGAATCCTAGATTTTTGGAATTCAAATTGTTGTTCAAAATAAATGAATTTAAATTGTGTGGGTTTTTCTATAGAGCGATTAGGTTAGTAATTGGGGAGTGAAAACCTAAAGCCCTAATTGTTTAGGTTAGCGATCAAGACCCAGCCTTATTGTAGATGTATCTGAGTTGGTTTTAACTTAAGTCCTTTGTGTATTTTATAAGGTTGAAAGTGTGAATCGGGTACGAGATTTCATCGTGAGAGACAAATCGATCTTACGTAGCGTAAGTTGTTTGGGTTGGAAGTTTGCTCAGGTAAGGGCACTTTCTAACGATATTATATGTGATTGAATGCATGTGTGTTTGTATTCATGACTGTGTGCCCTTGTGGGGATGTTTGAATGATTGTGTGCCAGTTGAGGTTGTGTGGTTATATTCATGATTGTGTGTCCGGTTGGGGATATGTGTTTATGCTATGGCGCTAAACTTGTGATGTGCATTCATATGATTTGTGATAAATATATGAATTGCGGTTGATGTGTATGTCGAGGAGGACAACACGAGGTGTGTCTGAGCCACCTGTTGGTAATGAGAATTATTCATATGATTTGTGATAAATATATGTTTTGCTGTTGATGTGTATGTCGAGGAGGACAACACGAGGTGTGTCTGAGCCACCTGTTGGTAATGAGAATTATTCATATGATTTGTGATAAATATATGAATTGCGATTGATGTGTATGTCGAGGAGGACAACACGAGGTGTGTCTGAGCCACCTGTTGGTACTGAGAATTGTTCACATGATCTGTGATAGATATATGAATTGAATTGTGAATTGTGAATTGTGTTTATATATATTGTGTTTATATAAACTGTTGCATTTGCATGTGTGAGTCATGCATACCATAGTTGCGTGTAGGTAGTTGGCGCCGAATGGGCCAGGGTGATGGGTTCTGAATCATCACCTAATCCCGAAGGGAATTCTACTGCACCAGGTGATGTGACTGAGCCGTCATCGATCCTTTGAGATCAAATTGAGTCAGGTGAATGCGAGGGAGGCAACATCGGGTGTCTGCAAGGGCAGCACTTTTGTGTCTGCGAGGCAGCACGGTTAGTGAGGACCCAAGGGTGTATCACGACTCTCTGCGGAGAGGTTAAATTCTGGAATTCATGCATGGTGAGGGTACCCGACGAATTGGGACCACCAAATTCATATAGGTCTGCATTTAGGATGTTTGTGCATTGCATTTGTGTGTTAAATTAAATGTGGTGATTATTACATATCCTATTGTCATCTCATTCATGTTGTTATGTATATCATGTTCTGCTGGCATGTGTGTATTCTTCCATATATGCTGTTTTTAGATCGTGACCCTCTACTATTATTATGATGTGGCTAACGACCACCCAGGTTTAGAAGTTGTGATAGTTAAGGTATCCAGGTGTCGTGAAGGCTTGTAAGATGCGATGTCTTGGGGCTAGGAATTCAAGATCAGCTTAGGGTCGTGCTTTGAGGTTGTCCATGTTGTTGTTGCTGTTATTATTAAAGCTGAGTGCTTATTTGTATGTGTATGGACAAATATTTATACTAGTGGGCATCACGCTGGTCCTATGTATGGAAAAGACTTAGATCGAAAGCTCGTACTCTGATTAATCATTTTTATTATTTTTCCTGGAGAGACAGTTGTCAATATTATGTATGGCATTTTAAAAAAAAAATATACACTCCCGCTGTTAAAAATCGGGGTGTTACACATTACAAGTTCTATGAAGCTCAAATTCATCTAGTCACAAATTAGGGTTTTATCAGGAAAAGTCAACTGTGCCTTTGACTTTTGATCAAAGCATGATCCCAAGCCTTGGGACATGATCCAAGATACTCAAGTACATCCTTGGAGTCCATCCATGATGTTTGAAAGATTCAAGAATGCAAGATCATTGAAGATCACACGGTTGAATTCATCCGATACACAAGCTTTATCTGACAAAGTAAACCCTTTGACTTTTAGGGTTTTGGTCCAAATTGAAGTATTCAAGCCAAATTTCATCAAGACATGTTTGATTAATGAGTTTGAGCATGAAAAATCAAGATTTGAATGGTTTCTTGCAAAAGGGGCAAAGTTAAGAAACTTGAATTTTTGCTGAGTATAGAAAAAACCCTAGTTTTGGTGCCAACTTTAGAAGACCATAACTTTCAATCTACACAACCATTTTGTGTGCTCCAAAGCTCAAATTAAATCCCTCATAACATACTACAACTTTGTATGAGAGGTGGAAACCTCAAAAAATGCTTAGATTTTGAGTTATGAAGCTGTTAAGGGCCAAATTGTGCATACTTTTGACTATATTTTATGGCCCTTTCAATTGGTTTCTTTGTTAATTTAGTAGAAAATATAGTAGTTTTCGTATATTTATGCTAATTTCTGATTTTATTGTACATATTGTATATTATGATTATTTTGATGCTCTTTTACAGGTATTCTTGCTTATATTGGATGTTGGGATAAATCAGTGAAGGAAAGAAGGCCTGAAAGAGCATTTTCGAAGACTTCGTGTTGGCATAGCGCTCTAAGCGAGTTTTTCAGCGCGCTTTCAGCGCGCACTCACTGAACTCCAGTAGCAAAAGATCAAAACCGCGGTGAGCGGGATTTCCAGCGCGCCTTCAGCGCGTTTTTTATTCAACTTCCAATAGTAAAGTCCCAGACCGCGCTAAGCGGGATGTCACCGCGCTCAGCGCGCTTTCTGGGCAAAACACTCTGTTTTTACTGATCGCGCTTAGCGCGCTCCTGATGGCGCTAAGCGCGGCGCCACTTACTGCACCATTTGCACTTCATATAAATATCTTCTGTTGAAGATATTTTCCAACAACTTTGGTACTTTGCACTTTTCAGCATTTCTAAAGAGAGAAAAAGATTTTTCTAGGTCAAAAACCTTAGGATTTCAACGAGAAGTGAGATTCAAATCTTTGGAGCATCAATCCTTGATTCTTTGACTTTGATGCTATCAAAGATTCTTTTCTTCCTTGTTGATCAAGCTACCATGGTGATGGGTAGCTAAACACTTTTGTGTCAAGATTAAAGGTAGTTAATCTTGCTTGTATGTATTTCTTTTGATCATTTGTATATGAACAAGGTTGATGATCAATATATGACGAAGTTGTTTGCTTTTAATGTTATATTTGTGGTTTGAATCACTCTAGACATAGATTTTCCAAATCTTGACCTAATATCTTCATCTCTTAAAAACCAAACTCTAGATATAGATTTGGGATTTAATATTCGCTTTGTATCGATCTTAACGTTTGTTGTTTCGATTGTTAGTGTGAGACATCATCTAACGATTTAAACAACAATACTCACGAATTTGCTTTAGACATAAACTTATTGGCGAGGATACGCGATTGTATTGATCGAAACTAAGTTCATATGCTTGATTAATCGGATACGTATGAAAAGGATTAGCGAAATCTAGTCTTGAGATGCTTTTCTTAAACTTACAACATCTTTGCTCTAATTTACTTCTTTGCTACAAACTTATGTTACAATACCAAGAATCATTTGAACCCTTTACTTAAAACGGTAAACTATTGAACGACAAGCATTGATAACACACAATCCATGTGGATACGATAAAACACCACCCGAAACACTCTTCAACAAAATGATGCTGTTTCCGGGGATTGTTGTTTATTATTGCAAGCATCGTAATAGTTGTTAAGTTTTAAGCTTGTTTAACTTTTTCTTGTGCTTGTTAATTTGTTTGGCTAAGTATGCAGACTCTGTTTATGCTAGGGAAGTTACCCGCATACCAACTTCTTTTTGATCCTGAGATTGAAAGAACTGCGCGTAAGTTAGATAACAAAACAAGGCGGAGGAGGCAACTTGCTAAGGAAAGACGAGAACGAGGAGAAAGTTCAACTTCGACACCAATACCACAGTTACCGCCAACCATGGCTGCACCACCACCACCTGCTTCAACACCTTGTGTAATAGTCTTGGCATACTGCTCAGTTCGCACGTAATGCTCATAATGGTCGGCACTCTGAAATGAAAATGAGTATCCTCGCTCTTCTATACCAGAATCCATTCACCGGTATGGATCACGAGGATCCCTTTACTCACTTGACCAAATTCTATGAAATTGCGGGTGCAACTGGAGCCCTAGAAGCTGAAGAAGAGTCGTTGTTTAAGAGACTGTTCCCGCATTCCCTAATTGGGAAGGCAAAGGAATGGTACATTGACCAATCAACTGCTATTATGACGGACTGGACTATGTTAGAAGAGAAGTTCTTGGAACGATTTTTTCCTCACAATCGTTTCATGGAAGCGAAAATGGCGATTGAAGTTTTCTCACAAGGTGGGAATGAGTCTCTCAACGAAGCTTGGGAGAGATTCAAGTCCATGCTTAGAAAATGCAAAGGGCACGGTTTTGATGAGCTCACATAAGTTCATATTTTCAGAAATGGTCTCCAACCAGATCATAAAACCTTGTTGGATGCGACTTCAGGCGGGTCTTTAATGTCAAAAAGCGCTGAAGAAGCAATTTCGATCATTGACAAGATGGCACTAAACGATCACCAAGGGAATCATAACAGTGGCTAATCGCAAAAGAAGCTGGGAGTGCTTGAGTTGGGAACTAATGATGCAATTCTTGTACAAAACAAATTGTTATCACAACAAGTGGAGTTGTTGACGCAACAAATGTCAAAACTTCCACAATAAATCAAAGAGATGCAAGAAGTTCCCAACAACAACCAATAAATAACGAGTAGTGAGCTTTGTAGAGGAGATCACCTTATCGGGTATTGTCCTCTAGTTCTGGAAGAGGTAAATTATGCGGGAAATCAAAATCAAGGATATCAACCTCGACCACCTTACCAACAAGGCAACCAAGGTTACCAACCAAGAGGTAATCAAGGTTATCAACAACCGTGGAGGCCTCAAGATGTCGGACCTTCAAATCGTCAACAATATCAAAATTACACTCAACCTCCACAAGCTCCAAATGGAAATACAAAGATGGAAAACACTCTCACGCAATTTATGCAAATGTCAATGTCAAATCAAAAGAATACCGATGCGGCCATAAAGAATCTTGAGACGCAAGTCGGACAATTATCAAAACAATTGGCCGACCAACACAAAGGAACTTTTCCGGCAAATACTCAACCAAATCCAAAAGAGCATTGTAAGGCCATTTTCACAAGAAGTGGAAGAACAATCGGTGGAGATGTTGAAGATGAGGTGGTAGTTGAAAAGGAGAATGATATTGTGTAATACCCCAAATTTTGACCACTTAGATTTCCCATCATTGTGAAAATCATCATCACAATATGGATGAACCATCATTCTTCATCAGTCTCCCCAAAGATGGGTGAGCATCCAATACAATCAAAATTAGGGTTTCAAGCCCTCTCTGAGTGTTTAGACAAAGGATCAATCAAGGAATGACATGATATTTAACTTGTATAATCTCTCAAACATCCACAATGGATCAAAAAGGACTCCCACTTCAAGGATTAAGCACAAGGCTGCTCCCTTCTAGGTGGATCAAGTCTCAAGATCGACAGTATCACCAAATTAGGGTTTTGGTCGACCAGGGCCTCCAGATGGGAATTTTCATCTGGGCACAAGGCAATGATCCAAAACATGACCTAATATGCTTCATGGAACCTCATGAACCCATTCATCAAGTCAATTTTGCCTCAGGGGATGCATTCATCAAAAATCAGGAATTAGGGTTTCTTGACCTAATTCACCCCTAAGTTGACTTTTGGGACAAACCATGAGCCAAGACCTCAAGAGATGATTTGAGGGTCTCTAATATACCATATTGATCCATTTGGAACAATGGATTGATCCAAGAAGCTTGAGCAACAAGTCTCATTTTCATCTGCACCACAATTAGGGTTTTAAGGGAAAAGTCAACTGTAACTTTGACTTTTGACCAGGACATGCTCCCAAACCCTAATACATGATTGAATATACCCTATGACACCCATGGAACATGTCCATCAAGTTTGATTTAGGTTAAGGACATGATTTCCTGAAGAATTGCACAGTTTGGAATTCATCTGATAAAAAGTCAACTGTGCACAAAAGTCAACTTTGACTTTTTGAGATTTTTCACCAAAATGGATTTTTAACCCTAAAATGATGTTAATGTATGATTTGAATCATCATTCATCAATAAAAATCAAGAAAAGTGAGATAACTTGTAAAATGGGTAACCATAAAACTTAGAAATTTTTCTAAGTTAAAAACAAAGTGGCAAAGGTACCAACTTTGGAGGACCATAACTCCTAAACCACAAGGCCATTTTTTCTCATCCAAAGATGGATTTGTAGCCCTCATTATCACCTACAAAAACTTCAACTACAAGTCATTCCAATTCATTAAGGATTTTAAGTTATGGAGTGATCAAAGTGGCTGAAAAGTGAAAATGTCACTTTTTCCAACACTTAGTGAAATTTTCACTAAGTTAGATTCTGCCTCACTTTTTGCCAAATGTAGGGGGATTTTTCACTTGAAATCAAAAGAGATCAAAACCAAACTTGTTCAAACAGTTGTTGTATCATGTAAGAGCTTTCCAAAATGGCCAAGAACATTGCCAAATTCAACTTACACCATGAGATATGACATTGGCAAGTTGCCTTGCTGAAATCTGTCAAAGCAAGGCAGAATTTGCATTTTGTCTCGATTTACCAAAATCAGCCAAATTCAATTGCTCCAATCCACTTGGACACCTCAGAGGATTGAATCTAAAGGGGACAATCACTGAGCCAAGCCTCCAATGTCCATGGAACAAGAAATAGCATGTTGAACATAGAGTTGCCAAAATAGGGACAAGACTTCAAATTTGGAATGAGGCATTCAATGGAACCATCAAGGTGGCATGGACTGAGCCATTCTCATCTGAAATCAGTCAAGACTTATCCAAGACCAAGGGGACCAAAGCTCTGTGCCTTAACCTCTAGTCAATGGCTAGAGGAGACTTGATTTCTCATTGGACAACATTGGCCAAACCTACTTACCAGCTGCCATGCACTATTCCTTGCAAAACAAACTTGCTCTACTATAAATAGAGCTCAATTGTGGTCAGTTTAAGTACACCAAAGTCATCTAACAGATGCTTTCCTCAAAATCTCTTTCTCTTGGCAAAAATGCCTTTCTTAGCAAGGTAGCTATCGGGTTTTGAGTTTGAGAGCAATTCTGCACAAACCAATCACTCACATACATCACATACATCACATATGAGCTGATCAAACACTCACATAACATCTGGAGCATCAAAATCTCAAAATCACTTGCCATCCACACAAGTTTGAAGTGAAGTTGCAGCTGAGATGCCATAAACTGATCCAGTCCATTTCAATTCAATCCAAGTGTTCAAACACAATCCATAGGGTGTAGGGAAGCTGTTCAGATCATCACCACTCATCTGTAACACCTCCAAATCAAAAATCACATCTGCTCTTCCTGTCACGACTTGGAGGTAAGCCTAAACTTGGGCATCTCTCAATCTATGCATATTTCCTCGCACAATAATTTGGCCATATGTTCATAATCATGCATGGAATGTTTTCCCTCAATTAATTGCATTGTTTGAATCGTGTATCAAAAATCCTAGCCTTCATGTAGAAATTAGGGTTCTTGAGGTCTCTTCGTGATTTCTTGTTGTATGTTTAATTTAAATGAAATTAAAGTACATAGACATGATCGTGAGGTTAAGACGAGCATAATGATATGTGGATTGCATGATATGATTACGTATTCATGGAGATTGGATAGAAAATGCAAATCTGGGCAAACTGAAAAACGCGCGTGTTATTCAGCCTGTTCTTGGCGCCATTTTCATAAATTCAAATATTTGAATTTTGTGATTTTGTTTAATTGATTCAAAAATTAATTTCTCTCTGAGTTTTAATGATTTTGAGTTGATTCTTTTTTTAATAATTCACAAAACTGTTAAAATATTTTATTTTATCAAAAAATCCCAAAAATATTATTTATTTCATATAATTGATATTTTTGCAAAGAATTAATATTTTGATTGTTTTTGGCATTTTAAATATTTTTTCTACATTGATTTTGCAACTTTTAATGCTTTCTAATTATTTTGTAGGTCAATACTTAATTTTTGAAGCATTAATCCAAGATCACAATTTGTTTTCCATGTGTTAAACAATTTTTGATCATTTTAATTGAATTTTTATTCAATTAAATACATTTTGAAAACAAATTAGGGTTTTGGATTAATTCAACCCTCATAAATCATTTTTAAACCTTTTTGGGCCTCTTGAGAGAGTGTAAGACCCATCCCCCCTTGTACAAAAACTTTTTGGGTCTCACTCATTGTATAAGTCCCTCTGTACAAGTAAACGGCGCGATCGTCGCCCGTTTAAAATTCAAAACACTCTGGGCCTCTCCTTGAGCTATAAGACCCATTCAAAAACACTTTGGGCCTCTATTAGAGTGTAAGACCCAATCCCCCTTTTAACCAAAACATTTTGGGCCTCACTTATTGTATAAGTCCCTCCGCGTTAAAAGAAAACCTCGGCGCGATCGCCATTTTTAAACGAAAAATCATTTGGGCCTACCCACGTGTTATAAGCCCCACTCTTTTCTTTAAACCTTTTTGGGCCTCTTGAGAGAGTGTAAGACCCATCCCTTTGTACAGAAAACCATTTTGGGCCCCAGTCACTTGTATAAGTCCCTCTGTACAAATTCAAACAGTGCGCTCACTGATAAAACCCTGGGCCTCTCCTTGAGCTGTAAGCCCCAAATCTTTCTTTTTCAAAGCACTTTCTCCTTTGATTTTGAATATACTGTTGTTTTCAATCTTTCTTTGTTGAACAACTAACCAAACAGCATGGAAGCACTCCAACCGAGTAAGTGGTTATCGCTTTCATTTATTGCTTTCATATTATAAACTGTATTGTGGGACTGCTCACTGTAAGTCTCCTTTCATAAACTCATATCTACTGTGTAATAATAGTATAGATATTTTGAGTTTCCCCGGCAACTACGTCTAGAACTAGGTGACGCCGTTTCACTTATTCGTAGAAATAGACGCCTAGATCCCCAATAGGAGCACCAGATACAGTCTTCTCTTCGGTTGTCCTCCTTAGGAATCGTCAAGAAGCTCTACTCCCCAAGATGAATGTATTCTCCGTGAATGGCATCTTTGAGTTTCTTCCCAATTCTCGAACTTTCCTGACTTGATCTATTCCTCGTGGATAGCTTGCCTTGAATGTCTCGGGGTTTGGGTACCCACTACGGTCATAATCTTGGACCTTAACTAAGGAACCCTCTTTAAAAGCTAGAAGTCACTGGATAGTAAACCTCGCACGTTTACCAGTGGTTTTTATCTTTAAAAGAGTTATCTCTCCTAATGGAAAGGAGATGATAGACCCACGGGCTTCTTAAAAGCATCGGCCTCCTCTTGGGCATTATTCAAGGACACTACGGCTTCTTATAAGTATTCACAGCCTCCTCTTAGGCTTCGTATAATGATCTCTTCCTCCGGGAATGATAGCCTCCTCTTGGGCTTCGTACAAGGACCCGTCGGCTTCTTAAAAGTTTCCAGCCTCCTCTTGGGCTTCGTACAAATTGTCCCGACGACCTCCTAGAGGTATAGGAACAGAACCTAGTCATCTTCATAGAACAATCCTTTCATAGAGTCTACTACTGTTTCTCAAAGCATATTACAAAGATAAAACTCTAGACACGGACAGTCTAACTTCCTTGAGTCTCAAAGACATTCTCAAGCACCCTTCGTTAAATAGGAAGGAAACCCGCGGACTCGGATAATCTCAATACCCTTTGGATTTCCCGTTTCCTCAAAGAGAAGGAAATATCCCTGATACTCAAATCAAATCCCTGAGTACAGTGATGCTCATATAAGAACTGATTTTCTCTTTTAAAATCAGTATATTGGATCTGTCACTCAATTGAAACAGTTACAATAGCCTCCATCTCGGGCTTCGTACGAGATACAAAGACTCTCTTGTTGAGTCAAATCTTTTAGCCTCCATCTCGGGCTTCATACGAGATACAAAAACACTCTCTTGTTGAGTATAAAAGACTCCATCGTCGGGTCAAAAACTTTTAGCCTCTATCTCGGGCTTCATACGAGACACAAAGACTCCCTCGTAGAGTCAAACAAACAATAGCCTCTATCTCGGGCTTCGTATGAGACACAAAGATTCCATTGTCGAGTCAAAACCTTTTAGCCTCTCTCTCGGGCTTTGTACGAGACACAAAATAGCCTCCTCTTAGGCTTTGTATAATGATTTTCCTAGCGAAAATTAGCCTCCTCTTAGGCTTTGTATAAGAAAACCACTGGTTAATCTAATTAACCTTTTAGCATCAAAGTTGTGCCTCGTTCACAGTAAACAAACATCAACAACTCCTTCCCCTTCATCTAATCGCTGTAAGCGGCAAGCCTCTGGATCATCTACATCCATGCCACTGTCCCTCTTTTAGCATGAGAAATTCCTAAGGAAAGATGGCATTGCTCTACACTGAGTTAAAGTCTTCTCCTTCAGGTTAAAACCCTTTCTTTGGAAATTATGGCATTGCTCGGATCCGCGTATCCCAGTTAAAGTAATTCTCCTTCTCCAATCTTTAGAGATGACAAATTCTCTCTAAAGCCGAGATCTTTCAGCTTCACGTCTTGGGCTTTGAACAAGACACAAATAGACCTTTCAGCTTCACATCTTGGGCTTTGAACAAGATACAAACCACCTTTCGCTTCACGTCTTGGGCTTTGAACAAGACACCAAAAACACCCATTTCCTCCCATAGAATAGGAGGAACTACGAACGCTCTGATTTCCCTGTTTCGGTAAACGGGAATACGTAGGCATAAGATCGAAAGAAAAGATCTTAGCGAGCGCAATCAACAAAAAACCCAAATCCCATATCTTCATCAATCAAAAGCAGTATTTCAAAAACATCAGTCCTAACATCCTAATCCTTGTTCCCCGTCAGAAACCTTCTGCCCAGGTAAAAAAGAAAGAAAACAGTATTGGCGAAAATACAAATAACCAGTACAAAGGCCCCCCCACATTGATAGCATCCGTAACCTAACAGACCGCTGTTTAAACTCAGTATGCAAGCAGGGTTAATTGGAGACATCTATTTCCCTTCCTTATTCAGCTCACAATAGGATAAAAAATGAATCGACCTGTAGTTCAAAGCTCAAACCGCTGAGAGCGACCAGCGCTTATGAACCGCGTCCAAAATCGCTCGCTACAGAAAATGGCTCCCACCGTGGGGCCGATCTTTCTTTCTTTCTGTTTTCCTTGTAAAATGGCGACTCTGCTGGGGAATCATTGCCAAGATCTTTCTGCCTTAGGGCATCATCCCCGTTTTCTACGGAAAATAGGAACTCTACCGAAGAGAAAGATTGACCTATGCTGGTCCATCTCTTAGGCAGGGAACCACAGATTGGGGCTTCCGCCGGGGAACCCATTTCTGTCAGGAACTTAGGATTCTTAGCTTTAAAAGTCTAGGATGATTAGGACAAATATATATACTGCTTTTCCTAATTGCTATACGTGTTTATTTTTCTGCTAATGGGAATGCGTGTGATGCCGCATGTGGTGAGAATGAGTATACACCTAGAAAAGCCAAACCCTTTCGTAGTGCGGAAGCTATCGGAAATAGCTGTTACGCGATACTACCCTCATTTGAGGCTGGTGATCTATTCTCGGTGAATAGCATATACTCTAAGATTGCACACAACTCGCTGGCGATCCGCTTGTTGTCTTGCTTTCCTGGGAGGAGCTGATGATAATGAGTACAGGTACAAAAATCACCCTAGTATAAACCTTTGGGGATGGGTAGAGCTTTGACTTCATGACAACGACCCTTTGACCCCATGTTTTTTCTATGTTTTTGTGTGCTGCATTCATGCATTCATTTAATAAAACATTAAAACATTCAAAAAACTTCTCTTCTAGTCTCTCTATTTTTCAAATTAAACTAAGACTGTAATTGCAAATCAGAGAAAAGGATTACGCTAATGGATTTCGGTAGAAGGAGAACTCACCAGTATACCTTCAAGGTTCCAAAACTAGGGGATTTGAGAAAGTTAGCAAGGATGATCGTTAACCCAGAGGCTTTCAGAGCCAAGCACGGTGGTTTGCTACCACTGTTAAGAGTCCATGTGATTAAGGGGATCATGGACGCGCTCATTCAATTCTACGATCCGGTTTATCACTGTTTCACATTCTCGGATTACCAGCTATCACCAACGCTGGAGGAGTATTCTCATCTGACTGATTTACATATCACTGATCGGGCTCCATTTTCTGGACTGGAAGAAATTCCAAAGAATCAGACTATTGCAATAGCAATTCATTTGGATGAGTCTGAGGTCAGGACTCACATGACTACTAAGGGTGGCATCCAAGGTTTGCCAGCCCAGTTCTTGACAAAGAAAGCTCTGTACTTTGCTAGTATAGGGAACGAGAATGCTTTTGAAAGCATCTTTGTCTTGCTCACCTACAGGTTATTTTTGTTTCCCAACATCAATAACTTCGTCGATATCAACGCCATTAAGGTTTTTCTCATTGGAAACCCTGTGCCGACTTTGCTTGCAGATGCGTATCATTCTGTACACTTGGGAAATTTGTACAGCGGAGGGGAGATCACATGCTGTGTACCTCTGCTTTATAAATGGTTTATCTCTCACTTGCCCAAGTCTGCTGCTTTTTGGGATTGCAAGAGTGTCTTACGTTGGTCGCAGAAGATCATGTCTCTCACCAATTCCGATATAGATTGGTGTAATAGGATTTATGAGGGAATCAGAATCATTGACCGTTGTGGAAACTTCCCCAGCGTACCCCTCATAGGAACTAAAGGAGGAATCAACTATCATCCGATATTAGTTCTTCGTCAATTTGGATACCCGATGAGACACATCCCACTGGGTGTTCATCTGGAAGGTCTTTTCTTCAAAGAAGGAGAAAATGACAGAGCACTAAAGATGGAAATAGTGCAAGCTTGGAAACATGTTCATAAGAAAGGACGAGAGTCTCTGGGAAAACCGGACTGTGTCTCGGTGGAGCCTTATCTCCATTGGGTACAAACCAGAGCTCTCAAGCTAAAGATGCCTTATCCTCGTTACGGAATTCTTCCGCCGAGGGAAATTTTCATGTACTTCATGACGGAAACTGAAAGGCTTCAGGTTACTCTCAACAAGGTTCAAAAGGAAAGAAGGTCTTGGAAGAACAAGTACCGCACCCTTGACGTAGAGTGTATCCAAATACAGCAATTACTAAAAGAGAAAGATGCTCTGATTGAAATTTTGGAGCAGCATGCTGTAGAGAATCAAGATGACCAAAGGAATTTGCTCGCTCATTTCACCTGGCAAAGAAATGACAACCCGACAACGGCCCAAGCGCCCCGGTCAAAGAAGAGGACTCGGGACCCATTAGTTTAGGTTTCTGTTTCTGCACTTTGTAATCTACTGTATTTCCATTTCTGTAATCCTTTGGAATTCAATAAAAAGGGGTTTCCCCACCGTTTGATATTTGCAATCTAATTGTCGAAGTTTATTTTGATTAAACCAAAAAAACAATTAATATAATCATTGCATTCATCATTCTCACATCGCGTATTCTCCTTACCTACGAATCTCACGTTTGTGTCTCGATTCTAGAGTCAAACTGTCTCATTCGTATAATACTCGGGCCAATCGTCAGAAAAGGATGGATGATCTTGAGGAAGAAAATAGAGAGTTGAAAGAAGAGATCGACGCTCTGAGAGAGGATATGAGAAAGCTTCGTAATGACATGCAAGCCATGGCAGAAGCTCAGCTACAAAGAACCGTGATCTCAGAGATCACCTCAACGCCCATCATAGAAAAGTATGATCCTAGATATCAGATGCCGAAAGATCGTCCTTGGGGCATGCCTGTTAACTATATCCCGGAAGGATATGTTCCGCCGATCACTGAAGATCAGGGAATCGCAACAGAAGCCGCTGGGCCTGAAGGTTACAAACTTCGGGAAAGCGAAGATGCCAGGGGCATACTCAAGACTCCTGAAGGTTACAAACTTCAGGAGGCGCCAAGACTTACTGCCGTAGTCACGGTACCACCCCCTGTGGTGCACACTGTCCCGGAAGGACAGATTCCACAGACACCTTCTGGTAAGAAGGAAACTATGTTTGACAGAATGGAGGAATTCCAGGGGCAGTTCTTGGAAATGCAGAAAGAGCTGCAAGCCATTCGCGGTCAGGATCTATTTGGAAAGGACGCCGCAGACCTCTGCTTGGTCCCAAATGTGAAAGTCCCGCACAAATTCCAAGTGCCCAACTTTGAAAAATACAAGGGTAACTCTTGCCCTCAGAGCCATCTGGTGATGTACGCTCGGCGGATGTCAGCTCAGTCGGAGAATCAGGACCTACTGATTCATTACTTTCAGGATAGTTTAACCGGTGCCGCACTCAAATGGTACATGGGTTTAAACCGTACTACGATCAGTACATTTAGAGATCTTGGTACTGCCTTCGTCCAACAATACAAGTACAATTTGGACATGGCACCCGACAGAGATCAACTCAGATCGATGTCGCAAAAGAACAAGAAAACTTTTAAGGAGTATGCTCAAAGATGGCGTGAAATTGCCGCTCAAATTTGTCCACCTCTTGAGGAAAAAGAGATGACAAAAATCTTCTTAAAGACCTTAAGCTCATTTTACTATGACCGAATGGTTGCCAGTGCGCCCAGTGATTTCACCGAAATGGTCGGCATGGGCGTACGTCTTGAGGAAGCCGTCCGAGAAGGACGTTTGGTAAAAGACACTGGATCGACGAGCGGTACTAAAAAATATGGTAGTGCTCTCCCTAAGAAAAAAGAGCAAGATATTGGGGATATCTCTCTCGGAAAGCAAAGGCGACGTTATCAGCCAGTAGCAGCTGTAACTCCTGCTATCAGCCCCGCGCCTGTTCCTATGTATCAACCTCAGGTTGCGCAGAACCAACCTGACCAACAAAGGACACAATAGCCTCTTCAGCAGGCTCGTCCTCCATATAACAACAACCGTACAACACGGCCACCAGGATTTGATCCTATACCCGTAACGTACACAGAGCTGTTTTCGTTACTGCTGGCTAAGGGGCACATTCAGACTAAGTCTCCCCTTTCAGTTCCGAAAAATCCGCCTTTTTGGTTTAAAGCGGAACAAACATGCCCTTATCATCAAGGAGGTTCAGGGCATAACATTGAGACTTGTCTCAATTTCAAATTCGACGTGCAAAAGCTTGTTAGGAGCGGGCTCTTATCTTTCAAAGATACGAATCCCAACGTTCTCACGAACCCGCTGCCTCAACATGAGAAAACTGCAGTCAACCTGATTGAGAAAGAGACTAACAATGTCTATCAAATTCATGATGTACTCTTATTGGGGACCAATCTGGTCAAGATGCATTATAGACAGAGTGGATATGGCCATGTGCCATCTCATAATTATCACCAGTGTGATATCTGCTCTAAAGACAACCAGGGATGTTCTGTAGTGCAAGCAGCTCTACAGGAACAAATGGATCTTGGATGGATCCAAGAGCACCGAGTTCGTGGAGTTAACATGGTTTGCACGAATTCCAACGTCATTCAAAACCACGACATCCGTGCGATGAATGTCAACTTGGTGGCGATGCACTCAAGGTAAAGCCAGTATCATAATCTGCCGCGGCACGATTACAGTTCCTGTCTGACTTGCTCGGTAAACAAACAAGGATGCTCTTTCATACAAGAGGCCCTCCAGCGTCAGATGGATCTTAGATGGATCCAAGACTACCATGATAGGAACTCCTATCAAATCAACATGGTTCAGATTTTCGACATTCGCGTGATGAATACCAACCTGGTAGAGTTACATGCTGAGCAGGTCCGACTTGGATTCTTAATATCACATGACTATCAAAACTGTAAAGCAGGTTGCGAAAACGATCGAGGTTGTACCCTTATCCAGGAGGCACTTCAACACTTGTTAAATCACTGGTGGATGCCAATCTATATGGACAAAGATACTCAGCAGATTAGTATCAATAACAGGAATCCTACTCATCGTCAAAGTCAGGATATCCGATCAATGGAAGGTAACCTAGTGAGGTTACATTGTATTCAAAGTGGGCGTGGCCAGGTACCACCACACAACTATGACAGTTGTAGCGTCTGTTCAGAAAGTAACCAAGGGTGTTACCTTGTGAGAGCATTTCTTCAGGGTCAGGTCGATCATGGAGAAATTCGTCCATATCCAGGTTCAGGACCCATCATTTGGTCGCCGAATTACCTTGCCGATCAAGTTGAGGATGTTGTCACGATCTCTGGTCATCACAGGACCAGGGATGTTTTTGCCATCATCCCTCTACTTGACGAATCTAGAGTTCCCAACCGGGAATGGATCGAGATTACTTATGATGGTCAGAAAAATCAGAAGGTTCCCATAGTCATCTATCTATCGGGGCCACTACCGTATGAATCAGCTAAGGCTATCCCTTACAAATACGGGCTATCCCTCCGTCGTGAATATTGCAGACATCAGTCGTGTAACACGGAGCGGTCGAATCTTCAACCGAGGGGTTGGAGAATCCAACAAAGAAAAGGAACTTCAGGCAGAAATTCCTGATCCACCAGTCGGTCAATCTAGTAATCCCGACCTTTCGAAAGACAAAGATGAGATGCTAAAGCTCATCCAAAGGAGTGAATATAACATTGTTGATCAACTGTTACAGACTCCTTCGAGGATCTCAGTATTATCACTTTTACTCAGTTCAGAAGCGCACAGGGAGGCTCTACAGAAAGTCTTGGAGCAAGCCTTTGTGGAACAGGATGTAACAATCAGACAATTCGATAGCATTGTCTCTAACATCACTTCCTGCAATAATTTGGGATTTAGTGATGAGGAATTACCTGAAGAGGGTCGCCGTCATAACATGGCACTCAATATCACAGTTAACTGCCAGGACGATGCTTTAGCCAACGTACTGGTAGACACAGGGTCAGCCCTGAATGTTATGCCGGAGTCCACTTTGATGCAATTATCATTCAAGGGCCCTCCGATGAGAGTCAGCGAGGTCGTCGTCAAAGCATTCGACGGATCTAGAAAAACAGTTATCGGCGAAGTTGATCTTCCCATAACTATTGGTCCTCACACTTTCCAAATCACTTTCCAGGTCATGGACATCCGGGCAACATACAGTTGTTTATTAGGAAGACCTTGGATACATCAGGCTGGAGCGGTTACTTCGACCCTCCACCAAAAGCTGAAGTTCGTCAAGAACGATCAACTTGTCACGGTTTGTGGGGAACAAGCCTTGCTTGTAAGCAACTTGTCATCATCTACTGGTGTAGAACCTGAGGAGGTTATTGGGACTCAGTTCCAAGCACTATCGGTGAGCAAGGACAATCAGTTCAAAGAAGGAACTTCAATTTCTTTATACAAAGATGCTATCAAAGCGGTCGAGAGTACCGATACGACAGGATGGGGACGGCTCGTCGTTCCTATTGACAATAAAACAAAGAAGGGTCTTGGTTTTTCTGCAACCTGTACCCAGACAGTTGCCAGCGATGAAGGTCTTCATCCCCTTCAAAACTTCTTCCACAGTGGAGGTTTTCTTCACCCAGTGTCTCAGACAGTTCATGCTATCAATGAGGAAGATCCCTCTGACACAGATGAAGAATGGAAGTCCTACCTTAACAAGGACAGTTATATGTCTCAGGAAGAGGTGCCTATGCCTTTTTGCTTTCCTATAGAAAGTCCGAGATTTATACCAAGATCAGATGTCAAAATGATATATGGAGATTGTGATCCGGAAGGATGCCGTGCTCCGCCAAATTCATTAGAGGAGGACACTCTGATGAAAGACAATTTTGACTACAATTACTATGGCCCGATGGATGGCCTGCCAATGTGGCAGCCTTACCCAGGAAACTTGGGGCAAGAAAGTCAGCCGAACAATGAAGCTCAGCTGAGCGTCATTGAACAGAATACCTGTGTCCCCACTATGTCATGGGATCAACACTCAGGTCATTCAGAAACTACTCAACTTGAAGATGAATTTGCAACGTTTGCAGGACTTGAATTCATCAACTATGCTTTTCCCGAGGTCAACGTCATCGAGAGAAATGACTCCTCCAGTTCGAAAGAAGTATGGGACACCTTGGGACAACCGAGTGGAAAATACGACTATATGGTCAAGTACACCGCTCCCGAAAGCTCTCGTATCAGGCTCGAAGATATCCAGTCAACTGGATGGGGAGATACAGCTGAGAGCACAAATGCTATGCAAAATGCAACAGAGGAATCCTCCTACGACAAATCTACCTGGGAGACAGATTCCAATGATCCTACTCCACCAGAAATCAGCATTATTTCTGAAGACAAATCAAGGAAGGTGCCAGAATTTGTGATTCACCGAGGAGTTCGCCGCCAATGGGTTGCCGTCGAGGTTCCGAAGGTCGTTCACCAGTCAAAGTAATTGCCATCTTTAACCTTTCACCCTGCCCAGGTGAAACGGATATTTTGATAGGGCTCGTTTTCTGTAAATTTCCCTCTTCGCTTTGCCCAAAGCGACAGAGTTTTGTTTTATAGGGCTGTAGTTTCAAGATTCGACTTGTTCATTAATAAAATAACGTCGTTCTGTAATTTCCGCATTAATTGCTGTTTTCTCTTTTTGCTTTTTTAGAAAACGGTAATCCTAAAAAACATTCAATAATAAAAACAAGCAGTAAAATCAAAACACTGCACACACTTGCATTTTCTCTATCTCTTCTAAACACACATCACCACGTCATGCAGATTGCTTGTTTTATACCCCGTTGAAACATACGATCCGATGCCTTCTTTTAACTTTGAGTTCCCGGTATTCGAGGCTGAAGAAGAAAATGACGACCAAATTCCAGAAGAGATCTCCCGACTACTCAGACAAGAGGAAAGGTCCATTGAACCTCACAAAGAGCCGTTGGAAACGGTAAACTTGGGTTCAGAAAAAGAGAGAAAAGAAATCAGGATCGGAGCATTGCTCAGTCCAACTGCCAGAGAGGGTTTGATAAAGCTTCTCAAAGAATTTCCCGATGTATTCGCTTGGTCCTATCAGGATATGCCAGGGTTGGATACCAGCATCGTGGAACATCACTTACCGTTGAGATCGGAATGTCCGCCCGTAAAGCAAAGGTTGAGACGCACTCACCCGGACATGGCCATCAAAATCAAAGAGGAGGTACAGAAACAGATCGACGCGGGTTTCCTCGCTACATCTGAATATCCTCAATGGTTAGCCAACATCGTACCCGTTCCCAAAAAGGATGGAAAGGTCAGAATGTGTGTTGATTACAGAGATCTAAACAAGGCAAGTCCAAAGGACGACTTTCCTTTACCACACATTGACATGCTGGTAGACAGCACAGCAAAGTTCAAAGTATTCTCCTTCATGGATGGATTCTCGGGCTATAACCAGATCAAAATGGCGCCGAAAGACATGGAGAAAACTTCGTTCATTACCCCATGGGGTACCTTTTGTTACAAGGTAATGCCGTTCGGTTTGAAGAATGCCGGGGCAACTTATCAAAGGGCCATGACTACTCTGTTTCATGACATGATACATAAGGAAATCGAGGTATATGTCGATGATTTGATTGCAAAATCAAGAACAGAGGATGAGCACGTTGAACATCTGTCAAAATTATTCGAACGTCTAAGAAAATTCAAGCTCCGCTTGAATCCCAACAAGTGCACCTTCGGTGTCCGTTCGGGGAAATTACTAGGGTTCATCGTCAGCCAGAAAGGAATTGAAGTTGATCCTGACAAGGTCAAGGCCATTCAAGAAATGCCTTCTCCGAAAACTGAAAAACAAGTCAGAGGATTCTTGGGACGTTTGAACTACATCTCTAGATTCATATTCCTTATGACCGCCACATGTGCGCCGATTTTCAAGTTACTCAAAAAGAACCAGGATTGCGTTTGGTCAGAAGATTGCCAAACCGCCTTCGACAGTATCAAGGAATATCTGTTGAATCCTCCGATTCTATAACCTCCAGTGGAAGGAAGACCACTGATCATTTACCTCACAGTCCTAGAGGACTCAATGGGATGTGTACTTGGCCAACAAGACGAAACTAAACGGAAAGAGTCTGCCATTTACTATCTAAGCAAGAAGTTCACCGATTGTGAAACTCGGTACACGATGCTTGAGAAAACTTGCTGCGCTTTGGCTTGGGCAGCCAAACGTCTTCGCCAGTACATGATTCGTCATACTACTTGGTTGGTCTCCGAAATGGATCCAATCAAGTACGTTTTCGAAAACCTGCTCTCACGGGAAGGATTGCCCGTTGGCAGATGTTACTATCAGAATATGACATAGAGTACCATGCTCAGAAAGCCGTTAAAGGAAGTATTTTAGCCGATCATTTGACTCATCAACCGATTGACGATCAAGAATCAATCGGGTTTGACTTCCCAGACGAAGATGTCATGTATCTAAAGATGAAAGATTACGATGAACCGCTACCCAGTGAAGGGCCAGAACCAGGTTCCCAGTGGGGACTTATCTTTGACGGAGCAGTTAATCACTATGGAAACGGAATTGGGGCAATCATTGTTACCCCTCAGGGTTCCCACATTCCTTTCACTGCCAGGCTTACGTTCAAATGTACGAACAACGAGGCCGAATACGAAGCATGTATTATGGGTCTCGAAGAAGCGGTTGATTTAAGGATCAAAAACTTGGACGTATACGGCGATTCAGCCTTGGTTATTAACCAGATAAAAGGAGATTGGAACACATACCAATCAGGATTGATTCCTTACAAAGACTATGCAAGAAGGTTGTTACCCTTCTTCAACAGAGTCGACTTTCATCACATCCATCGTGATGAGAATCACATGGATGATGCATTAGCCACTCTTTCTTCCATGATTAGTGTAGGTCGATGGAATGACATACCTAAGATCGACATCATGCGCCTTGAACGGCCCGCTTACATCTTCGTGATTGAAGCAGTCATAGATGACAGACCTTGGTATCACGATATCAAATGCTTCCTTCAGAAACAAGAGTACCCATCTGGGGCACTCAGAAAAGATAGGAAGACCCTCAGAAGATTGGATGGAAACTTCTTCCTGAGCGGTGACACTCTTTATAAGAGAAACTTTGACATGGTCTTGCTCCAATGCGTAGACAGACCAGAAGCAGACATACTCATGAAAGAAATTCATGAAGGATCCTTTGGCACTAATGCCAACGGACACACAATGGCGAGAAAAATTCTCAGGGCCGGGTACTATTGGTTGACCATGGAATCCGACTGCTACAAGTACATGAGGAGGTGTCACAAGTGTCAGATATACTCCGACAAAATTCATGTACCGCCATCACATCTCAAAGTTCTTTCTTCCCCGCGGCCATTTTCCATATGGGGAATCGATATGATTGGTATGATTGAGCCCAAGGCTTCAAACGGACATCGGTTCATCCTGGTAGCCATTGACTATTTCACCAAGTGGGTCGAAGCAGCGTCATTCGCCAATGTAACCCGACAAGTGGTGGTCCGATTTATCAAAAACAATATCATCTGCCGTTATGGTGTTCCAAGTGAGATCATTACTGATAATGGATCTAACTTGAACAATAAGATGATGAAAGAGTTGTGTGCAGAGTTCAAGATCGAACACCATAACTCATCTCCCTACCGACCCAAGATGAACGGAGCGGTAGAAGCGGCTAACAAGAACATCAAGAAGATCGTTCAAAAGATGGTTGTAACCTACAAAGATTGGCACGAGATGCTACCATTTGCTCTTCACGGTTATCGCACATCTGTCCGTACTTCGATAGGGGCAACCCATTTCTCTCTAGTATATGGCATGGAGGCAGTGCTCCCCATAGAAGTAGAGATCCCATCAATCCGGGTATTGATGGAAGCGAAGCTCACCGAAGCTGAATGGTGTCAAGGTCGACACGACGAACTGAACCTGATCGAAGAAAAGAGAATCACGACACTATGCCACGGTCAGTTATATCAACAGAGAATGAAAAGGGCGTTCGACAAAAAGGTCCGACCTCGTATTTTCAGAAAAGGAGACCTCGTGCTCAAGAAGATACAATCATTTCTCACTGACTCTCGGGGCAAATGGACCCCAAATTATGATGGCCCTTATGTGGTCACGAAAGCTTTCTCAGGCGGCGCCTTGAGACTTGCAACCATGGACGGAGAAGAATTTGCCTACCCCACAAATGTTGATGTAGTCAAGAAATACTTCGCCTAAACTAAAAAAAAAAAACGTCTCGGTGGATTGAAAACCCGAAAGGGCGGTCCAGGCAAAAGTTAGAGACATGAAAAAAAATCATCATCCCGATGGATTGGAAATCTCATAGTACAATCTAGGCAAAAATTAGGGATAATGGCAAGTAACTATGTTCAACAGAGGCAAGTCCCTCAGCAGTAGTTACATCATCTATCGGAGGAAATCTCCAGTCAAGGTCATCTTCGACGGAAGCTCAGGATGTCCCGAACTCAAAGTTGGTAGAAGGATAGTGGTCGTTATGTTTCAACGTAGCCCTTTTCCCTGTAAATTACCATTTTCTAACTTTGTATATACTCTTTGGAATCACGCGTTTGGCTGATCTCCATCTTATCAATAAAATTTGAGCCATTGTGCTTTTGTTTGTAATTCTTTACTTGTTTTAGCTTTACAGAACGACGTTGTTTAAACTTAATCAGCGATTCTTGAAATAAAACAAAAATGAATTTACTTGTTAAAACTTTTTCTGCTTTTAAAATAAAGATGGCAATTTCTTTTGACTGTTGAACATCAGAAGAACATCGATCGCTTCTCCCGAAGTAAGCGAACTTCAAAGTGCAGAATCAAAGTACTCCTTCTAAGCCAGTATTCCTAAATGAAGGGATCAACTGTGTCAGAGACCTTGTTTCGTCTGACACACCTCGGCCGAGTTCTCATCTCCTAAGCCCGATCAACATAGCTCCCAACGGGACTATCTCTCCTAAGCAAGGTGGAATTGCTATCAACGGTACTTCTTCGCCCCGCGATGGCCGAGTATCTGATTGTGTTCATCCATTAGTCTGTATGTCGTGTCTGTTTTGTCAGCATATACATACATACATCATGCATTTTTTATTTGCATTCACATTTCATATTGCATCACTATCACTCTAGTCGGTCTTGTCCCCTAGTGATAACAGTTTTCTCAATCGAGTTTGTCAGCTCTTTCCTCGTCAGGAAATACTGTATCTGAACAACCTCGCTTCCAGTTTAATTCTGGAAAGAAGTTGGTCCTTGACCACTTTGATAACTTGAACCTCTGAAAGATCAGAGAACTTTCAATAAACATCACTCTTCGCCATTGAAGATGATATCCTTGCTTTCCCGGATTAAGGAAAATCCACAGAGAAAGCATCGTGATCAGAGATTCGGCAGCACGCCAGTTTTGCTCCGAAAAACCACTGATGAAAAGGTCATTGGCACCTCAAAATTGGATCCCATCATATGGCCTTTCTCCGGGAAGATCCCGAGAAAAGTATGATGTAACCCCAAACGAAAACAGTCTCTCAAGAGACTCGCTTTCCCCAGTAAAATCGACAAATGGCGTCTCTAAAACAGAGAAATTTGTGTACCTCTACAATTCAGACGTTGGGTTCCCCAACAAGTCTGACATCAAACCTTTTTTTCCCTCAAATGGCATCTCTCCAGGAAAATTCGGCGAGAAGTTTGAAGGAAAACCGCTACACATAGCGTCCCTTGTCAATAAAGTTTATTGACAAAAGAAACTTAGACCAGTCCTTGGTAGGAAACCAGGATCGAAATCAGAAACTAAGACCAGTTCCTTGGTAGGAAACCAGGATCGAGGGGAAGTTTACAAAAACTGAGACCAGTTCCTTGGCTGAAGACCAGGATCGAGGGGAAGTTGACAAAAAAGAAACTGAGACCAATTCCTTGGCTGAAGACCAGGATCGAGGGGAAGTTTACCTTTTCTAAGCATCATTGCTTAGCTAAAGAAGATGAATGTGTAAGCTACCATTCATAACCACCATCAAAATTTCGGGTATTCCGATATTTAATCCTCTTGCACCCCGAATGCTCGAATCCCTTCGTCATTCACACCTTCGGGTCCAAGAAGATTAAATAGGGGCATCTGTAATACCCCAAATTTTGACCACTTAGATTTCCCATCATTGTGAAAATCATCATCACAATATGGATGAACCATCATGCTTCATCAGTCTCCCCAAAGATGGGTGAGCATCCAATACAATCAAAATTAGGGTTTCAAGCCCTCTCTGAGTGCTTAGACAAAGGATCAATCAAGGAATGACATGATCTTCAACTTGTCTAATCTCTCAAACATCCACAATGGATCAAAAAGGACTCCCACTTCAAGGATTAAGCACAAGGCTGCTCCCTTCTAGGTGGATCAAGTCTCAAGATCGACAGTATCACCAAATTAGGGTTTTGGTCGACCAGGGCCTCCAGATGGGAATTTTCATCTGGGCACAAGGCAATGATCCAAAACATGACCTAATATGCTTCATGGAACCTCATGAACCCATTCATCAAGTCAATTTTGCCTCAGGGGATGCATTCATAAAAAATCAGGAATTAGGGTTTCTTGACCTAATTCACCCCTAAGTTGACTTTTGGGACAAACCATGAGCCAAGACCTCAAGAGATGATTTGAGGGTCTCTAATATACCATATTGATCCATTTGGAACAATGGATTGATCCAAGAAGCTTGAGCAACAAGTCTCATTTTCATCTGCACCACAATTAGGGTTTTAAGGGAAAAGTCAACTGTAACTTTGAATTTTGACCAGGACATGCTCCCAAACCCTAATACATGATTGAATATACCCTATGACACCCATGGAACATGTCCATCAAGTTTGATTTAGGTCAAGGACATGATTTCCTGAAGAATTGCACAGTTTGGAATTCATCTGATAAAAAGTCAACTGTGCACAAAAGTCAACTTTGACTTTTTGAGATTTTTCACCAAAATGGATTTTTAACCCTAAAATGATGTTAATGTATGATTTGAATCATCATTCATCAAGAAAAATCAAGAAAAGTGAGATAACTTGTAAAAGGGGTAACCATAAAACTTAGAAATTTTTCTAAGTTAAAAACAAAGTGGCAAAGGTACCAACTTTGGAGGACCATAACTCCTAAACCACAAGGCCATTTTTTCTCATCCAAATATGGATTTGTATCCCTCATTATCACCTACAAAAACTTCAACTACAAGTCATTCCAATTCATTAAGGATTTTGAGTTATGGAGTGGTCAAAGTGGCTGAAAAGTGAAAATGTCACTTTTTCCAACACTTAGTGAAATTTTCACTAAGTCAGATTCTGCCTCACTTTTTGCCAAATGTAGGGTTATTTTTCACTTGGAATCAAAAGATATCAAAACCAAACTTGTTCAAACAGTTGTTGTATCATGTAAGAGCTTTCCAAAATGGCCAAGAACATTGCCAAATTCAACTTACACCATGAGATATGACATTGGCAAGTTGCCTTGCTGAAATCTGTCAAAGCAAGGCAGAATTTGCATTTTGGCTCGATTTGCCAAAATCAGCCAAATTCAATTGCTCCAATCCACTTGGACACCTCAGAGGATTGAATCTAAAGGGGACAATCACTGAGCCAAGCCTCCAAAGTCCATGGAACAAGAAATAGCATGTTGAACCTAGAGTTGCCAAAATAGGGACAAGACTTCAAATTTGGAATGAGGCATTCAATGGAACCATCAAGGTGGCATGGACTGAGCCATTCTCATCTGAAATAAGTCAAGACTTATCCAAGACCAAGGGGACCAAAGCTCTGTGCCCTAACCTCTAGTCAATGGCTAGAGGAGACTTGATTTCTCATTGGACAACATTGGCCAAACCTACTTACCAGCTGCCATGCACTATTCCTTGCAAAACAAACTTGCTCTACTATAAATAGAGCTCAATTGTGGTTAGTTTAAGTACACCAAAGCCATCTAACAGATGCTTTCCTCAAAATCTCTTTCTCTTGGCAAAAATGCCTTTCTTAGCAAGGTAGCTATCGGGTTTTGAGTTTGAGAGCAATTCTGCACAAACCAATCACTCACATACATCACATACATCACATATGAGCTGATCAAACACTCACATAACATCTGGAGCATCAAAATCTCAAAATCACTTGCCATCCACACAAGTTTGAAGTGAAGTTGCAGCTGAGATGCCATAAACTGATCCAGTCCATTTCAATTCAATCCAAGTGTTCAAACACAATCCATAGGGTGTAGGGAAGCTGTTCAGATCATCACCACTCATCTGTAACACCTCCAAATCAAAAATCACATCTGCTCTTGCTGTCACGACTTGGAGGTAAGCCTAAACTTGGGCATCTCTCAATCTATGCATATTTCCTCGCACAATAATTTGGCCATATGTTCATAATCATGCATGGAATGTTTTCCCTCAATTAATTGCATTGTTTGAATCGTGTATAAAAAATCCTAGCCTTCATGCAGAAATTAGGGTTCTTGAGGTCTCTTCGTGATTTCTTGTTGTATGTTTAATTTAAATGAAATTAAAGTACATAGACATGATCGTGAGGTTAAGACGAGCATAATGATATGTGGATTGCATGATATGATTACGTATTCATGGAGATTGGATAGAAAATGCAAATCTGGGCAAACTGAAAAACGCGCGTGTTCTTCAGCCTGTTCTTGGCGCCATTTTCATAAATTCAAATATTTGAATTTTGTGATTTTGTTTAATTGATTCAAAAATTAATTTCTCTCTGAGTTTTAATGATTTTGAGTTGATTCTTTTTTTAATAATTCACAAAAATGTTAAAATATTTTATTTTATCAAAAAATCCCAAAAATATTATTTATTTCATATAATTGATATTTTTGCAAAGAATTAATATTTTGATTGTTTTTGGCATTTTAAATATTTTTTCTACATTGATTTTGCAACTTTTAATGCTTTCTAATTATTTTGTAGGTCAATACTTAATTTTTGAAGCATTAATCCAAGATCACAATTTGTTTTCCATGTGTTAAACAATTTTTGATCATTTTAATTGAATTTTTATTCAATTAAATACATTTTGAAAACAAATTAGGGTTTTGGATTAATTCAACCCTCATAAATCATTTTTAAACCTTTTTGGGCCTCTTGAGAGAGTGTAAGACCCATCCCCCCTTATACAAAAACTTTTTGGGTCTCACTCATTGTATAAGTCCCTTTGTACAAGTAAACGGCGCGATCGTCGCCCGTTTAAAATTCAAAACACTCTGGGCCTCTCCTTGAGCTATAAGACCCATTCAAAAACACTTTGGGCCTCTATTAGACTGTAAGACCCAATCCCCCTTTTAACCAAAACATTTTGGGCCTCACTTATTGTATAAGTCCCTCCGCGTTAAAAGAAAACCTCGGCGCGATCGCCATTTTTAAATGAAAAATCATTTGGGCCTACCCTCGTGTTATAAGCCCCACTCTTTTCTTTAAACCTTTTTGGGCCTCTTGAGAGAGTGTAAGACCCATCCCTTTGTACAGAAAACCATTTTGGGCCCCAGTCACTTGTATAAGTCCCTCTGTACAAATTCAAACAGTGCGCTCACTGATAAAACCCTGGGCCTCTCCTTGAGCTGTAAGCCCCAAATCTTTCTTTTTCAAAGCACTTTCTCCTTTGATTTTGAATATACTGTTGTTTTCAATCTTTCTTTGTTGAACAACTAACCAAACAGCATGGAAGCACTCCAACCGAGTAAGTGGTTATCGCTTTCATTTATTGCTTTCATATTATAAACTGTATTGTGGGGCTGCTCACTGTAAGTCTCCTTTCATAAACTTATATCTACTGTGTAATAATAGTATAGATATTTTGAGTTTCCCCGGCAACTACGTCTAGAACTAGGTGACGCCGTTTCACTTATTCGTAGAAATAGACGCCTAGATCCCCAATAGGAGCACCAGATACAGTCTTCTCTTCGGCTGTCTTCCTTAGGAATCGTCAAGAAGCTCTACTCCCCAAGATGAATGTATTCTCCGTGAATGGCATCTTTGAGTTTCTTCCCAATTCTCGAACTTTCCTGACTTGATCTATTCCTCGTGGATAGCTTGCCTTAAATGTCTCGGGGTTTGGGTACCCACTACGGTCATAATCTTGGACCTTAATTAAGGAACCCTCTTCAAAAGCTAGAAGTCGCTGGATAGTAAACCTCGCACGTTTACCAGTGGTTTTTATCTTTAAAAGAGTTATCTCTCCTAATGGAAAGGAGATGATAGACCCACGGGCTTCTTAAAAGCATCGGCCTCCTCTTGGGCATTATTCAAGGACACTACGGCTTCTTAGAAGTATTCACAGCCTCCTCTTAGGCTTCGTATAATGATCTCTTCCTCCGGGAATGATAGCCTCCTCTTGGGCTTCGTACAAGGACCCGTCGGCTTCTTAAAAGTTTCCAGCCTCCTCTTGGGCTTCGTACAAATTGTCCCGACGACCTCCTAGAGGTATAGGAACAGAACCTAGTCATCTTCATAGAACAATCCTTTCATAGAGTCTACTACTGTTTCTCAAAGCATAGTACAAAAATAAAACTCTAGACACGGACAGTCTAACTTCCTTGAGTCTCAAAGACATTCTCAAGCACCCTTCGTTAAATAGGAAGGAAACCCGCGGACTCGGACAGTCTCAATACCCTTTGGATTTCCCGTTTCCTCAAAGAGAAGGAAATATCCCTGATACTCAAATCAAATCCCTGAGTACAGTGATGCTCATATAAGAACTGATTTTCTCTTTTAAAATCAGTATATTGGATCTGTCACTCAACTGAAACAGTTACAATAGCCTCCATCTCGGGCTTCGTACGAGATACAAAGACTCTCTTGTTGAGTCAAATCTTTTAGCCTCCATCTCGGGCTTCATACGAGATACAAAAACACTCTCTTGTTGAGTATAAAAGACTCCATCGTCGGGTCAAAAACTTTTAGCCTCTATCCCGGGCTTCATACGAGACACAAAGACTCCCTTGTAGAGTCAAACAAACAATAGCCTCTATCTCGGGCTTCGTACGAGACACAAAGATTCCATCGTCGAGTCAAAACCTTTTAGCCTCTCTCTCGGGCTTTGTACGAGACACAAAATAGCCTCCTCTTAGGCTTTGTATAATGATTTTCCTAGCGGAAATTAGCCTCCTCTTAGGCTTTGTATAAGAAAACCACTGGTTAATCTAATTAACCTTTTAGCATCAAAGCTGTGCCTCGTTCACAGTAAACAAACATCAACAACTCCTTCCCCTTCATCTAATCGCTGTAAGCGGCAAGCCTCTGGATCATCTACATCCATGCCACTGTCCCTCTTTTAGCATGAGAAATTCCTAAGGAAAGATGGCATTGCTCTACACTGAGTTAAAGTCTTCTCCTTCAGGTTAAAACCCTTTCTTTGGAAATTATGGCATTGCTCGGATCCGCGTATCCCAGTTAAAGTAATTCTCCTTCTCCAATCTTTAGAGATGACAAATTCTCTCTAAAGCTGAGATCTTTCAGCTTCACGTCTTGGGCTTTGAACAAGACACAAATAGACCTTTCAGCTTCACATCTTGGGCTTTGAACAAGATACAAACCACCTTTCGCTTCACGTCTTGGGCTTTGAACAAGACACCAAAAACACCCATTTCCTCCCATAGAATAGGAGGAACTACGAACGCTCTGATTTCCCTGTTTCGGTAAACGGGAATACGTAGGCATAAGATCGAAAGAAAAGATCTTAGCGAGCGCAATCAACAAAAAACCCAAATCCCATATCTTCATCAATCAAAAGCAGTATTTCAAAAACATCAGTCCTAACATCCTAATCCTTGTTCCCCATCAGAAACCTTCTGCCCAGGTAAAAAAGAAAGAAAACAGTATTGGCGAAAATACAAATAACCAGTACAAAGGCCCCCCACATTGATAGCATCCGTAACCTAACAGACCGCTGTTTAAACTCAGTATGCAAGCAGGGTTAATTGGAGACATCTATTTCCCTTCCTTATTCAGCTCACAATAGGATAAAAAATGAATCGACCTGTAGTTCAAAGCTCAAACCGCAGAGAGCGACCAGCGCTTAAGAACCGCGTCCAAAATTGCTCGCTACATATTGTAGTGGAGGAAGTCGAAAAAAATGATGAAAATGTTGTAGTTGAAAAGAATGAGGAAGAGGTGAAGAAGAGAAAAGAGAAAAAAAGAAAGGAGTATGAGAGAGAAGTTTTACAGAGAAGATTACCATATCCTCCTGCTACTAAGAAAAAACAGAACGATAGGCATTATGCGAGATTCTTAGAGTTGTTTAGTCGGTTGCAAGTAACCGTTCCTTTCTCTGAGGCTCTCGAGCAAATGCCTAAGTATGCCAAAATTTATGAAGGACATACTTACCAAAAAGAAGAGGTGCACAGACAAGGATAACATTAATCTTAATGTCGAATGTAGTGCCGTCATTCAAAGTGTGCTTCCATAGAAAGAGCAAGATCCGGGAAGAGTAGCTTTACCTATTACTATAGGTAATGATTTTAAATGTAAAGCTTTGGTTGACATGGGTGCTAGTATCAATCTAATTCCTTTGTCCGTGGTTAAAAGACTTGAGAATATGAACTTGAAATCAATAACCATGACATTGCAACTTGCAGATAAGTCAAGAACTCGTCTGCATGGTGTTGTGGAGGATGTGCTTTTAAAAGTGGACAAATTCCTGTTTTTGGTTGACTTCGTGATCATTGATATGGATGAGGATGAGGATACGCCGATTATTCTTGGAAGACCCTTCATGAAAACCCCCAAAATGTTGGTGGATGTCGATGAAGACATAATGAAGGTGAAGATCAAAGCTAGTGGAAAAGAGGAGGAAGCTTGTTTCACACTCTTCAAATGAGTGATGTATTCGGATCAAGTGGATGAAGACGTTCACAAAGAGAAAGAATTTGAAAGAGAAGCTTTGCGGAAGAAAAAGGATGAAGATACGAAAGTGGCTATGATGCGATCATGTTGGCATTTTTCCTTTTTAGAGAAGAGGGGATCAAAGATTGGACACGATAATGGTTGAGGTCTGTGTTCGTGAAGTGTCATTTTCTCGGAAGCCAATTCTTGAACTTTTGGTTTCGAGGTGTCAATCATCTTGGACCGTTGAGCTCAAACGATGTTAAACAAAGCGCTAGTTGGGAGGCACCCCAACATTGTAAGTATTTACTGTTTTGAATTTTTATTTTATTTTATTTTCTGTGTTTGTAATTTAATCGGGCAGAATAGTCGGGTGACTGCATCTGATGCCAGACTTGACTGGCTGTGTTTCACTGAGCCCGCTCAGGGCGCTTCTGAGGCCGCTCAGCCCGGTCGCGTAAATAAGCCAGCCACGTTTGGGCCTGAGTGGGAAAACTTTGGGCCTCTGGGCCTGTTTTTATTTAAATTGAGTTGGGTTTCAGCAAAACCCTTATTTTCCCACTCATTTGCAACGGTCACCAGATTCTTCTCCCCCAAGAGCTCTCAAATTTCACTCGTACTCTCAAGCACAACTTTCTTTCTGTTCATTTTATCACTGTCCAGGTTTGCAAGTTTCTTCTCCTTTCTCTTTAGTATTTAGAATCTTGACTGTTTAGGGTTTAATTGTAAAATTTGTTGCTTATAATGTCAGGGTTAGAGATTAAGTGTTGAGAAGTGTTGTTTGTGTAAATTTTAGGATTTTAGGTTAAATTGTTATAAACTGATGTTGCATGTTATAACAACCAAAACCTGAACGATTCTGTTGTTGTATGTTCATTTTGGATTGTTGGGAGTTTGAATGTTTGAGTGTGGGGCTGTTTGGACTAGGAACCAGAAGAATTTTTATGGATTTTCGTGAGCGCGCTGAGCAGGCTCATGGCCCCGCTGAGCGCGCTTATCTGCCCTGTTTTTCCTGATCCACTTTTTAATCAATCATGTTGTTGTAAATATGTTGTTCCATGATTTGCTTGCTGTTTATCATTATTTAGTGGCTTAGTTGGCTGTACAGCAGGGGCTAACTGCATGCCTAAGCACGCTGAGCGCGCATTGACCGCGCTAAGCGCGCACCCCTGGGAGCAGCATCTCCGTTTCATTCATTTTTGTGGGCTGTTTGCTGGTTTTTTGTTGCTCTGTGGTTTAACATGAATTTTATGGAATTTTCTGGCTTGTTATTAACCCATTTGGCGCTGTTTTTGTCTATTTTTCTATGATTGCAGATGGATTCAAAGCGTGCTAGAGTTCCCACCGGTTAGACTTCACAGCAAAGACAGCCGCCACTCGAGTTCGATGCTAATCGCTTTTGAGGGGCGGAGCAGCAGGGACGTTACATGGAACTAACCCGTCGAAGCATTTGGACAGAGCGCATCTTTTGGATCAACCCGCAAGGGATGTTCTGTGGATGCCAAAGCATTATTGAGGGAAACGGATGGAGTGCACTCTTGACCCCTCCTACCTTGTTGAATTATGAGATAGTGCGTGAGTTTTATGCAAACGCTATTCCTCTGGAGGGGCAGATGTATGATTACACTACTTATGTCCGAGGGAAGACTGTTTCTTTCTCAAGGGATGCCATAAATGAGTACTTGGGTAATCCGCTGGTTTTAGCGGAGGGTGAGCAGTGTGCGTATGCAAAGAGGGTATATAGGCGGACCTGGAATCTGGAAAATGTTTGTTTGGCCTTAGCTTATCCGGGGCGTGGATTTGAGTTGAACGCAGCAGGGAGGCCAAAGATTCTTAAGAGGGATGACATGAACACTACTGCCCAGATTTCGACGACTCTTGTCCTGCACAACATCAGGCCAAGGAGTCACACCTCTTCCATTCTTGTGGACATAACTTGCATGATTTATTATATATTGGAGGAGCGTCAGATCGATGTAGCGAGGATTATATCAGATGAGATCCGAGCTACGACAGCTAGTGGTCATCGTTTGGGGTCTAAGACCCTTTCTATTTTGGTTTTCCCAGGGCTGATTTTGGGGATGTGCACTAATGCTGGAGTTCCGATCCCAGGCGTGGTCCACAAGACCATTAAGGGGATTGTAACTGATACGTGGATTCAGAGCCACTGCATGCCTATAGTAGATCATCCACCGCCACTACCACCACATGCCCACCCACAGCAGCAGCAGCACGATGAGGGTTCGCCAGCAGTGCAACCCTTTGATGAGTGGGTCACATGCATGTATACATGGGACATGCATATGGCTCATCAAAGGGCATTTTCATTTTTACACTCATCTATGTAGACATTGCATTTACAGGTACGCGAGCCTCAGGTGGAGCACCCTTTTCCTTCACAGCGGGATTTTGACGCTTATGTGGCATGGCCTGGGGACTTGCCTTATCATTATCAGAGGGGGCAGGTTCCACCTCAAGAGGCTGCTCAGGTGCCACAGGATGAGGCAGAGATACAGGATGCTGGTGTAGATGAGGATATGGTTGCGGACGACGATGATGATGATATCGGAGAGACCATCTAGGAGGAAGAGGAGAGCTCTTCCGATTAGTGATCTTTGGTTTTTCTATCTTTTTATGTTGATGTTTATGTTTATGTTTTGACTATTTGGATATTATTGTTTGGTTTTTATTGTACTTTGGAGTATTTAGTACCATCCTGTTTAGGATGAGGAACACATGCGACACCATTGTTTGGTTGTCGCGAATTTTGGTATTATATTATTGTTGTTATTTATAGTAGTTTTTGGTGCAATTACTATTTTAGTAGAAATTTTTTTGATTTTGTTTGTTCCTTATTTGAAAACTTGAAGGAACTTGTGAACTAATGTTAAGAATGATGAATCATTTTACAATTGAGTGGTAATGATAAGATCAAGTAAAGGTATCGCGCAAGGTACATTTTTATCGCTTTCTAAACTAAGCATGGAAATGAAACTTGTGATGGGTGTAATTTGTAGTCATTACTTCTTTTGAAATACTTGTTCATTTTTGAATCATTTAGAACATTGCCATTGTGAGGAAGCTTTCATTGTATAAAATATTCGGGATATCGGCATTCTTGTTTGACTCATTCTGATTATGTTGAAATCATGCATGTATATTAATTTGTGAAAAAGGAAGAAAAGGATCAAGGCAAATTTTGTGCATTTTGAGAAAAACCACGTGACCAAATAAGATGAATCAATCTACCGTGTGAGTGAGCGAGTATTTGTAAACCCCTTTTTGAGCCTTCATTTCAAGATCCATGTGAATAATTGAAATGTGTAAATATTGTGCATAATTTTGAATGGGATCTTGGAATTTTGTTGTGAAACTTTTTGAACCCCAACCTCAAGTATAGTTGTGCAGTTTGTTCCTTGCCTTAGATGTGTGAGAGCATTCCTAATTATCATGTTTGGTTGTGTTCTAAGTTGGGGAGAGAAAAAGGTAGATTGAGGCATCATGAAAAAAAATATAATAAGGTGGTTTTGATTGATGAAAGAGCTTGAAAGAAAGGAATAAGTGAAAAATAAAGGAAATTTGGGCATGAATTACCAACAAAAAGCTCAATGTTGTAATGATGCCTTCAAAGAAAACAAGAAGGTTAAAGTCTTGAAGTGCTTTGATATTAAGTGTGGAATGCTCTTTAGGGGTAGGCAATTTTGTTTCAATGACTTTGATAATTGACCCTTCCTTGTAGCCAAGCCAAGTTACAACCTTAGAAGACCTTATGATTCCTTCTTTTTCACTCTTTAATGCACGTTGTTTGTTGAATGCATAATTGGTTCCGGATGTTTGCACGATTGTTTGATGAGTGATAAAACCTCATTTTGTTTTCATCCATTGATGAATGTGTGCCTAGGTGTGATTTGATTTTGAACTTGTAATGCTCAAGAAGTTTTGAGGTGTGTTGTTCACTTAGCAATAGTTTCATCTTCATGATTTGTTTAGACTTTGATAAGTTATCTTGTTGTTACTTTTTTTGAACCATAAAATTGTCGTTGTTCATTTGAGTTGATTCTGAATTCTTGTTCGGGTTTCGGGTTTGTTTCTAATTCGAGACACTTTTATTTGAGGACAAACAAAATAATAAGTTGGGGAGAGTTGTTAAGGGCTAAATTGTGCATACTTTTGACTATATTTTATAGCCCTTTCAATTGGTTTCTTTGTTAATTTAGTAGAAAATATAGTAGTTTTCTTATATTTATGATAATTTCCGATTTTATTGTACATCTTGTATATTATGATCATTTTGATGCTCTTTTACAGGTATTCTTGCTTATATTGGATGTTGGGATTAATTGGTGAAGGAAAGAAGGCTTGAAAGAGCATTTTCGAAGACTTCGTGTCGGCATAGCGCGCTAAGCGAGTTTTTCAGCGCGCACTCATTGGATTCCAGTAGCAAAAGATCAAAACCACGCTGAGCGGGATTTCCAGCGCGCCTTCAACGCGTTTTTTATTCAACTTCCAGTAGCTAAAGTCCCAGACCGTGTAAGCGGGATGTCACCGCGCTCAGCGTGCTTTCTGGGCAAAACACTCTATTTTTACTGATCGCGCTTAGCGCACTCCTGATGGCGCTAAGCGCGGCGCCACTTACTGCACCATTTGCACTTCATATAAATATCTTCCTTTGATGATATTTCCCAACAACTTTGGTACTTTGCACTTTTTAGCATTTCTAAAGAGAGAAAAAGGTTTTTCTAGGTCAAAAACCTTAGGAATTCAAGGAGAAGTGAGATTCAAATCTTTGGAGCATCAATCCTCGATTCTTCGACTATGCTATCAAAGATTCTTTTCTTCCTTGTTGATCAAGCTACCATGGTGATGGGTAGCTAAACACTTTTGTGTCAAGATTAGAGGTAGTTAATCTTGCTTGTATGTATTTCTTTTGATCATTTGTATATGACCAAGGTTTATGATCAATATATGACGAAGTTGTTTGCTTTTAATGGTATATTTGTGGTTTGAATCACTATAGACATAGATTTTCCAAATCTTGACCTAATATCTTCATCTCTTAAAAACCAAACTCTAGATATAGATTTGGGGTTTAATATTCGCTTTGTATCGATCTTAACGTTTGTTGTTTCGATTGTTAGCGTGAGACATCATCTAACGATTTAAACAACAATACTCACGAATTTGCTTTAGACATAAACTTATTGGCGAGGATACGCGATTGTATTGATCGAAACTAAGTTCATATGCTTGATTAATCGGATACGTATGAAAAGGATTAGCGAAATCTAGTTTTGACATGCTTTTCTAAAACTTACAACATCTTTGCTCTAATTTACTTCTTTGCTACAAACTTATGTTACAAAACCAAGAATCATTTGAAAACCCTTTACTTAAAACGGTAAACTATTGAACGACAAGCATTGATATCACACAATCCCTGTGGATACAATAAAACACCCCCCGAAATTCTCTTCAACAGAAGCTTCAAAGTTTAAAAAAAATATTTGGACACTTAGAATTTTTTTCAAGACAGTTTTGATCCTTAGAAACAACAATCTTTGGAGCCAGTTTTCACTATGATCCTTTGAGATTCAAGATTTTTGTTAAGCATGAAAGTTTTAGAGCACGTTGTGGGCTTTCCAATAAGTACAAGAAATCCTCAATCCCATTTGTGAGCTAGGAGATTCGAAGCCTTGAAGTTGGGGTTTTGTAACTTGAATTTCAAGGTTATGTACATGTTGAACTTGTTGTAAAACCATTCCAAACTTGCATGATCTTGCTTTTCAGACCTTGTTGCTTCTAAATATACCTTTGATAAGAGGTTGTGTACCATTTCTAAGGCACTACACAAAGGTTTGAGCATCAATTCAAAATTGCATTCCATTTATGGAGGTTTTGGCCATAAAGTTCATAATGCCACTCTTGAAAAGTGACTTTAATCATAAACCTGTTTTACCTTGAGACCCCAACTTGTTTCTTCTGCAGAAGCAAGGTCTAAAAGATTCTAATTACTCAAGATATCTTTGTACCTTGCATTGGAACCATGAAAACCATCAAACCACCAATTTGAATTCCAACCAAACCATGGAACCATCAAGTTATAATTTTGACCAACTCTTTACCTCCATATTCTCCTATAAATAGAGGTTGAATTCTTGTTTCAAAAAAACAACAAAAAAACACCTCAATGAGCATCAAAACCTTCCCATATCAGAATTGGCATTTCAAGTCACCACTTGAAAACCAAGTATCCTCATTTGCAAAAACTCCCTCAAAACCTATTATAGTCATAAAACCTCCATTCCAACCATTCACACAAACCATAAAACACTTCTTAAGAGTGTCTAAATCATCACAACCACCCAAAACCTCATAAATAAAAAAGTCAACCCTCAAACCCTTGAAAGTTTGACGTTTTGCATTTTCCTATCCAAAGCACTGTCCAATTCATTTGCAAGTCATCCAACCCTACAAACATTTTACAAAAGTGATCCTTAAGCTGTTCAAAGTTTGGTTGGTGGACTGTAGCACCATTTATTTGAAGTTCCTTCTTGAGCACTTTGGCCATTTTTGCAAAAAAAAGGACACAATTTGTTCCAGTCAACTTCTTTGGGTTCCAAGCATCCAGGGAGGTCCAAGGAGGTTCAAGCAATCAAGATCATTGGAACACTTCTGGCACATTTATCTTGGAAACTGCAACTTTGACTCCAAGAGGTAAGTCAATCACAACTTGAACTTTTAAGAGCATGATGTGTTTTGATGTGCATTGAGTAGGAATGTTTTAGTTATGATGTTTGTAGCATGCTTGAACTTATTTTAGCTATTATTCATGACTGTATGAGCTATTACCATAGAATTTTCAAATTTGTGCTTTTCATGGGATCACTATCGTGTTTTGTCTTACAAGCATTTTCAGCCAAAACCAATTGGACCATTGTGATCCTTATAGAATTCTAGGCAGGTTTGATTTTTGTTTCATCAAATTTCATTAAGAATTGATGGAGTTTTGGGTGCTTTTGCAAATTGATGATGTTTGGTTACAATTCTGGCCATGGCACATTTCTCAGGTTTTTTCAACTAGGTTCCCTTTATTTTGTTTTGGTTCCATGAAATAAATGGATGTAACTGGCCACCCCAGTGGCGCAAACCTTGCCTTGCCGTGTCTTGAAACCAGTGTGTCTTGGGTTCAATCCCCAGAGATCACCCTTTTACTATTTTTCTGCGCTTTTCATTTTGATTGAACATTTAGGACAAGTTTTCAAATATATATCCATGCGCGCATCTTATGTACAAGCCATTCACATGGCTCAGTTGGCTATTGGTTTTAGCAATGAACCTATAGGACGTGAGTTCAACACTCACTTGTGCCATTTCCCTTATTTTTAACACCTATTTTTTTCTATTTTCTTTGCAAATTCAAATGATCATAACTACTTCATTTTCAATCATTTTTTACCCATTCTTTTTGCAAAATGTTCATGATTTTGTCTATTTTTTGTTTATGAAATTAGATTTCCAAAAATATTTATTTTTGTGACACTTATTCATGTTTGAAGTATGTGGATTTTTAGGGTTTTCTTAAGGACCATTTTGATTCTTTGGTTGGTTCCTTTGATTTTCTTTGCACATATGGTCATGTTTGAACCATTTGCAACTCATGTGAACCTTGTGTAATGTTGTGGACTTGTACACCCTTGTTTCAAATTGATAAAGTCATTTTTAAGTGTATGTTTACATGTAAATGTAAGTTAAATTTCTAACCATGTCATGAACTTTTGTTTGGTAATTTTGCCTCTAACATATGATTCTCTTCCATGTTTATATGACTTTGGTGAGCACATGTACCCTTGTTTGAGTCATACTATGTTTAGGTATCCTTAAACCTTTGATTTTGTCTTGAAAATGACTTTGAATACATGTTTGTATGCTCAAGCCTTTGTGATGCTTCCACTTTGTTGGTAACCATGTTTGGACCTAAACATGTATAATTGGTTGTTACCTACTTGTATTAACATGTTCAACTTGTGCCATGCCTAAAATGTTCAAGTAATGCTTTAACTTGTTCATAAGATGTTTGAACTTTCAATATGTAATCTTTAAGCGTCCTCACATGCCATCCCTTGTATGTTTACATACTCATCCACATGTTATTGTCATAAACATGTTCTTCTTGTTCAAGTATGTTTGATTGTTACCATTTACTTGTTTTAAATTGTATTCATGAATAAGTAATGTCTTAACTTATCCATGCATGCTTTGAACTTTGATTGTTATCATGACTTATGTATGACTTACTTCATATTTGAACTTCTTAATCCATGTTTAAGTGATGTCTTAACTTATACATGTTAACTTTGAACTTTTGTCTTAATCCATGTTTAAGTGTTGTCATAACTTTTACATGTTAACTTGAACTTTGAATCTTATCATGCCTAAGTGTTGTAATAACTTATCCATGCTTTGAAATGTTAAATTATATTCATGATTAAGTGTTGTTACAACTTATCTTCCTTTGTCTTGTATTCATGATTAAGTGGTGTTAGTAAACCCTAAAGCATGTTTTCCTTAATTATGTACTTAAACTCATCATCCATGATACCGTAGTCTTGTTAGAACTATATCTCATGATTTTTTAGATGTTGTAACATCTTCGTTTGATTAAACTTACCTTGGTTGTCACCATATTGTTTTGAAACTCCTTTGAACCTTTTGAACATACTAGGTAGTTACCTTGTCTAGTTCATGGCTTTGTTAAGTCCTTGCTCTAAATGTTGTCACATTTATCTTTATCCTTTGGTTGTAACCATATGCTTTAACTTTGTCATGCTTTCATTAACATCATGTGTGAATGTTACTTTGGTTTGTCTTCACTTTGACATCATGTTTGAATGTTACTTTGATTTACTTTCAATTGATATCATGTTTGAATATCATGTTTATTCATACCATCCATACTTAAATCATACTCCATTTAACTTTGTCAAGTTATTCCCCCAAGTGATGTTAGCTTGTTAGCTCCCATCCTCAAGTTTCCCTCTATTCCTTAATCCAAGGGAAAGTCTCTTTATTGACTCCATGTTATAGATAGCTTAGCATTACCTATTCCCTTTGACATTGTTAGAGTCATTAGGTTTTGCAACTTAGGCTTAAGTTAGAATTTACAACTCTTTGACACTTAGCCCCCTTTGAACCTTGATCATAATCAATGCGTTCATTCATCCTTAGTTAGGTGAACTACAAATGCTTTGATTCCTATCTCTCACCATATAACCTAAACACAAAACAAATAGCAAACAATATCATAAATACATGTAAGAGGTTCCTATAGAATACTATAGATACTTAGGTGCTAACACCTTCCTTAAGTATAACCAACCCTCGACCCCCAAAATCTCTTAGCATTGTTGTTACATTGCAAACTTAGGGTTTTTTTTACGATCTTTACCCTTTCCCTTGGATAAATCAAAGCTCGATGGTGAATCTTTAAAAGATTTGTGATTCAAGTTTAATCAATAGCTTGATATCCAATTCTCACTGCAACAACTTCCATATTCAATCTTTTCACACACCCAACAAATATGAACGAGTGTGTTGCACCCATGTCAATAATAACAATCAACAAAATACCATTAATAAAATATGTACCTCAAATCAATTTATCAGATGCAGTAGTCTCTACTCTAGGCAAAGGAAAAACTTTTCCTCCAGGCCGACCCTTCTTTGGTTTCAAGAATTGAGTATAATGTGACCATACTCTCCACAATTATAGCAAGTCAATGTATTACTCTTACATTCAGCAACTCGGTGACCTGGTTTCCCACATTCTAAGCAATTCACAGTTGTGCTTTTGCACTCAGAAATGCGGTCCCAAACTCTCCACATTTGAAACATTTCACAGAAGCAGGAGTCCCTCCCCCACTTTGCTCTTTCCCACGTGTGGATTTATGCTCAGCCTTCTGCTTTCCCTCATCATCTGGATTCCCATAAGGTTTCCCACGATTATGATCCTTCCCTTTCTTCTCACTAAGACTATTATAGTGATCAAATCAGGCTCTGCTATCCTCATCATAAATTCTGCACTTATTTACCAGCATAGAAAATTGACAGATCTCCTGATACCCAATACCTTGCTTGATCTCGAGACGCAAGCCACTTTCGAGCTTGATGCACTTTGACCCTTCTGCTGTCGCACTATTATAGTGTGGACAAAATTTCACTAGCTCTTTGAACTTAGCAACATACTCATCAACTGTCAAATTCCTTTATTTTAGCCCAAGGAACTCGATCTCTTTCTTACTGCGTACATCCTTTAGAAGAAACTTCTCTAAAAATTCTGTCCTGAACACATCCTAAGTAACCTATGTATCTTTATCTACCATTCTCTGACGTGCATTATTTCACCAGTATTCGGCCTTCTCTGACAGCATATAAGTACCAAACAACACTTTATGGTCCTCAGTGCAAGCCATCACTCGAAAAGTTTTCTCAATCTCTCTGAGCCATGTCTGAGCGCCTTTTGGATCATATATGCCCTTGAAGGTAGGCAAATTTCTCCTTTGAAACTTCCCTAATCCACAAAATTCATCATCCTCACCCTACTGATTATGCTGGGCCTGCAGCGCTTGAGCCATCACTTCTAAAGCTTCAATAATAGCTTGATTGTTTCTTCCTCCAGCCATATTTCTGCACACCAGTAAACAACTATTAAAAGAAACATGCATCGACAATATTCATACACATGCCACATACTCGAGAACAAATAACATGACAAAAACATGGCCGAATGAACCAACCTTCTTTGATACAACTTTGTAACACCCTAAACCCAGAAACTTATATTAAAAGAATTATGCAGCATATTTAGGATGCTACTCTCAATCAACATGCAAACTTCGCATTTGTGTCAAAATACTCGCAGTGGAATTTCAAATTAATGTTCATAAACTTCAAATATCTCAACAGTTCTAAATGCTAAATCAAAATATCATCATCAAATGATTAACTCAACAATAAATAAAATAATACATTATATTCTCGATGTTACAGATCAAAGCATTTAACCGACTAAAAGCGACAAACGATAAAGTTTATGAAGATGAGCTCCAAGACCACCTTCCAACTCACAACAACCACTACTACTGCTCCTGAGTATCTGTACACATCATACATCAACACACAAACAAAACAGAAAAGGGGTGAGAATACCCTCAAATATGTTAGTGGTGTAAAAGACCAGGAAGGGTAGCATAAACAACAACAAAAACAACAATCATTAACAGGTAATGTATTCATATGAAAATCATCAATTCACAAACGATGGTCATAACGTCCACCGTCGTCATCATTGTCATGTAACATCCTCTTTATAACTTTTTTTAACTCCCATGTAACCATGGAACTACCCCCTAACCATTACACCGTTTGTACACATTGCCCAGGAACGTACCTCTGAGAACCATATAACTCGGGCTCCTACTTGTATCACATGTAGCAACTCTATAATAGTTAATTTTTCATAAGTACCCAGTAGACCAACTTTTCCATGCTTGGCCCCAATGACTTGCATCTCGGATTTGAAAATTTCGGGATGTACATGTAGGTTTTGTGTCTCTTGACAAACTGAATTTTCTTTTCTCCTTATAGTTGGATCTTGTTTTGCACTACTAGCTAGACAATATGGTGAAGGTCTAAGTGATGAGAGATTTCCTTTAGGTCGACATTGAGCATGTATGTTGGACTCCAAGAAAATAAGCTAGAGTTGTTCTTCATTATTTGGACAGTGGTGGATTCCTGCGTGTGTCAAATGGGTACCAATCTTTGTCATTTTCACTTGATCTTCTATCTCAAATTATTTTAATTTTTTCCATAGGTTGTGGCACGTGTTTATTATCATTTATTGGGTCCGATTATATGAACTTTCATTCTTCTTTGTATATTCCAAGACTTTTGCGTTGTCTCGTTAGAATACCATGATGTTTGTTGTAGGATTTTGGGATTGTCTCGGGTAATCCTAGTTGTTTGTATGCTTCATTGAAATAAAATGTTCGAAAAACTATCTTGATAAATCAGGATCCTAATCACATTGTAATTGTTCATTCCCACTGAGATGCCTATTGGGTTTTCTTATAGATAAGAGGTTTCCTTCCACTATAAAGGTGCATATTTACTATGATGCTTGGAAATTCCTTTTTTCTAGTTTTTATGGAAGGTTCTCTACTAAGGTATTCTCAAGAAATGAGTTTGATCTTTTTGTGTATATGTGTTAAACTTGTACCCCTCCTCTCCACTTTATCACTCCTTTGTTTAGAGATTCTTAATTCTCTCTTAGGTGTTGGTAACCTTGAACCCTTTCTCTGAGGCTGAGACATGTCTAAGTCTCTAAGTCGATCTTTTTTCGACATGCTTCTCCAAGTGACCTTTTCAAATTCTCTTCTCGATTTGCATCTTTAAGCCTTAGGAATCATTAGTTGAATGACCATGCATCATAATATATTCACAACATGTCCTTTTTTATGCTAGAGGGTTTGATTCCATTGACGAGGTAGGCTTATCAATTTGGAGTTGTAAGCATATCAAATGATATTTCTACCTCGATATCAGTCATTTTTGAGAGATGTCTTATTGTCCATTCTATTTACCGCATCTATCATTTACGTAACTATGTATTCTCTTTCCTTTTTTTAGCTTGTCTAGAGTTTCAGATTGTATATATTAGAGATAAATTTAATAGTTTGTTATCAGTTTGTTAGGGTTTGTTAGGATTACTATTAGTTTGTTAGGGTTGATCCTATTTTCAACCTCTGAAAGATAGATCTGATGAGTCCAAGCCCTTGAGGTTGGCATCAATTTTGGTAAAACTAACTTAGCAGAAAGATGTTGGACAAGATGTCCTGACATGATGAACTATCTGCAGGTTAAGATGTTAGACAAGATGTTCTATTAGGTGGATTCGACATCTTGGTCTGTTACAGTTTTGGAATAACTGTATTGATGTTCCAGGTGTGATTGGAATATGATTTGATCCTAGGTGGCATCTGAGAATGAGGAATAAGAGATTCTGATTCTAAAAGGAATATGCGGTTTCCATGTAAGGAGACATTTTTGGAAACTTGGGATTGAAGAAAAGTTTAGGTCGCAGATTCTGTGGAGCAGAATTGCTGCATTTTTGAAGCCCAAATCCAGTTCTGTTTTGCTATATAAACATGATGGATTTGACCTAGAAGGCATGGAATATTGCAGCTGTTATAGAGTACTAGGGTTTGTACTTTTGTGAGCCTCTCTTGTATTGCGTGAATACCAGAGAAGGACAGTTTATTGAGTTGTAATATTTTCAGTCACTGCTGTGATTGGAAGGGAATTGAGAAGGGTCTCATACCTAAGAGTGTCTTAGGTAGAAATCTAGGAAGGGTAGTTTTTAGGTGCTAAGTTATAAACGTTGGAGTTTAGCTTATAACCAATTCTACTTAGTTGATTTTATTCCTGGCTTGGTAGCCCCCAGACGTAGGTGTTGTTGATCACCGAACTGGGTTAACAATTTCTGTGTGTTGTTTTCTTTCAGCTGATTGTTTCTGTTCTTCCTTAATCCTAGTGAGAAGTAGAGATCAAGTGTCACAACAGTCTGTCCGACATCTTAGTGATCTGCTTAACCAGAATTTCAATTGGTATCAAAGCAGGCATCCAGCTCTGTATCTGGGTGAGATTTAGGGACGATACTTTTGGTTCGATGGATAAAGAAGGAGGAATTCTAAATAGACCACCCATACTTGATGGTTCAAATTATGAATATTGGAAAGTGCGCATGGTGGCGTTTATCAAGTCCATGGATGGTAAAGCCTGAAAGTATGTGGTTAAAGGGTGGGATCCACCAAAGATCAAAGACAAAGATAGGAAGCTCACTGATGAGCTAAAACCGGAGGAAGACTGGGATGATGAAGATGATAAGCTTGCTCAAGGAAATTCCAAAGCCTTGAATGCCTTGTTCAATGGTGTGGACAAGAACATCTTCAGACTCATCAAGAATTGCACTGTTGCAAAGGATGCTTGGGAAATCCTGAAGACTACTCATGAAGGTACCTCTCGAGTTAAATCTTCAAGACTACAACTTCTCACCACTAAGTTTGAGAACTTGAGGATGAGAGAAGATGAAAGTATACATGACTTTCACATGAACATCGTTGATATTTCCAACACATCCAGTGACCTTGGGGAGAAAATTCCTGAAGCCAAGCTGGTTCAGAAGATTCTAAGGCCTCTTCCCAAGAGGTTTGATATGAAAGTGACAGCTATTGAAGAAGCTCAAGACATAAATACTATGAAAGTAGATGAGCTTATGGGATCACTCCAAACTTTTGAGATGGTTATCAGCGAAAAGGATGAAAAGAAGAAAAGTTTTGCCTTGGTAACCAACCAAGAAGAGGGTGACACCAATGAGGATCTGTCCAAAGCTTTAGGGTTTCTTGAAAAATAGTTTCATCAACTAGCGAAGAAACTGGATGAGAAGTCTAAGACCAATGTCAAGGCTCAGACTTCTGACATCATAGATCAAGAAACTTTGGAAGAAGACCGACGTATGATAAGAAACCAAACCGAGGAAAAGGAATTCAATGATTTGAGTGTGGGGGTTTTGGACACACAAAAGGTGAATGTCTCACCTACCACAAGAAGGAGAAAAAAGGTCTATCCACCTCGTGGTCTGAGGATGACTCCTCGAGCGATGGAGAATCTACAAAAAAAGGTGTCTGCAATGACTGGAGTTTATGATTCTGACAAGGAGTAAGATAGTGGATATCTCAACCCTGGTGATCTTACTGAGCTGTGTAAATTAGGACATGATCAACATAATCTTATTTCCCAACTTTGTGATGAAAGATTAAATCACTTGGAGATGATATCTGATCTGGAGGATGAAGTGGTGTTGTTAAAATCCAAACTCAACAACATGGCCAAGTACATAAGGATGATGAACAATAGCTCAGATGTTCTAGATGAAATCCTTATGTCAAGAAGGAATACTGGAAGCGGAAGAGGTCTCGGCTACAATGATCAGGTGGAAGGGCAGAGAACTGGAGGGAACTCTACCCATGTGATGTCAAGGAAGATGTCTCATCATTATCAAAGACCTCAGAACATCTCTCCAAGAAAACAAAAACAAGACAAGCAGTGTTATTACTGAGGAAAGTTCTGTCACATAAAAGCTCACTGATATAAGCTAAATGGTTATCCTAAATCATCAACACGATTTAGAAGAAGAAAGAAGGTTCCTAAAGGATAGAAGAAGTGGATCCCTAAGGATCAAACAGTAGCCTTCATAGCCCACACCTCCTTGAGAGCTTCTGCCAAAGAAGACTGGTATTTTGACAGTGGCTGCTCCAGACACATGACAAGTGTCAAGAAGTTCTTGGCGGACATTAAACCTCATTCCACTGGTCATGTCACCTTTGGAGATGGTTCAAAAGGAGAAATCAAAGGTGTTAGTAAGTTAAAGTATGAGGGATAACCCAACCTTGATAGGGTCTTGTATGTCAAAGGTTTGACTGCAAACCTAATAAGCATTAGTCAATTGTGTGACGAATGCCTTAAGGTTAACTTCTCTGAATCTGAGTGCCTGGTGACAAATGACAAAGAGGAACTTATCATGAACGGTACCAGATCTAAGGATAACAGCTACTTATGGGCTCCTCATGAATGTAAGTGTCCTCCCACTTGCCCGGTGTCAAGGGAAGATGAAGTAAAGATATGGCATCAAAAACTTGGTCATTTGCACTTGAAAGGAATGAAGGAAGTCATATCCAAGGAGGCTGTCAGAGGGATTCCTAATTTGAAGATAGATGAAGGCAAGATATGTGGAGAATACCAAATTGGGAAACAAACCAGAATGTCACATAAAAGGCTTCAACATCAGACCACCTCAAAAAACTTGGAGCTCCTTCACATAGACTTAATGGGACCTATGCAGGTTGAAAGCCTGGGTGGAAAAAGGTATGTATATGTTGTTGTAGATGATTTCTCCAGATACACTTGAGTACATTTTATCAAAGAGAAGTCAGAAGTATTTGAAGTTTTCAAAGGATTGTGTCAGAAACTTCGAAGAGAAAAGGATTGTGGGATTGTTAGAATTAGAAGCGATCATGGGAAAGAGTTTGAGAACAGTAAGTTTAATGAGTTATGCTCCTCCGAAGGAATCAGCCATGAGTTCTCTTCACCCATCACTCCTCAACAGAATGGTGTGGTTGAGAGAAAGAATAGAACGATTCAAGAATGTGCAAGGGCCATGCTTCATGCAAAGAAACTTCATTATCACTTCTGGGCTGAGGCAATGAACACAACTTGCTACATCTTAAACAAGGTAACTATCAGGTCTGGAACATCTGCCACACTGTATGAATTATGGAAAGGAAGAAAACCAACTGTGAAATACTTCCATGTCTTCAGAAGAAAATGCTACATCCTTGCAGATCGTGAGCAGATAAGAAAGATGGATCCCAAGAGTGAAAAAGGAATTTTTTAGGATACTCTACTAATAGCAGAGCATACCGTGTCTATAATTCAAGAACTCAAGTGGTACTGGAGTCCATAAATGTAGTTGTTGATGACACTCCTATGGAAGTCGAAGCTACAAATGATGTTGGAGCATTCTTTCCCATGGAGGAGGAAGATGTCACAGAGGATGTTGAGACACCCCAAGATAACTCTGAAGGTGCTGTAGTATCCAATGATGACAATCATGAACCTACTGTGACTGAGCGAGTTGACAAGGGACCCTCCATCAAAATTCAGAAAGATCACCTTAAGGAACTCATAATAGGGGATCCAAATGGAGGAAGGATGACCAGATCTCGAGATGTTGTTGCTAATGCCTGTTTTTTGTCTAAGATGGAACCCAAGAATGTCAAGGAGGCCTTGACAAATGAATTCTGGATTAATGCGATGCAAGAAGAGCTATGGTAGTTCAAGAGACATGATGTCTAGGATCTTGTAGCCAGACCAGAAGGGTCAAATGTAATTGGAACAAAATGGGTGTTTAAGAACAAGTCTGATGAACTCGGAGTAGTCACAAGAAACAAGGCCAGACTTGTTGCGCAAGGGTACACTCAGATAGAGGGAGTGGACTTTGATGAAACTTTTTCTCCTGTAGCTAGACTGGAGTCACTAAGACTATTACTAGGGATAGCTTGTCTGCTGAAATTTAAGCTTTTTCAAACGGATGTCAAAAGTGCATTTCTGAACGGATATCTAAATGAAGAAGTTTATGTGGAACAACCCAAAGGCTTTGTTGATCCAACATTTCCAGATCATGTATACAAGCTGAAGAAAGCCTTATATGGGTTGAAAAAAGCTCCAAGGGCCTGGTATAAAAGACTAACTGACTTTCTTGTTACAAATGGCTACAGAAAGGGAGGAATTGATAAAACCCTCTTTGTCAGAGAAAGAGAAGGCAATCTCATGATAGCACAAATTTACGTTGATGATATCATTTTTGGTGGAATGTCAGAAGAGATGGTTCAAAATTTTGTTAAGCAAATGCAATTTGAGTTTGAAATGAGCCTAGTTGGAGAATTAACTTACTTCCTTGGTCTTCAAGTCAAACAAATGGATGATTCTATATTTCTCTGTCAAGGGAAATATGCCAAGAATATTGTTAAGAAGTTTAGCTTAGAAAATGCAAAACACAAGAGGACTCCGGCTCCTACTCATATGAAATTATCTAGAGACAGGAAATGAGTGAGTGTTGATTAGAGTCTCTATAGAAGCATGATTGGAAGCCTTTTATACCTGACAGCTAGCAGACCTGATATCACATTTGCAGTAGGAATCTGTGCTAGGTATCAGGCTGAACCCAAAGTTAGCCATATTAATCAGGTCAAGAGAATTCTGAAGTATGTAAATGGCACATGTGACTATGGACTAGTCTATACACACAGCTCTGACTCTGTACTAATAGGATATTGTGATGCTGACTGGGCTGGAAATGCAGACGATAGAAAAAGCACTTCTGGATGATGTTTTTTTTTTCTAGGGAACAATTTAATCTCCTGGTTCAGTAAAAAGCAAAATTGTGTCTCTTTGTCAACTGCTGAAGCTGAATATATTGCAGCAGGGAGCAGCTGTTCTCAAATGATGTGGATGAAGCAAATGCTGACTGAATATAATGTCACGCAAGATGTTATGACACTTTTCTGTGACAACTTGAGTGCAATAAATATTTCAAAGAATCCAATTCAGCACAGCCGAACCAAACACATTGACATCAGACATCATTTTATTCGAGAACTTGTGGAGGACAAAATCATAACTCTGGAGCATGTTGCCACAGCGAATCAACTAGCTGACATTTTTACTAAAGCTTTGGATGCAAGTTAATTTGAAGTTTTAAGAGGCAGGCTTGGTGTTTGCCTATCTGAAGAAGCATAACATTTCACTGGTTATGGGAATGCTATTCAATTATCTGAATATATATTCCCATCTGAGTTGAGAGGAGTATCTTAAATTCTCTCAAGTTCTCGTTTATTTTACTTTGCTTTTGGTTGTGTAAGGGCTGAATGCCCAGGATAATCTTTACTTTTGTTGGTTGTGTAATTTAATTACTTTGAACTGATTAATTGGTTTTTGAGTTAGTCCTTCTTCCTTTGTCATATTGTGGCTAAAAAGGGGGAGAAATACTAACTTCACTAACCACTGCTGTTATGCTACTAACCATTGAGAGGAGTAGTTTTGTCCACTGTTGTTATGCTAATAACCACTGAGGGGGAGTAGTTTTGTGCTGCTTGCAGAAGGTGCGTGCATAAGGTACTGGTTGAGGGGTAGACAAAGTTGTGTTTCCGCTGCTGTTCTGATGAAGGTCTCCCTGCTCTAATTTTTTTGCAGGTTAATTATAGTTAGTTTTAGCCAAAATCTGCCAAAGGGGGAGATTGATGAGTCCAAGCCCTTGAGGCTGGCATCAATTTTGGTAAAACAAACTTAGCAGAAAAATGTTGGACAAAATGTCCTGACATGATGAACTAACTGCAGGTTAAGATGTTAGACAAGATGTCATATCAGGTGGATTCGACATCTTTGTCTGTTACAGTTTTGGAATAACTGTATTGATGTTCCAGGTGTGATTGGAATATGATTTGATCCTAGGTGACATCTGAGAATGAGGAATCAGAGATTCTGATTCTAAAAGGAATATGCGGTTTCCATGTATGGAGACATTTTTGGAAACTTGGGATTGAAGAAAAGATTAGGTCGCAGATTCTGTGGAGCAGAATTGCTGCATTTTTGAAGCCCAAATCCAGTTCTGTTTTGCTATATAAACATGATAGATTTGACCTAGAAGGCGTGGAATATTGCAGCTGTTATAGAGTACTAGGGTTTGTACTTTTGTGAGCCTCTCTTGTATTGCGTGAATACCAGAGAAGGACAGTTTATTGAGTTGTAATATTTTCAGTCACTGCTGTGAGTGGAAGGGAATTGAGAAGGGTCTCATACCTAGGAGTGTCTTAGGTAGAAATCTAGGAAGGGTAGTTTTTAGGTGCTAAGTTGTAAACGTTGGAGTTTAGCTTAGAACCAATTCTACTTATTTGATTTCATTTCTGACTTGGTAGCCCCCAGGCGTAGGTGTTGTTGATCACCGAACTGGGTTAACAATTTTTGTGTATTGTTTTCTTTCTGCTGATTGTTTATGTTCTTCCTTAATCCTAGTAAGAAGCAGAGATCAAGTGTCACGACATTCTGTCCGACATCTTAGTGATCTGCTTAACCAAAATTTCAAGATCATCAGCTTATATTTAAAGGCATGTCATGTGTCATAAAAAACAATAAGAATACAACGTATTTTTCAATTTAACTTTCTATTATGGCATCCGAGCACTGTTCTGATTCAGAAGAGATATTAGAGAAGAAAAATACCTCCAAACCTGAAACAAAGAGCACAACAAAGAATATACAAGCCTATCATCTAAACAACTATGATAATCCTGGAACTCACTCGCGATAACATTGCTTAATGGAGACAATTATCGCACATGAGCAAGATCAATCAAGTTGGCTTTGCGCGCAAAGACGAAACTGGATTTCATTGATGGCAGCATCAAGAAACCATCAAGTCAATCTGAAGTGTACCATGACTAGGAGAAGGTGGATTCAATGGTGAAAACTTGGTTGACCAATGCGACACAACCAAATCTACAAAGCATCGTCTCACATGCTTTAGCGGCTCGAGATGTGTGGGTGGATCTTGAAGAATGCTTTGCTCAGACCAATGCTCCACGAATCCATCAGTTGTGGAGAAACTTATGTTTAATTAGAAACAACCAAAAATAAGTGCAACAGATTAATACACTCAATTCAAAAGTCTTGTTGATGAATTGAGTGAATTACAAACCCCACCTTGAATGCAGTTGCAGAGTTGATCAAGTATTGACACAAAGGGAAGTAGAACAACGAGTCCATATCTTTCTTAGAGGCATCGATAGTAAATAATACTCTCATATCAAGGCAACCATACTTAATATTGATCGACTACCCTCTCTTATGTGTGTCTTTAGTCAAATGCAAAGAGAAGAAACTCGTTTTGTAACATATAAGGAAAGGGATTCCAAGGTGGAAAATGCATATGGGTTTTACTCAGGCGCTGCTAGGAAAAGAGGAAAGGAATATCACTCAAGATTAAAGTGTGATCACTGTAGGAAAACTGGACATGTCAAGGAAAAATTCTTTGAGATTATTGGATATCCAGCTAATTAGGAATCGCGAAGAACTCAAAGACGAGAACCTAACAAATCAGGAGGGCAACAAGTAGCAAATTTCGCTCAGCATGCTGAGAGAAAAGAATATCCAAAAGCAGCAACATTAGGACACACCCTGCATAGAGTTCGTGCCAAAAATCATGTAAACGCACATTAAAACATGACTGGTAAATTTGAATATAGTTTCAATTGGATACTTGATAGTGGTGTTTCACACCACATGACCCCTTTCATCTCAATATTGAAGAAAATTATAAAATTAGATAAACCTTTCTGCATAACTACGCCAACATGGATTTCAACCTTAGTTGAAAACATGGGGTATGTGAATTTATCAAGTTCCTTTACGTTAAAAGATGTGTTATTGGTTCCTAAATTTAAATGCAATCTAATTTCAATTCATATATTAACATATGATTTAAACTATTATGTGATTTATGATCAAAATTCTTGCACAATACAGGACCAAGCCTCGAAGAGGAATATTGAATCAGGTGACCTGCATGAAGGGGTTTATGTGTTCACAAAGCAACATCAACAAGGCTTCATGGATGCAACTACGAAGGACATGGAAACATTATGGCACATCAGAATAGGACATTCCTCAAATCAAGTTCTTAAGCATAGTTCACATTTAGTCAAATGAAATTTTGATAGAGAAAATTGTTGTGATGTATGCCACAAGGAAAAAGAATGTAGAAATCCTTTTCCCTTTAAGTATTAATAAAGCTGAAGAACATTTTGAATTGATTCACTATTACTTATAGAGGGAAATACCATACTGCCACAAACAATGGATCACATTACTTTCTAACTAGTGTAGATGACTACACTCGTGACATATGGGTATATTTAATGAAACACAAGACAGAGACTTTACAACATTTGATTAGTTTTAGAAATCTAATCAAAAGGCAGTTTAATATGCATATCAAGAGGATTGGGAGTAACAATGGGACAAAGTTTATTAACACTGATTTCAAGTGCTTCACTCAAAAAGAAGGGATCATGCATAAAACTTCTTGAAAGTTTACCCATTAAGGAGCATGAATACATAATTCAAACTAAGAGTGAGCCTATAGAGCAAGAATATGTATCCATAAATGATGTGAATGAGGAAGTCACCAATGATTCTTGAAAAGAACCATCAAGTGAAAGTGAAAGAGAAGTCTTAAATGAGGGGGAGTGTTTAGCGTGAATAAATATTTTCAAACGAGTAACTACATCTCAGTCTTATCCAAAAGGACACGTGGAAGGCGAAAAGCATGCATAAATTGCATGCCAAGTGCTGAAAAGGAGAACGTTACGAACATTTATTTTTAAATTAATATAAATATAAGTTCTAGTGTTAAGATTCAGGGTGTTGTGTTAAATTCACTACAAAATTCACAAACTCAAAGTACCCAGCGAAGCGAGAAACGAGTTTAAGTGAGCAAAATGTATGATTCCAAAAACCATTTAATTTAAATGCAAAGTCTTTTACTTCAATTTATTTTCTTTGAAATCCCGCTTTCATTCCTTTGTTAATTTATTGTCATTTTACATTACCATTTTACAAACTTCTTATCATTTTATCATTGTAGAAATTCTTTACGTTTCTAAATAATCTACCTTTTTCCACTACTTTACTCAAAGATTTCGACTACGTCAAAATCCTTTACTTTTCTACACAAAGCTTAGAGAAATGTTTAGTACTATATCCTAGGATTTTGCGGTCAATCTTGAAAGTAACCTTTTATAAGAAACTAGCGTTTGTTTACCAAATTTCCAAGTAAACAAGTGGTAAAAGAATGAAAATTACATCAAATTGATGTTAGCAATTCCTTCTTCCATGGAGAATTGACAAACGAAGTATATAAGAGTCCTCCACAAGGACATAAAGTTCCAAACAAATATTTGGTATGCAGATTAAAGAAGTCATTGTATGGCTTAAAACAAGCATCTAGAAATTGGTATAGTAAGTTATCTCAACCTTTGATAAAATATGGTTTCCAAGACAACCAGTCTGGTCATAGTCTATTTACATATTCACATGGATTAGTTTTTCTTGTTGTTTTGATCTATGTTGATGAGTTGACCATTTCTACTAACGACCTCGAGGTCTGTGATAAGTCCAAGCAATATCTCATTCAATCTTTCCACATGAAGGATCTTGGTTCACTTAAATACTTCCTAGGCCTGGAACTATCATGAGGGTCAGAAGAGATAGTCCTTTGTCAAAGAAAATGCACCTTAGACATTCTACAAGAATGTGGAATGCTTGGTTGTAAGTCATCTTTGTCTCCATTGGAACAAAATAACAACCTTACTTTTGCCAAGGGATCTCCACTCTTAGAACCGTCAAGGTATAGGAGATTAGTTGGGCGTCTAATTTACTTAACTACCACTAGGCCTGAATTAACCTACTCAGTTCATATTCTAATTCAATTCATGCAAACTCCACTCCAAGACCATTGGGATGCTACTTTGCAAGTCTTACGATATCTCAAATCTTCTCCTGATCAAGGTATCATTCTTACACAACATAATGATCTACAATTAGTTGGCTATTGTGAGTGAGATTGGACATCGTGTCGCGTTACCAGAAAGTTCATCTTAGGTTATCTAATGAAACTTGGTCATACTCCAATATCATGTAAAACAAAAAAAAAAAAACAAGTCACGGTCTCTTGATCCTCAAGTGAGGCTGAATATCGTGCAATGACACATGCCCAAGTGAAATACTATGGCTACGTAATTTGTTCGTGACTCTGCAAGTTCCATGCATCAAACCCACGCTTCAGCATTGTGACAATCAAGCAACTCTTCATTTAGCTGCGAACCCAGTCTTCTGTGAAAGAACAAAGAACATTGAAATTAACTGTTATTTTATCAGGGAACACATATAGTCAAGTTTCATAAGCACAACTTACTTGCACACCAAACAAAAAATGCTGACATTTTTACTAAGTCTTTAGGCGTGAAAGTTTTTCAAGATCTAATGTTCAAGTTAGGTGCTCATAATCTTCACCCTCCAACTAGAGGGAGAGTATTAGAGATAAATTTAATAGTTTGTCATTAGTTTGTTAGGGTTTCTTATGATTGTTATTAGTTATTAGGGTTTTTAGGGTTGATCGTATTTTCAAGCTTTGAAAGATAGATCATCAGTTAATATATAAAGGTATGTCATATGTCATAAACAATACAGAATACAACATATTTTTCAAGTTAACTTTCTATTAGTATACATGTTAGGGAGTTAGAAAATAGACTTGGTTTGAGACCTATCACCAGTTTGTGAAAAGCCAAAGTTATATTCATGTTATTGATATGGGACACCTCATCATTGAAACTATCCTTGAATGAACTAAGAGATTATTCCTACATGTTCCTAAATTTGATAAAAAAATATTAAGCTTGTCTAGGTTATTCAATTATGGTGAATATGGTTGTTGGAATTAAACCAAATTCAGAATGTGGAATTTCATCAAATCTTGGAAAATTCCAAATCAAATCTTGTTGAACAGGAATCAATATTTCTGATTGATTATTCCTCTTGTTCTTCACTTTTCACTCGAGTGAGTCAACCAACCTCGGTTGCAAGATTATTATCGTTGCATAATTGATAATTAAAGGAAGAAAAGAAAAACTGAATTAAGAAGGAAAATGAATTAGGGTTTCAACGTGAAAGGGAAGAAGAAAAGTTATGAATTTTGCAGAGTTTCTCTCTGCTCAAAACTTTGCAAACTGCAATTATTCACTTTCAAGTTACAATCATAATAAAGTTACTCCTTATTTATAAGTTGAGTTTACTTGCATAGCAATTAAAGCCTAACTAATCTAACTAACTCATCTAAACAAAACAAATAAAGTTAAGTCTGTCATCTCTGTCGAGATACTCTTTGATATTTCAACACCTAAATAATTCGAAACTTCCTTATTTCTGTTGAACAACATGCTTCGACAAAAAAAAATTACAATTCAATAATGATCACGAACATATTAGCCAATTGTTTCCATGATTTAATGGAAGTATTTGGTAGATGTAATAACAATAAGAAGGAATATGACTTTAGTGCATGAGAGGCTTGTAGGCACACATACGAAGGGTGCTTTAGTTCCTTGATTTCACATTATTTTAAACTCCTTAATTTGAGTTTCCATGACATCCATGGTATTCTCCAAAACTAACTCGTCGCGTCCTCGTTTCTTGGGTTGTGATGCATCATATCTCTAGAATCCTTTAGACCTATTTCACCTTTAAGATCTAGAATCCTACACTAGATCATCAATTTTTGGAGTTATGGTACATTTTTGGAGTTGTGATTCTCGTGGCTTGATTTTCTTTGTGATGGTTCTGGCGAGACCTATTTTCTAGTACTGCCACATGTTATCCTTTTGTGTCGAGAAAGGCACCTCAGATCTCCTGTGGTTTTGGACCTCATTATTAGGTCTCTTTAGTTCTTTGAGAGGTATATTTTTTTAGTAGACAATCCATAATATATTTGGGTTAGACATCTTAAAATTATTTCATTACAATCGTGACTTTATGATATTAATATCAATGACTTACGATTATAAATTGGATCAACTAAAAGTTTTTTTTGAATAATAAAAATTATATTACCAAAAAACAGTTCCATACAAAGCGCCGATCAAAAGATCGAGGCTCATAACGACCAAAAGTTTGAAAGCATAATAAATCTAATAAACATAATGTACACGGTGGCAATACTCTAGCATCTTCGCATTTTTCTCCACCCTGTGAAGTACCATTGCTCGAATTTCCGCATCATTTAGTTCATGCCGACATTCCGGTTGGAATACTTTCTTGTTCCTTATAGACCATACATGGTAGACTGTTTCTGCCATGACTGTTCTAAGCAGGCTTGCTTTCTTCCCTTTTCCTCGTGCAAATCGACCGGCCCACTGTACCTCACCAGCCCAGCCATGAGGAGTATGCATTACTGTGATGGCCTACAGCTGTTTCTTCCAGATATTCCTTGTATCATTGCATTCAAAGAACAAGTGTTGGATAGTTTCAGGAGCTTTACAAAATACACATTCTCCATCAGTTACCAGCCCATGGTTACGCACCCTATCTTTCGTCATCAACCTATTGTGGCACGCCATCCACAATGTGAAAATCGCTCTTGGTCTTGCTAGGTTGCCATACAACAGAAATCTCCAATCAACCTTCGGTTTTACACCCCTGATAGCATGATACATCTCAGTGATTTTATACCTTCCTGTTAAAACAAATGTTTCCCAACATCCTATATTTATCAGTTTATCTCTATGTTTGAATATTGCACGAATCACCCACGATACATTCGGACCTGGTACAAACGATTGCACATCAGTTCTCTTCAGATAGTATTGATGGATCCATCTTATCCATAGAACATCCTTTTTTATCCAGAGATTCCATAATAATTTACCCAAAGTGGCTATGTTCCACTCTTCAAGAGACACCATATTCATTCCTCCCACAGCAGCTTGGTCACAAACTCGCTCCCAAGAAATGGGGGCTTTCCTACTTTTGTACTGTTTCCCCGTCCACAAAAACGTTCTACACACCGATTCAATATACTTAAGCACCTTTTTTGGGAGAGGAAATACCTCTAACCAGTAGTTTCCTATGGCCAGAATTACGCTTCTAATAAGTTGCATCCGACCTGCATACGACAACAGATGAGTGCTCCAATGTGTAATTCTTTTCATTATTTTTTCAATAAGAGGTTGGCATGCTTGCACTGTAAGTTTTCTGCTGTCCAAAGGAACTCCCAGGTATCTAACTGGGAGTGCACCTGCTGTGAGTCCAGTCTGGTGGTAGAAAGAGTTAGCTTCTTCAGCTGATACACCTGCCACAAAAAGCTTACTCTTTGACTGGCTTATGTGCAATCCTGTTGCCTCAGAGAAACTTTGAATCTTTTCCATGATGAGCTTCAAAGATGTGTTGTCTCCACGAGTAAACAATAGAATTTCATCTGCAAAAAACAAGTTTATTATTTTCAGATGTTCACACTTAGGGTGATAGTTAAAGTCAGGTGTGAATTGTAGGGTATTCAAGGTTCTATGCAGGTACTCCATAACTGGAACAAATAGCAGTGGAGATATGGGATCCCCCTGCCTTAAACCTCTTCTTGCTTTCAGTAGATTTGTAGGTTTCCCATTGATAGAAAATCTATAAGTCACAGTGCAGACACAAGTCATAACCCACTTAATAAATTTCCTAGGAAACCCTAACTCCACCATAATTTGATTTAAGGCTTGCTAGTCCACCGTATCATACACCTTCTGGATATCCAACTGTATCATACACCTAGGAGAGATGTGCTTTCTACCATACCCTCTCACCAGCTCTTGAGCAAGGATCACATTATCCTGGATATTTCTCCCAGGCACAAAAGCTGATTGTGACTCTTCCATAACTTTGCCAATGACTTTTGCTAGTCTTGATGTTAGCATCTTGGATATCACCTTGTATATCGTGCTGCAACAAGCAATAGGTCTCATGTCTTTAATTGTTTTTGCATTTGGATTTTTGGGGATAAGTGTGACAAGTGTACAGTTCACTGCAGGATACATGGTACCATTCTTGAAGAAGTCCTTGATGGCAGCCTTCATATCATATTTCGCTACATTCCAAGATTCTTTGAAAAAGTAGGCATTATAGCCATCTATCCCAAGTGCTTTGTTATTGCCAATACTATTGAGAGCCTCCCAGATTTCTGCATCCTCTACATCATGAATGAGCCCTTGAGCTGCATCTCTAGGCAAGATTTTCCCTTTCCTGATAGTTGAAATATCAATTCCTCTCCTTCTTTAATTTTGGGTTCCAACCAGATTACCATAAAATTCTAAAATTTCTGCCTCCAGTTCTTCATGGCCATTAAGATCATCCCCATTTAAGCTCTGCATTCGGGTAAGATTTGTCTGCCTGTTTTTCTCCCTTAGTAGAGCATGAAAATAAGCACTGTTTTGGTCCCCAAGTTGGATCCATGTGACTTTAGATTTCTGTTTCAGAATGGCCTCCTCCAGTTGATTCAGATGAATAGTCTGGTCAGTCTTCTCCTTAATCACCCCAATAGTCTGATCATTATGGTCATTTGTCAAAGTTGATTGAGCTTGGTGAAGTTCTTCCTTGGTTGTGTTGATCCTCTCCTGAATCCTGGTGTACCTTTTGTTTAGAGTTTTCAGTTTAGGTTGTAGTTTCTTCAGTTTTTCCCAGACGATGAACATTGGTGAACCTTGAATGTCCCTTTGCCAGACCTCTTCAACCATAGGTAAGAAATCTTGCTCTTTAGTCACACAGTTTAGAAATTTGAACACTGGTTTTCTACTAGTCTGATGGGTATGGTAACTGACCTTCACAGGCGTGTGATCTGATATGTTGGGTTGTAGGTTTTCCACAATCGCATTTTGAAATGTTTGATACCACAAGCCATTACCTAGTGCTCTATCAATTCTTGATTGGATGAATCCTGCAGCATGTTTATTGTTCCAAGTAAAGTGAGGCCCCAATGTGTTTTCCTCAAACAAACCCGTTGTTAGCATCATATCCACCAAATCCTTGTATTCTGGTGCAGTAACTTCTCTTCCTCCAATCCTATCTTGACTGGTTCTAACATTATTAAAATCCCCAATAACCATCCACGGGTCCCTGATGGTTTCCCCAATCTCCTCTATAGCTTTCCAAAGAATTCTTCTTCTCTCAAGTTGGTTAGCTGCATACACAACTGTAAGTATGTACTTATATGCTTGATGAATTTCAGTAATCTCCATATGTATAAATTACTAATGAGTACGAAGGACTTTCACAGTCACCTTGGTTGAGTTCCATAATACCCATATTCTACCATTATCCTGTTGCTCATAATTGTCAATATATTTCCACATTGCACCAAACTTCCTTCTAATTTTATCTGCATTATGCTTTTTAACTCTTGTCTCTAGTAATGCACATATAGGCACCTTAAAAGTTGAGAGGTAGGAGCAAACCTCTCTGTGCCTAGCAGCCTTATTTATGCCCCTAACGTTCCAGCTTACTAACATGGGTCAACCAGAATTTCTCCACTTGGACAGTCTCCAATCCTAAGTGGAGTAAATTGGTTTGTATAGCTTGTGTTCGGGTTTTGGTGGTTGGTCTCCATGTTCCTTCTCCCTTTATTAACTTTTTGTTATGTGATCCATCCATCTCCTTTGTGTTTGGTCTGTGGTTCTTTCATTTTGTCCTCTCCCTGTCGATTGACAAGTTGCTCATTTGTTATATCCCTCTTCTTCAGAATTGGCTCCTCTTCCATCTGTTTATTTTCAGGCTCCTTGACAATAGGTTTCCACACTTTCCTCCCCTTTTCTGCCCTTGGCACATTGTCACAATTATGCCGAATTTTAAGACATTTGTGACAGTACACAGGCCTCCATTCGTATTCAACCGGTTGTTCAAACAGTTTACTTGCAAGATCTCTGATCTTAATAGATTGCTTCAAATTCTGAGTGACATCCACTTCTACCAAAACCCTTGCATATGACACTCTCTACTTCTTTGCAGTGCACTCGTCTGTAGTAACTGGTTTGCCAATAGCACTTGTAATTTTGGAAATGCTCCTCTCTCCCCACATGTGTAATGGCAGGTTAGGCAGTGTCACCCACAATGGTAGTACCCTCAGCAAATCCTCCTTCATTTCAAACTCTGGACACCATTTTCTCAGAAACATTGGTTTACCTCGTATGAAGTATGGTCCCTTGGTCATAACTTCGTGTCGTTCCTCTTCAGTCTTGAACCTCACAATAAAATATCCTTCCTCATTATAGTAGAGTTGAGGCATCGATACAAACCCCCATGAACTTTCCATAAACCGTTTGATTTCATTCATGGAAAGGTCATCTCCTAGTGCAAAGAGTATCATTGCGTTTGCCCAGTATGCTATCTCATCTTCAACATCTTCGTCTTTAAAAGAAATTTCAGTTTCTCCGTTAACGATGATTGGTGCTACAAATTCCACCGTCATTCCTCTGCTTAGCGTGTGATTCCCTTTGAGTACTTCGATCTATGGTTTTACCATAGTTGCAGATTGATTGGTGTTAGTTTCATCATTACACTCATTGTCTCCCTGATTAATGGTCGGTTGGTTTACTTCCACATTCGCGTCTCCCTCCTCTGATTGCGGTCGTTCAATTTGTGGTTGCATTTGGCTTGTTTCTTCCCCCGGTTCTTCAATCTATCCTTCAATAGTAGCTTGTGTGATAATTGTGCAAACGGATTCCTTCCGGTGCGCCGTCACCTGAGATTTTGGACGGCCAACGCCCCTTTTTTCCATGGTCGGAAACCCTAGCAGAGAAACCCTTAACTTCAATAATGCATTTTTACCCGTAAGTAAATATTCCAACTAAAAGTTTGATCCTTCGATGTCAGCTCTTCCTATCACTGTGAAGCAGAATTCACCAACTAAAAGTTATTCAAATCTAAACCTCTTTTAATTAAATTAGATCAAGTGGTGTAATTTAAATCAAATCAAACAACTCATCTAGATTAAACATTTGAATCAAATGATTTTCCGACTCAAAAACAATCTTAATCGAACCATAAACATTTCTACTCTTAGGGTCTATTGAGTTCAAATGAGGGGTGTGGAGGAAAGAGATTTTAAAAGAGGGAAGAGAAGGGGAGGTGTGAGATTTCTTTTAATTTCATATATGTTTGGTTCAAAAGAAGAGAGGGGAGGGGTGGAAATAAATTTTAATCAAAAATGTGTTTGGTTCACGAGGGAAGGGAATATATTTTATTAATAATTTACATTTTTAGCCTTATGATTACATGTAAATGGTATGATAATCAAAAGGTAAAAAATTCATACATATTATTTTGATGATAAATTTTTTAATATTGAATAATTAAAAAAATATAACTTATAATGTAACATTAAAAAAATTGAGCATACTTTATTCTAATTATAACTCTAATTAAACTACGTGTTTATAACAACTTTAAATCGTGTTAAATCATCTACCAAAAACAAATATATAAAATAATTTATTATTAAATATTAATGATTTAATTTTTCTAATAAAATGAATAAACAAAAAGAATGAATAATTAAAATTTTGATATAAAAGAAAATATAATAGCAAAAATCAAATGTAAATAAACATTAAATTAAAAAATAAATAAAGTGATTATAATTTATAAAAATTCAAAAATTATTTAAAGGTCCAGACCAATTATAATAAATAGATGAAAACAATAGATAAAAATTACACAAAAAAATAATACAATAACACAAAAAAAATGAATAATTTTAAAATACTAAAAGCAAACTAATAATATTTTAATAAATATAAAAAATTTAAATATAAAAATCAATATTCCACCTCTTCTATCAAAATCCCCCGATTTGAAAGGACACAAATAATGTAGTTTAGAAGGATTTTTCTCTCATCCCCTCCTCTCCTCTCCTAAAATTTCAACAAAACATATTTAATTAAAAATTAACTCTCCCTTTTTATCCCTTCTCCTCCATCTATCCCGAACCGAACACACTCTTAAAGATAAGAACTATTTTTTCTTATTAGATTTATTTAGTTTAACACATTTGCAAAAGTAAGCCTCATATATGTGTTGGACATTTTTCTGATAATTTTAATATTTAAAATTATATTTTTAGATTAAAAATGCCAAAACATATTTTAGAATAATTATAATAAATACTTCACTTTTCAAACATAAAATATATATATATATATATATGGCTTAAATAGTGTTTTCGTCCCTGTAAGTTGGCGAGTTTTTGGTTTTGGTCCCTGAATCTTTTTTTTTTCGGTCCAAGTCCTTAACATTTGATTTTTTTTTGCGATTAGTCTTTGACGTTAAACTTCCGTTACAAAAATGATGATGTGGCTAACGTTGCTGACGTGGCAAGTATTTTTTATCATTTTTCATTTATTTTAATCCCCAATAATTCCACATAAGCTGTTTTGATTTTGGTCCCTATTGTTTAAGAAGGCAAAAATAGAAATTTTGGTCCCAAGAGGACTTGAACCCATGACTTTTGCTTCAACAACATGCTTCTTATCCACTAGACCATTTATCTCACTTATGTTTTTATTTGCAACAAATTTATATATTACATAACTCCAATATTTACTATTTAATACTTAGTATAAATTATTTAATATAATTAGTATAAATTATTTAATATAGTTAATATAAATTATTTAATATAATTATACTAAATTATTTTATAGAGTTTAATATTTAATACTTATTAATATAAATAAAAATTATTTAATATAAATATTTATATATACTATTAGTATAAATTATTTAATATAATTAGTATAAATTATTTAATATAGTTAATACAAACTATTTAATACAGTTAGTATAAATTATTTTATATAATTTAATATTTAATACTTATTAATATAAATATAAATTATTTTATAAATTAGTATAAATAATTAGTTTATTAAATATTTCATTAATTTAATATTCCAAATATTTAATATTTCAATTATTAATTATCATAATTATTTATTATTTAGTATCATAATTATTTACTATTAACTAATAATACAATATTATTTACTAATAATTATTTATTATTTATTATCGTTATTATTTATTATTTATTATCGTAACTAATAATTATTTATTATTTAAATAACTAAATAATTTTAATATTAATAATCATAATTATTTAATATCTCATTTATTTAATTTACTGTAATTAATATTATAATTATCTAATAAATTAAACTATTATTAATAATTTGCTGTAATTAATTAATACTCTAATTATTTATGTAATTAATTTATTAGTTACAGTAAATTATTTAGTTATTTAATAGTTTAATTTACTAAATAATTACAGCAAATTTATTTAGTTTAATTTAATAATTTATGTAATTAATTTATTAGTTACAGTAAATTATTTAGTTATTTAATAGTTTAATTTACTAAATAATTACAATAAATTTTTTTAGTTTAATTACATAAATAATTACATTAAATTATTAATAATAGTTTAATTTATTAAATAATTATAATATTAATTACAATAAATTAAATAAATGAGATATTAAATAATTATGTTTATTAATATTAAAATTATTTAGTTATTTAAATAATAAATAATTATTAGTTATGATAATAAATAATAAATAATTATGATAATAAATAATAAATAATTATTAGTTAATAATATTGTATTATTAGTTAATAGTAAATAATTATGATACTAAATAATAAATTATTATGATAATTAATAATTGAAATATTAAATATTTGGAATATTAAATTAATGAAATATTTAATAAACTAATTATTTATACTAATTTATAAAATAATTTATATTTATATTAATAAGTATTAAATATTAAATTATATAAAATAATTTATACTAACTGTATTAAATAATTTATATTAACTATATTAAATAATTTATACTAATTATATTAAATAATTTATATTAACTATATTAAATAATTTATACTAATTATATTAAATAATTTATACTAAGTATTAAATAGTAAATATTGAATTTATGTAATATATAAATTTGTTGCAAATAAAAACACAAGTGAGATAAATGGTCTAGTGGATAAGAAGCATGTTGTTGAAGCAAAGGTCATGGGTTCTAGTCCTCTTGGGACCAAAATTTCCATTTTTGCCTTTTTAAACAATAGGGACCAAAATCAAAACAGCTTATGTGGAATTATTGGGGATTAAAATAAATGAAAAATGATAAAAAAACACTTGCCACGTCAGCGACGTTAGCCACATCATCATTTTTGTAACGGAAGTTTAACGTCAGGGACTAATCGCAAAAAGAAATCAAATGTTAAGGACTTGGACCGAAAAAAAAAAGATTCAGGGACCAAAACCAAAAACTCGCCAACTTACAGGGACGAAAACACTATTTAAGCCTATATATATATATATATTAATGTCAAAATTGAATCATAAAACAATAATTTATGTATATTTAACTCAACTAACACATCCAATTCACTACCCCATATACCCTCCTTTAGAAGTATAACTATTAAAATGATTTATTGGATTTTTCTCCATGAAACTCTTTATTCAATTTTTCAAAAATAAAAATAAAAGTTTTGAGTGGCAAAAACTTAAAAAGTTATTATTAATTAGAAGTGGTCAAATTCAAATTGATTCAAATAATAATTGTAAATTGATTTAAAAATAATAAATGCAAAAATTAAATAATACACGATGTGTTTGGATGCTATTTTAGAAAAACGAATTTTATACCCATATAACCTAATTTTTCAAAAAAAATTCTTCAAATAACCCACATTTCAAATAATTTCCCAAACTACCCCACTTTCCAAAAAAAATAAAACTAGTCAGATAATTGGTGTCAAACCAATTGGCGACTACACCCAATTATTAAGAAGAGACGCTAAATGGATTGGAGTCTGCACCTAGTGTTGCCAATCCAATTGGCGACAATGTGTAAAGTTATAGAGCAGACGCTAATTGAGATTCTTAGATAAACAAATAGAAAAAGTATTATCATAGAGTATAGGAATGTTACTCTCATATATCTGGAAATATTCTAGCTGAATCTTTCATCCAGGCATCTGAGTGCTGCATCTAGAAGCTGTAATGTATTCAACTTCAGCAATTGATAGTGCTATTGTTGATTGTCTTTTGCTGGACCACGAGATCATATTAACTCCCAGAAACTGGCAGCTTCCAGAAGTGTTTTTCCTCTCAATTCTATCTCTAGTGTAGTCAGCATCACAATAACTCACTGGCTTGTAATTTTTAGATTTTCTATAATACAAGCCAAGGTTAATAGTAACTTTTGGATACATGAAAGTCAATTAAAAACTGTTAAGTGGAATTCTCTAGGATCTGATTGGAAGCGAGCACACAAAAAAACACTAAAAAAATGTCAGGTCTAGAAGCAGTCAAGTATAAGAGAGAATCAATCATACCTCTGTATAACTTCTATTCTACCTTAGCACTTACCTCATCCTTCTCAAAGATACATTTAGTATTCATAAGGGTCTTTGACATCTTGCATTCTGACATGTTAAACTTCTTTAGAAGTTCCTTGGTATACTTGCTCTGACGGATGTACGTTCCTTCTGGACTTTTATTGATCTGAATCCCCAGAAAGAACTTGAGTTCTCCCATCAGACTCATTTCAAATTTTGCCTGCATAAACTTAACAAATATGATATCAATAACATAAATCTTAATAACACAAATATTATTTTTGAATGTTTTACAGAAAAGAGTTGTATCAACTTTGCCTCTGGTGAAATCATTTTCAAAAAGTCTTTCCTTTAGAACCTGAGTATGTGATCTGCAAATTTCTCAATTAGGTTTAACTTTTCAGAGTCCAGCTTATCATCGAATCTGACATGGATTGATTCTTCAACAATATGTATCTCAGTGTTATATACTCTATAGCCTTTTGAGTGTTCAGAGTATCCTAACATGATGCACTTCAGTGCTTTAGAATCAAACTTGCCCAGATTCTTTTTAGTGTTCAACATAAAACAAGAACATCCAAAAGGATGAAAATAAGAAATGTTGGGTTTCATATTCTTCCACTACTCATAGAGAGTCTTACCCAGAATAGGTCTTGTAGAGATCATGTTCCGAATATAACACGTTGTGTTAACTGCCTCTGCCCAAAATTGCTTAGCCACATTAGTCTCATTGATCATGGTCTTTGCAATTTCCTGCAAAGTCCTATTCTTCCTCTACAACTCCATTTTTGTTGTGGAGTTATTGGGCAGGGGAAATCATGGAAAATTCCATTCTCATCAAAAAGTTTCTCAAAATCTTTATTTTCTAATTCACCACCATGATCACTTTTGACTTTTACAATTCTGAGATCCTTCTCATTTTACACTTGGGAGTAGAATATAGAAAACGCAGAATGTGACTCATCCTTGGGTCAAAGAAATTTTACCCATGTCCATCTGCTATAGTCATCAACAATGACTAGTCCTTACTTCTTACCATTGACATAAGTAGTTTTCACTGGTCCAAACAAGTCAATGTGCGGAAGTTCCTATGGTCAGGAGGTTGAAACAACATTCTTAGCTTTGAAAGAAGTTTTAGAAAACTTGCCTTTCTAACATGCTTCATAAAGAGCATCTGAAGCAAACTTCAGATTTGGCATGCCTCTAACTAAATTAAGCTTGTTAAGTTGAGAAATACTCCTCATGCTAACATGATCCAATCGTCTATGCCATGTCCATTGCTCTTTATTAATAGACATAAGGCATTTAACATTCTGATTTTTCAAATCAAAAATTCTGATCTTATAAATGTTATTCTTCCTTTTTCCATTAAAAAGAACTGAGCCATTCTTTTAACTGACAGGTTTACAAGACTTTTGATTGAAAATAATGTCATAACCATTATCACTTAATTGACTTATGGACATAAGGTTATACATTAGTCCCTCAACAAGAAGAACATTAGTAATGGAAGGGAAAATATCATTACCTACTGTTCCGAAGCTGATGATCTTCCCTTTCTGACCACCTTTAAAACCGAAGACATCTTCAGGCTTAAGTTCCAGGCTTTGGAACATATGCCTTCTTTCGATCATGTGTCGCGAGCATCCAGAGTCCAGGTACCATAACTAGTGTCTTAACTCCCCTGCTATGGATATCTGCAACATAAATTACCTTATCATTAGATACCCATATCTTTATGGGTCCTTTTGGATTAGTCTTCCCAGAGTTTTTCACAACTTTAGGCGTTTGTGCAGAATATCTATACATGAATGCATGATTAGAATGACACGAGTTTTTTTGTTTATCCTTAAGTTTAGAAACAGTTTTACCTATAAGCCTTACATCATTTTGTTTCCCAGAAGGAACAGAATGAGATTTAAGAGTATTAGAGTTATCATCTTTTTCAGAATAAGATTCGTCATCAGAATCATAACCAATATCCCTTGTCCCGTTTTTGCTAACGTCATAAATCATGGAAGCCATTATGCTTATGCTTAGGCTTCTAGCAAGAAATTTCTGGAAAGACTTATCATACTTCTATATGATGTGACCAGAACCTGTAGAGGCTTTAAAAATGATTTTCTTTTCAGGTTTGAGACTCTTGCTTTTAACCACATAGTTGTTTTTCAAAATAGAAATTTCTTCACTTAACCTTGAAAAATCTTTCTGAAGCTTACAGTAAGCTTCTGATTCAGATACATGAATCTTTTTTTAGATCTTTGTATTTGTCTAGAAGATTCTGATATTTTTCCAGAACTTCGAATAAACTAGATTCAAGCTTAGAACGGGAAAGTTCAGAAAATACCTTCTTAAAAACTGACTCAGATTCTTATTGAATCGTTTCTGCAAGAGCTTTTGTGCATGCCATCATAGCCACATTTGCATGCTCTTCCTTTGATTCATCTTCAGAAGACTCTGAATCATCCCATGTAGCCATAAGACCCTTCTTCTTCCCTTAGAAGTCTTTCTTCTTGGGTTTGTCCTTCTTTAGCTTGGGACATTCATTCTTGAAGTGGCCAGGTTCCTTGCACTCAAAGAACGTGAGTTATTTTCCATCTCCATCTATCTTGAATCAAAAAGTCGACTAAGAACAACCACTTGTCCTTATTTGTCCTCTGAATTTGCCTTGCCTTTTCTTCCAGAGTTGATTCACTCGTCTGGATAGAAGAGACAATCCATCTTCTTCTTCTGATTCCTCTTTAGACTCTTCATCAGTTTCATCTTGAAGAGCTTTTGTCTTCTCATATCTTCCTTAAGACTTCAGAGCAATTGACTTGCTCTTTCTGTTTGGCTCATCTTATCTGAGCTCAATCTCATGGGTTCTTAAAGAACTAACCACTTCATCAAGAGAAGTGTTGTTGAGGTCCTTTGATAACTTTAGAGCAGTTACCATAGGTCTTCAATGCTTATGTAGACTTATGATGATCCTTTTAACATGATCAACAATAGAATACCCTTTGTCTAGAACTTTAAGTCCTGCAACAAGAGTTTGAAATCTTCAAAACATGTTCTCAACAGTTTCCTCGTCATCCATCTTGAACGCTTCATATTTTTGAATCAAGGCAAAAGCCTTGGTTTCTTTGACTTGTACGTTCCTTTCATGCGTCATCCTCAGAGAATCAAATATGGATTTAGCAGTATCTCTGTTGGTGAATTTTTCATATTTAGTGTATGAAATAACATTTAGCAACATGGTTCTTGCTTTGTGATGATTCTTATAATCTTTCTTCTATTGGTCCGTCATCACTCTTCTTTCAACTTTGTTCCCACCAGCAACTATTGGGTGTTCGTAACCATCGACTACCATATCCCATAGATCAACATTGTGACTTAGAAATAAGCTCTCTATTCTATCCTTCCAATAGTCAAATCTGTCTCCATAAAAAACACGAGGTTTAGCATTGCAATGATCTCTATCATTTGTTTGAGCATCTGGTGGTGGAACAACAGCCATTGTGTTTCACACTGGATCTTTATCTGACACTGTTAAGTGTTTGATAATCTTATCAAGACTAGAACCAGAGCTCTGATGCCAATTGAAATGTGGCGAGAAACACAAGAAAATGGGGGGGGGTGAATTGGGTTTCTAAAAACAAAAGCTTTTTCAAAACCAACTTAATCAAGAAAAACACGAACAATAAAAATAACAAGTTATTTTTATACTGGTTCGTTGTTAACTAAGCTACCTCTAGTTCATCCTACCAAGGTGATTTTTCCTTCTCAACAAGGAATTAATCCACTATAACCAAAACTAATTACAGACACCACAAAGACAAACCCTCTTTGTCTTCTTGAGTCTATCTAACTAAACTCTAGTCGCTAAAGGAAACCACTCAAAAAATATTGAGATTTACAAGTTGTGTTTGTAACACCCTTCTACCCAAAGAATATTCCCGACAATGATACATAAGTAAATCAGAGTAAAATCACCAAAAAGGGTTCCACATGCTTCATAAAAACATCATAATAAACTTCCAGCTCCGTAACACGGGTTTTCAAACAGTTATAATAATAATTTCTTCGATAACATCAATAAATAAAATCAAACTTCACTGCCGAATCATAATCTCAAAATAACTTAATATATTTCATCAAACATAAATACCTTTAAGTCATTGTCAAAAGTCGTCGTCAAATAAATTCAACATGTAGAAAACTCATAAAATATGTTTTATAAAACAACGCAACTTCAACTCAAGCGTTCCCCACCCGATGTTACATATCAGAGCAAGACACCTCTATTATTAACGAAAATAGAGTAAAATAACTCCAAAGCTAAATCTTCATGCGTCTACAAGCTAATCTTTATCACTTGCAAGTTACCAACCATAGAGGCAACATTTCCAAGCAGGCAGGGTGAGTATTCACAATTCATTATACGAGATATAAGGCAAATATATAAAATAGGGCATCAACAACAACATCATAATTATCCTCAATAAAACACACCTAACAATCACAATCAATTCATACACATGCAATGCCACTTAGAATGAAATGCAACTTCATCGAAAACATGCATGTGGTACCAAATTCAATCATGTGATGGACACTGGGCCATCAACCCTCCACAAGGGAGCACAACATAATCATCATGTGATGGACACTGGCCATCAACCCTCCACAAGGGAGCACAACATAATCACTCCAATCCGCACAGTGGGATTGAAGCCAACAATGGACCGAAGTCCCAACATAGTATGCCATGAATGCAACGATGCAGCAACATCAACATAATCAACAAAATACTCAAAATTGCATCCGCATTCATGTAATCATTAATCATCATCATCATATAGCATATATACGTAAATATGCACATCATCAACTCCACCATCATCACAGTAGCATAACCATCATAATATAACATCACAACTTCATTTTTAACATCAAAACAGCATAATGCATCTATCACCATAATAATTCCAACACAATTCTCTTAGACCATGTATACATTTAACACGCACATCATTAAACAATCATCATATACTTCATAATAAATCATAGTCTGTTATAACAGCATCAAACACTTCAAACAACATCAAACACATCATAATACCACATAATATCATCATAGTAACGTCAAACACTTCATAGCACAACGCAATACGAACGTACAAGACTAATTCCATACCAAAGGCCTAAGCCTCCATCAAATAATCATTCATTACTCTCAAAATTATTTTTTTATATTATAGAAAATGTTTTTAGCTTTCCGTAGGTTCAAACGGCGCGTCAAACAGACACCCGAGTCAAAAGTTATGGATTTTCAAAGTTTACGAAATGTTGTCCAACAGTGTGCAATTGATTGCACCAGTATGTCAATCGATTGCACCATGTACAAAAGCAGTTTTTCCCAAAGATTTGATAGTGCAATCGATTTCACATGTACTCCAATCGATTGCACGCTGTGAAAAACAGTTTTACGAATTCTAAAAAGTAGCAGTACAAAAACCTCTCTGTCTCAATTCCAAAATCACAAACTTCATGAAATAATGCACAATCAAACCTCAAATTATCATTCTTATCAACATACATCAATATCATCATGTTCATAATATCAATTCCACCCCTTTCATCATATCCCATCATAAACCCCAAAACCCCTTAAAATCCCAACTACCTACATACATCTAAGCTATATATCAACTATAATGAAAGTTATACTCCCCATACCTTAGAGTAGAGTATGATTCCTCTTCTCCTTCTGCAACACTTCAACCCTAGCCTCCTTGTTCTCAGGGCCTTTTTGCTTCAGCCACCAAAACACGTATAATGAGAACCTCGTTCACTATTTCCTCTCTTGGTTCCCAAATACCCCTAATTAGGCTCTTCCATCTTTACCCTCACTTATTCCACATAACATTACCAACATGTCCTCAAGCTTCTCTTTTTATTTTAAATAATAATAATAGTCCAAATAATATTATTCTATTACTATTATTACTAAATAATTCCGAATAATCACTTAATTCATCAATTCCCGCGACACATCATAAACACATCTTGCATCATAATATCTCACCGAAGTTCACCGATAAATACCGAATATTTATAATAAATCCATTAAATAAATACTCTAATTATTTTAGGGTGTTACAACTCTCCCCCACTTAAAGAATTTTCGCCCTCGAAAATTACTCGAAGAAAACAGAGTCGGATACGACTCCCTCATTTGATCTACGCACTCACAATTCCAACACACAAGCCATCAACAAATCCTCCAAGGACTGGATACTCCTCTCTAACTGACCATCCGCCTGCGGATGATAAGCAGAACTCAACCCCAACTTAGTGCCTAAAGTACCCTATAACTTTTCCAAACCTCGATGAAAATCTTGGATCTCTATCTAACACAACATTCGAAGTTATCTCATGCAACTTCACAATTTCCTCAATGTACATCTTAACTATCTTTTGTATGGAATAACTAATCTTTATCGGTGAGAAATGAGCCGACTTAGTTAATCTATCCACAATTACCCAACTCTAATCATTCCCCTTCACCGTCTTCGACAATCCTATCACAAAACCCATGGAAATACTATCCCATTTCCATTTTGGAATATTCAACGGTCGCATCATGCCCAAAGGCTTCTGATGTTCCATCTTTAACTTCCGACAAATCAAACAAGCATACACAAACACCACAATATCCTTCTTCATACTTGGCCACCAAAATAGCTTCTGCAAATCTTGATACATCTTTGTAGCACCAGGATGAATACTCAGTCTACTTCGATGTCATTCCTCTAAAATACTCTTCTTAACTTCCAAAACATATGGAATACACACTCTGTCTGGGAATCTCAATACACCATTTTCATCAAACCGAAATTCACCTCCGTTATCTTGGTTAGTTAAGGTCGATTGATTAACCAACTTCAAGTCAGATTGTTGTCCTACTCAGATTTCTTCTACAATATCGCTAGTCAATTTCAACATTCCCAACTTCAGACTGTCAGAGGTCATCTCACACACTAAGCTCATGTCTCTGAACTACTCAATCATTTCAAGTCCTCTCACCATAAGCACCGTCATATGTAACGACTTCCTACTCAAAGCATCGGCCACCACATTTTCTTTACCAGGGTGGTAACTCAAATCAAAATCATAATACTTCAATAATTCTAACCATCTTCTCTGCCTCATATTCAACTCCTTCTGATCAAACAAGTACTTCCAGCTTTCATGATCGCTGAACACCTTAAACTTAAAGCCAAAAAGATAAGGTTGCCAAATTTTCAACCCAAACATCACAACTTCCAACTCTAAATCGCGCGTAGGGTAATTCCGTTCATGAACTCTTAATTGTCTGGAAGCATAAGCAACCACTTGACCATTCTGCATCAACACTCCACCAAGACCCATCATCGACGCATCACAATAAACCACAAAAGACTCACTCGGATTAGGCAAAATGAATACCAAAGCGGTCATCAATTTCTTCTTCAGTTCTACAAAACTTTCTTCACATGCAACATCCTACACATACGCTTGACCCTTTCGAGTCAACTAAGTCACCGGTAATGCCAACTTAGAAAAACCTTCAATAAACTTGCGATAACAACTTGTTAATCCCATAAAGCTTCTCATTTCAGTAGCAGACTTTGGAGTCTCCCAATGCAACACAACATCAATCTTCGAAGGATCCACAACAATTCTACCACTTGAAATTACGTGGCCAAGGAAACTCACTTCCTTCAACCAGAACTCTCATTTTGACAACTTCGCATACAACTTCCTTTCTCTCAGTACTTGCAACAAAATTCACAAATGCTCTACATGCTCCTCTTCGGATTTAGAGTACCTCAAAATATCGTCAATGAAAACCACAACCAATTTATCCAAATACTCATGAAAAATCTGATTCATAAACTCCATGAACACACCAGGTGCATTGGATACACCAAACATCATCACAATGTATTCATAGTGACCATACCTCGTCCTAAAATTTGTCTTCGGCATATCATCTGGTTTAACACGAATTTGATGATAACCACACCTCAACTCATTCTTGCTGAACACACGAGCGCCTGCTAGCTGATCCATCAAATTGTCAATTCTCGGTAGCAGATATTTATTCTTAATAGTCACTTTATTCAACTGCCTGTAGTCCACACACATTCTCATACCTCCATCTTTCTTCTTAATTAACAACACATGAGCACCCCACGGAGAAATACTCGGTCGAACAAATTTCTTCTCCAGCAATTCCTCCAATTGTTTCTTCAATTCACTCAGCTCTAAAGCTGCCATTCTATAGGAGCCATCGCTATTGTACTTGTGCCTGGTACCAATTCTATAGAAAACTCTACTTCACGCTCACATAGAAAATAAAAATAGCTTTCTAACGCTTCTGACCGCGCGTCAAGTGGAGTTACGAAACTCAAGTTATGACAGATTCAATTTTGCATTTTTCAAAAAATAGCAGTGTGCAATCGATTTGCACTAGTGTGCAATCGATTGGACAGTCCCAGGATTTCAAAATCACTTCTGCAGCAGGGTGCAATCGATTCGCAGCAGGGTGTAATCGATTTTCACCTGCTATATCATGAAAAACTCATTTCTAAACCCTCTCTACACCACTTGCAATGTTATAAACTTTTCTCACAACACCCATAGAGTTTAGATCAACATTTAGCATAGACTAACATAGTATAGCTTGTATTTCATCAATATCATCATGTAGAACACAAAATCATCATATACACATATTATCACACAAAACCTAATTCCCCCAAACTCCTAATCTTCTCCCCCAAATGCTATACCAACTATGGAACCCACCTTGATGAAGAAGAATAGATCAGAATATCGTCAATGAATACAACAATAAATTTATCCACTTGCTTAACGGAACAAACAACTCTTCACCCTCGTCGAACTTAGATTCATGCTCTGGAGGAAAGTCGTAGATATCTTCAGGAAAACATCAGGAATCACACACCACTGACATATCATTAGCCGTCACATTGCTCTCCATCCCCCGAGAAGCAAATATCAACAACACCTGATCGTTCTCCCTCAAGACATCTCAACTTGACCAACAGGAAAGAAACTCGAATTGACCGCATCTTCAAATATAATAATATGTGTCAACTCATCAAAACAATCTATAAGCACTTGGCTTAACTCCAAACAATTCGCTGAACACACCATATAAGCCGGCAAGATATGTTTATTCTATCCAACATGATCCCGTCTACTATCAACAAGGGATTAAGGGTGATCAGTTCCTTAATTTGTTAATAGATAACCGATAATCATGATGGGGCATAAACCATATCTACCAAACTACAATAGCGTTCCTTGCATCTTGTGCACTAAGCTACTTAAGCCACCAATTCTTAGTTGCCATAAGCCTTATCTCTGTATTTCCTTCAGTTCGGAAACAACATAACTCCCACAATGCTTGCACCATTGAAATCAGCGGCACACCGAACTAATATTCCACAACCAAAACATCTCAGAAAAGCAAAAGCTTCTCCCCCACTTGTTTCAAACCAACACCCGCAGACAACAGTTAGAAAACAAGCAAGTACCGACAGTGTTTCACACACATGTCGCGTACTAAGGAACAAACAACATTAGACAACCTGGCCGGACGGACTGACCTGCTCTGATACCACTAATGTAACACCCTTCTACCCAAAGAATGTTCACGACAATGATACATAAGTAAATCAGAGTAAAATCACCAAACAGGGTGCCACATGCTTCATAAAAACATCATAATAAACTTCCTGCTCCGTAACACGGGTTTTCAAACATTTATAATAATAGTTTCTTCGATAACTTCAATAAATAAAATCAAACTTCACAGCCGAATCATAATCTCAAAATAACTTCATTTATTTCATCAAACATAAAGACCTTTTAGTCATTGTCAAAAGTCGTCGTCAAATAAATTCAACATGTAGAAAACTCATAAAATATGTTTTATAAAACAACACAACTTCAATTCAAGTGTTCCCCACCCAATGTTACATATCAGAGCAAGACACCTCTATTATTAATGGAAATAGAGTAAAATAACTCCAAAGCTAAATCTTCATGCGTCTACAAGCTAATCTTTATCACCTGCAAGTTACCCACCATAGAGGCAACATTTCCAAGTAGGCAGGGTAAGTATTCACAATTCATTATACGAGATATAAGGCAAAGATATAAAATAGGGCAGCAACAACAACATCATAATTATCCTCAATAAAACACACCTAACAATCACAATCAATTCATACACATGCAATGCCACTTAGAACGAAATGCAACTTCATCGAAAACATGCATGTGGTACCAAATTCAATCATGTGATGGACACTGGGCAATCAACCCCCAATAAGGGAGTACAACATAATGATCATGTGATGGACACTGGCCATCAACCCTCCACAAGGGAGCAAAACATAATCACTCCAATCCGCACATTGGGATTGAAGCCAACAACAGACCGAAGTCCCAACATAGTATGCCATGAATGCAACGATGCAACAACATCAACATAATCAACAAAATCCTCAAAATTGCATCCGCATTCATGTAATCATTAATCATCATCATCATATAGCATATATACGTCAATATGCATATCATCAACTCCACCATCATCACAGTAGCATAACCATCATAATATAACATCACAACTTCATTTTCAACATCAAAACATCATAATGCATCTATCACCATAATAATTCCAACACAATTCTCTTACACCATGTATACATTTAACACGCACATCATTAAACAATCATCATATACTTCATAATAAATCATACTTTGTTATAACAACATCAAACACTTCACACAACATCAAACACATCATAATACCACATAATATCATCATAGTAACGTCAAACACTTCATAGCACAACGCAATACGAACGTACAAGACTAATTCCATACCAAAGGGCTAAGCCTCCATCAAATAATCTTTCATTACTCTCAAAATTATTTTTTTATATTATATAAAATGTTTTTAGCTTTCCGTAGGTTCAAACGGCGCGTCAAACGGACACCCGAGTCAAAAGTTATGGATTTTCAAAGTTTACGAAATGCTGTCCAGTATGTTAATCGATTGTACCATGTACAAAAGCAGTTTTTCCCAAAAATTTGACAGTGCAATCGATTGCACCTGTACTCCAATCGATTGCATGCTGTGAAAAACAATTTTACGAATTCTGAAAAATAGCAGTACGAAAACCCCTTTGTCTCAATTCCAAAAACACAAACTTCATGAAATAATGCACAATCAAACCTCAAATTATCATTCTTATCAACATACATCAATATCATCATGTTCATAATATCAATTCCACCCCATTTCATCATATCCCGTCATAAACCCTAAAACCCCTTAAAATCCCAACTACCTACATACATTTAAGCTATATATCAACTATAATAAAAGTTATACTCCCCATACCTTAGAGTAGAATCTGATTCCTCTTATCCTTCTGCAACACTTCAACCTTAGCCTCCTTGTTCTTCAGAGCCTTTTTGCTTCAGCCACCAAAACACGTATAATGAGAACCTCGTTCACTATTTCCTCTCTTGGTTCCCAAATACCCCTAATTAGGCTCTTCCATCTTTACCCTCACTTATTCCACATAACATTACCAACATGTCCTCAAGCTTCTCTTTTTATTTTAAATAATAATAATAGTCCAAATAATATTATTCTATTACTATTATTACTAAATAATTCTGAATAATCACTTAATTTATCAATTCCCGCGACACACATCATAAACACATCTTGCATCATAATATCTCACCGAAGTTCACCAATAAATCCTGAATATTTATAATAAATCCATTAAATAAATACTCTAATTATTTTGGGGTGTTACAGTGTTTACCAAGAATGCTTCTAAGAAAGCAAATTAACACAAGATTAGTACAAAGAATATCTCACACAATAATGAGCAATAACTCTATGCGTGTTTACAAAGAATATACACAGAAAATAATATTTACTTCACCTGAAGTGTGTGTGTGCAATATCGTGAGCGTTTTGCATGCATGAGCAGCGATTAGCAATATCTTCAAATCGTACAAGTCTTCTTTATATAGGCAGATAAAATATCCGTTGGAGGGTAGAATTAGAAAAACAATTTGCAATTGTATCTATCATAAAGATTTGCAAATGGGAGGCAAAAAGGTACTATAGTATAGTCCATAGCCTACAAAATCAGGGTAGTGGAGGAAAGGGTGATCTTGTACTGTGTACTATTTTCCTGACGGAAAACCTTTTTGATCTTATCTTCTATTCTTCAGAGGCTTCTGATAAAATGAAGTTGAAGCATGCTTATAAGAATCAAGAGACAATCAAGAGAATCTTCAAAACCTTGGTCTTCAGAGTCTTGACACAATTCCTCAGAACCTGGTCTTCATAGTCTTCAGATCTTATTCTTCAGAGTCTTTAGAACTTGAGCGCAGAATCTTGAAGGTATACAATCCTTCAGAGGCTCTTCAAAAGAGAGTCACAGTCAGAAGCTTTAGCATGAACGTTCTTCAGAATCGTTGTCTAAGAGCTTTCTAGAACTTGATAGCATCTTGTAAAGCACTTGTATATCTTCAAAGTCAAAGTGTGTTGATTCCAGAATCTGATGACGTTACACCTTAAAGCTTCAGAGTCAGAACCTGTTAAGCAAAAGCTACACACTAGACAAAAACCATTAGTGTACAAAATTGTTCTCTAATAATCAATGCATTGTTATCATCAAAACTAAAGGCCAGATGCAGAACCAAATCTTGGTCTAAAACTATTGCTCAAAGGATGTTTCATATGAGTTATCTCGTACGAACTCCTTGTTAGACGATATGCTTCGATCTAGAGGGGGTGAATAGATCACAAATTTAAAAATAAAACTTTTGTCAAAAATTATTTTCAAAAGTTTTATGGCACAATGGAAACAACCTGAATCTAATCGTCTAACCGAACCTACTATCGAAAAGCTCAGATATGCGTAACGTAAACCAATTAGGATGATAATGAACACAAATTGTTCTACAACGATTAATTCACTAATCAATTAAATGAAAAGCTATTCGTAAGGCTTATTTTCGATGAACACAAATCAATTAAAATACTCAAAGGCAATTTATCAAACACTTTGTGTGCGATCGATAAATATTGGAAATTTAATTTGTTTTGTTGATGTTAAAATCCAATCACAATTAAATTGATTATGATTGTATCAACAACAACACTAAAGATAATTTAAAAAGAATTTCCGATCAAATTGATCAAACAACTATGAACTCTATAATTTGCAAGAACAGTAATTAAAGAAACAGAGAGATAGAGAGAGAGACATAAAGATTTGTTAGGGAGTTCCCCACGGTCTCGCTATGGGCACGTCTTCCCTCAATCCAAAATCGAATTGATATACTTGCAATTAACCATATCTTCGCAAAAATGTTTATACAAGAGATGAAGAACTCTAACCCCACAAACCCTATTGTTTGTTGTTGATTATACCACCTCCAAACCCTTGATCAAAGTTTGATCAAGTCACCAACAATGCTACTATAATCCACATGTTCTTGACTACTTGCTTGCAATACCTCTTCGTCTTTACGGTTTTTTCTCGGTCGAATTAATCCATATCACGCACTTATTGAATCCAAGATTCCTGAACACGATTCAATGTATCGTGCTACTCCCTTGCAAGGAACTACCTGGTCCCAAGGCCTTCAATCGGTCGAATCCGTGTTTGAGTGATCTTACCCAAAACCTTCAAATCCCAATGATCTTGATGGAAAACCCCAGCTTGGTTTTCTTATTTGAAACACACAAAGATTCCAACCCAATATTCTCGGTTACAGCAACCTAATTGGACGTCATCAACCCTAATCTAGATGGTCACCCAATAAAAAATGATTATGTGTTTTTTTGATTGTGCGTGTGCATAGAAGAAGGTTCAAGATGATGGGAAAACTTTGTAATTCTAGTTTCGTTTAGGTTTTATGGTAGTACCTTGCTAGAAAAAGATGCATGTATGAGTATATATAGGTATGGGAAATAATGGGCAAAAGGAATGCAATTTGGTGGAGCAAAAAATGAAAATTTTGAGATGGGATATCGTATTATTGGCCTATCAACACAATAGCTTGGCCTATCAAGGTACTCAGGCTGGCCTATGAAGGTTTCAGGTCGGCCTATGAAGGTCACGTGTCGCCCATGTGTCGACCTAAGTGAGGCAACCTTTAGGCAGTGGCTACAAGCTTTAATATTGTTCCATGGGAGCCGACCTAAGATTCTATGTGTCGACCTATACTGAAGCTAAAGCTTGTATAGGTTGACCTACTTACGCATATGTCGATCTAAAATGCTTTGACCGCCCAAAAACTTATTTTTCAATGCATTTTTCACACAAAAAAAGGTTTGCAATGCATATATGATGTAGGATCCTTTTCCAAATCATTTTAATGCTTCATAATACTAAGATGCTCATCTAGAATGGGTGGATACCGTCCAATATACATAACGTTACACTATCTTAGTTGTGACATCACTCAAAATCAAAAAGTACACTTACATACATGCATCGGTGGAGACTGTTTTGATTGTCGGTTGGCCCATACTATAGTATGTTTAACATCCTCATTTTTTAATCTATTTGCACCTGAACATTTTTTATTTCCTGACACAATGCTAAATAGTCAGATGGAAGAGGAACCTTACTAGCATAGTAGAGTAGAATCAGAATGACTGATACTTCGTGTCATGGCAGTGTGTGTCCCTGTTCACATTGATTACTACTTCAACTGCATGTAGTTATGGGCTAGAAGTTTGTTTCAGTTCTTCGTGATTAGGTAGATTTAGTCGCAATACTAGCTTCATCGTGGTCTATCAGATCTGGCTAGAGGCGGTATTCGTTCGTTATTAGGAGATCCTTAGTTATCTGGAGAAGGTGCTCCGGAAACTCATCTAGGCTAGCAGTAGCAATGAACGTATCGTATCTTCTAAGTCATCACGGTAAGTATCACGTTAGTGATGACTAATTGAGGCAATGCCAGATCAAATATTGATCTAGAATCTTCAGTATGATCTTGGAGGTAATCCTAGTGTAGATCTGGATTTGGATCTAGGATCATTTGTTCTTTTACTTTATAGAGTTTTTGCAGGAATCAGAGATTCAGAAATTCGATGAATCAAAGTTGATATAATGATCAATTGGATCGAACACGAGGAATCTGTGCATTTAATTATGATCACTCTTGATTTGGTAATCTATGAAGGTTATGGAGTAGCGAGTTGAAAAGCAAACACAAATTTGTGGAAAACGCGGGAATTAGAAATCACTCCCATAGAAGAGCCACTATTTCGTTCTAGAACTAGAATTGGACATAATCGGTTGTTGTAGAATCTCGAACAGGTGGTGCTGATCTCTGGTGCAGCGGTGTAGGATGGACCTGCAAGGTTTGCACTTCAACACCTAAGTCAATTCAAGATTCAAGAATAATGTAGTGTAAAATGAAGGTCAGAGATTATACCTTGCTTTCTATGTGAATTGGCTTTATACATTGGGTCAAGTGGAATAGAGTTGATATGAATTTGGCCTTAGTTGTTTGAGCCTATAACCTACCCAGAACAAACAACAACAACAACAACAACAATAATAATAATAATAATAATAATAAAACTCTATCATATCATCAAACACCCCTATCCAACCTCAAACTCACAATTCTCTAATAAGAAGTATCAAGAGTTTATTAATAAAGAAACGAGGATATATTGTGTTTTTGTTATCAAGTCAACAATGTACAAGAATGATTAAATAAAGACTTAAATAGTATTTTCGTCCCTGTAAGTTGGCGAGTTTTTGGTTTTCGTCCCTGTATTTTTTTTTTCGGTTTTAGTCCATGTATCTTACTTTTTGTTGGTGTTTAGTCCCTACAGAGGTTTCCTGGGGATTTTCCTGTGGATTTTCCTGCGAATTTTGGCTTTAGGGACTAAACACCAACAAAAGTAAGATATAGGGACTAAAACCGAAAAAAAAGAGATACAGGGACGAAAACCAAAAACACGCCAACTTACAGGGACGAAAACATTATTTAAGCCTTAAATAAACAATAAAGTAGCAGTGTCATGGTGAAAATACAAGTAAGGTTGTTAGGAGACTTAAAAAGTGGGATGAGTTATCAAATTGAACTAATAGAGAGAGACAACAAAAATGAGGTTTGAGACCACATATTCACCAAAAATCTTAAGGCATTAGGTTTATGGATCTTTTCACTTATATATTGTTCAACATCTATCATCCCCCATGGAAATTGTAACTCATAATTAAAACACCAACATTATTTCCATTGAGATTGATACTCTCAGCATCCTTTATCCAACACTAATAATCACTCCGACTCCCCTAGACCCTACCAAGTCAGTCCAGTATTTCATGCCATTGTTAGAACTTCTAGGAGAGCCTTACTCACTACGATGGATCATCATATTGGGTTAAAATCAACAACAAAATGATTTTATGAATCACATATTTTCCCAAAACCAATGTTAGGACAATTTGCTAATGACACTATTATATTTAGTCAAGCTGTTTGGGAAAATATTTGGACACTAAAATTTATTCTTCATGGTTTTAAAATGGTTATTGGTTTAAGAATAAACTTCCACAAGAGCAGGATTATGGGCTTCAATTTAGAACTGGATTTCTTGGAGGCGGTTTCAGATTTTATTTCTTGTTCAATCACTTCTCTTCCATTCAATTTTTTGGGAATACCCATTGGTGTTAATCCTAGAAGCCGCAGTTCTTGGATGGCCATTGTAGACAAAGTTCATAGTCGCTCATTAAGTTAGAAAAGCAATTTTATTTTGTATGGAGGTCATATTGTTCTCCTTAATGTGGTACTTAATTCCATTATGTCGTATTTATTCTCCTTTTAGAAAGCCCTCAAGGTGTGTAAATTGAAAGTGGAAGTGGTATGGGTATTAAACATTGTGAGACCTTCAATGTCGTTTTACTTAGCAAATGGACCTTGAGAATTGTGGATAAGCATAATTTTCGGTGGTCTTAACTCTTAGCCTTTAAGTACGGAGACATAAAAAGTGTTTTGCTAGATCCATCTAAACCCTTTACGACAAGAAAGTTGTCTATTTGGTGGTGTGATATTCGAAGCATCTTAGCATCATCGAATATGGAAGAGTGTTAGTTTCAAAAAGAAATTTGAAGTAAGCTTTGGTTCAGGATTAGAAATAAATTTTTGGAGATTCAAATGGTTTGGACCCCAACCCCTCAAGGATGTATTCCTAACAGTTTTCGACATAGTTAGTGACCTTCGGATAATGGTTTGCAATGCATGTTTATGGTCGCCTGGTGTTTGGTCATGAAACTTTAGAATCGACACAATTTTCATTTTTGCTTATGTGCGCGTTCAGTTGCAGGATCTGCACAATATTCTAGAACATATTTTGCCTAACCCAATAGTTAAAGATTCTGTTTTATGGTGGCGGGAACCATCCAGTTTTTTCGGTTAAAGTTGCATACAAAACTGTTTCTGCTGAGTTATTTCCACGTTTATTGCTTGGAACATATTTGTCAGCGGCTTTAAATCTCTCTTGGTGTGCTTCGGTTCCAAGTAACATACTTTTTTTTTTGCATGGAGACTTTTACTAAGGAGGTTTCCAAAAAAAAGGATGAATTGACTTGTTGGGAAGTTTTAGGAGGACTGTATAATTTAGTATGGCGTATTTGTTTTGGAAAAGTTGAGGATTTACACCATTTGTTCTTGTCGTGTCTGGTCTCTGCGCATGTTTGGTCAATTACAGGGTCGACCCTAGGACCCTGGGGGGTAGGCCACTAAGGCTACCGCCTAAGGCCTCATTTTTTCAAAACATTTATATAGTCAATAAATTGACTTTAAAAAAACTTTTAAAATTATTTTCTATACCAATTATATAGTAGCATTTATGATAATAACAATTATTTAAGATGTATATTGTATAATTTGTTAACTTAAAAATTAAGATCGTTTTAAGTATTTAGAGGTCTTGTGTAGGTTAAACATGGTTTAACTACGAAAAATAAATAGAGATCCTATTTTGTTATCGTTTAAATATAATCAATACTTTTTAGGTCCTTTTTAGCCGCGACTTAACTGTGAAAAGTTTTGGACCTTGTCCGAGAATCCGTCTTGCACTCCTTTAAAGGTGGTCTTTGTTAAAAGTCATACTTATAAGTAATAAACATTTAAGTTCTCTTATATAAAATAATACTTAAAATTTAAGGTTTTTTAAGGACTTTGGTAATGTTTTCCAATTATAAATTTTTTAAATGATTAGCAGAGTTTAGATGTGTTGATTTATTATCAATTAAAAATAAAATATTAAATAAAATTTATTAAAATAATTTAATAATTTTATATTTTAAAAATTTTAAAATTTAAAATCATTAATCTAAAATAATAATATTTTTATTTTATTAAAATGTTTAATTTAAAATTTTGCCTCAAACCTGATGATATGTTGGAATGTTGCCTTAAAAGAGATGTTTTGACTCATTTGTTTGATTTTCACGAATGTTTGGTAGGGAAGCTAAAGAAAAATTGCGTCTTCTTCTTTGGTTGTCGGTTGTCTAGGTTGTGTAGTTGTCTAGAAATGAAATCCTTTTCAAAGAGAATCATATTAGCTTTGTTGATATTGTAATTTTAGCAAAAAGACTTGCTTGGGATTGGTTATGAGCTAAATGTTTGAGGTCTTTAAATATTTAATGGAAAGATTGGTGTAGGAATCTAATTACCTGTATCTGGTCATAGTTTCGTGGTCTTAGTAGCTTTCTCTCTATTTGGGTTGAATATCACTAATACTAAATATTAATATAATGCTTTGCTTATAAAAAAATAATAAAAAAATAAAACAAATAATAAAGATAAAACTACATATATGGAGACCAATAATTCTTTAATTAATTGTCCGCAATATTGAATATGTGTTTTCTAAGGTTTTTTTTGGTAAAATTTTTTAAGCTTTTTTATTGGCTAAGGATCTTGTTTATTGATGATGCAAAGATCAATGCGCATTTTTTTGTGATATTATTCTAACATCTAAAATTTGATGCATTATTCTAATATCATATAAAAATAAATCATTTGTAACAATTGATATGACTTAGAGAGAAAGAAAAATTAATTAAAAATTGAAATTAGTTCAACATCTTTTACATATATGATGTGAAGGATATTCAAAATAATGTTAAAATACCATGTTTTTCTTTTAATATATATTTAAAATAAATGTTAGTGGTGAAAGAAACTCCAAAAACGGTCAAATCGTGATATATTTAAAGATTGAAAATTTCAAATACTAAATCAGTCATTATTATTAACAACATTTGAAAAAGTAGACTCATTTAGAACTAATTTAGAATCTCACTTATAAATTTGGTTGCTAAAGTATTAATTCCGTTTTAAATTAGAACTTTTTATTCAAAGTGTTTGGTTTTTTAACATGAACAATTTCCTTTAATCAAATTATAGAATTAAAATAAAACAACAAAATTAAAATGTGAAATATTTACACGGATTAAAAACAAACAATTTTTTTTATATATACTGAAAGGAAATATATTTGCACAGATAAAATAAAAATTAAAGTTAAGTTACCACGACAACAATCAAGTATTACTTCTATAAATATGATCTATTCAAGATTATATTTTCATCTAAATAGTTATTCAAATTTTTTTTAATCATTTTTGTATAAGTCTTCTTCTATCTTTTGTTGTTTGATCATCTTTACTTTATTTACTCTCTTTATTATAAAATCTATAAATATTTTATCTATATTGTCAAACCACTTAATTATGTTTTCCAACGTTCTTTATACTACATAATTATATCTTAACCCTCTCTCAAATTTATTATACTTAGATTAATTTACATTAATTTTTTTATTCAATATTTCACTTTGCTATTAATATAATTAGATTAATTTTTATTAATTTTGTTTTATATAATATTTCACTTTATTAATAACTATAAGTAAAAACATTTTTTTTTTGTTAATTTAAGAGAGTTGAATTTTGAGATTTACCAAGATTACAAAGATTATTCATCAAATAAGTCATCATATGAGCGTTGAACGTACCCCATTTTGATTGATCTAACCTTTGGTTTTGTAAAAAAAAAAGAAAAAAAATTACTATTTGATTCTATAAAAGAACATTTGCGCTTGATTTTATTTGGTAAAGCATAAAAAGATTTAAACAAAAATGATAAGGGTACAAGCAAGAGAGAATATTATTCGTTTTTTATTATAAATTTAAACATTGCAAAATGTATTAAAAAAGAGTGATTTACACATTTTAGATTTTAGATTCTAATATGGCCAGATGACTAATGCTCCTTCAATTCCCCACTATCCCAAACATACCATTTTCTATCTCCTTGCCTCATTTGACTTTTCCTTATAGGGTCCATGATCCAATTATTGGGACATCCACTAGGCCACTATTTTACATTTAGTAGGCGCCTCTTCCTATCATTTTTTTTAAATAAAGCTCATATATCTATCATATAAAAAGATAAATGGCTGTGGAAAGGTCTATTTTGCGCCTCTGCTTCCTCAGCCCTCCACGTGGCTGCGCTCTCCTCACTACACGTCGGCTTTTGTATACGTGTCTTGCAGTTTGGCAAATTCAGCTTCCTAAATAAGCTTCTATTATTATACATTATTTTGCTTTGAAAAATCACAAAACACTTTTAACGCTGGTGATGGGGAGGTGCGATTGAAGATGGCGGAGCTTTCATGGTTGGAAAGGGGAACCAAACACAACAATGGTATGCGATTCCGTTTGCGGTGGTGCGGCGATTGGACTGGGTGAGACACGGTGGCTTCTAACCCAGGTACACTCTGAGTTTTTCGTACAATATACTTAACCCTATTGGTCTCACATTAACATATTTTTGTTTTTTCATATGATGGAATCAATAGATTTTTCAGTACAAATGCCTTTGAATGTGTTTCAACATAAACATGGATTTCCAAGGATTGTGTTGACCGATCCAAAGGGTTCTTCAGCTGAGGCTGGTTGGTTTGTTTCTCTTTTGATTATGAGATTAATAAAGTGATTATAGTATAATCACTTATCATATAAGTGATTATGTTGATTATATATGCTATGGTTATTACAATATTTTAAACTTTTGGTTTGCTGTTGATTTTTTTTATATGGTGTTTTGTAAACTTGACTCATTTGTTAGAATGATTTTGGAAGAGTTCATATAAATAGTTTAAAGTTAATTTATATTTTTCCTATAAAAATGGCTTATTGAGAAGCACTTATCATGATAAACACTTCTAAATTTTGTTTCCCGACATATTTTTGCTATAAAAATGGCTTATTGAGAAGCACTTATCATGATAAACACTTCTAAATTTTGTTTCCCGACACTTACAATATGCATTCCCATGCTATGGCCTTTGTTTGAATCTTCCATCACCAACTAATTATATCATTATATTAGGTGGTGTTATGTGTTGCAGAGAGTTGGGAATTGTTTCGACACTCACTATCAACCATTATCGACGGTATTCAGCACATCGCTGCCGGAAATCCATTTGGCTTTAAACATTGGCAGTGTTGTTTTTCATTTACTAAGTTAATAAATTCAAGATCCTTCTGAAATCGGAAAATTGAATTGAATCGAATGTGATGGATTAGTAACTCCATTCAAAGTCTATTTGGAGGTAAATACTGTAATCTTATTGCATGTGTTTCCTCTCATCATATTGTAGTTTCCTCTCATCATATTGTAGCGTTTCTTGCAAATGGCATGTTAGCTCTGCAGTTAGTGCTTAACCGGAATACAAGATTCTTGGAAGGAGAGAAAAGAAAAGGAGTGAGTTGCGAGATCATGTAATACCCGAAGCATGTATCTGGTATGCTTCACTGTGATGTAATTACACTGGTTTTCTCCCAAAGTTGACCTCTGCCTAAACCTATTATATTTTAAGACAATTATTTGAACTCTGCCAGAACTATACTTTTTAATCAAACCAAGCTTCGTTTGCAACTAACTTTCAACTTCTATTGTAACATATTTTTTGTTTTATTCTGAAAAGTTTGCACAGAGTTTCTCCGATGGGTCTGTGCAGGAGAGGTTGAAGAAAGAACAGCAAGACATTTTCACTTTTATAAAGGTGTTCTAAGCTTGTTTCTGTTAAAATTAGTATTGTTTGTGTCTTTAGAAAATTGTTGTTAATTACTCATTACAAATTGTATTGATATTATTTGATCATGTACACCATGACAAAGTGAAGAGTTTTCATGTTCGAGAGGATACATCATTTTACATTTTCAAGGTATCATCATCATTTTACAACTTATTTTGATTCTTCTTCTGTTTCTTTTCATGTACTTAACTTGATTTTAATGTAGAAAATATTCTATAACCAGCTAAGTTGCCATCAAATGCCATTGTAGTTTTTGTATATTCCCGTTTCTGTTATCATGTTATTGTATTCTCACTCCATCCTTGATTTGCTGTACATTTCTGTACTCAACATGTCCTTTTTGGCAAACTTATTTTCCATTGCAGTCGAGATAACGCAAAAGATATTGGTATGATACTATGACGTGTCTAATTTATTCTGATACTCATCCTTAACATTTCCTGTTCTTCCATATGATATCAGGATTTTGAAACAGTTTATTTTGCAAAATATGCTAAATCTTTTTCATTATGTAGAATTTAAACCCTGGCTTTTCTGGTGCAGGTGAAATACTTGCAGATAGCAAAGAAGTCGAAAAGTCATAATCCATATCGATGGGTTACATATGTACCTCAACCATTTGGTTATTGAGATGTCATTTCTAATACAGGTAAGATAATTTTGTAATTTTTCTTTCCTTTAATTAAGTTTGAGCTAAAATCAGGGAAATTATATATTACTGAAAATTCACATGGGTAGATTCAAGCCAAGCTATAGAAATGCTGCATTATACTCATAATTATGCATGTTCTTATGATGGCAAATGACAATAGCCTTCTGAATGATTCTGTTATAGTTACTATTATCATCATTATTATTATATGCTGATTTATGTAGTAATAATTGAAATATATATTCAGGGAAACACACGTGAAGAGCTCCCTGAGTTTCTTCTTGGAACCTGCCGCCTTAACCATCTTGATGCCTCCAAATCAGTTTGTTTAAAGCCTTGATTTGGAAAAGGGAAATCCAAGTTGCAAATGCAGATAATTGAAATTGAAATTCAAGATTTTTGGAGACTTTTGTTGGGTCTATGTCTGCAGGTCAGTTTTTAACTATATTTCGTTTTGGCTGTAATAGGGTGAAGAAAAGGAGAGCCACACTTGAAAATTTGTTTACCTTATGAACTTATAGTCTGAGATGTTTTTGTGTATTGTTATGAATTAGTATTAATATTTTCAGTATTCATAAGAGTTATAATTGTGATTCATTTGGTGTCTCTGCAGGTGTTGGGGTTGGGTTTACATCTGCTTTGATATCCTTTAAAATCCACTCTTGTCCTTTATATCTACTGTATACATCTTTAGAAATTTAAAAATCAAGATTTTTTTTTTGTAAAACCTTGACTGCCAGCACCTTTTTAAGTATGCAGGCTTGGATGTTGACAAGTATTAAATATCAGTTTTCTTTCAGATATTTGTTGTTTGATGATTCATGTTACATGTGGAAAATACTGATCAGAAAAATTTTATGACTCTATCCAGCCTTCAGAATTTGGAGAGCTGTATTTTTGTTCTCTTCCCATATTTCTCGTAAGAAATCTATACGGACCATTTCTTGATAGCCGTTTCACCAGATTTTCTTATGTTCTTCCACTTATGGTGCAAATCAGTGTAAACTCTTAAATTTTTTAGGTACATGCTGGCTGAAGGCCTTGGTCTGTCTGGTATTGTATCAATATTATTCACAGGAATTGTAAGTGCATATAACATTTTTCCTGGGGTATTTTCATGTTTGTATCAAAACATTGTGGTGACTATTTTGGAGTTTTGTTTTAGATGATGAAGCACTATGCATATTCAAATTTGTCACGAAGTTCTCAAAGATTTGTCTCTGCGTTTTTTGAGTTGATATCATCATTAGCAGAAACATTTATGTAAGGATGATTTCATTTACAGTATTTTCCCTCATGTTCAAACATTACTTCTAATTTCTAAATGATGTGTGGACTCTTTTTTTCTCTTACAGATTTATATATATGGGCTTTGACATTGCTATGGAACAACATAGCTGGTCTCATGTTGGATTTATATTCTTCTCCATTGTATCCTTTATTTTTCCCTTAATATTTAAGTGCTGTGATTTCTATTAGCTAAGCATTTCACGTTCTTCTTGGTTCTTTTCCTTAACTTCTCGATAATCACTTCAGATATTCATTATAGTTGCAAGGTATTGTACCAATTTCTCTCATTACTAGCCTATGATTGTAGTTGCTGCTATATTTATACTCATTCTAACTCCAGTTTTATGCTCAATGTTATCCTCAGATGCCTATCAAGACTTATACATGTTGATTGACATGGAAACGCAAGGTGCACAAGGTGGACCGGCCTAAGCTATCTACTCTAGCAAAAATATCATTAATATATCACATTTCTTTAATTGCCTTGGAGATGTTGTCAGATTAATATCATTTTGTCTTCATTAAGTGCTTCTACAGTAGAGTAAGTGCATTATATCATCACTGTTTTAGATAATTGAATTTCATTTTTAATATATTTGAAATTATCATGTTGTATGATACTTTTGTTCAGTTGAGGATGCTTTTGATCAATTCCCTTTGTTGCAAGATCGATGTTATTTCTTTTTCTTTCTTAGGGATTCCCATTGGAATAAATCCCAGGAGGATTGTTTCAAAGAAGTCGTTATTGAACAAGTTGAAGCATGTGGGTTTGTTTAACACTGCATTATTATTGAAATGGAGGTGGTGGATTCTTGAATGGGAAAAAGAGTTTGTAGATTATTGTTTTAAAGGCGCGGTACGGTGATATTGTTTCTTAGATTTTGTTGGAAGATAGTAGTGTTGCACCCCAAATTTTACCCTCATCTTTTTGCTAAATGTTGTATGATTTATTTTTCTCTGTATTTTATTTTTTTAAATTTCCATTCTTATTGTTTGTTGTCTTATTCTAATTTAGCATCTATTTCTTTTATTTAATTTTAAGGTGGTTTAATTCTAATTTGTTTACTTTTTTAAAAATTGTTTTATTTTTATTAATTTTAATCTAACGTAATGTTGCATTTTTTTAATTATCTTTTGTAATTTAATGTTAATTAGTTACTATTATCATTAACTTTTTTAAGAAAAAAGAAAAGGGCTTATCCGTGTACATGTTACATTGGCCCATTTTCGTCTCTTGTGTGAATTATGTTTGGAGTTTGAGTTTGTATCATCAACCAATAGCAGACCAGCTCATTTCCTTTGACTTTTCAACCCATCTTCATGGCCAATGGGAAGCCGGCATGTGGCGTGCTAGATGCCAAAAACAACTGTTTGTTCTTCTCCCTCGTATTGGTTTGCGAAACTCAGAATGGAGCAAGGGGATTTCAAACGTACCAAATGAACCAATTCCAAACCATTTCCACTCCAATCCTTGGCGCGACAACGCCTTGTTTGAATTCTCTCAAAAACTTGCCCGTTCAAGCTTCCAAGGATTAGTTTCGTCTAAAGCAATTCTGAGCCTTCCATTCTCAGCTCTCCTCTGCACACCCTGCGAACCGGCCAGAGCGACGTCGTTGTCAACTTTCCTTTCTCTTGCCTACCTTACTCGCCACAAAAGGGAGCCAAAGAAGCAATGTCAGTTTGGGTTGTTTCAACTCTGTAGCCATCTGCCAAGACTCAGAGGAAAGGAGCGTATGTCTTCTCAAAATTTCAACATTTGAAACCAATTTCAAAACCCTAGCATTTTGAAGGGAGGAATTTTATTGACCCGACCCATATCTCAGCCTATATAAAGGAGTTCAGCTTCAATGCAAATCATCAACACCTCTCTCACGAAAAATACACAAGTTTCTGAGTTTTCATTTGTCACGAGCAAGAAAGGAAGAAGCTTATTTCTGGAGCTCTTTGTTTCAAAGGAGAGGCTTTAACACAAGTGGAAGGTGCAGTGGACATTACTCCACTAGGTAATCTCCGATCTCCTTAATATTCCTGTCATTCTCATCATAAAAATCATGTCAGTTTCACTCCTGTTGATATGTATGTTTTGACATCAACATTGGCATGTTTTGAATATATTCTGAATGTGAAGGATACTCTGTAGAGCTAGCTTTGTTCGGTCTCATTGTAATGTTATGCTGCCAAAGTTTAACTGAATCCAATTTCTGTCATCATGTTGGAAGTGTTCTTTGAATTTTGTTGTGATAGTGTTCATGAAGTGTTTACCTTGGCTTCCCTGTTACAAACTAATGTAGGACGCCCATCTATTATGAATGCTTTGTTGTTTGCTTCATGTTTATTAGTATATGTACTAGTTTTCCAGGATTTTGGTAGGAAACTTTGACTGCTATTTGACATCCATGTGCTTCCTTGTTTAAGTTATGTGTGTGTTTATATCGTGGTTGTTTACTTTAGGTCTGATATATAGCTTGCACCTATCCTGTTAGGAATGTTCACTTCAGTCCCAAGGAACTTTAGCATGTTTTAGTCTCTACTGACCATACGTGTATGTTTTGCTTCTATGTACATGACATATGTATGTTTTGAGATGAATCTCATTTGCCTTCTTGTCTTTGGGGTCCATTTATTTGAAATGTCAAGAATGGTGCTTGCTTCATTAACCTTTGACACTGCTGTGGATAGACAACTTGTTTATGTCTCTTTGAACTATTATTGTGACAACAAATAAGAATGGTTGTGTTTGTAGACCTCTAAGTTTATTAGGATATCAATGTTTATGTTCATCATCATAAGTTCACTTATGTCATCATCTTTGCTTGTTGAGTAGCACATATGTCTTCATGATCATTATGTTCCTCTTCTGCTAACTGACTTTGCTGATATGTCCATATCAGTTTGACTGGCTTTGGCTATGTCTTGAACTAAGCTTTTGTTGCTAAGTATTTGGTTTGTTAGCTTTAAGTTTTTAAACTGACTATGAACCTTTGCTAATCTATACTTCATTGTTATCCAAGTTGGCCTAAGTTTTGACACTTTCATTTGTTTAAAATCAATTTGAATCACTGAGCTGTTTGACCTGCTTTCGTTTCAAATCCTTTCCTCATGTTGTTACCATACCTATGCTTGATTCTTAAGTCAATTTTGAATGTGGTGACCATGATAATGTAGGAGTTTTACTGATTGAATGTTACCATGCCCTGTTTTTCCTAGAATCCATGTTAGTTATGTCTTGTCATTACTTGAAGCTGGTTTCTGCTCATATGCCATTTGCTGTCAGTTTGTTGTACAAGTTTTAAAATTCCTAACATGATATATGCCATGTAATGTTATCCAACTGTAATTGCTGAATTTCTGAAGTATTGGTCTTGGTTGCCTCATGCTTGTTACCACTATGAACATTTTGCTCTGCATTGACATAACTCTCTGCTGCATTTAATTGTCTAAACATTGCCCTGTTCAATCTGCCATGTTCAATTCTGCTATGCGGTAACTTTGAATCCATGCCATGCCCAAACTGCTTGCCATGCTCAAAACTGCTACCCTGCTCAACCTTGCCATATGCATGTCTGCTTTTTGCATTCGGTTCCTATATGTTTCTCTTGCGAATGTGTTGTATATTCTGCTGTTATGACTGGTTGAAATGGTTGCTCATACATTCAAAGGTTCTTGCTTTGTGGACTTATATGACAAGCATTACTTGATATTTAAAACGAGCTGCATTTTAGGATGTTAAGTTTAGTTTGTTTGCTTCTGCTTCATTTGGTGCAGCAATGAATGTGGATTAATGACATGACTCACATACTATCATGAGCAGCTTGCATTTTCTGTTGGTTTGTGTTTAGGATTAGGACACATATGTACTACTATCTTGTTCAATAAGCTTCCCGTCTAGTTTTGATTTTCGTTTCAATAAGTTTGGTTAAAATTGTTGAAGATAGGTGTTTCTGATTCTGGTGGTTTGAGTTCAGCATGGCTGCGCAGGGCATTGTTTTGCTTTAATTTCATATACGCACATGTGTTGTATCTTATATTTATTGGTGCAAGTTTGTTAATGGACGTATTCCCGCCCCAGCGGATGGACTTGTGTGTGTTACTTTGCCGTGCCTATAAGGACTGGGGTTCGATCCCTGCCCAGTCCTTTTGTTTTTTCCCTTCTGGTATTCGCTTCTTAAATATATATGCGCTTGCGTATTTCCTAAACACCACACGCGTGCAGCCTGGTTGGCCTATGTTTTGAGTTGTTGAAGTTAAGGGCATGGGTTCAAACCCTAAGGTTGCCATTTCTTTTTTTATCACTTGTTGTTTTTTTTACTTTTTTAACTTAATGCTTCAATTTCTAAAATATCATAACTTGTTATTTCTTATCATTTTTTTTTCTCTTCCTTTCTTTTTGTTTCATTTTCTTATTTAAGCCTCTTTTCTATAAAAGAAAATTATCAAAAATATTTTACTTTTAGACTTTATTCTTGATTAAGTTTAAAAATACTCATTATTGTTTTATTGCATTTTCTTTTTCATTATGCCATGTTATACCTAATGTGTTTGATCATTATGTGTTTAATTCTCACTTTGCCTTGACATCTTGATTTTCATCTTAATCTCATATTTGTATTCATGTTTTTTATATCATTTTATTATCTTTTTAATATTTTATCAACTTTTCCCCCATTCCAAAGGAAGGTTAACTAATGTTGACTCTTAAAGTCATTTCCCCCCATATTAACCTAAGTAACCTCTTAGGAAGGAGCCTTATTTCCTTGGCCTCATCAGAGCCATAGAAATCATAACTAGCTTTAGGAGAGAGTTCCTCAACTCTTAGTGATATTCATCATAATGAATTTATCACTTTCCCCTCCTAACTAAACTTCAACATAGGTCCATTACAACTAGATCTAGGGAGTTCCTAAACTCTACAATGAGCTTGTACTTATTTCCCCTCTGAATATTGACCACAGTCAATCATTCAGTAGAAGTAGAACTATGCATACTCTGATTCTATTCCCGAGGATACGTAGGCGTAAAGTGCGATGCTTTATCGAGTATACTTAGATACTAACCCCTAGGGGTTTTCAAGCCTTTAGCATAGAACCTTTAGCAAACATAAGATAACATTAACAAGAGGTTCCTGTAGAGTACTACAGATACTTAGGGTGCTAATACCTTCCCTTAGTATAACCAACCCCTGAACCTTAGATCTTTCCCCTTAGGTTTTTCTAACGATCTTGAACCTTTCCTTTGGATAAATCAAAGTCGGTTGTAAAAGAAACTGATGCAAATTAATAAATAATTTGTTATCCGATTTTCACCGCAACAGAAATGGCGACTTCACTGGGGAAAGTTAGACCTATGCTGGTCCTTTCCTAAGAGGGTTAAGCCTACCTTTGTTTTATGTTATTCAAGTTTGCTTATCTACTTGTATGATTGCTTGTATGTCATATCTGCTTGTATGTATATCTGTTCTATGTTTGATATTATCCTGTTTAGTTTGGGTTGACATGGTATCAATGAGTGAGATAAGTCCTAACCTGGACTTGAGAGAACACTTATGTTTAGGAATCATGGACATAGTCAAGGGAACTTCGAGGGAGAAATCCCAAAGGAGGGAACTTGAAGTCCACACTCAGTTGAGGCCCTCTCAAAAGTGGTATATGTTGAACGAGCAATCGTGAATGCGTTACTACTTGCGACCTAGGAGCCAGATATACTGATGACCTTTAGTTACCCCTTTACCCCCACTTGGCCTATTTAGGACGTAGTGCAAGGACTGTGAGGGAGCAATCCCAAATGGTTGCTACGCGATGCTACACTCAGATGAGTCTCTCTTGAGAATTTTATTGATCACCAAGTAATTGGAAAGTTGATAAAATCCGAAAGATGGGTTGTCGAATCTGGGAACTTTTTAGAACCTTGTTTTGCAGGTGAAAATCATAGTACATACCTTTGGGATGGGTAGACCTTTGACTTCATGCTTGTGACTTTTAACCTAGGTTGCTATGTGTTCTTTGTGTTTACCTGTCTATGTGTGTTTGTTGCATTCATCCTTGCATCATATGCATTGTGTATTCAAGAAACTCAGTGTTGTTTTGCAAATTTTATAGGATGGATTTCGAAAAAAGGAAAATGAAGAAGTACACCTTCATTAGTCCAAAATTAGAAGATCTGAAGAATCTGGGTAAGCCAATCAATGAATCAACAACATTCCAAGACAAATATGGGAGGATTTTCTCTCTAATGAAGACCAGGATGGTAGACGGATTGCTCCCTACTGTCATACAATTCTATGACCCCATGTATCATTGTTTCACTTTTCCGGATTATCAGTTAATGCCTACACTCGAGGAGTACGCCATTCTAGTTGGAATTCCTGTCACTCCAAAACTACCTTACTCTGGTCTGGAAAGGACGCCTGAAGAAAAGGAAATTGCGGAAGCGGCTCATCTCAAATTGTCAGAAGTTAAGGCTAACTTGGTCGTCAAGGGAGGACTTTTTGGGTTACCTGCCAAGTTTTTAATGGAGAAGGCCCGTCAATATGCTAGCATGAAGAATATGGTGGACTTTGAAGCTGTTATGGCACTACTTATTTATGGGTTGTTCTTGTTCCCTAATATCGAGAACTTTGTTGATATGAATGCAATCAAGATCTTCATCATTGGAAATCCAGTTCCAACCCTACTTGCAGACGCCTACCACTCAGTGCACTTGAGGATTGCTCATAGGGGAGGGATGGTAACATGCTGTGCCACGCTTTTGTATAGATGGTATATTTCCCATTTACCCCGTTCTAAGACCTTTTGGGATCTCCAGGATGGACTTCTTTGGTCAGAGAATATCATATCTCTCACCAACACCGATCTCGAATGGTACCACCCATCGCTCAAAGGCAAGAATATGATTGTTAGCTGTAGAGGATTTGCTAATGTACCACTTCTTAGCACAAAAGGAGGCATAAGCTACAATCCTGCTTTGGCTTGTCATCAACTTGGTTATTCTATGGGAGCTAAACCTAATAACATTTACTTGGAGGGTTTGTTCTTTGAAGAGGGTAAGGACCCTGTACTTAAGGAGAAGATGGCTCACGCTTGGAGACATGTCCACACCAGAGGTATATCTGCTTTGGGCTTACCCGAGTGTTTGGCTTCAGAATCTTACACTCAATGGGTGCAAAAGAGGGCTATTGAGTTGCAGATACCCTATGAACGTCATGATCCCATCCCATTAGCTCCCAGAGATCCAGTTCTCTATTTCACTAGCAATGAAGATGAATTAAAGATTCGATTGGCTCAAGCAGAGCGAGAAAGGAATGCTTGGATGAACAAGTACCAGATCCTTAACTTTGAGATGAATGAATTGCAGAAGAATCTCAAGAGGAAGAAAGAAGAATCTGTCAAAAGAAGGAAGATGCAAGAGGACTTATTTTCTAGCACATCATCTCCGCCCGAACCATGGAAGTCACGGTTGGTTGAGCTTATTGACGAGAACGAAAGACTACAGAAGGAGAACCAGAAACTCGCCATGAGACTAAGAAGAGAAGATTGATTGATGGCCTAGGACCTAGTTTTCTTTATTTTATATTTTGGTTTTTGAAGATGTATTCGTCTCATGTTGTAATTCAAAACTTTGTTATTAATGAAATGAGTTTTCCTTTAAGAAAAATGTTCCTTAAAATTTGCAAGGATACAATACTGAGTTCTCTTGAGTCACAACCATCATTTTACGTTGCATCCTGCATCCTCGCTAAACTATCAAGTTACTAATCTTGTTTTGCAGACTTTGTAGAAATGGATGCCGCAGGAAAAAGAGTTTGGCCTTACTGCTTTGAGTTGCCAGAGGTGGATCGTCTGCTATGGTTGGGAGAAATGATTGAAGACCAGTCAGCCTTCGCCGATAGATATGGGTGTGTCATACCGCTGATGAAGACACCAGTAACTGTGGGACCACTTGAAGTTCTAGTCCAGCTGTATCACCCAGCATACCGTTGTTTCTTGTTCCCTGAATTCCAGTTAGTGCCAACCTTGGAAGAGTTTTCAGCCATGATAGGGATCCCAATCAGGGATGCCCCTGTCTTTTCCGGAATTGAAGAAACACCTTCTCCAGAGACATAGCCAGATTGACCAGAATCAGGTTATCTGATGTCCAAGCCAATTTGACCAATAAGGGAGGAAAGCGTGGGTTGCCAGCGCAGTTCTTGATGGAGAAAGCTCTGTACTTTAAGAACAGGGGAAATGAAGTTTTGTTTGAATCAACTTTAGCATTGATGATATACGGTTTGTTCCTGTTCCCGAATGCCAAGGATTTTATAGACACCCAGGCCATTCAGCTGTTTGCAGTCAACAATCCAGTCCCGACACTGTTGGCTGATGTTTACCATTCCATACAGACCAGATATATGACAGGCAGTTGGCTAATTGTTTGCTGTGTGGCCCTCTTCTACAAGTGGTTTGTTTCTTATTTACCGAAGACCCCAACTTTCTGGGAGGTTGAAGACTGCAAGGTGTGGTCTAAGAAGTTGATGGAACTGAAGCATACCGACATTGAATGGTATGATTCAACGGACGAGGGAATCACCATAATCGTTAGCTGTGGGGACTGTCCCAATGTGCCTCTCATGGGAAGGAATGGTTGTATCAATTACAACCCTGTCCTCGCTCGCCGTCAGCTGGGTCATTTGAAGGGAGGAATCCCAGATAATGAAGACATGCAGATGATGTTTTACGACGAAGGGGAAGGATTTGAGATGAAGATACGCTTGAGTCGCACTTGGCGCCATATCAACAGACAGTTGTGGAGATCTGAATGCCCGGTCACGGAGGCTCATTTGCAATGGTCTCGTAGCATAGGCCAAGTAATGATGAAACCACGTCCCCGCCACGAGTCCCCTACTAAAACAAGGCAGAGGATGATGGAGGAGTTAGGAGAGCTGGTTCTCATAAAGAAAGAAACCAAAGAGCGCATTATCAAGATAATAAGGGTAATTAATGGAGGAGAAGGATCGTCAACTGGAGAATTCAATATCTAGTGTTGTTGTTGACATTTGTGCTGTTGTTGTATCTTTTTATTTTGTTGTATCTCTGCTTATGTACTTGGAGTATGAGAATACCCTGCTCCAGATGTAATGTTTTCCAAACTCTTAATGAAGAAGTTGTTTTATCGAGAATCTATTTTCTATATTATTTGCAAGATGTCTTTGGTTTCTTGATAGTTTAGCTTGCATTTGCATTTGCATCTCATTTGCATCTTTGCATATGCACGCGCATTCTTCTGTGTCTCATCGTCGTTTTGTCTTCTTCAGAACCATCACCCTGATCTCTCTACATTTGTTGCAACATCCGGACCAGGCTTGAAGAGAAAAGATGTCTGATAATTGTGAGAATCTGGATCAAGTCAACGAAGAGCTCAATGAATTAAGAGTAGGCATGGGGCAGATTATGGAGGTTTTGCATGTTATACGAGCAAAAATGGATACTCAGGCTACTGTAGTATCAGAAATCGTCACTACAACTGTTGAGCCGCCAGTCATACCTGCTGTGGACACTACTTTAGGGATACCGTTTGAGTTTATACGAGCCACAGTTCCTCAGTCCACCCAACAAGCTGCACCTTTGTTTGGTGAAAATCAACAAACTATCCCAACTTATACTCCACCTGTGATTCAGACCCAGTTTCAGCCCGTCTTCCAGAATCAGCATCATCTTATTAATGATAACATGTCCATGGAAGGAGATGACAGCAATGAGAAATTGAGAGCCAGTATGGAGATTATGCAGAGAAAGCTGAAGGCCATGGAGGGAGATATTGTCTTCAGCTCTGGCCTAAGGGATATGTGTTTGGTCACTGACTTAGTAATTCCACCAAAGTTCAAATTACCAAGCTTCGAATTATACTCTGGCGCTACGTGCCCTAAGGCACACTTGGTCATGTATCTCCGAAGAATGGCGGCATATATGGATAATGATAAGTTGATGATCCATTGTTTCCAGGACAGCCTGAAGGGCGCTGCCGCAAAGTGGTATTTAAGCTTAGATCAGTCTCAGATTAAATGTTTTCAAGATGTTATGGATGTCTTCATAAAGAACTATAAGTATAACTTGGATCTGGCACCTGATCGAAGGCAACTTTTGACCATGACTCAGAAGAACACTGAATCGTTTAAAGAATATGCTCAGAGGTGGAGAGAGACTGCATCACAGGTTGAACCGCCATTAACTGAGAAGGAACTAGCTGATTGGTTTGTAGACACTGTGAAACCTGAATTCTATGAGAAAATGATTAGCAACACTAGCGCCAATTTCTCTGACATTATTGCAATTGGTATGAAAGTAGAGGCAGGTCTGAAAAGTGGAAAGGTGGCTAGTTCACCTAACAGTGCTACTAGTGCCAGTGTCAAGAAGTCTCCAGGCAATTTTCATAAGAAGAAGGAGGGCAAGACTAACGCTGTCATGACAGGGAAGAAATAGAGTCCTAATTGGAAGCGAGCCCTTTTCCAACCACAGCCAGGTCCCAGTTTTCCCCAACAGCCAGTTTATGCTATGCAATTCCCACAGCAACCATACGTGGCATCTGTTATGCCCATCTTTAATCATCCGGTAATGCAACAGGCTCCTGTTTCCCAGCCATAAAATCAACAGCAATGGCCAAGGAATCAGAACCAGAATTACCAACAGCAGCGGCGGCCAGCGCCACAACAAAATACCCCGCCAAGAAAATAGGCAGTAACACCAAATTTTCCACCCATACCGATGACATACACAGCATTATATCCTACGTTGGTGGAACAAGGATTAATTGTTACTAGGCCATTGGGGCCACCCTCTGAAAAGTCTATGCAGTTTTACAACCCTAATGCAACCTGTGCCTTCCATCAAGGAGGGATAGGTCATGACTTAGAAGGATGTTTGGCATTGAAGAATCTAGTGAAGGGTCTGATAGAGAAGAACGTTCTGTCTTTCATTAATAGCCAACCAAATGTTAAAAGCAACCCTTTGCCAAACCATGGGTCAGCTAATGCTATTGAAGATGAGAATGACGAGGTATTAATCTCAGATGCAGCACAGATTAAAACTCCCTTGAGAGTGTTTCACGCCAAGTTGTTCAGCGCCGGTTTGGTTGAAGCTTGCCATGATGTTTGTGAAGAGTGTGATGGTGTTAGTGAAGGATGTCCGTTGGTACAAGGTGATATTCAGCGCTTGATTAATGAAGGTTTCTTACAGGTTTTCAGGAAGGAAAACAGAATAGCGGTGATTGAGCCAGTGTTCAACTTGCCAAAACAAGTACAGTTGTTTAATGAGGAAGAGTACCCATCAGTATTTCCTGTGTTCAACAATCCAGGGGCAAATACTGTGAGTCCTGTTTTTAGACAATCAGTTCTAAGATTTAACAGGCCTGAAGCTGCTGCTCCTGTTAATAGTGATAGGTAAAATAACTTCCCAAAACCAGTCACATTCAGGTTCAGAGGAACCAAAGCACTGCCCTGGATTTATGAAGATAATACAAGTGAAAGGAAGAAAGAAGAAATGATCCCAAGGAAAGAGGTGGGGGTCGTAATAGAAGAACCGATCCCAAGGAAAGAGGTGGGGGTCGTAATAGAAGAACCGGTCCCAAGGAAGGAGGTGGGGGCTGATGAGAAGAACGTGTCTAATATAGTAGGAACAGGGAGAATGATGAGGAGTGGGAGGATTTGTCCCTCTTTGAACACGGAAACGTCCAGAAAAGAAGGTGTTAGTCATGTACCTGCCAACGATAAAGGAAAAGAAGTAATCTCCAAAGAGGACGATGAAGAGGATGATGAATAATTCCTTAGAATAATAAGGAGAAGTGACTACATGATTGTGGATCAGCTCCATCAAACCCCGTCAAAGATTTTTGTTCTATCCCTGTTGATTAATTCACCAGCCCACCGATCTGCACTGCAGAAGGTTTTGGCTCAGGCTCACGTAGCTCAAGATATCACCACCGGGCAGTTTGATCACATTGTTGCTAACATTACCGCTTGCAATACCCTCAGTTTTAGTGAGGAAGAGTTAACCCAAGCAGGTCGGAAGCATAATCTTGCTCTGCATATATCCATGACATGTCAGGAAGACACGTTGGCTAGAGTCCTTGTAGATACAGGATCTTCTTTGAATGTCTTACCAAAGAGAACTCTTGATAAATTGGCATACAAAGGAGGAGTCATGAGACCCACTTCATTGATCGTCAAAGCTTTTGATGGTTCGCGAAGATCTATTATGGGGGAAATAGAGCTCCCAGTGTTGATTGGACCTCAGGAGTTTAAAATTCTGTTTCAAATTCTGGACATCAATCCTGCCTATAGTTGTTTGCTCGGAAGACCTTGGATCCACGAAGCAGGTGCTGTAACCTCTACGTTACATCAGAAGATGAAGTTTGTAGCTGATGATAGGTTAGTTATCATACATGGTGAGGAGGATTTGATGGTCAGTAACCTGTCCTCATTTCGCTACATTGAGGCTGACGAAGATGCGTTAGAAACTTCTTTCCAAGCTCTGGAAATAGCTAATGCAGTTATGATCGACAATGAGAAGCCGGTAGTACCAGAGTATCCATCGTTTGCTTCATATAAGAGTATCCAGTCCGCCCTTCAGGAAGGCGTGCCCACAGGATGGGGCGAAGTCATCGAGATTGAGAAGAGGGACCGACATCAGGGGTTGAGTTACAAACCAACTCCAGAAGATGAGGCTGCTTCAAGAATGAGAAGAAGGACGAAGACGAAGACTGTGCAGGAGATATTTGTCAAAGGTGGACATCAGGTCCACGCAATCATTGGAAGCGCTGAAGAGGAATAAGACATTGATCATCTGGTTTTTCGCCAAGAGGGTGCTTTGAGCAATTGGGAGGCTATAGAGATCCCAACTGTGTACCCGGAACCAGAGTAACTTGTTTTGATTTGTTGTTTTCATTTCCCTAGTCTTACCCAAAGCTAGTGGATTATTTTGTATGGGCCTCCGTTTTCAATATTAATCAATGAAATGACTTTTTGCAATTCTCGTTGTCTTCGCTTTACTGCATTTTGTTTCTAAAAATGGCAATCTTTTCAAACAAAAAATATTCATCTTGCATGTTTGTGAACTGTTGTGCACTTTAATAATACAAGTCATTCTATTGTGCAGAATGAATCGTAAACCCATTGTATTCAATGACCTCGCTATTACCATTGACTTTGACTCCCCTGTCTATCAAGCTGAGGGCGAGGAGGATTTTGAGGTACCCAAAGAGCTGGCAGACATGTGTGATTACCAGTATACAGATCTCCAGCCGCATGAAGAGCGGGTGGATGTCATCAACCTTGGTTCTGAGGAAGAGAAGAAAGAAGTTAAGATTGGGGCATCCTTGAAACCAGAAATTAGACAGCGGTTGATTTCACTACTTAAAGAATATGTGGATGTGTTTGCTTGGTCTTACCAAGATATGCCTGGTTTAGATACAGATATTGTGGTTCATAAATTACCGCTCAAGCCCGAGTGCCCGCCGGTAAAACAAAAGCTTCGTAGAAGTCATCCTGATATGGCCCTCAAAATCCGAGATGAAGTTAAGAGACAATTGGATGCCGGATTTTTAGTAGTCTCCAAGTACCCAGAATGGGTAGCTAATATTGTTCCTGTTATGAAGAAGAATGGAAAAGTGTGAATGTGTGTGGACTACAGGGATCTCAACAAAGCTAGTCCCAAGGATGATTTCCCTCTACCACATATCGACACGCTGGTAGACAACACTGCCCGTTTCGCCATGTTCTCATTTATGGATGGTTTCTCAGGCTACAATCAGATTAAAATGGATCCAGCTGATATGGATAAGACCATTTTCATTACCCCGTGGGGCACTTATTGTTATAAGGTTATGCCTTTTGGACTAAAGAACGCAGGGGCAACGTACCAGAGGGCCATGGTGACTTTGTTTCACGATATGATCCACAAAGAGATAGAGGTGTATGTGGATAATATGATAGCCAAATATCAGAATGAGGAGGAACATGTAGATCACTTGCTGAAATTGTTCAAGAGACTTCGGAAGTATTAGTTGAGGCTGAACCCTGCAAAGTGTACCTTTGGGGTCAGATCTGGGAAATTATTAGGTTTCATTGTCAGCCAGAAGGGTATTGAAGTGGATCCAGATAAAGTGCGAGCAATTCAAGAAATGCCAGCTCCGCAAACTGAGTCTCAAGTCAGAGGATTTTTGAGCCGTTTGAATTACATCTCTCGTTTCATCTCCAACATGACTCCAATATGTTCACCGATCTTCAAATTACTCCGTAAGAATCAGCCAGTTGAATGGAATGCAGAATGTCAACAGGCTTTCGAGAAACTCAAAACTTATCTCCAAGAACCTCCTGTTCTAATTCCTCCGGTCTCCGGAAGACCTCTCATTATGTACTTGACTGTTTTAGAAGAGTCTATGGGCTGTGTTTTGGGACAGCGTGATGAGACTGGCCGGAGAGAACATGCAGTTTAGTATCTGAGTAAGAAGTTTACAGATAGTGAAAGTCGTTACTCACTACTGGAGAAGACTTGTCGTGCTTTGGCTTGGGCCGCCAAACGCTTGAGACAGTACCTGATCTGTCATACCACCCTTTTGATTTCCAAGATGGATCCGATAAAATACATTTTTGAGAAGCCTGCTGAATCAGGCAGACTGGCCCGTTGGCACATGTTATTATCTGAATATGACATTCAATATGTCACTCAAAAGGCCATTAAAGGAAGTATCCTCTCAGAATATCTTGCTGATCAACCAGTTGAAGATTATGAACCACTCAAATTTGACTTCCCTGACGAGGACATTATGGCAGTGAAGGATGATGAAGAGTCAAGTTCTGAAGAAGATCCCAGGGCTGAATATAGATGGAAGATGATGTTCGAAGGTTCGTCCAATTGCAAGGGACATGGAGTAGGTGTTGTTATAATTAATCCTAAAGGTGGCTACACCCCTTTTACAGCTAGGTTGGATTTTGGGTGTACGAATAATATTGTTGAGTATGAAGCATGCATTCTGGGTTTGGAAGCTACAATCGATCTTGGAATCTGTTTTCTTGAAGTTATGGGTGACTCCGCTCTGGTCATTTATCAGATCAGAGGCGAGTGGGAGACCAAAGATGAGAAGCTTATCCCTTATCAGGCATATGCTCTGGAGTTGATTAAGTGTTTTGATGAGATAACATTTTATCATGTGCCACGTACAGAGAATCATGTGGCCGATGCTTTAGCGACACTGGCTTCAATGTGGCAAGTCAGATTTATCAATGAAGATCCAGTAATCAGTATTGGAAGAAGGACCGAGCCTACCTACTTCCAGGTCATTGAAGACGAATCAAACGGCAAACCTTGGTTTCATGACATTTTGAACTTCCTGAAGAATCAAGAATATCCGGCCAATGCCTCCGCTCTTGATAAGAAGACTCTGCGAAGATTGTCAGCCAAGTTCTTCATCAGCAACGGTGTACTGTACAAAAGGAATCACGATATGGTCTTGTTAAGATGTGTCGATAAGAGAGAAGCAGACTTGTTGATCCACGATATTCATGAAGGAGCTTTTGGCACCCATGCCAATGGGCATGCCATGGTTAAGAAAATCTTGAGGGCTGGATACTATTGGTTGACTATGGAGATTGATTGCATCCAGTATGCTAGGAAATGCCATAAATGTCAGATTTATGCAGACAAAATGCATGTTCCTCCTACTCTGTTGAATGTGCTGTCATCGCCCTGGCCGTTCTCCATGTGGGGCATTGATATGATTGGGGCAATTGAGCCTAAAGCGTCTAATGGGCACCGCTTCATTCTGGTGGCTATAGATTACTTTACCAAGTGGGTGGAAGCCGCCTCTTATGCCAACGTAACTAAGCAAGTAGTTGCTCGTTTCATTAAGAACAATATCATTTGTCACTATGGGATTCCGAGCAGAATCATAACTGACAACGGAACCAATTTGAATAACAGAACCATGAAGGAGTTGTGTGATAACTTCAAGATTGAGCACCATAACTCTTCACCGTATCGTCCGAAGATGAATGGAGCGGTCGAAGCTGCAAACAAGAATATCAAGAAAATCCTTCAGAAAATGGTCAAAACATACAAAGATTGGCATGAGATGTTGTCGTACGCCCTACATGGATATAGAACGTCCGTCAGAACATCAACAGGGGCAACCCCTTTTTCATTGGTATATAGAATGGATGCTGTCCTCCCTATAGAGGTGGAAATACCTTCACTGAGGATATTGATGGAAACAAAGCTTGATGAAGCTGAGTGGATTCAAGAGAGATATGACCAGTTGAATTTAATTGATGAGAAGCGCCTGACAGCTATGTGTCATGGTCAGTTGTATCAAAAGAAGATGAAGAGAGCATTCGATAAAAAGGTCCGCACTCGGGAATTCCGAGTAGGCGAGTTGGTACTTAAGAAGATCTTGCCGTCGCAGAGAGACGCCCGTGGAAAGTGGGCGCCTAATTATGAAGGTCCATACATAGTTAAGACAGTGTTTTCAGGAGGATCTCTTTTCCTCACAACTATGGACGGTGAACAGCTTGCGCATCCTGTGAATGCTTATTCGGTATGAAAGTATTACGCTTAGAACAAGGACACCTCTGTGATATCCAGGAATCCCCAGAGAAGATTCAGTTAGCTACAGCTAGAGTCCTTAGTCATTAGGGTTATTGGTCATTGAATACAATGTAACCTACGATAAATTGCCATTTTGCTGCATTTGTAATATTTCATGGGACTCTGCTATTTGGCAGGTCACCACTTCTCAATGAATATCAGCTATTGAACCATCTCTTGTTTAATACGCTTTCTTTTCTTTATTTTCTGCAAAACTTCTTAGTCATTTTCACTCGATTTTTGAAAACGGAAATTTCTAAGAAAACACAAAGATAAACTAAGTTCTACTCTGGAATTAAGTCAATTTGTGCAAGGAAAGTTTAGTAGTACTATTTTTGGCATTGGATCTGCCATCTCCAATGAAAGGAAGACCGCCCGGTTGCCCTTGATGTTTTGGTTTCAGGGTGTTGGCTCGTGTTGTCCTTGCTTCTTTCCTATTTGCGTCGTTCGCGTCATTTTCTAGCATATAGCTAAGCATATGCATCATATCCCAGCATCTTTGCTTTTCTTTTTGCTCTGTTTACTTGCAGTCTTTTGTCGTGTTTGTCTTTATCTCCCCTGTGAAGTAAAGACATTCCCGGTTTACTTTGTGTCGTGCTTGTTTGGTCTTAACCTCTGCGCGCCAGATTTGAATCTTTAAAATCTTTTTCTGTTCTCCAAGAAGTTCAACTTTAAAGGATTTTCAGAACTGTTCTTGTTTGAATCGCGTCAAACTTGAACTTAGACTTTGTTTGAAGCGTGTCAAGCACTGTCTTCTGTGTTTCTGTTTGAATCGCGTCAAGCTTGAACCTGTTCTCGTTTGAATCATGTCAAATTTGAACTTAGACTTTGTTTGAATCGTGTCAAGCATTGTCTTCCGTGTTCTCGTTTGAATCCTGTCAAACTTGAACTTAGACTTTGTTTGAATCGTGTCAAGCACTGTCTTCTGTGTTCTCGTTTGAATCGTGTCAAACTTGAACTTAGACTTTGTTTAAATCGTGTCAAACACTGTCTTCTGTGTTCTCGTTTGAATCGTGTCAAACTTGAACTTAGACTTTGTTTGAATCGTGTCAAACACTGTCTTCTGTGTTCTCGTTTGAATCGTGTCAAACTTGAACTTAGACTTTGTTTGAATCGTGTCAAACACTGTCTTCTATGTTCTCGTTTGAATCGTGTCAAACCTGAACAGAGTCTTTGTTCGAATCGTGTCGGACACTGACCCCCTTTGTTTTAAAACCGTTCTTGTTCGAATCGTGTTGAACTTGAATTGGGACCTTGCTTGAATCGTTTCAAGCATCGTCTTTTGTTTTAAAACCGTTCTTGTTCGAATCATGTCGAACTTGAATTGGGACCTTGCTTGAATCGTGTCAAGCATCGTCTTTTGTTTTAAAACCGTTCTTGTTCGAATCATGTCGAACTTGAATTGGGACCTTGCTTGAATCGTGTCAAGCATCGTCTTTTGTTTTAAAACCGTTCTTGTTCGAATCGTGTCGGACATTGAACACCTCCTTATCTTGTTTCTTTTCTGAAATTGCTTTAAGCTAAGTTCTTGGAATAAAATTTTATTCAACTTTAAGACTCCTATCTGTTGCGCAGAGTTTGTCTCTGTTTTTCTGGCTTCTCTTGAAGATCCCATCTTAAACTCTTCAGTATAAGAGTCCCCATGAAGTCTTGGCTTGGTTGTCTGTCTTTTTGTCTAATCCCTTGTGATCATGTTTTTCTTTCTGGTTTCGTGCCCAGGAAGAGCGTGGGTTTGTTTTGTCCCCAGTAGTCCATCTCCCTGGATCTTTCCCCAGTGGGGATTGTTTTTTTGGTTTTCCCCAGTTTTTCTTTGGAGTATCCCCAGTGAGTCTCCTTTGTTGGTTGGTCTGTATCCCCAGTGAGTTTTTCTCAAGGATACTGTGGCTTTCGTCCTTCCCCAGTGAAGCTCTGTGATTCTTTTTGCTTCCTGTTTGCCTCTTGGTGTCTTGTTGTGTTTGCATTTTCTTGCATCTCCTTGGCATCATGTCTGTTGCATTGCATTGTGTGTGCATCTGAGGGCAAAATTTTCGGTTATCTGTATTTAAATATCTTTCACTGTTGATTACATGAAGATTTTCATCTCTCATGTCATCAAGTGAAGATATTTAAATAGGGGAAACTGTTGCACCCCAAATTTTACCCTGATCTTTTTGCTAAATGTTGTATGATTTATTTTTCTCTGTATTTTATTTTTTTAAATTTCCATTCTTATTGTTTGTTGTCTTATTCTAATTTAGCATCTATTTCTTTTATTTAATTTTAAGGTGGTTTAATTCTAATTTGTTTACTTTTTTAAAAATTGTTTTATTTTTATTAATTTTAATCTAATGTAATGTTGCATTTTTTTAATTATCTTTTGTAATTTAATGTTAATTAGTTACTATTATCATTAACTTTTTTAAGAAAAAAGAAAAGGGCTTATTCGTGTACATGTTACATTGGCCCATTTTCGTCTCTTGTGTGAATTGTGTTTGGAGTTTGAGTTTGTATCATCAACCAATAGCAGACCAGCTCATTTCCTTTGACTTTTCAACCCATCTTCATGGCCAATGGGAAGCCGGCATGTGGCGTGCTAGATGCCAAAAACAACCGTTTGTTCTTCTCCCTCGTATTGGTTTGCGAAACTCAGAATGGAGCAAGGGGATTTCAAACGCACCAAATGAACCAATTCCAAACCATTTCCACTCCAATCCTTGGCGCGACAACGCCTTGTTTGAATTCTCTCAAAAAATTGCCCGTTCAACCTTCCAAGGATTAGTTTTGTCTAAAGCAATTCTGAGCCTTCCATTCTCAGCTCTCCTCTGCACACCCTGCGAACCGGCCAGAGCGACGTCGTTGTCAACTTTCCTTTCTCTTGCCTACCTTACTCGCCACAGAAGGGAGCCAAATAAGCAATGTCATTTTGGGTTGTTTCAACTCTGTAGCCATCTGCCAAGACTCAGAGGAAAGGAGCGTATGTCTCCTCAAAATTTCAACATTTGAAACCAATTTCAAAACCCTAGCATTTTGAAGGGAGGAATTTTATTGACCCGGCCCATATCTCAGCCTATATAAAGGAGTTCAGCTTCAATGCAAATCATCAACACCTCTCTCACGAAAAATACACAAGTTTCTGAGTTTTCATTTGTCACGAGCAAGAAAGGAAGAAGCTTATTTCTGGAGCTCTTTGTTTCAAAGGAGAGGCTTTAACACAAGTGGAAGGTGCAGTGGACATTACTCCACTAGGTAATCTCCGATCTCCTTAATATTCCTGTCATTCTCATCATAAAAATCATGTCAGTTTCACTCCTGTTGATATGTATGTTTTGACATCAACATTGGCATGTTTTGAATATATTCTGAATGTGAAGGATACTCTGTAGAGCTAGCTTTGTCCGGTCTCATTGTAATGTTATGCTGCCAAAGTTTAACTGAATCCAATTTCTGTCATCATGTTGGAAGTGTTCTTTGAATTTTGTTGTGATAGTGTTCATGAAGTGTTTACCTTGGCTTCCCTGTTACAAACTAATGTAGGGCGCCCATCTATTATGAATGCTTTGTTGTTTGCTTCATGTTTATTAGTATATGTACTAGTTTTCCAGGATTTTGGTAGGAAACTTTGACTGCTATTTGACATCCATGTGCTTCCTTGTTTAAATTATGTATGTGTTTATATCGTGGTTGTTTACTTTAGGTCTGATATATAGCTTGCACCTATCCTGTTAGGAATGTTCACTTCAGTCCCAAGGAACTTTAGCATGTTTTTAGTCTCTACTGACCATACGTGTATGTTTTGCTTCTATGTACATGACATATGTATGTGTTGAGATGAATCTCATTTGCCTTCTTGTCTTTGGGGTCCATTTATTTGAAATGTCAAGAATGGTGCTTGCTTCATTAACCTTTGACACTGCTGTGGATAGACAACTTGTTTATGTCTCTTTGAACTATTATTGTGACAACAAATAAGAATGGTTGTGTTTGTAGACTTCTAAGTTTATTAGGATATCAATGTTTATGTTCATCATCATAAGTTCACTTATGTCATCATCTTTGCTTGTTGAGTAGCACATATGTCTTCATGATCATTATGTTCCTCTTCTGCTAACTGACTTTGCTGATATGTCCATATCAATTTGACTGGCTTTGGCTATGTCTTGAACTAAGCTTTTGTTGCTAAGTATTTGGTTTGTTAGCTTTAAGTTTTTAAACTGACTATGAACCTTTGCTAATCTATACTTCATTGTTATCCAAGTTGGCCTAAGTTTTGACACTTTCATTTGTTTAAAATCAATTTGAATCACTGAGCTGTTTGACCTGCTTTCGTTTCAAATCCTTTCCTCATATTGTTACCATACCTATGCTTGATTCTTAAGTCAATTTTGAATGTGGTGACCATGATAATGTAGGAGTTTTACTGATTGAATGTTACCATGCCCTGTTTTGCCTAGAATCCATGTTAGTTATGTCTTGTCATTACTTGAAGCTGGTTTCTGCTCATATGCCATTTACTGTCAGTTTGTTGTACAAGTTTTAAAATGCCTAACATGATATATGCCATGTAATGTTATCCAACTGTAATTGCTGAATTTCTGAAGTATTGGTCTTGGTTGCCTCATGCTTGTTACCACTATGAACATTTTGCTCTGCATTGACATAACTCTCTGCTGCATTTAATTGTCTAAACATTGCCCTGTTCAATCTGCCATGTTCAATTCTGCTATGCCGTAACTTTGAATCCATGCCATGCCCAAACTGCTTGCCATGCTCAAAACTGTTACCCTGCTCAACCTTGCCATATGCATGTCTGCTTTTTGCATTCGGTTCCTATATGTTTCTCTTGCGAATGTGTTGTATATTCTGCTGTTATGACTGGTTGAAATGGTTGCTCATATATTCAAAGGTTCTTGCTTTGTGGACTTATATGACAAGCATTGCTTGATATTTAAAACGAGCTGCATTTTAGGATGTTAAGTTTAGTTTGTTTGCTTCTGCTTCATTTGGTGCAGCAATGAATGTGGATTAATGACATGACTCACATACTATCATGAGCAGCTTGCATTTTCTGTTGGTTTGTGTTTAGGATTAGGACACATGTGTACTACTATCTTGTTCAATAAGCTTCCCGTCTAGTTTTGGTTTTCGTTTCAATAAGTTTGGTTAAAATTGTTGAAGATAGGTGTTTCTGATTCTGGTGGTTTGAGTTCAGCATGGCTGTGCAGGGCATTGTTTTGCTTTAATTTCATATACGCACATGTGTTGTATCTTATATTTATTGGTGCAAGTTTGTTAATGGACGTATTCCCGCCCAAGCGGATGGACTTGTGTGTGTTACTTTGTCGTGCCTATAAGGACTGGGGCTCGATCCCTGCCCAGTCCTTTTGTTTTTTCCCTTCTGGTATTCGCTTCTTAAATATATATGCGCATGCGTATTTCCTAAACACCACACGCGTGCAGCCTGGTTGGCCTATGTTTTGAGTTGTTGAAGTTAAGGGCATGGGTTCAAACCCTAAGGTTGCCATTTCTTTTTTTATCACTTGTTTTTTTTTTACTTTTTTAACTTAATGCTTCAATTTCTAAAATATCATAACTTGTTATTTCTTATCATTTTTTTTTCTCTTCCTTTCTTTTTGTTTCATTTTCTTATTTAAGTCTCTTTTCTATAAAAGAAAATTATCAAAAATATTTTACTTTTAGACTTTATTCTTGATTAAGTTTAAAAATACTCATTATTGTTTTATTGCATTTTCTTTTTCATTATGCCATGTTATACCTAATGTGTTTGATCATTATGTGTTTAATTCTCACTTTGCGTTGACATCTTGATTTTCATCTTAATCTCATATTTGTATTCATATTTTTTATATCATTTTATTATCTTTTTAATATTTTATCAACTTTTCCCCCATTCCAAAGGAAGGCTAACTAATGTTGACTCTTAAAGTCATTTCCCCCCATCTTAACCTAAGTAACCTCTTAGGAAGGAGCCTTATTTCCTTGGCCTCATCAGAGCCATAGAAATCATAACTAGCTTTAGGAGAGAGTTCCTCAACTCTTAGTGATATTCATCATAATGAATTTATCACTTTCCCCTCCTAACTAAACTTCAACATAGGTCCATTACAACTAGATCTAGAGAGTTCCTAAACTCTACAATGAGCTTGTACTCATTTCCCCTCTGAATATTGACCACAGTCAATCATTCAGTAGAAGTAGAACTACGCATACTCTGATTCTATTCCCGAGGATACGTAGGCGTAAAGTGCGATGCTTTATCGAGTATACTTAGATACTAACCCCTAGGGTTTTTCAAGCCTTTAGCATAGAACCTTTAGCAAACATAAGATAACATTAACAAGAGGTTCCTGTAGAGTACTACAGATACTTAGGGTGCTAATACCTTCCCTTAGTATAACCAACCCCCGAACCTTAGATCTTTCCCCTTAGGTTTTTCTAACGATCTTGAACCTTTCCTTTGGATAAATCAAAGTCGGTTGTAAAAGAAACTGATGCAAATTAATAAATAATTTGTTATCCGATTTTCACCGCAACAAGTAGCAGTAGGTTAGTCTCTAAATCTACTTGGTGGGCTGATATTTTATCCTTGGGGAAGAAGTGTGGGGTGGATATGTTTATTAGGAACTATAGGTTGTTGTGGGAGGTGGTGTGTCGGTGTCATTTTGGTTCGGTGTTTGGAACGGTAGTAATAGTTTAAGGGAGGATTTTGTAGATCTGTTCTTTATCAATTCTTCAAAACATTCTTCTGTTGCTAGCATGGGCAGATTGTGTAATGGCAGGTGTTTATGGGGAAACTTTGGTATTCCTTTGGATGTGTTCCCGGCTGCTGTGGCGAGAGTTCTGGTTTTGAAACAGCGGTTGGATACGGTGTCCTTGGATGGTTCGCTGAGGGATAGAGTGGTGTGAATTCCTCACGTACAGGGGGGTTACACGGTGAGTCCGGGATAAAAGTTTTGTTTGATTTGTTGCCTGCTGTGAGTTTTGGTGATGATTCAAGTCTTTCTTCAACCACGTTTGGAAAATGACAATGCCATTCAGATTAAAGACCTTTGGTTGGCGGTTTTTTTTGGACATGATGCCGTCGAAATCACAGCTTTTCCTTCGTGGTATTATCGCGTCTCCAGTTGCGTGGGTGGAATATTTTACCATATTCTTCATAATTTTCTTCCACGTTCTCAATTATGTTGCCATGGTCTTTTCGTTTCTTCTTATATATATTTTACATTTAGCTAAAAAAACCTGCTATTACTCCACTTTTGTTGCAAAACAACCTCCATAAGAAAACCTGGTTTTCGACGGCAAAGTCACGTTCCACACATTCTGCAAAGCTGCTACCATACCTCTGCTCCCAACGGATTGCAATCCCTCTTTTAAAAACATATCATAACATAGCTAACAGAAAAAGCTCCATCATCAGTATAAGACCAAGACAATGAGTCCTGTATACTAGCTACACAAGCCACTCCAACTAGCAACTGCCTCAAACGCTCCATTTCACTTCCTAATACTGGACCTTGGCACGCTTCAGGCTGCAAAGATTTCTAAACCCATCCTGCTGCACTAAAAAACCCCATGCCTGCTACAACTGCTTCCGACGAGAAAGGCTTTATTTGTTATAGATCCAAAAGAGTTTTATTATATGAAATAAGATGAATATAGTCTATGTAGCACTGAAACTTCAAATCAATGGTTTGTCTGGTGTCCGACACTGACACTAAACCAGATTTGGTTACATTCAATTACTTTCATTTTTAAAAATCATTACCAGTGTGCATGTGTGTCTCCTATGTCCGTGTCTGTGATTGATAGAAAAATTCAGCCAATAATTGTTTTTATGCTTATGTAGGCTGAGGGCCAAGTAATGCCCGACGATTCATTGAGTCTGTACCAAAAGCCGTTGAAATATGTCAGGCCTCATTTGATTCCATCTGAAGATGAATCTTATAAGCAAGAAAAAGGTCTCTTTGGATCCATTGGGAAGCTTCTTACCAATGTCGGGGCATCAGTAGTGGAAATAATGGGTTTCAAGAAAAAACGCAAAGCTATGAATTTCAAAGCCAACCCTTATTTCATCAACCTGAAAAGCAAGTAAACGGTTGACCTGTACAAGAAAGTTTAGTAATTCCAAACGAAGACGAGCCCCCTTCTATTGACCCGAGAACTCCAACCCCTAAGAAAACATATCCTTTCATGTCCAAAGATGCTGAAAAAATGCAACAACTCTGGCAAGGTCGGGCTTTCTATAATGGATGGGACGAAGGTCTTCAACAGCAGCAACAACAACATCAACAACAGAAACATCTTTATAGTGGATGGGAAGGCGGTCTTCAGCAGCAACAACAACAAAAACATCTGCACAATGGATGGGATGGAGATCTCCGACAGCAACAACTGCAAAAACATCATTATCGTCATCAGTATCATTCATCTATCTCTCACACTTACTATGAGCAAAGTCGCGAAGAAACTAATGAGATAGTATTTGGTGCAGTGCAGGAACATGATAAGATGTCTGCGGTTATCAAGCCTTTGGATTATGGCGATTCTCTCTATGATCACCACAATATGCGGTCTCGAATCAGTTCCATTGGTATATCCAGAAGTACTGAGTATATATACAATAAAAATGTTTGCAGCAATGAATCTCCAATTAAGAAGAGTGAAATCAAGTACAGAACTTATAATGATTTCTTTTTAATAGTATGATCTCATCGCAGTAAAGAGAAGTTGGACATCAGAAAATTTTCAGTCGGTCAATCGCTCTGGTGTGAAAACCAATTGAACATTGAGCAAATTTGAAGGGCAAGATCAAAAAAATTTGGCATGAAATTCTCTTCTGGTGACCATGTTTAAATATTTAGCAGTAAATTATATACCATATAAAAACTAAAATGCTTCTTGGGAAATTTTTCTTCCTCCATTTGTAAGTAGCTTTCATAATTTTCTGGTTTCAAATTACTAACTTGGATAGTGTGTTGTAGTATAACTTACGTGTTATTGTTGCCAGTTTGTCAGTGCTTCTCAACCTTTTAACGCACTGGTTTATATTTTTTATGGTCTCCATTATGACGTTTCTGATTTCCCATATGCTGCTTTCTCCATGGTGAGCTTTTTTTGTTGAAATTGTTACAATGTTCCTGTCCTGGTAATGTGTTTTACAAGGTTAATTTATATGATAATTTCTTCATAGATGATTGTGGGAGCATTCTCCTCAGCATTTTTGCTATTTGCCTCTCCACGTTTTGGCCTTTGCGGTGTATGGATGGGCTTGACTCTCTTCATGGCACTTCGAGCAGCAGCTGGTTCGGTCAGGTAAATTGACAAATTAATGTTATATCCATGCACATGAGCATCACGAATAAATGTTTCATGTTGTTTCTTTCCTGTCTAAATACGCAATTTATCCATTTATGGTGGCTACTTTAACGCTCAGCCATTTGTCCATCTTATACTGGAACAATTATTTTATGCATGTTGGGCGCATGACAACTCAACTCCATTAATCATATTTAAATGATAAAAGTATGAATGATATGCATACTATACTAGAGTAGTTTCATTTGAAATTGTACTAGCACCTTGATTTTAATCCTATTTTGTTAGATGGTTTGTTTGAAATTATTAGTGCATAATTAATACAGGATAGATTGATTGTCAAATCTTGAAGCAAAATTGTAAAGAATCTATGTGGAGAAAGTATACAGTATGGGATGTGATAATTTCATAGATTTACTGACAAAAGATAGCATGGCTCCATAAACTGTTATCGGATTAGTTCCATATGTTCTCCGGATAGCCTATGAAAATAACTTGTACCTTTTATGAAAATAATATGATTTTATTAAATAGCTTATACGTAAGAGCTTATAAGATAAGCACTTAGACTATAAGCTATGAAGCACTGTCACAGATGCAAACACAACACTAATACAATGGCACCAGAAATGATTTGATAGAAATAATTAATTCAATGTAATAACATGTGTCAGTGTTATGTCTTTGTTACAAAGACTATACACGTTTAATTAAATTGTTGATATGATATTACGATAGAAAGACTTGATAATTTATATCACATGTTTTTTTTTGCTTTGGCTGCAGTGAGTTTTGCGATGTGGTATCCAAGATCCATATATATACCAAAGAAGAAGTGGAGAAGACGACATTTGGGATGAACAATGATGATACTCATAGTTGTTTGGAACAACCACCAGTGCTTATTGAACCCTCCAAGTCTTCCTCAGTTGGTCAGCCAAATTATTCTCCAACAGTAGTTAGAGTTTAAAAATTCATGGCTCTCTTGACCCTGTCTTGGCCTTGCTTATGTACAAATTTCATTATCTATGTATAATTTAATCCTGCATGTTTAATTACTACCCTCTTGAGAATTGTGTACCTTGAATAATGGTGATGGTTTTCAGATTTCATGTCATGGTGGTGTGTAATATTACTGATATTGTTATGAATGAGATTGTAACAGAAAATTAAAAATATTGTTTGAATTGCTTAGAAGATTTTCACATCAACTCTTCAGAGATTATCTTTCTGAATGTAAATTTGAATAATAATAATAATAATAATAATAATAATATGTATCAAATCATTCTTACTATTATTCCCAAAGCGTGTGCCACACCAGTACACGGGCAAACACACAGGTGCTGATATGGTACAACAATAATTACTCAAATTTTTATTAATTATAAACTATTTTGGTAAAACAATTTTGTTTTTCTTATTTATATTTTTTATTACTTTTTAAAAACAAAAGTGTACGAACCACACAAGTACGCGGACAAACACACGGGTACTGATATGGTACATGCGTATCATACTGCTATTAAGTTAATTATTTAAATATTAAATAATAATGGGAACAACTTTACTATTGATTTGAATATTTTATTTATTTCTGTTACTAATATTTATTTAATCAATTAAAATAATATTTTCAAATACTATATTATTAGTTTGATATTTATAAAACTAAATGATTGAATATATTTGAAATTATTTTTAATTTGAGATACAATTTTTTTAAACATAATGTATGGAAAATTGAAATATATATTATTGATGTAAAAATATTATGGTAAAACAATTTTGTTCTTTTAAAAATATGTCTTTCTTTTAAAAATAATTAACTATTTTGGTAAAATAATTTGGTTTTTCTTATTTATAGTTTTATCATATTTTAAAAACAAAAATGTGCGTGTCACAACAGTACCCAGGCGAACACAAGTATTTATTTATGTTGATAATATATATTTATTAAATTAAAAAAAAATATACAGTACTATAATATTATATGATATTTATAAAACTAAATCATTGCATAAATATTTTTATAAAAATACAAAACGATGACCGCGGGTAGTGATTCTTTTTTTTTTAAATATAAATGATATTTTTTATATTTATTAATTTTTATTAATCCTATTTTAAAAATAAATCAAATGCGCTTAACACACCATAATAGGGCGATCACACGTGTAGTGATATGGATATCTCACGAAATAGATATTTGTAATAATACTTACATAAAATATATTTATTTATACAATTAAAATAATATTTACAAATACTATAATATTATTTGATATTTATAAAACTAAATCATTACGTAAATAATTTTATAAAAGATACCAACTGATGTTTGCGAGTATTGATTCTATTTTTTAAAAATATAAATTATATTTTTTTATATTTACTATTTTTTATTAATTCTATTTTTTTTCCAATTTTTAAATGAAAATAAATGCATGTCACCGACGGGTAACCGTGCGAACGCACGGGTATCATACTAATATTTAGTAAATCCGAAATTTAATAATTTTTATTAATTATATTTTGTTTTTTTAAATTTTAAATGTAAACAAATACATTCGGCAAAAATACATTCTGAGAACAAATGCACGTCACAGACGTGTACCCGTGCGAACGCACGGGTATCATACTAGTTAAAATGAAAAGTGTTACAATCAAAAGGAGATTAAAACTACCTCTACAAAACTAAGAGAACAAAAAATATATATATTTGATCTATTATTTACAAAATTACCCTTAATTCTAATAGGGATTGAGAAAAAAACACGGTAGAATTAACATTGAGATTTATATTTGAAAAAAAAAAGTTTGTGCATGTCTTGTCTTTTTTGAATATATGAGTAATAAGTAAAAGATGATAGAGGAGTGAGTGCTAGATAATCTTTCTTAACTTTCGAGGGACAAAATTACGGTTGGAGATAGCTCTGACAACCAAGTTGCAATCCGTTTCAATCCAAAGTTTTCGCCAACCACGAGCATTAGCTAAATCGATAGTTGATAAGACTGCAGAGAATTTTTCTAACGGAGAAGAGCTAGAAGAGAGATGTTCTACAAAAGCTATTGGAAAATCTCTAGAATTGTTCCTAAAAATGCATTCGCAACCACTCTCATATGTGTTAAGACGAAAAGCTTTGTCATAGTTACATTTGCACCAATCCCTTATCGGAGGCCACCATGTAACTTTTTTTGATGTTGGGGCTCTCGCGGGACAAACCTTAACTTCAAAAGCCTTGATCAAAACAAAGTTAGAAATAGATATGGAAGAAAGATTAATAGTGTTGTTTCCCACCATTTTAATTTGGGACATAATCCAGTTGATGGAGTTTCTACTGGAGGGATTCAAGTCCTCGTGATTTAGTTTACTTTTAGATGCCCAGATTTGGCTGATAGTGAGAATGATAGCTACTTTCATAATCAGGCCATCTTGGTTAGACCTGTCGGAGCTGCAATGATTCAACCAGTCTAAAAGACATTTAGGGACAAAAGGGATCCCCATCTTTTTACTAAACCACTGCCAAAGAAACCTAGAAAACTTGCACTAAAAAATCAAGTTAGAAACTGTCTAAGATGCTGAGTTACAGAGGCAGCAGACTTAGGACAAAAGGGATCCCAATCTTTTTACTAAGCATAGTGTATGTTGGAATCTTGTCGTGCAGAAACCTCCACGCAAGGATGGACTTCCTAGGCAGAATGTTACTGCTCCAGATGAGCCTGACTCAATTAGAATCATTGAGAGCATCCTCTTTAAAGGAATATGCCTCCTTGAGTGTGTGTGTGTGTGTGTGTGTGTGTGTGTGAGAGAGAGAGAGAGAGAGAGAAAGAGAGAGAGATAGATAGATAGATAGAGAGAGAGAGAGAGAGAGACTATGCTTCCAAACTAGTTGATCCTTAAGAGAATTGTTCAAAGAATGGACATGAGGAATATTGCAAGACAAAAAGGGAACCACAAATTCCAACTAATAGGGAACTTCCAAAGGCCATAAAAAATAAAGTCAGACACAGAGGTATTATCCCTAATATCTTTAGGTGCAATGAAGTCCAAAGAGGTATAATTAACAAGGGGATCCCCACACCAAGAGTCCAACTAAAACTATTTCCTTACCAGAGCCAACAGACCACGAGGAGTTGTTTCAAAAGATGTCGAACTCTGACGTATTATAGTCCAAAGAGTTGAGAAGATGTGGTATTTGATATGACCATTGCTTTTGAAGATTCTATTTTTGAGGAGGATAGCCCAGGACTCTTGATTGTTTCTCAAATACCGCATTAACTTATGGTTTGCAGCTTTATTTAATCTAATCAACGAACGGATGCCAAGACCACCTTTGAGATAAGGAAGGCAGATCTTCTTTCAGGATACTATAAACAACTTTCTCTTATGAATGTCGTCGGTCCAAAGAAAATTCCTGCAAGCCCTCTATATTTTCTTGAGAAGAGACACCGACTAGGAGTAAATAGTGAAAATACAATAGATCATAACTTGGACTATGTATTTGATAAAGGTGAGTCTCCTTGCTATGGAGAGCAAGGAACCTTTCTAAGCCAGTAACTTCTCCAAAATACGATTAGAGATATAGGAGAGGTGAGAAGATTTGGCTATTGCTTTGAAAATGGGGACCCAAAGATAGTTGGAAGGAAGGGATCCTGATCGGAGAGGACCAGAAGGAGATCATCGCAGCCTTCATGTAGGACAAATGCTGATGCTCGTAGGAGAGGAGAAAAAGGGGTGGATGTACCTGCAAGGTACTCCGATGCCAAAGTAAGTATTTGGTCAAAAGAAAGGGGAGAGTAAGTAAGAGAAGTCAAGTATATGAGTTGTGATACCTGCCCCTCTCAAGTGAGGGGTTTTTATAGGGAGATTGATGGCGAACAAAGGGGGCCTGATCGACCAATGAGGTGTTGCCAGATGGAAGGTCAAGCGCGTGGCCTTTCTAACCATTTCCGCTATATCCGGGGAGGTAGTTGGTCGCGTGGACCACCCTGCGCGTGGAGAGGACGTGCCCAACGGATATATTGTGCCCAACGGCTATAGTGTGCCTATTGGGCCTGTTCGCCAAACATGATGGATTGGGCCTGGTCCTTAAGGGCAAGTAGCCTTGCCCGGTCCAGAACAGGAGCCCCCTAAGTCGTTGCTCTGTTGGAGAGTAATGACTTAGGCAGCTGCGATTTCGACCGTACTGTCGGGGAGGTGGATGCTCGCTTGGAATGTTCCTTTAGTACCCGACCAGACATGGTCGTCAGCCATTAGCGCGAAACGTCGACCAGGATTTGCAGCGTCCTCGGAGAAACGAGAGTTTTTTGGCGAGCATTTCTGCCCGGATGTGTTCACTTTGACGAAGAGGCTTGCTCGCATGTGCCAAGTGTTAGTGTATTTTCTGCGCTGAACCAGGCGAAGAGTCTTTGTGACACGTGGTGTGCATTTATGGCCTTTGTCAGTCCTAGGGGCGTATAGGCTATGATGACCTTCACGATTCCCCACGATCAAATGGTTATAAAAAGGTGGGGGAAGGTTTCATTTTCATAATTTCACAAGTTTTTCACTCTTTGCTCTCGTTTGCTCTGCAATTAGTCTTCGCTGGAGCTTCTCTTCGCCACCGTCAACTTCTTCTTCTACTTGTAAGTTCTCTTCTCCTTTCTGTATATTTTTATGAGTTTTCCGGTAGATGTTCATATTTTCCGGTTGAACTTCATGTGTTCTTTGATGAACACATGAATTCCGTGAAATTTTATGAAGAACATGACGAACTTTATGAATTTCTAGAATTTTGTAGAAATTGTTAGCGTAGATCTTTGTAGAATCTGGTTAGGTGTAGAATTTAGTTTGTAGTCGGGCACTAGGCCTGTTCGGGATCTTGGTGTGAGTGCGGGACGGACAAGCGTCCTCGTATGTGCCTCTATGAGCCCTGGTCGCGGGGACCTCCATTAGCTATTAGTAGAGAATTGATGCGAGCACGTGGTTGTTCTCGGATTCGTTAACGCCCTTTCACTTGATTAGTGGTGGAAGGGTGGATTTGATCATGGTCGTCGAATTCACTTCTCTTCCTCTGCTTTTCAGGTGAAAATGGCTGAACCCCGCGATGAAGTTATGCCCGACGTACAGGAAGTACCCGAGGGGCCCAGTGTGTCCGCCGATTACTCGAATATCAAGGTCGCGGGAGGGGACCTTGACTGGCTTGGACACGAGCCCTTGTCTTTTTGATCAACCTTCTCCGAGGAGGAGATACGGGACTTCGACCTGTTGGAGAAGCGCGACGAGGATGCTCCACGGGCCTGGAAAGCTTTTCTTCCCGGGGAGCACGATAGAATATGTTCCTCGTACCCAGGACTTCGCTTTCCTATGTACGAATTTGCGTTCACGGAGGCCAAGATGCGTCTCCCCTTCACTGACTTCCAATCCTCCTTGTTCACCCATTTGGCTTTGTGTCCGTCCCAGCTTCACCCGAACACCTTGGCTTTTATAAGGGCCTTTGAGTTGGTGTGTCGTTATCTTAATATCGGGGCGACCACGGACCTTTTCTTCTGCCTCTTCCAGATTCAGCGGAGCACGGCGGGGTCGAAACAGAGTTGGGTATCGTTTAAGCAACATAATAGGCTGTTCTGGCCGTATTCTGATTCGATACGCAACTTCAAGGACAGGTTTCTGGTCGTGAGGTCTATGACCGAGGAGGCGAAGAGGAGCATTTCGACCATTGAGAGGGTGATGGTGGATGGTCGGGAAAGGGATAGTGTGGTCTCCATTTTCCCGCTGGAATCGGTCTACACCCATTTTAAACGCCGAACAGATCAGTTCCTGGTGAAGCATGACCAGCTTTGCCCGGCTGATAAGGAGTCGTACAGGATCCTTCATGCTTATGTGGAGAGCTTTTCTCCGGCCTACGTCGTCGACCGGGACGGGAATCAGCTGGTCGGGGAGGATGGGCCTGTCCGAGCAGCTAGATATATTAATGTCAAAGCTCTCCTTGAGTGTGATAACGACGACGATGTTATGACTTTGCTTGGTATGCTTCACTGTTTAGTTTTGTTTCTTGCATTCTTTTGATTTTGACTTGATGTGTGTGTTCGCAGGTATGATGGCTGACATGCGAGAGCGTCTGATGAGGTCGCAGGCTGCGAAGGTTCAAAAGAAGGCGACCACCAGTGCCAAGGCCGGGGCGCCTAAGCAGACAGTGATGGAGAGTTTTGCTGCTGGATCTACCCCTGTCCCGGAGAGAGCCTCGACGCCGCTGACCCCGGAGGGTTCTCTTAAGAGGAAGAGAGATGTTGCGGGGACTCCTATGGCCGCCGGTCCTGGGGGGTCCGGGGCTGGTCATTTCGTCCTGCCCGCCTGCGACACGCGCCGAGACTTGTTCGTTGAAGGGGATTCGATAGAAGTCCATGACTCTGAAGCCTCGACTATTTTGAATGCCAAGTCCAGGGTGAGGAGGAAACAGTTGTGCCAGGATGTGGCGGGCATGTTCAGGGTCCTTGAAGCTGCCCTTGTCCTCGCCGACGATGAAGCCGCTACTCGGGCGAGCCTCGTGACCTACCAGAATAGAATAGCCGAGCTGGAGGCCGAAAACAACAAGTTGTTCAACGATTTGAAACAGTTTGAAGGTCACGAGGAGGCCAAGGTGCTACTCCAGACGGAGGTGACCCAGCTAAAGTTAGCTGCGCTCAAGGCTGACGAGGAGAGGAAGAGACTCCAGGATAGGATTGCTGAGTTGGAAGGCTTAACTTCAGCTGCCCAGGATGAAAACGATGATGAGCAGTCTCTTAAGTCTCGTACTGACTTGATCGGGAGGATCAGAGTTCTTGGCGAGGATAACTTAAAAGCGGTTGAGTTTGGCTTTAATGCAGCTAAAGAGCAGATGGTGGCTCTCAACCCCGACGTGCAGCTTCAGACTGATGGCATGGGTTTGTTCAACAGAGTGGTGGATGGTCACGTTGTCCCTGCTGAGGAGGAAAGTGAGGTCGTATGATAGGACTTGTTTGTACCCTATTTTGTGGGCCTGCGTGCCCTTAGCAATTTGTGTTTATCATTTTGTATGGGCTTTGCCCCTCTTTGTATTAATGACATTATCCGGTTGTGGCCGGTTCTTTAATATACTTGGTTTTTGTGGACGTTTTATTTTGGACTTTGCTCTTTTTGTTTGTGTGCGTGCGTGAGTCCCCGGCTAGGTGTAAAACCTACTGAGAAGGGTGGAGTGGTTCCGCCCACGATGAGGCTAGGACCTCGTTTGAGGTACTAGTCCCATAGGCTTGGACTGTTCCCATCGCGAGCTGGGTGTCCTGCCGGATTGGTGCGGCAACGGCGGAGCTCGGTTGAGGTATCCCTGTTTTGCGCATGATCTGCTCGCGCAAAGAGCAGAAGCTGGCCGACGTTGTAATACGTGTCGTGCTTCACCAGGGCACGATACGATGGTCGCTCAGTTCTCCCCGTTTTGGGTGACTGTCGATGACTTGTCTATCCCCGTGGTCAAGGACTTAACTATAGTACTGCTTGAGTTTTTCAGCATTCCATGGTCGAGCAAGTTGTTTTTCGTCCAGTGTTTCCAAGTAATATGCTCCCGTGCCCGTTTTGGACTTGACCCTATAGGGTCCTTCCCAGTTTGCCGCCAGTTTCCCTTCACGGGAATCCTTTTGGTTTCTGCACAGGACCAGACTGCCTACGAGGAAGTCGCGCTTTATGACTCTGGCGTCATGTCGCAGCGTTATTTGTTGCTTCACTGCGGCCTCGCGGAGGGCAGCCCCTGATCTTATTTCTTCGACCAGATCGAGTTCCTCGCGTAGAGCCTCATCGTTCATCTCTTCGTCGAGTGGAGCTTCTGTCCTTCTGGAGGGCTCCCTTATCTCCACCGGTATTACCGCCTCTGTTCCGTATGCTAGTCGGAAAGGGGTTTCCCCGGTGGTGGAATGGGGTGTCGTCCTGTACGCCCAAAGGACGCTGTGGAGCTCCTCGACCCACCTTTTCTTGGCCTCGCCTAACCTTCGCTTCAATCCGCGTAAGATTACTCTGTTCGCGGCCTCTGCTTGCCCGTTGGTTTGGGGATGCTCGACCGAAGTAAAGTGTTGTTTCGTTCCCAGTTTGGCGACGAAGTCTTGGAACTTTCTGTCTGTGAATTGGGTTCCGTTGTTGGTCACGAGGGCCTGGGGTATCCCGAATCTGGCGAGGACGTTTCTTTTGTAGAAATGCAGTATGTTGAAGGCTGTGATCTTGGCGAGCGCTTCGGCTTCAATCCATTTTGTGAAGTAGTCGACGGCCACGATTAGGAACTTATTTTGATACGATCCCATTGTGAAGGGGCCTAGGATGTCCATCCCCCACCAGGCGAAGGGCCACGGTGAGGAGAGGGTCTTCAACTCATTGGGTGGTGCCAAATGCATGTCCCCGTGGCGCTGGCAACGGTCACACTTCTGTACATGTTCTTTGGCGTCCTGCTGCATGGTCGGCTAGTAGTATCCCGCGCGCAGAGCTTTTCGAGCTAGGGATTTCCCCCCTAGGTGCTGTACGTTGATGCCCTCATGGATTTCTCGTAAGATTTCGGGGACCTGAGCTTCGTCGACACATTTCAACAGGGGGATAGAGAATCCTCGTCGATATAACTTGTTCTCGACCAACACGTACGAGCAGGCTCGTCGCTTAGTCACACCGGCCTCCTTACTGTCTTCGGGAAGTTCCCCTTTGGCGAGATAATTGTATACTGGGGTCATCCAACAATGGGGTTCTCCGATGACGTTAACATCAGGTAGGTCGGGCTTTGTGATGCTCGGGCTAGCCAATATCTCTTGAATGATGGATTTGTTTCCGCCTTTTTTCCTGGTGCTGGCTAGTTTAGAGAGGATGTCTGCCCGGGTGTTCTGTTCGCGTGGGACGTGCTGAACCTCCCATGCTTCGAACTCCGTCATTTTGTCTTTCACCATGGCCAAGTATTCGGCGAGTTGGTCGTTTTTTGCTTGGAACTCTCCTCGTACTTGAGATGCCACGAGTTGGGAATCAGTGCGGATTTTTATTTTCCTCGCACCGACGTCTTTGGCTAGTCGTAGTCCTGCGAGGAAGGCCTCATACTCGGCTTGATTGTTGGATGTTTTGAAAGAAAGGATCAGGGATACTTCGATCAGGGTCCCTTCCTCGTTTTCGAAAATAATTCCCGCTCCGCTGCCCGAGGGGCTTGACGCGCCGTCCACATAAATGATCCATTCCTGTGTCTGTCCCAGAGAGGACGAATCCGGAGTCATTTTCGCCACAAAGTCAGCCAGAACTTGTGCCTTGAGGGTTTTTCTCCCTTCGTAGTGAATGTCGAATTCAGCCAGTTCAAGGGACCACCTTAGCATCCTACCCGCCATATCTGGTCGACTTAACAGCTGCCTGATTGGCTGGTCGGTCCTGACGATGATAGTGTGTGCCAGGAAGTAGTATCTGAGTCTCCTCGCGGCAATTATGAGAGTAAGGGCTACTCGTTCTATTTGCATGTACCTGACTTCGGGTCCTTGTAGGGCTTTGCTGGTAAAATAGATGGGTTTCTGCCCGTCAGTAGTCTCTCGAATAAGTGTTGCACTTACTGCTTTGTTGGCCACGGAGAGATATAGGTATATTGTTTCCCCGCGGTCTGGTCAGGACAAAACAGGTGGTTCGGAAAGAGCTTGCTTGAAATGGGCGAGGGCCTGCTCGCACTCGTCCGTCCACTCGAAATTTGCCTCCTTCTTGAGTAGTTTGAAAAAGGGCAAGCGTGCTGGGCGGACTTGCTTACGAAGCGAGCAAGGGACGCGAGCATCCCGTTGAGGGATTGTATTACCTTCTTCGACTGAGGCGTGGGGAATTCCACGAGTGCTCGGCATTTGTCCGGGTTTGCTTCTATTCCTCGTTCGGTGAGATAAAACCCAAGGAACTTCCCTGCTCGCACGCCGAAGGTGCATTTTTCTGGGTTAAAACGCATTTTACATTTTCGAGCTTGGTCGAACACTTTGCGCAAGTGGGTGGTATGATCGGATTCCTCTTGGGATTTCACGATCATATCGTCCATGTACACTTCGAGCATATCGTCGATTTCTGATCGGAAAACTTTGTTCATCATGCGTTGGTATGTGGCCCCGGCATTCTTCAGTCCAAAGGGCATTACGTTATAGTAATAATTCCCCGAGGAAGTCATGAACGCCGTGTATCTCTTGTCCTCGTCGGCCATCGGAATTTGGTTGTATCCCGAATAGGCGTCCATGAAGGACAAGAGCTTGAATCCTGCGGAATTGTCTATGAGTTTATCTATGCTCGGTAGTGGGTAAGCGTCTTTCGGGCAAGCCCGATTGAGATCAGTGTAGTCAATGCACATGCGCCACTTTCCATTATTTTTATTTACAAGTACAATATTTGAGAGCCAGGTAGTATATCTGGCCTCAGAAATAAATTTCGCCTCTAAGAGGTCTTGTACAAGTTTTTCGGCAGCCTATGCCTTTTCCTCGGACTGTTTCCTTCGTTGTTGGGCAATGGCGCGGGTAGCTGGATTGATGGTCAAGTGGTGGCAGGCAGTATCTGGATCGAGGTCGGGCATGTCTGCTGCACTCCAGGCAAAGAGGCCTGCGTTGTCGTCGAGGCATGTCTTCAACTCCTTCTTTACCTCGTCGGGTAGACCAGTACCTATCCTCACCCCCCTGTTGGGATTGTTGCCGAAGGTGATGATCTCGAACTCTCCGTCCGGAACTGGTCGCAGAAGTGTGGGAGAGTGGGAGTTTGTTACTCCTGATTTTTTGTCCTCGTCCCGATCATCGCTCACATCTTCAGTGACCCTGCTGTCGAGATCAATGGTGTGTACGGGGAGCGTGGGTTTTTTTCCTGGCTGGCCATCTTCGGTCGGACCCTCAGCTTCTCTGGTGCGCTTTGCCGATGTTGCTGTTGTTGCGATCTAGTTTTGCCCCTTCGTCGCGGCCTCGGAGCATCTGCGAGCAGCCTCGATGTCACCGTGCAGAGTGGCGACGTGTCCCTTCTCGGTGTAGTACTTGAGCTTGAGGTGGACTGTCGAGGGGACAACAACGAGTTCAGCAAGAGCTGGTCTACCGAGGATGCACTGATAGAGCGATGGACAATCAATGACTAAGAATTGCGTTTTGATTGTCCGTGACGCCTCTTCTTCGCCGAACGTGACAGGTATCTCCACGTAACCCCATGGTCTGGCCGTTGCTCTGTTGAACCCTTGGAGATCAGATCCTACGTATGGGGAGAGATTAGATTTGTTCAGCTTCAGTGCGCGGAACAGACTGGAGTACATGATGTCTACGGAGCTGCCCTGGTCGACCAGGATTCTCCGCACGTCGGTCGACGATAACTTGGCCCGAATCAGCAGAGGAATGTGGGAGTTCGGCGATCCTCCGAGGAGTTCTTCTTTATAGAACGTGATCGGCTGTGATCGTCCTTTACCCTTGACGACCGCGTACAACTGGCCGGGGCTGCTGTCGATTAGCTGCTCAAACTTAAGTTTGATGGATCCTATCGTGAGCTCATGGTACCCCCCACATGAGATAACCATGGCCGTAGGAAAGGCCTCCCAGGTACTGTGTATGGATGTCTGGGAAGTCAGGTAGAAGTGTTCAGGTACGAGGAAGTCCTCTGGTCGACTGATGGACATTGCGACCTGCGGGGGAGGACTGGAGGGGGTTAATTCAGCTTCCTTCTTAGGATCAGACGTATCTTGTCGGGAGGACTCTCCCTTCTTAACGTATTACTTCATATGGCCCTCTTTGATGAGGATTTCTATGGCGTCCTTGAGGTGCACGCAGTCTTCCGTGACGTGCCCGTGGCTACGGTGGAAACGACAGTATTTACTTTTGTCTACGTTTCCTTTAGACGCGGTTGGTTTAGGGAACCGGACACCTCCCTGTTTGAATTCGGTATTGATGCAGTCGGTGAGAATACGTTCACGTGAGGTAGTGAGCACAGTGTATTCATTGAATCGGCCAGCTGGCCCTTTGCCTTCACGTGGACGTTCCTCCCGTCGCTTCTCCTTGCCTTTACGAGATGGCTCTGGCTCCTCCTTTTTGGATGCTCGGGGTGCTTCCCGATCTCTTGCGTCCCGGGCGCGATACGCAGCTTCTTTCTCCTCGTAGCGAATGTAATCTTTGGCCATGTGGAGAAGCTCTGTCAGCGTTCGAGGAGGTTTGATCCCGACAGCCTTACGGAAGTCGGTTTTTGGTCGGAGCCCTTTCTCGATGAGGTATTTCTTCATGTGATCGGAAGTTCTGACTTCCACTGCCTCCTTATTAAATCTCTTGATGTACTCTCGCAGGGGTTCTTCCCTCCCCTGTATGATGGCTTCTAAAGTTGCCTCTGTCTTCAGATGTCGTCGGGAGGCTGTGAAATGGCGGGTGAATTGGTCTTTGAGGTCGCGCCAGGAGGAGATGGATCCTCGGGGAGCCTTTTGAACCATGTCATCGCACCTTTCCTCAGGGTGATGAGGAATATTTTGCACCGAATGGCTCCGGAGACACCGTGGTACTGGAGCATGGCTTCGATGTTCTCCAGGTGCTCTTGAGGGTCCGAAGTGCCATCGTACGTCGCTAGTGTGGGAGGTTTCTCTAACCCGCGGGGAATCCGGGTGTCCCCGATGTTCCTCGTGAACGGGCCTTGAGCTTCATCATCACTGCTAGAGCTGTGAGAGAATGATGGAGAAAGACTGTGGTCGCGGCTTTGACTGCGGCGAGGAGAGTGTCCGCGGGTATGCCTGCGCTCGTACTTGTCCGAGTGTCGATGTCTTTTGGAAACAGGGGAGTGCCTAGTTATCCTAGGAGAACGACGATGCCGGCGAGCACGGTCGGGTGTTGGACTCCCTGACCTTGAGCGTTCCTTGACCGGTGAGGGACTATCACGTCTCCTCTTTGAGTGAACTCGTGGAGGCGGGAAGAGGTTCAGCATCTCTGAAGTGTGATGCTCTTGGAGAATGTGCTCGAGGGCGCTGATCTTTTCTCCCTGCTGGATGATGAAACGGTTGGAATTGTTCAAAGAGGCGATGAGTGCCGCGGTGGTCGGATCAGCGCCTTGAGGAACCAAAATGGGTTCGAAGGAAAGTTCCACGGCTTGTGCTCGTGGCCTTTGTTCGTCGGGCTTCGGGGAAGCCGGTTCATCGTTGCGCTGGGCGTTTTCGGATGGGATATTCCCGACGAAAGCATTCTTGTTGACATTGGCGGCGGCGGCCACAGGTTCTTGGTGGGTATCACTCTTAACGAAAGCCATGATGATCTGGGATTTTGAAGAGAGATGAAAGCTTTGGTCTTTTGGGTGAAAAGATGAGGGATCTTGATTCGAAAAGACGGGGAAGCGAAGTTCCCACAGACGGCGCCACTGATCGGAGAGGACCAGAAGGAGATCGTCGCGGCCTTCGTGCAGGACAAATGCTGATGCTCGTAGGAGAGGAGAAAAAGGGGTGGATGTACCTGCAAGGTACTCCGATGCCAAAGTAAGTATTTGGTCAAAAGAAAGGGGAGAGTAAGTAAGAGAAGTCAAGTATATGAGTTGTGATACCTGCCCCTCTCAAGTGATGGGTTTTTATAGGGAGATTGTTGGTGAACAAAGGGGGCCTGATCGACCAATGAGGTGTTGCCAGATGGAAGGTCAAGCGCGTGGCCTTTCTAACCGTTTCCGCTATATCCGGGGAGGTAGTTGGTCGCGTGGACCACCCTGCGCGTGGAGAGGACGTGCCCAACGTCTATATTGTGCCCAACGGCTATAGTGTGCCTATTGGGCCTGTTCGCCAAACATGATGGATTGGGCCTGGTCCTTAAGGGCAAGTAGCCTTGCCCGGTCCAGAACAGATCCTTTGTTGAAACTAGTGCTGGAAATGATGCAGTTGAGATTGGAGTCATTAAAAGAGTTGGGGTAAGTGAAGGATTTATCCAAGTTGAAGCATTTACCTAAAGCCCTAGAATAATCATGGAAAATTTTCTTCAGGGCACTGATTTTAGACAACTTGCCAGCACAGAAGATTAAGATGTAATCCACGTAGAAAATGTGAGAATAAACCAACTTGTTTCTAGAGGACCTAATTAGATCAAGACCTCTATGAGAGACCAACTGGGAGATGCTTCTTCTCAAAACATCCTCAGCCAAGCAAAACAGAAGGGGAGACTGTGGGCCTCCTTGCTTGACACCCCTATGACACTTAAAGTATCTATGCTGGACCCCAATGAACTTTATATAGAAACATGATGAAGAAAGCAGGTGTTGTACCCTAATTTTTACCCCTAAGATTCCTTGCTTTTCATTTGCATCATTGCATACAAACAAGATCACGCATTGGTTCCTCTATCCCTTTCATCTTTGGGTTTATGCCTTGCAAGAATCACTGAGCATCTTGTGTTTCTTATTTGCCTTTATTTGTTTATGTTTACTAACCTTTAACCAAAATCCAAAAATATGTTTGTTTTCTCTTTGCTAACTTTTTCAGGAAGAGGTCTGGATCAATAACATCAACCGCTAGTCCCTCAGCTCGAGTGTAATTCATCTGAACAAAGTCAAAGTTTGGTCAACATTAATTTTCAAGTTTTATCTGATCCTGATTGATCAAGAGTTTCCCAAGACTTGATTGTTTATTGCTCAAGAAACTCTAAGGTTCATGTATTTATTTCCATGCCTTTTTTGACAAGTCAAGAATCGGGCCAGAGCTAAGACAGCACAACAAAAAGCTATTTTCCTCATTTTTCACTGTGTTAATCGATTAACATTCGGAGGTTAAACGATTAACAGTGAATTTTTTTTTGGCTAAAAACAGAATTTTCAAGTTATGCAGCATTTTAGCACCAATTTTCAAATGTTACCTCATGTGGAATATTCTAGATCATGCAAAATCATAAAAAAATAAAATAATTCCCCTACATAATCACAATTAATTCCATCATACACCCTCATTTAATCACACTTTTAACCACTTGATCTTTGATTTTGCTCCAAATTCAATTTCCAAACCTAAATTTAATTCCAAACCACCACTCATTCCAAGCCTAAACTCTATAAATAGAGCCCTCATTTCATTCATTTCACAAGCTTTTGATAGCCAAATTCACCTTGCTAAAATTTCTCTCAATTCCCTTTAACCACCAAATTCACCAAATGCTCTTCCTCCATTAAAAGTTAGTAAGCTTTTCATTGAAGCTTACTAATCTTTGAGCTAAACCTCCATCAAAACACTTCATCAACATCAAATTTTGTAGATAAAAGCTTTAGAGATTGATTCTTGAAGTTGATTTGAAGCAAATTCAGATTTGGATTGGTAAATCTCTAGTTCCACCATTATGGTGGTTAATTCTCATCTTCCACAATGTGATCTCTTGTTGATTTTTACTACTTGGTTTCTTGAGCTACATTTATGATTCCGTTTGTGTTAATTGCTCTTAATTTGATGGAATTTTTGTGCTTAATTGCATCCATGATCATGAGGTGTTTGAAGAAATGATTGAATCATGGAATGCTGTTTTTTATGCTGATTTTTTGCTGTCCTGTCAGTGTTAATCGATTAACCAAAACATGAACAAATCTGTTAACAAATTAACACCGTTAACAGATTAACCAAAATCTTCCTAAATTGGTTAATCGATTAACACAAGTCAGAATGTTGTTTTTGGCTTGTTTTGGGACTGTTTTGGTTCATTTTCTTCCTTCTTCCATTTCCTTTTATTTTTCCTTGAATTATGATGATTGTTGATTAATTTTCTCTTCAAATTCCATGGACTTTGGGTGTTTTATGAAGTTGGATAAACCTTCATTAGTTCAAATCTATCTTTAAGTGAATCATTGGATTCATTTTAGGTGTTTTGAATTAGTGATAGGTTTAGTACTTTAATCCACCAAGAATAGTGATAGAAATTGAAGATGGAATGATCCAAATGTTGTGATTCAATTTGGTTTCCCTTCTCCCCTCTTCTCTTTTTTCTTTTGGTAAATGAAAATCTTAAATATCATGAACTTCTCTTTGAAGTTTTGATCAAGATGAGACCACTACCTTCTTTTCTTTTAGTGTGGCAAGCTTTAGGAGATTGACCTACATGTCATTTCTCTAGCTTGTATTAACACAAACATTTTTATTGACCGACCTCAGATGGTTGTGACTTCTACATAAGTCTAATTACGATTGCTTAACATAGCGCTAAATTGGTCCCGAAATCAAAAATTGAGTTGTTTTTGTAAGCGAGTTATCAATCTCCTACTCTCCATAGTGTGGTGTGAAATAGATTGTCTCTTTGTTGTTAAGGGAGTTAGTTGGCATATTCGTCGATTTTATCCGAGTTGTAGCCCTTCCCTTAATGATGTATGGATTCATGTCTTCATACTTATGGTTGAATAGTCGAGTATTCTCCAAAAAACTACAAAATTGTTCTCCATCACTAACACTAACTTACTAACTATATAATTGCACTAACTTTACTTTGTGCCATTTAATTTTTGTTCTTTATTTTCTTGTCATTTACTTTTATGCTTTTACTTTTTAGAACTTTTTCTTTTTTTATCATATTGTCATCTTATTTTCTCTTTGTCCACTTGAACCTTTGTTTATTCTTTTGCTCTTTTTATTTTATCCACTTGGACCATACTGTTAGACAACGACAGGTGATCTAGAAGAGGGGTTGAATATGAAGGTGTGAAAAACGCAAGAAAGGGGGGTTTGAATTGGTTTTTCAAAAATAATTGTTTCTTTTAAGTAACTTTCTTGTTAAAAACTTTTTCCCTTTTTCTAAAGAACAACGGCTTAGTTAAACAAAAAAAAGATATAAACACGTTATGTTTATACTAGTTCACTTGAGAATCTCTCAAGTTAGTCTAGTCCACCCGCCAAGGTGATTTTGCCTCTCTCAATGAGGTCTTAATCCACTATTCAACAAAATAGTACACTGCACGAGCTACACAGCTGGTGACTAACAATAACCTCTAGAACTCACACGTTCTAGACTTCTCAAGTAATCCAACCACACAGGTCTTACTCAAGGCACAACCTCTAAGACACTCGTCCTAGACTTCTCAAGAGATCTAATCACTAAGACTCTCTTAAGGAATACAACTTTAAGTTTTACTACAATGAGTTTACAGAGAATTGCTTCTTATCAAGCTGATAATGTAAACAAGCTTTTAGACCAGAAATGACTTAAGAAAGAATGGAGTTAGAAAGTATTGTCGTTGTTCGCATGTGTATCTTTCTTCAAGTCTTTGAGCTTCCTTTTATAGCCGAGTGAAAAGAGCCGTTGAAATGAAATCATGATAGCTAAGTAAGCTTACAGCTTGGAAGCGTGAGGACAGGTACAAAATCTTCTGCATGCAGTGCGTCCTGTCTGTGTCAGATTGTCTTGTTTGTATTTCGCACAGTCTTCAAGAATTTTAACGTTGTAATGTGGTACAGCTGTACAATGTGGCAGTTATTCTTGGCTTCTCAACTTCAGAGGCTTTTTGTGAGCGTGAGTAAGAAGGGAAAACATTGTATGGTTATTGTGATTATCAAGTCTTCGAATCATCAGAACTTGTCTTTTGAACCTTGTTCTCTAAATCCACTTTCTTTATATCCAGAGGCTTCTGATGTTAATTTGATGAAGCATGAGTGGAATCTTTATAGCAGAATATCTGATGCTTCAAGTCTTCCGTTGATTGAAGAAGTCCATTAGGAATCAGTCTTCAGAACTTCAGCACTTGGTCTTTAAGAGCGTTATCCTTTTCTGCTTTAAGTCTTCTGAATCTTCAGAGCCTATCTTCGGAGTCTTCAGAACTTCTTGTTTGAAAATCGTGAGGCTTCAGCAATTTGACTTTGTTCCATCAGAACCCTTGTCTCATTTTCGAATTGAGTTATGTTCTTCGAAGCATCTTACATTAAGCATTGCGCTAAATTATGGAAGTAGAACCTGTTTGCTAGGTTCTCACACATAACAACATTAGTTGCACAAAATTGTTCATACAAATATTCATTTGTTATCATCAAAACTTTAGAGATAATATTGCAAAACCAAATCTTGTTCTCACAGAATAGATCACTATTTTTTAAAGGAGAGTCGGCGCTTAAATTTAATTTTAAAAAAAATGTTTGTAGAAGCGGTCGAGGAACTATATCGTCTAAACGAACCGGTTACCGATAACACCGGATATGCGTAAGCCAAACGAAATGATAGGCTCAATGAGAAATTCGAATCACAAACTTTATTATTAATCAATATACTTGACTGCACTTAATGTTGTGCAATTTCCAATGACTAATCAAAAAGTAAACCAAATTGACAACTTAACAAACACTTTGTGAGCGATCAATTTATCGAACACTTGGTGTGCAAAACACCCCAAGTGATAACTTCTATGTAAATGTAGTGCATAATTTTTCCAAATACAATCAAAGTGATTGTAAAGTGTTTTCAAACCAGATTTTCAGCACTACACTATAACAGAACTTTATCAATAAATTGATTATTCACAAACGTAAACAATTTGAAAATTAAAGAGATAGGGAAAGAGAACAACACCAAATTTGTTTAGGCAGTTCCCCTTTCGTCCTCGCTTCGGGTACGTCTGCCCCCAATTCTAAATCTAGAATTGAGATATCTATAATCTTGTTGCAAATTGTTTTTACAAGAGAAGCCTTAGATATCACACACTCAAGAAACCTCATTGATGTTGATACTTTGTCTTATCTCCCCTTGATTCAAGTTGAATCAAGTGCCTCGAACGTGTTGAATAAACCTCTATTTACCGCTACTCGATTGAATAAACACACTGGTCTTCAATCACCTTCGCTCGACTGATTTCAATCACACACAGTTCGAACCCAAACCTTTCTTGAACAATCCTCCGATTAACGCTACTAGATTGAACGAACCCTCCGTTCTTCAATCACCTTCGCTTGGCTGAATTCAATGAAGCAAAGATTTGTCCCAAAAATCCCCAAATCCAATTGATCTTGGAGGACAAAACCCTAGTGGTTTTATTTAAGAAAAAACCCACTGAAGAACTCACCCCAAACAAGATACACACTCCTATGTTTGGACGTTATCACCTCAATGATGCAAGAGATCAAAAAAATTGTTATGTGTAATTGTTGAGAAAATGCAAGAATGAGGATGAAGATGTTGAGAAAAAAATTTCAGTGTTTATCTTTCACTTTTTCTTGTTGTTATGTAAAAATTAGGTACAGTGTATATATATTATCCTATGACCAACTAACAAAAATAATAGCATTTTGAAATTGAGAGAGATCAGAAAAATAGCAGGATTTTAGTGAACGACCGACCAAAGAATCATGAGGGTCAGCCTGCGCAGACCCGTGCGCAGAACTATGCAAGTTTGGAAGCTTTGCGTCGATCGCAACAGGGCCATGCATCAACGGAAGCCTGATGAAAAACTACAAACACAAATGTCATCAGTATGAGTCGACCGGAGGGTCGACGTGAGCTGACCCGTGAGACATAGGCTGAAAATTAAGTTTCATGAGTCGACCAAAACATAGTTTAAGTCGACTCAAATAGCAAAAACTCACAAAAATGACTTTTTGACATAGTTTCTTCTACCTAGGCTATGTTTATGCATTCCTATGACTCTCGACATGATCAAACACATACAAGAGATATATGAGATTCTTCCTATATGTATGGACACATGATTATGGGATATTTATGCATTGTGAAGTACGGATGCCGACTATGATGCGATGATACCGTTCAAATTACACGCTACGAGCTAGTACATGTTTTGACATCATTAAAATAAAGACTGAGTGTTAAGACACCTTTCCCTCACATACTCTCCCTTTTTGATGATGGCAAAACTTCTTTAGCTTGTCGAGTAATTTGAGACTCATCCTCCCCTGACTTTGTGCATTCTTTCGAAATACAATCTGATCAATCTTTATGACATGAAGTGCTGCTTGTGCTTTTTGTAGAGCATATACCCTTCTCCCCCTTTGACAACATCTAAAAGAGAGAAATACAAGGTCAAAGAATAACATGATACGTACATATAAACACACTCATATAATTTGCAACCAAGACACATTAACAAGCATCCACATAAAATGATGTTAATGCAGAAATTATATGGATAAATAAGACAAGAAGCATATATAGAAACTTAAAGTGCATTACATAATCATAATATTCCAATAAACTTCAAGTCACGGAAAATATAAAAGCAAACCAAAACATATAATGATATGCAAGCAAAATAAAATATGAAATGCACTACACTAGACATCTTAATCCTCAAGGTCTCCTCCCCCAAAATTAGTGGCCCCTTCCTCTAAAGTAGTAATTTGGAGGTGGTTGTTCATCCAAGCGTTTCGTAAGCTCCAATACAGCCTAGTTGAGAGTGTTAAAATTGTTAGTCAGAGCACGATTCTAACTCTCAGTGGTTGTAGCCAGATTGCCAAACCTTGTCATCAATGTGGAGGCAAACCGGTTAAAGTTCTCACTTTGAGCTTGTAGCTGATTCGTGAGAGCAGTATGCCTTTCTTCTTGAGCAGACACAAAGTTTTGTTGTTGGAGCTGCATTGTTCTTAACATTTGTAGAACGTCATCATTATTGTGTTGAGCTTGCGGTGGAGAAGGAGGAATGTAATATGACTCTTGATGATGCCAATCATTTGTTGAAGGCATATAGGATGAACCTAGAGATGTCCATCCAGTGTGTTGCCACTCACCCCATCCCTGAATTGCATAGGGATCTTGAGCAGGTGAGTGACCCAACCACTCAGTGTTATCTTGTTCAGCATCATGGTCGTCAGTTTGCATCTCATCAGCTCCTTTTTCTTCCTCTTCATCTTCATCTTCGTCTTCATCCACATCAACATATTGAACACCTGAGTGCGTAGCTCTGCTCTGAAACCTGTACCGTTGCTCTTGATTATCCCAAAATTAACCCATCATTTTTAGTGTCATCTAACTGAATTCTTGATCGAAAGTCACAGATGTATATGGAATACCTTGAACCATAACATCAGCCTTATTCAGACTACTTTGAATAAACGATGCACATCAGCCTTATTCAGACTACTTTGAATTAATCCATTTCTTGTTCTTCAACAGATACACCAAATGGACTTCAGCCTGGTCAACCCTAGAATATCCTCCCTTCTTGGGACGGAGAATGTGAGCTACGATCCATTGTAGGATCCTATCAACAGTCTTTAAACGTCCGGTTGTAACAATCTTGGGAAACAAATCGCTATCCACAATGCTGTCAGGATAGGGGATTTTCAGCATATAATTTAAAGCAGTTTTGAACTCGTATCCTTCAACACAGTTGGTATCAGTAACGTTAGGATGAGGAGACGATTGTGGATCCATCTTGACCAAATCTTTCAAGACATTGGTATTGATTGAGTAAGTTTTACCACATATCTAATATTTAAAATCAGAACTGTCAAACTTACCATGAATACCTGCATAAAACAGCTTGACCAAATCCTCATTGTACTTTGTGTCACATTCCAGAAACGTATCAAACTCTTGAACATTAAGCAATTCAATAACCTCATCAAGGTGCATGCGCTCAGTTCTTAACGGATAATAAGAAAATTTCTTAATAACCGATCGTTTACCCAAATCCTTATTGTAAGTATCAGCTAAATTATCATATAACAGAGAAAGAGGGGTTACCGGAACATTATGTGAAGGCAAGCTTCTCAATGGTTTTGATGAAGACAACATTATTCATTCAAGATGTTATGCTTGCTCAAAAAGAATGGATCAAGACATTGAAGCTAGCACAAAGTTTTTAATTTTTACAAGTCTTGAAGAATTCTCAAGTATAATCAAGGTATAACTCTCACTTATCAATATGGTTGCATACAAGTGTTCAAAAGTGTCTCAAGCATGCAATATATATTGATAAAATAGTTCTCAAAATAATCTTCAAAATTCACTTGCATACATGGTTCATTTGGTTGAAAATATATCATTATTTCTAGCTTTAAAAATAAAAACAAAATATTGTTATCATACATTTGAAACTTTATTTACTTTATTTATTTATTATTTTTTTTTTTCATATTTGAACCATGTTAAATCACTTTCAAATATAATCTATTGACTTGGATAAATCAATAGATGTTGCATAATATTGGTTCAAATATTTAGACAAATTTTTAATTTTTCAATTTATTTAAACATTCAGTTTTTGGTTAATTACGGCCTTTTGAACCGACGCAACTAAGCAAAATAACCGCCACAATTTATAGCGTGTTTTAATTTTGAATATATTGGTACGTTACGCTGAAGTAACCGGTTACCCTATATAGAGTAACCGGTTACCACTGTTCTTGCATACGAAAATATGTATCTTTTCATGAAAATGATCATTGGTTTTATATTTTAAAAGCATGGCATTGTTTCATATCATAATACCTTTATGTAGAGGTGTTTTGTGCATTATATAAACATCATTTTTTCAGATTTAAAAACACCTCCTTGCTAAAAATTTCAAACAATCATTCTTTTACCAAAACTTTCATTTTATCAAAGTGTTCTTAACAAACTTTCTAAGAGTGAAACATTTGCATAAAATATTCACACATACTGCATTTGTTTCATTTCAATTGTGTTGAACACTTGTATAATATCATTAAGAGAGATTGTTACAAAAGGGAGAAGATTTATCTTTGGATTGATATATTGAAGAATCAAAGTTTCATCTACTTACTCAAAATTCTAAACTATTGTAAAAGCCTAATGGTCCAACAAGTGTTTGGTTTTAGGTGTTGACTATAAGGGAAGGATTGTTTCTCTTATAGGGTTTGTTAGAATCCTTGTGATCCGGATTGTGGATACAAGAGGTCCATTGTAAGATTTGTTCTTGGTTGGACTTTAAACTTGTAAAATCCAAGAGGGTGTTCTTGGTGGTTGATAGTTAGTGACTTGTATAGAAAGACTAGGAAGAGTCTTATCTTGTCCAAAACTATAGTAAATTCTCTTTCATGTTGAAAGGGGAGTGGAGTACTCTCGACGTGTGAGGGGAACCACTATACGTCTCGGTGTTCATTTACTTTCCGCATTTACCAATTCATCACTTAGAAATCTCTAGGAAAGTAAAGATAAAAAATCGTCAAAAATCGGGATAAATCTCTAAGAACCTAATTCACCCCCCCCTCTTAGGCTCACATATAACTTACATTTGGCATCAGAGCAGGTTATAGGTAACCTGTTCCTACAGATCCAGTATGGCTTCCGCAAGCACAAATTCGGTATTCAAAGACGGTGGAAGTAGTAACAAGCCCCCACTTTTCTCTGGAGAGTATTTTGACTTTTGGAAAATAAGAATGAGAGCACACTTAGAAGCACAAGGAGATGAAATATGGGAAACTGTTGAAAATGGTCCACACCAACCAATGAGTGTTGTAAACAATGTTGCAACTCCAAAGATTAAAACTGCTTATAATGAAGATGATAGAAAGAAAGTGCTCGATGAAAAGAAAGCTATTAATATTCTTCAAAGTGCATTAAGTATGGATGAATTTTTCCGAGTTTCACAATGTAAATATGCTAAAGAAATATGGGATACTTTGGTAGAAACACATGAAGGTGCGATTGAAGTAAAAAGATCCAGACTAAACACTTTAAGTCAAGAATATGAAATGTTCCGAATGCAGCCCAGAGAATCCATTGTTGCATTACAGAAGAGATTTGTTCATTTGACTAACCACTTAATGGCACTTGGTAAAACATTCTCAAATGATGAATTAAATCTCAAAATTCTAAGATCATTGACTAGAGAATGGCAACCAAAAGTAACGGCAATATCGGAAAAGAAAAGCCTCTCTACGACGACTTCCGCATCTCTATTTGGTAAACTTCAAGAGCATGAGTTAGAACTTGAAATATTGGAGAAGCATGAAATACAAGTAAAAGATTCAAATGACGTTGCCTTAAAGACAAAAGTAAAAAATTATAATAGCGATCAAGAGGATGAGTCCAATAGTGATGAAAATGATGATCTTATCAAGAAGTTTGAAAAGTTTCTAAGAAAAGAAAAGAAAAAGGAGATCACTAAAGGGGAAGCACAAACGAGAAAGATTAAATGCTTTGAATATGGAGAAAGAGGACATGTTAAAAGTGAATGCCCTACACTTCAAAGGAAAAATAAATTCAAGAAAAAGAATCATAAAAAGGAAAGGAAAACATATGTAGACAACGAAATAAGTTCATCTTCAGATGAAGAACATGTAAATCTTGCATTGATAGCTTCACACCACTCCGATAATAAAGATGAGGTTAGTAATAATTCTTTTGATAGTGATGCACAATGTGCCATAAATGAATTGTTAAATGAATGCAAAATTCTGTATAAAACTATATCATCTCAAAAGAAACAAATTTCAACTTTAGAATAAAAAAATGTTTCATTAGAAAAAGGGATCGAAAATGAGAAACAAAAGATGATTAGTGAAAAACAGAATTTTGTATGTAAAAATTGTGAATCTCTCTCTTTTCAAATTGTCCAATTAAAAAGAGTACTTGAAAGGTATGAGAAAGGACAAATTGGATTGGAAGAAGTCCTTAGTCAACAAAGATATTCAAATGATAAAAGTGGACTTGGCTATTCAAAGTTTTCTAAACCAAGTTCAAGTAAAACTATATTTGTTAAGGCTAAGGACAAAGAGAAAGTGAACAAACCTAGGAATGTGCATCCTAATCCTAAAAAGAAAAGATTTCCTAAAAAGAAATCTTATGTTTCAAGATATAAGAGCAACTTTGAACCTACTTGTTTTTATTGCGGTATTGTTGGCCATACACCTAATGCTTGCTATGTAAAAAACTTTAGTGTTGCAAGTGGGCATTATGTGTGGGTTAAGAAAGGAACTAACTATGATGGACCCAAAGCACATTGGGTACCAAATCAAACTTAATTTATTTTGTAGGTTTGCTTGAGGACCACTTTAAATCTATGATGTTTTGATAAGTGGTGGTTCTAAGCTTTTGATGGGAGGCATAAACTAGCTTTCAAATCTAGCTCCAAAGTCCAAGGGTTATTTCACATATGAGAATTCCCTTAAAGAAAGAATTCTTGGCATTGGCAAAGTTGAAGCACTAACTTTCACATCCATTGAAGATGTACTTTAAGTTGACAAACTAAAGCATAATCTTCCTAGTATAAATCAACTTTGTGACAAAAACTTCAAAATCATGTTCCGGCAAGGATAAATGTTTGATGAAGTCTTTCATGAGGTAAAACTCATAGGTAAAAATTATTTTTCATTTTTCAAGATTTCTTTATATATTTCAAGTCTTTTCCCATCCTTTTTGCTAATGACAAAGGGGGAGAAGATATATGTGTTTGTGTTTGTTTTTCTCTAACAAAGTGCAGCTAGCAAAGACTCTCTAAATCATGAAATTAGGGGGAGCATTGATCAAGGGGGAGCCTTTTGTGTTAGAGAAACAAGATTAAAGCAAATTTTCAAAATTGGGTTGTCATCATCAAAAAGGGGGAGAATGTGAATGCAAGCTTCTCAATGGTTTTGATGAAGACAACATTATTCATTCAAGATGTTATGCTTGCTCAAAAAGAATGGATCAAGACATTGAAGCTAGCACAAAGTTTTTAATTTTTACAAGTCTTGAAGAATTCTCAAGTATAATCAAGGTATAACTCTCACTTATCAATATGGTTGCATACAAGTGTTCAAAAGTGTCTCAAGCATGCAATATATATTGATAAAATAGTTCTCAAAATAATCTTCAAAATTCACTTGCATACATGGTTCATTTGGTTGAAAATATATCATTATTTCTAGCTTTAAAAATAAAAACAAAATATTTTTATCATACATTTGAAACTTTATTTACTTTATTTATTTATTTTATTTTTTTTCATATTTGAACCATGTTAAATCACTTTCAAATATAATCTATTGACTTGGATAAATCAATAGATGTTGCATAATATTGGTTCAAATATTTAGACAAATTTTTAATTTTTCAATTTATTTAAACATTCAGTTTTTGGTTAATTACGGCCTTTTGAACCGACGCAACTAACCAAAATAACCGCCACAATTTACAGCGTGTTTTAATTTTGAATATATTGGTACGTTACGCTGAAGTAACCGGTTACCACTGTTCTTGCATGCGAAAATATGTATCTTTTCATGAAAATGATCATTGGTTTTATATTTTAAAAGCATGGCATTGTTTCATATCATAATACCTTTATGTAGAGGTGTTTTGTGCATTATATAAACATCATTTTTTTCAGATTTAAAAACACCTCCTTGCTAAAAATTTCAAACAATCATTCTTTTACCAAAACTTTCATTTTATCAAAGTGTTCTTAACAAACTTTCTAAGAGTGAAACATTTGCATAAAATATTCACACGTACTGCATTTGTTTCATTTCAATTGTGTTGAACACTTGTATAATATCATTAAGAGAGATTGTTACAAAAGGGAGAAGATCAATCTTTGGATTGATATATTGAAGAATCAAAGTTTCATCTACTTACTCAAAATTCTGAACTATTGTAAAATCCTAATGGTCCAACAAGTGTTTGGTTTTAGGTGTTGACTATAAGGGAAGGATTGTTTCTCTTATAGGGTTTGTTAGAATCCTTGTGATCCGGATTGTGGATACAAGAGGTCCATTGTAAGATTTGTTCTTGGTTGGACTTTAAACTTGTAAAATCCAAGAGGGTGTTCTTGGTGGTTGATAGTTAGTGACTTGTATAGAAAGACTAGGAAGAGTCTTATCTTGTCCAAAACTATAGTAAATTCTCTTTCATGTTGAAAGGGGAGTGGAGTACTCTTGACGTGTGAGGGGAACCACTATACGTCTCGGTGTTCATTTACTTTCCGCATTTACCAATTCATCACTTAGAAATCTCTAGGAAAGTAAAGATAAAAAATCGTCAAAAATCGGGATAAATCTCTAAGAACCTAATTCACCCCCCTCTTAGGCTCACATATAACTTACACATTAAACCTGGGTTGAGAAGTACCAGCCCTAGAAGTTGAAGACCTTGAAGTTCTTTTCCCTGTGATTCTTGTGGAAGCCATGAGAACACACTTTTTGGAGCAGATGAACAATGTACGAATTTGATTTGATGATGATGAACAGTGCACGAATATGATTTGATGATGAAAAAACCCTTGAAATCCTTGTAATTGTTGAAAGTTTTGATTTTTGATGAACTTTTGAAGTGGGTTTTGTAGAGTGTTGAAGGAGAGGAGAAGAATGAGGAATTGGATCTAGATGCAAATGATGATGATGATTATGCTTTGAAAATGTAAATGAAAAATGCATGGGTCAAACATTTCTAAGCAGTACGAAGAGGCGCGCGCGTTTCCAAGAATTTTTTTTCAGAATTTGTCAGCGATGCGTCGACCAAACTTGCTATGCGTCGACTCATACTGAACAAAAAAAGCATAAATTCAAAATTTTAATAGTTTGAGTCGACCAAAGGGTCGACCTGCACGCACCCGAGTCAACATGCAAGAAATTTTGGAAAACATGAGTCGACCCATGCTCTGTTTTGGTCGACTCAAGCAGTCAAAACATGTAAAAATGCACTTTTTGAGTCATTTATGTATCAATTAAAGATAAATAGCAAGCCACACATATACCAAACTTAAAAATGGATAAAAATTACATCCAAACCATGGAATAAAAATCAATACAACACACATTTTGGCACAATTTCTTACATATATGATTGATCAAGGTTAGTTATCTAGAGAGGAACGATATTACCTCCGACAAAGATTGATGATAGATGCCCTCACATATAGCTTAATCTTTTCAATATTGTTAGTCAAAGAAAAATGTAGACAAGCATAGATATAGAGCATGCAATCATACATATTTAAACGCAATCCGAGATATCGAGAACACAAAATTCCCTACGTATGTTAAAGAAAGGCTCTGTCGCAAGTGGTTTAGTGAAAATATCCGCAAGTTGATTCTTAGAATCAACATGCTCAAACACAACATCACCTTTATCTACATGATCCCTAAGGAAATGATGGCGTATTTCAATATATTTCGTGCATGAATGTAGTACCAGGTTTTTGGTTAAATTAATAGCGCTTGTATTGTCACACAAAATGGGAATACGTTTAAGTTTAACATTGAAGTCGAGTAATTGTTACTTAAGCCACAAGACTTGAGCATAACAACTACCGGCCATAACGTATTCCGCCTCGGCTGTTGACAAAGCAACAGAAACTTGCTTTTTGCTATGCCAAATCACTAAGGAATTTGAGATAAAATGACAAGTGCCACTCGTGCTTTTCCTATCCGATTTGCAACCGGAAAAGTCAGAATCGAAATAGCCAACCAAAGAGCAATCACTTCCCTTGGAATACCAAAGCCCATACTTTGGAGTACCACATAAGTATCTAAGTATGCGCTTCACGGCTTTTAAATGAGATTCCTTGGGACATGATTAGTACCTAGCACACATACAGACACTAAACATGATATCTGGTCGGGATGCAGTAAGATAGAGGAGTGAACCAATCATACCTCTTTATTTCTTCACATCTACATCCTTACCATTCTCATCTCGACTCAAGTTAACATAAGTAGGCATCGGAGTGTCGATTGCTTTCGAGCTAGCCATGTCGAAGCGCTTGAGTAGCTCAAGACAATACTTCGTCTGGCTCACGAATGTCCCTTCTTCAAGTTGCTTGATTTACAATCCGAGGAAATAATTTAGCTCCCTCATTTTGCTTATCTCGAACTCTCCCTGCATTAACTTAGAAAACTCCTTGACCATGTTCATGTTAGTAGAACCAAATATAATATCGTCTACATATACTTGTACCAAAATTAAGTGTTTTCCTTGACGCTTAATGAAGAGGGTTGTGTCAACCTTCCCTCTAGATTACCCTTGATCTAGTAGAAATTTTCTAAGACGCTCATACCAAGCCCTAGGGGCTTGGTTGAGACCGTAAAAAACGCGTTTGAGCTTATAAACATGATTAGGATACTCATGGGATTCAAAACCAGAAGGTTGGGCTACATAAACCTCTTCATTTATATAACCGTTCAGAAAGGCACTTTTTACATCCATTTGAAATAATTTGAAGTTTTTAGTACATGCAAGAAAGCAACAGACATATAGCCTCGAGTCGGGCAACAGGCGCATAAGTTTCCTCATAGTCTATGCCTTCCTCTTGGTTATATCCTTGCGCAACTAAGCGCGCTTTATTTCTAGTTATAACTCCATTTTCGTCGAGCTTGTTCCTAAACACCCATCTGGTGCCAATTACTCGATGGCCTCGCGGAGGAGGGACAAGGTCCCAAACCTCATTTATTTTAAATTGATTTGACTCCTCTTGCATTGATAAAAACCAATGTTCATCGAGTAGGCCTCTTTTGAGTTTTTAGGCTCAACTTGTGAGACGAAAGCGAAGTGATGACAAAAGTTACTTAGCTTGGATCTAGTGGTTACTCCCTTTGAGATATCACCGAGAATGTTGTCGATGGGATGGTCTTTAGTAGACTTCTAAGTTGGAGGAAGATCATCGTTGTTAGTCAGATGATCCTCCTCAATCTTCTTAGGATGGTGATCTTTTTCCTCTTCAACATGCACTGCTTCAGGTTGATCAATCCCTTTATCAGTGTCCTTGAGTATGTCTTCTGAAGATACACCTGCACCATAAAAAGAAGTACCTTTTCCGACATTTTTCAGATAAGACTCATCAAAAGTAACGCGTACAGACTCCTCAACAGTAAGTAACCTCTTATTGTATACCCTATATGCCTTACTAGACTGAGAGTTTCCAAGAAAGATACCTTCGTCGACCTTAGAATCAAACTTACCAAGTGTTTCTTTACCATTATTCAACACAAAACACTTACAACCAAAAACGTAAAGGTGAGATACGTTGGGCTTCCACCCTTTCAAAAGCTCATACGGTGTTTTGTTTAGAATAGGACGTATGAGCACCCTATTCAAAACGTAACAAGCCGTACTAATGGCATCGGCCCATAAGTATTTTGGAAGGCCACTCTCATTGATCATAGTCCTTCCCAATTTTTCCAAAATTCTATTTTTACGTTCCACCAGCCCGTTTTGTTGAGGGGTGAAAACAGTAGTAACGGTAACAACAACTCAAGTATCGTTCTCACAAGGATTCTTGTATTGAATTTAACCAACTATAGTAACGTTTTACGGGGAGTTTTAAGTTTCGATTTATAAAACAAGAGAAAAAATGTGATTAAAATGAGTGATTATCAAATAAGCTAAAATGGCTAATCCTACTGATTCGGGTTCCGACTTATCCTCGGTTATTATAACACCAATCCCTAAGCGGCTTCGATCCTATTTAATTATGATATTAATTAGACAAGCGCTTATCAAAATCAAATAAATTATGTTCCTGTTTACCGAATTAAGCAAACGGTTAAGAATATGACGAGTTAACGAATTAAGCAAACACGCAATTAAATTTAGGGACTGTTGGTTGCGGAATAGTGGCAAGCAGCAAAAATATTTATTTTCGGAAGAATTCCCTTCAGGATTTATGTCGTGTCCACAGAGATCGGTTCGAGGGAAAGAATGTCGTTCGACAGTCTCTCGCGTCAACGGGTTTGGGTTTAAATGAGTTTCAAACAAGAAAACAGAAAAGTAAATATCAACATAAAAATAATTCATTCTTCAGAGAAAATAAACTTATCAGGCATACATATAATCCACTCGTCACAAACATAAATTTATCGATCATTTTCACTATACTACAATACTCATCAAATCATCCAGTATCACTCACAACAGTGTCCATCTCTGGCACACTGAGCTGAGAGAGCAACCGTATTACTCTCGTCGTCACTCTCGCGCACGACGCCTCGAAACACGGAAGACATTAAGTTCCGACACCATAAAGATTATTCTCTAAATCTATCTCTAGCATCTAGACAATATATATCCATCCCTAATCAAGATTCGTGATGTTTATCTCTAACACAACACAAATCCAAACATAAATGAAAAAAGATCAAGGAAGACATCGATAATGATTTGTAAAGCAGATTTTATACAATATTATAATCAACAAAGATACATATGTTCAGAGTAACTATACAAAAACCCAACACAAAAGAATACATAAAGAAGAAGAGAATAAACCAAACATCTCGCGGATTGTCAGAGCCGGTCGATGAGAAATCCACCCCGAATCATCCACATGCAAGCTTCAATGTTGTTTTCAAGCTATCTCTACTGAAAAATGAAAGTTTGATGCATTGGGAACAAATATTACCCAACCATCCTCTAAAAATTTTGTTTTTGGCCCTTTAATGGTGTTTATGTCCGTCCAGTTTCGCCCGGCGGTATTCTGGGTCGCCTGGCGGCGTAAGGCGACTTATTTTGTAAGTTATCCAGCATTGTTCTCCCCAACTTAAACTTGTTTGTCCTCAAACAAGAATCAAACAACTCAAAGAAACAGAGTGACAACCAAAGAATCACGAATCAACAGGTTTTGAAAAACGGACAAATGAATGGTTCAAATGAAAAAAGGTACACACAAAGTAAATAGTTATCACTAAACTACGACGATAACATAGTCACGAAACAAATGCAAAATACAAAAATCATACCAAACCATCCTAAAATAACGCAAGTTCAAACGTGAATCACACCTAGCAAAAACAATCTCGGTAGATGAAAAACACAAAATGAGGTACTTATCACTCACACAACAATCATGCAAACAATAGACTAAATTATGCAACCATCCAAAAATCATATTGAACATATAAAGGCAAGAATCACAAGGACTTTTCAAGGTTGTAGCGTGGTCAGGTAAACAAGCAAGAGGCAATTTCTAAAGGTAATTGAAACAAAAACTTGCTTAAACCTAAGGGAGTGATAAACTCACAAAGACTCAAACCAAAAATTCCAATCAACTTCTTCCAAAATCCCAAGTGTTACACAACACACAATACTTATTTAGCACAATTATTTGAACTATTTTTGTTTTTCTTTTTCAAAACTTTTCTTTTTCCTTCTTATTTTTTCTTTTTCATATTTTTCTCTTTTTTCTTTTATTTTTCAACCTCATAGAAACCAATCAATGAGTAAACAATCATTCTCTCCCCAACTTGAATTCAACCACATCATCATGTGAATACTCCCTACTTTTTAAGGCAAGGCAAAAATTCATACAACAACACAAAGTTGAGGGTTCAAGAAAAAAACAAAATCCATTCAAAAATAAGTGAACTAAATACTCATAGACAAGCATTAAGTTCAAATAAAACATGGATAAAAAAATCTCAAAGAGGTTACGAATGATCACACGCTCACAAGGTGAATGACTATTTGGCTATGTAGTTGTGCTCAAAATGAAACAAAATGCCTTGATCCTTTTCATGCTTTCATATAATCAACACAAACAAAAGATTAAGCATAATAAAATCTAGGTAAAACAAGAATATTGGTACTCCGAGCATATATGAACAATAGAATACTTCCTCACAAAAAGGGTGGGAACTAAAGTGATTCACATACGAACAAGTATACGAAAGAATGAATGGCATGGAAGTTTGTAAAAAGCCTAAGTATCATGAATATGCTAAAGTCAAGAAAGCGATAAACACATACCTTGGACGTGTACAAAACTTAACAATATCATTACCATACATCTGCAAGTTGAAATGATCAAACTTGGAAAATCACCAAGCATCCTCAAATAACTCAAGACAAGCTCAAAGGCAAACACACAAACTATTAATATAAACAAACTAAAAGACCGGGTGAAATTTCATTAAACAAGTTGTAAAGTGAAGATTTGAGAATTTCACGAAAAATCTGAGTACAACTTGTTTAATGAAAATTCACCACACTACCTAAGATAAACCACAACAAAATAAAATAATACAACATGCATGTTTTACATCGTAAGCTTGACGCCTTTACAATGCTTAGCTAGCGACTTCCTTCCTTCATGCCATGGTGATGCCTCACCGCGCAAACCAAAAGAAAGTGCCCTAACCAAACACTTAAACAAATGTTACGGGAACAAAATGTATACAACACTTGAACAAACATAATGGAAATAGACAATATATATGATATATACAAAACTCAAAAACAAAGAAACTATCGCAATGCGATTCAATATCAAAACTAATCCCCGGCAACGGCGCCATTTTGTTGGTTGCGGAATAGCGGCAAGCAGCAAAAATATTTATTTTCGTAAGAATTCCCTCCGGGATTTATGTAGTGTCCACAGAGATCGGTTCGAGGGAAAGGATGTCGTTTGACAGTCTCTCACGTCAATGAGTTTGAGTTTAAATGGGTTTCAAACAAGAAAGCAGAAAAGTAAATATCAACATAAAAAGAATTCATTCTTCAGAGAAAATAAACTTATCAGGCATACATATAATCCACTCGTCACAAACATAAATTTATCGATCATTTTCACTATACTACAATACTCGTCAAAATCATCCAGTATCGCTCACAACAGTGCCAATCTCTGGCACACTGAGTAGAGAGAGCAACTGTATTACTTTCGTCGTCACTCTCGCGCACGACGCCTCGAAACACGGAAGGCATTAAGTTCCGACACCATAAAGATTATTCTCTAAATCTATCTCTAGCATCTAGACAATAGATATCCATCCCTAATCAAGATTCGTGATTTTTATCACTAACACAAAATCCAAATATAAATGCAAAAAGATCAAGGAAGACATCGATAATGATTTGTAAAGCAGATTTTATACAATATTATATCCTATGAACACGATCGAATTAAGCAAACTATTGCAATCAAATTAAGCAAATGACTTCATAGAAAAGAATTGAACAGAAATCAAATTAAATTGGTATTAGAATAACCTCAAAGCGATGGAACACGTAAGCAGCAGGATTTATCTTAGGGAATTAGTTCTCCATTCAATCGTACAAAAGCAAAAACCAAAATTGTGAATAGTAAAAAAAAAAGGTTATGAACAGTAGCACCGTTGCTACTAGGTATAGGGAAGCATCAGAAAATCCGGTTCTAACCCAACTGGATCGAAAAACATAAAAAACCCGACCCAAAACTAAATATTCCTAAAGGCAGAATTTGGGTCTTGACTTCAACGAATTATTCGAGTCAAGGTTCTACATTCCGAATCATCTTCTTTGTACAACATGAAAGTTGTAACTCTTTGTCACAGCTTTCCAACGACTGGTAGAACGTGTAAATCCGATTCTCAAAGCTCCAGTTATGATCCGAACAGTTGACAGATATCAAATAACCGCTAAAGCTGAAAATAAGCTGCGAAAATAGATTAACGGCAAACAAAGACTTAATTATAAAAACATAATAAAACAGTAAAATAAACGAAACAAACTAAGGAAATGCCTAAGTACAAACATAAGAGAATGTGCATTAAAATGCACTGATCAAAATTCCCCACACATGAACTTTTGCACTCCGAGCAAAATAGTATCAAGACTCATGAAAAACAATAGCATCCAGATACTCATTCTAGGCCACAAACTCTTCTTCGGTCAAGGTTGTATCGATAGGTACTAATTTTGCACACTAAAGATATTGTAAGAACACAAGTCCGCAATTGTGCGTTCATAAACCTCCCTCCTATACAAACCAATCCAAATCATGTTATTATGCCTAAGCCTAACTTACTCATCCTCCTTTTTGCTCTCTTTCATTCTAATGCAATCACATTAAGCCCGTTATCTATTCACACACATGGTAAATAAGCCTGTTAGTGAATATGATCCATATCTTGTCAACAATTCAAAATTAACCATTTTACAACAACAACATTGTTTTCTTTTTTTGAAGGTTTAACAACTGTTAGCCTAAGTTAGGTGACCCTCACCCGATCACTTAACTTAAAAGGTGGATTCCTATTTAGATTTCTTATTAAGCACGGGATCATTCACTTATTTGCATCAGCTTAATTACTTAGTGTGTGATTTCTAGATGGTGCTGACTGCTAGATAAACTACTTAAGAGCTATTAAAGGATGAGAAATCAAGGTTATGTCATAACAAGTATTTAAATCGATTTCCATATTCGAGAGACTTAAGGTGTTAAAACGGTGCCGATCTTATGAATTTTTCTCAAGTCTCCACAATCTAACCTCAAATTAATCTATAACATAAAAATTTCAAAAGATGCATTGTGTTTCTAAGTAAATTTTTTTAAAAAAAAATTTTTAAATTTTTTTTTCACTTAAAGAAAACAAAACAAAACAAAGAAAACTGAAACAAAACAAAATAAAGAAATGGTTCCCTCCCCCACACTTAAAACATACATTGTCCTCAATGAAAGAACATAAATATAAAATAAGAGTGAGAGAAAGGAAAGAACACACCCGAGTAGTCAAGGTGGATAGGTGATCACATAAGCAGCCTTTCCTAAAGAGAGATCTTCTGCAGGCTCCTCTTCCAAAGTGGGGATGTCATAAAGTAACTTTGGGTAGCATCCATTGACCTTGAAATATATATTAGTGTCTTCTCCTTTTATTACAGGATCAAAGAAGAATCTTCGATAAGTAAAAGTTTCGAATGGGCACGTAAAAGTGATCTCCTTTTCCACAATATCAAGAATCAAAGGATTAAGGGGTTGCCTCATTGCTTTTCTTTCATCTTCCATCGAGGTCCATCTAATTACCTTCTTATGTTTCTTCAAAACCTGCAAAAGCTTATTTTCTTGATCAAAATCAAGGTTAGAAGAAATTATAATAGGTAGTTTTTCATTCCTCTCTAGATAGGCATATTTTAGATTGTTCGGAAATGGTTTAAGCTCTAAGGAAGGAGGTTGTTTAATGGATGGTGAGGTTGGGGCAGCTTTAATGTCAAGAGCTTCAGCTGCATAAACAACTTCATATATAACTTTATTAGTAGGAAAAATATCAACATGCAAGGCAACATTAATCTCAGCACAAACAGAGCAAACGTTAGTGTCAGTACATGAATCTCAAGAGTAAGTATCATCAAAATCTGCTAATGATGGAAAATCAGACAACAATTCAGAATAAGTATCATCAACTAAATCAGAAAGTAACTCTTTTGGATTCAGTATTGTTTGGGCAGGTAGTTGATTGGATTCTTGAGCTTGTTGTATGGCATTCACTAAAGTGGTAAGTTGTCCGATTTGTGTCTGCAAAGCCTGAATAGTAGAATCTGTTTGTTGCTGAAATTAGAGATCATTTATAGCCATTTATTTGCTTGACAAGGTCCTCTAGTGAAGGTTCGGAAGGTGTAGAGCACACAATCTGGAATTCCTTCAGATTCTTATTCGGATTCTCACCTGCAAGACCATTAAACCTTGGCAACAAGTGTATTAAACCAGAATTCCATTCGAAAGGAACAACAGCATCAATATATTCAATACTTAAATCATTGTAATGAACATCAAGAGCAGAAATCTCTCTTAATGTTCTTTGTTCAGCCATGTTATCAAAAGGGAGAAAAAAATTAACAAAGAATGAGAAAGCACAAAACCAATTCTGCAATTCAACAAATGTAGAAACACCAACAATGTCCCTATTGAGAAAAAGAGTGGAAAAATAGGAAAGCGGTTAAAATAAAATATAAAAATTATAAAAATATGACTAAAAATCAAATCAAATCAGAATAAATCTGTAAAAAAAATTTCAGATTTTTTTGAAAATAAGAAAATAGAAAATAAATCAAATAAAATAGAAAAATAAGGAATTTGCGATTTTCAGGGTCAAAATCTTTTAGAAATTATTCTAAATAAGTATTTTTCAATGATTATTATTCTGATTTTCTGGAAAAATTTCGAGGTGAATCGAAACAGTAGCTTCAAAACTTACCTGACATGCTGGAACTCTTATCACTGCGCTGCAACCCTGAAAATTAACACGCAAAAACAAAAAACAAAAAACAAAAAAATCTAACAAAACTATAAACTAAAATTCTAAAATTGCTAAAATCAACAAGAATCCCCGGCAATGGTGCCTATTTGATCCGCTGTCGCGCACGAATCAAAAACGAGTATTTTTTAAAACAGTAGTAACGGTAACGACAACTCGAGTATCGTTCTCACAAGGATTCTTGTATTAAATTTAACCAACTATAGTAACGGTTTATGGAGGGTTTTAAGTTTTGATTTATAAAACAAGAGAAAAAAAGTGATTAAAATAAGTGATTATCAAATAAGCTAAAACGGCTAATCCTATTGATTCGGGTTCCGACTTATCCTGGTTATTATAACACCAATCTCTAAGCGGCTTCGATCCTATTCGATTATGATATTAATTAGACAAGCGCTTATCAAAATCAAATGAATTATGTTCCTGTTTACCGAATTAAGCAAACGGTTAAGAATATGACGAGTTAACGAATTAAGCAAACGATAACACGCAATTAAATTTAGGAACATGCATACAATCGAATTTAATCAATTCTATCCTATGAACACAATCAAATTAAGCAAATGATTACAATCAAATTAAGCAAATGACTTCATAGAAAAGAATTGAACAAAAATTGAATTAAATTAGTATTAGAATAACCTCAATGCGATGGAACCCGTAAGCAGCAGGATTTGTCTTAGGGAGTTAGTTCTCCATAAAATCGTACAAAAGCAAAAACCAAAATTGTGAATAGTAAAAAGAAGGTTATGAACAGTAGCACCACTGCTACTAGGTATAGCGAAGCATCACAAAATCCGGTTCTAACCCAACTGGATCGAAAAACATAAAAAACTCGGCCCAAAACTAAACATTCCTAAAGGCAGAATTCAGGTCCTGACTTCAACGAATTATTCGAGTCTGCTACACTTCGAATCACCTAATTCGTACAACATGAAAGTTGTAGCTCTTTGTCTCAGCTTTCCAACTACTAATAGAACGCTTAAATCCGATTCTCGAAGCTCCAATTATGATCCAAACAGTGGACATATATCAAATAACCGCTAAAGCTGAAAATAAGCTGCGAAAATAGATTAACGGCAAACAAAGACTTAATTATAAAAACATAATAAAACAGTAAAATAAACGAAACAAACTAAGGAAAGTCCTAAGTACAAACATAAGAGAATGTGCATTAAAATGCACTGATCAAATTTTCCCACACTTGAACTTTTGCCCTCCGAGCAAAATAGTATCAAGACTCATGAAAAACAATTGCATCCGGATACTCATTCTAGGCCACAAACTCTTCTTCGGTCAAAATTGTATCGATAGGTACTAATTTTGCACACTAAAGATATTGTAAGAACACAAGTCCGCAATTGTGCGGTCTTAAACCTCCCTCCTATACAAACCAATCCAAATCATGTTATTATGCCTAAGCCTAACTTACTCATTGTCCTTTTTGCTCTCTTTCATTCTAATGCAATCACATTAAGCTCGTTATCTATTCACACACATGGTAAATAAGCCTGTTAGTGAATATGATCCATATCTTGTCAACAATTCAAAATTAACCATTTTACAACAACAACATTTTTTTTCTTTTTTTTAAGGTTTCACAACCGTTAGCCTAAGTTAGGTGACCTTCACCCGATCACTTAACTTAAAAGGTAGATTCCTATTTAGATTTCTTATTAATCACGAGATCATTCACTTATTTGCATCAGCTTAATTACTTAGTGTGTGATTTCTAGATGGTGTTGACTGTTAGATAAACTACTTAAGAGCTATTAAAGGATGAGAACTCAAGGTTATGTCATAACAAGTATTTAAATCAATTTCTATATTCGAGAGACTTAAGGTGTTAAAACGGTACCGATCTTGTGAATTTTTCCCAAGTCTCCACAATCTAACCTCAAATTAATCTATAACATAAAAATTTCAATAGATGCATTGTCTTTCTAAGTAATTTTTTTTAAAAAAAAATTTAAATTTTTTTTCACTTAAAGAAATCAAAACAAAACAAAGAAAACAAAACAAAGAAATGGTTCCTTCCCCCACACTTAAAACATATATTGTCCTCATTGAAAGAATATAAATTTTAAATAAGAGTGAGAGAAAGGAAAGAACACACCTGAGTAGTCAAGGTGGATAGGTGATCACATAAGCAGTCTTTCCTAAAGAGAGATCTTTTGCAGGCTCCTCTTCCAAAGTGGGGATGTCATAAAGTAACTTTGGGTAGCATCCATTGACCTTGAAATATTTATTAGTGTCTTCTCATTTTATTCCAGGATCAAAGAAGAATCTTCAACAAGTAAAAGTTTTGAATGGGCACGTGAAAGTGATCTCCTTTTCCACAATATCAAGAATCAAAGGATTAAGGGGTTGCCTCACTGCTTTTCTTCCATCTTCCATCGAGGTCCATCCAATTTCCTTCTTATGTTTCTTCAAAACCTGCAAAGCTTATTTTCTTGATCAAAATCAAGGTTAAAAGAAATTATAATAGGTAGCTTTTCATTCCTCTCTAAATAGACATATTTTAGATTGTCCGGAAGTGGTTTAAACTCTATGGAAGGAGGTTGTTTAATGGATGGTGAGGTTAGGGCAGCCGTGATGTCAAGAGCTTCAGCTGCATAAACAACTTCATCTATAACTTCATTAGTAGGAAAAATGTTAACATGCAAGGCAACATTAATCTCAGCACAAACAGAGCAAACGTTAGTGTTAGTACATGAATCGCAAGAGTGAGTATCATCAAAATCTGCTAATGATGGAAAATCAGACAACAATTCAGAATAAGTATCATCAACTAAATCAGAAAGTAACTCTTTTGGATTCACTACTGTTTGGGCAGGTAGTTGATTTGATTCTTGAGCTTGCTGCATGACATTCACAAAAGTGGTAAGCTGTCCAATCTGTGTCTGCAAAGGCTGAATAGTAGAATCTGTTTGTTGCTGAAATTGGAGATCATTTATAGCCATTTGCTTGACAAGGTCCTCTAGTGAAGGTTCGGAAGGTGTAGAGCACACAATCTGGAATTCCTTCAGATTCTTATTCGGATCCTCACCTGCAAGACCATTAAACCTTAGCAACAAGTGTATTAAACCAGAATTCTATTCGAAAGGAACAACAACGTCAATATATTCAATACTTAAATCATTGTAATGAACATCAAGAGCAGCAAGCTCTCTTAATGTTCTTTGTTCAACCATGTCATCAAAAGGGATAAAAAAAATTAACAAAGAATGAGAAAGCACAAAACTAATTCAGCAATTCAACAAATGCAGAAATACCAACAATATCCCTATTGAGAAAAAGAGTGGAAAAAAAATAGGAAAGCCGTTAAAATAAAATCTAAAAATTATAAAAATATGACTAAAAATCAAATCAAATCAGAATAAATCTGTAAAAAAAAAATTGGATTTTTTTGAAAATAAGAAATAGAAATTAAATCAAATAAAATAGAAAAATAAAGAAATTGCGATTTTCAGGGTCAAAATCTTTTAAAATTTTATTCTAAATGAATATTATTCAGCGATTTTTTTTCTGATTTTCTGGAAAAATTTCGAGGCGAATCGAAACAATAGCTTCCAAACTTACTTGACAGACTGGAACTTTTATCACTACACTGCAACCCTGACAATTAACACACAAAAACAAAAAACAAAAAACAAAAAAATCTAACAAAACTATAAACTAAAATTCTAAAATTGGTTAAAATTAACAAGAATCCACGACAACGGCGCCAATTTGATCCGTTGTCGCGCACGGATAAAAGACGAGTATTTTTTAAAACAGTAGTAACGGTAACAACAACTCGAGTATCGTTCTCACAAGGATTCTTATATTAAATTTAACCAACTATAGTAACGGTTTATAGGGGGGTTTTAAGTTTCGATTTATAAAACAAGAGAAAAAAAGTGATTAAAATAAGTCATTATCAAATAAGCTAAAACGGCTAATCCTACTGATTCGGGTTCCGACTTATCCTCGGTTATTATAACACCAATCCCTAAGCGGCTTCGATCCTATTCGATTATGATATTAATTAGACAAGTGCTTATCAAAATCAAATGAATTATGTTCCTGTTTACCGAATTAAGCAAACGGTTAAGAATATGACGAGTTAACGAATTAAGCAAACGATAACATGCAATTAGATTTAGGAACATGCATACAATCGAATTTAATCAATTATATCCTATGAACACAATCGAATTAAGCAAACGATTGAAATCAAATTAAGCAAATGACTTCATAGAAAAGAATTGAACATAAATCGAATTAAATTGGTATTAGAATAACCTCAAAGCGATAGAACCCGTAAGCAGCGGGATTTGTCTTAGGGAATTAGTTCTCCATTCAATCGTATAAAAGCAAAAACCAAAATTATGAATAGTAAAAAGAAGGTTATGAACAGTAGCACCGCTGCTACTAGGTATAGGGAAGCATCACAAAATCCGGTTCTAACCCAACTGGATCGAAAAACATAAAAAACCCGGCCCAAAACTAAATATTCCTAAAGGCAGAATTCGGGTCCTGACTTCAACGAGTTATTCAAGCCTGCTACACTCCGAATCATCTTCTTCGTACAACATGAAAGTTGTAGCTCTTTATCTCAGCTTTCCAAAGACTGGTAGAAAGCGTAAATCCGATCCTCGAAGCTCCAGTTATGATCCGATCAGTGGATAGATATCAAATAACCGCTAAAGCTGAAAATAAGCTGCGAAAATAGATTAACGGCAAACAAAGACTTAATTATAAAAACATAATAAAATAGTAAAATAAATGAAACAAACTAAGGAAATGCCTAAGTATAAACATAAGAGAACGTGCATTAAAATGCACTGATCAAGGGGTACGTGGTGCAGAAAAATTATGATCAATCCCTTGGCTATCACAAAATTCTTCAAAAAGATGATTTTTGAACTCACCTCCATGATCACTTCTAATTGTTACAATGTTTATGTTCAATTTGTTTTGAGATAGCTTGGCAAACTTCTTAACATCCGAAAATGTATCGCTATTGCTTGCTAAGAAAATAGTCCAGCAAAACCTAGAATAGTCATCGACAATCACAAAACCATAGTAGTTACCACCTAAGCTCTTAATCCTAGATGGTCCAAAGAGGTCCATATGGAAGAGTTCTAGGGGTCTCGTGGTTGAAACAATATTTTTAAACTTAAACGAGATTCTTGTTTGCTTCCCCATTTGGCACGCATCACATAAGTGATCCTTTGTGAACTTGATTTTGGGTAAGCCGACTACTAGGTCCTTAGAAACTATTTTATTAAGCAAATCGAAATTAACATGCACCAAACGCCTATACCATAACCATGAATCTTCACTCATGGTGACTAGACACTTGTCGCTACTCAACGATACCTCATTCAAGTCTAGCATATAGACGTTATTAACTCTCAGGCCTTTAAACTCATCCTTTTTATCGTTATTCTCAATTATGCAGCAATCTTTTGAAAAAGAGACTTTATAATCCTTGTCACATAATTGATAAATGCATATTAGGTTGTGTTTAAGACCCTTAACTAGAAGCACGTATGAGATAGTAGTAGAAGATGGATTACCTACACTACCTTTGCCGAGTATTGCCCCTGTATTATTGTCTCCGTAGGTCACAAATCCCTTTTTCTTTGCCACGAAGTCAACGAAAAGAGAAATGTCTCCTGTCATGTGTCTTGAGCATCCACTATCAAGAACCCATATTCTTTCCGTGGTCTCAAGACGTTGTACCTACACAATCAATAAAGGGAAACAGGTACCTAATTCTTATTGGGTCCTTGGTTGTGAGCGAAAATAGGATTGCATTTGGTGAACTGGATCACACCCTGGTTCATAAAACTTTATGTACGGTTCTTTAGTTCACTACCCTGACCTGGTTCCATTTGGCAAATGCCACAATCACTGTGCATATCTTACAAGAAAGCATGGTCTTGTAGTCTCTTCATAATGATTGACATTAGGGTCTTGACCCTGGAAAACTCTTTGATTACTTCTATACATTCCACCTTGTCAATTGCATTAACCTTTGGCACATCGTGTCCAGGTAAAGGATTTGTCTTTACGTTCGTTTGTTCTTCAGTAAAGGTCAGTAACTTTTGATCAAGAAGTTCCTGAACTTTAGTTTTGAAAAAAAAAGGCAATCTTTTATAAAATTCCCTATATATCCTACATGGTAGGCGCATGAGGCATTGGGGTTATGCTTTGGATGATAGAGAAAGGAAGCAAGTTATATCCATTTAGGAACAACTGCCCCAACATGAACAAGATAAGGTAGCAAGTGGGCATAAGACACTGGAATTTTATCAAAGAGAGGACGTCTCCTCTCCTGACAGTTGTTCCATTGCCTATTCTGACCTTGCCCCTGGTTTTGATTATTCTGAGAATCCTTCTATGGCCTTGATTCATTCCTCAAGTAAATGGTAATCACCGGAAGGCTTGTTCATATTATCATAAGGGAAATTCTGATTAGCGTAATGAATACCTCTTGAGGAGCATACTGAGGACCAGGATTAGAAAACATTACACCAGGATTGGCAAACTGTCCCCCAAGATTAGAAAACTGAGAATACTGCGCCCCAAAATTAGCATATTATGCCCCAAGATTAACATACTGAGCACTGGCTTAGCACATTGTGCCTAAAAGTAGGCATTCCTTGGACCAGTACTAGCATATGGTGCCCCAGGATGAGTAGGTGGCACTCCAGGATGAGTGGGCTGAACACCTAGGTGAGGATATTGCGTACCAGGTTGGATATGCTATCGAGGAATCTGGAAGTTGATAGGAAGACCCCTATACTCACTAATAAATAACTCTCATTTTCCCCTTTTAGCAGTTTCATTGCCTTTCTTTTTAGCTCTTTTATCATTCGAAGAAAGTAAATAAACATGAGCTAACATCCAATCGCAAATTAAACTAAGAGGTCCCCGTTAAGCACAACGGAAGTGAAGGGTGTTAATACCTTCCCCTTGCGTAATCGACTCTTGAACCCGAATATGGTTGCGACGACCAGTATTCTGTTTTTAAAGGTTTTATCGATATTTTCCTATTCCTTCATTGGGATGAACAAAGTTCGGTGGCGACTCTGTTCGAACTAAATTTTTTTCTACGTCCATCGCGAAGAATCGTATTTTTTGAGGTATGACAGGTGGCGACTCTGTTGGAGACCATTTCTCCAAGCAAGAGAGAGTCAAACATAACTTAGTTCGATTTGTGATGAACGTTATCTTCGCTTATTTGTTTTCTTCTTGTTTGTTTTTGTTTGTTTGATTGCTTATTATCTATTTACTTTCTTATCTTTATTGTTTATGAAATTATTATTTCTTGTGACACTGTTGGGGGTCTCTGATTATTGGTTCTTTGTGAGATAGGCTCTCTACCCGAGTCTAAGAAAAACATAGGATTAGGATGGTGGTTTTTTTAGTTTAGGCCCACAAGGAGCCTTCCTCATTGGGACAATACGAAGACCCCTCTTAGAGTAAATTCTCTTGAGGATGTTGTTGTCTGATGAGCCTTCGTCAAGGCGATAATGTTTTCAAGTTGGATCGGTGACTCTAAGGACCTTTTAACCCGTTCCATCCTCGGTGATTATGTAGTGTTAACCTATGAGCATTTGGACTCGTTAGGTTAATACGAAAGCCCCAATCAGATGAGATCCCTTGAACGTATTACTCTCTTACAGTAATATTTCCAACCTCGATCTATGACTCTGAGAATCATTTTTAGAACCTTGGAATCGATAGTTGTGTAGTATTACCCACATGGAGCCTTCCTCGTTGGGATAATACGAAGACCTCACCTAGAAGAGATCATCTTAAGGGTATTACTGCTTGACGAGCCTTCGTCACGGAAGTGACGTTTTCAAGAATGATCCATGACTCTGGAAACCTACTAACTGTAGAGCCTACCCATGGGGTTTCCTTTGATCATAGATACCAGTTATTTACCCGTTGTTCTATCCGACCTGAGAACATGACAAACTTGTGATCCTAAGCATTGCATTGCATTTCCTTGCATATCAAAAATTGAAAAAATATCATGCATCCGCATCTCATCAGCATGCATGCATACCATTTTCAAAAATACAAAATAAACTCATTCCATCCTTTGTTAATGACCATCCAGTTGATTTCTCGATACTCATACTGAAACTGTGGTAACTATAAAGCATTTGAAGCGAGTTCAAGAAGAGATAAGAGGAACATAGAGAACTTGAAAGGCTGGTTAGACAAACCAAGTTGGAAGTTATGGTAGCTATGTCAGAGAATAACCTTCAGCGTGTTGAGGTGGAGAGTGTTGATCCCTCATCAGGTTTCACTATGACGACCAACCCATTGTACGGTGTTCTGCCTGATGATGATCTTCCACAAGTGAATATTCATACTCAATCCTAGATGATGCCATTGACTGATCCTGTGAAAGAAAGGCTTCGTGCCCTCAAGGAGAAAGCTCGAGCTATGGAAATGCATGATGCGCCTGGGCTCGATGCTGCTGATATGTGCCTAGTGCTAGACTTGGTGATCCCTCAAAAATTCAAAGTACCCAACTTTGAGAAGTACAGTGGTCTTAGTTTCCCAAAGCGTCATTTGGTGATGTTCTGCCGAAAGATGACCTCATATACCCACGACGATAAGTTGATGATTCATTGTTTTCATGACAGCTTGAGTGGAACATCTTTGAGTTGGTACTTGGATTTAGAAAGAAGTTGTATCCAGTCATGGAGGAACCTAGCCAACGCCTTTTTAAAGCAGTACAAGTTTAACTTGGGCATGGCTCCAGACCGAAGGCAACTGCAAAGCTTATCTTAGAAAGACAATGAATCCTTTAGAGGTGGAGAGAATTGGCAGCCTAGGTGTAACCACCACTCTTAGAGAAGGAATTGTTTGATTTGTTCATGGATACCTTGCAGAGCCCATACTTCGAAAGGTTGGTAGGTAGTGCGTTATCAGACTTTGCCCACCTAATGACAATCGGAGAACACATCGAGGATGGCATAAAAAATGGAAGAATCCAAGACTCCTCGAGTATCCAAGCTAGTGAGACTGAATTCCTCAGTAATTTCCAAGAGAAAGAAGAGGAGGAATCTGATGCAATCATGGCAGATGTTGAGTATTCTCATGGTGCACCAACAAGACCTTTTGGCTCATCATCTTCTCAGAGGTCATCATTTTTAGCGTCACGATATCCTTATGGGCAACCAACAATGCCTAAAGCACTATACGAGAAACCTTGGACCGTTCCTCATTTAAATCAGTAAGCTTATGGCCGACGATATCAAAATTAGCGTCAGAATCACCATAGGCCTCGCAATAATGGAGAAAGAAGGAATGCTCATCTTGATCCAATTCCTATGTTATACAGTCAGCTTGTGTTGTATCTGGTTCAAAACTCACTAGTATAGTCCAAGTCTCTCAAGCCGTTTCCAGAACCATACCCGCCTGGGTACGATCCTGATGTGCAGTGTGGATATCATGCTGGATCAATGGGGCATTCAACTGAAGACTGCAAAGCTTTCCAAGCCAAAGTACAGTAGTTGATTGATAAAAAGTGCACGTCAATTTCTCGCCCGAATGAGTTCGAAGACTTCAAGGGGCATCTCCTCAAGCCAGTGGTTCAGACAAGAAGACATCCTCAAATATTGGCAATCCTTGGGCGTTTTTATCATTGCATATGTAGTTTCTTTCCTGTTAATTGCTACTTGTTTTTAAACATTGTTGTTTTGAATGGTAATATTAATGATGTGATCATGCATTTTGTGAATTAATCATGTCACATTCGCTCAATTTTCTTCACCTATATAAAAAAAAATCCATCCATATACCTCTTGTCCACTTTCTTTACCAAACGGTTGTTTTAGAAAAGATTGAAGGGATGATGATGAACACTGAATACCTGTAATTGTTGAACGTATGCTTTCAGATAAAATCTTGTTTATAATGTACAAGCATTGTTTCAAATCCCCAAACACTGGAGAGATAAGGAGTTAGTCCCTAGTTAACCACTTCGAGCCTAGAAGTAGGAGTTTCCTTCAGATTTCTAAACCCTTACGCTGAGCCTGGGGCATGGGTATTATTTAGTTAATCTGACTACACATTCGAATTACAAGATGAAACCTCCCGTCTGAGAATCAACCACATGATATTCTTCGCACACATCCTGACCTGTTGAAGGAACTATGTAAAATACAAAAGTTACGGCGGTTGTTCTTCAATGACCAATGACTTGGCAACCACAAGCCTTTCAAAAAGAAGAGAAATAGTCCGCTAAGTCGAACACCTAAATAGGCTACTTAGGCCAAAATTAAGACAATCCCGGTGGACCAAGAGCTTCAAAAGCAGTCCAGGGAAAAATTAGGGATCAAAATAAAAATCAAGCAAAGCAAAACAAGATTCAGTGACCACCATATCAAAAAAAAGTAAAAGGTCACTGACATCCATGACAAAAACAAAATAAGGTGACTGCCATTTTAAGCAAGTATTGAATCATCATCTTCACCTTTACACCGTCGAGCTCTCTTAGAAGACGAATGTGTGTCAAATTTATCTGAACATATGACTCGAGGACATCACAAAGAAAGGGGTGGGTTAAAACAAACTTTGAGCCTTATATCCTTTGTTTTAAATAACCATGAACTAGGCCATATTACAACCCTTAAAAGACCTAATTGAGGCAGGGTTTATTCTAAAATCATACTACAGCAAGGTTGCATAAAACTGACTCCTAGAGATTTACTAATCTTCTTATCATTGTATCTTTCACACATTAGCTAAATCAGCACTGCATTTGGGCTAATGGTCCACTCACCACACACTATCACATCATTCCAATAATGATTTTTCAAAACCTGCATGAGCATTGCATTAAAATTACCATTTTTGAATGAACAATTTTAATTGCAAGTCAGTACTTGACATCAAGTAAATTCCAACTAAGAGCAATAAAAAAGGACTTGATCATTCAGCAAAGTTGACCAGAATCAATAATACCTTAAAGTCATATGGATCAGGGACATTGGCATCTAATGATTATGCGTATCCAAGGAATCAGTCAGTCTAAAGGAAGTCTCCAAGCATCAGTTGATTGAGGGGAAAATCATTCAAGAATTGGTTGATCAGAAGTGAATCATCTCAAGACTCTACCAACCAAGGGCATGCCACCCAGAGGTTCTTTTTATTAAGGGTTAATCCCTCCAATACTCAATCAACACAAGTTAAGTCGCCCTATAATCATATTATAAGAAGTGGAGGCATCGATAACCAGATACCTAACCTTTATTTCCTTAGCTTGATCTTATTCTCCAAAGGTGGTTCTCAAGGTGATATATCCCTTTACTTGTACCTGTTTTCCTGAGAGTCTAACCAGTGATCCTCTTAAGAGCTTTGGATATTCTGAGTTAAGGCAAATCCTTTCAAATGACTCTCATTACAATATATTTGTAGAACTTCCTTGGTTGACGAGAACTCTTTTAATCTCCCTGTCTTTGCATTTGATGGCAATGAGCATGAGAGGGTGAATTCCAGCTGTATCTTTCTCCGAGAAGGCAATCATAGCTTCCAGACCTTGGAGCTCGCCTTCGATCTTAACCTCTGGGAGGTTTTCTACACTCAAGATCTGGCGAGCATACCTTTTTATGGCATAGCTGCTTTCTCTGCCCCCGACAAATCCTCCTACTATAGTGTTAAGCGTGTGATGCATGACTTTGTTGTCCCCACCCTAATGTGACTCTTTGGATTTGTCGGCCTTGGGAATCCCATTATCGTCTCACCCGTGCAAGCTATATTTATCTGACGAACGGGAGGAGTCGCCCTTCACATATTTCTTAAGTTGCCCATCCTGTATTAGCCTATCAATTTTCTTCTTGAGTTGATAGCAGTTTTCAGTGTGATGTTCCTTTACCTTGTGGAACTTGCATCGTCTTCCTGGTTAAGAACCCATCACATCCGCCTTAGGGGAAGGCGTTGTAGGGATATTGTGCAAGTGGAGTACCACATGCCAAACTTGCTCTTGGCGAATGTTCAAAGGTTTGAAGTTCTCTGTCACCTTACCTACCCTTTTGAATGTTGATTTGTCCTTTATGGGTGAGGTATAATTGCTCTTTCTCTAGTGGTGTGAGCTCCCAACATTGGGAATGCGCTCCTTGACGTCACATTCATTCTTTTTGGCGTTGTTTTCTTTTCCCTTTATGTAACACTCCACTATGGTGACCACTTCTGCCAACGACAACGCTGGCTTCTAGGCGAGAGACTCATTGAAGTGTTTAGCCTTAAGTCCATTTTAGAATGCCCCCGTAAACATTTATTGGTTTGGTGGGATAACTCGAATGGTGGCCTCATTGCAGCGGGCGAGATAATCCCTTAGTGATTCTGATGGACCATGGCGTATATTAAACAGGCTAGTAGTGAACATCTTCCTATGGTGGCTGGTGGAAAACTGGTGCACCAGTTTCCTTACAAGTTCTTGGTAGGTGTTCATGAAAGCACATGGTAAATCCATACACCACTGTGGACGAAGACCTTGAATGTGCCAGATAGCGGCTTGCATTTCAGAGAGTCGGGAGTTCCAATGATGGCCATTTGTGTATTGATAGAGGCAACAAGCTCATATGGATAGTTGCACCCATCGAACTTGACTAAGGAAGAAGGTTTAAATCCCTCTAGGACATGCACCCCCTATTTCTCGTCGGAGAGTGGTTAGGGGTCCAACAATTCCATCTCCTCCGGAGGGTTGGAATCTTGTTGGCGTTGTAAGATGTTGTGGGCGTTGTCTTCAAACGTCTGGTTATGACGGCATAATTTGTCTATGGTGGCATGCATCTCCGCTAGAGCGTTGCATCACCGGTATCGTTGGTGCCTTCTGGCGTAAATGATGGAGCTTTCATATTAACTATAGCTGAAGGTGGCTAATTATAGGAGTGAAGGGTACCATCGAGAGGTAACGGTGAAGAAAAAAGTGTGGCCTAGGTTAGTTTTACCGGAATCCCATGGTTGGCGCCACAATAATGGTAAAAAAATACAGGTGTGCATGTTCCTCTTGCAAGAGAAGGGAGACTTAAAAGCCTTAGTATGTTTATAATATGATATTGTGATTAGGTCTTGCCTACGATGGCGAGAAGCCCTGTACGGTGGTATTTTGAGGTAATTTAGGATACTTACTCATGTGTGGCGAAAGGCTCTAATGATGACCGGTGATGCTTGGTAGTAAGCGTATAATTAGAAGCAGTTATGTGTTAAGATTGTAGTGAGAGTTGTGCTCTTTAGGGTGTAGAGAATGTGTATTACTTAGGTTATGTCCATTATGCCTTTGAGGGGAGACGTATTTGTGAGTCTGCTATCCTCTTAAGAAATGTTTTGACTGATGTCAAAACTAAGACACTTAGTATTTGTCTACATTGGATCTTATTCTCTATGTATAGATGTGCATTTTCATATTAGGACACTTAAAATCAGGTTAGATAGGTTTTTACAAGTCAAAATTATGATTTCGCATGAAAAACAAGGTTATAGGTTGACACATCCATGTTATGGGTCAATACATACTGAAGGCCTTTTGAAATAAAAACAATTTTCTTTAATGTATCGGTACATAAAGATCTGTGGGTCGATACATAAATCGCGTGGGTCGACTCATACAAGGTTGAGGTTGACTCCAACTGAAGCTTTGGCAAGCCAAATGGCTCCGCCTTGTTGGGGTCGACTCCTAGACATTATGTATCGACACAAAGAAGCTGATATACTTCTATAGGCTGACTCATACTTATTTGGGATCAATACGTTCTTTTTTTTTTCCAAACTTGTAATTTTACTAAAAATCTATTTTTTGTTATTTTCCTTCTTACACACACACACACACACACTTTTATATATATATATATATATATATATATATATATATATATATATATATATATATATATATATATATATATATATACACACACACACACACACACACACACACACACACACACACACACATTCATGCATCTTTTCAAGAAACCAAGAACATACAAAGAATTTTCTCATCATCTTCAACTTTTTTCTATGCATACCACAACAATTACACATAATCATTTTTGTTGTGTGTCATCTAGATCAAGATTGAAAAGGTCCAATTTAGGATTGTTGTAATCGAATTGGGTTGAGAATTCTTTGGGGGTTTTCCCTCCAAGATCAAGTGTGATTTGGAGGTTTTTACACAAGATTTCGCAACGACGATTCATCCGAGTGAAAGCTTTGAAGAATTAGGTTTTGTCAAAGGAATAGCGATAACCAGAGGATCGAGTTGGAAATCTTGGGTCACTTGATCTTGCTTAAGATCAAGGGAAGAGAAGAAGATAATATCAACATCAAACTTAGGGTTTATGGGTTTGGATTTCTACTTTTTCTCTTGTATACAACATTTGCAAAGGTAATTGAATATCTCAATTCCATTTGGAATTAGGGGCAGACGTACCCACAGTGATGACAATTGGGAAATTGACTAAACAAATCCTTGTCTTCTCTTTCTATCTCTCACTCTCTCACTCACTCAATCATTCTATTTATAATTTGTTAATTCAAATTTCTGTGTAGTCTACAATATTGATAGTTTTGTTTGTGTTGAAACTTTGCAAACTATATTTTAGTAAGATAATTACAATCTAAATAGTTGCAATTGATGTTTCATATCATCAACACAATAGAAAATCAGCTTGGTGATTAGTGCACACCAAGTGTTTGACAAATTGTCTGAGTTAATTTTTGTTTTCTTTATTTCATTGGAAATTGATTATTATAGTGTGATAAATTATTCAATCATTATTTTAGAAAACATATTGATTTGTTTCTCATCATTGCAATACGTTCTGTTACGGTTTAATATGCATATATGATTCTTTCGATAATGGTTAAGGACAACGAGCGTCGATCCAGAATTACTTTCGCTTGTCATAGTAGATATTTTTTTTAAATGATTTTTAATCGAAGAAAATTTTATTTGCGATCTATTCAACCCTTCCTTCTAGATCGTTGCCCTCGTCTAACAGTATTTATAGAGGTACTTAGGACCTAGGGTTTGAGTCACCGTTAATGGTGTCAACCACTTTATCCCCTTCAGGGAAAATTATTGACAACCTTTATTTCAGGAGTTAGTGAAGACTCTTTCTTTCTTGACTTACAATTTTTGGTCAAAGACACTCTGATTTAGGACTTTTGCAAATATAACATTGCATCGTTTAAACTCATATGTACCACTATTACTGACTCCGACTCTGAGTTGGTGGAGTTACCAATTCATCAAAAATCAATGTAATATCAAATTTAGAAAACAAAAATGGATTTGAGTGTTTTTCTTCTTAACCATTCTTCCCAATGTTTGATGTTATGTTTAATTTTATAAAAAATATACAACAAGATGATACCAAATACTTATACATAATTTTTAAACTGGTGGGTGTCTAAGATAAAACATAACTGAAAGATGAAAATAGAATTATCTGGTGTCATATATTCCATCTATTTTAAAATAATAATTGTTTTAATAAATCAAATTTATTTTAAAATAAATGTCATTGTCGCTTTTCACTCTATAAATAATTAATATTTTTTAGTTATATTCATAGTTATTATTTTATACACTACTAACCATATATTTATAAAATTAATTTTATTAAATTTTAATATATTATTATATATTTTAATTTGTGCACAAAAATTTTAAATGATCATCGAACGGATAGAATACTATATATTGTCTTTCACTTACTCTTCAATGAGGTTAATCTTCATGCTTACGTCGGGAGTGATGATATCAAAGCATACAATTGAATTATTTAACCGCATAGTTGAAGCCTTTTATATTTTATTTAAAAAAAAAAAAGCTACTTTCACATGCTTTTACACGTTTTCTAAATCTTACAAAACAAATATATTTTACAAAAGCTTTTAATATGCAAATGAATTAAATAAATAGTTTGAATTATTGAAGACCAAAATTTTCATTTATGAGAAAAATATCTCTAGTGTTTGGTTTAATCCCATGTGAGCCGGTTGTGAGCTCTTAGTGCCAGCTTCAGCATGTCGCCTCTTCTCAATCCTTGTCTCCCCGGTTACTGTTAGTATTTAGGCATATGATTTTTTTCTGGTTAAATATTTAGGTCTATGATTGACAAAATGAAGAAAATATCCTATTTTATTTTTCAAACACCATAAAACTAAATTTGCCCTTCATTAATTTTTCTTCTTCTTCTTTTACTTGTGATAGTTGATAGTTCCAGATAAGAGAAGAACGTGATACTCGTGTACTTTTTAATACTTTATTGTAGGGGTGATCGTATTCGAACCAAATCAAAAGTAAAATCGCAAATCGAACAAATCCAAATCGAAAACCGTAAAAAACCGCATTTGATTTGAATGATTTTGGATGATATTTTTAATGAACCGCACGGTTCGGTTCGGTTTGCGGTTTTTGTTCCACACAACTAAACCGATCCGAACCGAACCGCATATTAACTTTAACTTTCTAATTTCTAATATTATATTTCCATATTAATAATTAAAGTACCATTTTTCATATTAATATTTCCAATTTATAATATTATATTAAAATTAAAGTACTATTTTTCAAATGGGATAGAATTTGGTTTCTCATTTACTTTTGTATTGTGTTTGGCTAAACATTGTTTTGTATGATTGTTCTGTTTAAGAAATTATATGATTAGTTTCTTAGTTTTATAATTTCATAATCAAGAAGTCTATAAACCGCAACCACCGAACCGATTTTAACCGTATTGGTTTGGTTTGGTTTGGATGAATTTTTAAAAATCAACCGAACCAAACCAAACCGCATGCATTTTTATCTCGCGGTTAAGATGATTTTTATGCTCAAAACCGAACCAAATCGCACCGCGAACACCCCTACTTTATTGTTACTACTCATCTCTAAAAATTAAATGTAACTTAAAATTAAATGTAAATCATAATTAATTAAAAATTAAAATAAATAGTAATTTAATTTATTGGTGATTGATATTGATATTAATAAGAAAAATTACTATTCAATCTTTCGCAATTAAAATTAAAAAGAGACGAAAATCATTGGATATTAAAACTAATTATCGAATCGGATTATTCGATAAATGAATCAGATATGATGGTTAAAATAAATAAATAAAAAATCATAGCATAGCTTGATTGCATCCAATGTCCATTGAGGACCCACGTCGGCACAGACAAAACACGATGAAAACTACTACTCCCTAATAGATATATCTCTGTTTTAATACTTTTGTTTTCAGCGAACCCATTTACTTGGCCAATATACACCCACGTGTCATGTTTTCATTTGTTATTACCTAGATTTCCTCTCTATGTCCAGTCACTTGACTATAGATATTAGAAAAACAGCACCCAAAGAAATCATACTACTCACCCAACTTCATACATTATTCATTCAAACTTCCCTATTCTTCCTTTCTTCAAATAAGCACTTACTATCATAAGCGCGTTTATAACTTAACTTATAACAAAACAACTTTTATTGTTTTGTTATTGTGTGAGGAGCATGGGTATTGAAAGAGTAGGAGGAGGGCTCAAGAGTTTTCGAAGCGGATGGAGTGTGCCACCTAAGCTTTGTGATTCTTGCAAGCTTTCTTCTGCCGCGCTTTTTTGCCATTCTGATTCCGCGTTTCTGTGTATCAACTGTGATTCCAGTATTCATTCTGGTAACAAGCTTTCCACGCGCCATGAGCGCGTGTGGATGTGCGAAGTTTGCGAACAAGCACCAGCCTCCGTCACGTGTAAAGCTGACGCCGCTGCTCTCTGTGTCACGTGCGATTCTGACATCCACTCAGCGAATCCACTCGCCCGCCGCCACGAGCGTGTTCCCGTCGAGCCTTTCTTCGACTCTGCCGAATCCGTCGTGAAGTCTTCCGCCGCTGCCGCTTCCTTCAATTTCGTCGTACCTACCGACGACAGTTACAGCCACGACGACACCGAAGCATCTGCGTGGCTGATTCCAAATCCGAATCCGAATTTCGGATCTAAATTTACCGAAACTCCAGATATCAAAACCAGAGAGATGTTCTTCTCCGATATGGATCCGTTTCTAGATTTCGATTACTCGAACAACTACCAGAACAATAATTGCAACGCGATAAATGATAGCGTAGTTCCGGTTCAAACCAAAACAACTCCGGCACCGATGATGAATCATCATAACTCAGAAGCTTGCTTCGACATCGATTTTTGCAGATCGAAGCTATCCTCGTTTAACTATCCATCACAGTCTATTAGCCAAAGCGTAAGTTCCAATTAATCACTTAATTAACTTAATTAACCGCGTTAAGAAATTTATTAATAATTATTTCATTTGATATATGCAGGTTTCATCTTCTTCGCTTGACGTCGGAGTGGTGCCAGACGGGAACGTGGTATCGGAGTTTTCATACACTTTCGGTTCGGAATCAATGGTGTCCGGTGGTGTGAGTAGCAACAACCAAGGGGTGCAAGGAGCAACTCAGTTATGTGGAATAGATCGTGAAGCGAGGGTTCTGAGATACAGAGAGAAGAGGAAGAACCGTAAATTTGAAAAAACAATTCGTTACGCTTCGCGAAAAGCTTATGCAGAAACTCGGCCTAGAATCAAAGGCCGGTTCGCGAAACGAACCGAAATTGACTCGGATGTAGACCGTCTCTATAATAACCCTGCAGATCCTCTCACCGTCCCTGCATCACTTTTAATTGACACTCCCTACGGCGTCGTCCCAACGTTTTAGTAAACAACAAACATCTGACTTTCTTGCACAGTTATCATCTGAACTGGTACAACGCAATTGAAATCAGAAACGATTTGATGGGAGCAGTTGATTATTATTATGATGCATGTGATGTATGAATTTGTCTGGAGTAAAGAAAAACGAGTTATTACTTTTTTAGTTGAATTGAAAAGAAGGAAAGAGTTTAGGGGAGTTTTGGGTGATAGTATTAATCTGGAGTAGAAGTAGAATGTGTACTGTAAACTCAATTTCACTGTTTAATGTTCTATTTTGAGTAAAAAAGAAGTGTCTTTTTCTAAAGGGATCACGGATCTCTTTCCTCGTTTTTATTGGATGGGGTGGCACTCCCCAACTGTGTATGTGTATCCGTGTTTTCTTTTTCTGAATGATTAATATATTAACTTCTAGTCAACTTCTTTTTTAAGCGTTTATTATTATATATTTTGGAGGTCATTTGAGACGCGTACACTTAAAAAAATAATATATTTATATATTATTTAATATGTCAGGACAATTTTAACTTTTTCCTCTCTTCATGGATCATGAAATCTTTTAGGAAGATAAAAGAGAAATTTCATATATAGTAATGCAACCATTCTACTATAAGGTTAAGGAGGTTGAGCTAACATTGTTAATAATTTATAAGATTTCAGTTAAACCATAGTCACTAACTCAAACTAAATTAAACTAATTTCATCATATATAGTTCAACTAATTTTTATGGTTTATTTTTTATTTAGATTTAATTATATTTTGATCTCATATGTTACTTCATTCGTCCAATTAATTACTCTATTTTAAATTAAAATAATTCTGAATATCTTTCATATTTTTGTACTAAAATTTAATGATGTCTCTATTTTTAAGTAACATGTCTCTACTCTCTAGTGAAATATAAAAAGTTATCATAGAAGAATTTTTGTAAAATTTTATGAATAAAAATATAAGTTATATGTCATTAAAAAATATTTTTATTGCACAAAATGATAGATGAGGATTATAAAACATTCATAAATTTTAGAGATAAAATATATAACTTACTCATAATTAAAAAGATAAATATATCATTAATTTTAGTGCAAAAAATTGAATTGTAAAAAAAATGTTTGAATTTAAAATGGAGAAACTAATTTAAATATATGTAAAAGGGATGAGCAAAACTATAATTAAAACTTTTACTTATTAATTATATAACTCAACTTTTTATTGAACCAGTTAAATCAATTAAAGTGCAATGTGAAACCATGAGTTTGGCTTAGGGTATTTTAGGGAGAGAAAGGCATTACTCTCTATCTCTCTCCAATATTCTTCTCTTTCATCCTAATTATTATATTTATTTTATTTATTTTTCATTTAAAATACAAAAGTTACCATACATTTCTCACACAAAAGTCATTCAATCTTAATCAATGTTTTAAAAAATAACCGAATCGACCGGTTCAACTAGTTGGACCGAAAATCAGAGATGAATTCGACTGAATCAACCTTTTAAAACCGCTATTGGGTCAAAAAAAGAGTAAAATCAGAAAAACTGGATTGAACCGTCCAAAATTATTCGAACCAAAGAATCGGAATCGCTTTTGTAAAACTGTCTGATTAAAAAAAATCATCAAATTTGCTATTTTTTAATTTTTTTAAAAATGATTAATATGTCAATATCAAAACTTAACATACATTTCTCAATCACAAAAAAGAATTATGTGCTTTTTTTACAATCTTACAAACTTCTAAGTTTTATCATTCTATTATAGTTTTTCTTTCAACCACACTCCATCATTATCACGTCGTCTTTTTGAAACATATTCATGTTGTCCAACTTAATATTAATTATCCTTTAAGTTAATATTGTTTGTTATTTTCAATTATAACTTGTTTGTCGTAGTTCAACTTGAATTCACTTTTTATTGTTTAGTTAAGTATATTGTATTGTTTATTTTTGGCATAATTAGTCCCCAAGTCCCGTAAGTTAATTATGAGTTGTGATTCAGTCCCTCAATAAAAAATGTTTTAGATTGGTCCTGTAATATTACTTCTGTTAGCATATTAAATCCCTGTCGTTTGTTCTGATTTAAAACGTTAGTAACTGCCAACGTGGCATGCCAAGTGGGTGGTGACTCATCAAAAGAATGAATAAATGATGATTTAAAGGGTTGAATATTGACAAACATTTTGTAATTTTCTAGAAAATTGCTTTTCCGTATATTCACTCATTCACTGTGTTGGTGTGATTGGTTGCTTTCCTAATCTCTTCGTTCTAGTTGTCTGGTTGCTTTTCTTTGTCTCTTCGTTTTAGTTTCCTAATCTCTTTGTTCTTTCCTAATCTCTTTGTTCTTTCCTAATCTCTTCATAGGTGTACATGCCAAATATATTTGAAGCCGAGTTGGGTAGTCGGCCAAGATTAAGTATGAACTAGACTACGATACCAAGAAGGGTCGAGCAATTCAGAGAGCTAGGTAATTATCTTCTATAACCCGGACCGATCACATAACTCGACTCCCATCAGCTAAGCTCCTACGAAGTCGAGTACAGACCCCATCAACCTAGTACTTATGCCGTACATGAGCTAAATTGGCATACCAACAGTTGTAATGGTGGCGGCGCATCAATGCGGACGTTACTAGAGCTTCAAAGCCTACATTCATGAAGGGGATTTACTGCAATGATGACCATGTAACGTCAGAAGGCCAAGAAACTTCTCTTAAAGGCATATCTTAATGGAAGACTATAAAAGGGGCTCCCCCATGAGGGTTAAGAAAGACACAATCATCTTGAGACAATACACAACACAAGTATAGCTCTTAAATCCCCAAATATCCATCACAATATAAACAACATAGCTCTTCTTGTCCAGGACAAGGGGAATTAGCACTTTTGGGGTATCTAACCATTTTTGGCTAGAACATTTGGCACCCACCATGGGGCCTAGGTAAAACTCTCTCAGGCCACACCTTACACTAACAACATGTCCTCTGAAGGAGATCCTCCAGACATGGCTCAACTGCTAGCCATGATGGAGGCTATGCGTCAACAGAATGAGACGCTGCAAGACAGTATACAAGTTCTGCAACAACAAAGTCTGATTGACGGCGACCGTGAGGAGGAGGTTCTCGAGCCACAACCTCTTTCTCAAGAGATATGGGACGGCCACGTCCCATAAAACTTTAAAGCATCATCACTAACCTCTTATGATGGGAAGACGGATCCTCAGGAACATGTTATTGCCATTAACAATCAGATGGCCATAGTTGCCCCTTCGGATTCACTGAAGTGCAAGCTCATGGTCGGTACCTTTAAGGATGTAGCTCTAAGATGGTACATGAGCATTCCTCGTTTCTCCATCGTAAGCTACCAATACTTGACTAAGAAGTTAGTACAACACTTCTCGACAAGCAAGCGCCGGAAGGTGTCCACGACCACATTGTTCAGTGTTTGACAGAAACAGTCAGAATCACTACATGAGTACCTGGCTTGATTCAATGAGGAAACCCTCAAAGTATCTCATCCAAACCAGGAACTATTTGCGGGAGCTTTTCAACATGGACTATGAGCCGAATAGTTTAATGAGTCGTTAGCCCAGAAGCCGGCTATCAGCATGAACGAGATCACTACTCGGGCTGAGTATTACATCAAAGGAGAAGAAAGTAACCAAGAGAAAAGAGCCCGGGACAGCATTAAAAAGACAAAGAGCAAGGAAGAGGCGTCGAACAGGAGAAATAAGCATCCTCGGGTAGCTATGCGAGAGCGACATGCTCCCAGACCATATAGACAGTCATATGAGCCGGACAGAGACCTCACCCCATTGAATGCAAGCAGGGGAGATATCCTTAAAAAAGTCGGCCATATGAACCTATTATCGGAGCCTCATCGTCCCAAAAGAGACAACGCTATCATGGGAAGGCAACCTGAGCCTTGGTGTAATTACCACCGTATTCGAGGACATCACGCCGAGGACTATCAACAACTGAAAAAATAAATTGAAGCTCTAATCCAGAGAGGTTATCTCTTGGCATATGTGAAGGATTCTCGACCACAAAATAACAAGAGAAGTCCCCGCCGAGACAACCCGGGACCAGAAAAGTCAGCCCGAAAAAAGAGTTCAGATGCCGAAGAGGGTCACGAGGTAGAGACAGCTCGCACACGCTAAACACCATCGCTGTAGGGTTTGCTGGTGGTGGAGAAATAAGTTTGGCTAGAAAGAGATATGTTAGGACAGTCATGCATATCGACCAGAAATCTCCAGAGAAACCGGAAGGCAACTTAGATGATGTAACATTCTCAAAATAAAACGCCATAAGAGTCCTAGCTCATGAAAATGATCCCATGGTTATTAAAGTACAAATAAGAGATTGGAGCGTGAAAAGGGTATTGATAGACCCCGAAAGCTCAACCGACGTACTGTATTGGGATGCTTTCAGAGGAATGAGGCTCGATACGACCGGGTTATTACCATTCAAAGGCAGTCTTGTAGGATTCTCGGGAGAATAGGTGCAGGTGCTCGGGTACCTAGCGTTGCCGACCACCTTTGGCAACACGGTTAATGCGAAGACCGTCCGAGTGAGGTACCTGATAGTCAACGCTGCTTCACCCTATAACATTATTATAGGCCGACCATCATTCAATGCCTTGGAAGCTTCGCTTTCAACTCTGTATTTGACCATGAAATTCCCACTCGGAGATGGCCATCATTCAAAGTGTTATAAGAATAGCCTAAAGTTGAAAAGAAAGGAACCCGCAGGAGAAGCAGACCCAAGAATACCCTCAAAGTTCACTTGGTCGACATAGACCTACGTGATGATTCAGTTGAAGACAACATAATACCTAACGAAGAAACAAAGCAAGTCCAGATTGGGCACCTACCGTCCCATGTTACACACATCAGAGTCAACTTGTCCCCCGAAGAGGAGAAAGAGATCGTTCAGACACTAAAAGACAATGTAGATCTTTTCGCCTGGAAACCTTCATACATGCCAGGGATAAATCCCAATTTCATGTTCCATCACTTAGCAATCGATCCAGATATCAAGCCAGTTTCCCAAAGGAAAAAAAAGAATGGTGATGAAAAGAGGAAAGCAATTGTAGAGGAAGTCGAGAAGCTATTACACGTTGGGTTCATCAAGGAGATCAAGTATCCAACCTGGTTATCCAACATGGTGATGGTAAAGAAGAAATTCGGAAAATGGCGAATGTGTGTGGACTTCACGAATCTCAACAAGGCGTTTCCTAAAGATCCGTATCCATTGCCAAACATTGATCGGCTGATAGATGCTACGTCTGTGTTTCGTTTGCTTAGCTTTATGGATGCATACTCCAAATACAATTAGATCCCGATGAATCCAATAGACGCACCAAAAACCTCCTTCATGACACATCAGAGCAATAGTTATTATTTCCCGTCCTTAATCAGCTCAACAGGATAAAAAATGAATCGAATTGTAGTACCAAAGCGATAGTGATTCGAAACCACAAAAATCGCGCTACACAACTGTCAGCTAATCTGGGGCAATTTAATTGAAGAATCCCCAAGCAGTTCTTCATCCTTCCTATAAGGATCATCACTTGATACATTTTACTAGTGTGGTAGAGATGTGTTTAGTAGAAGCATCTTTAGTCCCCAAGCATAATGGCAGTGATCTCCATGTTAAAGAATTAGTCTTCCAGTCTCGTCTTCTCCCCAAAAGAGTCGAGCCATGTCGTCGACATTGCATTTGCATTTTATCATATGTCATAGCAAAATCCACATACATATGCATAACAAGAGTGTTTCATCCTTATTTTCTCTCATTTACATTCTCCATAGCTCGTGTTGCTATCAACGTCTTACCTTGTGCTCAAAGTCTAACTTACTTGGCACCTACCAAATAGATATTGTCGTGTCTATCTAACATTCTTCCAGATATGTCCTTTCTTATCCGATTATTTTTTCGGACATGTTTGTTCCTCTCTTTTGCGTCCAATGCCATCTTGGATGTCGAATATGTTTATCTCTCTGATGTTTTTCCAGATTGAGTATTTTGTTCTGATGTTTTTCCAGAACCTATCTGATGTTCTTCCAGATATTTCCTTTGTAATTCTAATGCTTTTCCAGAATCTATCCGAAGTTTTACCAGATATTTTAATCTCTCTGACATTTTTCGAGATTGAGTCTTTTGTTCTGATGTTTTTCCAGAACCTATCTGATGTTTTTCCAGATATTTCCATCGTGATTCTGATACCCTTCCAGAATTTGTTTCACTCCCCAATGAATTTCCAGATATATACCTTTGTAATTCTGATGCATTCTCAGAGTTTCATTTCTTTTCCTGTCTGATGATTTTCCAGATGTGTCTTTTGTTCTGATGTTTTTCTAGAACCTCTTTTATGTCTATTTGACGTTCTTCCAGATATGACTTTGACTATCTGATGTTCTTCCAGATATGTTTTCAAACCTCTTTTAATGTGATTTGACGTTCTTCCAGATATGACTTTGACTATCTGATGTTCTTCCAGATATGTATTCAAACCTCTTTGTGTGTATCTGACATTCTTCTAGATAAGACTCTGCTTCTGGTGTTTTTCCAGAACACTTTTTGTGTCTATCTGACGTTCTTCTAGATACGACCTTGTTTATTTGATGTTCTTCCAGATATGATGTTGCTTATCTGATGTTCTTCCAGATATGTCTTCAAAATATTTTCCTGTACATTTAATTCTTTTCTAAATGTTTCGGATGTATCTTTAGAATCTTTGTCTTCATCTAATGCTCTTCTAGATGTCTTCAATTTAATTCTGACTCTGGTTAACAGTTGCCGAATGCCTTCAAGTCTGTTTCTATTCTTCATCCAATTCTTTTCTGGATGTGTACTGGAGTTTATTCGATGTTTTTCTGAATATATCTGATGTTTTTCGGAGTTTATTCAACGCTTTTCTGAATATATCTGATGTGTTTCGGAGTTCATTCAATGCCTTTCTGAATGTCTCTGATGTTTTTATGTGTTCCGGAGTTTATTCGATACTTTCCTAAAAATCTCTGAGGTTTTCCAGAGTCCATTCAATGTTTTTCTGGATGTCTCTGATGTTTTCATATGTTCTAGAGTTTATTCAATGTTCTTCTGAATACCTCTGACGTTTTCTTGAATGTCCCTATTGTATTTCTCTAAATTCCCCTCACCTCATTCAATGATCTTCTGAATGTTGTGACTCTTTTCCATCCAGTTCTGTTCATGGATGATGATAGTTGATTCCCCAGTGGAGCTTATTCAATGCTTTTCTAAATATCTCTGATGGATGCCTACTTATGTTCTAGAGTTTCGTTCAACGTTCTTCTGAATGACTATGATGGTTGTTACTGTTTTTTCTTCCAGAGTTTTGTTCAGTGCATTTCTGACAAAATTTCTGATGATTGTGCCCTTTTCCTCAGTAAAGTTGTTTTTGCTTTCTAGATGTTTATGTTATTCCACAGTAAAGTCCATTGCTTTCTTGGAAGTCTCTGTTATATATCTTAAGTTTCTGGTCTCACTCCACATATAATGTTCTTCTAGATGTTTCTGATTTATGTGTGACTTTCAGCATTTGATGCTCTCCCGGATGTCTGTGTCTCTGTTTAGGGTTTGTCTATCTCTTCCCAAGTATTACTGGATACTCTTTGTCACCTTGACGGATTTCTATAATATCTTGTTTTCCTCACTTGTGTCTTTCTGTCATTTATTCCCCTCTGATTTCCCATTTTTCATTCGTTTAGTTTGTCTTCTGTGGCTTCATCCTCCGCAGAATTTCGAGTCTTGCATCCATATCATACCATAAGCATTTTTGTGGTATCTTAGGGCCAAAAATTGCGCATGTTTGTATTTAAGTCTCTCTGATCTTGTTGAGACGAAGATTTCAATCTTCATATCTCCGGATAAAAGAAACTTAAATAGGGGCATCTGTTATACCCTAATTTTTTACTCTAAGATCCCACGTCTTTTTGCATCATCTGCATAGCCTATCATGTCTTGCATCTCGCATAATACCCAAATTATTAGCTAGAATAAAATTGTTGAATTTACAGCCGAATCGGTCAAACTAAAAGTCAATTGTGCGTAAAATTGGTGGATGAAAAATTTTAAAATCGAGCATGCAAACGTCAGTGATATTAATCTACGTTTTGCATAGTTTAACCTCGCGTGTTCGTTTTAAATTTTCAGCTGCTTTTCGGTTGCATTTTGAACAGTTTAAGCAGTTTAACCAGGTAAAATTTATTTCGGAATTTGACCAAACGCTGTATTTTTTCAATACATATATTTCGCGCTAATTATTTTTGTGTATTCCTTTTATTTTTCTGAGCACTTCGATATCGGTCCAATTACCTGTATCACGTTTGACCACATACTATCACTCTCATATTCTCTCCAACGGACCCCACTTCCTTTTTCACAAACTCATTATCATCTTCTTTTCACAATACACATACTGTTATCTCTCTTCGGTTTTTTAAAAAAGGAACGTTAGAAAAAGACCAAACATACTACAAATAGGACACACACTTCTCCCATAAAATTTCCATCTTCATTTTCTCTCCAAAAATGAGAACTGACAGTAGTACATACACCTTCATCTAAAAAAAACATAATAACAACACACTTATTTTAACCATGAAAACCATACCTCCATCTTCATTAAAAAACAACCACATTATTCACCTTATTCCAATAACCATTTCCATCTCTCTCAATAATCATCATACAAAAATTCAATAAAAAAATACAGCAACCACTTTCATACATTCTTGAAAAAACTCACTTACTTCAAAACTCACCACCTTACACCATAATACATCTCCCATCGAAAACCATTTTTTTAAGCCATTGAAAAGTAGCAGTCATCGTAACATCTAAACCTCACTGCCTTTATTCGTTTTTATTCTTGAACATACATGAAAAATATCTGCCAACATACTCCATTTTCACAACTGACAATACCACCCTTTCGTTGTTTTGATGCTACCAACACCATAGATTCAAAACATAGAAGGAGAAGAACACCAAATCTGGATTTTTGCAGCTAGAAACCAAGGTCGTTCCATCATCGTCGATTCCGCAATCACCCTCACCACGTCCCATGCGCGTCACCATTCATCATCATCTTAATATCTTCAGCTTTTAAACCTCACACAAACCGCAGCACACCACTCCTTCGTGAGTTTCATCAACCTTCCGTTATCAACGTCGACAACTTCGACAACTTTCGCAACACAACATCACCTCTTTCAAGTTTCCACCGACAAGCGACACGCCACCGTGCAGTCACCACCTCTTACGTCCTTGCGAACCTTCCATCCACTGCTACAACAGCTCAACTGAACCTCGACAACAACACAACGTTACAAGTCACACGCGAAGGCCAGAGAAGAAGGGAGGGAAACTTTTTTTTTGCTTTACTGTGAGTATCATCTTTTTTTTCTTACATTTAATGTTTTTGTTTTTTAGCATATAGTTTAAAAAATGAAAAGAGAAGCCATGACCTCTTGTTTGTCTAAAAAATTTTGAAAATGAATGTGCTTCATGATTTGTAGGGAGAGAGAAAAAGTTATAACCTTGTCTTTTATGTTTTTTTATTTGAATAATTTAATGTAGAGAAAGTCAATTTGCTCATTACTGTCTATCACAATTTTCCATGAATGCATCGCCCCTTTCCATTTTATGTTTGTTTTAAGGTTAATTTTTATCTATCCATTTTAAAAAAATTGGATAGAGTTATGCATAGAGTAAATTAGGCTATATTGTATTGAAAATCTACAAAATTTAAATTATTAAATAAATAATTAATTATAATAAAATGATATGATATTAGTGAATTGATTGAAGATAAACTATCCGACATTTTATGATTGATAACGAAATTGTCCCCTTGTTTTAATTTAATTTTATAGCTTTATAGTTAATTTGAAATTACATGAAAAAATAGATAGTTTTTGTTTTAATTATCTTTGTTCTAATAATGTAGAAAAATACATTTTTTAATTTGATTAGTACTGGAAATGCCAAAAAAAAGTTAACCTTTTTGTTTTAATATTTTATATGTAAAAAAATTGTGTTTATTAACTAATTTAAATATTTTTATTTAATATTAATTAATTAAATTATTAAATAATCGTATTAAATATTTATATTTAAATTAATTAATAATTTCTTGTCACTCGATTTTATTCATGACTTGTATGCTTCCATGTTTTGGGTTTGTTCTCCGATTTAATCTTAATGTTTTTCCATGATTAATTTGAGCACGATGCTTTGTCGTGTACTTTCTATTTTTCTCACGATGCTTTGCCGTGAATGTTTTTGTCTTTCCACGATGCTTTGCCGTGAATGTTTTATTTTTTCTGAGGATTTTATCTGTTGACTTTCACGATGTTTTGCCGTGTACTGTGTTTATGGATTTTATATGTGTGTCTTGATGATTTCTCACGATGTTTTGCCGTGACTTGTTTGTGAATCTTTACCGCGATGTTTTGTCGCGTATCTCTGTTTATTTACTAAGTGATGCTCTTCCGCATACCTGTTATTTGTTACTCATGATGCTTTGCCGTGACTGTCTGTTGATTTTATGTGCTGATAATTTTTCACGATGTTTTGTCGTGACTGTTTATCTTTTTTGCGATGTTTTGTCGCGTATCTTTGTCTGTTGATACCATGATGCTTTTCCATGTATCTTCTGTTGACTTTTGTTGTCTGATTACCATGATGTTTTTCCATGCGCATTCTATGACTTTTTGTCAGTTAAATCTCTTTCACGATGCTTTGTCGTGTGCTTTTGTTTTATCCACGATGTTTTGTCGTGTATTTTCTCTCTGTTTATTCAGGATGCTTTGTTGTGAATGTTTTTTTCTTTCCGCGATGCTTTGCCACGTATCTTTACTGTTTACATGATGTTTTTCCGTGTATTTATGTTGACTTTTCACTGTCTGATTACCATGATATTTTTCCATGCGTATTCTGTGATATTTTGTCTGTATGGTTGTACATGATGTTCTTGCCGTGTATTGTGTCTGTGTCTTGTCCGCTTGCCATTTACATGATGCTCTTCCATGTATCTGTTGCTTTCTTTTGATCCTTGTTGACCTAATCCAAGAGGAGAGATTGTATGTTGACTTATTGTCATTGTGCATGTCCCTCATTTGTTCTTTACCTGTCTTTGTTGTTCTTGGTTCTTAGAACCCTAACAACTCGTAGTTCCATGAACTACTCACGCTCTGATTTCTCAAGTTCCTCTTGAGAATACGTAGGCACAAGGCCCCGATCCTTGGCGAGTAACCTTTTCTTTTTTCAACCTTTTCTTTTTTTACACTCTTTGTCTTTTTTCCCATTTTCCCTTTTACATCATAGTTCAGAACTACGATTGCTCTGACTTCCTATACATGATACGTAGGCATAGGATTGCGATAATCCTAGCGAGCTACCTTTTTCTTTTTCCACCTTTTCTCCTTATTTTTCCCATTTTTATCCTTAGCAAACAATTTTATCCAAAACACAAATATTTCAAGAGGTTCATGTAGCGTACTACAGATACTTTGGGTGCTAGTACCTTCCCCTAGTATAACCAACCCCCGTACCTTTGATCTCTCCTCGCTTAACTTTAGGCCTTGCTTTTTGCTTTTCATTTTAATTAGGGTTTTTGTTCGATATTTTCTCCCTTCCCTTGGATAAAATAAAAGTTCGGTGGTGATATCTTACTTTTGTAAGCCAAGCTGATCCGATAGCTATGGTATCCGATTCTCACCGCGACGGACGCCATTTCTGCTATTAAGGATGGTAAAACAGAAGGCTAGGGTGATGTGATCAATGTCAAAGTCAAGAAGGACCGCTTTGGTTTGGGTTACAAACCAACTGCCAACAAAGCGTCAACTCCAAACAAGAGTCGTCCAAGAGAAATCCAAGAAGTGTTCGTCAGTGCTGGCTTCCAAGTGAATGCAATTGACGAAGATTCTGAAGACGAAGGCCTAAGCAATTTGGTGTATCGTTCAGGTGTGGCTTTGAGCAATTGGGACTCTGTGGAGATTCCCGAAATCCTCCCTTTATCAAAGTAATTTTTTTGTTTTATCATTTTAATGTTTTCAAAAATCCATAGTCGTGCCCAAGGCCATAGGATTATTTTGTAGGGTCCCTTCTGATTTTCAAATCTTAATGAATGAAGACGTTTTGTTAAATTCATGTTTTGTTCATTTACTAATTTTTCTCTTTTCACTTTTAAATGAAAATGACAATCTTTTATTTTATAACCACTAAAAAAAGAAAAAAAACATTCTCATTGCATCACCTTTTGTTTCTTTTTAATAATAATAGTCATCTAAAACATGCAGAATCATTGATACCCACATTGAATCCTATGACTCTCCAATCTCTCCTAACTTTGATGCACCCATCAATCAAGCCGAAGAAGAGGGCGAGGAAGATTGTGATATCCCAGATGAATTGGCTAAGATGCTAGAATACGAGTATACAGATCTCCAACCTCACCAAGAGCAGGTTGGAACCATCAACTTAGGCAGTGAAGAGGAGAGAAAGGAAATCAAGATTGGCACCACATTTGGGGCAGATGTTAGGGCAAGGTTGGTCAAGCTTCTCCATAAATATGTGGATGTGTTGGCATGGTCGTATCAAGATATGCCCGGTTGGACACAAACATCATCGTTCATAAGCTACCACTCTGTCATACCCCAAATTTTGACCACTAAGATTTCCCATCATTGTGCAAATCATCATCACAATATGGATGAACCATCATGCTTCATCAAATGCCTCAAGGGTTGTTGAGTTTTCCCTATAATCAAAATTAGGGTTTTAAGCCCTCTCAGAGCTTTAGACAAGGGATCAATCAAGGAATAACTTGATCTTCAACTTGTCTAGCCCCTCAAACATCCATAAAGGATCAAAAAGGACTCCCACTTCAAGGATTAAGCACAAGGCTGCTCCCTTCTAGGTGGATCAAGTCTCAAGATCGACAGTGTCACCAAATTAGGGTTTTGGTCGACCAGGGCCTCCAGATGGAAATTTTCCTCTGGGCACAAGCCAAGGATCCAAAACATGACCTAATATACTCCATGGAGCCTCATGGACCCAATCATTAAGTCAATTTGACCTCTGGGAATGCATTCACTAAAAATCAGGAATTAGGGTTTCTTGACCTAATTCACCCCTAAGTTGACTTTTAGGGCAAATCATGAACCAAGACCTCAAGACATGATTTGAGGGTCTTTAATATACCATATTGATCCATTTGGAACAATGGATTGATCCAAGAAGCTTGAGCAACAAGTCTCAATTTCATCTGCACCACAATTAGGGTTTTAAGGAAAAAGTCAACTGTAACTTTGACTTTTGACCAGGACATGCTCCCAAACCCTAGGACATGCCTCAATATACCGTATGACACCCATGGAGCATGTCCATCAAGTTTGATTTAGGTCAAGGACATGATTTCCTGAAGAATTGCACAGTTTGGAATTCATCTGACAAAAAGTCAACTGTGCACAAAAGTCAACTTTGACTTTTTGAGATTTTTCACCAAAATGGATTTTTAACCCTAAAATGATGTTAATGTATGATTTGAATCATCATCCATCAAGAAAAATCAAAGAAAGTGGGATACCTTGTAAAAGGGGTAACCATAAAACTTAGAAAAATTTCTAAGTTATGGAAAAAGTACCACTAATGTGCCAACTTTGGAGGATCATAACTCCTAAACCACAAAGCCATTTTTTTCCATCCAAAGCTTGATTTTTAGATCTCATTGCCCTTTACAAAAGCTCCATACTGACCTATGTCCAAATTCCTCATGGATTTTGAGTTATGGAGTGATCAAAATCAAGAAAAGTCACTTTGTTCCAACACTTAGTGAAAATTTCACTAAGTCAGATTTTGCCTTACTTTTTGCCAAATGTAGGGGGATTTTTCACTTGGATTCAAAAGAGATCAAAACCAAACATGTTCAAACAGTTGTTGTATCATGTAAGGGCTTTCCAAAATGGCCAAGAACATTACCAAATTCAATTTGAGCTATGAGATATGACATTGGCAAGTTGCCTTTCTGAAATCTGCCAAGGCAAGGCAGATTTTGCATTTTTGGTCGATTTGGCAAAATCAGCCAAATCCAAATGCTCCTATCCACCTGGACACCTCAGGGGATTGAATCTAAAGGGGACAATCACTGAGCCAAGCCTCCAAAGTCTTTGGAACAAGAAATAGCATGTTGAACCTAGAATGGCCAAAATGGGGACAAGACTTCAATTTTGGAATGAGGCATTCAATGGAAGCATCAAGGTGGCATGGACTGAGCCATTCTCAACTGAATTCAGTCAAGACTTATCCAAGACCAAGGGAACCACAGCCCTGTGCCCTAACCTCTAGTCAATGGCTAGAGGAGACTTGGATTTCCATTGGACAACATTGGCCAAACCTCTACTGCAGTTGCCATTCACTGTGGATCCCAAAACAAACTTGCTCTACTATAAATAGAGCTCAATTGTGATCAGTTTGAGTACACCAAAGCCATCAAACAGATGCTTTCCTCAAAATCTCTTTCTCTTGGTAAAAATGCCTTCTTTAGCAAGGCAACTTTGAGTTTTTGAGCTAGAAAGCAATTCCACTCAAACCAATCACACACACACACACCTCATATACATCACATACGAGCTGATCAAACACTTAAACAACAACCGGAACACTGATTTCTCAGAATCACCAGTCAATTGCTCAAGGTTTTAACCAAGGTGTAGTTGAGATGCCATGAAGTGATCCAACTAATTTCCATCAAGTCCAAGCATTCAAACACACTCCATAGGGTGTAGGGAAGCTGTTCAGATCATCACAACTCATTTGTAACACCTCCTACTCAGAAATCATGTTGCACTTGCTGTCACGACCTAGAGGTAAGCCTAGACTTGGTCATCTCTCAATCTATGCATATTTCCTCGCACAATACTTTGGCCATGTGTTCATAATCATGCATGGAATGTTTCCCCTCAATTAATTGCTTTGTTTGAATCGTGTATCAAAAATCCTAGCCTTCATGCAGAAATTAGGGTTCTTGAGGATTTTTCATGATTTCTTGTTATATGTTTAATTTAAATGAAAGTAAATGCCATAGACATGATCGTGAGGTTGAAACGAGTTGATTGGTATGTGGATTGCATGATATGATCAAGTATTCAGTGAGATTAGAGAGAAAATGTAAATCTGGGCCAAGCTGAAACACGCGCGTGTTCTTCAGCTGTTCTTGGCGCCATTTTTCACAAATTCAAATATTTGAATTTTGTGATTTTATTTAATTGATTCAAAAATTAATTTCTCTTTGAGTTTTAATGATTTTGAGTTGATTCTTTTTTTAATAATTCACAAAAATGTTGAAATATTTTATTTTCCCAAAAAATCCCAAAAATATTATTTTTTTCATATAATTGATATTTTTGCAAAGAATTAATGTTTTAATTATTTTTAACATTTAAAATATTTTTTCCACCTTGATTTTGCAACTTTTAATGCTTTCTAATTATTTTGTAGGTCAATACTTAATTTTTGAAGCATTAATCCAAGATCACAATTTGTTTTTCATATGTTAAACAATTTTGATCATTTTAATTAAATTTTTATTCAATTAAAACACATTTTGAAAACAAATTAGGGTTTTTGGATTAATTCATCCATCATAAATCATTTTAAAAACACTTTTGGGCCTCTAATAGAGTGTAAGACCCAATCCTTTTTTTTGACCAAATCATTTTTGGGCCTCAGTGTATTGTATAAGTCCCGATACCGTAAAAAACAAACGGCGCGATCGTCGCATTTTCGAAAAATAACGACTAAGCCTCTCCTTGAGCTATAAGACCCATTCAAAACGTTTTGAGCCTCTAATAGAGTGTAAGACCCAATCCCCTTTTAACCAAAACATTTCGGGCCTCACTTATTGAATAAGTCCCTCTGCGTTAAAAGAAAACCTCGGCGTGATCGCCATTTTTAAACGAAAAATCAATTGGGCCTACCCTCGTGTTATATGACCCACTCTTTTTCTTTAAACGTTTTGGGCCTCTATTAGAGTGTAAGACCCCTCCCTTTGTACAGAAAACATTTTGGGCCTCAGTCACTTGTATAAGTCCCTCTGTACAAATTCAACAGTGCGCTCACTGATAAAACCCTGGGCCTCTCCTTGAGCTGTAAGCCCCAAATCTTTCTTTTTCAAAGCACTTTCTCCTTTGATTTTGAATATACTGTTGTTTTCAATCTTTCTTTGTTGAACAACTAACCAAACAGCATGGAAGCTCTACAACCGAGTAAGTGGTTATCGCTTTCATTTACCGTTTTCATATACATATAACTGTATTGTGGGGCTGTTTCGCTGTAAGTCTTCTTTCATAAACTCATATCAACTGTGTAATAATAGTATAGATATTTAGAGTTTCCCCGACAACTACGTCTAGAACTAGGTGACGCCGTTTCGTTTATTCGTAGAAATAGACAACTAGATCCCCAATAGGATCACCAGATACAGTCTTCTCTCAGGCTGTCCTCATTAGGAATCGTCAAGAAACTCTACTCCCAATGATGAATGTATTCTCCGTGAATGGCATCTTTGAGTTTCTTCCAAATTCTCGGACTTTCCTGACTTTGATCTATTCTCGGTGAATAGCATTGCCTTGAATTTCTCGGGGTTTGGGGACCCACGGGCTTCTTAAAAGCATCGGCCTCCTCTTGGGCATCGTACAAGGACCCACAGGCTTCCTAAAAGCAACCTAGCCTCCTCTTGGGCTTAGTACAAGGACCCTATGGCTTCGTAGAAGTATTCACAGCCTCCTCTTAGGCTTCGTATAATGATCTCTTCCTCCGAGAATGATAGCCTCCTCTTGGGCTTAGTACAAGGACCCGTCGGCTTCTTAAAAGCTTCCAGCCTCCTCTTGGGCTTCGAACAAATTGTCCCGACGACCTCCTAAAGGTATAGGAACATAACTTTGTAATCTTCATAGAACGGTCCTTTCAAAGAGTCTACTACTATTTCTCAAAGCATAGTACAAGAGATAAAACTCTAGACACGGACAATCTAATATCCTTGAGTCTCAAAGACATTCTCAAGTGACCCCTTCGTTAAATAGGAAGAAAACTTGTAGACTCGGACAGTCTCAATACCCTTTGGATTTCCCGCTTCCTTGAAGAACAGGAATAACCCGGATCCTCAAATCAAATCCATGAGTACAATGTTGCTCATATAAGAACTGATTTTCTCTTTTAAAATTAGTATATTGGACCTGTCACTCAACTGAAACAGTTACAATAGCCTCCTCTTGGGCTTTGTACAATGATTCTTCCCAGCGAAGCAAATGTTTAGACTCTCTCTCGGGCTTCGTACGAGATACCAAAATTCTCCCCAGTGGAGTCAAACAACGTTTAGCCTCTCTCTCGGGCTTTGTACGAGACACATAAGAGACTCCCTCGTTGAGTCAATCAACCCCTTTTAGCCTCTCTCTCGGGCTTTGTACGAGACACAAAAGTACCCTCTTGTTGGACCAATAGCCTCCTCTTAGGCTTTGTATAAGAAAAACCACTGGTTGATCCAATCAACCTTTTAGCATCAAAGTTGTGCCTCGTTCACAGTACACAAACATCAACAACTCCTTCCCCTTCATCTAATTGCTGTAAGCGGCAAGCCTCTGGATCATCTACATCCATGCCACTGTCCTTCTTTTAGCATGAGAAATTCCTAAGGAAAGATGGCATTGCTCTAAACTGAGTTAAAGTCTTCTCCTTCAGGTTAAAATCCCCTATAAAGGAAATTATGGCATTGCCGGATTCACAAATCCCGGTTAAAGTAATTCTCCTGTGAAAACAGTTGTGACATACAACCCCCTCTTTAGAGATGACAAATTCTCTCTAAAGTTATACCTTTTAACTTCATATCTTGGGCTTTGAACAAGATACAAACACCTTTCACTTCACGTCTTGGGCTTTGAACAAGACCTTAAAACACCATTTCCTCCTATTCACGATCACTCTGATTTCCCTGTTTCGGTAAACGGGAATACGAAGGCATAAGATTGAAAAAAAATCTTAGCGAGCACAACCAACAAAAAAACAAAATCCCATACTCTCACATATCTATCAAAAAGCATAAGTCCTAACATCCTAATCCTTGTTCCCCGACAGAAACCTTCTTTCAAAATAAATAGAAAGAAACCAGTATTGGCGTAAATACAAATAACCAGTACAAAGGCCCCCCCACATTGATAGCATCCGTAACCTAACAGACTGCTGTTTAAACTCAGTATGCAAGCAGGGTTAATTGGAGACATCTATTTTCCTTCCTTCACCAGCTTTAATAGGATAAAAATGAATCGACCTGTAGTAAGCTCAAACCGCAGAGAGCGACCAGCACTTAAGAACCGCGTTCAAAATCGCTCGCTACAGAAAAATGGCGCCCACTGTGGGGTCCGTCTCTGTTTTTCTTCCTTTTTTTACCTCTTGTGTGAATACCACAGATTGGGGCTTCCGCCGGGGAACCCATTTTCTGTCAGGAACTTAAGATTCATAGCTTTAAAGGTCTAGGATGTTTAGGACAAATATATATACCGTTTTCCTAATTTCTATACGTGTTTATTTTTCTGCTAATGGGAATGCGTGTGATGCCGCATGTGGAAAGATTGAGTATACACTTAAGATAAGTGATGGCGATCGGGTCGACCATCAACCTCAGTGGAGGCTGACCAATGCAACCCATTCTCTCACCTAGACAATGGGCCGATTGTTAAGTCTGAGAAGCTGAGGAGCCAAACCCTTTCGTAGTGCGGAAACTATCGGGAATAGTTGTTACGCGATACTACCGTCATTTGAGGTTGGTGATCTATTCTCGGTGAATGGCGCTTACTCTAAGATTGCTCTACAACTCGCTGGCGATCCGCTTGTTGTTTTGCTTTCCTGGGAGGAGCTGATGATAATGAGTACAAGTACAAAAATCACCCTAGTATAAACCTTTGGGGATGGGTAGAGCCTTGACTTCATGACAACGACCCTTTGACCCCATGTTTTTTCTATGTTTTTGTGTGCTGCATTCATGCATTCATCTAAAAAACATTAAAAGATTAAATAGATTTTCTCTTCTAGTCACTCTGTTTTTCAAAATTAAACTAAGACTGTGATTGCAAATATCAGAGAAGAGGATTACGCTAATGGATTTCGGTAGAAGGAGAACTCATACGTACACCTTCAAGGTTCCAAAACTAGAGGATTTGAGAAGGTTGGCAAGGATGATCACTAACCCTGAGGCTTTCAGAGCCAAACATGGAGGTTTGCTACCACTGTTAAGAGTCTATGTGATTGAGGGAATCATGGATGCGCTCATTCAATTCTACGATCCGGTTTATCACTGCTTTACATTTCCGGATTACCAGCTAGCACCAACGCTGGAGGAGTACTCTCATCTGATCGATCTACACATTACGGATCGAGCTCCCTTTTATGGACTGGAAGAAATTCCAAAGAATCAAACCATTGCAAGAGCAATTTATTTGGACGCGTCTGAGGTCAGGACTCACATGACCGCTGAGGGTGGCATCCAAGGTTTGCCAGCCCAGTTCTTGACGAAGAAAGCTTTGTATTTAGCCAGTATAGGGAACGGGACTGCTTTTGAAAGCATCTTTGTCTTGCTCACCTATGGGTTATTTTTGTTTCCCAACATCAATAACTTCGTCGATATTAACTCTATTAAGGTTTTTCTCATTGGAAACCCTGTGCCGACTTTCTCGCAGATGCGTATCATTCTGTACACTTGGGAAATTTGTACAACGGAGGGGAGATCACATGCTGTGTACCTCTGCTTTATAAATGGTTTGTCTCCCACTTGCCCAAGTCTGCTGCTTTTTGGGATTGTAAGAGTGCCTTACGTTGGTCGCAGAAGATCATGTCCCTCACCAACTCTGATATAGATTGGTGTAATAGGATTTATGATGGAGTCAGAATCATTGCTCGTTGTGGAAACTTCCCCAACGTACCCCTTATAGGAACTAAGCGAGGAATCAACTACCATCCAGTGTTGGTTCTTCGTCAATTTGGATACCCGATGAGACACATCCCACTGGGTGTTCATCTGGAAGGTCTTTTCTTCAAGGAAGGAGAAAGTGACAGAGCACTAAGGACGAAAATAGTGCACGCTTGGAAGCACGTTCATAAGAAAGGACAAGAGTCTCTGGGAAAACCAGACTGTGTCTCGGTGGAGCCTTATCTCCATTGGGTACAAACTAGAGCTATCAAGCTAAAAATGCCTTATCCTCGTTACGGAATTCTTCCGCCGAGGGAATCTGTCATAGAGTTCAGGTTACTCTCATCAAAGTTCAACAAGAGAGAAGGTCTTGGAAGAACAAGTACCGCACCCTCGACGTAGAGTGCATCAAAATACAGCAATTACTGAAGGAGAAAGATGCTCTGATTGAAATTTTGGAGTAACATGCTATGGATAATCAGGATGACCAAAGGAATTTGCTCGCTCCTTTCACTTGGCAAAGGAATGACAACCCGACAACGGCTCAAGGGCCCCGGTCAAAGAAAAGGAAAGTACCAGAGTCAGCACCCGATTTCTCTTCAGAGAGGACTCGGGACCCAGTAGCTTAGGTTTCTATTTCTGCACTTTGTAATTTACTGTATTTTCGTTTCTGCAATCCTTTGAATTTCAATAAAAAGGGGTTTCCCCACTGTTTGATATTTGCAATCTAATTGTCGAAGTTTATTTTGATTAAACCCAAAAACAATTAATATAATCATTGCATTCATAATTCTCACATCGCGTATCCTTCTTACCTACGAATCTCACGTTTGTGTCTCGATTCTAGAGTCAAACTGTCTCATTCGTACAATACTCGGGCCAATCGTCAGAAAAAGATGGATGATCTTGAGGAAGAAAACAGAGAGTTAAAAGAAGAGATCGACGCTCTAAGAGAGGATATGAGATAGCTTCGTAACGACATGCAAACCATGGCAGAAGCTCAGCTACAAAGGACCGTGATCTCAGAGATCACCTCAACGCCCATAGTGGAGAAGTATGATCCTAGGTATCAGATACCGAAAGATCGCCCTTGGGGCATGCCTGTTAACTATATCCCGGAAGAATATGTTCCGCCGATCACTGATGATCAGGGAATCACAACAGAAGCCGCTGGGCCTGAAGGTTACAAACTTCAGGAAAGTGAAGATGCCAGGGGCATACTAAAGACTCCTGAAGGTTACAAACTTCGGGAAACGCAAAGGTTCGCTGTCGTAGTCATGGTACCACCCCCTGTGGTGCACACTGTCCCGGAAGGACAGATTCCACCGATACCTGCTGGTAAAAGGGAAACTATGTTTGACTGAATGGATGAATTTCAGGAACAGTTTCTGGAAATGCAGAAGGAGCTGCAAGCCATTCGTGGTCAGGATTTATTTGGAAAGGACGCCGTAGACCTATGCTTGGCCCCCAATGTGAAAGTCCCGCACAAGTTCCAAGTGCCCGACTTTGAAAAGTACAAGGGTAACTCTTGCCCTCAAAGCCATCTGGTGATGTACGCTCGGCAGATGTCAGCTCAAACTGAGAATCAGGACCTGCTGATTCACTACTTCCAGGATAGTTTAACCGGTGCCGCGCTCAAATGGTACATGGGTTTAAACCGTACTACGATCAGTACATTCAGAGATCTTGGTACTGTCTTCGTCCAACAATACAAATACAATTTGGACATGGCACCCGACAGAGATCAACTCAGATCAATGTCATAAAAGGACAAGGAAACCCTTAAGGAGTATGCTCAAAGGTGGCGTGAAATTGCCGCTCAAATTTGTCCACCTCTGGAGGAAAAAGAGATGACAAAGATCTTCTTAAAGACCTTAAGCTCATTTTACTATGAAAGAATGGTTGCCAGTGCGCCCAGTGATTTCACCGAGATGGTCGGCATGGGCGTACGTCTTGAGGAAGCCGTCCGAGAAGGACGTTTGGTAAAAGACACTGGATCGACGAGCGGTACTAAAAAATACGGTAGTGCTCTCCCTAAGAAAAAAGAGCAAGATATTGGGAATATCTCTCTCGGAAAGCAAAGGCGACATTATCAGTCGGTAGCACCTGTAATTCCTGCTATCAGCCCTGCGCCTATTCCTACGTATCAACCTCAGGTTGCGCAGAGCCAACCTGATCAGCAAAGGACACAATAGCCTCTTCAGCAGGCTCGTCCTCCATATAACAACAACCGTACAACACGACCATCAGGGTTTGATCCTATACCCATGTTGTACGCAGAACTATTTCCGCTACTGACTAAGGGGCACATTCAGACTAAGTCTCCTCTTACAGTACCGGAAAATCCGCCTTTTTGGTTTAAGGTGGATCAGACATGCCCTTATCATCAAGGAGGATCAGGGCATAATATTGAGAATTGTCTCAATTTTAAATTCGACGTGCAAAAGCTTGTTAGAAGCAGGCTCTTATCTTTCAAAGATACGAATCCCAATGTTCTCACGAACCCACTGCCTCAACACGAGAAAGCTGCAGTCAATCTGATTGAGAGAGAGTCTAACAACGTCTATCAAATTCATGATTTACTCTTATTAAGGACCAATTTGGTCAAGATTCATTGTAGACAGAGTGGATATGGCCATGTGCCACCTCATAACTATCATCAGTGTGATGTCTGCTCTAAAAACAATCAAGGATGTTCTGTAGTGCAAGCAGCTCTACAGGAACATATGGATCTCGGATGGATCTAAGAGCACCGAGTTCGTGGAGTTAACATGGTCTACACGAATTCCAACGTCATTCAGAACCACGACATCCGTGCGATGAATGCCAACTTGGTGGCGATGCACTCAAGGCAAATCCAGTATCATAATCTACCACGACACGATTACAGTTCCTGTCTGACTTGCTCGGTAAACAAACAGGGATGCTCTTTCATACAAGAGGCCCTCCAGCATCAGATGGATCTTGGATGGATCCAAGACTACCATGATAAGAACTCTTATCAGATCAACATGGTTCAGATTTTCGATATTCGCGTGATGAATACCAACTTGGTAGAGTTACATGCTGAACAGGTCCGACTCGGATTCTTAATATCACATGACTATCAAAGCTGTAAAGCAGGTTGCGAAAACGATCGAGGTTGTACCCTTGTCCAGGAGGCACTTCAGCACTTGTTAAACCATTGGTGGATGCCAATTTATATGGATGAACATACTCAGTAGATTAGTATCAATAACAGAAATCCCACTCGGCGTCAAAGTCAGGATGTCCGATCTGTGGAAGCTAACCTAGTGAGGTTACATTGTATTCAAAGCGGGCGTGGCCAGGTGCCACCACACAATTATGACCATTGTAGCGTCTGTTCGGAAAGTTACCAGGGGTGTTACCTTGTGAGAGTAGCTCTTCAGGGTCAGGTGGATTGTGGAGAGATTCGTCCATATCCGGGTTCTGGACCCATCAGCTGGACGCCGAACTACCTTGCCGATCAAGTCGAGGATGTTATCACAATCTCTAGTCGTCACCAGACTAGGGATGTTTTTGCCATTATCCCTCTACTTGACGAATCTAAAGTTCCCAAACGGGAACGGATCGAGATTACTTATGATGGTCGAAAAAATCAGAAGGATCCCGTAGTCATCTATCTACCGGGACCATTACCGTATGAATCAGCTAAGGCCATCCCTTACAAATACGGTGCAACGATGATTGAAAATGGAAAAGAAACTCCATTACCCTCCGTTGTAAATATTGCAGACATCAGTCGTGTAACACGGAGCGGTCGAATCTTCAACCGAGGAGTTGGAGAACCTAACAAGGAAAAGGAACTTCAAACAGAAGCTCCCGATCCATCAGTCGGTCAATCCAGTAATCCCGACCTTTTGAAAAATAATGATGAGATGCTGAAGCTCATCCAAAGGAGTGAATACAACATTGTCGATCAACTGTTACAAACTCCTTCAAAGATCTCGGTATTATCACTGTTACTCAATTCAGAAGCACATAGAGAGGCTCTACAGAAAGTCTTGGAGCAAGCCTTTGTGGAACAGGATGTAACAATCAGACAGTTCGATAGTATTGTCTCTAACATCACTTCCTGCAATCATTTGGGATTTAGTGATGAGGAATTACCCGAAGAGGGTCGCCGTCATAACATGGCGCTCAACATTAGAATTAACTGCCAGGACGATGCTTTAGCCAGCGTACTGATAGACACAGGGTCAGCCCTGAATGTTATGCCGAAGTCTACTTTGATGCAATTATCATTCAAAGGCCCTCCGATGAGAACCAGCGAGGTCTTCGTCAAAGCATTCGACGGATCCAGAAAAACAGTTATCCGCGAAGTTGATTTTCCCATAACTATTGGTCCTCACACTTTCCAAGTCACTTTCCAGGTCATGGACATCCGGGAAACATACAGTTGCTTATTAGGAAGACCTTGGATACATCAGGCTGGAGCGGTTACTTCGACCCTCCACCAAAAGCTAAAGTTCGTTCAGAACGATCAACTTGTCACAGTCTATGGAGAACAGGCCTTGCTCGTGAGTAACTTATCATCACCTGCTTGTATAGAACCCGAGGAGGTTATTGGAACTTAGTTCCAAGCACTGTCGGTGAGCAAGGACAATCATTTTAAAGGAGGAACCTCGATTTCCTCATACAACGATACTATCAAAGCGGTCGAGAGTACCGGTACAACCGGATGGGGACAGCTTGTCATTCCCACTGACAATAAAACAAAGAAGGGTCTTGGTTTTTCTACAACCTGTACCCAGACAGCTGCCAGCGATGAAAGTATTCATCCCATTCAGAACTTCTTCCATAGTGGAGGTTTTCTTCACCCAGTTCCTCAAGAAGTCCATGCTATAAATGAGGAAGATCTCTCTGACACAGAGGAAGAGTGGAAGTCCTATCTTAACTAGGACGGTTATATGTCTCAGAACGAAACGCAAACTCCTTTTTGCTTTCCTACAAAGAGCCTGAGATTTATACCCAGGCCAGACATCGAAATGATATACAGAGATTGTGATCCGGAAGGATGCCGTGCTCCGCCAAACTCATTAGAGGAAGACACTCCGATGAAAGATAATTTTGACTACAACTACTATGGCCCAATGGATGGTCTGCCAATGTGGCATCCTTACCAGGGAAACTTGGGGCAAGAAAGTCAGTCGAACAATAAAAACCAGCTGACCGTCATTGAACAAAATACATGTGTCCCCAACATGTCATGGGATCAACACTCAGGTCATCATGAAACTACTCAACATGAAGATGAATTCGCAACTTTTGCAGGACTTGAATTCATCAACTATGCTTTTCCCGAGGTCAACGTCATCGAGAGAGATGACTCCTCTAGTTCGAAAGAAGTTTGGGACACCTTGGGACAACCGAGTGGAAAATTTGACTATATGGTCAAGTACACCGCTCCCGAAAGCTCTCGTATCAGGCCCGAAGATATCCAGCCAACTGGATGGGGAGATACAGCTGAGAGCTTAAATGCTATGCAAAATGCAACAGAGGAATTCTCCTACGACAACTCTTCCTGGGAAACAGATTCCAACGATCCTGCTACACCAGAAATCAGCGTCATTTCTGAAGACAAATCAAGGAAGGTACCAAACTTTGTGATTCACCGAGGAGTTAGCCGCCAATGGGTTGCTGTCGAGGTTCCGAAGGTCGTGCATCAGTCAAAGTAATTGCCATCTTTAACCTTTCACCTTGCCCAGGTGAAACAGATGTTTTGATAGGGCTCGCTTTCTGTAAATTTCCCTCTTCGCTTTGCCTGAAGCGACTGAGTTTTGTTTTATAGGGCTGTAGTTTCAAGGATCGACTTGTTCATTAATAAAATAACGTCGTTCTGTAATTTCCGCATTAGTTGCTATTTTCTCTTTTCGTTTTTTCAGAAAATGGTAATCCTAAAAAACAATTCAATAATAAAAACAAGCAGTAAAATAAAACACTGCACACACTTGCATTTTCTCTATCTCTTCTAAACACGAATCATAACGTCATGCAGATTGATTGTTTTAAACCCAGTTGAAACATACGATCCAATGCCTTCTCCCGACTTTGAGTTCCCGATATTTGGGGCTGAAGAAGAAATTGACAACGAAATTCCAGAGGAGATCTCCTGACTACTCAGACAAGAGGAAAGGTCCATTGAACCTCACAAAGAACCGTTGGAAACGGTAAACTTGGGTTCAGAAAAAGAGAGAAAAGAAATCAGGATTGGGGCACTGCTCAGTCCAACTGCCAGAGAGGGTTTAATAAAGCTTCTCAGAGAATTCCCCGATGTATTCGCTTGGTCATATCAGGATATGCCAGGGTTGGATACCAGCATCGTGGAACATCACTTACCGTTAAGATCGGAATGTCCGTCAGTAAAGCAAAGGTTGAGACGGACTCACCCGGACATGGCCATCAAAATCAAAGGGGAGGTACAGAAACAGATCAATGCGGGTTTCCTCGCTACATCTGAATATCCTCAATGGTTAGCCAACATCGTACCCGTTCCCAAAAAGGACGGAAAAGTCATAACGTGTGTCGATTACAATGATCTGAACAAGGCAAGTCCAAAGGACGACTTTCCTTTACCACACATTGACATGCTGGTAGAAAGCACAACAAAGTTCAAAATTTTCTCCTTCATGGATGGATTCTCGGGCTATAACCAGATCAAAATGGCGCCGAAAGACATGGAGAAAACTTAGTTCATTACCCCATGGGGTACCTTTTGTTACAAGGTGATGTCGTTCGGCTTGAAGAACGCCGGGGCAACCTATCAAAGGGCCATGACTACTCTGTTTCATGACATGATACACAAAGAGATAGAGGAAATCAAAAATAGAGAGTGAGCACGTTGAACATCTGTCAAAGTTGTTCGAACGTCTAAGAAAATTCATGCTCCGCTTGAATCCTAACAAGTGCACCTTCGGTGTCCGTTCAGGGAAACTACTAGGGTTCATCGTCAGCCAGAAAGGAATTGAGGTTGATCCTGACAAGGTCAAGGCCATTCGAGAAATACCTTCTTCGAAAACTGAAAAACAAGTCAGAGGATTCTTGGGACGTTTGAACTACATCTCCAGATTCATATTCCTTATGACCGCCACGTGTGCGCCGATTTTCAAATTACACAAAAAGAACCAGGATTGCGTTTGGTCAAAAGATTGCCAAATCGCCTTCGATAATATTAAGGAATACCTGTTGAATCCTCCGATTCTATCACCTCCAGTGGAAGGAAAACCACTGATCATTTACCTCACAGTCCTAGAGGACTCGATGGGATGTGTACTTGGCCAACAAGATGAAACAAAAAGGAAAGAGTCTGCCATCTACTATCTAAGCAAGAAATTCATCGACTGTGAAACTCGGTACACGATGCTCGAGAAAACTTGCTGTGCCTTGGCTTGGGCAGCCAAACGTCTTCACCAATACATGATTCGTCATACTACTTGGCTGGTCTCCGAAATGGATCCAATCAAGTACATTTTCGAAAAACCTGCTCTCACGGGAAGAATTGCCAGTTGGCAGATGTTATTATCAGAATATGACATAGAGTACCACGCTCAGAAATCCGTTAAGGGAAGTATTTTAGCCGATCATTTGGCTCATCAATCGATTGACGATCAAGAATTAATCGGGTTTGACTTCCCAGACGAAGATGTCATGTATCTAAAAATGAAAGATTGCGATGAACCGTTACCCAGTGAAGGGCCAGAATCGGGTTCCCAATGGGGACTTATCTTTGACGGAGCAGTTAATCATTATGGAAACGGAATTGGGGCAATCATTGTTACCCCTCAGGGTACCCACATTCCTTTCACCACTCGACTTACGTTCAAATGTACGAACAACGAGGCCGAATACGAAGCTTGTATCATGGGTCTAGAAGAAGAGATTGATTTAAGGATCAAAAACTTGGACGTATGACTCAACCTTGGTTATCAATCAGATAAAAGGAGATTGGAACACATACCAATTAGGATTGATTCCTTACAAAGATTATGCAAGAAGGTTGTTACCCTTCTTCGACATAGTCGAGTTTCATCACATCCCTCGTGAGGAGAATCACATGGCTGATGCTTTAGCCACTCTCTCTTCCATGATTAGTGTAGGTCAATGGAACGACCTACCTAAGATCGACATAATGCGCCTTTAACGGCCCACTTACATCTTCACGATCGAAGCAGTCATAGACGACAAACCTTGGTATCATGATATCAAATGCTTCCTTCAGAAACAAGAGTACCCATCTGGGTCACTCAGAAAAGACAGGAAAACCCTCAGAAGATTGGCTGTAAACTTCTTCCTGAGCGGTGACACTCTTTATAAGAGGAATTTTGACATGGTCTTGCTCCGATGCGTAGACAGACCAGAAGCAGACATGCTTATGAAAGAAATTCATGAAGGATCCTTTGGCACTCATGCCAACGGACACACAATGGTGAGAAAAATTATGAGAGCAGTGTACTACTGGTTGACCATGGAATCCGACTGCTACAAGTACATGAGGAGGTGTCACAAGTGTCAGATATACTCCGATAAAATTCATGTACCGCCATCACATCTCAAAGTTCTTTCTTCCCCGTGGCCTTTTTCCGTATGGGTGTAGCGAGCGATTTTGGACGCGGTTCTTAAGCGCTGGTCGCTCTCTGCGGTTGAGCTTAAACTACAGGTCAATTCATTTTTTATCCTATTAAAGCTGATGAAGGAAGGGAAATAGATGTCTCCAATTAACCCTGCTTTGCATACTGAGTTTAAACAGCGGTCTGTTAGGTTACAGATGCGATCAATGTGGGGGGCCTTTGTACTGGTTATTTGTATTTTCGCCAATACGGTTTCTTTCTTTTTATCTAGGCTGAAGGTTTCTGGCGGGGAACAAGGATTAGGATGTTAGGACTGATGTTTTTTTGAAATACTGCTTTTGATTGATGGAGATATGGGATTTGGGTTTTTGTTTAGTGTGCTCGCTAAGATCTTTTCTTTCAATCTTATGCCTACGTATTCCCGTTTACCGAAACAGGGAAATTAGAGCGTTCGTAGTTCCTCCTATTCTATGGGAGGAAATGGGTGTTTTGGTGTCTTGTTCAAAGCCCAAGACGTGAAGCGAAAGGTGATTTGTATCTTGTTCAAAGCCCAAGATGTGAAGCTGAAAAGTCTATTTGTGTCTTGTTCAAAGCCCAAGACGTGAAGCTAAAAAGGTCTCAACTTTAGAGAGAATTTGTCATCTCTAAAGAGGGGGTTGTATCTCACAACTGTGTATAAAGGAGAATTACTTTAACCGGGATATGCGAATCCGGCAATGCCATAATTTCCTTTATAGGGGATTTCAACCTAAAGGAGAAGACTTTAACTCAGTGTAGAGCAATGCTATCTTTCCTTAGGAATTTCTCTTGCTAAAAGAGGGACAGTGGCCTGGATGTAGATGATACAGAGGCTTACCGCTTACAGCGATTAGATGAAGAGGAAGGAGTTGTTTGATGTTTGTGTACTGTGAACGAGGCACAGCTTTGATGCTAAAAGGTTAATTGGATTAACCAGTGGTTTTCTTATATAAAGCCTAAGAGGAGGCTATTATGTGTCTCGTACAAAGCCCGAGAGAGAGGCTAAAAGGTTTTGACTCGACGATGGAATCTTTCGGTATCTTGTATAAAGCCCGAGATGGAGGCTGTTTGACTCAACAAGAGAGTTTTTGTATCTCGTACAAAGCCCGAGATAGAGGCTATTTGTTTGGCTCAATAAGAACCTTTTTGTATCTTGTATAAAGCCTGAGATGGAGGCGAAAGGGGATTGACTCAACGAGGGAGTCTCTTATGTGTCTCGTACAAAGCTCGAGAGAGAGGCTAAACTTTGTTTGACTCTGCAGGGGAGAATCATTGTACAAAGCCCAAGAGGAGGCTATGGTTACTGTTTCAGTTGAGTGACAGGTCCAGTATACTGATTTTAAAGAGAAAATCAGTTCTTATATGAGCAATGCTGTACTCAGGGATTTTGATTCGAGGATCAGGGATATTCCTATTCTTTAAGGAAGCGGGAAATCCAAAGGGTATTGAGACTGTCCGAGTCTACAGGTTTCCTTTCTATTTAACGAAGGGGTCACTTAAGAATGTCTTTGAGACTCAAGGATATTAGACTGTCCGTGTCTAGAGTGTCATATTTTATACTATGCTTTAAGAAACAGTAGTAGAATCTTTGAAAGGACTGTTCTATGAGGATGACTAGGTTCTGTTCCTATACCTCTAGGAGGTCGTTGGGACAATTTGTACGAAGCCCAAGAGGAGGCTGGAAACTTTTAAGAAGCCGACGGGTCCTTGTACTAAGCCCAAGAGGAGGCTATCATTCCCGGAGGAAGAGATCATTATATGAAGCCTAAGAGAAGGCTGTGAATACTTCTAAGAAGCCGTATGGTCCTTGTACGAATACCAAGAGGAGGCGGGGTTGCTTTTAGGAAGCCTGTGGGTCCTTGTACGATGCCCAAGAGGAGGCCGATGCTTTTAAGAAGCCCGTGGGTCCCCAAACCCCGAGAAATTCAAGGCAATCTATTCACAAGGAATAGATCAAGTCAGGAAAGTTTGAGAATTTGGAAGAAACTCAAAGATGCCATTCACGGAGAATACATTCAACTCTGGGAGTAGAGTTTCTTGACAATTCCTAATGAGGACAGCCGAAGAGAAGACTGTATCTGGTGATCCTATTGGGGATTTAGTTGTCTATTTCTACGAATAAACGAAACGGCGTCACCTAGTTCTAGACGTAGTTGCCGGGGAAACTCTAAATATCTATACTATTATTACACAATTGATATGAGTTTATGAAAGAAGACTTACAGTGAAACAGCCCCACAATACAATTATATGTATATGAAAGCGGTAAATGAAAGCAATAACCACTTACTCGGTTGTAGAGCTTCCATGCTGTTTGGTTAGTTGTTCAACAAAGAAAGATTAAGAACAACAGTATATTCAAAATCAAAGGAGAAAGTGCTTTGAAAAAGAAAGATTTGGGGCTTACAGCTCAAGGAGAGGCCCAGGGTTTTATCAGTGAGTGCACTGTTGAATTTGTACAGAGGGACTTATACAAGTGACTGAGGCCCAAAAAGGTTTTCTATACAAAGGGATGGGTCTTACACTCTCTCAAGAGGCCCAAAAAAGTTTAAAGAAAAAGAGTGGGGCTTATAACACGAGGGTAGGCCCAGATGATTTTTCCGTTTGAAATGGCGATCGCGCCGAGGTTTTCTTTTAACGCGGAGGGACTTATACAATAAGTGAGGCCCAAAATGTTTTGGTTAAAAGGGGATTGGGTCTTACACTCTATTAGAGGCCCAAAGTGTTCTTGAATGGGTCTTATAGCTCAAGGAGAGGCCCAAGGTTATTTTTCAAAAGGCGATGATCGTGCCGTTTATTTGAAAATGTACAGAGGGACTTATACAACGAATAAGGCCCAAAATATTTCTGTACAAGGGGGTTGGGTCTTACACTCTCTCAAGAGGCCCAAAGTGATTTGAAAATGATTTACGAGGGTTGAATTAATCCAAAAACCCTAATTTGTTTTCAAAAATGTATTTAATTGAATAAAAATTCAATTAAAAATGATCAAAATTGTTTAACATGTGAAAAAAAAATTGTGATCTTGGATTAATGCTTCAAAAATTAAGTATTGACCTACAAAATAATTAGAAAGCATTAAAAGTTGCAATATCAATGTAGAAAAAATATTTAAAATGTCAAAAACAATTAAAATATTAATTCTTTGCAAAAATATCAATTATATGAAATAAATAATATTTTTGGGATTTTTTGATAAAATAAAATATTTTAACATTTTTGTGAATTATCAAAAAAAGAATCAACTCAAAATCATTAAAACTCAGAGAGAAATTAATTTTTGAATCAATTAAATAAAAATCACAAAATTCAAATATTTGAATTTGAAAGAAATGGCGCCAAGAACAGCTGAAGAACACGCGCGTGTTCTGGGTTTGGCTGATTTGCATTTTCTATCCAATCTCCCTGAATACTTGATTATAACATGCAATCCACATATCATTATGCTCGTCTCAACCTCACGATCAGGTTTATGTCCATTAATTTCATTTAAATTAAACATATAACAAGAAATCATGAAAAATCCTCAAGAACCCTAATTTCTGCATGAAGGCTAGGATTTTTGATACACGATTCAAACAATGCAATTATTTGAGGGAAAACATTCCATGCATGATTATGACCATATGGCCAAATTATTGTGCAGCAAAAATTGCATGGATCATAGAGTTAGAAGAGCTCATGCTTACCACTTGCAGCTGGTGATCGTGATTTGTGTTGGAGGTGTTACAACTAGGTTCCAATGATGTGGATAGCTTCCCTAGGTACCAAGTGATGTGTCTGAGTGCTTGGAATGGATTGAAATGATTTGGAGTTGAAGATGGCACCTCAACTGCAAAACTGTCAAGAACTTGAGCAATTGGCTGGTGATTTTGTGAAATCAGTGTTCCAGATGTTATGTGAGTGTTTGGATCACTTCTATATGATGTATGTGAGGTGTGTGAGTGATTGGTTTGATTGGAAAAGCTCTCAAACTCAAAACCCGATAGCTACCTTGCTAAGAAAGGCATTTGTGCCAAGAGAAAGAGATTTTAAGGAAAGCATCTGTTAGATGGCTTTGTGGTTTAGGAGTTATGATCCTTCAAAGTTGGTACCCTTGTCACTTTATTTTTAACTTAGAAAATTTTCTAAGTTTTTATGGTTACCCCTTTTACAAGTTATCCCACTTTCTTTGATTTTTCTTTATGAATGATGATTCAAATCATACATAAACATCATTTTAGGGTTAAAAATCCATTTTGGTGAAAAATCTCAAAAAGTCAAAGTTGACTTTTGTGCACAGTTGACTTTTTATCAGATGAATTCCAAACTGTGCAATTCTTCAGGAAATCATGTCCTTGACCTAAATCAAACTTGATGGACATGTTCCATGGGTGTTATAAGGTATATTGGGGCATGTCCTAGGGCTTGGGAGCATGTCCTGGTCAAAAGTCAAAGTTACAGTTGACTTTTTTCTTAAAACCCTAATTGTGGTGCAGATGAAATTGAGACTTGCTGCTCAAGCTTCTTGGATTAATCCATTGTTCCAAATGGATCAATATAATTCATTAGAGACCCTCAAATCATGTCTTGAGGTCTTGGTTCATGATTTGTCCCAAAAGTCAACTTAGGGATGAATTAGGTCAAGAAACCCTAATTCCTGATTTTTGATGTATGCATCCCCTGAGGCAAAATTGACTTGATGAATGGGTCCATGAGGTTCCATGGAGTACATTAGGTTGTGTTTTGGATCTTTGGCTTGTGTCCAGATGAAATTTTTCATCTGGAGGCCCTGGTCGACCAAAACCCTAATTTGGTGATACTAGCGATCTTGAGACTTGATCCACCTAGAAGGGAGCAACCTTGTGCTTAATCCTTGAAGTGGGAGTCCTTTTGATCCATTGTGGATGTTTGAGAGGTTAGACAAGTTGAAGATCATGTCATTCCTTGATTGATCCTTTGTCTAAGCACTCAGAGAGGGCTTGAAACCCTAATTTTGATTGTAGTGGATGCTCACCCATCTTTGGGGAGACTGATGAAGTATGATGGTTCCTCCATATTATGATGATGATTTGCACAATGATGGGAAATCTTAGTGGTCAAAATTTGGGGTATGATAATGGGGAATCGACATGATTGGCTTGATTGAACCTAAGGCTTCAAACAGACATCGGTTCATCCTGGTAGCCATTGACTATTTCACCAAGTGGGTCGAAGCAGCGTCGTACGCTATTGTAACCCGACAAGTGGTGGTCCGATTTATCAAAAACAATATCATCTGCCGTTATGGTGTTCTAAGCCAGATCATTACTGATAATGGATCTTACTTGAACAATAAGATGATGAAAGAGTTGTGCGCAGAGTTCAAGATCGAACACCATAACTCATCTCCCTACCGACCCAAGATGAACGGAGCGGTAGAAGCGGCTAACAAGAACATCAAGAGGATCGTTCAAAAGATGGTTGTAACCTACAAAGACTGGCATGAAATGCTACCCTTTGCTCTTCATGGTTATCGAACATCTGTCCGTACTTCAACAGGGGCAACCCCTTTCTCTCTAGTATATGGCATGGAGGCAGTTCTCCCCATAGAAGTAGAGATCCCATCAATCCGGGTATTGATCGAAGCTAAGCTTTCAGAAGCTGAATGGTGTCAAAGACGACACGACGAACTGAATCTGATCGAAGAGAAGCGAATCATGGCACTATGCCACGGTCAGTTGTATCAGCCGAGAATGAAGAAGGCGTTTGACAAAAAGGTCCGACCTCGTGTCTTCAGAAAAGGAGACCTCGTGCTCAAGAAGATACAATCGTTTCTCACTGACTCTCGGGGCAAATGGACCCCAAATTATGATGGCCCCTATGTGGTCACGAAAGCTTTCTCAGGCGGCGCCTTGAGACTTGCAACCATGGATGGAGAGGAATTTTCCTACCCCATGAATGTTGATGTAATCAAGAAATACTTCGCCTAAACTAAAAAAAAAAAACGTCTCGGTGGATTGAAAACTCGAAAGGGCGGTCCAGGAAAAAATTAGAGACATGAAAAAAATCATCCCGATGGATTGGAAACATCAAAGTACAATCCAGGCAAAAATTAGGGATAATGGCAAGTAACTATGTTCAACAGAGGCAAGTCCCTCAGCAGCAGTAGTTACACCATTCATTGGAGGAAAATTACAGTCAAGGTCATCTTCGACAGAAGCTCAGGATGCCCCGAATTCAAAGTTGGTAGAAGGATAGTGGTCGTTCCGTTTCAACGTAGCCCTTTTCCCTGTAAATTATCATTTTATAGCTTTGTATATACTCTTTAGAATCACGCGTTTGGCTGATCTCCATCTTATCAATAAAATTTGAGCCCTTGTGCTTTTGTTTGTAATTCTTATTTGTTTTAGCTTTACAGAACGACGTTGTTAACATGATTAACGATTCTTGAAACAAAACAACAATGAATTTACTTGTTAAAACTTTTTCTGCTTTTAAAATAAAATCGGCAATTTCTTTTGACTGTTGAACATCAGAAGAGCATTAACCGCTTCTCCAGAAGTAAGCAAACTTCAAAGTGCAGAATCAAAGTACTCCTTCTACGCCAGTGTGCCTGAATGAAAGATCAACAGTGTCGGATGCGACTATTCCATCTGACCTCTTCGGCCGAGTTCGTATCTCATAAGCCCGACCAACGGTAGCTCCCAACGAGGACTATCTCTCCTAAGCAAGGTGGAATTGCTATCTTGAACCAGCGGTACTTCTTCGCCCCGCGATGGCCGAGTATCTAGTCGTGTTCACCCGTCAGTTTGTATGCCGCGTCAGTTTTGTCAGCATTAATATACATACATCATGCATTATTGATTTGCATTCATAATCATATTGCGCCACTATCACTCTAATCGGTCTTGTCCCCTAGTGATAACCGTCTTCTCAATCGAGTTGTCAGTTCTTGCCTCGTCAGGAAATGTTGCGTCTGAACAATCTCGCCGCCAGTGTATTCTGGATTAGAGTCGGCACTCGACCACTTTGATAACTTGAACCTCTGAAAAGCCAGAGAAAACTTTCAACAAATGTCACTCTTCGCCATCGAAGACGATATCCTTGCTTTCTCAGATTAAGGAAAATCCCCAGAGAAAGCCTCCTAAGCAGAGATTCGGCAGTACAGTTGCCTTTCTCTGAAGGACCGCTGATGAAAAGGTCATCGGCACCTCAAAATTGGATCCCATCATATGGCATTTCTCCGGGAAGATCCCGAGAAAATTATGATGTAAGACCCCAAGCGGAAGCAGTCTCTCAAGAGACTCAGTTTCCCCAGATAGAGTCGACAAATGCCGTCTCCAACAAAGAAGTTTGTACACCTCTACAACTCAGACAAATGGGTTCCCCAGCAAGTCTGACATCATTTTTTCCGTCAAATGGCATCTCCCCAGGAAAATCCGGCGAGAAGTTTGAGGAAAACCGCTACAAATAGCGTCCCTTATCAATAAAGTTTATTGACGGAAAAAACTTAGACCAGTTCCTTGGTAGGAAACCAGGATCGAGGGGAAGTTTAAATCAGAAACTGAGACCAGTTCCTTGGTAGGAAACCAGGACGAGGGGAAGTTTAAATCATAAACTTAGACCAGTTCCTTGGTAGGAAACCAGGATCGAGGGGAAGTTTACATCAGAAACTGAGACCAGTTCCTTGGTAGGAAACCATGATCGAGGGGAAATTTATTTCCGAAATTAAGACCAGTTCCTTGGTAGGAAACCAGGATCGAGGGGAAGTTTATTTCCGAAACTAAGACCAGTTCCTTGGTAAGAAACCAGGATCGAGGGGAAGTTTACCTTTTATGAGCATCATTGCTTAGAAAAAGAAGATGAATGCGCAAGATGCCATTCTTAGCCAGCAAAATTTTGGGTATTCCGATATTTAATCCTCTTGCACCCCGAATACCCGAATACTTTCGTCATTCACACCTTCGTGTCCAAGAAGATTAAATAGGGGCATCTGTCATACCCCAAATTTTGACCACTAAGATTTCCCATCATTGTGCAAATCATCATCACAATATGGATGAACCATCATGCCTCATCAAATGCCTCAAGGGTTGTTGAGCATTCCCTACAATCAAAATTAGGGTTTTAAGCCCCCTCAGAGCTTTAGACAAGGGATCAATCAAGGAATGACTTGATCTTCAACTTGTCTAGCCCCTCAAACATCCAAAAAGGATAAAAAAGGACTCCCACTTCAAGGATTAAGCACAAGGCTGCTCCCTTCTAGGTGGATCAAGTCTCAAGATCGACAGTGTCACCAAATTAGGGTTTTGGTCGACCAGGGCCTCCAGATGGAAATTTTCCACTGGGCACAAGCCAAGGATCCAAAACATGACCTAATATACTCCATGGAGCCTCATGGACCCAATCATCAAGTCAATTTGACATTTGGGGATGCATTCACTAAAAATCAGGAATTAGGGTTTCTTGACCTAATTCACCCCTAAGTTGACTTTTAGGGCAAATCATGAACCAAGACCTCAAGACATGATTTGAGGGTCTTTAATATACCATATTTATCCATTTGGAACAATGGATTGATCCAAGAAGCTTGAGCAACAAGTCTCAATTTCATCTGCAGCACAATTAGGGTTTTAAGGATAAAGTCAACTGTAACTTTGACTTTCGACCAGGACATGCTCCCAAACCCTAGGACATGCCTCAATATACCCTATGACACCCATGGAGCATGTCCATCAAGTTTGATTTAGGTCAAGGACATGATTTCCTGAAGAATTGCACAGTTTGGAATTCATCTGACAAAAAGTCAACTGTGCACAAAAGTCAACTTTGACTTTTTGAGATTTTTCACCAAAATGGATTTTTAACCCTAAAATGATGTTAATGTATGATTTGAATCATCATCCATCAAGAAAAATCAAAGAAAGTGGGATAACTTGTAAAAGGGGTAACCATAAAACTTAGAAAAATTTCTAAGTTATGGAAAAAGTACCACTAATGTGCCAACTTTGGAGGATCATAACTCCTAAACCACAAAGCCATTTTTTTCCCATCCAAAGCTTGATTTTTAGATCTCATTGCCCTCTACAAAAGCTTCATACTGACCTATGTCCAAATTCCTCATGGATTTTGAGTTATGGAGTGATCAAAATCAAGAAAAGTCACTTTGTTCCAACACTTAGTGAAAATTTCACTAAGTCAGATTTTGCCTTACTTTTTGCCAAATGTAGGGGGATTTTTCACTTGGATTCAAAAGAGATCAAAACCAAACATGTTCAAACAGTTGTTGTATCATGTAAGGGCTTTCTAAAATGGCCAAGAACATTACCAAATTCAATTTCAGTCAAGACTTACCCAAGTCCAAGGGAACCACAGCCCTGTGCCCTAACCTCTAGTCAATGGCTAGAGGAGACTTGGATTTCCATTGGACAACATTGGCCAAACCTCTGCTGCAGTTGTCATTCACTGTGGATCCCAAAACAAACTTGCTCTACTATAAATAGAGCTCAATTGTGATCAATTTGAGTACACCAGAGCCATCAAACAGATGCTTTCCTCAAAATCTCTTTCTCTTGGCAAAAATGCCTCCTTTAGCAAGGCAACTTTGAGTTTTTGAGCTAGAAAGCAATTCCACTCAAACCAATCACACACACACCTCATATACATCACATATGAGCTGATCAAACACTTAAACAACAACTGGAACATTGATTTCTCATAATCACCAGTCAATTGCTCAAGGTTTTAACCAAGGTGCAGTTTAGATGCCATGAAGTGATCCAGCCAATTTCCATCAAGTCCAAGCATTCACACACACTCTATAGGGTGTAGGGAAGCTGTTCAGATCATCACAACTCATCTATAACACCTCCTACTCAAAAATCACATTGCACTTGCTGTCACGACCTAGAGGTAAGCCTAGACTTGGTCATCTCTCAATCTATGCATATTTCCTCGCACAATACTTTGGCCATGTGTTCATAATCATGCATGGAATGTTTCCCCTCAATTAATTGCTTTGTTTGAATCGTGTATAAAAAATCCTAGCCTTCATGCAGAAATTACGGTTCTTGAGGATTTTTCATGATTTCTTGTTATATGTTTAATTTAAATGAAAGTAAATGCCATAGACATGATCGTGAGGTTGAAACGAGTTGATTGGTATGTGGATTGCATGATATGATCAAGTATTCAGTGAGATTAGAGAGAAAATGAAAATCTGGGCCAAGCTGAAACACGCGCGTGTTCTTCAGCTGTTCTTGGCGCCATTTTTCACAAATTCAAATATTTGAATTTTATGATTTTATTTAATTGATTCAAAAATTAATTTCTCTCTGAGTTTTAATGATTTTGAGTTGATTCTTTTTTTAATAATTCACAAAAATGTTGAAATATTTTATTTTCCCAAAAAATCCCAAAAATATTATTTATTTCATATAATTGATATTTTTGCAAAGAATTAATGTTTTAATTGTTTTTAACATTTAAAATATTTTTTCCACCTTGATTTTGCAACTTTTAATGCTTTCTAATTATTTTGTAGGTCAATACTTAATTTTTGAAGCATTAATCCAAGATCACAATTTGTTTTTCATATGTTAAACAATTTTGATCATTTTAATTGAATTTTTATTCAATTAAAACACATTTTGAAAACAAATTAGGATTTTTGGATTAATTCAACCCTCATAAATCATTTTCAAAACACTTTTGGGTCTCTAATAGAGTGTAAGACCTAATCCTTTTTTTTGACCAAATCATTTTTGGGCCTCAGTGTATTGTATAAGTCCCGATACCGTAAAAAAAAACGGCGCGATCGTCGCCTTTTCGAAAAATAACAACTGGGCCTCTCCTTGAGCTATAAGACCCATTCAAAACGTTTTGGGCCTCTAATAGAGTGTAAGACCCAATCCCCTTTTAACCAAAACATTTCGGGCCTCACTTATTGAATAAGTCCCTCTGCGTTAAAAGAAAACCTCGGCGCGATCGCCATTTTTAAACGAAAAATCAATTAGGCCTACCTTCGTGTTATATGCCCCACTATTTTTCTTTAAACGTTTTGGGCCTCTATTAGAGTGTAAGACCCCTCCCTTTGTACAAAAAACATTTTGGGCCTCAGTCACTTGTATAAGTCCCTCTGTACAAATTCAACAGTGCGCTCACTGATAAAACCCTGGGCCTCTCCTTGAGCTGTAAGCCCCAAATCTTTCTTTTTCAAAGCACTTTCTCCTTTGATTTTGAATATACTGTTGTTTTCAATCTTTCTTTGTTGAACAACTAACCAAACAACATGGAAGCTCTACAACCGAGTAAGTGGTTATCGCTTTCATTTACCGCTTTCATATACATATAACTGTATTGTGGGGCTGTTTTGCTGTAAGTCTTCTTTCATAAACTCATATCAACTGTGTAATAATAGTATAGATATTTAGAGTTTCCACGGCAACTACGTCTAGAACTAGGTGACACCGTTTCGTTTATTCATAGAAATAGACAACTAGATCCCTAATAGGATCACCAGATACAGTTTTCTCTCAGGATGTCCTCATTAGGAATCGTCAGGAAACTCTACTCCCAAAGATGAATGTATTCTCCGTGAATGGCATCTTTGAGTTTCTTCCAAATTCTCGGACTTTCCTGACTTTGATCTATTCTCGGTGAATAGTATTGCCTTGAATTTCTTGGGGTTTGGGGACCCACGGGCTTCTTAAAAGCATCGGCCTCCTCTTGGGCATCGTACAAGGACCCACAGGCTTCCTAAAATTAACCTAGCCTCCTCTTGGGCTTAGTACAAGGACCCTACGGCTTCGTAGAAGTATTCACAGCCTCCTCTTAGGCTTCGTATAATGACCTCTTCCTCCAGGAATGATAGCCTCCTCTTGGGCTTAGTACAAGGACCCGTCGGCTTCTTAAAAGCTTCCAGCCTCCTCTTGGGCTTCGTACAAATTGTCCCGACGACCTCCTAGAGGTATAGGAACAGAACTTAGTAATCTTCATAGAACGGTCCTTTCAAAGAGTCTACTACAGTTTCTCAAAGCATAGTACAAGAGATAAAACTCTAGACACGGACAGTCTAATATCCTTGAGTCTCAAAGACATTCTCAAGTGACCCCTTCGTTAAATAGGAAGAAAACCCGTAGACTCGGACAGTCTCAATACCCTTTGGATTTCCCGCTTCCTTGAAGAACAGGAATAACCCGGATCCTCAAATCAAATCCCTGAGTACAATGTTGCTGTTAGTTCCTAGATTGGCTGAAATTTTGGTAAAACAAAGCATATTCAATGTTGATGTCAAGGTGCTGATGTTGCAACATTGAAGTCTTAACACTGGGCTGTGTTAAGTAATTAATTGCTGAAGTTGGATGTCTGATGTCACACAGGTGATGTTGTAACATCAGATCTGCAGAATCAATAACATCAGGTGCAGATGTTTTTAGGGTTGCGTGTTAGCTGGAATTGTGGAGAGTGGTTGACTCATTGGATGAGAATATCTTGGGATAGATATTTTCTGTTACATGGGAGATTTGATTGCAGGTCTGTTGGAGAATTAAAAGGTTAAAGATTTAAAAAGATTTTGGGGATAAAATCTGTTTTGAAGAATCAGTTTTAATTAACAAATCTGATCAAATATTGTGACAAGTCCAAGCCCAATTCAGGAGCTATATAAAGCGCACAAGACCAAAGGAAAAAGTACAGATTGAAGATCAAGAGCGGAGGCTGAGTGTCTTAGATATTTGTACGAATTGTGAGTAAACCATTCAAGAGTGAATTGGTGATCTGTCCTCTCTAAAGCTGTGAAGCAAAGAGAGTTGTGTGAATTGATCGAAGCTGTGAAGTAAGATCAAGGATACTCAAAGTGGTTTCTTTGAGTGTTTGTAAGGGATTGAGTGGTGTTCTCATACCTAAGTGGTATCTTAGGTAGGAAGTCATTAGTAGAGTATAAGTTTAGGAGATTGTCAACGGGTTGTTGAGTCTGTAAATTATATCTACAAGTAGTGAATTCCATCTCTGGCTTGGTATCCCCCAGAGTAGGTTGGTTGTAACCAAACTGGGTCAATAATTCTTGGTGTTATTTTACTGTTATTGCTGTCCATTGTGCAGAGTGTGTTGTTGTGACATCACACCTTAACATCACACGTCTGATACCAGAATTTCAATTGGTATCAGAGCAGGCATCCTGTCTGTATCTGGGTGAGATCTAGGGAAGTTACTTTCTGGTGAAAAGATGGACAAAGAAGTTGGAGGATTCGTCAGCAGACCCCCTATTTTGGATGGATCCAATTATGACTATTGGAAGCCGAGGATGACCACCTTCTTAAAATCCTTGGACAGTAGGGCTTGGAAGGCTGTTATTAAAGAATGGAAAGCTCCTGTCATGTGTGAGAAGGATGATGCTGGCAAAGATAAAGAAGGCACCTCTAAGCCAAAGCCTGAAGAAGAGTGGACCAAGGAGGAAGACGAGCTTGCCCTTGGAAATTCCAAAGCTCTAAATGCCATCTTCAATGAAGTGGATAAGAATATCTTCAGTTTAATCAATACCTGTGAAGTTGCTAAGCAAGCATGGGATATCTTGCAGGCTACTCATGAAGGAACATCTAGAGTCAAGATGTCAAGACTTCAGATTTTAACATCAAAATTTGAAAGCCTGAAGATGAAGGAAGATGAGACTATTCATGATTTCCACATGAGTGTTCTTGAGCTGGCCAATGCATCTAGTGCTCTTGGAGAAAAGATGTCTGATGAAAAGCTTGTGAGGAAGATCCTTAGGTCCCTACCTAAGAAGTATAAGATGAAGGTTACTTCCATTGAAGAATCACAAGACATCAGCAAGATGAGAGTTGATGAACTCATTGGATCTCTTCAAACCTTTGAGCTTGGGTTGAATGAGGAAGAACCAGAAAAGAAGCCAAAGAGTATAGCCCTGGTGAAAAATGGTGAAGAACAAAAAGGGAAGAAATCTGAATCCCAGGAGGATCTATCTCAGGCCATAGTGATGTTGGGAAGACAGTTCACCAAATTATTCAAGAGAATGAATAATAACTCTTGGCCTAATGTCAAGAACATGACTTCTGACACCAGCAAGAAGGATGAAGAGAAAACTGCCCAAGATAAAGGAGTGCAGTGCTTTGAGTGTGAAGGGTATGGACATGTCAAGAAAGAATGTCCCACCTTCTTGAAAAAGCAGAAGAAGGGCATGACAATTTCCTGGTCTGACTCTGATAGTGAAAGTGAAGGCGAGTCAGCAAAGCATGTGAGAGCTTTAACAGGAGCTGTGGTTTCTGATGATGATTCTAGTGATGGAGAAGTAACATATGAGGAGTTAGCTTCTACCTATCAAGAGCTGTGTTTAAAAAGTGCTGAGATTTGTCAAGAAAACAAGTGCCACAAGCAACAAATTGCTCAGCTAGAAAATGAAAAGACTGATCTGGAAAATGAAGTGGTGCTAGTTAGAGCTCACCTTGATCAAATGACCAAGTCGGTTAGGATGCTGAGCTATGGTACAGACACACTCGACAAGATCCTTCAGTCAGAAAAAGCTGTTGGAGACAAAGCTGGGATAGGTTATGTGGCTGAAGACAAGGGAACTTCAGAAGGAAGCACTTCAGGTTTAAAGAAGGAAGTGTCACAACTTTCATCTCAACATCAGCCAAAGAAGCAGGATCCTACCCCTAAGAAAGCTGATGTTTCACAACCTAAGAAGATTGAGAAGAAGACTGGTCCCTATCAGAAGAGAAAGCAGCCACAGGGAGCTAGCCAATATATGCCCCCACAATACCATGAGAGCATGCAAGCTGCTTAGTTCAAACAACACATGTCTCATCAGGTGTCTCAACATCAGGACAACTGGCATGGTTATGGATGTGGATACACCAATGCTGTTCCTTATATCTATGGAAGAAGAAAGCCATACCATCATGGGAGACAATCCAGGAAACAGCATTCTCAGCCGTCTTATGGGAGAAGATATTAACACAATAGATGGCAGGGCAGTTATGGTAGGAGGAGACCACATTATGGATGGCATCATAAGCAATCTCATCATGGTAGACGATTCAGAGATGAAAGGGTGAGATGCTATTATTGTGGAAGGTTTGGACATATGCAGTACTCTTGCTACAAGCTGCATGGATACCCTCAACCTCAAAACAAATGGAGAGAGCATAAGCCCAAAGTTGTTAAACAACGGGTTCCTAAGGAGAAGGTGAAGTGCTTGTTGGCTCACTTGGCTGACAAAGAGTTTAAAGAAGGAACATGGTATTTTGACAGTGGGTGTTCCAAGCACATGTCTGGATGTAGATCCATGTTTGATGAACTTAGACCTTGCCCCTCTCATGAGGTCATATTTGGCAATGGAGAAAAAGGTGTTGTTGCAGGAGTTGGGAAAGTGCAAGGTGATGGTAGACCTGAACTTGACAATGTTCTGTTTGTCAGTGGCTTAAGTGTGAATTTGATCAGCATAAGCCAGTTGTGTGATGAAGGTTACCAGGTAAACTACACTAAGCATGAGTGTGTGGTTTCTGATGAGCATAATCAGATTGTTATGAAGGGTGCCAGAAACAAAGACAACTGCTATCAGTGGACCTCTCTTGAAGGAGATTCAACTAGTGATGTTCTAGTTGATGTTATAACATCAAACTATGATATCAGGATGCTGAAAGGTCACTCAGAGTTAACAAGTTCAGATGAGAATGTTTTAAAAGGAAAGTCTTTATGGAGGGAGAAAATTAGTAATTGGTCTTTAAAGAGTATTCAAAATCAGGCTCCTTACTATATTGATACTACATTAAGACTTACCAAAGCATTCTCATCGCAACGTTTCATCTCCCCAATAGAAAGTTCTCCTTCATACCTAGTCTGTCACAAAGGAACGATGTTTGTCCCTTCCAAGAAATCTGAGCAGGTACGAACTAGGGTTTCTTTCGAAGAACTCATTTCTATTGCTCTTCCCGAGTCAAGTAACCCTAAACCCTCAACCACAGTAAACAAACCCGAAGCTAGGTCATCATCCTCTCAAGCTGTTGAGGAGAAGTTTGATGTAGACATGCATTTGGAACAGCTTGCCACCAAAATCCTTGAGAAGGGGATACAGGTGAAAGGGATTTCTGTCCCTCTAAGGCAAATGACTGCTGAACAAGTCGACTCTCAAGGAGAGGACAAAAATCTTCAAAGACAGGGCCTTAGTCAAGAAGCTGAAGGTGAAGATCCTGATGACACTGATGTCAGTCTTGATGTCAGAACATCGTCCCCTAGGAATGAAAGCCACAGGGGTAACGGAAAGGAACAAGTTGAGGTTATAGAGATTGAGGACTCATCTGATGATGATAGAATTGGAAAAAGGAAGGATAAGAAAAGGACTTCAGTTACAGACTCTCCCAAGTCATGGAGCAAAGGTGCCAAGTCTGGCAAGAAGAGGAGAACCAGGGAAGAGTCAGATTCTGAGTGTGATGCTCAAGACATCAACCCTGCTACAAATCAAGTGCCTGATAACATCTCATCTCACAGTGCCAGAAGTGCATCCTTGTGGAAGTGTGTGAGCCTAAGAAAGGTAGCTCTGGAAAGAGAGGTAGTAGAAAAAGACTTAGAATCTACTGAAATTATTGACCTAATTAAGCTTGCTGGTCTCAAAAGGACTGTGTCAGGGTTGGCTGATTGCTATGATAGACTGGTCAGGGAATTCATAGTTAATATACCTGAATCGATAAATGACAGCAAGAGCCGAACTTTCAGAAGAGTTACCATCAGGGGTAAGTGTGTCTGGTTCTCTCCTGAGATGATCAATGCCTACTTAGGAAGAAATGAGGAAGATTATGGGGAATTAGAAGCCTCTAACAATGATATATGCAAAGAAATCACTGCTGGGCAGGTAGATGTTTGGCCCGTAGAAGGAAAGCTGTTAGCCAGTTTGTTGAGTGTCAAATATGCTTTTCTGCACAGAATAGGTATTGCCAACTGGGTTCCTACTAGTCACAAGACCATAATTTCTGTTGAATTGGGGAAGATAATTTATGCAGTTGGGACAAAGCAAAGAATTGACTATGGCTCCTACATCTATAATCATACTATTAAGTATGCTGCTACAAATGCTGTAAAGATGCCCATTGCTTTTCCCTCTCTCATTTGTGGGATTGTCTTGTCTCAACATCCTAGAATTCTACAACATTCAGATGTTGCTTGTAAAAGGAAGCCTGCATTGTCACTCCATCACAAGTTGAAACATGTTCCTTACAGTGTCAAGACTTCTGCCTCAACATCACAACAGTCACCAGCCAAGACTGGGTTGATTACAGAACTAGAGGAGGCCTGCAAGGAGTTAGATGAAGTCATAAGAGTTAGTACTGAAAGGAAACAAAAATTTGAAAGACTTCTCATGGCTCTGAGATTGGCAACAAAGGAAGGTGAAGCTGTCAACACAAGGAAGGATGCTATATATGAAGACGATAATGATGATCTCAGCTCAGAAGATTCAAGCTTTTAATGATTGCCTTCTATTTTAGTAGGGTTAGCTTTATTTTCTGTATTTGTTTTAGCACTTAATGTGCTTGGTTTTGTAATTTGAATATTGTGCAGTTTTATGCACTATTTTTGTTTTTAGTTTCCTTCTATGATTTGTTGTGCCTGTTTACTAACTGAGAGGCTAACAATGAGAGCTAGGGTATACTGACTATAGTTAATAGGGCTTCTAACTGAAGTTTGCCTAATTGTGGCTAAAAAGGGGGAGAAAATAGCCAAGATAGTCAAGAGTATTTTTGCCAAATGCTGCTAATGTGATGCAGATATTAAGGGGGAGTTAAATTGATGCTGCTAAAAGGTGTTTAGTTGAAAAGTTTGTTGCTGCTTTAAGGGGGAGTTTTGACTAAACTTTTGAAGATATCATGACATTTGAAGAGTGCAGCCAAGCAGACATCAAGGGGGAGAAAAAGTGCTGCACATTGTGAGCTACTGAACAGTTGTGATGCTGGTTCATGTTTTTGAGGGGGAGCACCAATTGGCTGTTGTCAATAATGAAGATGGTGCTGCAGCAGATCAAGTAGTGAAGACTATGAAGATTGTCAAACTGCTGCTAATGAGTTTCAAATTTTTGAAGATTATTCCACTGCTGAAATCTCTGAAGGTGCAGAGTGCAGAAGTTGATTGCAGAGTGCAAAGGTTATTTTAGCCAAAATTAGCCAAAAGGGGAGATTGTTAGTTCCTGGATTGGCTGGAATTTTGGTAAAACAAAGCATATTCAATGTTGATGTCAAGGTGCTGATGTTGCAACATTGAAGTCTTAACACTGGGCTGTGTTAAGTAATTAATTGTTGAAGTTGGATGTCTGATGTCACACAGGTGATGTTGTAACATCAGATCTGCAGAATCAATAACATCAGGTGCATATGTTTTTAGGGTTGCGTGTTAGCTGGAATTGTGGAGAGTGGTTGACTCATTGGATGAGAATATCTTGGGATAAATATTTTCTGTTACATGGGAGATTTGATTGCAGGTCTGTTGGAGAATTAAAAGGTTGAAGATTTAAAAAGATTTTGGGGATAAAATCTGTTTTGAAGATTCAGTTTTAATTAACAAATCTGATCAAATATTGTGACAAGTCCAAGCCCAATTCAGGAGCTATATAAAGCGCACAAGACCAAAGGAAAAAGTACATATTGAAGATCAAGAGCGGAGGCTGAGTGTCTTAGATATTTGTATGAATTGTGAGTAAACCATTCAAGGGTGAATTGGTGATCTGTCCTCTCTAAAGCTGTGAAGCAAAGAGAGTTATGTGAATTGATCGAAGCTGTGAAGTAAGATCAAGGGTACTCAAAGTGGTTTCTTTGAGTGTTTGTAAGGGATTGAGTGGTGTTCTCATACCTAAGTGGTCTCTTACATAGGAAGTCATTAGTAGAGTATAAGTTTAGGAGATTGTCAACGGGTTGTTGAGTCTGTAAATTATATCTACAAGTAGTGAATTCCATCCCTGGCTTGGTAGCCCCCAGAGTAGGTTGGTTGTAACCGAACTGGGTCAATAATTCTTGGTGTTATTTTACTGTTATTGCTGTCCATTGTGCAGAGTGTGTTGTTGTGACATCACACCTTAACATCACACGTCTGATACCAGAATTTCAGTTGCTCATATAAGAACTGATTTTCTCTTTTAAAATCAGTATATTGGACCTGTCACTCAACTGAAATAGTTACAATAGCCTCCTCTTGCGCTTTGTACAATGATTCTTCCCAGCAAAGCAAACTTTTAGCCTCTCTCTCGGGCTTAGTACGAGATACCAAAATTCTCCCCAGTGGAGTTAAACAACGTTTAACCTCTCTCTCAGGCTTTGTACGAGACACAAAAGTACCCTCTTGTTGGGCCAATAGCCTCCTCTTAGGCTTTGTATAAGAAAAACCACTGGTTGATCCAATCAACCTTTTAGCCTCAAAGCTGTGCCTCGTTCACAGTACACAAACATCAACAACTCCTTCCCCTTCATCTAATTGCTGTAAGCGGCAAGCCTCTGGATCATCTACATCCATGCCACTGTCCCTCTTTTAGCATGAGAAATTCCTAAGGAAAGATGACATTGCTCTAAACTGAGTTAAAGTCTTCTCCTTCAGGTTAAAATCCCCTATAAAGGAAAGTATGGCAATGCCGGATTCACAAATCCCGGTTAAAGTAATTCTCCTTTATAAACAGTTGTGACATACAACCCCCTCTTTAGAGATGACAAATTCTCTCTAAAGTCAGACCTTTTAGCTTCATATCTTGGGCTTTGAACAAGATACAAACACCTTTCGCTTCACGTCTTGGGCTTTGAACAAGACACTAAAACACCATTTCCTCCCATAGAATAGGAGGAACTATGATCGCTCTGATTTCCCTGTTTCGGTAAACGGGAATACGTAGGCATAAGATTGAAAAAAAATCTTAGCGAGCACAACCAATAAAAAACCAAAATCCCATACTCTCACATATCTATAAAAAAGCATCAGTCCTAACATCCTAATCCTTGTTCCCCGCCAGAAACCTTCTGTCAAAATAAAAAGAAAGAAACCAGTATTGGCGAAAATACAAATAACCAGTACAAAGGTCCCCCCACATTGATAGCATCCTTAACCTAACAGACCGCTGTTTAAACTCAGTATGCAAGCAGGGTTAATTGGAGACATCTATTTCCCTTCCTTCATCAGCTTTAATAGGATAAAAAATGAATCGACCTGTAGTAAGCTCAAACCGCAGAGAGCGACCAGCGCTTAAGAACCACGTCCAAAATCGCTCGCTACACACTCGAGCCTGATTGTCCTCCTGTCAAGCAAAAGCTCTGAAGGACAAGACTAGACATGGCCTTGAAGATCAGAGAAGAGGTAAAAAGACAAATTGATGCCAGATTCATACCAAAGAAGGATGGAAAGGTTAGAATGTATGTCGACTATAGGGACTTGAACATAGCTAACCCAAGGGATGACTTCCCCCTTCCGCACATTGATACCTTGGTGGATAATACTGCTAGATTCGTTGTCTTCTCTTTTATAGACGAATTCTCAGGATACAACCAGATCAAAATGGATCCTGATGACATGGAGAAAACTACCTTCATCACACCTTGGGGGACCTATTGTTATAAGGTCATGCCATTTGGACTTAAAAATACAGGTGCTATTTACCAAAGGGCGATGGTTACGCTTTTCCATGACATGATGCACAAGGAGATAGAGGTTTATGTCGATGACATGATCGCTAAATCCTAAAGCGAGGAGGACCATTTGGATCATTTATTTAAACTGTTTGAACGTCTCAGAAAGTTCAGATTGCGACTAAATCCAGCTAAATGTACTTTTGGGGTTTGGTCTGGAAAACTGCTTGGATTCATTGTTAGCCAACAAGGGATTGAAGTTGACCCAGATAAAGTCAGATCCATTTAAGAAATTCTCGCTCCGTAAATCGAGAAGCAAGTAAGAGGTTTTATTGAAAGGCTAAACTACATCTCCAGGTTCATCTTTAATATGAATGCTACTTGTGAGCCCATCTTCAAGCTGCTTCGAAAGGATCAAGCAGTTGAATGGAATTTTGATTTCCAGCTTTCTTTTGAAAAGATCAAGGGTTATCTTCAAGAACCTCCAATCCTAATTCCACCTGTGCCTGTAAAACCTCTCTTCATGTATCTGAATGTGTTAAAAGGGTCTTTGGGTTTCGTGTTAGGGAAACATGATGAGACTGGGCGAAAAGAGCACACCATCTACTATCTAAGCAAGAAGTTACCGAATGTGAAAGTAGATATTCACCCTTAGAGAAAACTTGTCGTGTTATGACTTGGGCTGCTAAGCGTCTCAGGAAATACATGATCTATCACACTACTTTATTAATCTCCAAGATGATTCAGATAAAGTACATCTTCAAAAAGCCTGCTCAGACTGGAAGGCTTGCCTGTTGGCATATGCTCTTGTCAGAATATGACATCCAGTACGTAACTCAAAAGTCTGTTAAAGGGAGTATCTTGTCAGATTACCTCATAGAGCAACCGGTTGAAGAGTATGAGCCCCTCAAGCTTGACTTCCCAGATGAAGACATTATGTTGATAAAGAAGGATTGTGAAGAGCTTAATCCAGAAGAGGGTCCCGAACCAGACTCTCGTTGGAAGGTGATGTTTGATGGTTCCTCTAATTACAATGGGCACGACGTGGGTGTTGTTTTGATGAATTCGGATGGTGGATACACTCTGTTTGCAACAAGATTGGATTTTGAATGTACAAACAACATCGCTGAGTATGAAGCATGCATTCTAGGTCTTGAAGCAACCGTTGACCTTAGAATCAAAATTCTTGAGGTGAGTAGAGATTCAGCTTTGGTTATATACCAAGTTAAGGGTGATTTGAAGACCTAAAATGAAAAGTTGATTCCCTACCGTGCATATATTGTGGAGATGATTAAATACTTTGATGAGATCACTTTCCGATGTAACGCCCCAGTTTTTGTCAGTTTTAGTCCGTTTTATTTATTTGAGTCGTTTTTTATTATTCTATTATTATTTTATTTTTATTTCTGACTTTTATCTAAAAATATGTTATTTTTTAGTCGAGATTATATTTTATCAGGTTTTGGGAGCGTTTGCGAGATATTTGGGTGTAGGGGTATTTTGGGCATTTTGATTTATTTGGTTAAGTTAAGAATAGAAAGAAAAAGAGAGAAAAATAGTAAGATGAGAAAAGAAGAGAAGAGAAGAGAAAAGAAGAAAAGAGAGAAAAACTTGAGAAAGAAGAAATCAATCAACCGATTTTTCTACGCGCTATTTAATCGGGTAAGGGTGCGAAACTCGATTATGCTATGTTTGTGTATGATTATGTATGTGTTGCTTGGATGTTTCTTGTCTTTCCATGGCTTTTGAGTTCTAGGTCGAAAATGATAAAATGATTGGGAATCGATGTTTGCGCGGTCGGAAATCTATATAATTTGCGTTGTATGATCACCATGTGTTTATGAGTCATTGCTGATAATTGTTTTGGTGTTGGAATTGAATTGGGATGAAAAATGAGGTTTTTGGAGGTTTTTGGATAGTGTAACCCGTAACATCATTTTTCTGGTTCTGGTGTGATTCGCCAGGCGAATTTGGGATTTGCAAGGCAAATTGAGTATCGCCACTAGCTCGCCAGGCGAACTGCTGGCGAATGGGATTCGCCAGGCGAATTCGTAAGTCGCCAGGCGAAATAGGAATTACAGAAAGGGGTAGCTTCTGTAACTCTTGGTTTTGTTTTCTAATTGGTGATTCGCCACTGGCTCGCCAGGCGAACTGCTGGTGAATAGGATTCGCTAGGCAAAATCCATGGCAAATGGCTGGCGAATGGGAATTCGCCAGGCGAATTCTAAAGTTGCCAGGCGAATTTGGCAGTATCTCAATAAATTCTTTTCTTTGAAAATTCATAACTTTTGATCTGTGGTTCGGTTTGAGGCGTGGTTTGATGCGTTAGAAAGCTCATAAAATGTACTTTATATTGATGATGGTTTTGAGAATTGTTGGCCGATTATATTATGTCAGAAATTAGAAAATGTGTTATTTTGTTGTCGACTTTTGCCTTTTAATTGTGTGAACTTGATGTGTATGTGCAATATGTTGTTGGTGTGGATATTTTATGACTAGTGCATTGTTGAGTGATGAAATTGCATGAAATACATATTGTAATGATGATTGGTGGCCTTACGACAAGAATTGCAATGTGTGTAATTGTTGAGTTATGCATGATTATGGATGAGTAAATGTGTGCATATGAATGTTATGAGTCATTGTATGCCAAGCATCATAATATGCATATTGTGAAGTCGAGTGCCATGAGGGTACGAGCGACAGATAGATTCCAATGGGAATCTTCTATAACATCGTGAGCCTTAAAAATAAGAGGACCTAAAGCAATTTGATATATCGTGAGCCTTAAAAATAAGAGGACCGAAAGCGATGGTTATAGACGATCGTGTGCCCTTGTGGGGTGTGAGTGATCGGATTGTGAGCCTTATACAAAGAGGACCGAAAGCAATCCATAAACGTCGTGAGCCTTATACAAAGAGGACCGAAAGCGACGGGGAACATCGTATGCCCGACGGGGAGTTACACTAAGTAACGAGCGATGGTTCCAATAGTTCCTGAGTGAACTGGTTCTGAGATGTGATGAGTCGGTACTGCATGTGCATTGCATGGAGTCGTTGTGTCGGTCTTGGTGCATTTGGATAAATCATGGATTAATTGTGTATGGAATTGTGAATGTGACTGATGAGATGAAATATGTATATTTATGTGGTTGATGAGAGTATTGTATATGATTGATATGCATCGGCGACGTATATATAGAATATTTGTTGTATTTGATTGTGGTGCAATTGTGGTGAAAATATTTTATATGTGCATTTTGGGTAAATATATGATTATATGCAACTGTGCTATGATTGTGTTTCTCACCCTTCTGCTATTTTATAATGCTCTATGAGGCATTGCAGATTAGAGTTGCTGGAGGTCTTTTTGGGAAGCTTTGCGTCTTCATTCTTTTGTCGGTCGGCTCTGATATGTGACGCCGGGTAGTTAGGGTAGCCGTTTGTGATTAGTTTGTATTATGTATATGTATCTTTTGAATTGTACATATATGGTTGTATAGGACAAACATACTTTCATGATATATATATATATATATATATATATATATGAGATTCAATTGCAGATTTTCCGCTATTATTCTGTTTATGATTCGTGGGTGTATTACTACCTGAACTGTCGCATATCTGTATGAGCAGGTGATGTATGTTTGTTTCAATTTGATTTGGCATCTCCGGTCTATGCCGTGCATGTTTCAATTATACTCTGATGAAATTTTGTATTTTCTTTTACCGCTTTAATAGCTTGGGGGGTATAGATTGGGGGTGTTACATTAAGTGGTATCAGAGCCAGTCCGTGTCAGTTTGTGTCAGTCCTTGTTGGTCGTTGTGGTTAGGTGAGCTATTTGTTTAACCATAGTTGCTGTTATTGGAAATGAACAGAATATGGCTGGAAGGAACGATGCTGCTTTAGCTGCTGCGATGCAGGCTATGGCTCGGGCTGTGCAGGGTGCACCGAATGCTGCTGGCAATGATGAGTTTCGGAAGAATAAACCACCTGTCTTCAAAGGAAGATATGATCCTGATGGTGCACAGATTTGGTTGAAAGAGATTGAAAGGATTTTTTGAGTGATGGATTGTGACGAGGATCAGAAGGTGAGACTAGGTACTCACATGTTGCTGGAAGAAGCTGATGATTGGTGGGTTGGTACTCGTCATGTGTTGGAAGCTACAGCGGAGGAGGAGGAAGAGATCACTTGGGAGTTGTTTAGCCGGGAGTTCTTGAGGAAGTATTTTCCCGAAGATGTCAGAGGGAAGAAAGAGATAGAATTCTTGGAATTGAAACAAGGTAGTATGTCTGTTGTAGACTATACTGCTAAGTTTGTTGAGCTGGTGCAGTTTTATCCACATTATGCGGAGGCGACTGCGGAATTCTCTAAGTGTGTTAAGTTTGAAAGTGGGGTGCGTCCTGAGATTAAACAGGCTATTGGTTATCAGAGGATTCGAAGGTTTGTAGACTTGGTGGATTGTTGCAGGATTTATGAGGAGGATAGTAAGGCTCGTTCTACTCACTATAAGAGTATGACCGACCGGAAAGGGAAGCAACATGTTCGTGGTGGTCCTTATGTGACACCAGCTGATAAAGGTAGGAAAATGGGTGCTTTTGATCGAAGGTCAAGTGAGGGAGGAATGTCTAGTCCTCTGAGGTGTTTTAGATTTGGTGATATGGGACATCGTCAGTCTGAGTGTAGGAAGGATTTGAGGAAGTGTTCTAATTACGACGGTGTAGGACATGTGGTTGCTGATTGTGCAAGGAAGAATGTGTTGGTATGTTTCAACTGTGGTGAACCTGGTCACATTAGTACCAAGTGTCCAAAACCGAAGAAGGCTCTAACTAGTGGGAAGGTATTTTCATTGGCAGGAACTCAGACTTCAAGTGCAGATCGTCTGATTCAAGGTACTTGTTTTATTAATAGTATGCCCTTAATTGCTATTATTGATACTGGAGCTACTTATTCGTTTATTTCGTCTGAGTGCGTGAAGCGTTTGAACCTTGTGTTGTCTTTAATGGATGGTGAGATGGTTATTGATACGCCAACAATGGGTTCAGTAACTACTTCGTTGGTTTGTTTGAGTTGTCTTTTGACCATTTATGGTAAAGATTTTAAGATGGATGTAGTGTGTTTGCCATTGGAGGGTTTAGATGTGGTTTTGGGAATGAATTGGTTGCAATTTAATCGGGTTCATATTGATTGTTATCATAAGCTAGTAAGGTTTCCTTCTCTTGAGGAAGACGAAGACTCGAGTTTCTTATCTACCAAAGAGTTGAAGAAACTTTTGGTGGAGGAAGCTCAGTTGTTCGGGTTGTTTGCATCTTTGACCGTGGCTAGTCAAGTGTCACTGGATGTGTTTCCTGTCGTGTGTGAATTTCCTGAAGTGTTTCCAGAGGATATTTCAGATGTGCCGCCAGAGAGAGAGGTGGAGTTTTCTATAGATCTAGTTCCTCGTACTAGACCTGTGTCTATGGCACCTTATAGAATGTCGGCATCTGAGTTGGTGGAGTTGAAAAAGAAATTGAATGAGTTGTTGGAGAAGAGGTTTGTGAGGCCAAGTGTTTCTCCTTGGGGTGCTCCAGTTTTGTTGGTGAAAAAGAAAGATGGAAGTATGCGATTGTGTATTGATTATCGTCAGTTGAATAAGGTGACGATTAAGAATAAGTATCCTCTTCCAAGGATTGATGATCTGATGGATCAGTTGGTTGGTGCTTGTGTATTTAGTAAGATTGATCTGCGATTGGGGTATCATCAGATAAGGGTGAAAGAGGAAGATATTCAGAAGACGGCTTTTAGGACACGATACGGTCATTATGAATATTCGGTGATGCCGTTCGGGGTTTCTAATGCGCCAGGTGTGTTTATGGAATACATGAATCGTATTTTTCACGAGCATTTGGATCGTTTTGTTGTTGTGTTTATTGATGATATTTTAATCTATTCTAAGTCTCGAGAGGAGCACGCGGAGCATTTGCGTATTGTTTTGAAGGTTTTGAGGGAAAGGAAACTTTTTGCAAAATTGTCCAAGTGTGAGTTCTGGTTGTCGGAAGTGAGTTTTCTTGGACACGTAATTTCAGGTAATGGTATTTCTGTGGATCCATCTAAAGTAGAAGCAGTTCTACAATGGGAGGCTCCGAGATCTGTTACTGAAATTCGAAGCTTTTTGGGTTTGGCTGGTTATTATCGGAGGTTTATTGAAGGTTTTTCTAAGTTGGCACTTCCATTGACCCAGTTGACTTGTAAAAGGCAAGCGTTCATTTGGGATATTCGGTGTGAGGAGAGTTTTAATGAGCTGAAAAGAAGATTGACGACAGCTCCGATTTTGATTTTACCGGATCCTAATGAATCGTTCGTGGTTTATTGTGATGCGTCTTTGATTGGCCTAGGTGGTGTGCTGATGCAGGAAGGTAAGGTTGTGGCTTACGCTTCAAGGCAATTGAGAGTGCATGAGAAAAATTATCCTACTCATGATCTTGAGTTAGCGGTTGTGGTTTTTGTGTTAAAGATTTGGAGGCATTATCTCTACGGTGCAAGGTTCGAAGTCTTTAGTGATCATAAAAGCTTGAAATATTTGTTTGATCAGAAGGAGTTAAATATGAGGCAGCGTAGATGGTTGGAATTCTTGAAGGACTACGACTTTGGCTTGAATTACCATCCCGGTAAAGCTAATGTGGTAGCCGATGCATTGAGTCGGAAAACATTGCATATGTCGGCTTTAATGGTTAAGGAGTGGGAACTTTTGGAATCGTTTAGAGACTTGAGTTTGGTATGTGAAGTGACTTCGGATAGTGTGAGGCTGGGTATGCTGAAGGTTAATAATGATTTTCCTAATGATGGTAAGTGAGAAATAGAAGTTGGATGTGAAATTCGTGGATTTGATGTTGGTTGGCGGGAAATATGCGAGTAGTGATTTTGAAGTGGATGTTAATGGTGTTTTGAGGTTCCGTGGCCGAATTTGTATTCCTGATGATTCGGAGTTGAAAAGGATGATTTTGGAGGAAGGACACCTGAGTAATTTGAGTATACATCCGGGAGCGAATAAGATGTACCAAGATTTGAAGAAGATTTTCTTGTGGTCTGGATTGAAAAGAGATGTGGCTAAGTTTATGTATGCGTGTTTAACTTGCCAGAAGTCGAAAGTTGAACATTTGAGGCCTAGTGGTTTGTTGCAACCGTTGGATATTCCAGAGTGGAAATGGGATAACATTTCGATGGATTTTGTAACGGGATTGCCAAACACTCAGAGAGGGCATAATGCTATTTGGGTGGTTGTAGATAGACTGACTAAATCGACTCATTTCATTCCGATTGATATCAGTTTTTCTTTGGAGCGGTTAGCTGAGATTTACATCAGTGTGATTGTGAAGTAGCATGGGGTTCCGTTAAGTATTGTTTCTGATCGAGATCCAAGGTTTACCTCGAGATTTTGGGAAAGTTTACATAAGGCTTTGGGTTCTAAATTGAGATTGAGTTCGGCTTATCATCCGCAAACGGATGGTCAGACGGAGAGGACGATTCAGTCGTTGGAAGATTTGTTGCGAGCGTGTGTTCTTGAACAAGGTGGTATGTTGGATAGTTATCTTGCATTGATCGAATTCACGTATAACACCTATTTTCATTCTAGTATTGGAATGGCACCGTTTGAAGCATTATATAGACGAAGGTGTCGAACACCGTTGTGTTGGCACGAATCTGGTGAGAGAACGGTGGTAGGACCAGAGTTGGTGCAACAAACTATGGATAAGGTGAAGTTTATTCGTGAGAAGATGAAAGCTTCTCAGAGTAGACAAAAGAGTTATCATGATCGGAGACGGAAAGATATTGAGTTTCAAGAGGGCAATCATGTATTTTTGAGGGTTACGCCGGTAACGGGTGTTGGTCGTGCATTGAAATCTAAGAAACTTACTTCTTGGTTTATTGGTCCTTACCAGATATCTGCGAGAGTGGGTGATGTGGCGTATAGGGTGGCGTTGCCGCCGAATCTGTCGAATTTGCACGATGTGTTTCATGTTTCACAGTTGCAGAAGTATGTTCCAGATACGGCACATGTGATTCCGATGGATGAGGTTGAGGTAAGGGAGAACCTTACGGTTGAGGCTTTACTAGTTAGGATTTTGGATCGCGAAGTGAAGCGGTTGAGGGGCAAGGATATTGCACTGGTGAAGGTAGCGTGGGGAGGCGCTGCTGAGGGCAATTTGACTTGGGAGTTGGAGAGTCGGATACGGGAGTCGTATCCAGAGTTGTTCGTCTCAGGTATATTTTCGAGGACGAAAATTTCTAAGTGGGGGAGAGTTGTAACGCCCCAGTTTTTGTCAGTTTTAGTCCGTTTTATTTATTTGAGTCGTTTTTTATTATTCTATTATTATTTTATTTTTATTTCTGACTTTTATCTAAAAATATGTTATTTTTTAGTCGAGATTATATTTTATCGGGTTTTGGGAGCGTTTGCGAGATATTTGGGTGTAGGGGTATTTTGGGGGTTGATTTATTTGGTTAAGTTAAGAATAGAAAGAAAAAGAGAGAAAAATAGAAAGAAGAGAAAAGAAGAGAAGAGAAGAGAAAAGAAGAAAAGAGAGAAAAACTTGAGAAAGAAGAAATCAATCAACCGATTTTTCTACGCGCTATTTAATCGGGTAAGGGTGCGAAACTCGATTATGCTATGTTTGTGTATGATTATGTATGTGTTGCTTGGATGTTTCTTGTCTTTCCATGGCTTTTGAGTTCTAGGTCGAAAATGATAAAATGATTGGGAATCGGTGTTTGCGCGGTCGGAAATCGATATAATTTGCGTTGTATGATCACCACGTGTTTATGAGTCATTGCTGATAATTGTTTTGGTGTTGGAATTGATTTGGGATGAAAAATGAGGTTTTTGGATAGTGTAACCCGTAACAGCATTTTTCTGGTTCTGGTGTGATTCGCCAGGAGAATTTGGGATTCGCCAGGCGAATTGAGTATCGCCACTAGCTCGCCAGGCGAACTGCTGGCGAATGGGATTCGCCAGGCGAATTCGTAAGTCGCCAGGCGAAATAGGAATTACAGAAAGGGGGTAGCTTCTGTAACTCTTGGTTTTTTTTCTAATTGGTGATTCGCCACTGGCTCGCCAGGCGAACTGCTGGCGAATAGGATTCGCTTGGCGAAATCCATGGCGAATGGCTGGCGAATGGGAATTCGCCAGGCGAATTCTCAAGTTGCCAGGCGAATTTGGTTGTATCTCAATAAATTCTTTTCTTTGAAAATTCATAACTTTTGATCCGTGGTTCGGTTTGAGGCGTGGTTTGATGCGTTAGAAAGCTCATAAAATGTACTTTATATTGATGATGGTTTTGAGAATTGTTGGTCGATTATATTATGTCAGAAATTAGAAAATATGTTGTTTTGTTGTCGACTTTTGCCGTTTAATTGTGTGAACTTGATGTGTATGTGCAATATGTTGTTGGTGTGGATATTTTATGACTTGTGTATTGTTGAGTGATGAAATTGCATGAAATACATATTGTAATGATGATTGGTGGCCTTACGGCAAGAATTGCAATGTGTGTAATCGTTGAGTTACGCATGATTATGGATGAGTAAATGTGTGCATATGAATGTTATGAGTCATTGTATGCCAAGCATCATAATATGCATATTGTGAAGTCGAGTGCCATGAGGGTACGAGCGACGGATAGATTCCAATGGGAATCCGCTATAACATCGTGAGCCTTAAAAATAAGAGGACCTAAAGCGATTTGATATATCGTGAGCCTTAAAAATAAGAGGACCGAAAGCGATGGTTATAGACGATCGTGTGCCCTTGTGGGGTGTGAGCGATCGGATTGTGAGCCTTATACAAAGAGGACCGAAAGCAATCCATAAACGTCGTGAACCTTATACAAAGAGGACCGAAAGCGACGGGGAACATCGTATGCCCGACGGGGAGTTACACTAAGTAATGAGCGATGGTTCCAATAGTTCCTGAGTGAACTGGTTCTGAGATGTGATGAGTCGGTACCGCATGTGCATTACATGGAGTCGTTGTGTCGGTCTCGGTGCATTTGCATAAATCATGGATTAATTGTGTATGGAATTGTGAATGTGACTGATGAGATGAAATATGTATATTTATGTGGTTGATGAGAGTATTGTATATGGTTGATATGCATCGGCGACGTATATATAGAATATGTGTTGTATTTGATTGTGGTGCAATTGTGGTGAAAATATTTTATATGTGCATTTTGGGTAAATATATGATTATATGCAACTGTGCTATGATTGTGTTTCTCACCCTTCTGCTGTTTTATAATGCTCTATGAGGCATTGCAGATTAGAGTTGCTGGAGGTATTTTTGTGAAGCTTTGCGTCTTCATTCTTTTGTCGGTCGACTCTGATATGTGACGCCGGGTAGTTAGGGTGGCCGTTTGTGATTAGTTTGTATTATGTATATGTATCTTTTGAATTGTACATATATGGTTGTATAGGACAAACAAACTTTCATGATATATATATATATATATATATATATATATATATATATATATATGAGATTCAGTTGCAGATTTTCCGCTATTATTCTGTTTCTGATTCGTGGGTGTATTACTACCTGAACTGTCGCATATCTGTATGAGCAGGTGATGTATGTTTGTTTCAAATTGATGTGGCATCTCCGGTCTATGCCGTGCATGTTTTAATTATACTCTGATGAAATTTTGAATTTTCTTTTACCGCTTTAATAGCTTGGGGGGATAGATTGGGGGTGTTACATCCGACATGTTCCAAGGTCTAAGAATCATATTGCTGATGCTTTGGCCATGTTAGCCTCCACGTGGAAGGTTAGATACCTTAATGAGTCACCACTCATCCAAATTTTCCGAAAGACCAAGCTCGTCAACTGCCAATTAGTGGAAGAGGAAACCGATGGAAAGTCTTGATTCCACGACATCAAGAAGTATCTGCTAAACCAAGAATATCTAGCTGATGCTACCGCTCTTGAAAAAAAGACTTTGAGAAGACTGGCGACCAAGTTCTTCCTCAGCAATGATGTATTGTGCAAAAGAAATCACGACATGGTTCTGTTAAGATGTGTTGACATACGCGAAGCAGACCTGTTGATGCAAGAAATTCATGAGGGACCATTTGGGACTCACGCCAATGGCCATGCTATGTTCAAGAAGTGCTTGAGAGCTGGATATTTTTGGTGGACTATGTAATCTGATTGCATCCAATATGCTAGAAAATGCCATAAATGTCAAATCTATGATGATAATGTGCACGTGCCTCCGACACTGTTGAATGTTTTAACATCGCCGTGGCCTTTCTCAATCTGAGGCATTGACATGATTGGAGCAATCGAGCCTAAAGCTTCCAACGGCCATCGTTTCATCTTGGTTGCCATCGACTCCTTTACAAAATGGGTAGAAGTTGCTTCATATGCCAATATGACCAAACAAGTGGTTGCTCGCTTCATAAAGAAGGAAATTATCTGTCGTTACGGAATTCCAAGCAGAATTATCACAGATAATGGAACTAATTTGAACAACAAGACGATGAAGGAATTGTGTGAGACCTTCAAGATCGAGCACCATAATTCTTCGCCCTATTGCCCGAAGATGAATGGAGCTGTTGAAGCTGCCAACAAGAACATCAAGAAAATCCTGCAAAAGATGGTCAAGCCTTACAAGGATTGGCATGAAATGCTATCCTTCGCTTTGTATGGATACCGGACCTCAGTCTGCACTTCAATAGGGGCAACCCCGTTCTCTTTAGTTTATGGCATGGAAGCAGTTCTCTCGATGGAACTGGAGATACCATCCTTGAGAATCCAGACGGAAACCAAGTTGGAAGAAGCAGAATGGATCGGAAGCAGATACGATGAGTTGAACCTCATCGATGAAAAGCGGATGATAACCACGTGTCATGGGCAGTTATACCAGAAGAGGCTTAAGAGGGCATTCGGCAAGAATGTTCGCATGCGTGAATTCAAAAAGGGAGATCTGGTACTCAAGAAAATCTTGCCATCACAGAAAGATGCCCGAGGAAAGTGGGCTCCCTACTACGAATGCCTATTTGTTGTGAAGACAGTCTTCTCAAGAGGATCCCTAATTCTCACAACAATGGATGATGAACAGCTTGCACATCCTATAAACGCCGATGCAGTAAAAAAATATTATGCCTAAATAATACCCGCTAGGTCGAAAACCAGAAATGGTGACTTAGGCAATAATGGGTATCCCGTTGGATCTAAACCTATGAAGGAGATCTAGGCAAAAACTAGGGATGAAAATAAAAAAATAATAAGAGCTCGCTAAGTTGAAAACCCTTAAGGGCGACTTAGGCAAATATGAGCGTCCCGGTGGACTGAAAACCCGAAAGGGCGGTCCAGGAAAAAGTTAGGGACAAAAGGCATTTGAATGTATCAGATGGTGTTTACCAATACTAGAGAATCGGCAGAAATTCAATCTAATCGCTCTCGTCAGAAGCAAGGATCTAGGGCATCTTAGTTATTAGGGATTGTAATAGTTGTGGGATTCAATGTAAACCTTTCCCTATTGGCATTTTCGCAATTGTAATACTCCAAGGAGCTTTTGCCATTTGCAAGATACCATTCTTTGATAAAATACCAACTTTTCCTATCTTTTGTTGTCATTTATATTTCTTTTACCTTTTTCTTGTTATGCAAAATGCTTTTTATTCGTTAATAAAGAATTTGAAAACAGAAAGGTTTTTGAAAAGAAAATGTTTTTAAAGCATCTTGATAAAACATAAGATCTCTTTTACATATGGGAGGATAAAAAGGAAACTCTAAGTATCCCCAAGAAGCTTCAAGGTTGTAAAGACATTGTCATACCATTTGCAAAATCTCCACTGAAGTTAAACTAACAACACTTTTGGATTAATCTGTTGATTATAATCATCAAGTTTGATGATGTTTCCCCAGTGCCCATCCTGTGGCACTTTTGTTTGAATTACTGTTGTTGAGGATTCATTTCCCCTGTGAAAGTCTCCCCACCAAAATCTTGTCTCTCCAGAGTCAGCATTTGCATGCCATGATCATTTGCATCATGTTCAACATGCGCATTTGTAACAGCTCAAAATTTGCCCTCATGGTTTTAACTTTAATTGGCTTATGTTTCATTCGTTTCTTTGCATTATCATCTTTGCATATCATTGGTTCTTAGCATGGGATCAAGGTATATGAGCCAACTCAAGGGAAGAAGATGATTCCCAGAACTTCAAGCAAAGATCATGCATATTGTCCAAGATGTGAAGAAGAGGAAAAAATCCATGATACTATGAATATTTGAGCCACAAGGGAGCTCAAGGTATTTTATTGATCCATCACCTCATCATGTGATCAATCTTGGCAAGAAATCTCAAGAGAATCACATTCTCCTAACCAATGCAAACTTAGGGTTTTGGAGAAAAGTCAGTGCAAGTGTGATTTTTGGTCAAAGCTTAATTTCAAGGTTTTCCATATGGTTTAAATTGTCTAAGGATGAAGTATTGGCCATTGGTTCATTTCAGAGGATATTCAATTGATCAATTGGTTGAGAATCAATCAGATTGGGAAAAGTCAACTGTGTAGAGGAAAAAGTCTACTCTTGACTTTTAGAGGTCAAATTCACGTTCCTCATGTCAAATATGTCCATTGATGGAGGTTTGATCAGGAAATGTCAAGTGATTCATCAAAAATCAAAAGATATGAAAAGTTGCTAAAAATACAAACTAGGGTTTCTAAATTTAGTAAGTTTTGGCAAGGTGAATGACCATCTTTGGAGCTCTCTTTCTCTATGATGCAAGTGCCAAATTGAAAATTTCAAGATGCCTAATTAAAGTTCACATCTTAAGCTTCAAAACCATAGCAAGAACTCCTCCATTGGATTAAAATTGAAGGAGTTATGATTGTTCAAAGTTGGAGGCTTGCAAGGCATTTTGGGCTAGGCAAGCAGGTCATGGGCAAGCTGGCTTGAAGTAAAATCATCAAACACCTTGTGTGTATGCAGTGTTCAAGTTCATGGCCAATTATCTCTATGATGGAGACTTCAAATGAAAAAATGTTCAACATGAGTTTTGTTCCTCTCAATCTTCTCTACAACTTTGATGTTGGGGAAGTTTTCATATGATCAACCATTTGGGAGATATGGAGGGTCAAAGTAGGGACCTCAACCTGATTCATTCACACTCATGGAGGCTGGGCACGAACCAAGTCAGGCTGGCCAACCATTCAGTTATGACTACACACTTTCATGGATATTTTTAAGCATTTTAAAGGCTTTCATTGTGATAGTTCTCAACACCAATCTTGTTATACTCCATGAGCTATTTCTAAAGACCTCCAATTTAATTCATTTGGTTCAATATGCTTGGAATTATTCCTCTTCAAAGTCATCACCATGGAAGAGGTCAAGTGCTCATGTCATGTTGTTATGTTTGCTAGCAAAGTTCAAAAGGAAGACATGTTACATTGTTGTTGTTATATCATGCGCATCATATTACCTTTTGAAGCCAAACAAACACATCACATACATACATACTCATGTACTCTTCTTTACTTAAAATGTCCAAACCAAAAAAGAAACAACTTTATGACAAGTTGCTGCAAGTTCATTGAAACCATCATCACCTTTCATCATGATCATACCATAAGCTTCCATGCTCTCTCTACACATAAACTAAAACCCGGGCTAATCTTAACCTTACACTCACTCTCCATTTTCAATTTCAACTTCACTCACCTTCTAACCAACTCAACAATAGTTCTAACTGTTAACCATAACAGTTAGAACTTAACTCAACATATATAAACAAAACCCTAACAGAATTTCACAACAACTTGATTCATTCTTCACTCTCCTTCATTTTTCACACATACTCTCTCTCTCTCTCAAAGTTCTCTCTCTCACGAAGCTTCATTTTCATCACTCTCCTCTGCATTTTCCTTCATTCTTCATCAAGAATCATCAATGGAGTAAGCAAAGGAACATAATCTGCATCTTGATTTTCACATCATCATCCACTGATTCTCAAGTAATCTGAAGTTTTGCATTGCCTTTATTTGGCTGGTTTGAAGATCAAGCAAGCAAGGGAACCTCACCTCTGGTATTCTTTGATCCAAAGCTTCATTCAACATAGGTTTTTCGTCATTCTTTTCTTGCATTTTTTTTTTGTGAATTTAAGTTGTTTTTGCCTGTTTTGGAGCTCAATAGGAGCAATGTGAACTCTGGCTAGTTGATAGGCACCTTAGGTGCATAGATCTCAAATTCTAGGGCAAAATGTTTGGCTTCGAGTTGCTTTCTGTGTGCTGTGTTTGTGAATTCTAATGGTGGATTTGAGATCTACGTGGTGAGACGAGCATTTTGATGTATGATTTGTGTGTTTCTGTGATGTTTGGAACTTGAACACAACAGAGGCTCGCCGGAGAAGACGACCGGAGTCTTCTCCAGCCACCTGAAACTTCAACTTTGCATTAACCCTAGCCATTTGCCGGTTTAAGTCATGGCCGTTGATGACTTTTGATCCAACGCTTATCATGGTGCCAACACATTAATGAGGGAGGCTCTCCCTCACGTGCTATTTTTTCGATCTTTTTGAACCACGTGTGCGCGTTTCATCCTATCTTATCATGTGCGTTCATCCTAAGCCACATGATTGCCTTACTTTGCCTGATCATCACATTTGACTTGATCATATGGATATTATTGAGTCAATGGTTTTGACTGAGCCACATGGCATGAACCCTTAGACCTCCACGTGTGTGGGCTGGGTCTTCTCTTGTTATCAGCACCCCCTATCCTGGGCCCATACGCAGTTTGAACTGGATTTTTGCTATCCATACACCCCTGACTCTTTTTATTTGATTTTAATTTCTTTTTTAATATTTGTTTGCATTTTAATATTTAAAAAATACTTTTGAACACATAAAAATTCCAAATAAATTCATGAAGCATCCCTACACATTTATCTAATTTTTGACATTTTTATTTTTCATTTTTGGATTATTTTAATATTTTTTGTGAATTTTCCAATGTGATTCATTGTGTATGATCTTTGTTCATGATCCATGTTTAATTGGTGAATTGTTTGACATAGTTGTGAGTTTAATTTTCACATGACAATTGATACATGCTTTTGTGACATCTTAAGGCTCTTTATACAAATTTTGTGGATTTTTAAAAGCATTTTTGATTGATGTTTGAATGTAACATTTATGTATAATGCTTGTGTTACTTGTGTGAACTTGTGAAGCATGTTTGAGTATGATTATTAATGAGTTTTGATCCATTCTTTTGAGACATGTTTTCTTGATGTTTGCACTTCTATGTACTTGCATCTTTAAATTTTCTTGACCTCTTAACATGTTCTTTGTGAATTCATAAATGCACCTTTGTTTATGTGAATGTTATAGAACATGTGCTAGGGTTTTGAAGTGCATTTTATGCAATCTTATGTGATACTTGTTAAGACCTTTTGATACATGTTTTGTGAACATTATAGGTCCTCATTCTCATATTATAGGTCATTACTTGTTCATCTTGGATTGACTTGTATGCCTTTGTTTGAACTTGAATTGTCTTGTGGACTTGTGCTTTTCTTCTTACACACTTTGATGGTCTGTTTTCATTAATGCTTGTGTGATCTTGAATGTCCATATAAACTTGATTCATGTTCTGTTTGTGATCGTTCTCAATCATATAACATGATTTTTAAGTGCATCTTTCATGTTTCATAAGTTCATGAACATTTAGTACTTGTTTGACTTTACTTGTACATGTTTGCTTAAACTTTTGAACTTGCATTAACATGAAATGTGTGTGAGTTTTGTATGCTCATTCTTGCATTCTAAATGTCATATCATACACCATATGCTATTGACTTGCATTCATTTCCAAATATGTTCATCTTGCATCTTCATTCTTTACTTGTGTTACAAGTTATGCATGTTTGATTGAACTTAAGTGGTGTTTTGTTTTCACTTCATACCTTCATAAATGTCATTCAATTCAATTCTGACTTTTATGTTTGTATTTGTATTTATTCATGTTTATGATTCATATGCTTTCATCTTGCATAGTTAGTACATAACTTGCCTTTGTATGATCTTTTGATGCATAGTTTTACATTGTTTGGTTTCATTTGGCATGTTAAACTTAGTAGGATACCTTGACATGTACCTACTTGTCATACCCAAAATTTTGACCACTGAGATTTACCATCATTGTGTAAATCATCACCACAATATGGGTAAACCATCATGCCTAATTAGTCTCCCCAAAGATGGGTGAGCATTCACTACTATAAAAAATTAGGGTTTCAGGCCCTCTCAGAGCCTTAAACAAAGGATAAATCAAGGAATGACTTGATCTTCAACTTTTCTAACCTCTCAAACATCCACAATGGATCAAAAGGACTCCCACTTCAAGGATTAAGCACAAGGCTGCTCCCTTCTAGGTGGATCAAGTCTCAAGATCGACAGTGTCACCAAATTAGGGTTTTGGTCGACTAGGGCCTCCAGATGGAAAATTTTCATCTGGGCACAAGCCAATGATCCAAAACCTAACCAAATATACACCATGGGACATCATGAACCCAATCATCAAGTCAATTTTGCCTCAGGGGATGCATTGACTGAAAATCAGGAATTATGGTTTCTTGACCTAATTCACCCCTAAGTTGACTTTTGGGACAAATCATGAACCAAGACCTCAAGGCATGATTTAAGGGTCTCTAATATACTATATTGATCCATTTGCAACAATGGATTAATACCAAGAAGCTTGAGCAACAAGTCTCAATTTCATCTGCACCACAATTAGGGTTTCGCGAGCAAAGTCAACTGTAACTTTGACTTTTGACCAGGACATGCTCCCAAACCCTAAGACATGATTCAATATACCCTATTACACCCATGGAACATGTCCATCAAGTTTGATTTAGGTCAAGAACATGATTTCCTGAAGAATTGCACAGTTTGGAATTCATCTGATAAAAAGTCAACTGTGCACAAAAGTCAACTTTGACTTTTTGAGATTTTCACGAAAATGGATTTTTAACCCTAAAATGATGTTAATGTATGATTTGAATCATCATTCATCAATAAAAATCAAATAAAGTGGGATAACTTGTAAAAGGGGTAACCATAAAAACTTAGAAAAATTTCTAAGTTATGGAAAAAGTGACACTAATGTGCCAACTTTGGAGGACCATAACTCCTAAACCACAAGGCCATTGTTACCCATTCAAAGCTTGATTTGTAGATCACATTTCCCTCTACAAAAGCTACATACTGACCTATGTCCAAATTCCTCATGGATTTTGAGTTATGGAGTGATCAAAATCAAGAAAAGTCACTTTGTTCCAACACTTAGTGAAAATTTCACTAAGTCAGAATCTGCCTTTACTTTTTTCCAAATGTAGGGGGATTTTTCACTTGGATTCAAAAGAGATCAAAACCAAACATGTTCAAACAGTTGTTATATCATGTATGGGCTTTCCAAAATGACCAAGAACATTACCAAATTCAATTTGAGCTATGAGATATGACCTTGGCAAGTTGCCTTGCTGAAATCTGCCAAGGCAAGGCAGATTTTTGCACTTTTGGTCAATTTACCAAAATCATCCAAATCCAAATGCTCCTATCCACTTGGACACATCTGAGGATTGAATCTAAAGGGGACAATCTGTGAGCTAAGCCTCCAAAGTCTTTGGAACAAGAAATAACATGTTGAACCTAGAATTGCCAATATAGGGACAAGACTCCAATTTTGGATTGGAGCATTCAATGGAAGCATCAATGTGGCATGAACTGAGCTCTTAGCAACTGAATTCAGTCAAGACTTATTCAAGACCAAGGGGACCAGTAACCTGTGCCCTAACCTCTAGTCAATGGCTAGAGGAGACTTGGATTTTCATTTGCCAACATTGGCCAAACCTACTCAGCAATTGCCATTCACTATTCCTTGAAAAACAAACTTGCTCTACTATAAATAGAGCTCAATTGTGATCAGTTTGAGTACACCAAAGCCATCAAACAGATGCTTTCCTCAAAATCTCTTCTTTCACTCCAATTTTGCCTTCTAAGGCAAGTCACTATCGGGTTTTCAGTTTGAGAGCTTTTCCAATCAAACCAATCACACACACACAACTCACATACATCATATAGAAGTGATCCAAACACTCACATAACATCTGGAACACAGATTTCGCAAAATCACCAGCCAATTGCTCAAGTTCTTGACAGATTTGCAGTTGGGGTACCATCTTAAGTTCCAGATCATTTCAATCCATTCCAAGTATTCTGACACACTCCATGGCACCTATGGAAGCTATCTAGATCATTGGAACCTAGCTGTAACACCTCCAACACAAATCACGATCACCAGCTGCAAGTGGTAAGCATGAGCTCTTCTAACTCTATGATCCCTGCAATTTTTGCTGCACAATAATTTGGCCATATGTTCATAATCATGCATGGAATGTTTCCCCTCAATTAATTGCATTGTTTGAATCGTGTATAAAAAATCCTAGCCTTCATGCAGAAATTAGGGTTCTTGAGGATTTTTCGTGATTTCTTGTTTATGCTTAATTTAAATGAAATTAATTGTCATAGACATGATCGTGAGGTTGAAACGAGTTGATTGGTATGTGGATTGCATGATATAATCAAGTATTCAGTGAGATTGGAGAGAAAATGCAAATCTGGGCAAACCCAGAACATGCGCGTATTCTTGGTGTGTTCTTGGCGCCATTTTTTGAAAATTCAAATATTTGAATTTTGTGATTTTATTTAATTGATTCAAAAGTTAATTTCTCTTTGAGTTTTAATGATTTTGAGTTGATTCTTTTTTTAATAATTCACAAAAATGTTAAAAGATTTTACTTTCCCAGAAAATCCCAAAAATATTATTTATTTTATATAATTGATATTTTTGCAAAGAATTAATGTTTTAATTGTTTTTAACATTTAAAATATTTTTTCCACCTTGATTTTGCAACTTTTAATGCCTTCTAATTATTTTGTAGGTCAATACTTAATTTTTGAAGCATTAATCCAAGATCACAATTTGTTTTCCATATGTAAAACAATTTTGATCATTTTAATTGAATTTTTATTCAATTAAAACACATTTTGAAAACAAATTAGGGTTTTAGGATTAATTCAACCCTCATAAATCATTTTCAAAACTTTTGGGCCTCTAATAGAGTGTAAGACCCAATCCTTTTTTGACCAAATCATTTTTGGGCCTCAGTGTATTGTATAAGTCCCGATACCGTAAAAAATAAACGGCACGATCGTCGCCTTTTAAAAAAATCAATTGGGCCTCTCCTCGATTTATAAGACCCATTCAAAACTTTTGGGCCTCTAATAGAGTGTAAGACCCAACCCCCTTTTAACCAAAACAATTTTGGGCCTCACTTATTGTATAAGTCCCTCTGCATTAAAAGAAAACCTCGGCGCGATCGCCATTTTTAACGAAAAATCACCTGGGCATACCCTCGTGTTATAAGCCCCACTCTTTTTCTTTAAACCTTTTGGGCCTCTAATAGAGTGTAAGACCCATCCCTTTGTACAGAAAACCTTTTTGGGCCACAGTCACTTGTATAAGTCCCTCTGTACAAATTCAACAGTGCAATCACTAATAAAACCCTGGGCCTCTCCTTGAGCTGTAAGCCCCAAATCTTTCTTTTTCAAAGCACTTTCTCCTTTGATTTTGAAATATATTGTTGTTTTCAATATTTCTTTGTTGAACAACTAACCAAACAACATGGAAGCTCTACAACCGAGTAAGTGGTTATTGCTTTCATTTACCACTTTCATATACATATAACTGTATTGTGGGGTTGTTTCGCTGTAAGTCTTCTTTCCTAAGTGTATAGGGATGGAAAATTGCCCATCAATTGGTTTCATAAGGGTTTCAATTGGTCAGAGGATTCAAAATCAGGAGAATTGGGGAAAAAGTCAACTGTGGAGTGAAAAAAGTCAACTCCTGACTTTTTAAGGTCAAATTCATGAAATTCAAGTCATATATGGTCATTGGACAAGATTTGATCAAGAAATGAGGAAGGAATCATGAAAATCAAGAAGTGTGCAAAGTTGCCATTTTTAGAAACTTCGGGTTTCCAAAAATGGCAAGTTTGGACCATTTTGCACCACACTTTGAGGCTCTCTTTCTTCAAGATAAAAGCTCCAAACTTCAGGCCTAAGTTGAGCCAATTAGAGTTCATATTCTAAGCTTCAAATCCATATAAAGAACTCTTCCATTGGATCAAAATTTAGGGAGTTATGATCAATCAAAGTTTGACAAAACTAGGTCAAAAAACCAAGTCATGCCCAAGCAAAACCAGGCCCATGCGCCATAATTTTGTCAAACACATGGTGGGCAGAATGTCAATCCTTTTTTCTCATTGAAGGATGCTTCAAATGAAAAAATGTTGAACATCAAAGTTGTTCATCTCAATGTCCTTTTCAACTTTGATGTTGGACATTTTTCCATTTGAGCAAGTTATGATAGAGATATGATGGTCCCAAGATGAGGTGTTCATGCTGAAAATCCATAGGTCACATTGCCATGCCATGACTTGTCTTGCCACGCCCTTCAACCAGTTTCAAACCTTGATGTTCCAAGCCATTTTTCATCAACTTCCAAGCCTCCATTCAATTCAATTCCAACACCAATCTTGTTCTACTATGTTCCCTTTTTCCATTGACACCAAAACCATGCAATTTCATGCCATGAACATAGAGAAATTCATCATCACACTTCCATATTTTCATGCTGCCAAGAGTGTTGTGCTATGGTTGTTGTTTATGATTCATACCAGCCACGCATACATTCCCACACCAGTCATTTCTCTTTGCTTCATTTAGCCAAACACTTTCCCTTACACATGATACTATACATGCCATCATACATCAAATAGGAAAGAGTTAAACTTGCACCACAAGTTTCATGGATGCTACATCAGTAACATCAACATCATTCCTTCTAAACCTCACCATAAACTCATTTAACTCACCCACACCATAGCCAAACCAAGATCAACTCGCCCCTAACTAACTTGACTCAGTTAGTTAAGGTGGACTCATTTAACCATGCTTGAACTCATTTGACTAACTCAGTTAACCACCCTAGTTCAATCTTAACCACACCTATATAACTAAAACTCACTCACCATTTAATTTTCAACTTCATTTCGCTCACACATTTCACAAACACTCTCAAATTCTCTCTATTCTCTCTCTCTAATTTCTCACGAACTCAACACCTCCATCACTCATCTTCTTCAATCATCATCTTCAATGTGATTTTTGAGCAAGAACAAGAATAATCAACACCATCTCTCCAAGTGTATCTTCATCAAATTTTTGAATCTTCCTCTGTTTTCAAGATCTCAAGACTCAGCTGCATTTATTTTGCACAAATTAAGCTCAAGATCAAGTGGCTTTCTCTGGTTTTTCTTACAACTCAAGTTTCTTCACAGTTTCAGGTTCTAGTTTACTTAACTTCATTACATCGTATTCATGTGATTTGAGCTTATTTCATCTTGATTTGAAGCTTACTAGAAGCTGTGTGAGTCCTGGCTAGTTGATAGGCTCTTTAGGAGCATAGTTGAAAAATTAGGGCAAGGTTGTGGCGTTCGATTCTCATTGTATGCGTGTGATGTGTGAAAACTGAGCCTATATTCTTGACCTACGTGAGTTCCTCTACATTTTGGTATGCTTTTTCTTGATTTCTGGAACAATGTAAAGCTTGCAGTTGCCGGAGAAGATGACCGGAGGTCCTTCTCCGGCCGGTGAGGTTCGTCTAGGGTTTAAGATCCAATTTAAATCATAGCCGTCTGATCTTTTCATCCAACGTTCATTATCTAGACAACACATTAAAATGGCATGTGACTTGCGCATGCGTTTGCTTGAATCTGAGGGTTACCGTGTATGCATGTGTATGATTGGTAGCATGTAACTCTCATGTGAAGCGTTGGATCAGTGATTGGTGGTGATTGACATGTTTGTGTGGCTCAGATTGAATTGCATATTAGCTGACTGTCCACACTACCACACACGATCACATGTTTAAGTGGATTGGATTTCTAATTTCTATTTGCACACCCACATATTTGAGCCCAATTATTTTGAACTACTCTTTTACTCACGCTGCACCCCCTCCCCATGTCTTTCACATTTTTATTTTTATTTCATATATTGTTTTGATTTCTTTTTATTAAAAATAGTAAATCATTTCTAAAAATCCCAAATAAATTCATATGTGTTATTTATGCATTTAATTAATTTTCTATTATTTTTAATTCTGACTTTGTGATTTTTTAAGCATAAGTGCATAATTTTGTTTTAATCTCTTTTTGAATAATGTTCTTCATTGACACTCAAACTTGTACATTTTACTTCTTCCATCTCACACAATATTTTTCTTCCATTCTTTTTGCATTTGTTAGATAACACATTAAATCATGTAATACTATTTTCATTTGAATTTTAAAATCATTTTATCATGTGTTTTGATGTTCTTATTTGAGCTTTCTTTTGAGGTGTTTCAAGGTGGATTGGTGAACTTTGTTGAGCATGTTTCTTGTTGAGTTTTGCACCATACTTTTGATATGTGATTATATTCTGACTTAGGTTTGTTGTGGCTTATTTTCACAATTTAATTTTGTGCTTTAATAATTGTTGATGCCTTGCATGTGAAGTTACTTTTTGTGCACATTGTTCTATCTCATTCTTATATGTTTTGATGAGGCATTTATGCCACCATTTGATGTTTGTTTGTGCATAAATTATAGGTCATTTGCATGATATTATAGGTCATCTTAGTTTCATTATAGGTCACTTTGACTTATGTTTTCATTTGATATGAATTTGTGTATTGTAATTTGAACTTTGACATGCTTTCATCTCCCACTTTTTCTTATGCTCTATGTGTTGCATGTATGCATTTTTGGTATGCCCTCTTATACATTACATTTGCATCTCATTAATAGTATGCCACTGCCCATATGCATTCTTTAATCATGTTACATGTTAAGCATCTCTAATATGCCACTTTGTGCACCAAATTGAACACGTTTTTCTTTCCTTAATTCTTCTTCATCCTATGTCTTCTACTTGTACTCTTTTATTCTTGAGTTGTGTGATGATTCATGTACATGTTAAGACATTGATAAATGATATTTGGTTCTGAATTTGATTTTTTTTGAAGCATTAATGCATGATTACTTTGCATATTCACTTTTCTTTCATCTATTTCTTCCATGATTCATTTCTTTGGTGTTTAAGGCTTTGATTGGACATAGTTAGTATGTGTTTGATACCTTAACATTAGAGAACACCTTTAGATGTAGGTTCTGACCTTGATTGAGTTTCATCTCTTAGAATCCTTATTCCTTGGTTCTTAATTGGTTTGATCATTGTTTGGTATTCTTTCTTCATTCCACTACTTGTAAATAGTTTTTGAACTAACCTTTTTCATGTAGGTACAAGGGTAAGTAAGTGTGTGGATATGCTTCCACATGCACTTCTTTCTATCATCTTCTCTTATTTCTTTTAATAATTCAATTGTGATCATGATAAGCATTTATATGCTATCCTTGAATAATTTCTCCTTCATCCCTCTTTAAGATCAACTTAACTTCCACCTTAGAAGTAAGTTGCTTCTTTTGCTCTTCTTCTCCTTTCTTTTAGGATTAGGATTCTTAAACCACATTAACCATAGGAACGTCCCTATATGATAACATTAGGGTGAGTCTTAGTCCCCTTTAGTTTTCACCTTTTGCTCCATTGGAGTCTCTATCTTTCTCATCTCAAAACAAAAGTAAAAACACTTAATGATGGCATAACATGTATTGCACTTAAACCTAAAGTGTGGGAAATGGAAGGAGGAGGGTTTCTCTCCACCTTCCTATAGTGTTTAGCATACGGCCTGTTAGGATGACCATGCGATGCATTCTATCTTATACGATAGACTTGAATGCAATATGCATTATAAAAACAAAATAATCAAAATACTTCTTCTTAAAAGACTTCAAACAAACAATAACGTCTTTCCTTCTGGATTTCTCTCTTCATCTCATTCACTCATTCCTTAAGGACGCGTCATTTCTGTTTTAACGCAAATAGGTAACGCCTAAGTCTCCATACAGCCAGCTGCAATGCCTAAACTGCTAGGTGTAGCGAGCGATTTTGGACGCGGTTCTTAAGCGCTGGTCGCTCTCTGCGGTTTGAGCTTACTACAGGTCGATTCATTTTTTATCCTATTAAAGCTGATGAAGGAAGGGAAATAGATGTCTCCAATTAACCCTGCTTTGTATACTGAGTTTAAACAGCGGTCTGTTAGGTTACAGATGCTATCAATGTGGGGGGCCTTTGTACTAGTTATTTGTATTTTCGCTAATACTGATTTCTCTCTTTTTATTTTGACAGAATGTTTCTGGCAGGGAACAAGGATTAAGATGTTAGGACTGATGCTTTTTGATAGATATGTGAGAGTATGGGATTTTGAGTTTTTTGTTGATTGTGCTCGCTAAGATCTTTTCTTTCGATCTTATGCCTACGTATTCCCGTTTACCGAAACAGGGAAATCAGAGTGTTCGTAGTTCCTCCTATTCTATGGGAGGAAATTGGTTGTTTTGGTGTCTTGTTTGAAGCCCAAGACGTGAAGTGAAAGGTGATCTGTATCTTGTTCAAAGCCCAAGATATGAAGCTGAAGAGTCTATTTGTATCTTGTTTAAAGCCCAAGATGTAAAGTTAAAAGGGTGTTGACTTTAGAGAGAATTTGTCATCTCTAAAGAGGGGGTTGTATGTCACAACTGTTTATAAAGGAGGATTACTTTAACCGAGATTTACGAATCCGGCAATGCCATAATTTCCTTTATAGGAGATTTTTAACCTGAAGGAGAAGACTTTAACTCAGTGTAGATCAATGCTATCTTTCCTTAGGAATTTCTCATGCTAAAAGAGGGACAGTGGCATGGATGTAGATGATCCAGAGGCTTGCCGCTTATAGTAATTAGATGACGGGGAAGGAGTTGTTGATGTTTGTGTACTATGAACGAGGCACAGCTTTGATGCTAAAAGGTTGATTGGATCAACCAGTGGTTTTCTTATACAAAGCCTAAGAGGAGGCTATTATGTGTCTCGTACAAAGCCCGAGAGAGAGGCTAAAAGGTTTTTGACTCAACGATGGAGTCTTTTGGTATCTCGTATAAAGCCCGAGATGGAGGCTATCATTTGTTTGGCTTAATAAGAACCTTTTTGTATCTCGTATAAAGCCCGAGATGAAGGCTAAAGGGGTGATTGACTCAACGAGGGAATCTCTTATGTGTCTCGTACAAAGCCCGAGAGAGAGGCTAAATGTTGTTTGACTCCGCTGGGGAGAATCATTGCATAAAGCCCAATAGAGAGGCTATGGTAACTGTTTCAGTTGAGTGACAGATCCAATATACTGATTTTAAAGAGAAAATTAATTCTTATATGAGCAACACTGTACTCAAGGATTTGATTCGAGGATCAGGGATATTTCCTTTTCTTTAAGGAAATGGGAAATCCAAAGGGTATTGAGACTGTCCGAGTCTGCGGGTTTCCTTCCTATTTAACGAAGGGGTTACTTGAGAATGTCTTTGAGACTCAAGGAAGTTAGACTGTCCCAGTCTAGAGTTTTATCTTTTGTACTATGTTTTGAGAAACAGTAGTAGACTCTATGACAGGATTGTTCTATGAAGATTACTAAGTTCTGTTCCTATACCTCTAGGAGGTCGTCGGGACAATTTGTATGAAGCCCAAGAGGAGGCTAGAAGATTTTAAGAAGCCGACAGGTCCTTGTACTAAGCCCAAGAGGAGGCTATCATTCCCGGAGGAAGAGATAATTATACGAAGCCTAAGAGGAGGCTGTGAATACTTCTAAGAAGCCGGCGGGTCCTTGTACTAAGCCCAATAGGAGACTAGGTTTGCTTTTAGGAAGCCTGTGGGTCCTTGTACGATGCCCAAGAGGAGGCCGATGCTTTTAAGGAGCCCGTGGGTCCCCAAACCCCGAGAAATTTAAGGCAATGCTATTCACCGAGAATAGATCAAAGTCAGGAAAGTCCGAGAATTTGGAAGAAACTCAAAGATGCCATTCACGGAGAATACATTCATCTTTGGGAGTAGAGTTTCTTGACAATTCCTAATGAGGACAGCCGAAGAGAAGACTGTATCTGGTGATCCTATTGGGGAGCTAGTTTTTCTATTTCTACGAATAAACGAAACAGCGTCACCTAGTTCTAGACGTAGTTGCCGGGGAAACTCTAAATATCTATACTATTATTACACAGTTGATATGACTTTATGAAAGAAGACTTACAGCGAAACAGCCCCACAATACATTTATATGTATATGAAAGCGGTAAGTGAAAGCGATAACCACTTACTCGGTTATAGAGCTTCCATGTTGTTTGGTTAGTTGTTCAACAAAGAAAAATTAAAACAACTGTATATTCAAAATCAAAGGAGAAAGTGATTTGAAAAAGAAAGATTTGGGGCTTACAGCTCAAGGAGGGGCCCATGGTTTTATCAGTGAGTGCACTGTTGAATTTGTACAGAGGGACTTATACAAGTGACTGAGGCCCAAAAAGGTTTTATGTACAAAGGGATGGGTCTTACACTCTCTCAAGAGGCCCAAAAAGGTTTAAAGAAAAAGAGTGGGGCTTATAACACGAGGGTAAGCCCAAAGTTTGTTTTTCCGTTTGAAATGGCGATCGCGCCGAGATTTTCTTTTAACGCGGAGGGACTTATACAATATCTGAGGCCCAAAATGTTTTGGTTAAAAGGGGATTGGGTCTTACACTCTATTAGAGGCCACAAGTTTTGAATGGGTCTTATAGCTCAAGGAGAGACCCAGAAGGTTTTTTTTTTCAAAAGGCGACGATCGTGCCGTTTGTTTGAAAATGTACAGAGGGACTTATACAACGAATGAGGCCCAAAAAGTTTTCTGTACAAGTGGGTTGGGTCTTACACTCTAATAGAGACCCAAATGAATTTTAAGAAAATAAATGGGTCTTACTACCCGAGGGTAGGCCCAAAGTTTTGTTTTGAAAAGGCGACGATCGCGCCGTTTGTTTTTGATGGTATCGGGACTTATACAATATACTGAGGCCCAAAAATGATTTGGTTAAAAAAGGATTGGGTCTTACACTCTATTAGAGGCCCAAAGTGTTTTGAAAATGATTTATGAGGGTTGAATTAATCCAAAACCCTAATTTGTTTTCAAAATGTATTTTAATTTAATAAAAATTCAATTAAAATGATCAAAATTGTTTAACACATGGAAAACAAATTGTGATCTTGGATTAATGCTTCAAAAATTAAGTATTGACCTACAAAATAATTAGAAAGCATTAAAAGTTGCAAAATCAAGGTGGAAAAAATATTTTAAATGTTAAAAACAATTAAAACATTAATTCTTTGCAAAAATATCAATTATATGAAATAAATAATATTTTTGGGATTTTTTGGGAAAATAATATATTTTAACATTTTTGTGAATTATTAAAAAAAGATTCAACTCAAAATCGTTAAAACTCAGAGAGAAATTAATTTATGAATCAATTAAATAAAATCACAAAATTCAAACATTTGAATTTATGAAAATGGCGCCAAGAACATGGACCAAGAACACGCGTGTGTTCTGCCTTGCCCAGATTTGCATTTTCTATCCAATCTCACTGAATACTTGATCATTTCATGTAATCCACATACCAATCAACTCGTTTCAACCTCACGATCATGTCTATGGTATTTAATTTCATTTAAATTAAACATATAACAAGATATCATGAAAAATCCTCAAGAACCCTAATTTCTGCATGAAGGCTAGGATTTTTGATTCACGATTCAAACAATGCAATTAATTGAGGGGAAACATTCCATGCATGATTATGAACATATGGCCAAATTATTATGCAGCAAAAATTGCATGGATCATAGAGTTAGAAGAGCTCATGCTTACCACTTGCAGCTGGTGATCGTGATTTGTGTTGGAGGTGTTACAACTAGGTTCCAATGATCTGGATAGCTTCCCTAGGTGCCATGAAGTGTGTATGAATGTTTGGAATGGATTGAAATGGTATGGAGTTGAAGATGGCACCTAAACTGCAAATCTGTTAAGAACTTGAGCAATTGGCTGGTGATTTTGTGAAATCTGTGTTCCAGTTGTTATGTGAGTGTTTGGATCACTTCTATATGATGTATGTGAGGTGTGTGTGTGATTAGTTTGATTGGAAAAGCTCTCAAACTCAAAACCCGATAGTGACTTGCCCTAGAAGGCAAAATTGGAGTGAAAGAGGAGATTTTTGAGGAAAACATCTGTTAGATGGCTTTGGTGTACTCAAACTGATCACAATTGAGCTCTATTTATAGTAGAGCATGTTTGTTTTGGGATCCACAGTGAATGGCAACTGCAGCAGAGGTTTGGCCAATGTTGTCCAATGGAAATCCAAGTCTCCTCTAGCCATTGACTAGAGGTTAGGGCACAGAGCTGTGGTTCCCTTGGTCTTGGATAAGTCTTGACTGAATTCAGTTGAGAATGGCTCAGGTCATGCCACCTTGATGCTTCCATTGAATGCTCCATTCCAAAATTGGAGTCTTGTCCCTATTTTGGCAATTCTAGGTTCAACATGCTATTTCTTGTTCCTAAGACTTTGGAGGCTTGGCTCAGTGATTGTCCCCTTTAGATTCAATCCTCTGAGGTGTTCAAGTGGATAGGAGCATTTGGATTTGGCTGATTTTGGCAAATCGGCGAAAAGTGCAAAATCTTCCTTGCCTTGGCAGATTTCAACAAGGCAACTTGCCAATGTCATATCTCATGGCTCAAATTGAATTTGGTAATGTTCTTGGCCATTTTGGAAAGCCCTTACATGATACAACAACTGTTTGAACATGTTTGGTTTTGATCTCTTTTGAATCCAAGTGAAAAATCCCCCTACATTTGGCAAAAAGTAAGGCAAAATCTGACTTAGTGAAATTTTCACTAAGTGTTGGAACAAAGTGACTTTTCTTGATTTTGATCACTCCATAACTCAAAATCCATGAGGAATTTGGAAATAACTTAGTATGAAGCTTTTGTAGAGGGCAATGTGATATACAAATAAAGCTTTGAATGGGGAACAATGGCCTTGTGGTTTAGGAGTTATGGTCCTCCAAAGTTGGCGCATTAGCGGTACTTTTTCCATAACTTAGAAATTTTTCTAAGTTTTATGGTTACCCCTTTTACAAGTTATCCAACTTTTCTTGATTTTCCTTGATGAATGATGATTCAAATCATACATTAACATCATTTTAGGGTTAAAAATCCATTTTGGTGAAAAATCTCAAAAAGTCAAAGTTGACTTTTGTGCACAGTTGACTTTTTATCAGATGAATTCCAAACAGTGCAATTCATCAGGAAATCATGTCCTTGACCTAAATCAAACTTGATGAACATGTTCCATGGGTGTCATAGGGTATATTGAATCATGTCTTATGGTTTGGGAGCATGTCCTGGTCAAAAGTCTAAGCTACAGTTGACTTTCCTCGCGAAACCCTAATTGTGGTGCAGACGAAATTGAGACTTGTTGCTCAAGCTTCTTGGATTAATCCATTGTTCCAACTGGATCAATATGGTATATTAAAGACCTTTAAATCATGTCTTGTGGTCTTGGTTCATGATTTATCCTAAAAGTCAACTTAGGGGTGAATTAGGTCAAGAAACCCTAATTCCTGATTTTTGATGAATGCATCCCCTGAGGCAAAATTGACTTGATGGTTGGGTACATGAGGTCCCATGGAGTATATTAGGGTGTGTTTTGGATCTTTGGCTTGTGCCCAGATGAAATTTTTCATCTGGAGGCCCCGGTTGACCAAAACCCTAATTTGGTGACACTGTCGATCTTGAGACTTGATCCACCTAGAAGGGAGCAGCCTTGTGCTTAATCCTTGAAGTGGGAGTCCTCTTGATCCATTGTGGATGTTTGAGAGGTTAGACAAGTTGAAGATCAAGTCATTCCTTGATTGATCCTTTGTCTAAAGCTCTGAGAGGGCTTAAAACCCTAATTTTGATTGTAGTGAATGCTCAACAACCCTTGAGGCATTTAATGAGGCATGATGTTTGATCCATATTGTGATGATGATTTGCACAATGATGGGAAATCTTAGTGGTCAAAATTTGGGGTATGACAGATGCCCCTATTTAATCTTCTTTGACACGAAGGTATTCGGGCATTCGGGGTGCAAGAGGATTAAATATCGGAATACCCAAAATTTTGATGGCTATGAATGGCAGCTTGCGCATTCATCTTCTTTTTCTAAGAAATGGTGCTTAGAAAAGGTAAACTTCCCCTCGATCCTGGTCTTCAGCCAAGGAACTGGTCTCAGTTTTCTTTTGAGATGAACTTCCCCTCGATCCTGGTTTCCTACCAAGGAACTGGTCTTAGTTTCTGATTTAAACTTCCCCTCGATCCTGGTTTCCTACCAAGGAACTGGTCTTAGTTTCTGAAATAAACTTCCCCTCGATCCAGGTTTCCTACCAAGGAACTGGTCTCAGTTTCTGATTTAAACTTCCCCTCGATCCTGGTTTCCTACCAAGGAACTGGTCTCAGTTTCTGATTTAAACTTCCCCTCGATCCTGGTTTCCTACCAAGGAACTGGTCTCAGTTTCTAATTTAAACTTCCCCTCGATCCAGGTTCCCTATCAAGGAACTGGTCTAAGTTTCTTCCGTCAATAAACTTTATTGACAAGGGACGCTATTTGTAGCGATTTTCCTCAAACTTCTCGCCGGATTTTCCTGGGGAGATGCCATTTGAGTGGAAAAAATGATGTCAGACTTGCTGGGAAACCCAGTCGTCTGAGTTGTAGAGTTATACAAACTTCTTTGTTGGATATGCCATTTGTCGGCTCTATCTGGGGATGCCGATGACCTTTTCATCAGCGGTCCTTCGGAGAAAGGCAGCTATACTGCTGAATCTCTGCTTAGGAGGCTTTCTCTGGGGATTTTCCTTAATCCGAGAAAGCCAGGATATCACATTCGATGGCGAAGAGTGACATTTGTAGAAAGCTTTCTCTGGCTTTTCAGAGGTTCAAGTTATCAAAGTTGTCATGTGTCGACTCTGATCCAGAGATAAACTGGAGGAGAGAGATTGTTCAGACGCAGCATTTCCTGACAAGGCAAGAATTGACAACTCGATTGACAAGACTGTTATCACTAGGGGACAAGACCGACTAGAGTGATAGTGATGCAATATGAAATGTGAATACAAACCAATAATGCATGATGTATGTATGTATATGCTGACAAAACTGACGCGACATACAGACTAATGAGTGAACACGACTGGATACTCGGCCATCGCGGGGCGAAGAAGTACCGTTGGTTCAAGATAGCAATTCTACCTTGCTTAGGAGAAGTAGTCCTCATGGGGAATACCGTTGATCGGGCTTAAGAGATAAGAACTCAGCCGAGGGTATCAGATGGGAGAGTCGTATCTGACACAGTTGATCCTTCGTTCAGGCGTACTGGCCTAGAAGGAGTACTTTGATTCTGCACTTTGAAATTCAAACGCCTTTGGAGACGCAGTCGACGTTCTTTCGATGTTCAACAGTCACAAGCAATTGCCATCTTTAGTTTAAAAGCAGAAAAAGTTTTAACGAGTAAATTCATTTTTGTTTCATTTCAAGAATCATTGATCATGTTAAAATGTCGTTCTGTAAAGCTAAAATAAATAAGAATTACAAACAAAAGCACAAGGGCTCAAATTTTATTGATAAGATGGAGATCAGCCAAACGCGTGATTCCAAAGAGTATATACAAAGCTAGAAAAATGGTAATTTACAGGGAAAATGGCTACGTTGAAACATAACGACCACTATCCTTCTACCAACTTTGAATTCGGGACATCCTGAGCTTCTGTCGAAGATGACCTTGACTGGAGTTTTCCTCCAATGGATGATGTAACTGCTGCTGCTGCTGAGGGACTTGCCTCTGTTAAACATAGTTACTTGCCATTATCCCTAATTTTTAACCTAGATTGTACTATGATGTTTCCAATCCACCGGGATGATTTTGTCTCTAACTTTTGCCTGGACTGCCCTTTCGGGTTTTCAATCCACCGAGACTTTTTTTTTTTTTAGTTTAGGCGAAGTATTTCTTGACTAAATCAACATTCGTGGGGTAGGCAAATTCCTCTCCGTCCATGGTTGCAAGTCTCAAGGCGCCGCCTGAGAAAGCTTTCGTGACCACATAGGGGCCATCATATTTTGGGGTCCATTTGCCCCGAGAGTCAGTGAGAAACGATTGTATCTTTTTGAGCATGAGGTCTCCTTTTCTAAAGACAGGAGGTCGGACCTTTTTGTCGAACGCCTTCTTCATTCTTTGTTGATACAACTGACCGTGGCATAGTGTCGTGATTCGCTTCTCTTCGATCAGGTTCAATTCATCGTGTCAACTTTGACACCATTCAGCTTCGGTGAGCTTAGCTACCATCAATACTCAGATTGATGGGATCTCTACTTCTATGGGGAGCACTGCCTCCATGCCATATACTAGAGAGAAAGGGGTTGCCCCTATTGAAGTGCAGACGGATGTGCGATAACCATGAAGCGCAAAGGGTAACATCTTGTGCCAATCTTTGTAGGTTACAACCATCTTTTGAAAAATCTTGTTGATGTTCTTGTTAGCCGCTTCTACTGCTCCGTTCATCTTGGGTCGGTAGGGAGATGAGTTATGGTGTTCGATCTTGAACTCTGCGCACAACTCTTTCATCATTTTGTTGTTCAAGTTAGATCCATTATCAGTAATGATCTGGCTCGGAACACCATAACGGTAGATGATATTGTTTTTGATAAATCGGACCACCACTTGTTGGGTTACATTAGCAAATGACACTGCTTCGACCTACTTGGTGAAGTAATCGATGGCTACCAGGATGAACCGATGTCCGTTTGAAGCCTTAGGTTCGATCAAGCCAATCATGTCGATCCCCCATATGGAAAAAGGCCACGGGGAAGAAAGAACTTTGAGATGTGATGGCGGTACATGAATTTTGTCGGAGTATATCTGACACTTGTGACACCTCCTCATGTACTTGTAGCAGTCGGATTCCATGGTCAACCAGTAGTACCCTGCTCTCAGAATTTTTCTCGCCATCGTGTGTCCGTTGGCATGAGTGCCAAAGGATCCTTCATGAATTTCTTTCATAAGCATGTCTGCTTCTGGTCTGTCTACGCATCGGAGCAAGACCATGTCAAAATTTCTCTTATAAAGAGTGTCACCGCTCAGGAAGAAGTTTCCAGCCAATCTTCTGAGGGTTTTCCTGTCTTTTCTGAGTGCCCCAGATGGGTACTCTTGTTTCTGAAGGAAGTATTTGATATCGTGATACCAAGGTTTGTCATCTATGACTGCTTCGATCGTGAAGACGTAAGCGGTCCGTTCAAGGCGCATTATGTCGATCTTAGGCAGGTCATTCCATTGACCTACACTAATCATAGAAGAGAGAGTGGCTAATGCATCAGCCATGTGATTCTCATCACGAGGAATATGATGAAACTCGACTCTGTTGAAGAAAGGTAACAACCTTCTTGCATAATCTTTGTAAGGAATCAATCCTGATTGGTATGTGTTCCAATCTCCTTTTATCTGATTGATAACCAAAGCTGAGTCGCCATATACGTCCAAGTTTTTGATCCTTAAATCAATCGCTTCTTCGAGACCCATGATACAAGCTTCGTATTCGGCCTCGTTGTTCGTACATTTGAACGTAAGTCTGGCAGTGAAAGGAACGTGGGTACCCTGAGGGGTAACAATGATTGCCCCAATTCCGTTTCCATAATGATTAACTGCTCCGTCAAAGATAAGTCCCCATTGGGAACCTGGTTCTGGCCCTTAACTGGGTAGCGGTTCATCGCAATCTTTCATTTTTAGATACATGAAATCTTCGTCCGGGAAGTCAAACCCGATTGATTCTTGATCGTCAATCGGTTGATGAGCCAAATGATTGGCTAAAATACTTCCCTTAACTGATTTCTGAGCGTGGTACTCTATGTCATATTCTGATAACAGCATATGCCAACGGGCAATTCTTCCCGTAAGAGCAGGTTTTTCGAAAACGTACTTGATTGGATCCATTTCGGAGACCAACCAAGTTGTATGACGAATCATGTACTGGCGAAGACGTTTGGCTGCCCAAGCCAAAGCACAGCAAGTTTTCTCGAGCATCGTGTACCGAGTTTCACAGTCGATGAATTTCTTGCTCAAATAGTAAATGGCAGACTCTTTCCTTTTAGTTTCGTCTTGTTGGCCAAGTACACATCCCATTGAGTCCTCTATAACTATGAGGTAAATGATCAGTGGTCTTCCTTCCACTGGAGGTGATAGAATAGGAAGATTCAACAGGTATTCCTTAATACTGTCTAAAGCGGTTTGGCAATCTTCTGACCAAACGCAATCCTGGTTCTTTTTAAGTAACTTGAAAATCGGCGCACACGTTGCAGTCATGAGGAATATGAATCTGGAGATGTAGTTCAAACGTCCCAAGAATCCTCTGACTTGTTTTTCAATTTTCGGAGAAGGCATTTCTTGAATGGCCTTGACCTTGTTAGGATCAACTTCAATTCCTTTCTGGCTGACGATGAACCCTAGTAGTTTCTCTGAACGGACACCGAAGGTGCACTTGTTAGGATTCAAGCGGAGCTTGAATTTTCTTAGACATTCGAACAATTTTGACAGATGTTCAACGTGCTCAGTCTCTGTTTTTTATTTTGCAATCATATCATCGACACACACTTCGATTTCTTTGTGTATCATGTCATGAAACAGAGTAGTCATGGCCCTTTGATAGGTTGCCCCGGCGTTCTTCAAGCCGAACGACATTACCTTGTAACAAAAGGTACCCCATGGGGTAATGAACAAAGTTTCCTCCATGTCTTTCGGCGTCATTTTGATCTGGTTATAGCCCGAGAATCCATCCATGAAGGAGAAAATTTTGAACTTTGCTGTGCTGTCTACTAGCATGTCAATGTGTGGTAAAGGAAAGTCATCCTTTGGACTTGCCTTGTTCAGATCCCTGTAATCAACACACATTCTGACCTTTCCATCCTTTTTGGGAACGGGTACGATGTTGGCTAACCATTGAGGATATTCAGATGTAGCGAGGAAACCCGCGTCAATCTGTTTCTGTACCTCCTCTTTGATTTTGATGGCCATGTCCGGGTGAGTCCGTCTTAACCTTTGCTTTACCGGCGGACATTCCGATCTTAACTGTAAGTGATCTTCCACGATGCTGGTATCCAACCCTGGCATATCCTGATAGGACCAAGCGAATACATCAGGAAATTTTATGAGAAGCTTTATCAAATCCTCTCTGGCAGTTAGACTGAGCAGTGCCCCAATCCTGATTTCTTTTCTCTCTTTTTCCGAACCCACATTGATCGTTTCCAACAGCTCTTTGTGAGGTTCAATGGACCTTTCCTCCTGTCTGAGTAGTCGAGAGATCTCTTATGGAATTTCGTTGTCAACTTCTTCTTCAACCCCAAATATCGGGAACCCAAAGTCGGGAGAAGGCATCGGATCGTATGTTTCAACTGGGTTTAAAACAAGCAATTTGCATGACGTGATGATTCGTGTTTAGAAGAGATAGAGAAAATGCAAGTGTGTGCAGTGTTTTATTTTACTGCTTGTTTTTATTATTGAATTGTTTTTTAGGATTACCATTTTCTGAAAAAACGAAAAGAGAAAACAACAATTAATGCGGAAATTACAGAACGACGTTATTTTATTAATGAACAAGTCGACTCTTGAAACTACAGCCCTATAAAACAAAACTCTGTCGCTTTGGGCGAAGCGAAGAGGGAAATTTACAGAAAGTGAGCCCTATCAAAACATCCGTTTCACCTGGGCAGGGTGAAAGGTTAAAGATGGCAATTACTTTGACTGATGAGCGATCTTTGGAACCTCGACAGCAACCCATTGGCGGCGAACTCCTCGGTGAATCACAAAGTCTGGCACCTTCTTTGATTTGCCTTCAGAAATGATGCTGATTTCTGGTGGAGCGGGATCGTTGGAATCTGTCTCCCAGGAATTATTGTCGTAGGAGAATTCCTCAGTTATATTTTGCATAGCATTTGTGCTCTCATCTGTATCTCCCCATCCAGTTGGCTGGATATCTTCGAGCCTGATACGAGAGCTTTCGGGAGCGGTGTACTTGACCATATAGTCGTATTTTCCACTCGATTGTCCCAAGGTGTCCCACACTTCTCGGGAACTGGAGGAGTCATCCCTCTCGATGACGTTGACCTTGGGAAAAGCATAGTTGATGAATTCAAGTCTCGCAAACGTTGCAAATTCATCGTCATGTTGAGTAGTTTCTGAATGACCTTAGTGTTGATCCCATGACATGGTGGGGACACAGGTATTCTGTTCAATGACAGTCAGCTGATTTTCATTGTTCGGCTGACTCTCTTTGCCCCAAGTCTCCTGAGTAAGGTTGCCACATTGGCAGACCATCCATTTGGCCATAGTAGGTGTAGTCTTTCATCGGAGTGTTTTCCTCTAATGAATTTGGCGGAGCACGGCATCCTTCTGGATCACAATCCCCGTATATCATTTCGACGTCTGATCATGGTATAAATCTCGGACTCTCTGTAGGAAAGCAAAAAGGAGTTTGCATTTTGTCCTGAGATATATAACCGTCCTTGTTAAGATATGACTTCCACTCTTCCTTTGTGTTAGAGGGATCTTCCTCATTGATAGCATGGACTGCTTGAGGGACTGGGTGAAGAAAACCTCCATTGTGGAAGAAGTTCTGAATGGGATGAAGACTTCCATCGCTGGCAGCTGTCTGGGTACAGGTTGCAGAAAAACCAAGACCCTTCTTTGTTTTATTGTCAATAGGAATGACAAGATGTCCCCATCCGGTTATATCGGTACTCTCGACCGCTTTAATAGCATCTTTGTATGAGGAAATCGAGGTTCCTCCTCGGTATTGATCGTCCTTGCTCACTGACAGTGCTTGGAACTGAGTTCCAATAACCTCCTCAGGTTCTACACAAGCAGATGATGATAAGTTACTCACGAGCAAGGCCTGTTCTCCACAGACTGTGACAACTTGATCGTTCTGAACAAACTTTAGCTTTTGGTGAAGGGTCGAAGTGACCGCTCTAGCCTGGTGTATCCAAGGTCTTCCTAATAAACAACTGTATATTGTCCGGATGTCCATGACCTGGAAAGTGACTTGGAAAGTGTGAGGACCGATAGTTATGGGAAGATCAACTTCGCCGATAACCGTTTTTCTGGATCCGTCGAACGCCTTGACGACGACCTCGCTGATTCTCATCGGAGGGCCTTTGAATGATAATTGCATCAAAGTGGACTTCGGCATAACATTCAGGGCTGACCCTGTGTCTACCAGTACGCTGGTTAAAGCATCGTCCTGGCAGTTAACTATGATATTGAGCGCCATGTTATGACGGCGACCTTCTTCGGGTAATTCCTCATCACTAAATCCCAAATTATTGCAGGAAGTGATGTTAGAGACAATACTATCGAACTGTCTGATTGTTACATCCTGTTCCACAAAGGCTTGTTCCAAGACTTTCTGTAGAGCCTCCCTGTGGGCTTCTGAACTGAGTAATAGTGATAATACCGAGATCTTTGAAGGAGTATGTAACAGCTGATCAACAATGTGATATTCACTCCTTTGGATGAGCTTCAGCATCTTATCATTATTTTTTGAAAGGCCGGGATTACCGGATTGACCGACTGAGGGATCAGTAGCTTCTGTCTGAAGTTCCTTTTCCTTGTTAGGTTCTCCAACTCCTCGGTTGAAGATTCGACCGCTCCGTGTTACACGACTGATGTCTGCAATATTTACGACGGAGGGTAATGGAATTTCCTTTCCATTTTCAATTATTATTGCATCGTATTTGTAAGGGATAGCCTTAGTTGATTCATACGGTAGTGGTCCCGGTAGATAGATGACTATGGGAACTTTCTGATTTTTCTGACCATCATAAGTAATCTCGATCCGTTCCCGGTTGGGAGCTTTAGATTCGTCAAGTAGAGGGATGATGGAAAAAACATCCCTGGTCTGGTGACGACCAGAGATTGTGACAACGTCCTCGACTTGATCGGCAAGGTAACTCGGCGTCCAGTTGATGGGTCCAGAACCCGAATATGGACGAATCTCTCCACGATCCACCAGACCCTGAAGAGCTCCTCTCACAAGGTAACACCCCTGGTTACTTTCCGAACAGACGCTACAACGGTCATAATAGTGTGGTGGCACCTGGCCACGCCCGCTTTGAATACAATGTAACCTCACTAGGTTAGCTTCCACAGATCGGACATCCTGACTTTGACGTCGAGTGGGATTCCGGTTATTGATACTAATCTACTGAGTATCTTCATCCATATAGATTGGCATCCACCAGTGATTTAACAAGTGCTGGAGTGCTTCCTGGACAAGGGTACAACCTCGATCATTTTCGCAACCTGCTTTACAGCTTTGATAGTCGTGTGATATTAAGAATCCGAGTCAGACCTGTTCAGCATGTAACTCTACCAAGTTGGTATTCATCACGCGAATATTGAAGATCTGAACCATGTTGATCTGATAAGGGTTCCTATCATGGTAGTCTTGGATCCATCCAAGATCCATCTGACGCTAGAGGGCTTCTTGTATAAAAGAGCATCCTTGTTTGTTTACCGAGCAAGTCAGACAGGAACTGTAATCGTGCCGTGGCAGATTATGATACTGGCTTTGCCTTGAGTGCATTGCCACCAAGTTGTCATTCATTGCACATATGTCGTGGTTCTGAATGACATTGGAATTCGTGTAAACCATGTTAACTCCACGAACTCGGTGCTCTTGGATCCATCCGAGATCCATCTGTTCCTGTAGAGCTGATTGCACTATCGAACATCCTTGATTATTTTTAGAGCAGACATCACACTGATGATAGTTATGAGGTGGCACATGGCCATATCCACTCTGTCTACAATGCATCTTGACCAGATTGGTCCCTAACAAGAGTACATCGTAAATTTGATAGACGTTTTTAGACTCTCTCTCAATCAAGTTGACTGCAGCCTTGTCATGTTGAGGCAGCGGGTTCGTGAGAACATTGGGATTCGTATCTTTGAAAGATAAGAGCCCGCTCTTAACAAGCTTTTGCACATCGGATTTAAAATTGAGACAATTCTCAATGTTATGCCCTGGACCCCCTTGGTGGTAAGGGCATGTTTAATCCACCTTAAACCAAAAAGGTAGATTTTTCGGTACTGTAAGAGGAGACTTAGTCTGGATGTGCCCCTTAGCCAGTAGTAACGGAAATGGTTCTGCGTACAACATGGGTATAGGATCAAACCCTGATGGTCGTGTTGTACGGTTGCTGTTATATGGAGGACGAGCTTGCTGAAGAGGCTGTTGTGTCCTTTGCTAATCAGGTTGGCTCTGCGCAACCTGAGGTTGATACGTAGGAATAGGTGTAGGGCTGATAGCAGGAGTTACAGCTGCTACTGGTTGATAATGTCGCCTTTGCTTTCTGAGAGAGATATTCCCAATATCTTGCTCTTTTTTCTTAGGGAGAGCACTACCGTATTTTTTAGTACCGCTCGTCGATCCAGTGTCTTTTACCAAACGTCCTTCTCGGACGGCTTCCTTAAGACGTACGCCCATGCCGACCATCTCGGTGAAATCACTGGGCGCACTGGCGACCATTCGGTCATAGTAAAATGAGCTTAAGGTTTTTAAGAAGATCTTTGTCATCTCTTTTTCCTCAAGATGTGGACAAATTAGAGTGCCAATTTCACGCCACCTTTGAGCATACTCCTTAAAGGTTTCCTTGTCCTTTTGCGACATCGATCTGAGTTGATCTCTGTCGGGTGCCATGTCCAAATTGTATTTGTATTATTGGATGAAGGCAGTACCAAGATATATGAATGTGCTAATCGTAGCACGATTTAAACCCATGTACCATTTTAGGGCGGCAACGGTTAAACTATCCTGAAAGTAGTGAATCAGCAGGTCCTGATTCTCAGTTTGAGCTGACATCCGCTAAGCGTACATCACCAGATGGCTCTGAGGGCAAGAGTTACCCTTGTATTTTTCAAAGTCGGGCACTTGGAACTTGTGCGGAACTTTCACATTGGGGACCAAGCAGAGGTCTGCGGCGTCCTTTCCAAATATATCCTGACCGCGAATGGCTTGCAGTTCCTTCTGCATTTCCAAGAACTGTTCCTGGAATTCATCCATTCGGTCAAACATAGTTTCCTTTTTACCAGAAGGTATCTGTGGAATCTGTCCTTCCGGGACAGTGTGCACCACAGGGGGTGGTACCTTGATTACGGCAGTGAGTCTTGGCGTTTCCCGAAGTTTGTAACCTTCAGGAGTCTTCAGTATGCCCCTGGCATCTTCGCTTTCCCGAAGTTTGTAACCTTCAGGACCAGCGGCATCTGTCGTGATTCCCTGATCATCACTGATCGGCGGAACATATCCTTCCGGGATATAGTTAACAGGCATGCCCCAAGGGCAATCTTTTGGTATCTGATACCTAGGATCATACTTCTCGACTATGGGCGTTGAGGTGATCTCTGAGATAACAGTTCTTTGTAGCTGAGCTTCTGCCATGGCTTGCATGTCGTTAAGAAGCTTTCTCATATCCTCTCTCAGAGCGTCAATCTCTTCTTTCAACTCTCTATTCTCTTCCTCAAGATCATCCATCTTTTTCTGACGATTGGCCCGAGTATTGTACGAATGAGACAGTTTGACTCTAGAACCGAGACACAAACATGAGATTCGTAGGTAAGAAGAATACACGATGTGAGAATGATGAATGCAATGATTATATTAATTGTTTTTTTGGTTTAATCAAAATAAACTTCGACAATTAAATTGCAAATATCAAACAGTGGGGAAACCCCTTTTTATTGAATTCAAAGGATTATAGAAATGGAATACAGTAGATTACAAGGTGCAGAAACAGAAACCTAAGCTAATGGGTCCCGAATCCTCTCTGAAGATAAATCTGGTGCTGATTATGGTATCTTCCTTTTCTTTGACCGGGGCTCTTGGGCCATTGTCGGGTTGTCATTCCTTTGCCAAGTGAAAGGAGCGAGCAAATTCCTTTGGTCATCTTGATTCTCTACAGCATGTTGCTCCAAAATTTCAATCAGAGCGTCTTTCTCTTTCAGTAGTTGCTGTATTTTGATGCACTCTACGTCGAGGGTGCGGTACTTGTTCTTTCAAGACCTTCTCTCCTTTTGAACTTTGTTGAGAGTAACCTGAAGGTTTTCAGTTTATGTCATGAGGTACATGACAGATTCCCTCGATGGAAGAATTCTGTAACGAGGATAAGGCATCTTTAGCTTGAGAGCTCTAGTTTGTACCCAGTGGAGATAAGGCTCCACCGAGACACAGTCTGGTTTTACAAGAGACTCTCGTCCTTTCTTATGACGTGTTTCCAAGCGTGCACTATTTCTGTCTTTAGTGCTCTGTCACTTTCTCCTTCCTTGAAGAAAAGACCTTCCAGATGAACACCCCGTGGGATGTGTCTCATCGGGTATCCAAATTGACGAAGAACCAACACTGGATGGTAATTGATTCCTCCCTTAGTTCCTATAAGGGGTACGTTAGGGAAGTTTCCACAACGGTCAATGATCCTGATTCCATCATAAATCCTATTACACCAATCTATATCAGAGTTGGTAAGAGACATGATCTTCTGCGACCAACGTAAGGCACTCTTGCAATCCCAAAAAGCAGCAAACTTGGGCAAGTGGGAGATAAACCATTTATAAAGCAGAGGTACACAGCATGTGATCTCCCCTCCGCTGTACAAATTTCCCAAGTGTACAGAATGATACGCATCTGCGAGCAGAGTCGGCACAGGGTTTCCAATGAGAAAAACCTTAATAGAGTTAATATCGACGAAGTTATTGATGTTGGGGAACAAAAATAACCCGTAGGTGAGCAAGACAAAGACACTTTCAAAAGCAGACACGTTTCCTATACTGGCAAAATACAGGGCTTTCTTTGTCAAGAACTGGGTTGGCAAACCTTGTATGCCACCCTTGGTAGTTATGTGAATCCTGACCTCAGACTCGTCCAAATGAATTGCTCTTGCAATGGTCTGGTTCTTTGGAATTTCTTCCAGTCCAGAAAATAGAGCTCGATCTGTAATGTGTAGATCGATTAGATGAGAATATTCCTCCAGCGTTGGTGCTAGCTGGTAATCCGGGAATGTGAAACAGTGATAAAGCGGATCATAGAACTGAATGAGCGTATCCATGATTCCCTCAATCACATGGACTCCTAACAGTGGTAGCAAACCTCCGTGCTTGGCTCTGAAAGCCTCTTGGTTTGTGATCATCCTTGGCAACCTTCTCAAATCCTCTAGTTTTGGAACCTTGAAGGTGTACGTATGAGTTCTCCTTCTACCGAAATCCATTAACGTAATCCTCTTCTTTGATATTTGCAATCACAGTCTTAGTTTAAAAAACAGAGAGACTAGAAGAGAAGTTTTTTGAATGTTTTAATGTTTTTTAAATGAATGCATGAATGCAGCACACAAAAACATAGAAAAAACATGGGGTCAAAGGGTCGTTGTTATGAAGTCAAGGCTCTACCCATCCCCAAAGGTTCATACTAGGGTGATTTTTGTACCTGTACTCATTATCATCAGCTCCTCCCAGGAAAGCAAAACAACAAGCGGATCGCCAGCGAGTTGTAGAGTAATCTTAGAGTAAGTGCCATTCACCGAGAATAAATCACTAGCCTCAAATGAGGGTAGTATCGCGTAACAACTATTCCCGATAGTTTTCGCACTACGAAAGGGTTTGGCTCCTCAGGTTCTCAGACTTAACAATCGGCCCATTGTCTAGGTGAGAGAATGGGTTGCATTGGTCAGCCTCCACTGAGGTTGATGGTCGACCTCGTCGCCATCACTTATCTTAAGTGTATACTCAATCTTTCCACATGCGGCATCACACACATTCCCATTAGCAAAAAAATAAACACGTATAGCAATTAGGAAAACCAGTATATATATTTGTACTAAACATCCTAGACCTTTAAAGCTATGAATCCTAAGTTCCTGACAGAAAATGGCTTCCCCGGCAGAAGCCCCAATCTGTGGTGTTCACACAAGAGGTGAAAAGGAGAAAAAAGTTTGAAGGGCCCCACGGTGGGCGCCATTTTTCTGTAGCGAGCGATTTTGGACGCGGTTCTTAAGCGTTGGTCGCTCTCTGCGGTTTGAGCTTACTACAGGTCAATTCATTTTTTATCCTATTAAAGCTGATGAAGGAAGGGAAATAGATGTCTCCAATTAACCCTGCTTTGCATACTGAGTTTAAACAGCAGCCTGTTAGGTTACGTATGCTATCAATGTGGGGGGCCTTTGTACTGGTTATTTGTATTTTCGCCAATACTGATTTCTCTCTTTTTATTTTGACAGAATGTTTCTGGCGGGGAACAAGGATTAGGATGTTAGGACTGATGCTTTTTGATACATATGGGAGAGTATGGGATTTTGAGTTTTTTGTTGATTGTGCTCGCTAAGATCTTTACTTTCGATCTTATGCCTACGTATTCCCATTTACCGAAACAGGGAAATCAGAGCGTTCGTAGTTCCTCTTATTCTATGGGAGGAAATTGGTTGTTTTGGTGTCTTGTTTGAAGCCCAAGACGTGAAGCGAAAGGTGATTTGTATCTTGTTCAAAGCCCAATATATGAAGCTGAAGAGTCTATTTGTATCTTGTTCAAAGCCCAAGATGTTAAGCTAAAAGGGTGTTGACTTTAGAGAGAATTTGTCATCTCTAAAGAGGGGGTTGTATGTCACAACTGTTTATAAAGGAGGATTACTTTAACCGAGATTTGCGAATCTGGCAATGCCATAATTTCCTTTATAGGAGATTTTTAACCTGAAGGAGATGACTTTAACTCAGTGCAGAGCAATGCTATCTTTCCTTAGGAATTTCTCATGCTAAAAGAGGGACTGTGGCATGGATGTAGATGATCCAGAGGCTTACCGCTTACAGTAATTAGATGAAGAGGAATGAGTTGTTGACGGTTGTGTACTATGAACGAGGTACAACTTTGATGCTAAAAGGTTGATTGAATCAACCAGTGGTTTTCTTATACAAAGCCTAAGAGGAGGCTATTATGTGTCTCGTACAAAGCCCGAGAGAGAGGCTAAAAGGTTTTTGACTCAATGATGGAGTCTTTTGGTATCTCGTATAAAGCCCGAGATGGAGGCTATCATTTGTTTGGCTCAATAAGAACCTTTCTGTATCTCGTATAAAGCCCGAGATGAAGGCTAAAGGGGTGATTGACTCAACGAGGGAATCTCTTATGTGTCTCATACAAAGCCCGAGAGAGAGGTTAAACGTTGTTTGACTCCGCTGGGGAGAATCATTGCATAAAGCCCAAGAGAGAGGCTATGGTAACTGTTTCAGTTGAGTGACAGATCCAATATACTGATTTTAAAAAGAAAATCAGTTCTTATATGAGCAACACTGTACTCAAGGATTTGATTCGAGGATCAGGGATATTTCCTTTTCTTTAAGGAAATGGGAAATCCAAAGGGTATTGAGACTGTCCGAGTCTGCGGGTTTCCTTCCTATTTAACGAAGGGGTCACTTGAGAATGTCTTTGAGACTCAAGGAAGTTAGACTGTCCCAGTCTAGAGTTTTATCTTTTGTACTATGCTTTGAGAAACAGTAGTAGACTCTATGACAGGACTGTTCTATGAAGATTACTAAGTTCTATTCCTATACCTCTAGGAGGTCGTCGGGACAATTTGTACGAAGCCCAAGAGGAGGCTAGAAGCTTTTAAGAAGCCGACGGGTCCTTGTACTAAGCCCAAGAGGAGGCTATCATTCCCGGGGGAAGAGATCATTATACGAAGCCTAAGAGGAGGCCGTGAATACTTCTAAGAAGCCGGAGGGTCCTTGTACAAAGCCCAAGAGGAGGCTAGGTTGCTTTTAGGAAGCCTGTGGGTCCTTGTACGATGCCCAAGAGGAGGCAGTTGCTCTTAAGGAGCCCGTGGGTCCCCAAACCCCGAGAAATTCAAGGCAATGCTATTCACCGAGAATAGATCAAAGTTAGGAAAGTCCGAGAATTTTGAAGGAACTCAAAGATGCCATTCACGGAGAATACATTCATCTTTGGGAGTAAAGTTTCTTGACAATTCCTAATGAGGACAGCCGAAGAGAAGACTGTATCTGGTGATCCTATTGGGGAGCTAGTTGTCTACTTCTACGAATAAACGAAACGACGTCACCTAGTTCTAGACGTAGTTGCCGGGGAAACTCTAAATATATATACTATTATTACACAGTTGATATGAGTTTATGAAAGAAGACTTACAGTGAAACAGCCCCACAATACAGTTATATGTATATGAAAGCGGTAAATGAAAGCGATAACCACTTACTCGGTTGTAGAGCTTCCATGTTGTTTGGTTAGTTGTTCAAAAAAGAAATATTGAAAACAATAATATATTTCAAAATCAATGGAGAAAGTGCTTTGAAAAAGAAAGATTTGGGGCTTACAGCTCAAGGAGAGGCCCAGGGTTTTATCAATGAGCGCACTGTTGAATTTGTACAGAGGGACTTATACAAGTGACTGAGGCTCAAAAAGGTTTTCTGTACAAAGGGATGGGTCTTACACTCTCTCAAGAGGCCAAAAAAGGTTTAAAGAAAAAGAGCCGGGTTTATAACACGAGGGTAGGCCCAAAGTTTGTTTTTCCGTTTGAAATGGCGATCGCGCCGAGATTTTCTTTTAACGCGGAGGGACTTATACAATATCTGAGGCCCAAAATGTTTTGGTTAAAAGGGGATTGGGTCTTACACTCTATTGGAGGCCCAAAAGTTTTGAATGGGTCTTATAGCTCAAGGAGAGGCCCAGAAGGTTTTTTTTTCAAAAGGCGACGATCGTGCCGTTTGTTTGAAAATGTATAGAGGGACTTATACAACGAATGAGGCCCAAAAAGTTTTCTGTACAAGTGGGTTGGGTCTTACACTCTAATAGAGGCCCAAATGAATTTTAAGAAAATAAATGGGTCTTACTACCCGAGGGTAGGCCCAAAGTTTTTATTTGAAAAGGCGATGATCGCGCCGTTTGTTTTTGACGGTATCGGGACTTATACAATATACTGAGGCCCAAAAATGATTTGGTCAAAAAAGGATTGGGTCTTACACTCTATTAGAGGCCCAAAGTGTTTTGAAAATGATTTATGAGGGTTGAATTAATCCAAAACCCTAATTTGTTTTCAAAATGTATTTTAATTGAATAAAAATTCAATTAAAATGATCAAAATTGTTTAACACATGGAAAACAAATTTTGATCTTGGATTAATGCTTCAAAAATTAAGTATTGACCTACAAAATAATTAGAAAGCATTAAAAGTTGCAAAATCAAGGTGGAAAAAATATTTTAAATGTTAAAAACAATTAAAACATTAATTCTTTGCAAAAATATAAATTATATGAAATAAATAATATTTTTGGGATTTTTTGGGAAAATAAAATATTTTAACATTTTTGTGAATTATTAAAAAAAGAATCAACTCAAAATCATTAAAACTCAGAGAGAAAATAATTTTTGAATCAATTAAATAAAATCACAAAATTCAAACATTTGAATTTATGAAAATGGCGCCAAGAACATGGACCAAGAACACGTGCGTGTTCTGCCTTGCCCAGATTTGCATTTTCTATCCAATCTCACTGAATACTTGATTATTTCATGTAATCCACATACCAATCAACTCGTTTCAACCTCACGATCATGTCTATGGTATTTAATTTAATTTAAATTAAACATATAACAAGAAATCATGAAAAATCCTCAAGAACCCTAATTTCTGCGTGAAGGCTAGGATTTTTGATACACGATTCAAACAATGCAATTAATTGAGGGGAAACATTCCATGCATGATTATTAACATATGGCCAAATTATTGTGCAGCAAAAATTGCATGGATCATAGAGTTAGAAGAGCTCATGCTTACCACTTGCAGCTGGTGATCGTGATTTGTGTTGGAGGTGTTACAGCTAGGTTCCAATGATCTGGATAGCTTCCCTAGGTGCCATGGAGTGTGTATGAATGCTTGGAATGGATTGAAATGGTTTGGAGTTGAAGATGGCACCTCAACTGCAAATCTGTTAAGAACTTGAGAAATTGGCTGGTGATTTTGTGAAATCTATGTTCCAGATGTTATGTGAGTGTTTGGATCACTTCTATATGATGTATGTGAGGTGTGTGTGATTGGTTTGATTGGAAAAGCTCTCAAACTCAAAACCCGATAGTGACTTGCCTTAGAAGGCAAAATTGGAGTGAAAGAGGAGATTTTTTAGGAAAGCATCTGTTAGATGGCTTTGGTGTACTCAAACTGATCACAATTGAGCTCTATTTATAGTAGAGCAATTTTTTTTTGGGATCCACAGTGAATGGCAACTGCAGCAGAGGTTTGGCTAATGTTGTCCAATGGAAATCCAAGTTTCCTCTAGCCATTGACTAGAGGTTAGGGCACAGAGCTGTGGTTCCCTTGGTCTTGGATAAGTCTTGACTGCATTCTGTTGAGAATGGCTCAGTCCATGCCACATTGATGCTTCCATTGAATGCCCCATTCCAAAATTGGAGTCTTGTCCCTATTTTGGCAATTCTAGGTTCAACCTGCTATTTCTTGTTCCCAAGACTTTGGAGGCTTGGCTCAGTGATTGTCCCCTTTAGATTCAATCCTTTGAGGTGTCCAAGTGGATAGGAGCATTTGGATTTGGCTGATTTTGGAAAATCGACCAAAAGTGCAAAATCTGCCTTGCCTTGGCAGATTTCAGCAAGGCAACTTGCCAATGTCATATCTCATGGCTCAAATTGAATTTGGTAGTGTTCTTGGCCATTTTGGAAAGCCCTTACATGATACAACAACTGTTTGAACATGTTTGGTTTTGATCTCTTTTGAATCCAAGTGACAAATCCCCCTACATTTGGCAAAATGTAAGGCAAAATCTGACTTAGTGAAATTTTCACTAAGTGTTGGAACAAAGTGACTTTTCTTGATTTTGATCACTCCATAACTCAAAATACATGAGGAATTTGGAAATAACTTAGTATGAAGCTTTTGTAGAGGGTAATGTGATCTACAAATCAAGCTTTGAATGGGGAACAATGGCCGTGTGGTTTAGGAGTTATGGTCCTCCAAAGTTGGCACATTAGTGGTACTTTTTCCATAACTTAGAAATTTTTCTAACTTTTATGGTTACCCCTTTTACAAGTTATCCAACTTTTCTTGATTTTTCTTGATGAATGATGATTCAAATCATACATTAACATCATTTTAGGGTTAAAAATCCATTTTGGTGAAAAATCTCAAAAAGTCAAAGTTGACTTTTGTGCACAGTTGACTTTTTATCAGATGAATTCCAAACTGTGCAATTCTTCAGGAAATCATGTCCTTGACCTAAATCAAACTTGATGGACATGTTCCATGGGTGTCATAGGGTATATTTAATCATGTCTTAGGGTTTCGGAGCATGTCCTGGTCAAAAGTCTAAGCTACAGTTGACTTTCCTCGCGAAACCCTAATTGTGGTGCAGATGAAATTGAGACTTGTTGCTCAAGCTTCTTGGATTAATCCATTGTTCCAAATGGATCAATATGGTATATTAAAGACCCTCAAATCATGTCTTGAGGTCTTGGTTCATGATTTATCCCAAAAGTCAACTTAGGGGTGAATTAGGTCAAGAAACCCTAATTCCTGATTTTTGATGAATGCATCCCTTGAGGTAAAATTGACTTGATGGTTGGGTCCATGAGGTCCCATGGAGTATATTAGGTTGTGTTTTGGATCTTTGGCTTGTGCCCAGATGAAATGTTTCATCTGGAGGCCCCGGTTGACCAAAACCCTAATTTGGTGACACTGTCGATCTTGAGACTTGATCCACCTAGAAGGGAGCAGCCTTGTGCTTAATCCTTGAAGTGGGAGTCCTCTTGATCCATTGTGGATGTTTGAGAGGTTATACAAGTTGAAGATTAAGTCATTCCTTGATTGATCCTTTGTCTAAAGCTCTGAGAGGGCTTAAAACCCTAATTTTGATTGTAGTGAATGCTCAACAACCCTTGATGCATTTGATGAGGCATGATGCTTCATCCATATTGTGATGATGATTTGCACAATGATGGGAAATCTTAGTGGTCAAAATTTGGGGTATGACACTAGGACGCGAACGTTGGCGTATTCTACTAAAAAATGTAAACAACTTTCCCTTAGGTGAGGGGAACTACATCGCTCTGATTCTCATGTTCCCGATGAGATACGTAGGCAGTGGGGTAGGGCTCATTTGAGCACTTATTTTATTTTCCCTACATATGTTTCTCCTTCTCTCTCCTTTCCTTTACCAGTTCTCCAGCTAGTAGTTCCTTTTCCAGTATCCTTTCCTTACACCCTTTGATTGAAGCAGCAAGCGTGGATCCCATCGGGTACGATGGACGCGTGGGGGTGCTAATACCTTCCTCGCGTGTAACCAACTCCCGAACCCGGTTCTCTTGGTCGCAAAACCATGCTCTTTCCTTTCCCTCAGGTTACGCAGTGTTTCCTTTCCCTCTCTTGGGATAAATACACATTACTGGCGACTCTGTTTCGGTGCCACTTTCGTGTTTATACCTGGATGAAAATCCCGGGAGCGACAGAGACAGCGAAGATGGCTTGAATTGCTAAAGGATTATGATTTTGGGTTGAATTACCATCCGGCTAAGGCTAATTTTGTTGCAGATGCTTTAAGTAGGAAAACTTTACATATGTCTGCTATGATGGTTAGAGAGTTAGAGTTGCTTGAACAGTTCAGAGACTTGAGTTTAGTTTGTGAAGTGTCGCCACAGAGTGTCAAATTGGGAATGTTGAAGATCAACAGCGAATTTTTGGATAGTATCAAAGAGGCTTAGAAGATGGATGTGAAGTTGGTAGATTTGATGGTTGGAAATAATCATACCGAAGATAGTTATTTTTAAGTTGATGATCAAGGTGTGTTGCGGTTTCGGGATAGAATTTGTATTCCTGATGACGCAGAAATGAAAAAGATGATTCTAGAAGAAGGTCATAGAAGTAGTTCGAGTATTCATCCATGAGCTATAAAAATGTATCATGATTTGAAGAAGTTGTTTTGGTGGTCCGGGTTGAAGCGAGATGTGGCGCATTTTGTGTATGCGTGTTTAACTTGTCAAAAGTCGAAAGTTGAACATCAGAAACCTGCTGGGTTGTTGACACCTTTAGATGTTCCAGAGTGGAAGTGGGATAGTATATCCATGGATTTTGTGACAGGTTTGTCGAACACTCCAAATGGATATGATGCGATTTGGGTAATTGTGGATAGACTGGCAAAGTCGACTCATTTTATTCTGATTAACATCTGTTTTCCTGTATCTCAGTTAGCGGAGATTTATATCTGTGTGATTGTAAAGCTGCATGGTGTTCCATTGAGTATTGTATCAGATAGAGATCCAAGATTTAATTCTAGATTTTGGAAGAGTTTGCAGGAGGCGTTGGATTCTAAGTTCAGTTTGAGTTCGGCGTATCATCCGCACACGGATCGACAGACAGAGAGGACAATTCAGTCGTTGGAGGACTTGTTGAGAGCTTGTGTACTTGAGCAAGGGGGAACTTGGGATAGTTATCTTCCATTGATTGAGTTCACTTATAATAATAGTTACCATTCTAGCATTGAAATGGCACCGTTCGAAGTGTTGTATGGTCGGAGATGCAGAACTCCATTATGTTGGTATGAGTCCGGTGAAAGTGTGGTACTTGGACTAGACATTGTTCAACAGACTACTGAGAAGATTAAGATGATTAGAGAAAAGATGAAAGCGTTGCAGAGTAGACAAAAGAGTTATCATGATAAGCGTAGGAAGGATCTTGAGTTTCAAGAAAGAGACCATGTGTTTTTGAGAGTCACTCCTGTGACCGGTGTTGGACGGGTGCTAAAATCAAAGAAACTGACTTCGAGGTTTATTGGTCTGTATCAGATTTCGGAAAGAGTTGGAGTGGTTGCGTATAGAGTGGATTTACCACCGCATCTTTCGAACTTGCATGATGTGTTTCATGTGTCGTAACTTCGGAAGTATGTCTCGGATCCATCTCATGTGATTCCGAGAGATAATGTGCAAGTGAGAGACAATCTTACGATCGAGATCTTACCAGTGAGGATTGAAGGTCGTGAAGTGAAGAGGCTGAGAGGAAAAGAGATACCTCTTGTAAAAGTCATTTGGGGAGGAGCTGTTGGTGAAAAAATGACGTGGGAGTTGGAAAGTAAGATGCGGGAGTCGTATCCAGAGTTATTTGAATGAGGTACATTTTCGAGGATGAAAACATTCTAAGTGGGGGAGAGTTGTAACGCCTTAATTTATTATTTAATTATTTTACCGAGTTTAGCGATAATTTTGAGTGATTTGCATGGATAATTGCGATGTATGATGTTTTGTGATGTGTTGATGGGTGTTGGTGAATAATATTATTAGCTTATTATAATATTATTAGTGGGGAAATAAATAATGAGAATTAGTGGTATTGTTTGATTATTAGAATATTAGTTAAATAATTGTTTAACTAGTGTGACATTAAATATTTATTTAATGGAATAAAATTAAAATGGAATAATGAGGTAGTAAGGGCAAAACTGGCAAAAAGAGGGAACTTAGGGGTTCTAGGGGCTAAGTTGGAATAAAGGGAATATGTTATAAGGAGTTTGAGGAAGTTACCCAATAGAACGTGAATACAACTTTTGAGGAAACCGTAGAAGTGAGAAGAAAGAAGAGAAGAACAATCGTGAGAAGGCAAGAGACTAGAGTTTAGAGATTCAAAAAGGTCATCCAATCGAAGGTAAGGGTGTGACTAACTTTCTCTAATACGGGTTCAATAATCTTGAAAGGGATTGAGTTAGATATTGGTTGATAGTTGGTGTTGTTAGAGATGAATGAAATTTATTGATACATGTTAATTGAGTATCTTGATATTAGGAATTTGAACCCAATTTGATGTTAGGAGTTTGAAATGATTGAATTATAATGTTATCGTTATGATGTAGTGTTTCTATGAGAATAATGTGAAGAAATTCTGTTTTGGGTTAGGAATAGTGAAAACTAGAAATTTTGGTGCGAAATTCATCGTCGAGAAAATTAGTTTTTATGCTACCAATGAGTTCTATTAGGTATAACTAAGTTAAAATAAGAGTCTCGCGAATTAATTCGAAGTTTCGAATGGGTTTTTGGGCAAAAAGTGATCAAACTCGTAGCTATGTTAGTGCAGAATTTTGGAAACTTTGAAAATTCGTAACTTGAGTTCCGGGAGTCCGATTCGTACGCCGCTTGAAGCGTTGGAAATATAACGAGACGAGCTACCTTATAATAATAGTTTCTGGCCCAGGGTGAGTTATCTTGTTGTGCAATAACTTAAATGAAATTATAGTGTTAAAATTCTGATTTTTGGCGAAGTGAAAGTTTGAGTTTTAGGGCGATTTCGAAATTGAAAATTTTGCAGATTGTGAAATGAATTCAGAACGTGATTCCTTGTATTTAATGATGAATTTAGGTGTATTTTAATAATTATTTCGTCATGCCCTTGAGCTGCTTTTGAAGCATTTTCGATTAAAGTATACATGCTTGAGTTTTGTAATTATAAGTGTGTGAATGAAATTATTGTTTATTTGCAAAGAATAATGTTGATTAATTGTGATGTTGTGATGCGAAGTTATAGTAGTATAGCGAAGAGGCCGAGTGCCTATGTTGATTTGCGAAGTTGATGTTGTTATTGGTGCATTTTAATTGTATCGTTGCATAATCATTTCATTTTAACTACGATGGCCTGGATTGGCACCACGATGGCCTGAATTGGAAATTTGTTAAGCAAAGGGGGTTGTAGCCTATCAAATCCAAATCACAGCATTAGCGAAGGGAGCTGTAGCTCTGTTGGTACCACATGCATGATTGCACTGCATTGCATCCGTTGAGTCGCGTTGTTGTATTGTTGAGCGAAGTTATGTGATGATTTGTTGTTGGAGTTATGCGAAGTATTGATAATGATGAGTTGCGCAGTTATATGATGTTATGTGTTTCTAATTCCTTTATACGAGTTATTTCCTTGAATTATTGAATGTGAAATCTCATCCCTTCTGTTTGAATGTTACCTCTACGTGGGTAACGTGCAGATATTCTAGAGTAATAGTTGAAGTGAGTCGAAGTCTCGTGTTGTCTTAGAAGTCATGCTCTTAAACGTAACGGGATGGGATTTTTTTTTATGTTGCTTTGTTTTCCATTTGTTACGTATTTCCTTATATCTTGACGTTGGACCACTTTTATGTGGATTTTATTTGAGTTGTTGCTATTGAGGCTTTAGTGCCGAGTGATGTTAAAAAATTAAATACTTTCCGCTGCGATGTCTTAGACAGTTTGAAAGAAGTTGTTTGATCAAAGTGATTTTTAACTTTATTTATGTTAAACGACGTATTGAAGACTGAAATGTGACATCCTGTTTAAGATGTACTATGATTTATACTATAATATTTTTCTGTTGGGAAATCAGGGTGTTACATCTTTCATCATCTTATTGTTCAAGTTGGATCCATTATCCGTAATGATCTGGCTAGGAACACCATAACGGCAGATGATACTGTTTTTGATGAATCGGACCACCACTTGTCGGGTTACATTGGCGTACAATGCTGCTTCGACCCACTTGGTGAAATAGTCAATGGCTACAAGGATGAACCGTTGTCCGTTTGAAGCCTTGGGTTCGATCATGCCAATCATGTCGATTCCCCATATGTGTAGCGCGAGTTTTATGTGTGGTTGCAAAGCACTATCTCTTTGGGGTACTGCAGTTCGATTCATTTTTTATCCTACTGAAGCTGATGAAGGAAGGGAAATAGATGTCTCTAATTAACCCTGCTTGCATACTGAGTTTGAACAGCGGTCTGTTGGTTTACAGATGCTACAAATATCGTGGGTCTCTCTTAGGTTATTTTGTTAAGAACACAGTGTTTGGACTATTGGTAGGATGTTCGGACTGATGCTTTTCGATTGATGTTTGAAGATACGGAATTTTGGGTTTTTTTATTAGTGTGCTCGCTAAGATTTTTCAATCTTATGCCTACGTATTCCCGTTTAACGAAACAGGGAAATCAGAGCGATCATAGTTCCTCCTATTCTATGGGAGGAAAAAGGTTGTTTTGGTGTCTTGTTCGAAGCCCAAGATGTGAAGCTAAAGGTGGTTGGTATATTGTTTAAAGCCCAAGATGTGAAGCTGAAGGGTCTATTTGTATCTTGTTCGAAGCCCAAGATGTGAAGCTAAATGGGTTTTAACTTTAGAGAGAGTTTGTCATCTCTAAAGAGGAGTTGTTGACGTTTGTATGCTATGAGAAAGGCACAAATTGATGCTAAAAGGTTGATTGACTCAGCTAGGGATTCCTTATACAAAGCCTAAGAGGAGGCTATTGACCCAACAAGAGGGTGTTTTCATGTGTCTCGTACGAAGCCCGAGAGAGAGGCTAAAAGAGAGATTGACTCAACAAGAGAGTCTTTTATACTCAACAAGAGAGTGTTTTTGTATCTCGTACGAAGCCCGAGATGGAGGCTAAAAGGTGTGACTCAACAAGAGAGTCTTTTATACTAAACAAGAGAGTGATTTTATATGTGTCTTGCATGAAGCCCAAGACGGAGGCTAAAAGGAGGTTGACTCAACAAGAGAATATTTTATACTCAACAAGAGAGTGTTATGTATCTCGTACGAAGCCCGAGATGGAGCCTGAAGGTTTGACTCAACAAGAGAGTCTTTTATACTCAACAAGAGAGTGATTTTCTATCTCGTACGAAGCCCGAGATGGAGGCTAAAAGAGATTGTGACCCAACAAGAGGATCTTTTATACTTAACAAGAGAATGTTTTCTATCTCGTACGAAGCCGGAGATGGAGGCTAAAAGTTAGCTCCATTTGGGGAGAATCATTGTACAAAGCCCAGGAGGAGGCTGTTTATGCTGGTAACTGTTTCAGTTGAGTGACAGGTCCAGTATGTTGGATGAAAGAGAAAATCAGTTCTTATAAAGAGACTGATTAACAGTAAGGCTGTGCTTTTAGATTGATCAGAGGATCAGGGTTATTTCCTGTTCTTTAAGGAAATGGGAAATCCAAAGGGTATTGAGACTGTCCAAGTCTACTGGTGTTTGAGAAATCGATTTTCAGATACCGAATGATCTTTGTACAATGCCCAAGAGAAGGCTGGTCTGTTAAGGGATGAAGGTCAACCCATTAACTGGTCTGACACTTGACTCAGAAAGACAGCTCTAGAAAATTGATGACTAGGTTATGTTCCTATACCTGTAGAGGTCTCTGGGTCCTTGTACTAAGCCCAAGAGAAGGCATGAGAACTTCTAAGAAGCCGACGGGTCCTTGTACAACGCCCATCACGGAGAAAAGATCATCTCTGGGGAGTAGAGTTTCTTTGACAATTTCTAAGGGTGACAGTCTGTGAAAGGGTTAACCGAGAATGTTGCCTTTCACTTTGTTCCATATTGATTAACCCCAAGAGAAGGGAAGACTGTGTCTGGTAATCCTATGGGGGATCTAGTTTTGACAGTATTTAAGAGTGACCAACAAGGCTTTACCTAGTGTTAGACGTAGTTGTCGGGGAAAACTCTAAAGAACTATACTAGTATCACCTTGGATATAGTTCTGTACAAAGGGATTTGGGTCTTACACTCTAATAGAGGCCCAAAAGGTTTAAAGAAAAGGATGAGGCTTATAACACGAGGGTAGGCCCAGATGATTGGTTTTTGAATTGGCGAACGCGCCGAGATTTTTCTTTTAACGCAGAGGGACTTATACAATGTCTGAGGCCCAAAATTGTTTTTGGTTAAAAGGGGGTTGGGTCTTACACTCTAATAGAGGCCCAATGATTTATTTTTGTGCAAGTGGTGGGGCTTACAGCTCAAGGAGAGGCCCAAGGTGATTTTTGATTTGAAATGGTGATCGCGCTGAGATTTTTGAAAACGCAGTGGGTCTTATACAATATCTGAGGCCCAAAATTATTTTGGTTTTCAAAGGGTTTGGGTCTTACACTCTAATAGAGGCCCAAAGTTTAAGGAATGGGTCTTATAGCTCAAGGAGAGGCCCAGATGTTTTTTTGTAAAAAAGGTGACGATCGCGCCGTTGTTTTTGAAAATACAGTGGGACTTATACAATGACTGAGGCCCAAAAGGTGGTATATTTACAAAGGGGATGGGTGTTACACTCTAATTGAGGCCTAATGAGTGTTTGAAAAAGTTTGATGAGGGTTGAATTAATCAAAAACCCTAATTTGATTTCAAAATGTATTTTAATTGAATAAAAAATTCAATTAAAATGATCAAAATTGTTAAACATGTGGAAAACAAATTGTGATCTTGGATTAATGTTTCAAAAATCAGGTTTTGATCTACAAAATGTTTGGAAATCCCTAAAATTTGAAAAATCAAGATGGAAAAAATATTTTAAATGTTAAAAAACAATTAAAATATTAATTCTTTACAAAAATATCAAGTATATGAAACCAATAATATTTTTGGGATTTTTTGGGAAAATAAAATATTTTAACATTTTTATGAATTATTAAAAAAAGAATCAACTCAAAATCATTAAAACTCAAAGAAAAATTAATTTTTGAATCAATTAAATAAAATCACAAAATTCAAATATTCAAATTTTTTAAAAAGGGCGCCAAGAACAAGGCAAGAACACGCGCCTTTCCTCTGTTTCTGCAGATTTGCATTTTCTATCCAATCTCACTGAATACTTGATTATATCATGCAATCTACATATCAATCTACTCGTTTTAACCTCACGATCATGTCTATGGTCTTTACTTTCATTTATTTTAAGCATGGAATAAGAAATCAAAGAGAAACCTCAAGAACCCTAGTTTCTGCATGAAGGTTCAGAAATTCCATACACGATTCAAACAAAGCAATTGATTGAGGGAATACACTCTATGCATTATTATGAACATATGGCCAAATTATTGTGCAGCAAAAAATGCATGGATCATAGAGTTAGAAGAACTCATGCTTACCTCTTGCAGCTGGTGATCGTGTTTTGTGTTAGAGGTGTTACCGCTTGGTTCCAAAGATATGGACAGCTTCCCTAGGTGCTATGGAGTGTGTCTGGGTGCTTGGAATGGATGGAAATGATCTGGAACTGAAGATGGTATCTCAACTGCAACTTGGTTAAAACCTTGAGCAGCTGGCTGGTGATTCTGAGAAATCAGTGTTCCAGATGTTGTTTAAGTGTTTGGATCACTTCTATATGATGTTTTTGAGGTGTGTGTGATTGGTTTGGTTGGAATTGCTCTTAAACTCAAACCCCGATAGTGACTTTCTTTTGAAGGCAATTTTGGAGTGAAAGAAGAGATTTTGAGGAAATCATTTGTTTGATGGCTTTGGTGTACTCAAACTGATCACAAATGAGCTTTATTTATAGTAGAGCAAGTTTGTTTTGCAAGGAATAGTGAATGGCAACTGCTGCATAGGCTTGGCCAATGTTAAGCAATGAGAATCCAAGTCTCCTCTAGCCATTGACTAGAGGTTAGGGCACAGGTTGCTGGTCCCCTTGGTCTTGGATAAGTCTTGACTGATTTCAGTTGGAAATGGCTCAGTCCATGCCACCTTGGTACATCCATTAAATGCTCCAATCCAAAATTGGAGTCTTGTCCCTCTTTAGGAAATCCTAGGTTTGGCATGCTATTTTTGGTTCCAAAGACTTGGGATGCTTGGGATCAGAGTTGGTTCCTCCTTGGTCCCCCCTTGAGGTGTTCAGATGGATAGAGTTTCTTGCCCTTTGCAAAATTTGAGCAAATCGAGCAAAACTCCAAAATCTGCCTTGCTTTGACAGTTTTCAGCAAGGCATGTTGCCATTGTCATATCTCATGGCTCAACTGCACTTTGATGGAGTTCTTGGCCATTTTGGAAAGCCCTCATATGATACAACAACTGTTTGATCATAATTGGTTTTGATACTTTTTGGATCCAAGTGAAAAATGCCCCTACATTTGGAGAAAAGTGAAGGCAGATTCTGACTTAGTGAAAATTTCACTAAGTGTTGGAAAAAAGTGACATTTTCACTTTTTGTGATTTTGATCATTCCATAACTCAAAATCCATAATGAATTAGAATGAGGTGTGTTTGAAGCTTTTGTAGAGGGCCATGAGATCTACAAATCCAGCTTTGGATGGGGAAAAATGGCTTTGTGGTTTAGGAGTTATGATCCTCCAAAGTTAGTACCCTTGCCACTTTGTTCCATAACTTAGAAAAAATTTCTAAGTTTTTATGGTTACCCCTTTTACAAGTTATTCCACTTTTCTTGATTTTTCTTGATGAATGATGATTCCTATCATACATTAACATCATTTTAGGGTCAAAAAACCATTTTTGTGAAAAATCTCAAAAAGTGAAAGTTGACTTTTGTGCACAGTTGACTTTTTATCATATGAATTCCAAACTGTGCGATCCTATATGAAATCAAGTCCTTGGCCTAAATCAAACTTGATGGATTGATTTCATAGGTGTTATAGGGCGTATTGAATCATGTCCTAGGGTTTGGGAGCATTTCCTGGTCAAAAGTCAAAGGTACAATTGACTTTTTCCGCGAAACCCTAACTGTGGTTCTGATGAACTTGAAATTTGTTGGTCAAGCTTTTTGGATTAATCCATTGTTACAAATGGATCAATGTGGTATGTTAGAGACCCTCAGATCCTCTCTTGAGGTCTTGGCTCATGATTTGTCCCAAAAGTTAACTTAGGGGTGAATTAGGTCAAGAAACCCTAATTCCTGATTTTTGTTGAATGCATCCGCTGAGGCTAAATTGACTTAATGATTGGGTTAATTATGTCCCTTAGAGCATCATAGGTTATGCTTTGAAGCATTGGCTCATGCCCAGAGGAAAATTTCCATCTGGAGGCCCTGGTCGACCAAAACCCTAATTTGGTGACACTATCGATCTTGAGGCTTAATCCACCTGGAAGGGAGCGGCCTTGTGCTTAATCCTTGTTGTGGGAGTCCTCTTAATCCATTGTGGATATTTGAGAGGTTAGAAAAGTTGAAGATCATGTCATTTCTTGATTGATCCTTTGTCTAAGGCTCAGAGAGGGCTTGAAACCCTAATTTTGATTGTAGTGAATGCTCACCCATCTTCGGGGAGACTAATGAGGCATGATGGTTCATCCATATTGTGATGATGATTTGCCCAATGATGGGAAATATTAGTAGTCAAAATTTGGGGTATGACAGATGCCCCTATTTAATCTTCTTGGACCCGAAGGTGTGAATGTCTAAGGTATTCGGGCATTCGAGGTGCAAGAGAATTAAATATCGGAATACCCAAAATTTTGATGGTGGTTATGAATGGTATCTTACGCGTTCATCTTCTTTTTCTAAGCAATGATGCTTAGAAAAGGTAAAAACTTCCCCTCGATCCTGGCTTCTTACCAAGGAACTGGTCTCAGTTTCTGAAGTAAACTTCCCCTCGATCCTGGTTTCTTACCAAGGAACTGGTCTAAGTTTCTGATATAAACTTCCCCTCGATCCTTGTTTCCTACCAAGGAACTGGTCTTAGTTTCTGAAATAAGCTTTCCCCCGATCCTGGTTTCCTACCAAGGAACTGGTCTTAGTTTCTTTTGTCAATAAACTTTATTGACAAGGGACACTATGTGTAGCAATTTTCCAAAAACTTCTCGCCGAATTTTCCTGGGGAGATGCCATTTGATGGAAAAAAGTTAGATGTCAGACTTGCTGGGGAACCCATTCGTCTGAGTTGTAGAGGTGTACAAACTTCTCTGCTGGAGACGCCATTTGTCAACTCTACTAGGGAAAACGAGCCTCTTTAGAGACTGCTTTCTGGTTGGGGTATTACATCATACTTTTTTCGGGATCTTCATGGAGAAATGCCATATGATGTGATCCAATTTTGAGGTGCTGATGACCTTTTTGTCAGCGGCTTTTTTGGAGAAAAACTTCTGTATTGCCGAACCTTTGATTAAGAGGCTTTCTCTAGGGATTTTCCTTAATCCGGGAAAGCGAAAATATCATCTTCAATGGCGGAGAGTGACGTTTGTCGAAGATTCTCTGGTTTCTCAGAGGTTCAAGTTATCAAAGTGGTCAAGGGCCAACTTCATCCCAGAAATACAGTGGAGGAGAGAGATGGTTCAGGCGCAACATTTCATGACGAGGAAAGAATTGACAACTCGATTGAGAGAACTCTTATCACTAGGGGATACGACCGACGAGAGTGATAGTGATACAATATGAATGCGTATGCAAATAAAAATGCATGATGTACGTATGTATATGCTGACAAAATTGACGTGACATACAAATTAATGGATGAACATGACTGGATACTCAGTCACTACGGGGGACGAAGAATTATCGCTGGTTTAAGATAGCAATTTTGCCTTGCTTAGGAGAGATAGTCCCTGCGGGGGACAACCGTTGGTCAGGCTTAGGAGATAAGAACTCTTCCGGGGATGTCAGATGAAACATGGTCTCTGACACAATTGATCCTTCATTCAGGCGTACTGGTTTAGAATGAGTACTTTGATTCTGCACTTTGAGGCTCGAACACCTTTGGAGATGCAAACGACGTCCTTTCGATGTTTAACAGTCAAAAGAAATTGCCATCTTTATTTGAGAGCAAAAAAAATTTTAACAAGTAAATTCATTTTTGTTTTATTTCAAGAATCGTTAATCATGTTAAAAACGTTGTTCTGTAAAGCTAAAACAAATAAGAACTGCAAACAAAAGCACAAGGGCTCAAATATTATTGATATGATGGAAATCAGCCAAACGCGTGATTCCATAGAGTATTTACAAAGTTAGAAAATGGTAATTTACGGGAAAATGGCTACATTGAAACATAACGACCACTATCCTTCTACCAACTTTGAATTCAGGACATACTGAGCTTCTGTCGAAGATGACCTTGACTGGAGTTTTCTGATGGATGGCATGACTGCTGAGGAGCTGAACTGATCAGACGTAGTTACTTGCCATTATCCCTAACTTTTTCCTGGATTTTACTTTGAGATTTCCAATCCATCAGGATAATTTTTGATCATGTCTCTAATTTTTTCCTGGACTGCCTTTTCGGGTCTTCAATCCACCGTGACGTTTTTTCATTTTTTTTAGTTTAGGCAAAGTATTTCTTGACTACATCAAAATTCGTGGGGTAGGTAAATTCCTCTCCGTCCATGGTTGAGAGTCTCATAGCACCGCCTGAGAAAGCTTTCTAGACCACATAGGGGCCGCCATAATTCGGAGTCCATTTTGAGGTGTGTGTGATTGGTTTGGTTGGAATTGCTCTTAAACTCAAACCCCGATAGTGACTTTCTTTTGAAGGCAATTTTGGAGTGAAAGAAGAGATTTTGAGGAAATCATTTGTTTGATGGCTTTGGTGTACTCAAACTGATCACAAATGAGCTCTATTTATTGTAGAGCAAGTTTGTTTTGCAAGGAATAGTGAATGGCAACTGCTGCATAGGCTTGGCCAATGTTAAGTAATGAGAATCCAAGTCTCCTCTAGCCATTGACTAGAGGTTAGGGCACAAGTTGCTGGTCCCCTTGGTCTTGGATAAATCTTGACTGATTTCATTTGGAAATGGCTCAGTCCATGCCACCTTGGTGCATCCATTAAATGCTCCAATCCAAAATTGGAGTCTTGTCCCTCTTTTAGGAAATCATAGGTTAGGCATGCTATTTTTGGTTCCAAAGACTTGGGATGCTTGGGATCAGAGTTGGTTCCTCCTTGGTCCCCCCTTGAGGTGTTCAGATGGATAGAGTTTCTTGCCCTTTGCAAAATTTGAGCAAATCGAGCAAAACTCCAAAATCTGCCTTGCTTTGACAGTTTTCAGCAAGGCATGTTGCCATTGTCATATCTCATGGCTCAAGTGCACTTTGATGGAGTTCTTGGCCATTTTGGAAAGCCCTCATATGATACAACAACTGTTTGATCATAATTGGTTTTGATACTTTTTGGATCCAAGTGAAAAATGCCCCTACATTTGGAGAAAAGTGAAGGTAGATTCTGACTTAGTGAAAATTTCACTAAGTGTTGGAAAAAAGTGACATTTTCACTTTTTGTGATTTTGATCATTCCATAACTCAAAATCCATAATGAATTAGAATGAGGTGTGTTTGAAGCTTTTGTAGAGGGCCATGAGATCTACAAATCCAGCTTTGGATGGGGAAAAATGGCTTTGTGGTTTAGGAGTTATGATCCTCCAAAGTTAGTACCCTTGCCACTTTGTTCCATAACTTAGAAAAAATTTCTAAGTTTTTATGGTTACCCCTTTTACAAGTTATTCCACTTTTCTTGATTTTTCTTGATGAATGATGATTCCTATCATACATTAACATCATTTTAGGATCAAAGTACCATTTTTGTGAAAAATCTCAAAAAGTGAAAGTTGACTTTTGTGCACAGTTGACTTTTTATCATATGAATTCCAAACTGTGCGATCCTATATGAAATCAAGTCCTTGGCCTAAATCAAACTTGATGGATTGATTTCATAGGTGTTATTGGGCATATTGAATCATGTCCTTGGGTTTGGGAGCATTTCCTGGTCAAAAGTCAAAGGTACAGTTGACTTTTTCCGCAAAACCCTAACTGTGGTTCTGATGAACTTGAAACTTGTTGGTCAAGCTTCTTGGATTAATCCATTGTTACAAATGGATCAATGTGGTATGTTAGAGACCCTCAGATCCTCTCTTGAGGTCTTGGCTCATGATTTGTCCCAAAAGTCAACTTAGGGGTGAATTAGGTCAAGAAACCCTAATTCCTGATTTTTGTTGAATGCATCCCCTGAGGCTAAATTGACTTAATGATTGGGTTAATTATGTCCCTTAGAGCATCATAGGTTATGCTTTGAAGCATTGGCTCATGCCCAGAGGAAAATTTCCATCTGGAGGCCCTGGTCGACCAAAACCCTAATTTGGTGACACTGTCGATCTTGAGGCTTAATCCACCTGGAAGGGAGCGGCCTTGTGCTTAATCATTGTTGTGGGAGTCCTCTTAATCCATTGTGGATGTTTGAGAGGTTAGACAAGTTGAAGATCATGTCATTTCTTGATTGATCCTTTGTCTAAGGCTCAGAGAGGGCTTGAAACCCTAATTTTGATTGTAGTGAATGCTCACCCATCTTCGGGGAGACTAATGAGGCATGATGGTTCATCCATATTGTGATGATGATTTGTCCAATGATGGGAAATATTAGTAGTCAAAATTTGGGGTATGACAGATGCCCCTATTTAATCTTCTTGGACCCGAAGGTGTGAATGTCTAAGGTATTCGGGCATTCGAGGTGCAAGAGAATTAAATATCGGAATACCCAAAATTTTGATGGTGGTTATGAATGGTATCTTACGCGTTCATCTTCTTTTTCTAAGCAATGATGCTTAGAAAAGGTAAAAACTTCCCCTCGATCCTGGCTTCTTACCAAGGAACTGGTCTCAGTTTCTGAAGTAAACTTCCCCTCGATCCTGGTTTCTTACCAAGGAACTGGTCTAAGTTTCTGATATAAACTTCCCCTCGATCCTGGTTTCCTACCAAGGAACTGGTCTTAGTTTCTGAAATAAACTTCACCTCGATCCTGGTTTCCTACCAAGGAACTGGTCTTAGTTTCTTTTGTCAATAAACTTTATTGACAAGGGACGCTATGTGTAGCAATTTTCCTCAAACTTCTCGCCGAATTTTCCTGGGGAGATGCCATTTGATGGAAAAAAGTTAGATGTCAGACTTGCTGGGGAACCCATTCGTCTGAGTTGTAGAGGTGTACAAACTTCTCTGCTGGAGACGCCATTTGTCAACTCTACTAGGGAAAATGAGCCTCTTGAGAGACTGCTTTCTGGTTGGGGTATTACATCTTACTTTTTTCGGGATCTTCATGGAGAAATGCCATATGATGTGATCCAATTTTGAGGTGCTGATGACCTTTTTGTCAACGGCCTTTTTTGGAGAAAAACTTCTGTATTGCCGAACCTTTGATTAAGAGGCTTTCTCTGGGGATTTTCCTTAATCCGGGAAAGCAAAAATATCATCTTCAATGGCGGAGAGTGACGTTTGTCGAAGATTCTCTGGTTTCTCAGAGGTTCAAGTTATCAAAGTGGTCAAGGGCCAACTTCATCCCAGAAATACACTGGAGGAGAGAGATGGTTCAGGCGCAACATTTCATGACGAGGAAAGAATTGACAACTCGATTGAGAGAACTCTTATCACTAGGGGATACGACCGACGAGAGTGATAGTGATACAATATGAATGCGTATGCAAATAAAAATGCATGATGTACGTATGTATATGCTGACAAAACTGACGTGACATACAAACTAATGGATGAACATGACTGGATACTCAGTCACTACGGGGGACGAAGAATTATCACTGGTTTAAGATAGCAATTTTGCCTTGCTTAGGAGAGATAGTCCCTGCGGAGGACAACCGTTGGTCAGGCTTAGGAGATAAGAACTCTTCCGGGGATGTCAGATGAAACATGGTCTCTGACACAATTGATCCTTCATTCAGGCGTACTGGTTTAAAAGGAGTACTTTGATTCTGTACTTTGAGGCTCGAACACCTTTGGAGATGCAAACGACGTCCTTTCGATGTTCAACAGTCAAAAGAAATTGCCATCTTTATTTGAGATCAAAAAAAATTTTAACAAGTAAATTCATTTTTGTTTTATTTCAAGAATCGTTAATCATGTTAAAAACATTTTTCTGTAAAGCTAAAACAAATAAGAATTGCAAACAAAAGCACAAGGGCTCAAATATTATTGATATGATGGAAATCAACCAAACGCGTGATTCCATAGAGTATTTACAAAGTTAGAAAATGGTAATTTACGGGAAAAGGGCTACATTGAAACATAACGACCACTATCCTTCTACCAACTTTGAATTCAGGACATACTGAGCTTCTGTCGAAGATGACCTTGACTGGAGTTTTCTGATGAATGGCATGACTGCTGAGGAGCTGAACTGATCAGACGTAGTTACTTGCCATTATCCCTAACTTTTGCCTGGATTTTACTTTGAGATTTCCAATCCATCAGGATAATTTTTGATCATGTCTCTAATTTTTTCCTGGACTGCCTTTTCGGGTTTTCAATCCACCGTGACGTTTTTTCATTTTTTTAGTTTAGGCAAAGTATTTCTTGATTACATCAAAATTCGTGGGGTGGGTAAATTCCTCTCCGTCCATGGTTGTGAGTCTCAAGGCGCCGCCTGAGAAAGCTTTCTTGACCACATAGGGGCCTCCATAATTCGGAGTCCATTTTGAGGTGTCTGTGATTGGTTTGGTTGGAATTGCTCTTAAACTCAAACCCCGATAGTGACTTTCTTTTGAAGGCAATTTTGGAGTGAAAGAAGAGATTTTGAGGAAATCATTTGTTTGATGGCTTTGGTGTACTCAAACTGATCACAAATGAGCTCTATTTATAGTAGAGCAAGTTTGTTTTGCAAGGAATAGTGAATGGCAACTGCTGCATAGGCTTAGCCAATGTTAAGCAATGAGAATCCAAGTCTCCTCTAGCCATTGACTAGAGGTTAGGGCACAGGTTGGTGGTCCCCTTGGTCTTGGATAAGTCTTGACTGATTTCAGTTGGAAATGGCTCAGTCCATGCCACCTTGGTGCATCCATTAAATGCTCCAATCCAAAATTGGAGTCTTGTCCCTCTTTTAGGAAATCCTAGGTTTGGCATGCTATTTTTGGTTCCAAAGACTTAGGATGCTTGGGATCAGAGTTGGTTCCTCCTTGGTCCCCCCTTGAGGTGTTCAGATGGATAGAGTTTCTTGCCCTTTGCAAAATTTGAGCAAATCGAGCAAAACTCCAAAATCTGCCTTGCTTTGACAGTTTTCAGCAAGGCATGTTGCCATTGTCATATCTCATGGCTCAAGTGCACTTTGATGGAGTTCTTGGCCATTTTGGAAATCCCTCATATGATACAACAACTGTTTGATCATAATTGGTTTTGATACTTTTTGGATCCAAGTGAAAAATGCCCCTACATTTGGAGAAAAGTGAAGGCAGATTCTGACTTAGTGAAAATTTCACTAAGTGTTGGAAAAAAGTGACATTTTCACTTTCTGTGATTTTGATCATTCCATAACTCAAAATCCATAATGAATTGGAATGAGGTGTGTTTGAAGCTTTTGTAGAGGGCCATGAGATCTACAAATCTAGCTTTGGATGGGGAAAAATGGCTTTGTGGTTTAGGAGTTATGATCCTCCAAAGTTAGTACCCTTGCCACTTTGTTCCATAACTTAGAAAAAATTTCTAAGTTTTTATGGTTACCCCTTTTACAAGTTATTCCACTTTTCTTGATTTTTCTTGATGAATGATGATTCCTATCATACATTAACATCATTTTAGGGTCAAAGAACCATTTTTGTGAAAAATCTCAAAAAGTGAAAGTTGACTTTTGTGCACAGTTGACTTTTTATCATATGAATTCTAAACTGTGCGATCCTATATGAAATCAAGTCCTTGGCCTAAATCAAACTTGATGGATTGATTTCATAGGTGTTATAGGGTGTATTGAATCATGTCCTAGGGTTTGGGAGCATTTCCTGGTCAAAAGTCAAAGGTACAATTGACTTTTTCCGCGAAACCCTAACTGTGGTTCTGATGAACTTGAAACTTGTTGGTCAAGCTTCTTGGATTAATCCATTGTTGTAAATAGATCAATGTGGTATGTTAGAGACCCTCAAATCCTCTCTTGAGGTATTGGCTCATGATTTGTCCCAAAAATCAACTTAGGGGTGAATTAGGTCAAGAAACCCTAATTCCTGATTTTTGTTGAATGCATCCCCTGAGGCTAAATTGACTTGATGATTGGGTTTATGATGTCCCTTGGAGCATCATAGGTTATGCTTTGAAGCATTGGCTTATGCCAAGAGGAAAATTTCCATCTGGAGGCCCTGGTCAACCAAAACCCTAATTTAGTGACACTGTCGATCTTGAGGCTTAATCCACCTGGAAGGGAGCAGCCTTGTGCTTAATCCTTGTTGTGGGAGTCCTCTTGATCCATTGTGGATGTTTGAGAGGTTAGACAAGTTGAATATCATGTCATTTCTTGATTAATCCTTTGTCTAAGGCTCAGAGAGGGCTTGAAACCCTAATTTTGATTGTAGTGAATGCTCACCCATCTTTGGGGAGACTAATGAGGCATAATGGTTCATCCATATTGTGATGATGATTTGTCCAATGATGAGAAATCTTAGTAGTCAAAATTTGGGGTATGACAATATGGAAAAAGGCCATGGGGAAGAGAGAACTTTGAGAAGCGTTGGCGGTACATGGATTTTTTCGGAGTATATCTGACACTTGTGACACTTCCTCGTGTACTTGTGGCAATCAGATTCCATGGTCAACCAGTAGTACCTTGCTCTCAGAATTTTTCTCGCCATTGTGTGTCCGTTGGCAGGAGTGCCAAAGGATCCTTCGTGAATTTCTTTCATCAGCGTGTTTGCTTCTGGTCCATCTACGCGTTGGAGCAAGACCATGTCAAAGTTTCTCTTATAGAGTGTGTCACCGCTTAGGAAGAAACTGCCTTCTAGCCTTCTTAGGGTTTTTCTGTCTTTCCTTAGTGCCCCAGGTGGGTACTCTTGTTTCTGAAGGAAGCATTTGATATCATGATACCAGGGTTTGTCATCTATGACTGCTTCAATTGTGAAGATGTAAGCGGGCCTTTCTAGGCGCATTATGTCAATCTTTGGTATGTTATTCCATTGACCTTTACTAATGATAGAAGAGAGAGTGGCTAGTGCATCAGCTATGTGATTTTCTTCATGAAGGATATGATGAAACTCGATTCAGTTGAAGAATGGTAACAACCTTCTCGCATAGTCTTTGTAAGGAATCAGTCTTGATTTGTATGTGTTCCAATCTCCTTTGATCTGATTGATAACCAGGGCTGAGTCGCCATATACATCCAAGTTCTTGATCCTTAAGTCGATCGCTTCTTCAAGACCCATGATACAAGCTTCGTATTCGGCCTCGTTGTTTGTACACTTGAATGTCAGACTGGTAGTGAAAGGAATATGGATACCCTGAGGTGTTATGATGATTGCCCCAATTCCGTTTCCATAATGGTTGACAGCTCCATCAAAGATTAGTCCCCATTGGGAACCTGGTTCTGGCCCTTCACTGGGTAGCGGTTCATCGCAATCTTTCATTTTCAAGTACATGACATCTTCGTCTGGGAAGTCAAACCCAACTGATTCCTTATCGTCAATCAGTTGATGACACTAGTGCAGGAAAGACTTTTTACATCGGACGAAAAGCACATTTTACATCGGATCTGGGTCCGATGTAAAGCCAAGCGATGTAGTAAATCAAAGACATTTTACATCGGGCAATAGCCCGATGTGAAAATACACCTATTACATCGGTTGACCGTTACGTCTGATGTGAAATATGAGTTTAACTTTTTTTTTTTTAATAAATGCACATTATACATCGGTTTCCTTTTTGGACCGATGTAAAATGTAGGTTGTTACATCGGTTGCCTTTCTGGCCTGATGTAAAATTTAGGTTTTTACATCGATTGTAAGGCGCGTCCGATGTAATATGTATGCTATCTTTCTTAAAAAATTAGACTATTTTTAGCAGAATCGAGGTGGAATCCCTGTAATTTTTTTTGGTACCTAATTTTTCATATTTTTCCAACATCACACAGACCACATTTAAGTCGTTATTTGGTATCTAATTTTCCATATTTTTCCAACCAACCTGTTAATTTCATTGCACCAAATATCTAGGATGCACATATTCTTCAAAATGAACAATTGATTTACAAAAGTACTAATCTAAGACCCACACAAGTGTACAAAAATTATAAGTATGTTTACACGGTGAACTACTACAACAACAAAACCAGTGAAAGCATACAAAAATATCCAACCATTTATAAGTCCTTTCCCACACTTGAATTACCAACATGCAATCCACAAGAAGATGAGTCGTAGCTTCAATAGACAACACCAAAATCACTTTTGGCAGAAACAAGATGGGAGCTTACAATTTGCTTTCATCATTTTCACCTCCATAAATTTTTTTTCCAGAAATCTTGTCGTCGTCCAAGAACTTTAACAAGCGAGCAAAGTGGTTAGAGTTCATAATGCGCAACAAATCGTTTGATTCTATTGGGCTCTTTCCAAAATAGTTTTTCAATTCATTCTTTAAGGCATCTACCTTAAAATGAGAAGCTTCAATCAAAAAAACAAGTAGAAAAAAAATGAACCAGCAAACAGGATAGGACAAAGAAAAAATAAATATTATTTTGTCAATGTAACACAAGGCAATAGCCAAACTATTTTCAATACTGAACCTCGAGTTTTGTTATTCAAATACTTTCATGAAATTATCATGCAGGATCTCATATAATAAGTAAAATGGAGAAACTTTTAAAATATAACTTGGTTCCTACCTAGCAATAGAAAAAAAAAACAACCACATGCCTCCACTTCCTATTTCTTTTTCCCCTTCTTCTGTGAGCCTTTCCCTTTAGTATTATCCGTGGAAGAATCCGTATTAGTATCCTTGATATTAATTGCACCCTGGCTGAATTCTGGAGACAAAATCTTAGCAATCTCAAGAAAACCAACGATGTTTCTGCCACGCAATAGTGTTTGCAAATTCTGCTCTCAAAGCTTGTCTTTCTTAATACTAGGACTCTGCACAGCACCACATACCATTGTCGAATAAGGGTAAAGTAATTAAAAGAGTAAACTCTCATTTTAGTCATCACTGTCACTCCTACTTAGTTCAAAACTATATGAAAATAATAAGGTACTTAAATATATAAAAATTCATCCTTTAGTCCCTGAGTTTATGAAATAGTCATTAGCACAATATTAAATAAAGACAATTTCCCTCATGTTGAAATATTAGATTATATTTGATATAATTAGATTTGATTAGATTTAATATTTAGATATAATCCAAGTTGTGTTGGCCCAAGCCCAATTAGGGTTGTATATAAATAGACCTAGCTTGTATCATTATTTACACAATCCAAATAATACAAATCCTTATTTCCTTATTCTCTCTTTTTCTCTCCTCACTAAAAGTGCCTCACGCACTAACAAATTGGTATCCAGAGCTTCCGATTATTGTTCTTGATCGAGTTTTCAAGAACTTCACATCAAAGATCATGTTTTCAGGGCAAGTGAATCAACCGATGCAAAGATGACTGGTGATAAGAGCATTCCGAGATCCCTTCCAATGTTGGACGGCAAGAATTGGATCCGATGGAAAAAATAGATGCAATCCTTATTTAGCTTCCATGAGACCCTAGAAGTGGTTAATGGTGTTGTTCCTGTGTTAGTTGAAAATGCAACCGAAGAATAGAAAAAAGCCCACAACGAAGTCAAGAAGAAAGATTGCAAGGCTGCTTATTGCATTCAGACGACAGTCGATGCTGCTAACTTCGATAGAATCTCTCATGCTGAAACGGTGAAGGAGGCATGGGATATTCTAGTGAAATATTACGAAGGAGGTGAGAAAGTCAAGGTTGTCAAGTTGCAAACCTTGCGTCGACAATATGAGTTGTTGTCGATGGAAGAAGACGAAAAAGTCGCAGAATATGTGTCGAAGGTTCAGAAACTCGTCCATCTCATGAAGGGTTGTGGTGAAACCATAACTGATAAGATGATAGTTGAGAAGGTAATGAGAACGTTGACCTCTCACTTTGATCACGTTATCGTAGCAATTCAAGAATCCAACAATCTTGAAACCCTAAAAGTGGAAGATTTGGTTGGTTCGTTGGAGGCGCGTGAGATGAGGATTGTCGAAAGAAAGGGACTTCAGGATTCGATACAAGCACTGCAGGCTCAGTCATGGAAAAAGAATGGAGGTTCCAACAAATTCAAAGGCAAAGTCGACAAGATTCAAGGAAAGAAGTCTTGGTTGAACCCTCACAAAAATCAGGTCGAAGATAGAGTTTCTGAATCCTCAAAAAGAGGAGGAGGAAACTATCAAAAAGAAAAAGAAGATAAGAAAGGTATACGGTGTTATAACTGTGAAAAGAGGGGTCATTTGGCCAAACATTGTTGGTACAGGAAAGACAATGGATCGAAAAAAGGCAAGGACTAAGGAGCAAACCTTGTACGCCAAGATTCAGATGATTCTGAAGGTGGTATGGTGGTTATGGTTGCAGTAGTAGATAACCATGTCGAATCCAAGATCTGGTTTCTCGACTCAGGCTGCTCAAATCACATGACTGGTCGAAAAGAGTGGTTGGCAGATTTTGATGAGTCGAAGAAGAGCAAGATAAAACTTGCTGATAACACTTCGTTGCAAGTAGAAGGTACTGGCAACATAGTTTTTTAACTGAGTAATGGAACGAAAGTTATGATCAAAGATGTGTTCTATGTACCTGGAATGAAGTGCAACCTGTTAAGTGTTGGACAAATGGTCGAAAAAGGCTCCTCAGTTGTCATGAAGGATGGAGTATTGAAATTGTTCGACACCCAGAACAATTTGGTCTTGAAATCTCCGTTGTCGAAGAACATGATGTTTAAGACCATGATCAGTTCGACTGAAGTACAATGTCTAAAACCTGTTGTCGACCACAAGGATAGTTGGTTGTGGCATTTGAGATTTGGACATTTGAACTTTCGATCACTCAACCAGCTGATTACTCAAGATATGGTATCTGGTATTCCAAGTCTTGAGAGGTCTGACAAACTCTGTGAAGGTTGTTTAGTCAGAAAGCAATCCAAAAATTCTTTCATTTCGACTATGCCAATGAGATCATCCTGCATACTCGAAGTTGTACATTCAGATGTATGTGGTCCGTTCAAAGAACATACCATTGGTGGAAACAGATATTTTGTTTCGTTTATCGATGAGTTTAGTCGAAAGCTGTGGATCTATGTGATTAAGAGAAAGGATGAAGTATTTGAAATCTTTAAGAGATTCAAGATGTTTGTCGAAAACCAGGGTGATAAGAGGATCAAAGTTTTGTGAACAGATGGAGGTGGCGAATACACTTCGAAGATGTTTGGAAAATTCTGTGCAGAACATGGTGTTGATCATGAGGTAACTGCTCCTTATACTCCTCAACATAATGGAATTTCTGAAAGAAGAAACAAAGCCATAGTGGATATGGCGAGATGTATGCTCAAGCAAAAGAATTTGCCAAAATCCTTATGGGGTGAAGCTGTTTCGACAGCTGTTTGTATTCTGAACAGGTGCCCTACCAAGAAGCTAAAGAACAAGGTTCCTGAAGAAGTGTGGAGTGGCAAACGACCATTAGTGAATCATCTAAAGGTGTTTGGATCTATGTGTTACAAGCATGTTCCTGATGCAAGAAGAAGGAAGCTTGATGACAAGAATGAACCTATGATTATGGTAGGATATCATAAGACTGGTGCATATACGCTATTCAATCCAATTAATGAGAAGATTGTGTTAAGTCGAGATATTGTGATTGATGAAAATTCTGCCTGGGATTGGAATTCTAGTAATTCAATTAACAAGCCATTGATGAGCTCTGATTTCGACGAAGAAACTGATGAAGTCGAAATTGAAGAAATTGATGAGAATCAAGTCGAAGTCAAAGTAGAAGCAGTTGCTGACATTCCCGATACAGAGGTTGTGGCTGAAACAAGCCAAAGACCTCGGCGAAATAGAGTTCCTCCAACAAGACTTCATGATTATGAAGTGACTGGTGATGATGACGTCACACCAGATGGAGAATTAGTTCATTTTGCTTTACTTGTAGGTGCTGAACCAATCAACCATAACGAAGCATTAAAAATTCCACAGTGGAAGTTAGTTATGGTTGAAGAGTTATAGGCAATCGAAAGAAACAACACATGGGAGTTAGTCAAATTTCCAGCACATACAAAAGCTATCGAAGCAAATTGGGTGTTCAAGTTAAAACACAATGCTGATGAGTCGATAGCAAGACATAAAGCAAGATTAGTAGCTCAAGGATTTCTTCAAAGAGAATGACTTGACTACTCTGAAGTATTTGCTCCAGTAGCAAGACTGCAGACTGTTCGATTAGTGGTAGCATTGGCATGTAACCCAGGTTGGTCGACATTTCACTTAGATGTGAAGTCAGCTTTTCTGAATGGTCTGTTAGACGAAGAGGTCTATGTCACACAACCTCCTGGGTTTATGATTCAGAAGGAAGCAAGTAAAGTATATAAGTTGCACAAAGCGCTTTATGGCCTCAAGCAGGCACCTTGGGCATGGAACAAGAAGATCGATTCATACTTAGTCGAATTGGGATATGTAAAATGCAAGTCTGAGTATGGTGTATATGTTCAGGTTGTAGCACAAGATATAACAATCATCTGCGTATATGTCGATGACTTGTTAGTAACTGGAAATAGCCTGAAGAACTTGTCGAAGTTCAAAGAGCTGATGAAGAAGGAATTTGAAATGTCAGATCTGGGAAAATTGTCTTATTTCCTAGGCATGGAATTTTATATGTCGAAGCAAGGTATGGTGCTACATCAAAGGAAGTATGTCAAAGAGATACTCAAGAGATTCAGAATGGATGATTCGAATCCTGCATCCTCACCTGTCGAACCAAACTTGAAGTTGAAAAAGCATGGAGAGGAAGACAAAGTTGATGTAACTTTGTTCAAATAAATAGTTAGATCTCTGAGATATGTGTGCAATAGTCGACCTGATATAGGTTTCGCAGTCAGATTAGTGAGCAGATTCATGAGCGAACCAAGAGTGTTACACATGAAAGCTGCAAGAAGAATTCTAAGATACTTAAAAGGAACAACATATTTTGGAATTATATTTCGACGAGATTCTGAAGGCAAAGGAGCAATAGTTAATTTCTTTTCAGATGCAGATTGGTGTGGTGATAAGGAAGATCGAAGAAGTACAACTGGCTATTTCTTTCAAGTATTTGTTGCCCCAATCTCATGGTGTTCGAAGAAGTAACCTGTGGTGGCATTGTCATCGTGTGAAGTTGAATATATAGCAGGATCCTATGATGCATGTCAAGCAATTTGGATCAGTTCAGTACTGGAAGAAATGGAGGTCGATGTGAAGAAACCTCTTGTGTTATAAATCGACAACAAGTCAGCTATAAATCTGGCGAAGAATCTAATTCTACATGGAAGGAGTAAGCATATCGAAGCCAGATTTCACTTCTTAAGGGAAAAGGTAAATCGAGGAGAACTTGAAGTTAGGCACTGCTCAAGTGAAGCACATTTGGCTGATATTTTCACCAAAGGGTTGAAGATCGACATATTCCTGAATTTGAGAAAGAAATTAGGAATAGTTCAGATCGACTAGCATAGGTTCGACAACTTGGATTATGGAGGTGTGTTGAAATATTATATTAGATTTGATTTGATATGATTAGATTTGATTAGATTTAATATTTATATATAATCCAAGTTGTGTTGGCCCAAGCCCAATTAGGGTTGTATATAAATAGACCTAGCTTGTATCATTATTTACACAATTCAAATAATACAAATCCTTATTTCCTTATTCTCTCTCTTTCTCTCCTCACTAAAAGTGCCTCACGCACTAACACCTCATTCTCAATTTAAGAATAAAACTATATTTTAAGAACTACTTAGAAATAGTAGAACAACTAAATTGAGGGTTAAGTTTAAATAAAATTATAAAAATATGGCATGTTTTGTGAGTGAGAACATTGATCGAACATTTGGTGTGTATTGATGAAACAAAGGGAAAAAATGGGAAGAGTTGAAAACCATAAACTGTAGAGTTTGATGAACTTTGAAATGGAGGCGATTTCAGAACGAGAGTGATGAGGGATTCCCATGAAGGTGCAGAGCTCAGTGGTAGCTTTTCGGTGCTTGGTTTTGCCGACACCGACAATTTCAACGACAACTTTGGATACCGTCGACATGCTCCTTCTCCCTGCTGCTGCACCCATCGGATTCATTATTTCGGCTGGATTCTTCGCTTCTCTCCTCCAATTTTATTTTGATGCAGTACCGACTGAAATAGCAAAAGTCTTTACACTATCACAACACGACTATTATTTAAAAATATATCGTCGCAATAGATCTCATATAATCGATCTATGATAAAAACATTGCATAGAAGACAATAAAATATATACACAACAAAATATGATAAAAACAATGGAAGGAGTGAGAAGAGAGAAGAGTTATACCATTTCTGAGAAGAGTTGGCCACCGAGCCAAGCACCACCACCAGGACTGACGGATTGTTCGATGATAACGATTTTGACGTTAGGATTCTTGCTGAGTTTGTAAGCACGTGAAAGACCGGCGGAACCTGTACCTACGTTGACTATGTCAGTGTCAGCGTGTGTGACCATGTCGGTCATGTACCTGTGAGTTATCTCACGTGAAACAATAGACTTCTCACACACATTTTTTCAAACCCCTTGTAAGTAATCTCTTACTGTCATTGTTTTTGGTTTCATTTGCAATGGCACTTGTCTCTTTCTTTGAAGATATCGGTATTAGCTTCGAGGAAACCAAATTGCTCTTGCGCAATGCTTTCGAACTTACCTTGATACAATTGGATTCATTGCGTGATCGCGTTCTTTCTTTACAATCTCTCAGGTTAGATCGAATGTCCATCAATCACTTAGTTACAAAGCAATTAAATGTGCTAACTTCAAATGAAATTAACCCATCTTTTATTAGCTAATGAACCCAAACAATTATTTAATTTTCCTCAGAAGGTTCAATTGCTTCTTGACCGCGGAATTGAGGTCGACGAGATTGTACACATGCTTAACAAAGTGAGTTTGTCCAAGGCGATTGGTCATAGGTCAATGGAAGAAATTAAAAAGATAATTAGTTTCTTAAAACCCTTTGGTGGAGTTGATTTGATTGTGAAACACCCTAGTATTCTCAACTGTGATTTGGATTATCAGCTGAAACTGAGAATCAGAGTTCTTACTGAGTTAAGTGGTGGAGGTGAAGGTGCGGCTGATGCTGATTCAGATAGGGAGGTGAAGGTCATAGAAAAATAAATGATATTCGGCTCCACTAGGGTTTTAGTGAGATTGGTGTTTTCACATCGGTTGCAAAGATATCGAATATAAAGGCTCACTTTTTTACATCTGGTTCAAATCCAGGACCGATGTGAAATCCTTTATAACAAATATTCATATTCTTTACGAAACTACCACCTTGTTATTTTTCATTAGTGAACTTTTCACATCGGATGCAAATCCAGGTCCGATGTGAAATCCTTTATAACAAAGTTTCATATTATTTACGAAATTGCCACCGCGTTATTTTTCACATCAGTAGAAATAAATGTCTGATGTAAAATCCCTAAATCAAATATTTTTCACTTCATATTGTTATGAAATCTGATGTAAAATCCTTTGATAAATATTTTTCACATCATATATCTTGAAATATGATGTAAAATCATTTAAACAAATGTCTTATTTTTAGTAGTGTGAGCCCAATGATCGGCTAAAATACTCTCCTTGACGACTTTCTGATCATGGTACTCGATGTCGTATTCTGATAACAACATCTGCCAACGGGCAATCCTTCTCGTGAGAGCAGGTTTTTTAAAGACGTACTTGATTGGATCCATTTCAGAGATTAACCAAGTAGTGTGACGAATCATATATTGGCGAAGACGTTTGGTTGCCCAAGTCAGAGCACAACAAGTTTTCTCAAGCATAGTGTACCGAGTCTCATAGCCAGTGAATTTCTTGCTCAGATAGTAGATGGCAGACTCTTTCCTTTTTGTTTCATCCCGTTGACCAAGTACACAGCCCATGGAGTCTTCCAAGACTGTTAAGTTGATGTTCAGCGGTCTTCCCTCTACAAGAGGTGATAGAATCGGTGGATTCAACAGGTATTCTTTGATACTTGTCGCTCCCGGGATTTTCATCCTAGTACAAACGCGAAAGTGGCACCGAAACAGAGTCGCCAGCAATGTGTATTTATCCCATGAGAGGGAAAGGAAACACCGCATAAACCTGAGAGAAAGGAAAAGCATGGTCTTACGACCAAGAGAAATGGGTTCGGGAGTCGGTTACGCGAGAGGAAGGTATTAGCACCCCCTCGCGTCCATCGTACCCGATGGGATCCACGCTTGCTTGTCTCGATCAAAGGGTGATAGAAAAGAATACTGGAAAAGGAACGAAAAGAGAACTGGAAAAGAAACGAGAAACAAATGTAGGGAAAATAAAAGAAGTGCTCGCATGGGCCCTACCCCACTGCCTACGTATCTCATCGGGAGCATGAGAATCAGAGCGACGTAGTTCCCCTCACTAGGGATGAATTGTTTGTGTTTTTTAGAGAACGGCTGACGTTCTAGCTCAGGTGTTGCAGGCTCGCTGGCCCGAGTGCGTTACCATCTTGCAAGAGAACGAGTAGAAGCGCGTTCGTACGCTAAGAGTGAATGAGGTGAGAAAAGAATTCCCGAAGGAAAGACGTTATTGTTTGTTTTTTGTCTTTTAGAAGGAAGTGTTTTGGATTTGTTTGCATACGACAGTGTATCTGGATCTTAGTCATTGGAATGTGTACCTTCTCACATTCCAAGATGGAATGGGTAAGAAAGCACACTAAGGGTGAAGAAGACCCTCACACTTAGTTCCAATTATCAAGGTTCAAACACACTAGCATACTTGTGTTTATTAAGTGTTTTGTTGATTATGAAGTGAAGAAGTGTTTTTTATTATTTGCACCTTCAACAAGTATTGCATTTAAGTCCCTCATACAAGATCAAATATGTAACACATTGACCTAAGATGGGCCATATGCTACACATCTTAAGATTATAAGAGAAGACCCCTTATAATCTTTTCTTTATATGAAAGGCCTAAATGCAATAAATGCCTACCTTTATTAGATATTTTGAATTTTCTTTGAGATGAGAAAAGAGACTCAAGAGAGGAGAAAAGGTAAAACCTATATGGACTAAGACTCAATCCTAATTGAAGATTAAAGGGAGTGATCCTAAAGGTTTGTGAGGTTTCAACCTAAAGTCTAAAGAAGGAAAGAATTAAACAATTCACTTCCAAAGTAGAAGATGAATTGTAATTCAAAAAGGGAAAGTAATGAGTTGTTAAAAGAAAGCACATAAGTGCTTAACAAAACACAAAATGGAATTGTAAAAGAGAAAGGATAGAAGTTGAATGTGGATTCCTTATCCACACTCAATTGAAACTTACCAAAGCCCCTACATGGTTAGTAAACATGTATAAGAAGTATAAGAAGTAAAAGAACATGTAATGCATCATAAAACTCAAAAGAATTAAATGAGAAAACAAATCCTAGAACCACAACCAGAATGGGCATCATATGGTCAACAAATGAATATCATCATACAAGTGCAAGTGAATAGGCAACAAACATCATCCATTAGCATTTAAACATGTTACAAGAAGAAAGGGTAGATGAAAGATGGAAAGAAATGAAGAGGACATGCATAAATGGAACATGTAAATCAACAACCAGAATTGAAACTAAATGGAAAATGGTTTATAAACATCTCAAAAGTATTTATGAGGTAACTTCAAGACATTCAAGAAGTAATATAAGAAGAATTGAAATGAAAGTTCAAAAAGAAAGGGCAAACAATACATGTTAATGATGCACAAAGTTCAAATTGAAATGAACATGTAAAGATGACCTATAATGTGTATCAAAGACCTATAATATCATATGAATGGCTCATAACATATGCAAATGCTCATACAAATGTGCACAAAAGAATTCATGCAAACATGCACTAAAGATTACAATGATATAACATGTCATAATGCCTTAAATGAAATGCATCAAGCAAAAATCAAATGTCCTCATGAAAATTATGAAAACATGGTATTGGAGTTCACTAATCAGAGATAAATCACATATCAAAATAGCATATCAAAATTCAAAGCAAAATGACTTCAAACAAAGCAATTAGGTCAAATTGAAACATCATGCAAAGTGGTACAAATATAGGCATCAAGACATGTAATAAAGTGACCTAAAAAATCAAACAAAAATCATATAACATGCTTCAATGTATTAGTGAATCAATGCAAAAAGAATCATGTCAAAACAGTTGGTAATGAGCAAGAACAAAATTAAACAAATTCAAGTATCACAATTAGAAAGCACACAAATGGAAATTCAAAGAAAATTATGGAACAGGGGTAAAAATGTCATAAAATCATGAGATAAAAATGTTAAAAATTTTCTAAATGTCTTAAGAATGTTCATGAATTTTTGTAGAATTTTCTTATGTAATTTTGAAATTTTAAAAATTAGAAATGAAATGTGCACAAAACAAATAAAAATAAAAGAAATGAAATGAGAGAGGGAGGTGCAAGCATAGCAAATATTCAGTTCTACATGTTTGGGCTTTGGAAATGAGAGGTGCAAATAGTAATTTGGCTTAAGTCCAATTACGTGCAGAACACACTAACAAGCTTACTCTCTCAGTCAACAAAATGTCAAAGCAATAATCGTCATTGGATTAAGTCTGGTCAACCAAATAGTCAAAGTAGTCATAATCAACACACACGCGCGAGGGAACACATTCATTAACATGCACTGCACCACACGTTGCATAAGTGAATTCAGAAAATAGGCACGTGAGGTGCATGCTTCTTTTAATGCGCTGGCAATGTTTCACGCGTTGGATCAACAAGATCAAACGGCTGTAATTCCAACTGGCAAGAAAAACCCTAGAACGAAGCTACCGGCCGGAGAGGGACCTCCGGTCACCTTCTCCGGCGAGAACCACCACCTGCAACTCTCACATCTCACAAAAATCCACAAATATGGTACCAAATTGAAGCTGAGCTTATGTAGGTTAAGAATTCACTCCCAAAAACAACATGTCATGCACTCATAGCAAGAACAGAGGAGATGAATTTATGCCCTAAGTTTTGCAACTACGCCTTTAAAAGGCCTATCAACTAGCCGGAGTTAGGAATGCTCCTATTGAGCTGAAACCAACAAGAAACAAGTGATAATGAAGAGAAAACGTGCAATCAAAGTTCAAGAACTCAAACCTGAAGTTGATGAAGCTTTGAGTACACAAGAATACCAGAGGAAACTGCTCCTTCCTTGAGCTTCACTTGGCCAAATAAAGGCTTTCAACTTTTGAAAAATGATGATGGATATGGATTTGCAATGATGCTAATCTTGCAGAAATGGAGTTGCTCTAGTTGTTCTTGATTCAAACACACCAAAACAATGAGCAATGGAAGCACAATGGAGTTGAGATCGTGGAGAAGAAAATAAGCAAAATCAGAGAGAGTGAGAGAAAAATTCTGAAGTGAGTGAGAGAAATGAGTGTTGTTATGAGAAATGTGAGTGAGATTTGATTTTATAGTGTGAGTTAGAAGTGAACCATAGGTGGTTAAGTGAGTGAGTTGTGGTGAGTTATCATGGTTAAAGTGAGTCCATCCTAACTAACTGAGTCAAGTTAGTTAGGGGACGAGTTATCAATGGCTGTGCTAAGGTGAGGTGGATGTTTAGAGTGTTATGGTGGAGATTAATTGAATAAAGAAAACTCATATATGCTGCAACAACATAAACTTGTTCTACAAGCTTTCTCCTTCCATTTCCATGTATAGTGAGGCACGTGATGTGGTGTTCATGAAAAGTGTTTGGTTTAAAAGGGCAATGGATGAATGGTATGAGTAATGCACGTGCAAGCTTGGTAATAACAACATCAACAACATTTGTTTTTTCTGTTTTTTTATGGCAGTTTGGAACAATGGAGATATGGTAGTTTTGGTGATGATTTTGTCTCTACCCAATGGGTGGTTTGATGTGTTTTTGAGGTCATTGGAAAGAAGAATCATAATAGAACAACTTTGGTATGAGAAATGAATTGAATTGAGGCTTGGAATAGGTTGAAAAAAGGATTGGAACACACAAATTTGGAACTGATATAAGGGCGTGGCACATGGTCGTTTGACAAAGCAACATGGCACTTAGGTTTTCAGCATGATCATAGTAAATTGGACCCATCATAACTTCTCAACCTTTGATCAAATGAAAACATCATAAACACCACTTTTGAAGATCTCACATAGAGGAACAACTTTCATGTTGAAAGATTTTTCATTTGAGGCCTCTAACCATGAGTAATTGATCAATACATTTGGCCCACCATGTGTTTGTGAAAATGACTGCGCGCGTGCCCTGAAAATCTTGGTCATGACCTAGTTTTGAACCTACTTTGCTCAAACTTTGATCAATCATATCTCCCTCATTTTTTATCCAATGGAGATGTTCCACACATGGATTTGAAGCTTAAAGCAAGGCCTTTCATTGAGGCAGAGGGGAATTTTCATTTGGTACTCCAAATTTGAATGGCCTTGGTTCAAATTCTGATGCAAAATGGCCAAAACTTGCTATTTTTAGTAACCCTTCCTCATCCAAAAATGGCAACTTTCCACATCTTGATTTTTTCATGATTCCTTTGGAGTTTCTTGATCAAATTTTGTACATTGGACATATGTAACATGAATTTCATGATTTTGGGCTCAAAAAGTCAAGAGTTGACTTTTTCCCCTGATTATTTGACTTGGCCCCAAATTTCCTGATTTTTGATCTTTCTTCCAATTGAAACACCTCCAAAACCAATTGAGGGGCAATTTTCCATACACATACACTTAAGAACATGTAGAATACCATGACAACAAGCTTTGTCCAAAAAATCAGAGATATCCTGATTTTATTAGAAACCCTAATTTTGACCCTCTCTGGTTAGGAGGAAATTGCACATCTTCCAAATCCAAATTCCTCAGAGTATGTTGTGTATCCTCTTAAAGGATGATGAGAAATGCCACTTGAGAATGATTTTGAATCAATGAGCTATCTCTTTTGAGGGTTTTCCTTCAATTTTTGGACTTCTTGCATAGTGTAGGATGTAGTGCTTCAATCTCCCATTGAATCTCACTTCCTTGAGGTTTTGGAAGATCAATCGAGATAGTATGAGACATGAGAGACCTCTTGGCTTGCCTAGAGCCAACTTGATTGACCTTTTTGTGCTTTGAATGATTCCTTGATTGTCCACCTTCCACCTGATCACATGCCCTGATGGTAAGAAGGATGCCATGCTTCATTTTTCTATGTTAAATGCAATGTAATGTTAATGAGGTGGATATGATATGATAAATGATAATGCCATGCTATGATGACAAAAAGGGAGAGCAAATTTTGGGGTATTACAATACTATCGAAGGCAGTTTGGCAGTCTTCTGTCCAAACACAATCCTGATTCTTTTTGAGAAATTTGAAGATCGGCGGACATTGTCATACCCCAAATTTTGACCACTAAGATTTCCCATCATTGTACAAATCACCACCACAATATGGGTAATCCATCATGCCTCATTAGTCTCCCAAAGATGGGTGAGCATCCACTACAATCAAAATTAGGGTTTTTGGCCCTCTCAAAGCTCTTAGACAAAGGATCAATCAAGGAATGACATGATCTTCAACTTGTCTAACTTCTCAAACACCCACAAAGGATCAAGAGGACTCCCACCTCAAGAATCAAGTACAATGTTGCAGCATTCTAAGGGGATTAAGCCTCAAGATCGCCAGTGTCACCAAATTAGGGTTTTGGTTGACCAGGGCCTCCAGACGGAAATTTTCTTCTGGGCATGAGCCAAGGTTTCAAAGAATAACCTAAGATGTTCCATGAAACATTATGAACCCAATCATCAAGTCAATTTTGCTTCAGAGGATGCATTCACTAAAAATCAGGAATTAGGGTTTCTTGACCTAATTCACCTCTAAGTTGACTTTTGGGAAAAATCATGAGCCAAGACCTCAACACATGATTTGAGGGTCTCTAATACACCATATTGATCCATTTGCAACAATGGATTATGTCATACCCCAAATTTTGACCACTAAGATTTCCCATCATTGTGCAAATCATCATCATAATATGGATGAACCATCATGCCTCAAGTGTTGTTGAGCATTCACTACAATCAAAATTAGGGTTTTAAGCCCTCTCAAAGCCTTAGACAAAGGATCAATCAAGGAATGACTTAATCTTCAACTTGTCTAGCCTCTAAAATATCCACAATGGATCAAGAGGACTCCCACTTCAAGGATTAAGCACAAGGCTGCTCCCTTCTAGGTGGATCAAGTCTCTAGATCGACAGTGTCACCAAATTCGGGTTTTGGTCGACCAGGGCCTCCAGATGGAACTTTTTCATCTGGGCACAAGCCAATGATCCAAAACATATCCTAATATACTCCATGGAACCTTATGGACCCAAGCATCAAATCAATTTGACCTCAACGGATGCATACATCAAAAATCAGGAATTAGGGTTTCTTGACCTAATTCACCCCTAAGTTGACTTTTGGGACAAATCATGAACCAAGACCTCAATACATGATTTGAGGGTCTCTAATATACCATATTGATCTATTTGGAACAATGGATTGATCCAAGAAGCTTGAGCAACAAGTCTCAATTTCATCTGAACCACAGTTAGGGTTTTGCGAGAAAAGTCAACTGTAACTTTGACTTTTGACCAGGACATGCTCCCAAACCCTAAGACATTATTCAATATACCCTATGACACCCATGGAACATGTTCATCAAGTTTGATTTAGGTCAAGGACATGATTTCCTGAAGAATTGCACAGTTTGGAATTCATATGACAAAAAGTCAACTGTGCACAAAAGTCAACTTTGACTTTTTTGAGAGTTTTCATAATTATGGTTCCTTAACCCTAAAATGATGTTAATGTATGATTTGAATCATCATTCATCAATAAAAATCAAAGAAAGTTGGATAACTTGTAAAAGGGGTAACCATAAAAACTTAGAAAAATTTCTAAGTTATGGAAAAAGTGACACTAATGTGCCAACTTTGGAGGACCATAACTCCTAAACCACAAGGCCATTATTCCCCATTCAAAGCTTGATTTGTAGATCACACTTCCCTCTACAAAAGCTTCATACTGACCTATGTCCAAATTCCTCATGGATTTTGAGTAATGGAGTGATCAAAGTCAAGAAAAGTCACTTTGTTCCAACTGTTAGAATCTGCCTTTACTTTTTTCCAAATGTAGGGGGATTTTTTACTTGGATCCAAAAGATATCCAAACCAAACATGTTCAAACAGTTGTTGTATCATGTAAGGGATTTCCAAAATGGCCAAGAACATTACCAAATTCAATTTGAGCTATGAGATATGACATTGGCAAGTTGCCTTGCTGAAATCTGCCAAGGCAAGGCAGATTTTTGCACTTTTGGTCGATTTGCCAAAATCAGCCAAATCCAAACACTCCTATCCACTTGGACACCTCTGAGGATTGAATCTAAAGGGGACATTCACTGAGCCAAGCCTCCAAAGTCTTTGGAACAAGAAATAACATGTTGAACCTAGAATTGCCAAAATAGGGACAAGACTCCAATTTTGGGTTGGAGCATTCAATGGGAGCATCAAGGTGGCATGGACTGAGCTCTTAGCAACTGAATTTAGTAAAGACTTATCCAAGACCAAGGGGACCAGCAGCCTGTGCCCTAACCTCTAGTCAATGGCTAGAGGAGACTTGGATTTTCATTTGCCAACATTGGCCAAACCTACTCAGCAGTTGCCATTCACTATTCCTTGCAAAACAAACTTGCTCTACTATAAATAGAGCTCAATTGTGATCAGTTTGAGTACACCAAAGCCATCAAACATATGTTTTCCTCAAAATCTCTTCTTTCACTCCAATTTTGCCTTCTAAGGCAAGTCACTATCGGGTTTTGAGTTTGAGAGCGTTTCCAATCAAACCAATCACACACACACCTCATATACATCACATATGAGCTGATCAAACACTTAAACAACAACCGGAACACTGATTTCTCAGAATCACCAGTCAATTGCTCAAGGTTTTAACCAAGTTGCAGTTGAGATGCCATAAAGTGATCCAGCCAGTTTCAATCAAGTCCAAGCATTCAAACACACTCCATAGGGTGTGGGGAAGCTGTTCAGATCATCACAACTCATTTGTAACACCTCCAACACAAATCACGATCACGAGCTGCAAGTGGTAAGCATGAGCTTTTCTAACTCTATGATCCATGCAATTTTTGCTGCACAATAATTTGGTCATATGTTCATAATCATGCCTGGAATATTTCCACTCAATTAATTGCATTGTTTGAATCGTGTATCAAAAGTCCCAGCCTTCATGCAGAAATTAGGGTTCTTGAGGATTTTTCGTGATTTCTTGTTTTATGCTTAATTTAAATGAAATTAATTGTCATAGACATGATCGTGAGGTTGAAACGAGTTGATTGGTATGTGGATTGCATGATATGATCAAGTATTCAGTGAGATTGGAGAGAAAATGCAAATCTGGGCAAACCCAGAACACGCGCGTGTTCTTGGCGCCATTTTTTGAAAAGTCAAATATTTGAATTTTGTGATTTTATTTAATTGATTAAAAAATTAATTTCTCTCTGAGTTTTAATGATTTTGAGTTGATTATTTTTTTAATAATTCACAAAAATGTTGAAATAATTTATTTTCCCAAAAAATCCCAAAAATATTATTTATTTCATACAATTGATATTTTTGCAAAGAATTAATGTTTTAATTATTTTTAACATTTAAAATATTTTTTCCACCTTGATTTTGCAACTTTTGATGCCTTCTAATTATTTTGTAGGTCAATACTTAATTTTTGAAGCATTAATCCAAGATCACAATTTGTTTTCCATGTGTTAAACAATTTTGATCATTTTAATTGAATTTTTATTCAATTAAAACACATTTTGAAAACAAATTAGGGTTTTTGGATTAATTCAACCCTCACAAATCATTTTCAAACACTTTTGGGCCTCTATTAGAGTGTAAGACCCAACCCACTTGTACAGAAATATTTTGGGCCTCACTTATTGTATAAGTCCCTCTTTACGTTTTTAAATTCGGCACGATCGTCGCCAGTTTAAAAATAAACCATATGGGCCTCTCCTTGAGCTATAAGACCCATTCAAAACTTTTGGGCCTCTAATAGAGTGTAAGACCCAACCCCCTTTTAACCAAAACAATTTTGGGCCTCACTTATTGTATAAGTCCCTCTGCGTTAAAAGAAAACCTCGGCGCGATCGCCATTTTTAACGAAAAATCATCTGGGCCTACCCTCGTGTTATAAGCCCCACTCTTTTTCTTTAAACCTTTTGGGCCTCTTGAGAGAGTGTAAGATCCATCCCTTTGTACAGAAAACCTTTTTGGGTCTCAGTCACTTGTATAAGTCCCTCTGTACAAATTCAAACAGTGTGCTCACTGATAAAACCCTGGGCCTCTCCTTGAGTTGTAAGCCCTAAATCTTTCTTTTTCAAAGCACTTTCTCCTTTGATTTTGAATATACTGTTGTTTTCAATCTGTCTTTGTTGAAACAACTAACCAAACAGCATGGAAGCTCTACAACCGAGTAAGTGTTTATCCGCTTTCATTTACCGCTTTCATATACATATGGCTGTATTGTGGGGCTGTTTCGCTGTAAGTCTTCTTTCATAAACTCATATCAACTGTGTAATTATAGTATAGATATTTAGAGTTTCCCTGGCAACTACGTTTAACATTAAGCCCGTTGATCACTCTTTGAAATAGTCTAAACTAGATCCCCATAGGATTACCAGACACAGTCTTCCCTCATCTTGGGGTTAAACAATATGGAGATATGAAAGGCAGCATTCTCGGTGAACCCTTTCATAGACTGTCACTTTTAGAAGTTGTCAAAGAAACTCTATTCCCCAGAGATGATCTTTTCTCCGTGAATGGCATCTCTTGAGTTTCTTCCAAATTCTTGAACTTTCCTGGCTTGATCTATTCTCGGTGAATGGCATATCTTGAACTTCTCGGGGTTTGGGGACCCACAAGCTTCTTAAAAGCACTTGTCAAAGAAACTCTACTCCCCAGAGATGATCTTTTCTCCGTGAATGGCATCTCTTGAGTTTCTTCCAAATTCTCGGGCTTTCCTGGCTTGATCTATTCCTCGTGAATAGCCTGTCTTGAATTTCTCGGGGTTTGGGGACCCACCGGCTTCTTAAAAGCATCGGTCTCCTCTTGGGCATTGTTCAAGGACCCACAGGCTTCCTAAAAACAACCCCGCCTCCTCTTGGGCTTAGTACAAGGACCCGTCAGCTTCTTAGAAGTATCCACAACCTCCTCTTAGGCTTCGTATAATGATCTCTTCCTCCGGGAATGATATCCTCCTATTGGGCTTCATACAAGGACCTATCGGCTTCTTAAAAGCTTCCAGCCTCCTCTTGGGCTTCGTACAAATTGTCCCGACGACCTCCTAAAGGTATAGGAACAGAACTTAGTCATCTTCATAGAACAGTCCTTTCCAAGAGTTTACTACTGTTTCTCAAAGCATAGTACAAAAGATGAAACTCTAGACATGGACAATCTAATATCCTTGAGTCTCAAAGACATTCTCGAGTGACCCCTTCGTTAAATAGGAAGAAAATCCGTAGACTCGGACAGTCTCAATACCCTTTGGATTTCCGGTTTCCTTAAAGAATAGGAAATATCCCTGATCCTCGAATCAAAATTCCTGAGTGCCAACATTACTCATATAAGAACTGATTTTCTCTTTAAATCAGCATACTGGACCTGTCACTCAACTGAAATAGTGCCATAGCCTCCTCTTGGGCTTTGTACAATGATTCTCCCCAGCGGAGTCAAACAATGGTTAGCCTCTCTCTCGGGCTTTGTACGAGACACATAAGAGACTCCCTCGTTGAGTCAATCACCCTTCCGCCTCCATCTCGGGCTTTATACGAGATACAAAAAGGTTCTTATAGAGCCAAACAAATTTCAGCCTCCATCTCGGGTTTCGTACGAGATACAAAAACACTCTCTTGTTGAGTATAAAAGATCCTCTTGTAGGATCAACCCCTTTTAGCCTCTCTCTCGGGCTTTGTACGAGACACAAAAACACCCTCTTGTTGGGCCAATAGCCTCCTCATAGGCTTTGTATAAGAAAACCACTGGTTAATCCAATCAACCTTTTAGCATCAAAGCTGTGCCTCATTCACAGTATACAAACATCAACAACTCCTCCCTCTTCATCTAATTGCTGTAAGCGGCAAGCCTCTGGATCATCTACATCCATGCCGCTGTCCCTCTTTTAGCATGAGAAATTCCTAAGGAAAGATGGCATTGCTCTACACTAAGTTAAAGTCTTCTCCTTCAGGTTGGAAATCCCCTATAAAGGAAATTATGGCATTGCCGGATTCACACATCCCGGTTAAAGTAATTCTCCTTTATAAACAGTTGTGACATACAACCCCCTCTTTAGAGATGACAAATTCTCTCTAAAGTCAAACCCTTTCAGCTTCGCATCTTGGGCTTTGAACAAGATACAAACCACCTTCATCTTCACATCTTGGGCTTTGAACAAGATACAAACACCTTTAGCTTCACGTCTTGGGCATTGAACAAGACACCAAAACAACCATTTCCTCCCATAGAATAGGAGGAACTACGAACGCTCTGATTTCCCTATTTCAGTAAACGGGAATACGTAGGCATAAGATTGAAAGAAAGATCTTAGCGAGCACACTAAATAAAATCCCATACTTTCATATATCCGTCCTAACATCTTAACCTCCCACCAATTAACCGAACACCACTTTTAAAAAAATAAACCCAATAGAGACCCTGAATCTTTGTAGCATCTGTAAACCAACAGTTTTGACTGTTTAACCTCAGTTTGCAAATAGGGTTAATTTGAGACATCTATTTCCCTTCCTTCATCAGCTTTAATAGAATAAAAAATGAATCGAACTGTAGATACCAAAGAGCAGTTGTGCTTCGCAACCACATCCAAAATCGCTCGCTATAGAAAAATGGCGACTCCACTGGGGATACTGGCGATTCTGCTAGGGACCTGTCATTAGGATCTATCTCACCTTTGTAGTGAGATCTTGTTCTCTTCCCATCTATTAGGTGGAAACTTTAAAAGTGGCGCCCACCGTGGGGCTCTTCTAACTTTTTTTTCTCTTGTGTGAAAACCACAGATTAGGGCTTCCACCGGGGAACCCATTTTCTGTCAGGAACATAGGATTCATAGCTTTAAAGGTCTAGGATGATTAGGAAAAATATATATACTGTTTTTCCTAATTTATATATGTGTTTATTTTTCTGCCAATGGGAATGCGTGTGATTCCGCATGTGGAAAGATTGAGTATACACTTAAGATAGGTGATGGCGACGAGGTTGACCATCAACCTCAGTGGAGGCTGGCCAATGCAACCCATTCCCTCTCATAGGAAATGGGCCGATTGTGATGTTTGAGAAGCTGAGGAGCCAACCCTTTTGTAGTGCAGAAGCTATCGGAAATAGTTGTCACGCGATACTACCCTCATTTGAGGCTAATGATCTATTCTCGGTGAATAGCATTTACTCTAAGCTTTCATACAGCTCGCTGGCGATCCACTTGCTGTTTGTTATCCTGGGAGGAGCTGATGATTTTGAGTACAGGTACAAAAAATCACCCTAGTATAAACCTTTGGGGATAGGTAGAGCCTTGACTTCATGCCAACAACCCTTTGACCCCATGTTTTTTCTATGTTTTTGTGTGCTGCATTCATGCATTCATCTAAAAAAAACATTAAAACATTCAAAAAAATTTTTTTCTCTTCTAGTCTCTCTGTTTTTTCAAATTAAACTAAGACTGTGATTGCAAATATCAGAGAAAAGGATTGTGCTAATGGATTTCGGTAGAAGGAGAACTCATAAGTACACCTTCAAGGTTCCAAAACTAGAGGATTTAAGAGGTTTGGCGAGAATGATCACAAACCAAGAGGCCTTCAGAGCCAAGTACGGAGGTCTGCTACCTCTGTTAAGGGTCCATGTGATTGAGGGAATCATGGACGCGCTCGTTCAATTCTACGATCCGGTTTATCACTGCTTTACATTCCCGGATTACCAGCTAGCACCAACGCTGGAGGAGTATTCTCATCTGATTGATCTACACATCACTGATCGAGCTCCATTTTCTGGACTGGAAGAAATTCCAAAGAATCAGACCATTGCAAGAGCAATTTATTTGGATGAGTCAGAGGTTAGGGTTCACATGACCACCAAGGGTGGCATACAAGGTTTGCCAGCCCAGTTCTTGACAAAGAAAGCTCTGTACTTCGCTAGTATAGGGAACGGGACTTCTTTTGAAAGCATCTTTGTTTACTCACCTACGGGTTATTTTTGTTGCCCAACATTAATAACTTTATCGATATCAACTCCATTAAGGTTTTTCTCATTGGAAACCCTGTGCCGACTTTGCTCGCAGATGCGTATCATTCTGTACACTTGGGAAATTTGTACAGCGGGGGGGAGATCATATGTTGTGTACCTTTGCTTTACAAATGGTTTATCTCCCATTTACCTAAGTCTGCTGGTTTTTGGGATCACAAGAGTGCCTTACGTTGGTCACAGAAAATCATGTCCCTCACCAACTCTGACATAGATTGGTGCAATAGGATTTATGATGGAATCAGGATCATTGACTGTTGTAGAAAGTTCCCCGACGTACCCCTTATAGGAACTAAGAGAGGAATCAACTATCATCCGATATTGGTTCACCGTCAGTTTGGATACCCAATGAGGCATGTCCCAAGGAATGCTCATCTGGAAGGTCTTTTCTTCAAGGAAGGAGAAAGTGACAGAGCACTAAAGACGGAAATAGTGCACGCTTGGAAACACGTTCATAAGAAAGGACGGGAGTCTCTAGGAAAACCGAATTGTGTCTCGGTGGAGCCTTATCTCCACTGGGTACAAACTAGAGCTCTCAAGCTAAAGATTCCTTATCCTCGTTACGAAATTCTTCCGTCGAGGGAATCTGTCATGTACTTAATGACGGAAACTGAAAAGCTTCAGGTTACTCTCAACAAAGTTCAACGGGAGAGGAGGTCTTGGAAGAACAAGTACCGCATTCTCAATGTAGAGTGTATCAAAATACAGCAATTACTAAAAGATAAGGATGCTCTGATTGAAATTTTGGAGCAACATGCTGTGGATAATCAGGATGACCAAAGGAATTTGTTCGCTCCTTTCACTTGGTAAAGGAATGATAACCCGACAACGGCTCAAGATCCCCGGTCAAAGAAAATGAAGATACCAGAATCAGCACCCGAGTTCTCTCGGAGCCCCTTAGCTTAGGTTTCTGTTTCTGCACTTTGTAATCTACTGTATTTTCATTTCCGCAATCCTTTGAATTTCAATAAAAAGGGGTTTCCCCACCGTTTGATATTTTCAATCTAATTGTCGAAGTTTATTTTGATTAAACCAAAAAACAATTAATATAATCATTGCATTCATCACTCTCACATCGCGTATTCTTCTTACCTACGAATCTCACGTTTGTGTCTAAGTTCAAGAGTCAAATTGTCTCATTCGTACAATACTCGGGCTAATCGTCAGAAAAAGATGGATGATCTTGAGGAAGAGAACAGAGAGTTAAAAGAAGAGATCGACGCTTTGAGAGAGGACATGAGAAAGCTTCGTAACGACATGCAAGCCATGGCGGAAGCTCAGCTACAAAGAACTGTGATCTCCGAGATCACCTCAATGCCCATAGTGGAGAAGTATGATCCTAGGTATCAAATGCCGAAAGATCGTCCCTGGGGCATGCCTGCAAACTATATCCCGGAAGGATATGTTTCGCCGATCACTGAAGATCAGGGAATCATAACAGAAGCCGTTGGTCCTGAAGGTTACAAACTTTAGGAAAGCAAGAATGCCAGGGGCATGCTGAAGACTCCTGAAGGTTACAAACTACGGGAAACGCCAAGACTCACTGCCGTAGTCATGGTACCACCCCCTGTGGTGCACACTGTCCCGGAAGGACAGATTCCACAGATACCTTCTGGTAAGAAGGAAACCATGTTCGATAGAATGGATGAATTCCAGGAACAGTTCCTGGAAATGCAGAAGGAACTGCAAGCCATTCACAATCAGGATTTATTTGGAAAGGACGCCGCAGACCTCTGCTTGATCCCCAATGTGAAAGTTCCGCACAAGTTCCAAGTGCCCGACTTTGAAAAGTACAAGGGTAACTCTTGCCCTCAGAGTCATTTGGTGATGTACGCTCGGCGAATGTCAGCTCAGACAGAGAATCAGGACCTACTGATTCATTACTTTTAGGATAGTTTAACCGGTGCCACACTCAAATGGTACATGGGGTTAAACCGTGCCACGATCGGTACATTCAGAGATCTTGGCACTGCCTTCGTCCAATAATACAAATACAATTTGGACATGGCACCAGACAAAGATCAACTCAAATCAATGTCACAAAAGGATAAGGAAACCTTTAAGGAATACGCTCAGAGATGGCGTGAAATTGCCGCTCAAATTTGTCCACCTCTTGAGGAAAAAGAGATGACAAAGATCTTCTTAAAGACCTTAAGCTCATTCTACTACCACAGAATGGTTGCCAGTGCGCCCAGTGACTTCACCGAGATGGTGGGCATGTGAGTTCGTCTTGAGGAAGCCGTCCGAGAAGGACGTTTGGTAAAAGACGCTGGATCATCAAGTAGTACAAAACGATACGGTAGTGCTCTCCCTAAGAAAAAAGAGCAAGATATTGGGAATATCTCTCTCAGAAAGCAAAGGCGATGTTATAAACCGGTAGCAGCTGTAACGCCTGCTATCAACCCCGCGCCTATTCCTATGTATCAGCGTCAGGTTGTGCAGAGCCAACCTAATCAGGAAAGGACGCAACATCCTATTCAGCAGGCTCGTTCTCAATACAGCAACAATCGTGCAACACGACCACCAGGGTTCGATCCTATACCCATGTTGTATGCAGAACTATTTCCGTTACTACTGGCCAAGGGGCACATCCAGACTAAGTCTCCTCTTGAAGTACCGGAAAATCCGCCTTTTTAGTTTAAGGTGGATCAGACATGCCCTTATCATCAAGGAAGATCGGGGCATAACATAGAGAACTATCTCAATTTCAAATCTGACATGCAAAAGCTTGTTAGGAGCAGGCTCTTATCTTTCAAAGATACGAATCCTAATGTTCTCACAAACCCGCTGCCTCAACACGAGAAAGCTGCAGTCAATTTGATAGAGGGAGAGACTAAAAACGTCTATCAAATTCACGATGTACTCTTATTAAGGACCAATTTGGTCAATATGCATTGTAAACAGAGTGGATATGGCCATGTGCCACCTCATAATTATCATCAGTGTGATATCTGCTCTAAAAGCAATCAAGGATGTTCTGTAGTGCAGTCAGCTCTACAGGAACAATTGGATCTCGGTTGGATCCAAGAGCACCGAGTTCGTGGAGTTAACATGGTCTATACAAATTCCAACATCATTTAGAGCCATGACATCCGTGCGATGAATGTCAACCTGGTGGCAATGCACTCAAGCCAAAGCCAGTATCACAATCTACCGCGGCACGATTACAATTCCTGTCTGACTTGCTCGGTAAACAAACAGGGATGCTCTTTTGTACAAGAGGCCCTCCAGCGTCAGATGGATCTTGGATGGATCCAAGACTACCATGATAGGAATCCCTATCAGATCAACATGGTTTAGATTTTTGATATTCGCGTGATGAATACCAACCTGGTAGAGTTACATGCTGAACAGGTCCGACTCGGATTCCTAATATCACATGATTACCAAAGCTGTAAAGCGGGTTGCGAAAATGATCGAGGTTGTACCCTTGTCCAGGAGGCACTTCAGCACTTGTTAAATCACTGGTGGATGCCAGTCTATGTGGATGAAGATACTCAGCAAATTAGCATCAATAATAGGAATCCTACTCGGCGTCAGAGTCAGGATGTCCGATCCGTGGAAACAAACCTAGAGAGGTTACATTGTATTCAAAGTGGGCGTGGCCAGGTGCCACCACACAATTATGAACGTGTTGGAGTCTGTTCGGAAAGTAACCAAGGGTGATACCTTGTGAGAGCAGCTCTCCAGGAGTAGGTGGATCGCGGAGAGATTTACCCATATCCGGGTTCCGGACCCATCAATTGGTCGCTGAACTACCTTGCCGATCAAATTGAGGACGTTGTCGTCATCTCTGATCATCAGAGGACCAGGAATGTTTTTGCCATTACTCCTCTGCTTGACGAATCAAGAATTCCCAACCGGGAACGGATCGAGATTACGTACGATGGTCATAAAAACCAGAAGGTTCCCATAGTCATTTATCTACCGGGACCATTACCATATGAATCAACTAAGGCTATCCCTTTCAAATACGGTGCAACGATAATTGAAAATGGAAAGGAAATTCCATTACCCTCCGTCGTGAATATTGCAGACATCAGTCGTGTAACGAGGAGTGGTAGAATCTTCAACAGAGGAGTTGGAGAATCCAACAAAGAAAAGGAACTTCAGACAGAAGTTCCCGATCCACCAGTCGGTCAATCCAGTAATCCCGACCTTTCAAAGAATGATGATGAGATGCTGAAGCTCATCCAAAGGAGTGAATACAACATTGTTGATCAACTGTTACAGACTCCTTCAAAGATCTCGGTATTATCACTGTTACTCAGTTCAGAAGCGCACAGGGAGGCTCTACAGAAAGTTTTGGAGCAAGCCTTTGTGGAATAGGATGTAACAATCAGACAGTTCGATAGCATTGTCTCTAACATCACTTCCTGCAACAACTTGGGATTTAGTGATGAGGAATTACCTGAAGAAGGTCGCCGTCATAACATGGCGCTCAATATCACAGTCAACTGCCAGGACGATGCTTTAGCCAGCGTATTGGTAGACACAGGGTCAGCCCTGAATGTTATGCCGAAATCTACTTTGATGCAATTATCATTCAAAAGCCCTCCAATAAGAACCAGCGAGGTCGTCGTCAAAGCGTTCGACGGATCCAGAAAAACAGTTATCGGCGAAGTTGATCTTCCCATAACTATCGGTCCTCACACTTTCCAAGTCACTTTCCAGGTCATGGACATCCGAGCAACATACAGTTGTTTATTAGGAAGACATTGGATACATCAGGCTGGAGCGGTCACCTCGACCCTCCACCAAAAGCTAAAGTTCGTCCAAAATGGTCAACTCATCACGGTTTGTGGGGAACAAGCCTTGCTCGTGAGTAAATTATCATCATCTACTTGTGTAGAACCTGAGGTTATTGGGACCCAGTTCCAAGCACTGTCGGTGAGCAAGGATAATTAATCCGAAGAGGGAACTTTCATTTCCTCATACAAAGATGCTATCAAAGCGGTCGAGAGTACCAATACAACAGGATGGAGACAACTTGTCATTCCTACTAACAATAAAACAAAGAAGGGTCTTGGTTTTTCTACAACCTGTATCCAGACAGCTGCTAACGACGAAAGTCTTCGTCCCATTCAGAACTTCTTCCACAGTGGAGGTTTCCTTCAACCGGTGACTCAAGAAGTACACACTATCAATGAAGAGGATCCCTCTGACACAGACGGGGAATGGAAGTCTTACCTCAACAAGGACGGTTATATGTCTCAGGACAAAACGTAGACTCCCTTTTGCTTTCCTACACAGAGTCCGAGATTTATACCCAGGTCAGACGTCGAAATGATATACGGAGATTGTGATCCAGAAGGATGTCGTGCTCCACCAAATTCATTAGAGGAAGAAACTCTGATGAAGGACAATTTTGACCACACCTACTATGGTCCGATGGATGGTCTGCCGATGTGGCAGCCTTACCCGGGAGACTTGGGGCAAGAAAGTCAGCCGAACAATGAAAATCAGTTGAGCATCATTGAACAGAATACCTGTGTCCCCGCTATGTCATGGGATCAACACCCAGGGTATCTTGAAAATATCCAGCATGACGATGAATTCACAACATTTGCAGGACTAGAATTCATCAACTATGCTTTCCCGAGGTCAACGTCATCGAGAGAGATGACCCCTCCAGTTCCAAAGAAGTGTGGGACACCCTGGGACAACCAAGTGGAAAATTCGACTATATGGTCAAGTACACCGTTCCTGAAAGCTCTCGTATCAGGCTCGAAGACATCCAGCCAACTGGATGGGGAGATCTGCCTGAGAACACAAATACTATGCAAAATACAACTGAGGAATCCTCCTACGACAATTCTGCCTGGGAGACAGATTCCAATGATCCTGCTCCACCACAAATTAGCGTTATTTCTGAAGACAAATCAAGGAAGGTGCCAGACTTTGTGATTCACCGAGGAGTTCGCCGCCAATGGTTTATTGTCGATGTTCCGAAGGTCGTTCACCAGTCAAAGTAATTTCCATCTTTAGCCTTTCACCCTGCCCAGGTGAAACGAATGTTTTGATAGGGCTCACTTTCTGTAAATTTTCCCTCTTCGCTTTGCCCGAAGAGACAGAGTTTTGTTTTATGGGGCTGTAGTTTCAAGATTCGACTTGTTCATTAATAAAATAACGTCGTTCTGTAATTTCTGCATTAATTGCTGTGTTCTCTTTTTGCTTTTTCTCAGAAAATGGTAATCCTAAAAATCAATTCAACAATAAAAACAAGCAGTAATAAAAAAAATACACTGCACAAACTTTTGTATTCTCTCTATCTCTTCTAAACACAAATCATCACGTCATGCAGATTGCTTGTTTTAAACCCCGTTGAAACATACGATCCGATGCCTTCTCCCAACTTTGAGTTCCCGATATTTGGGGCTGAAGAAGAAGTTGACAACGAAATTCCAGAAGAGATCTCCCGATTACTCAGACAAGAGGAAAGGTCCATTGAACCTCATAAAGAGCCATTGGAAATGGTAAACTTGGGTTCAGAAAAAGAGAGAAAAGAAATCAGGATTGGGGCACTGCTCAGTCCAACTGCCAAAGAGAGTTTGATAAAGCTTCTCAAAGAATTCCCCGATGTATTCGCTTGGTCCTATCAGGATATGCCAGGGTTGGATACCAGCATCGTGGAACACCATCTACTGTTAAGGTCAGAATGTCTGCCAGTAAAACAAAGGTTGAGAAGGACTCATCCAGACATGGCCATCAAAATCAAAGAGGAGGTACAAAAACAGATTGACGCAAGTTTCCTCGCCACATCAGAATATCCTCAATGGTTAGCCAATATCGTGCCCATTCCGAAAAAGGACAGAAAGGTCAGAATGTGTGTCGATTACAGGGATCTGAACAAGGCAAGTCCAAAGGACGATTTTCCTTTACCACACATTAACATACTAGTTGACAGCACAGCAAAGTTCAAAGTTTTCTCCTTCATGGATGGATTCTCGGGCTATAACTAGATCAAAATGGCGCCGAAAGAGATGGAGAAAACTTCGTTCATTACCCCATGGGGTACCTTTTGTTACAAGGTAATGCCGTTCGGTTTGAAGAACGCCGGGGCAACCTATCAAAGGGCCATGACTACTCTGTTTCTTGACATGATACACAAGGAAATTAAGGTATATGTCGATGATATGATTGCTAAATCCAAAACAGAGGAGGAGCATGTGACCACCTGTTAAAACTATTCGAGCATCTGAGAAAATACAAACTCCGCTTGAATCCCAACAAGTGCACCTTCGGTGTCTGCTCGAGGAAACTATTAGGGTTCATCGTCAGCCAAAAAGGGATTGAGGTTGATCCTGACAAGGTCAAGGCCATTCAAGAAATGCCTTCTCCAAAAACTGAAAAATAAGTCAGAGGATTCCTGGGATGTTTGAACTACATCTCCAGATTCATAGTCCTTATGACAACGACATGTGCGCCGATTTTCAAATTACTCAAAGAGAACCAGGATTGCGTTTGGATAAAAGATTGGCAAACCACTTTCGATAGTATTAAGGAATACCTGTTGAATCCACCGATTCTATCACCTCCAGTGGAAGGAAGACCACTGATCATTTACCTCACAGTTCTAGAGGACTCAATGGGATGTGTACTTGGCCAACAAGACAAAACCAAACGAAAAGAGTCTACCATCTACTATCTGAGCAAGAAATTCACCGACTGCGAGACTCGGTACACTATGCTTGAGAAAACTTGCTGCGCTTTGGCTTGGGCTGCCAAACGTCTTCGCCAGTACATGATTCGTCACACTACTTGGTTGGTCTCCGAAATGGATCCTATCATGTATGTATTTGAAAACCCTGCTCTCACGGGAAGGATCGCCCGTTGGTAGATGTTGTTATCAGAATATGACATAGAGTACCATGCTCAGAAAGCCGTTAAAGGAAGTGTTTTAGCCGATCATTTGGCTCATCAACCGATTGACGATCGAGAATCAATCAGGTTTGACTTCCCTGACGAAGATGTCATGTATTTAAAAATGAAATATTGCGATGAACCGCTACCCAGTGAAGGGCCGGAACCAGGTTCCCAATGGGGACTAATCTTTGACGGAGCAGTTAATCATTACGGAAACAGAATTGGGGCAATCATTGTTACCCCTCAGGGTACCCACATTCCTTTCACCGCTCGACTTATGTTCAAATGTACAAATAACGAGGCCGAATACGAAGCTTGTATCATGGGTCTCAAAGAAGCGATTGATTTAAGGATCAAGAACTTGGACGTATATGGAGACTCAGCCCTGGTTATCAATTAGATTAAAGGAGATTGGAACACATACCAATCAGGATTGATTCCTTACAAAGGTTATGCAAGAAGGTTGCTACTCTTCTTCAACAGAGTCGAGTTTCATCATATCCCTCGTGAGGAGAATCACATGGTTAATGCATTAGCCACTCTCTCTTCCATGATTAGTGTAGGTCAATGGAACGACCTACCTAAGATCGACATAATGCGCCTTGGTATCACGATATCAAATGCTTCCTTCAGAAACAAGAATACCCACCTGGGGCATCCAGGAAAGACAGGAAAACCCTCAGAAGGTTAGCAGGTAGCTTCTTCTTGAGCGGCGATACACTCTATAAGAGAAACTTTGACACCGTCTTGCTCCAATGCGTAGATAGACCAGAAGCAAAAATGATGATGAAAGAAATTCATGAAGGATCCTTTGGCACTCATGCCAATGGACACACCATGGCGAGAAAAATTCTCAGAGCAGGGTACTATTAGTTGACATTGGAATTCGACTGCTACAAGTACATGAGGAAGTGTCACAAGTGTCAGATATACTCCGACAAAATTCATGTACCGCCAATGCATCTCAAAGTTCTTTCTTCCCCATGGCCTTTTTCCATGTGGGGAATCGACATGATTGGCTTGATTAAGCCTAAGGCTTCAAACGGACATCGGTTCATTCTGGTAGCCATTGACTATTTCACCAAGTGGGTCGAAGCAGCGTCATACGCTAATGTAACCTGACAAGTGGTGGTCCAATTTATCAAAAACAATATCATCTGCCATTATGGTGTTCCGAGCCAGATCATTACGGATAATGGATCTAACTTGAACAATAAGATGATGAAAGGGTTGTGCCCAGAGTTCAAGATCGAACACCATAACTCATCTCCCTACCGACCCAAGATGAATGGAGCGGTAGAAGCGGCTTACAAGAACATCAAGAGGATTGTTCAAAAATGGTTGTAACCTACAAAGATTGGCATGAGATGCTACCCTTTGCGCTTCATGGTTATCGCACGTCTGTCCGCACTTCAATAGGGTCAACCCCTTTCTCTCTAGTATATGGCATGGAAGCAGTGCTTCCCATTGAAGTAGAGATCCCATCAATCCGGGTATTGATGGAAGCTAAGCTTACAGAAGCTGAATGGTGTCAAAGTCGACACGACGAACTGAATCAGTTCGAAGAGAAGCAAATAATGGCACTATGTCATGGTCAGTTATATCAACAAAGAATGAAGAAGGCGTTCGACAAAAAGGTTCGACCTCGCATCTTCAGAAAAGGAGACCTCGTGCTCAAGAAGATACAATCTTTTCTCACTGATTCTCGGGGCAAGTGGACCCCGAATTATGACGGCCCGCAACCATGGACGGAGAGAAATTTGCCTACCCCACAAACGTTGATGTAGTCAAGAAATACTTCGCCTAAAAAGAAAGAAACGTCTCGGTGGATTGAAAACCCAAAAGGGCGGTCCAGGCAAAAGTTAGAGACAAAATAAATAAAAAATCATCCCGGTGGATTGGAAACATCACAGTACAATCCAGACAAAAGTTAGGGATAATGGCAAGTAACTATGTTCAACAGAGGCAAGTCCCTTAGCAACAGTTACATCATCCATCGGAGGAAAACTCCAGTCGAGGTCGTCTTCGACAGAAGCTCAGGATGTCCCGAATTCAAAGTTGGTTGAAGGACAGTGGTCGTTATGTTTCAACGCAGCCCTTTTCCCTGTAAATTACAATTTTCTAAGTTTGTAAATACTCTTTGGAATCACGTGTTTGGATGTTCTCCATCTTATCAATAAAATTTGAGCCCTTGTGCTTTTGTTTGTAATTCTTACTTGTTTTAGCTTTACAGAACGACATTTTAATATGATTAACGATTCTTGAAATAAAACAAAAAAATGAATTTACTTGTAAAACCTTTTCTGCTTTAAAATAAAGATGGCCATTTCTTTTGACTGTTAAACATCAAAAGAACATCAATCGCTTCTCCCGAAGTAAGCGAACTTCAAAGTGTGGAATCAAAATACTCCTTCTAACCCAGTGCACCTGAATGAAAGGATCAACTGTGTCAGAGACCTTGTTTCGTCTGACATGCCTCGACCGAGTTCTCATCTCCTAAGCCCGAACAACATAGTTCCCCGTGAGGACTACTTCTCCTAAGCAAAATAGAATTTCTACTTTTTGGACCAACGGTACTTCTTCGCCCCGCGATGGCCAAGTATCCAGTCATGTTCATCTTTTAGTTTGTATGTCGCGTCAGTTTTGTCAGCATAAACATACATACATCATACATTATTGATTGCATTCACATTTCATATTGCATCACTATCACTCTAGTCGGTCTTGTCCCCTGGTGATAAAAAGTCCTTTCAATCGAGTTGTCAGTTTTTTCCTCGTCAGGAATGTTGCATCTGAACGATCTCTCTCCTCTAGTTTATTTCTGGAATGAAGTTGGCTCCTGGACCACTTTGATAACTTGAACCTCTGAAAGTCAACATCACTCTTCACCATTGAAGATGATATCCTTGCTTTCCCGGATTAAAGAAAATCCCCAGAGAAAGCCTCCTAATCAAAGATTCGGTGGTACAGCAGTTTTTCTCCGAAAAAAACCGCTGATGAAAAGGTCATCGGCACCTCAAAATTGGATCGCATCATATGGCATTTCTCCGGGAAGATCCCGAGAAAAGTATGGTGTGAGACCCCAAGCGAAAGCAGTCTCTCAAGAAACTCGCTTTCCCCCAGTAGAAACAAATGGCGTCTCTAACAGAGAAGTTTGTGCACCTCTACAACTCAGACGAGGGGGCTCCCCAGCAAGTCTGACGTCATTTTTTTCCGTCAAATGGCATCTCCACAGGAAAATTCGGCGAGAAGTTTGAGGAAAACCGTTACGAGTAGCGTCCCTTGTCAAGAAGTTTATTGACAAAAGAAACTGAGACCAGTTCCTTGGTAGGAAACCAGGATCGAGGGGAAGTTTATTTCAGAAACTAAGACCAGTTCCTCGGTAGGAAACCAAGATCGAGGGAAAGTTTATTTCAGAAACTAAGACCAGTTCCTTGGTAGGAAATCGGGATTGAGGGGAAGTTTATTTCAGAAACTAAGATCAGTTCCTTGGTAGGAAACCAGGATCGAGGGGAAGTTTATTTCAGAAACTAAGACCAGTTCCTTGGTAGCAAACCAAGATCGAGGGGAAGTTTAAATCAGAAACTGAGACTAGTTCCTCGGCTGAAGACCAGGATCGAGGGGAAGTTTACCTTCTCTAAGCATCATTGCTTAGCGAAAGAAGATGAATGCTTGAATTACCATTCATAAACGCCGTCAAAATTTCAGGTATTTCGATATTTAATCCTCTTGCACCTCGAATGCCCGAATACCTTTGCCATTCACACCTTCGTGTCCAAGAAGATTAAATAAGGGCATCTGTCATGCTCCAAATTTTTACCACTAAGATTTCCCATCATTGTGCAAATCATCATCACAATATGGACGTACCTTTATGCCTCATCCATCTCCTCAAGGAATTGCTGAGCATTCACCACAATCAAAATTAGGGTTTCAAACCCTCTCTGAGTCTTAGACAAAGGATCAATCAAGGAATGACATGATCTTCAACTTGTCTAACCTCTCAAACATCCTGAATGGATCAAGAGGACTCCCACTTCTAGGATTAAGCACAAGGTTACTCCTTTCTAGGTGGATCAAGCTTCAAGATCGCCAGGGTCACCAAATTAGGGTTTTGGTCGACCAAGGCGTCCATATGGAAATTTTCATCTGGGCATGAGCCAATGCTTCAAAGCATATCCTAATATACTCCATGGAACCTCATGTACTCAATCATCAAGTCAATTTTTCCTCAAGGGATGCATACATCAAAAATCAGGAATTAGGGTTTCATGACCTAATTCATCCCTAAGTTGACTTTTGGGACAGATCATGAACCAAAACCTCAAGACATGATTTGAGGGTCTCTAATATACCATATTGATCCATTTGGAATAATGGATTGATCCAAGAAGCTTGAGCAACAAGTCTCAATTTCATCTGAACCACAATTAAGGTTTCGCGAGAAAAGTCAACTGTAACTTTGACTTTTGACCAAGACATGCTTCCAAGCCCTAAGACATGATTAAATACATCCTAGGTCAAGGACATGATTTACTGAAGAATTGCACAGTTTGGAATTCATCTGATAAAAAGTCAACTGTGCATAAAAGTTAACTTTGACTTTTTGAGATTTTTCACAAAATTGGATTTTTAACCCTAAATTGATGTTAACGTGTGATTGGAATCATCATTCATCAAGAAAAATCAAAGAAAGTGGGATAACTTGTAAAAGGGGTAACCATAAAAAACTTAGAAATTTTTCTAAGTTATGAAATAAAGTGACAAAGGTACCAACTTTGGAGGATCATAACTCCTAAACCACAAAGCCATTTTCCCCCATCCAAAGCTTGATTTGTAGATCTCATTGCCCTCTACAAGAGCTTCCTACTGATCTATGTCCAAATTCCTCATGGATTTTGAGTTATGGAGTGATCAAAATCAAGAAAAGTCACTTTGTTCCAACACTTAGTGAAAATTTCACTAAGTCATAATCTGCCTTTACTTTTTTCCAAATGTAGGGACATTTTTCACTTGGATCCAAAAAGTATCAAAACAAAATATGATTAAACAGTTGTTGTATCATATAAGGGCTTTCCAAAATGGCCAAGAACATCACCAAATTCAATTTGAGCTTTGAGATATGGTAGTGGCAAGATGCCTTGCGGAAATCTGCCAAGGCAAGGCAGATTTTTGCACTTTTGGTCGATTTTCCAAAATCAGCCAATTCCAAGCCTTGTCATCACTTTGGGAACATCTGAGGATTGAATCTAAAGGGGACAATCACTGAGCCAAGCCTCCAAAGTCCTTGGAACAAGAAATAGCATGCCAAACCTAGAATTGCCTAAAATAGGGACAAGACTCCAATTTTGGATTGGAGCATTCAATGGAAGCACCAAGGTGGCATGAACTGAGCTATTGGCAACTGAATTCAGTCAAGACTTATCCAAGACCAAGGGAACCAAAGCTTTGTGCTCTAACTTCTAGTCAATGGCTAGAGGAGACTTGGATTTTCATTTGCCAACATTGGCCAACCTTACTCAGCAGTTGCCATTCACTATTCCTTGCAAAATAAACTTGCTCTACTATAAATAGAGCTCAATTGTGGTCAGTTTAAGTACATCAAAGCCATTAAATAGATGCTTTCCTCAAAATCTCTTCTTTCACTCCAATTTTGCCTTCCAAAGCAAGTCACTATCGGGTTTTGAGTTTGAGAGCTATTCCAACCAAACCAATCACACACACACCTCATATACATCATATGTGAGCTGATCAAACACTTAAACAACATCTGGAACATTGATTTCTCAGAATCACCAGTCAATTGCTCTAGGTTTTAACCAAGTTGCAATTGAGATGCCGTGAAGTGATCCAGCCAATTTACATCAAGTCCAAGCATTCAAACACACTCCATAGGGTGTAGGGAAGCTGTTCAGATCATCACAACTCATCTGTAACACCTCCAACTCAGAAATCAATTTGCTCTTGCTGTCACGACCTAGAGGTAAGCCTAAACTTGGTCATCTCTCAATCTATGCATATTTCCTCACACAATACTTTTGCCAAATGTTCATAATCATGCATGGAATGTTTCCCCTCAATTAATTACTTTGTTTGAATCGTGTATCAAAAATCCCAGCCTTCATGCATAAATTAGGGTTCTTGAGGATTTGTCGTGATTTCTTATTTTATGCTTAATTTAAATGAAATTAATTGTCATAGACATGATCGTGAGGTTGAGACGAGCATATTGATATGTGGATTGCATGATATAATCAAGTATTCAGTGAGATTGGATAGAAAATGCAAATCTGGGCAAAACTGAAAAACGCGCGTGTTCTACAGCTGTTCTTGGTGCCATTTCTCTCAAATTCAAATATTTGAATTTTTGTGATTTTATTTAATTGATTCAAAAATTAATTTCTCTCTTAGTTTTAATGATTTTGAGTTGATTTTTTTTTTAATAATTCACAAAAATGTTAAAATATTTTATTTAACCAAAAAATCCCAAAAATATTATTTATTTCATATAATTGATATTTTTTGTAAAGAATTAATATTTTAATTATATTTGACATTTAAAATATTTTTTCCCTCTTGATTTTGTAAATTTTAATGACTTCTAATCATTTTGTAGGGCAAAACATGATTTTTGAAGCATTAATCCAAGATCATAATTTGTTTCCCACATCTTAAACAATTTTTTATCATTTTAATTGAATTTTTATCCAATTAAAATACATTATGGAAATAAATTAGGGTTTTTGATTAATTCAACCCTCACAAATCATTTTCAAACTTTTTGGGCCTCTTGAGAGAATGTAAGACCCAAAACCCCCTTGTACATAAAAACTTTGTGGGCCTCACTTATTGTATAAGTCCCTCTGTACAAGTAAACGGTGCGACCGTCGTCCGTTTAAAACATCGGGGCCTCTCCTAGAGTGTAAGACCCAATCCCCTTTTAACCAAAACAATTTTGGGCCTCACTTATTGTATAAGTCCCTCTGTGTTAAAAGAAAACCTCGGCGCGATCGCCATTTCAAACAAAAAATCATCTGGGCCTACCCTCGTGTTATAAGCCCCAATCTTTTTCTTTAAAAACTTTTTGGGCCTCTTGAGATAGTGTAAGACCCATCCCTTTGTACAGAAAACATTTCTTGGGCCACAGTCACTTGTATAAGTCCCTCTGTACAAATTTTAACAGTGTAATCACTGGTAAAACCCTGGGCCTCTCCTTGAGCTGTAAGCCCCAAAATCTTTCTTTTTCAAATCACTTTCTCCTTTGATTTTGAATGTACTATTGTTTTCAATCTTTCTTTGTTGAACAACTAACCAAACAACATGGAAGCTCTACAACCGAGTAAGTGTTTATACGCTTTCATTTACCGCTTTCATATAACTGTATTGTGGGGCTGCTCACTGTAAGTCTCCTTTCATAAACTCATATCAACTGTGTAATAATTGTATAGATATTTAGAGTTTTCCCGGCAACTACGTTTAGAACTAGGTAAAGCCGTTTCAATTACTTGTAGAAATAGACAAGCTAGATCCCCAATAGGAGCACCAGATACAGTCTTCTCTTCGGCTGTCCTCCTTAGGAATTATCAAGAGACTCTACCTCCCCAGAGATGAATGTATTCTTCGTGAATAACATCTCTTGAGTTTCTTTCAAATTCTCGAACTTTCCTGGCTTGATCTATTCCTTGTGAATAGCCTGTCTTGAATTTCTCGGGGTTTGGGGACCCACATGCTTCTTAAAAGCATCGGCCTCCTCTTGGGCATTGTACAAGGACCCACAGGCTTCCTAAAAGCAACCCCGCCTCCTCTTGGGCTTAGTACAAGGAACCGTCGGCTTCTTAGAAGTATTCACAACCTCCTCTTAGGCTTCGTATAATGATTCTTCCTCCGGGAATGATAGCCTCCTCTTGGGCTTTGTACAAGGACTTCTCGGCTTCTTGAAAGTTTCCAGCCTCCTCTTGAGCTTCGTACAAATTGTCCCGACGACCTCCTAGAGGTATAGGAACATAAACTAGTCATCTTAATATAACAGTCTTTCCAAGAGTCTACTACTATTTCTCAAAGCGTAGTACAAAAGATGAAACTCTAGACTTGGACAGTCTAATTTCCTTGAGTTTTAGAGACATTCTCAAGTAAGTAAAACCCGTAGACTTGGACAGTCTAAAGCTCCTTTGGATTCCCCGTTTCCTTAGAGAACAGGAAATAATCCCGATCCTCAGATCAAATCCATGAGTACAGTGTTACTCATATAAGAACTGATTTTCTTTTAACCAACATACTGGACCTGTCACTCAACTGAAACAGTACCCTTTTAGCCTCCATCTCGGGCTTCGTACGAGATACCAAAAGACTCTCTTGTTGAGTCAAACATCTTTCGCCTCTATCTCGGGCTTCGTACGAGATACAAAAGACTCTCTTGTTGAGTCAAACATCTTTCGCCTCCATCTCGGGCTTCATACGAGATACTATAAAGAACTCTTTTATTGAGTCCCTTCCCTTTTAGCCTCTATCTCAGACTTTGTACGAGACAGATCAAAACTACCCTCTTGTTGGGCCAATAGCCTCCTCTTAGGCTTTGTATAAGAAAACGATTGGTTGATCCAATCAACCTTTTAGCATCAAAGTTGTGCCTCGTTCACAGTATACAAACATCAACAACTCCTTTCCTTTCATATAATCGCTATAAGCAGCAAGCCTCTGGATTATTTACATCCATGCCACTGTCCCTCTTTTAGCTTGAGAAATTCCTAAGGAAAGATGGCATTGCTCTACACTGAGTTAAAGTCTTCTCCTTCAGGTTAAAACCCCCTATAAAGGAAATTATGGCATTGCTAGGATTCACATATCCCAGTTAAAGTAATCCTCCTTTATAATCAGTCACCCAACAGTTGTGACAAACATACCTCTTTAGAGATGACAAATTCTCTCTAAAGACAACAACCTTCAGCTTCACATCTTGGGCTTTGAACAAGATACAAACCACTTTTAGCTTCACGTCTTGGGCTTCGAACAAGACACCAAACACCATTTCCTCCCATAGAATAGGAGGAACTACTAACGCTTTGATTTCCCTATTTCGGTAAACGGGAATACGTAGGCATAAGATTGAAAGAAAAATCTTAGCGAGCACACTAAACAAAAATCCTAAATCCCATATCAATTGAAAAACATCAGTCCTAAACTTCCTGCCCATAGAATAAACCCGCCATTCTGTCAAAATAGCATAAAGAGAGGCCCCACTCCCACATAGCATCCGTAACCTAACAGATCGCTATTTAAACTTGGTATGCAAGCAGGGGTTAATTGGAGACATCTATTTCCCTTCTTTCATCAGCTTTAATAGGATAAAAAATGAATCGACATGTAGTAACCCCTAAAGAGAGTGACAGCGCTTAAGAACCGCGTCCAAAATCGCTCGCTACAGGGAACACGCCCTCTTTCAACAGACGTTCTTTCACGATCCTCAAAGGTGTTCTGACTTTATTGACATCTGACACCAGATTCAAGCCTCTGTCCTCTTCTATTGCATTGACCTTTGGTCCGCCATGCGGGGGCATGGGGTTTTGAATCACATTGGGATTAGGAGCGAAGTTGACAGCTTTCGAATCAACCAGGTCTTGAACTACGTGCTTAAACGCTTTGCAGTTCTCTATATGGTGGCTAGGCGCACCGGAATGGTACTCACATTTTGCATTAGCGTCATATCCATAAGGTAACTTGCCAGCAGGCGGGCCAGAGTTCTTAACTGCACCAACTGTAGACGAAGTAAATTCTGCAACATCTGACTATAGGTCATAGGCAAAGTATCAAAGTGGCGATCACTCATTCTCTATCTCGGTTGGTATTGTCTTTGAGGCTGTGGCTGAGATTCGACAACTAGAACCGAAATAGTTACAGCTGCTGCTTGATGGTATAGACCTTGACGTCTTTTTCCCTTACCCTCTTGATTATACGCAGTGCTCGTCTCACCTTCCCTTTTCCTCGAGCCATTCCCGAAAGGCTTATTTGCATTGGAAGGGCCTACCCCACTTCCATCTTGAATTTATCCCAATTTCAAAAGATTTTCTATCCTTTTTCCGGCTATCACAATATCAGGAAACCCAGTGGATGGACATCCAGCCAAATGATCCAGATACGGGCCCCGTAAAGTATTCATAAACATATCAGCCATTTCCCTTTCCATCAGCGGGTGTTATAATCGAGCTGCTAGCTCACGCCACCTTTGGGCAAATTATTTGAAACCTTCTTTTGGATCTTGCGTCATATTCTGCAATTGGGTACGATTGGGAGCCATGTCAATGTTATACTGATACTGTTTCAAGAAAGCATCACCCAAGCCCTTCCAGTTCCTGATATATGCTCTCTCCAGCTTCATATACCATTCTAACGAGGCTCCTGACAGACTATCCTGAAAGAAGTACATCCACAACTTCTCATTGTCTGAATAGGCGGAAATCTTCCTGAAATAGGCCTGAATGTGAGTCTTGGGATAGGTACTTTCATTATACTTGTAAAAAGTCGGAGGCTTAAACTTTGGAGGGATCCTCACCCCTTGTACCAGCCCCATGTCAGCAACATCAATTCCCATGGAGTTTTGACATTCCATGGCTCTTACCTTTTTAGCTAACTCTTCATACCTTCTGTCATCATTATGAACTCCCATGTCAGTGTTCAGTACATAGAACTGATCATCTTGATGGTCCTCCACATGTTGATGATTAAAATGGCCAAAGCCACTAGAAGCTCCGTCGGGAGGATTAACTGGCGTTCCATCGGGAGGATCAACTGTCGCTCCTCCAGGAGGATTGACTGCCGCTCCACCAGGAGGATTGTTATTAACACCCACAGGAATTTCCACTTCCAACCTTTGAACTGTAGCTCTCAAATCTTGCTGCCCCTGGGCTACACCCTGCATGAGGTTCATGAATTGCTCCATGCGGGTTCTCAGTTCAGTGAGTTCGGCCTGCATCTGTTCCATGATTCTGGCTTGATTTTGTCGAGTTGCATAGCGATGAATGTTGAGATTATCTATTCTGCCTGCAACCAAATAAAGGTTAGAAAATCCGAGACGAGTACCTGTTATGCAAAATGATATGTCATGAAATGTATGCATATGACATGTTTTTCATTCCCAAGGTGTTTTACACCCTGATTCCAGTCTTAATCACATGAATCAAAGCAAAATACAGATATTGTTGAGAGAAACTTATTGAGAAGAAATGTGTTGTGATAACGTGCTGTGATAATGTGCTTGTGAATAGAGCGCTCCCAAGGAACCATTTCTGAATAAACCATTCATTTGAATTTAACAGAAAACCAGTATGCATTGAAGCATTCTACAATGAGTTCATAAATTGGAAATACATCAAGATAGCGGATCCATCAACAAACCTGATGGTAACCACGGTACAAAAAAATGCACTAAGAGAAAGGAAAGAGGTCTATCAATCATTTAACTCCAAATCTTTCAGCTTCTCACTAGAATACTTGATTTCTTCAAAGAGTACTCTGGTGCACTGGTGGTTTGGCCTTTCAATCATTTCTTTGATCAAAATATCCCTCTTCTTCAGAGCTTTGGCTAATGATTCCATGTGCATCAAAAAAGCCTCGTCATCACTCACCTGCTTAGGCTTTTTCACACCAACTTGCCTTTTGAGCTGTTCCATCTCTGCCACAGCATCTTCAAGTTCCTTCTTGGAATCTTTCAACTTATCTCTAACCTTCTTTAACTGCTCTTGGCTTTTATCGGAGTCTTCACAATGCTTTCTTCATTGTTCATGCGCTCTCTGGAGTTCATCGTCTCTGGTTTTTAGTTGCTATTGCAGCTCTGCATTCTCAATTCTAACTTCGTCCCATGCTTGCTGAAGTTTAACGAGCGTGGCTTTTGTTTGGGCCAAAGACTGTTTAGTCTACTTATAAGTTAGAGCAGAAGTTTCTACAGCCATATTGACTTTCTGGTAGTGTCGGGCTCTGTCAGCAAAATCTTTTTCTCTTGCTGTTAAGATCATTTCTGCGTCTTGGGCTTTCCGCTCCAATTCCTTGTTGGTATGTAATGCGTCTTGAAGCTGGCTGCTCATATTAGAATTCTCTACCCGAAGCCCTTTCACCTGATTCTATAATTTGTCGAATTCCTCAATGGCCACTGTAGTAGGTTGTTCCGGCGTCACTAGATACAAAGGTGGCTCCCGTGAAAAAGGCAAGAGAACTTCTTCAACCTTCCTCTGGATCCACTGTGTATACTACGGATAGGCTCTACAATCACCTTTTCCAAAAACAGTCTTCCCAGTCTTATGGATGTGCCCCCAAGCGTGCACGGCCTTCCTTAGCACCTCTGTATCTTCAATCCCATTAAAGAACAAGGACTCTTCCATATGTTGGTCTTTAGGAGGGTTCTTTGAGGCATATCCGAATTTCCTGATAGCGAGGATAGGGTTATAATTAATTCCCCCTTTCCTGTCGATCAAAGGCATATTCGGAAAATTCCCACAACTGGTAATGATCTCTATTCCTCGCAACTGATGGTCAAACCAAACCATATTATCAGCAGCCAACCCCATTATTCGTTTAGACAACTTTAGAGAATCCTTCGTGTCTACAAAGGCTCCCGTCTGAGGTAAATGTTTCAAAAACCAGTTGGATAAGAGTGAAGTGCAGCAGTTGACTTGTCCTCCCCTTCTCTTCTCATTCTTGAAATGCACTGAGTGGTAGAAATCACCCAACAGAGTAGGAACCGGATTTTTCAAGATAAAAACCCTTACTGCGTGCATATCCACAAAGTAATGTTGGTTAGGAAACAAGACGATACCGTAGATACACATGGCCATGATAGAATTGTAGACTGCCCAATTCTTGGCGTTGGCACACTCTTGAGCTTGGTTGGCAAGAAATTCCAAGTGAAAACCCTTAACTCTATTCTTATTAGCAACATTTCTCTTCAGCACCGACTGTTCCACCTGTAAGGCTGTTGCAATTTCTTCTATGTTAGGGTGATCTCCCGAAAAGAAAGGTACTGTTGATTTGACTAAGATACCCAGGATGAACGACAACTCCTCCAACGTAGACATCAAGATATACTCCGGAAAGACAAAGCATCTCAACGACAGTTCATAGAACTGCAGTAATGTGTGGAGAGCGCCATGCTCATATTTTGTAATGTTACGGACCATTTTCACCTATCTCCCATATTTCTTTTGGAAGAGGATAAGAACACCTAGGTCGGCTATGGCTATCACCTTGTGAAGTAGGTCTAACGTTGGCTCTAGAAATCTGTAAGCGACATTATTCTTCCTCTTAGCATTCGTCTCCGTTGAGCCCATTGAATGGAATCAGAGGTAAAGTGAGCACCTGGAAATCATAAACATGAATGTTATGATATAATAATGCAACGCAAAAGGCATGGTATCAGAGTGCCGAGTGTATGTGCTGGACTGTGAACGGTGTCAGTGTAGATCTGAGAATATCATAGAACTGTGAACAAGAACCATCTAAATATAGTAGGATGAATAGTCCCTTTTGTGTGATAATACCAGAAACCCGGGTATGAGGGAGGTTATGGTTACCTGCAAGCCTGCAATCACCCGCCCCTTCTCACATGTGGGTACTAGATAGGCGAGGATCCACAATATCACGGACTCTCAGGTCGAGAAATGATGATACGTTCACCAGTTCTGGTTTGGCATCATCATCAATCGAGGAGGCCTCAACTGATTCCCCTCAAAAAGGATATCCTATAGCAAGTTCCTAGCATTGGGTCCTCGGATCAAGAATGCGTAATGGGTTTGCCATTTCTGGTCTGCCATTATCACATCTCGGGAGGAGTGCCGCAACTGAGTCCTCAGGAATGGTCATCAGAGTCGACAGCTTTCTAGGTTAACACCCCGAAATGCACAAGGCGCACAAATCAGAACAACTCTCAAGAAAACCTCGTCTGGGTGTGGATTTCATGTAAACCATACGTACCAAGATGCTACGTAGGCCACACTACTTTCCACTCTAATCCTACATGTACTCTCAAGCCTGTGTGATGGGCTTATCTCTCAGATCACCCATTCCACCAAACAGAAAAACACAGACCAGTCCAGTACAGTACAATATATATATGGCAATAGTAAATGAAAAGCAAGTAAATGTAATAAAATAATAAACATGCAACAATGCCATAAATAAAGCGAGTAAAGCAAACAGATAAAACACCCTATAATCGAAAACAAGCAACGCTTGGATTGACTCGCTTAGGGAGAAGGGTCCCCAACAGAGTCGCCAGCTTTCGCTCCCAGGATTTTCATCCAAGTCAAACGCGAAAGTGGCACTGAAAAAGAGTCGCCAGCAATGTGTATTTATCCCAAGGGAGGGAAAGGAAACACTGCATAAACCTGAGGGAAAGGAAAAGAGCATGGTCTCGTGACCAAGAGAAACGGGTAAGGGAGTCGGTTATACGAGAGGAAGGTATTAGCACCCCCTCGCGTCCATCGTACTCGATGGGATCCACGCTTGCTATCTCGATCAAAGGGTGTCGTCAACTGGAATTCCGCTGCTACTGGAAAGAAGAATGAATAAGAATTGGAAAGAACGAAGAAACGAGGAAGAAAAGAAAATGAAGTGACTCGATAGGACATCGCGTCCTAGGCCTACGTAATTCCTCGTGCAATGGGAAAGTCAGAGTCAACGTAGTTCGAACTACGGTTTGGGGGAAAGGTGAAAGGACTATGCTCAGAGAGATCTCGCACGATCTCCTGCTACCTATCTCGCTCGCACGCGAGAATCAGAGTGACATAGTTCCCCCTTACTAGGGATGACTTTACTTTGTTTATATTTTTTTAACGGAGACGTTAAGGTGCGCGTTCCAACAGTTAGGTGTTGCAGCTCGTTGTATGGAGTCTTAGGCGTTTTACCTGTTTACGGTAGAACGGACGTGACAAGTCCTTAAGAATGGAGTGAAGGAGATGAGAGAAGAATTGTTGTTTGTTTTTGTCTTTTAAGAAGAAGTGTTTTTATTATTTTTGTGTTTATAACACATATTACATTAAAGTCTATGACATAGGATCGAATGCCTTGCATATCGACCCAAGAAGGGACGTACGCTAAACACTCTAAGAAAGTAAAAGAAGATCCTCCACTATCTTATTTCCCACATGCAAGGCTCATGTGCAATACATGTTAATCCTTTATTAAATGTTTTTGCTTTTTGTTTGGAGATGAGAAAGAAGAAACTCAAAGGAAGAAAGGAAAAAAGTCTAAGTGGGGGACTAGTTACGCTAATGTTGTCATGCATGGAAGTCCTATGGTTGTGTGGGGTATAAGAGCCACCTAAGTCTAAAGGAAAGAGAGGAATAGCACTACCTAATGCTTATCCTACCTCACCTTAATCTTTGATTAAGGATGAGCTAAGATCCCAAAGGGGTGTGAAGAAGTTATACACAAAGCATTATATCATGTAATCCATATAAGCAATGGGAGGTGAATAAACAAAAAAAACAGCGGCTATTACAGCGCATCTGCAACAATACAGCAGTAAATCCAACTCCATATACCAAACAGCATTCAACAGCTCACGTTCAACACAAAAAAGGGTATAAAAGGCAGCATACAACAGCACATGTGTGTACAGACAACAGTGGAAAATCAGGGCAGCATGCATTCACAAATAATTTACTCATAGCAAAAACAACCTCGCATCAATCCTTACATATTCTTCATTCAAATATGATCACAACCACACCATAAACCATGGTAAGCCACTCTTGAAATCATCATGAAAGAATGCACATTATGAGAGGATGCATATTATTAGGCATATGAACAAGTTGAAGCAAGTGTGCATCTTTTGAAATAGAAAACAAATGAACATGCATATAACAATTCCAGCAACACAAGCATCAATTAACGATTAATAAGCTCAATGAGTGTGCATTATGTGTTCATCACATCAATTAATCAACAACACAAATATTAACAATCATCGATGAAAAATAAGGGTCGCGCGTTGACAAATCATGTGCATACCATGGTGTGAGGTAAAATAGCTCAAGAATAGTCCACCAATCATCAATACATAGATCCATGAAGTTTAGACATGCAAAGGATCTCAATCAAACAATAAAATGCAAGAAAAAACACATTCTGTCCCAGGGTAACCGGTTAACGTATGGGTGTTAACCGGTTACTTAGTTCAAAATCAGACCAATTACGCAAAATTACAACGTGTTAACAGGTTAACATAATTGCACTGTAATTATGTTAACCAGTTACTCTGGGACAGTAGCCAAAAAAACTATTTCAAAAGCACTTTTCAGCAGCAAATCACTTCTCCAAACATCCAAATGAACATGCAATCAATTAATCACGAAATTACATGGAATTACAGTCATCAAACATCAATTAGATCCAACAATCAACAAGATCAAGAGTCACATTCAAGAAAATGGATCCAAATCACAAATCACCGAAGATCTACATCGAATAAGCTGTAAATAAGCTGAACAAGCATAGATCTAAGGAAAACCAACCTACAAAGCTAAGATTTGCTTTGGTGATTATTGCAAAGTGATCTTGGTGCAGGAAATTAAAGAAAACCAGAGATTCCTTGATTAGTAGCCGAAACGCGTCGAAATCGCGCAAAATCGCGAAAAATCACCGAGATCGAAATTGCACCAAAATAAATGGTGTGAAACCCTTGGATTGAAGTAGAATAAGCTGAAATTCCTGAAATCCAACCAAAGAAAACCAAATGATGGAGTTTAAGCTCAAGAATTAACCACTTTTCAATGTGAAACGTGATTATCCTTCAAGGAATAGGAGCTTTTTGTGAGGGTTTGGAAGAGAGAATTGAGATGAAGGTGTAGAAGTAGCAGAAAGTTCAGAGAGAAAATGAGAGAATTGAGAGTGAAATGTGTGAGAAATGATGTAGAATGGGTCATCCCTTTGAAAATTGAGTGAAGGGTTTCCTATATAGACTTTAGGTTTGGAGTGTGAGAGGTTTGGGATTATCTTTGGACTTAGCTTTGGGTTTGGAGCTAGGGTCGGAGTTAGTTACACTCAACTCACCGAGTCAAGGTAGTTAACTCAGTTAGTTGAGATCAACTCGGTAACAATCCCAAGGTGACCTTCAACATCCAAAGGTGGAGATGCTTGGAAACAAGGAATATGGTGCACTTGATTTGAAATGAAGCATTAGAATAAATTCCCTTGGAATTAATTTAATAGCCTTGAAATGTCTAGAGATGTCTAGAATATTCCACTTGCTGCTATAATACTGTAGAATCAAAGACCCAAGTGTGTGCAATGGTGCTATCACGAAAAAAGCAGCAGAATATGTAAAATCTGCCTGTGTTAACCAGTTAACATAATTGCAATGTAATTGTGTTAACCGGTTAACCAGGCCAACAATTGCCCATTTTGCTTGAAAAATGATGTTGTGGCTCCGGTTTCGATTCTCTACTCCGTTCTCTGATAGATATCCGTAGAATCCCTTGTTTAAAGAACATCGTGATCCCATGCCTTAGGAAAACCAATGATATATGTATGATGCTTTATGATATCAGGAAGTGCACACTATCAACAAGGGAGATTCCTCTGATATAGAGGAAGAGTGGAAGTCCTATCCTAACGAGGACGGTTATATGTCTCAGGAAGAAATGCCTACGCCATTTTGCTATCCCGCACAGAGTTCGAGATTTATACCCAGGTCAGATGCCAGAATAATATACGAAGATTATGATCCGGAAGGATGCCGTGCTCCGCCAAACTCATTAGAGGAGGACACTCTGAAGAAAGACAACTTTGACCACGATTATTATGGCCCAATGGATGGCCTGTCTATCTGGCAGCCGTACCCAGGAGACTTGGGGCAAGAAAAGCAGCTGAACAATGAAAATCAGCTAAGCATCATTGAACAGAATACCTACGTCCCCACCATGTCAAAGGATCATTACTTAGGTCATTCCAAAAATATCCAGTACGGCGATGAATTGGCAAAGCTTACCGGACTAGAATTTATCAACTATGCTTTTCCTGAGGTCAACGTCATCGAAAAAGATGACTCCTCCAGTTCCACAGTGTGGGACACCTTAGGACAACCAAGTGGCAAGTTCGACTACTTGGTCAAGTACATTGCTCCTGAAAGCTCTCGTATCAGGCTCGAAGACATCCGACCAACTAGATGGGGAGATCTGCCTGAGATTACAAATACTATGCAAGATGCAACAGAAAAGTTCGTCTACAACAACTCTGCCTGGGAGACAGATTCCAATGATCCTGCGCCACCAGAAACCAGCATTATTTCTGAAGACAAATCAAGGAAGGTTCCAAACTTTGTGATTCACCGAGGAGTTCGCCGCCAATGGGTTGCTGTCGATGTTCCGAAGATCGTTCATAAGTCAAAGTAATTATCGTCTTTATCTTAACCTTTCACCCTGCCCAGGTGAAACGGATGTTTTGATAGGGCTCACTTTCTGTAAATTTCTCTCTTCGCTTCGCCCAAAGCGACTGAGTTTTGTTTTATAGGGTTGTAGTTTCAAGAATCGACAAGATCATAAATAAAATAATGTCATTCTGTAATTTCCGCATCTATTGTTGTTTTCTCTTTTTGCTTTTCCAAAAAATGGTAATCCTAAAAAAAATAATTCAATAATAACAATAAGCAGTTTTCAAAAGAAAATACACTGCACACATTCTTGCATTTTCTCTATCTCTTCTAAACACAAATCATCACGTCATGCAGATTGCTTGTTTTAAACCCCATTGAAACATACGATCCAATGCCTTCTCCCAACTTTGAATTCCCGGTATTTGGGGCTGAAGAAGAAGTTGACGACGAAATTCCATAAGAGATCTCCCGATTACTCAGACAGGAGGAAAGGTCTATTGAACCTCACAAAGAGCCGTTGGAGATGGTAAACTTGGGTTCGAAAAAAGAGAGAAAAGAAATCAGGATTGGGGCGCTGCTCAGTCCAACTGCCAAAGAAGGTTTGATAAAGCTTCTCAAAGAGTTTCTCGATGTATTCGCTTGGTCTGATTAGGATATGCCGGGGTTGGATACCAGCATCGTGGAACATCATTTACCATTACGGTCAGAATGTCCGCTAGTAAAACAGAGGTTGAGACGAGCTCACCCAGAAATGCCCATCAAAATCAAGGAGGAGATACAGAAATAGATTGACGCGGGTTTCCTCGCCACGTCAGAGTATCCTCAATGGTTAGCCAACATCGTACCCGTTCCAAAAAAGGACGGAAAGGTCAGAATGTGTGTAGATTATAGAGATCTAAACAAGGCTAGTCCAAAGGATGACTTTCCTTTACCACACATTGACATACTGGTAGACAGTACAACAAAGTTCAAAGTTTTCTCCTTCATGTATGGATTCTCGGGCTATAATCAAATCAAAATGGCGCCGAAAGACATGGAGAAAACTTCGTTCATCACCCCATGGGGTACCTTTTGTTACAAGGTAATGCCGTTCGGTTTGAAGAACGACGGGACAACCTATCAAAGGGCTATGACCACTCTTTTTCATGACATGATACACAAAGAAATCGAGGTATATGTCGATGATATGATTGCAAAATCTAAGACAAAAGAGGAGCATGTGACCCACCTGTCAAAGCTATTCGAGCGGTTGAGAAAGTACAAACTCCGCTTGAATCCCAACAAGTGCACCTTCGGAGTCCGTTCAGGGAAACTTTTAGGGTTCATCGTCAGCCTGAAAGGAATTGAAGTTGATCCTGACAAGGTCAAGGCCATTCAAGAAATGCCTTCTCCGAAAACTAAAAAATAAGTCAGAGGATTCCTGGGACGTCTGAACTACATTTCCAGATTCATATTCCTCATGACCGCGACATGCGCGCCTATTTTCAAATTACTCAAAAAGAACCAGTACTGCGTTTGGACAGAAGATTGTCAAACCGCTTTCGACAGTATTAAGGAATACCTGTCGAACCCTTCGATTCTATCACCTCTAGTGGAAGGAAGACCACTGATCATTTACTTAACAGTCCTAGAGGACTCGATGGGCTGTGTACTTGGCCAACAAGACAAAACCAAAAGGAAAGAGTCAGCCATCTACTATTTGAGCAAGAAATTCACCGACTGCGAGACTCGGTACACTATGCTTGAGAAAACTTGCTGCGCTTTGGCTTTGGCAGCCAAACGTCTTTGCCAGTACATGATTCGACACACTACTTGGTAGGTCTCCGAAATGGATCGAATCAAATATGTCTTTGAAAAACCTGCTCTCACGGGAAGGATTGCCCGTTGGCAGATGTTGTTATCAGAATATGACATAGAATACCACGCTCAGAAAGCCATTAAAGGAAGTGTCTTAGCCGATCATTTGGCTTATCAACCGATTGACGATCAGGAATCGGTCGGGTTTGACTTCCCAGACGAAGATGTCATGCATTTAAAAATGAAAGACTGCGATGAACCGCTACCCAGTGAAGGGCCATAACCAGGTTCCCAATGGGGACTTATCTTTGACGGAGCTGTCAATCATTACGGAAATGGAATTGGGGCAATCATCATAACACCTCAGGGTACCCACATTCCTTTCACTGCCAGACTTACATTCAAGTGTACAAACAACGAGGCCAAATACGAAGCTTGTATCATGGGTCTCGAAGAAGCGATTGATTTGAGGATCAAGAACTTGGACGTATATGGTGACTCAGCCCTGGTTATCAATCAGATCAAAGGAGATTAGAACACATACCAATCAGGACTGATCCCTTACAAAGATTATGCAAGGAGGTTGCTACCCGTCTTCAACAGAATCGAGTTTCATCACATCCCTCGTGATGAGAATCATATGGCTGATGCATTAGCCACTCTCTCTTCCATGATTAATGTAGGTCGATGGAACGACGTACCTAAGATTGACATAATGCGCCTAGAAAGGCCCGCTTACATCTTCACGATCGAAGCAATCATAGACGACAAAACTTGGTACCACGATATCAAATGCTTCATTCAGAAACAAGAGTACCCACCTGGGGCACTAAGGAAAGATAGAAAAACCCTCAGAAGGCTGGCTGGCAGTTTCTTCTTAAGCGGTGACACTCTCTATAAGAGAAATTTTGACATGGACTTTCTCCGATGTGTAGACAGACCAGAAGCAGACATGCTGATAAAAGAAATTCATGAAGGATCCATTGGCACTCATGACAACGGACACACAATGGCGAGAAAAATTCTAAGAGCAGGGTACTATTGGCTGACCATGGAATCCGATTGCTACAAGTACATGAGGAGGTGTCACAAGTGTCAGATATACTCCAACAAAATTCATGTACCGCCTACGCATCTCAAAGTTCTTTCTTCCCCATGGCCTTTTTCCATATGGGGAATCGACATGATTGGCTTGATTGAACCCAAGGCTTCAAACGGACATCGGTTAATCCTGGTATCCATTGATTACTTCACCAAATGGGTCGAAGCAGCGTCATACGCTAATGTAACCCGACAAGTGGTGGTCTGATTTATCAAAAACAATATCATCTGCCGTTATGGTGTTCCAAGCCAGATCATTACGGATAATGGATCTAACTTGAACAATAAGATGATGAAAGAGTTATGCGCTGAGTTCATGATCGAACACCATAACTCATCTCCCTACCGACCCAAAATGAACCGAGCGGTAGAAGCAGCTAACAAGAACATCAAGAAGATCGGTCAAAAGATGGTTGTAACCTACAAAGACTGGCACGAAATGCTGCCCTTTGCTCTCCACGATTATCGTACATCTGTCCGCACTTCAACAGGGGCAACCCTTTTCTCTCTAATGTATGGCATAGAGGCAGTGCTCCCCATCGAAGTAGAGATCCCATCAATCCGGGTATTGATGGAAGCCCATCAATCCGGGTATTGATGGAAGCGTCGTTAATAGAGGCTGAATGGTGTCAAAGTCGGCACGATGAACTGAATCTGATCGAAGAGAAGCGAATCACAGCTCTATGCCATGGTTAGTTGTATCAGTAAAGAATGAAGAAGGCGTTCGACAAAAAGGTCTGACCCCGCGTCTTCAGGAAAGGAGACCTTGTGCTAAAAAAGATACAACCTTTTCTCACTGATTCTCGGGGCAAGTGGACTCCGAATTATGACGGCCCCTATGTGGTCAAGAAAGCTTTCTCAGGCGGCGCCTTGAAACTTACAACCATGGATGGAGAAGAATTTTCCTATCCCACGAATGTTGATGTAGTCAAGAAATACTTCGCCTAAACTAAAAAAAAACGTCTCAATGGATTGAAAACCCGAAAGGGCGGTCCAGGCAAAAATTAGAGACATATTCAAAAAATCATCCCGGTGGATTGGAAAGCAAAGTACAATCTAGGAAAAAGTTAGGGATAATGGCAAGTAACTACGTCTGATCAGTTCAACTCCTCAGCGGTCATGCCATCCATCAGAAAACTCCAGTCAAGGTCATCTTGGACAGAAGCTCAGGATGTCCCGAATTCAAAGTTGGTAGAAGGATAGTGGTCATTATGTTTTAATGTAGCCCTTTTCCCTATAATTACCATTTTCTAGCTTTGTAAATACTCTATGGAATCACGCGTTTGGCTGATTTCCATCCTATCAATAAAATTTGAGCCCTTGTGCTTTTGTTTATAATTCTTATTTATTTTAGCTTTACAGAACGACGTTTTAGCGTGATCAACGATTCTTGAAATAAAACAAAAACGAATTTACTTGTTAAAACTTTTCTGCTTTTAAAATAAAGATGGATATTTCCTTCGACTGTTTAACATCGAAAGGACATCATTCGCTTCTCCAGAAGTAATCGAGCTTCAAAGTGCAGAATCAAACTACTTCTTCTAAGCCAGTGCACCTGAATGAAGGATCAGCTGTATCAGATGCGACTTTCGCATCTGATACCTTCGACCGAGTTCTTATCTCCTAAGCCCGACAAACGACAGTTCCCCGCAGGGACTATTTCTCTTAAGCAAGGCAAAATTGCTCTCTTGAACCAACGGTACCTCTTCGTCCCCAGCGGTGGCCGAGTATCCAGTCGTGTTCATCCATTAGTCTGTATGTCGCGTCAGTTTTGTCAGCATAAACATATATACATCATGCATTATTGATTTACATTCATATTCATATTGCATCGCAATCACTCTAGTCCGTCTTGTCCCCTAGTGATAACAGTCCTTTTCTCAATCAAGTTGTCAGTTCTTTGCTCGACAGGAAAAGTTGCGTCTGAACAATCTCTCTCCTCCTGTTTATTTCTGGATAGAAGTCGGTCCCTTGACCACTTTGACAACTTGAACCTCTGAAGAACCAGAGAAAACCTCTTACACAGAGATTCGGTACTACCGCAGTTTTTTTTCCCAAAAAAACTCGCTGATGAAAAGGTCATCAGCACCTCAAAATTTGATCACATCATATGGCGTTTCTCCGAGAAGATCTCGAGAAAAGTATGATGTAATACCCCAAGCGGAAACAGCCTCTCAAGAGACTCATTTTCCCCAGTAGAGTCGACAAATGGCGTCTCCAACAGAGAAGTTTGTACACCTCTACAACTCAGACGAATGGGTTCCCCAGCAAATCTGACATCAAACTTTTTCCATCAAATGGCGTCTCACCAGGAAAATTCGGCGAGAAGTTTGAGGAAAACCGCTACACATAGAGTCCCTTGTCAAGAAAGTTTATTGACAAAAGAAACTAAGACCAGTTCCTTAGTAGGAAACCAGGATCGAGGGGAAGTTTATTTCAGAAACTAAGACCAGTTCCTTGGTAGGAAACCAGGATCGAGGGGAAGTTTATTTCAGAAACTGAGACCAGTTCCTTTGTAAGAAGCCAAGATAGAGGGGAATTTTTTACCTTTTCTAAGCATCATTTCTTAGAAAAAGAAGATGAATGCGTAAGCTACCATTCTTAACTACCATCAAAATTTCGGGTATTCTGATATTTAATCCTCTTGCACCCTGAATGCCCGAATACCTTCGCCATTCACACCTTCGTGTCCAAGAAGATTAAATAGGGGCATTTGTCATACCCCGAATTTTAACCACTAAGATTTCCCATCATTGTTCAAATCACCACCACAATATGGATGAACCATCCTGCTTCATCAGTCTCCCCAAAGATGGGTGAGCATTCACCACTATCAGAACTAGGGTTTCAAACTTTCTCAGAGCTCTTAGACAAAGGATCAATCAAGAAATGACATGATCTTCAACTTTTCTAGACTCTCAAACATCCACAATGGATCAAGAGGACTCCCACTACAAGGATTAAGCACAAGGCTGCTTCCTTCTAGGTGGATCAAGCCTCCAGATCGCCAGTGTCACCAAATTAGGGTTTTGGTCGACCAGGGCCTCCAAATGGAAATTTTCCTCTGGGCATGATCCAATGCTTCAAAGCATAACCTAATATGCTCCATGGAACCTCATGAACCCAATCATCAAGTCAATTTAGCCTCACAGGATGCATTCATAAAAAATCAGGAATTAGGGTTTCTTGACCTAATTCACCCCTAAGTTAACTTTTGGGACAAATCATGAGCCAAGACCTCAAGGGAAGATTTGAGGGTTCATAGTAAACCACATAACACCTAGGACATGATTCAATACACCACATAACACCTATGAAATCAATCCATCAAGTTTGATTTAGGTCAAGGACTTGATTTCATAAAGGATCGCACATTTTGGAATTCATTTGACATAAAGTCAACTGCACAAAAGTCAACTTTGACTTTTTGAGATTTTTCACAAAAATGGTTCTTTGACCCTAAAATGATGCTAATGTTTGATTTGAATCATCATTCATCAAGAAAAATCAAGAAAAGTGGGATAACTTGTAAATGGGTAACCACAAAAACTTAGAAATTTTTCTAAGTTATGGAATAAAGTGGCAAGGGTACCAACTTTGAAGGATCATAACTCCTAAACCACAAGGCCATTTTTCCCCATCCAAAGCTGGATTTGTAGCTCTCATGGCCCTCTACAAAAGCTTCAACTACACCTCATTCCAATTCATTATGGATTTTGAGTTATGGAATGATCAAAATCACAAAAAGTGAAAATGTCACTTTTTTCCAACACTTAGTGAAATTTTCACTAAGTCAGAATCTGCCTTCACTTTTTTCCAAATGTAGGGGCATTTTTCACATGGATCCAAAAAGTATCAAAACCAATTATGATCAAACATTTGTTGTATCATATGAGGGCTTTCCAAAATGGCCAAGAACTCCATCAAATTCCACTTGAGCCATGAGATATGACAATGGCAATATGCCTCGCTGAAAACTGCCAAGGCTAGGCAGAATTTTGGACTTTTGCTCAATTTGGAAAAATCAGATAATTCCAAGCCTTGTCATCACTTTGGACACATCTGAGGGAACAAACACTGATCCGAGCCTCCAAAGTCTTTGGAACAAGAAGAAGCATGCCAAACCTAGAAATCCCTAAAAGAGGGACAAGACTCCAATTTTGGATTGAAGCATTTAATGGATGCTTAGAGGTGGCATGAACTGAGCTTTCTTCAACTGAATTCAGTCAAGAATGATCCAACAACTAGGGAACCACAGCTATGTGCCCTAACCTCTAGTCAATGGCAAGAGGAGACATGGATTCTCATTGATCAACATTGGCAAACCTCTGTACCAGTTGCCATTCACTATTGCTTGCAAAACAAACTTGCTCTACTATAAATAGAGCTCATTTATGCTCAGTTTGAGTACACCAAAGCCATCAAACAGATGCTTTCCTCAAAATATCTTCTTTCACTCCAAAATTGCCTTCCAAAGCAAGTCACTATCGGGTTTTGACTTTGAGAGCAATTCCAACCAAACCAATCACACACACACACCTCATAAACATCATATAGAAGTGATCCAAACACTTAAACAACATCTGGAACACCAAAATCACAAAATCACCAGCCAACTGCTCAAGCCTTTGACATATTTGCAGTTGAGGTGCCAAAACAAGTTCCAGATCATTTCAATCCAGCCCAATCATCCAGACACACTCCATAGCACCTAGGGAAGTTGTCCATAACCTTTGTGTTAGTTTCTTGGATTGACTTGAATTTTGGTAAAACAAAGTATGTTCAATGTTGATGTCAAGGTGGTGATGTTGCAACATTGAGTCTTAACACTGAGTTGTGTTAAGAGTTAAGTTGGATGTCTGATGTCACAAGCGATGTTGTGACATTAGATCTGCAGAATTAATAACATTAGGTTTGTGATGTTGTTAGGGTTTGCGTTTTAGCTGGAATTGTGGAGAGCAGGTAGTCTCATTGGTTACGGATATCTTGGGATAGATATTCTCTATTGCATAGAGATTTGATGCAGATTTGTAGGAGGTTTAAAGGCTGAAGATTTAAGAAGATTTTGAGAGAGAAAATCTGTTTTGAAGATTCAGTTTTAAACAATAAATCAGGTCAGGTATTGTAGCAGGTCCAAGCCCAATTCAGATAGATATATAAAGCGCATCAGTACTGAAGGAAAAATAACGAATAAAGAGAGCTAAAGACTAAGAGTTGTTGTGTGTCTTCGTGTATATGTTGTAAACCATTCTAGTGTGAATTGGTGTCGTTGTATTGAGTTGTTCTTGATCAAAGTTGTGAAGCAGAATCAAGTTGTGTTTTTCAAAGTGTGTGATCTTTGAATTGTATCACTGAAGTGATTTAGGGATTGAGTAGTGTTCACATACTTAAGTGGTCTCTTAAGTAGAAGGTTCATTAAGTAGTGATTAAGTTTAGGAGATGTCAACTGGGTTGTTGAGTTTGTAAATTAATACTACTGATAGTGGAATTCATCCCTGGCTTGGTAGCCCCCAGACGTAGGTAGTTAGACCGAACTAGGTGAACCATTCATTGTGTTATTGCTTGTTATTACATTGTCCATTGCAGAGTGTGTTGTTGTGACATCGCACGTAACATCACACATCTGGTACCAGAATTTCAATTTGTATCAGAGCAGGCATCCTGTCTGTCTCTGGGTGAGATCTAGGGAAGTTACTTTCTGGTGTAAAGATGGACAAAGAAGTTGGAGGATTTGTCAACAGACCCCTTATTTTGGATGGCTCGAATTATGATTATTGGAAGCCAGGGATGATCACCTTTTTGAAATCCTTGGACAGCAGGGCTTGGAAGGCTATAATTAAAGAATGGAAAGCACCTGTTGTGTTTGAAAAAGATGATGCTGGAAAAGATAAAGAGGGCACCTCAAAGCTGAAACCTGAAGAAGAATGGACCAAGGAAGAAGATGAACTTGCCCTTGGTAACTCTAATGCCCTAAATGCTATCTTTAATGGAGTTGATAAGAACATCTTCAGGTTGATTAACTCATGTGAAGTTGCTAAGGAAGCATGGGATATTTTGAAGGCTACACATGAAGGAACATCTAGAATTAAGATGTCAAGACTTCAGATTCTAACATCAAAGTTTGAAAGTCTGAAGATGAAGGAAGATGAGACTATTCATGACTTCCACATGAGTATTCTTGAGCTGTCCAATGCATCCAGTGTTCTTGGAGAAAAGATGTCAGAAGAAAAGCTGGTAAGGAAAATCGTTAGGTCCCTTCTTAAGAGGTACAAGATGAAGGTGACTGCAATTGAAGAAGCTCAAGACATCAGCAAAATGAAGGTTGATGAGCTTATTGGATCTCTTCAAACATTTGAGCTAAGGTTAAGTGAAGAGGAACCTGAGAAGAAGTCCAAGAGTATAGCTTTGGTTTCCAGTTCTGAAGAAGCCAAGAAAGGGAAAGAAGATGATTCTCAGGAGGAGCTATCTCAGGCTATTGCTTTGCTGGGTAAACAGTTCAACAAAGTTATGAAGAGGATAAATAGGAGTTAAAATCCCAATGTCAAGAACATTACCTCTGACATCAACAGATCAGGAGAACAAGGGAAGAAGTCTAAAGATGAAGAAAAATCCAGCAATGACAAAGGGATACAATGCTTTGAGTGTGAAGGGTTTGGACATGTCAAGAAGGAATGTCCTACTTTTCTAAAGAAGCAGAAAGGGTTATCAGCTTCTTGGTCTGACAGCGAGAGTGAATCTGAAGAAAATTCAGCTAAACTTGTTAGAGCTATGGTTGGGGTTTATGAGTCAGATGAGGAGTTTTGTGATGAGGTTTCTTACGATGAACTTGCTGTCACTTACAAAGATCTTTTCGTAAGAAGTGAGCAAGTGTGTCTTGAAGGAGAAGAGCTGAGGAAAACCATAGTACAGTTAAAAGCAGAAAAGACTGAACTTGAAGCGGAAGTCAGTATGCTTAACTATAAACTAGACTCTATGACCAAAACTATCAGAATGTTGAACAATGGCACTAATGTGTTAGATAACATTCTTAGTATTGGGAAGATGGCTAGAGACAAATGTGGTTTGGGATTCACCAGTGATGCACGTTTTATCACCCCAAAACCAGTGATGTTAAAACAGATGTTAAAACATCATGACAGAACTCCATCTAAGAAGAAATACAGACGCTGGAGGTGTCACCATTGTGGATGTTTTGTACACATTAAGGCGTATTGTTATAAGCTCCATGGGCATCCTCAGAAGGCTCATCAGGTTGTTCCCAAACAGAACTGTTATAAAGGAAGGTAGGTTTCGAAGCCTAAGAAGCAATGGGTCCCTAAAGTTAAGGTTACCAGCTTGATAGCTCACACTTCTTTAAGGGTTTTGACCAAAGAAGATTGGTACTTTGACAGTGGGTGTTCAAGGCACATGACTGGGGTAAAGAATCTGTTGGTAGATGTGAAGCTTCATTCTGCAGGCTATGTTACATTTGGTGATGGGGTCAAAGGAGAGATCAAGGGGATTGGCAAACTAAACTGTGTTAGTGCTCCCAGACTGGAGGATGTTCTTCTTGTTAGAGGACTGACAGCAAATTTGATTAGCATTAGTCAACTTTGTGATCAAGGATTCAAAGTAGACTTTACAAAGTCTGAATGCATTGTCCAAGATGATAAAGGAGAAGTCATTATGAAGGGAGCCAGGTCTAAGGACAATTGTTATCTTTGGGTGCCTTAAAACTTAGATTCTTCCACGTGTGTTTTTGCTAAAGAAGATGATGTCAAAATTTGGCATCAGAAGTTGGGACATCTTCACTTGAAGGGAATGAAGAGAATCATCTCCTCAGAAGCAGTCAGAGGAATTCCCAAACTTAATATTGAGGAAGGAAAAGTGTGTGGTGACTGTCAAAAAGGGAAGCAGACAAAGATGTTCATCCGAAGCTTTAACATGACACCACCTCCAAGGTTTTGGAACTACTTCATATGGACTTGATGGGACCTATGCAGGTGGAAAGTCTGGGTGGAAAGAAATATGCATATGTAGTTGTGGATGACTATTCAAGATACACCTGGGTGAGCTTCATCAAAGACAAATTAGAGGTGTTTGATGTTCTTAAAGATCTTTGTCAAAGACTCCAAAGAGAGAAGGAGAGCAAGGTTATCTGAATAAGAAGTGACCATGGAAGAGAGTTTGAAAATAGCAAGTTTGAAGAATTTTGCTCTGCTGAAGGTATAAGTCATGAGTTTTCATCTCCTATTACCCCTCAGCAAAATGGAGTAGTTGAGAGGAAGAACAGAACTATCCAAGAGTCTGCTAGAGATATGATTCATGCCAAGAAACTTCCCTATCATTTCTGGGCTGAAGCCATGAATACTGCCTGCTACATTCACAACAGGGTTACCCTGAGAAGAGGAACTTCATCCACTCTATATGAACTATGGAAGGGAAGAAAACCTAATGTTAAATACTTTCATGTTTTTGGAAGTAGATGTTATATTCTGGCTGATAGAGAGCAGAGAAGAAAATTGGATTCCAAAAGTGATGAAGGAATATTTTTGGGATACTCTACTAACAGCATAGCATATAGAGTTTTCAACTCTAGAACCAAGGTGATGATGGAGTCAATCAATGTGGTGATTGATGACAGTGACAAGCAGGAAGATGATGATGTCCTAGATGTTGTTGAGACATCAGTTGGTGAAGTTGCACCAGAAGCTGAAGACAGAAGCCAAACTCTTAGTGTTGCTGCTGCTGAGCCTGAAGCTGAGAAACCTCATAAAGATCCCTCCATCAGAGTGAAAAAGGACCACCCAAAGGAGCTCATTATTGGTGATCCAAACTCTGGAGTGAGGACTAGGTCAAGAGATGTTGTAGCAAGTTCATGTTTTGTCTCCAAAATCGAGCCCAAGAATGTCAAGGAAGCATTGACAGATGAGTTTTGGATAAATACAAGGCATGAAGAGCTGGAGCAATTCAAGAGGAATGAAGTATGGGAACTAGTACCTAGGCCTGATGGAGTCAATGTGATTGGCACCAAGTGGATCTACAAGAATAAATCTGATGAACAAGGAGTGGTCACCAGAAACAAGGCCAGATTAGTTGCTCAGGGATACACTCAGGTTGAAGGAATTGATTATGATGAAACCTTTGCTCCTGTGGATAGACTGGAATATATCAGATTGCTCTTAGGTGTGGCTTGTAACTTCAAATTCAAGCTTTTTCAGATGGATGTTAAAAGTGCCTTCTTGAATGGTTACTTAAATGAAGAGGTGTATGTTGATCAACCAAAAGGATTTATTGATCCAACATTTCCTGACCATGTGTACTAACTAAGGAAAGCTCTATATGGTTTGAAGCAAGCACCAAGAGCTTGGTATGAAAGACTTACTGAATTCCTAGTTGTGAATGGCTACAGAAAAGGAGGAATTGACAAGACTTTGTTTGTTAAAGAGGAAGGAGGAAAACTGATGATAGCTCAAATCTATGTTGATGACATAGTATTTGGTGGGATGTCAGATGCAATGGTGAAACATTTTGTGGAACAGATGCAGTCTGAATTTGAAATGAGTCTTGTTGGTGAGCTGAACTATTTTCTTGGTCTACAAGTTAGACAAATGGAGGACTCCATATTCATTTCTCAGAGCAAGTATGCAAAGAACATAGTGAAGAAGTTTGGTCTAGAGAATGCTAATCACAAGAGGACTCCTGCTCCTACTCATCTAAAATTTTCCAAGGATGAACATGGTGTCAGTGTGGATCAAAGTTTATATAGAAGCATGATTGGGAGTCTATTGTATCTCACAGCTAGCAGATCTGACATTGCTTTTGCTGTTGGAGTTTGTGCCAGATATCAATCTGAACCTAAGGCTAGTCACTTGAATCAAGTGAAAAGGATTTTGAAATATGTAAATGGCACTAGTGACTATGGGATGCTGTATAGTCATGGTTCTGGGACTGAGTTAAGGGGATATTGTGATGCTGACTAGGCTGGGAGTGCTGATGATAGGAAAAGCACTTCAGGAGGTTGTTTCTTCCTAGGGAATAATCTGATATCCTGGTTCAGTAAAAAACAGAACTGTGTGTCTCTTTCTACTACTGAAGCTGAGTACATAGCAGCAGGGAGTAGTTGTTCTCAACTCGTGTGGATGAAGTAGATGTTAACAGAATACAATGTCAAGCAAGATGTCATGACATTGTACTGTGATAATTTGAGTGCTATCAATATCTCTAAGAATCCTATTCAACATAGCAGAACTAAGCATATTGATATAAGGCATCATATTATAAGAGAATTGGTTGAGGACAAAGTTGTTGCATTGGAGCATGTAGCTACAGAAAAATAGTTAGCTGATATCTTCACTAAAGCATTAGATGCAAACCAATTTGAAAGTTTGAGAAGTAAAATGGGAATTTGCATTCAAGAAGATTAATTGTGCGTGGTAGTCAAATTGTGGCTAAAAAGGGGGAGAAGTGAGCCAAGAGTATCAAAGAGTACAAATGTCAAATGCTGCTAAAGTGATGTGATGCAGAAGTGCAGAAATTAAGGGGGAGTAATTACTGATCTGCTGAACAGCTGTTATGCTGGTTCTTGTTTTGAGGGGGAGCACCATTGTTGATTGTTGAAAATTGTAGCTGTTGAAGATGGTGCTGCAGCAGAGTTGTTGAGAGGCTCTTTGAAGTTGTTGCTGCTACTGATGTTTGGAGTTTCAAAAATATTGAAGTTTATTCCGCTGCTGAAGTCTCTGAAGGTGCAGAGATTGTTTTAGCCAAATTTAGCCAAAGGGGGAGATTGTTAGTTTCTTGGATTGGCTAGAATTTTGGTAAAACAAAGTATGTTCAATGTTGATGTCAAGGTGGTGATGTTGCAACATTGAGTCTTAACACTGGGCTGTGTTAAGAGTTAAGTTGGATGTCTGATGTCACAAGCAATGTTGTGACATTAGATTTGCATAATTAATAACATCAGGTTTATGATGTTGTTAGGGTTTGCATTTTAGCTCGAATTGTGGAGAGCAGGTAGTCTCATTGGTTGCGGATATCTTAGGATAGATATTTTCTGTTTCATAGAGATTTGATGCAGATTTGTAGGAGGTTTAAACGCTGAAGATTTAAGAAGATTTTGAGAGAGAAAATCTGTTTTGAAGATTCAGTTTTAAACAATAAATCAGGTCAGATATTGTAGCAGGTCCAAGCCTAATTCAGATAGCTATATAAAGCGCATCAGTACTGAAGGAAAAATAAAGAAGAAAGAGAGCTAAAGACTGAGAGTCGTTGTGTGTCTTCGTGTATGTGTTGTAAACCACTCTAGTGTGAATTGGTGTCGTTGTATTGAGTTGTTCTTGATCAAAGCTGTGAAGCAGAATCAAGTTGTGTTTTTCAAAGTGTGTGATCTTTGAATTGTATCACTGAAGTGATTTAGGGATTGAGTAGTGTTCTCATACTTAAGTGGTCTCTTAAGTAGAAGGTTCATTAAGTAGTGATTAAGTTTAGGAGATGTCAACTGGGTTGTTGAGTCTGTAAATTAATACTACTGATAGTGAAATTCATCCCTGGCTTGATAGCCCCCAGACGGAGGTAGTTAGACCGAACTGGGTGAATAATTCATTGTGTTATTGCTTGTTATTGCATTGTCCATTGCAGAGTGTGTTGTTGTGACATCGCACGTAACATCATACATTTAGTACCAGAATTTCACTTTGAACCAAGCTGCAACACCTCTAACATAAAACACGATCACCAGCTGCAAGAGGTAAGCATGAGCTCTTCTAACTCTATGATCCATGCAATTTTTGCTGCACAATAATTTGGCCATATATTCATAATCATGCATGGAATGTTTTCCCTCAATCAATTGTATTGTTTGAATCGAGTATGGAATTTCTGAACCTTCATGCAGAAATTAGGGTTCTTAAGGTTTCTCTTTGATTTCTTATTCCATGTTTAAAATTAAATGAAATTAAAGACCATAGACATGATCGTGAGGTTAAAACGAGTAGATTGATATGTAGATTGCATGATATCATCAAGTATTCAGTGAGATTGGATAGAAAATGCAAATCTGCAGAAACAGAGGGTGGCGCGTGTTCTTGCCCTTGTTCTTGGCGCCATTTTTGAAAATTCAAATATTTGAATTTTGTGATTTTATTTAATTGATTCAAAAATTAATTTTTCTCTGAGTTTTAATGATTTTGAGTTGATTCCTTTTTTAATAATCCACAAAAATGTTAAATATTTTATTTTCCCAAAAAATACCAAAAATATTATTTATTTCATATACTTGATATTTTTGTAAAGAATTAATATTTTAATTGTTTTTGACATTTAAAATATTAATCCCTTCTTGATTTTTTCAAATTTTAGTAATTTTCAATCATTTTGTGGATCAAAACCTAATTTTTGAAATATTAATCCAAGATCACAATTTGTTTTCCACATGTTAAACAATTTTGGTCATTTTAATTGAATTTTTTATTCAATTAAAGTACACTTTGAAAATAAATTAGGGTTTTTGATTAATTCAACCCTCACAAAACATTCCATAAACTATTTGGCCTCTAATAGAGTGTAAGACCCAATCCCCTTTTAACCAAAACCATTTTTGGGCCTCAGACATTGTATAAGTCCCTCTGCGTTAAAAGAAAACCTCGGCGCGATCGCTAATTCATAAACAAATCATCTGGGCCTACCCTCGTGTTATAAGCCCCATTCTTTTTCTTTAAACCTTTTGGGCGTCTTGAGAGAGTATAAGACCCATCCCTTTGTACAAAAAAACCTTTTCTTTGGGCCACAGTCACTTGTATAAGTCCCTGTACAAATTCAAAACCACAGTACAATCATTGTTAAAATCTTGGGCCTCTCCTTGAGCTGTAAGCCCCAACAATCTTTTCAAAGCACTTTCTCCTTTGATTTTGAATATAATATTATTATCAAAGCTTTCTTTGTTGAACAACTAACCAAACAGCATGGAAGCTCTACAACCGAGTAAGTGTTTACCTACTTTCTTTATTCGCTTTCGTATATATATAACTGTATTGTGGGGTTGTTTTACTGTAAGTCTTCTTTCATAAACTCATATCAACTGTGTAATACTAGTATAGATATTTAGAGTTTCCCCGGCAACTATGTCTAGAACTAGGCAAAACCTTGTCTTCTTACCTCCGACGTTCACCCAGATATTTCTAAACCATGAGAATTTTCTTTTACAAACAATTTTAGATAACTAGATCTAAGAAGTCTCCCCCCTTTTACAAACAATTTTAGATAACTAGATCTAAGAAGGCCAATGTTACAAGTAAAACCCCTTTTGGAACTGTTCATCAGCCTCCTCTTGGGCTTAGTGCAAGACCCACAAGCTTCCTAAAAGCATCCCCGCCTCCTCTTGGGCGTTGTACAAGGACCCTACGGCTTCTTAGAAGTTCTCACAGCCTCTTCTTAGGCTTCGTATAATGATTCTTCCTTCGGGAAGATAGCCTCCTCTTGGGCTTCGTACAAATTGTCCTGCCGGCTTCTTAAAAGTTTTTCTCGCCTCCTCTTGGGCTTCGTACAAATTGTCCCGGCGACCTCTTAAAGGTATAGGAACAGAAATTAGTCATCTTAATAGAACAGTCTTTCAAAGAGTCTAGATCTTTCTACCACAAACGTACTATTTCCTATTTTCTCTTAAGCATAGTACAAAAGATAAAACACTAGACTTGGACAGTCTAAACCTCTTGAGTCTCAAAGGCATTCTCAAGTCACTTTCAAAAATAGGGAAAAACACCCGTAGACTCTGACAGTCTCAAAAAACCTGTGGATTCCTCATTTCCTTAAAGAATAGGAAATAGTCCCGGTCCTCAGATCAAATCCATGAGTACAACATTACCCATATAAGAACTGATTTTCTCTTTTAACCAACATACTGGACATGTCCCCCAACCGAAACTTTAACTCTAGCCTCCTCTTGGGGTTTGTACAATGATTCTCCCCAGCGGAGTCAAACCTTTTTTTTAGCCTCCATCTCGGGCTTTATACGAGATACAAAAACACTCTCTTGTTGATTATAAAAGATCCTCTTATTGGGTCACAAGCCTATTAGCCTCTATCTCGGGCTTCGTACGAGATACAAAATAACTCTCTTGTTGAGTATAAAAGACTCTCTTGTTGAGTCAAGCTTTTTTAGCCTCCATCTCGGGCTTCGTACGAGATACCAAATCACTCTCTTGTTGAGTATAAACCCTTTTAGCCTCAATCTTGGGCTTCGTACAAGACACATATAAAAGCACTCTCTTGTTGAGTCAGTCACTTGTTAGCACTCTCTTGTTGAGTCACAACCCTTTTAGCCTCCATTTCAGGTTTCCTACGAGATACAAAAAGACTCTCTTGTTGAGTCAAACCTTTAACCTCTATCTCAGGCTTCGTACGGGACACACAAAAAACACCCTCTTGTTGGGCCAATAGCCTCCTCTTAGGCTTTGTATAAAGAAATCCCTAGCTGAGTCGATCAACCTTTTAGCATCAATCCGTGCCTCGTTCACAGTAAACAAACATCAACAACTCCTTTTCCTTCATCTAATTGCTGTAAGCGGCAAGCCTCTGGATTATTTACATCCACGCCACTGTCCCTCTTTTAGCATGAGAAATTCCTATGGAAAGATAGCATTGCTCTACACTGAGTTAAAGTCTTCTCCTTCCGGTTGAAAATCCCCTATAAAGGAAATTTTGGCATTGCCGAATTCACATATCTCGATTAAAGTAATTCTCCTTTATAATCAGTCACTCAACCATTATAATAAACAGACCCCTTTAGAGATGACAAATTCTCTCTAAAGACAAATAATTTTTTAGCTTCACATCTTGGGCTTCAAACAAGACACAAATAGACCCTTCAGCTTCACATCTTGGGCTTTGAACAAGATACAAACCACCTTTAGCTTCACTTCTTGGGCTTTGAACAAGACACCAAAACACCTTTTTCCTCCCATAGAATAGGAGGAACTACGATCGCTCTGATTTCCCTGTTTTGTTAAACGGGAATACGTAGGCATAAGATTGCAAAAATCTTAGCGAGCACACCACATCAAAAACCTCAGGTTCCAAATCCTCACATATCAATCAAAACATCTGAATCCGTATTCCCCACCAAAAGTCTAAATTCAATCAAAATAACCTAAGAGAGGCCCCCCACATTGATCGCATCTGTAAACCAACAGTTTTGACTGTTTAACCTCAGTTTGCAAAGCAGGGTTATTTGGAGACATCTATTTCCCTTCCTTCATCAGCTTCAATAGGATAAAAAATGAATTGAATCTGTGGTACCCCCCAGAGCGATAGTGCTTAAGAGCCACGTCCAAAATCACTCGCTACAGCGTAGACAGGCCAGAGGCAGATATGCTGATAAAAGAAATTCACGAAGGACCCTTTGGCACTCATGCCAATGGACACACAATGGCGAGAAAAATTCTAAGAGCAGGGTACTACTGGTTGCCATGGAATCTGACTGCTACAAGTACATGAGGAAGTGTCACAAGTGTCAGATCTACTCCGACAAAATCCATGTACCGCCAACACATCTCAAAGTTCTTTCGTCCCCATGGCCTTTTTCCATATGGGGAATCGACATAATCGGCATGATTGAACCCAAGGTTTTGAACGGACATCGATTCATCCTGGTAGCCATTGACTACTTCACCAAGTGGGTGAAGTAGCGTTATACGCCAATGTTACCCGACAAGTGGTGGTTCGATTTATCAAAAACAATATCATCTGCCATTATGGTGTTCCGAGCCAGATCATTACTGAAATTCTGGTATCAGACGTGTGATGTTAAGGTGTGATGTCACAACAACATACTTTGTACAATGGACAGCAATAACAGTAACAAATCAACACAAGGAATTGTTCACCCAGTTCGGTCTAACTACCTACATTTGGGGGCTACTAAGCCAGGGATGAAATTCACTACTTGTAGAATTAATTTACAGACTCAACAGCCCAGTTGACAATCTCCTAAACTTAATTCCTACTAGTGACTTTCTACCTAAGAAACCACTTAGATATGAGAACACTACTCAATCCCTAAAACACTACTCAAGGAACAAGCTCTTTGAGCAACCTTGATCTTACTTCACTGCTTTGATCAAGTAATAACTCTCTATTGCTTCACAGCTTCTAAGAGAGGACAGAAAATGACACAGCAATTCAACCTAGAATTCTGTACAAAATACTCAAGACACTCAGCCTCTGCTCTTGATCTTCTCTCTGTATTTCTGTACCTTTTCCTTTGGTCTTGTGCGCTTTAAATAGCAACCTGAATTGGTCTTGGACTTGCTACAATATCTAACTTGATTTGTTATTTAAAACTGAATATTCAAAACAGATTTTCTCCTAAAATCTTTTTAAATCTTCAAACTTTTAAATCTCCTACAAATCTGCACCAGATCTCCTATGCAGCAGAAAATATCTATCCCAAGATATTTGCATCCAATGAGACAGCTTGCTCTCCATAATTCCAGCTAACACGCAAACCCTAACAACATCACAGGCTGCTGTTGTTAATTCTGCAGCTCTAATGTCACAACATCGCCATGTGACATCAGACATCCAACTTCAGTAATTTAAATACTTAACACAGCCCAGTGTTAAGACTCAATGTTGCAACATCACCACCTTGACATCAACATTGAATATGCTTTGTTTTACCAAAATTCCAGCCAATCCAAGAACTAACAATCTCCCCCTTTGGCTAATTTTGGCTAAAACAAACTCTGTGCTCTTCACCTTCAGAGACTTCAGCAGCGAAAAATCTTCAGTCAATGATTGTGAAACTCCAATCAGCATCTTCAGCTACACTCTTCAACCAGAGCTAACATATTTCAACTTTAGCAGCAACTTCAATTCACTTCAGCATCATAAAATCTTCATTATGGACTTTGCTTCACAAAAACTCTGCTGCATCTGCTGTATCACCAAGTTCACCAGCTACATTCTTTAAACATTCAAACAGCTGCACATATTTCATTATTAGCAGCAATGAGCACTCCAACAATGTTTCTCCCCCTCAATCATGAACCAGCAACAAAACAGCAATTCAAGTAGTTGAGTAATTACTCATTACTCCCCCTTAATTTCTGCCCTACTGTACTTTAGCTAACAAATTCCTTTGACAGCTTTTGACAATTGTACCTTGGCTACTTCTCCCCCTTTTTAGCCACAATTAGACAAGCTTCAATCAGAAGCCCTATTAACTATAGTTAGTACACCCTAACTCTCATTGTTAGCCTCACAGTTAGCAACCAGGCACAACAAATCATAGAATGAAAAACAACATAACAAGTGCATATAACAGCACAAAATTCAAATTACATAACCACGCACAAAAAGTGATGAAACAAAGACAGAAAATAAACCTATAACTACTAATAAGGAGAAACATTAACAACTTTAGTCATCTGAGCTGAGATTATCATCTTCTTTATCTTCTTTTGGACTGTCATTGTCAGACTCATCTGTCTTATCAGCAACTACTTTCTCACTTTCTTTTTCATTCATCTTCAGGGACATAAGTAAATTTCTAAACTTGTCCTTTCTTTCAATATTTACTCTGTTGACTTCATCTAGTTCTTTACAGGCCTTCTCCAGTTCATAAATTATTTCAGTCTTGACATGAGCAAGATTAGTAGACGTTGAGGCAGATGCTTTGACATTATCAGCAACATGTTTTCCTTTAAACAGCTTCTGATGAAATGACAATCCAGGCTTCCTTCTACACACACTATCATTCTGGGTAAGAATCCCAGGATGCTGAGACAGTATTATCCCATAAATGAGGGATGGAAATGCAATAGGCAATTTCACAGCTCTTGTTGCAGCGTGCTTGATAGTCTGATTATAGATGTAAGAGCCATAATCAATTTGTTTCTTTGTTCTAATGGCATAAACTAATTTTCCCAGCCCAACAGTAACAGAGGTCTTGTGGTTAGTAGGAACCCAGTTAACCGCACCTATTCTATGAAGAAGAGCATATTTCACACTTAATAACCTTGCTGATAACTTTCCTTTTGAAGGCCAAACTTCTACCTGACTAGCTGTGATCTCTTTGCAGATAACATTATTAGAAACTTCTAATTCACCATCACCTTCCTTACTTCTTCCTAAGTAGGCATTGATTACCTTAGGAGAGAACCAGACACACTTACCCCTGATGGTAACTCTTCTGAAGGTTAGGTTTTTGCTGTTATCAATAGACCCAGGGATATTCACTATAAATTCTCTGACCAGTCTATCATAGCAAGTAGACAATCCTGACACAGTCCTTATAAGACCAGCAACCTTAATTAGATCTACAATTCCAATAGACTCTAAGTCATCTCCTACTAGCTCTCTTTCCAGAGCTATCCTTCTTTGGCTCACACAATTCCACATGGATGAGCTGTTATCAGGCACTTGATCAGCAGCTCTGTTCATCACAGGATTGATGTCTTGAACATCACACTCTGAATCTGATTCTTCCCTGATTCTCATCTTCTTGCCAGACCTAGCAACTTTGCTCCATGAAATTGAAGTCCTTTTCTTATCCTTAACCATATTTTCATTATCAGATGAGTCCTCAACATCTATAACCTCAACCTGATCCTTCCCTTTACTCCTGTGACTTTCATTCCTAGAGGACGATGTTCTGACATCAAAGATGACATCAGTATCTTCAAGATCTTCTCCTTCAGCTTCTTGTATCACAAACAAGGCCAGTCTTTGAAGATTTTTGTCCTCACCTTGAGAGTCCACCTGTTCAGCAGGCATTTGCCTTAAAGGGACAGAAATCCCTTTCACACGTATTCCCTTCTCAAGGATTTTGGTGGCAATCTGCTCCAAATGCATGTCTACATCATACTTCTCCTCAACCGCATGAGAGGATGATGACCCAGTTTCATTTCTATTCATCTTGGTTGAGGGTTTTGAGTTACCTGACTCGGGAAGTGCCATAGGAATGTGTTCTTTGTCAACCAGCTCTTTGTCCGAAGAAACCCTAGTTCGTACATGTGCAGTTCTTTGAGAGCCAGAGTTCTTGGATGGGGAAGACATATTTCCTTTGTAACAGACGAGGTTTAGAGAGGATTTTTCTATTTTGTTGAGGGAGATGAACCGTTGAGACGAGAACCCTTTGATAAATCATGATGTAGAATCAATATGGTAAGGCGCCTGATTTTGAGTACCTCTTAAAGACCAATCACTAATTTTCTCCCTCCATAAAGACTTTCCTTTTAAAAATTTAAAAGGATTCACATCAGAACTCATTAACTCTGAGTGACCTTTCAGCATCCTGACGTCATAGTTTGAAGTTATAACATCAACTTGAGCATCATTAGTTAAATTACCTTCAAGGGAAATCCACTGATAGCAGTTATCTATGGTTCTGGCACCCTTCATAACAACTCGATTATGCTCATCAGTTACCATACACTCATCTTTGGTGTAGTTAACTTTGTACCCTTCATTACACAATTGACTTATGCTGATCAAATTTGCATTTAAACCATTGACAAACAGAACATTGTCAAGTTCAGGTCCACCACCACACTTTACTCCCCCTACTCCTGTAGCCTTTCTAGTGTCTCCATTTCCAAAGATTATATCTTTTGAAGAGCAAGCACTAGTATCTTCCAATTTAGCTTTTGATCCAGTCATATGCTTTAAACATCCACTGTCAAAGTACCAAGTATCCTTGTCAAACTGTCTATCGTAAGTGTAGGCAAAAAAACACTTCACTTTCTCCTTAGGAACCCATTGTTTAACAACTTTGGGCTTGGCCTCCTTTAGTTTGGTTTGAGGAGCAGATTGCAGTTTAAAACAAGAGTACTGCATATGTCCAAACCTCCCACAATAGAAGCATCTAACTCTATCATCTCTGAAGTGGTTATTTCTTCTGCCACTTGGATGATGATACTGATGGTGCTGCCACCCATAATGATGTCTCCTTTTACCATAGTTGGTCTGTCTTCTATGGTGCGGTTCTGAGGATGCTGTCTCCTAGGCTGTCTCCTATGGTGATGAGGCTTCCTTCTTCCATAGTGATGAGGCACGGCATTGTTGTATCCATATCCATACCAGTTTTCCTGATGTTGAGACACCTGATAAGACATGTTCTGTTTGAACCTTGTAGTTTACATGCTCTTGTGATATTGGGGAGGCATATACTGACTAGCTCCTTGAGGCTGCATCTTCCTCTGATGGGGACCATTCTTTTTCTCAACATTCAGAGGCTGAACGACCTTCTTAGACGTAGGGTCCTGTCTCTTTGTTTGAGACATTGGTTGGGATACCTCCTCCTTTGCTCCTGAAGTGCTTGCTTCAGCAGAAATCTTTTTCTCAGCCACAAGTCTTATACCTGATTTATCACCAGCAACCTTTTCTGTCTGAAGGATCTTATCAAGAGTGTCTGTACCATAGCTCAGCATCCTAACAGACTTGGTCATTTGATCAAGGTGAGCTTTAACTAGTACAACTTCATTTTCCAGATCAGCCTTTTCATTCTCTAGCTGAGCAATCTGTTGCTTGTGGCACTTATTTTCTTGACAAATCTCAACACTTTTTAAACACAGCTCTTGATAAGTAGATGCTAACTCCTCATACATTATTTCTCCATCACTAGAATCATCATCAGATACAACAGTTCCTATTAAAGCTCTGACATGCTTTGCTGACTCACCTTTACTTTCACTATCAGAGTCAGACCAGGAAACTGTCATGCCTTTCTTCTGCTTTTTCAAGAAGGTGGGACACTCTTTCTTGACATGTCCATACCCTTCACACTCAAAGCACTGAACTCCTTTATCTTGGGTAGTTTTCTCTTCATCCTTCTCTTTTGACTTGCTGATGTCAGAGGATATGTTCTTGACATTAGGCCTGGAGTTATTATTCATTCTCTTGAACACTTTGTTGAACTGTCTTCCCAACATAACTATGACCTGAGATAGATCCTCCTGGGACTCAGAACTCTTTCCTTTTTCTTCTTGATCATTTGACACCAAGACTATACTCTTTGGTTTCTTTTCTGGTTCTTCCTCATTCAACCCAAGCTCAAAAGTTTGAAGAGATCCAATGAGCTCATCAACTCTCATCTTACTGATGTCTTGTGATTCTTCAATGGCAGTTACCTTTATCTTATACTTCTTAGGAAGGGACCGAAGGATCTTCCTTACAAGCTTTTCATCTGACATTTTTTCACCAAGAGCACCGAATGCATTAGCCAGCTCCAGAACATTCATGTGAAAGTCATGAATAGTCTCATCTTCCTTCATCTTCAGACTTTCAAACTTTGATGTTAGAAGCTGAAGTCTAGACATCTTTACTCTAGAAGTTCCTTCATGTGTAGCCTTCAAAATATCCCACGCTTCCTTAGCAACCTCATAGGTATTGATTAACCTGAAGATATTCTTATCCACTCCATTGAAAATTGCATTTAGAGCTTTGGAATTTCCAAGGGCAAGCTCATCTTCTTCCTTGGTCCATTCTTCTTCAGGCTTTGGCTTTGAGGTGCCTTCTTTATCTTTGCCAGCATCATCTTTTTCACACACAACAGGTGCTTTCCACTCTTTAATAACAGCCTTCCAAACCCTGCTGTCCAAGGATTTTAAGAAAGTGGTCATCCTTGGCTTCCAATAGTCATAATTGAATCCATCCAAAATAGGGGGTCTGTTGACGAATCCTCCAACTTCTTTGTCCATCTTTACACCAGAAAGTAACTTCCCTAGATCTCACCCAGAGACATACAGGATGCCTGCTCTGATACCAATTGAAATTCTGGTATAAGACATGTGACGTTAAGGTGTGATGTCACAACAACACACTCTGCACAATGGACAGCAAGAACAGTAACAAATCAACACAAGAAATTGTTCACCCAGTTCGGTCTAACTGCCTACGTCTGGGGGCTACCAAGCCAGGGATGAAATTCACTACATGTAGAATTAATTTACAGACTCAACAGCCCAGTTGACAATCTCATAAACTTAATTCCTACTAGTGACTTTCTACCTAAGAAACCACTTAGATATGAGAACACTACTCAATCCCTAAAACACTACTCAAGGAACAACCTCTTTGAGCAACCTTGATCTTACTTCACAACTTTGTTCAAGTAATAACTCTCTATTGCTTCACAACTTCTAAGAGAGGACAGAAAACGACACAACAATTCAACCTAGAATTCTGTACAAAATACTCAAGACACTCAGCCTCTGCTCTTGATCTTCTCTCTGTATTTCTGTACCTTTTCCTTTGGTCTTGTGCGCTTTAAATAGCAACCTGAATTGGGCTTGGACTTGCTACAATATCTGACTTGATTTGTTATTTAAAACTGAATATTCAAAACTGATTTTCTCCTAAAATCTTTTTAAATCTTCAACCTTTTAAATCTCCTACAAATCTGCACCAGATCTCCTATGCAGCAGAAAATATCTATCCCAAGATATTCGCATCCAATGAGACAGCTTGCTCTCCACAATTCCAGCTAACACGCAAACCCTAACAACATCACAGCATGCTGTTGTTAATTCTGTAGATCTAATGTCACAACATTGCCATGTGACATCAGACATCCAACTTATGTAATTTAAATACTTAACACAGCCCAGTGTTAAGACTCAATGTTGCAACATCACCACCTTGACATCAACATTGAATATGCTTTGTTTTACCAAAATTCCAGCCAATCCATGAACTAACAATTACCTATAATGGATATAACTTGAACAATAAGATGATGAAAGAGTTGTAAGCTGAGTTCAAGATCAAACACCATAACTCATCTCCCTACCGTCCCAAGATAAACAGATCGGTAGAAGCGGCTAACAAGCACATCAAGAAGATCGTTCAGAAGATGGTTGTAACCTACAGAGATTGGCACGAGATGCTACCCTTTGCGCTTCACGGTTATCGTACATCTGTCCGCACTTCAACAGGGGCAACCCCTTTCTCTCTAGTATATGGAATGGAAGCAGTGCTCCCCATAGAAGTAGAGATCCCATCAATCCGGGTATTGATGGAAACTAAGCTAACAGAATCTGAATGGTGTTAAAGTCGACACGACGAATTGAATCTGATCGAAGAAAAGAGAATAACGACACTATGCCACGGTCAGTTGTATCAGTAAAGAATGAAGAAAGTGTTCGACAAAAAGGTTCGACCTCGCGTCTTCAGGAAAGGAGACCTTGTGCTAAAAAAGATACAATCATTTCTCACTGATACTCGGGGCAAATGGACTCCGAATTATGACACCCCATATGTGGTCAAGAAAGCTTTCTCAGGTGGCGCCTTGAGACTCGCAACCATGAACGAAGAAGAATTTGACTACCCAACAAATGTTGATGTAGTCAAGAAATACTTCGCCTAAAAAAAACGTCTCAGTGGATTGAAAACCCGAAAGGGAGGTCCATGCAAAAATTAGAGACATGATCAAAAATCATCCCAGTGGATTGGAAATCTCAAAGTACAATCCAGGAAAAAATTAGGGATTAATGGTAAGTAATTACGTCTGATCAGTTCAACTCCTCAGCAGTCAGGCCATCCATCAGAAAACTCCAGTCAAGGTCATCTTCGATAGAAGCTTAGGATGTCCCGAATTCAAAGTTGGTAGAAGGATATCGGTCGTCATGTTTCAATGTAGCCCTTTTCCCTTAAATTTCCACTTTCTAAACTTTGTAAATACTCTTTGGAATCACGCATTTGGCTGATTTCCATCCTATCAATAAAATTTGAGCCCTTGGGCTTTTGTTTACAATTCTTATTTGTTTTAGCTTTACAGAACGACATTTTTAACATGATTAACGATTCTTAAAATGAAGCCAAAACGAATTTACTTGTCAAACTTTTCTGCTTTTAAAATAAAGATGGCAATTTCTTTTGACTGTTGAACATCGAAAGAACATCGATTGCGTCTCCAAAGGTGTTCGAGCCTCAAAGTGCAAAATCAAAGTACTCCTTCTAAACCAGTGCGCCTGAATGAAGGATCAGTTATGTCAAATGCGAATACTCCATTTGACATCTTCAGCCGAGTTCTTATCTCCTAAGCCCGACCAACGGTTGTTCCCCGCAGGGACTATCTCTCCTTAGAAAGGCATAATTGCTATCTTAAACCAGTGATATTTCTTCGTCTCCCGCTGTGGCCGAATATACAGTCGTGTTCATCTACTAGTTTGTATGTCGCGTCAGTTTTGTCAGCATAAACATACATACATCATGCATTATTGATTTGCATTCACATTCATATTGCATCACTATCACTCTAGTCAGTCTTGTCCCTTAGTGATAACAGTTCTCTCAATCGAGTTGTCAGTTCTTTCCTCTTCAGGAAATGTTGCATCTGAGCTATCTCTCTCCTCTAGTTTTTTTTCTGGATTAGAGTTGGCCCTTGACCATTTTGATAACTTGAACCTCTGAAAAACCAGAGAATCTTCGACGAACATCACTCTTCACCAACGAAGATGATATCTTCGCTTTCCCGGATTAAGGAAAATCCCCAGAAAAAGCCTCTTTAGCAGAGTTCGGCAATACAACAGTTTTTCTCCGAAAAAAACCGCTGACAAAAAGGTCATCAGCACCTCCAAATTGGATCACATCATATGGCATTTCTCGGAGAAGATCCCGAGAATAGTATGATGTAAGACCCCAAGCGGAAACAGTCTCTCAAGAGACTCGTTTTCCCCAGTAGAGTCGAAAAATGGCATCTCCAACAGAGAAGTTTGTACACCTTTACAACTCAGACGAATGGGTTCCCCAGCAAGTCTGACATCCAACTTTTTTTCATCAAATGGCATCTCCCCAGGAAAATTCTGTGAGAAGTTTGAGGAAAACCGCTACGAACATCGTCCCTTGTCAAGAAATTTATTGACAAAAGAAACTAAGACCAGTTCCTTGGTAGGAAACCAGGATCGAGGGGAAGTTTATATCGGAAACTGAGACCAGTTCCTTGGTAGGAAACCAGGATCGAGGGGAAGTTTATTTTAGAAACTTAGACCAGTTCCTTGGTAGGAAACCAGGATCGAGGGGAAGTTTATTTTAGAAACTGAGACCAGTTCCTTGGTAGGAAACCAGGATCGAGGGGAAGTTTTTACCTTTTTTATGCATCATTGCTTTGCAAAAGGAGATGGACTGGCAAACTTCCATTCATAACCACCATCAAAATTCCGGGTATTTCGATATTTAATCCTCTTGCACCCCGAATGCCCGAATACCTTCACCATTCACACCTTCGGTTCCAAGAAGATTAAATAGAGGCATATGTCATACCCAAAATTTTGACCACTAAGATTTCCCATCATTGTGCAAATCACCACCACAATATGGGTAATCCATCATGCCTCATTAGTCTCCCAAAGATGGGTGAGCATCCACTACAATCAAAATTAGGGTTTCTAGCCCTCTCAGAGCTCTTAGACAAAGGATCAATCAAGGAATGACATGATCTTCAACTTGTCTAACTTCTCAAGCACCCACAAAGGATTAAGAGAACTCCCACCTCAAGAATCAAGTACAATGTCGCAGCATTCTGAGGGGATTAAGCCTCAAGATCGCTAGTGTCACCAAATTAGAGTTTTGGTCGACCAGGGCCTCCAGATGGAAATATTCCTCTGGGCATGAGCCAAGGCTTCAAAGCATAACCTAAGATGTTCCATGAAACATCATGAACCCAATCATCAAGTCAATTTTCTTCATGGGATGCATTCACTAAAAATCAGGAATTAGGGTTTCTTGACCTAATTCACCCCTAAGTTGACTTTTGGGACAAATCATGAGCCAAGACCTCAAGACATGATTTTAGGGTCTCCAATACACCATATTGATCCATTTGCAACAATGGATTAGTCTAAGAAACTTGAGCAACAAGTCTCAATTTCATCAGAACCACAATTAGGGTTTCACGAGAAAAGTCAATTGTACCTTTGACTTTTGACAAGGACATGCTCCCAAACCCTAGGACATGATTCAATATACCCTATAACACCTATTAAATCAATCCATAAAGTTTGATTTAGGTCAAGGACTTGATTTCATAGAGGACCACACCGTTTGGAGTTCATCTGACAAAAAGTCAACTGTGCACAAAAGTCAAACTTTGACCTTTTGAGATTTTTCATAATTATGGTTCCTTGACCCTAAAATGATGTTAATGTGTGGTTGGAATCATCATTCATCAAGAAAAATCAAGAAAAGTGGGTTAACTTGTAAAAGGGGTAACCATAAAAACTTAGAAAATTTTCTAAGTTATGGAACAAAGTAGCAAGGGTACCAACTTTGGAGGATCATATCTCCTAAACCACAAGGCCATTTTTCCCCATTCAAAGCGGGATTTGTAGCTCTCATGGCCCTCTACAAAAGCTACAAACACAACTCATTCCAATTCATCATGGATTTTAAGTTATGGAATGATCAAAATCACAAAAAGTGAAAATGGCACTTTTTTCCAACACTTAGTGAAATTTTCACTAATTCAGAATTTGCCTTCACTTTTTTCCAAATGTAGGGGCATTTTTCACTTGGATCCAAAATTTATCGAAACCAACTATAATCAAACAGTTGTTGTATCATATTAGGACTTTCCAAAATGGCCAAGAACTCCATCAAAATCCACTTGAGCCATGAGATATGATAATGGCAACATGCCTTGCTGAAAACTGTCAAAGCAAGGCAGATTTGGAAGTTTTGCTCGATTTGCTCAAAATTTACAAAGGGCAAGTAAATCTATGCATCTGAACACCTCAAAGGGGGGACCAAGGAGGGACAAACACTGATCCATCAGCCTCCCAAGTCTTTGGAACCAAAAGTAGCATGCCAAACCTAGAAATGCCTAAATTAGGGACAAGACTCCAATTTTGGTTTGGAGCATTTAATGGATGCACTAAGGTGGCATGAACTGAGCCATTTCCAACTGAATTCAGTCAAGACTTATCCAACAACTAGGGAACCAGCAGCCTGTGCCCTAACCTCTAGTCAATGGCTAGAGAAGACTTGGATTCTCATTGCTCAACATTGGTCAAACCTCAGCTGCAGTTGCCAATCACTATTGCTGCCAAAACAAACTTGCTCTACAATAAATAGAGCTCATTTGCGATCATTTTGAGTACACCAAAGCCATCCAACAGATGCTTTCCTCAAAATCACCTTCTCACTTCCAAATTTGCCTTCAAAAGCAAGTCACTATCGGGTTTTGATTTTGAGAGCAATTCCAATCAAACCAATCACACACACACACCTCATAAACATCATATAGAAGTGATCCAAACACTCACATAACATCTGGAACACCAAAATCACAAAATCACTAGCCAATTGCTCAAGTTCTTGACAGATTTGCAGTTGGGGTACCATCTCAAGTTCTAGATCATTTCCATTCATTCCAAGCATCCAGACACACCCCATAGCACCTAGGGAAGCTGTCTATATCCTAGGAACCAAGTTGTAACATCTCTAACACAAAACACGATTAACAGTTGCAAGAGGTAAGCATGAGCTCTTCTAACTCTATGATTCATGCATTTTTTGTTGCACAATAATTTGGCCATATGTTCATAATCAAGCATGGAGTGTTTTCCCTCAATCAATTGCTTTGTTTGAATCGTGTATGGAATTTCTGAACCTTCATGCAAATTTTAGGGTGCTTGAGGTTTCTCTTTGATTTCTTATTCCATGTTTAAAATAAATGAAATTAAAGACCATAGACATGATCGTGAGGTGAAAATGAGTAGATTGATATGTAGATTGCATGATATAATCAAGTATTCAGTGAAATTCGATAGAAAACACAAATCTGCAGAAACAGAGGGTGGCGTGTGTTCTTGCCATGTTCTTGGCGCCATTTTTGAACATTTGAATATTTAAATTTTGTGATTTTATTTAATTGATTCAAAAATTAATTTCTCTCTGAGCTTTAATGATTTTGAGTTGATTCTTTTTTTAATAATTCACAAAAATGTTAAAATATTTTATTTTACCTAAAAATCCCAAAAGTATTATTTATTTCATATATTTGATATTTTTGCAAAGAATTAATGTTTTATTTGTTTTTAACATTTGAAATATTTTTCCTCCATGATTTTCTAAACTTAATTGATTTCCAATCATATTATGCATAGAAACATGATTTTTGAAACATTAATCCAAGATCACAATTTGTTTTCACACATGTTTAACAATTTTGATCATTTTAATTGAATTTTTATTCAATTAAAATATACTTTTGAAAAACAAATTAGGGTTTTGATTAATTCAACCCTCATCAAACCTTTTTCAAAACACTTGGGCCTCTAATAGAGTGTAAGTCCCAACCCATTTTGTACATAAACCAATTTTGGGCCTCACTTATTGTATAAGTCCCTCTGTACATTTTCAAAACAACGGCGCGATCATCGCATTTAAAAAAAACACTTGAGCCTCTTGTCATACCCCAAATTTTGACCACTAAGATTTCCCATCATTGTGTTAATCATCATCACAATATGGGTGAACCATCATGCCTCATCAAATGCCTCAAGGGTTGTTGAGCATTCACTACAATCAAAATTAGGGTTTTAAGCCCTCTCAGAGCCTTAGACAAGGAATCAATCAAGGAATGACATAATCTTCAACTTGTCTAAGCCCTCAAACATCAACAAAGGATAAAAAAGGACTTTCACTTCAAGGATTAAGCACCAGGATGCTCCCTTCTAGGTGGATCGAGCCTCAAGATCGCCAGTGTCACCAAATTAGGGTTTTGGTCGACCAGGGCCTCCAGATGAAATTTTTCCTCTAGGCACAAGCCAAGGATCCAAAACATGACCTAATATACTCCATATAGCCTCATGGACCCAATCATCAAGTCAATTTTGCCTCTGGGGATGCATTCACTAAAAATCAGGAATTAGGGTTTCTTGATCTAATTCACCCCTAAGTTGACTTTTAGGGCAAATCATGAACCAAGACCTTAAGACATGCTTTGAGGGTCTTTAATATACCATATTGATCCATTTTTAGCAATGGATTAATCCAAGAAGCTTGAGCAACAAGTCTAAATTTCATCTGCACCACAATTAGGGTTTTAAGGAAAAAGTCAACTGTAACTTTAACTTTTGACCAGGACATGCTCCCAAACTCTAGGACATGCCTCAATATACCTTATGACACCCATGGAACATTTCAATCAAGTTTGATTTAGGTCAAGGACATGATTTCCTGAAGAATTGCACAGTTTCGAATTCATCTGATAAAAAATCAACTGTGCACAAAAGTCAACTTTGACTTTTTGAGATTTTTCACCAAAATGGATTTTTAACCCTAAAATGATGTTAATGTATGATTTGTATCATCATTCATCAAGAAAAATCAAAGAAAGTGGGATAACTTGTAAAAGGGGTAACCATAAAACTTAGAAAAATTTCTAAGTTATGAAAAAGTACCACTAATGTGCCAACTTTGGAGGAATATAACTCCTAAACCACAAAGCCATTTTTTTCCATCCAAAGCTTGATTTGTAGATCTCATTGCCCTCTACAAAAGCTTCATACTGACCTATGTCCAAATTCCTCATGGATTTTGAGTTATGGAGTGATCAAAATCAAGAAAAGTCACTTTGTTTCAACACTTGGTGAACATTTCACTAAGTCAGATTTTACCTCACTTTTTGCCAAATGTAGGGGGATTTTTCACTTGGATTCAAAAGAGATCAAAACCAAACATGTTGAAACAGTTGTTGTATCATGTAAGGGCTTTCCAAAATGGTCAAGAACATCACCAAATTCAATTTGAGCCATGAGATATGACATTGGCAAGTTGCCTTGCTGAAATCTGCCAAGGCAAGGCAGATTTTGCATTTTTGGTCGATTTGCCAAAATCAGCCAAATCCAAATGCTCCTATCCACTTGGACACCACAAGGGATTGAATCTTAAGGGGACAATCACTGAGCCAAGCCTCCAAAGTCTTTGGAACAAGAAATAGCATGTTGAACCTAGAATGGCCAAAATAGGGACAAGACTTCAATTTTGGAATGAGGCATTCAATGGAAGCATCAAGGTGGCATGGACTGAGCCATTCTCAACTGAATTCAGTCAAGACTTATCCAAGACCAAGGGAACCATAGCCCTGTGCCCTAACCTCTAGTAAATGGCTAGAGGAGACTTGGATTTCCATTGGACAACATTGGCCAAACCTCTGCTGCAGTTGTCATTCACTGTGGATCCCAAAACAAACTTGCTTTACTATAAATAGAGCTCAATTGTGATCAATTTGAGTACACCAAAGCCATCAAACAGATGCTTTCCTCAAAATCTCTTTCTCTTGGCAAAAATGCCTTCTTTAGCAAGGCAACTTGGAGTTTTTGAGCTAGAGAGCAATTCCACTCAAACCAATCACACACACACCTCATATACATCATATATGAGTTGATAAAACACTTAAACAACATCTGGAACACTGATTTCTCAGAATCACCAGTCAATTGCTCAAGGTTTTAACCAAGGTGCAGTTGAGATGCCATGAAGTGATCCAGCCAATTTCCAGCAAGTCCAAGCATTCAAACACACTCCATAAGGTGTAGGGAAGCTGTTCAGATCATCACAACTCATCTGTAACACCTCCAACTCAAAAATCACATTGCACTTGCTGTCACGACCTAGAGGTCAATACTTAATTTTTGAAGCATTAATCCAAGATCACAATTTGTTTTCCATGTGTTAAACAATTTTGATCATTTTAATTGAATTTTTATTCAATTAAAAGACATTTTTGAAAACAAATTAGGGTTTTTGGATTAATTCAACCTTCATAAATCATATTCAAAACTTATTGGGACTCTCCTTGAGCTATAAGACCCATTCAAAACTTTTGGGCCTCTAATAGAGTGTAAGACCCAATCCTTTTTTGACCAAATCATTTTTGGGCCTTAGTGTATTGTATAAGTCCCGATACCGTCAAAAACAAACGGCGCGATCGTCGCCTTTTGGAAAATCAATTGGGTCTCTCCTTGAGCTATAAGACCCATTCAAAACTTTTGGGCCTCTAATAGAGTGTAAGACCCAATCCTTTTTTGACCAAAACATTTTGGGCCTCAGTGTATTGTATAAGTCCCGATACCATCAAAAACAAACGGCGCGGTCGTCGCCTTTTGAAAAATCAATTGGGCCTCTCCTTGAGCTATAAGACCCATTCAAAACTTTTGGGCCTCTAATAGAGTGTAAGACCCAATCCTTTTTTGACCAAATCATTTTTGGGCCTCAGTGTATTGTATAAGTCCCGATACCATCAAAAATAAACGGCGCGATCGTCGCCTTTTGAAAAATCAATTGGGCCTCTCCTTGAGCTATAAGACCCATTCAAAACTTTTGGGCCTCTATTAGAGTGTAAGACCCAACCCCCTTTTAACCAAAACATTTTGGGCCTCACTTATTGTATAAGTCCCTCTGTGTTAAAAGAAAACCTCAGCGCGATCGCCATTTTTAACGGAAAAATCAATTGGGCCTACCCTCGTGTTATAAGCCCCACTCTTTTTCTTTAAACTTTTTAGGCCAATTGAAAGAGTGTAAGACTCATCCATTTGTACAAAAAACCTTTTTGGGCCTCAATCACTTGTATAAGTCCCTCTGTACAAATTCAACAGTGCAATCACTGGTAAAACCCTGGGCCTCTCCTTGAGCTGTAAGCCCCAAATCTTTCTTTTTCAAAGCACTTTCTCCTTTGATTTTGAATATACTGTTGTTTTCAATCTTTCTTTGTTGAACAACTAACCAAACAGCATGGAAGCTCTACAACCGAGTAAGTGGTTATTGCTTTCATTTACCGCTTTCATATACATATAACTATATTGTGGGGCTGTTTCGCTGTAAGTCTTCTTTCATAAACTCATATCAACTGTGTAATAATAGTATAGATATTTAGAGTTTCCCCGGCAACTACGTCTAGAACTAGGTTACGCCGTTTCGTTTATTCGTAGAAATAGACAACTAGATCCCCAATAGGATCACCAGATACAGTCTTCTCTTCGGTTGTCCTCATTAGGAATCGTCGAGAAACTCTACTCCCAGAGATGAATGTATTCTCCGTGAATGGCATCTTTGAGTTCTTCCAAATTCTTGAACTTTCCTGACTTTGATCTATTCTGGGTGAATAGCATTGCCTTGAATTTCTCGGGGTTTGGGGACCCACGGGCTTCTTAAAAGCATCGGCCTCCTCTTGGGCATCGTACAAGGACCCACAGGCTTCCTAAAAGTAACCTCGCCTCCTCTTGGGCTTAGTACAAGGACCCTACGGCTTCTTAGAAGTATTCATAGCCTCCTCTTAGGCTTCGTATAATGATCTCTTCCTCCGGGAATGATAGCCTCCTCTTGGACTTAGTACAAGGACCCGTCGGCTTCTTAAAAAGTCTCTTGCCTCCTCTTGGGCTTCGTACAAATTATCCCGACGACCTCCTAGAGGGATAGGAACAGAACTTAGTAATCTTCAAAGAACAGTCCTTTCAGAGAGTCTACTACTGTTTCTCGAAGCATAGTACAAAAGATAAAACTCTAGACACGGACAGTCTAATATCCTTGAGTCTCAAACACATTCTCAAGTGACCCCTTCGTTAAATAGGAAGGAAACCCGTAGACTCAGACAGTCTTAATACCCTTTGGATTTCTCGTTTCCTCAAAGTACTGGAGATAACCCTGATCCTCGCATCAAAAATCCCTGAGTACAGTGTTGCTCATATAAGAACTGATTTTCTCTTTAAAATCAGTATACTGGACCTGTCACTTAACTGAAACAGTTACCTTAGCCTCCTCTTGGGCTTTGTACAATGATTCTTCCCAGCGAAGCAAACATTTAGCCTCTCTCTCGGGCTTCGTACGAGATACAGAAGACTCCCTCGTTGAGTCAAGCAGCGTTTAGCCTCTCTCTCGGGCTTTGTACGAGACACATAAGAGCCTCCCTCATTGAGTCAATCACCCCTTTTGCCTCCATCTCGGGCTTTATACGAGAAACAAAAAGGTTCTTATTGAGCCAAACCAATTTTCGCCTCCATCTCGGGCTTTATACGAGATACAAAAAGGTTCTTATTGAGCCAAACAAACTTTAGCCTCCATCTCGGGCTTTATACGACATACCAAAAGATTCCCTCGTTGAGTCAAAACCTTTTAGCCTCTCTCTCGGGCTTTGTACGAGACACATTCTAGCCTCCTCTTAGGCTTTGTATAAGAAAACCATTGGTTGATTCAATCAACCTTTTAGCATCAAAGTTGTGCCTCGTTCACAGTACACAAACATCAACAACTCCTTCCCCTTTCATCTAATCGCTGCAAGCGGCAAGCCTCTGGATCATCTACATCCATGCCACTGTCCCTCTTTTAGCATGAGAAATTCCTAAGGAAAGATAGCATTACTCTACACTGAGTTAAAGTCTTCTCCTTCAGGTCAAAAACCCCTATAAAGGAAATTATGGCATTGTCGGATTCACACATCCCGGTTAAAGTAATTCTCCTTTATAAACAGTTGTGACAGACAACCCCCTCTTTAGAGATGACAAATTCTCTCTAAAGTCAAACCCTTTCAGCTTCACATCTTGGGCTTTGAACAAGATACAAATAGACACTTTTATCTTCACGTCTTGGGCTTTGAACATGACACCAAAACACCATTTCCTCCCATAGAATAGGAGGAACTACGAACGCTCTGATTTCCCTGTTTCGGTAAACAGGAATACGTAGGCATAAGATCGAAAGAAAAAATCTTAGCGAGAGCGATCAACAAAAAACCAAAATCCCATACTCTCACATATCTATCAAAAAGCATCAGTCCTAACATCCTAATCCTTGTTCCCCGCCAGAAACATTCTGTCAAAATAAAAAGAAAGAAACCAGTATTGGCGAAAATACAAATAACCAGTACAAAGGCCCCCCACATTGATAGCATCCGTAAACTAACATACCGCTATTTAAACTTAGTATGCAAGCAGGGTTAATTGGAGACATCTATTTCCCTTCCTTATTCAGCTCACAATAGGATAAAAAATGAATCGACCTGTAGTAAGCTCAAACTGCAGAGAGCGACCAACGCTTAAGAACCGCGTCCAAAATCGCTCGCTACAGAAAAATGGTGCCCACCGTGGGGCCCGACAAGGAGTTTTGTCTTTCTTCTCTTCACTTATGTGAGTACCACAAAGTGGCTCCTCCGCCGAGGAACCATTTTCTATCAAGAACATAGGATTCATAGCTTTAAAGGTCTAGGATGTTTAGGACAAATATATATACAGTTTTTCCTAATTGCTATACGTGTTTATTTTTCTGCTAATGGGAATGCGTGTGATTCCGCATGTGGAAAGATTGAGTATATTCTTAAGATAAGTGATGGCGACGGGGTCGACCATCAACCTCAGTGGAGGCTGACCAATGCAACCCATTCTCTCACCTAGACAATGGGCCGATTGTTAAGTCTGAGAAGCTGAGGAGCCAAACCCTTTCGTAGTACGGAAGCTATTGGAAATAGTTGTCACGCGATACTACCCTCATTTGAGGCTGGTGATCTATTCTCGGTGAATGGCACTTACTCTAAGATTTCTCTACAACTCGCTGGCGATCCGCTTGTTGTTTTGCTTTCCTGGGAGGACCTGATGATAATGAGTACAGGTACAAAAATCACCCTAGTATAAACCTTTGGGGATGGGTAGAGCCTTGACTTCATGACAACGACCCTTTGACCCCATGTTTTTTCTATGTTTTTGTGTGCTGCATTCATGCATTCATCTAAAATACATTAAAACATTCAAAAAACTTCTCTTCTAGTCTCTTTGTTTTTCAAATTAAACTAAGACTGTGATTGCAAATATTAGAGAAGAGGATTACACTAATGGATTTTGCTAGAAGGAGAACTCATACGTACACCTTCAAGGTTCCAAAACTAGAGGATTTGAGAAGGTTGGCGAGGATGGTCACTAGCCCTAAGGCTTTCAGAGCTAAACACGGGGGTCTGCTACCACTGTTAAGAGTCCATGTGATTAAGGGAATCATGGACGCGCTCGTTCAGTTCTACGATCCAGTTTATCACTGTTTCACATTCCCGGATTACCAGCTAGCACCAACGCTAGAGGAGTATTCTCATCTGATTGATTTACATATCACTAATCGAGCTCCATTTTCTGGACTGGAAGAAATTCCAAAGAATCAGACCATTGCAAGAGCCATTCATTTGGACGAGTCTGAGGTCAGGACTCACATGACCACTAAGGGTGGCATCCAAGGTTTGCTAGCCCAGTTCCTGACGAAGAAAGCCCTGTATTTTGCCAGTATAGGGAACGTGACTGCTTTTGAAAGCATATTTGTCTTGCTCACCTATGGGTTATTTTTGTTTCCCAACATCAATAACTTCGTCGATGTTAACTCCATTAAGGTTTTTCTCATTGGAAACCCTGTGCCGACTTTGCTCGCAGATGCGTATCATTCTGTACACTTGGGGAATTTGTACAGTGGAGGGGAGATCACATGTTGTGTACCTTTGCTTTATGAATGGTTTATCTCTCACTTGCCCAAGTCTGCTGCTTTTTTGGATTGTAAGAATGCCTTACGTTGGTCGCAGAAGATCATGTCTCTAACCAACTCTGATATAGATTGGTGTAATAGGATTTACGATGGAATCAGAATCATTGATTATTGTGGAAACTTCCCCAACGTACCCCTTATAGGAACTAAGGGAGGAATCAACTACCATCCAGTATTGGTCCTTCGTCAATTTGGATACCCGATGAGACACATCCCAATGGGTGTTCATCTGGAAGGTCTTTTCTTCAAGGAAGGAGAAAGTGACAGAGCACTAAAGAGGGAAATAGTGCACGCTTGGAAGCATGTTCATAAGAAAGGACGGGAGTCTCTAGGAAAACCGGACTCTGTCTCGGTGGAGCCTTATCTCCACTGGGTACAAACTAGAGCTCTCAAGTTAAAGATGCCTTATCCTCATTACGGAATTCTTCCGCCGAGGGAATCTGTCATGTACTTCATGACGGAAACTGAAAAGCTTCGGGTTACTCTCAACAAAGTTCAACGGGAGAGAAGGTCTTGGAAGAACAAGTACCGCACCCTCGACGTAGAGTGCATCAAAATACAGTAATTACTGAAAGAGAAAGATGCTCTGATTGAAATTTTGGAGCAACATGCTGTGGATAATCAGGATGACCAAAGGAATTCGCTCGCTCCTTTCACTTGGCAAAGGAACGACAACCCGACAACGGCTCAAGAGCCCCGGTCAAAGAAAAGGAAGATACCAGAGTCAGCACCCGATTTCTCTTTAGAGAGGACTCGGGACCCATTAGCTTAGTTTTCTGTTTCTGCACTTTGTAATCTCCTGTATTTCCGTTTCTGTAATCCTTTGAATTCAATAAAAAGGGGTTTCCCCACTGTTTGATATTTGCAATCTAATTGTCGAAGTTTATTTTGATTAAACCAAAAAACAACTAATATAATTATTACATTCATCATTTTCACATCGCGTATCCTTCTTACCTACGAATCTCACGTTTGTGTCTCGATTCTAGAGTCAAACTGTCTCATTCGTACAATACTCGGGCTAATCGTCAGAAAAAGATGGATGATCTTGAGGAAGAGAACAGAGAGTTGAAAGAAGAGATCGACGCTCTGAGAGAGGATATGAGAAAGCTTCGTAACGACATGCAAGCCATGGCAGAAGCTCAGCTACAAAGAACTGTGATCTCAGAGATCACCTCAACGCCCATAGTGGAGAAGTATGATCCTAGGTATCAGATACCGAAGGATCGCCCTTGGGGCATGCCTGTTAACTAAATCCTAGAAGGATATGTTCCGCCGATCACTGAAGATCAGGGAATTGCAACAGAAGCCGCTGGGCCTGAAGGTTACAAACTTTCTGGAAAGCGAAGATGCCAGAGGCATATTGAAGACTCCTGAAGGCTACAAACTTCGGGAAACGCCAAGACTCACTGTCGTAGTCACGGTACCACCCCCTGTGGTGCACACTGTCCCGGAAGGACAGATTCCGCCAATACCTGCTGGTAAAAAGAAAACTATATTTGACCGAATGGATGAATTCCAGGAACAGTTCTTGGAAATGGAGAGGGAACTGCAAGCCATTCGCGGTCAGGATCTATTTTGAAAGGACGCCTCAGACCTCTGCTTGGTCCCCAATGTGAAAGTCCCGCACAAGTTCCAAGTGCCCGACTTTGAAAAGTACAAGGGTAACTCTTGCCCTCAGAGTCATCTGGTGATGTACGCTCGGCGCATGTCAGCTCAGACTGAGAATTAGGACCTGCTGATTCACTACTTTCAGGATAGTTTAACCGGTGCTGCATTAAAATGGTACATGGGTTTAAACCGTACTACGATCAGTACATTCATAGATCTTTTTACTGCCTTCGTCCAACAGTACAAATACAATTTGGACATGGCACCCGACAGAGATCAACTCAGATCGATGTCGCAAAAGGACAAGGAAACCTTTAAGGAGTATGCTTAAAGGTGACGTGAAATTGCCACTCAAATTTGTCCACCTCTTGAGGAAAAAGAGATGACAAAGATCTTCTTAAAAACCTTAAGCTCATTTTACTATAACCGAATGGTTGCCAGTGCGCCCAGTGATTTCACCGAGATGGTCGGCATGGGAGTACGTCTTGAGGAAGCCGTCCGAGAATGACGTTTGGTAAAAGACACTGGGTCGACGAGCGGTACTAAAAAATACGGTAGTGATCTCCCTAAGAAAAAAGAGCAAGATATTGAGAATATCTCTCTCGGAAGGCAAAGGCGACATTATCAGCTGGTAGCAGATGTAATTCCTGCTATCAGCCCTACGCCTAATCCTACGTATCAACCTCAGGTTGCGCAGAGCCAACCTGATCAGCCAAGGACACAACAACCTCTTCAGCAGGCTCGTCCTCCATATAACAGCAACCGTACAACACGACCATCAGGGTTTGATCCTATACCCATGTTGTACGCAGAATTATTTCCGTTACTACTGGCTAAGGGGCACATCCAGACTAAGTCTCCTCTTACAGTACCGGAAAATCCGCCTTTTTGGTTTAGGGTGGATCAGCCATGCCCTTATCATCAAGGAGGATCAGGGCATAACATTGAGAATTGTCTCAATTTTAAAACCAATGTGAAAAAGCTTGTTAGGAGTGGGGTCTTATCTTTTAAGGATACAAATCCCAATGTTCTCACGAACCCGCTGCCTCAACACGAGAAAGCTGCAGTCAACCTAATCGAGGGAGAGACTAACAATGTCTATCAAATTCACGATGTACTCTTATTGAGGACCAATCTGGTCAACATACATTGCAGACAGAGTGGATATGGCCATGTGCCACCTCATAATTATCACCAGTGTGATATCTGTTCTAAAGACAACCAGGGATGTTCTGTGGTGCAAGCAGCTCTACAGGAACAAATGGATCTCGGATGGATCCAAGAGCACCGAGTTCGTGGAGTTAACATGGTCTACACGAATTCCAACGTCATTCAGAACCACGATATCCGTGCAATGAATGTCAATTTGGTGGCAATGCACTCATGGCAAAGCCAGTATCATAATCTGCCACGGCACGATTATAGTTCCTGTCTGACTTGCTTGGTAAATAAACAGGGATGCTCTTTCATACAAGAGGCCCTCCAGCGTCAGATGGACCTTGGATGGATCTAGGACTACCATGATAGGAACCCTTATCAGATCAACATGGTTCAAATCTTCGATATTTGCGTGATGATTACCAACCTGGTAGAGTTACATGCTGAGCAGGTCTGACTCGGATTCTTAGTATCACAAGACTATCTAAGCTGTAAAGCAGGTTTCGAAAATGATCGAGGTTGTACCCTTGTCTAGGAGGCACTTCAGCACTTGTTGAATCACTGGTGGATGCCAATCTATATGGATGAAGGTACTCAGCAAATTAGTATTAGTAACAGGAATCCTACTCGACGTCAAAGTCAGGATGTTCGATCTGTAGAAGCTAACCTAGTGAGGTTACATTGTATTTAAAGTGGGCGTGGCTAGATGCCACCACACAATTATGACCGTTGTAGTGTCTGTTTGAAAAGTAACTAAGGGTGTTACCTTGTGAGAGCAGCTCTTCAGGGTCAGGTGGATCGTGGAGAGATTCGCCCATATTCGGGTTCTGGACCCATCAACTGGACACCAAACTACCTTGCCAATCAAGTCGAGGATGTTGTCACAATCTCTAGTCGTCACCAGACCAGGGATGTTTTTGCCATCATCCCTCTACTTGACGAATCTAAAGCTCCCAACCGGGAATGGATCGAGATTACTTATGATGGTCAGAAAAATCAGAAGGTTCCCATAGTCATCTATCTACCGGGACCACTACCGTATGAATCAACTAAGGCTATCCCTTACAAATACGGTGCAACGATAATTGAAAATGGAAAGAAAATTCCATTACCCTCCGTCTGAATATTGCAGACATCAGTCGTGTAATACGGAGCGGTCGAATCTTCAACCGAGGAGTTGGAGAACCTAACAAGGAAAAGGAACTTCAGACAGAAGCTCCAGATCCATCAGTCGGTCAATCCAGTAATCCCGACCTTTCAAAAAATAATGATGATATGCTGAAGCTCATCCAAAGGAGTGAATATAACATTGTTGATTAGCTGTTACAGACTCCTTTAAAGATCTCGGTATTATCACTGTTACTCAGTTCAAAAGCGTACAGGGAGGCTCTACAGAAAGTCTTGGAGCAATCCTTTGTGGAACAGGATGTAACAATCAGACAGTTCGATAGTATTGTCTCTAACATCACTTCCTATAATAATTTGGGATTTAGTGATGAGGAATTACCCGAAGAGGGTCGCCGTCATAATATGGCGCTCAACATTACAGTTAACTGCCAGGACGATGCTTTAGCCGACGTACTGGTAGACACAGGGTCAGCCCTGAATGTTATGTCGAAGTCCACTTTGATGCAATTATCATTCAAAGGCCCTCCGATGAGAATCAGCGAGGTTGTCGTCAAAGCGTTCGACGGATCCAGAAAAATAGTTATCGACGAAGTTGATCTTCCCATAAATATCGGTCCTCACACTTTCCAAGTCACTTTCTAGGTCATGGACTCCGGGCAACATACAGTTGTTTATTAGGAAGACCTTGGATACATCAGGCTGGAGCAGTCACTTCGACTCTCCACCAAAAGCTAAAGTTCGTCCAGAACGGCCAACTCATCACAGTCTGTGGAGAACAGGCCTTGCTCGTGAGTAACTTATCATCATCTGCTTGTGTAGAACCTGAGGAGGTTATTGGAACGCAGTTCCAAGCACTATCGGTGAGCAAGGATAATCAATCCCAAGGAGGAACCTCGATTTCCTCATACAAAGATGCATTAAAGCGGTCGAGAGTACCGATACAACCGGATGGGGACAGCTTGTCATTCCTATTGACAATAAAACAAAGAAGGGTCTTGGTTTTTCTGTAACCTGTACCCAGACAGCTGCCAGCGATGAAAGTCTTCATCCCCTTCAAAAATTCTTCCACAGTGGAGGTTTTCTCCACCCAGTCCCTCAAGCAGTCTATGCTATCAATGAGGAAGATCCCTCTGACACAGAGGAGGAGTGGAAGTCATATCTTAACAAGGATAGTTATATGTCTCAGGACGAAACGCAAGCTCCTTTTTGCTTTCCTACAGAGAGTCCGAGATTTATACCACGATCAGACGTCGAAATGATATATGGAGATTGTGATCCGGAAAGATGCCGTGCTCCGCCAAATTCATTAGAGGAGGACACTCTAATGAAAGACAATTTTGACTACACCTACTATGGCCCAATGGATGGTCTACCAATGTGGCAGCCTTACCCAGGAAACTTGGGGCAAGAGAGTCAACCGAACAATGAAAACCAGCTGACCGTCATTGAACAGAATACCTGTGTCCCCACCATGTCATGGGATCAACACTCAGGTCATCCTGAAACTACTCAACATGAAGATGAATTCGCAATGTTTGCAGAACTTGAATTCATCAACTATGCTTTTCCCGAGGTCAACGTCATCGAGAGGGATGACTCCTCCAATTCCAGAGAAGTGTGGGACACCTTGGGACAACTGAGTGGAAAATACGACTATATGGTCAAGTACACCGCTCCCGAAAACTCTCGTATCAGGCTCGAAGACATCCAGCCAACTGGATGGGGAGATACAACTGAGAGCTCAAATGCTATGCAAAATGCAACAGAGGAATTCTCCTACGACAACTCTGCCTGGGAGACAGATTCCAACGATCCTACTCCACCAGAAATCAGCGTCATTTCTGGAGACAAATCAAGGAAGGTACCAGACTTTGTGATTCACCGAGGAGTTCGCTGCCAATGGGTTGCCGTCGAGGTTCCGAAGGTCGTACATCAGTCAAAGTAATTGCCATCTTTAACCTTTCACCCTGCCCAGGTGAAACGGATGTTTTGATAGGGCCCGCTTTCTGTAAATTTTCCCTCTTCGCTTCGCCCAAAGCGACAGAGTTTTGTTTTATAGGGCTGTAGTTTCAAGAGTCGACTTGTTCATTAATAAAATAACGTTGTTCTGTAATTTCTGCATTAATTGTTGTTTTCTCTTATTGCTTTTTCAGAAAATGGTAATCCTAAAAAACAATAATAATAAAAACAAGCAGTAATATAAAATACACTGCACACACTTGCATTTTCTCTATCTCTTCTAAACACGAATCATCACGTCATGCAGATTGCTTGTTTTAAACCTAGTTGAAACATACGATCCGATGCCTTCTCCCGACTTTGAGTTCCCGATGTTTGGGGCTGAAGAAGAAGTTGACAACGAAATTCCAGAAGAGATCTCTCAACTACTCAGACAAGAGGAAAGGTCCATTGAACCTCACAAAGAGCCGTTGAAAATGGTAAACTTGGATTCGGAAAAAGAGAGAAAAGAAATCAGGATTGGCGCACTGCTCAGTCCACCTGCCAGAGAGGGTTTGATAAAGCTTCTCAGAAAATTTCCCGATGTATTCGCTTGGTCCTATCAGGATATGCCAGGGTTAGATACCAGCATCGTGGAACATCACTTACCGTTAAGATCGAAATGTCCGCCAGTTAAACAAAGGTTAAGACGGACTCACCCGGACATGGCCATCAAAATCAAAGAGGAGGTACAGAAACAGATCGACGCGGGCTTCCTCGCTACATCTGAATATCCTCAATGGTTAGCCAACATCGTACCCGTTCCCAAAAAGGACAGAAAAGTCAGAATGTGTGTCGATTACAGGGATCTGAACAAGGCAAGTTCAAAGGACAACTTTCCTTTACCACACATTGACATGCTGGTAGACAGCACAGCAAAGTTCAAAATTTTCTCCTTCATGGATGGATTCGCGGGCTATAACCTGATCAAAATGGTGCCGAAAGTCATGGAGAAAACTTCGTTCATTACCCCATGGGGTACCTTTTGTTACAAGGTGATGTCGTTCGGTTTGAAGAACACTGGGGCAACTTATCAAAGGGCCATGACTACTCTGTTTCATGACATAATACACAAAGAAATTGAGGTATATGTCGATGATATGATTGCAAAATAAAAAGCAGAGAGTGAGCACGTTGAACATCTGTCAAAATTGTTTAAACGTCTAAGAAAATTCAAGCTCCGCTTAAATCCTAACAAGTGCACCTTCGGTGTCCGTTCAGGGAAACAACTAGGGTTCATCGTCAGCCAGAAAGGAATTGAAGTTGATCCTGACAAGGTCAAGGCCATTCAAGAAATGCCTTCTCCAAAAACTGAAAAACAAGTCAGAGGATTCCTGGGACGTTTGAACTACATCTCCAAATTCATATTCCTTATGACCGCGACATGTGCGCCGATTTTCAAATTACTCAAAAAGAACCAGGATTGCGTTTGGTCAGAAGATTGCCAAACCGCCTTCGACAGTATTAAGGAATACCTGTTGAATCCTCCGATTCTATCACCTCCAGTGGAAGGAAGACCACTGATCATTTACCTCACAGTCCTAGAGGACTCGATGGGATGTGTACTTGGCCAACAAGACGAAACGAAATGGAAAGAGTCTGCCATTTACTATTTGAGCAAGAAATTTACTGACTGTGAAACTCGGTACACGATGCTCGAGAAAACTTGCTGTGCTTTGGCTTGGGCAGCCAAATGTCTTCGTCATTACATGATTCGTCATACTACTTGGTTGATCTCCGAAGTGGATCCAATCAAGTATGTCTTCGAAAAGCCTGCTCTCACGGGAAGAATTGCCCATTGGCAGATGTTGTTATCAGAATATGACATAGAGTACCACGCTCAGAAAGCCGTTAAAGGAAGTATTTTAGCCGATCATTTGGCTCATCAACCGATTGACAATCAAGAATCAATCAGGTTCGACTTCCCAGCCGAAGATGTCATGTATCTAAAGATGAAAGACTGCGATGAACCGCTACCCAGTGAAGGGCCAGACCAGGTTCCCAATGGGGACTTATCTTTGACGGAACAATTAATCATTATGGAAACGGAATTGGGGCAATCATTGTTACCCCTCAGGGTACCCACATTCCTTTCACTGCCAGACTTACGTTCAAATATACGAACAACGAGGCCGAATACGAAGCTTGTATCATGGGTCTCAAAGAAGCGATTGATTTAAGGATAAAAAACTTGGACGTATATGGCGACTCAGCCTTGGTTATCAATCAGATAAAAGGAGATTGGAACACATACCAATCAGAACTGATTCCTTACAAGGATTATGCAAGAAGGTTGTTACCCTTCTTTAACAGAGTTGAGTTTCATCATATCCCTCGTGATGAGAATCACATGGCTGATGCCTTAGCCACTCTCTCTTCCATGATTAGTGTAGGTCAATGGAATGACTACCTAAGATCGACATAACACGCCTTGAACGACCCGCTTACATCTTCACGATCGAAGCAGTCATAGACAACAAACCATGGTATCACGATATCAAATGCTTCCATCAGAAACAAGAGTACCCATCTGAGGCACTTAGAAAAGACGGGAAACCCCTCAGAAGATTGGCTGGAAACTTCTTCCTGAGCGGTGACACTCTCTATAAGAGGAATTTTGACTTGGTCTTGCTCCGATGCGTAGACAGACCAGAAGCAGACATGCTTATGAAAGAAATTCATGAAGTATCCTTTGGCACTCATGCCAACGGACACAAAATGGCGAGAAAAATTTTGAGAGCAGGGTATTACTGGTTGACCATGGAATCCGACTGCTACAAGTACATGAGGAGATGTCACAAGTGTCAGATATACTCCTACAAAATTCATGTACTGCCATCACATCTCAAAGTTCTCTCTTCCCCATGGCCTTTTTCCATATGGGGAATCGACATGATTGGCTTGATTGAACCTAAGGCTTCAAACAGACATCGGTTCATTCTGGTAGCCATTGACTATTTCACCAAGTGGGTCGAAGCAGCGTCGTACGCTAATGTAACCCGACAAGTGGTGGTCCGATTTATCAAAAACAATATCATCTACCGTTATGGTGTTCCGAGCCAGATCATTACTGATAATGGATCTAACTGGAACAACAAGATGATGAAAGAGTTGTGCGCAGAGTTCAAGATCGAACACCATAACTCATCTCCCTACCGACCCAAGATGAACGGAGCGGTGGAAGCGGCTAACTAGAACATCAAGAGGATCGTTCAAAAGATGGTTGTAACCTACAAAGATTGGCACGAGATGCTACCCTTTGCTCTTCACGGTTATCAAACATCTGTCCTCACTTCAACAGGGGCAACCCCTTTCTCTCTAGTATATGGCATAGAAGCAGTGCTCCCCATAGAAGTAGAAATCCCATCAATTCGGGTATTGATGGAAGCTAAGCTTTCAGAAGCTGAATGGTGTCAAAGTCAACACGACGAATTAAACCTGATCGAAGAGAAGTGAATCACGACACTATGCCACGGTCAGCTGTATCAACAGAGAATGAAGAGGGCGTTCGACAAAAAGATCCGACCTCGTGTCTTCAGAAAAGGAGACCTCATGCTTAAGAAGATACAATCGTTTCTCACTGACTCTCGGGGCAAATGGACCCCAAATTATGATGGTCCCTATGTGGTCACGAAAGCTTTCTCAGGCGGCACCTTGAGACTTACCACCATGGACGGAGAGGAATTTGCCTACCCCACGAATGTTGATGTAGTCAAGAAATACTTCGCCTAAACTAAAAAAAAACGTCTAGGTGGATTGAAAACCTGAAAGGGTGGTCCAGGCAAAAGTTAGAGACATAAAGAAAAAAATCATCCCGATGGATTGGAAACATCAAAGTACAATCCAGGCAAAAATTAGGGATAATGGCAAGTAACTATGTTCAACAGAGGCAAGTCCCTCAGCAGCAGTTACATCATCCATCAAAGGAAAACTCCAGTCAAGGTCATCTTCGACAGAAGCTCAGGATGTCCCGAATTCAAAGTTGGTAGAAGGATAGTGGTCGTTATGTTTCAACGAAGCCCTTTTCCCTGTAAATTACCATTTTCAAATTTTGTATATACTCTTTGGAATCACGCGCTTGCCTGATCTCCATCTTATCAATAAAATTTGAGCCTTTGTGCTTTTGTTTGTAATTCTTATTTGTTTTAGCTTTACAGAACGACGTTGTTAACATGATTAACGATTCTTGAAATAAAACAAAAATGAATTTACTTGTTAAAACTTTTTCTGCTTTTAAAATAAAGATGGCAATTTCTTTTGACTGTTGAACATCAGAAGAGCATCAACCGCTTCTCCAGAAGTAAGCAAACTTCAAAGTGCAAAATCAAAGTACTCCTTCTACGCCAGTGCGCCTAAATGAAGGATCAACAGTGTCGGATGCGACTATTCCATCTGACCTCTTCGGCCGAGTTCTTATCTCCTAAGCCCGACCAACGGTAGCTCCCAACGGGGACTATCTCTCCTAAGTAAGGTGGAATTTCTATCTTGAACCAGCGGTACTTTTTTGCCCCGCGATGGCTGAGTATCTAGTCATGTTCACCTGTCAGTTTGTATATCGCGTCAGTTTTGTCAGCATAAACATACATACATCATGCATTATTGATTTGCATTCACATTTCATATTTCATCATTATCGCTCTAGTTGGTCTTGTCCCTTAGTGATAACAGTCTTCTCAATCGAGTTGTCAGTTCTTGCCTCGTCAGGAAATGCTGTGTTTAAACAATCTTTTCTCCAGTATATCTTTGAATTGGAGTCGGCACTCGACCACTTTGATAACTTGAACCTCAGAAAATCCAGAGAAAACTTTCAACAAATGTCACTCTTCGCCATTGAAGATGATATCCTTGCTTTCCCGGATTAAGGAAAATCCACAGAGAGAGCCTCGTAATCAGAGATTCGGCAGCATGCCAGTTTCGCTCCGAAAAGATTGCTGATGAAAAGGTCATCGGCACCTCAAAATTGGACCCTATCAAATGGCATTTCTCCGGGAAGATCCCGAGAAAAGTATGATGTAAGATCCCAAATGACAGCAGTCTCTCAAGAGACCTGCTTTCCCCCCAGTAGAAACAAATGGCGTCTCCAACGGAGAAGTTTGTGCACCTCTACAACTCAGACGAATGGGTTCCCCAGCAAGTCTGACATCAAATTGTTTCCGTCAAATGGCATTTCCCCAGGAAAATTCGGCGAGAAGTTTGAGGAAAACCGCTACGAATAGCGACCCTTGTCAATAAAGTTTATTGACAAAAGAAACTTAGACCAGTTCCTTGGTAGGAAACCAGGATCGAGGGGAAGTTTAAATCAGAAACTTAGACCAGTTCCTTGGTAGGAAACCAGGATCGAGGGGAAGTTTAAATCAGAAACTTAGACCAGTTCCTTGGTAGGAAACCAGGATCGAGGGGAAGTTTATTTCCGAAACTAAGACCTGTTCCTTGGTAAGAAACCAGGATCGAGGGGAAGTTTACCTTTTCTGAGCATCATTGCTTAGCAAAAGAGGATGAATGCGCAAGATGCCATTCATAGCCATCAAAATTTTGGGTATTCCGATATTTAATCCTCTTGCACCCCGAATGCCCGAATACTTTCGTCATTCACACCTTCGTGTCCAAGAAGATTAAATGGGGGCATCTGTCATACCCCAAATTTTGACCACTAAGATTTCCCATCATTGTGTCAATCATCATTATAATATGGGTGAACCATCATGCCTCATCAAATGCCTCAAGGGTTGTTGAGCATTCACTATAATCAAAATTAGGGTTTTAAGCCCTCTCAGAGCCTTAGACAAGGGAGCAATCAAGGAATGACATGATCTTCAACTTGTTTAACCCCTCAAACATCCACAAAGGATCAAAAAGGACTCCCACTTTAAGCATTAAGCACAAGGATGCTCCCTTCTAGGTGGATAGAGCCTCAAGATCGCCAGTGTCACCAAATTAGGGTTTTGGTCGACCAGGGCCTCCAGATGAAATTTTTCCTCTGGGCACAAGCCAAGGATCCAAAACATGACCTAATATACTCCATGGAACCTCATGGACCCAATCATCAAGTCAATTTTGCCTCTGGGGATGCATTCACTAAAAATCAGGAATTAGGGTTTCTTGACCTAATTCACCCCTAAGTTAACTTTTAGGGCAAATCATGAACCAAGACCTCAAGACATGGTTTGAGGGTTTTTAATATACCATATTGATCCATTTGGAGCAATGGATTAATCCAAGAAGCTTGAGCAACAAGTCTCAATTTCATCTGCACCACAATTAGGGTTTTAAGGAAAAAGTCAACTGTAACTTTGACTTTTGACCAGGACATGCTCCCAAACCCTAGGACATGCCTCAATATACCCTATGACACCCATGGAACATGTCCATCAAGTTTGATTTAGGTCAAGGACATGATTTCCTGAAGAATTGCACAGTTTAGAATTCATCTGATAAAAAGTCAACTGTGCACAAAAGTCAACTTTGACTTTTTGCGATTTTTCACCAAAATGGATTTTTAACCCTAAAATGATGTTAATGTATGATTTGAATCATCATTCATCAAGAAAAATCAAAGAAAGTGGGATAACTTGTAAAAGGGGTAACCATAAAACTTAGAAAAATTTCTAAGTTATGAAAAAGTACCACTAATGTGCCAACTTTGGAGGACCATAACTCCTAAACCACAAAGTCATTTTTTTCCATCCAAAGCTTGATTTGTAGATCTCATTGCCCTCTACCTAAGCTTCATACTGACCTATGTCCAAATTCCTCATGGATTTTGAGTTATGGAGTGATCAAAATCAAGAAAAGTCACTTTGTTTCAACACTTAGTGAAAATTTCACTAAGTCAGATTTTACCTCACTTTTTGCCAAATGTAGGGGGATTTTTCACTTGGATTCAAAAGAGATCAAAACCAAACATGTTCAAATAGTTGTTGTATCATGTAAGGGCTTTCCAAAATGGCCAAGAACATCACGAAATTCAATTTGAGCCATGAGATATGACATTGGCAAGTTGCCTTGCTGAAATCTGCCAAGGCAAGGCAGATTTTACATTTTTGGTCGATTTGACAAAATCAGTCAAATCCAAATGCTCCTATCCACTTGGATACCTCAGGGGATTGAATCTAAAGGGGACAATCACTGAGCCAAACCTCCAAAGTCTTTGGAACAAGAAATAACATGTTGAACCTGGAATGGCCAAAATAGGGACAAGACTTCAATTTTGGAATGAGGCATTCAATGGAAGCATCAAGGTGGCATGGACTGAGCCATTCTTAACTGAATTCAGTCAAGACTTATCCAAGACCAAGGGAACCACAGCCCTGTGCCCTAACCTCTAGTCAAAGGCTAGAGGATACTTGGATTTCCATTGGACAACATTGGCCAAACCTCAGTTGTGATCAGTTTGAGTACACCAAAGCCATCAAACAGATGCTTTCCTCAAAATCTCTTTCTCTTGGTAAAAATGCCTTCTTTAGCAAGGCAACTTGGAGTTTTTAAGCTAGAGAGCAATTACACTCAAACCAATCACACACACACCTCACATACATCATATATGAGTTGATCAAACACTTAAACAACACCTGGAACACTGATTTCTCAGAATCACCAGTCAATTGCTTAAGGTTTTAACCAAGGTTCAGTTGAGATGCCATGAAGTGATCCAACCAATTTCCAGCAAGTCCAAGCATTCAAACACACTCCATAGGGTGTAGGGAAGCTGTTCAGATCATCACAACTTATCTGTAACACCTCCAACTCAAAAATCACATTGCACTTGTTGTCACGACCTAGAGGTCAATACTTAATTTTTGAAGCATTAATCCAAGATCACAATTTGTTTTCCAAGTGTTAAACAATTTTGATCATTTTAATTGAATTTTTATTCAATTAAAATACATTTTTGAAAACAAATTAGGCTTTTTGGATTAATTCAACCCTCATAAATCATATTCAAAACTTATTGGGCCTCTCCTTGAGCTATAAGACTCATTCAAAACTTTTGGGCCTCTAATAGAGTGTAAGACCCAATCCTTTTTTGACCAAATCATTTTTGGGCCTCAGTGTATTGTATAAGTCCCGATACCGTAAAAAACAAACGGCGCGATCGTCGCCTTTTGGAAAATCAATTGGGCCTCTCCTTGAGCTATAAGACCCATTCAAAACTTTTGGGCCTCTAATAGAGTGTAAGACCCAATCCTTTTTTGACCAAAACATTTTGGGCCTCAGTGTATTGTATAAGTCCCGATACCGTCAAAAACAAACGTCGCGATCGTCGCCTTTTGAAAAATCAATTGGGCCTCTCCTTGAGCTATAAGACCCATTCAAAACTTTTGGGCCTCTAATAGAGTGTAAGACCCAATCCTTTTTTGACCAAATCATTTTTGGGCCTCAGTGTATTGTATAAGTCCCGATACCGTAAAAAACAAACGGCGCGATCGTCGCCTTTTGAAAAATCAATTGGGCCTCTCCTTGAGCTATAAGACCCATTCAAAACTTTTGGGCCTCTATTAGAGTGTAAGACCCAACCCCCTTTTAACCAACACATTTTGGGCCTCACTTATTGTATAAGTCCCTCTGCGTTAAAAGAAAACCTCGGCGCGATCGCCATTTTTAACGGAAAAATCAATTGGGCCTACCATCATGTTATAAGGGCCACTCTTTTTCTTTAAACTTTTTGGGCCTCTTGAGAGAGTGTAAGACCCATCCCTTTTTACAGAAAACCTTTTTGGGCCTCAGTCACTTGTATAAGTCCCTCTGTACAAATTCAACAGTGTAATCACTGGTAAAACCCTGGGCCTCTCCTTGAGCTATAAGCCCCAAATCTTTCTTTTTCAAAGCACTTTCTCCTTTGATTTTGAATATACTGTTGTTTTCAATCTTTCTTTGTTGAACAACTAACCAAACAGCATGGAAGCTCTACAACCGAGTAAGTTGTTATTGCTTTCATTTACCGCTTTCATATACATATAACTGTATTGTGGGGCTGTTTCGCTGTAAGTCTTCTTTCATAAACTCATAGCAACTGTGTAATAATAGTGTAAATATTTAGAGTTTCCCCGGCAACTACGTCTAGAACTAGGTGACACCGTTTCGTTTATTCGTAGAAATAGACAACTAGATCCCCAATAGGATCACCAGATACAGTCTTCTCTTCGGTTGTCCTCATTAGGAATCGTCGAGAAACTCTACTCCCAGAGATGAATGTATTCTCCGTGAATGGCATCTTTGAGTTTCTTCCAAATTCTCGGACTTTCCTGACTTTGATCTATTCTCAGTGAATAGCATTGCCTTGAATTTCTCGGGGTTTGGGGATCCACGGGCTTCTTAAAAGCATGGGCCTCCTCTTGGGCATCGTACAAGGACCCACAGGCTTCCTAAAATCAACCCCGCCTCCTCTTGGGCTTAGTACAAGGACCCTACGACTTCTTAAAAGTATTTACAGCCTCCTCTTAGGCTTCGTATCGTGATCTCTTCCACCGGGAATGATAGCCTCCTCTTGGGCTTATTACAAGGACCCGTCGGCTTCTTAAAAAGTCTCTAGCCTCCTCTTGGGCTTCGTACAAATTGTCCCGATGACCTCCTAGAGGGATAGGAACAGAACTTAGTAATCTTCATAGAATAGTCCTTTCAGAGAGTCTACTACTGTTTCTCGAAGCATAGTACAAAAGATAAAACTCTAGACACGGACAGTCTAATATCCTTGAGTCTCAAAGACATTCTCAAGTGACCCCTTCGTTAAATAGGAAGGAAACCCGTAGACTCGGACAGTCTCAATACCCTTTGGATTTCCCGTTTCCTCAAAGAACCGGAGATAACCCTGATCCTCGCATCAAAAATCCCTGAGTACAGTGTTGCTCATATAAGAACTGATTTTCTCTTTAAAATCAGTATACTGGACCTGTCACTTAACTGAAACAGTTACCTTAGCCTCCTCATGGGCTTTGTACAATGATTCTTCCCAGCGAAGCAAATGTTTAGCCTCTCTCTCGGGCTTCGTACGAGATACAGAAGACTCCCTCGTTGAGTCAAACAGCGTTTAGCCTCTCTCTCGGGCTTTGTATGAGACACATAAGAGACTCCCTCATTGAGTCAATCACCCCTTTCGCCTCCATCTCGGGCTTTATATGAGATACAAAAAGGTTCTTATTGAGACAAACCAATTTTTGCCTCCATATCGGGATTTATACGAGATACAAAAAGGTTCTTATTGAGCCAAACAAACTTTAGCCTCCATCTTGGGCTTTATACGAGATACCAAAAGATTCCCTCGTTGAGTCAAAACGTTTTAGCTTCTCTCTCGGGCTTTGTACGAGACACATTCTAGCCTCCTCTTAGGCTTTGTATAAGAAAACCACTGGTTGATTCAATCAACCTTTTAGCATCAAAGTTGTGCCTCGTTCACAGTACACAAACATCAACAACTCCTTCCCCTTTCATCTAATCGCTGTAAGCGGCAAGCCTCTGGATCATCTACATCCATGCCACTGTCCCTCTTTTAGCATGAGAAATTCCTAAGGAAAGATGACATTGCTCTATACTGAGTTAAAGTCTTCTCCTTCAGGTCAAAAACCCCTATAAAGGAAATTATGGCATTGCCGGATTCACACATCCCGGTTAAAGTAATTCTCCTTTATAAACAGTTGTGACAGACAACCCCCTCTTTAGAGATGACAAATTCTCTCTAAAGTCAAACCCTTTCAGCTTCACATCTTGGGCTTTGAACAAGATACAAATAGACACTTTTAGCTTCACGTCTTAGGCTTTGAACAAGACACCAAAACACCATTTCCTCCCTTAGAATAGGAGGAACTACGAACACTCTAATTTCCCTGTTTCGGTAAACGGGAATACGTAGGCATAAGATCGAAAGAAAAAATCTTAGAGAGCGCAATCAACAAAAAACCAAAATCCCATACTCTCACAATCTATCAAAAAGCATCAGTTCTAACATCCTAATCCTTGTTCCCCGCCAGAAACATTATGTCAAAATAAAAAGAAAGAAACCAGTATTGGCGAAAATACAAATAACCAGTACAAAGGCCCCCCACATTGATAGCATCCGTAAACTAACAGACCGATGTTTAAACTCAGTATGCAAGCAGGGTTAATTGGAGACATCTATTTCCCTTCCTTATTCAGCGCACAATAGGATAAAAAATGAATCGGCCTGTAGTAAGCTCAAACCGTAGAGAGCGACCAGCGCTTAAGAACCGCGTCCAAAATTGCTCGCTACACCTCTCCTTAAGCTATAAGACCCATTCCTTAAACTCTTGGGCCTCTAATAGAGTGTAAGACCCAACCCCTTTGAAAACCAAAACCTTTTTGTGCCACAATGCATTGTATAAGACCCACTGCATTCAAAAAATCTCGGCGCGATCGCCATTTCAAAACGAAGATCATCTGGGCCTACCCTCATGTTATAAGCCCCATTCCTTTTCTTTAAACATCTTTGGGCCTCTTAAGAGAGTGTAAGACCCAACCCCTTTGTACAGAAAACCTTTTTGGGCCTTAGTCACTTGTATAAGTCCCTGTACAAATTCAAAACAACAGTGCAATCACTGATAAAACACTTGGGCCTCTCCTTGAGCTGTAAGCCCCAACAATCTTTTCAAAGCACTTTTTCCTTTGATTTTGAATATAATATTGTTATCAAAGCTTTCTTTGTTTAACAACTAACAAAACAGCATGGAAGTTCTACAACCGAGTAAGTGTTTACCCGCTTTCTTTATTCGTTTTCATATATATATATATATATATATATATATATATATATATATATATATATATATATATATATATATAACTTTATTGTGGGGCTGCTCACTGTAAGTCTTCTTTCACAAACTTCTATATACTTGTCAAATATCAACCGTGTAATACTAGTATAGTTATTTAAATTTTTCCCCAACAACTACGTTTAGTACTAGGTAAAGCCCGTTGGTCACTCTTAAATACAGTCAAAACTAGGCCCCCCATAGGATTACCAGATACAGCCTTCCCTCCTCTTGGGGTTAAACAATATGGACATGTGAAAGGCAGCATTCTCGGTGAACCCTTTCTCAGACTGCCACTCTTAGAAATCGTCAAAGAAACTCTATTCCCCATAGTTGATCTATTCTCCATGAATGGCATCTCTTGAGTTTCTTCCAAATTCTCAGACTTTCCTGGCTTGATCTATTCTCGGTGAATGGCATGTCGTGTACTTCTCGGGGTTTGGGGACCCACAAGCTTCCTAAAAGCATCCCCGCCTCCTCTTGGGCGTTGTACAAGGACCCTTAGGCTTCTTAAAAGCTCTCATGCCTTCTCTTGGGCTTAGTATAAGGACCCAGAGACCTCTATAGGTATAGGAACAGAACCTAGTCATCAATTTGCTAGAGCTGTCTTTCTGAGTCAAGTGTCAGACTTGCTAATGGGTTGACCTTCATACCTTAACATACCAGCCTTCTCTTGCGCATCATACAAATATTATTCACTACCTGAGAATCAATTTCTCGAAACACCAGTAGACTTGGACAGTCTCAATACCCTTTGGATTTCATATTTCCTTAAAGAACAGGAAATAACCCTGATCCTCTGATCAGTACGAAAGCACAACCTTACCTTTAATCATTCCCTTTATAAGAACTGATTTTCTCTTTTATCCAACATACTAGACCTGTCACTGAACTGAAATAATCACCAACAGAGTTAGCCTCCTCTTAGGCTTTGTATAATGATTCTCCCAACACTCTCTTGTTGAGTATAAAAGACCCTCTTGTTGGGTCACAAACCTTTTCAGTCGCCATCTCGGGCTTTGTACGAGATACAAAAACACTCTCTTGTTGAGTATAAAAGACTCTCTTGTTGAGTCACACCTTTTCAGCCTCCATCTCGGGCTTCGTACGAGATACAAAAACACTTTCTTGTTGAGTATAAAAGACTCTCTTGTTGAATCACACCTTTTTAGCCTCCATCTCGGGCTTCGTACGAGATACGAAATCACTCTCTTGTTGAGTATAAAAGACTCTCTTGTTGAGTCAATCTTCCTTTTAGCCTCCGTCTCGGGATTCGTACAAGACACATATAAAAACACTCTCTTGTTGAGTCAATTACCTGTTAGTACTCTCTTGTTGAGTCAAACCTTTTAGCCTCTATCTTGGGCTTCATACGAGACAGATAAAAAGCACCCTCTTGTTGGATCAATAGCCTCCTCTTAGGATTTTTATAAAGAAAACCTCGGTTGAGTCAATCAACCTTTTAGCATCAATCTGTGCCTTGCTCACAGTATACAAACATCAACAATTCCTTTTCCCCTTCATCTAATTGCTGTAAGCGGTAAGCCTCTGGATTATTTACATCCACGCCACTGTCCCTCTATTAGCATGAGGAATTCCTAAGGAAAAATAACATTGCTCTACACTGAGTTAAAGTCTTCTTCTTCAGGTTAAAAATCCCCTATAAAGGAAATTATGGCATTGCTGGATTCACATATCCCAGTTAAAGTAATTCTCATTTATAATCAGTCAACCAATAGTTGTGATAAACATTCCCTTTAGAGATGACAAATTATCTCTCAGTCAAACCTTTAGCTTCACATCTTGGGCTTCGAACAAGATACAAATAGACCCTTCAGCTTCATATCTTGGGCTTTGAACAAGATATAAATCACCTTTAGCTTCATGTCTTGGGCTTCGAACAAGACACCAAAACACCTTTTTCCTCCCATAGAATAGGAGGAACTACGATCGCTCTGATTTCCCTGTTTCATCAAACGGGAATACGTAGGCATAAGATTGAAAAAATCTTAGCGAGCACACTAATCAAAAAACCCAAAATTCAGTATCTCCACCAAATCAACCCAAAAGCATCAAATCTAAACACAATATCAAAAAGCTCACCAATAGTCTAAACACCGTGTTCTCAAGCGAAATAACCGAAGATTGGGTCCCACCTCCACATAGCATCTGTAACCTAACAGACCGTTGTTCAAACTCAGTATGCAAGCAGGGTTAATTAGAGACATCTATTTCCCTTCCTTAATCATCTCAATAGGATAAAAAATGAATCGAACTGTAGTACCCAAGCGATAGTGATTCGAAACCACAAAAACCGCGGTACACACATGTCGCGATCATGAGGAATATAAATCTGGAAATGAAGTTCAAACGTCCCAGGAATCCCCTGACTTATTTTTCAGTCTTTGGAGAAGGCATTTCTTGAATGGCCTTGACCTTGTCAGGATCAACCTCAATTTCTTTTGGGCTGATGATGAACCCTAAAAGTTTCCCTAAACGGACACCGAATATGCACTTATTGGGATTCAAGCGGAGTTTGTACTTTCTCAGACGCTCGAATAGTTTTGACAGGTGGGTCACATGCTCCTCTTCCGTCTTAGATTTGGTAATCATATCATCGACATATACCTCGATTTCTTGTGTATCATGTCATGAAAGAGAGTAGTCATGGCCCTTTGATAGGTTGCCCCGACATTCTTCAAACCAAACGACATTACCTTGTAACAAAAAGTATCCCATGGGGTGATGAACGAAGTTTTCTCCATATCTTTCGGGGCCATTTTTATCAGATTATAGCCCGAGAATCCATCCATGAAAGAGAATACTTTGAATTTCGTTGTACTGTCTACCAGCATGTCAATGTGTGTGTAGCGAGCGATTTTTGTCGGTGACGCGACCACCTTATCGCTGGAGTTGGGTTTTCCTCCTCGAGGAGAAAGGGGTGCTACTTTCTGATTTCTTTTTTATCCCATGAAGCTGAAAGGGAAAAGGAAGGTATCTAAAACTAACTTTGCATGCGAATGTTTAACTGAACAAACGCTTAATGAGATTGGGGGAGTCCGGGGTCAGGTTATACAATGGGTAATTGTCAATTACCCATCGTATATGTGGTTATCCATAGGATATTAGCATTAGGTTTCGCTTTGTAATTGATAGTGTTTATCTGTTAATGGGTAGGGAAAGTTTCTTGGGGAAATATGAGAGAATGAGTGAGTTTTTGATGTTTTTGGTAAGGTACTGGACCTAAGTTTTGATTGATGTAAGTAGGTATTGGACCTAGAGTTTTTAATTAGTATGCTCACTAAGATTTTGCAATCTTATGCCTACGTATTCCCGTTTAAACGAAATAGGGAAATCGAAACAATTGTAGTTCCTCCTATTCTATGGGAGGAAAAAGATGTTTTGGTGTCTCGTTCAAAGCCCAAGACAGAGGCTAAACGGGGTATTTGTATCTTGTTCAAAGCCCAAGATATGAAGCTAAATGGTCTTGACTGAGAGAAAATTTGTCATCTCTAAAAAGGAATTGCTGATGTTTATGTGTTTTGATCAAAGCACAAGTTTGATGCTAAAAGGTTGATTGACCCAGCTAGGGATTTCCTTATACAAAGCCTAAAAGGAGGCTAGATAAGACCGACTCAACAAGAGAGTGCATATATCTTGTACCAGGCCCAAGATTGAGGCAAAAAAGAGACTGAATCTTTGGGGATATCCTTATATGAAGCCTATGAGGAGGCTAACAGTTTGAATTTTCTGAGGAAAAAGTTATTTTTGTCTTGTACAAAGCCCAAGATTGAGGCTAAAAAGGATTTTTGACTCCATTGGGGTGGTTTATATGTGTCTTGTACAAAGCCCAAGATGGAGGCTGAAATGAGTTGACTCAACAAGAGAGTGTTTTTATATGTTTTGTACAAAGCCCAAGACAGAGGCTAAAGGAGTTGACTCAACAAGAGAGTCTTGCAAAGGTGATTGACCCAACAAGAGATTCCTTTATACTCAACAAGAGAGTGATTTGTTGTCTCGTACGAAGCCCGAGATGGGGGCTAAAAGGAGATTGACCCAACAAGAGAGTCTTAAAAAGGGATGGACTCCACAATAGATTTTGAAAAAATGATTGACTAACCAAGAGAGTTTGAGAAGTGATTGACTCAACAAGAGAGTCCAAAAAGTGATTGACTCAACAAGAGAGTCTGAAAAGGTTAGCTCCATTGGGGAGAATCATTGTACAAAGCCCAAGAGGGGGCTAACTTTCCTGAGGAAAGGATCATTATACGAAGCCTAAGAGGAGGCTATCTTCTGCTGGGAATTATTGGGATCCCGAGGCAGGTCTAAGTGGGGAATCCACTCTTGCAAGAGAATGCAGAAGAATTAGTGGATCAGACACCTTGAGGTTATGATTTGGGATAGTGTTATATGATGATAAACTGACCCTGGCTGGGGAATTTTAGGAGAGAGACAGGATTTTTGAACCCACAAGTTTTAACTCTGCTGGAGATTAATCCAGAGTGATCGGTGTTTTTTCCTATGTTTGAAAGGAACTTGAGAATGTCTTTGCGACTCAAAGGGGTTAGACTGTCCAAGTCTACTGGTGTTGAAGAGTTTTATCTTTTGTAGGATGCCCAAAAGAGGGCAAGGGCCTTAAGGGATGAGAATCATCCCTAAAGTGGCTTGAGGTTTGACACTGGAAAGACTGCTCTAGCAAAGGATGACTAAGTTCTGTCTTATACCTTTAAGAGGTCGTTAGGGTCCTTGTATTAAGCCCAAGAGAAGGCATGAGAACATTTAAGAAGCCGAAGGGTCCTTGTACAAAGCCTAAGAGGAGGGAGGCGGGGATGCTTTTAGGAAGCCTGTGGGTCCCCAAACCAAGAGAAGTTCAAGAAATGCAATTCACAAAGAAGAGATCATTCCAGGAAAGTTCGGGTATTTGGAAGAAACTCAAGAGATGTTATTCACGGAGAATAGATCACCTCTAGGGAGTAGAATTTCATTGACAATTTCTAAGGGTGACAGACTGAGAAAGGGTTCACCGAGAATACCGCCTTTCTCTTTGTTCCATATTGATTAACCCCAAGAGAAGGGAAGAGTGTATCTGGAAATCCTATGGGGATCTAGTTTTGTTTGTATTTAAGAGTGACCAACGTCGCTTTACCTAGTTCTAGACGTAGTTGCCAGGGAAAACTCTAAATAACTATACGAGTATATATACAGTTGATATATGACAAGTATTTAAAGGAGTATGAAAGAAGACTAACCATGCACAATTTCCCACAATACAGTTATATATATTTGACATGTATTTAAAAGAATGAAAGAAGACTAACCATGCGCAGCTTCCCACGATACAGTTATGTATATGAAAGTATATAAAAGAAAGCAGATAAACACTTACCCGTTGTAGAACTTCCATGCTGTTTTGTTAGTTGCTTAACAAAGAAATTAAAGAAAATTTTGATAGCAACTATACATTTGGATTCAAAATCAAAGGAGAAAGTATTTTGAACAGAGATCGGGGCTTACAGCTCAGGGAGAGACCCAAATTTTAACAGTGATGGCACTGTTGTTTTGTATCGGGCTTATACAACGACTGAGGCCCAAAAAGGTTTTCTGTACAAAGGTATAGGTCTTAAAACTCAAGGAGAAGCCCAAAAGAGTTTGAAAATGAATAGAGATGGGTCTTATGGCTCAAAGAGAAGCCCAATTGATTTTGTTAAAAAGGCGACGACCTCGCCGAACGTTTGAAAATATATAGAGGGACTTATACAATGTGTGAGGCCCAAAAGGTATTATTTACAAAAAGGGTTGGGTCTTACACTGTATTAGAGGCCCAAAGAGTTTTTAAGAAAAGGAATGGGACTTATAGGTCGAGGAGAGGCCCAAATGATTATTTGTTTGAAAAATGGCGATCGCGCTGAGGTTTAAAAACACAGTGGGTCTTATTCGATGACCGAGGCCCAAATTATTTTGGTTTTCAAAAGGGGTTGGGTCTTACACTCTATTAGAGGCCCATGAGTGTTTGAAAAACTTTTGTGAGGGTGAAAATCAAAGAAACCCTAATTTCATCATTTTTAAAAGTAAATTCATAAAGAAAATGAATAAATAATGATAAAATACCAAATAAGCTTGAATAAACAACTTATGATTTTTGGTTGAGACTTGAAAAATGGTGTTTTAATCACAAGATGAATTAAAACTCATTTGATTTTGATTTTCAAGATAAAAATCCACTTTGAAAAGTGTTTAAAACAATTAAAAATGAATTTATTTACAAAAATATCAACTATATTAAATAATTAATATAAATCTAATTTTTTTGTAGAATAAAATATTTTAACATTTTTGTATTTTTTGCAACAAGAACCAATCAAAAATCATTAAAATTGAGAGAGTTATTAATTTTCCAAATTATTTAAAATAATATAACAAATATTAAAAAAATGGAAAAAGTGGTAAAAAAGAGGTCTGGGGCGAGGGGGATTCGAACCCCAGACCTTCCACTCGCTCAATACACACAATCCAATTTATCAACCACTAGGGCGCAATGCCAATTCATAATATACATGGCAAGGAAAAGATATAAGGCAAGTTTGGTTGGATTTCTAAAGCATGGCGCCATGGACATCTTCAACCTCAAGCTCAGATGCGTGAAGCTCTCTATCTCACTCATTTCTCAATCATTTGACACGATTCAAACACCAAATTCATGCATTTTTTAACAAGGAACATGATGGCAATACTTGATTTCATTTATTTTTAGTGTGTAGCAAGTTACATGAACATGAATGTATGAACCCTTGCTGCAAGAAGAATTGGAACTCTACACAAAGTGTGTTCCAGAAGTAATTTGATGACCCCTACAGCTTCAATGGAAGGTATGGAGTGGATTGCAAGCCTTGGAACTTTTTGAAACTCCTTAGATCATATCATGGTATCCCAACTGTATAATGGCTAGGTTGAAGATTGAGATTTTGATTCAGGTGTTTCAGAAGTGGTTTAGGTGTTTGGACAGCTTTTATACATCATATGTGATGTGTTAGAAGTGATGGTTTGAGTTGCTTGTGTGAGGGCTAAGGTCCTTCATCAATTTTGGTTTTAATGATGTCAACAAATAGGCTAAGTATTAGATTGTAATTTGAGCGGTATCACTTCATTTATCGGGAAAATTGCATCTAATCATCATTGTTCATGCGTCTAAACATATAGGACTTAGGTCTTACCCATAAATACATGTGCATGATCACTATATTGGTGTCTAGTATGTGTGTTCGAGTCTTGGTCAAGTAATATGTGCAGAAAAATACATTTCTTAAAAAAAATGCAAGTGATGCGCCGACCCAACCTAAGCATGAGTCGACTCATGCTTGTTGGAACAAAGTTTGTGGAAAGGTCGGGAAAGCGCACGCTAACTGTAACGCCCCGATTTTGTCTTATTTATTTAATCGAGTCGATTTAAATATTTTTGTTTTATATTATTTTATTCTTGACTTTTATTTGACAATATATGATTTTCATCGTTGTTTATGTTTTATCGCATTTTGAGAGCGTTTGCGGGATATTTGAGCTGGGGGGTAAAATAGTCTTTTAGGAGTTTAGATATTTTATATAAATAGAGATTAGAGGGAAATAGAGAGAAAGGAAAGAAAAAGGAAAGAAGGAGAAGGGAAGGAAAGGAAGAGGAGAGAAAAGAGGAGAAGAGGAAAATTGACATAACTCCGTTTCGAGCACGATTAATCGGGTAAAGGTGAGAAGTTTCAATTATATCTTGCTTGTGTATGTATATGTGTTGTTTGTTGTAAATATTTTGGTTGTTTTGCAACTTTTCGTATAGATTGGAATTAGGAGCGATTGATAGAAATCGAGGTTTTCACGGATGAAATTCGATATAAACTGAGTAAAATACTTGTTATTAGGTTTGGATCATGTTTTGGTTGTTATAGCATGAATTGGAAGTGTTTGGGGTGGGAGAATGATGAATTTGGACCCATTATGACCTATAATAGCGTTGCTGTGAATCCTAGAATTGGCAGGTTTGCATTACGAACGGCAGCGAAGTGGAAAGCGAATGTTCGTGTGAGGTTCGCACTGCGAACGTTGTGTTGTTTTTCTTTCTGCCACAGTTCGCTGGGGGATTCGCACTGTGAAGGGGACAACGAAGGTTCGCTGGGAGTTCGCACTGCGAACTGAAGGCTATTTTCCTTTCTGCAATGGTTCGCTGGGGTATTCACACTGCGAATGAGGAAGCGAATGACTCGCTAGGAGCTTCGCATTGAGAACATGACCGTTTTTCCCAATTTGTTTCCCTCATAACTTTTGATCCGTAAATCGGTTTGAGGCGAGGTTGGATACGTTGGAAAGATTATGAGTTGTTCTTTCTTATTAAATGGTTTTGATATTGGTTGACCGATTTAATTATGTCGGGGGTTTGGGAATGTGTCGTTTGGTCGACTTCTACCGTCGTAACTGTGTGTATTTGATGTGTTGTCATGCAATATGCGTTTGATATACATCGTATAACTTGTGTGCTGATATATGATATGAATGCATGTGATTAAATGATGTGATTATTGTTGTGGCCTTATGGCAAGTAAATGCATTGTTTTGGGTTAAACTTCGATGCATGATTAATGATGTTGTTGTATGGTAAAATACATTGTTGGATTGAATATCAATGCATGTTGTTATGATGCGTTGTGGGTAGCCTTTATGGTGTGAATCCCTTGTGGAAGTAATTGTGATTGCATGACTGTTGTGGAATTGTGGTGATGCATTTGATTATCATGAGTTCTTGTGTGTCAAGCATCATGATATGCATCTTGTGATGTCGTGTGCCCTAGTGGGTGTGAGCGACGAATCGATTCCAGAGGGAATCCGCTATAACATCGTGTGCCTTAAAAAAAATAAGAGGACCTAAAGCGATGATTATAAACGATCGTGTGCCTTATACAAAGAGGACCTAAAGCGATCGCATCATGTGCCTTATACAAAAAGGACCTAAAGCGATCCATAAACGTCGTGTGCCTTAAAAAAATAAGAGGACCTAAAGGGACGGGGAACATCGTTTGCCTGACGGGGTGTTACATGAGTAATCCTAAGTAACAAGCGATGGTTCCAATAGTACCTGAGTGAACTGGTGATGAGAAATGATGGATGGATGGTACCGCATATGCATTGCATAGAGTCGTTGTGTCGGTCTCTGTGCATTTGCATAAATCATGAATGGATTGATTATGTGTGAGAATTGTAAATAGATGCATTATGTGTGGAAAATCATGAATGGATTGATTATGTGTGGAAATTGTGAATTAAATGATTATGTGTTGAGCTTGTGATAGCCTTGGTGATTTGATGTGCATATGTGATAGATGCATTGGTTATGGATGATATGTTTTACGTATAGACATGTGTTATATGATGTGGTGGAGTGTTTTCATATGTTATAATGTTGGTATGCCTTATGTGCGAATAGGTGATTATGTGAGTATAAATGATATATGTTATGTATATGTGGCATGATATATGTATTAATATGTGATGCTTGTGGTGAGAATAACTGTGCATGTGAATTTGTATGTGTTTGCATATTATTATGCAATCTTGATTTAGTTGTTATTTCTCACCCTTCTGCTGTGGTTTGTTGCTCTATGAGGCAATTGCAGATTTGAGTCTTGGAGGCTTTTGTGAAGATTAGTTCTCCATCCGTTTGTCAGTCTGTCTTCTCTGATATGTAGCACGGGAGTCGGGGAACGCTTTAGTTATATATGTATATTTTGATGTTAGAAAACAATTATTTTGTAAAACAAGTCAGTTATGGATCTTTCCGCTTTATTCCATAATTGAGCTTTTCTTTTTGTTGGAAAAAGTTTCCCCTTTGAGGGTATTCTATACTGTGTTATGTATCAAAATTTATGAGCAGGGATAGTATTTTCTTTCTTTAAATGTGGCATCCTTGTTCCTGTCGAAAAAATAAATTTTTAGTTACTCTGATTTATTTATGTATTATTTATTCGCTATGGGAATTGGGGTGTTACAATAGTGGTATCAGAGCAGGTTGTAACGCCCAAATATTTAATTATTTATTTAACTGAATATTTAATTATTTGTTTGTGGTTATTCGGTCGATTTTGTGTTTTGATAAATTAAGTCGGAATATTAAGTTGGAAAGTCGTGGGATAATATTAGTAGTAATATTATCGTGGTTGGAGTGTGTTGGTTTCGTGGGCTTGAATTCGTGTTGGAATTAGTAAATTAAGGGGTGTATGTTTTAGGCCCATTAGATATTATATTAGAATAATATTATTTTAATAAAATAAAAGAAATAGAAAAGATTAGTGAGGTTTTTGGAGTATCAGTTAGAGGAGAAGAGGAAGAACGTGAGAGAAGAAGTTGCGAGAGAAACCGCTACCGGTGCCAAATTCCCGGAATCCGATCGATTGTCGAGCTACCTTCAATCCAAGGTAAGGGTGGGTTCGATTATTATAACCGGGTTAGGATGAATGATATAAGGGTTGGGGATTATATGACTGTTTTCCCAATTGATTTTTCTGATAAGTTGTTGTTGATTTTTGTGTGGTTGTTGATAATCTGGCTGATGTTGATGTTGATTTAAGTTGATTTTTGACGATGTGTTATTGATGCGGTTATAATGATTGATTATGTGAAAATGTTAATGTGTCGATTTGTTGTGAAAATTGTTGCTGGATGATTTTATGAATGTTGCAGTGAGATTAAATTTTTCTGGAAAAATTGGTTGGGGACGAAATGTGCACGGGTGGCGCAGGCCACCCATCACTCACATAGGGGTGGCGCAGGCCATCCAAAACAAGAAAGAAAAAACATGTGGTGCAAGCCACTTATTTGGAAAGGAGATTAAGGTGGGCCCGACCACCACATGGTATGTGTGGCGCCAACCACCATTGAAGCATGTGGTGCCAGCCACCTAAAAGATCAAGGAAGTGGCGCAAGCCACTTAAGGTATAGCAAGGGTGGCGCAAGCCACCCATATCAATAGGGGAGTGACACTTTTGATTAATGTTGTTTTGCATAAAAACTTAAATTAACAGAAAAATATGTGTAACAGGATTCTTTTAATTGGTCTGGTAGTAGAGAGATTAGTTGGTAATCAGAACCAGTAAAATGAAGATTAGTAGGAAAAATCATGCTCAAGTTTTTGACAGAAATTAAAACAAGTAGCAGTAATAGTTTTGACAGAAAAATGAAACAAATAGCAGCAAACAGGTTTTGACAGAAAATTGGAAGTATAGCAATAGCAGATTTTGACAGTAAATGAGAGTTTAGCATAACTGTGCTTGTATTAGTAAGTTGAATATTGACAGTAACAGTAAATTAATCAGTAGTGGTCCTAAAATGTGAAACAATATTGATTTAGCCGAATGAGCAAAATTTAGCAGAAAATTTAGTTGCCCGGAATTTAACGAAAATTGTCGGGGTAAGTCGGGTAATTTTGTCGGTGAATTTTGCTGAATTGTTTTGTTGAAATTATATCGGAAAAGTCGAATTACAGGTACAGCTGAGTTGTAATATTGTTCCGATTTACGGACAGATTTTAAGTTGAAGGCTTGATAAGCCAAAGTTGATACAAGTTGTTTATGTCGTAAAAGTTGTTATGTTGTTTTAAGTTGAATATGAGGTGGATGTTGTTGAGTTGTCTATGTTGATGAGTGGTGCATATCATAAAGTATACATTGCATTTCATGTCGGAGCCGTTGCTCACACCACGTTGGCCTGGATTGGCACAAGTTGAAAGTTGAAAGTTGAAGGCTTATGCCTTGATGCCTCGATAAACTGGCAATTTTAAGTTGGGAGTTTTACTCCGATGGTAACACATGCATATCATAGTCGAGTCGCATTAAAGTTGCATTTTCTTAAGTTGTTGTTGATTTTTATTTGTTGGTTGTTGATGTGAAGTGGTGATTATTTGTATGATTCCTACCTATGTATTATTTATCATACTCCGTTTATAATATTCGATATCTCACCCCTTCTGTTTGAATGTTGTCCCTATGTTGGCAACGTGTAGGTAATCAAGAGGAGTAGCCGGTTACCTTAGTTCGATGTCGGTGTTTGTCGCTCTGATACGTAGCACTCGGTGGGATGACGCCTGTCTTTTGTTTAATTGTCTATATGCTGAATTTTTAGTGAAATTGCCGAAAACTACTTTGTTGTTTAATTTGAAGTTGTTTTATGTTGGATAAAGATGCTACTAATTTGTTTATGAATTCGCTGCGTTGCATTTGAAAAAGTTGATTATAAGTGGAAGACTATTCGTTGGTTTATGTTCCCTTGAATCGTTATGTATCTTTCATGATGAACTATTATGTGATTGATTTTTAAAGTTGAAAATGTGATATCCCGTTTTATGTTGAAAGTTTTATAACTCTGATTTTACTATAATTACCGGGTAGAAATGGGGTGTTACACAGGTCGGTCCGTCCGGCCAAGTTGTTGAGTCAGTTGGGGTGACAGTTGAATACTGTCGTTGTTGTTAGTCCCATAGTACGTGATATGTGTGTGAAACACTGTCAGTGCTTTCTGGTTTTTCTATTCCGTTGTCTGCAGGAGTTAGAATGATATAAGTGGGGGAGAAGCTGGTACTTCTCCATGTCGCTTCAGGTGTGGAGCGTTGCCTCAGTGTGTTGTGAATTGCAAGATTGTAAGTGCTCTTTAGACCGTGTGGTTCCCAGTTCCAGAAGGGATGTGGAGGTAAGGTTTATGTCAACTAAGGATTTGCGCCTTAGGTAGTTTTGTGCACAGGATGTAAGGAATGCTATTATAGTTAAGTAAAGACGGTTTATTCCCCATCATGATTGTTGGCTGTCTATTGACAAATTGAGGAACTGATCACCCTTAATCTCTTGTTGATAGCAGAAGGAAATTATGATGGAGGGAATAGACGTGTCTTTTCGCCTTTGATAGTGTGTGCAATGAATTGTTTGGAATTAAGTAAAGTGCTTACGGATTGTTTTGTTGAGTCGATGAAGATTCTAATACCGGAAGATGAAATGGACTAGAGGTTTTGGTATGTTGGTCCAGTTGGGAAGTTATTGGGAGAAAATGATTGGGTATCGTTAATGGTTGTTCTCGGAGAGTAGAGTGTGAACTCAAATTTGGCAAAGGTGAAGATTGGAGGTTTGGATCTGCTAAGTACGTAGAAGAACTTTTAGGAAGTGAAACTCAGATGGAAAGAGCGGTGGGAAGATTTACTGGAAAAAGAGATTTGTGAGACCAAGTGTGTCGTCTTAGAGAGCTCCAATATTGATAGTAGTAAAAGGGAATGATGATTGGATGGAATAACAAGCATGATGTGTATGACGATATTGAGACTATGGAAAGCAAAACTTAGAGTTCTGGTGAGGTTTGGAGTCTTTGGAATTGTAGAGCATTAATGGAAATTTTGAGAAAACCCTAGGTGTGGATGTAATATTGATATTTGAGAGTTATTTTTGGTTGGTGGTTGCGACATGTTAGGATTTATGGAATTTGGACTGTTAAGAGAAGAACTTGGGTATGGATTACTGACAGTTGAATAAGGTAACGATTAAGAATAAATGTCCATTTTCAAGAATAGATGACTGGAATGGTTTGGTTGAGTTTGAGTGGAGTTGCAAGTGTTTGGATCGTTCGATAAGAGTGGTGAATTGTGTGAGTTGAGGCTTTGATCGAATTGATGTGACTGGTTATGTTTGTTATCATCGGGATAGGCTGTTATTTACTCGGTTAAGCTTGTATGTGAGTAACCAGTTACCCAGTGGAAAGTTTTGCAAAAGCTTTAAGAATTTATATCTTTTGGAATTTGGTTGGGCATTACAATGCACAGTGATGTTGTTCGGTGTTAGTAAGGTGTCTAGAATGTTTGTGGAGTGGATGAATCGTATCTTCCATATTTAATTGGATAAGGTCGTAGTGGTTTTGATTGAGGATATTCGGATCTGTTATAAACTCAGAGGAAGAACAGGTAGAGTGTTTGAGAATTGAATTACAAGTTGTTGCGGTGAAAATCGGATAACAAATTATTAATTAATTTGCATCATTTTCTTTTAAAACCGACTTTGATTTATCCAAAGGAAAGGTTCAAGATCGTTAAAAAACCTAAGGGGGAGAGATCTAAAGTTTAGGGGTTGGTTATACTAAGGGAAGGTATTAGCACCCTTAATATCTGTAGTACTCAACAGGAACCTCTTGTTTAGCTTGTGTTATGCTATGTTTGTTTGCTAAGGATAAGGTAAAGATGTCGTTAATGACTATGAGGTCAAAGGCTAGATGGCTATGAGGCCAAGGTGATGATGTGCTATATATGACTATGAGGTCAATAGAGAGACTTTGTGTGACTATGAGGTCAATGTTGGAAGGTGACTATGAGGCCCAGGGAGAGGGGCTATGACTATGAGGTCAAAGTTTTGGTAAGGTGACTATGAGGTCAAGATGGTAAGATGACTATGAGGTCAAGATGGGAAGATGACTATGAGGTCAAGATGGGAAGATGACTATGAGGTCAAGGTGGTAAGATGACTATGAGGTCAAGATGGGAAGATGACTATGAGGTCAAGATGGGAAGATGACTATGAGGTCAAGATGGGAAGATGACTATGAGGTCAAGATGGGAAAATGACTATGAGGTCAAGATGGGAAGAGAGTCTTATGACTATGAGGTCAAAGGAAGGTAATGAGCTTTCTATGACTATGAGGTCAATAGAGAGACTTTGACTATGAGGTCAAGATTAGGGAAGGGCTATGAGGCCAAAGTTTTAATTATGACTATGAGGTCAATGTTGCATAAATTGCTCTATGAATTATGAGTTCAAGAGGGGCCCTATTGGCTATGAGGTCAATGGGAGAAAGGTACCTAAAACTATGAAGTCTAGGTCATGATGAGCTTTCTATGATCTTGAAATCAATAAAAAGACTTTTTCTTTGGAAGGAAAGGGGATATAACATCTTATAAATAAGAGTTACAAAAAATTGACGTATGATGGAACATAAGTTCAACAGTTCCAAACAGTAAGCATCAATTTACATATGAAATGGAATTCCAAGATGAACATGGTAAACAACAATGATAGTTGGTCAAACAAATGTGACAAGCATGGCAGAGAGGACATTCATAATTTAAACCACACGCATGTGTAACTTATCATCAAAGAGAAAAACATAAAGCATTGCATAGGATTTTGTTAAAGTCAGGAACAGAACTTTACACATCAAACATATTTCATAAAAACTCAAGCTAGAACCAGTAGTCACATTATTAAGTCATGTGATTTTAATCAGAGAACTAAAACAACCAACATTATTATGGTAAGGTTTGGTTAAAGTTAATAACAGTGCTTTCAGGAATCACGACAATATTTCCAAAACAAATCACTTTGAAATTAGTGGTCACACAAAACAAATTAGGCATAGCAGAAGGGAGAAATTTCATAGTTTGAAAACAAGAAACAATTGGATTTAGGTCATGCCGTTTCAACAGAGAACAAAACTACAAATAAAATTCTCATGGTAAGGTTTGTTAAGGTTAGGAAACAACGTTCAAGAATTCACAAGTTACTGAATGTGTACAAGGAAAAATTCTTTTTGTTCGATTTTACAAAGTTACAAGCAGTGATGGCTTTTGTCTACAAAAAGTTTTAGAATGAAAATGTAAATATTTTTGTTGCTTGTTTTTAAAGTAAATGAAAGAAAAAGGAAATGAAGAAAAAAGAAAAGGGAAAAAAAGAAAGAGAAAAAAAAAAACAAGACAGCATGGCATCCGCCACACAAAATGCATGGCTGGCGCCATGCATACTCACCCCTAAACTATGGCTTGCGCCACATGATGATGGTGGCTTGCGCCACCCTTTGGTTTCAAGTAACAGAGGTGGCTTGCGCCACCCTGTCCAAGTGGCTTGCGCCACTGCTTCTTTTTTCTTTTTTTTTTTTATTTCTTATCATGTAGTGGGGTCTCCATTTTTTTAATATATCTTTTTGCATGCTCACTATTTATTTTATTATATTTTCCATTTCAAAACAATGTGGCGGCCGCCATACATTTAACGTGGCGAGGGCCACCGCAAACTACTTATTTATTTTTAGTTTTCTTTCATACGAACCAGTTGCGGTTAACAGAATAATATGGAACAAGACATGTTAATGTTTTCTCACAAAAACAAACAATAAATCCAACGATAACAAGATCACATTATGATAATATATGGATCAGAATAATTACAACAACAAGCATGATACCAGCACGGAATGGAATGATCATGGGTTCAGATAATAGCAAGATGATGACTATAATAACAACATGGTGCAAACATGAAAGCAAAATGAGGCAGAGTAATACCTAGTGGAGAAAGTCCACTGCTTCTTCATAGGCAAGCGTTTCTAGATATGGTGGATGCTTTCCTCTTTCAACTGCTACAGAGTCAACTTCTCAGCACAGAACAAGAACTTTTAATGGTTTAAAGTGTGGAAGTTTGGAGTGTTTACGGGAAGGAAATGAAAAGAGTAAGTTCTTGCAAGACTTGATGATGGCTTGCAGAACTTAAAATAAAATAGACAAGTGAAAAGGTTTTGATGAGTTTGTTGGTTTTCTCTCAGGTGTTTGTTGTGATATGTTTCTGTGTGTTTACAAAAGAAAAGAAAAATGGTGAAGTTCTTGCAAGTTTTGGAGTGTTACTTGCAAGATTATGGAGGGAGAAGTTAGAGAGAAATTCTTGGCAATTTCTCGTGTGTTCAACAAGGAAGAAACGAGCTCCTTTTATAGGCCAAGCAAAGTGGATTCGGGTCTTGGGTAGCTTGTTTGTCCATAGGATAAAGGATTAGGGTTTGTATGGTCTGCTGAGTAAAGAATTAGGGTTTGTGTGCATCAATCCTTAGCCGTTGATCTTGGTCAATCACCATGTTGGACAAGTGCAGCGGAGGAGGTGGTGGATTCAGTCTGTTACTTTCACTCTTTAGTGGTTATTCCAAAACCACTTTTTGATGTGCCATGAGAGAGAAAGTAAAAAAAAAGAGTAATAATTTGAATTTTGAATATGAATTCTCTGCTCATGCATGCAGGTCTTCCGTGCTGATCCTCTTTGTTTCACTAATTCAATATGGTATCTCAATGTCCTTTTGATTTCAACAGTAATGGGTGAGCTTAGAAGAGTAATACGTAGTAACTTCACAAGACTTGTTTTTGAAGCAAAGCATCTTCAGCATTTTCAACTAACAAATGGCACATGGGCTTAGCTAAATGTACAAGGCCTTGTTACTTAATCCATACGGGAACAAAACTTGGACTTTTCAACACCTTAGAGCCTTTGATCCAAATGATATCTTTTGGGCCCAAAAAGAAATTGAGACAACCATATGTCCATGACCCAAAAAGAAATGTTACGGGACAAACTTAGGACATTGCAAAATTAAATCCTCCCATGGCACCACTTTGATGTACCTTGATGAATATTTATCTCCATGAAAAATTATTGCACTTGAGAAAAAAATCTTTAAGGCTCAAAAAAAGGATTCCAAGGATGTTTGTTATCACATGGCATAATTTCTCAAGATTTTGGATCACACTTTGACATGAAGGCAATGGTTGACTTGTCTTGGTGAAACATTTGATTTCTTGTTGAAAAAGTCTTCTCGGATGCATGTAGATTCAAATGGTTGCATTTGGCCAAAAAGATGTCTTAGGGAGACCTTGCCGTCTTTGTGTAAATCCTATCTTTCACCAATAAAAGAAACAACTTGCAACAATAAATGGTTAGTTAACAATGCGTACATGCTTGAGGTCTAAATGCGGATGCAAGAAAAATATGACATCTAAGGGGTAAAATTTGGGGTACAACAGTTGCCCCTATTTAAATAGCTTCACCGGATGGCACGAGGAATGGAAATCCTCGGGACGTCGAGGTTGAAGATATTTAAATATAGCAAACCGAAAATTTTGCCCTTAGATGGAATGCAGATGCTAAAGACAAACAACAAACATGCATATGCTGACATGCCATGAACTCTAATATGATGATACGATGATATGATGACATGATGGTGCAGACAAACAAGACACCAAAGAGCTACCAAACACAGGTGAGCTTTACTGGAGAAGGATGAAGGAAGTATCCACCAGAAAGACTCGCTGGGGGACTCAAAGGAAACACTGGGGATAGAGAAATAAAGGGGAAAAACCCTGCAGATCCTCATTGGAAAATAGGAGCCAAAGAAAGGATTCTCCACTGGGGAAAGATCCAGGGAGATGGACGACAAGTGCAAAAATGACCGGACGACACTAGGGAAATAAAAACCAACCTTACTGGGCCTGAAACCAGAAAGAAGACATGATCTCCACTGGGGAATCAAGATGATAGACACTCACTAAAAGATTTTCTGGGGATTTCTTATACTGAAGAGTTCAAACGGGATCTTCAAGAAGAACCAGAAATAACAACAACAAACTCTGTGCACCAGATGCAAAGATGACTAGAAGTAAGGCTAATGCACCTTTATTGATTGCATTCGGGTATCGATGTAAGTTGGGACGACATCAGTTTTAGGGTTACAGTTTGACTACCAGTATGAGCTGAATTTGGGATACCGACATAAATTGGATTTTGGATACCAGCATGAACTGGATTTTGGATACCAGCATGAACTGGATTTTGAATACCAGCATGAACTGGATTTTGAATACCAGCATGAATTGGATTTGGGACACCAACATGAATTGGATTTTGAATACCAGCATGAACTGGATTTTTGGATACCAGCATGAACTGGATTTTGGATACCAACATGAATTGGATTTTGAATACCAGCATGAACTGGATTTTGAATACCAGCATGAACTGGATTTGGGACACCAACATGAATAAGATTTTGAATACCAGCATGAACTGGATTCTGAATGCCAGCATGAATTGGACTTTTGGATACCAGCATGAACTGGATTTTTGGATACCAGCATGAACTGGATTTTAAATGCCAACATGAATTGGACTTTGGATACCAGCATGAACTGGATTTTAAATGCCAACATGAATTGGACTTTGGGATACCAGCATGAACTGGATTTTTGGATACTAGCATGAACTGGATTTTGGATACCAGCATGAACTGGATTTTGGATACCAACATGAATTGGATTTTGAATACCAGCATGAACTGGATTTTGAATACCAGCATGAACTGGATTTGGGACACCAACATGAATTGGATTTTGAATACCAGCATGAACTAGATTTTGGATACCAGCATGAACTGGATTTTGGATACCAGCATGAACTGGATTTTTGGATACCAGCATGAACTGGATTTTGGATACCAGCATGAACTGGATTTTGGATACCAACATGAACTGGATTTTGAATACCAACATGAATTGGATTTTGGATACCAGCATGAACTGGATTTTGAATACCAGCATGAACTGGATTTTAAATGCCAACATGAATTGGACTTTGGATACCAGTATAAATTGGATTTTAAATGCCAACATGAATTGGACTTTCCTGGGAATAATGCACAGAGAAATGGAATCTGGCACTTGAAGACCGAACGTAAGCCTAGCCCGAACAAAGGTTTTGGAGATAATCCGGGAATGTCTTTACTTCACTGGTGAAATAAGCTTTTCACATTTTCCACAAACATCTATGGAGGTACTGGGTAATAAGATGTATTCTTGCTGGGCATGAAACCAATAAGAAACCATTGATCTGGATAAAAAGATAGGCATTAACCAAAGATTTTCTGGGATTTTCTTATGCTGAAGAGTTCAAACGGGATCTTCAAGAAAAACCAGAATAGATAGAGATAAATCTTGGTGCCATTATGAGCTGGTTTTGAAATGCCAGTATGAGATGGACTTATGAAGGAATCCTATGACTATGAGGTCAAAGGGGAAATGGCTATGGCTATGAGGCCAAAGCTTACCTATGACTATGAGGTCATGGTTGAATGAAGGCTATGACTATGAGGTCAAAGCTTACCCATGACTATGCGGTCAAAGGTGAAATAGATGGCTTTGAGGCCAAGATGATATTGATGACAAAGAATAAGACATATCCGAAGGTACTGAACCTGAGCTCGGAATGCATCAACAAACATATTCGAAGGTATGGAACCGGAGCTCGAAAGACATCAATAACAAAGGTGATGGCAAGAAATAAGACATATCCGAAGGTACGAAACCTGAGCTCGGGACACCTCAAATAGGGATTATATCAAACAGGTTGATGCAAAGTGACTGATTGAAGATAACACCGATGGTAACTGTAAAACCAAGGATGGATAAGCCTTTCAGAAGAGATTGTCACTTATCGTTGTAGAAAAATAAGCTTCTCCAGGAGATTGCTACTTGTTGTTGGTTATGAATTCAAAGGAGATGTTGATATCACAACACTGTTGGAGAAAAGATTTTGTCTTCAACGAGGATCTGTAAAAGATTCCTTTTGCGAGATACAGTGCAAAATAAATGCACGCTCAAACTAGGTTCAACAACCACACCTGCTAGGGACCAAAGTTCGATCTAGGGACAAGTTAGAAAGAAACGGTCAAACAAGACTCCACTTGAGGGATGAACTCAAATGAGGACTTATCTTATCCACATATGGAAAAGATAACTGAACCAACCATCATCGACGAGAATCAAACTCTGTGGGGAATTCAGAAAGGATGGGCACTTTATGCCTAGGGCTGACTTTCTATTGGAGTGAATAGACAAACCCAGTCACTTGGGGAGATAAACGCCAAAGTGAACAAAACAGGTAAACACCAAGAAGATAGCAAAATGCTAAGATGCTGTGCATATGAGTGCTTATGCCATGCTCATGCCATGCTTATGCCTATGATGACAAAACAGACAAAATGAAGCAAGACTGGAGATGGAATAAACATCTCGACAAGGATACCTAGCCGACCTCAACAGATTGGACCATTACTAGGGGTGAAGAAGAAGAATCGACAACTTCACTGGGGAAACGAGTATTCCACTGGAGGTATAGCATGACTTCACTAGGATTGCCATCATGAGCTTGATTTCAATGATAATTTACTGGGAAGCTGGCAAAGGATATCACAGGAATAGAGTCATTCTGCGTCCTGACTTGAATGATGATCACCATAATAAACAACGACTCTTTCAACAGGTTACCTTCAAATCTTCACTACCCCAGATTACATGGTCTTTTGGGAGAAGATACCAAGAGGATTTTACAGAAGAATTGGCATACGAAATGCTTTAATATCTTCAAACTCTTGGAGAGATTCATAGATATCGGCATAACTTCCCCAGATAGACGACGCTTGCATAACAAAGTATTTGAGCCTGCTCTTTATACTATGGGAGTAGCAACGGGGAAACAGACTTGTGCCATCCTAAGTAGATGCCCCAGACTAACTGACCTTTGAGAGATTTGTCTAATCTCGACCGAAGTTCGCGATATAGAGTCCTCAGACTGTGGTAGAAACAACTGGGGAACGCACTTGCCCCTGTTGGTGGGTCATTGGAGTCTAAACTTGTCATAAGATGACCTCAAGGAGGCCTGCCCCAATATCCTGAATTTGAAGAGTTTCTGCCCCTTGATTTAGTAGCTCTTGAGATACTGGATCTATGGAGGAGATGCCCCAGACTGAGCCCTTTATCAAGTCAAATTCCTTAGCTGGCTGTATTTGTTGGGATTCTTTTGACATTTAATTCATTTTGCAGGCAAGTATTGTTCATTTAAAATTGGCAATTTCAATGCAAAATTCATGCAAGCTTTTGAAATCACAGTTTATTGATGAAACACACACAGTGGAATCATTAAATCAAAACAGAGGGGATCTAGTCATTTACAGAATGACAGATGAAATGATGAACACACGCAATAAGCAAAGATCATTAGGAGTCAGGTTAATCAACCTTGTTGTAGTATGCTTTCAAAATAACCTTACCTCAATTAGGTCTTTTATGGGTTGTAACGTGGCCTGGTTCACGGTTTATGAAACAAAAGATAAAGGCTCAAAGTTTATTTGTACCCACCCCATCTTCGTGATGAACTCCACTCCTACACTCAGTTAACTCAAGTTATACATCTAAGTTCCTATAGGCTAGGGATGAACTGATGATAGTTGATGATGATTCAGACACCCTCGTAGTCATTACTCTCTTGAAGCATTTGATTATCCTTTATTGCTGAAGTTTTGAGACCTTTTCTTTGTCTTTGTTGAAGTTTTGAGACTTATTCTTTGTCTTTGTTGAGGTTTTGATACCTCTTCTTCTGGATTGAGGTTTTGAGACCTCTTCTTGTCTTCACTGAGGTTTTGATACCTCTTGTTTTTGTTGTTAGACAAGCCTTCTTATATAAGGCAAAGTTTGGGTTTTCCACCTTTCCCGGATTTTGCCTTGAAAGGGACTCGACTTATCCTTTGATTAAGGATTTCTTAACGATACTTCCTTGTTTGTCGCTTCGGGGACAACTTATTTAACATTTATTCACTTGATTGGAGAGAGATGACTGGTGTCTTGCATGAAGCGCTTGCATTTGAGTGCATAACTAAGTTAAACTGAGAACTACCCTGCCCCAAGGTTGAGATTTAAGGGTTTTTTGTGTAAGAGAAGAAAACTCCTACTTCTAGGCTCAAAGGGGTTAACGAGGGATTATCTTCCTTATTTCTCCAGTGTTTAGGGATTGAAACAATGCCTTACATCCTCGGCAAGGTTTAATCGAAAGCATACCACAACAGTTATGGATAATATTTTCGTCATCCTCCCAAATCTTTGCTTAAAAACAGTTTGATGAAGGGAGTGGAACAAGATATATTTTTTGCTTTTATGAAAATAACAGTAAATGAGTGAAACGAATGGATTTAATCAAAATATGCATAAACATTTCATTAATTTTGCCAATTTGAAAGTACAACAGCTTATAAGCAAATACAAATTCAATCATTCAAGCAAAGTTCAACTAAAAATGCAAAATACAGCCAGCTTTGGCGAACTGAATTCAAAAGATTTTAGTTTTCGGGCCCAAGCGCGGGAACACCTTCGCCACTAATCACTAGTTCCTTGTGATACAAAATCTTGAGAGGCCTTGCAAGTCTTTTGCCTTTTGCTTCACAAATTGGAACATTGACATCTGGTGTACGCTTTTGAGGTTGCAGTGTTCTTAGCAGGTTTAGCAGTCTCGTTTCGAACTCTTTACATTCTTCAATGGGATGCCCCATCGTCCCAGTGCGGAATTTGCATTCATTCTCTGGACGATCTTCTTCAAAAATCAGATCCTTGTTGTGGATCAGATTTTGCACAGTAGCTTCTAAGATCAGGCAACCATCCAAACTATGTCCTTCAGCCCCTTTATGAAAGTTGCAAGTCAGATTTGCATTGTGCCAGGGTCCTGGTACAGGGTTGTAAGGTTGAGGAGTCACCAACTTATTTTGAATTAGCAGTGGGAACAGTTTGCTTACCGGTACCGGGATAGGTGTGTAGTGAACCTTACCCTTTTTTATAGAGCACCTCTTTTTACCTTGGTAAGGAGAAACAGCAGTTGGAGGTTGAAACACCCTTTCGGCAGACACCTGATGAGGATTATATTCTGGTGTAGGACTAAAACCGAAGATTGGTTGGCATGAAGTTTCTCCCAAGGCAGATCCTTGGCATGGGAGCACCACATAAGATGGCGAAGGGTTATTGATTTGAATGCCTTGAGGTGTGAATGGATCCTTTCAGAGTCTAACAGGTTTTGAATTTTACTCGGGAGCACCTGACAATCCTCAGTGGAATGCCCCTGTGCCCCAGCATGGTAGTCACATCGAGCATTGGCGTTAAAGCCTGGTGGATACGGAAATGGTACTGGCTTTAATTCTTTTGGCACTATCAATCCCCCTTTGATCAGGATTGGTAAAATTTGACTGTATGACATTGGCAGCTGAGTGTAATTTTTTCCTGGATTTCTTGGCCTTGGTAGTACATGCTGACGCGGTTGACGGTGGTCTGACCCTTGATAATGAGGAGGTCCTTGAGTTGGAGGAACCATAAGAGCTGGTGAACTGACAACTCCTCTAGAAGTAAAAGGGGGAGCGTACTCCTCTTTTTTCATCTGAGCTTGCAAAGTTTTCAGAACCCAATTCATCTGGCATTTGAGGATTCTGACTTCCTCTTTCAAGACTTCTTGGTTCTTCAGAACTTCATTCATTGTCGCCATTGGTCCAGAACGTGGGTTGGGTATCCTTCAGACATAGAGGAAGAGACTCAAGACCGAGAAATGCAAATGCGAACGCGCATGGAATGCAAATAAAAGCCAAGTGGTTTCAAAGAACTCAAAGGCAAGTTGCAAAAAATTGACCCAAGCTCTGTTGATCTTTGAAAAGAAATGAATATCTGAATTCCTTGAAACCAACAATGGATGCAATGAGGTGTATGCAATGCGCAAACATGGGCGAACATATGTACACAATCATAGCACACAAGCCTTAGGTTTTGAGGTCTCATGAATGGAGTCATGGTCTACCCATCCCAACAAGGTGTGGACTATAGGTTCATCAATTGTGGAACAATGGTTCTAAAAGTTCCCAGAGTCTACGTAAATCCTTCGGATATTATTGGCCCATGTAACTACTTACACGGGTTAATAATATTCTCAAGATAAACTCGTCTGAGTGTAGTATGGCGTGACAACTACTCGGGACTGGCTCCCTCATAGTCACCACACTACGTCCTAAAAGGCCAAGTGGGGTAAAGGTAACTACGGTCCTCAGAATCCCTGGCTCCCAATTGAAAAAGTAATATCAATGTGACTGCTCACATCAGACATCAACAATCCCAAAGGGCCTCATCTGAGTGTGGTCATCATATGCCATAGATTATTGGTACTACTGCCAACAACCGACTATTGATTACACCACGATCCTATCATATTTGTGCACTCAAGTCCGGGTTAGGACTTATCTCACCACTCAATAGTTCCACGCCCACAAAAGATCTCAAACAAAGCATATATACAAGAGACATGTACAAATATAGCAAACAAGCACAAGCAAAAGCAAGGTGGGTTTAACCCTCAAAATTAAATTGTCCCCAGTGAAGTCGCCATTTCTGTCGCGGTGAAAATCGGATAACAAATTATTAATTAATTTGCATAATTTTCTTTTACAACCGACTTTGATTTATCCAAAGGAAAGGTTCAAGATCGTTAAAAAAACCTAAGGGGGAGAGATCTAAAGTTCGGGGGTTGGTTATACTAAGGGAAGGTATTAGCACCCTTAATATCTGTAGTACTCTACATGAACCTCTTGTTTAGCTTGTGTTATGCTATGTTTGTTTGCTAAGGATAAGGTAAAGATGTCTCTAATGACTACGAGGTCAAACGCTAGATGGTTATGAGGCCACGGTGATGATGAGCTATCTATGACTATGAGGTCAATAGAGAGACTTTGTGTGACTATGAGGTCAATGTTGGAAGGTGACTATGAGGCCAAGGGAGAGGGGCTATGACTATGAGGTCAAAGTTTTGGTAAGGTGACTATGAGGTCAAGATGGTAAGATGACTATGAGGTCAAGATGGTAAGATGAGTATGAGGTCAAGATGGGAAGATGACTATGAGGTCAAGATGGGAAGATGACTATAAGGTCAAGATGGTAAGATGACTATGAGGTCAAGATGGGAAGATGACTATGAGGTCAAGATGGGAAGATGACTATGAGGTCAAGATGGGAAGATGACTATGAGGTCAAGATGGGAAGATGACTATGAGGTCAAGATGGGAAGAAAGTCCTATGACTATGAGGTCAAAGGAAGGTAATGAGCTTTCTATGACTATGAGGTCAATAGAGAGACTTTGACTATGAGGTCAAGATTAGGGAAGGGCAATGAGGCCAAAGTTTTAATTATGACTATGAGGTCAATGTTGCATAAATTGCTCTATGAATTATGAGTTCAAGAGGGGTCCTATTGGCTATAAGTTCAATGGGAGAAAGGTACCTAAAAGTATGAAGTCTAGGTCATGATGAGCTTTCTATGATCTTGAAATCAATAGAAAGACTTTTCCTTTGGAAGGAAAGGGGATATAACATCTTATAAATAAGAGTTACAAAAAACTGACATATGATGGAACATAAGTTCAATAGTTCCAAACAGTAAGCATCAATTTACATATGAAATGGAATTCTAAGATGAACATGGTAAACAACAATGATAGTTGGTCAAACAAATGTGACAAGCATGGCAGAGAGGACATTCATAATTTAAACCACATGCATGTGTAACTTATCATCAAAGAGCAAAACAGAAAGCATTGCATAGGATTTTGTTAAAGTCAGGAATAGAACTTTACACATCAAACATATTTCATAAAAACTCAAGCTAGAACCAGTAGTCACATTATTAAGTCATATGATTTTAAACAGAGAACAAAAACAACCAACATTCTTATGGTAAGCTTTGGTTAAAGTTAATAACAGTGCTTTCAGGAATCAAGGCAACATTTCCAAAACAAATCACTTTGAAATTAGTGGTCACACAAAACAAATCAGGCATAGCAGAAGGGAGAAATTTCATAGTTTGAAAACAAGAAACAATTGGATTTAGGTCATGCCGTTTCAACAGAGAACAAAACTACAAATAAAATTCTCATGGTAAGGTTTGTTAAGGTTAGGAAACAACGTTCAAGAATTCACAAGTTACTGAATGTGTACAAGGAAAAATTCTTTTTGTTCGTTTTTACAAAGTTACAAGCAGTGATGGCTTTTGTCTACAAAAAGTTTTAGAATGAAAATGTAAATATTTTTGTTGCTTGTTTTTAAAGTAAATGAAAGAAAAAGGAAATGAAGAAAAAAGAAAAGGGAAAAAAAGAAAGAGAAAAAAAAAACAAGACAGCATGGCACCCGCCACACAAAATGCATGGTTGGCGCCATGCATACCTACCCCTAAACCATGGCTTGCGCCACATGATGATGGTGGATTGCGCCACCCTTTGGTTTCAAGTAACAGAGGTGGCTTGCGCCACCCTGTCCAAGTGGCTTGCGCCACTGCTTCTTTTTTTTTTTTTTTTTTTATTTCTTATCATGCAGTGGGGTCTCCATTTTTTTAATATATCTTTTTGCATGCTCACTATTTATTTTATAATATTTTCCATTTCAAAACAATGTGGCGGACGCCATACATTTAACGTGGCGAGGGCCACCACAAACTACTTATTTATTTTTAGTTTTCTACCATACTAACCAGTTACGGTTAACAGAATAATATGGAACAAGACATGTTAATGTTTTCTCACAGAAACAAACAATAAATCCAACGATAACAAGATCACATTATGATAATATATGGATCAGAATAATTACAACAACAAGCATGATACCAGCACGGAACGGAATGATCATGGGTTCAGATAATAGCAAGATGATGACTATAATAACAACATGGTGCAAACATGAAAGCAAAATGAGGCAGAGTAATACCTAGTGGAGAAAGTCCACTGCTTCTTCACAGGCAAGCGTTTCTAGAGACGGTGGATGCTTTCCTCTTTCAACTGCTACAGAGTCAACTTCTCAGCATAGAACAAGAACTTTTAATGGTTTAAAGTGTGGAAGTTTGGAGTGTTTACGGGAAGGAAATGAAAAGAGTAAGTTCATGCAAGACTTGATGATGGCTTGCATAACTTAAAAGAAAATGGACAAGTGAAAAGGTTTTGATGCGTTTCTTGGTTTTCTCTCGGGTGTTTGTTGTGATATGTTTCTGTGTGTTTACAGAAGAAAAGAAAAATGGTGAAGTTCTTGCAAGTTTTGGAGTGTTACTTGCAAGATTATGGAGGGAGAAGTTAGAGAGAAATTCTTGGCAATTTCTCGTGTGTTCAACAAGGAAGAAACGAGCTCCTTTTATAGGCCAAGCAAAGTGGATCCGGGTCTTGGGTAGCTGGTTTGTCCACAGGATAAAGGATTAGGGTTTGTATGGCCAGCTGAGTAAAAAACTAGGGTTTGTGTGCATCAATCCTTAGCCGTTGATCTTGGTCAATCACCATGCTGGACAAGTGCAGCGGAGGAGGTGGTGGATTTAGTCTGTTACTTTCACTCTTTAGTGGTTATTCCAAAACCACTTTTTGATGTGCCATGAAAGAGAAAGTAAAAAACAGAGTAATAATTTGAATTTTGAATATGAATTCTCTGCTCATGCATGCAGGTATTCCGTGCTGATCCTCTTTATTTCACTAATTCAATATGGTATCTCAATGTCCTTTTGATTTCAACAGTAATGGGTGAGCTTAGAAGAGTAATACGTAGTGACTTCACAAGAATTGTTTTTGAAGCAAAGCATCTTCAGCATTTTCAACTAACAAATGGCACATGGGCTTAGCTAAATGTACAAGGCCTTGTTACTTAATCCATACGGGAACAAAACTTGGACTTTTCAACACCTTAGAGCCTTTGATCCAAATGATATCTTTTGGGCCCAAAAAGAAATTGAGACAACCATATGTCCATGACCCAAAAAGAAATGTTACGGGACAAACTTAGGACATTGCAAAATTAAATCCTCCCATGGAACCACTTTGATGTACCTTGATGAATATTTATCTCCATGAAAAATTATTGCACTTGAGAAAAAAATCTTTAAGGCTCAAAAAAAGGATTCCAAGGATGTTTGTTATCACATGGCATAATTTCTCAAGATTTGGGATCACACTTTGACATGAAGGCAATGGTTGACTTGTCTTGGTGAAACATTTGATTTCTTGTTGAAAAAGTCTTCTCGGATGCATGTAGATTCAAATGGTTGCATTTGGCCAAAAAGATGTCTTAGGGAGACCTTGCCGTCTTTGTGTAAATCCTATCTTTCACCAATAAAAGAAACTACTTGCAACAAGAAATGGTTAGTTAACAATGCGTACATGCTTGAGGTCTAAATGCGGATGCAAGAAAAATATGACATCTAAGGGGTAAAATTTGGGGTACAACACAAGTGTTGAAATGAGACGAAGTTTGATGCTAAGTTATTCAAGTGAGAATTTGGGTTGAAAAAGGTTAGTTTTCTTGGATATGTTATTTCAGATGAGAGTATGGTTAAGGATTCATCGGAAGGAGATGCAGTTCCACAGTGAGAGGCTCCTAAGTCGGTTAAGGAGATTAGAAACTTTTGGGCTCAGTTGGTTGTTACTGCAAGCTATGAGAGACTTTGCTAAGTTCGTACTTCTGTTATCTCAGTTGACTTGCAAAGGGTGAGTCGTTTGTTTTGGATGTTCATTGTAAGGAAAGTTTCAGAGAGCTAAAGTAGAAGTTGTCTACGGCTCCAGTTTTGAGTCTCCGTGATCCTGATGAACCATTTGTGAAGTAGTGGGATGCGTCTTTGATGAGTTAGGAAGTGTGTTAATGCAAGAGGGTAAAGTCGTGGCTTATGCTTTACGACAATTGAGGATTCATAGAAGGATCGATACTATTTTGAATTTGGAATTGGGTGCGGTTGTATTGTGTTGGAAAATTTGGAGGTATTATCTTTATGGTTCTAGGTTCGAAGTGTTTAGTAATCACAAGAGTTTAGAGTACTTGTTTGGTCTGAAGGAATAGAGTATGAGACAACGAGGATGGTTAGAATTCGTGACGAGTTATGAATTTGGCTTGGATTATCCTTCGGGAAAAAGTGAATGTTGTGCCGGAAGAGTTAAGTCGAAAGTTTTTATATAAGTTGTTTTGATGGTCAGAGAATTAGAATTATTTGAGCAGTTCAAGAGTGAACCTGTGTGTTCGTAACTTGGGTTTTCCTTGAGTCGTGAGTTGGTCGTCAAGTGCATTGTATGGGCTTTGCATCTTGTCGTTGTAGTTGTCATTGTTGTCGTGTCGTTGTTGTGGTTGCTGTTAGCAAGGTGGTTTGTCAGTTTGTGTTATTCGTGGTGTGCCTTTGGTTGGTCGGTTAGTTTGTTAGTCGGATACGAGAGTCGTGTCTGGAGTTGTTTGTCTCAGTATATTTTCGAGGACGAAAATGCCTAAGTGGGGGAGAGTTGTAACGCCCCGGTTTTGTCTTATTTATTTAATCGAGTCGATTTAATTATTTTTGTTTTATATTATTTTATTCTTGACTTTTATTTGACAATATATTATTTTCGTCGTTGTTTATATTTTATCGCATTTTGAGAGCGTTTGCGGGATATTTGAGCTGAGGGGTAAAATAGTCTTTTAGGAGTTTAGATGTTTTATATAAATAGAGATTAGAGGGAAATAGAGAGAAAGGAAAGAAAGAGAAGGGAAGGAAAGGAAGAGGAGAGAAAAGAGGAGAAGAGGAAAATCCACATAACTCCGTTTCGAGCGCGATTAATCGGGTAAGGGTGAGAAGTTTCAATTATATCTTGTTTATGTATGTATATGTGTTATTTGTAGTAAATGTTTTAGTTGTTTCGCAACTTTTCGTATCGATTGGAATTAGGAGCGATTGATAGAAATCGAGGTTTTCACGGATGAAATTCGATATAAACTGAGTAGAATACTTGTTATTAGGTTTCAATCATGTTTTGGTTGTTATAGCATGAATTGGAAGTGTTTGGGGTGGGAGAATGATGAATTTGGACCCATTATGACCTATAACAGCGCTGCTGTGAATCCCAGAATTCGCAGGTTCGCATTGCGAACGGCAGCGAAGTGGAAAGCGAACGTTGTGTTGTTTTTCTTTCTGCGAAGGGGACAGCGAAGGTTCGCTGGGAGTTCGCACTGTGAACTAAAGGCTATTTTCCTTGCTTCCATGGTTTGCTGGGGTATTCGCACAGCGAATGAGGAAGCGAAGGACTCGCTAGGAGCGTCGCATTGCGAACATGACAGTTTTTCCCATTTTGTTTTCCTCATAACTTTTGATTCGTAACTCGGATTGAGGCGAGGTCGGATGCGTTGGAAAGCTTATGAGTTGTTCTTCCTTATTAAATGGTTTTGATATTGGTTGACCGATTTAATTATGTCGGGGGATTGGGAATGTGTCGTTTGGTCTACTTTTACCGTCGTAACTGTGTGTATTTGATGTGTTGTCATGCAATATACGTTTGATATACATCGTATGACTTGTGTGCTGATATATGATATGAATCTATGTGATTAAATGATGTGATGATTGTTGTGGCCTTATGGCAAGTAAATGCATTGTTTTGGGTTAAACTTGGATGCATGATTAATGATGTTGTTGTATGGTAAAATACATTGTTGGATTGAATATCAATGTATGTTGTTATAATGTGTTGTGGGTAGCCTTTGTGGTGTGAATCCTTTGTGGAAGTAATTGTGATTGCATGATTGTTGTGGAATTGTGGTGATGCATTTGATTGTCATGAGTTCTTGTGTGTCAAGCATCATGATATGCATCTTGTGATGTCGTGTGCCCTAGTGGGTGTGAGTGACGAATCGATTCCAGAGGGAATCCGCTATAACATCGTGTGCCTTAAAATAAATAAGAGGACCTAAAGCGATGATTATAGACGATCGTGTGCCTTATACAAAGAGAACCTAAAGCGATCGGATCGTTTACCTTATACAAAGAGGACCTAAAGCGATCCATAAACGTCGTGTGCCTTAAAAAATTAAGAGGACGTAAAGCAACGGGGAACATCGTTTGCCCGACGGGGTGTTACATGAGTAATCCTAAGTAACAAGCGATGGTTCCAATAGTTCCTGAGTGAACTGGTGATGAGAAATGATGGATGGATGGTACTGAATATGCATTGCATAGAGTCGTTGTGTCGGTCTCTGTGCATTTGCATAAATCATGAATGGATTGATTATGTGTGAGAATTGTAAATGGATGCATTATGTGTGGAAAATCATGAATGGATTGATTATGTGTGGAAATTGTGAATTAAATGATTATGTGTTGAGCTTGTGATAGCCTTGGTGATTTGATGTGCATATGTGATAGATGCAGTGGTTATGGATGATATGTTTTACGTATAGACACGTGCTATGTGATGTGGTGGTGTGTTATCATATGTTATAACGTTGGTATGCCTTATGTGCGAATAGGTGATTATGTGAGTATAAATGATATATGTTATGTATATGTGGCATGATATATGTATTAGTGTGATGCTTGTGGTGAGAATAACTGTGCATGTGAATTTGTATGTGTTTGCATATTATTATGCAATCTTGATTTAGTTGTTATTTCTCACCCTTCTGCTGTGGTTTGTTACTCTATGAGGCAATTGCAGATTTGAGTCTTGGAGGCTTTTGTGAAGATTAGTTCTCCATCCGTTTGTCAGTCTGTCTGCTCTGATACGTAGCACGGGAGTCGGGGAACGCTTTAGTTATATATGTATATTTTGATGTTAGAAAACAATTATTTTGTAAAACAAGTAAGTTATGGATCTTTCCACTTTATTCCATAATTGAGCTTTTCTTTTTGTTGGAAAAAGTTTCCCCTTTGAGGGTATTCTATACTGTGTTATGTATCAAAATTTATGAGCAGGGATGGTATTTTCTTTCTTTAAATGTGGCATCCTTGTTCCTGTCGGAAAAATAAATTTTTAGTTACTCTGATTTATTTATGTTTATTTATTCGCGATGGGAATTAGGGTGTTACAATAATGGTATCAGAGCAGGTCGGTCCGTCCGGCCAAGTTGTTTAGTCAGTTGGGGTGACAGTTGAATACTGTCATTATTGTTTGTCCCTTAGTACGTGATATGTGTGCGAAACACGGTCAGTGCTTTCTGGTTTTTCTATTCCGTTGTCTGCAGGAGTTAGAATGAGATAAGTGGGGGAGAAGCTGGTACTTCTCCATGTCGCTTCAGGTGTGGAGTATTGGCTCAGTGTGTTGTGAATTGCAAGATTGTAAGTGCTCTTTGGACCGTGTGGCTCCCGGTTCCAGAAGGGATGCGGAGGTAAGGTTTATGTCAACTAAGGATTTGTGCCTTAGGTAGTTTTGTGCACAAGATGTAAGGAATGCTATTATAGTTAGGTAAAGACGGTTTATGCCCCATCATGATTGTCGGTTGTCTATTGACAAATTGAGGAACTGATCACCCTTAATCTCTTGTTGATAGCATACGGAAATTATGATGGAGGGAATAAGCTTGTCTTTCCGGCTTTGATAGTGTGTGCAATGAATTGTTTGGAATTAAGTAAAGTGCTTACGGATTGTTTCGTTGAGTCGATGAAGATTCTAATACCGGAAGATGAAATGGATTAGTGGTTTTGGTATGTTGGTCCAGTTGGGAAGTTATTGGGAGAGAATGATTGGGTATCGTTAATGGTTGTTCTCGGAGAGTAGAGTGTGAACTCAAATTTGGAAAAGGTGAAGATTGGAGGTTTGGATCTGCTAAGTACGTAGAAGAACTTTTAGGAAGTGAAACTCAGATGGAAAGAGCGGTGGGAAGATTTATTGGAAAAAGGGATTTGTGAGACCAAGTGTGTCGTCTTAGAGAGCTCCAATATTGATAGTAGTAAAAAGGGAATGATGATTGGATGGAATAACAAGCATAATGTGTATGACGGTATTGAGACTATGGAAAGCAAAACTTAGAGTTCTGGTGAGGTTTGGAGTCTTTGTAATTGTAGAGAATTAATGGAAATTTTCAGAAAACCCTAGGTGTGGATGTAATATTGATATTTGAGAGTTCTTTTTGGTTGGTGGTTGCGACATGTTCGGATTTATGGAATTTGGAGTGTTAAGAGAAGAACTTGGGTATGGATTACTGACAGTTGAATAAGGTAACAATTGAGAATAAATGTCCATTTTCAAGAATAGATGACTGGAATGGTTTGGTTGAGTTTGAGTGGAGTTGCAAGTGTTTGGATTGTTCGATAAGAGTGGTGAATTGTGTGAGTTGAGGCTTTGATTAAATTGATGTGACTGGTTATGTTTGTTATCATCGGGATAGGCTGTTATTTACTCGGTTAAGCTTGCATGTGAGTAACCAGATACCCAGTGGAAAGTTTTTCAAAAGCTTTAAGAATTTATATCTTTTGGAATTTGGTTGGGCATTACAATGCACAGTGATGTTGTTCGGTGTTAATAAAGTGTCTGGAATGTTTGTAGAGTGGATGAATCGTATCTTCCATATTTAATTGGATAAGGTCGTAGTGGTTTTGATTGAGTCAACCAACAATTACACATAATCATTTTTGTTTGTGTTGTCCATTGTTTTGAAGTGATAACGTTCAAAATTAGGAAGTGTGTGATCTTCATTTCTAGGTTGAGAATTGGTAGGTATTTCTTGAATAAAACCTTGGGTTTTTTTCCTTCAAGAATCGACCGAGTGAAGGTAACTAAAGAATGGTGGTTTCTCTCAGTTTAGTAGCGTGGGACGGTGATTTTGGGGGTTTTTGGCACAAGCTGTTTCATTCTACAGGGATTCAGCCGTGCGAAGGTAACCGAAGAACAGAGTTTTCTTTCGGTTTAGTAGCTACAGTGGGAGAATCGTAGAAGAAAGGTTTGGGGATCGAATTGCGGTGAATTGAAGTCGGCCGAGTGAAGGTGACTGAAGAACGAAGGTTTCTTGCAATCTAGTAGCGTGGGACAGTGACTTGTTCAACCGAATTCGTGGCACTTGATTCGTCTTGAATCAAGGGAAGAGAAGGCTCTGCATCAACAATCAAAGACGTTTGGGAGTTTGGATGTTCATAGTTCTTCTCTTGTAATAAACAATTTGCAATAGCTATATATATATACGTGTCACCTTTTCGCAAATTCCTTGGTGAGTTGGCATAGCAAGAAATAGGTTTTGGTTTCTTTATCAACAGCCGAGGAGGAATACGTTTCCGCAGGCAGTTTTTGCGCTCAAGTCTTATGGCTTAAACAACAATTGCTTGATTTCAATTTAAAACTTGAGTGTATTCCCATTTTGTGCGATAACACTAGTGCAATAAACCTGACTAAGAACCCCATATTACATTCACGCACCAAGCATATCGAAATACGCCATCATTTTCTTAGGGATCATGTAAAGAAAAGTGATGTGATCTTTGAGCATGTTGATACTAAAAATCAACTTGCTGACATTTTTACAAAACCGTTAGCCACTGAGCCTTTCTTTCACATCCGTAGAGAACTTGGCATTCTCGATATCTCGGATCGTGTTTGATAATCCTTTAAGATAGTGATCTTCATATATATACATGCTTGTTTATTCTTTTAACTAACAATGCAAAGAGATATTTAGCTATATGTGAGGGCTCTCATCGTCGATAGTGATCAAGGTAATATCGTTCCGATTCATAGATGTTTAACATACTTTGTGACATGTTAACTACTTTAAACATGATGTTTATTACATTTTGTGCATATATTGTTCATTTGGATGTGTGTTCTATGTGTGTGCATGTTTATTTATCTTTTTGGAACTTATGCTTGCAAAAATTTCAATCTTTTTCTTTTTTGACTTGGATGAGTCGACCGAACCATTTCATGGGTCGACTCATGAGGTGATGCATCTTTCAAGGGAAATGAACGGGTTAGCGTAGGATAACCTGCGGTCGGCGCATGTCAAAATTTTAAATTTTTTTTCAAAACCTACAAATCTTGCGCCGACGCACCCTGTCCTTGGGTCGACGCACACCTGACACACTCAGAATCCTTTTAATTTGGGAATGCGTGCGCCAACCTAATGTTTCCACTCTTCATTACATATCTTCATTACAATTTATTTCTTGTTCATTGCATGTTAAATATTGTTGAATTTTGGTCTTCTCCTCTTCATTTCTTCCTTCTTCCCATTAAAACTTCATCATATCTCCATTAAAACCCACAAAAAATCAAAAACCCATAAAGTGTGAATCTTCAAGGTTTTAAGAACAAGGGTTTCACAAGGTTTCTGGCAGCAATATCATCATCCTCCTTCAACCATCGCGCACTGTTCATCTTCTTCATCACCTTCATCAAAAATGGTTTCCCGACGCACAACCGGTAAATGAACAACTAGAGCTTCATCTGCCGGAACTTCTTCAACACCGGTAACTATTAACTCTTTAATCTCTGATGAACTGTCTGGTTGTTTTGAGGTAGAGTTTAGTCTTCGTGTTGTTATTCCACAACATGGTTTCTATGTTTTGATGGGTCCAGACTACAAAAATCCTGAGATAACTGAAATGCTTAGTGTTCAGAATTTTGGGGAGTTTCTAGAATGTGATGATCAGTTCAATAGTGATTTGATTCAATTATTCTATTGTGGAATTAAGGGAAAATTTAAGGGGGCTGAGTTTTCATTTTCTATGAATAATGTACTTCATTCCGTAAACAATGAGTTATGGAATACTTTGTTTCATATGGATACTGATGAAAATCTCCCCAAAGTAACCGACACCAAGTTTGTTCAAAACTTTGAATTTAAAATCTGCTCTGAATTCTATGTTGCGTGAACCATATCCAGACGATGTTGTGGCAAGTGAATTCTTTCCAAAAAATGTTACCACCGGTCATTTCAAATTTGTTGACCGAGTTTTACAGTGGAATGTTGCTCGTATTTTGAGACCTAAGAAAGGCGAGTACTCAAGAGTTGAGAAGGCAGAAGTTCATCTCATTTACATACCGAAGAATCAGATCAAAATCAACTGGCTACACTATTTTGCATATCGGAAGTTTGTTACCCACGACTCCACCAAAAGTCTGGCTTTAGGTTATGCATCCTGCATTTAGAACATTTTGAACAAGGTTGGTATCTCGGCTTCAAATATTAGTTACATCCAGATTTCATCTGAACATCAATTTCAACCAAAAACACTGACAATGATGGGCTACACTTGGGATTCTGTTAAGACTGAGTTCAAGTACCGACACAGATCAACTCATCCCTTTCCACATGAACCTGAAGAACCTCATCATGACGAAGAAAATGATGATGAGGCAGGACATGATAGTGACAATCAAGATGTTAACAATGCTGATGTGGTTATGCAAGAGGAAGACAACGAAGCATGGATGGGATATCAATCTAAGGGCAATTCTGATAATTAGGGCTAGGGAGATTGGCAAAACAACTGTTGGACTGCTCTTGGAGACGCATATGTTTCTCCCACCTATGGCGAGGAGTATCATTGGCAGCAACCTGATTTTTCTAGACCTCAAACTTCACAGCCTCAGCATGATTTCCAAGCATCTGAAGAGAATCTGGCAAGGTTGAACCAGATAAATCTTCAACATCAAGAATTCCAAGCATTGCAAGAAAGCTGCTACAATGCTTAGGAAGAAAGCTTCACAAACTTATCCAACCAAGTCTCGGCTCATATCACTAACTTCAACAGGTTTGTTGAGGCCTCTATGACCTGCTTCACCCAAATGGACGAGAATTTGACTCAACAGAATCAGAATCTTACAAACAGTCTTAGCATGCTCAATCGCTCGCTAATAGAACTTAACTTGCACCTAGTGGATTTGCCACCACCAGGCCAATACAATGGGGGAAGAGGTCATCCATCTAGGGGGAGGAGACACTAGAGATTAGTGCATCATATTACTTATGTTTTGCATTTATGTTTTGCTGTTTGGATTGCATGTTCTTTCTTGTTGTTTTAACTTTGAACTTTGCTTCAGTTTATTTTGAACTATGGCATGAATTGTCTTTTCTTCTTATGTTCCGTATTTATCTGTTCCAAATTTTACATTAACTGTATCATATATGGATGCGTGTTAGTGTTGTCTTGTTGTAAATATGTGGATGAATCCTTACTTGTTATAGTGTTACTCTTTTGACCACCTTCTTCTCTTCTTTTTGATGTTGACAAAGAGGGAGAAGGATAGCAAGCAGAAATTAACTAAGAAATTAACCAAGTGTTAAAGACAGGGGGAGCTTGTTCGCTCTCAAATTACAAATCAAGAGAAAGCTAAACAGTGTTGCCATCATAAAAAAGGGGGAGTATGTGAGGGCTAAAGGTCCTTCATCTATTTCGGTTTTAATGATGTCAACAAATAGGCTAAGTATTAGATTGTAATTTGAGCGGTATCACTTCATTTTTTGGGAAATTACATCTAATCATCGTTGTTCATGCGTCTAGACATATAGGACTTAGGTCTTACCCATAAATACATGTGCATGATCACTATATTGGTGTCTAGTATGTGTGTCCGAGTCTTGGTCAGGTAATATGTGCAGAAAAATACATTTCTTAAAATAATGCAAGTGATGCGCCGACCCAACCTAAGCATGAGTCGACTCATGCATATTGGAACAAAGTTTGTGGAAAGGTCGGGAAAGCGCACGCTTACCCCTGCAAATTGTGGGTCGATACATGATTCTAAGAATTTGAAAATATGCAAAAATTACATATTTACGTCGACGCAAGACGCAAATGGGTCGACGCGTGATTGTGAAACTTGCATAGTGATTGCCACGGGTCAGTGCACACTGACCCTCATTAGAGGATGGGTTGACCCAAACTCGCCTGAACTGTATTTTTTCACTTAAATTTTTCTGTTATTTCTGTTACAAGTTTTAGTGGGTCAAATCATTCTCTATAAATAGTCTGGTCATCTCATTTTCTCAAATAACAAGAAACGTGAAAATTTATACCAATGTTTCTCTTCATCTTCATCTTCACCATGAGTCAACCAACAATTACACATAATCATTTTTGCTTGTGTTGTCCATTGTTTTAAAGTGATAACGTTCGGAATTAGGAAGTGTGTGATCTTTATTTATGGGTTGAGAATTGGTAGGTGTTTCTTGAATAAAACCTTGGGTTTTTTTCCTCCAAGAATCGACCGAGTGAAGGTAATTGAAGAACGATGGTTTCTCTCAGTTTAGTAGCGTGGGACGGTGATTTTGGGGGTTTTTGGCACAAACAGTTTCGTTCTACAGGGATTCAGCTGTGCGAAGGTAACCGAAGAATAGAGTTTTCTTTTGGTTTAGTAGCTACAGTCGAAGGACCATAGAAGAAAGGTTTGGGGATAGAATTGCGGTGAATTGAAGTCGGCCGAGTGAAGGTGACTGAAGAACGGAGGTTTCTTGCAGTCTAGTAGCATGGGACGGTGACTTGTTCAACCGAATTCGTGGCACTTGATTCGTCTTGAATCAAGGGAAGAGAAGGCTCTGCATCAACGATCAAAGACATTTGGGAGTTTGGATGTTCATAGTTCTTCTCTTATAATAAACAATTTGCAACAGCTATATATATATATATATATATATATATATATATATATATATATATATATCTCAATTCCAATTGTGGAATTCGGGGTAGAGGTACCCAAAGCGAGGATGATTGGGGAACTGCCTAATCAAATCTTGTTTGTTCTCTCTTTCCCTTAACTCTTATGTTGACATCATTCAAATTTCCGAAGTCTCAATTTATCAAAATTTCTGAGGTAGTGTGATCTTGAGCTGATATACTATTTTTGTTAAATGGCTTAAATAGGTTTTTCGTCCCTGTAAGTTGGCGAGATTTTGGTTTTCGTCCCTGTATCTTTTTTTTTTCGGTTTTAGTCCCTGTATCTTACTTTTTGCTGGTGTTTAGTCCTTACAGAGGTTTCCTGCGGATTTTCTTGCAGATTTTCCTGCGGATTTTCCTGCGGAATTTGATTTTTCGGAAAATCCGCAGGAAACCTGCGGATTTTCCTGCGAATTTTGGCTTTAGGGACTAAACACCAACAAAAAGTAAGATATAGGGACTAAAACCGAAAAAAAAAAGATACAGGGACGAAAACCAAAATCTCGCCAACTTACAGGGACGAAAAACCTATTTAAGCCTTGTTAAATTGATACAATTCCTTGAATTGTATCTTGGAGTAGCTTGACATTACATTCCATTGAAATTCTGCACTTAGTGTGTTTACGCACACCAAGTGTTTGATAATTTGTTTCAAAGCAAAATCGAATGCATTTGCAATTTATTGTTTGTCAATTGATCTCGTTGGATTGGATTAAACATCAAGCAAGTGATACTTTGTTGATTGCGTTTTAAATTATGTTGATTAAACTGAATTTTTCTCATCCATAATTCATTCCAAATATTGTTGTGCATATCCGATCCTTTTAGTTGAAGGTTCGTTGTAGACGTGTGATTCAGTGGTTGCTTCCGCTAAATATTTTTAAACCAAATTTTGGTAACCATTTGCATGTAAAACTCAAGGGATCTATTCAACCCACCATTCTAGATCCATAGCCATCGTCTAACAGCTTGGCTCTGCAACTCAAAACCCGATAGCACTTGCTCAAAAACAAAGAAATTTGGCACTTAAGGAGAGAATGAGAGAAATCAATGTTGTAAGCTACTTTGGTTTGATTTGAATGATCAGTTAGGACCTCTATTTATACTAGAGGAGTTGTGTTGGAGTGGTTCTCTTGAAGCTCAGAGGATAAGGCCATGGTTCAATGGTCTTGTCTTGGCATAAATGCCTCTTGCACTAGGTGTAACAGCTGCCCCAAATAGCTCAGCTATGGTCTGATAAATTTCACATTCTGGAGCCTTCTTATTGGTGGATTACGAAGGCAGCTTGACTGATCATAAAGGGAATGTTGAATATTCATTATTTGCTCATAAATTCATATTGGACTCCAAGCATATCATTTATGTTCATGCTCCCATTGGCTGGTCTTTAAACTGAATTGGCAGGGGGTGCAGAGCTTGTAGCCATCAAAGTGAGTGTAGCAGGTCTTGTGATTAATGCTCTTTGGATAAGAATCTAGTTCATCAAGTTATGCAACAAAATCTGTTGCAAAACAGTTGCAACAAGTCATGTTTGATCATGGATTTCTCTTGGCTCAAGTTGAATCAATTCATGCTATTAAGTTCTTTGAATTCTTAGCAACATTTGCAATAACATTGATGTTTACATTTGGAGTTGATTTCCCTTGCAACTATGTGAAAAAACCTCACAAGTTTTGGTGTTTTCAACAAAATCTGTCTTGGACAGAAATTTGTCTAAGTGTTGAAAAAATGCCATTTTCATATTTTCAGCCATTTTGATCACTTCATAATTTAAAATACATGATGAATTGGAATGAGGTGTAGTTGAAGCTTTTGTAGTATGCCATGAGAGCTACAAATCCAGCTTTGGACCATCCAAAATGGTTGCTTGGATCTCAAGTTATGATCCTTGGAAGTTGGTACCCTAGCCATTTTGTTTCATAACTTAGAAAAATTCTAAGTTTTTTTATGGTTACCCCTTTTACAAGTTATCCCACTTTCTTTGATTTTTCTTGATGAATGATGATTCCAATCACACATTAACATCATTTTAGGGTTAAGGAACCATAATTGTGAAAAATCTCAAAAAGTCAAACTTTAACTTTTGTGCACAGTTGACTTTTTATCAGATGAATTCCAAACTGTATTATCCTCTATGAAATCAAGTCCTTGATCTAAATCAAACTTGATGGATATGTTTCATAGGTGTTATAGGGTGTATTGAATCATGTCCCAAGGTTTGGGAGCATGCCTTGGTTAAAAGTCAAAGATACAATTGACTTTTTCTTCAAAACCCTAATTGTGGTCTAGATGAAATTGAAACTTGTAGATCAAGCTTCTTGGATCAATCCATTGTTGGAAATGGATCAATATGATGTATTAAAGACCCTCAAATCATGTCTTGAGGTCTTGGCTCATGCTTTATCCCAAAAGTCAACTTAGGGGTGAATTAGGTCAAGAAACCCTAATTCCTGATTTTTGGTGAATGCATCCCCTGGAGTTAAATTGACTTGATGATTGGGCCATGAGGTCCCTTGGAGTAACTTGAGTTATGTTTTGAAGCATTGGCTCATGCCCAGATGAAAATCTCCATCTGGAGGCCTTGGTCGACCAAAACCCTAATTTGGTGACACTGTCGATCCTGAGGCTTAATCCACTTGAAAGGTTGCAACTTTGTGCTTGATTATTGATGTGGGAGTCCTCTTGATCCTTTATAGGTGTTTGAGGAGTTAGACAAGTTGAAGATCATGTCATTCCATGATTGATCCTTTGTCTAAATGCTCTGAGAGGGTTCAGAACCCTAATTCTGATTGTAGTGAATGCTCACCCCTCTTTGAGGAGATTGATGAGGCATGATGGCACACCCATATTGTGATGATGATTTGCACAATGATGGGAAATCTTGGTGGTCAAAATTTGGGGTATGACAGATGCCCCTATTTAATCTTCTTGGACCTGAAGGTGTGAATGGCGAAGGTATTCGGGCATTTGGGGTGCAAGATGATTAAATATCATAATGCACAAAATTTTGACGGTGTTTATGAATGGAAGTTTGCCCATCCACCTTCTTTCGCTAAGCAATGATGCTTAGAAAAGGGTAAACTTCCCCTCGATCCTGGTGTACTACCACGGAACTGGTCTCAGTTTTTGAAATAAACTTCCCCTCGATCCTGGATTCCTACCAAGGAACTGGTCTCAATTTCTTTAATAAACTTCCCCTCGATCCTGGTTTTCTACCAAAGAACTGGTCTCAATTTCTTTAATAAACTTACCTTTGATCCTGGTTTCCTACCAAGGAATTGGTCTTAGTTTCTGATATAAACTTTTCTTCGATCCTGGTTTCCTACCAAGGAACTGGTCTAAGTTTCTAAAATAAACTTCCCCTCGATCCTGGCTTCCTACCAAGGAACTGGTCTAAGTTTCTGAAATAAAATTCCCCTCGATCTTGGTTTCCTACCAAGGAACTGGTCTAAGTCTCTGAAATAAACTTCCCCTCGATCCTGGTTTGCTACCAAGGAACTGGTCTAAGTTTCTGAATTAAACTTCCCCTCGATCCTGGTTTCCTACCAAGGAACTGGTCTAAGTTTCTGAAATAAACTTCCCCTCGATCCTGGTTTCCTACCAAGGAACTGGTCTAAGTTTCTGAAATAAACTTCCCCTCGATCCTGGTTTCCTACCAAGGAACTGGTCTAAGTTTTTGTCAATAAACTTTCTTGACAAGGGACACTATTCATAGTGGTTTTCCTCAAACTTCTTGCCGAGTTTTCCTGGGGAGATGCCATTTGATGGGAAAAAATTTTGATGTCAGACTTGCAGGGGAACCCATTCGTCTGAGTTGTAAAGGTGCACAAACTTCCCTGTTTGGAGACGTCATTTGTTGACTCTACTGGGGAAAACGAGTCTCTTGAGAGACTGCTTTCTTCTTGGGGATATTACATCATACTTTTCTTCGAGATCTTTTTGGAGAAATTCCATTTGATGTAATCCAATTTTGAGGTGCTGATGACCTATTTTTCAGCGAATCTTTCGGAGAAAATGGCTATACTGCCGAATCTTTGATTAGGAGGCTTTCTCTGAGGATTTTCCTTAATCTGGAAAAGCGAAGATATCATCTTCAATGGCGAAGACTGACGTTTGTCAAAAGTTTTCTTGTCTTTTAGAGGTTCAAGTTATCAAAGTGGCCAAGGGTCGTTTCCAATCCAGAAATAAACTAGAGGAGAGATCGCTTAGATGATTTGTCTCCTGACGAGGAAAGGACTGACAGCTCAATTGAGAGGACTTTTATCACTAGGGGACAAGACCGACTAGAGTGATAGTGATGCAATATGAATATGAATGTAAATCAAGAATGCGTGATGTATGTATGTTTATGCTGACAAAACTGATGCGACATACAAACTAATAGATAAACACGACTGGATACTCGGCCACTGTGGGGGATGGAAAGTATCATCTGGTCCGAAAATAGCAATTCTGCCTTGCTTAGGAGAGTTAGTCCATGTGGGGAACAACCGTTGGTTGGGCTTAGGAGATAAGAACTCAGTTGAGGATGTCAGATGGAATATTCGCATCTGACATATCTAATCTTTCATTCAAGCGCACTGGTTTAGAAGGAGTACTTTGATTATGCACTTTGAGGTTCAAACACCTTTGGAGAAGCGATCGATGTTCTTTCGATGTTCAATAGTTAAAAGAAATTGCCATTTTTATTTAAAAAGCAAAAAAAGTTTGACAAATAAATTCATTTTTGTTTTATTTCGAGAATCGTTAATCATGTTAAAAATTTCGTTCTGTAAAGCTAAAACAAAAAAGAATTGCAAACAAAAGCACTAGGGCTCAAATTTTATTGATAGGATGGAAATCAGCCAAGCGCATGATTCCATAGAGTATTTACAAAGTTTAGAAAATGGTAATTTAAGGGAAAAGGGCTATATTGAAACATAACGACCGCTATCCTTCTACCAACTTTGAATTCGGGACATCCTGAGCTTCTGTCGAAGATGACCTTGACTGGAGTCTTCCTGATGGACGACATGACTGCTGCTAAGGGATTTGCCCCTTTGCTGGACATAGTTACTTGCCATTAATCCCTAACTTTTGTCTGGATTGTACTTTAAGATTTCCAATCCACAGGGATAATTTTTTATTATGTCTCTAATTTTTTCCTGGACCGCCCTTTCGGGTTTTCAATCCATCGAGATATTGTTTTTATATATTTAGGCAAAGTATTTCTTGACTATGTCAACATTTGTGGGGTAGGAAAATTCTTCTCCATCCATGGTTGTGAGTCTCAAGGCACCGCCTGAGAAAGGTTTCTTGACCACATAAGGGCCGTCATAATTCGGAGTCCATTTGCCCCGGGAATCAGTGAGAAATGATTGTATCTTTTTGAGCACGAGGTCTCCTTTCTTGAAGACGCGAGGTCGGACCTTTTTGTCAAACGCCTTCTTCATCCTTTGCTGATACAACTGACCATAGTATAGTGCCATTATTCGCTTCTCTTCGATCAGATTCAGTTCCTCATGTCGACTTTGACAGCATTCAGCTTCTGTTAGCTTAGCTTCCATCAATACCCGGATTGATGGGATATTTACTTCCATGAGGAGCACTGCTTCCATGCCATATACTAGAGAGAAAGGGGTTGCCCCTGTTGAAGTACGGATAGATGTACGATAACCGTGAAGAGAAAAGGATAGCATTTCATGCCAGTCTTTGTAGGTTACGACCATCTTCTGAATAATCCTCTTGATGTTCTTGTTAGCCGCTTCTACCGCTCTGTTCATCTTAGGTCGGTAGGGAGATGAGTTATGGTGTTCGATCTTGAATTCAGCACATAACTCTTTCATCATCTTATTGTTCAAGTTGGATCCATTATCCGTAATGATCTGGCTAGGAACACCATAACGGCAGATGATATTGTTTTTGATAAAACGGACCACGACTTGTCGGGTTACATTGGCGTACGATGCTGGTTCGACCCACTTGGTGAAGTAATCAATGGCTACCAGGATGAACCGATGTTCGTTCGAAGCCTTGGGTTCAATCATGCCAATCATGTCGATTCCCCATATAGAAAAAGGCCATACGGAAGAAAGAACTTTTAGATGCGTTGGCGGTACATGGATTTTGTCTAAGTATATCTAACACTTGTTACACCTCCTCATGTACTTGTAGCAGTCGGATTCCATGGTCAACCAGTAGTACCCTGCTCTCAGAGTTTTTCTCACCATTGTGTGTCCGTTGGCATGAGTGCCAAAGGATCCTTCGTGAATTTCCTTTATCAGCATGTTTGCTTCTGGTCTGTCTACGTATCGGAGCAAGACCATGTCAAAGTTTCTCTTATAGAGTGTATCACCACTCAGAAAGAAGCTGCTAGCCAGTCTTCTGAGAGTTTTCCTGTCTTTTCTTAGTTCCCCAGGTGGGTACTCTTGTTTCTGAAGGAAGCATTTGATGTCATGATACCAAGGTTTGTCGTCTATGACTGCTTTAATCGTGAAGATGTAAGAGGGCCTTTAAAGGCGCATTATGTCAATCTTAGGAATGTCGTTCCATTGACCTACACTAATCATGGAAGAGAGAGTGGCTGATGCATCAACCATGTGATTCTCTTCACGAGGGATGTGATGAAACTCGATTTTGTTGAAGAAGGGTAATAACCTTCTCGCATAATCTTTGTAAGGGATTAGTCCAGATTGGCATGTGTTCCAATCTCCTTTAATCTGATTGATAACCAGTGTTGAGTTGTCGTATACATCCAAGTTCTTGATCCTTAAGTCGATCGCTTCTTGGAGACCCATGATACAAGCTTCGTAATCGGCCTCGTTGTTTGTACACTTGAATGTCAATCTGGCAGTGAAAGGAATATTTGTACCCTGAGGTGTTATGATGATTGTCTAAATTCCATTTCCATAATTATTGACAGCTTCATCAAAGATTAGTCCCCATTGGGAACCTGGTTCTGGTCCTTCACTGGGTAGCGGTTCATCGCAATCTTTCCTTTTCAAGTACATGACATCTTCGTCTGGGAAGTCAAATTCGACTGATTCCTGATCGTCAATCGGTTGATGAGGCAAATGATCGGCTAGAACACTTCCCTTGACGGCTTTCTGAGCATGGTACTCGATGTCGTATTCTGATAACAACATATGCCAACAGGCGATCCTTCCCGTGAGAGCAGGATTCTCAAAGACGTACTTGATTGGATCCATTTCTGAGATTAACCAAGTAGTGTGACGAATCATATACTGGCGAAGATGTTTTGCTGCCCAAGCCAGAGCACAACAAGTTTTCTCAAGAATAGTGTACCGAGTCTCGCAGTCGGTGAATTTCTTGCTCAGATAGTAGATGGCAGACTCTTTTCTTTTTTATTTCATCCTGTTGACCAAGTACACAGTCCATGGAGTCTTCCAAGACTATTAGGTAGATGATCAGTGGTCTTTCTTCCACTGGAGGTGATAGAATCGGCGGATTCAATAGGTATTCCTTGATACTGTCGAAGGCGGTTTGGCAGTCTTCTGTCCAAACGCAGTCCTGATTCTTTTTAAGTAATTTGAAGATCGGCGCACATGTCACGGTCATGAGGAATATAAATCTGGAAATGTAGTTCAAACGTCCCAGGAATCCCCTTACTTGTTTTTCAGTTTTTGGAGAAGGCATTTCTTGAATGGCCTTGACCTTGTCAGGATCAACCTCAATTCCTTTCTGGCTGACGATGAACCCTAGCAGTTTCCCCGAACGGACACATAATGTGCACTTATTGGGATTCAAGTAGAGCTTGTACTTTCTCAACCACTCGAATAGCTTTGACAGGTGGGTCACATGCTCCTCTTCTGTCTTAGATTTGGCAATCATGTCATCGACATATACCTCTATCTCTTTGTGTATCATGTCATGAAAGAGAGTTGTCATGGCCCTTTGATAGGTTGCCCCGACATTTTTCAAACCGAACGACATTACTTTGTAACAAAAAGTGCCCCATGGGGTGATGAACGAAATTTTCTCTATGTCTTTCGGCGCCATTTTGATTTGATTATAGCCCAAGAATCCATCCATAAAGGAGAAGACTTTGAATTTTGTTGTACTGTCTACCACCATGTCAATGTGCGGTAAAGGAAAGTCATCCTTGGGACTGGCCTTGTATAGATCTCTGTAGTCCACACACATTCTGACCTTTCCATCCTTTTTTGGAACTGGTACTATGTTGGCTAACCATTGAGGATATTTTGATGTGGTGAGGAAACCCGCGTTAATCTGTTTCCGCACTTCCTCTTTGATTTTGATGGCCATGTCTGGGTGAGTTCTTCTCAACCTTTGTTTTACTGGCAGATATTATGATCTTAACGGTAGATGATGTTCCACGATGCTGATGTCCAACCCTGGCATGTCCTGGTAGGACCAAGCAAACACATCGGGAAATTCTTTGAGAAGCTTTATCAAACTTTCTTTGATAGTTGAACTGAGCAGTGCCCCAATCTTGACTTCTTTTCTCTCGTCTTTTGAACCCAAGTTGACCGTTTCCAACAGCTCTTTGTGAGGTTCAATGGACCTTTCCTCTTGTCTGAGTAATCGGGAGATCTCTTCTGGACTTTCTTTGTCATCTTATTCTTCAGCTTCAAATATCGGGAATTCAAAGTTGGGAGAAGGCATTGGACCGTACATTTCAATGGGGTTTAAAACAAGTAATCTGCATGACGTGATGATTTGTTTTTAGAAGAGATAGAGAGAATACAAGAGTGTGTGCAGTGTATTTGAAAACTGCTTGTTTTTATTATTTGAGTTATTTTTAGGATTACCATTTTCTGAAAAAGCTAAAAGAGAAAACATCAATAAATGCGAAAATTATAGAACGACGTTATTTTATTTATGATCTTGTTGATTCTTGAAACTACAGCCCTATAAAACAAAACTCTGTTGCTTTGGGAGAAGCGAAGAGGTACATTTACAGAAAGTGAGCCCTATCTAAACATCCGTCTCACCTGGGCAGGGTGAAAGGTTAAAGACGGCAATTACTTAGACTTATGAACGACTTTCAGAACGTCGACAGCAACCCATTGGCGGCGAACTCCTCGGTGAATCACAAAGTCTGGCACTTTCTTTCTTGACTTGTCTTCAGAAATGACGCTGATTTCTGGTGGGGCAGGATCATTGGAATCTGTTTCCCAGGCAGAGTTGTTGTAGACGAACTCTTCTGTTGTATCTTGCACAGTGTTTGTACCCTCCAGTAAATCTCCCCATCCAGTTGGCTGGATGTCTTCGAGCCTAATACGAGAGCTTTCGGGAGCAGTGTACTTGACCAAGTAGTCGTATTTGTCACTCAGTTGTCCTAAGGTGTCCCACACTTCTTATGAACTGGATGAGTCATCTCTTTCGATGACGTTGACCTTGGGAAAAGCATAATTAATGAACTCTAGTCCCGCAATCTTTGCAAATTCATCGTCGTGCTGGATGTTTTCTGAATGCCCTGAATAAAGATCCCATGACATGGTGGGGACGCAGGTATTCTTTTCAGTAATGCTTAGTTGATACGCATCGTTTGGATGACTCTTTTGCCCCAAGTCTTTTGGGTACGGCTGCCAGATAGGCAAGTCATCTAGGGGATCAAAATAGTCATAGTTGATCCCCTAGACTGTGACTAGGGGATCAAGGCTTACTCACGATCAAGGCTTACTCTCCGCAAACTGTGACTAGTTGGTCGTTCCTAACGAACTTCAGCTTCTGGTGCAGTGTCGAAGTGACTGCCCCAGCCTGGTGTATCCAAGGTCTTCCTAAAAAATAGTTGTATGCTTCCCGGATGTCCATGATCTGGAAACTAACTTGGAAAGTGTGAAGACCAATAGTTATGGGAAGGTCGACTTCGCCAATAACTGCTTTCTGGGATCCGTCAAATGCTTTGACGATGACCTCACTGCCCCTCATCGGGGATCCTTTGAATGATAGTTGCATTAAAGTGGATTTCGGCATAACATTCAGAGCTGATCCGGTGTCTACCAGTACGCTGGCTAAAGCATCGTCCTGGTAGTTGACTGTAATATTAAGTTCCATGTTATGACTTTTTCCTTCTTCTGGAAGTTCCTCGTCACTAAACCCCAAGTTGTAGCAGGAAGTGATGTTGGAAATAATGCTATTGAATTGTCTTATTGTTACATCCTGTTCCACAAAGGCTTGCTCTAAGACTTTCTGTATAGCCTCTCTGTGAGCTTCAGAACTAAGTAATAGAGATAACACAGAGATTTTTGAAGGAGTTTGCAACAGCTGATCAACAATGTTGTATTCACTCTTTTGGATGAGTTTTAACATCTCATCATTGTTCATTGAAAGGTCGGGACCACTGGACTGACCGACTGGTTGATCGGGAACTTCTGTTTGAGGTTCCTTTTCTTTGCTAGATTCTTCAACTCCTCGGTTGAAGATTCGACCGCTCCGTGTTACTCGATTAATGTCTGTAATATTCACGATGGAGGGTAATGGAGTTTCCTTTCCATTCTTAATGTTTGTTGCACCGTACTTGTAAGGGATCGACTTAGTTGATTCATACTGCAATGGTCCCAGTAGATAGATAACCACAGGAGCCTTCTGATTTTTCTGACCATCGTAACCAGCCTCAATTGGTTCAAGATTGAGAACCTTTCCACCATCAAGAGGGACTCTTGATTCACGGAGTAGAGGGATTATGGCACATACGTCTTTGGCCACTTCTCGCTTAGGGATTAAGATAACACCCCTGCTTTGATCAAGATAATAGTTTGACATTGAATCAGAGATTGACCATGTTTGAATTTCCTTATGGTCCAACTGACTTTGGAGGGATGCTCGCACGAGGTAGAATCCTTGATTATTCTCCGAGCAGACTCTACAGCACTTGTAGTTGTGTGGTGGCACCCGGCCATGTCCGCTTTGAATGCAGTATAACCTCACTAGGTCTGTGTCCATTGATCGAACATCCCGACTTTGATGCCTAGTAGGGTTCCCGTTAATCATACTGACTTGTTGTGTGTCTTCATCTAGATAAATCGGAAGCCACCAGTGGTTTAACAAGTGTTGTAAAGTTCTTTGAACGAGTGCACAACCTTGGTTACTCTCACGACACACTTTACAGTTATGATAGTCGTGCGAAGTCAGAAAACCAAGCTGGACTTGCTTAGCGTGTAACTCCACCAAGCTGGTATTCATTAAACGAATATCAAAGATTTGAATCATATTCACTTGACGCTGGAGGGCCTCTTTTACAAAAGAGCATCCCTGATTGTTTACCGAGCAAATCAGACAGGAATCATAATCGTGTTGTGGCAGATCATGATATTGGCTTTACCTTGAGTGCATTGCCACCAAGTTTGCATTCATCGCACGGATGTCATGGTTCTGAATGATGTTGGAATTCGTATAAGTCATGTTGACCCCACAAATTCGGTGATCCTGGATCTAACCGAGATCCAACTGTTCCTGTAGAGCTGATTGCACCACAGAACATCCTTGATTGTTTTTCGAGTAGATATCACACTGGTGATAATTATGAGGTGGTACATGACCGTATCCGCTCTGTCTGCGATGCATCTTGACCAGATTAGCCCTTAATAAGAGTACATTATGAATTTGATAGTTGTGGTTAGACTCTCCCTCTATCAAATTGATTACAGCTTTCTCGTGTTGAGGCAACGGGTTCGTCTGAACATTTAGATTTGTACCCTTGAAGGATAGGACCCCGCTCCTGACAAGCTTTTTCACATCAGATTTGAAACTGAGACAGTTTTATATGTTATGCCTTAGTCCTCCTTGATGGTAAGGGTAAGTCTGATCCGCTTTGAACCAAAAAGGCGGATTTTTCGGTACTGTAAGAGGAGACCTGGTTTGGACATGCCCCTTGACTAGTAGTAACGGATATAGTTCTGCGTACAACATTGGTATAGGGTCAAACTCTGGTGGTCGCGTTGTACGGTTGTTGTTGTATTGAGGGCGAGCCTGCTGAAGAGGCTATTGTGTCCTTTGCTGATATTATTATTAATTCGGTTGGCTCTGAGCAACCTGAGGTTGATACGTAGGAACATGCGCAGGGTTAATAGCAGGAGTTACAACTGCTACTGGTTGGTATCGTCGCCTTTGCTTTCCGAGAGAGATGTTACCAATATCCTGCTTTTTTTCCTTAGGGAAAGCACTACCATATCTTTTGGTACTGCTTGATGGTCCAGTATCTTTAACTAAATGTCCTTCTCGGACAGCTTCCTCAAGACGAACTCCCATTCCTACCATCTCGGTGTAGTCATTGGGCGCACTGGTGACCATTCTATCGTAGTAAAATGAGCTCAAGGTTTTCAAGAAGATCTTGGTCGTCTCTTTCTCCTCAAGAGGTGGACAAATCTGGGCGACAATTTCACACCATCTCTGAGCATATTCCTTAAAGGTTTCCTTATCCTTCTGTGACATGGCTCTGAGTTGATCTCTGTCTGGTGCCATGTCCAGATTATACTTATACTGTTGAACAAAGGCGCCGCCAAGATCTCTGAAAGTGACGATCTTAGTGTGGTTTAAACGCATGTACCATTTGAGTGCGGCACAGGTTAAACTATATTGGAAGTAATGGATCAGTAGCTGTTGATTCTCTGTCTGAGTTGGCATCCTCTGAGCGTACATCACCAAATGACTTTGAGGGCAAGAGTTACCCTTGTACTTTTCAAATTCGGGCACCTTGAATTAGAGCGGAACTTTCACATTGGGGACCAAACAATGGTCTATGGCGTCCTTTCTAAATAGATCCTGACCGCGAATGGCTTGCAGTTCCTTCTGCATCTCCAGGAATTATTCCTGGAATTCCTTTATTTTATCGTTCATACTCTTATTTCCACAAGAAGGTATCTATGGAATCTGTCCTTCTGGAACAGTGTGTACCACGGGAGGTGGTACAGTCATTACAGTAGTGACTCTTGGTACTTCCCTCTCCCAAAGTTTGTAACCTTCAGGAGTTGCTGTCTTGCCTCTTGCATCTTCGGTTTCCCGAAGTTTGTAACCTTCAGGCCCAGCGGCTCCTGTTGCAGTTTCCAGATCTTCCATGATCGGCGGAATATATCCTTCTAGGATATAGGTGAGTGGCATGCCCCAGTGTATTACCCCAAATTTTGACCACTTAGTTTTCCCATCATTGTGAAAATCATCATCACAATATGGATGAACCATCATGCTTCATCAGTCTCCCCAAAGATGGGTGAGCATCCAATACAATCAAAATTAGGGTTTCAAGCCCTCTCTGAGTGCTTAGACAAAGGATCAATCAAGAAATAACATGATCTTCAACTTGTCTAATCTCTCAAACATCCACAATGGATCAAAAAGGACTCCCACTTCAAGGATTAAGCACAAGGCTGCTCCCTTCTAGGTGGATCAAGTCTCAAGATCGACAGTGTCACCAAATTAGGGTTTTGGTCGACCAGGGCCTCCAGATGGAAAATTTTCATCTGGGCACAAGGCAATGATCCAAAACATAACCTAATATGCTTCATGGAACCTCATGAACCCATGCATCAAGTCAATTTTGCCTCAGGGGATGCATTCATCAAAAATCAGGAATTAGGGTTTCTTGACCTAATTCACCCCTAAGTTGACTTTTGGGACAAACCATGAGCCAAGACCTCAAGAGATTATTTGAGGGTCTCTAATACACCATATTGATCCATTTGGAATAATGGATTGATCCAAGAAGCTTGAGCAACAAGTCTCATTTTCATCTGCACCACAATTAGGGTTTTAAGGGAAAAGTCAACTGTAAATTTGACTTTTGACCAAGACATGCTCCCAAACCCTAATACATGATTGAATATACCCTATGACACCCATGGAACATGTCCATCAAGTTTGATTTAGGTCAAGGACATGATTTCCTGAAGAATTGCACAGTTTGGAATTCATCTGATAAAAAGTCAACTGTGCACAAAAGTCAACTTTGACTTTTTGAGATTTTTCACCAAAATGGATTTTTAACCCTAAAATTATGTTAATGTATGATTTGAATCATCATTCATCAAGAAAAATCAAGAAAAGTGAGATAACTTGTAAAAGGGGTAACCATAAAACTTAGAAATTTTTCTAAGTTAAAAATAAAGTGGCAAAGGTACCAACTTTGGAGGACCATAACTCCTAAACCACAAGGCCATTTTTTCTCATCCAAAGATGGATTTGTAGCCCTCATTATCACCTACAAAAACTTCAACTACAAGTCATTCCAATTCATTAAGGATTTTGAGTTATGGAGTGATCAAAGTGGCTGAAAAGTGAAAATGTCCCTTTTTCCAACACTTAGTGAAATTTTCACTAAGTCAGAATTTGCCTTCACTTTTTGCCAAATGTAGGGGGATTTTTCACTTGGAATCAAAAGAGATCAAAACCAAACTTGTTCAAACAGTTGTTGTATCATGTAAGAGCTTTCCAAAATGGCCAAGAACATTGCCAAATTCAACCTACATCATGAGATACAACATTGCCAAGTTGCCTTGCTGAAATCTGTCAAAGCAGGGCAGAATTTGCACTTTGGCTCGATTTGCCAAAATCAGCCAATTTCAATAGTTCCTATCCACTTGGACACCTCAGAGGATTGAATCCAAAGGGGACAATCACTAAGCCAAGCCTCCAAAGTCCATGGAACAAGAAATAGCATGTTGAACCTAGAGTTGCCAAAATAGGGACAAGACTTCAAATTTGGAATGAGGCATTCAATGGAACCATCAAGGTGGCATGGACTGAGCCATTCTCATCTGAAATCAGTCAAGACTTATCCAAGACCAAGGGGACCAAAGCTCTGTGCCCTAACCTCTAGTCAATGGCTAGAGGAGACTTGGATTTTCATTTGCCAACATTGGCCAAACCTACTTACCAGCTGCCATGCATTATTCCTTGCAAAACAAACTTGCTCTACTATAAATAGAGCTCAATTGTGGTCAGTTTAAGTACACCAAAGCCATCTAACAGATGCTTTCCTCAAAATCTCTTTCTCTTGGCAAAAATGCCTTTCTTAGCAAGGTAGCTATCGGGTTTTGAGTTTGAGAGCAATTCTGCACAAACCAATCACTCACACACCTTACATACATCACATATGAGCTGATCAAACACTTAGATTACTTCTGAAACATCAATTTCACAAAATCACCAGCTGGTTGCTCAAATTTTCAAACAAGGTGCAGCTGAGGTACCACAAAATGATCCAGCCAATTTCAATCAACTCCAACCATCCAAACACAATCCATAGGGTGTAGGGAAGCTGTCCAGATCATCACAACTCATCTGTAACACCTCCAAATCAAAAATCACTTTGAACTTGCTGTCACGGCTTGGAGGTAAGCACATACTTGGTCATCTCTCAATCTATGCATATTTCCTCGCACAATAATTTGGCCATATGTTCATAATCATGCATGGAATGTTTTCCCTCAATTAATTGCATTGTTTGAATCGTGTATCAAAAATCCTAGCCTTCATGCAGAAATTAGGGTTCTTGAGGTCTCTTCGTGATTTCTTGTTGTATGTTTAATTTAAATGAAATTAAAGTACATAGACATGATCGTGAGGTTGAGACGAGCATAATGATATGTGGATTGCATGATATGATTACGTATTCATGGAGATTGGATAGAAAATGCAAATCTGAGAAACCAAGAACACGCGCGTGTTCTTCAGCTGTTCTTGGCGCCATTTTTCATATATTCAAATATTTGAATTTTGTGATTTTGTTTAATTGATTCAAAAATTAATTTCTCTCTGAGTTTTAATGATTTTGAGTTGATTCTTTTTTTAATAATTCACAAAAATGTTAAAATATTTTATTTTATCAAAAAATCCCAAAAATATTATTTATTTCATATAATTGATATATTTGTAAAGAATTAATATTTTGATTGTTTTTGGCATTTTAAATATTTTTTCTACATTGATTTTGCAACTTTTAATGCTTTCTAATTATTTTGTAGGTCAATACTTAATTTTTGAAGCATTAATCCAAGATCACAATTTGTTTTCCATGTGTTAAACAATTTTTGATCATTTTAATTGAATTTTTATTCAATTAAATACATTTTGAAAACAAATTAGGGTTTTGGATTAATTCAACCCTCATAAATCATTTTCAAAACACTTTGGGCCTCTATTAGAGTGTAAGACCCAATCCTTTTTTTTGACCAAATCATCTTTGGGCCTCACTTATTGTATAAGTCCCGATACCGTAAAAAAAAAAAACGGCGCGATCGTCGCCGTTTCAAAAATCATCTGGGCCTACCCTCGAGTAGTAAGACCCATTTATTTTTCTTCAAAACTTTTTGGGCCTATTGAGAGAGTGTAAGACCCATCCCCCCTTGTACAAAAACTTTTTGGGCCTCACTCATTGTATAAGTCCCTCTGTACAAGTAAACGGCGCGATCGTCGCCCGTTTAAAAATAAAAACCATCTGGGCCTACCCTCGAGTAGTAAGACCCATTTCTTTTTCTTTAAAACACTTTGGGCCTCTAATAGAGTGTAAGACCCAATCCCCCTTTTAACCAAAAACATTTTGGGCCTCACTTATTGTATAAGTCCCTTTGCGTTAAAAGAAAACCTCGGCGCGATCGCCATTTTTAAACGAAAAATCATTTAAGCCTACCCTCGTGTTATAAGCCCCACTCTTTTCTTTAAACCCTTTTTGGGCCTCTTGAGAGAGTGTAAGACCCGTCCCTTTGTACAGAAAACCTTTTTGGGCCTCAGTCACTTGTATAAGTCCCTCTGTACAAATTCAAACAGTGCGCTCACTGATAAAACCCTGGGCCTCTCCTTGAGCTGTAAGCCCCAAATCTTTCTTTTTCAAAGCACTTTCTCCTTTGATTTTGAATATACTGTTGTTTTCAATCTTTCTTTGTTGGACAACTAACCAAACAGCATGGAAGCACTACAACCGAGTAAGTGGTTATCGCTTTCATTTACTGCTTTCATATTATAAACTGTATTGTGGGGCTGCTCACTGTAAGTCTCCTTTCATAAACTCATATCTACTGTGTAATAATAGTATAGATATTTCGAGTTTCCCCGGCAACTACGTCTAGAACTAGGTGACGCCGTTTCACTTATTCGTAGAAATAGACACCTAGATCCCCAATAGGAGCACCAGATACAGTCTTCTCTTCGGCTGTCCTCCTTAGGAATTGTCAAGAAGCTCTACTCCCCAAGATGAATGTATTCTCCGTGAATGGCATCTTTGAGTTTCTTCCCAATTCTCGAACTTTCCTGACTTGATCTATTCCTTGTGGATAGCTTGCCTTGAATGTCTCGGGGTTTGGGTACCCACTACGGTCATAATCTTGGACCTTAACTAAGGAACCCTCTTTAAAAGTTAAAAGTCGCTGGATAGTAAACCTCGCACGTTTACCAGTGGTTTTCATCTTTAAAAGAGTCATCTCTCCTAATGGAAAGGAGATGATAGACCCACGGGCTTCTTAAAAGCATCGGTCTCCTCTTGGGCATTATTCAAGGACCCTACGGCTTCTTAGAAGTATTCACAGCCTCCTCTTAGGCTTCGTATAATGATCTCTTCCTTCGGGAATGATAGCCTCCTCTTGGGCTTCGTACAAGGACCCGTCGGCTTCTTAAAAGTTTCCAGCCTCCTCTTGGGCTTCGTACAAATTGTCCCGACGACCTCCTAGAGGTATAGGAACAGAACCTAGTCATCCTCATAGAACAGTCCTTTCATAGAGTCTACTACTGTTTCTCGAAGCATAGTACAAAAGATAAAACTCTAGACACGGACAGTCTAACTTCCTTGAGTCTCAAAGACATTCTCAAGCACCCTTCGTTAAATAGGAAGGAAACCCGCAGACTCGGATAGTCTCGATACCCTTTGGATTTCCCGTTTCCTCAAAGAGAAGGAAATATCCCTGATCCTCAAATTAAATCCTTGAGTACGGTGTTGCTCATATAAGAACTGATTTTCTCTTTTAAAATTAGTATATTGGATCTGTCACTCAACTGAAACAATTACAATAGCCTCCATCTCGGCTTCGTACGAGATACCAAAATTCTCCCCAGTGGAGTCAAAACAACCTTTTCGCCTCTCTCTCGGGCTTTGTACGAGATACAAAAACACTCTATTACTGAGTACAAAAGATTCTCCAACTGAGTCAACTCTTTGCTAGCCTCCTCTTAGGCTTTGTATAACGATATGCCCCACTGGGTCAAAAACTTTTAGCCTCTCTCTCGGGCTTTGTACAAGACATAAAATAGCCTCCTCTTAGGCTTTGTATAATGATTTTCCTAGCGGAAATTAGCCTCCTCTTAGGCTTTGTATAAGAAAACCACTGGTTGATCCAATCGACCTTTTAGCATCAAAGCTGTGCCTCGTTCGCAGTACACAAACATCAACAACTCCTTTACCTTCATCTAATCGCTGTAAGCGGCAAGCCTCTGGATCATCTACATCCATGCCACTGTCCTTCTTTTAGCATGAGAAATTCCTAAGGAAAGATGGCATTGCTCTACACTGAGTTAAAGTCTTCTCCTTCAGGTTAAAACCCTTTCTTCGGAAATTATGGCATTGCTCGGATCCGCGTATCCCAGTTAAAGTAATTCTCCTCCCCCTCTTTAGAGATGACAAATTCTCTCTAAAGCCGAGGTCTTTCAGCTTCACGTCTTGGGCTTTGAACAAGACACAAATAGACCTTTTAGCTTCACATCTTGGGCTTTGAACAAGATACAAATCACCTTTCGCTTCATGTCTTGGGCTTTGAACAAGACACCAAAACACCCCTTTCCTCCCATAGAATAGGAGGAACTACGAATGCTCTGATTTCCCTGTTTCGGTAAACGGGAATACGTAGGCATAAGATCGAAAGAAAAGATCTTAGCGAGCGCAATCTACAAAAAACCCAAATCCCATATCTCCATCAATTAAAAGCAGTAATTCAAAAGCACCAGTCCTAACATCCTAACCCTTGTTCCCCGCTAGAAACATTAAGCCCTAGAAAGAAAGAAACCTGTATTGGCGAAATACGAATAACCAGTACAAAGGCCCCCCCACATTGATAGCATCCGTAACCTAACAGACCGCTGTTTAAACTCAGTATGCAAAGTAGGGTTAATTGGAGACATCTATTTCCCTTCCTTATTCAGCTCACAATAGGATAAAAAATGAATCGACCTGTAGTTTAAAGCTCAAACCGCAGAGAGCGACCAGCGCTTAAGAACCGCGTCCAAAATCGCCCGCTACAGAAAAGTGGCGCCCACCATGGGGCATATCGAAGTTAGATCTAGGCACGGTCGTCCCCATTTTTCACAGAAAAGTGGTGCCCACCGTGGGGCCTTTCAAAGTTAGATCTAGGCACGGTCGTCCCCATTTTTCACAGAAAAGTGGCGCCCACCGTGGGGCCTTTCAAAGTTAGATCTAGGCACGGTCGTCCCCATTTTTCACAGAAAAGGGGCGCCCACCGTGGGGCCCTTGTTTTTCTTTCTGTCTGTTTTCCTTGTAAAATGGCGACTCTGCTGGGGAGTCTCCTTTTCTGCCTTAGGGCATCATCCCCATTTTATACGGAAAATGGGAACTCTACCGAAGAGAAAGATTGACCTATGCTGGTCCATCTCTTAGGCAGGGAACCACAGATTGGGGCTTCCGCCGGGGAACCCATTTTCTGTCAGGAACTTAAGATTCTTAGCTTTATAAGTCTAGGATGTTTAGGACAAATATATATACTGCTTTTCCTAATTGCTATACGTGTTTATTTTTCTGCTACTGGGAATGCGTGTGATGCCGCATGTGGTGAGATTGAGTATACACTTAAGAAAAGCCAACCTTTTTCGTAGTGCGGAAACTATCGGAAATAGTTGTCACGCGATACTACCCTAATTTGAGGCTGGTGATCTATTCTCGGTGAATGGCACTTACTCTAAGATTGCACACAACTCGCTGGCGATCCGCTTGTTGTCTGCCTTCCTGGGAGGAGCTGATGATAATGAGTACAGGTACAAAAATCACCCTAGTATAAACCTTTGGGGATGGGTAGAGCCTTGGCTTCATGACAACGACCCTCTGACCCCATGTTTTTTCTATGTTTTTGTGTGCTGCATTCATGCATTCATTTAATAAAACATTAAAACATTCAAAAAACTTTCTCTCCTAGTCTCTCTGTTTTTCAAATTAAACTAAGACTATGATTGCAAATATCAGAGAAAAAGATTGCATTAATGGATTTCGGTAGAAGGAGAACTCACCAGTATACCTTCAAGGTTCCAAAACTAGGGGATTTGAGAAAGTTAGCGAGGATGATAGTTAACCCAGAGGCTTTCAGAGCCAAGCACGGTGGTTTGCTACCACTGTTAAGAGTCCATGTGATTAAGGGAATCATGGATGCGCTCATTCAATTCTACGATCCGGTTTATCATTGTTTCACATTCCCGGATTACCAGCTATCACCAACGCTGGAGGAGTATTCTCATCTGGCTGATTTACATATCACAGATCGAGCTCCATTTTCTGGACTGGAAGAAATTCCAAAGAATCAGACTATTGCAATAGCAATTCATTTGGACGAGTCTGAGGTCAGGACTCACATGACCACTAAGGGTGGCATCCAAGGTTTGCCAGCCCAGTTCTTGACAAAGAAGGCCCTATATTTTGCCAGTATAGGAAACATGACTGCTTTTGAAAGCATCTTTGTCTTGCTCACCTACGGGTTATTTTTGTTTCCCAACATCAATAACTTCGTCGATATCAACGCTATTAAGGTTTTTCTCATTGGAAACCCTGTGCCGACTTTGCTCGTAGATGCGTATCCTTCTGTACACTTGGGAAATTTGTACAACGGAGGAGAGATCACATGCTGTGTACCTTTGCTCTATAAATGGTTTATCTCGCACTTGCCCAAGTCTGCTGCTTTTGGGGATTGCAAGAGTGTCTTACGTTGGTCGCAGAAGATCATGTCTCTCACCAATTCCGATATAGATTGGTGTAATAGGATTTATGAGGGAATCAGAATCATTGACCGTTGTGGAAACTTCCCCAGCGTACCCCTCATAGGAACTAAAGGAGGAATCAACTATCATCCAATGTTAGTTCTTCGTCAATTTGGATACCCGATGAGACACATCCCACTGGGTGTTCATCTGGAAGGTCTTTTCTTCAAAGAAGGAGAAAGTGACAGAGCACTAAAGATGGAAATAGTGCAAGCTTGGAAACATGTTCATAAGAAAGGACGAGAGTCTCTGGGAAAACCGGACTGTGTCTCGGTGGAGCCTTATCTCCATTGGGTACAAACTAGAGCTCTCAAGCTAAAGATGCCTTATCCTCGTTACGGAATTCTTCCGCCGAGGGAAATTGTCATGTACTTCATGACGGAAACTGAAAGGCTTCAGGTTACTCTCAACAAAGTTCAAAAGGAAAGAAGATCTTGGAAGAACAAGTACCGCACCCTCGACGTAGAGTGTATCCAAATACAGCAATTACTGAAAGAGAAAGATGCTCTGATTGGAATTTTGGAGCAGCATGCTGTAGAGAATCAAGATGACCAAAGGAATTTGCTTGCTCCTTTCACCTGGCAAAGGAATGACAACCCGACAACGGCCCAAGCACCCCGGTCAAAGAAGAGGACTCGGGACCCATTAGTTTAGGTTTCTGTTTCTGCAATTTGTAATCTACTGTATTTCCATTTCTGTAATCCTTTGGAATTCAATAAAAAGGGGTTTCCCCACTGTTTGATATTTGCAATCTAATTGTCGAAGTTTATTTTAATTAAACCTAAAAACAATTAATATAATCATTGTATTCATCATTCTCACATCGCGTATTCTCCTTACCTACGAGTCTCACGTTTGTGTCTCGATTCTAGAGTCAAACTGTCTCATTCGTATAATACTCGGGCCAATCGTCAGAAAAAGATGGATGATCTTGAGGAAGAAAACAGAGAGTTAAAAGAAGAGATCGACGCTCTAAGAGAGGATATGAGAAAGCTTCGTAACGACATGCAAGCCATGGCAGAAGCTCAGCTACAAAGAACTGTGATCTCAGAGATCACCTCAATGCCCATCATAGAAAAGTATGATCCAAGGTATCAGATGCCGAAAGATCGTCCTTGGGGCATGCCTGTTAACTATATCCCGGAAGGATATGTTCCGCCGATCACTGAAGATCAGGGAATCGCAACAGAAGCCGCTGGGCCTGAAGGTTACAAACTTCGGGAAAGCGAAGATGCCAGGGGCATACTAAAGACTCCTGAAGGTTACAAACTTCGGGAGACGCCAAGACTTACTGCCGTAGTCACGCTACCACCCCCTGTGGTGCACACTGTCCCGGAAGGACAGATTCCATGGACACCTTCTGGTAAGAAGGAAACTATGTTTGACAGAATGGATGAATTCCAGGAGCAGTTCTTGGAAATGCAGAAAGAGCTGCAAGCCATTCACGGTCAGGATCTATTTGGAAAGGACGCCGCAGACCTCTGCTTGGTCCCAAATGTGAAAGTCCCGCACAAGTTCCAAGTGCCCGACTTTGAAAAATACAAGGGTAACTCTTTCCCTCAAAGCCATCTGGTGATGTACACTCGGCGGATGTCAGCTCAGACGGAGAATCAGGACCTGCTGATTCACTACTTCCAGGATAGTTTAACCGGTGCCGCACTCAAATGGTACATGGGTTTAAACCGTACTACGATCAGTACATTCAGAGATCTTGGTACTGCCTTCGTCCAACAATACAAGTACATTTTGGACATGGCACCCGACAGAGATCAACTCAGATCAATGTCGCAAAAGGACAAGGAAACCTTTAAGGAGTATGCTCAAAGGTGGCGGGAAATTGCCGCTCAAATTTGTCCACCTCTTGAGGAAAAAGAAATGACAAAAATCTTCTTAAAGACCTTAAGCTCATTTTACTATGACCGAATGGTTGCCAGTGCGCCCGGTGATTTCACCGAAATGGTCAGCATGGGCGTACGTCTTGAGGAAGCTGTCCGAGAAGGACGTTTGGTAAAAGACACTGGATCAATGAGTGGTACTAAAAAATACGGTAGTGCTCTCCCTAAGAAAAAAGAGCAAGATATTGGGAATATCTCTCTCGGAAAGCAAAGGCGACGTTATCAGCCAGTAGCAGCTGTTACTCCTGCTATCGGCCCCGCACCTACGTATCAACCTCAGGTTGCGCAAAACCAACCTAATCAGCAAAGGACACAACAGCCTCTTAAGCAGGCTCGTCCTCCATATAACAACAACCATACAACAAGGCCACCAGGGTTTGATCCTATACCCATGTTGTACGCAGAACTGTTTCCGTTACTGCTAGCCAAGGGGCACATTCAGACTAAGTCTCCCCTTTCAGTTCCGGAAAATCCACCTTTCTGGTTTAAGGTGGATCAAACATGCCCTTATCATCAAGGAGGTTCAGGGCATAACATTGAGACTTGTCTCAATTTCAAATCCGACGTGCAAAAGCTTGTTAGGAGCAGGCTCTTATCTTTCAAAGATACGAATCCTAAGGTTCTTACGAACCCGCTGCCTCAACACGAGAAATCTGCAGTCAATCTGATTGAGAAAGAGACTAACAATGTCTATCAAATTCACGATGTACTCTTATTAGGGACCAATCTGGTCAAGATGCATTATAGACAGAGTGGATATGGCCAGGTGCCACCACACAACTATGACAGTTGTAGCGTCTGTTCGGAAAGTAACCAAGGGTGTTACCTTGTGAGAGAAGCTCTTCAGCGTCAGGTCGATCATGGAGAAATTCGTCCATATCCAGGTTGAGGATGTTGTCACGATCTCTGGTCATCACCAGATCAGGGATGTTTTTGCCATCATCTCTCTACTTGACGAATCTAGAGTTCCCAACCAGGAACGGATCGAGATTACTTATGATGGTCAGAAAAATCAGAAGGGTCCCATAGTCATCTATCTACCGGGACCATTACCGTATGAATCAGCTAAGGCGATCCCTTACAAGTACGGTGCAAAAATAATCGAGAATGGAAAGAAAATTCCATTACCCTCCATCGTGAATATTGCAGACATCAGTCGTGTAACACGGAGCGGTTGAATCTTCAACCGAGGGATTGGAGAATCCAACAAAGAAAAGGAACTTCAAGCAGAAATTCCTGATCCGCCAGTCAGTCAATCTGGTAATCCCGACTTTTCAAAAGACAAAGATGAGATGCTAAAGCTCATCCAAAGGAATGAATATAACATTGTTGATCAACTGTTACAGACTCCTTCAAAGATCTCGGTATTATCACTGTTACTCAGTTCAGAAGCACACAGAGAGGCTCTACAGAAAGTCTTGGAGCAAGCCTTTGTGGAACAGGATGTAACAATCAGACAATTCGATAACATTGTCTCTAACATCAATTCCTGCAATAATTTGGGATTTAGTGATGAGGAATTACCTGAAGAGGGTCGCCGTCATAACATGGCGCTCAATATCACAGTTAACTGCCAGGGCGATGCTTTAGCCAACGTACTGGTAGACACAGGGTCAGCCCTGAATGTTATGCCGAAGTCCACTTTGACGCAATTATCATTCAAGGGCCCTCCAATGAGAGTCAGCGAGGTCGTCGTCAAAGCATTCGACGGATCCAGAAAAACAGTTATCGACGAAGTTGAACTTCCCATAACTATTGGTCCTCACACTTTGCAAATCACTTTCCAGGTCATGGACATCCGGGCAATATACAGTTGTTTATTAGGAAGACCTTGGATACATCAGGCTGGAGCGGTTACTTCAACCCTGCACCAAAAGCTAAAGTTCGTCAAGAACGATCAACTTGTCACAGTTTATGGGGAACAAGCCTTTCTTGTGAGCAACTTATCATCATCTACTTGTGTGGAACCCGAGGAGGTTATTGGAACTCAGTTCCAAGCACTATCGGTGAACAAGAACGATCAGTACAAAGAAGGAACTTCAATTTCTTCATACAAAGATGCTATCAAAGCGGTCGAGAGTACCGATACAAAAGGATGGGGACAGCTTGTCATTCCTACTGACAATAAAACAAAGAAGGGTCTTGGTTTTTTTGCAACTTGCACCCAGACAGCTGTCAACGATGAAAGCATTCATCCCCTTCAAAATTTCTTCCACAGTGGGGGTTTTCTTCACCCAGTGTCTCAGACAGTTCATGCTATCAATGAGGAAGATCCCTCTGACACAGATGAAGAATGGAAGTCCTACCTTAACAAGGACGTCTATATGTCTCGGGAAGAGGTGCCTATGCCTTTTTGCTTTCCTACAGAAAGTCCGAGATTTATACCAAGATCAGATGTCGAAATGATCTACGGAGATTGTGATCCGGAAGGATGCCGTGCTCCGCCAAATTCATTAGAGGAAGACACTCTGATGAAAGAAAACTTTGATCACAATTACTATGGCCCGATGGATGGTCTGCCAATGTGGCAGCCTTACCCAGGAAACTTGGGGCTGGAAAGTCAGCCGAATAATGAAACTCAGCTGAGCGTCATTGAACAGAATACCTGTGTCCCCGCCATGTCATGGGATCAACACTCAGGTCATTCAGAAACTACTCAACATGAAGATGAATTCGCAACGTTTGCAGGACTAGAATTCATCAACTATGCTTTTCCCGAGGTCAACGTCATCGAGAGAAGTGACTCCTCCAGTTCCAAAGAAGTTTGGGACACTCTGGGACAACCAAGTGGAAAATTCGACTATATGGTCAAGTACACCGCTCCCGAAAGCTCTCGTATCAGGCTCGAAGACATCCAGCCAACTGGATGGGGAGATACAGCTGAGAGCACAAACGCTATGCAAAATACAACAGATTCCGACGATCCTGCTCCACCAGAAATCAGCGTCATTTCTAAAGACAAATCAAGGAAGGTGCCAGACTTTGTGATTCACCGAGGAGTTCGCGCCAATGGGTTACCGTCAAGGTTCTGAAGGTCGTTCATCTGTCAAAGTAATTGCCATCTTTAAACCTTTCACCCTACCCAGGTGAAACGGATGTTTTGATAGGGCTCGCTTTCTGTAAACTTCCCTCTTCGCTTTGCCCAAAGCGACAGAGTTTTGTTTTATAGGGCTGTAGTTTCAAGATTCGACTTGTTCATTAATAAAATAACGTCGTTCTGTAATTTCCGCATTAATTGCTATTTTCTCTTTTTGCTTTTTCAGAAAATGGTAATCCTAAAAAACAATTCAATAATAAAAACAAGCAGTAAAACAAATGCACTGCACACACTTACGTTTTCTCTATCTCTTCTAAACACGAATCATCACGTCATGCAGATTGCTTGTTTTATACCCCGTTGAAACATACGATCCGATGCTTTCTTACAACTTTGAGTTCCCGGTATTCGAGGCTGAAGAAGAGAATGACAACGAAATTCCAAAAGAGATATCCCGACTACTCAGACAAGAGGAAAGGTCCATTGAACCTCACAAAGAGCCGTTGGAAACGGTAAACTTGGGTTCAGAAAAAGAGAGAAAAGAAATCAGGATCGGAGCATTGCTCAGTCCAACTGCCAGAGAGGGTTTGATAAAGCTTCTCAAAGAATTCCCCGATGTGTTCGCTTGGTCCTATCAGGATATGCCAGGGTTGGATACCAGCATCGTGGAACATCACTTACCGCTAAGATCGGAATGTCCGCCAGTAAAGCAAAGGTTGAGACGCACTCACCCAGACATGGCCATCAAAATCAAAGAGGAGGTACAGAAACAGATCGATGCGGGTTTCCTCGCTACATCTGAATATCCTCAATGGTTAGCCAACATCGTACCCGTTCCCAAAAAGGATGGAAGGGTCAGAATGTGTGTTGATTACAGAGATCTGAACAAGGCAAGTCCAAAGGATGACTTTCCTTTACCACACATTGACATGCTGGTTGACAGCACAGCAAGGTTCAAAGTATTCTCCTTCATGGATGGATTCTCGGGCTATAACCAGATCAAAATGGCGCCGAAAGACATGGAGAAAACTTCGTTCATTACCCCATGGGGTACCTTTTGTTACAAGGTAATGCCGTTCGGTTTGAAGAATGCCAGGGCAACCTATCAAAGGGCCATGACTACTCTGTTTCATGACATGATACACAAAGAAATCGAGGTATATGTCGATGATTTGATTGCAAAATCAAGAACAGAGGATGAGCACGTTGAACATCTGTCAAAATTGTTCGAACGTCTAAGAAAATTCAAGCTCCGCTTGAATCCCAACAAGTGCACCTTCGGTGTCCGTTCAGGGAAACTACTAGGGTTCATCGTCAGCCAGAAAGGGATTGAGGTTGATCCTGACAAGGTCAAGGCCATTCAAGAAATTCCTTCTCCGAAAACTGAAAAACAAGTCAGAGGATTCCTGGGACGTTTGAACTACATCTCCAGATTCATATTCCTTATGACCGCCACTTGTGCGTCGATTTTCAAGCTATTGAAAAAGAACCAGGATTGCGTTTGGTCAGAAGACTGCCAAAATGCCTTCGACAGTATTAAGGAATATTTGTTGAATCCTTCGATTCTATCACCTCCAGTGGAAGGAAGACCACTGATCATTTACATCACAGTCCTAGAGGACTCAATGGGATGTGTACTTGGCCAACAAGACGAAACTAAAAGGAAAGAGTCTACCATTTACTATCTAAGCAAGAAATTCACCGACTGCGAGACTCGGTACACAATGCTTGAGAAAACTTGTTGCGCTTTGACTTGGGCAGCCAAACGTCTTCGCCAGTACATGATTTGTCATACTACTTGGTTGGTCTCCGAAATGGATCCAATCAAGTACGTTTTCGAAAAACCTGCTCTCACGGGAAGGATTTCCCGTTGGCAGATGTTACTATCAGAATATGACATAGAGTACCACACTCAGAAAGCCGTTAAGGGAAGTATTTTAGCCGATCATTTGGCTCATCAACCGATTGACAATCAAGAATCAATTGGGTTTGACTTCCCAGAAGAAGATGTCATGTATCTAAAGATGAAAGATTGCGATGAACCGCTACCTAGTGAAGGGCCAGAACCAGGTTCCCAGTGGGGACTTATCTTTGACGGAGCAGTCAATCATTATGGAAACAGAATTGGGGCAATCATTGTTACCCCTCAGGGTTCCCACATTCCTTTCACTGCCAGACTTACGTTCAAATGTACGAACAACGAGGCCGAATACGAAGCCTGTATTATGGGTCTCGAAGAAGCGATTGATTTAAGGATCAAAAACTTGGACGTATACGGCGATTCAGCCCTGGTTATCAATCAGATAAAAGGAGATTGGAACACATACCAATCAGGATTGATTCCTTACAAAGACTATGCAAGAAGGTTGTTACCCTTCTTCAACAGAGTCGACTTTCATCACATCCCTCGTGATGAGAATCACATGGCTGATGCATTGGCCACTCTCTCTTCCATGATTAGTGTTGGTCGATGGAATGACATACCTAAGATCGACATAATGCGCCTTGAACGGCTCGCTTACATCTTCACGATTGAAGCAGTCATAGACGACAGACCTTGGTATCACGATATCAAATGCTTCCTTCAGAAACAAGAGTACCCATCTGGGGCACTCAGAAAAGACAGGAAAACCCTCAGAAGATTGGCTAGAAACTTCTTCCTGAGCGGTGACACTCTTTATAAGAGAAATTTTGACATGGTCTTGCTCCGATGCATCGACAGACCAGAAGCAGACATGCTCATGAAAGAAATTCATGAAGGATCCTTTGGCACTCATGCCAACGGACACACAATGGCGAGAAAAATTCTCAGGGCCGGGTATTATTGGTTGACCATGGAATCCGACTGCTACAAGTACATGAGGAGGTGTCACAAGTGTCAGATATACTCCGACAAAATTCATGTACCGCCATCACATCTCAAAGTTCTTTCTTCCCCGTGGCCTTTTTCCATATGGGGAATCGATATGATTGGTATGATTGAGCCCAAGGCTTCAAACGGACATCGGTTCATCCTGGTAGCCATTGATTATTTCACCAAGTGGGTCGAAGAAACGTCATTCGCCAATGTAACCCGACAAGTGGTGGTCCGATTTATCAAAAACAATATCATCTGCTGTTATGGTGTTCCAAGCGAGATCATTACTGATAATGGATCTAACTTGAACAATAAGATGATGAAAGAGTTGTGTGCAGAGTTCAAGATCGAACACCATAACTCATCTCCCTACCGACCCAAGATGAACGGAGCGGTAGAAGCGGCTAACAAGAACATCAAGAAGATCGTTCAAAAAATGGTTGTAACCTATAAAGACTGGCACGAGATGCTACCCTTTGCTCTTCATGGTTATCGCACATCTTTCCGCACTTCAACAGGGGCTACCCCTTTCTCTCTAGTATATGGCATGGAGGCAGTGCTCCCCATAGAAGTAGAGATCCCATCAATCCGGGTATTGATGGAAGCTCAGCTCTCCGAAGCTGAATGGTGTCAAAGTTGACACGACGAACTGAATCTGATCGAAGAAAAGAGAATCACGGCACTATGCCACGGTCAGTTGTATCAACAAAGAATGAAGAGGACGTTCGACAAAAAGGTCCGGCCTCGTGTCTTCAGGAAAGGAGACCTCGTGCTCAAGAAGATACAATCATTTCTCACTGACTCTCGGGGCAAATGGATCCCAAATTATGATGGCCCCTATGTGGTCACGAAACCTTTCTCAGGTGGCGCCTTGAGACTTGCAACCATGGACGGAGAGGAATTTGCCTACCCCAAGAATGTTGATGTAGTCAAGAAATACTTCGCCTAAACTAAAAAAAAAACGTCTCGGTGGATTGAAAACCCGAAAGGGCGGTCCAGGAAAAAGTTAGAGACATGAAAAAAAAAAGAATCATCCCGATGGATTGGAAATCTCACAGTACAATCCAGGCAAAAATTAGGGATAATGGCAAGTAACTATGTTCAACAGAGGCAAGTCCCTTAGCAACAGTTACATCATCCATCGGAGGAAAACTCCCATCGAGGTCATCTTCGACAGAAGCTCAGGATGTCCCGAACTCAAAGTTGGTAGAAGGATAGTGGTCGTTATGTTTCAACGTAGCCCTTTTCCATGTAAATTACCGTTTTCTAACTTTGTATATACTCTTTGGAATCACGCGTTTGGCTGATCTCCATCTTATCAATAAAATTTGAGCCCTTGTGCTTTTGTTTGTAATTCTTGCTTGTTTTAGCTTTACAGAATGACGTTGTTTAAACTTAATCAGCGATTCTTGAAATAAAACAAAAATGAATTTACTTGTTAAAACTTTTTCTGCTTTTAAAATAAAGATGGCAATTTCTTTTGACTGTTGAACATCAGAAGAACATCGATTACTTCTCCCGAAGTAAGCGAACTTCAAAGTGCAGAATCAAAGTACTCCTGAATGAAGGGATCAACTGTGTCAGAGACCTTGTTTCGTCTGACATCCTCGGCCGAGTTCTCATCTCCTAAGCCCTATCAACATAGCTCCCAACGGGACTATCTCGCCTAAGCAAGGTGGAATTTCTATTTTGAATCAATGGTACTTCTTCGCCCCGCGATGGCCGAGTATCCAATTGTGTTCATCCATTAGTCTGTATGTCGCGTATGTTTTGTCAGCATATACATACATACTTCATGCATTTTTGATTTGCATTTACATTTCATATTGCATCACTATCACTTGAGTCGGTCTTGTCCCCTAGTGATAAACAGTTTTCTCAATCGAGTTTGTCAGTTCTTTCCTCGTCAGGAAGTGTTGCGTCTGCACAATCTCGCCACCAGTGTATCTTTAGATCAGAGTCGGCACTTGCCCACTTTGATAACTTGAACCTATGAAAAGCCAGAGAAAACTCTCAATAAACATCACTCTTCGCCATTGAAGATGATATCCTTGCTTTCTCGGATTAAGGAAAATCCACAGAGAAAGCCTCGTGATCAGAGATTCGGCAGTACATCAGTATTTCTCCGAAAAGTCGTTGATGAAAAGGTCATCGACACCTCAAAATTGGACCCCACCATATGGCGTTTCTCCGGGAAGATCCCAAGAAAAGTATGATGAAAGATCCCAAACGAAAACAGTCTCTCAAGAGACTCGCTTTCCCCAGTAAAAACAAATGGCGTCTCCAAAACAGAGAAGTTTGTACAACTCTACAACTCGGACGACTGGGTTCCCCAGCAAGTCTGACATCAAAACTTTTTCCACTCAAATGGCATCTCCCCAGGAAAATTCGGCGAGAAGTTTGAGGAAAGCCGCTATGAATAGCGTCCCTTGTCAAGAAAGTTTATTGACAAAAGAAACTAAGACCAGTTCTTGGTAGGAAACCAGGATCGAGGGGAAGTTTAAATCAGAAACTAAGACCAGTTCTTGGTAGGAAACCAGGATCGAGGGGATGTTTAAATCAGAAACTAAGACCAGTTCCTTGGTAGGAAACCAGGATCGAGGGGAAGTTTAAATCAGAAACTAAGACCAGTTCTTGGTAGGAAACCAGGATCGAGGGGAAGTTTAAATCAGAAACTAAGACCAGTTCCTTGGTAGGAAACCAGGATCGAGGGGAAGTTTACCTTTTCTAAGCATCATCGCTTAGCTAAAGAAGATGAATGCGTAAGCTACCATTTATAACCACCATCAAAATTTCGGATATTCCGATATTTAATCCTCTTGCACCCCGAATGCTCGAATACCTTCGTCATTCATACCTTCGGGTCCAAAAAGATTAAATAGGGGCATCTGTAATACCCCAAATTTTGACCACTTAGATTTCCCATCATTGTGAAAATCATCATCACAATATGGATGAACCATCATGCTTCATCAGTCTCCCCAAAGATGGGTGAGCATCCAATACAATCAAAATTAGGGTTTTAAGCCCTCTCTGAGTGCTTAGACAAAGGATCAATCAAGAAATGACATGATCTTCAACTTGACTAATCTCTCAAACATCCACAATGGATCAAAAAGGACTCCCACTTCAAGGATTAAGCACAAGGCTGCTCCCTTCTAGGTGGATCAAGTCTCAAGATCAACAGTGTCACCAAATTAGGGTTTTGGTCGACCAGGGCCTCCAGATGGAAAATTTTCATCTGGGTACAAGGCAATGATCCAAAACATAACCTAATATGCTTCATGGAACCTCATGAACCCATACATCAAGTCAATTTTGCCTCAGGGGATGCATTCATCAAAAATCAGGAATTAGGGTTTCTTGACCTAATTCACCCCTAAGTTGACTTTTGGGACAAACCATGAGCCAAGACCTCAAGAGATGATTTGAGGGTCTCTAATACACCATATTGATCCATTTGGAACAATGGATTGATCCAAGAAGCTTGAGCAACAAGTCTCATTTTCATCTGCACCACAATTAGGGTTTTAAGGAAAAAGTCAACTATAACTTTGACTTTTGACCAAGACATGCTCCCAAACCCTAATACATGATTGAATATACCCTATGACACCCATGGAACATGTCCATCAAGTTTGATTTAGGTCAAGGACATGATTTCCTGAAGAATTGCACAGTTTGGAATTCATCTGATAAAAAGTCAACTGTGCACAAAAGTCAACTTTGACTTTTTGAGATTTTTCACCAAAATGGATTTTTAACCCTAAAATGATGTTAATGTATGATTTGAATCATCATTCATCAAGAAAAATCAAGAAAAGTGAGATAACTTGTAAAAGGGGTAACCATAAAACTTAGAAATTTTTCTAAGTTAAAAATAAAGTGGCAAAGGTACCAACTTTGGAGGACCATAACTCCTAAACCACAAGGCCATTTTTTCTCATCCAAATATGGATTTGTAGCCCTCATTATCACCTACAAAAACTTCAACTACAAGTCATTCCAATTCATTAAGGATTTTGAGTTATGGAGTGATCAAAGTGGCTGAAAAGTGAAAATGTCACTTTTTCCAACACTTAGTGAAATTTTCACTAAGTCAGAATTTGCCTTCACTTTTTGCCAAATGTAGGGGGATTTTTCACTTGGAATCAAAAGAGATCAAAACCAAACTTGTTCAAACAGTTGTTGTATCATGTAAGAGCTTTCCAAAATGGCCAAGAACATTGCCAAATTCAACCTACATCATGAGATACAACATTGCCAAGTTGTCTTGCTGAAATCTGTCAAGGCAGGGCAGAATTTGCACTTTGGCTCGATTTGCCAAAATCAGCCAATTTCAATAGTTCCTATCCACTTGGACACCTCAGAGGATTGAATCCAAAGGGGACAATCACTGAGCCAAGCCTCCAAAGTCCATGGAACAAGAAATAGCATGTTGAACCTAGAGTTGCCAAAATAGGGACAAGACTTCAAATTTGGAATGAGGTATTCAATGGAACCATCAAGGTGGCATGGACTGAGCCATTCTCATCTGAAATCAGTCAAGACTTATCCAAGACCAAGGGGACCAAAGCTCTGTGCCCTAACCTCTAGTCAATGGCTAGAGGAGACTTGGATTTTCATTTGCCAACATTGGTCAAACCTACTTGCCAGCTGCCATGCACTATTCCTTGCAAAAAAAACTTGCTCTACTATAAATAGAGCTCAATTGTGGTCAGTTTAAGTACACCAAAGCCATCTAACAGATGCTTTCCTCAAAATCTCTTTCTCTTGGCAAAAATGCCTTTCTTAGCAAGGTAGCTATCGGGTTTTGAGTTTGAGAGCAATTCTACACAAACCAATCACTCACACACCTCACATACATCACATATGAGCTGATCAAACACTTAGATTACTTTTGAAACATCAATTTCACAAAATCACCAGCTGGTTGCTCAAATTTTCAAATAAGGTGCAGCTGAGGTACCACAAAATGATCCAGCCAATTTCAATCAAGTTCAACCATCCAAACACAATCCATAGGGTGTAGGGAAGCTGTCCAGATCATCACAACTCATCTGTAACACCTCCAAATCAAAAATCACTTTGAACTTGCTGTCACGGCTTTGAGGTAAGCACATACTTGGTCATCTCTCAATCTATGCATATTTCCTCGCACAATAATTTGGCCATATGTTCATAATCATGCATGGAATGTTTTCCCTCAATTAATTGCATTGTTTGAATCGTGTATCAAAAATCCTAGCCTTCATGCAGAAATTAGGGTTTTTGAGGTCTCTTCGTGATTTCTTGTTGTATGTTTAATTTAAATGAAATTAAAGTACATAGACATGATCGTGAGGTTGAGACGAGCATAATGATATGTGGATTGCATGATATGATTACGTATTCATGGAGATTGGATAGAAAATGCAAATCTGAGAAACCAAGAACACACGCGTGTTCTTCAGCTGTTCTTGGCGCCATTTTTCATATATTCAAATATTTGAATTTTGTGATTTTGTTTAATTGATTCAAAAATTAATTTCTCTCTGAGTTTTAATGATTTTGAGTAGATTCTTTTTTTAATAATTCACAAAAATGTTAAAATATTTTATTTTATCAAAAAATCCCAAAAATATTATTTATTTCATATAATTGATATATTTGTAAAGAATTAATATTTTGATTGTTTTTGGCATTTTAAATATTTTTTCTACATTGATTTTGCAACTTTTAATGCTTTCTAATTATTTTGTAGGTCAATACTTAATTTTTGAAGCATTAATCCAAGATCACAATTTGTTTTCCATGTGTTAAACAATTTTTTATCATTTTAATTGAATTTTTATTCAATTAAATACATTTTGAAAACAAATTAGGGTTTTGGATTAATTCATCCCTCATAAATCATTTTCAAAACACTTTGGGCCTCTATTAGAGTGTAAGACCCAATCCTTTTTTTTGACCAAATCATCTTTGGGCCTCACTTATTGTATAAGTCCCGATACCGTAAAAAAAAACAAACGGCGCGATCGTCGCCTTTTCAAAAATCATCTGGGCCTACCCTCGAGTAGTAAGACCCATTTATTTTTCTTCAAAACTTTTTGGGCCTCTTGAGAGAGTGTAAGACCCATCCCCCCTTGTACAAAAACTTTTTGGTCCTCACTCATTGTATAAGTCCCTCTGTACAAGTAAACGGCGCGATCGTCGTCCGTTTAAAAATAAAAACCATCTGGGCCTACCCTCGAGTAGTAAGACCCATTTCTTTTTCTTTAAAACACTTTGGGCCTCTAATAGAGTGTAAGACCCAATCCCCCTTTTAACCAAAAACATTTTGGGCCTCACTTATTGTATAAGTCCCTTTGCGTTAAAAGAAAACCTCAGCGCGATCGCCATTTTTAAACGAAAAATCATTTGGGCCTACCCTCGTGTTATAAGCCCCACTCTTTTCTTTAAACCCTTTTTGGGCCTCTTGAGAGAGTGTAAGACCCGTCCCTTTGTACAGAAAACCTTTTTGGGCCTCAGTCACTTGTATAAGTCCCTCTGTACAAATTCAAACAGTGCGCTCACTGATAAAACCCTGGGCCTCTCCTTGAGCTGTAAGCCCCAAATCTTTCTTTTTCAAAGCACTTTCTCCTTTGATTTTGAATATACTGTTGTTTTCAATCTTTCTTTGTTGAACAACTAACCAAACAGCATGGAAGCACTACAACCGAGTAAGTGGTTATCGCTTTCATTTACTGCTTTCATATTATAAACTGTATTGTGGGGCTGCTCACTGTAAGTCTCCTTTCATAAACTCATATCTACTGTGTAATAATAGTATAGATATTTCGAGTTTCCCCGGCAACTACGTCTAGAACTAGGTGACGCCGTTTCACTTATTCGTATAAATAGACACCTAGATCCCCAATAGGAGCACCAGATACAGTCTTCTCTTCGGCTGTCCTCCTTAGGAATTGTCAAGAAGCTCTACTCCCCAAGATGAATGTATTCTCCGTGAATGGCATCTTTGAGTTTCTTCCCAATTCTCGAACTTTCCTGACTTGATCTATTCCTTGTGGATAGCTTGCCTTGAATGTCTCGGGGTTTGGGTACCCACTACGGTCATAATCTTGGACCTTAACTAAGGAACCCTCTTTAAAAGTTAAAAGTCGCTGGATAGTAAACCTCGCACGTTTACCAGTGGTTTTCATCTTTAAAAGAGTTATCTCTCCTAATGGAAAGGAGATGATAGACCCACGGGCTTCTTAAAAGCATCGGCCTCCTCTTGGGCATTATTCAAGGACCCTACGGCTTCTTAGAAGTATTCACAGCCTCCTCTTAGGCTTCGTATAATGATCTCTTCCTTCGGGAATGATAGCCTCCTCTTGGGCTTCGTACAAGGTCCCGTCGGCTTCTTAAAAGTTTCCAGCCTCCTCTTGGGCTTCGTACAAATTGTCCCGACGACCTCCTAGAGGTATAGGAACAGAACCTAGTCATCCTCATAGAACAGTCCTTTCATAGAGTCTACTACTGTTTCTCGAAGCATAGTACAAAAGATAAAACTCTAACACGGACAGTCTAACTTCCTTGAGTCTCAAAGACATTCTCCAGCACCCTTCGTTAAATAGGAAGGAAACCCGCAGACTCGGATAGTCTCGATACCCTTTGGATTTCCTGTTTCCTTAAAGAGAAGGAAATATCCCTGATCCTCAAATTAAATCCCTGAGTACAGCGTTGCTCATATAAGAACTGATTTTCTCTTTTAAAATCAGTATATTGGATCTGTCACTCAACTGAAACAATTACAATAGCCTCCATCTCGGGCTTCGTACGAGATACCAAAATTCTCCCCAGTGGAGTCAAAACAACCTTTTCGCCTCTCTCTCGGGCTTTGTACGAGATACAAAAACACTCTATTACTGAGTATAAAAGATTCTCCAACTGAGTCAACTCTTTGCTAGCCTCCTCTTAGGCTTTGTATAACGATATGCCCCACTGGGTCAAAAACTTTTAGCCTCTCTCTCGGGCTTTGTACGAGACATAAAATAGCCTCCTCTTAGGCTTTGTATAATGATTTTCCTAGCGGAAATTAGCCTCCTCTTAGGCTTTGTATAAGAAAACCACTGGTTGATCCAATCGACCTTTTAGCATCAAAGCTGTGTCTCGTTCGCAGTACACAAACATCAACAACTCCTTTACCTTCATCTAATCGCTGTAAGCGGCAAGCCTCTGGATCATCTACATCCATGCCACTGTCCTTCTTTTAGCATGAGAAATTCCTAAGGAAAGATGGCATTGCTCTACACTGAGTTAAAGTCTTCTCCTTCAGGTTAAAACCCTTTCTTCGGAAATTATGGCATTGCTCGGATCCGCGTATCCCAGTTAAAGTAATTCTCCTCCCCCTCTTTAGAGATGACAAATTCTCTCTAAAGCCGAGGTCTTTCAGCTTCACGTCTTGGGCTTTGAACAAGACACAAATAGACCTTTTAGCTTCACATCTTGGGCTTTGAACAAGATACAAATCACCTTTCGCTTCATGTCTTGGGCTTTGAACAAGACACCAAAACACCCCTTTCCTCCCATAGAATAGGAGGAACTACGAATGCTCTGATTTCCCTGTTTCGGTAAACGGGAATACGTAGGCATAAGATCGAAAGAAAAGATCTTAGCGAGCGCAATCTACAAAAAACCCAAATCCCATATCTCCATCAATTAAAAGCAGTAATTCAAAAGCACCAGTCCTAACATCCTAACCCTTGTTCCCCGCCAGAAACATTAAGCCCTAGAAAGAAAGAAACCTGTATTGGCGAAATACAAATAACCAGTACAAAGGCCCCCCCACATTGATAGCATCCGTAACCTAACAGACCGCTATTTAAACTCAGTATGCAAAGCAGGGTTAATTGGAGACATCTATTTCCCTTCCTTATTCAGCTCACAATAGGATAAAAAATGAATCGACCTGTAGTTTAAAGCTCAAACCGCAGAGAGCGACCAGCGCTTAAAAACCGCGTCCAAAATCGCTCGCTACACCCAGGGACGATCCTTAGGCATGGTATGTCGAGGATCATATTTTTCCACTATGGGCGTCGATGTGATCTCTAAGATCACAGTCCTTTGTTGTTGCATCTGGGCTGCTGCCAGAGCTTGCATGTCATTGTGAAGTTTTCTCAAATCTTCTTTCAGAGTGTCGATTTCTTCTCTCAACCTTCTGTTCTCTTCCTCGAGACCATCCATTTTCTTTTGACGATTGGCCCGAGTATTGTACGAATGAGACAGTTTGGCTCTAGAATCGAGACACAAACGTGAGATTCGTAGGGAAGAAGAATGTGTTATAGGCGAATGATGAATGCTATGCAATGATTAATTAATTAATTTTTTTATTATTTAATCAAAAGAAACTTTGACAATTGGTTTGCAAATATCATACAATGGGGGCACCCCGTTTTATTGAATTAAAGGATTACGGAAATGGAAATACAGTAATCTACAAAGTGCTGTAAAAGGAAATGTCTAAGCTAATGGATCCTGAGTCCTCTCTGAGGAGGGCTCAGGTGCTGGTTCTGGTATTTTCCTTTTCTTTGACCGGGAATCTTGAGCCGTTGTTGGGTTGTCATTCCTTTGCCAAGTGAAAGGAGCGAGCAAATTCCTTTGGTCTTCTTGATTCTCTACAGCATGTTGCTCTAAAATCTCGATCAGAGCGTCTTTTTCTTCTAACAGTTGTTATATTTTGTTACACTCCACATTGAGAATGCGGTACTTGTTCTTCCAAGATTTCTTCTCCTGTTGAACTTTGTTGAGAGTAACCTGAAGCTTTTCCGTATCAGACATAAAATAAAGGACATATTCCTTTAACGGAAGAACTTCCTGACGAGGGTAAGGCATCCTCAACTTGAGAGCTCTAGTTTATAACTAGTGGAGATAAGGCGCTACAGAGATACAATCTGGTTTTCCTAGAGACTCTCTTACTTTCCTGTGAACATGTTTCCAAGCATGCACTATTTCTATCTTTAGTGCCCTGTCGTTTTCTCCTTCCTTGAAGAAAAGACCTTCTAGATGAGCATTACGTGGGACATGCCTCATCGGGTATCCGAATTGACGACGAACTAAAACTGAATGATAATTGATTCCTCCTTTAATTCCTATGAGGGGTACATTAGGGAAGTTTCCACAACAGTCAATGATCCTGATCCTGTCATAGATTCAATTGTACCAATCGATGTCAGAGTTGGTAAGAGACATGATTCTCTGCGACCAATGTAAAGTGCTCTTATGATCCCAAAAAGTAGCAGACTTGGGTAAATAGGAAGTGAACCATTTGTATAACAGGGGTACACAGCATGTGATCATTCCTCCGTTGTATAAATTCCTTAAGTGTATAGAATGATAAGCATCTGCTAGCAAGGTTGGTACGGGGTTTTCAATGAGAAAAATCTTAATGGCATTGATATCAACGAAGCTATCAATGTTGGGAAACAGAAATAACTCGTAGGTGAGCAGTACAAAGATGCTCTCGAAAGCAGTCACGTTCCCAATACTAGCAAAGTACATAGCCTTTTTTATCAAGAACTGGGCAGGCAAACCTTGGATTCAACCCTTAGTGGTCATGTGAGTCCTAATCTCTGACTCGTCCAAATAAATTGCTCTTGCAATGGTTTGATCCTTTGGAATTTCTTCCAGTCCAAAAAAGGGAGCTTGGTCAGGGATAGGTAAATCAGTCAGGTGAGAGTACTCCTCTAGTGTTGGTGCTAGCTGATAATCTGGGAATGTGAAATAGTGATAAACCGGATCGTAGAACTGAATCAGTGTGGCCAGGATTCCTTCAATTACATGAACCCTTAACAGAGACAACAGTCCTCCGTACTTAGCTCTGAAAGCATCAGGCTTAGTGATCATCCTTGCCAACCCTCTTAAATCTTCTAGTTTTGGAACCATGAAGGTGTACTTGTGAGTCTTCCTTCTACGGAAATCCATAACGCAATCTTTCTCTCTGACATTTGCAATCATTGTCTCAGTTTAATTTGAAAAAAAAAGAGACTGGAAGAGAAAATTTTTCTTTGTTTTTAAGTTTTTTTAATGAAATGAATGCATAAATGCAACACACACAAAAATAGAAAAAACATGGGGTCAAAGGTTCGGTGTCATGAAGTCATGGCTCTATTCATCCCCCAAAGGTTATACTGGTGATTTTTGTACCTGTCCGCAAAATCATTGACCCCTCTTAGGATAATAGCAGCATTCTGGTTCACCCGAGCGAGCTGCAGTATCTTAGAGTGATCTCAAATGAGGGTAGTATCGCGTGAAAACTATTTTCGATAGCTTCCGCACTACAAAATAGTAACAAGGTCTTAGCCTACTAAATCCTCAGTTTCATGGACAACCACAATCGAACAATCTGCTTTCAACAACCGAAGTCGTATAGGCATTGAATCCGCAAAGGGTGTCTCCACTGATTCGATGGTTGACCAAGGTCTCTTATTTGGGAGTCACTCCCTGTAAGATTACCCGTCTAGTGCCATCACCTATCTTAGGTGTCACTCAAACTTTCCAGATGCGGCATCACCTGCAGTCCCATTAGCAGAAAAATAAACACGGATATGAATTAGGAAAAGTGATATATATATATATATATATATATATATATATATATATTTATTCCTAAAACTAACATCCTAGACCTCTTAAGAGCTATAATCCTAGTCCTAAACATAAAATTACTCCCCAGCACAGTCGCCATTTTCCTATAGCGAGCGATTTTTGTCGGTGACACGACCACCTTATCGCTAGAGTTGGGTTTTCCTCTTCAAGGAGAAAGGGGTGCTACTTTCTAATTTCTTATTTATCCCATGAAGCTGGAAGGGAAAGGGAAGGTATCTAAAACTAACCTTGCACGCGAATGTTTAACTGAACAAATGCTTAAAGAGATTGGGGGGTCCGGGGTCAGGTTATACAATGGGTAGTTGTCAATAACCCATCCTATATATGGTTATCCACAGGATGTTAGCATTAGGTTTCGCTTTGTAATTGATAGTGTTTATCTGTTAATGGGTAGGGAAAGTTTCTTGGGGAAATATGAGAGAGTGAGTGAGTTTTTGATGTTTTTGGTCAGGTATTGGACCTAAGTTTTGATTGATGTATGTAGGTATTGGACCTAGAGTTTTTGATTAGTATGTTCGCTAAGATTTCGCAATCTTATGCCTACGTATTCCCGTTTAAACGAAATAAGGAAATCGGAGCAATCGTAGTTCCTCTTATTCTATGGGAGGAAAAAGATGTTTTGGTGTCTCGTTCAAGCCCAAGACAGAGGCTAAACGGGCTATTTGTATCTTGTTCAAAGCCCAAGATATGAAGCTAAAGGGTCTTGACTGAGAGAGAATTTGTCATCTCTAAAGAGGAGCTGCTGATGTTTGTGTGTTTTGATCAAAGCACAAGTTTGATGCTAAAAGGTTTATTGACTCAGCTAGGGATTTACTTATATGAAGCCTAAGAGGAGGCTAGATAAGACCAACTCAACAAGAGAGTGCATATATCTTGTACTAGGCCCAAGATTAAGGCAAAAAAGAGACTGACTCTTTGGGGATATCCTTATATGAAGCTTAGAAGGAGGCTAACAGTTTAACTTTTCCGAGGAAAATGTTCTTTCTGTCTTGTACAAAGCCCAAGATTGAGGCTAAAAAGGATTTTTGACTCCGTTGGGGAGGTTTATATGTGTCTTGTACAAAGCCCAAGATGGAGGCTGAAATGAGTTGACTCAACAAGAGAGTGTTTTTATATGTTTTGTACAAAGCCCAAGACGGAGGCTAAAGGCATTGACTCAAAAAGAGAGTCTTGTAAAGGTGATTGACCCAACAAGAGAGTCCTTTATACTTAACAAGAGAGTGATTTGTTGTCTTGTTCGAAGCCCGAGATGGAGGCTAAAAGGAGATTAACCCAACAAGAGAGTCTCGAAAATGGATGGACTCAACAAGAGAGTTTGAGAAGTGATTGACTCAACAAGAGAGTCTGAAAAGCGATTGACTCAACAAGAGAGTCTGAAAAGGTTAACTCCACTGGGGAGAATCATTGTACAAAGCCCAAGAGGAGGCTGACTTTCCTGAGGAAAGGATCATTATACGAAGCCTAAGAGGAGGCTATCTTCTGCTGGGAATTATTGGGATCCCAAGGCAGGTCTAAGTGGGGAATCAACTCTTGCAGGAGAATGCAGAAGAATTTGTGGATCAGACACCTTGAGGTTCTGATTTGGGATAGTGTTATATGATGATAAACTGACCCTGGCTGGGGAATTTTAGGAGAGAGACGGGGTTTTTGAACCACAAGTTTTAACTTTGCTGGAGATTAATCCAGAGTGATCAGTGTTTTTTCCTATGTTTGAAAGGAACTTGAGAATGTCTTTGAGACTCAAAGGGGTTAGACTGTCCAAGTCTACTGGTGTTGAAGATATTTATCTTTTGTAGGATGCCCAAAAGAGGGCAAGGGCCTTAAGGGATGAGAATCAACCCTAAAGTGGCTTGAGGTTTGACACTGGAAAGACTGCTCTAGGAAAGGATGACTATGTTCTATCTTATACCTTTAAAAGGTCGTTAGGGTCCTTGTATTAAACCCAAGAGAAGGCATGAGAACTTCTAAGAAGACGAAGGGTCCTTGTACAAAGCCCAAGAGGAGGCGGGGATGCTTTTAGGAAGCCTGTGGGTCCCGAAACCAAGAGAAGTTCAAGAAATGCAATTCACAGATAAGAGATCATTCCAGGAAAGTTCGAGTATTTGGAAGAAACTCAAGAGATGCTATTCACGGAGAATAGATCACCTCTGGGGAGTAGAATTTCTTTGACAATTTCTAAGGGTGACAGTCTGAGAAAAGGTTCACCGAGAATACTGCCTTTCTCTTTGTTCCATATTGATTAACCCCAAGAGAAGGGAAGACTATATCTAGAAATCCTATGGGGATCTAGTTTTGTTTGTATTTAAGTGTGACCAACGTGGCTTTACCTAGTTCTAGACGTAGTTGTCGGGGAAAACTCTAAATAACTATACGAGTATATATACAGTTGATATATGACAAGTATTTAAAGGAGTATGAAAGAAGACTAACCATGCGCAGCTTCCCACAATACAGTTATATATATTTGACATGTATTTAAAAGAATGAAAGAAGACTAACCATACGCAGCTTCCCACAATACAGTTATGTATATGAAAGCATATAAAAGAAAGCGGATAAACACTTACCCGTTGTAGAGCTTCCATGCTGTTTTGTTAGTTGTTCAACAAAGAAATTAAAGAAAGTTTTGATAGAAACTATACATTTGGATTCAAAATCAAAGGAGAAAGTATTTTGAACAGAAATCGGGGTTTACAGCTCAGGGAGAGGCCCAAATTTTAACAGTGATGGCACTGTTGTTTTGAATCGGGACTTATACAACGACTGAGGCCCAAAAAAAATTATGTACAAAGGTATGGGTCTTACAACTCAAGGAGAGGCCCAAAAGAGTTTGAAAATGAATAGAGATGGGTCTTATAGCTCAAAGAGAAGCCCGATTGATTTTGTTAAAAAGGTGACGACCTTGCCGAACGTTTGAAAATATACAGAGGGACTTATACAATGTGTGAGGCCCAAAAGGTATTATTTACAAAGGGGTTGGGTCTTACACTCTATTGGAGGCCCAAAGAGTTTTTAAGAAAAGGAATGGGACTTATAGCTCGAGGAGAGGCCCAGATGATTATTTGTTTGAAAAATGGCGATCGCGCAGAGGTTTGAAAACACAGTGGGTCTTATACGATGACCGAGGCCCAAATTATTTTGGTTTTCAAAGGGGGTTGGGTCTTACACTCTATTAGAGGCCCATGAGTGTTTGAAAAAGTTTTGTGAGGGTGACAATCAAAGAAACCCTAATTTCATCATTTTTAAAAGTAAATTCTTAAAGAAAATCAATAAATAATGATAAAATACCAAATAAGCTTGAATAAACAACTTTTGATTTTTGGTTGAGACTTGAAAAATGGTGTTTTAATCACAAGATGAATTAAAACTCATTTGATTTTGATTTTCAAGATAAAAATACACTTTTAAAAGTGTTTAAAACAATTAAAAATGAATTTATTTACAAAAATATCAACTATATTAAATAATTAATATAAATCTGATTTTTTTATGGAATAAAATATTCTAACATTTTTGTGATTTTTTGCAACAAGAACCAATCAAAAATCATTAAAATTGAGAGAGTTATTAATTTTCCAAATTATTTAAAATAATATAACAAATATTACAAAAAATGGAAAAAGTGGTAAAAAGGAGTTCTGGGGCGAGGGGGATTCGAACCTCAGACCTTTCACTCGCTCAATACACACAAACCAGCTGATCAACCACTGGGGCGCAATGCCAATTCATAATATACATGGTAAGGAAAAGAGATAAGGCAAGTTTGGTTGGATTTCTGAAGCATGGCGCCATGGCCATCTTCAACCTCAAGCTCAGATGCGTGAAGCTCTCTATCTCACTCATTTCTCAATCATTTGACACGATTCAAACACCAAATTCATGCGTTTTTTTAACAAGGAACATGATGGCAATACTTGATTTCATTTATTTTCAGTGTGTAGCAAGTTACATGAACATGAATGTATGAACCCTTGCTGCAAGAAGAATTGGAACTCTGCACAAAGTGTGTTCCAGAAGTAATTTGATGACCCCTACAGCTTTAATGGATGGTATGGAGTGGATTGCAAGCCTTGGAACTTTTTGAAACTCCTTAGATCAGATCATGGCATCCCAACTATATAATGGCTAGGTTGAAGATTGAGATTTTGATTCAGGTGTTTCAGAAGTGGTTTAGGTGTTTGGACAGCTTCTATACATCATATGTGATATGTTAGAAGTGATGGTTTGAGTTGCTTGGCTCTGCAACTCAAAACCCGATAGCGCTTACTCAAAAACTAAGAAATTTGGCACTTAAGGAGAGAATGAGAGAAAGCAATGTTGTAAGCTGCTTTGTGTCGCTCCCAGGATTTTCATCCAGGTACAAATGCGAAAGTGGCGCAGAACACAGAGTCGCCAGCAATGTATATTTATCCCAAGAGAGGAAAAGGGAACACCGCATAAACCTGAGAAAGAGGGAAAAGAATAGTCATCGCAACCATAACCTGGGTTCGAAAGTCGGTTACGCGAGGGGAAGGTGTTAGCACCCCACCGTCCATCGTACTCAATGGGATCAACGCTTGTTGTCTAATCTAAGGGTGAGTTATCCTCAAATCTATGGTTGAACTATAACGGGGAAGGGGAAAACAAAGACAGACTCGGTAGGATGCCGCCGTCCTAGGCCTACGTACTCCCTTTGTGCAATGGGAAATTCAAAGTCAACGTAGTTCGGACCAAGTTCTTTTTGTGTTTTTTTTATGAGCGACGTTAAGTTCGCGTCCGGCAGTTAGGGTCAATGCCTGTTTGCGACTCATATGGAAAGTAACGTTCCCTTTTTGAAAATAGCCTTTAATTTGACAATCCCGAAGGACAAAAAGGTTTGAAGTTTGTTTGTATTTTTTAAGACAGGAGTGACTTGAGTTAGTGCATAACTCAACTTGAACCAAAGTCTATGACACAGGAACGAATGTCTCGCATGGTCGTCCCCAATGGGACGTGTGCTCAACACTCTAGAAGGGAGAAGGGGGACCCCTCAATCTTCATTTCCTATGTTTAAGGCTTGTGTGCAAGGCAAGTTGACCTTATTAAGTATCTTAGAAATTGTTATGAGATGAGAAGAGGGACTCAAAAGAAAAGAAAAACACTAAGGGGGAAAATCTATCCTAATGTTATCATGCAAAGATGGCCCTAAGGGGAGGATTAGGAGGGAAGACTACCTAATGTTAGCATACAAAGGATTGAAAGCCTAATGTCTCTCCTACCTCCGACTTAATCAGAAATTAAGTGGAGCTAGGAATCCTAAGGGGATCACGTGAACAAACACAAGTAAACATTAACCAATTCAATCACATACAAAGTGAAATCCAACACTTAAAGGAAAAGAAATGAGATGAAAATGAGAAAGAGAGAGTGAGGGTGAACATGGATAACTATCCATACCCTCAAATAACTTACCTCAGCCTCTGCATAAATGGTTAGTACAAAACAGACATAAGTGACAATAAGACAAATGAAACCCAAACAAGTCACAAACCAAAGAGAAATGGTTATAAACCAAATGAGACTCATCCAAGTCAGAATGTGGATGACCTAAACATGTGCCTAAACATGCTATGCAAATGTCACATGAGACATGCAAACAGATATCCAAGCATCAAACATCAATAAAAGAAGAAGGAAGCATATAAGTGAAACATGTTCAAGTATGTAAGATGAAGCATGAATAGCATATGACATGAATGAATGCAAAGCTCCAAGGGCAGAAACATACATCAAACAAAGTGCAAATGAATGATAAGGTATGGCATACATGAACCAAACATAAGTCATGAGTAAGCATAGATGAGAAGAAGTGAGAAAATAAGTCAAAAGAGGCATGTAAATCAAACATTGAACATGGGCACACAATATGCAACAACCTCAGACCAATGTCCTATAATTATAATCAAGTGACCAATAACAATTCAAATATAGTTTATGAAGTCAAATAAGCAACCCCACACAATGGCACAAGTGCCTTCTCAAACAAGTACTCAAACATGATCATAGATGTGCATAAACGAGACCTCAGACAAAGAGCAATCAAACAATTAGCAAAACATCTTCTAAAATTACCAAATTAAAACTAAAAAAACCTCAACCAGTGACAAACAACATGTCAAATGGTCATGCCAAAATTCCCAAGATAGGCCACTCAAACAATTATGGAAAGTCAAATGAGAATTATGAACTAACATGGAAAAGAAAGTGACTAAAATGCAATATGAAATGATTTTAAAAATGATATAAAAATGATTTTATACAATTAAATGTGTTGGTGAAATAGTGCAAAAAGAATGGACTCAAAATGTTTTGTATGCCATGAGAAATAAATTCTACAAGTTAGGGTATGCATGATGAGAACAATTCAAAACGAAATTACTCAAATAATTAATTCAAATGCTAAAAATAAAATAAAATAAGAAAATAAAATTTGGAAAAATTTTATAAAACTCTAACCATGCTCCATGAATTTTTTTGTAATTTTTTAATGCATAAAACTATTTTAAAAAGAATAAAATGCAAATGATGCAATTAAACGAAAATAAAAAAGAAAATAGCAAGGGGGTATGAATAGCAATCCAGACACGTTGGAAATGAACATGGGCCCAAAAGAGGGGGTGTGGATATCAAGCCCACACACAAAAACCCATCAGCGAAAAAAAAAAGAAAAAAAAAAGAACATGTGGAACCTAGTCAATGGATTGACTCCACAGCAACCCTCAGATCAATCCAGCGCTTACAATCAGTCACTAAAGTCAACAGGCAATCATGATGAGAGGCATAGATCCACGCACCCACACTAACAACGATGCACAAACACACACCAAATTGATCAGAAAAAAAAGGGGCACGTGATAAGCATTCCATGTTTTAATGCGTTGGCATACTACAAGCCATCAGATTCAATCAACATCCATAAACCAATCATCAACTCAACAATTAAATAGAATGAATGGCTCAGATTAGAGGTGCCTAATAATTATCATAGAACGTCAGACACACAAACCATAAAATAAAAACATATTTTAAAAGATGTGGCACAACGTGGACCACGCGATCTGGCTAACGGACGGTCACGATTGCGTCTTCAACCTTGGAACCCTAATCTCGCCGGAAAATCAACCAGACGCCGGAGCCCTAGCTCCGGTCGTCCCTTCCGGCCACCTGCAACCAAAAACTTCCTAGAAAATGCAAAATGGGTACACTATCTTGACTAGAATTTAATGAGGATCAATAATATGCCATTAAAAATCACAATTAACCAACACATAAGGAGAATCGAATGAAACAAGTTAGGGTTCAAAACTTTCAAACTCACGACATGCACATAATACACATCCAATCTCAAAATAAAAGATACAAGAATTATCAGTGGATATCATAGATCATTATGCACATCAAAAAAATGAGTTTTAAGAGCATGCAAATTATCACTAACCTGAGATCACGCAACCTTTATCCTTGCTGTTAGCTTCAAACGATGGTTGCTTCGTGCTCTATGGATCCTTAGGAAGAAGGCTGTGAAAGAAGTTTTTGAAAAACCCTAGTGGATGATGAGTTTCGATGAAGAGAAGTTTTAGGGTTCACACTTGAAATCTCACAAAAATAACGTGCCTCCCCCTTTCAATCAGTCCATGAGTAAGCTTAAATACATTAGGTTATTCAACTGATTAGCATTTGGGTCTTAATAATTCCTTGGTTAATGAGTTTTGGGTAATTTGGCAAATTTTCACTTTGAGTTATACACCCAAACCTTTTATGATGGATCACTTATTTGTCAATTGCTAATCACACCTGAATTGGATTTGGGCCTTGAAACATCTTGATTCATGAGCTTTGATGCTTCTTGCAATTTTGCCTAATGTGAAATAAGTGATGAATTTGTCATAGAATCCCTTGGTTTAAAGGCCAAAAATGATCCTTATGGAATGTACTTTGATGTTAGACTGTGCCTTGAAGCAATGGGACCAATTATAGGTCACTATGTCCCATAATGTAAAAGTGGTGAAAATGGAACCATGAGAAAACCCTAAAAACCACCTTGCCTTCTTTTGATCATAACTTGAGTTTCACAAATGATATGGAGACCATTTAGTACTTGTTGGAAAGAGGAGAAAAAGATATTCAACTTTCATGTTTTAGGAAAATTCACTTGAAGCTTCTTTGATGATGAAAAGTCAAGTTGAATGTAGTGTAAAACTTGCCCAAAATGGAAACTTTCAAATTATAGGTCATTTCCATATTTAGTAAATTTTATACCAACCCTTGATTCTTGATAAATGGTATGAAACTTGACCCTTGAAGAACACCTTCTCCTCTTGAATTACCTCTAGCACCTTGACCCCATGCTTAGAACCAATGATATGCATACATGATAATGCAAAATGAAATGAAACACACGCCAGTTAATACTAAAGTAAGGAGGGCAAATTTTGGGGTGCTGCAGTTGCCCCTATTCAATCAACTTGGTCCTGAAGGTATGATAGCAACAGTTGTCATGCGTTCAAAGGATTCACGGGGATTGAATACCAAAAGAAACCTGAAATTTCCAATCCTCAAAGGAGGGACGACTCCACTGGGGAACAAGCAATAAATGCTGGACTTGTCACAACACGTACGAGTGTTGGAAACCAATACGAACAATGTATTGGAATGTCATGAAATAAACATAAACGAGTGTTAACTACGCTGGGGATAAACACGGACGGGTGTCAAGGAGTCAAAGATATAAGATGCGAACAGGGTACAGAAAAGATACACGGACGGGTGTAAAAGGGTTTAAAACGGACGGGTATCGTAAAGATAGACGGACGGGTGTAAAAGGGTTTAATACGGACGGGTATCGAAAAGATACACGGACGGGTGTAAAAGGTTTCAATACGGACGGGTATTGAAAAGGTACACGAGCGGGTGTAAAAAGTTCAATACGGACGGGTATCGAAAAGATACAAGGATGAGTGTAAAAGGGTTCAATACGGACGGGTATCGAAAAGGTACACGGACAGGTGTAAAAAGCTTCATTTACTGGGGATTGATCTCGCTGGGGAATGGAAGGAAACACGGACGGGTGTCATCCAAAGGTCAATACGGACGGGTATCGAAATTAAAGGTTCAAACACGGACGGGTGCTGAAAGGACATGGACGGGTGTCAAAAGTCAATACGGACGGGAATTGAAACAAAGGTTCAAACACGGACGGGTGCTGAAAGAACACGGACGGGTGTCTGACGCTAAAAACCCTTGAGGGAATAAACCAAAGGACCACCTGGACGAAGGGGTAAAAAAGAAATCATGGATTAACGCTCCTGGCAAACAACTCTGCAAGGGAATGTAAAATATTGCTTTGAGTGACTAAACCCAACACTCGTGGAGTAAAGTCGAAAGATATTCTCCGAAATCTGCTTTTTTCCTGACGAAGGAAAACTCAAACCTGGCTTATGCTTCAGATGCCTATGTTTGAATTTTGCCGTAATGCTCCACACGAAGTGGAAATGCTACGCATTTGAGGATGCAAAGCAAATGCTTATGATATACAAAAAAGGGTCCCTCCAGCAAAATAAATGTTGGAGAGAAAAGACCAATTCAGCTGGGGATGACAAAAATAAATTATCCTCTGAATCCAAGAACTCTGCTGAGAAGGATCACACTGACCGACTCCTTGGATCCACAACTTCTGCCGGGGATGAAATCCAAAAGCATATACCCTCTACCGGGGATTACACGTGTCCTTTACTGAGGGTGACATCGAACCTGAGATTCCTCCTCCGCTGGGGGAGTTGAGAATGAATGCCAATAACGGAACCGGAAGTCTGTTACTGAGGATTGCCAATAACAGATGGGCTTAGGACCTGCTGGGGGATGCCAGCCCATAATACCATCCTACTTGGGGAAAACAGTCCATAATACCATCCTGCTTGGGGATACTACTGAACTTAGCCTGCTGATGGGGAGAATGACTTTACTTCTACCTTGTCGGGGATTAGTATATGACATTGTCGGTGAAAGCACACTTCCTGACTGGATGGGGAAAGTGAACACCCTGTTTCTGTGGGGAAATAACGTCTTGATCCAGAGAAAATACTTCCCAAGTCTCCTGCTGGGGAAGATCTGCTCTGCTGAGGAAAGGTGCAATCTCAATGCTAGGGAGAGCAACCCTACTAGGGGAGTACAATGTTGTTGCCCTGAAAGTCAAATAACAACAAATAGAATATGCCACAACATGATTATCACCATTAATGGCTAAGTAATTTCTACTGATTTTCGTTATGCTCCGCAAAGCTAGAAGTTTTATATGCCATGTTTATAAAAAATATCGGACGTTTTTTGCAAACAAAACAGTAAAAGTAAAACAAACAAACGGAAAGCTCTCGGAGTGAAATGAAAATTTTATTGAGAAAAGTGGCCTGTAAATAGGCATTTACAATTGGAAGCAATTCCAAAAAAAGAGGTAATTGCGCAAAAGCAAAAGGAAAATACATATGTCGGCAATGCGGGAACAGATATCCACCATGATTCGACTCAGCTATGACCCATGTGTCTTGCTTATCCCCAAATATCTTGACATTTGAAGAGACTAACTGTACTAATTACTTTCTTTCAGAATTTCTAGGTATTGAAAGTGCTCACAGATCGAACGCAGACCATAGCCTTTCGCTTATAAATCCCTAACTTTTGCCTGGATCGCCCTTTTCGGGTTTTCAATCCATCGGGATACCCATTCTTGCCAAAGTTGCCTTTACCAGTTTTCAACTTTGCGGGTTTACACATTTCTTTTTTACATTTTATCCCTAATTTTTGCCCGAACCTTTTCCTTTTTATGGTTCGCCGGGATGCCCCTTTTTTGCCTGGACTTTCTTTTTACGTCCAGCGGGTCTCTTTTATGCGAAGTATTTTTTGACTACGTCTGCGTTCACAGGGGACGTAAAATCTTCGCCATCCATAGTTGAAAGTAGTAAGGCTCCACCAGAGAAAACCTTTCTTACCACATATGGCCCCTCGTAGTTTGGAGTCCATTTGCCCCTGTGATCTGTCTGAGGAGGAAGAATCCTTTTCAACACCAATTCACCTGTCTGAAAACTCCGAGGACGTACTTTCTGGTCAAAGGCGTGCTTCATCCTGCTCTGATACAACCGACTATGTGCGATGGTTGCCAATCTCTTTTCTTCAATAAGGTTCAACTGATCCAATCTGGAACGCACCCATTCAGCTTCATCAAGCTTCACATCTGCCAGAATTCTCAAAGACGGAATCTCGACCTCTAAGGGTAAAACCGCTTCCATACCATATACCAATGAGAAAGGGGTTGCCCCAGTTGACGTACGCATCAAAGTACGTTACCCATGTAGGGCATAAGGTAGCATCTCATGCCAGTCTTTATATGTTACCACCATTTTCTGCACAATCTTCTTGATATTCTTATTCGTTGCCTCAACAGCACCATTCATCTTCGGACGATATGGAGAAGAATTGTGATGCTCGAACTTGAAACTCTGACATAATTCCTTCATCATCTTATTATTCAAATTCGAGCCATTATCGGTAATGATTATCTCCGGGACCCCATAACGACAGATGATATCCTTCTTTATAAACCGGGCTACCACTTGCTTGGTGACGTTGGCGTACGAGGCTGCTTCCACCCACTTTGTGAAATAGTCAATGGCAACCAAAATGAAACGATGCCCATTGGAAGCAGTGGGCTCAATATTTCCAATCATATCTATGCCCCACATTGCAAAAGGCCAAGGAGATGATAACACGTTTAGAGGCATATGCGGTACATGCATCTTATCTGCATAGATCTGGCATTTATGGCACTTTCGGGCGTACCTGAAACAATCAGACTCCATAGTCATCCAGTAATATCCTGCCCTCAACAACTTTCTAGTCATGGTGTGTCCACTGGAATGAGTACCGAAAGAACTCTCGTGAACTTCCTCCATCAATAAGCCTACCTCGTGTTCATCAACACAACGTAGCAAGACCATATCGAAATTCCTCTTATATAACACATCATCCTTGTTCAGAAAGAAGTTTCCTGCCAACCTTCTCAGAGTCTTCTTATCCTTGGTGGAGGCACCCTCTGGATACTCCTGTCTCTTCAGAAAGGCCTTAATATCATGATACCAAGGTTTTCCATCTGACACATCTTCAATTGCAAACACAAAAGCTAGTCTATCCAAATGCATGATTCTAATTGAAGGTGTTTCATTCCAATGGTTCACCTTATACATGGATGCCAATGTTGCCAATGCATCAGCCATCTGATTCTCATCTCGGGGCACATGATGAAAATCCACCCTATCAAAGAAAGGTAACAACCTTCTGGCATAGTTGTTATAAGGTACCAAATTTGCCTGATGAGTCTCCCATTCTCCTGTAATCTGATTAACTACCAATGCGGAATCACCATAGACATCGAGGTTCTTGATTCTCAAATCAGTTGCTTCCTCTAAGCCCATGATGCATGCTTCATACTTCACCTCATTGTTGGTACACACGAACGCCAATCAGGCAGTGAAAGGTATATGGGAACCCTTCGGGGTCGTAATGATTGCCCCAATTCCATTACCATATGAGTTGACAGCCCCATCAAAAATCATCTTCCACTGAGACCCAATCGCAGGTCCTTCGTCAGGCAGAGGCTCTTCACAATCTTTCATTTTAAGAAACATAACATGCTCGTCCGGAAACTCAAACTTCATTGGCTGATAATCCTCGACCGGCTGTTCAGCAAGATATTCTGACAGAACACTTCCCTTAATGGCCTTCTGGGAAACATACTGAATATCGTATTCTGTCAAAACCATCTGTCAACGGGCTATCCTTCTAGAAAGTGCTTGCTTCTCAAACACGTACTTAATCGGATCCATCTTCGAAATCAACAAGGTTGTGTGGTTTAACAAATACTGCCTCAGGCGCTTGGCTGCCCAAGCGAGTGCACAACATGTCTTCTCCAACATAGAGTATCTTGATTCACAATCAGTGAACTTCTTACTCAGGTAGTAAATGGCGTGCTCTTTTCTACCTGTATCGTCGTGTTGACCGAGCACACAACCCATTGAGTTCTCAAGAACTGTAAGGTACATAATTAATGGTCTCCCAGACACCGGTGGCATAAGGACTGGAGGTTCCTGCAAATACTTCTTTATCCTTTCAAACGCCTCTCGACAATTTTCATTCCACCTGACCTCTTGATCCTTTCTTAACAACTTGAAAATTGGTTCACACGTGGCTGTCAGATGAGAGATGAACCTAGCAATGTAATTCAACCTCCCCAAGAAACCACGAACCTCTTTCTCTGTTCTTGGCTCAGGCATCTCCTGTATGGCTCTTATTTTTGCAGGATCAACCTCGATACCTCTTTCACTAACAATGAATCCCAGCAATTTACCAGACCTCACGCCGAAAGTGCACTTGTTCGGATTCAATCTCAATCTGAACTTCCTCAACCTTTCAAACAGCTTCTGGAGGTTCACCAGGTGTTCTTCCTCTGTCTGTGACTTCGCAATCATGTCATCAACATAGACTTCAATCACCTTGTGAATCATATCATGAAAGAGAGTCACCATTGCCCGCTGATAGGTTGCCCCAGCATTCTTCAGTCCAAAGGGCATTACCTTGTCGGAAAATGTTCCCCACGGTGTTATGAACGTTGTTTTCTCCATGTCCTTTGGGGCCATTTTGATTTGGTTATACCCAGAGAAGCCATCCATGAAGGAAAACACAAAATATTGAGCAGTACTGTCTACTAACACATCAATGTGGGGGAGCGGGAAATCATCCTTCGGGCTCGCCCTATTCAGATCTCGGTAATCAACACACATCCTGACCTTCCCATCCTTCTTAGGTACAGGTACAACATTAGCAACCCACGGAGGATAATTTGTCACAGCAAGAAATCAGGCGTCCAACTGTTTCTGAACTTCTTCCTTGATCTTGACAGCCATATCTGGTTTCGTCCTTCTCAGTTTCTGCTTAACTGGAATACAACCCTCTTTAAGCGGCAATCGGTGTGCCACAATGTCAGTGTTAAGCCCAGGCATGTCTTGGTAAGACCAGGCGAAGATATCCACATACTCTCTAAGTAACTCAATCAATCTTCCTTTAATAGTGTCTTCTAAGGCAGTCCCAACCCTTACTTCTCGTTTAACATCCTCGATTCCCAGATTGATAGTCTCAACTTCCTCCTGATAAGGTAGAATAACCCTTTCCTCTTGTTTCAGTAGCCTGGCTAATTCTTCTGGTAAGTCACAGTCTTCGTCAGTCTCTTCTTCGGCCTGATAGATGGGATTGTCGAAGTCATATCGAGCCATAGCTAAGTCATGATGGGTGGAATCTGAACAAAGGAACCTGCATGATGGATGTTTTATGTTTATTATGAGTGCAATAAACAGGAAAACACATTGAAATTTTGATGTGGGTTAATGCAAAAAGTAAAAAAAAACAGAAAAACAGGGATCAAAATATTTGAATCAGAAAAACGTCCTTTATTTAAGATAAAAGTAGCAAATAAAACATCCAAGCCCTACAAATAAATATCACTACGTCTTGGGCAGAACGTAGGATTTAACATAACAGAAAACAAAAGTAAATTACTCCGGGCGAGTCACTTGGATGACTTTCTCGGAAGACCAGTTGCCTAAACTCTGACCAGGGGTACAGGGACGGATCCATTCATCCATGTCACAGTCACTATCTCCTTCATCCTCAATAGCATTAACCTGATTAAAGAAAACCCCAGCACTTGTGAACCAAATCGGGCCAGCATACTTGGGAGGCTCTTGAGCTTGTCGGGGTGGCTTGTACCCTAGTCCATGGGTATCTTGCTTTCTTTGAACATCAATGAGACTGCCCCACTTTTGAGAACCACCAGCTTCAACTATAGCGCACGCCTCTTTGAAAGAGGACATCGGAACCTCTGGTTGTCTGACAACTTCGGGTTGGGCAACCACCTCAGGCTGGCTGACTGCCTTTGGGGGTTCCTGGGGAATTTTCACAGCTTCAAAGACTTGGGACAAAGTTTCCTGTACTTCACCATCTACCTCTACATACTTGAAGGTTGATAGGTGACTTACCATGATTTCTTCCTCACCACAAACTATCACAACGTGTCCATCCACCATATACTTCAACTTCTGGTGTAGCGTAGACGTTACTGCCCCAGCGCTATGGATCCAAGGGCGACCCAAGAAACAACTATAGGCAGGCTGAATATCCATTATGTAAAAGGTGGTGTTAAAAATCTCAGGACCCGCCTTGATTGGCAGAACTAACTCTCTGAAAACTGACCTCTTGGAACCATCAAAAGCGCGTACCACCAAGTCACTCAGTGTACAAATCAACCCACGAGTATCTAACTTCATCAAAGCCTTCTTCGATAGCATATTCAAAGATGACCCAGTATCAACTAACACATGCGACATTAAGGAACCCCGACATTCCACTGAAATATGCAGAGCGTTGTTGTGATTCCTCCCAGCCGGAGTCAAATCTAAATCGGTGAAACCCAAACCATTACCAGCATTCACATGAGCCACAACCCCTTTTAACTGGTTGACAGATATTTCCTACGGTACATAAGCCATATTCAAAACCCTCAGCAATGCATTTCGGTGTGCCTCAGAGCACAGCAGTAAAGATAGAATAGAAATCTTCGATGGATTTTGGTGAAGTTGATCAATAATTTTGTAATCACTTTTTCTGATCAGTCTCATAAACTCCTCTACATCTTCTGAGAAAGTATCCCCACCTGGCTTTGTCACAGGATTATTCACTTCCTGCCTCTGTATAGACTTGTCCATCATCTGTTTACCTCTGTCTTGTTTTGAACTGCCAACTTGATCCTCAGACGGAATAAAGACTCTACCACTCCTAGTGATAGCCCCTGCTTCAACAAGATTTTCAACCTCTGTATTCACAGCTGATGTCTTTACCAATTCCTGCTTCTTACCATTAACAAATACCTCAACCCCATAGTTACATGGGATGGCCTTGGTACTCTCATACGGGACTGGTCCAGGAACAGTGATAATGATCGGCGCTGGTCTCGCCGACGCTGATATAGTTATTGTCTTGAATGTAATTGTTATTGTGGCAACATCAATCTCTCTGTCAGTAACTTTAATCTGCCTACAACCCCTGTCAAACTGTAATATCCCTTCACTGATCATTCTCTGAATACCTACTTTCAATAAATCACAACCGCCTGGCTGCGACACACATCCTACACAACCATCATCACAACCGGGAAATACCCCTCCCTTCAATAGTCTTTCCTTCACCACACCCAAGGGAGTTTGGACTTCGTTCACATCTGAAATCAAACTCAAGTCTTCACAATCTTTAATAATAGCATTGACCCCCAGCCCACCGTGATTCGGCATCGGGTTCTGATTCACATTTGGAGCATCATTGGAGAAATTGATGGCTTTGGAATCCACTAAATCTTGAACCAGATGCTTAAGAGCTCTACAGTTCTCAGTATGATGTCTGGGTGCTCCAGAATGGAATTCATAGTGGGCGTTGGCGTCATAGCCGGGAGGTGGATTACCGGTAGGTGGAGCCAATGTTCTCTTCTGAATTAACTGTAGCTTTAACAAGTGCTAAAATAATTGAGAGTAGGGCATAGGCGAAGATGCCTATCCCGTTTAGACGCAGGCTGTTGTCTACGAGGAACCTGATTTTGTTGTTGAGACACTGCTAGCTACTGAGCTGCTGCTGGGATGGTTACAGAAGCCACCTGCTGATTGAAGTTCTGACGAGGTCCTTCTCTACCACGATATGAAAACACAGAGTTTGTATCTCCCTCCTTCTTCTTGTAACCACTGGCATAAGGCTTCTTACCTCCTCCAGATGAGGACCCATCACCGCTTGATATTTTTCCCACCTTAATTCCACTTTCCACCATTTCTCCTACTAAAATGAGATCAGCAAACTTTCCAGTCATACACGGTACCAGCTTTTCATAGTAATGACCCTGCAAGGTGGTCATAAACATACCTATCATTTCACCTTCCAACATGGGAGGTTGAACCCTTGCTGCCTATTCACGCCACCTCTGGGCGTACTCCTTGAAACTCTCATTGTTCTTCTTCTGTTTGGAGCCATGTCAGTGTTATATTGATAGTGTTTGATAAATGCCCCTTCCAGCTTTCTCCAACTACGAACATCTTTCCTTTCTAGTTGCATATACCATTCCAGGGATGCCCCAGATAGACTATCCTGAAAGCAATGCATCATCAGCTTCTCATTCTTTGCATGAGCAGCCATTTTACTTGCGTATGCCCTCACGTGAGTCCTTGGGCAAGTCATACCATTGTACTTTTCAAAAGTAGGAGTCTGAAACTTGTGCGGGATAACAACGCCTGGAACCAGCCCCAAATCCTCCAGATCCATACCCACAGAATCTTGATTCACAACACCCCTTAGTTGTTCCTCAATCATCCTGAATCTCTGATCATTGTTAATCTGGGGACCATCATCCCCACCTGGCACAGAGAATGCATCTTCCTCAAGATCATCATACTGACGGCCATGAATTGCGCAGACACTGTTACCTCCCTCCACCAAAGTGGGAACCATAACATTTTCTCCTCCGCCCGGAGGGATCACAACACCAGTAATAGGAATACCTCCGCCCGGAGGGCCATTCTGAACATTATTACCAGTAACACCAGTATGAATTCCCCCATGAAGGACACCTTCTTCATCAATTCTCACAATCAGTGGCTGAACAAGAGTCCTTAGTTATTCTTGGCCTTGATCAACACCTTTCATTAAATCCATGAATTGATTCATGCGGGTCCGCATCTCAGTCATCTCGGCTTGTAGTTGATCCATGACTTTCTTCTGATTTTGTCTCGTAGAATACCGGTGAATGTGTTGATCCGCAATCCTGCGCTGAGACGAGAACAAGATAAGAACACCAGAGATAAACACCTGTTATGCAAAATGATCATGAATATGCAAATGCAAATGAACATGTTTGAATATTCGCAGGGAGATCCACCCCTTGATTCTAGTTTAACAACAAGATAGAACGGAACTTCTGCTCATGTATTAAGAAAAACCAGAGGATAACCAATTGTCAACAATCACAACCCAAAATAATAAGTCTGAACACAATAATCATAGATCCCAACCAACAAGCCTGGTGGTGATCCAAATACAATAAAAGAAAATGGAAAGCTATGGCATGTCATCAAAGTCCACAAGTGCCAATCCCCCATCCATTATGCTCTTTGCTCCAGTCTTGAATTTCCTTGAACAACTTTTTGGTGTTGGGATGCTTCGGTCTCTGAATTAGCTCTTGAATGAGAACGTCTCTCCTATGTATGATCCCTTTCAAGTATCGGCAATGTAACTCCCAAGCGTCTTCTTCAAAAATACCATTCATGCTAGGACCCTCATTTCTAGATCTCTTCACTTCAGCTTGGATATTCAGTTCCTCTATGGAGGCTATGGCTTCATTGAGTCGACCCTCGACTACTTGTCTTTGGAATACCCCTGATAGGATCTCGACGCCTTTTTTCTTGAGCTTCAACTTCAATTGATCAATCTGAGCTAGATAATTATCTTCCTTTCGCTTATTATCAGCCATTGCAGTGTCTCGGTGAGTATTGAACTTGTGAATTTTCAACAAAGCCTTGGCCAATTCCTCCTTCTTAGACTTGAGAACCTTACTAATACCCTCTAGAGCCTGCTTCATCCTTTGTCTGGCTGTGACCTTGCCAGCTAGTTCCTTTTTTGCCTTAGCGAGAAGCTCTGTCTTCAACTTGGCGATATGAACAGCTTCACCCCGCTCATGTTTCAACTGATAAATCTCTCTTTGTAGCTCACTGTTTTCTTCTCGCAGCTTTTCCTTTTCAGCTCACAACTTGTTAAACTTCTCTATTTCAACTGTGGTAGGAGGCTCAATCAGCAAGGGGTAAGATGGTGGTTCCTTGGAGAATGGCAAAAGCTTCTTCTCTACCCTTTTCTGAATCCAATCTTCATACGCAGGAAATGTTCTGTTATTGCTCTTCCCAAAAGAAATCTTCCCCTTCTTATGACGATCTTCCCAAGTATTTGCAGCTTCTTTTAACAGTTCTGGATTAATTTCCCCACTCAGATATAGAGATTTTTGGACCTCCTCGTCTTTTGGTGGCTCTTTCAAGGCATACCCGAATTTCCTAATAGCAAGAATAGGGTTGTAGTAAATTCCCCCTTTCCTTCCTATTAGAGGCACATTTGGGAGACCTCCATAACTAATCATGATATCTTGGCCCAACAAGTCACGGTTAACCCAAATTAGATTATCTGCCCTTAAGCCCATTAATCTTTTGGACCAATCCAATGTTCCTTGAGTATCTACAAATGCCCCAGATTTGGGAAGACGATCAGCAAACCATTTGTAGAAGACTGGCGCACAAAAATTAAGGGGTCCTCCCCTCCTCTTCTCATTCTTATAATGCATTTAGTGGTACAGATCTCCAAGCAAAGTAGGTACCGGATTCTTCATGGTAAATATCCGGACAGCGTGCATGTCCACAAAATCCTTCACATTTGGGAACAACACTGTTCCATAGACACGCATAGCCAAGATAGCATTGAAAACCGACCAACATCTAGCCTTAGCATACACAGCAGCCTGTTCTACCAAAAATTTCACATGAAAGCCTTTACACCCTCCCTTACTGACAACGTTGTTTTTCAACAAAGATGGATCCAGATGCAAAGCCTCAGAGACCCTTTCTAAATCAGGAAGTTCTTTAGAAGGATAGAAAGGAGCCTCTTCTTTAATAGAAACATCCAGAATGAGAGCAAATTCCTCCAATGTCGGAGCCAAAAGATACTCAGTGAATAGAAAACAACGCAGGTGAGGGTCATAGAATTGCACCAGAGTGTGCAAAGCCCTATACTCGTATTCAGTGATGTTGCGAGCAAAATTCAAAATTCTTCCATACTCTCCTCTAAAGTCTGTCAATACCCCAGGTTCTGCCATAGACACAATCTTGTGAACAGGATCCAGAATAAGTGTTGGGAACTTGTACACTATGATGTTCTTTCTCTTCTCAGTACTCATCCTTAATAGTCTTCAAAACCAGAATCAAAGTTAGGATGCAACCCTGCAAATGAATAAACATGTTAGGATGCAAAATGATGATGCAAATGCACACATGGGATCAAGGACGCCACACAGATAGGACAACTGCTGCACTAAACAACTGTATAATCTCAAAGATCAGCCCAAACACTTAGAATACCAGAATAACCATAATATCACACTGATAAATCTGCTGACCAGAAAACCGGGTATGTTGAAGGTCAAGGTTACCTGCAAACCTGTAAACACCCTGCCCTCTCACATGTGGGTACTAGAAAGCCGAGGATCCTCAATATCACGGGCTCTCAGATCGAGAAATGATGATATGTTCACCATTTCTGGTTTGGCATCATCACCAATCGAGGAGGCCTCAACTGATTCCCCTCAAAAGAAAACATCCTATGGCAAGTCCTCAGTTTCGGCATTGAGGTCGAGAAGCAATAGTACATTCATCCCTCGGGGTACAGTACTATCGCCAATCGAGGAGTGCTTCCACTGATTCTTTTCCAAAAGGAAACCCTATAGCAAGTTCCCAGCATTGGGTCCTCGGATCGACATGTGTAATGGGTTTGCCATTTCTGGTCTGCCATTATCACGTCTCGGGAGGAGTACCGTTATTGAGTCCTTGGGAATGGTCGCCAGAAGCGATAATTTTCCAAGTTACATTCCATCATCTGCACCAATGGGCATGATAGAACATTACCAAAGAAAACCTCGTTTGGATGTGGAGTTTTCATGTATACTACGTCTGGCCAAATGCCACACAAGTCACACTACTTTCCACGCTAATCCTACGTGTACGCTCAAGCCTGGGTATTGGGCTTATCTCTCAGAACTCCCAACCCGCCAAACAGAAGAACAGTGCTGCAGATGATGATAATATGCAATGCAGAAAATGCGGTAAAAATAAAATACAACAAATAAAGCAAACCAAAAAACAAAAACACCCAAAGAGAACAAAAACAAACAAGCACTAGGACAAACCCGCTTATGGAACTAGAGTCCCTAGTGAAGTCGCCAGCTGTCGCTCCCAGGATTTTCATCCAGGTACAAACGCGAAAGTGGCGCAGAACACAGAGTTGCCAACAATGTATATTTATCCTAAGAGAGATAAAGGGAACACCGTATAAACCTGAGGAAGAGGGAAAGGAATGGTCATTGCAACCATAACCTGGGTTTGGGAGTCGGTTACGCGAGGGGAAGGTGTTATCACCCCACGCGTCCATCGTACTCGATGGGATCCATGCTTGTTGTCTAATCTAAGGGTGAGTTATCCTAAAATCTATGGCTGCACTAAAACAGGGAAGGGGAAAACAAAGCCAGACTCGGTAGGATGCCGTCGTCCTAGGCCTACGTACTCCCTTTGTGCAATGGGAAATTCAGAGTCAACGTAGTTCGGACCAAGTTCTTTTTGTGTTTTTTTTATGAGCGACGTTAAGTTCGCATCCGGCAGTTAGGGTCGATGCCTGTTTGCGACTCAGACGGAAAGTAACGTGCCCTTTTTGAAAATAGCCTTTAATTTGACAATCCCAAAGGACAAAAAGGTTTGAAGTTTTTTTGTATTTTTTAAGACAGAAGTGACTTGAGTTAGTGCATAACTCAACTTGAACCAAAGTCTATGACACGGGAACGAATGCCTCGCATGGTCGTCCCCAATGGGACGTATGCTCAACACTTTAGAAGAGAGAAGGGGGACCCCTCAATCTTCATTTCCTATGTTTAAGGCTTGTGTGCAAGGCAAGTTGACCTTATTAAGTATCTTAGAAATTATTATGAGATGAGAAGAGGGACTAAAAAGTAAAGAAAAACACTAAGGGGGAAAATCTATCCTAATGTTATCATGCAAAGATGGCCCTAAGGGGAGGATTAGAAGGGAAGACTACCTAATGTTAGCATGCAAAGGATTGAAAGCCTAATGTCTCTCCTACCTCTGACTTAATCAGAAATTAAGTGGAGCTAGGAATCCTAAGGGGATCACGATAACAAACACAAGTAAACATTAACCAATTCAATCACATACAAAGTGAAATCCAACACTTAAAGGAAAAGAAATGAGATGAAAATGAGAAAGAGAGAGTGAGGGTGAGCATGGATAACTATTCATGCCCTCAAATAACTTACCTCAGCCTCTACATAAAAGGTTAGTACAAAACAGACATAAGTGACAATAAGACAAATGAAACCCAAGCAAGTCACAAACCAAAGAGAAATGGTTATAAACCAAATGAAACTCATCCAAGTCAGAATGTGGATGACCTAAACATGTCCCTAAACATGCTATGCAAATGTCACATGAGACATGCAAACAAATATCCAAGCATCAAACATCAATAGAAGAAGAAGGAAGCATATAAGTGAAACATGTTCAAGTATGTAAGATGAATCATGAATAGCATATGACATGAATGAATGCAAAGCTCCAAGGGCAGAAACATACATCAAACAAAGTGCAAATGAATGATAAGGTATGGCATACATGAACCAAACATAAGTCATGAGTAAGCATAGATGAGAAGAAGTGAGAAAATAAGTCAAAAGAGGCATGTAAATCAAACATTGAACATGGGCACACAATATGCAACAATCTCACACCAATGACCTATAATTATAATCAAGTGACCCATAACAATTCAAACATGGTTTATGAAGTCAAATAAGCAACCCCACACAATGGCACAAGTGCCTTCTCGAACAAGTACTCAGACATGATCATAGATGTGCATAAAAGAGACCTCAGACAAAGAGCAATCAAACAATTAGCAAAACATCTTCTAAAATTACCAAATTAAAACTCAAAACATCTTAACCAGTGACAAACAACATGTCAAATGCTCATTCCAAAATACCCAAGATAGGTCACTCAAACAATTATGCAAAGTCAAATGAGAATTATGAACTAACATGAAAAAGAAAGGGACTAAAATGCAATATGAAATGATTTTAAAAATGATATAAAAATGTTTTTATGTAATTCAATGTGTTGGTGAAACAGTGCAAAAAGAATGGACTCAAAATGTTTTGTATGCCATGAGAAATAAATTCTACAAGTTAGGGTATGCATGATGAGAACAATTCAAAAAGAAATTACTCAAAAAATTAATTCAAATGCTAAAAATAAAATAAAATAAGAAAATAAAATTTGGAAAAATTTTATAAAACTCTAACCATGCTCCATGAATTTTTTTGTAATTTTTTAATGCACAAAACTATTTTTAAAAGAATAAAATGTAAATGATGCAATTAAATGAAAATAAAAAAGAAAATAGCAAGGGGGTATGAATAGCAATCCAGACACGTTGGAAATGAACATGGGCCCAAAGGAGGGGTGTGGATATCAAGCCCACACACCAAAATCCATCAGCGAAAATAAATAGAAAAAAAAAGAACATGTGGAACCCAGTCAATGGATTGACACCACATCAACCCTCAGATCAATCCAACGATTACAATAAGTCACTAAAGTCAACAGGCAATCATGATGAGAGGCATAGATCCACGTACCCACACTAACAACGATGCACACACACACACACACACACCAAATTGATCACAAATAAAAAAAGGGGCACGTGATAAGCATACCATGTTTTAATGCGTTGGCATACTACAAGCCATCAGATTCAATCAACGTCCATAAACCAATCATCAACTCAACAAATAAATAGAATGAATGGTTCAGATTAGAGGTGGATAATAATTATCATAGAACGTCACACACACTAACCATAAAATAAAAACATATTTTAAAAGATGTGGCACAACGTGGACCACACGATCTGGCTAACGGACGGTCACGATTGCGTCTTCAACCATGGAACCCTAATCTCGCCGAAAAATCAACCAGACGCCGGAGCCCTAGCTCCGGTCATCCCTTCTGGCCACCTGCAACCAAAAACTTCCCAGAAAACGCAAAAAGGGTACACTATCTTGACCAGAATTTAATGAGGATCAATAATATGCCATTAAAAATCACAAATAACCAACACATAAGGAGAATCGAATGAAACAAGTTAGGGTTCAAAACTTTCAAACTCACAGCATGCACATAATACACGTCCAATCTCAAAATAAAACATACCAGAATTATCAGTGGATATAATAGATCATTGTGCACATAAAAAAAATGAGTTTTAAGAGCATGCAAATTATCACTAACCTGAGATCACGCAACCTTTATCCTTGCTGTTAGCTTCAAACGATGGTTGCTTCGTGCTCTATGGATCCCCAGGAAGAAGGCTGTGAAAGAAGTTTTTGAAAAACCCTAGTGGATGATGAGTTTCGATGAAGAGAAGTTTTAGGGTTCACACTTGAAATCTCACAAAAATAACGTGCCTCCCCCTTTTAATCAGTCCATGAGTAAGCTTAAATACATTAGGTTATTCCACTGATTAGCATTTGGGTCTTAATAATTCCTTGGTTAATGAGTTTTGGGTAATTTGGCAAATTTGCACTTTGAGTTATACACCCTCCTCCATGCATGTACACCCAAGCCTTTTATGATGGATCACTTATTTTTCAATTGCTAATCACACCTGAATTGGATTTGGGCCTTGAAACATCTTGATTCATGAGCTTTGATGCTTCTTGCAATTTTGCCTAATGTGAAATAAGTGATGAATTTGTCATAGAATCCCTTGGTTCAAAGGCCAAAAATGATCCTTATGGAATTTACTTTGATTTTAGACTGTGCCTTGAAGCAATGGGACCAATTATAGGTCACTATGTCCCAAAATGCAAAAGTGGTGAAAATGGAACCATGAGAAAACCCTAAAAACCACCCTTACCTTCTTTTGATCATAACTTGAGTTTAACAAATGATATGGAGACCATTTAGTACTTGTTGGGAAGGGGAGAAAAAGATATTCAACTTTCATGTTTGAGGAAAATTCACTAGAAGCTTCTTTGATGATGAAAAGTCAAGTTGAATGTAGTGTAAAACTTGCCCAAAATGGAAACTTTCAAATTATAGGTCATTTCCATATTTAGTAACTTTTATACCAACCCTTGATTCTTGATAAATGGTATGAAACTTGACCCTTGAAGAACACCTTCTTCTCTTAAATTGCCTCAAGCACCTTGACCCCATGCTTAGAACCAATGATATGCATACATGATAATGTAAAATGAAATGAAACACAAGCCAGTTAATACTAAAGTAAGGAGGGCAACGGCTGCCCCAAATAGCTCAGCTATGGTCTGAAAAATTTCACATTCTGGAGCCTTCTTATTGGTGGATTATGAAGGCAGCTTGACTGACCATAAAGGGAATTTTGAATATCCATTATTTGCTCATAAATGCACATTAGATTCCAAGTATATTCTCTTATGTTCATGCTCCCATTGGCTGGTCTTTGAACTGAATTGGCAGGTGGTGCAGAGCTTATAGCCATCAAAGTGAGTGTAGTAGGTCTTGTGATTAATGCTCTTTAGATAAGAATCGGGTTCATCAAGTTATGCAACAAAATATATTGCAAAACAGTTGCAACAAGGCATGTTTGATCATGGATTTCTCTTGGCTCAAGTTGAATCAATTCATGCTAATAAGTTCTTTGAATTCTTAGCAACATTTGCAATAACATTGATGGTTACAGTTGGAGTTGATTTCCCTTGCAACTATGTGAAAAAACCTCACAATTTTTGGTGTTTTCAACAAAATCTGTCTTGGACAGAAATTTGTCTAAGTGTTGAAAAAATGCCATTTTCATATTTTCAGCCATTTTGATCACTTCATAGTTTAAAATCCATGATGAATTGGAATGAGGTGTAGTTGAAGCTTTTGTAGTATGCCATGAGAGCTACAAATCCAGCTTTGGACCATCCAAAATGGTTGCTTGGATCTCGAGTTATGATCATTGGAAGTTGGTACCCTGGCCATTTTGTTTCATAACTTCGAAAAATTCTAAATTTTTTTATGGTTACCCCATTTACAAGTTATCCCACTTTCTTTGATTTTTCTTGATGAATGATGATTCCAATCACACATTAACATCATTTTAGGGTTAAGGAACCATAATTGTGAAAAGTCTCAAAAAGTCAAACTTTAACTTTTGTGCACAGTTGACTTTTTATTAGATGAATTCCAAACTGTGTGATCCTCTATGAAATCAAGTCCTTGATCTAAATCAAACTTGATGGATATGTTTCATAGGTGTTATAGGGTGTATTGAATCATGTCCCAAGGTTTGGGAGCATGCCTTGGTAAAAAGTCAAAGATACAGTTGACTTTTTCTTCAAATCCCTAATTGTGGTCCAGATGAAATTGAAACTTGTAGATCAAGCTTCTTGGATCAATCCATTATTGCAAATGGATCAATATGATGTATTGGAGACCCTCAAATCATGTCTTGAGGTCTTGGTTCATACTTTGTCCCAAAAGTCAACTTAGGGGTGAATTAGGTCAAGAAACCCTAATTCCTGATTTTTGGTGAATGCATCCCCTAGGGTTAAATTGACTGATGATTGGGTCCATGAGGTCGCTTGGAGTATATTGAGTTATGTTTTGAAGCATTGGCTCATGCCCAGATGAAAATTTCCATCTGGAGGCCTTGGTCGACCAAAACCTTAATTTGGTGACACTGTCGATCCTGAGGCTTAATCCACTTGGAAGGTTGCAACTTTGTGCTTGATTCTTGATGTGGAAGTCCTCTTAATCCTTTATAGGCGTTTGAAGATTTAGACAAGTTGAATGCTCACCCCTCTTTGAGGAGATTGATGAGGCATGATGACACATCCATATTGTGATGATGATTTGAACAATGATGGGAAATCTTGGTGGTCAAAATTTGGGGTATGACAGTGTGGTAAGGGAAAATCATCCTTGGGACTTGCCTTGTTTAGATCTCTGTAATCCACACACATTCTGACCTTTCCGTCCTTTTTCAGAACTGGTATGATGTTTGCTAACCGTTGAGGATATTCTGACGTGGCGAGGAAACCCGCGTCAATTTGTTTCTTTGCTTCCTCTTTGATTTTGATGGTCATGTCTGGATGAGTCCGTCTCAACCTCTGCTTTATTGGAGGATATTCCGATCTTAACGGTAGATGATGTTTCACGATGTTGGTATCCAACCCTGGCATGTCTTGATAGGACCAAGCGAATACATCGGGAAATTCTTTGAGAAGCATTATCAAACTTTCTTTGACAGTTGGACTGAGCAGTGCCCCAATCTTGACTTCTTTTCTCTCTTCTTCTGAAACCAAGTTGACCATTTCCAATGGCTCTTTGTGAGGTTCAATGGACCTTTCCTCTTGTCTGAGTAATCGGGAGATCTCTTCTGGAATTCCTTCGTTATTTTTTCTTCAGCCTCAAATACCGGGAATTCAAAGTTGGGAGAAGGCATTGGACCGTATGTTTCAATGGGGTTTAAAACAAGCAATCTTCATGGCGTGATGATTTGTTTTTAGAAGATATAGAGAGAATTCAAGAGTGTGTGCAGTGTATTTTTTGATAACTGCTTGTTTTTATTATTTGAGTTATTTTTTAGGATTACCATTTTCTGAAAAAGCGAAAAGAGAAAACAGCAATAAATGTGGAAATTACAGAACGACGTTATTTTATTTATGATCTTGTTGATTCTTGAAACTACTACCCTATAAAACAAAATTCTGTCACTTTGGGCAAAGCGAAGAGGTATATTTACAGAAAGTGAGCCCTATCAAAACATTTGTTTCACCTGGGCGGGGTGAAAGGTTAAAATAAAGACGACAATTACTTAGACTTATGAACGACTTTCGGAACGTCGACAACAACCCATTGGCGGCGAACTCCTCGGTGAATCACAAAGTTTGGTACCTACTTTCTTAACTTGTCTTCAGAAACAACGCTGATTTCTGGTGGAGCAGGATCGTTCGAATCTGTTTCCCAGGAAGAGTTGTCATAGAGGAACTCTTCTATTGTATCTTGCACAATGATTGTACTCTCAAGTGGATCTCCCCATCCGAGCCTGATACGAGAGCTTTCAGGAGCGGTGTATTCAAACAAGTAGTCGAACTTGCCGCTTGGTTGTCCTAAGGTGTCCCATACTTCTTTGGAACTGGAGGAGTCGTCCCTTTCGATGACGTTGATCTCGGGAAAAGCATAATTGATGAATTCTAGTCCTGTAAGCTTTGCAAATTCATCGTCGTGCTGGATATTTTCTGAATGCCCTGAATAATGATCCCATGACATGGTGGGGACGCAGGTATTCTTTTCAATAATGCTCAGTTGATATGCATCGTTGGGCTGACTTTCTTGCCCCAACTCTCCCGGGTACGGCTGCCAGATAGGCAGGCCATCCATTGGGCCATAATAGCCATGGTCAAAGTTGTCTTTCATCAGAGATAGTGGAGCACGACATCCTTCCATATCATAATCTCCGAACATCATTTTGACATCTGACCTCGGTATATATCTCGGATTTTGTGCGGGATAGCAAAATGGCGTAGGCACCTCTTCCTGAGACATATATCCGTCCTTGTTAAGATAGGATTTCCACTCTTTCTCTGTATCGGAGGGATCACCCTCGTTGATGGCATGTACTTCTTAACACACCAGGTGAAGGAAGCCTCCACTGTGGAAGAAGTCCTGAATGGGATGAAAACTTTCATCGTTAGTAGTTGTCTGGGTACAGGTTGAAGAAAAACCAAGACCTTTATTTTCGTTGTTATCAGTAGGAATGACAAGTTGTCCCCATCCTTTTACATTGTTACTTTTGATCACTTCGAGAGCATCCCTGTACGAGGAAGTTGACGTTCCCTTTTCTGATTGGTCATTATTGCCCACCGAAAATGCTTGGAACTGGGTTCCAACAACCTCTTCTAGCTCTACACAAGTGGACGATGATAGGTTACTCACGATCAAGGCTTGTTCTCCATAGATTGTGACTAGTTGGTCGTTCTTGAAGAACTTCAGCTTCTGGTGAAATGTCGAAGTGACTGCCCCAGCCTGGTGTATCCAAGGTCTTCCTAATAAACAGCTGTATGCTGCCGAATGTCCATGACCTGGAAAATGGCTTGGAAAGTGTGAGGACCGATAGTTATGGGAAGGTCGACTTCGCCGATAACTGTTTTTCGAGATCCGTCAAATGCTTTGACGATGACCTCACTGCCCCTCATCGGAGATCCTTTGAATAATAGTCGCATTAATGTAGACTTTGGTATAACATTCAGAGCCGATCCGGTGTCTGCCAGTACGCTGGCTAAAGCATCGTCCTGGAAGTTGACTGTAATATTGAGTGCCATGTTGTGACTTTTGCCTTCTTCTGGAAATTCCTCATCACTAAATCGCAAGTTGTTGCAGGAAGTGATGTTGGAGATGATGTTGTCGAATTGTCTTATTGTTACATCTTGTTCCATAAAGGCTTGCTCTAAGACTTTCTGTAGAGCCTCCCTGTGGGCTTCGAAACTGAGTAAAAGAGTAACACAGATATTTTTGAAGGAGTTTACAACAGTTGATAAACAATGTTGTATTCACTCTTCTGGATGAGCATCAACATCTCATCGTTGTTCTTTGAAAGATCGGGATCATTGGACTGACCGACTAGCTAATCGGGAACTTCTGTTTGAGGTTCCTTTTCTCTGGTAGGTTCTCCAACTCCTCTGTTAAAGATTCGACCACTCCGTGTTACTCGACTAATGTCTGTAATATTCACGAAGGAGGGTAATGGAATTTCCCTTCCATTCTTAATTGTTGTTGCACCGTACCTGTAAGGGATAGCGTTATCAGACTTCTACGGTACTGGCCCCGACAGATAGATAACTACATGATCCTTCTGATTTTTCTGACCATCATAATCGGCCTCAATTGGTTCGAGGTTGAGAACCTTTCCACTATCAAGAGGGACTCTTGATTCATGGAGTAAAGGGATTATGGCGCACACATCCTTGGCCATTTCTCGCTTAGGGATTAAGACAACAACTCTGCTTTGATTAGGATGATAGTTTGACATTGAACCAGAGCTTGAACATGGTTGAATTTCAATATGGTCCAATTGACCTTGAAGGGCTGCTCGCACAATGTAGCATCCTTGATTATTCTCTGAGCAGACTCTACAACATTTGTAGTTGTGTGGTGGCACCCGGCCACGTCCGCTTTGAATGCAGTGTAACCTCACTAGGTCTGTTTCCATTGATCGAACATCCTGACTTTGATGCCTAGTAGGGTTCCCGTCAATCATACTGACTTGCTCTGTGTCTTCATCTAGAGAGATCGGAAGCCACCAGTGGTTTAACAAGTGTTGCAGTGTTCTTTGAATGAGTGCACATCCTTGGTCACTCTCCCAGCACACTTTACAGTTCTGATAGTCGTGCGAAGTCAGAAAACCGAGCTGGACTTGCTTAGCGTGTAAATCCATCAAGCTGGTATTCATCAATCAAATATCGAAGATTTGAATCATATTAACTTGATAGTGACTTCTATCACGGTAATCCTGGATCCATCCAAGATCCATCTGATGCTGGATGGCCTCTTGTACAAAAGAGCATCCTTGATTGTTTACCGAGCAAATTAGACAGGAATCGTAATCGTGTCGTGGCAGATCATGATGTTGGCTTTGCCTTGAGTGCATTGCCACCAAGTTAACATTCATCGCACGGATTTCGTGGTTCTGAATGATGTTAGAATTTGTATATGTCATGTTGACCTCACGAATTCGGTGATCTTGGATCCATCCGAAATCCATTTGTACTTGTAGAGCTGATTGCACCACAGAACATCCTTGATTATTTTTAGAGCATATATCACACTGGTGATAGTTATGAGACGGTATGTGACCGTATCCACTCTGTCTGCAATGCATCTCGATCAGGTTGGTTCCCAATAAGAGTACATCGTGAATTTGATAGCTGTGTTTAGATTCTTCCTCTGTCAAATTTACCGCAGCCTTCTCGTGTTGAGGCAACGGGTTCGTCTGAACATTTGGATTTGTATCCTTGAAGGACGAGACCTCGTTCCTGACAAGCTTCTGCACATCAGATTTGAAGCTGAGACAGTTTTCTATGTTATGCCCTGGTCCTCCTTGATGGTAAGGACAAGTCTGATCCGTTTTGAACCAAAAAGGAGGATTCTCCGGTATATGAAGAGGAGACCTGGTCTGGACGTGATCCTTGACCAGTAGTAACGGAAACAGTTATGCGTACAACATTGTGTAGCGAGCGATTTTGGACGCGGTTCTTAAGCGCTGGTCGCTTTCTGCGGTTGAGCTTAAACTACAGGTCGATTCATATTTTATCCTATTAAAGCTGATGAAGGAAGGGAAATAGATGTCTCCAATTAACCCTGCTTTGCATACTGAGTTTAAACAGCGGTCTGTTAGGTTACGGATGCGATCAATGTGGGGGGGGGGGCTTTGTACTGGTTATTTGTATTTTCGCCAATACGGTTTCTTTCTTTTTATCTAGGCTGAAGGTTTCTGGAGGGAAGAAGGATTAGGAAGTTAGGACTGATGTTTTTTTTGAATTACTTCTTTTGATTGATGGAGATATGGGATTTGGGTTTTTGGTTAGTGTGCTCGCTAAGATCTTTTCTTTCAATCTTATGCCTACGTATTCCCGTTTTCCAAAACAGGGAAATCAGAGCGTTTGTAGTTCCTCCTATTCTATGGGAGGAAATGGGTGTTTTGGTGTCTTGTTCAAAGCCCAAGACGTGAAGCGAAAGGTGATTTGCATCTTGTTCAAAGCCCAAGATATGAAGCTGAAAAGTCTATTTGTGTCTTGTTCAAAGCCCAAGACGTGAAGCTAAAAAGGTCTCAACTTTAGAGACAATTTGTCATCTCTAAAGAGGGGGTTGTATGTCACAACTGTGAATAAAGGAGAATTACTTTAACCGGGATATGTGAATCTGGCAATGCCATAATTTCCTTTATAGGGGATTTCAACCTGAAGGAGAAGACTTTAACTCAGTGTAGAGCAATGCTATCTTTCCTTAGGAATTTCTCATGCTAAAAGAGGGACAGTGGCCTGGATGTAGATGATCCAGAGGCTTGCCGCTTACAGCGATTAGATGAAGAGGAAGGAGTTGTTTGATGTTTGCGTACTGTGAACGAGGCACAGCTTTGATGCTAAAAGGTTAATTGGATTAACCAGTGGTTTTCTTATATAAAGCCTAAGAGGAGGCTATTATGTGTCTCGTACAAAGCCCGAGAGAGAGGCTAAAAGGTTTTGACTCGACGATGGAATCTTTCGGTATCTCGTATAGAGCCCGAGATGGAGGCGGTTTGACTCAACAAGAGAGTTTTTGTATCTCGTACAAAGCCCGAGATAGAGGCTATTTGTTTGGCTCAATAAGAATCTTTTTGTATCTCGTATAAAGCCTGAGATGGAGGCGAAAGGAGATTGACTCAACGAGGGAGTCTCTTATGTGTCTCGTACAAAGCCCGAGAGAGAGGCTAAACTTTGTTTGACTCCGCTGGGGAGAATCATTGTACAAAGCCCAAGAGGAGGCTATGGTTACTGTTTCAGTTGAGTGACAGGTCCAGTATACTGATTTTAAAGAGAAAATCAGTTCTTATATGAGCAATGTTGTGCTCAGGGATTTTGATTCGAGGATCAGGGATATTCCTATTCTTTAAGGAAGCGGGAAATTCAAAGGGTATTGAGACTGTCCGAGTCTACGGGTTTCCTTTCTAGTTAACGAAGGGGTCACTTGAGAATGTCTTTGAGACTCAAGGATATTAGACTGTCCGTGTCTAGAGTGTCATCTTTTATACTATGCTTTGAGAAACAGTAGTAGACTCTTTGAAAGGTCTGTTCTATGAGGATGACTAGGTTCTGTTCCTATACCTCTAGGAGGTCGTCGGGACAATTTGTACGAAGCCCAATAGGAGGCTGGAAACTTTTAAGAAGCCGACGGGTCCTTGTACTAAGCCCAAGAGGAGGCTATCATTCCCGGAGGAAGAGATCATTATACGAAGCCTAAGAGGAGGCTGTGAATACTTCTAAGAAGCCGTTGGGTCCTTGTACGAAGCCCAAGAGGAGGCAGGGTTGCTTTTAGGAAGCCTGTGGGTCCTTGTACGATGCCAAAGAGGAGGCCGATGCTTTTAAGAAGCCCGTGGGTCCCCAAACCCCGAGAAATTCAAGGCAAGCTATTCACAAGGAATAGATCAAGTCAGGAAAGTTCGAGAATTTGGAAGAAACTCAAAGATGCCATTCACGGAGAATACATTCATCTCTGGGAGTAGAGTTTCTTGACAATTCCTAATGAGGACATCCGAAGAGAAGACTGTATCTGGTGATCCTATTGGGGATCTAGTTGTCTATTTCTACGAAAAAACGAAACGGCGTCACCTAGTTCTAGACGTAGTTGCCGGGGAAACTCTAAATATCTATACTATTATTACACAGTTGATATGAGTTTATGAAAGAAGACTTACAGTGAAACAGCCCCACAATACAGTTATATGTATATGAAAGCGGTAAATGAAAGCAATAACCACTTACTCGGTTGTAGAGCTTCCATGCTGTTTGGTTAGTTGTTCAACAAAGAAAGATTAAGAACAACGGTATATTCAAAATCAAAGGAGAAAGTGCTATGAAAAAGAAAGATTTGGGGCTTACAGCTCAAGGAGAGGCCCAGGGTTTTATCAGTGAGCGCACTGTTGAATTTGTACAGAGGGACTTATACAAGTGACTGAGGCCCAAAAAGGTTTTCTATACAAAGGGATGGGTCTTACACTCTCTCAAGAGGCCCAAAAAAGTTTAAAGAAAAAGAGTGGGGCTTATAACACGAGGGTAGGCCCAGATGATTTTTCCGTTTGAAATGGCGATCGCGCCGAGGTTTTCTTTTAACGCGGAGGTACTTATACAATAAGTGAGGCCCAAAATGTTTTGGTTAAAAGGGGATTAGGTCTTACACTCTATTAGAGGCCCAAAGTGTTCTTGAATGGGTCTTATAGCTCAAGGAGAGGCCCAAGGTTATTTTTCAAAAGGCGATGATCATGCCGTTTATTTGAAAATGTACAGAGGGACTTATACAACGAATGAGGCCCAAAATATTTCTGTACATGGGGGTTGGGTCTTACACTCTCTCAAGAGGCCCAAAGTGATTTGAAAATGATTTATGAGGGTTGAATTAATCCAAAAACCCTAATTTGTTTTCAAAAATGTATTTAATTGAATAAAAATTCAATTAAAAATAATCAAAATTGTTTAACATGTGAAAAACAAATTGTGATCTTGGATTAATGCTTCAAAAATTAAGTATTGACCTACAAAATAATTAGAAAGCATTAAAAGTTGCAATATCAATGTAGAAAAAATATTTAAAATGTCAAAAACAATTAAAATATTAATTCTTTGTAAAAATATCAATTATATGAAATAAATAATATTTTTGGGATTTTTTGATAAAATAAAATATTTTAACATTTTTGTGAATTATCAAAAAAAGAATCAACTCAAAATCATTAAAACTCAGAGAGAAATTAATTTTTGAATCAATTAAATAAATATCACAAAATTCAAATATTTGAATTTGAAAGAAATGGCGCCAAGAACAGCTGAAGAACACGCGCGTGTTCTGGGTTTGGCTGATTTGCATTTTCTATCCAATCTCCCTGAATACTTGATTATAACATGCAATCCACATACATTATGCTCGTCTCAACCTCACGATCAGGTCTATGTCCATTAATTTCATTTAAATTAAACATATAACAAGAAATCATGAAAAATCCTCAAGAACCCTAATTTCTGCATGAAGTCTAGGATTTTTGATACACGATTCAAACAATGCAATTATTTGAGGGAAAACATTCCATGCATGATTATGAACATATGGCCAAATTATTGTGCAGCAAAAATTGCATGGATCATAGAGTTAGAAGAGCTCATGCTTACCACTTGCAGCTGGTGATCGTGATTTATGTTGGAGGTGTTACAGCTAGGTTCCAATGATGTGGATAGCTTCCCTAGGTGCCAAGTGATGTGTCTGAGTGCTTGGAATGGATTGAAATGGTTTGGAGTTGAAGATGGCACCTCAACTGCAAAACTGTCAAGAACTTGAGCAATTGGCTGGTGATTTTGTGAAATCAGTGTTCTAGATGTTATGTGAGTGTTTGGATCACTTCTATATGATGTATGTGAGGTGTGTGAGTGATTGGTTTGATTGGAAAAGCTCTCAAACTCAAAACCCGATAGCTACCTTGCTAAGAAAGACATTTTTGCCAAGAGAAAGAGATTTTGAGGAAAGCATCTGTTAGATGGCTTTGGTGTACTCAAACTGATCACAATTGAGCTCTATTTATAGTAGAGCAAGTTTGTTTTGCAAGGAATAGTGAATGGCAACTGGTAAGTAGGTTTGGCCAATGTTGTCCAATGGAAATCCAAGTCTCCTCTAGCCATTGACTAGAAGTTAGGGCACAGAGCTGTGGTTCCCTTGGTCTTGGATAAGTCTTGACTGATTTCAGATGAGAATGGCTCAGTCCATGCCACCTTGATGCTTCCATTGAATGCTTCAATCCAAATTTGGAGTCTTGTCCCAATTTTGGCCATTCTAGGTTCAACATGCTATTTCTTGTTCCGTGGACTTTGGAGGCTTGGCTCAGTGATTGTCCCCTTTAGATTCAATCCTCAGATGTGTCCAAGTGGATAGGAGCATCTGAATTTGGCTGATTTTGATGAATCGAGCAAAGTTGCAAATTCTGCCTTGCCTTTAACAGATTTCAGCAAGGCAACTTGCCAATGTCATATCTCATGACTCAAATGGAATTTGGCAATGTTCTTGGCCATTTTGGAAAGCCCTTACATGATACAACAACTGTTTGAATATATTTGGTTTTGATCTCTTTTGAATCCAAGTGAAAAATGTCCCTACATTTGGCAAAAAGTGAACGCAGATTCTGACTTAGTGAAAATTTCACTAAGTGTTGGAAAAAGTGACATTTTCACTTTTCAGCCATTTTAATCACTCCATAACTCAAAATCCTTAATGAATTGGACTTAGGTCTAGTTGAAGTTTTTGTAGAGGGTAATGAGGGCTACAAATCCATCTTTCGATGATAAAAAATGGCTTTGTGGTTTAGGAGTTATGATCCTTCAAAGTTGGTACCCTTGTCACTTTATTTTTAACTTAGAAAATTTTCTAAGTTTTTATGGTTACCCCTTTTACAAGTTATCCCACTTTCTTTGATTTTTCTTGATGAATGGTGATTCAAATCATACATAAACATCATTTTAGGGTTAAAAATCGATTTTGGTGAAAAATCTCAAAAAGTTAAAGTTGACTTTTGTGCACAGTTGACTTTTTATCAGATGAATTCCAAATTGTGCAGTTCTTCAGGAAATCATGTCCTTGACCTAAATCAAACTTGATGGACATGTTCCATGGGTGTCATAGGGTATATTGGGGCATGTCCTAGGGCTTGGGAGCATGTCCTGGTCAAAAGTCAAAGTTACAGTTGACTTTTTCCTTAAAACCCTAATTGTGGTGCAGATGAAATTGAGACTTGTTGCTCAAGCTTCTTGGATTAATCCATTGTTCCAAATGGATCAATATAGTTCATTAGAGACCCTCAAATCATGTCCTGAGGTCTTGGTTCATGATTTGTCCCAAAAGTCAACTTAGGGGTGAATTAGGTCAAGAAACCCTAATTCCTGATTTTTGATGTATGCATCCCCTGAGGCAAAATTGACTTGATGAATGGGTCCATGAGGTTCCATGTAGTAAATTAGGTTGTGTTTTGGATCTTTGGCTTGTGTCCAGATGAAATTTTTCATCTGGAGGCCCTGGTCGACCAAAACCCTAATTCGGTGATACTAGCGATCTTGAGACTTGATCCACCTAGAAGGGAGCAACCTTGTGCTTAATCCTTGAAGTGGGAGTCCTTTTGATCCATTGTGGATGTTTGAGAGGTTAGACAAGTTGAAGATCATGTCATTCCTTCATTGATCCTTTGTCTAAGCACTCAGAGAGGGCTTGAAATCCTAATTTTGATTGTAGTGGATGCTCACCCATCTTTGGGGAGACTGATGAAGTATGATGGTTCCTCCATATTATGATGATGATTTGTACAATGACGGGAAATCTTAGTGGTCAAAATTTGGGGTATGACAGATGCCCCTATTTAATCTTCTTGGACCCGAAGGTGTGAATGGCGAAGGTATTCGGGCATTCGGGGTGCAAGAGGATTAAATATCGGAATACCCGAAATTTTGATGGTGGTTATGAATGGTAGCTTGCGCATTCATCTTCTTTTGCTAAGCAATGATGTTTAGAAAAGGTAAACTTCCCCTCGATCCTGGTTTCCTACCAAGGAACTGGTCTCAGTTGCTGAAACAAACTTACCCTCGATCCTGGTTTCCTACCAAGGAACTGGTCTCAGTTTCTGATTTAAACTTCCCCTCGATCCTGGTTTCCTACCAAGGAACTGGTCTTAGTTTCTGATTTAAACTTCCCCTCGATCCTGGTTTCCTACCAAGGAACTGGTCTTAGTTTCTGATTTAAACTTCCCCTCGATCCTGGTTTCCTACCAAGGAACTGGTCTTAGTTTCTTTCGTCAATAAACTTTACTGACAAGGGACGCTATTCGTAGCGGCTTTCCTCAAACTTCTCGCCGAATTTTCCTGGGGAGATGCCATTTGAGTGGAAAAAGTTTCGATGTCAGACTTGCTGGGGAACCCAGTCGTCTGAGTTGTAGAGGTGTACAAACTTCTCTGTTGGAGACGCCATTTATTTCTACTGGGGAAAAGCGAGTCTCTTGAGAGACTGTTTCCACTTGGGATCTTACATTATATTTTTCTCGGGATCTTCCCGGGGAAATGCCAAGTGATGGGGTCCAATTTTGAGGTGCCGATGACCTTTTCATCAGCGACCTTTTCGGAGAATGGCAGCTGTACTGCCAAATCTCTGCTTGGGAGGCTTTCTCTGGGGGATTTTTCTTAAATCCGGGAAAGCAAGGATATCATCTTCAATGGAGAAGAGTGATATTTATTGAAAATTTTCTTGTTCCTAAGAGGTTCAAGTTATCAAAGTGGTCAAGGACCAACTTCATTCCAGAAGTAAACTAGAGGCGAAGTCGTTCAAACGCAGCGTTCCCTGACGAGGCAAGAACTGACAACTCGATTGAGAGAACTCCTGTCACTAGGGGACAAGACCGACTAGAGTGATAGCGATGCAATATGAATGTGAATGCAAATCAATAATGCATGATGCATGTATGTTTATGCTGACAAAACTGACGCGACATACAAATTGACAGGTGAACACGACTGGATACTCGGCCATCGCGGGGCGTGTAGAGATATCGCTGGTTCAAGATAGCAATTCCACTTTGCTTAGGAGAGATAGTCCCCACGGGGAGCACCGTTGGTCGGGCTTAGGAGATAAGAACTCGGCCGAGGGATGTCAGACGAAACAAGGTCTCTGACACAGTTGATCCCTTCATCCAGGCGTACTGGGTTAGAAGGAGCACTTTGATTCTGCACTTTGAAGTTTGCTTACTTCTGGAGAAGCGATTGAGGTTCTTTTGATGTTCAACAGTCAAAAGAAATTGCCGACTTTATTTTAAAAGTAGAAAAAGTTTTAACAAGAAAATTCATTTTTGTTTTCTTTCAAGAATCGTTAATCATGTTAACAAGGTCGTTCTGTAAAGCTAAACAAATAAGAATTACAATCAAAAGCACAAGGGATCAAATTTTATTGATAAGATGGAGATCAGCCAAACGCGTGATTCCAACGAGTCTATACAAAGTTTGAAAATGGTAATTTACAGGGAAAAGGACTACATTGAAACATAACGACCACTATCCTTCTACCAACTTTGAATTCTGGGCATCCTGAGCTTCTGTCGAAAATGACCCTGACTGGAGTTCTCCTGGTGGATGATATAACTGCTGCTGCTGAGGGACTCGCCTTTGTTGAACATAGTTACTTGCCATTATCCCTAATTTTTGCCTGGATTGTACTATGATGTTTCCAATCCATCGGGATGATTTTTTTATATGTCTCTAACTTTTTCCTGGACCGCCCTTTCGGGTTTTCAATCCACCTAGACATTTTTTTTTTAGTTTAGGCGAAGTATTTCTTGACTACATCAACATTCGTGGGGTAGGCAAATTCCTCTCCGTCCATGGTTGCAAGTCTCAAGGCGCCGCCTGAGAAAGCTTTTGTGACCATATAAGGGCCATCATAATTTGGGGTCCATTTGCCCCGAGAGTCAGTGAGAAACGATTGTATCTTCTTGAGCACGAGGTCCCCTTTTCTGAAAACACGAGGTCGGATCTTTTTGTCGAACGCCCTCTTCATTCTCTGTTGATACAACTGACCATGGCATAGTGCCGTGATTCGCATCTCTTCGATCAGGTTCAGTTCATCGTGTCGGCTTTGACACCATTCAGCTTCGATGAGCTTAGCTTCCATCAGTACTCGGATTGATGGGATCTCTACTTCTATGGGGAGAACTGCCTCCATACCATACACTAGAGAGAAAGGGGTAGCCCCTATTGAAGTGCGGACAGATGTTCGATAACCGTGAAGAGCAAAGGGTAGCATTCCGTGCCAGTCTTTATAGGTTACAACCATCTTTTGAACGATCTTCTTGATGTTCTTGTTAGCCGCTTCTACCGTTCTATTCATCTTTGGTCGGTAGGGAGATGAGTTATGATGTTCAATTTTGAACTCTGCACACAACTCCTTCATCATCTTATTGTTCAAGTTAGATCCATTATCAGTAATGATCTCGCTTAGAACACCATAACGGCAGATGATATTGTTTTTGATAAATCGGACCACCACTTGCCGGGTTACATTGGCGTATGACGCTGCTTCGACCCACTTGGTGAAATAATCAATGGCTACAAGGATGAACTGATGTCCGTTTAAAGCCTTAGGTTCGATCAAGCCAATCATGTCGATTCCCCATATGGAAAAAGGCCACGGGGAAGAGAGAACTTTGAGATGTGATGGCGGTACATGAATTTTGTCGGAGTATATCTGACACTTGTGACACCTCCTCATGTACTTGTAGCAGTCAGATTCCATGGTCAACCAATAGTACCCTGCTCTCAGAATTTTTCTCGCCATTGTGTGTCCGTTGGCATGAGTGCCAAAGGATCCTTCATGAATTTCTTTCATTAGCATGTCTGCTTCTGGTCTGTCGACGCATCGGAGCAAGACCATGTCAAAATTTCTCTTATAGAGAGTGTCACTGCTCAGGAAGAAGTTTCCAGCCAATCTTCTGAGGATTTTCCAGTCTTTTCTAGATGCCCCAGGTGGGTATCCTTGTTTCTGAAGGAAGCATTTGATATCATGATACCAAGGTTTGTCATCTATGACTGCTTCAATCGTGAAGACGTAAGCGGGCCGTTCAAGGCGCATTATGTCGATCTTAGGTATGTCATTCCATTGACCTACACTAATCATGGAAGAGATAGTGGCTAATGCATCAGCCATGTGATTCTCATCACGAGGGATATGATGAAACTAGATTCTGTTGAAGAAGGGTAACAACCTTCTTGCATAATCCTTGTAAGGAATCAATCCTGATTGGTATGTGTTCCAATCTCCTTTTATCTGATTGATGACCAGAGCTGAGTCACCGTATACGTCCAAGTTTTTGATCCTTAAATCAATCGCTTCTTCGAGACCCATAATACAAGCTTCGTATTCGGCCTCGTTGTTCGTACACTTGAATTTAAGTCGAGCAGTGAAAGGAATGTGGGTACCCTGAGGGGTAACAATGATTGCCCCAATTCCGTTTCCATAATGATTAACTGCTCCGTCAAAGATAAGTCCCCATTGGGAACCTGGTTCTGGCCCTTCACTGAGTAGCGGTTCATCGCAGTCTTTCATCTTTAGATACATGACATCTTCGTCTGGGAAGTCAAACCCGATTGATTCTTGATTGTCAATCGGTTGATGAGCCAAATGATCGGCTAAAATACTTCCTTTAACAGCTTTCTGAGTGTGGTACTCTATGTCATATTCTGATAACAGCATCTGCCAACGGGCAATCCTTCCTGTAAGAGCAGGTTTTTCGAAGACATACTTGATTGGATCCATTTCTAAGATTAACCAAGTAGTATGACGAATCATGTATTGGTAAAGACGTTTGGCTGCCCAAGCCAAAGCGCAGCAAGTTTTCTCAAGCATCGTGTACCGAGTCTCGCAGTCGGTGAATTTCTTGCTCAAATAGTAGATGGCAGACTCTTTCCTTTTGGTTTCGTATTGTTGGCCAAGCACACAACCTATTGAGTCCTCTAGAACTGTGAGGTAAATGATCAGTGGTCTTCCTTCCACTGGAGGTGATAGAATCGGAGGATTCAACAGATATTCCTTGATAATGTTGAATGCGGTTTGGCAATCTTCTGTCCAAACGCAATCCTGGTTCTTTTTCAGTAATTTGAAAATCAGCGCACATGTGGCGGTCATAAGGAATATGAATCTGGAGATGTAGTTCAAACGTCCCAAGAACCCTCTGACTTGTTTTTCAGTTTTCGGCGAAGGCATTTCTTGAATGGCCTTGACCTTGTCAGGATCAACCTCAATTCCTTTCTGGCTGACGATGAACCCTAGTAGTTTCCCTGAACGGACACCGAAGGTGCACTTGTTGGGATTCAAGCAGAGCTTGCATTTTCTTAAACGTTCGAACAATTTTGACAGATGTTCAACGTGCTCACTCTCTGTTTTTGATTTTGCAATCATATCATCGACATATACCTCGATTTCCTTATGTATCATATCATGAAACAGAGTAGTCATGACCCTTTGGTAGGTTGCCCCGGCGTTCTTCAAACCGAACGGCATTACCTTGTAACAAAAGGTACCCCATGGGGTAATGAATGAAGTTTTCTCCATGTCTTTCGGCGCCATTTTGATCTGGTTATAGCCCGAGATTCCATCCATGAAGGAGAATACTTTGAACTTTGTTGTACTGTCTACCAGCATGTCAATGTGTGGTAAAGGAAAGTCGTCCTTTGGACTTGCCCTGTTCAGATCCCTGTAATCTACACACATTCTAACCTTTCCGTCCTTTTTGGGAACGGGTACTATGTTGGCTAACCATTGAGGATATTCAGATGTAGCGAGGAAACCCGCGTCGATCTGTTTCTGCACCTCCTCTTTGATTTTGATAGCCATGTCCGGGTGAGTGCGTCTCAACCTTTCCTTTACGGGCGGACATTCCAATCTTAACGGTAAGTGATGTTCCACGATGCTGGTATCCAACCCTGGCATATCCTGATAGGACCTAGCGAATACATCGGGAAATTCTTTGAGAAGCTTTATCAAACCTTCTCTGGCAGTTGGACTGAGCAGTGCCCCAATCCTGATTTCTTTTCTCTCTTGCTTTGAACCCAAGTTTACCGTTTCCAATGGCTCTTTGTGAGGTTCAATAGACCTTTCCTCTTATCTGAGTAGTCGAGAGATCTCTTCTGGAATTTCGTTGTCATTTTCTTCTTCAGCCTCGAATATCGGGAACTCAAAGTTGGGAGAAGGTATCGGATCGTATGTTTCAACGGGGTTTAAAACAAGCAATCTGCATGACGTGATGATTCGTGTTTAGAAGAGATAGAGAAAAATGCAAGTGTGTGCAGTGTTTTATTTTACTGCTTGTTTTTATTTGAATTGTTTTTTAGGATTACCATTTTCTGAAAAAGCAGAAAGAGAAAACAGCAATTAATGTGGAAATTATAGAACGACGTTATTTTATTAATGAAGAAGTTGATCCTTGAAACTACAGCCCTATAAAACAAAACTCTGTCGCTTCGGGCAAAGCGAAGAGGGAAATTTACAGAAAGCGAGCCCTATCAAAACATCCGTTTCACCTGGGCAGGGTGAAAGGTTAAAGATGGCAATTACTTTGACTGATGAACGACCTTCGGAACCTCGACAGAAACCCATTGGCGGCGAACTCCTTGGTGAATCACAAAGTCTGGAACCTTTCTTGATTTGTCTTCAGAAATGACGCTGATTTCTGGTGGAGCGGGATCATTGGAATCTGTTTCCCAGACAGAGTTGTCGTAGGAGAATTCCTCTGTTGCATTTTGCATAGCATTTGTGCTCTCAGCTGTATCTCCCCATCCAGTTGGCTGGATGTCCTCGAGCCTGATACGAGAGCTTTCGGGAGCGGTATACTTGACCATATAGTCGTATTTTCCACTTGGTTCTCCTAGAGTGTCCCAAACTTCTTTGGAATTGGAGGAGTCATCCCTCTCGATGACGTTGACCTCGGGAAAAGTATAGTTGATGAATTCAAGTCCTACAAACGTTGCAAATTCATCTTCATGTTGAGTAGTTTCTGAATGACCTGAGTGTTGATCCCATGACATGGTGGGGACACAAGTATTCTGCTCAATGACGGTCATCTGATTTTCATTGTTCGGCTGACCCTCTTGCCCTAAGTCTCCTGGATAAGGTTGCCACATTGGCAGACCATCCATTGGGCCATAGTAATCGTGGTTAAAGTTGTCTTTCATCAGAGTGTCCTCCTCTAATGAATTTGGCGGAGCACGACATCCTTCCGGATCATAATCTCCGTAGATCATTTTGACATCTGACCGTGGTATAAATCTCGAACTCTTTGTAGGAAAGCAAAAAGGAGTTTGTGTTTCGTCCTGAGACATATAACCATCCTGGTTAAGATAGGACTTCCACTCTTCCTCTATGTCAGAGGGATCTTCCTCATTGATAGCATGGACTGCTGAGGGACTGGGTGAAGAAAACCTCCACTGTGGAAGAAGTTTTGAAGGGGGTGAAGACTTTCATCGTTGGCAGCTGTCTGGGTACAGGTTACAGAAAAACCAAGACCCTTCTTTGTTTTATTGTCAATAGGAATGACAAGTTGTCCCCATCCTGTTGTATCGGTGCTCTCGACCGCTTTGATAGCATCTTTGTATGAGGAAATCGAGGTTCCTCCTTTGAATTGATTGTTCTCGCTCATCGACAGTGCTTGGAACTGCGTCCCAATAACCTCCTCAGGTTCTATACCAGTAGATGATGACAAGTTGCTTACAAGCAAGGCTTGTTCCCCATAAACCGTGACAAGTTGATCGTTCTTGATGAACTTTAGCTTTTGGTGGAGGGTCGAAGTGACCGCTCCAGCCTGGTGTATCCAAGGTCTTCCTAATAAATAACTGTATGTTGCCCGGATATCCATGACCTGGAAAGTGACTTGGAAAGTGTGAGGACCGATAGTTATAGGAAGATCAACTTCGCCGATAACTATTTTTCTGGATCCGTCGAATGCTTTGACGACGACCTCGCTAACTCTCATCGGAGGCCCTTTGAATGATAATTGCATCAAAGTGGACTTTGGCATAACATTCAGGGATGACCCTGTGTCTACCAGTACGCTGGCTAAAGCATCGTCCTGGCAGTTAACTGTGATATTAAGCGCCATGTTATGACGGCGACCCTCTTCGGGTAATTCTTCATCACTAAATCCCAAATTATTGCAGGAAGTGATGTTAGAGACAATACTATCGAACTGTCTGATTGTTACATCCTGTTCCACAAAGGCCTGCTCCAAGACTTTCTGTAGAGCCTCCCTTTGCACTTCTGAACTGAGTAACAGTGATAATACCGAGATCTTTGAAGGAGTCTGTAACAACTGATAAACAATGTTATATTCACTCCTTTGGATGAGCTTCAGTATCTCATCCTTATTTTTCAAAAGGTCGGGATTACTGGATTGACCGACTGATGGATCGGGAGCTTCTGTCTGAAGTTCCTTTTCTTTGTTAACTTCCCCAACCCCTCGGTTGAAGATTCTACCACTCCGTGTTACTCGACTGATGTCTGCAACATTCACAATGGAGGGTAATGGAATTTCCTTTCCATTCTCGACTATTGTTGCATCGTATTTGTAAGGGATAGCCTTAGTTGATTCATACGGTAGTGGTCCCGATAGATAGATGACTATGGGAACCTTCTGATTTTTCTGACCATCGTAAGTAATCTCGATCCGTTCCCGGTTGGGAACTTTAGATTCGTCAAGTAGAGGGATGATGGCAAAAACATCCCTGGTCCTATGACGACCAGAGATTGGGACAACATCCTCGACTTGGTCGGCAAGGTAGCTCGGGATCCAGTTGATAGGTCCAGAACCTGGATATGGACGAATTTCTCCACGATCCGCCTGACCCTGAAGAGCTGCTCTCACAAGGTAACACCCTTGGTTGCTTTCCGAACAAACACTACAACTGTCATAGTTGTGTGGTGGCACCTGGCCATGCCCACTTTGAATACAATGTAACCTCACTAGGTTAGCTTCTACTGATCGGACATCCTGACTTTGACGACGAGTAGGATTCCTGTTACTGATACTAATCTGCTGAGTATCTTCATCCATATAAATTGGCATCCACCAATGATTTAACAAGTGCTGAAGTACCTCCTGGACAAGGGTACAACCTCGATTGTTTTCGCAACCCGCTTTACAGCTTTGGTAATCATGTGATATTAAGAATCCGAGTCGGACCTGCTCACCATGTAACTCTACCAGGTTGGTATTCATCACACGAATGTCAAAGATCTGAACCATGTTGATTTGATAAGGGTTCCTATCATGGTAGTCTTGGATCCATCCAAGATCCATCTGACGCTGGAGGGCCTCTTGTATGAAAGAGCATCCCTGTTTGTTTATCGAGCAAATCAGACAGGAATTGTAATCATGTCGCGGCAGATTATGATACTGGCTTTGCCTTGAGTGCATCGCCACCAAGTTGACATTCATTGCATGGATGTCGTGGTTCTGAATGACGTTAGAATTCGTGTAAACCATGTTAACTCAACGAACTAGGTGCTCTTGGATCCATCCGAGATCCATCTGTTCCTATAGAGTTGCTTGCACTACAGAACATCCTTGATTGTCTTTAGAGCAGATATCACACTGATGATAATTATGAGCTGGCACATGGCCATATCCACTCTGTCTACAATGCATCTTGACCAGATTGATTTTCAACAAGAGTACATCGTGAATTTGATAGACATCGTTAGTCTCTCCTTCTATCAAATTGACTGCAGCCTTCTCGTGTTGAGGCAGCGGGTTTGTGAGAACATTTGGATTCGTATCCTTGAAGGATAAGACCCCGCTCCTAACAAGCTTTTGCATGTCGGACTTGAAATTGAGACAAGTCTCTATGTTATGCCCTGAACCTCCTTGATGATAAGGGCATGTTTGATCCACCTTAAACCAAAAAGGCATATTTTCTGGTACTGTAAGAGGAGACTTAGTCTGAATGTGCCCCTTAGCCAATAGTAATGGAAACAGCTCTGTGTACGTTACGGGTATAGGATCAAATCCTGGTGGTCGTGTTGTACGATTGTTGTTATATGGAGGACGAGCCTGCTGAAGAGGCTGTTGTGTCCTTTCCTGGTCAGGTTGGCTCTATGCAACCTGAGGTTGATACGTAGGAATAGACGCAGGGTTGATAGCAGGAGTCATAGCTGCCACCGGTTGATAATGTCGTCTTTGCTTTCCGAGGGAGATATTCCCAATATCTTGCTCTTTTTTCTTAGGGAGAGCACTACCGTATTTTTTAGTACCGCTCGTCGATCTAGTGTCTTTTACCAAATGTCCTTCTCGGACGGCTTCCTCAACACGTACGCCCATCCCGACCATTTCGGTGAAATCACTGGGTGCACTGGCAATCATTTGGTCATAGTAAAATGAGCTTAAGGTCTTTAAGAAGATCTTTGTTATCTCTTTTTCCTCAAGAGGTGGACAAATTTGAGCGGCAATTTCACAACACCTTTGAGAAAACTCCTTAAAGGTTTCCTTGTCCTTTTGCGACAATGATCTGAGTTGATCTCTGTCGGGTGCCATGTCTAAATTGTATTTGTATTGTTGGACGAAGGTAGTACCAAGATCTCTGAATGTGCTAATCGTAGCACGGTTTAAACCCATGTACCATTTGAGTGCGGCACCGGTTAAACTATCCTGAAAGTAGTGAATCAGCAGGTCCTGATTCTCAGTCTGAGCTGACATCCACCGAGCGTACATCACCAGATGGCTTTGAGGGCAAGAGTTACCCTTGTACTTTTCAAAGTCGGGCACTTGGAACTTGTGCGAGACTTTCACATTGGGGACCAAGCAGAGGTCTGCGACGTCCTTTCCAAATAGATCCTGACCGCGAATGGCTTGCAGCTCCTTCTGCATTTCCAGGAACTGCTCCTGGAATTCATCCATTCTGTCAAACAAAGTTTCCTTCTTACCAGAAGGTGTCTGTGGAATCTGTCCTTCCGGGACAGCGTGCACCACAGGGGGTGGTACTGTGACTACGGCAGTGAGTCTTGGTGTTTCCCAAAGTTTGTAACCTTCAGGAGTCTTTAGTATGCCACTGGCATCTTCGCTTTCCCGAAGTTTGTAACCTTCAGGCCCAGCGGCTTCTGTTGTGATTCCCTGATCTTCAGTGATCGGCGGAACATATCCTTCTGGGATATAGTTAACAGGCATGCCCCAAGGACGATCTTTCGGTATCTGATACCTAGGATCATACTTCTCCACTATGGGCATTGAGGTGATCTCTGAGATCACAGTTCTTTGTAGCTGAGCTTCTGCCATGGTTTGCATGTCGTTACGAAGCTTTCTCATATCCTCTCTCAGAGCGTCGATCTCTTCTTTCAACTCTCTGTTCTCTTCCTCAAGATCATCCATCTTTTTCTGACGATTGGCCCAAGTATTGTACGAATGAGACAGTTTGACTCTAGAACCGAGACACAAACATGAGATTCGTAGGTAAGAAGAATACGCGATGTGATGATGAATGCAATGATTATATTAATTGTTTTTTGGTTTAATCAAAATAAACTTCGACAATTAGATTGCAAATATCAAACGGTGGGGAAACCCCTTTTTATTGAATTCAAAGGATTACAGAAACGGAAATACAGCAAATTACAAGGTGCGGAAACAGAAACCTAAGCTAATGGGTCCCGAGTCCTCTCTGAAGAGAAATCGGGTGCTGATTCTGGTACTTTCCTTTTCTTTGACCGGGGCTCTTGAGCCGTTGTCGGGTTGTCATTCCTTTGCCAAGTGAAAGGAGTGAGCAAATTCCTTTGGTCATCTTGATTTTCTACAGCATGTTGCTCCAAAATTTCAATCAGAGCATCTTTCTCTTTCAGTAATTGCTGTATTTTGATGCACTCTACGTTGAGGGTGCGGTACTTGTTCTTCCAAGACCTTCTCTCCCGTTGAACTTTGTTTAGAGTAACCTGAAGCTTTTTAGTTTCCGTCATGAAGTACATGACAGATTCCTTTGGCGGAAGAATTCCGTAACGAGGATAAGGCATTTTTAGCTTGAGAGCTCTAGTTTGTACCCAATGGAGATAAGGCTCCACCGAGACACAGCTTGGTTTTCCTAGAGACTCCCGTCCTTTCTTATGAACGTGTTTCCAAGCGTGCACTATTTCCATCTTTAGTGCTCTGTCGTTTTCTCCTTCCTTGAAGAAAAGACCTTCCAGATGAACACATAGTGGGATGTGGCTCATCGGGTATCCAAATTTACGGCGAACCAATACCGGATGGTAGTTGATTCCTCCTTTAGTTCCTATAAGGGGTACGTTGAGGAAGTTTCCACAACGATCAATGATCCTGATTCCATCATAAATCCTATTACACTAATCTATATCAGAGTTGGTAAGAGACATGATCTTCTGCGACCAACGTAAGGCACTCTTGCAATCCCAAAAAGCAGCAGACTTGGGCAAGTGAGAGATAAACCATTTGTAAAGCAGAGGTATGCAGCATGTGATCTCCCCTCCGCTGTACAAATTCCCCAAGTGTACAGAATGATACGCATCTGCGAGCAAAGTCGGCACAGGATTTCCAATGAGAAAAATCTTAATGGAGTTAATATCGATGAAGTTATTGATGTTGGGAAACAAAAATAACCCGTAGGTGAACAAGACAAAGATGCTTTCAAAAGCAGTCACATTTCCTATACTGGCGAAATACAGGGCCTTCTTTGTCAAGAACTGGTCTGGAAAACCTTGGATGTCATCCTTAGTAGTCAGGTGAGTCCTGACCTCAGACTCGTCCAAATGAATTGCTCTCGCAATGGTCTGATTCTTTGGAATTTCTTCCAGTCCAGAAAATGGAGCTCGATCTGTGATATGTAAATCAATCAGATGAGAATACTCCTCCAGCGTTGGTGCTAGCTGGTAATCCGGGAATGTGAAACAGTGATAAACCGGATCGTAAAACTGGATGAACGCGTCCATGATTCCCTCAATCACAGGGACTCTTAACAGTGGTAGCAAACCTCCGTGCTTGGCTCTGAAAGCCTCAGGGTTAGTGATCATCCTTGCCAACCTTCTCAAATCCTCTAGTTTTGGAACCTTGAAGGTATACTGGTGAGTTCTCCTTCTACCGAAATCCTTTAGCGTAATCCTCTTCTCTGATATTTGCAATCACAGTCTTAGTTTAATTTGAAAAATAGAGAGACTGGAAGAGAAGAATTTTTTTGAATGTTTTAATGTTTTATTAAATGAATGCATGAATGCAGCACACAAAAACATAGAAAAGACATGGGGTCAAAGGGTCGTTGTCATGAAGTCAAGGCTCTACCCATTCCCAAAGGTTTATACTAGGGTGATTTTTGTACCTGTACTCATTATCATCAGCTCCTCCCAGGAAAGCAAAACAACAAGCGGATCGCCAGCGAGTTGTAGTGCAATCTTAGAGTAAGTGCCATTCACTGAGAATAGATCACCAGCCTCAAATGAGGGTAGTATCGCGTAACAACTATTCCCGATAGTTTCCGCACTACGAAAGGGTTTGGCTCCTCAGCTTCTCAGACTTAACAACCGACCCATTGTCTAGGTGAGAGAATGGGTTGTGTTGGTCAGCCTCCATTGAGGTTGATGGTCGACCCCGTCGCCATCACTTATCTTAAGTGTATACTCAATCTTTCCACATACGGCATCACCTGCATTCCCATTAGCAGAAAAATAAACATGTATAGCAATTAGGAAAAGCAGTATATATATTTGTCCTAAACATCCTAGACCTTTAAAGCTATGAATCCTAAGTTCCTGACAGAAAACGGGTTCCCCGGCGGAAGCCCCAATCTGTGGTTTTCACACAAGAGGTGAAAAGGAAGAAAAAACAGAGACGGGCCCCACGGTGGGCGCCATTTTTCTATAGCGAGCGATTTTGGACGCGGTTCTTAAGCGCTAGTCGCTCTCTGCGGTTGAGCTTAAACTACAGGTCGATTCATTTTTTATCCTATTAAAGCTGATGAAGGAAGTGAAATAGATGTCTCCAATTAACCCTGCTTTGCATACTGAGTTTAAACAGCGGTCTGTTAGGTTACGGATGCGATCAATGTGGGGGGCCTTTGTACTGGTTATTTGTATTTTCGCCAATACGGTTTCTTTCTTTTTATCTAGGCTGAAGGTTTCTGGTCGGGAACAAGGATTAGGATGTTAGGACTGATGTTTTTTTTGAATTACTGCTTTTGATTGATGGAGATATGGGATTTGGGTTTTTGTTTAGTGTGCTCGCTAAGATCTTTTCTTTCAATCTTATGCCTACGTATTCCCGTTTACCGAAACAGGGAAATTAGAGCGTTCGTAGTTCCTCCTATTCTATGGGAGGAAATGGGTGTTTTGGTGTCTTGTTCAAAGCCCAAGACGTGAAGCGAAAGGTGATTTGTATCTTGTTCAAAGCCCAAGATGTGAAGCTGAAAAGTCTATTTGTGTCTTGTTCAAAGCCCAAGACGTGAAGCTAAAAAGGCCTCAACTTTAGAGAGAATTTGTCATCTCTAAAGAGGGGGTTATATGTCACAACTGTGTATAAAGGAGAATTACTTTAACCGGGATATGCGAATCCGGCAATGCCATAATTTCCTTTATAGGGGATTTTAACCTGAAGGAGAAGACTTTAACTCAGTGTAGAGCAATGCTATCTTTCCTTAGGAATTTCTCATGCTAAAAGAGGGACAGTGCCCTGGATGCAGATGATCCAGAGGCTTGCCGCTTACAGCGATTAGATGAAGAGGAAGGAGTTGTTTGATGTTTGTGTACTGTGAACGAGGCACGACTTTGATGCTAAAAGGTTAATTGGATTAACCAGTGGTTTTCTTATATAAAGCCTAAGAGGAGGCTATTATGTGTCTCGTACAAAGCCCGAGAGAGAGGCTAAAAGGTTTTGACTCGACGATTGAATCTTTCGGTATCTCGTATAAAGCCCGAGATGGAGGCTGTTTGACTCAACAAGAGAGTTTTTGTATCTCGTACAAAGCCCGATATAGAGGCTATTTGTTTGGCTCAATAAGAACCTTTTTGTATCTCGTATAAAGCCCGAGATGGAGGCGAAAAGGGATTGACTCAACGAGGGAGTCTCTTATGTGTCTCGTACAAATCCCGAGAGAGAGGCTAAACTTTGTTTGACTCTGCTGGGGAGAATCATTGTACAAAGCCCGAGAGGAGGCTATGGTTACTGTTTCAGTTGAGTGACAGGTCCAGTATACTAGTTTTAAAGGGAAAATCAATTCTTATATGAGCAATGCTGTACTCAGGGATTTTGATTCGAGGATCAGGGATATTCCTATTCTTTAAGGAAGCGGGAAATCCAAAGGGTATTGAGACTGTCCGAGTCTACGGGTTTCCTTTCTATTTAACGAAGGGGTCACTTGAGAATGTCTTTGAGACTCAAGGATATTAGACTGCCCGTGTCTAGAGTGTCATCTTTTATACTATGCTTTGAGAAACAGTAGAAGACTCTTTGAAAGGACTGTTCTATGAGGATGACTAGGTTCTGTTCCTATACCTCTAGGAGGTCGTCGGGACAATTTGTACGAAGCCCAAGAGGAGGCTGGAAACTTTTAAGAAGCCGACGGGTCCTTGTACTAAGCCCAAGAGGAGGCTATCATTCCCGGAGGAAGAGATCATTATACGAAGCCTAAGAGGAGGCTGTGAATACTTCTAAGAAGCCGTAGGGTCCTTGCACGAAGCCCAAGAGGAGGTGGGGTTGCTTTTAGGAAGCCTATGGGTCCTTGTACGATGCTTTTAAGAAGCTCGTGGGTCCCCAAACCCCGAGAAATTCAAGGCAAGCTATTCACAAGGAATAGATCAAGTCAGGAAAGTTCGAGAATTTGGAAGAAACTCAAAGATGCCATTCACGGAGAATACATTCATCTATGGGAGTAAAGTTTCTTGACAATTCCTAATGAGGACAACCAAAGAGAAGACTGTATCTAGTGATCATATTGGGGATCTAGTTGTCTATTTCTACGAATAAACGAAACGATGTCACCTTGTTCTAGACGTAGTTGCCGGGGAAACTCTAAATATCTATACTATTATTACACAGTTGATATGAGTTTATGAAAAAAGACTTACAGCGAAAACAGCCCCACAATACAGTTATATGTATATTAAAGCGGTAAATGAAAGCAATAACCACTTACTCGGTTGTAGAGCTTCCATGCTGTTTGGTTAGTTGTTCAACAAAGAAAGATTAAGAATAACAGTATATTCAAAATCAAAGGAGAAAGTGCTTTGAAAAAGAAAGATTTGGGGCTTACAGCTCAAGGAGAGGCCCAGGGTTTTATCAGTGAGCGCACTGTTGAATTTGTACAGAGGGACTTATACAAGTGACTGTTTTCTATACAAAGGGATGGGTCTTACACTCTCTCAAGAGGCCCAAAAAATTTTAAAGAAAAAGAGTGGGGCTTATAACACGAGGGTAGGCCCAGATGATTTTTCTGTTTGAAATGGCGATCGCGCCGAGGTTTTCTTTTAACGCAGAGGGACTTATACAATAAGTGAGGCCCAAAATGTTTTGGTTAAAAGGGGATTGGGTCTTACACTCTATTAGAGGCCCAAAGTGTTCTTGAATGGGTCTTATAGCTCAAGGAGAGGCCCAAGGTTATTTTTCAAAAGGCGATGATCGTGCCGTTTATTTGAAAATGTACAGAGGGACTTATACAACGAATGAGGCCCAAAATATTTTTGTACAAGGGGGTTGGGTCTTACACTCTCTCAAGAGGCCCAAAGTGATTTGAAAATGATTTATGAGGGTTGAATTAATCCAAAAACCCTAATTTGTTTTCAAAAATATATTTAATTGAATAAAAATTCAATTAAAAATGATCAAAATTGTTTAACATGTGAAAAACAAATTGTGATCTTGGATTAATGCTTCAAAAATTAAGTATTGACCTACAAAATAATTAGAAAGCATTAAAAGTTGCAATATCAATGTAGAAAAAATATTTAAAATGTCAAAAACAATTAAAATATTAATTCTTTGCAAAAATATCAATTATATGAAATAAATAATATTTTTGGGATTTTTTGATAAAATAAAATATTTTAACATTTTTGTGAATTATCAAAAAAAGAATCAACTCAAAATCATTAAAACTCAGAGAGAAATTAATTTTTGAATCAATTAAATAAAAATCACAAAATTCAAATATTTGAATTTGAAAGAAATGGCGCCAAGAACAGCTGAAAAACACGCGCGTGTTCTGGGTTGGGCTGATTTGCATTTTCTATCCAATCTCCCTGAATACTTGATTATAACATGCAATCCACATATCATTATGCTCGTCTCAACCTCACGATCAGGTCTATGTCCATTAATTTCATTTAAATTAAACATATAACAAGAAATCATGAAAAATCCTCAAGAACCCTAATTTCTGCATGAAGGCTAGGATTTTTGATACACGATTTAAACAATGCAATTATTTGAGGGAAAACATTCCATGCATGATTATGAACATATGGCCAAATTATTGTGCAGCAAAAATTGCATGGATCATAGAGTTAAAAGAGCTCATGCTTACCACTTGCAGCTGGTGATCGTGATTTGTTTTGGAGGTGTTACAGCTAGGTTCCAATGATGTGGATAGCTTCCCTAGGTGCCAAGTGATGTGTCTGGGTGCTTGGAATGGATTGAAATGGTTTGGAGTTGAAGATGGCACCTCAACTGCAAAACTGTCAAGAACTTGAGCAATTGGCTGGTGATTTTGTGAAATCAGTGTTCCAGATGTTATGTGAGTGTTTGGATCACTTCTATATGATGTATGTGATGTGTGTGAGTGATTGGTTTGATTGGAAAAGCTCTCAAACTCAAAACCCGATAGCTACCTTGCTAAGAAAGGCATTTTTTCCAAGAGAAAGAGATTTTGAGGAAAGCATCTGTTAGATGGCTTTGGTGTACTCAAACTGATCACAATTAAGCTCTATTTATAGTAGAGTAAGTTTGTTTTGCAAGGAATAGTGAATGGAAACTGGTAAGTAGGTTTGGCCAATGTTATCCAATGTAAATCCAAGTCTCCCCTAGCCATTAACTAGAGGTTAGGGCACAGAGCTGTGGTTCCCTTGGTCTTGGATAAGTCTTGACTGATTTCAGATGAGAATGGCTCAGTCCATGCCACCTTAATGCTTCCATTGAATGCTTCAATCCAAATTTGAAGTCTTGTCCCTATTTTGGCCATTCTAGGTTCAACATGCTATTTCTTGTTCCATGGACTTTGGAGGCTTGGCTCAGTGATTGTCCCCTTTAGATTCAATCCTCAGATGTATCCAAGTGGATAGGAGAATTTGAATTTGGCTGGTTTTGGCAAATCGAGCAAAGTTGCAAATTCTGCCTTGCCTTTAACAGATTTCAGCAAGGCAACTTGCCAATGTCATATCTCATGACTCAAATGGAATTTGGCAATGTTCTTGGCCATTTTGGAAAGCCCTTACATGATACAACAACTGTTTGAACATATTTGGTTTTGATCTCTTTTGAATCCAAGTGAAAAATGTCCCTACATTTGGCAAAAAGTGAACGCAGATTCTGACTTAGTGAAAATTTCACTAAGTGTTGGAAAAAGTGACATTTTCACTTTTCAGCCATTTTGATCACTCCATAACTCAAAATCCTTAATGAATTGGACTTAGGTCTAGTTGAAGTTTTTGTAGAGGGTAATGAGGGCTACAAATCCATCTTTTGATGAGAAAAAATGGCTTTGTGGTTTAGGAGTTATGATCCTTCAAAGTTGGTACCCTTGTCACCTTATTTTTAACTTAGAAAATTTTCTAAGTTTTTATGGTTACCCCTTTTACAAGTTATCCCACTTTCTTTGATTTTTATTGATGAATGATGATTCAAATCATACATAAACATAATTTTAGGGTTAAAAATCCATTTTGGTGAAAAATCGCAAAATGTCAAAGTTGACTTTTGTGCACAGTTGACTTTTTATCAAATGAATTCCAAACTGTGCAATTCTTCAGGAAATCATGTCCTTGACCTAAATCAAACTTGATGGACATGTTCCATGGGTGTCATAGGGTATATTGGGGCATGTCCTAGGGCTTGGGAGCATGTCCTGGTCAAAAGTCAAAGTTACAGTTGACTTTTTCCTTAAAACCCTAATTGTGGTGCAAATGAAATTGAGACTTGTTGCTCAAGCTTCTTGGATTAATCCATTGTTCCAAATGGATCAATATAGTTCATTAGAGACCCTCAAATCATGTCTTGAGGTCTTGGTTCATGATTTGTCCCAAAAGTCAACTTAGGGGTGAATTAGGTCAAGAAACCCTAATTCATGATTTTTGATGTATGCATCCCCTGAGGCAAAATTGACTTGATGAATGGGTCCATGAGGTTCCATGGAGTACATTAGGTTGTGTTTTGGATCTTTGACTTGTGTCTAGATGAAATTTTTCATCTGGAGGCCCTGGTCGACCAAAACCCTAATTTGGTGATACTAGCGATCTTGAGACTTGATCCACCTAGAAGGGAGCAACCCTGTGCTTAATCCTTGAAGTGGGAGTCCTTTTGATCCATTGTGGATGTTTGAGAGGTTAGACAAGTTGAATATCATGTCCTTCCTTGATTGATCCTTTGTCTAAGCACTCAGAGAGGGCTTGAAACCCTAAGTTTGATTGTAGTGGATGCTCACCCATCTTTGGGGAGACTGATGAAGTATAATGGTTCCTCCATATTATGATGATGATTTGCAAAATGATGGGAAATCTTAGTGGTCAAAATTTGGGGTATGACACATTGGTATAGGGTCGAACCCCGGTGGTCGCGTTGTACGGTTGTTGTTGTACTGAGGATGAGCCTGCTGAAGAGGCTGTTGTGTCCTTTGCTGATATTGTTGTTGATTTGGTTGGCTTTGAGCAACCTGAGGTTGATACGCAGGAATAGGAGCAGGGCTAATAGCAGGAGTTACAGCTGCTACTGGTTGGTACCGTCGTCATTGCTTTTCGAAAGAGATATTGCCAATATCTTGCTCTTTTTTCTTAGGGAGAGCACTACCGTATCTTTTGGTGCTGCTTGATGGTCCAGCATCTTTAATTTAACGTCCTTCTCAGACAGCTTCCTCAAGACGAACTCCCATGCCTACCATCTCGGTGAAGTCACTGGGGGCACTAGCGACTATTCTGTCGTAGTAAAATGAGCTCAAGGTTGTCATGAAGATCTTTGTCATCTCTTTTTCCTCAAGAGGTGGACAAATCTGGGCAGCAATCTCACGCCATCTTTGAGCATAATCCTTGAAGGTTTCCTTGTCCTTCTGCGACATGGCTCTGGGTTGATCTCTGTCTGGTGCCATGTCCAGGTTATACTTATATTGTTGAACAAAGGCAGCGCCAAGATCTCTAAAAGTGACGATCTTGGAGTGGTTTAAACCCATGTACCATTTGAGTGTGTAACGCCCCGATTCCGATTATTTCCATTTTGTTGAGTCTTTTATTTAAATTGAGTGATAAATTATTTTATCTATGAAATTGGTGTGTAAATATGCTATGTTGACATGTTATGATATTTTACCGTTTTAGAGAGTTTTCGGGAAAATTAGAATGGAGGGTATTTTAGACATTTCTCAATTAATGATAAGTTAGAAATGTAGTGGAAATAGAATTGTGTGAGAAAATGAATTAATTTAGTTTGAGTAGAAAATGAGAAATAGAAAAGAAAAAGAGTTAAGAAGAGGAAATAGGAGAGAAAGAGATAGAAAAGAGAATAGAGAGAAAAAGGAGAGAAAGAAAGAGGAAGAGGAGAAAAGAGAAGGAAAAGAGGGAAAGCTTGGGAAATCAAGAAAACAACTTCTAGGAATCGATTAATCCGGGTAAGGGTGTGAAATCTTATTATCTTATCAATGTATATCATTATGTATGATTGTGTTGTTGTTGTTGTTGATTTTTGTGAGTTTTAGTACAAACCCATTTGTGTAGAAAATGGTAGAAATCGATTTAATCGTGTTGGAAATGATGTTTTTGTGTCCCTTGTTGTTATTACACGAATGATACATGTTGTTGTACATCAAATTGGTATTTTTCTGAGTTTAGATGATGAATTTGAGTATGGTTTGGGTGAAAAACGCAGATACACGTTCTGCAGAATTTTTTTGGGTTTGCCCTGGCCATATGCGTAAGGGGCATGTCCATACGCGTATGAGCCCAGGCGTTACGCGTATCATTGGCCTGTGTTTGTGCCATTACGCGTATGAATTGTGTCTTTTCCCGGCCATCTGGTGATACGCGTATGGTGTTGAGCATACGCGTATGGGCTTTGAAACGTGAAATTTGTGAAGGAAATGGGTTCTGCCCATACGCGTATGGCCATTGGTGATACGCGTATGGTCAGGCCAATTGTAAAAATGGGATTTTTCAAAATGTGTTTTCGTTTTCGTCCGTAACTTTTGATCCGCTTATCCGATTTTTACATTCTTGGTATCATTGTGAAGCTATTGAGCTGTACTATATGAGTATGATGAGTTGGAAATTGTTAGCCGATTAAATAAGTTAGAAAAGTCGGGAATAATGTTATTTAGCGACTTTTACCGTTTGGAATGTGTGTTTGGATGTGAATCATACAATAGTGCATTGATGTGAATGTATCTTGATTGTATGTGATTGTATGAGATGAATGCATGTATATATTGTGAATATTTATGCATTTCAAGAATGTCTTGAGTCATTTGCATGTGTAGCATAATGATGTGCATTCTTGTGCTGAGGGATTCTAATGAGAATCCCCTATAACGTCGTGTGCCCGCTTGTGGGGTGTGAGCGATGATTATAGACGATCGTGTGCCCGCTTGTGGGGTGTGAGCGATCGGGTCGTGTGCCCGCTTGTGGGGTGTGATCGATCCATAAACACCGTGTGCCCGCTTGTGGGGTGTGAGCGGTGGGTGAACATCGTAGGCCCGACGGGGAGTTACAGTGATGTAACGAGCGATGGTTCCAGCAGAGTTCCTGAGTGAACTTGAGATGATTGAGTCGGTACCACATTGCATTTGCATAGAGTCGTGAGTCGGTCTCTATGATTTGCATTTATCATCTTTATAATGGTGCATTGATGAATAAACATGAATATGTATGTTTATGTGGAATGATAAGAATTGTGAAAGTATGCATGATGAATATGCTTGGTTTGTATCTATATACATTGTAATGTATATGGGTGAATGGTGATGAATTGTGGTGAGAATGTGGAATATGTGTATTTTTATGCTAAGATATATGATTATATGCATTGTTATTATGATAATATTTCTCACCCTTCTGCTGTTTTATGATGCTCTATGAGGCATTGCAGAGTAGGTATGCTGGTGGTCATTTTGTGAAGCGTGTCTTCATTCTTTTGGTCGGTCGGCTCTGATATGTAGCACCGGGTAGCTAGGATGTATATGATTCTTTTGTGATACATTAGTTTATGTATCTTGTTGATAATGTTTATGTAAACATGAATTATGTTGGTAGATAATACTTGACGAAGTATATATGTGTATGTATACATGTTGGTTGTTATTCAATGTTTAGATTTTCCGCTTTTATTCTAAATATTGAGATGTGGGTGTAAGGACTAAGTTCCTCTGTTGCAAAGTTACCCCACTATTGCATATCAATTGTTGAGCAGGTGTTGAATGTTTTAATTTTATGTATAATGTGACATGCCTCTTTTATACCATGTTTATAATTATACTCTGACGAAATTTTAAATATGTGCCTAAATGATTAAGTGATTATTTGGGGGTATAGAAAGGGGGTGTTACATTAAGTGGTATCAGAGCCAGAGTTGAGTCAGTTGTCTCTGATGGATGGTGAGATGGTTATTGATACTCCAGCAATGGGGTCAGTAACTACTTCTTTGGTTTGTTTGAGTTGTCCATTGACCATTTATGGTAAAGATTTTGAAATGGATTTAGTGTGTTTGCCGTTGGAAGGGTTGGATGTGGTATTGGGTATGAATTGGTTGCAATTTAATAGGGTTCATATTGATTGCTATCACAAGTTAGTAAGGTTTCCTTCTTTGGAAGAGGACGAAGGCTCGAGTTTCTTATCCACTAAAGAGTTGAAGAAACTTTTAGCGAACGAAGCTCAGTTGTTCGGTTTGTTTGCATCATTGTCTGTGGATAATCAGGTGTCACTTGATGTGTGTCCTGTTGTGTGTGATTTTCCTGAAGTGTTTCCTGAGGATATTAAGGATGTACCGCCGGAAAGAGAAGTTGAGTTTTCTATTGATCTAGTTCCGGGTACTAGACCGATTTCGATGGCACCGTATCGTATGTTAGCATCGGAGTTGGTAGAATTGAAGAAGCAATTGAATGACTTGTTGGACAAGAGATTTGTAAGGCCAAGTGTTTCTCCTTGGGGTGCTCCGATATTGTTGGTTAAGAAGAAGGATGGGAGTATGCGGTTATGCATTGATTATCGACAACTGAACAAGGTGACAATTAAGAACAAGTATCCGCTTCCAAGGATCGATGATTTGTTGGACCAATTGGTTGGTGCGCATGTTTTTAGCAAGATTGATTTGAGATCGGGATATCACCAAATTTGTGTGAAAGAAGAGGATATTCAGAAGTCAGCCTTTAGGACACGGTATGGCCATTACGAATATTCCGTGATGCCATTCGGGGTTTCTAATGCGTCGGGCGTGTTTATGGAATACATGAATCGTATTTTTCATGAGCAGTTAGATCGTTTTGTGGTTGTGTTCATTGATGATATTTTGATTTACTCTAAGTCTCAAGAGGAGCATGAAGAGCATTTGAGGATTGTGTTACAAATTTTGAAAGAGAAACAATTGTATGCTAAGTTGTCGAAATGTGAGTTTTGGTTGTCGGAAGTAAGTTTTCTTGGACATGTTATTTCCGGTAGTGGTATTAGAGTTGATCCATCCAAGATTGATGCAATGGGAGGCTCCTAGATCGGTTGCGGAGATTCGAAGCTTTCTAGGCTTGGCGGGTTATTATCGGAGGTTTATTGAGGGATTTTTGAAGTTGGCACTTCCGTTAACGCAATTGACTTGTAAATGAAAGGCTTTCATTTGGGATATTCATTGTGAAGAGAGTTTCAATGAGCTAAAAAGAAGGTTGACAACGGCTCCGATCTTGATTTTGCCAAATCCGACGGAACCATTTGTTGTGTATTGTGATGCTTCTTTGGTTGGTTTAGGAGGCATTTTGATGCAAGATGGAAAAGTGGTGGCTTATGCTTCAAGACAATTGAGAGTGCATGAAAAGAATTATCCTACACATGACTTGGAGTTAGCGGCCGTGGTGTTTATTTTGAAAATTTGGAGGCACTATCTTTATGGTGCAAGGTTTGAAGTTTTTAGTGATCACAAAAGCTTGAAATATTTATTTGATCAAAAAGAATTGAACATGAGGCAAAGAAGGTGGCTAGAGCTTTTGAAGGATTATGACTTTGGTTTGAATTACCATCCGGGTAAGGCAAATGTAGTGGCCGATGCTTTGAGTCGAAAGTCGTTACATATGTCCGCATTAATGATGAGAGAATGGGAACTTTTGGAAAATTTTAGAGACTTGAGTTTGGTTTGTGAAATGACGCCGAGAAGTGTGAGACTTGGTATGCTACATGTTACGAATGACTTTCTTGCAACCGTGTGTGAAAAACAAAAGTTGGATTTGAAATTCGTTGATTTGATGATGAATGAGAATGAGGATTTCAAGGTTGATAATTTTGGAGTTTTGAGATTCCGTGGTCGTATTTGTATTCTCGATGATGCGGAGTTGAAAAAGATGATATTGGAAGAGGGACACCGAAGTAACTTAAGTATTCATCCGGGAGCGAATAAAATGTATCAGGATTTGAAGAAAATCTTCTGGTGGTCCGGGTTAAAGAGAGATGTGGCTCAATTTGTGTATGCGTGCTTAACTTGTCAAAAGTCTAAGGTGGAAAATCAAAAGCCTAGTGGATTGATGCAACCGTTGGACATTCCGGAGTGGAAATGGGATAGTATATCGATGGATTTTGTTACGGGATTGCCGAATACGCAAAGAGGTCATAATGCTATTTGGGTAATCGTGGATAGGCTTACTAAATCTTCTCACTTCATTCCAATTGATATTAGTTATCCTTTGGAGAGGTTAGCCGAGATTTATATTTTTGCGGTTGTAAAGTTACATGGAGTTCCTAAGAGTATTGTATCGGATAGAGATCCTAGATTCACATCGAGGTTTTGGGAGAGTTTACAAAAGGCTTTGGGTTCTAAGCTAAGATTGAGTTCGGCTTATCATCCACAAACGGATGGTCAAACCGAGAGGACGATTCAATCGTTGGAGGATTTATTGCGTGCTTGTGTGCTCGAGCAAGGTGGTGCTTGGGATAGTTATTTGGCATTGATTGAGTTCACCTACAATAATAGTTTCAGCTCGAGTATAAGTATGGCACCATTTGAGGCTTTGTATGGTTGGAGATGTAGAACACCTTTGTGTTGGCATGAAACAGGTGAGAGGACGATAGTTGGACCGGAGATGGTACAACAAACGACGGAGAAAGTGAAGTTTATTCGTGAGAAAATGAAAGCTTCTCAAAGTAGACAAAAGAGCTATCATGACAAGAGAAGGAAAGATCTTGAGTTTCAAGAAGGCGACCATGTGGTTTTGAGAGTTACGCCGGTTACGGGTGTGGGTCATGCTTTGAAGTCGAAGAAGTTGACTTCTCGTTTTATTGGTCCGTATCAGATTTCTGCACGAGTTGATGTTGTGGCTTACCGTGTGGTGTTGCCTCTGAATCATTCGAATTTGCATGATGTATTCCATGTTTCGCAACTTCGTAAGTATGTTCCAGATCCGTTACATGTTATTCCTATGGACGAGGTTGAAGTGAGAGATAACCTTACGGTTGAAACTTTACCGATTAGGATTTTGGACCGTGAAGTTAAGAAGCTAAGAGGCAAGGATATTGCGCTTGTGAAAGTAGTGTGGGCAGGCGCTGCGGAAGGCAATATGCCTTGGGAGCTAGAGAGTAGGATGCGAGAGTCGTATCCGGAGTTGTTTGAATCAGGTAATATTTTCGAGGACGAAAATTTCTAAAGTGGGGGAGAGTTGTAACGCCCCGATTCCGATTATTTCCATTTTGTTGAGTCTTTTATTTAAATTGAGTGATAAATTATTTTATCTGTGAAATTGGTGTGTAAATATGCTATGTTGACATGTTATGATATTTTACCGTTTTAGAGAGTTTTCGGGAAAATTAGAATGGAGGGTATTTTAGACATTTCTCAATTAATGATAAGTTAGAAATGTAGTGGAAATAGAATTGTGTGCGAAAATGAATTAATTTAGTTTGAGTAGAAAATGAGAAATAGAAAAGAAAAAGAGTTAAGAAGAGGAAATAGGAGAGAAAGAGATAGAAAAGAGAATAGAGAGAAAAAGGAGACAAAGAAAGAGGAAGAGGAGAAAAGAGAAGGAAAAGAGGGAAAGCTTGGGAAATCAAGAAAACAACTTCTAGGAATCGATTAATCCGGGTAAGGGTGTGAAATCTTATTATCTTATCAATGTATATCATTATGTATGATTGTGTTGTTGTTGTTGTTGTTGATTTTTGTGAGTTTTAGTACAAACCCATTTGTGTAGAAAATGGTAGAAATCGATTTAATCGTGTTGGAAATGATGTTTTCGTGTCCCTTGTTGTTATTACACAAATGATACATGTTGTTGTACATCAAATTGGTATTTTTCTGAGTTTAGATGATGAATTTGAGTATGGTTTGGGTGAAAAACGCAGATACACGTTCTGCAGAATTTTTTTGGGTTTGCCCTGGCTGTACGCGTAAGGGGCATGTCCATACACGTATGAGCCCAGGCGTTACGCGTATCATTGGCCTGTGTTTGTGCCATTACGCGTATGAATTGTGTCTTTTCCCAGCCATCTGGTGATACGCGTATGGTGTTGAGCATACGCGTATGGGCTTTGAAACGTGAAATTTGTGAAGGAAATGGGTTCTGCCCATACGCGTATGGCCATTGGTGATACGCGTATGGTCAGGCCAATTGTAAAAATGGGATTTTTCAAAATGTGTTTTCGTTTTCGTCCGTAACTTTTGATCCGCTTATCCGATTTTTACATTCTTGGTATCATTGTGAAGCTATTGAGCTGTACTATATGAGTATGATGAGTTGGAAATTGTTAGCCGATTAAATAAGTCGGAAAAGTCGGGAATAATGTTATTTAGCGACTTTTACCGTTTTGAATGTGTGTTTGGATGTGAATCATACAATAGTGCATTGATGTGAATGTATCTAGATTGTATGTGATTGTATGAGATGAATGCATGTATATATTGTGAATATGTATGCATTTCAAGAATGTCTTGAGTCATTTGCATGTGTAGCATAATGATGTGCATTCTTGTGCTGAGGGATTCTAATGAGAATCCGCTATAACGTCGTGTGCCCGCTTGTGGGGTGTGAGCGATGATTATAGACGATCGTGTGCCCTCTTGTGGGGTGTGAGCGATCGGGTCGTGTGCCCGCTTGTGGGGTGTGAGCGATCCATAAACATCGTGTGCCTGCTTGTGGGGTGTGAGCGGTGGGTGAACATCGTAGGCCCGACGGGGAGTTACAGTGATGTAACGAGCGATGGTTCCAGCAGAGTTCCTGAGTGAACTTGAGATGATTGAGTCGGTACCGCATTGCATTTGCATAGAGTCGTGAGTCGGTCTCTATGATTTGCATTTATCATCTTTATAATGGTGCATTGATGAATAAACATGAATATGTATGTTTATGTGGAATGATAAGAATTGTGAAAGTATGCATGATGAATATGCTTGGTTTGTATCTATATACATTGTAATGTATATGGGTGAATGGTGATGAATTGTGGTGAGAATGTGGAATATGTGTATTTTTATGCTAAGATATATAAATATATGCATTGTTATTATGATAATATTTCTCACCCTTCTGCTGTTTTATGATGCTTTATGAGGCATTGCAGAGTAGGTATGCTGGTGGTCATTTTGTGAAGCGTGTCTTCATTCTTTTGGTCGGTCGGCTCTGATATGTAGCACCGGGTAGCTAGGATGTATATGATTCTTTTGTGATACATTAGTTTATGTATCTTGTTGATAATGTTTATGTAAACATGAATTATGTTGGTAGATAATACTTGACGAAGTATATATGTGTATGTATACATGTTGGTTGTTATTCAATGTTTAGATTTTCCGCTTTTATTCTAAATATTGAGATGTGGGTGTAAGGACTAAGTTCCTCTGTTGCAAAGTTACCCCACTATTGCATATCAATTGTTGAGCAGGTGTTGAATGTTTTAATTTTATGTATAATGTGACATGCCTCTTTTATACCATGTTTATAATTATACTCTGACGAAATTTTAAATATGTGCCTAAATGATTAAGTGATTATTTGGGGGTATAGAAAGGGGGTGTTACAGAGTGCGGCACCGGTTAAACTATCCTGGAAGTAATGGACCAGTAGCTGTTGGTTTTCTGTCTGAGTTGACATCCTTCGAGCGTACATCACCAAATGACTTTGAGGGCAAGAGTTACCCTTGTATTTTTCAAATTCGGGCACTTTGAACTTGTGCGGAACTTTCACATTGGGGACCAAAAAAAGGTCTGCGGCGTTCTTATGGAATAGATCCTGACCGCGAATGGCTTGCAGTTCTTTCTGCATCTCCAGGAACTGTTCCTAGAATTCCTTCATTTTATCGTTCATACTTTCATTTCCACCAGAAGGTATCTGTGGAATCTGTCCTTCCAGGACAGTGTGTACCATGGGTGGTGGTATAGTCATTACGGTAGTGACTCTTGGTGTTTCCCTCTCCTGAAGTTTGTAACCTTCAGGAGTTGCTGTCATGCCCCTTGCATCTTCGCTTTCCCGGAGTTTGTAACCTTCAGGCCTAGCGGCTCCTGCTGCAGTTTTCGGATCTTCCACGATCGGCGGAATATATCCTTCCGTGATATAGTTGGGTGTCATGCCCCAGGTACGATCTTTAGGCATGTTGTACCGAGGATTATACTTTTCCACTATGGGTGTAGATGTGATCTCTGAGATCACAGTCCTTTGTTGTTGTATTTGGGCTGCTGCCAGAGATTGCATGTCATTGTGAAGTTTCCTCAAATCTTCTTTTAGAGTGTTGATTTCTTCTCTCAACTCTCTGTTCTCTTCCTCGAGATTATCCATTTTCTGTTGTCGATTGGCCCGAGTATTGTACGAATGAGACAGTTTAACTCTAGAATCGAGACACAAACGTGAGATTCGTAGGGAAGAAGAATATGTTAGGTGAGAATGATGAATGATATGCAATGATTATATTAATTATTTTTTGTTATTTAATCAAAAGAAACTTTGACAATTGGATTGCAAATATCATATAGTGGGGGAAACCCCGTTTTATTGAATTCAAATATTGCGGAAATGAAAATACAGTAATTTACAAAGTGCTGTAAAAGGAAATGTCTAAACTTATGGATCCTGAGTCCTCTCTGAGGAGAGCTCATGTGCTGGTTTTGGTATTTTTATTTTCTTTGACTGGGGCTCTTGAGCCGTTGTCGGGTTGTCATTCCTTTGCCAAGTGAAAGGAGCGAGAAAATTCCTTTGGTCTTCTTGGTTTTCTACAACTGTTGCTCTAAAATCTCGATCAGAGCATCTTTTTCTTTTAACAGTTGCTATATTTTGTTACACTCCACATTGAGAATACGATACTTGTTCTTCCAAGACTTCTTCTCATGTTGAATTTTGTTAAGAGTAACCTGAAGCTTTTCCGTATCAGACATAAAATAAAGGACAAAATCCTTTAACGGAAGAACTTCTTGACGAGGGTAAGGCATCCTCAGCTTGAGAGCTCTAGTTTGTACCCAGTGGAGATAAGGTTCCACCGAGACACTGTCTGGTTTTCCTGGAGACTCTCTTCCATTCCTGTGAACATGTTTCCAAGCATGTACTATTTCTGTCTTTAGTTCCCTATCATTTTCCCCTTCCTTGAAGAAAATACCTTCCAGATGAACATTACATGGGATATGTCTCGTCGGGTATCCGAATTGACGACGAACTAAAACTGGATGATAATTGATTCCTCCTTTAATTCCTATGAGGGGTACATTAGGGAAGTTTCCACGACGGTCAATGATCCTGATCCCGTCATAGATTCGATTGTACCAGTTGATGTCAGAGTTGGTAAGAGACATGACTCTCTGCGACCAACGCAAAGTACTCTTATGATCCCAAAAAGCAGCAGACTTGGGCAAATAAGAAGTGAACCATTTGTATAGCAGGGGTACACAGCATGTGATCATTCCTCCGCTGTATAAATTCCTTAAGTGTACAAAATGAAAAGCATCTACGAATAAGGTTGGTACAAGGTTTCCAATCAGAAATATCTTAATGGCATTGATATCAACGAAGCTATCAATGTTGGGAAACAGAAATAACCCGTAGGTGAGCAGAACAAAGACGCTCTCGAAAGCAGTCGCGTTCCCTATACTAGCAAAGTATAGAGCTTTCTTTATCAAAAACTGGACTGGCAAACCTTGGATTCCACCCTTAGTGGTCATGTGAGTCCTAACCTCTGACTCGTCCAAATAAATTGCTCTTGCAATGGTTTGATCTTTTGGAATTTCTTCCAGTATAGAAAAGGGAGCTTGGTCAGTAATGGGTAAATCAGTCAGGTGAGAGTACTCCTTCAGTGTTGGTGCTAGTTGATAATCCGGGAATGTGAAATAGTGATAAAGTGGATTGTAGAACTGAATGAGTGTGGCCAGGATTCCTTCAATTACATTGACCCTTAACAAAGACAGCAGTCGTCCGTACTTAGCTCTGAAAGCATCAGGGTTGGTGATCATCCTTGCCAATCCTCTTAAATCCTCTAATCTTGGAACCTTGAATGTGTACTTGTGAGTCTTCCTTCTACCGAAATCCATAACGCAATCTTTCTCTCTGACATTTGCAATCATTGTCTCAGTTTAATTTGACAAAGAGAAACTAGAAGAGAAAATTTTTCTTTATTTAAAGTTTTTTTTAATGAAATGAATGCATGAATGCAGCACACAAAAACATAGAAAAAACATGGGGTCAAAGGTTCGGTGTCATGAAGTCATGGCTCTACCCATCCCCAAAGGTTATACTGGTGACTTTTGTACCTGTCCGCAAAATCATTGACCCCTCTTAGGATAACAACAGCAGGCTGGTTCAGCCGAGCGAGCTGATGTATCTTAGAGTGATCTCAAATGAGGGTAGTATCGCGTGACAACTATTTCCGATAGCTTCCGCACTACAAAATAGTAACATGGTCTCAGCCTACTAAATCCTCAAGTTCAGGGACAACCACAATGGAACAGTCTGCTTTCAACAACCGAAGTCGTATAGGCATTGAATCCGCAAATGGTGTCTCCACTGATTCGATAGTCAATCGGGGTCTCTTATTTGGGTGTCACTCCCTGTAATATTACCCGTCTAGTGCCATCACTTATCTTAGGTGTCACTCAAACTTTCCAGATGCGGCATCACCCGCAGTCCCATTAGCATAAAAATAAACACGGATATCAATTAGGAAAAGTGATATATATATTTATCCTAAAACTAACATCCTAGACCTCTTAAGAGCTATAGCCTATGATCCTATACAGTCAATGTTCCTCCCCAGCAGAGTCGCCATTTTTCTGTTGGAAAATGGGGATGATGCCCCAAAGATCATTCTAAGGACTCCCTAGCAGAGTCGCCATTTTCCTGTAGCGAGCAATTTTTTTCGGGGACGCGACCACCTTATTACTGGGTTTTGCTCACCGCAATGGTAGGAGAGGGTGCTACTTTCTGATTTCTTATTTATCCCGTGAAGCTGGAAGTGAAAGGGAAGGTATCCAAAACTAACCTTGCACGCGAATGTTTAACTGAACAAACGCTTAAAGAGAGTCGGGTAGTTCGGGGTCAGGTTATACAATGGGTAAGGTACTGGACCTAAGGATTGATTGGTATGAAGGTATTGGACCTAGGGTTTTTGATTAGTATGCTCGCTAAGATTTCGCAATCTTATGCCTACGTATTCCCATTTAAACGAAACAGGGAAATCAGAGCAATCGTAGTACCTCCTATTCTAAGGGAGGAGAAAAGATATTTTGGTGTCTTGTTCAAAGCCCAAGACAGAGGCTGAAAGGTTGAGTATTTGTGTCTTGTTCAAAGCCCAAGATTGAAGCTAAAAGGTTTGACTGAGAGAGAACTTGTCATCTCTAAAGGGAGACATCTTTATCTGTTTATCACAACTGTTGGGTGACTGATTATAAAGAAGGATTACTTTAACAGGGATATGTGAATCTAGCAATGCCATAATTTCCTTTATAGGGGATTGTTGACCTGAAGGAGAAGACTTTAACTCAGTGTAGAGTAATGCCATCTTTCCTTAGGAGTTTCTCATGCTAAAAGAGGGACAATGGCGTGGATGTAAATAATCCAGAGGCTTGCCGCTTACAGCAATTAGATGAAGGAAAAGGAGTTTCTCTTTTGACATATGATAAACAGAGAAATGACTTCCTATAGAGTAACTTTTGATTTCCTCGGAGGGTATATTGATTTTTATGTGCCTTGATCAAAGCTCAAGGTTGAGGCTAAGAGGTTGATTGACTCCACTAGGGAAGTCCTTATACAAAGCCTAAGATGAGGCTGGGAATGAACGACTCAACAAGAGAGTGTTTATATATGTCTTGTACAACGCCCAAGATTGAGGCTAAAAGAGACTGACTCTTTTGGGGATATCATTATATAAAGCCTAAGAGGAGGCTACAAGTTTGACTTTTCTGGGGAAAATAATTTGTTTGTCTTGTACAAAGCCCAAGATTGAGGCTAAAAGGATTTTGACTCCGCTTGGGAGGTTTGTATGTATCTTGTACAAAGCCCAAGATAGAAGCTGAAAAGAAGGTTGACGCTGCAGGAAAGAAATCTTTATCTGTCTTGTAGAAAGCCCAAGATTGAGGCTGAAAGAGACTTTACTGACTCGACTAAGGATATTTTAGGTATCTCGTACAAAGCCCAAGATAGAGGCTGAAACGATTTTGACTCTGCTTGGGAAATTATTCCTCGAAACCTAAAACAAGGCTGGGAGGAATTGACTCTGCTGGGGAAGTTATTTGCCCCAAGCTTAAGAGAATGTTATGAAATTTTATAACTCGTACAAAGCCCAAGATAGAGGCTAAAAAGGGTTTGACTCAACAAGAGAGTGCTTTTTATCTGTCCTGTACAAAGCCCAAGATTGAGGCTAAAAGGGGTGACTCAACAAGAGAGTCTGGAACGTGATTGACTCAACCAGAGAGTCTGAGATGGTGATTGACTCAACAAGAGAGTCTGAAAATGTGATTGACTCAACAAGAGAGTCTGAAAAGGTTAGCTCCGTTGGGGATAATCATTGTACGAAGTCCAAGAGGAGGCTGACTATGCTGAGGAAAAATCATTATACAAAGCATAAGAGGAGGCTATCTTCGGTCGGGGGTGTTGCGGTGAAAATCAGATAACAAGCTATTACTTAACTTGCATCACTTTTCTTTTACAACTGAATTTGATTTATCCAAAGGAAAGGTTCAAGATCGTTAAAAAACCTAAAGGGGGGAGATCTAAGGTTCGGGGGTTGGTTACGCCTAGGGAAGGTATTAGCACCCTAAACGTCCGTAGTACTCTACGGGAACCTCTTGTTAAGTTTGTGTTATGTTATGTTTGCTTGCTAAGATATCTATGCTAAGGTAAGGACCTAAAGTATATGTACACTAAGTTAGTCTCGTCTTAATCATGATTTAATCGAGAAATCGATAATCAATGATTCTTAACTCTCATCGACTAAATAGTAAATGAAACTGAAATAAAAATAAAGTGGTCTCATATTGATCAAAGTTTTGTCACTTTAATGAGATCAACCAAACTATGAGGTTTGTTATATCATCGACCAAAATAAAGATAATGAAACCGGAATGAAAAAAATAAGGTCGGTCTCATCTTAATCAAGATTTAAATCGATAAATCGATAATCTTAGATTTTTTACTTTCATCGACCAATAAAAATAAGTAAAAAGTGGCCTCATATTTATCAAGACTTTATTGATTTGAAATAATCAAAGTCAAGATTTGTGCAATGTCATCGGCCTAAAGTAAAGAAATGGACTCGAAATGAAGAATAAAGTTAGTCTCGTCTTGATCAAGATTTAATCGGAGGATCGATAATCTTTTGATATTCGACTTTCATTGGCCAACAAAAATAAAGAAATGAGCCTCATACATATCAAGACTTTTTAGTCATTTTGCATAAATCAACTAAGTCATGATTTTGTAATATCATTGACCCTAAAAATCGAAATAAAGATCGTAAGCAAAAAATTAAAATAAAAACAAAATTCGAAAGAAAAAGTTATGAATTCAAGAAATAACATGATAAATTGAAACTAAAAATTCAAAGTGCTCTTAAAATAAAAACTAGAGAAGCAAAATTAAGAAATAAATGGAAAATAAAATAAAAATAGTATGAAATAATAAAAGGGTGGTGATGAAGCATGTTTTTGTCTTTTTGAATTTTTATCTTATCTTTTAAACATCATTCATAATAAAACCAAACAAAAATTATAGGATATTACAATACTTTTTCCAGAAAAATATTAACATGCTAATGAACTTGATAACAGCATAGATAAATGATCATGGTACTTTGAAAATAGAGAAATAAAAGAGGTGAATGTTACCTAGTGGAGACGGTCCACTGCCTCTTCAATGACACGAGTTATGGAAAAATGAAGACGAGCATTCTCTCCAGAAAATTTGCAAGAATAATTGAGGGAGAAAATTAAGAGAGTATTCAGCCTTTATGTGGGGTGAATCTGGTGTCCAAAATGAGAGAATGAGAGATCTTATTTATAGTGTGAATAAAGTGGGAGTGTTGATGTGGCAGTCCATGTGACTTTATGAGAATGATTCTTGGCCATTGATAATTGAAGTGTAAGAATGCTTTTTTGGCCATTGATAAATCCAAGTTGGCAATCCATGTGACTTTATGAGAATGATTCTTGGCCATTGATAAGTGAAGTGTAAGAATTCTTTTTGGCCATTGATAAATCCAAGTTGGCAATTCATGTGAAGTGTTTCTATTGTATTGGTCCCCACTTACCATGAAGATAAACAAAATAAAAGTAATAATAATAATAATAAAGCTTAGTAATAATAAAACTAATAATAATAAAACTAATAATGATAATAAAACTAATAATGATAATAAAACTAATAATAATAAAATTAATAATAATAATAATAAAGAAATAATAATAAATAAAACTAAAAATAATAAAAAAGATAATTGAAAATGGTTAGTAAAACAAACAAATTAAATTCTAACGAAAAATGCCTGATTATTGATTAATGGACTAAAAAATACGAAAATGATATGACAAATGCCAACGAATCTGAGGGTAAAATTTGGGGTATGACAGTTGCCCCTATTTAAATATCTTCACCGGATGACGTGAGTAATGAAAATCCTCGGGACATCAAGGTGAAAGGTATTTAAATATAGCAAACCGGAAATTTTGCTCTTAGATGGAATGCAAATGCTAAGGACAGCTAACAGACATGCAAATACAGACATGGCATGAACTTCTAGTATGATGAAAATGATGGAATGGTAGATGCGAAGGCGCAGACAAACAAAACACCAAGGAAGAAGGGCAATCCACCACAGGTGAGCCTTACTGGGGAAGGATGAAGGTTAATATTCACAAGGAAAATTTACTGGGGATACAAGCTGACCAACAAAAGACTCACTAGAGAGACCCTGAGGAAACACCGGGGATAGAAAAATAAAGAGGAAATCCTACAGGTCCTCACTAGGGATGGGAGCCAGAGAGGTGCTCTCCACTGGGGAAAAGTCTAACGAGATGGACGACAGGTTTATAGGTGACCGGACGACACTGGGGAAATGAAAGTACACTCTTTACTGGGCATGGAACCAGAAAGAAGACACGGTCTCCACCGGGGATCAATTTGAAATAAAAGGATAGACATCAACAAAATATTTTCTAGGATTTTCTTATACTGAAGAGTTCAAACGGGATCTTCAAGAAAAGCCAGAAAAGATAGAGAAAGACACATCCGAAAAGACATCAGATTGGCAAAAGAAACTAGGCATCCAATAATGACTTTGAATGAAAGGTACAAGTCACAATATCTAATAATGGCTTTAGATAAAGGTGAGCAAACAAGACTATATTCCATTGAATAAAAGGACACCAGGCATTCAATAATAGCTGAGAATGGCATCAGATGAATGTGAACAGAGACTGCATTCAAGAATGGCATTGAATGCAAAGAAACTAGTCACCCAATAATGGCTTTGAATGAAAAGTATAGCTCACAATATCTAATAATGGCTTTAGATAAAAGTGAACAAAGACTTGATCTGGTAAAATACCAGAAAGAGAGACACATCCGGAAAGGCATCGGATGGTAGAGAAACCAGACATCCAATAATGGCTTTGAATGAAAGGTATGACTCACAATATCTAATAATAGCTTTAGATGAATGTGAATAGAGACTCGATATGGTAAAATATCAGAAAGAGAGACACATCCGTGAAGGCATCGGATGGTAGAGAAACCAGACATCCAATAATGGCTTTGAATGAGAGGTATGGCTCACAATATCTAATAATAGCTTTAGATGAATGTAAACTCATAATATCTGAGAAGGCATCAGATGTAAATGAGATAAAAGGTGAAATCCAAGAAAGCATTGGATAAAAGGGATCACAGTATCCAAGACAACATTAAATGACTGTGAACTTTCAGAAATGGCACTGAAAGTAAAGGTAAATCACTATATTCAGGAATGGTATCGAATGATAGTGAGAAAGACATCCAAGAATGGCACTGAATGCAAAGGAGAAAACACATCCAGGAATAACACTGAATGGACAAAAAAGACTTTCAGGAATGACACTGAAAGATATCCAAGCAAATTTGATTGTGGTTACAGAAGGTAGGCAAAACTTTCAGGAATAGCACTGGGAGAAACAAGAGGAATAAGATATCCAGGAATGGCACTGGAGATCACAAGAGACAGACATCCAGGAATGGCACTGGAGTGAAAGAATATAAAGATCCAGGAATATCACTAGAATGAGAGAAGACAAACATCTATCAACAAGATTAGATGCGCAAGAGAATGACAACATTCAGGAATGGCACTGAATGAAATGACAGGTAACATCTTGGTAAGGTGAGACGTGGATAACGACATGAACTCAGGAGAAATGCAAATGAGGATGAAACACTCATGATATGCATATGTATATGAATTATGCAGATGATATATGATCAAATGCAAATGCAGATGCTGACGACATGGCTCGACTCTTTTGTGGAGATGACAATACTGAAAGGCTGATTTCTCAACACAGAGATCACTGCCATTCTACTTGGGACTAGAGATGCTACTACTGAACACATCACTACCACACTGGTAAACTATATCAGGTGATGCTCTTTGCAGGAATGATGGAAATCTGCTTGGGGATTCTTCAAGTTAACTGCCCCAAATTAGCTGACTATTATAGATGAACTGATCATTGCTTCAGCTTGATTGATTCTGGAAATGACCGTTTCATGGTGCTCTTAGAAAGCTTGCCCCAGTCTGAGTCTTGAAAAATGATTGTTTTACTGTACGCCGGGAAGGCTTTCCCCAGTCTGAGTCTTGAAAAATCTTCTGTATAAACCAATTGTAAGAAGTCGCCATTAAACCACAAATGTTGAACTGATTCTCAACAGGATATGGAAGGAACTTGCCCATGATAGGATCACTGACCAAGATTCTTAACTGTTTGAAAATTCCTTAAGAAGAAAGCTAGTTTGCAAACAAAAGTATTTGTACAAACATGGTAAATGTAAAGTTCAAGCAACTTTTGAAATCAAAATTATTTTGAAAAAGGCGAAGTATATGAGTCATTAGTCAGAACACGGTGGTTCAAGACATTAAAGTGAAAAGTTTATGCAAAGGGTGTAATACCCAAAATAGGTGATCTGCAAAGATCTTTTGGAGTCAGTTTACGCAACCTTGTTGTAGTATACTTTCAAAATAACCTTGCTTCAGTTAGGTCTTTTGAGGGTTATAACGTGGCCTGGTTCACGGTTTAAGAAACAAAGGATAAAGGCTCAAAGTTTATTTGTACCCACCCAATCTACGTGATGAACTTCAGTCCTATGCTCAGTTAACTCAAATTATGCACTCAAATTCTAATGAGTTAGGAATTGCACTGATGATAGCGATGATGGTTCAAAATTCAATGGACTTGAGATGGCGATCACTGCTTACAACTTTTGGTTGTCATAAAAGCTTGTTCTTTCTTCTTTTCTTTTCTTTTTTTTTTTGTCTTTTTTTTAGTGACTGCCTGGCTTAAGGATTACAGTGAATCATCATTGGCGTTTGACTTGAAAGACATCTTCAACACTTGCTTGATGTGTGCGAAGGAACATTTATGAACTTTGTTGAGAGGCGTCTTGAATGTTGCTCTTGTAATTGAATGCACAACCTAGTTAACTGAGAACTACCCTGCCCCAGGTTAAAATTGCAAGTTTTTATTTGTAAAGAAAGAAACTCCTACTTATAGGCTTGAAGGGGTTAAAGAGGGGTTAACTTCCTTATTTCTCCAGTGTTTGGGGAACTGAAACAATGCCTTACATCGTCAGCAAAGTTTTGATTTAAAAGCATACCAACAGCAATTATGGGTATAACATTTTCATCATCCTCCATCCAATCTTTGCATAATCAACAGAAAGTGGACAAAAAAAATTTTATTTTATTTGTCATGAAAGAGGAAGCAATAAGAAGTAAATAGCAAACACAAATGAATTGAATCAAAAGTTGCAGTGCTCATTTCATTAATTGTGAAAGTACAAACATAATTTGAAAGCAAACACCCATTACAAAATAAAGAAAGTGAAAACAACAAGAAAAAAAGGCCTAGTGACTAATCAACACAAGGATGAGCTGTCTTGTCTGAAACACTGGCTTTTAGGAGGATAGCATGATGAAGTCGACTGAAGCTTCACTTGGCGTGCCCTGGCAGAGGGTTGTTCTGAACATTGGGATTGTTCTTAAAGGAGAGGATTTTTTTCCTCATTAGCTCTTCTACTCTAGCCTTCAATGCAATGCAACTTTCCAAGTTATGGCTTGCACCACCTTGATGGTATTGCCTTATAGCCGGCTGGAAGAGGATTTGGAGGAGGAGGCAGAGGCCTTGTGGTAATCAAACCTTGTTGAACTAAACCAGGATAAAGTTCACTGTAAGTCATGGGAATGGGATCAAATTGACCTCTATTACGATACTGGCTCTGTCCTGCTGTCGGACGTTGGAAAGCTTGAGTTAGTCGTGGTGCAGCAACCACAGGAGTAACAGCAGCAACAACAGGGTGAACAACATACTGAGGTCGGGGACGAGGCCTTCTTACTTCAACCATGACAACATTAGTCTGATCTTCCTTCTTCTTCTGAAAGTTCCCGTAGGATTTCTTCACAGCATTAGAAGATTCAATAGCCTTGAATACTTTTCCTTTCTTAAGACCTTCCTCTAATCTTTGGCCAATAGTAACCAAATCAGTGAAATTGGAGGAAACACTTCCAACCATCTTCTCCCAATAGAATGGGGACAGGGTGTCATACCCCAAATTTTTACCACTAAGATTTCCCATCATTGTGCAAATCATCATCACAATATGGATGAACCATCATGCCTCATCAAATACCTCAAGGGTTGTTGAGCATTCACTACAATCAAAATTAGGGTTTCAAGCCCTCTCAGAGTTCTTAGACAAAGGATCAATCAAGAAATGATATGATCTTCAACTTGTCTAACCTCTCAAACATCCACAAAGGATCAAGAAGGACTCCCACTTCAAGGATTAAGCACAAGGATGCTCCCTTCTAGGTGGATCAAGCCTCAAGATCGCCAGTGTCACCAAATTAGGGTTTTGGTCGACCAGGGCCTCCAGATGGAAAATTTTCATCTGGGCACAAGCCAATGATCCAAAACATAACCTAATATACTCCATGGAGCCTCATGGACCCAATCATCAAGTCAATTTGACCTCAGGGGATACATACACTAAAAATCAGGAATTAGGGTTTCTTGACCTAATTCACCCCTAATTTGACTTTTGGGACAAATCATGAACTAAGACCTCAAGAAATGATTTGAGGGTCTTTAGTATACTATATTGATCCATTTGGAACAATGGATTAATCCAAGAAGATTGAGCAATAAGTCTCAATTTCATCTGCAACACAATTAGGGTTTTGCGAGGAAAGTCAACTGTAACTTTGACTTTTGACCAGGACATGCTCCCAAACCCTAAGACATGATTAAATATACCCTATGACACCCATGGAACATGTCCATCAAGTTTGATTTAGGTCAAGGACATGATTTCCTGAAGAATTGCACAGTTTGGAATTCATCTGATAAAAAGTCAACTGTGCACAAAAGTCAACTTTGACTTCTTGAGATTTTTCACCAAAATGGATTTTTAACCCTAAAATGATGTTAATGTATGATTTGAATCATCATTCATCAAGAAAAATCAATGAAAGTGGGATAACTTGTAAAAGGGGTAACCATAAAAACTTAGAAAAATTTCTATGTTATGGAAAAAGTGACACTAATGTGCCAACTTTTGAGGACCATAACTCCTAAACCACAAGGCCATTGTTCCCCATTCAAAACTTGATTTGTAGATCACATTGCCCTCTACAAATGCTTCATACTAACTTATGTCCAAATTCCTCGTGGATTTTGAGTTATGAAGTGATCAAAATCAAGAAAAGTCATTTTGTTCCAACACTTAGTGAAATTTTCACTAAGTCAGAATCTGCCTTTACTTTTTTCCAAATGTAGGGGGATTTTTCACTTGGATTAAAAAGAGATCAAAATCAAACATGTTCAAACAGTTGTTGTATCATGTAAGGGCTTTCCAAAATGGCCAAGAACATTACCAAATTCAATTTGAGCCATGAGATATGACATTGGCAAGTTGCCTTGCTGAAATCTGCCAAGGCAATGCAGATTTTTGCACTTTTGGTCGATTTGCCAAAATCAGCCAAATCTAAATGCTCCTATCCACTTGGACACCTCTGAGGATTGAATCTTGAGGGAACAATCACAGAGCCAAGCCTCCAAAGTCTTTGGAACAAGAAATAACATGTTGAACCTAAAATTGCCAAAATAGGGACAAGACTGCAATTTTGGATTAGAGCATTCAATGGAAGCATCAAGGTGGCATGAACTGAGCTCTTAGCAACTGAATTCAGTCAAGACTTATCCAAGACTAAGGGGACCAGCAGCCTGTGCTCTAACCTCTAGTCAATGGCTAGAGGAGACTTGGATTTTCATTTGCCAACATTGGCCAAACCTACTCATATACACCTCACTATCGGGTTTTGAGTTTGAGAGCTTTTCCAATCAAACCAATCACACATACACCTCACATACATCATATAGAAGTGATCCAAACACTCACATAACATCTGGAACACAGATTTCACAAAATCACCAGCCAATTGCTAAAGTTCTTGACAGATTTGCAATTGGGGTATCATCTCAAGTTCCAGATCATTTCAATCCATTCCAAGCATTCATACACACTCCATGACACCTAGGGAAGCTATCCAGATCATTGGAACCTAGCTGTAACACCTCCAACTCAAATCACGATCACCAGCTGCAAGTGGTAAGCATGAGCTCTTCTAACTCTATGATCCATGCAATTTTTGCTGCACAATAATTTGGCCATATGTTCATAATCATGCATGGAATGTTTCCCCTCAATTAATTGCATTGTTTGAATCGTGTATCAAAAATACTAGCCTTCATGCAGAAATTAGGGTTCTTGGAGATTTTTCGTGATTTCTTATTTTATTCTTAATTTAAATGAAATTAATTGTCATAGCCATGATCGTGAGGTTGAAACGGGTTGATTGGTATGTGGATTGCATGATATAATCAAGTATTCAGTGAGATTGGAGAGAAAATGCAAATTTGGGCAAACCCAGAACACGCGTGTGTTCTTGGTGTGTTCTTGGCGCCATTTTTTGAAATTTCAAATATTTGAATTTTGTGATTTTATTTAATTGATTCAAAAATTAATTTCTCTCTGAGTTTTAATGATTTTGAGTTGATTCTTTTTTTAATAATTCACAAAAATGTTAAAATATTTTATTTCCCCAAAAAATCTCAAATATATTATTTATTTTATATAATTGATATTTTTGCAAAGAATTAATGTTTTAATTGTTTTTAACCTTTAAAATATTTTTTCCACCTTGATTTTGCAACTTTTAATGCCTTCTAATTATTTTGTAGGTCAATACTTAATTTTTGAAGCATTAATCAAAGATCACAATTTGTTTTCCATATGTTAAACAATTTTGATCATTTTAATTGAATTTTTATTCAATTAAAACACATTTTGAAAACAAATTAGGGTTTTTGGATTAATTCAACCCTCATAAATCATTTTCAAAACACTTTGGGCCTCTAATAGAGTGTAAGACCCAATGCTTTGTAAATACCAACCATTTTGGGCCTCACTTATTGTATAAGTCCAGTGGTATTTCAAAAAGTTCGACGCGATCATCATCTGTTGAAAAATAAACAATGGGCCTACCCCCGAGTAGTAAGACCCATTTCTTTTCTTTAAAAATTTTGGGCCTCTAATAGAGTGTAATACCCAATCCTTTTTTGACCAAATCATTTTTGGGCCTCAATGTATTGTATAAGTCCCGATACCGTAAAAAACAAACGGCGCGATCGTCGCCTTTTGAAAAATAACCACCTTGGGCCTCTCCTCGAGCTATAAGACCCATTAAAACTTTTGGGCCTCTAATAGAGTGTAAGACCCAACCCCCTTTTAACCAAAACAATTTTGGGCCTCGCTTATTGTATAAGTCTTTCTGCGTTAAAAGAAAACCTCGGCGCGATCGCCATTTTTAACGAAAAATCAATTGGGCCTACCCTCGTGTTATAAGCCCCACTCTTTTTCTTTAAAAACTTTTTGGGCCTCTTGAGAGAGTGTAAGACCCATCCCTTTGTAATAAAAACAATTTTTGGGCCTCAATCACTTGTATAAGTCCTTCTGTACAAATTCAAACAGTGCGCTCACTGGTAAACCCTGGGCCTCTCCTTGAGCTGTAAGCCCCAAATATTTCTTTTTCAACGCACTTTCTCCTTTGATTTTGAATATACTGTTGTTTTTAATCTCTCTTTGTTGAACAACTAACCAAACAGCATGGAAGCTCTACAACCGAGTAAGTGTTTATACGCTTTCATTTACCGCTTTCATATACATATAACTGTATTGTGGGGTTGTTTTCGCTGTAAGTCTTCTTTCATAAACTCATTTCAATTGTGTAATAATAGTATAGATATTTCGAGTTTCCCCGGCAGCTACGTCTAGAACTAGGTGACGCCGTTTTGTTTATTCGTAGAAATAGATAACTAGATCCCCAATAGGATCACCAGATACAGTCTTCTCTTCGGCTGTCCTCATTAGGAATTGTCAAGAAACTCTACTCCCAGAGATGAATGTATTCTCCGTGAATGGCATCTTTGAGTTTCTTCCAAATTCTCGAACTTTCCTGGCTTGATATATTCCTTGTGAATAGCCTGTCTTGAATTTCTCGGGGTTTGGGGACCCACGGGCTCCTTAAAAGCATCGGCCTACTCTTGGGCATCGTACAAGGACCCACAGGCTTCCTAAAAGCAACCCCGCCTCCTCTTGGGCTTAGTACAAGGACCCATCAGCTTCTTTGAAGTATTCACAGCCTCCTCTTAGGCTTCGTATAATGATCTCTTCCTCCGGGAATGATATCCTCCTCTTGGTCTTCGTACAAGGACCTCTCGGCTTCTTAAAAGTTTCCAGCCTCCTCTTGGGCTTCGTACAAATTGTCCCGACGACCTCCTAGAGGTATAGGAACAGAACTTAGTCATCTTCATAGAGCAGTCCTTTCAAAGAGTCTACTACTGTTTCTCAAAGCATAGTACAAAAGATGAAACTCTAGACACGGACAGTCTAATATCCTTAAGTCTCAAAGACATTCTCAAGTGACCCCTTCGTTAAATAGGAAGGAAACCCGTAGACTCGGACAGTCTCAATACCCTTTGGATTTCCCGTTTCCTTAAAGAATAAGGAATAACCCTGGTCCTCGAATCAAATCCTTGAGTATAGTGTTACTCATATAAGAACTGATTTTCTCTTTTAAAATCAGTATACTGGATCTGTCACTCAACTGAAACAGTTACAATAGCCTCCTCTTGGGCTTTGTACAATTATTCTTCCCAGCGAAGCAAACGTTTAGCCTCTCTCTCGGGCTTCGTACGAGATACAAAAGACTCCCTCGCTGAGTCAAACAACGTTTAGCCTCTCTCTCGGGCTTTGTACGAGACACATAAGAGACTCCCTCGTTGAGTCAATCACTCCTTTCGCCTCCATCTCGGGATTTGTACGAGATACAAAAAACACTCTCTTGTTGAGTATAAAAGATCCTCTTGTAGGATCAACCCCTTTTAGTCTCTCTCGCGGGCTTTGTATGAGATACAAAAATACCCTCTTGTTGGGCCAATAGCCTCCTCTTAGGCTTTGTATAAGGAAAACATTTTTGCCTCCTCTTAGGCTTGGTATAAGAAAACCATTGGTTGATCCAATCAACCTTTTAGCATCAAAGTTGTGCCTCGTTCACAGTACACAAACATCAACAACTCCTTTCCTCTTCATCTAATTGCTGTAAGTGGCAAGCCTCTGGATCATCTACATCCATGCCACTGTCCCTCTTTTAGCATGAGAAATTCCTAGGGAAAGATAGCATTGATCTACACTGAGTTAAAGTCTTCTCCTTCAGGGTGGAAATCTCCTATAAATGAAATTATGGGATTGTCGGATTCACATATCTCGGTTAAAGTAATTCTCCTTTATAAACAGGTGTGACATACAACCCCCTCTTTAGAGATGACAAATTCTCTCTAAAGTCAAACACTTTTAGCTTCACATCTTGGGCTTTAAAAAAGATACAAACACCTTTAGCTTCACGTCTTGGGCTTTGAACAAGACGCCAAAACAACCATTTCCTCCCATAGAATATGAGGAACTACGAATGCTCTGATTTCCCTGTTTCGGTAAACGGGAATACGTAGGCATAAGATCGAAAGAAAAGATCTTAGCGAGCATACTAATCAAAAACCCTAAATCACATACTCTCACATATCTATCAAAAAGCATCAGTCCTAACATCCTAATCCTTATTCCCTGCCAGAAACTTGTCATTCTGTCAAAATAACACAAGGAAGGCCCCACCACATTGATCACATCTGTAACTTAACAGACCGCTGTTTAAACTCAGTATGCAAACAGGGTTAGTTGGAGACATCTATTTCCCTTCCTTCATCAGCTTTAATAGGATAAAAAATGAATCGACCTGTAGTAAACAAACCCAAAGAGCGACAGCGCTTAAGAACCGCGTCCAAAATCGCTCGCTACACAGGGTATCCATGAACATTTCGGTTAACTCTTTCTCAGCCAAATGAGGTTCAACCCGGGAAGCCAACTCTCTCCAGCGTTGAGCATACTCCTTAAAAGACTCTTTATCATTCTGAGACATGTTTTGCAGTTGACGGCGATCAGGAGCCATGTCGAGGTTATACTTATACTGCTTCATGAAGGCATTTGTGAGGTCTTGGAAGCTATGGATATAGTTTTGCTCGAGACCCATGTACCATTTGGTTCAAATACCCTTTCTTCGGTCAGGTACTATTTGTTCAGTCAGTAAACAGAACTCCTTTGGGTCACGACCTTCGATTGGTCCCACACCCGTCCTTTGGGTCATGACCTTCGCTTGGTCCCACACCCGTCCTTTAGGTCATGACCTTCGGTTGGTCCCACGCCCGTCCTTTGGGTCACGACCTTCGCTTTGTCCTACGCCCGTCCTTTGGGTCATGACCTTCGCTTGGTCCCACACCCGTCCTTTGGGCCACGACCTTCGCTTGGTCCCACACCCGTTCTTTGGGTCACGACCTTCGCTTGGTCCCACACCCTTTTCTTAAGTCACGACTTTCGCTAGTGAAACCAAATGTGTGGTCCCAAATGTGTTAGTCAAAAATATCAAATGAGAATCAGGACAGAATTCCCTAGTGAAAACAAATAATAAGTGAGAAAGTATGGTCCCAAATGTGTTAGTCAAAAATATCAAATGAGAATCAGGACAGAATTCCCTAGTGAAACCAAAAGAGAAGAGACCCCACTCAAGAAATTACACAAGGAACGATAAAAAAAGGAAATTGTGGCTTGTTTTCTGGAAGAGTAAGGTCGTGACATGAGACGTCAGTTCCCCTTTAAACTAATAAAACTTTGGGACAATTTCAAAGCTGAGCAACTCGCACCAATACCGCTTCCTTACCTTTCCAAATCTTAAAGCCTCATCACCCTGCTAAGCCTGTCTAAAGCTTTGAGAACCAATTACACTTCCCTATGTCTTTCGCTGTCACATCACCTGAGGACAGGCGATCATTCAAGTTTTGGGGAGTGATAACACTATTTTAGTGTGTTACTCTTACCCAATATTTGTGACATTTCTAGTTCATGATTTCACTTTTGTAGCATGAGTTTAAGGTGTTTTAGCACGATTTAAGCTTTAAGAACTTTATGTGATTCTTTTACGTTTTCATTGTGTTTGTGCTCTAAAAGGAAGATAGATGATGATGAGAAGAGGCATGACCCCAGTTGCCAGAGTCTGGAGCAGCATGAGGAGCTATTTGGAGAGCTGATGGTTTAATCAACCATTTCACCAAGAGAGTTGGAGATTGATGATGAAAAGCCAAGAATGACTAGGGCTCACATGGCAGCACTATGAAGAGCAATGGAGTAAAAGGAATGGATAAGATCAAGAAAGCTAGAGGACAAAAGGTAGTACGGTGGGGACCACTCAGCAGAGGAAGCCCAGCACCAACACACCTGTCGTCTGCTCTGCTCCACCAGCCTGCTCCAGCCGTCTGCTCTGCTCCACCAGCCTGCTCCAGCCGCCTGCTAAAAGCAAATTTGTCTCCCACCAACATCTGTACCTGATTACTTGCAAAGGAAGGATTGATGAACAACTGTCCCACATGAAGGATTTGATTTGGGCCTAACCTAATTTTTCTCAAGAGACCCACGATCCAAGAAAGGAGGAACCACCACTTCCACTAATCACTATTTAAAGAGAGCTTATGCATTGAAGACACAGAGACAAGAGATTCCACACCCAACAATATTTTATTTTCAATTTTTAAAGTTATTTTCAGTTTCAAGAGTTAGAGTATTAGTAGAGAGTATTCTTTTCTTCTCCAGACATGTACACTCTGCTGAGAACTGTCGTGATTGAAGAGAGTTGTTATTGTTTATCCAATGCAAGAGATCTCCAAGTTATTAGTAGGTTGCATTTCTTCACTACACTTTGTAAGATGATGTTTCCTATTAATTTCATTCCAATAGTTTGTACTCACCTCACTATGAGCTAAACCCTTGTTTGATGAAACTAATGAAGTTAGTATAAAAGTGTTTTTATGTTAATATGGTGTGTTGGCTAGTGTCTTATTTTGTTATGTGTTTTTATGCTATAAACTTGGCTCTTAGAATGATCAACTAGGAAAAAAAAGTAAAAGCTTGTTGTTGAGAGAGATCCAATAAACAAGTGGATTTCATAACAAAAGTGGTTAATAAAGTAGGATAGAGATATTCACTTAATTCAACTTACTTAGAGATAAGAAGTTGAGACCACAAAGATTTTTTAGAATTAAAACCAGACGTATTTTAGGGTTACAAGTGAGACTTAGAGATTTGTTCCCTTGCCCTAGTTATACATGTTTTTGATGTTGTAGAGATATACCACTAGATCATGTTCTGACCTTTTGAGGCACGACACTTCACATCATAAAGACATCTCAAACACCCAATACTAATGGATTTAACTCATCAACTATTCACTCTGATATTTTAACTCCTTCTTAGCTTTCAGTTATTTTAGTTATTTGTGTGTACTCTTGTTTCTTATTCTCATATTTCTGTTACCTTGCTCATACTTTTCTTAAACGAAGAAAGCTAATAATAGTAGTTCAAACACTTTACACTTCCCTGTGGGTTCGACCTTTATTTTATCACTTGCTACATTACCAAGCATGTATACTTGCATGTGACACCATTGCCCTATTATTCACAAGAAACGCATTATAAAAATTAGAGTAGAGCTTTTTGGGGAATTAACAATACCCTTGAGTATGTCTGAGTTGATTGATCTGATCTTCAAAACTCCTCCTTGTTTAAACGCCTGAAAGAATCTCCCAAAGATCTCATCCAGAAATAGACAGGATGCCTGCTCTGATACCAATTAAAATTCTGGCAATGCAGACAGCAGATGTCCTAACACATGTCAAGACATTATTCTGCATAAACATTTAAACACAGAGGCACAGCAGCACACTGATACGTTGACTATCAGAACTACAAAATCACAGATGTTGCGACATCTGATCCAACATGTTAATCAAGACTAATAACAGAAATGTAAATTGCAGAATGTTAAATAAGATAGTATGTGTTAACCCAGTTCGGTGCAATTCACCTACTCTGGGGGATACCAATCCAGGAAGAAGACTTCACTATCTTGTAGTATTACCCTAAAGTTAAACTCCCCCATTTACAACTTTATCCTAATCACTACCCTTAATGAACATCTTTACCAAAGTTAAACTCCATCGTTTACAACTCTGATATGAGAGACCTACTCACTTCCTTAATCACAACTTGTGATATCTCTATCTTATACCAATTCAGAATCTCTGTCACGTTTTCTTGACCAACAAGTTATCTTGGACTTGCTTCAAAGCTTCGTCCAAGAACGATACCCAAACCATTACCTAAAGGCTTCTGGTTCTGTCCCTGTACCAAGCCTTCCACTCTGCATCCCATGCTACAGAGGGAGACTTACAACTCCTAAGAGAGCCGATGACTCTCAAACCCTAAACCCTTATTTTTCAAAAGAGAACTAGGTTACAAAGTTACAAGTTCTACAAAGGTACATTCGGTACTTTCTAAACCCCTAGGTCTAAGTCTTATTATATAGTCTTCTGTTGGGCTTTCTATCTTTGATCTTGTGATTCCTTAATCCGCTCCTTAATTCTTGCAACAGATTAAAACCTGTTAACTCAGTAAGGCAGTCAGGATGTCGGGTCTCCAAGCGGGGACATCTTCTTCGACATCTTTTTTTCTGAAGATTCTTCAATTATATCATTAGTATGTTTAAGAAGGATATAGTCAAACACCAGGAGCTTTCATAATCCTTTCAAAGATTGTTGGGTATTTAACTCAACCAAGGATTAGGGTTTTTGAGCCCTCTCAGTGCATTCAGGCAAAAGATCAAACAAGAATTAACATGATCTTCAACTTGTCAAGCCTCTCAAACATCCATGAAGGATCAATTGGTCTCCTACATCAAGAATCTAACACAAGAATAAAACATTTCAAGATGATCAAGCCTCAAGATCATCAGTGTCACCAAATTAGGGTTTTGGTCGACCAAGGCCTCCAGAGAGAAATTTTCATCTGGGCATGAGCCAATACTTCAATATATGAGTCAAGAAGCTTAAAAGAACCTTATGAGTCCATTCATAAGTTCAAAATATCCTCAGGGGATGCATCTATCAAAAATCAGGAATTAGGGTTTTGACCTAATTCAATCCCTAAGTTGACTTTTGGAGCAAGGCATGAGCCAAGACCTCAAGATATGCTTTAAGGACCTCAAATAAATCATATTGATTCATTCACAATATTGAATGGATTCAAAGAACTTGGTTTATAAGCAATATAAGGATTAAAATTCATCTGGACCATAAACTAGGGTTTCTGAGAAAAAGTCAACCATACCTTTGACTTTTGAGTAAAGCATGATCTCAAACCTTGGGACATGATTCAAGACACTCAAAAACATCTTTGGAATCCATCCATTAGGTTCAATTTAGCCCAAGAACTTGAATTCATAAAGGATCACAAGGTTTAAGATTCATCTGATACAAAAAGTCAAATGTGATCAAAACCAAGTTTGACTTTTGGAATTTTTTGACAAACATGGCCTCTTTAAGTCAAAAACAGTGTTAACTTTTGATTTTGATCATGATCAATCAAGAAAAATCAAGAAAAGTGAGGTTAATTGCAAAAGGGGCAACCTTGAGAAACTTGAAATTTCACTAAGTCATGGAAAATAATGGTTTTTACCCAACTTTGCAAGGCCATAACTTGGGATCCAAGCAACCATTTTCTTCCATACAAAGCTCAAATGACAGCTCTTCTTACATACAACAAGATTGTAAAACACAAGTACCCCCAAAAAATGCATGGATTTTGAGATATGAAGCATTAAAGTTAGGGTTTCATGAGATTTTGAACTTTGACACTTAGAATTTTTTAGGCAGAATCATTCTCATGTTTTGCCCAACTTTGGAGGTATTTTTCATTATGATCCAAGATGAATCAAGACCAAATGCAAACATCAAAGTTGAAGTATGATATACGAGCTTTCCAAAGAGTACAAGAACTCCCATTAATTCAACTTGAGCAAGGAGTTATGAACCTCACAACATGCCATGCTCAAACTGATTATCATGACAGATTTTGTGCATTTCTTGTACCACACGATTTTCATCTTCAATTTTGTCATCTTACAAGCTTTTTCATCATCCAAGATATGAAGGAATCTTGATGAATCACTTGATGTTTACAACTTTGGACCATTGAGTCAAGAATTCAACTTAGCATGTGCAAATTCATCATTACTGTCAGACCCTAAATTTTGACCACAATATTTCCCATCATTGTGTAAATCATCACCACAATATGGATGTACCTTCATGACTCATCAATCCTCTCAAATATTGTTGAGCATTCACTCCAACAAATAATTAGGATTATTGAGTCCTCTCAAAGCACTCAGACAAAGGATCAATCAGAAACTGACATGATCTTCAACTTTTCAAGCCTCTCAAACATCCATGAAGGATCAATAGGTTTCCCATATCAATAATCAAGCTTGAGAATGCAACACTTCAACCTAATCGAGCCTCAAGATCATCGGTGTCACCAAATTAGGGTTTTCGTCGACCAAGACCTCCAGAGGAAAATTTTCATCTGGGCACGAGCCAATACTTTAAAACATGATTCAAAAAGCTCAAAGGAACCTTATGGATCCAATCATAAGTTCAAAGTAGCCTCAGGGGATGCATTCATCAAAAATCAGGAATTAGGGTTTCTTGACCTAATTCACCCCTAAGTTGACTTTTGGAACAATGCATGAGCCAAGCCCTTAAGAAATATTTTTAAGAGCTCAAATATCTTATATTGATCCTCTTACAAGTTCAAATGGATACAAATAACTTGGTTCATGAGCAATATGAAGATGCAAATTCATCTAGACCACAAACTAGGGTTTCTGAGAAAAAGTCAACTCTACCTTTGACTTTTGACCAAGACATTATCTCAAACCTTGGGAAGTGATTCAAGGCACTCTAAAACACCTATGGAATCCATAGATTAGGTTTGAATTAGGTCAAGGACTTGATTTCATAGAGAATCACAAAGTTTAAAATTCATCTGACAAAAAGTCAACTGTGCCAGAAAAACCAGGTTTGACTTTTGGGATTTCTTGACAAACATGGCTTCTCTAAGTCAAAAACAATGTTAACTTATGGTTTGGATCATCATCCATCAAGAAAAATCAAGAAAAGTAGGGTTACTTGCAAAAGGGGCAATCTTAAGAAACTTGAATTTTCACTAAGTCATGGAAAAAAGTGATTTTTACCCAACTTTGCAAGACCATAACTTGTGATCCAAGTAACCTTTTTCTTCCATCCAAAGCTCAATTGAAAGCTCTCATTACATACTTCAAGATTGTCAACTACAACATATTCCAAATCCTTATGGATTTTGAGTTATGGATTGATTAAAATCACAAAAAATGGAAAATGGACATTTTTCAAACACTTAGTGAAATTTTTGGACAGAATCTGTTTTGTATTTTCACCAACTTTAAGGCCTTTTTTTCTTATGATCCAAGGTGATTCAAGACCAAAGTTAAACATCAAAGTTAAAGTATGATATAGGGGTTTTCCAAAAAGTACAAGTGTCTCCCATGGTTCAACTTGAGCAAAAAGTTATAAGCCTCCAAAAATGGCATTTTTCACCCTGCCTACACAACAGCATTGGTACATAACTTGTATCTCATGATTTCTTGAGCCAATTTGGACACTTACATCATTGTATTTATGTCTAAAATCAACATGAATGATGAAGAATCTTATCACAAGCCCACCAAGTCAAAAATCCAATCCCTTAGGCAGGAGGCATTCAAGGTTCATTTCCAAAAACTCCAACTTTGTCATGAAGCATTGAATGGATGCATAGAGTTGACATGTATCAGTCCACAACATTGCAAATGAGTCAAGATTAGTCTAAGAATCAGAAGACCATAGGCCTGCAAGATTGACTCAAGTCAATGGCTAGAGGAGACTTTGGCTACATGACAAAACTCAATGGATAATAGGGTGGTCAAGCCCCTAATCACTATTGCTCTCAAAACAAACTTGCTCTACTATAAATAAGGATCCTTTCTGGTCAGTTTGAGTACATCAAAGCATAACAACACATGCTCTTCTTCCTTTCACTCTCAAAAACCAGAAATTGTTTCTTTTTCAAGTAACATTCAAATTTTCAAATAGAGAGCAATTCTATCAAAACCAATGTTGTAGACACATCATATACATCATATGTGAGCTATCCAAACACTTATCACACATATGTAACCTCAGAATTACAAAGCACAAAATCAAACTCAGGCCTATTTTGAATTGAGTTGCCACAAGGTGATCCAGGTTGTTTCAATCCATTCCAAGCTTCCAAACACCTTACATAAGGTCCATTAAAGTTGTCCAAGTCATCAAACAACATCTGTAACACCTCCAACATACAATTCGATTTCTTCTTGCAAGAGGTAAGCCTGAATTCTCAAACTCTATGATTCATGCATCATAAATGTGTTTTCAAGTTACAAACATGTTTATGCACTTATGTAGACTGTTTCCCCTCAATCAATTGCTTTGTAGCCATCGTGTATAGGATTTCATAGTGTTCTTGCAGAAATTAGGGTTCATGTGTTCATCAATTGATTTCTCACTCCACACTTAATATAAATGCAATTAATTGGTACTATTGGAATCTTTGTTCAAAAACGAGTGAGATTGATATTTGAATCATGCAAAATCATTGAGTAATCAGAGAAAAAAGTGAGGTTTTGCAAATCTTCCATAGCGCGGGCACAAGGAAGAAGAAGGTGACCGTTGGCGCCTTTTTTCAAATTATTTGAATTTTTGAATTTTTAAGTTATTTTCTTAATTGATTTCAAAAATTAATTTCTTCCTCAATTTTAATCATTTTTAATTGATTCTTTTTTTAAAAATTCACAAAAATGTTAAAATATTTTATTCTACAAAAAAATCAAATTTATATTATTTATTTAATATAGTCTGATTTTTTGTAAAGAATTTCATTTTAATTGTTTTTAAACATTTTTTATGAAAATTTCCTCTTGATTTTTCAAACTCAAGTAAATTTCACACTCTCATATAAACACAACATGATTTTTCAAAACATTTTTCAAAGTTCACAACTTGTTTTTAAATATATTTGATATTTTATATCATTTTTTATTTAATTTTCTTTGAAAATTTTGTTTTTTAATTACAATTAGGGTTTTCCCTTTGATTTTAATTTTTCAAAACATTTTTGGGCCTCTTTGTAGAGTTTAAGACCCATTCCTTTGTGTAAATATATTTTTTGGCCTCAGTCATTGTATAAGTCCCAATGCGATTTTCAAAATAAATGGTACGATCGTTGTTTTTCATTTGGGCATCTCCTTGAGCTATAGCCCAAACTCTTGTATAAAAATAACTTTTTAGGCCTCTATTAGAGTGTAAGACCCATCCCTTTTGTAAATAAATATTTTGGGCTTCAGTCATTGTATAAGTCCCTCTGTGATTTGCAAAACTGCGACGCGATCATCGCCCTTTTCAAATAAATAATCTGGGCCTCTTCTTGAGTATAAGCCCCATTATTCTTTCTTCATAAAAACTTTTAGGTCTCTATTAGAGTGTAAGACCCAACCCCTCTTTGTACAAAAACACTTTTGGGCCTCTCTTATAGTATAAGTCCCGCACACGTCCTTCGGTATCACAGTGCGATCAATGTTTTCAAATGAATCATTTGGGCCTCTCCTTGAGTATAAGCCCCAATGTTTTGTACATAAGCTTTGTTTTAAACCATAAATAAATTACATGGGCCTCTCCTTGAGATATAAACCCCATACCTATGTTTTCAAAATCATCTATCTATTTTAACTAGTACTAAGAGGAGCATTATTCCCAATGAAACTGCTCTTGGACCACTTGGGCCTCTCTTTGAGTTATAAGCCCCAAATATTCTTTCTTTTAAACAAATTTCTTTAATTCAAACTCAAAGTTTTCTCAAAACTTTCTTCAATTTCTTCAATTTCCTAAAACCCTAATCATACAGTTAAAATCACAACACACTTGGGTCTCTTTTCTGTGTGTAAGACCCAACATCTTTTCAATTCAATGCATCTTTGTTTATATACCTGTCAATTCATTTATTTGTATATATTCTTGTGCATATTTGTTTAGAGTTTCCCGACAGTTAGGTCTACACTTAGGTCAAACCAGAGGTTACTCCTAACTTAGTCAAAACTAGTTCCCTCATAGGAAATTCCCTCAATACAGTCTACCTCCTCTTGGGCTTATTCAATATGGAACAAAGAAATACATTATTCCCGGTGAAACTTTTCTCAAGACTGTCAAAACTTATAAATGTATATGTATACAAGAAATTCATTTCCCCAGAGAGGATTAATTCTCGGTGAAACCTCTTTTGAATTTCTTCAAACCTTAAAACTGTTCAATAAAGAAAGGACGTATTCCCGGTGAAACATTTCTTGAACTTTTCTTAGGCTTGGACCCACAGGCTTCCAAGAAGTATCCCCAGCCTCCTCTTGGGCTTAGTACAAGGACCAACAGGCTTCTTAAAAGTTCCCCAGCCTTCTCTTGGGCTTAATACAAGGACCCAAAGGCTTCCTAAAAGCATATGATAGAAATTAGTTATCTCTACTAGTTCAATCCCTAGAAAAGACAAATTCCCAGAACATCATACCAGTATAAAGGTTGATCTTCATCCCTTAAACCAACAGCCTCCTCTTGGGCATTATACAAAAACCCTTCTCTAAACTAGAGTCTACCATTTCTTGAAAGACTTGGACAGTCTCTGCCTCCTCTTGGGCTTCATTCAAATAAGACTTACAAAGTCTTATTTTCATAGTCTCCTCTTAGATCTCACACAGAGACCCTCAAGTTTCCTTAAAGGCATAGGGAAAACCCTTGTCATTTTATCAATACATCAGTCTCTAGCAAAATTGAAAACCTCTAAGGCTTTCAAACTCATCTTTAAACTCCCCTGACACCCAACAAGGTTTAAGTTTTCACCATAAAAAAATCCCCAGCCAGGGTCAGATTACCATCAACAAATACCCAATGAAATCAGAGCCTCATGGCATCTGATATTTCAACTCTTCCCTGATTCCCAGCAAGAGTAAATCCCTTGGATTCCCCAATACAATTTGGACCTACTCCTGGATTTCAATAAATCCTCAGCAAGAGATAGCCTCCTCTTAGGCTTCATATAAGAATTTCCTCAGTTAGCCTCAATCATGGGCTTTGTACAAGACAGACATAGCACTCCCCAGAGGAGTTATTTTCGTTTAGCTTCAACCTTGGGCTTTGATTAAGGCACACAAAAATCAACATCCCCTTAGTGAGACCATGAGTCCTCTCTGTAGGAAGATACCTCATATATACATCACATCTCAAAACACATAATCAAAACCTTTTTCCACATAATTGTTGTAAGTGGCACACTTGTTGATTCAAAATCCAAGCTGGAGTCCCTCCTTTATCCTGGCTAAAACTTATCTTTCATCTAACAGCTGTAAGTGGCAAGCCTCTAGATTCCTCATATCCAAGCCAATGTCCCTCGCTTAGCATGAAAGACTCATAAGGAAAAAGTGGCATTGCTCTACACTGAGTTAAAGCTTTCTTCCTTCATGATATCTCTTTTATAAAGGAAATTATGGCATTGCTGGATGATAAGTGCAAAATGTAGCTATTTTTGTATATAAGTTTTGTTGCACTTATCGATACTTTTTGTTACAAACGTTCGAATAAACCCCGATTCATTTATAAATACGTTTAATTTACTTTTTAGTGTATATATTGTGTATAGTGTAAATATCATTGAGTTTAATTGATTTTATCTCATTTTTTGCAGGTATCCAATCAAGGATGTCTTACCATTGTTGTATAGAGCATTGAATAAGCTTTCCAACGCTTCAAGCCGGGCGAAGCAGCGCTGGGCAGTCAAAGCAGCGTCAGGCGCTCTAGAACAATGCTGGAACTTACAAAATAAGCCGCCTTTAGCTGCCGAGCGCCCCAGAATACCGCCGGGCGAAACTGGACAAGCAGAAACACCATTAAAGGGTCAAAAACACAATTTTTAGGTTATGGTTTTGGGGTTTTGTGATCCCAACTCCATCAAATTTCATTTTTCAGTAGATTAGCTTCAAAACAACATTAAAGCTTGCATGTGGATGATCCGGGGTGGATTTCTCATCAACCAGCTCTGACAATCTGCGAGATGTTTGGTTTATTCCTCTTCTTCTTTATGTATTCTTTTGTGTTGGGTGTTTGTATAGTTACTCTGAACTTATGTATCTTTGTTGATCATAATATTGTATAAAATCTGCTTTACAAATCATTATCGATGTCTTCCTTGATCTTTTTGCATTTATGTTTGGATTTGTGTTGTGTTAGAGATAAACATCACGAATCTTGATTAGGGATGGATATCTATTGTCTAGATGCTAGAGATAGATTTAGAGAATAATCTTTTTGGTGTCGGAACTTAATGCCTTCCATGTTTCGAGGCATCATGCGCAAGAGTGACAAAGAGAGTGATACGGTTGCTCTCTCAGCTCAGTGTGCCAGAGATGGACACTGTTGTGAGAGATACTGGATGATTTTGATGAGTATTGTAGAATAGTGAAAATGATCGATAAATTTATGTTTATGACGAGTGGATTATATGTATTCCGGATAAGTTTCTTATCTCTGAAGAATGATTTCTTTTTATTTTAATATTTACTTTTCTGTTTCTATGTTTTAAACCATTTTAATCCAAACACATAAACGCGAGAGATTATCGAACGACATTCTTTCTCTCAAACCGATCTCTGTGGACACGACATAAATCCCAGAGGCAATTCTTTCGAAAATAAATATTTTTGCTTGCCGCTTTACCGCTCCAACACTGGATTCTACATATCCCAGTTAAAGTAATTTCCCTTATAACCAATTACTCAATATTTGTGATAAATAAGTGAGATTTCTCCCTTTAGAGATGACAAATTCTCTCTCTCAGCCACCCTTTAGCTTCAATATTGGGCTTTGAACAAGACACAAATACTTAGATAGCTTCAATATTGGGCTTTGAACAAGACATCAAATATCTTTCCTCCCATAGAAATAGGAGGAACTACGATTGCTCTGATTTCCCAAATCTCTTTACGGGAATACGTAGGCATAAGATTGCAAAATCTTAGCGAGCACACAAATAAAAAACTTTAGGTCCAATACCTTCCCAAAAATAACAGAAAACCCGAAACAACAAAAACATTCTCTCAGTACTCCCAAAGGAGAAACTTTCCCAATCCACGGCAGATAAACACAAGAAAGCATTTCAAGTTAACAGAAATACGTGCAAAAGAAGGTTCCTATGGATTACCATAGATACATTGGGTGTTAATAGCTTTCATTTGTATAACCAGACCCTGATCCCCGATCTCTTAGCATTTGTTAAAGAAAACATTTATGTGCAGGGTTAGTTTAAGATATCTTTCCCTTCCTTAACAAACTTCATAGGATAAATACAGAAATCAGAAAGTAGCACCCAAACCAATCCACTTGCGGTAAGGTGGTCGCGTCACCGACAAAAACCGCACGCTACAATTACAAATGCCTTGAATTTCAAAATTGGCATTTGGCATTTATGTGATGCATAGAGGTGGCATGAATCAGTCACAAACCAGTCAAGAAACATGAGTGTTCAAACCTGCAAATTTGGTTGAAGTCAAGATAAGAGGAGACTTTTGTACCTTGGAATTTAAGAAAGGGATACATGACAAAATCCATTGGATAATAGAGTGATCCCTCATCCATTAATATTTCTCCCAAAACAAACTTGTTCTCCTATAAATAGAGTGATCCCTCATCCATTTCAATCACACCAAAACAATATCAAAACCTTGTTTTCTCATTCTCCCTCTCTTACTTCAAATTTCAAAGTTTCAAAGGGCAAACTTGAAATTCTCAAAACCAGAGCCTAAACCCCTCAAACAACCATCTAAACACATCACAAAGCATCCAGTGGAGGTGTTCAAACCCTCACCTTTATCTCAAATTACCAAAATCAAAAAGTCAACCATCAAAGCCTCAAATTTTAACTTTTCTGCATTTTTCAAGCCATGTCTTGATTCAGTCCCTTTCAAAACCAAACAACACCTCAAACACATTCTAATATATATCCTTAAGGTGTTCCAAGCATAGTTTCTCAACTGTAACATCATTTGGTGGAGTTGCCATTTTGGTCACTTTTGCTAATTTTGCAAGAAAGAGATAGTTTTGTTCCAGAGATTTTCTTTGGATTTTGATCATCCTAAAAGCTTCCATGGGATCTATTAGAAGTGTCCAAGGCATTGGTTTTCTTCTGTCACAAGTATCTTGAAGGTTAGCAAGTGGAGCTTCAAGAGGTAAGTACATAAGAACTTGAACTTTGTGAAATATGTATTGCTTTGATGTACATTAATCATGAACATGTCATATATATCATATTTGTTATGTTTGAACTATTTTGTCATGCTATTATTGCTTGTATAGAGTTGTAGCATAGAACTTGCAAAACATGGCCTATTTTGAAACCACTATCGGGTTTTAAAATGTAGGCATTTTTTAGAAAAATCGAAGACCACCATTGGATTCCTCATGAAATTCTAGGTAGGGTCCATCTTTGTTTCATCTATTTTCATGGAGAAATGAAGAAGTTATGGCCTTCTTGCAAAACCACCAAAACCTGGCCTCCCTTGGGCAAGAACCCGGCTATGGCGCCTTGGCCGGGTCTAAAACAAGGGCACCCTTGTGTATTTATGGGGGTGGTTTGATACACGGATGCATCACCACCCCAGTGGTTGCAGTGTGTGTTTTCAAGTGTGTTTGTGTGCTAGGGTGTGGGTTCAACACCCACCCATGCCATTTTTGGTCCTTTTCACTCTTTTTCTCAGATTTTTAATATTTTTGATATTTTTTCATTTTATTTTCAATAAATATTTTATAAATAAATTTAAATTATTTTTAAATGAATTTTTTGCAAAAAAATCACTCACATATTTAAAATATTTTATTCACCCCAAAAAATCACACAAAAAAAAATTCTATTTGATATATTTTTAATATATTTAAAATATTATTTTAAATCGTTTTTTAATGATTTAAAAATGATTTCTTTCTTGATTTTCTTTAAAAACCAAAATGATTTTAAAAATTCATGTGAATAAAATAAAATTTCATAAACCTTAATCATTGTTTATAACAAGATTAATGATTTTATTTGATAAATAATACATATTTTTATTGATTTTTCTTTAAAAATATCTAAAAATATGAAATTAGGGTTTTGTTCTGATTCAATCTTTCAAACTTCATTTTCAACACACTTGGGCCTCTATTAGAGTGTAAGACCCAACCCTCTTTGTAAATATACCACTTCTTGGGCCTCTGCTATAGTATAAGTCCCATCGTGCTTTTCAAAATCACGGTGTGATCATTGTTTTCACAATAATGTTTTGGCCTCTGTTAGGAGTGTAAGTCCCATCCCTTTGTACATAAATTTGTTTTCACAACAATCATTGGGCCTCTAATAGACTGTAAGACACAGCACCCTTCTGTAAATAGAAAATATTTTAGCCTCACTCATCCTGGGCTTTGTACAGGATACAAATAATCACTTGGGCCTTTATCTAGAGTGTAAGATCCAACACCTTTGCTTCTCTCTTACTTGAGATCAAATCATCTTCAAATTCAAAAATTTCTTCAATTTCTTCAAAACACCAATCCAATCTTGAAGAAAACATCTGATCAATCACAATACACTTGGGCTTCTATCCGGAGAATAAGACTCATCACCTTTGTCAATTTAATACTTGTTTATATACTTGCTCATATGTCTGTATATACACTTGTGCATATCTTGTTAAGTTCATCTTAGCATGTAAATCATCCTCTGTTTAGACTAGTTCAAACAATAGGATCCTTTTAGTCAGTATAACTTAGTTCAAATAACTAGTTCCCCCTGTACAAAGGAATACATCTAGCCTCCTCTTGGGCTTTATCCAAGCATCATTGCCTCCTCTTGGGCATCAAACAATGAATCTCCCCAGAAGATAGCCTCCTCTTGAGCTTTGTTCAATTTGATCAACCTTGAAGTAGTTCAATAAAGAGAGGATTATTTCCCGGTGAAACCTCTTCTTTAATCCCTTTAACCTTGGAACAGTTCAACAAAGAAAGGATTATTTCCTGGTGAAACCTTTCTTGAACTCTTCGTAAACTTGGAAAGTCTCAACCCTTAGCCTCCTCTTGGGCTTCATACAAGGACCATCATGCTTCCTAAAAGCATAGGACAGTTCCTAGTCATCTTTAACAATACACCAGTCCCCTGGAGAGTCAAAGCCTCTAAGGTATTCAAGATTATCCTTTAACTCTCTTCTGACCCCTAACAAGGTTTGGTTTTCACTTTAAAATCCCCAGTCAGAACCATGTTACCATCGACAAATCCCCAAGAGAATCAAAGCCTTATGCCATCTAGTAATTTAACTCTTTTCTAATCCCCAACAAGAGTTAGCTTCTCTTTTAATTCCTCAAAATAGTTTAGACCTTCTCTTGGAATTAAATTTCCTCAGTAAGAGTCAACCCCTACTTAAATTTCTTCAGCCTCCTCTTAGGCTTCATATAATGATTTTCCCAGTCAGCCTCAATCTTGGGCTTTGTACAAGACAGATATAATACTCCTCCAGTTGAGTCAGTTTTCAACTTTTTCAGCTTCAACCTTGGGCTTTTATCAAGGCACAAAATCCATCATCCCCACAGATGAGACTATGAGTCCTCTATGCAGGAGGATATTGAAGGTGTGAGAAAAACACAAGAAAGGGGGGGTTTGAATTGGGTTTTCAAAATGAAAGCTTTTTGTGAAACTCAAACAAAGATCACAAATAGACTAACAATAGAGAAAGACACACGATATATCCTGGTTCACTTGAAAACTATCAAGTTAATCCAGTCCACCCGCCAAGGTGATTTCGCCTTATACACAAGGACTTAATCCACTATAACCAAACTGATTACAACTGCACTAGCAACTGCTGGTGACTAACAATACACAGACTAACCGTCTCTTCTTAAGGATTCTGACCCAACTGCTCCCTTAAGGAATTCAAACAACTATTTGATCAAATAAAATGTTTACAATGAAATGCTTCTTACATAAGCTTATATAAACACAATTTCTAGCTCAATCTAACTTAGAGCGAATCTATACAGTAAGAACAATCTTCTTCTTTTTTATTGTGGTGTTTTACTATTCAATCATGAATTTCTCTATTTCTTGAGTTCTTTCTCATATGAATTAGTGTTTTGAATATTTCTCTTTTTCACACTGGTGTCACGCATGATTCGTTGAATGATCAAGTTTTGATATAGCCAGAAAAAGATCTGTTGAATGCCAGATCAGTAATATCAGTAAAATACTGGCGACTTGAAATAATGTCATTATGCTGGGATGAAAATCGTACACTGAAATTGTCATTTGTACCACCAAATCAGGGTAGTGGAAAAGAACGTGTTTGATCTGTACTATGTACTATTTTCCCTCGCAATCGTTTCATCTTCTTCTATTCAAAAGAGGCTTCTGAGTTGATATGATTGAAGCATGATCAGAATAATGAATCATTGGGTCTTCAGAGTCTTGAGTCTTCAGAGTCTTCAGAGTCTTCAGAACTTGTTCAGCTGAACCTTGTCATCAGAGTTTTTAGCACTCCTTCTTCAGAACCCTTGGTTATTAGAAACATAAGTCTTCAGAGTCTTCAGAACTTGTTCAGCAGAACCTTGTCCTCAGAGTCTTTAGAACTTGGTCTTCAGAAACTTAAGTCTTCAGGGTCTTCAGAACGATGTTCATCAAAACCTTGTCTTCAGAGTCGTTAGCACTTAGTCTTCAGAAGATAAGTATCAGATTTAGAATTCAAGAGAACATTGCAGCAGCAAAATAGTGTCTTCTTAGAGTCTTTATGAAGCACAGTAGATCAGAAACAATCTTGCTTTTTTGACGCAGAAGCGACCATTGAGAATTTTAGAGTGACGTTTCACATGATCTCTATCAGAGTCAAAACTATCTTTATCAGAGTCAGAATTATCTTTATCAGCGTCAGACTTATCTTTATCAGAGTCAGAATTATCTTTATCAGTGTCAGCATTATCTTTATGAGAGTCAGCACCTGTTTGTCAATACTTAAGAAAACAAACGTTAGAGTACCAAAATTGTTCTCACACAAATAAAATTTTGTTATTATCAAAACAAAGAGATATCTTGCAGAACCAAATCTTGTTCTAACAATCTCAATAGGATCAAGCGCTTACGACTAGGCCAAAAGCAATTGCTGTTAGTCAGGGCGCAACTATATTTCCTTATAGTGAACCCCTCAAGGGGCCTATCTGGCCCACCTAATACACTTGTGTAGGCGCTCATGGGTGGGATGTTAAGCCCATCGAATCCCTCAGGGAGACGCTGAATTAAATATTCCAACAATCTCCCCCCCCCCCCAGTGTTATCCAGGGGGATTCGAACCCATGACCTTGCTCTGATAACACTCAATAGGATCAAGCGCTTACCACTAAGCCAAAAGCAATTACTGTTAGTTAGGGCACAACTATATTTCCTTATAGTGAACCCCTCAAGGGGCCTACTTGGCCCACCTAACACACCTGTGTAGGAACCCATGGGTGGGATGTTAAACCCATCGAATCCCTCAAGGAGACGCTGGATTAAATATTCCAACAGATATTTCATCTATACATCACAATTCAAAACAAATAATTAAAACTTTTTTTCAGATAATTGATGTAAGTGGCACACTTATTGATTCAAAATCCAAGTTGGAGTCCCTCCATTATCATGGCTAAAATTTCTCTTTCATCTAAGTGATGTAAGTGGCAAACCTCTGGATTCTACACATCCAAGTCAATGTCCCTCTCTTAGCATGCAAATAATCATAAAGGAAAAAGTGGCATTGCTCTACACTGAGTTAAAGCTTCTTCCTTCATGACATTTCAATTCTCCTATAAAGGAAGATGTGGAATTGCTAGATTCCACACATCCCAGTTAAAGCAACTTCCCTTATAAATCAATTCTTCAATATTTGTGATGAATAGGTGAGATATCTCCCTTTAAAGATGACAAATTCTCTCTCAGTCAAACTTTTAGCTTCAATCTTGGGCTTTGAACAAGACGCGAACACTCATTTAGCTTCTATCTTGGGCTTTGAATAAGACACAAACACTCCTTTAACTTCAATCTTGGGCTTTGAACAAGACACAGACACTCTTTTAGCTTCAATCTTGGGCTTTGAACAAGACACAAATACCCTTTTAGCTTCAATATTGGGCTTTAAACAAGACACCAAACATTTTTCCTCCCATAGAATAGGAGGAACTACGAACGCTCTGATTTCCCCAAGTCTTTTAACGAGAATACGTAGGCATAAGATTGCAAAATCTTAGCGAGTGCACTAATAAAAAAATCTTAGGTCCAGTACCTTCCCAAAAACAATAGAAATCCCAAAAACAAAAAAAACATTTCCTCAACCTTCACAAAGGAGAAACTTTCCCTATTCAACAGTAAATGGATTTAAGCAACCGAGCAATTCAACAGTAGAAACATATGCAAATAAAGGTTCCTATAGATTACTATAGATACTCTGGGTGTTACCAGTTTCCCTTTGTATAACCAACCCCTGATCCCCGATCTCTTCGCATTTGTTAAAGAAAACATTTGCACGCAGGGTTAGTTTGAGATATCTTCCCCTTCCTTTTAAGCTTCATAGGATAAATATAGAAATCAGAAAGTAGCACTAAATGCGGTAGTGGTCGCGTCACAAAAAACCGATGCTACACCATCGACACAAGGTTTCTAAAACAGGGTTCTCAGAGTTATAGATCGAGATTGAACCCATTACTGTTAACTAGTAATACGTTCAAGGGATCTCATTTGAATGGGGCTTTAATATTAACCCAACGAGCCTAGAGGTCTCGCAGTTTAACACTACACAACCACCATGGATAGAATGTGTTAAAGGTCCTTAGAGTCAACGATTCAGACCTGAATACATTATTCCCTCGTGCAATGGGAAAGTCAGAACAATCATAGCTTGGCACTACGGTTTGTTAGTGTGTTTTATAAATGCCAATTGCACGAACACGAGAAAGAAATCTCGTAGCCCAATAATAAAAAGAGAGGAATGAAAGACTTAAAACCCCTTTGTTTCATCTTTAGGGAAATAAAAATTAGGACGACGAAGATTCATCGTACCCTAGGCGCTCGAGAAGTAAAATTGAAGATTCCATTCCCTTTTTTGTTTCGCTCAAGCAATTGTAAGAGATTTGAATTTGATCAGATGGAAAGTTTTTTAGGAAACAATTATTTAAACACGAGAAATGTGTCTTACATCCAAACAATTGAGGAGAAATTTTGAAGCTTCAAAACCCCTTGCTTTATTTTATTAAAAAGTGTTTCGATTTTGATTTAAGAAAAATACTCAATGTACGATCGAGGTTTGAAATTGCGTGATAGCGATACAAAAGGCGATCGACTTACAAGAGCTTAAGAAAAAAACCACTTGACGTTGGATCAAGGGTGTGTTTGGTTGATGGCGATCCAAAAGGCAATCGACTTACAGGGGTTTAAAAATGGCTTGATTAAACCAAGAACTAGTTTTAAAAATAATTTAGGTGTGAACGAAAATAAGATGCATATACAATATTAACATCACACATCCATAACAAATGAATCAAAACGTAAATTGAAAAAAAAGTGCACATATTAAAATCATGACGCAAGTGCGCGAATCAAAGTCGCGTATGCGAAGACGTGCAAGGCTACCGCAAAGAATTAAATCCGATCTAAAGCCAACGGCATTGGATCATTGAAAATTAGCACAAATTGAAATAGCAAATTGCTACCCCGCGTTAGCAGTCATCACAAATCGAATCAAGAAAAAACAAGATAATAAAATCAAAGAAAATCACAAATTGCAAATCAAAAACGCGAATCAATAAGCGCAAAAAGTGGATTGCCACTATGCTAAACTATCGGACGCGTGAAAAATTGATATACAAGGATAAAGAAATATAGCACATTGCACATAAACCAATAAAACCACCACTAGCTTGTTACACTTAACGTGATCATCGCAAGAGGGACCACAAATTGTGTGGATCTAAATTTATCAAAAATAAGAATAAAAAAAGGAATTTTAAAACGCTCAAAAAACAACGTTACTTACGCAAAAATGCGATCATCGCAACCAGATCAAACCGACACAAATGTCGCGCATCGTGTACACCAATATGCAAACAGCATATCGACACGGTCTGATCCGAAAAATCACAACAACAAAAATTCAATATTATCATACTACAAATATATGTATACATTTAAATTAACAACATAAATATATATACATATATATAAACACTTAAAACAGAAAAAATCCATATATAAAAAACTAAGCAAACCGCTAAACATACATATATCTTTGAGATGCAGATGCATGCTCATGTATATATAAAACAAAACATCTTTAAAGTATATAATATCAATGAACTGCTACAGGAACCACAGGTTGTATATACTGTACGAAGATATACCTGTATGCAAATGAAGAAAATAGATCCTCCGCTCTCCCTCCATTTTGTTTTTCGATTATTTTCTCCCCCCCCCCCCCCCCTCCCCCATTTTTTCTTTCTTGACTTCTCCTTCTTATAGCCTCAAGATTATGCCACAAATGGAATTGGAAAAAACAATTTAATGACATTATGAACTTTGTCGACCAAGTTTTAATCCCCTTTCAATTTGGGTTGATCTTGTCATGAAATTGTCTTGGAAAGTTTGATAATCTTGTCATGTGAATGTTTTGGAAAGTGTTGACAATAACAATAATCATAACTAATGACAAACTAAAATAAAATCTAATACTATAATAATAAAGAAGGGAAAACTGATATTCGAACCCATGACCTTATGCTTAAATATCCTTGATTTCTCATTTCACCACCAAATGGGCTATCTTTTTTATTCGAAATAAAATATGATTAAAACCCATATATTAGTAAAATGTCCGGACAAAATTGGGGTATGACAACTTAAAGAAACTATCCTTGCAAGCTTTGAGGCATATATAAATCCTTTGGAAATGTGGATTCAAAGACCTCTCAGGATTCTCGCTACTTTCCTCTCCACCTGGACTTGGTTGGAATTGTAATTTTCACAGTTGAACCATGGTTTGCCCTTAACAGCTCATGACCATAATCATGGATTCTTGTATATTTCTCCCTAAATAAGCCATCAACAATGTCAATAGCAAGTGACTTAGCTCTGTATGCAAGTGTCTTGTTGATCCCCACATTCCACTTTTGTTTTGTTTTCTCCATTATATCAGTCAACTTCAAATTAGGATTCTCTCTTAAATTACTTTGAATCTTTTTGCCTAACCATTTAGAGTTTAGGAACCTAACCTTATAATCCCTACTGCATGTGTGCTTGTCCACAATTTTTCTCAACTGCCAAGTATTATCATCTTGTAATTTTGCACAGTATGACTCCCATGGACAACCTTTCTAACATATGACTCTCATCCTCTTATTATCATTTTTCATAAATTTGAGGTTTCTACCTTAATGAATAACATACATTCTAACTGCCTCTTTAAAGTCTTCCCTAGTAGAAAAATAAGTCCCTAATTCCCACTTGTAATCATCCATTGTTTTTGGAAGATTGAAAGTTGGAAAATCATCTTTTAAAATATCATCATCCTCACTATCATAATCATGTGGTAACTCATCACTATCATACTCCTCAATGTCACTCAAACCTCTAAAGCTTTCCTTTGTAACCTCACATTCATTCACATTATCAAATACACCACTACCCTTAACTGCTTCTTCCACCTCCCTTTGTTTCTTTGATCTCCCAAGCTTGGATTTCCCATTCCCCTTACATTTTCCTTTTCCTTTTACCTTCCCATTTCCTTTACCCTTTCTATTCCCATTTCCTTTCCCTTCATCTTTATCAATAGTTATTTCTTCAGCAATTCCAATTGAATCCTCAAAGTTTACATTCAAAACACTATCATCTTCACTATCACCAACATGTTTTTTGTTACATCCCATCCCCTAATCTTCTTGGTTACATTCTGGTCCTTGATGATCATCTTGGTTACAAATAAGTCCCTCAGCTACTGAATCAGTTTGAACACTTACCAGATAAGGTGTGCCATCCAAAATATCATCTTCTTGGTCACATACAATATGATCAGTGGTTCCATCCAAAGTAATATCCACTATTGCATCTTCAAACAAAGTGTTCCCCTCAAAGTTAACATCCCGACATGACTCTTTTTGGTTAATGCCCTCAGTGGTCCCATCCACATTAACATCCTTAAATGAACCTTCATGGTCAACTGAAATTGAATCTTCTACACCTGTAGGCCCTCCTTCATCAAACTTGTCACCTATATTATTCAATTCTTCAATGGTCCACAAGTCATCAAAAGTTCCTTTTACACCATTATTCAATTCATCCAACATTTCATCTTCCAAACTCTCGTCTTCTACACCATTAGGACTTACATTGTTTTCAAGAGGCAATATTTGCTATTTCCCATACACTGGATGCATTACATATAAATGAACATTCCCATTGATCAATGCAATCGTCTTCTTTCTATTTGTTGCAACATCACTAGCACATTATCATCCATTGCATCATAATACCACAAGCTCTCAACTTTTGGGTACCCTAAATCTTTTAACCCACCTAGGATCTCAAAATAACTCCAAAAATCCTTGTCAACTTGCCAAATCTCCTCTAACCCCTTGTAACCTAATATGTTAAACTCACCAAACACCCCCCCATCATGATGGATAACACACTTAAACATATCACTCATGACCTAATCACACCAAATAACTAAAATTTGAGACTTCTAAGTATACGAAATTGTTAAACGTTTGCTTTTAAAAATAGTAAGTTCACACACGTACCTTGGCCTTGAAATGAGACAATGGTTGAGTTGCAAAGTATCGTCTTCTGCTATGTTTTAACAATCGTCGTCTTCAACCACCGAGCTCATCTTCTTCGTCGTTGCTAGGGTTTTTATGGCAATGAGAGTGGAACTATAAGAGTTCAGATTTTTGTTTCTATAAATGAAAATGAAAATCACTATGCCACATCACTATAATAATAACTGGAAAAAAAATAACAAAATGCCACATCAGTATCTCACTATGCCACATAGGCGCCTATTAACGTTTTTCCAATAAAATTAACAGAAAGGATTTATTAGGCTAACAGAGTAGGCTTATAGAACTATATTGTAACGTTTTTTTAATTATGGGACTAACTAGAAACAACAAATTAACTTAAGTTCTAAAAGATGAATTAAGCCTTTATTTTTGGTATTCTATCTTATTTAATTAAGATATTCTTAAATATTTGAAATTATTTTAGTTATTATGTTCTACTATTTTAATTTTGGTTTGAATTAGTTTAACTTATTTTATTGTAATTCTTTAATTTGTTCAAAATATTCTTAAATGAAGGTTGAAATGAAATGTACAACTATGTTATGTTATTATATGTACTATCGATATTATTGTATTAAGTTTGTAATGGGTTTTTGAAATATTTATTTTATTAAGTTGTGAACATGTTATTATGTGTGACATATTTATAAAATTTAGCTTTACATTATCAGTTTATTTAATAAATGGTTCGACCGTAAGTTTAACGGTTGAACCAATTGAACCTTAAACCAAAAGTTTCACCGGTTTGATCTCCAATTCAATTTTTAAAACATTGATCTCAACCCCAACTCGTAGATTTCAACGATTTGATATCTTATTGGCTTTTATTTTTTAAAAAATTGATGATTAAGTTAATTTAGCATATTATAGATATAAATTAAGAAATGGTTAGTTTCATCCATAAAATAATACTATTTAGTTGTTTAAATCCACTTTAAAAATGATTATTTCTTTATATCAAATGCAAGGTTAGAATGCTTAATTTTTTTTAACTATCTGTTTACTGATATTTTTGGTAAACAAATCACAAATTTTAATTCATTTGTAGGATTAAATTAGAAAATATCACAAGACATTTTGTGCAGAAATGGTTAGAGAGAATGTATTCATGCATAATAATTTAGCATTTGAATGTGGAATAACTCGATAAAAACTTCAAAAAATTAAAATGTATAATTGCTTGAAATGATAAAATAAACGTAAATATTGTAAAGAAATCAAGTAAATGTGCTTAGATTAAAGGTGAGACGCAAATTCATACATTTCTCACAAATTCCTTCTCTCTTTAACTTAGATATTTGAATTCTATAGAGAATAACAACGAAAAATGTGAACCCGCATCTCATAGACAAAGTCTGTTTATATACTATGCACATCTATAACCGTCGACAACAGATAATTCTTCATCACTCGACACGTACACTATCACGTGACCTTTTGTCCTCTACATTGCTTCTATCTGTTTACAATACTTGAACTGCTGCAAATTGTTATGGCTGTCGAAAGAGCATCTCCAGATTTCCTAACTGCATTTGTCGAGAATCTTCCCTGTTGGACCTTATGACTTTGGTGTCAAAAATATTATTTAGCTATCTATACTTAGCCTGAATTTTTACCTCACCTCCACTTTTGTCGAACATACTGAGTTGAAAATCTCAGGCTAACAGACGCCCCCCAAAAATACCACTATCGATCATGCTTGCAATATGGAAGAAATGTGGCATTTTTAGTACACTCTCGACATTGTCCAAAACAGTCTGCATATGTCATCCTCATCATGATCTCTACCACTTGGCCATCACATCAGTTTACATACGTGCACCCACCATCATGATTTCAATTCCAAGGGCATTGTGGGCCACAAAATTAACCTCTTTAAAAGAAAATGATTTAATTAATTTTAATCCAAAATTAAAAATGTTAGTGGGTTTTTAGAGGGAAAATGAATAGCCTTCTTCCATAATTATATATACGCTCTCATTTTCTAATTTTTTCTTTTGACGACTTCTTCTTCTCTGAACACTAAGAGCTCTCATTTTTCTTTTTTTCCTGCAAGTTTTTATCACTCTTACTTCTATTCACATTCTAAGAACGATGACTTCCCCTTATGGCATGAATAAGCAATTCCCAATTCCTTCCGCTGATTATCTTCAAGGACCCATCCTCATCAAAAATCGTAGCTATGTTATAAAACCTCCAATGGAGAAAGAGAAAACTACTATTTGGGCTTCCCAAGTATTAATCCCCTCTTATCTTACATGTATTGTTCATACGTTTCTGGGCCCTTTACCCAGATCATATATGAAACCAAACAAGCTGGAAACATTTTTCCTTGCTCACTATCAACCAAATCTCGTGCATTTGAAGATAAAAGCTTTGAGAGGGGGTTCATGGAACATCCTATTGTCTGTTCCGTTCTTATCCTTCCACCGACAGTGATGCTTATCTTAGTTGGTTGTACAGAATATACATGCCATCTGTTTTTGGGAGTCTTCGACCAACACTTTCAATTTACCATGTGGAATGGTCACTTCCAATCTTTTCGACGTTGATGTTATTACTGGTCTTCGACCAACATGGAAATATTTCAACGCCACTCTTAAACACCAAATAAAACGTAATTTTACTTTTAGGCATCCCAGCTTCAGCAGTTACATCAAATACCATCATGACAAAACTGAGGAAGTCTCTGACTATGAGCACTTTTCTTTTGTCACTCTGTGGCTATCCTATTTCATTTTTTGTTCTAGCTCCCTCTAAGTTGACAAGAAATTTATGCCTCTTGCAACCCAGATTCATGATAAAAGAGTCATGTGTCTTAGTAAATTGATCTTAAGCTACCTTTATAAGTCTTTAGGCATTGCTTCTCGTGACCTCAAAGTGAGAACCAGCCCTAAGGAGAACTTCATGGTCTTTGGCCCTACTTTTGAGCCCTCTCTAAAAACTGGTGTTTCGTCTAATATTGAAAGACGAGTCAAAGGCATAAGGATCGACTAGTTGACCTCAGCTGACATTAAAATTTCTCCTAACAAGGATTTTGAAAAATATTTCTTCGTGCTTAATAATTGTAATACATTTGTGTCTACTACGGCACCATTTTCCAGTCTGAGCTATGGGTGATAACACGAAAACATGTCATATTTCTGACTCAATTCACATGCATTTTTATGTCATTTTTTTATGGTATTATGTTGGTATTCTGAGTCTATTTCAAGTGTTGTATAGGTAAGGGTCTTCGTGTGAGAAAACGGTGCGAAACAGTGAAAACGGGAGCAAAAGACATGTTTTGCACTATCATGACGGGCCCACTGCCAGCATGACTGTCGTCATGACGTGTTAAGCCTAGCCTTTCACAAGAAGCATACAAAAAGGGAAAAGTGTTCCTGAGTTGGATGACGGATAGGTCGTCATCTGTCACCTCCCCATCCCACCCCGTCACCCCCTCATCTCACCTCATGACGGATTGGTTGTCATTGCCATGAAGTCTGTTATGAGCTTAATGTCCAGAAAATTTGCCCACATATCTGGACTTGGAAAAAAACACTTCCACCATTATCCCCACTTCTTCTACACGTTCTAAGGCATCCCGGTACAAATTTGGACATTATAAATAGGACATTTCAGTTTATAAATTTGTATCCAAGCTTAGTATTATTTGTAAGTTGTCATACCCCAAATTTTGACCACCAAGATTTCCCATCATGTGAAAATCATCACCACAATATGGATGTACCTTCATGCCTCTTCAATCTCCTCAAGGATTGTTGAGCTTTCACTACAATCAAGAATTAGGGTTTTGAGCCCTCTCAGAGCACTTAGACAAAAGATCAATCAAGAATTGACATGATCTTCAACTTGTCTAACCTCTCAAATACCCATGAAGGATCAAGAGGTCTCCCATATCAAGAATCAAGCACAAGGTTGCAACATTCCAAGTGGATCAAGCCTCAAGATCGCCAGTGTCACCAAATTAGGGTTTTGGTCGACCAAGGCCTCCAGATGAATATTTTCCTCTGGGTATGAGCCAATACTTCAAAACATGATCCAAAATGCTCAAAGGAACCTTATGAGTCCCATCATCAATTCAAAATGGGCTCAGAGGGAGCATTCATCAAAAATCAGGAATTAGGTTCCTTGACCTAATTCACCCCTAAGTTGACTTTTAAGGCCAGAAATGAACCAAGATCTCAAGACGTGATTTGAGGGCCTAAAATACACCACATTGATCCATTTACAACAATGGATTGATCCAAGAAGCTTGATTCACAAGTTTCAAATTCATCTGGACCACAATTAGGGTTTTGAAGAAAAAGTTAATTGTACCTTTGACTTTGGACCAAGACATGTTCCCAAACCTTGGGACATAATTCAAGACACCCTAAAACACCTATGGAATCCATCCATTAGGTTTGAATTAGGTCAAGAACTTGATTGCATAGAAGATCACACAATTTGGAATTCATCTGGCAAAAAAGTCAACTGTGCCCAAAATCAAGTTTGACTTTTTGAAAATTTTCACAAATATGGCTCCCCTAAGTCAAAAACAATGTTAATACATGGTTTTGATCATCATCCATCAAGAAAAACCAAGGAAAATAGGGTTACTTGCAAAAGGGGCAACCTTAAGAAACTTAAATTTTTCTAAGTTATGGAACAAATTAGATTTGGTACCAACTTTGCAAGGTCATAACTCCCAAACCCTAATGCCTTTTTCTTCCATTCAAAGCTTAAATGAAAGGTCACACGACATAATTCAAAAGTGTGAACTACAAAAGATTCCAAATCCTCATGGATTTTGAGTTATGGATTGATCAAAATCACAAAAACATGAAAATGACCACTTTTTCCAACACTTGGTAAAATTTTGGACAGAATATGTCTTGGATTTTCACCAACTTTGAGGTCATTTTTCACCTTGATCCAAGTTGATTCAAGACCATTGTTGGACATCAAAGTTAAAGTATGTCGTGAGAGCTTTCCAAAAAGTCCAAGATCATCTCCAAATTCAATTTGAGCAAGGAGTTACAACCCTTGGAACATGGCACCAAAAACTGATTTCTTCCCAAGGCAGATTATAGGTTATTTTGCTCGAATTGGCAAAATTGTGCAATTAAAAGTCTTGTAATCCTTCTAGAAACATTAAGGATCAAATCAAGGCAAAAGATCTCTGAGCCACAAGCCTCCCAAAACAAAAGATCATCATGTATACATGTGATATCTAATGATGCAAAACCAAAAAATTCAAAGTTGTCATGAAGTATTCAATGGAAGCATCAAGGTGGCATGTACTGAGGCAAATCCAACTGAATGAGTCAAGCCTTATCCCTGCAACAGAAGACCATAGGCCTGCAAGATTGACCCAAGTCAATGGCTAGAGGAGACTTGAGATTCCTTTTGAAAACCAATGGACAATGGACTGTACCAGCCACCATTCACTATTGCTGCCAAAACAAACTTGATACACTATAAATAGAGCTTATTTATGGTTAGTTTAAGTACACCAAAGCACCATAACACATGCTTTCCTCAAAATCACTCTCAAAAAACCAAATTTTGCTTCTCATTCAAGTAACTTTCGAATTTTCCATTTAAGAACAATTCTATCAAAACCAATCATGCCAACACCTCACATACATCATATATGAGTGATCCATGACCTTAAAAATCATCTGAAACACCTGAATCACAAAGTAACCCCCCGTTTGCTCAAGCTTTTTGGCCTATTTGCAGTTGAGGTACCACAATAAGTTCTGAGTTGATTCAATCCATTCCAAGCCTTCAAACACATTTCTTGAGGTCCATTGAAGCTATCTAGATCATTACACCACATCTGTAACACCTCCAACATAGAATTCGATCACCAGCTGCAAGAGGTAAGCCTGACACTCTCAAACTCTATGATTCATGCATCATAAATGTATTTTCAAGTTACAAACATGTTTCTGCACATATATAGAGTGTTTTCACTCAATCAATTGCTATGTATGATCGTGTATAGGATTTCATGGTGTTCTTGCAGAAATTAGGGTTCTTGAGTTCATCTTCTGATTTCTCACTCCACACTTAATATAAATGCAATTAATTTATATGGTTGTAATCCTTGTTCAAAAACGAGCAAGTTTCATGTTTACAAAAGTCATTTTCATTTAGTAATCGGAGAGATATGAGAGGTTTTGCAAATCTGCAAGAACAGAGCTCGCGCGAACCACACAAGGTGTTCTTGGCGCCTTTTTCAAATTTTTGAATATTTGAATATTTTGATATTTTTATTAATTGATTCAAAAAATAATTTCTCTCGAAAATTTAATGTTTTTGAATTGATTCTTTTTTTCAAAATTCACAAAAATGTTAAAATATTTTATTCTACAAAAATTTCACAAAAATATTATTTATTTTATATATTTAATATTTTTGTAAAGAATTTATTTTTATTTGTTTTTAAGCATTTAAAAATATTTCTTTCTTTTTATTTTTCAAATTCAAATGATTTTCAAATCATTCTATGGATAAAACATATTTTTTCAAACATTAATCCAAGATCACAACTTGTTTTTCATACATGTTTGATAATTTTGATCATTTTAATTAATTTTTATTCAAATTAAAATGCATTTTGAAATCAAATTAGGGTTTTAATTGTTTTCACCTTCACAAACATTTTTCAAAACATTTTTGGGACTCTTGATAGAGTGTAAGTCCCATTCCTTTGTAGATAAACCATTTTGGGCCTCAGTCATTGTATAAGTCTCGATGTGATTTTAAAAATCTCGGTAGGATCGTCGTTTTCAAACAATTTTCATTTGGGCCTTCCCTTGTGTTGTAAGCCCCGTCTTCCTTCTTTTTCAAACACTTTTGGGCCTCTAATAGAGTGTAAGACCCAATCCTTTTTGTACAAAAATAATTTGGGCCTCAGTATTTGTATAAGTCCCGATACGATTTTCAAAATAATGATGCGATCGCTATTTTTTCATCTGGACATCTCCTTGAGTTATAATCCCCAACTCTTGTATAAAAAACAATTTGGGGCCTCTAATAGAGTGTAAGACCCACCTCTTTGTAAAATACAATAATTTTGAGCCTCAGTCATTGTATAAGTCCCTCTGTGGTTTTCAAAACTACTGACGTAATCGTCCCCTTTTCAAAAGAGATCATCTGGGCCTCTCCTTGAGTATAAGCCCCAAACTTCTTTTTAAAAACAACTTTCTTTTTTATTCAAATTCAAATTCAAAGTATCATCAAAAATTTCTTTAATTTCTTGAATGACTAACCATACAGCTATAGTTACTATGCTTGGGCTTGCACAACTGTAAGTTTCACTATCTTTTGAAAATCGTATCGGGACTTATACAATGACTGAGGCCCAAATTATTTTTGTATATATATATATATATATGCTTGTGTATACTTGCTTAGAGTTTTCCCTAGCAATTAGGTCTAGGTTTAGATCAAACCAGTGGTTACTCTTTCAACACAGTCAAAACTAATTCCCCATAGGAAATTCCAGACACAGTCTTGCCTCCTCTTGGGCTTATACAATATGAAACAGAGAAAGACATTATTGTAACACCCTTCTACCCCACATACAATTTAGGAAAATATTTCATATTATCAGAGTAAAAACAACATAAAGGGTGTCACACATAATATTTAAAACATCATGTAAACAATCATTGTCCTGTCCCGTAACATGGGTTACTCGTTCATCAATATCAAAATTTAACAACTATGCAACGGAAATTAATTTTTATTTTTATTCCATAAAATACTTCATAATAAATATGTCCAAGTCAAACACCATCATCAACATTATAAAAATTCAGTCATAAACTAAAAGAAACGAGGTTCACAACAATTTTCCCAACCCGATGTTACATGGCATAGAGCAGGACACCTCTAACTAGACAGTAATAATGAAACACTCCAAAGCTACTTCCTTCGTCGCCTCGAAGCTATTCCTAGATATCTGCAAGTTACTCACATAAGAGGCAACATTTCCAAGCAGGCAGGGTGAGAAAACATAATTCATCATAGTAATACAAAGACATGGAAAATAAATACTTAAGCAACAACAACATCGAAATCATCATCAACGATTATTCTCAACACAATCTCAACTACTTCATAAAATGCGATGTCAAACATAATGGTATGCAAGGGATGCATGTGGTAACGATTTTTCTCCATGTGATGGACACTGGCCATCAACCCTCCACAAGGGAGCACAACATAACAACATATCACTTCAATTCTCACTATAGGATTGAAGCTACCAATAGGCCGAAGCCCCAACATAAAAAAGCCATGAAATGCAATGATGCTAAACTCCTCATTTCATCCAAATATCAACATGTGCATCATTCATTTCATTTTCAACAATATTCATCATAAAATCATGTTTTATCATCTATACAGCGACAAAGCAACGAGACAGCAAAGATCAGCACGAAAAACGTCAAAATAGCAAAAATAGAAAATACTCAGTGGCCTGACACGGCCGCCCGTGTCCAGTGACACGGCCCGTGTCAGGAGGCCTACACGAAAAACCCAAAATAGAAAAATTTCAACAAGAACAGAGGCCTGACACGGCCGCCCGTGTCCTGTGACACGGCCCGTGTCAGAAGCTCTGTAACAAAATTATTTATTTTCCCCAACCAGTAGGCTGACACGGGTGCCCGTGTTGTGTGACACGGCCCGTGTCAGGATGCGACAAAACCCAACATTTCCCGAAAAGTGCTTTTCTGCGTTTTTGCCTTCGATTACCCCAAAAATCAGTTTCTCCCACGAAATTTGATCAAAAATACTCACAAAACACACATATAGCAATACATATCAATCAAATTCATCATACTTCATCAAATTACTCATTCTACATCAACAATCATCAAAATCAACACAATTCATACAATCCTTAATCTATTCATCACCAATTTCTATAAAACTATAAGAAATTATGAACTCTCCCCATACCTTAGAGTAATCCGAAGATTTTTCCTTCTTTCTTCAAGATTCCTCTAGTAATCCTCAAGCCCTAGTTCTCCTTCTTCTCTCTTCTTCAGTGTTCTTCACAAAAGATACGACAAAATGAGAAAATGATCGCTCTCTTTCTTTGACTAACAAATCCCAACTCATGAACTTCCCATCCTATCCTTACTTACTTTCCAATAAGACCACCTTGCCCTTTCTCATTTTATTTTTAATAATAATAATAATATAAATAACACATGCTCCTTTACTTTATTAAAATTATTCAAAAACACTATTTTACTCCAAAATTATCAAAAACCTCTTAATTCCTTCTAAATTAATTAAATAAATAATTAAATATTTGATTTAGATTTTTGGGTCGTTACAACTCTCCCCTACTTTAAGAATTTTCGTCCTCGAAAATTACCTGAGGTAAACAGAGTCGGATACGACTCCTTCATCTGATCTTCACGCTCCCAAGTCCAATTATCACCAGCTGGTCTGCCCCACAATGCTTTCACTAAAGCAATCCCTTTACCTCGCTATTGCTTTAATTCTCGACCATCAATCCTCACAGGAAAAGCTTCTATTGTCAGGTTATCCCTCACCTGAACGTCGTCCATTTGAACCACATGCGACGGATCCGGAATATACTTCCTCAACTGCGACACATGAAACACATCATGTAAATTCGCAAGTGACGGTGGTAAAGCCACTCGAAAGGCAACCTCTCCTATCCTCTGCATAATCTGATACGGACCAACAAAGCGCGGAGTGAGCTTTCTAGACTTCAAAGCTCGTCCCACACCAGTTATCGGAGTAACTCTTAAGAACACGTGGTCTCCCTCATGGAATTCAAGTGCTTTTCTTCTCTTATCATGGTAACTCTTCTGATGACTCTGCGACATCTTCATTTTATCCCAAATCATTTTAATCTTCTCCGTTGTCTCCTGAACAATCTCAGGTCCAAGTACAGAACTCTCTCCCGACTCATACCAACACAACGGAGTTCGACAACATCTACCACACAACGCCTCATATGGGGTCATCCCAATACTAGCATGAAAATTGTTGTTGCATGTAAATTTGATCAACGGAAAGTGACTATACCAAGATCCTCCTTGATCCAGCACGCAAGCTCTCAACAAATCTTCTAAATATTGGATTGTTCTTTCTGTCTGACCATCTGTCTGCGGGTGATAAGCGGAGCTCATCTTTAACTTGGTACCCAAAGCCTCCTGTAGACTCTTCCAAAACCTTGACGTAAACCGCGGATCTCTATCCGATACAATACTCGAAGGTGTTCCATGCAACTTCACAATTTCATCAATATAAATTTCAGCTAACTTCTGTATAGAATAATTAATTCTCATCGGCAAGAAATGCGCCGACTTAGTTAACCTATCCACAATTACCCATATTGAGTCATTACCTCTTACAGTCTTCGGTAACCCAGTCACAAAATCCATGGAAATGTTATCCCATTTCCATTCAGGAACATTCAACGGCTGCATCATACCTGAAGGCTTCTGATGTTCAATCTTGGACTTCTGGCAAGTCAAACATGCATACACAAATTCAGCAATATCTCTTTTCATACCTGGCCACCAAAACAATCTACGCGGGTCTTGATACATCTTCATAGCACCAGGATGAATACTCAATCGACTTCTATGCCCTTCCTCCAAAATACTCTTTTTTATTCCAGAAATATCCGGAACACATACTCTATCTCGAAATCTCAAAACTCCATCTTCATCAATTCGGAACTCACCTCCATTACCTTGATTAATCTTCATTAACTGATCAACCAATTTCAAATCAGATTTATGACCTTCCCGAATTTCCTCCAAAATTCCACTAGTCAGCTTTAGCATGCCCAATTTCACACTATCAGCGGTCATCTCACACAACAAACTCATGTCTCTGAATTGCTCAATCATTTCAAGTTCTTTCACCATAAGCATCGAAATATGCAATGACTTTCTACTCAAAGCATCAGCCACTACATTTGCTTTACCGGGATGATAATTCAAATCGAACTCAAAATCCTTTAATAACTCTAGCCACCTTCTCTGCCTCATGTTTAACTCTTTCTGATCGAACAAGTATTTCAAACTTTTATGATCACTGAATACCTCAAATTTCGAACCAAAAAGATAATGCCTCCAAATCTTCAGCATAAATACTACAGCAGCCAACTATAAGTCGTGTGTAGGGTAATTCCTCTCATGGACTCTTAACTGCCTAGAAGCATAAGCGACCACTTTACCATTTTGCATCAAAACTCCACCAAGACCCATCTTTGAAGCCTCGCAATAAACCACAAAGGACTCATTCGGGTCTGGCAAAACCAACACTGGGGCAGCTGTCAACTTTTTCTTTAGTTCCACAAAACTTTCCTCACAAGTGACATCCCATACATACGCTTGTCCCTTTTGCGTCAATTGCGTCAACGACAAAGCCAACTTAGAAAAACCTTCAATGAATTTACGATAATAACCAGCTAATCCAAGAAAACTATGAATCTCCGTAGCGGACTTCGGAGTCTCCCGCTGCAACACCGCATCAATCTTTGAGGGATCCACAGAAATTCCACCACTTGAAATCACATGGCCTAGGAAACTCACTTCCTTCAACCAGAACTCACACTTTGACAACTTAGCATACAATTTCTTTTCCCTCAACACTTGTAACACAATCTTCTAATGTTCCGCATGTTCTTCTTCTGATTTAGAATATACCAAGATGTCATCTATGAAAACCACCACAAACTTATCAAGATAGTCATGAAAGATCCTGTTCATATACTCCATGAACACACCAGGCGCATTAGAAACCCCAAATGGCATCACCGTATATTCATAATGACCATACCTCGTTCTGAAGGCTGTTTTCGGAATATCATCAGCTTTAACTCTAATCTGATGATAACCAAACCTCAGATTAATCTTACTGAACACACAAGCACCTACGAGTTGATCCATCAAATCGTCGATCCTCGGAAGCGGATACTTATTCTTAATGGTCATCTTATTCAGCTGTCGATAATCGACACACAATCTCATACTACCATCTTTCTTCTTAACAAGCAACACAGGAGCACCCCACAGAGAAACACTAGGACGAATAAACTTCTTTTCTAACAATTGTTCTAGTTGTCTCTTCAACTTACTCAATTCCAAAGAAGACATCCGATAAGGAGCCATCGACACTGGACTCGTACCTGGTATTAAGTCCACAACAAACTCAATTTCACGTTCCAGAGGTAAATCACTTATATCCTCAGGAAACACATCTTGAAACTCACAAACCACAGGCAACTCAGCACTGATGGCTTCACCATCAACTAGCAACGATGTAAACACTGCGAACATCAACGCTTCATCTAATAAAAGTTCATCCACTTGTTTAGCAGATAAGAACGTCAGTTCACCATCCTCACCTAACTCTGGAAACCTCACAGTCTTGCTATAACAATTAATATGAACGTAGTTGAACTCCATCTAGTTCATACCCAGGATAACATCAATTTGGTGCAAAGGTAAGCACACCAAATCCATCACAAAATTCTTCTCAAAGATTGTCAAAGGACACTTCGAACAAACAAGCATGGTAGTCACCGAACCGTTAGCCGGAGTCTCTATTATCATACTACCATTCATGTTAGACAAATTCAAACCCAATCTAGTAGCACACTCAAGAGAGATAAATGAATGCCTATCTCCAATATCAATAATAGCAATCAACTCAACATTTTTAATAAAACAAGTACCTTGAATCAAGTTGTCCTTCTTGGGAACTTCTGAGCCAGCCAAAGCAAACACTCTTCTAATCGTCTGGGTAGCAGTAGCAGTCTTCTTCAGTTTCTGGCATTGAGTACTAATATGCCCCTGTTCACCATAGTTGAAACAGGTCGGACCCTCATTCAGACAATCACCAATTCTATGCCCAGTCTTACCATAACGGTAACATCTCAGAACTTTGTTAGTACACCCATCAGCTTTGTGACCTAACTCTCCACACTTATAGCAATTAGTAGGTGCATTAACGGCTCCCCTACTTGACTTCTTCTCATCTGATACCTTCTGTTTCCCTTTCTCACCTGGAGTCGCATAAGGTTTTCGTCTAAACAGACCCTTATCTTTCTTTACACTTAGCTGTTTATAGTGAGCAGATCGAGCTCGGCTATCCTCATCATAGATCCTACTCTTATCCACCAGTTCCGCATACCTGCGAATCTGTTGTTATCCAATCCCCTGCTTAATATCTGGTCTCAGCCCATTCTCAAACTTGAGACACTTAGAAAGTTCAGCATCTGCACGATTGTAATGAGGACAAAACTTCACAAGCCTCTCAAATTTGGCAGCATACTCCACCACAGTCATATTTCCTTGTTTCAATTCAACGAATTCTACTTCCATCTTACCATGAGCATCTTAAGGAAAATACTTGCCCATAAATTCTTGCTTGAACACATTCCAAGTCACCACAGTGCCAACATCTTCCAGCCTCTGATGGGTGTTATCCCACCAATCCTCGGCCTCTTCTTCCAGCATATGCGTTCTGAACTGCACTTGTTGCGCATCAGAGCACCCCATCACTCTAAAAAACTTCTCAATCGCCTTAAGCCACTTTTGTGCACTCGCCGGGTCATGAGTTCCTTCAAACTTCGGTGGGTTGTTCCTCTGAAACTTCTCCAGTGCACGAAACTCATCAGGAGCATGGTTCTGAGCGATATCCGCAATAGCATCCACAAGAGTGCGTGTGTTGTTTCCAACCATTCTGTACAACACTCACCATGTCAGAAAGAAACAATTAATCGTTAACAAGTAACGACTGACAACAGACTGACAACACAAAACTTGGCCGGACAGACCAACCTGCTCTGATACCACTAATGTAACACCCTTCTACCCCACATACAATTTAGGAAAACATTTCATATTATCAGAGTAAAAACAACATAAAGGGTGTCACACATAATATTCAAAACATCATGTAAACAATCATTGTCTTGTCCCGTAACACGGGTTACTCGTTCATCAATATCAAAATTTAACAACTACGTAGCGGAAATCAATTTTTATTTTAATTCCATAAAATACTTCATAATAAATATGTCCAAGTCAAACACCATCATCAATATTATAAGAATTCAGTCATAAACTAAAAAAAACGAGGTTCACAACAATTTTCCTAACCCGATGTTACATGACACAGAGCAGGACACCTATAACTAGACAGTAATAACAAAACACTCCAAAGCTACTTCCTTCGTCGCCTCGAAGCTATTCCTAGATATCTGCAAGTTACCCACATAAGAGGCAACATTTCCAAGCAGGCAGGGTGAGAAAACATAATTCATCATAGTAATACAAAGACATGGAAAATAAATACTTAAGCAACAACAACATCGGAATCATCATCAACGATTATTCACAACACAATCTCAACTACTTCATAAAATGCGATGTCAAACATAATGGTATGCAAGGGATGCATGTGGTAACGATTTTTCTCCATGTGATGGACACTGGCCATCAACCCTCCACAAGGGAGCACAACATAACAACATATCACTTCAATCCGCACTATGGGATTGAAGCTACCAATAGGACGAAGCCCCAACATAAAAATGCCATGAAATGCAATGATGCTAAACTCCTCATTTCATCTAAATATCAACATGTGCATCATTCATTTCATTTTCAACAATATTCATCATAAAATCATGTTTTATCATCTATACAGTGACAAAGCAACGAGACAGCAAAGATTAGCACGAAAAACGTCAAAACAGCAAAAACGGAAAATACTCAGTGGCCTGACACGGCCGCCAGTGTCCAGTGACACGGGCCGTGTCAGGAGGCCTACACGAAAAACCCAAAACAGAAAAATTTCAACAGGAACAGAGGCCTGACACGGCCGCCCGTGTCTTGTGACACGGCCCGTGTCAGAAGCTCTGTAACAAAATTATTTATTTTCCCCAACCTGTAGGCTGATACGGGTGCCCGTGTTGTGTGACACGGCCCGTGTCAGGATGCGACAAAACCCAACTTTTCCCGAAAAGTGTTTTTCTGCGTTTTTGACTTCGATTTCCCCAAAAACCAGTTTCTCTCACGAAATTTGATCAAAAGTACTCACAAAACACACATATAGCAATACATATCAATCAAATTCATCATACTTCATCAAATTACTTATTCTACATCAACAATCATCAAAATCAACACAATTCATACAATCCTTAATCTATTCATCTCCAATTTCTATAAAACTATAAAAAATTATGAACTCTCCCCATACCTTAGAGTAATCCGAAGCTTTTTCCTTCTTTCTTCAAGATTCCTCTAGTAATCCTCAAGCCCTAGTTCTCCTTCTTCTCTCTTCTTCAGTGTTCTTCACAAAAGATACGACAAAATGAGAAAATGATCGTTCTCTTTCTTTGACTAACAAATCCCAACTCATGAACTTCCCATCCTATCCTTACTTACTTTCCAATAAGACCACCCTGCCCTTTCTCATTTTATTTTTAATAATAATAATAATAATATAAATAACACATGCTCATTTACTTTATTAAAATTATTCAAAAACACTCTTTTACTCCAAAATTCTCCAAAATTATCAAAAAGCTCTTAATTCCTTCTAAATTAATTAAATAAATAATTAAATAATTGATTTAGATTTTCGGGTCGTTACAATTATTCTTGGTGAAACTTTTCTCAAGACTGTCCAAACTTAGAAATATATGTGTACAAGAAATTCAATTCCCCAAAGAGGACTAATTCCCAGTGAAACCTCTTTTGAATTTCTTCAAACCCTAGAACTGTTCAGCAAAGAAAGGATTAATTCCTGATGAAACCTTTCTTGAACTTTTCTTAGGTTTGGACCCACAGGTTTCCTAAAAGCATCCCCAACCTCCTCTTGGGCTTAGTACAAGGACCCTCAGGCTTCTTAGAAGTTCTCAGCCTCCTCTTGGGCTTAGTACAAGGACCAAAAGACCTCTTATAAGTATAGGACAGAACTTAGTCATCTCTACTAGTTTAATCCTCAGGAGAGTTAGAGTTCCAAAACATCAAACCATTCTAGGGTTGTTTCTCATCCCTTAAAACCAACAGCTTCCTCTTGAGCTTTATACAATTAAGACTTGGAAAGTCTCATCTCCTTTTGGATCTCACAAAAACCCTCGAGTTTCCTAAAAACACAGGAAAAACCCTAATCATTTCATCAACATACCAATCTCCAGCAGAGTTAAAACCTCCATAGGTTTTCAAACTCAATCTTTAAGCTTTCATTTTAAGAAATTCCATAGCTAGGGTCAAATTACCACCAACTAATCCTCAGTAAAATCAGAGCCTCATGGTCTCTAACATGTCAACTCTTCTTCAAATCCCCAGAAAGAGCAAAACCTTTGGATTCCCCACCACATACAATTTGGACTTGCTTTTGGATTTCAATAATCCTCAGCACAAGTCAGCCATCTCTTAGGCTTTATATAATGATTTTCCATCAGTAGAGTCAATTTCTTTTTAGCCTCAATATTGGGCTTTGTACAAGACAGGTAAAACTTCCCCAGTGGAGTCAATCTCTTTTCAGCCTTAATCTTGGGCTTTGTACAAGACAGATAAATACTCTCTAGCTAAGTCAATCCCTTTTTAGCCTCAATCTTGGGCTTTGTACAAGACAGATATAAAACTCCCCAAATAGAGTCAACCTTTCAGCTTCAACCTTGGGCTTTGATCAAGGCACACAAAAATCAACATCACCTCAGAGGAAATCAAGATTCCACTCTGTTGGAAGACATTTCTCTGTACATCACATATCAAAACAGATAATCAAAAAACCCAATTTCCAGATAATTGTTGTAAGTGACACACTTGTTTATTCAAAAATCCAAGTTGCAGTCCCTCTTTTATCCTGGTAAAATTTCCTCTTTCATCTAATTCTTGTAAGTGGAAAGCCTCTGATTATTTACATCCAAGCCAATGTACCTCTCTTAGCATGGAAGACTCCTAAGGAAAAATGGCATTTCTCTACATTGAGTTAAAGTTTCTTCCTTCAGGACATCTCCATTATAAAGGAAATTATGGCATTGTTGGATTCCATACATTCCAGTTAAAATAATTCCCCTTTATAATCGATTACCCAACAATTATGATGAACAGGTGAGATATCTCCCATTAGAGATGACAAATTCTCTCTCAGTCAAACCTTTAGTTTCAATCTTGGGCTTTAAACAAGACACGAATAACCTTTAGCTTCAATCTTGGGCTTTGAACAAGACACAAATACTCATCTAGCTTCAATCTTGGGCTTTGAACAAGACACCAAACTTCTTTCCTCCCATAGAATAGTAGGAACTACGATTGCTTTGATTTCCCAGTTTTCTTTAACGGGAATACGTAGGTATAAGATTGCGAAATCTTAGCGAGCACACAAATAAAAAACTTTAGGTCCACTACCTTCCCAAAAACATCAGAAAATCTGAAAAACAACAAAACCACTCTCTCAACACTCCCAAAGGAGAAACTTTCCCAACCCACAACAGATAAACACCCGAAAGTATTTAAACCAATAGAAAAACATGCCATAAAAGGTTTATGGATAACCATATATACACCGGGTAATTAATAACTTCCCTTTGTATAACCTGACCCCGACCCCCCAATCTCTTAGCATTTGTTAAAGAAAACATTTGCGTGCAAGGTTAGTTTTAGATAGCTTCCCTTTCCTTCCCAGCTTCATAGGATAAATAAGAAATCAGAAAGTAACACCCAATTCTAACCATTACGGTAAGGTGGTCGCGTCACCAACAAAAATCGCACGCTACATAAGCCAGAAAAAATCACTTGTTGTAAAGCGATAACTTTCTCACATACAAGAATTATTGCAAGTTTTAGTCAGAGTAACGATTTTATTTGTCTGTATTTGGATCGTTGGTACTACAATCTTGCCAGCATAATTTTTTCGGGATTTATTGCAAGTATTTTTCTGTACCAATTTGGAGCACTTAATATATTATTACATTTATGTCATACATGTTTTTAATTTCTTCCTATTGCTTTTACATTGCTTTATTTACTGTACTTGCATGCTTCTATTTTATATTATTATATTTGGTAGTTAAACATGAACATGAATATTACTTTCAGTAGTTTTCACATATTAAATATTTTAGGTTAATTCTGTCGAATCTAAAATGTGAGGAATGTTGTACCGACGTTGCTCTAATTAAGTCGTTAAAAATTATAATTAATTGGAAATTGTTTTTGGCCTGAATTATTTTTTATTTTTGACTTTAAAGTTTACTGCAAAAGCAGAAACGTAGAGATATCAGTCTTAATTCAAAAGAATAAGATTTTTATCTGACTATAGGAAAATCCAATTTTTAATTTTAAACACTGGGAAATCATTTACTAGTCAATTAGGAAATATTCAGCTTTCAAAAATGCGATTTTAAGAGTATAAGTGAACATGCGAAAGCGAGCGTTTATACGCTTAAAATCTAGTTTTGGACGTGCGAAAGCAAGAAGTACCTTTAAATTAATTTTTCTACCTTAAGCAACTTTTCAAGTAATTCAAAGTAATTATTTTTCAAAAAGAATTTTGCATTATAACACATTGGACACGCGAAAGCGGGCAGTTAGATTAAAAGCTAAAATTCGGTACCGGTTACACGAAAGCGAACGGTTCCTTAAAAATTTATTCTTTTTCTACAAGAAAATATTGTCCCATTTTAATGATAAGTTTCGACTTTGTGAGCGCTAACGGTCGACGAGAACCACATTCTAGTCTCCCGTCTCATAATTAATTCAAAATAATTTAGTTTCCTTTCTTTGTAAAACAAAAACAATCATTCACCACCTTCGATACACATAATAACGATATATAACGTTAGTTAACATTGGTCTATATGGGTTTAACACTTTTTATATTATAACAGATATTTCTGTGAACTTGCGGACCTATCAAGTTTTTGGCGCCGTTGTCGAGGACCAATTTAGTCGATATCGTAACACCTTTGTTTCGCCGTATAGACTACGACACATTTGTATTCTTTTCTTTACCTTTTCTCGGTTGTATGCCAAGTACCCGTAACTCTGGGGGAGAACTAGAGCAACCGATTAACGAAATTGAGCGTTTTGTTCACATTAGATGCCGATTAGAGCAACTTCGTGCCCAATGCACTATCCCAATGGCTGCGAATAATGATGATTGTCCTTTTAAGGACTTTACCGTCCCATCCAAGGACGAGCCACATAGGTCAATTAACCATCTGAACTTCTGTTACCACCTTCTTACTCAAATCTGCAACATCGGAGGCCGCATTCTTCTTGTGTTAATGTGTTCTCCACTGGGTCCTAGTCATAGTTTGTTTCCCAAGTAATATTTAGAAGCATATGAATAAATCTTTGACACTTTTGAGTTATCGTGGTACTGTCATACCCCAAATTTGTCCTACCTGTGTATATTTTCATTTGTACTTCCATCCACTAACCATTATTCAGAAAAAACCAAAAATATGTTGTTATTTTCATTGCTTCTTATTCAAGTTGTGGCAAGTCAATTTCAAGACCATCAGGTAAGAGTGTGATCATTCAGGTGGTGTGTGTGGCTAAGGATTCAATCAGGGTTTGATGTCATATTCGAGGCAGTTGTGTTTTCAGGGCACATGGGTTTAGTAATGGTTGAAACTCAAGAGAAGGTTAACCTTATCTCGGTTAAACAAGTAGTTTTGCTTCATCCTCAAGATGTTAGGTTATGGCAAAGTCAGAATATTCAAATGCAATGCGCTTGGCCTCATGATTTTAAGTTGGAGGTAATTTCAATCATATTTCAAGGATTTGCTCAGGATTGGTTAAGGTTCAGGAATTGATTCACTTTTAGTCAGATTCAAGATTCATTTCAAAGTCAGTGGCAAAATTCAAAGATTGGTTCATTGGTGGTTTTATTGTGTCAAGGCTTTAATTCATCCAAAAATCAAAATTGATTCATGGTCAATGGTATTTCTCAAGATTTATTCAAGTTTCATTCATTTCAAGTGAGAATTCAAAAAGGTGGAGTTTGATTTACGAGTTTTGAACCTAATTGGGATGTCAAGATTTAATGATTCAAGAATTGGTCCAAATAAATTGCAAAATTACAAGGCATTGGTTCCAATCATATAATGGAGGTGCAAGTAATAAAATCTAAATTCAAAATGTTACAAAAAGGCTCCTACAAGTATGCTACAAACTAAGCCCAATTCCATAGGTCTGTCTTGAACCCATTTCACAAAGAAAAAAATTTTATTACAAGGTCATGAAAGAAATAGACAAAAAATGGGCAGAACAAAATTTTCTTCATGGACCCACCATCCCTATCTCCACGCCTCGTACACTCTTCAACCAAAATTCACTCCACAATAGCCACTACAATAACATGGTCTCACGCAAATCACAACAATGTCACAGGAAACTTGCAGCCAGCCAGACCACACCATTTCATAAAGCTGCACAAAGGAAAAGCACGCAGCAATCAAAAGAGCCAACAATTTCTCATGGTCATCCCGCCATCACGTTCTGCACAATACCAGCCAAAATTCCACAAGCCAATTCCAAAATTTGATGCCAAGCCACCCACATAATATTCACATCTCACACCTCAACCTTTAACACGTCACAGCCACATTCGCAGCAAAATAGAAGCAAGGCAATACAACAAATTTGAACGAAATGCAACAATACGACAAAGCAAATCGTACAATACACGGCCTGCATCCATTCCACAATACGCACATCATGAAATTGTCACACAACCTAGCCTCATCACAATCATACGAGCATCGAAACGCAGCGGTAGCAATATTCCTCGAGTTTTCTCTCCCCGTTCTACCCTTCATTCCCACTATAAATCCATCCCTTCTCACCCTCATTTGGGGAAGCTCAAGTAGCCTCAAAACCTCTGCCAAATTTCTCACTCAATTCCTTTTCTTGAAATCACTCAAATAAACACACAAATCATCAATGCATCCTCAAATACTCTTTCTCACCCGCAAAACTCACTCTTCATAACCTCACTCAATCACAAAACAAACTTCTTCCACTTAAACCTCACCCAAACCCTTCAAATCCACCCAAATCAACAACAACCATACATTAACCAAAACCTTTCAACCCAGATATCACAAACACAGACCGAATCGCAGAAGGAGAATGAGATGAAGTTGAGATAGAAACGAAATCGGATAAACCTGGAAATCAAACGAATCGAAAACGGAAGTGAAGAAGATTATACGAGGAGGGGGAGATCTCGCAAAGAAGGTCGGTCTAGGAACCTTAGCGACGCGAGTTGGTTCGACTCTGTTACTTTGTTCGTTTAGTTTCATTGACTGTGTTCTACACTTTTTTTTGGTCTTCAATTTCAATTGTTGGTTTTGTTTTTCATGACTCTATTCTTAAGAAAATGATTTTGGTCGTTACTATTGATCTGGTTTATTGTTTTGTTTGAATTTGGAAATTTTATCTTGCTTTGCATTTTCAAAAGATGATGGTAGTGATGTAGCCACGTTGGCTTCATTAGGGCTCAGGGTTAGGATAATGGGCCTCAGGTCCACATGATTCCTTCATACCCACACCCATAGATCTCCAGCGCACCCTACTCCCTCTTTATCTCCATTTAATTTGTTTGTTATTTTATTTTCTTTTTGTTTTAATTATTAGTTCATCATATGATCTTGTTTAATTTTTTTAAAAGTTTTTTTTAATTCATTTCACTCCCATTTTTTTCCATTTTTCGATTTTAGTTTTATTTTGGGCCAATGATATAACAAAAATCTTGATTAGTTGGTTTATTCAAATCGATTTACAATCTTGATTAATATGAGGCCACTTTTCTTTTTTTATTGGTCAATGAAAGTCAAATATCATAGATTATTGATTTCTCGATTAAATCTTGATTAAGACGAGACCATTTCAATTTCATTTCGATTTTCACTTCATTTCGCATCTTCTTCTTATATTTTCTCTTTTTTTTTTATCAATGAAGTCTTTCTATTCACGAATGTTGATGGTTGAAGCGATTAACCTTCATTATTTCAAATCTGTAGTGAGTGATCATTGAGATCTCTTTCTATACTTTGAGATCGTGATAGGTTACCTTCGATTAATCTACGAAAGTTTGTGATTAAGACGAGATCTTCACCTTTTCGTTTCGTGTGGCATGATTTCATTGGAGAATGATCCTCAATATCATTTCTCCATCGTGTTTTTGCATAAATATCAAATTGCGCATCCTCCTATAGTGTGATCTTCGTCATAGATCGTGCTACGATGGTTTAGCGCTACATGTCCCGTATCATTTGCTCCTAACAACTAATCAACTAACAATTAACTTTACTTTCCATCAATATCACCTTGCTTTATATTCTTGTTCATATTCATAATATTCATCATATTCATACTTGTTCATCTAACTCTCTTGTTTTCTTTGTTCATACCTTAATCAAAACACATTAAAAATATCAAAACAATAAAAGACTAATTGGTGGGTTGTTAGTTACTATCCTTTGCTTGGAGCTTTTGTCCGACTCTTGCTCAAGGCTTAGTTTAGGACACTTTGCACACACACGGCTTCCTCTTTGGCTACCTTATAATGAGACCTTTTATTTCATGTCATCCCTTGTACTTTACATGTACCCCGCTCCTATTCCGATGTACGCATTCGTTGTTTCTTTGATTGTGGTTTGTTTACTAGGAGCACCCCTAGGGACTAGCAAAGACAACCCATTTTCAAACTAATTCTCAATCCGTCATCGAGCCTATTTTCAAAACACCCCCTGTAAGTCGATTGCTCATTAGCATCGCCATCAACCTATCACCTTTCATCGTGGTTTCGTTACTAGGAGCACCCCTAGGGACTAGGATCGATTCTCACCCATTTTCAACCAAACTCTCGATTCATCGTCGAGCCATTTTCAAAACTAACCTCTAACCAAACTCTTTTTTCAAACTAACCTCTTCGCATACAAATAAACCCTTGATCCAACGTCACGCGTATTTTCACAATAAAACTCAAAAATGACTAACAACTACCGCAACTCTTTTTCAAGGTGAAAAATGGGGGTTCAAGTCTTTGATCTCTCTTCAGTTGTTTAGGTGCGGGTTCTCTTACTCGTGTGTGAGCAATTGATGCCTTTAAAACAAACCAACTCTCCCTCTTTTCGTAGGCGTACCACGAACTACGACTGCTCTGATTCTTTATTCTAGTTCGAATAAAGATACGTAGGCACAAGATTGCGATGATCTTGGCGAGCACACTTTTTCTATTTCACCTTTTCCACACTTCCACCCATCTTCTATTTTCCCCCACCTTTCCCGTAGTTGAACTAGATTGCTCTAATTTCTCATTCTCGTTCGAATGAGCATACGTAGGCACAAGGGCCCTAATCCTTGGTGAGCACCCTAACCTAAAACCACCCCATTTCCCCCTTAGCATCTATCCCTTCATCTTATCGTTTCATATTTATCGTTGAGAAGAAAACAAATAAGCTTAGCTTATGAGCATCGTAATTCTAATCAAGAGGTTCCCGTTGAGTACAACGGACGTGAGGGGGTGCGCGTACCTTCCCCTCACGTAACCGACTCCCGAACCCAGAATGTGGTTGCGACGACCATGTTCTTATCCTCCCTTAAAGGTTTTCTTGATATTTTCCTTTCCCTCTTTTGGTATAAATAAAGTTTGGTGGAGACTCTGTCGAACCGTTCCGCACCTTTCGCGCGAGGGTCGTGTCTTCGATTAAGCGATTTTTTTGAGGTGCGACTGCTGGCGCTTTGCTGGGGAAGATTTACTCCATGCAAGATGTAGCACCCCAAAATTTGCTCTCCTTACTTTAGTACTACTTGGCTTATGTTTCATTTCATTTTGCATTATCATGTGTGCATATCATTGGTTCTTAGCATGGGGTCAAGGTTCTTGAGGCAGCTCAAGAGGAGAAGATGTTCTTCAAAGAGTCAAGCAAGAGTCCTTGTATTGTGGATCACTCACTCCTAACCAGTGCAGAAATTAGGGTTTTGAGATTCTTGGGTTTATTGCTCCAATGGGCAAGTTTCTAGGGTTTTTATCATCACCAAATGGCATATCTTATCTTTGTTGGAGAGGATGCACATCATATTCAGAGGAATTTGGATTTGGAGACTGTGTTATTTCCTCCTAGACTGAGGGTACCAAGATTAGGGTTTGCTATAAAGTCAGTTTATTTCTGATTTTTTGGGCAAGACTTGATTCCATGGTATTCCTTGGGTCCCTAAGTATCTAGGAATGGAAGATTGTCCATCAGTTTGGTTCATGAGAAGTTCAATTGGCTAATGGATTCGGAATCAGGAGAATTGGGGAAAAGTCAACAGTGAGAGGGGAAGTCAACTGTGAAATTTTAAGGTTTTCTTCAAGGGTTTCAAGGTCTCACATCCTCATATGGTCTTTAAGAGTCAAGTTTCATACCATTTATCAAGAATCAAGGGTTGGTACAAAAGTTACTAAATATGGAAATGGCCTATAATTTGAAAGTTTCCTTTTTGGGCAAGTTTTTACACTACATTCAACTTGACTTTTCATCATCAAAGAAGCTTCAAATGAATTTTCCTCAAACATGAAAGTTGAATATCTTTTTCTCCCCTTTCCAACAAGTACTAGATGGTCTCCATATAATTGATTCCTTTGTTTCAAGCCACATTCTAACCTCAAATAACAATCTATAAGAATCATTTTTGGCCTTTGAATCAAGTGGATCCATGGTTTATTCATCACTTATGTTCCATTATGCAAAATTGCAAGATCATTGAAAACTCATAAACCAAAACATCTCAAGGCCCAAATCCAACTCAGGTGTAATTAGCAATTGTTAAATAAGTGATCCATCATCAGGGGTTTGGATATACATGCATGGAGGAGGGTGTATTTCACATTATTCAAATTTCCAAAATCATCCAAAACTCATTAAGTGAGGAATTAACAAGGCCCAAGTGATTATCAGTGGATTAACCCTAAGTGTTTAAGATTACTCATGCACTGGTTAGAGGGGAAGACACGTGATTTTGAGGAGAACAAAGTTTGCAACCCTAAAGCTTGATTGATTCGAATCTCACAATCCACAAGGGCTTTTCACAAGATTCCTTCACAACCTTCATCCTTGGCATCTATAGAGTACAAATCACCCATCACTTGAAGCTAATAGCAAGGGTACAGGTTGCGTGATCTCAGGTTGGTAACACTTTCCATGATCCTAAAACTCTATTTTTTTGACATGCATAATGATTTGTGGTTGTCACTGATGATGCCTATGTATTTTGTTTTGAGTTTGGACGTATAATATGGTGGTATCGTGAGTTTTAAAGTTTTGGATCCCTACTTGTTTCATTCGTTTCTCTTTGGATGTTGATTATTTGCAAATTTTAATGTGATATTATTGATCCTCGTGGAATTCTGGTCAAGGGGGTACACTTGTTTGCATTTTTTGGGTTCTTTGGGGTTGCAGGTGGCCGGAAGTGGTGACCAAAGCCCTAGCTCCGGCGACTGGCATGGTTTCCGGCGAAATTAGGGTTCCAAGGTAAGGGACGCAATCGTGACCGTCCATGGGTTTGATCATGTGGTCCAAAGCGCGCCACATATTTTAAATTTTGTTTTTATTTTATGGTTTGTACGTGTGCCCTACCATGATAATTACCATGTTCCTCAAATCTAAACCATCCAATATGTTTTGTTTGATTAATTCTGGTGCGTTGGATGAATCACGTGGCTATCATTACGCCAGCACATTAAGTTATTCACGTGCCTCTCACGTTTTATTTTTATTTTCTGAGTAATTTAGTGTGGGTGCGTGTATCATTACTATGGTGTGCGTGTGGATCTGGATCGTTTATCATGATTACTTGTTATTTTCATTTGACTGATGATACGCGTTGGATCAATCGTGTGGTCTTGATTCAATCTGAGGTTTGACCATTTCCATTGTTCCTCATTGACTTCGCTGTTGGACTTTTGTGCTTTGGGCTTTTCTATTTGCACCCTCCCTTAAGCCAAATTACCATTTTCAACATGTTTGGGCTGCCGAACACACCCCCCATGTTCATTTCAATTTATTTATTTTATTTAAATTGCATTATTTCATTTTCATTTTTAAAAATAGATAATTGCATCAAAAAATCATTAAAAAAAAAATCATGAAGCATTTTTAGAGTTTTATATTCCCAAATTTTATTTTTTATTTTTATTTTATCTTTAGCATCTGAAATAATTATTTGGGTAATTTCTTTTTGAATTTATTTCATACAAGCATACTCTAACTTGTTTATTTTATTTCTCATCATCCATAAAACCTTTTGAACTCATTCCTTTTGCATTGTTTCATCAACACATTGAAGTTCATTAAAACATTTTTCTCTCATTTTTAAAACTTTTTCATGTTGCATTTTAGTCCTTTTCTTTTGCATATTGAACCATAATTCTCCTTTGACTTTGCATAATTGTTTGAGTGACCTATCTTGGGAATTTTGGCATGAGTTTTTGACATGTTGTTTGTTTCTGGTTGAGCTATTTTGACAATTAATTCGGTAATTTTAGAAGATGTTTTACTAATTATGTGGTTGCTTTTGTTTGAGGTCTTCTTGTATGCATATCTTTGATCATGTCTGATTACTTGTTTAAGAAGGCACTTGTGCCATCATTTGGGATTGCTTCTTTGACTTCATAATCCATGTTTGAATTGTTATAGGTCAATTGATTTCCATTATATGTCATTAGTGTGAGGTTGTTGCATTTGTGTGCACATGTTCAATGTTTGATTCACATGTCTCAGTTTGACTTTTCCTTTCACTTCTTCTCATCTGTGTCTCTTCATGATTTATAGATGGTTTATGTATGCCATGCCATATCATTCATTTGCATTTCATTTGATGTATGTTTCTGACCTTGGAGCTCTGCATTCATTCATGTCATATGTCATTCATGTTTCATCTTACATACTTGAGATATGTTTCCTTTATATACTTCCTTCTTCTTCTATTGATGTTTGATGCTTGGATATCTGTTTGCATGTCTCATGTGACACTTGCATATCATGTTTAGGCACATATTTAGGTCATCCACATTCTAACTAGGATATTATTTGAAGCATTCTTGCATGATTACCTTGCATGTTCACTCTTTCTTCCTCCATTCCCTCTTTGATGACTTTCTTGTTTGTTTTGCTACTGGTTTACATTCTATTTGCTTGATTTTGTTTGGTAAACATTGGGGGTCAGCTCTAAGGTGTATATTCTGACTTGGATGAGTTCATTTGGTTTGTAACCTTTTCTCTTTGGTTTATGACTTGCTTGGGTTTCACTTGTCTTATCCTTACTTATGTCTGTTTTGTACTAACCTTTTATGCAGAGGTCGAGGTAAGTAATTTGAGAGTATGGATAGTTAGCCATGCTCACTCTCATTCTTTCTTTCTCTCATCTTTTCTTTTTTTTAGGCTTAGGTTGTTGTCAAACCTCCCCTTAGGGCCACCTTTGCATGATAACATTAGGGCTAAATTCCATAGGGTAGTCTCCCTCCAAACTTCCCCTTAGGGCCATCTTTGCATGATAACATTAGGATAGATTCTCCCCGTAGTTTTTTGTCTTTTCTTTTGAGTCTCTCTTCTTATCTCATAACATCTCTAAGACACTTAATAAGGTCAACTTGCCTTGCACACGAGCCTTAAACATAGGAAATGAAGATTGAGGGGTCCCTCTTCCCTCTTCTAGAGTGTTGAGCATACGTCCCATTGGGGGCGACCATGCGACGCATTCGCTCCCGTGTCATAGACTTTGGTTCAAGTTGAGTTATGAATTAACTCAAGTCACTTTTGTCTTAAAAAATACAAACAAACCTCAAACCTTTTTATCCTTCGGGATTGTCAAACTAAAGGTTATATTCAAAATGGGCACGTTACTTTCCGTCTGAGTCGCAAACAGGCATCGACCCTAACTGCCACACAAGAACTTAACGTCGCTCATAAAAAATACAAAAAGAACTTGGTCTGAAATACGTTGACTCTGAATTCCCCATTGCACAAAGGGGGTACGTAGGCCTAGGATGACGACGTCCTACCGAGTCCGTCTTAGTTTTCCCCTCCCCCGTCTTAGTACAGCCATAGATGTTAGGATAACTCACCCTTAGAATAGATAACAAGCGTGGATCCCATCGAGTACGATGGACGCATGGGGTGCTAGCACCTTCCCCTCGCGTAACCGACTCCTGATACCCATGCTATGGTAGCGATGACGATTCCTTTCCCTCTTCTTCAGGTTTATGCGGTGTTCCCTTTCCCTCTCTTGGGATAAATTTACACGGCTGGTGAATCTGTTTTCCACGCCACTTTCGCGTTTGTACCTGGATGAAAATCCTGGGAGTGACAGCTGGCGACTCTGCTGGGGACTCTAGTTCCCTAAGTGGGTCTCTCCTAGCGCTTGTTTGTTTTTGTTCTCTTTGGGTGTTTTTTTGTTTTTTTTTTGCTTTATTTGTTGTATTTTATTTTTACCGCATTTTTTGCATTGCATATTATTATCATCTGCTGCACTGTTTTTCTGTTTGGCGGGTTGGGAGTTCTGAGAGATAAGCCCAATACCTAGGCTTGAGCGTACACGTAGGATTAGCGTGGAAAATAGTGTGACTTGTGTGGCATTTGGCCAGACGTAGTATACATGAAAACTCTACATCCAGACGAGGTTTTCTTTGGTAATGTTCTGTCCTGCGCATTGGTGCAGATGATTGAATGTAACCTGGAAAACTGTCGACTCTGGCGACCATTCCCGAGAACTCAGTAACGGCACTCCTCCCAAGACGTGATAATGGCATACCAGAAATGGCAAACCCATTACATATGTCGATCCGAGGACCCAATGCTAGGAACTTGCTATAGGGTTTCCTTTTGGTAAAGAATCGGTGGAAGCACTCCTCGATTGGCGATAGTAATGTACCCTGAGGGATGAATGTACTATTGCTTCTCGACCTTAGTGCCGAAACTGAGGACTTGCCATGGGATGTTTTCTTTTGAGGGGAATCAGTTGAGGCCTCCTCGATTGGTGATGATGCCAAACCAGAAATGGTGAACGTATCATCATTTCTCGACCTGAGAGCCCGTGATATTGAGGATCCTCGGCTTTCTAGTACCCACGTGTGAGAGGGCAGGGTGTTTACAGCTTTGCAGGTAACCTTGACCTTCAACATACCCGGTTTTCTGATCAGCAGATTTATCAGTGTGGTACTATGGTTATGTTGGTATTCTGAGTATTTGGGCAGATCTTTGAGATTATACAGTTGTTTAGTGCAGCAGTTTTCCAGTCTGTGTGGCATCCTTGATCCCATGTGTGCATTTGCATCATCATTTTGCATCCTAACATGTTTATTCATTTGCAGGGCTGCATCCTAACTTTGATTCTGGTTTTTGAAGACTATTAAGGATGAGTACTGAGAAGAGAAATAACATCATAGTGTACAAGTTCCCAACACTTATTCTGGATCCTATTCACAAGATTGTGTCTATGGCAGAACCTGGGGTATTGACAGACTTTAGAGGAGAGTATGGAAGAATTCTGAATTTTGCTCGCAACATCACTGAATACGAGTATAGGACTTTGCACACTCTAGTGTAATTCTATGACCCTCACCTGCGTTGTTTTCTATTCACTGGTTATCTTTTGGCTCCGACATTGGAGGAATTTGCTCTCATTCTGGATGTTGCCATTAAAGAAGAAGCTCTTTTCTATCCTTCTGAAGAACTTCCTGATTCGGAAAAGGTTTCTGAGGCTTTGCATTTGGATCCATCTTTGTTGAAAAATAACGTTGCCAGTAAGGGAGGGTGTAAAGGCTTTCATGTGAAATTTTTGGTAGAACAGGCTGATGTGTATGGTAAGGCTAGATGTTGGTCAGTTTTCAACGCCATCTTGGCTATGTGTGTCTATGGAACAGTGTTGTTTCCAAATATGAAGGATTTTTTGGACATGCACGCTGTCCGGATATTTACCATGAAGAATCCGGTACCTTCTTTGCTTGTAGATCTGTATTATTCAGTGCATTATAAGAACGAGAAGAGGAGAGGAGGACCCCTTTATTTGTGTGCGCCAGTCTTCTACAATTGGTTTGCTGATCGTCTTCCCACATCTGGGGCATTTGTAGATACTCAAGGAACTTTGGAGTGGTCCAAAAGATTGATGGGCTTGAGGGCAGATAATTTAATTTGGGTTAACCGTGACTTGTTGGGCCAAGATATCATGATTAGTTGTGGGGGTCTCCCAACTGTGCCTCTAATAGGAAGGAAAGGGGGAATTAACTACAACCCTATTCTTGCTATTAGGCAATTCGGGTATGCCTTGAAAGAGCCACTAAAAGATGAGGAGGTCCAAGAATCTCTATATCTGAGTGGGGAAATCAATCCGGAACTGTTAAAAGAAGCTGCAAATACTTGGGAAGATCGTCGTAAGAAGGGGAAGATTTCTTTTGGGAAGAGCAACAACAGAAACTTTCCTGCGTATGAAGATTGGATTCAGAATAGGGTAGAGATTGAGCTTTTGCCATTCTCCAAAGAACCACAATCTTACCCCTTGCTGATTGAGCCTCCTACCACAGTTGAAATAGAGAAGTTTAACAAGTTGTGGGCTGAAAAGGAAAAGCTGCGAGAAGAAAACAGTGAGCAACGAAGAGAGATCTATCAGTTGAAACATGAGCGGGGTGAAGCTGTCCATATCGCCAAGTTGAAGACAGAGCTTCTCGCTAAGGCAGAAAAGGAGCTAGCTGACAAGGTCACGTCCAGACAAAGGATAAAGCAAGCTCTAGAGGCATCACTAAGGTTCTCAAGTCTAAGAAGGAGGAATTGGCCAAGGCTTTGTTGAAAATTCACAAGTTCAATGCTCACCGAGACACTACAATGGCTGATAATAAGTGAAAGGAAGATGAGTATCTAGCTTAGATTGATCAATTGAGGTCGAAGCTCAAGAAAAAAGATGCTGAGATCTTATCAGGGGTATTCCAGAGACAAGCAGTCGAGGGTCGACTCAATGAAGCCATAGCCTCCATAGAGGAACTGAAGATCCAAGCTGAAGTAAAGAGACCTAGAAATGAGGGTCCTAGAATGGATGGTGTTTCTGGAGAAGACGCTTGGGAGTTGCATTGCCGATACTTGGAAGTGATCATGCATAGGAGAGACGTTCTCATTCAAGAGCTAATTCAGAGACCGAAGCATCCTGACACCAAAAAGCTGTTCAAGGAAATTCAAGACTGGAGCAAAAAGCATAGTGGATGGGGAGGATTGGCACTTGTGGACTTTGATGACATGCCATAGCTTTCTAATTTCTGTTATTGTATTTGGGTCACCACCAGGCTTGTTGGTTGAGATCTATGATTTTTGTGTTCAGACTTATTATTTTGGGTTGTGACCGTTGACAATTGGTTATCCTCTGGATTTTTTTCTTAATACATGAGCAGAAGTTCCGTTCTATCTTGTTGTTAAACTGGAATCAAGGGGTGGATCTCCATGCGAATTTTTAAACATGTTCATTTGCATTTGCATATTCATAATCATTTTGCATAATCTTTTTGCATAATAGGTGTTTATCTCTGGTGTTCTCACTTTGTTCTCCTCCGCAGTACAGGATTGCAGATCAGCACATTCACCGGTATTCTACCAGACAAAATCAGAAGAGACTCATGGATCAGCTACAGAATGAGATGACTGAGATGCGGACTCGCATGAACCAATTCATGGATTTAATGCAAGGGGTTGCTCAAGGCCAAGAACAGTTAAGGACTCTTGTTCAGCCACTGATTGCGAGAATTGATGAAGAGGGTGTCCTTCATAGGGGAATTCATACTGGTGTCAATGGTAATAATGGTCAGAATGGTCCTCTGGGCGGAGGTATTCCTGCTTCTAGTGTTGTGATCCCTCCGGGCGGGGCTGAAAATGTTGGGGGAGGAGGTATTGGTGTCTGTGCTATTCAGGGCCGTCAATATGATGATGTTCAAGATGATGCATTTTCTGTGCCAGGTGGGGATGCTGGTCCCCAGATTGACAATGATCAGAGATTTAGGTTGATTGAGGAACAACTTAGGGGTGTTGTGAATCAGGATTCTGTGGGTATGGATCTAGAGGATTTGGGGCTGGTTCCAGGCGTTGTTATCCCGCACAAGTTTCAGACTCCCACTTTCGAGAAGTATAATGGTATGTCTTGCCCAAGGACTCACGTGAGGGCATACGCAAGTAAAATGGCTACGCATGCAAAGAATGAGAAGCTGATGATGCATTGCTTTCAGGATAGCCTATCTGGGGCATCCCTTGAGTGGTATATGCAACTAGAAAGGAAAGATGTGCATAGTTGGAGAGATCTGGCAGGGGCATTTATTAGGCACTACCAATACAACACTGACATGGCTCCGAACAGAATACAACTGCAGAATTTGTCATAGAAGAACAATGAGAGTTTCAAGGAATACACTCAGAGGTGGCGAGAACTAGCAGCGAGGGTTCAACCTCCCATGTTGGAGCGAGAAATGATAACTATGTTTATGGCCACCTTGCAGGGTCATTACTATGAAAAGCTGGTACCGTGTATGACTAGAAAGTTTGCTGATTTGATCTTAGTATGAGAGATGGTGGAAAGCGGAATTAAGGCGGGAAAAATATCAGGCGGTGATGGAGGAAGTAAGAAGCCTTATGCCAGTGGTTACAAGAAGAGGGAGGGAGATACAAACTTTATGTCATCATATCGTGGTAGAGAATGACCTCGTCAGAACTTCAATCAGCAGGTGGCTTCTGTAACCATCCCAGCAGCACCTCAGCATCCAGCAGTGTCTCAACAACAAAATCAGGCTCCTCGCCGATCGCAGCCTCTGACTAGGCAGGATAGGCATTTTGACACTCCACTTATGCCCTACTCTCAATTATTTCAACACTTGTTAAAGCTACAGTTAATTCAGAAGAGAACACTGGCTCCACCTACTGGTAATCCACCTCCCGACTATGACGCCAACGCCCACTGTGAGTTTCATTCCGGGGCACCCGGACATTATATTGAGAACTGTAAAGCTTTTAAGCATCAGGTTCAAGATTTGGTGGATTCCAAAGCCATCAATTTCTCCAATGATGGTCCAAATGTGAATCAGAACCCGATGCCGGATCACGGTGGGTCGAGGGTCAATGCTATTATTAAAGACTGTGAAGACTTGAGTTTGATTTCAGATGTGAACGAAGTCCAAACTCCCTTGGGTGTGGTGAAGGAAAGATTGTTGAAGGGAGGGGTATTTCCTGGCTGTGATGAAGGGTGTGTAGGATGTGTGTCGCAGCCAGGCGATTGTGATTTATTGAAAGCAGGTATTCAGAGAATGATCAGTGAAGGGATATTACAGTTTCACAGGGGTTGTAGGCAGAGTAAAGTTACTGACAGAGAGATTGATGTTGCCACAATAACAATTCCATTCAAGACAATAACTATATCAGCACCGGCGAGACCAGCGCCGGTCACTATCACTGTTCCTGGACTAGTCCCGTATAAGAGTACCAGGGTCATCCCATGGAGTTATGGGGCCGAGGTGTTTATTGATGGTAAGAAGTAGGAATTGGTAGAGACATCAACTGTGAATATAGGGGTTGAAAATCTTGTTGAAGTAGGGGCTATCACTAGGAGTGGTAGAGTCTTTATTCCGTCTGAGGATCAAGTTGGCAGTTCAAAACAAGACAAAGGTAAACAGATGATGGATGAGTCGGTACAAAGGTGGGAAGCAAATAGTTCTATGACAAAGCCAGTTGGGGATACTTTTTCAGAAGATGTAGAAGAGTTTATGAGGTTAATCAGGAAAAGCGATTACAAAATTATTGATCAACTTCACCAAACTCCATTGAAGATTTCCATTCTATCTTTACTGCTGTGCTCTGAGGCACACCGAAATGCATTGCTGAAGGTTCTGAATATGGCTTATGTACCACAGGAAATATCTGTCAATCAATTAGAAGGGGTTGTGGCTCATGTGAATGCTGGTAATGGCTTGGGTTTCACCGATTTAGATCTGACTCCAACTGGGAGGAATCACAACAACACTCTGCATATTTCAGTGGAATGTCGTGGTTCCTTAATGTCGCATGTGTTAGTTGATACTGGGTCATCTTTGAATGTGCTGCCGAAGAAGGCTTTGATGAAGTTAGACACTCGTGGGTTGATTTGTACACCAAGTGACTTGGTGGTACGTGCTTTTGATGGTTCCAAGAGGTCGGTTTTTGGAGAGTTAGTTCTGCCAATCAAGGTGGGTCCTGAGATTTTTAACACCACCTTCTACATAATGGATATTCAGCCTGCCTATAGTTGTTTGTTGGGTTGCCCTTGGATCCATAGCACTGGGGCAGTAACATCTACGCTGCACCAGAATTTGAAGTATATGGTGGATGGCCACGTTGTGACTGTTTATGGGGAGGAAGAGATCATGGTGAGTCACCTATCGACCTTCAAGTATGTAGAGGTGGATGGGGAAGTACAGGAAACCTTGTACCAAGCCTTTGAAGCTGTGAAAATTCCCGAAGAACTCTCAAAGGTAGCCAGTCAGCCTGAGGTGGTTGTCCAACCTGAAGTTGTCAGACAACCAGAGATTCCAATGTCCTCTTTCAAAGAGGCACGCGCTGTAGTTGAAGCTGGTGGTTCTCAGAAGTGGGGCAGTGTCATTGATGTTCAAAGAAAGCAGGATACCCAGGGACTATGATACAAGCCACCCCGACGAGCTCAAGGGCCTCCCAAGTATGCTGGTCCGATTCGATTAACAAGTGCTGGGGTTTTCTTTAATCAGGTTAACGCTATTGAGGACGAAGGAGATAGTGACTGTGACATGGATGAGTGGATCCATCCCTGCACCCCTGGTCAAAGTTTAGGCAACTGGTCTTCCGAGAAAGTCATCCAAGTGACTCGCCCGGAGTAATTTACTTTTGTTTTCTGTTATGTTAAACCCTACTTTCTGCCCAAGACGTAGTGATATTTATTTGTAGGGCTTGGATGTTTTATTTGCTACTTTTATCATCAATAAAGGACATTTTTCATTCAAATATTTTGATCCCTGTTTTTCTGTTTTTTACTTTTTTGCATTAACCCATATCAAAATGGCAATGTGTTTTCTAGTTTGTTGCACTCATAATAAACATAAAACATCCATCATGCAGGTTTCTTTGTTCAGATTCCACCCATCATGACTTAGCTATGGCTTGATATGACTTCGACAATCCTATCTATCAAGCCGAAGAAGAGATTGATGAAGACTGTGACCTGCCAGAAGAATTAGCTAGGCTGCTGAAACAAGAGGAAAGGGTTATTCTACCTTATCAAGAGGAAGTTGAGACTGTTAATCTGGGAACCGAGGATGTTAAACGAGAAGTAAGGGTTGGGACTGCCTTGGAAGACACTGTTAAAGGAAGATTGATTGAATTACTTCGGGAGTATACGGATATCTTCGCCTGGTCTTACCAAGACATGCCTGGGCTTGACACTGACATTGTTGCACACCGGTTGCCGCTTAAAGAGGGTTGTATTCCTGTCAAGCAGAAACTGAGAAGGACAAAACCAGATATGGCTGTCAAGATCAAGGAAGAGGTTCAGAAACAGTTGGACGCCAGATTTCTTGCTGTGACAAATTATCCTCCGTGGGTTGCTAATATTGTACCTGTACCTAAGAAGGATGGGAAGGTCAGGATGTGTGTTGATTACCGAGATCTGAATAGGGCGAGCCCAAAGGATGATTTCCCGCTCCCCCACATTGACGTGTTAGTAGATAATACTGCTCAATATTCTGTGTTTTCCTTCATGGATGGCTTCTCTGGGTATAACCAAATCAAAATGGCCCTAGAAGACATGGAGAAAATAACGTTCATAACACCGTGGGGAACATTTTGCTACAAGGTAATGCCCTTTGGACTGAAGAATGCTGGGGCAACCTATCAGCGGGCAATGGTGACTCTCTTTCTTGATATGATTCACAAGGAGATTGAAGTCTATGTTGATGACATGATTGCGAAGTCACAGACAGAGGAAGAATACTTGGTAAACCTCCAGAAGTTGTTTGAAAGGTTGAGGAAGTTCAGATTGAGATTGAACCCAAACAAGTGCACTTTCGGCGTGAGGTCTGGTAAATTGCTGGGATTTATTGTTAGTGAAAGAGGTATCAAGGTTGATCCTGCCAAGATAAGAGCCATACAAGAGATGCCTGAGCCAAGAACGGAGAAAGAGGTTCGTGGTTTCTTGGGGAGGCTGAATTACATTGCTAGGTTCATCTCTCATCTGACAGCCACGTGTGAACCAATTTTTAAGTTGTTAAGAAAGGATCAAGAGGTCAGGTGGAATGAAAGTTGTCGAGAAGCGTTTGAAAGGATAAAGAAGTATCTGCAGGAACCAGTCCTTATGCCTCCGGTGTCCGGGAGACCGTTAATTATGTACCTTACGGTTCTTGAGAATTCGATGGGTTGTGTGCTCGGTCAACACGACGAGACAGGTAGGAAAGAGCACGCCATTTACTATCTGAGTAAGAAGTTCAATGATTGTGAATCAAGATACTCTATGTTGGAGAAGACATGTTGTGCACTCGCTTAGGCAACCAAGCGCCTGAGGCAGTATATGTTAAACCACACAACCTTGTTGATTTCGAAGATGGATCCGATTAAGTACGTGTTTGAGAAGCAAGCACTTTCTGGAAGGATAGCCCGTTGGCAGATGGTGTTGACAGAATATGATATTCAGTATGTTTCCCAGAAGGCCATCAAGGGAAGTGTTCTGTCGGAATATCTTGCTGAACAGCCGGTCGAGGATTATCAGCCAATGAAGTTTGAGTTTCCGGACGAGCATGTTATGTTTCTGAAAATGAAATATTATGAAGAGCCTCTGCCTGAAGAAGGACCTTAGATTAGGTCTCTGTGGAAGATGATTTTTGATGGGGCTGTCAACTCATATGGTAATGGAATTGGGGCAATCATTACAACCCTGAAGGGTTCTCATATACCTTTCACTGCCCGGTTGGCGTTCGTGTGTACCAACAACGAGGCGGAGTATGAAGCATGCATCATGGGGTTAGAGGAAGCAATTGATTTGAGAATCAAGAACCTCGATGTCTATGGTGATTCCGCGTTGGTAGTTAATCAGATTACAGGAGAATGGGAGACTCGTCAGGCAAATTTGGTACCTTATAACAACTATTCCAGAAGGTTGTTACCTTTCTTTGATAGGGTGGATTTTCATCATGTGCCCCGAGCTGAGAATCAGATGGCTGATGCATTGGCAACATTGGCATCCATGTATAAGGTGAATCATTGGAATGAAACGCCTTCAATTAGAATCATGCGTTTGGATAGACCAGCTTTTGTGTTTGCAATTGAGGATGTGTCAGATGGCAGACCTTGGTATCATGATATTAAGGTCTTTCTGAAGAGACAGGAGTATCCAGAGGGTGCCTCCGCCAAGGATAAGAAGACTCTGAGAAGGTTGGCAGGAAACTTCTTTCTGAACAAGGATGATGTGTTATATAAGAGGAACTTTGATATGGTCTTGCTACATTGTGTTGATGAACACGAGGCAGTTTTGTTGATGGAGGAGGTTCACGAGGGTTCATTCAGTACTCATTCCAGTGGACACACCATGGCTAGAAAGTTGTTGAGGGCAGGATATTATTGGATGACTATGGAGTCTGATTGTTTCAAGTACGCCTGAAAGTGCCATAAATGTCAGATTTATGCAGATAAGATGCATGTACCGCCTACACCTCTAAACGTGTTATCATCTCCTTAGACTTTTACAATGTGGGGCATAGATATGATTGGGAAGATTGAGCCCACTGCTTCCAATGGGCATCGTTTCATTTTAGTTGCCATTGACTATTTCACAAAGTGGGTGGAAGCAGCCTCGTATACCAATGTCACCAAGCAAGTGGTAGCTCAATTTATAAAGAAGGATATCATCTGTCGTTATGGGGTCCCGGAGAGAATAATTACTGATAATGGCTCGAATTTGAACAATAAGATGATGAAGGAACTATGTCAAAGTTTCAAGATCGAGCATCACAATTCTTCTTCATATCGTCCGAAGATGAATGGTGTTGTTGAGGCGGCGAATAAGAATATCAAGAAGATTGTGCAGAAGATGGTGGTAACGTATAAAGACTGGCATGAGATGCTACCGTATGCCCTACATGGTTATCGTACTTCGGTGCGTACGTCAACTGGGGCAACCCCTTACTCATTGGTATATGGTATGGAAGCAGTTTTACCCTTAGAGGTCGAGATTCCGTCTTTGAGAATTCTGGCAGATGTGAAGCTTGATGAAGCTGAATGGGTGCGTTCCAGGTTGGATCAGTTGAACCTTATTGAAGAAAAGAGATTGGCAGCCATCGCCCATGGTCGGTTGTACCAGAGCAGGATGAAGCACACCTTTGACCAGAAAGTGCGTCCTCGGAGTTTTCAAATAGGTGAATTGGTTTTGAAAAGGATCCTTCCTCCTCAGACAGATCACAGGGGCAAATGGACTCCAAACTACGAGGGGCCATATGTAGTAAGAAAGGTTTTCTCTGGTGGAGCCTTACTACTTTCAACTATGGATGGCGAAGATTTTACGTCCCCTGTGAATGCAGACGTAGTCAAAAAATACTTCGCATAAAAGAGACCCGCTGGACATAAAAAGAAAGTCCAGGCAAAAAAGGGGCATCCCGGCGAACCATAAAAAGGAAAAGGTTCGGGCAAAAATTAGGGATAAAATGTAAAAAGAAACGTGTAAACCCGCAAAGTTGAAAACCCGAAAGGGCAACTTTGGCAAAAATGGGTATCCCGATGTATTGAAAACCCGAAAAGGGCGATCCAAGCAAAAGTTAGGGATTTATAAGTGAAAGGCTATGGTCTGCGTTCGATCTGTGAGCACTTTCAATAACTAGAAATTCTGAAAAAAAGGAATCAGTACAGTTAGCCTCTTCAAAGATCAAGATATTTGTGGATAAGCAAGACATATGGGTCATAGCTGAGTCGAATCATGGTGGATATCTGTTCCTGCATTACCGACATATGTATTTTCCTTTTGCTTTTGCGCAATTACCTCTTTCTAGGAATTGCTTCCAGTTGTAAATGCCTATTTACAGACCACTTTTCTCAATAAAATATTCATTTCACTCAAAGAGCTTTCCATTGTTTGTTTTACTTTTACTGTTTTGTTTGCAAAAACGTCTGATATTTTTGATAAACATTGCATATAAAACTTCGAGCTTTGCGGAGCATAACGAAAAGCAGTAGAAATTACTTAGGCATTAATGGTGATAGTCATGTTGTGGCATATTCTATTTGTTGTTATTTGACTTGCAGGGTAACAGCATTGTACTCCCCCTGTAGGGTTGCTCTCCCCAGTATTGAGATTGCACATTTCCTCAGCAGAGCAGACCTTCCCCAGCAGGAGAGTTGGGAAGTATTTTCTCCGGATCAAGACGTTATTTCCCCACAGAATCAGGGTGCTCACCTTCCCCATCCAGTCAGGAAGCGTGCTTTCACCGACGATGTCATATTCTAATCCCCAGCAAGGTGGGAGTAAAGTCATTCAACCCATCAGCAGGCTAAGTTCAGCAGTATCCCCAAGCATGATGGTACTATGGGCTGGCATCTCTCAGCAGGTCCTAAGCCCATCTGTAATTGGCAGTCTTCAGTAACAGGCTTCCGGTTCCGTTATTGGTATTCATTCTCAACTCCCCCAGCAGAGGAGGAATCTCAGGTTTCGGATGTGACCTTCAGTAAAGGACAGGTGTAATCCCCGATAGTGTGGATGTTCTGTTGGGATTTCACCCCCAGGAGAAGTTGTTGATTCAAAGGGTCAGTCAGCGTGATCCTTCTCAGCAGAGTTCTTGGATTCAGAGGACAATTTATTTTTGTCATCCCCAGCTGAATTGGTCTTTTCTCTCCAGCATTTATTTTGCTGGAGAGACCCCTTTTGCATATCATAAGCATTTGCATTGCATCCTCAAACGCGTAGCATTTCCACTTCGTATGGAGCATTACGCCAAAATTCAAACATTCGCATTCGAAGCATAAGCCAGGTTTGATACTTTCCTTGCCAGTTCTCTTCCTCGGCAGAGATGGCATAACTCAGGAGATTTTGGAGGGATGCGTTCCTCATACTTGTGCTCCCCGGCAGAGTCTTTTATTTAGACTTCTCCTTTCCCCAGCGGAGTCATCTTATCTGTGGATCGTGAGTCCGTTAGAAGTTTGCTTTTGTTTGGCCTTTCTCTTTTGTGAAGTCCAGTTCTCGCCTGGTAGTCAGTTCTCGCTTGACATATTTTGTTTGCCAGTTTCCCTTTCTCAGTAGGGGTGGTATAAACCAGAAGTTTTGTTTCACGTTATCCCAAGCGAATTCCAATTTCTATTAGTCTTCCATTGTAGGTACAATTGAGGTTGTATTCGTTTTGTGGGTGCGATTGAGGTCGTATTCATTTTTTCTTGGTGGGTAGAGTGATTGAGGTCAGTCTTCCTTTGCGGGTACAATTGAGGTTGTATTCGTTTTGTGGGTGCGATTAAGGTCGTATTCATATTTTTCTTTGTGGGTAGAGTGATTGAGGTCAGTCTTCCTTTGAGGGTACAATTGAGGTTGTATTCGTTTTGTGGGTGCGATTGAGGTCGTGTTCATGTTTTCTTTGTGGGTAGAGTGATTGAGGTCAGTCTTCCTTTGAGGGTACAATTGAGGTTGTATTCGTTTTGTGGGTGCGATTGAGGTCGTATTCGTATTTTCTTTGTGGGTAGAGTGATTGAGGTCAGTCTTCCTTTGAGGGTACAATTGAGGTTGTATTCGTTTTGTGGGTGCGATTGAGGTCGTATTCATATTTTATTTGTGGGTAGAATGATTGAGGTCAGTCTTCCTTTGAGGGTACAATTGAGGTTGTATTCGTTTTGTGGGTGCGATTGAGGCCGTATTCGTATTTTCTTTGTGGGTAGAGTGATTGAGGTCAGTCTTCCTTTGAGGGTACAATTGAGGTTGTATTCGTTTTGTCGGTGCGATTGAGGTCGTGTTCATGTTTTCTTGGTGGGCAGAGTGATTGAGGTCAGTCTTCCTGTGTGGGTGCGACTGAGGTCGTATTCGTCCTTTTCTTTGTGGGTAGGGTGATTGAGGTCAGTCTTCCTTTGTGGGTACGATTGAGGTCGTATTCGTCTTACATTTGTGGGTATGGTTGAGGTCATACTCCTTATTTTTCAGCACACTCCAGTTTGTCATTCTCACCGTTAGCAAATTTCAGGTTTCTTTTGGTATTCAATCCCCGTGAATCCTTTGAACGCATGACAGCCGTTGCTATCATACCTTCAGGACCAAGTTGATTGAATAGGGGCAGCTGTAGCACCCCAAAATTTGCTCTCCTTACTTTAGTAATAACTGGCTTATGTTTCATTTCATTTTGCATTATCATGTATGCATATCATTGGTTCTTAGCATGGGGTCAAGGTGCTTGAGGCAACTCAAGAGGAGAAGATGTTCTTCAAAGAGTCAAGCAAGAGTCCTTGTATTGTGGATCACTCACTCCTAACCAGTGCAGAAATTAGGGTTTTGAGATTCTTGGGTTTATTGCTCAATGGGCAAGTTTCTAGGGTTTTTATCATCACCAAATGGCATATCTTATCTTTGTTGGAGAGGATGCACATCAAATTCAGAGGAATTTGGATTTGTAGACTGTGTTATTTCCTCCTAAACTGAGGGTACCAAGATTAGGGTTTGCTATAAAGTCAGTTTATTTCTTATTTTTTGGGCAAGACTTGATTCCATGGTATTCCTTGGGTCCCTAATTATCTAGGGATGAAAGATTGTCCATCAGTTTGGTTCATGAGAAGTTCAATTGGCCAATGGATTGGGAATCAGGAGAAATGGGGAAAAGTCAACAGTGAGAGGGGAAGTCAACTATGAAATTTTAAGGTTCTCTTCAAGGGTTTCAAGGTCTCACATCCTTATATGGTCTTCAAGAGTCAAGTTTCATACCATTTATCAAGAATCAAGGGTTGGTACAAACGTTACGAAATATGGAAATGACCTATAATTTGAAAGTTTCCTTTTTGGGCAAGTTCTTACACTATATTCAACTTGACTTTTCATCATCAAAGAAGCTTCAAATGAATTTTCCTAAAACATGAAAGTTGAATATCTTTTTCTCCCCTTTCCAACAAGTACTAGATGGTCTCCATGTCATTTGTGAAACTCAAGTTATGATCAAAAGAAGGCAAGGTGGTTTTTAGGGTTTCCTTATGGTTCCATTTTCACAACTTTTGCATTTTGGGACATAGTGACCTATAATTGATTCCTTTGTTTTAAGCCACATTCTAACATCAAAGAACAATCCATAAGAATCATTTTTGGCCTTTGAATCAAGTGGATCCATGGTTTATTCATCACTTATGTTCCATTATGCAAAATTGCAAGATCATTGAAAACTCATAAACCAAAACATCTCAAGGCCCAAATCCAACTCAGGTGTAATTAGAAATTGTTAAATAAGTGATACATCATCAAGGGTTTGGATATACATGCATGGAGGATGGTGTATTTCACATTATTCAAATTTCCAAAATCACCCAAAACTCATTAAGTGAGGAATTAACAAGGCCCAAGTGATTATCAGTGGATTAACCCTAAGTATTTAAGATTACTCATGCACTAATTAGAGGGGAAGACACGTGATTTTGAGGAGAACAAAGTTTGCAACCCTAAACCTTGATTGATTCGAATCTCACAATCCACAAGGGCTTTTCACAAGATTCCTTCACAACCTTCATCCTTGGCATCTATAGAGTACAAATCACCCATCACTTGAAGCTAATAGCAAGGGTACAGGTTGCGTGATCTCAGGTTGGTAACACTTTCCATGATCCTAAAACTCTATTTTTTGACATGCATAATGATCTGTGGTTGTCACTGATGATGCCTATGTATTTTGTTTTGAGTTTGGACGTATAATATGGTGGTATCGTGAGTTTTAAAGTTTTGGATCCCTACTTGTTTCATTCATTTCTCTTTGGATGTTGATTATTTGCAAATTTTAATGTGATATTATTGATCCTCGTGGAATTCTGGTCAAGGGGGTACACTTGTTTGCATTTTCTGGGTTCTTTGGGGTTGCAGGTGGCCGGAAGTGGTGACCGGAGCCCTAGCTCCGGCGACTGGCATGGTTTTCGGCGGAATTAGGGTTCCAAGGTAAGGGACGCAATCGTGACCGTCCATGGGTTTGATCGTGTGGTCCACAGCGCGCCACATATTTTAAATTTTGTTTTTATTTTATGGTTTGTACGTGTGCACTACCATGATAATTACTATGTTCCTCAAATCTAAACCATCCAATATGTTTTGTTTGATTAATTCTGGTGCGTTGGATGAATCACGTGGCTATCATTACGCCAGCACATTAAGTTATTCACGTGCCTCTCACGTTTTATTTTTATTTTCTGAGTAATTTAGTGTGGGTGCGTGTATCATTACTATGGTGTGCGTGTGGATCTGGATCGTTTATCATGATTACTTGTTATTTTCATTTGACTGATGATACGCGTTGGATCAATCGTGTGGTCTTGATTCAATCTGAGGTTTGACCAATTCCATTGTTCCTCATTGACTTCGCTGTTGGACTTTTGTGCTTTGGGCTTTTCTATTTGCACCCTCCCTTAAGCCCAATTACCATTTTCAACATGTTTGGGCTGCTGAACACACCCCTCATGTTCATTTCAATTTATTTATTTTATTTAAATTGCATTATTTCATTTTCATTTTTAAAAATAGATAATTGCATCAAAAAATCATAAAAAAAATCATGAAGCATTTTTAGAGTTTTATAAAATTTTCCCAAATTTTATTTTTTATTTTTATTTTATCTTTAGCATTTGAAATAATTATTTGGGTAATTTCTTTTTGAATTTATTTCATACAAGCATACTCTAACTTGTTTATTTTATTTCTCATCATCCATAAAACCTTTTGAACTCATTCCTTTTGCATTGTTTCATCAACACATTGAAGTTCATTAAAACATTTTTCTCTCATTTTTAAAACTTTTTCATGTTGCATTTTAGTCCTTTTCTTTTGCATATTGAACCATAATTCTCCTTTGACTTTGCTTAATTGTTTGAGTGACCTATCTTGGGAATGTTGGCATGTGTTTTTGACATGTTGTTTCTTTCTGGTTGAGCTATTTTGACAATTAATTTGGTAATTTTAGAAGATGTTTTACTAATTATGTGGTTGCTTTTGTTTGAGGTCTTCTTGTAAGCATATCTTTGATCATGTCTGATTACTTGTTTGAGAAGGCACTTGTGCCATCATTTGGGATTGCTTCTTTGAATTCATAATCCATGTTTGAATTGTTATAGGTAAATTTATTGCCATTATATGTCATTAGTGTGAGGTTGTTGCATTTGTGTGCACATGTTCAATGTTTGATTCACATGTCTCTGTTTGACTTTTCCTTTCACTTCTTCTCATCTGTGTCTCTTCATGATTTATAGCTGGTTTATGTATGCCATGCCATATCATTCATTTGCATTTCATTTGATGTATGTTTCTAACCTTGGAGCTTTGCATTCATTCATGTCATATGTCATTCATGTTTCATCTTACATACTTGAGATATGTTTCCTTTATATGTTTCCTTCTTCTTCTATTGATGTTTGATGCTTGAATATCTATTTGCATGTCTCATGTGACACTTTCATATCATGTTTAGGCATATATTTAGGTCATCCACAATCTGACTTGGATATTATTTGAAGCATTCTTGCATGATTACCTTGCATGTTCACTCTTTCTTCCTCCACTCCCTCTTTGATGACTTTCTTGTTTGTTTTGCTACTGGTTTACATTCTATTTGCTTGATTTTGTTTGGTAAACATTGGGGGTCACCTCTAAGGTGTATATTCTGACTTGGATGAGTTCATTTGGTTTGTAACCTTTTCTCTTTGGTTTATGACTTGCTTGGGTTTCACTTGTCTTATCCTTACTTATATCTGTTTTGTACTAACCTTTTATGCAGAGGCCGAGGTAAGTAATTTGAGAGTATGGATAGTTAGCCATGCTCACTCTCATTCTTTCTTTCTCTCATCTTTTCTTTTCTTTAGGCTTAGGTTGTTGTCAAACCTCCCCTTAGGGCCACCTTTGCATGATAACATTAGGGCTAAATTCCATAGGGTAGTCTCCCTCCAAACTTCCCCTTAGGGCCATCTTTGCATGATAACATTAGGATAGATTCTCCCCGTAGTTTTTTGTCTTTTCTTTTGAGTCTCTCTTCTCATCTTATAACATCTCTAAGACACTTAATAAGGTCAACTTGCCTTGCACACGAGCCTTAAACATAGGAAATGAAGATTGAGGGGTCCCCGTTCTCTCTTCTAGAGTGTTGAGCATACGTCCCATTGGGGGCGACCATGCGACGCATTCGCTCCCGTGTCATAGACTTTAGTTTAAGTTGAGTTATGAATTAACTCAAGTCACTTCTGTCTTAAAAAATACAAACAAACCTCAAACCTTTTTATCCTTCGGGATTGTCAAACTAAAGGCTATTTTCAAAAAGGGCACGTTACTTTCCGTCTGAGTCGCAAACAGGCATCGACCCTAACTGCCAGACGCGAACTTAACGTCGCTCAAAAAAACCACAAAAAGAACTTGGTCCGAACTACGTTGACTCTGAATTCCCCATTGTACAAAGGAGATACGTAGGCCTAGGATGACGACGTCCTACCGAGTCCGTCTTAGTTTTCCCCTCCCCCGTCTTAGTACAGCCATAGATGTTAGGATAACTCACCCTTAGAATAGACAACAAGCATGGATCCCATCGAGTACGATGGACGCATGGGGTGCTAGCACCTTTCCCTCACGTAACCGACTCCCGATACCCAGGCTATGGTTGCGATGACCATTCCTTTCCCTCTTCTTCAGGTTTATCCGGTGTTCCCTTTCCCTCTCTTGGGATAAATTTACACGGCTGGAGACTCTATTTTCCGCGCCACTTTCGCGTTTGTACCTGGATGAAAATCGTGGGAGCGACACAAGAGAGAGTCAAGCCTATCTTGATTCGAATCGCGAGCTTGTTAGTTTTATTTATCTGTTTTCTTCTCATTTCTTATTTACTTGCTTCCTTATTTCCTTATTTGTGTTACCTTTTGTGAGATTGTTGGGTTGCTCTAGTATTGGGTACTTTGTCAGACGGCTCTACACCCGATTCGAGAAAAACTGTAGGATTAGGATGGTGGTTGTGTAGTGGAGGCTTCCTTGGTCTCTTCCGTGTGAGCCAAAGCGAAAACCCCACTTGGAGTAGACTCCCTTGGAGATGTTATCGTTTCGATGTTCCTTCGTCACGATGGTAATGTTTTCGAGCATGAGGCATTAATCCCAAGGACCATTAACCCATTTATCCATGGTGGTTGGTAGTGTTAACTCCTTGTGGGTTAATGTGAATGCCCCAATCAGACGAGATCCCTCGAACGTATTACTTCCTGACAGTAATATTTTTGACCTCAATCTAGGATTCTGAGAACCCTACTTAGAACCCGTGTGTCGATGGTTGTGTAGTAGACGCCTCCGAGGAGTCTTTCTTATGGGGAAGAAATGAAGACCTCACCTAGACGAGATTATTTCGAGGATATTATAGTCGGATATCTCTTTATCTTAGCTATAATGTGTTGAAATATATCCATAACTCTAGGCACCTACCAATTTTAGAAACCTACCCACGGGCTTTTTTTTATCCGAGCTGTGGTTCTTGACCCGTTATCTCCGGCCAACCGCAGAACTGTTTGAAGCTGTCTGATCCTGCGATCTTGGATCTTGCATCTTGCATTGCATCTCATGTCATTGCATTGCATTGCATCTCATGTCATTGCATTGCATTGCATCTGTTATGCATCTTGCATTGCATTTTCAACCTCAGAATCTCACTTCAACTTCCTTCCTTCACCAGTAAATCAAGCTGATTCCTCGACACCAATACGCAACTCGAGCTAACACTAGACGTATGATGGAGCAGATTCAACAAGAGCAAGTCGTCTTCAGAGAAGAATTGGACTCTATCAAGGGAAAGATTGACCAGATTCTCGAGGCCATCATGATGGCCAGAAAAGAAGAAGAACTGCGTGAAGTCGTTTCCGCCAACAACAATGTGCCTGTGCAAGGGTCAACCTCAAGACTCTCAGTTCCTGTTCCTAATCCAATCACTTATGGGATACCAATGAACTTCACTCCTGCCGCTGAAGGAGCCACTTCTCAACCACTTCCAACATCTGGAGTTACTGTTGGAGCTATTCCGCAAGCCCAACCTGTTGTCACTCAGATTCCTATTCCTCATGCTAGATCAGGTCCAGAACTACCATGCTGTTATCCCAATTGTCAATCCTACTGTTTCTCAGGATTCTGAAGCCATCAAAATGTGTCATGATCTAGCTGAAAAACTCTGAGTCATGGAGTGGCACAACTCAACTTCTTTGAATGCTCTGGAAATGTTCTTGGTGCCAGATGTTGTCATTCCTCCCAAGTTCAAGGTGCCAAAATTCTCGAAGTACAAAGGGCTCAGTTGTCCCAACAATCATCTGAAGATGTACTGTCGCAAGATGGGTGCTTATGCCAGAGATGAAAAGCTGATGATTCATTACTTCCAAGACAGCTTGTTTGGGGCATCACTCGAATGGTATATGCAGCTGGAGCGTAGCAGTGTGCGCACTTGGGCTGAGCTAGCTGATGCATTCACCAAGAAATACAAATACAACCTTGACCTTGCTCCGAATCGTACTCAACTTCAGAGTATGGCTTAAAATGACAACGAATCCTGTAAGGAGTACGTGCAACGCTTGAGAGAGCTAGCTGCAAGGGTGCATCCACCGCTTGTTCATCATAAACTGATCGACATCTTCATGGGTACCTTGCAAGGCCAATACTATGAAAAGCTGATTGGTAGTGTTTCTGCTGGATTCTCTGATTTGGTGATTGTCGGTGAAAGAATCAAAGATGGTCTGAAGAGTGGTAAGATCCAAGGAGGTTCTAGCAGTCAGTCTGCAGCCAAGAAGCCTTTCAATGGATACAAAAAGAAAGAGGGTGAAGCAAATGTCGTCTCTGCTCAGAAAGGGCAAGCTCAACAACAAGCTCCCGCTCCAATGCCTTTTCAAGTTCCCTACTTCCAGTATCAGTAGTTGCTGGTGCGCAATATGCTTTAATGCCTTATCAGCCAGCCGTTCAAGCTGTTCAAGCTCCAACGCCTCAGCAACAGTCTACTTAGCAATAGTCCTACAATCAGCAAGGGTATCAGTATCCTCCTCAACATCAATAACAGAGAGCTGCTCAACAACGTCAGCCTAATCAATAGAGGACAAGGAGGCCAGATAGAGACTTTGGTCATCTACCGACGTCATATGCTTAGATCTTTGCTCAATTGATGGAGAAGAGGGCCATTAACCCGAGAGACCTGGCTCCTCCAACTGTCATTCCCCCAGATTATGATGCTAATGCTCACTAAGAGTATCATAAGGGCGCTCCAGGGCACACGATCGAGGACTGCAGAGCCTTCAAACACAAAGTTCAAGACCTGATTGATTCGAAGTTTCTCACATTCAATGGGGGCTCCTAATGTCATCAACAACCCTATGCTGCTGCCAAACTGGTGCCAGCATCTAGTCAATTCAAATCAAGTCAAGTTCATCTCCCCGAAGAAGGCAGTCATGTTGTCATCCCATCATTTGCATTCTTGTTATTTTGTCTTTATTTGTTTAAGTACTATATGCTTTGAACGTTGCCTTTCATATTTGGTTTATTAATGTAGTAACTATGTATGTTTTGAGTCAGTTATGTCGTATTCACTCATTTTTTCCACTTACTGCAAAACACTGACACATTTATCCACTTCACTCTCTATATTAAACTGTTGTTAGCAATGATTTGAGGGAGGATGATGACAACGAAATACCCATAATTGCAAGCCGTATGCTTTCGGACAAAATCTCGCCAATGATGTACAGGCATTGTTTCAATCCCCTAAACACTGGAGAGACAATGTGTTAATCCCTAGTAAACTACTTCAAATCGAGAAGTAGGAGTTTCCTTCGGATATTCAAACCCTTACACTCAACCTGGGGCAGGGTAGTGTTCAGTTAACCCAATTACACACTCAAATCACAAAGCAAAATTCCACAAGACATGAAAGTTGTTCATCAATAACCATGACTTGGCAGTCACAATCATTCAACAAAACCAAAAACAAAAATCAAAAGCCTGCTAAGTCGAGCACCTGAAAGGAGACTTACGCAAAAATCAAGGCAACCCTGATGCACTCGAAAAGCAAAATCAGTCCATGCAAAAGATAGGGATTAAAAGCAAAAATAAAAGAGGCCCTCGGATCCTCAACAAAAATAAAATAAGATTCAGTGGCCACCATGTCAAAATCCAAAAGGTCACTGACATTCATCAAAAACAAAATAAAGGTGACTGCCATTTCAAGCATACCTTGAACCGTCAACCCTTTTGGAATACAAACATGTGTAGATTTAACTGAACATAGGACTGAAGATCATCACGAAGAAGGGATGGGTACAAACCAAGTCTTGAGCCTTATATCCTTTGTTTCATAAACTGTGAACCAGACCATGTTACAACCCTCGAAAGACCTAATTGAGGCGAGGTTTATTCTGAAAGTATATTATTGCAAGGTTGCGTAAACGGACTCCCCACATATTTGCTAATCTTCAGCATTGGTGTCATTCTCCTTGCCATGTCTTTCACACCACCAAAATCAGCACAGCGTCTGGACTAACGGTCCATTCATCTCATAATATCACGACACTCGAATAAACGACTTTTTTTCAAAACTTGCATGAGCATTGCATTAAGATTACCATTTGTGAATGAGAAATTTTAACTGCAAATCAATGCTAGACATTCAAGACAACTCCAACAAAGGGGCAATCGAAGAGGAATTTGAACTTTCAGTGGTGTCAACCCGAAACAAGACTACCTCAACAGCTCAATCAGGGGGCAAATCCTTCAACAGCTCAATCAGGGGCAAGCTATCTCAAAGCATATCAAAGCTCAGCTTTTCAAAGATCAGACCACTTCAGAACTGGTTAATCAGGGGCAGACCATTACCATGTTCAGACTGGGGCAAGATCCATTGTAGAAGGCATATCCCTTTGTATCTTCGAGTTGGGAAAGCATACCTTGCCAGACATTAGCAATCATCAAGTTCAGAGAAAAAGCACAATCTTCATGAGCTGATCACGTCACTACGCTCATTCTCGGGTTATCCTGATCGACAAGCACAAAAGCAAGTGATCAAATTCAAGGCTTCGAGAGCATTTTAGTCTACTTCAATCATGGCATCTTCAACGAACTGAGTGTCGAGGAAATCAAATCTCTCCCACCACCCGAAGTCAAATCCGCATTGGCAACTACCCAAAAGTCCACCATGCTGGCACTCTTACAAAACATATCCAATCACCCGTCTACAATCATATGCATCATGTGCATCCCAAAAAACCAAATCATACTTCCCCAGCACTTGCATCTTCGCGCGTCAGCATTTGCATTGCACATCATTACAAAATCAAGCATTCGTGCATGCATAGTCAAGATCCATGATCAATCTCAAGATTTCAAGACGATCTTCAGCCCAGCCAGGGGCATCATCTTCAGCAAATCCGTGGGTGTTCCTCACGAAGTTGTATCAACCTTTTGTTGAACAAGACAAGATTTTAAAGCAATCTTCAGCCCAGTCAGGGGCATCTCCAGCAAATCCGTGGGTGTTCCTCACGAAGTTTTCAACCTTTTGTTAAATAATCCCAAGCTCAAGATGATCTTCAGCCCAATCAGAGGCATCTTCTTCAAGTTCATGGGCGTTCCTCATGAAGTCTGCAACCTTTTGTTGATGAAATTGTGTTCTCCAAGCAAGTCAGTGGGCGTTCCTCATTGAGTTGTGTTCCTCAACCTTTTGTTGATGAATTTTGTCATCCCCAGTTCAATCAATAGCATTTCTCCAAGTCAGTGGGCGTTCCTCATTGAGTTGGATCCCTTCAACCTTTTGTTGATGTCTACGAATAAGCTTCATTCATCATATCCCCAGTAAACTTAACCTTTTGTCAATTGTCTTATTATCATCCTTTTGGTGATAGCCAAACCCTATTAATTAAACCTTACCTGCATCCTTTTGGTGTTGGTCCTCGCAAGTGGGAAGTTTCTATCATCCTTTTGGTGATAGTAGTTTGCATTGATCCGTCATCCTTTTGGTGCCGCCGATCCGTAAACCCTTGGTCTGTGTATCATCCTTTTGGTGAATGACAGCCTCTAACACTGTGTGTGCCCTATTATCCTTTTTGGTAATAGCAGGCTTTGACCTCATTTTCATCCTTTAGGTGGAAGGGTCTGTGTGTGTGTGCCCTATTATCCTTTTGGTAATAGCAGGCTTTGACCTCATTTTCATGCTTTTGGTGGAAAGGTCTTAGTGCGTGTGTGCCATATTATCCTTTTGGTAATAGCAGGCTTTGACCTCATTTCATCCTTTTGGTGGAAGGGTCTGTGTGTGTGTGTGCCCTATTATCCTTTTGGTAATATTCGGCTTTGACCTCATTTTCATCCTTTTGGTGTAAGAGTCTGTGTGTGTGTGTGTGCCCTATTATCCTTTTGGTAATAGCAGGCTTTGACCTCATTTTCATCCTTTTGGTGGAAGGGTCTGTGTGTGTGTGTGTGTGCCCTATTATCCTTTTAGTAATAGCAGGATTTGACCTCATTTTCATCCTTTTGGTGGAAGGGTCTGTGTGTGTGTGCCCTATTATCCTTTTGGTAAAAGCAGGCTTTGACCTTATTTTCATCCTTTTGGTGGAAGGGTCTGTGTGTGTGTGCCCTATTATCCTTTTGGTAATAGCCGGCTTTGACCTCAATTTCATCCTTTTGGTGGAAGGGTTTGTGTGCATGTGTTACTATCATCCTTTTGGTGATAGGTATAACATCCTTTTGGTGTCAGATAGCTGTGTGTGCCCTATTATCCTTTTGGTAATAGCAGACTTTGACCTCATTTTCATCCTTTTGGTGGAAGGGTCTGCGTACGTGAGTTCACTATCATCCTTTTAGTGATAGGTCTGTCATCCTTTTGGTGTCAGATAGTTGTGTGTGTGCCCTATTATCCTTTTGGTAATAGCAAGTTTTGACCTCATTTTCATCCTTTTGTTGGAAGAGTCTGTGTGCGTGTGTTCACTATCATCCTTTTGGTGATAGGTCTGTCATCCTTTTGGTGTCAGATTTCCTGATATCATCCTTTTGGTGATAACGACCTTTGCAAACTATCCATCATTCGACCTCCCAAGCATTTTCTTTCATTTCGAACAAATTTGTGGTCTTCTTCATATCTAATTGTCTTATACCTTGAAAAAACAAACGCCGTAGCAGTTCATCTTGCTCGGTTTAAGCCAATTAGATAGGGGCATTTGTCATACCCCAAATCTGTCCTACCTATGTATATTTTCAGTTGTACTTCCATCCACTAACTATTATTCAGAAAAAACCAAAAATATGTTGTTATTTTCATTGCTTCTTATTCAAGTAGTGGCAAGTCAATTTCAAGACCATCAGGTAAGAGTGTGATAATTCAGGTGGTGTGTGTGGCTAAGGATTTAATCAGGGTTTGATGTCATATTCGAGGCAGTTGTGTTTTCAGGGCACATGGGTGTGGTAATGGTTGAAACTCAAGAGAAGGTTAACCTTATCTCGGTTAAACAAGTAGTTTTGCTTCATCCTCAAGATGTTGGGTCATGGCAAAGTCAGAATATTCAAATGCAATGCGCTTGGCCTCATGATTTTAAGTTGGAGGTAATTTCAATCATATTTCAAGGATTTGCTCAGGATTGGTTAAGGTCCAGGAATTGATTCACTTTTAGTCAGATTCAAGATTCATTTCAAAGTCAGTGGCAAAATTCAAAGATTGGTTCATTGGTGGTTTTATTGTGTCAAGGCTTTAATTCATCCGAAGATCAAAATTGATTCATGGTCAATGGTATTTCTCAAGATTTATTCAAGTTTCATTCATTTCAAGTGAGAATTCAAAAGGGTGGAGTTTGATTTACGAGTTTTGAACCCAATTGGGATGTTAAGATTTAATGATTCAAGAATTGGTCCAAATAAATTGCAAAATTACAAGACATTGGTTCCAATCATATAATGGAGGTGCAAGTAATAAAATCCAAGTTCAAAATGTTACAAAAAGGCTCCTGCAAGTATGCTACAAACTAAGCCCAATTCCATAGGTCTGTCTTGAACCCATTTCGCAATGAAAAAAAATTTATTACAAGGTCATGAAAGAAATAGACAAAAAATGGGCAGAACATAATTTTTTTCATGGACCCACCATCCCTATCTCCACGCCTCATACACTCTTTAACCAAAATTCACTCCACAATAGCCACTACAATAACATGGTCTCACGCAAATCACAACAATGTCACAGAAAACTTGCAGCCAGCCAGATCACACCATTTCACAAAGTTGCACAAAGAAAAGCACGCAACAATCAAAAGAGCCAATAATTTCTCACTGTCATCCCGCCATCACATTCTGCACAATACCAGCCAAAATTCCATAAGCCAATTCCAAAATTTGATGCCAAGCCACCCACATAATATTCACATCTCACACCTCAACCTTTACCACGTCATAGCCACATTCACAGCAAAATAGAAGCAAGGCAATACAACAAATTTGGAAGAAATGCAACAATACAACAAAGCAAATCGTACAATACACGGCCTGCATCCATTCCATAATACACACATCATGAAATTGTCACACAACCTAGCCTCATCGCAATCATACGACCATCGAAACACAGCAGCAGCAGCAATATTCCTCAAGTTTTCTCTCCCCATTCTACCTTTCATTCCCTCTATAAATCCAGCCCTTCTCACCCTCATTTGGGGAAGCTCAAGTAGCCTCAAAACATCTGCCAAATTTCTCACTCAATTCCTTTTCTTGAAATCACTCAACTAAACACACAAATCATCAACCCATCCTCAAATACTCTTTCTCACCCACAAAACTCACTCTTCATAACCTCACTCAATCACAGAACAAACTTCTTCCACTTAAACCTCACCCAAACCCTTCAAATCCACCCAAATCAACAACAACCATACATTAACCAAAACCTTTCAACCCAGAAATCACAAACACAGACCGAATCGCAGAAGGAGAATGAGATGAAGTTGAGATAGAAATGAAACCGTGTAAACCTGAAAATCAAACGAACCGAAAACGGAAGTGAAGAATATTATACGAGGAGGGGGAGATCTCGCAAAGAAGGTCGGTCTAGGAACCTTAACGACGCGAGTTGCTTCGACTCTGTTTCTTTGTTCGTTTGGTTTCATTGACTGTGTTCTGCACTTTTTTTTGGTCTTCAATTTCAATTGTTGGTTTTGTTTTTCATGACCCTGTTTTTAAGAAAATGATTTTGGTCGTTACTGTTGATATGGTTTATTGTTTTGTTTGACTTTGGAAATTTTATCTTGCTTTGCATTTTCAAAAGCTTATGGTAGTGATGTAGCCACGTTGGCTTCATTAGGGTTCAGGGTTAGGATAATGGGCCTCAGGCCCACATGATTCCTTTACACCCACACCCATAGATCTCCAGCGCACCCTACTCCCTCTTTATCTCCATTTAATTTGTTTGCTATTTTATTTTCTTTTTGTTTTAATTGTTATTTCATCATATGATCTTGTTTAATTTTTTTTTAAGTTTTTTTTAATTCATTTCACACCCATTTTTTTATTTTAGTTTTATTTTGGGCCAATGATATAACAAAAATCTTGATTAGTTGGTTTATTCAAATCGATTTACAATCTTGATTATTATGAGGACACTTTTCTTTTTTTATTGGTCAATGAAAGTCAAATATCATAGATTATTGATTTCTCGATTAAATCTTGATTAAGATGAGACCATTTCAATTTCATTTCGATTTTCTCTCCATTTCGCATCTTCTTCTTCTTCTATTTTCTCATTTTTGATCGATGAAGTTGTTCTATTCATGAATGTTGATGGTTGAAGTGATTAACCTTCATTATTTCAAATTTGTAGTGAGTGATCATTGAGATCTCTTTCTATACTTTGAGATCGTGATAGGTTACCTTCGATTAATCGACGAAAGTTTGTGATTAAAACGAGATCTTCACCTTTTCGTTTCGTGTGGCACAATTTCATTGGAGAATGATCCTCAATATCATTTCTCCATCGTGTTTTTGCACAAAGATCAAATTGCGCGTCCTCCTATAGTGTGATCTTCGTCATAGATCGTGCTACGATGGTTTAGCGCTACATGTCCCGTATCATTTGCTCCTAAGAACTAATCAACTAACAATTAACTTTACTTTTCGTCAATATTACCTTGATTTATATTCTTGTTCATATTCATAATATTCATCATATTCATACTTGTTCATCTAACTCTCTTGTTTTCTTTGTTCATACCTTAATCAAAACACATTAAAAATATCAAAACAATAAAAGAATAATTGGTGGATTGTTGGTTACTATCCTTTGCTTGGAGCTTTTGTCTGACTCTTGCTCAAGGCTTAGTTTAGGACACTTCGCACACACACACGGCTTCCTCTTGGGCTACCTTACAATGAGACCATTTATTTCATGTCATCCCTTGTACTTTACATGTACCCTGCTCCAATTCCGATGTACGCATTCATTGTTTCTTTGATTGTGGTTTGTTTACTATGAGCACCCCTAGGGACTAGCATAGACAACCCATTTTCAAACTAATTCTCGATCTGTCATCGAGCCCATTTTCAAAACACCCCCTGTAAGTCGATTGCTCATTAGAATCGCCATCAACCTATCACCTTTCATCGTGGTTTCGTTACTAGGAGCACCCCTAGGGACTAGGATCGATTCTCACCCATTTTCAACCAAACTCTCGATTCGTCGTCGAGCCATTTTCAAAACTAACCTCTAACCAAACTCTTTTTTCGAACTAACCTCTTCGCATACAAATAAACCCTTGATCCAACGTCAAGCGGATTTTCACAATAAAACTCAAAAATGACTAACAACTATCGTAACTCTTTTTCGAGGTGAAAAATGGGGGTTCAAGTCTTTGATCTCTCTTCAGTTGTTTAGTGTGTGAGAAATTGACGCCTTTAAAACAAACCAACCCTCCCTCTTTTCGTGGGCGTACCACGAACTACGACTGCTCTGATTCTTTATTCTAGTTCGAATAAAGATACGTAGGCACAAGATTGCGATGATCTTGGCGAGCACACTTTTTCTTTTTCACCTTTTCCACACTTCCACCCATCTTCCATTTTCCCCCACCTTTCCTGTAGTCGAACTACGATTTCTCTGATTTCTCATTCTCGTTCGAATGAGCATACGTATGCACAAGAGCCCCAATCCTTGGCGAGTACCCTAACCTAAAACCACCCCATTTCCCCCTTAGCATCTATCCCTTCATCTTACCGTTTCGTATTTATCATTGAGAAGAAAACAAATAAGCGTAGCTCATGAGCATCGCAATTTTAATCAAGAGGTTCCCGTTGAGTACAACGGACGTGAGGGGGTGCGCGTACCTTCCCCTCACGAAACCGACTCCCGAACCCAAAATGTGGTTGCGACGACCATGTTCTTATCCTCCCTTAAAGGTTTTCTCGATATTTTCCTTTCCCTCTTTTAGGATAAATAAAGTTTGGTGGCGACTTTGTCGAACCGTTCCGCGCCTTTCGCGCGAAGGGTCATGTCTTCGATTAAGCAATTTTTTCGAGGTGCGACAGGTACCAAGAGCCTACATCAACTTTAATCAACCTCCATTTTTCTTGATTTGTGTTTGTTTTAGTTGTAGGTCTAATCCACACACCAAGGGGAACATTGGTTGGTAGTACATAAGTCCTTTTCTGGTATGTCTTGTAGGGAACTCCTATTTTTTCGAAAGAAAATTAGATTCTCCTATCATCTCAAACAACCTTTCTTGGCTGTTAGGGCCTAATTTTCTTTAGGTCGTTAGTATCCTCCTTGTTGAAAACAATGCTACAATGAGGGCATAACATCACCTCAGACCCCTAGAGTTTGCAATGGTTTAAAAAATCAATCAGTTCTTCCTCGGCCTTTCGGTATACCGCTTTTATATTCTCAACATAATATTCCATAGTCACCTCTTTGACCTTTGTGTCGAGACCTTCAGTAGACTCGACCGTCATAATTTTTATAGGTTCTACCAAAATTGCTTCTTAAACATACAAAGGGTTTGAGTCGATTGTCATTGGTGGCTTCTCTTTGTCCCCAAATTTCATCCTACCATTAGGGATGGCAATTGTACCCATCCCCAGTGGGTACCCGCAAAATTTACCCACAACGGGTAGGGTAAAAAACCCGCAAAATGGGTGTCGCTCCCGGGATTTTCATCCAGGTACAAATGTGAAAGTGGTGCGGAAACAGAGTCACCAGCAATGTGTATTTATCCCAAGAGAGGGAAAGGAAACACTGTGTAAACCTGAGGGAAAGGAAAAGCATGGTCTCACGACCAAGAGAAACGGGCAAGGGAGTCGGTTACGCGAGGGGGAAGGTATTAGTACCCCCATGCATCCATCGTACTCGATGGGATCCACGCTTGCTGTCTCGATCAAAGGGTGTCGTCGTCTGGAGCTCCACTGGTACTGGAAAGGAAAAGAGACGGGAACGGAAAAGAACGAAGAAACGAAGAAGAAAAGAAAAAGAAGTGACTCGATAGGACATTGGCGCCCTAGGCCTACGTATTCCCTCGTGCAATGGGAAAGTTAGAGTCAACGTAGTTTGGACACGAACTAAGGGGGGAGGTTGCTCGCCAAGACATCACCGTCTTGTGCCTACGTATCCTCAATCTAAACAGAGAGAGGAAATCAGAGCAGTCGTAGTTCGACCTAACGAGGTCGTAGTGTTTTTTATGAGAGACGTTAAGTTCGAGTCCGGCAGTTAGGGTCGATGCCTGTTTGCAATGAGACGGAAGTAACGTGCCCTTTTCTGAAAAAGGTTTGAAACTTAACGATCCCGAAGGATTAAAAAAATTTTGAGTTTGTTTTATGTTTTTTAGACAAGAAGTGGATTGAAGTTAGTTCATAACTTGCATTGCACCCATGTCTACAACATAGGAACGAATACGTCGCGTATCATCCCAAACAGGACGTACACTAAGTACCCTAGAAGAATGAAGGGAAACCCCCCATACCTCACTTCCTATATATAAGGCTCATGCGCAATACACGTTTAACTTTTATTAAGTGTTTTTGAAAGGTTATGAGATGAGAAGAGAAGACTCAAAGGAAAAGGAAACACTAAGGGGAAACTAAATGTTCCTAATGTTGTCATGCAAAAGATGGCCCTAAGGTCAAGGTTTAAGAACCTAAGTCTAAAAATAAGAGAGGGATAGCACTACCTAATGCCTATCCTACCTCACCTTAATCAAAAATTAAGGATGAGCTAGGATCCCAAAGGGTGTAAAGAAGTTATACACAAAGCATTATATCATGCTATTCACAAAGGAGAAAGAGAAGTAAGATAGATGAGAGATGAAAGAAGAGATGAACATGGATAATCATCCACATGTTCAAGCACCTTACCTCTTCCCCAACATAAAAGGTTTGTACCAATATGAATACAAGTAATGAATACAAGTATCAAAGTAAACCAAACAAGTGCTAGTTGCTTAAAGAAAACAATTTGAAATGCAAACAAAGTTCAAATCAAAAGAGAAAGGTCCTAAGAGTTAGTGAACCACTAAGGTAAGTAGGTACCTACCAAGGGATCCTACTAAGATAAACATGCCAAAAGGAAGCAAACAAGATCAAACTACGCCCTAAAAGTTCATACAAATGCAAGTTAAGTAACAACTATGCAAGATGAATGCAAATGAATCATGCACATGAATAAATGCATATGAAAGCACCAAAGTCAGAAATGATGACATTTAATTAAAGCATGAAGATGTTATTGAATGAACATACAAGTCATGGATGCAAGCATTTAAAGAAATGAAGCAAGAAGAAGTGAACAAACACAATTGAAGTTCAACAATGAAGCATATTTGTAATGCAAGTTAAAGATACAAATGAAATGAGATCACACATATCTAATGGATACAAGTCAGTAGCATATGACATTGAAGAAGACATGTATAAGTTAAGTGTGTATGCATAAAGTTCACACAAGTATCATGTTGAAGCACATTGAAGATTAGAAGCAAACATGGTTCAAGCAAATTCAAGTAAGCATGCAAATGTTTATGGACTTAAAAACATGTGATGTGCAATTATATGTCATGGAATATGGTTGAGGATGATTGCAAACAGAAGTGAATCATGTTCAAAGTACATGTGCAAGACCATACAAGAGTGGGTATAAACATGCTCAAAGAAAGTCAAGTGAGAATGCACAATTACACAACACATTTCAAGTTAAAACATGTACATACAAGTCATGTAAGGATGCACTTTGAGTGACCTATAATTTGATGTGAATGAACTATAATGTTCATAAAATCATATGTCAAATAGTCTAAACAATTGTCAAAAGGAAATGCACATAATGCACATTAGAACTCTAGCATAAGATCCTTAACATTCACACAAACAAACATGCTTTTATGAATAAACCAAAAGTGGTATTAGAGGCTCAATAAAATTGGAATATTCAAGTCATTTGAAGTGAAATCAGTGAGTAAACATGTCTCCAAAATATAGCTCAAAAATCATATATAATCATGCTCAAAGATGCCTCACAAGTTCACACTAGTTACACAAAGATTATGCACAAATGTGCTAGTCAAACATCAATAAAAAATGACATTAAAAATTCACAAAAAAATGCATAAAAGACCTCAAGATATCATACAAGCATGTATCAATTTTCATGTGAAAATTCAGATCACAAGTACCTCAAACAATTCACCAATTCAACATGGATCATGAACAAATATCATACACAATGCATCTCATTGGAAAATTCATAAAAAATAGCAAACTAATCCAAAAATGAGAAAATAAAATGTTAAAAATTATTTAAATGTGTGAGGATGCTCTATGAATTTATTTGGAATTTTTGAACATGCACAAGTATTTTTAAAAATAGAAATGCAAACAAGTATGAAAAGAAAAAATAAAAAACAAAGGAAATGGAACAGGGGGTGCACAGATAGCAAACACTCAGTTCAAAAGCGTTTGGGCTCAAAGGAGAGTGGTGTGGATAGCATGTGAAGACCCAGCCCAAAACACGCGTTCAGATAAGGTTTATGCCATGGATCCTAGTCAACAAAATGACTCATTTTGAGCCACAGGATCAGTCCATGCAAGATGATCAACGAAAATATGCACATCACATGATTCACAATGCAAGCACACGGTATGCAATGATGAGAGACATGCACATGATCCAATAATTCAAAAACATTCAGAAAAAAGAAAACACGTGCGAGGGAGGGTGCTCATTAATGCGCTGGTGTGCTCTAGGCCTTAGGATCAAAAAACATCAACGACCAGGACTTAATCTGAGGAGAGGCTAGGGTTCTTGCTCATCTAAAGTTTCAGGTGGCCGGAGAAGACTCCGGTCGTCTTCTCCGGTGAATCTTCGTCGTGTTCAGTCGTCAAACATCACAAAAATTAGCAAACCATACATCACTCTCTTCATCTCAAAATGTATAACATGAATCCACCATTAAAATTCACAAACAAAGCACACACATAGTAGGTCGAAGAATGGAAGTTTTGCCCTAAAATTTCAACTAAGCACCTAAAGTGCCTATCAACTAGCCGGATGTTACTTTGCTCCTATTGAGCTCAAAAACACACAAAATCCAATTCAAATCAGAGCATAATAAGAGTAAAAGTTTGAAGTGAAACCTGTGCTTTGATGCTTCCTTAGCTCAAAAGAAATCCAGAGAAGAGGTTCCTTGCTTCTTGAACTTGATACTGAGCCAAATAAAGGCTATACAGAGCTTGAGATCTCTTGAAGTTCAGTTGAAGAAGATGAAAACCAAACTTGATGTAGCCACTTCAATCTCTTTCTTTACTCCATGGATGATTGATCACTGATGAATCTGGAGAACAGTAGAGATTTGCAGAGATTTGAGATAAGAATGAAGCTTCGAGAGAGAGCAAAATTCAGAGAGAGAGAGAGAGAGAGTGTGAGGTTTTGGTGAAAACGTGTGGAATGAAAAGTTCTTCCCAATTTCTGTTGGAGATTTCTATTTATATCTTGAGTTAACTGCTAACCAAATTGGTTAACAGTTAGAACTCTGGTTAACTGAGTTGAGAATGGATAATGAGAGTGAGTGAAAATGATAGTGAGCTCGTGTATGAATCCCATGTGTGGAGGAGCATGGTATCATGGTGAGGATCATGATGGAAGGTGGTGATGTATTGCACTGAACTTACAGCAGCAACAACTTTTTTTACAAGATTCTTTTTCTCTCATGGTTTGTACAAATGAGGAAAAACAACGCACGAGTATGTATGTATGTATGGGTTTGCATTGTTTAAAATGGTAATATGATGTGTATGGCGTATGGATGATGAAGTAATGCAACACATGTATCAAAGTTCCAAGATTTTGCCAACACAAGCAATGTGGTCATGAAGGTGACTTTGTGCAACCATATTTTGATGATCAATGGGTAAAATGACAAGGTCTTGGTGTCTTTAGAAAGAGGGGATGGGGAACAATAACATTGGTGTTCAAAGCAAAGGGAAATAAGACTTGAAACATGCATAAAAATGATGATGAACATAGGAAAATACAACTGTCTTGTGCATGTCATAATTCTCTCTCGTGCCCAACCATGTGCATTTGAGAAGAACCAGTTTGAGATCACCACTTTGCCTCATTATATATCCTTATATCTTGATCAAATGGAAATTCCTCCAACACCAAAGTTGAAGAGGAGATCAAGAGGGACAAGAACCATGTTGGACAATTTTTCATCTGGAGCTTCTATCTTGGAGAAATTTTGCTATAAACTTGGACAAAACATGCACACCAACTGTTTGATCAAATGACTGCGTGCTGACTGGTCATGACTTGCCATTTTGCCTTGATTTGCCTCAACTTTAATCCATCATATCTCTCTCAATATTAATCCAATGGAGATGTTCTTGGTATGGTTTTGAAGCTTGGAATGTGAACTTTTGATAGGCCTCCATAAACTTTTAATTTGGTGCTTTAAACATAGAAAAAAATGCCCTAAAGTTGGGTGCTCACCTTGCCAAAACTTGCCAAAAATGGAAACCCTTCATTACTATTTTTGACAACTTTGCACATTTCTTGATTTTTTATGAATCCCTTGATAATTCTTGATCAAATCTTCACCAATGATCATACTTGACATGAGGAACAATATTTTGACCTAAAAAAGTCAAGAGTTGACTTTTTCCTATGCATAGTTGAGTTTTCCCTAATTCTCCTAATTTTCAGTCAATTGACCAATTGAATATCCTCTGAAACAAATTGATGGACAATTCTCCAATCTTAAATAATTAAAGACATGAGGAATACCATGAAAACAAGTCTTGCCCAAAAAATCAGAAATAAACTAATTTTATGGCAAACCCTAGTTTTGGTGTCTTCAGTCTAGGAGGACTCAGCATATCTCCCAAATCCAAATTCCTCTGAGTATGATGTGTATCCTCTCAAACAATGATGAGATGTGCCATTTGGTGATGATAAAAATTCAAGGATATTGCCCATTGGGGTGCCATACTCAAGAATCCCAAAACCCTATTCTGCATTGGGTAGGAGAATATGAACCACTTGAAGTTTCTTTTGTACCCTAATCCCATGCCAAGAGCCAATGATATGCAATGATGATAATGCAAAGAATGCAATGAAACATAAACCAGTTAGTGTTAAAAGCATGAGGGAAAATTTTGAGGTGTTACAGCTGCCCTTATTCAAACTTCTTGGATCTGAGGGTATGGGAGCAAGGGCTTCTAGATAATCGGGATACACGGGGTTTGAATACCAAAATAACCTGGAAATTTGTAACCTGCGGGGAGATACCAAATAAAGTGTCCGCCAACCGAAGGTGGGCTTAGAACAAAGAAAATACCAACTAAAAGTTGGGATGAACAAAGGAAATACCAACCAAAAGTTGGGATGAACGAGGGGTACCAACCAAAAGTTGGAATAACCAAGAGAATACCAACCAAAAGTTGGGATGAACGAAGGGTACCAACCAAAAGTTGGAATAACCAAGAGAAGACCAACCAAAAGTTGGGATAACCAAGAGAATACCAACCAAAAGTTGGAATGAACGAAGGGTACCAACCAAAAGTTGGAATAACCAATAGAATACCAACCAAAAGTTGGGATGAATGAAGGATACCAACCAAAAGTGAGAATAACCAAGAGAATACCAACCAAAAGTTGGGATAAACGAAGGGTACCAACCAAAAGTTGGAATAACCAAGAGAATACCAACCAAAAGATGGGATGAACAAAGGGTACTAACCAAAAGTCGGAATAACCAAGAGAAGACCAACCAAAAGTTGGGATAACCAAGAGAATACCAACTAAAAGTTGGAATAAACGAAGGATACCAACCAAAAGTTGGAATAACCAAGAGAATACCAACCAAGAGTTGGGATAAACGAAGGGTACCAACCAAAAGTTGGAATAACCAAGAGAAGACCAACCAAAAGTTGGGACAAACGAAGGGTACCAACCAAAAGTTGGAATAACCAAGAGAATACCAACCAAAAGTTGGGATGAACGAAGGGTACTAACCAAAAGTCAGAATAACCAAGAGAAGACCAACCAAAAGTTGGGATAACCAAGAGAATACCAACCAAAAGTTGGAATAAATGAAGGGTACCAACCAAAAGTTAGAATAACCAAGAGAATACCAACCAAAAGTTGAGATAAACGAAGGGTACCAACCAAAAGTTGGAATAACCAAGAGAATACCAACCAAAAGTTGGAATAACTGAAGGGTACCAACCAAAAGTTGGAATAACCAAGAGAAGACCAACCAAAAGTTGGGATGAACGAAGGGTACCAACCAAAAGTTGGAATAACCAAGAGAAGACCAACCAAAAGTTGGGATAAACGAAGAGAATACCAACCAAAAGTTGGAATAATCGAAGGGTACTAACCAAAAATTGGAATAACCAAGAGAATACCAACCAAAAGTTGGAATAACGAAGGGTACCAACCAAAAGTTGGAATAACCAAGAGAATACCAACCAAATGTTGGGATGAACGAAGGGTACCAACCAAAAGTTGGAATAACCAAGAGAATACCAACCAAAAGTTGGGATAAACGAAGGGTACCAACCAAAAGTCGGAATAACCAAGAGAAGACCAACCAAAAGTTTGGATAACCAAGAGAATACCAACCAAAAGTTGGAATAAACGAAGGGTACCAACCAAAAGTTGGAATAACCAAGAGAATACCAACCAAAAGTTGGGATAACCAAGAGAATACCAACAAAAAGTTGGAATAAACGAAGGGTACCAACCAAAAGTTGGAATAACCAAGAGAATACCAACCAAAAGTTGGAATAACGAAGGGTACCAACCAAAAGTTGGAATAACCAAGAGAATACCAACCAAAAGTTGGGATGAACGAAGGGTACCAACCAAAAGTTGGAATAACCAAGAGAATACCAACCAAAAGTTGGAATAACCGAAGGGTACCAACCAAAAGTTGGAATAACCGAAGGGTACCAACCAAAAGTTGGAATAACCAAGAGAATACCAACCAAAAGTTGGGATGAACGAAGGGTACCAACCAAAAGTTGGAATAACCAAGAGAAGACCAACCAAAAGTTGGGATAAATGAAGAGAATACCAACCAAAAGTTGGAATAAACGAAGGGTACCAACCAAAATTTGGAATAACCAAGAGAAGGCCAACCAAAAGTTGGGATGAACGAATGGTACCAACCAAAAGTTGGAATAACCAAGAGAAGACCAACCAAAAGTTGGGATAAACGAAGGGTACCAACCAAAAGTTGGAATAACCAAGAGAAGACCAACCAAAAGTTGGGATGAACGAAGGGTACCAACCAAAAGTTGGAATAACCAAAAGAAGACCAACCAAAAGTTGGGATAAACGAAGGGTACCAACCAAAAGTTGAAATAACCAAGAGAAGACCAACCAAAAGTTGGGATAACCGAGAACGCCGACCAAAGGCGAACTCAACACCGATTACCAACCAATAGTTGGGATAAAAGATACTAACCAAAAGTTAGAATAACGAGAACGCCGACCAAAGGCGAACTCACAACAAAGAATACCAACCAAGAGTTGGAATGAAACACACTAACCAATAGTTAGAATGAAACAAAGGGGACCAACCAATGTTGGAATAAAAGCCGAAATTGTACAGGAAGTAGAATCAACAGACTTATAACCTGAAAAAAAGATGACTCCACTACGGAAAGAGAAATATATGCAGACAACTCTGTAGGGGAGCATTCGACAGTTTTTCCGAAAGAGAACAACAATCGATTAGGGTATAAAGTTAAACAACACACCCTGAGTTATGCCACTTTTGTTGGGGAAATAGTCTGGCAAAAGATATCAAATCTGGCTTATGCTTCGAATGCATATGTTTGAATTTTTCTATGGCGTAATGCTCCATACGAAATGGAAATGCTACGCGTTTGGGAAGATGCCATGTAAAAATGCTTATGCCATGCAAAAGAGGTGCTCCAGCAAAATAAATGCTGAAGACGAAGGTAACTCCACCAGGGATGAGAAACTAAATTATCCTCTGAATTAAATACCCTGCTGAGGAAGATTTCACTGAACAAATTCCTGATCACCAACTCTGCTGGAGATGGAAACTCCGAGAGAAATTCCACTCTGTTGGAGATGGATAAAAACTACTGAAGTGGAACCCAACGAGAATTTCTCTCCGCTGGAGATTACCAATGACTTCTACCGAAGACAGAACCCAAAACCTGGATCTGAAATATGCCAATAACAATTAGACTTAAAACCTGCTGGGGATGTCAATCGCAGTTGAACAAACCATTGTGAAGATCACCACCAAACTCTGTTTGGGGAGACAAGCCAATAATACCCAACCTGCTTGGGGATATTACTGAAATTAACTTGCTGCTGGGAGAAATCTTTACCTTCAACCTGCTGGGGAATATCATCCACTATTAGCAAACCTACTTGGGGAACGGTAAATGACAACATCAACTCTACTAGGGGATACCATCAAGCTTACTCATCTGTTGGGGATCAGACCATACCATTACTGATGAGGAAAACATTTCCTGACTAGCTGAGGAGAATGGGTGTTCAGACTCTATGGGTAAATAACATCTTTGTCCAATGAAGATATTCCATCAGTCTCTTGCTGGGGATGCAGAAGTATCAACTTCTGGCTGCTTGTTGAGAGAGTAAATCAACCACAACTCTAGCTGGGGAGTAATCCTCTGTACCCTGGTTGGGGAGAGCAACTACCTGATGAGGAGGATGAGACTTCACTGCTTAGGAGAATAGCTCTACTAGGGATAATAGTCAAAGAAACCTACCGAGGGATATCATTGAGATTAACCTACTGTTGGAGGAAAGAATTTACCCTGCTGGGGATTAGAGCATGTCGTTGCTGACGGAACTACACTTCCTGACCTCCTGAGGAAAGTGATTATCAGACTCTGGGGGGAAAATACAATCTTTTCAAAGACATCCAACACACCTCCTGCTGGAGAAACAACCCCATTCACCTCGGAGCAACCCACTTTAAACTGCTTGCTGGGGAGAATGAGTTCTGCTGAGGATGATGAACTTTCAGTACTGAGGAGAGTAATGCTACTGGGGAGAAACAAATTTGTTACCCAGCCTGGCCTACCTCTATGGTCATAAACGGCCCTTTGAACTCTCTATTTGCCCAGACCATTGGGTCTAAAGGAAGAAATTATCTCAAGAGGATTTTATAGAAGACCGGGCATTCACACTACCCCAAGGTCTTCAAACTCTTGGAGAGATTTATCAGATCTCGACGCAACTGCCCCAGACTTCATAATCCATGAAGTCACTTGCCTCGAAAGGATTTGTAATGACTTGAAAATACTCTGCCCCAGTATTTTGAACTTTGAGGAGGTGCTTTCAATTAACCGTCTTCAGGAGTGGATAACCTCTCACGCTCTAGAGGTGATTTGCCCCAAGTCTTGAAGAAACTTTGCCCCTGCCTGATCTTACAGAGATTTGTCAAATCGACTCGATTGCCCCATATTAAGTGCTTGGAGAGATTTATTAAATCTCGACATAAATGCCCCAGTTTGGCTGCTTCTTATCACCATTTATCGGGCACGTCTGGGCTACGCACAACGCCATTGGCCACATACCCCTTGACATGACCGTCCTTCGGAGTTTTCGCCATCTCAACTTGGCGTGATCAAGCTTCTTGACTGACGTTCATTGTGTAAGCTTCTTTGATGTCAAACACATGCAAGCAAAAAATGTTTATTATGAGAATGACAATTCTAATGCAACACCCGTGTTAACCATGAAGTTTTATTGAAAATGCATCGCCAAGCCTCGTGAACGATTCACTAGCTGGGATGCGACATTTATTTTTGAATGGAAAACAATACGCACATGCAATACCAACAAAAATATTATTAGCATAACCCATAGGAGTCAGGAACGCTATCTCGCTGAAGTGCACTTTCGGAATAAACCCTGCTTCAATTAGGACTTTTAAGGGTTGTAACGTGGCCTAGTTCACGGTTTTGAGAAAAAAGGATTTAAGGCTCAAAGTTTATTGGTGCCCACCCACTCTTCGTGATGTTCTCCATACCTACGTTCAGCTAATCTGACACAAGCGCTCATCTCCCAAAAAGATTTTGTGATCTTTAAGGAACCCATACAATTGATGGTTTGACACCTGATAAGGCTTTAGAGTGACAATCACCCCCTTTTGTCTTTTATTCGTCGTCACACGACTTTGTTCTTGCTCGAGGAGTTTCTTTTGTAATCCTTTTCCTTTTCGCTTTTTCGTTCTTTTGCTTTCTGATCCCTGATTTTTGCCTGGACTGACTCTTTTGAGTTTTTCGATTTTGAAATCCAGCGGGATGCCCTAACTTTTGCCTAAGTCGCTTGTTTTCAAGTTTCGACTTAGCGGGCTTTTTCCTTTTTCTTTTTCTTTTGATTCTTCTTTTTTTTAAACAAATCGTGTGACACTGTTTTGTCTGACTTGCTTGAAAGGGTTGTGACTGCCTCACTCCTTGATTGTTGATGGATAACCATTGTGGTTTCACATCTCTTGACCTTTTGACGGTGGAATAAAAGGCAATGGATCCTCAGATGCACACTCCCTTCGAAATTTGAACGCTCGGTCAAATTAACTGACGTCTACCCTGCCCCTGGGTTAAGTGTGAGGGTTTTTTCGTACGAAAGAAACTCCTACTTCAAGGCTCAAAGGGGGTTAACGAGGGTTTATCTCCCTTATATCTCCAGTGTTTGGGGATTCGAAACAATGCCTGTACATTCTCAACAGGGTTTTATCCAACAGCACACAACCAAAGATTTTGCGTTTTTCACTTCATCATCCTCCCTCCAGAGTCTTAAGGCCAGAAAAGTTGGTATTCCAATGCGCAGGAACATTATATGAATGAATAAAAATGAATTACTTCAAGAAAAACATATTCATCGCATTAAGATCATCATTAAAAACAAACAAATCCTTTCATGCATACAATGCTTAAACAAACAAATGAAAGCTACATATGAAAATGCAGTAACGGAAGCTGATGATTGCTATTATTGAGGAGACTTGACTTCTTCTGGACTTATTGCTTATGATGATGTCCTCGCAATCCCAAGTGCTCACTTGGGAAGCTTCAGTTGAAATGCATACCATCTGCAGTGAAAGTAATGACCCCTGCATCAATCAGATCTTGCACCTTGTACGGGAGCGCCTTACAATCCTTAGTTGAATGCCCCCGTGCCCCAGCATGGTATCCACATCGAGCATTGGCATTAAAACCTGGTGGGTACGAAAAAGGCACTGAATTCAATTCCTTCGGCACTATTAGTACACCCTTGATCAGATCTGGAAGTATCTGACTGTACGCCATTGGCAACAGAGCGAAATGCCTATCTGGATTTCTTGGCCTTGGTCGGGCATGCTGGCGTGCCTGACGGCGATGTAACCGTTGATTCTGAGGATGTCCCTGACTCAGAGCAAGATATTTTTCTTGATACGGAGACTCAGAAGGTTGCTGACTCTGAACAGTTAATACACTTGAACACAGAGAATGAGGTATTATAGATTCCGGGATGGCACCATTTTCTTCCTCACATTCTTCTTAAGAACTGACAACTGATTCATTTCCACTGGCTCATAAGTTTAAGACACCTTGGAGCTTTCCACACTTGAGCCGGCTCTCGATACATTTTCCCACCATTACCAGGTTAGAAAATTTTGTTGCCCCATTGACAATCATCTTTTCCAAGTACGGACCTTGCAAGGTATCCATGAACAGATCAACCAATTTTCTTTCTAGAAGCGGCGGTTAAACACAAGCAGCTAACTCTCTCCACCTTTGAGCATATCCTCTGAATGATTCTTTATTGGCTTGAGACAAGTCTTGCAAATGCATTCGACTGAGAGCCATGTCAACAAGGTTATAAATGTATCGCTTCACAAAGGCGTTGGCTAGATCTGACCATGATTGGATGCAACCACCTTCTAACTGCACATACCAACATAATGATGCTCCACTCAAACTGTCTTGGAAGCAATGAATCATGAGTTTGTCATTATGGACATATGAGGTCATTCTGTAAAACATCACCAAATGTTGCTTCAAACAGCTATCCCCTCTGTACTGCTCAAACTTAGGTGTCTTAAACTTTGGAGTCAACACAAGGCCATGCACTAAACACATGCTCGAAGCATTCAAATCAAGAGTATCACACCTCTCTAGGGCTTTAAGCTTTTCCTCCAACACACGATATTTTCCATCATCAACAGATTGTGGGTTCTTAGGCTTCATCTTTGGAACTACCCCTTGGACATCTGGCACAGAGAATGCAAAACTGTGATAATCAGTGACATCAAAAGAAGATGAATGTCCGCCTCGGACAATGGGTCATTATTGCATAACGGGATCCTCAACAGAGACTCGCACAGGCTTAGCTTAAGCAACCTTGTTCATTGGAGGTGGAACGACATTCTCAGTTCTTTGAACATTGGCCTCTCCCTTTGTCATGGTGGCTACAGCTTCCATAAGATGATCCAACAGATTCTTCATCAAGTCAACATCAACCCTAGTCACAAACTGATTCTGCTCTTCAGAGTTCATGATTTCCCCGGAAGTAGATTCATGTCCGATACGAAAGTCGGAAAACCAACTATAGGCCGAGGCAAAGGATGGATGAGCTCACTGGTCTAGCCTGGAGAAAGATATACAAAAATGATGCAAGATGCAAATGCAAATGCAATAGTATGGATGCAATAAGACATGGGATCAAAGCTTCCATATATCTTGAATAAGTGATGTGTTGATGGCTAAATAAGTTCACAGGTCTGCTCTGAAGAGAATACCGGAATACCGGAATATCCGAATAATCATAATACCAGAAGGCCAGCATATCGGCATAATTAGAATACCAGAATGCCAGGGTTCTGGAATAATCAAAATACCAAAATATCGGCATAATCAGAATCCCAGAATACCAGGCTGATAAGTTTGCACTGATAAGAGAACTAGAATACCAGGTAGGATGAAAGTCAAGGTTACCTGCAAACCTGTAAACAACCCGTCCCTCTCACATGTGGGTACTAGAAAGGCGAGGATCCTCAATATCATGGACTCTCAGGTCGAGAAATGATGATACGTTCACCATTTCTGGTTTGGCATCATCATCAATCGAGGAGGCCTCAACTGATTCCCCTCAAAAAAGATATCCTATAGCAAGTTCCCAGCATTGGGTCCTCGGATCGAGAAGTGTAATGGGTTTGCCATTTCTGGTCTGCCATTATCATATCTCGAGAGGAGTGTCGTTACTGAGTCCTCGGGAATGGTCACCGGAGTCGACAGTTCCTCAAGAGAATATCCATTGGCCTGTATCAACATACAGTAGCAGATAGCTCCCGATAGAACCTCGTCTGGCTGTGGGTCTCATGAACAACAATACGTGGTCACCACCACGCAAGCGTCACGACTATCCATTATAATACCTATGTGTATGCTCAAGCCTGGGTAGTGGGTTTATCTCTCAGATCACCCTGTCCACCAAACAGAAAAATCCAGCACAACACAGCACAGTCCAGCATAATAATGAAATGCAATGCCAAAAATGCGGTAAATATGGTAAAACGGTAAAACAGTAATACAGTAATACAGTAATGCACAATAAAATACAACACCACAATAAACACCCAATGAAATAAAAACAGACAAGCGCTAGGATTGACTCGCAAGAGGGATGGACCAGCAAGAGGTCAACCAGTCCCCAGCAGAGTCGCCAGCTGTCGCTCCCGGGATTTTCATCCAGGTACAAACGCGAAAGTGGCGGGGAAACAGAGTCGCCAGCAATGTGTATTTATCCCAAGAGAGGGAAAGGAAACATTGCGTAAACCTGAGGGAAAGGAAAAGCATGGTCTTGCGACCTAGAGAAACGGGTAAGGGAGTCGGTTACGCGAGGGGAAGGTATTAGCACCCCCACGCGTCCATCGTACTCGATGGGATCCACGCTTGCTGTCTCAATCAAAGGGTGTCGTCTTCTGGAGCTCCACTGCTACTGGAAAGGAAAAGAGACGGGAACGAAAAAGAACAAAGAAACGAAGAAGAAAAGAAAAAGAAGTGACTCGATAGGACATCGGCGTCGTAGGCCTACGTATTCCCTCGTGCAACGGGAAAGTCAGAGTTAACGTAGTTCGGACACGAACTAAGTGGGGAGGTTGCTCGCCAAGACATCATCGTCTTGTGCCTACGTATCCTCAATCTAAACAGAGAGAGGAAATTAGAGCAGTCGTAGTTCGACCTAACGAGGTCGTAGTGTTTTTTATGAGCGACGTTAAGTTCGCGTCCGACGGTTAAGGCCGATGCCTGTTTGCGACGAGACGGAAGTAACGTGCCCTTTTCTGAAAAAGGTTTGAAACTTAAAGATCTCGAAGGATAAAAAAAGTTTTGATTTTGTTTTATGTTTTTTATACAAGAAGTGGATTGAAGTTAGTTCATAACTTACATTGTACCCAAGTCTACAACATAGGAACGAATACGTCGCGTATCGTCCCCAACAGGACGTACACTAAGTACCCTAGAAGAATGAAGGGAAACCCCCCATACCTCACTTCCCATATATAAGGTTCATGCGCAATACACGTTTAACCTTTATTAAGTGTTTTTGAAAGGTTATGAGATGAGAAGAGAAGACTCAAAGGAAAAGGAAACACTAAGGGGAAACTAAATGTTCCTAATGTTGTCATGCAAAAGATGGCCCTAAGGTCAAGGTTTAAGAACCTAAGTCTAAAAAGAAGAGAGGGATAGCACTACCTAATGCCTATCCTACCTCACCTTAATCAAAAATTAAGGATGATCTAGGATCCCAAAGGGTGTAAAGAAGTTGTACACAAAGCATTATATCATGCTATTCACAAAGGAGAAAGAGAAGTAAGATAGATGAGAGATGAAAGAAGAGATGAACATGGATAATCATCCACATGTTCAAGCACCTTACCTCTGCCCCTACATAAAAGGTTAGTACCAATATGAATACAAGTAATGAATACAAGTATCAAAGTAAACCAAACAAGTGCTAGTTGCTTAAAGAAAACAATTTGAAATTCAAACAAAGTTCAAATCAAAAGAGAAAGGTCCTAAGAGTTAGTGAACCTCTAAGGTCATTAGGTACCTACCAAGGGATCCTACTAAGATAAACATGCCAAAAGGAAGCAAACAAGATCAAACTATGCCCTAAAAGTTCATACAAATGCAAGTTAAGTAACAACTATGCAAGATGAATGCAAATGAATCATGCACATGAATAAATGCATATGCAAGCACCAAAGTCAGAAATGATGACATTTAATTAAAGCATGAAGATGTTATTGAATGAACATACAAGTCATGGATGCAAGCATTTAAAGAAATGAAGCAAGAAGAAGTGAACAAACACAATTGAAGTTCAACAATGAAGCATACTTGTAATGCAAGTTAAAGATACAAATGAAATGAGATCACACATATCTAATAGATAAAAGTCAGTAGAATATGACATTGGAGAGGACATGTAGAACTTAAGAGTGTATGCACAAATTTCACACAAGTATCATGTTGAAGCACATTGAAGATTAGAAGCAAACATGGTTCAAACAAATTCAAATAAGCATGCAAATGTTTATGAACTTAAAAACATGTGATGTGCAATTATATGTCATGCAATATGGTTGAGGATGATTGTAAACAGAAGTGAATCATATTCAAAGTACATGTGCAAGACCATACAAGAGTGGGTATAAACATGCTCAAAGAAAGTCAAGTGAGAATGCACAATTACACAACACATTTCAAGTTAAAACATGTACATACAAGTCATGTAAGGATGCACTTTGAGTGACCTATAATTTGATTTGAATGACCTATAATGTTCATAAAATCATATGTCAAAAAGTCTCAACAATTTTCAAAAGGAAATGCACACAATGCACATTAGAACTCTAGCATAAGATCCTTAACATTCACACAAACAAACATGCTTTTATGAATAAACCAAAAGTGGTATTAGAGGCTCAATAAAATTGAAAGATTCAAGTAATTTGAATTGAAATTAGTGAATAAACATGTCTCCAAAAGATAGCTCAAAAATCATACATAATCATGCTCAAAGATGCCTCACAAGTTCACACTAATTACACAAAGATTATGCACAAGTGTGCCATTCAAACATCAATCAAAAATGACATTAAAAATTCACAAAAAATGCATAAAAGACCTCAAGATATCATACAAACATTTATCAATTTTCATGTGAAAATTCAGATCACAAGTACCTCAAACAATTCACCAATTCAACATGGATCATGAACAAATATCATACACAATGCATCTCATTGTAAAATTAACAAAAAATAGCAAAATAATCCAAAAATGAGAAAATAAAATGTCAAAAATTATTTAAATGTGTGAAGATACTCCATGAATTTATTTGGAATTTTTGAATATGTACAAGTATTTTAAAAAAATAGAAATGCAAACAAGTATGAAAAGAAAAAATAAAAAACAAAGGAAATGGAACAGGGGGTGCACAGATAGCAAATACTCAGTTCAAAAGCGTTTGGGCTCAAAGGAGAGGGGTGTGGATAACATGCGAAGACCCAGCCCAAAACACGCGTTCAGATAAGGTTTATGCCATGGATCCTAGTCAACAAATTGACTCATTCTGAGCCACAGGATCAGTCCACGCAAGATGATCAACGAAAATATGCACATCACATGATTCACAATGCAAGCACACGGTATGCAATGATGAGAGACATGCACATGATCCAATAATTCAAAAACATTCAGAAAAAGAAAACACGTGCGAGGGAGGGTGCTTATTAATGCGCTGGCGTGCTCTAGGCCTTAGGATCAAAAAAATCAACGGCCAGGACTTAATCTAAGGAGAGGCTAGGGTTCTTGCTCATTTGAAGTTTCAGGTGGCCGGAGAAGACTCCGGTCGTCTTCTCCGGTGAGTCTCCGCCGTGTTCAGTCGTCAAACATCACAGAAATTAGCAAACCATACATCATTCTCTTCGTCTCAAAACGTAGAACATGAATCGACCATTAAAATTCACAAACAAAGAACACAGAAAGCAGATCGAAGGATGGAAGTTTTGCCCTAAAATTTCAACTAAGCACCTAAAGTGCCTATCAACTAGTCGGATGTTACATTGCTCCAATTGAGCTAAAAAACACACAAAATCCAATTCAAATCAGAGCATAATAAGAGTAAAAGTTTGAAGTGAAACCTGTGCTTTGATGCTTCCTTAGCTCAAAAGAAATCCAGAGAAGAGGTTCCTTGCTTCTTGAACTTGATACCGAGCCAAATAAAGGCTATACAGAGCTTGAGATCTCTTGAAGTTCAGTTGAAGAAGATGAAGACCAAACTTACTATAGCCACTTCAATCTCTTTCTTTACTCTATGGATGATTGATCACTGATGAATATGAAGAACAGTAGAGATTTGAAGAGAATTGAGATGAGAATAAAGCTTCAAGAGAGAGCAAAATTTAGAGAGAGAGAGAGAGAGAGAGAGAGAGAGAGTGTGAGGTTTTAGTGAAAACATGTGGAATGAAAAGTTCTTCCCAATTTCTGTTAGAGATTTCTATTTATATCTTGAGTTAACTGCTAACCACATTGGTTAACAGTTAGAACTCTGGTTAACTGAGTTTAGAGTGAGTTGAGTTGAGAATGGATAATGAGAGTGAGTGAAAATGATAGTGAGCTCGTGTATGAATCCCATGTGTGGAGAAGCATGGTATCATGGTGAGGAACGTGATGGAAGGTGGTGATGTATTGCACTGAACTTACAGCAGCAACAACTTGTTGTACAAGTTTCTTTTTCTCTCATGGTTTGTACAAATGAGGAAAAACAACACACGAGTATGTATGTATGTAAGTGTTTGCATGGTTTAAAATGGTAATATGACGTGTATGGCGTATGGAAGATGAAGTAATGCAACACATGTATCAAAGTTCCAAGATTTTGCCAACACAAGCAATGTGGTCACGAAGGTGACTTTGTGCAACCTTATTTTGATGATCAATGGGTGAAATGACAAGGTCTTGGGGTCTTTAGAAAGAGGGGATGGGGAACAATAACATTGGTGTTTAAAGCAAAGGGAAATGAGACTCGAAACATGCATTAAAATGATGATGAACATAGGAAAATACAACTGTCTTGTGCATGTCATAATTCTCTCTCGTGCCCAGCCATGTGCATTTGAGAAGAACCAGTTTGAGATCACCACTTTGCCTCATTATATCTCCTTATATCTTGATCAAATGGAAATTCCTCCAACACCAAAGTTGAAGAGGAGATCAAGAGGAACAAGAACCGTGTTGGAAAATTTTTCATCTGAAGCTTCTATCTTGGAGAAATTTTGCTATGAACTTGGACAAAACATGCACACCAACTGTTTGATCAAATGATTGCGTGCTGACTGGTCATGACTTGCCATTTTGCCTTGATTTGCCTCAACTTTAATCCATCATATCTCTCTCAATTTTAATCCAATGGAGATGTTCTTGGTATGGTTTTGAAGCTTGGAATGTGAACTTTTGATAGGCCTCCATAAACTTTTTATTTGGTGCTTTGAACATAGAAAAAGAATGCCCTAAAGTTGGGTGCTCACCTTGCCAAAACTTGCCAAAAATGGAAACCCTTCATTACTATTTTTGGCAACTTTGCACTTTTCTTGATTTTTGATGAATCCCTTGATAATTCTAGATCAAATATTCACCAATGATCATACTTGACATGAGGAACAATATTTTGATCTCAAAAAGTCAAGAGTTGACTTTTTCCTATGCACAGTTGACTTTTCCCCAATTCTCCTAATTTTCAGTCAATTGACCAATTGAATATCCTCTGAAACAAATTGATGGACAATTCTCCAATCTTAAATAATTAAGGACATGAGGAATACCATGAAAACAAGTCTTGCCCAAAAAATAAAAAATAAACTGATTTTATGGCAAACCCTAGTTTTGGTGTCTTCAGTCTAGGAGGACTCAGCACATCTCCCAAATCCAAATTCCTCTGAGTATGATGTGTATCCTCTCAAACAATGATGAGATGTGCCATTTGGTGATGATAAAAATTCAAGGATCTTGCCCATTGGGGTGCTATACTCAAGAATCCCAAAACCCTATTCTGCATTGGGTAGGAGAATATGAACCACTTGAAGTTTCTTTTGTACCCTAATCCCATGCCAAGAGCCAATGATATGCAATGATGATATTGCAAAGAATGAAATGAAACATAAGCCAGTTAGTGTTAAAAGCATGAGGGCAAATTTTGAGGTGTTACAATGGGTACGGGTACGGGCACATGCAATTAGCCACTAAAATAAGTGAGTATGGGTGTGGGTACAGGTATCTTAGTACCCAGCCTGCCTCATACCCGCACGATATATATTTATATATTTTCATTATAATGTACATATGTTAATCTAAAATTTTTATTAAATAAATCCCTATTAGATTTCAACGCGTTTTAATATAAATGTTTGTTTATTTATTAACTCAACAATAACATCCTCAATTTTTTAAATGTTGTTAAAAATTTAAAATGAAATGATATATTATAATTCATCCATCATTTTTTATTAGAAATGCGGGTGAAACGGGTATGGGTATGGGTACTTAGGTACCCATAGGGTACGGGTACGGGCACAAACATTGGTGCACATGCGGGTACGGGCTAGGGTACGAGGATTTTTTTAAACCGCTGGTTTGGGGACGAGTACTATAGTACCCTGCCCAAACCCCGCCCATTGCCATCCATACATACCATGCTTAAGATCAGTTTGCACTAAATCCAAGAAAAGAACACGTTAAAATGTTTTATGACCAAGAAAGTTATGATATTTTCAAAAACCTCTTTTCTTCCTTTGTTCCAATGGTGGCATCTTTAGGCCCCTCTGCACTATGATTTGACCATCGGCAACTAGAAGAAAAAAGATCTCATTACATTTAGTTATGTCGAAGGCATTGATTTTTGTAACAATTTTTTTTTGTTTTTACTTGGTTTGACGGGATTTTTCCTGTTTGAAGGTCTTATAATGTTGAAAACATATGGAGGCATTGACTTTAATTCTACCAGATTAACTTCAATTTCTTCGAAACATTCAAAAACTATGTCAATCTCTTGACTGTTTGCATCTATATCTACATAAGCAACTTTCTCTTTCCTAGGGTGTCGATTTGCTCTAGCCTTTTCAACCTTCAATTGTTCGACTTGTCGAACCCTGTCTGCTAATTGGGCCATGTCCCTTAGGTACCGGGTATCTAAATTCATCCTAATTGAATAATCTAGGCCACCTGCAACCATTTCAACTAACTCATGCTTAGGCACTTGAGTAAAACATCTCGCCTTCATTAACCTAAACCTATTAAGATAGTCATATATCTATTCACAGGATTTTCTCTTCACGCTGACTAACTCTTTCAAGATAATTTTTTATTGACCCATATAGAGTTGCTCATGGAATACTCTTTCTAGTTTATTCAAATTGTATATTAAGTGTGGAGGAAAGGTGGTGAACCATGTGAAAGTGCTCTTAGGTAAGGAGTTTTGGAAATATTTCATTTTTAAGTTTTCATTATTGGCCAAACCACCCGCCTCAGATTCATATCGAGCAATATGTTCGATGATAAATTCACTAGTATCTCCTGCAAACTTGGTGAACTTAGGGATTTTCCAACCCCTTGAGAGTTTAGTCTGCAATACATACTCAGACGAGGTAGAAACAAAATTTGGTATATAATGACCAATGTTAAAACTCTTTTGGGCTAGGATTTGTTCAACCACATTGGCTATGTCATTTTCCCCTCAAAATTGCTTTGTTAGACTCCTCTAACCACTTGGTCTAGATCATGGTAACTGTTGACCAACACTACCTCTGGACCATTTCGACCTAAGCCCCCTTCGACTACCCTAGGTATGGTTTGTTCAACTAATTGGGGTATAACCCTTTGTTGCATTTGATTATTAAGAAAACCTTTATTGTTTACAACACAAGGATTTTGAATTGCGCCAACTGTTTGAATTTGAGGGGTTGGTTGAATAGGCTCTTGAGAAACACAAAAGAAATCAGCAATTTGACCTATTTGATGTGTGCCAATTGTGGGTAAGTATGGTTTTTGTTTTGGATTAGGCGGTTAAACATAATACCAATTTGTTGGGTAAGCGTTTTGACCATATCATGGTTGCTATCATCCATCTGTTGCCTCATAGCCAACAGGGAACTAGTAGATAAGGGTGGCATAACCTAAGGGACATATCCTAATCTTCCTTAGAATTATGTCATTCGACCAGGATTATTGATAGGAGACCCTTATGCTAAGTATTGATTAAGAGGGAATGCAATAGTTGTTGTGTTATATGCATATGTAGATGCATTAGTTTGTATGTCTGTCATCATTGTAGTTGGCATGCCATATGGATATTCTTTACTATCAGGGGGAGCGTAAAGCTTGGGAGAAAAGAAGGCCTAGGATCTCCTATAATAGTTTATGTAACCCTGAGAGTAGTTGGGAAACTGGTTATTTGTGGTAAGGGAATCACCAATTCTGGAAAAGCTACTTCTTCAATAAATTTTTGAATAAGTTGTTTGGCATCGAAAAAATTATTTAGCTATCTATACTTTTGTCGAACATGCTAGGTCGAAAGTCTCAAACTAACGCTATCATATTTTTTGGGATAAATTTTAGTCTTTCTTTCCTAATTTCTTATAGTAAAAAAGATATTACATGGATAAAAATAATCCATAAAACAAAAAAAAAATTCAAAATTGAGTAAATAATAGAAATAAATAAATAATAAATAAGACATCATTAATTTTTGAATGATAAAGAAACTTGTAAGTTGTAACCATATTGATTTTTTTCTTCTATTTTTTGCTTTGCAAGATTTCAATAAATTAACCGTGTTGATTTCATAATCTTATTATACTATTAATGGCAAAAATGGATATTAATTAAAGAAAATGATAATGATTTTCGTTAAATAATTTTTTTTAAACCAACAAATCGAAAGAGGGAACAAATATACTTAAATAAAAAATAAAAGGTTAAATAGTCTTTTGGTTCCGGTAAGTTAGCGCGTTTTTTAATTATCTTTTTTTTTTTGTCTGAGTCTTTAGTATTTGATTTTCTTTTGAGATTAGTCACTGACGTTAAACTTTTGTTACAAAAACGATGATGTGGCCAACGTCGTTGACGTGACGAGCTTTTTTTTTTTATTATTTTCCATTTATTTTAATCTCTAATAATTCCACATAAGCACTTGTTTGGGGCTTATACTTTAAAAATGCAAAAATTCAAAATTTGGTTTGGGTTATAAATTTTTGGAAAATGCAAAAATTCAAATTTTAATCCCAATAAAAATTGAACCCATGACTTTTTCAATTGCAAATAACTATCTTTCTACTAAACCAACCATCCCACTTGATAATAATATTGCAACATGAATATATATTTTATAAGTGATTTAGTATTTAATAAATTATTTAATATTTAATAACATTACTTAATTTATTTTAATTATGAATTACTTAATGTTCCACTAGGTGCTTTAGTATTAAATTATTAATATTTCATATTATTTAATAAATTAATTTTTATTTCATATTAATACTTTAATTAAGTCATTTTTATTTCATATTAATACTTATGTATTTAATTAACTAATTTTTACTTTATACTATTTAATAATTATTTAGTAGTATATTATAATTTTATTTTTATTGATACTATGAAATAATATTAATATCATTAAATAGTTTATAAAATATTTTAACTATTTAGTTTATTAAATATTTCAACTATTTAGTTTATTAAATATTTACTTTATTAAATAATTACTTTATTAAATATTAAATATTTGGTCTATTAATTATTATATTATTAAATATTAAATAATCAATTTAATAATTAGTCTATTAATTAATGATATTAATATTTAATAAAATAGTTGAAATATTAAATATTAAATGATTAATGAAATAGTCTATTAAATAATTTATTTAATAACTAGTCTATTTATTAATGATATTAATATTTTTTTAATAGTTAATAAAATAGTTAAAATATTAAATATTAAATGATTAATGAAATAGTCTATTAAATGATTTATTTAATAACTAGTATATTAATTAATGATATTAATATTTTATTAATATTTAACAAAATAGTTGAAATATAAATATTAAATAAATTATCTTATCATTAATTAAGAGTTAAATATAAATTACTTAATAAACTATTTAATATTTAATAACCTTTTTAATATTTTAATAGTTGAAATATAAATTACTTAATAATCTATTTAATATTTAAAAAACAATTTATCAAGTATTTTAAAAAACTATTTAATACATTGTTAAAAAAATATTTTACAAATAAACGTTAATATATTAATGTTCGTTGCAGTAATATTAGTTTCAGTAGTAATGTTAGTTGTAGTATTAATGTGTATAATGTAATATTAGTATATTAGTATATGCATTACAAATATAAATTAAAAGAAGTAAATGATTTGGTGGAAACTTGTAATTGTTGAAACCAAAAAGTCTTAGGTTTTAAATTACATGGGTCATTTTTTGAAAGATTTTGTATTAAAAAATAATTTTAAAAATAGCTGATGTGAAAATATAGTGTATTAAAAAAATGGAAAAAAAAAAAAAAACTGACACATCAATGATATATGCCACATCAGCATTGTCACGTATGCACCGTTAGTCCAATCTGCTTTATTTAACAGAATTTTAACGTCATGTACTAAAAATAACACAAAAGTGAGATATAAGAATTCAGACAAAAAAATACAAGAATTAAATTTAAAAATTTGTCAACATCCCGAGACAAAAAGACTATTTAATCCAATAGTAAATAAGAATTCATTAGCTTGTGCACGATAAATAAACCGGATATGTATTAAAGAAAATGATGATTTTCTATAAATAAATGAATAATAATAATAATGTAATGTTTTCTTTTACCGGAAAGAGGGGGGAAATAAAATAGACAATTTATGTAAAAAAAAAAAACACATACATATAAATATTATTTTAACTCAAGGTAGAAATTTAGTACTATGTCTCAAATAAATGACGCGCTTCATTAATTCATCTATATTAAAAAATAGAAGGAAAAATATTTTTATTAATATACCATTATTATGTATTAATTTATTTAATTTTTTCATAAAATTATGAAGTAAAAGGTATTAAATTGAGAATGATACTAATAATATTAATTAAAATATACTATCATAATAGACAAGATTTGATTCACGATGGGGAGCTCTAGGGGAAAACGAGGACGGGGGCGGCCCAAAAAATCGGTGACACCGTCACCGGAATTCCACGATGCTGACTAGAGCTTGAACCAACCAGTTGAAATTGAGAAGGAGGATGCAATGGTGAACCTGGAAGACAAATCACAGGCGGCCATTGAAAAACCTAAGACGGTTGTTGAGCCGGTTAACCTATTTCCTGGGAAGCCTGATGATTTACCCACTAGGAAACCGTGGACTGATGTGCTTTCAAACAATAGGAATCCAGCTATGGGTATGGCTATTGAATTCGTAGCACCGAAGGTGGTGAATGGAACCATAGCGATAGAAATCGAAGATGAAGATGTTGAATTTGAACTCAAATTTTGGGAAACCTCCCTAATCCTTTATGTTTTAGGGGGTGACCTGAGTATGAATGCGGTGAAGCAGTTCATGATCAGAACCTGGAATTTTGTCCAACTACCTGATATGTTTTACCACGACGAAGGCTATTTCTTGCTCAAGTTCAAATCCCATAGTGATTTGGATGCTGTGCTGATGAAATGGCCTTATACTATAAGGAATATGCCTGTTCTGCTGAGAGAGTGGTCTCCTGGTTTTAACCTCAAACAAGACATGCTGAGAACTTTGCCTATTTGGGTTACGTTACCTCACCTCCCTTTACACCTTTGGGGCCCTAAAAGCCTTGGTAAGATTGGGAGTGCTATTGGTACACCGGTCTTGACAGATGAGTGTACAGCCAACAAACTCCGGGTCTCCTATGCCAGAATTCTTGTTGAGGTTGATATCACGCAAGATTTGCCCAAAGACATTGTTATTAAGGATAGGGATGGAGGATTAATCAACCAACAAATAGAGTATGGATGGAAGCCTTCCTACTGTGATATATGTCAAAAGATTGGACACAAGTGCGAAGAGAAGAAACCTTAACATTGGAAACCTAAACCTGTCCAACAGATTGCAGAGAAGCCTAAAAGGGTTTCCCAAGAAGATATCACTAGTGGAGTGGTCAAGAAGAAACATGAGGATTGGCAACCAGTCTCTAGTCCGGGGAGAAACAAAGGTAACTCAACTATTGTTAAACCACCTACTATTCAATGTGAAAACATATTTGGGGCTTTGGAGGTTACGAATGGCACTTCATTGCCGTTAGATAGTGGTTAATGATAGTTGCCTGGAATGTAAGGGGGCTGAATAGAACTGGCAAGTTAAGGGAGATTAGCTCCCGTCTCCTTAATCTTAGGCCAGAAATCATGATTTTAATAGAAACTCATGTCAAAAAAGGTAATGCCAACAAGGTGCGTGACAAACTGCATTTTGGTGGATGTTATTTGGATAACTATGACAAGCATCCTAATGGGCGTATCTGGATTCAGTGGGATGACAGTAGGGTATACATCAAATTTGTTATTAGTTCAAGCCAAATGATACATTGTGGAATTTATGATAAACAAGGAATGTTCAGGTGTTGGATGACTGTTATCTATGCCCTCAACCAGCTGGATCTGAGAAGAACTCTTTGGAGGAATTTAGAAGCTATTCATAGTAACCAATCTGGACTGTGGTTCCTCATGGGGGATTACAATAATGTGGTTAGACCCCAAGATAGAATTGGTGGTAATCTTGTCACTGATGCAGAGCTTGTAGATATCCAAGACATGATGGACAATATTAGGCTCTATGAGAAGGACAACATAGGGGATTATTATACCTGGACGAAAAAGCATACAGAAGGCGTCATTTACTCCAGGATTGATAGAATTCTTGGTAATATGGATTGGATGAAAAGTAACCTAGGGAACACTTTGAAAATTTTGCCCCCTAGTGTTTCAGATCACTGCCTACTTTGCCTTTCTGGAGAGGATAAGTTTACCTATAGGCAATCTCACTTCAAGTTCATTAACAGTGTGGTGAGAGTTGCAGGGTATCAGGAGACTGTTGCCAATAGTTGGAATCAACCTCTGATTGGCAGGTCCATGTTTGTGTTGTGGCATAAGCTTATGAGACTTCAACCAGCTCTTAAGGCTCTTTTCAAACCTTTGACCAATCTGCAGGACACTATTACTAAGGCTCGTACTGAGCTGCTGCAGGCTCAACTCGACCTCATTTCTGACCGGATGAGCATTCAAAAAATTGATGAGGTGAAGAGATGCACGGATAATATTGTGGAGCTGCAGGAGATGGAAGATCAAATGCTTAGACAGAGGACCAAAATTGATTAGATTAGACAAGGGGATAGCAACACAGGATTCTTTCATGCATCTTTAAAAGTTAGACATTAGTCTAATAATCTGTTGAATCTTCATACGAAGTCTGGTACACATCTCAGTAACACTGCTGACATTGAATCTGAAGTTCTATCGTTTTATGGTGACCTGTTTGGTACTAAAGCTGACAGGCTGCAAGGGATTGACATTACAGCCATGAGAGAGGGAGCTTGTTTAAATGAAGCTCAGAGGTTGGCTCTTATTGCCCCCGTTGCGGAAGATGAGATTTTACAGGCGCTAAGAGGTATCGGGGATCTTAAAAGCCCTGGTATTTATGGGTACAATGGAAAAAATTTTAAAGAAAATTGGAATGTTATTAAATCTGATCTGGTAGATGCAGTCCAAGATTTTTTTGTGCATAACTATATGTTTAGAGCCTTCAATATTACAGTGGTCACTCTCATTCCCAAGTCTAAAGAGGCAAACAAGGTTAAGGAATTCAGACCTATAGCAGGTTGCACAACCTTCTATAAAATTATCTCTAAGATCTTAACCAATCGTTTGGGGCGAGTGTTGAGTACTATTATCAGCAAGAGTCAGGAAGCCTTTGTGTTGGGGCAGAAAATGCACAATCACATCATGATGGCTTTTGAGTTGCTTAAAGGTTACAGTAGGCAGAGTGGTGCTCCTAAGTGCATAATGCAATTAAATCTTCAGAAGGCTTACGACATGGTGGATTGGATGGCTCTGGAGAAAATCCTCAAGGAGATTGGATTCCCCCTACAATTTGTGAGCTGGATTATGCTGACAGTTACAACTGTCTCTTATAGATTCAATTTGAATGGTAACTACACTGGCAAAGTGATTGCTAAAAGGGGCCTTAGACAAGGAGATCCCTTGTCTCCCCTCCTTTTTGTCATTATTATGGAATATCTTCATAGAATCGTTCACAAGATGCAGAGGAATCCTAATTTCAATCATCATTCTAAATGTGAAAAACTGGAAATTACAAGTCTGGCATTTGCTGATGATTTGCTCTTATTCACTAGGGGTGACTACATTTCTGTTGATCTTATGCATGCTGCCTTGAATAATTTTCTGGACTCAACAGGCCTAAGGGTGAATCCTTCTAAAAGTCTAATTTTCTTTGGCAATATGGAGAGTACTATTAAATTACAGATCCTGCACAAGACTTGCTATGTGGAAGGCACCCTCCCATTTAAATATTTGGGTGTTCCTGACACTTGCAAAAAACTGAACATTATTCACTATCTCCCTCTTATTGACCGAATTGTGGATAGGATCACTCATTGGACCTCCAAGCTGTTGAGTTACACCGGCAGATTGCAACTCATCAAAAGTGTCTTGTGCGCCATTACCAATTTTTGGATGCAGGTATTTTTGCTTCCTAAGAATGTCATCTATAGAATTGATTCTATTTGTCGTTCTTTCTTGTGGACCGGTACAACAGCCGTTAGCAAGAAGAATCTTATAGCTTGGTCTAAGGTTTGTAAGCCTAAAGCACAAGGTGGGCTTCACATCGTTGACCTTTACACCTGGAATTTTGTTTTCATGCTGAAACTGTTATGGAATTTGAGCACTAAAATGGATAGCTTATGGGTGCGGTGGATCCATAGCTTTTATATGAACTCAGAGGATGTGTTTTCCAGTAGATTACAGTCCAATGCCTCTTGGATTATGAAGGATGTTATGAAGCATAGAGACTTGGTGCCGGGCCTGCAGAGTTTATGGGATCAAATGGTTGCTAATGGTAAATTCAGTGCTTCCAAGGTCTACAAAGAGTTGTTAATGACTGAGCCGCGAGTGAATTGGATTAGTTTATTCCATGGAAACCATGTTAGACCTCGAGCTAAAATGGTCTTGTGGATGGTTTGCCATGGCCGTATTGCCACGAAGGACAGGTTGTGTCGGTTTAACATGGTTGACTCAATGAGGTGTTGCTTCTGTCAGGAGGATGAAAATCGGGACCATGTCTTTTTTGCTTGCATGAAAATGCGAGGTATTTGGCTGCAAGTTCTGGAGTGGATTCAGGTGAGGCATAATCCCAAAAGGTGGAGTGAGTACATCACCTGGACGATTCATAAAGGGAAGGGAAAAGGATGGAGGGCTTCCATTTTCAAATTGGCTATTACTGAAACGATTTATGGAGTCTGGAAGTTTAGAAACGAGGTTTGTTTTGGTGGTAGTGTGAATAATAGAAACATAGGAGATACTATCATTGATATGATCATTCAAAGAGGGTGGACTAGTCACAAGCTTAGGCCACACATTGCCTCTTTGATGACACCCTAGTTGTTCCATTTTTGTGGTTGCATCCGCGCGATCGGCTTTGTAGCTATCTTTGAATTAATATATTTCTTTTTAATTCAAAAAAATTAAAATATACTATAAAAATAATTCACTTTTATTAGAAATTAAATGAAATAAATTACTTGTGATTTTCTTTAACAAATACTTGAATTATATGATCTTGCTCTATGTGTGAGTTTGAAGGGAAGGGTAATAGAGGATCTCGGAAAAGAGAATCTAAAAAAAGGATTTTTTTTTTTAATATTGTTTAAATAATAGTATTGTTCAAATAAATATTATTAATATATTTTTTATTTTAAAATTGTAATTATATTTTAAAAAATTATATAAATTCTCCAAACTACTTCTTCAATGAATTTTTAAAATTTATCAAACTAAAAATATTTTATATTATAAATAAAATTAAACTTTTCAAACTTCTATTTATCTAGATCTTTCAACTTTTTTCACTTTATCTTTTTATGTTTTTAAAGTTCTTTTCTCACTTTCTTTTAAAACTCTCAAACAAACCATAATAGTACGTTATAAGTATAACAGTAGAACACGATCATACGGTCTTAATTAAATTTGTATTTTTCTGTTTGTCTTTTATTTTCTTTGCCATGCCTTTCATGCAAGTATCAATTTTCACATTGAATACATATATAGTCTATTATAGTTTTTTTTATGGATTTTTTACCTATATACCCATGTTTTCAAGCCTAATATTCCAATATACCCATGTTTTCATCAATTATACCAAAATACCCAAGTTTCAAAAAAAAAAAACATGAGTTTAAATGGGGGCGCCGTTTGCTTTGGAGTCACCCTTATATTTAAAAGGGGGGCGCCGTTTGCTTTGGAGTCACCCTTATATTTAAAGGGGGCGCCATTCCATTTGGAGTCACCCTTATATATAAAGGGGGGCGCCATTGGGCTTGGAGTCCCCTTAGACAACGATTTTTTTTTATTTTTTAAATAAAGTAACAATAAATACATAAATAATAATAATACATTAATAATATTTAATTTTTTTAATAAATAATTCTCATACTAAATATTTTTTTTTAATAAATAAAAATTGCATAGGCGAAAAAATAACATAGTACATTAATTTTGTCGACGAGGTCGAGGCAAATTTCCGCCCGTACCACATCCTCGATGACGTACTTGTCTTCGTTCTCTTCGCGGTTGTGGTGGCGTTGGGTCCACAGGGACGGAAGTGTTCTACAATCCTTCTCAACAAATGAAAGGTGTCTTAAAGGTGGGGAACCAGTCCCGCACAAAAGAAGACTGCATGCAAGCTATAATAAGGTTTCACATGGAAAATTTTGTCGATTTTCATGTAAACCGCAACGACTCAAATCGATACGTCGTAGTCTGTCGAAACAAACTTTGCAAGTTTCGATTAGCAGCGTCCTATCGGAAGAGAAGTGGTACTTGGGAGATAGGTTCAATTGATCCACCCCACACATGTACAACTAACATTAATCGGCAACAACACTTAATCCATTCGAAAGAGAAGTAAGAATGTAGCCTTTCAATACTTCTAATTCTTTCACCATCTGCAATGTCTCCTTCTAACCATCGATTCAAATTCCTTGTTAGTTGCTCTAAGCTTTGAATGTTCCAGAACAGCATCCTTATCGGCGGCTAGGGATGGCAGGCAGACCAAAACCCGCGGGGCCCACCCGCACCCGAACCCGAGTCAACGGGTGAAAACCCGAGTTGACTGGGTTCGGGTTCGGGTTCGGGTGCCACCCGATATTTCGGGTGCGGGTTTGGGTAGTGTAAAACCCGTGCCCGAAACCCGAAACCACACCCGCTATATATATATATATATATATATATATATATATTTTTTTTTTTTGAGTTTTTGCTACGGGTTCGGGTTTGGGTGAAAAAACCCGAACCCAACGGGTGTGGCCGTGGGTGTTATTTTACCACCCGAATAGCCTTTGGGTTCGAGTTCGGGTTCGGGTGGTGATTTCAGGTGCGGGTTTGGGTAGTGTGAAACCCGCACCCGACCCGACCCATTGCCATCCCTATCGGCAGCTTCGTTCTTGAAAAAATAACATGACCGTATCTTCTGAGAAACATGATTGAATCTGCTAAAATTTTAAGACACAAAGAAAATTTTGTGGTGAATGAATGTACAAGAGTGTCATCTATTTATATAAGAGTTGTATGAAATAAATTAATATTTCATAAAAAATTAATATATTAAATATTATTAAAAAAAAATCATTTTATAAGGGGACTCCAAGCCCAATGGCGCCCCCCTTTATATTTAAAGGGTGACTCCAAATTGAATGGCGCCCCCCTTTAAATATAAAGGTGACTCCAACAGCAATGGCGACATGTCACAATTTTATAGGGTGACTCCATTGGCTTTGGCGCCCCCCTTTAAACTCACGTTTTTTTTTTTGAAACTTGGGTATTTTGGTATAATTGATGGAAACATAGGTAGATTGGAATATTAGGCTTGAAAACTTGGGTATATAGGTAAAAAATTCTTTTTTTATTGATCGAGTCTTTTTAAAGTTGGTTTAGTTTAAAAGAATATTTTACATTAAAATATTTAAATAGTCTATTTTATCTATTTTATATTTAAACAACAAAGTTTTCTATATATTGTTTAGGCCCACTATAAAGTTTCATAAACTTTTTTTTTAATAACTTAAATCTAATATATTTAATTAACTAAATTTTATAAAAAAATTAATCTAACCTTCTTATAACTTAGATCAAGTTATAAGATGCAGACCGATGTGTATTATTCTCATCCTTCGTCTTGATGTTTAACCAATAGTTACTTTTATTGCTTTCACAGACTCCCAAATAGGAGGCTTGTATGGGGGATGGGGTAGCTCAATTGGCAATTGCTAGTTGGGTTAGAGGGTTGCAAGCTGTTTGTCTTGGGTTCAACTCTTGGCTGCAGCATTTATTTGTATTTTCTTTAAAAAAATGTAAACAAGGTTGTTGATGTTTATAAATCAACACCTTTAACATTTAAAACAGGAGGCTTGTATGAGAATTAAAAAGACGAGGGCATTAATAAAGGTTTGTAAGATACATGGATGTGAAGGTTAACAACATCAAATAAAATAGAGCTACATATATGACACGAGATTCGCTTTATACTTCTCTAAAAGATTTTTTTTAATTTTCTTTTGTAACAAGAAGAATTTTGATTTATGCCCTTTGTGTTGAAATATTTTATAATATTAATGTTATTTAATTATTATATTCTAATAATTATTATGTGAATATATATATATATATATATATATATATATATATATATATATATATATATATATATATATATAGAGTTCATATCCTATGAGAATGACATTTTTATATAAGAACATGAGAATAAATCAGAATCATTATATTTTAAAATAAATGGTAGAGATTATGTGTGGTTTTTGTTTTTCTCTCTCCTCCATTATTAAAATAAATGATGGAGAAGAGAGAAAAAAAACTGACACATAATCTCCACCATTTATTTTAAAATCTAATGGTTCAGATTCATTCTCATATTCTCACGTAAAAATGACATTCTCATATGATACGTTCCATATATATATATATATATATATATATATATATATATATTGTTCTGGACTGGGCCGGGGTCTACCCCTCAATCGAGCAGGCTCAACCCACACGTCCTGGGGTGGCCCAACAAAGGCCTCTTAGCACGACCAACGTCGAGCACAGACCCACCTCAACAGTGTCGGGCACATGCCACACCTCGGCGGTGTTCGGGCACACACGGCATAGAGCATCGTGCAGAGGCGCTAAGTCTCTCCGAGCTCGCCCCTCCTCGACACTTAGGTGCTCCTTCCCACGAGGACTCATCTCCGTTTGCACATAAGAGTCCTCCCCGCGAGGACACGTCTCTCCCCGACACGCAAGACTCTTCCCCGCGAGGACACGTTCTCATGTAACCACCCATTCCCGATGGAATCGGTATGCCCTAATTCCAGAGATCTAGGAACGGTTACCCCAGGGCGAGGACCACGTGTTGGTCTTCACTACGCCACGTAAGCCCTGGAAGTTACTTGGATTGGGCCTCGCAATCCAGCCCAGTGCTAGTGACTGTTGGCCCCGCGCTGGGGGCTCTCTATAAATACCCTCTCACTTGAGAGGGTCAGGTTACGCAATCTCATACACTTTAACCTCTTTCTGTACTTGCTTTTACTTGTGACCTTTGCCTTACTTGAGCGTCGGAGTACCTTGCAGGTGCACCCCCCCCCCCCCGGCCGTCTTTCAACCTCACCGGAGCTGAAGTTCATACGGCGTTGCTGGTCACTGAACAACTGTCTGATCCAGGTACGATCAGTGGCGCTGTCTGTGGGAACCTCTTGCTTCCCCGTTTTTCCTTCAACGATAAACCAAAGCAATCCTCTCGTTCATCACCAGCATGGCCAACAACCCATCGGCGAACAAAGCTCTGGACACCGTCCTTGCACAACTCGAGAATGGGAACCACCGCGAAGACGCCGTTGCCCTCAACGTCGAAGAAGGCGACGTGAGAGACAGGCAGACCGCCTCCCCAGACTTCCAAGACACGGCTTACGACACTGCCCAGCAGGACGACCAACAAGCCGTCTTTCAGCCAATTGCTCCTCCGCCCAATGCAGATTCGAGCACCGTGGCCCTATTTGCCTTGGTTAATCAGACCAACCAGCTGATCGCCCACCAGAATCGCAGAATTGAAGCACTAGAGCGAGGGCGGACATGGCGATCTTCTCCGCGGAGACATCCTCGTCCACCTTCGCCTCGCCGTTCTCCTTCCCCGCGAAGGACCCCGTCAGAAGAATCTCGAACTCCCTCGCCGGTGCGCGAGGGACGTCGACCACGCCTCAAGCGCCCCCGGCCGGCGATCTTCCAAAAGCGCCATCGCTCCCCACCTCGGAAGGAACCCAGGCCTTCCTCAACCACCAAAAAGAGCAAGACCACTGAGGAAAGGCCGAGGAACCGCTCAAGGAATTCCCCTTCGCGACAAGGACCTGGTCGACATCACCGATCCCCTTCAAGGTCCCCAGCCAGAAGCGACGACGACGACCAGAGGACCCCCCTATCCTGGGAGATCATGGACGCCCTAATTCCTGCGGGCATGGAGAAACCCCCACCACTGGGGACCTACGAAGGCCTGGCCGACCCCGACGATCACATCGAAAGTTTTGAAGCCATGCTCGACTTCAGAAACGTCAGGGGAGCCATTAAGTGCAGGCTTTTCCCCACCACCTTGCGGAAGGGCGCCATGACTTGGTACAAGGGTCTGGCACCCAGGTCGATCACATCCTGGAAGCAACTAAGACAACGCTTCACTAAACACTTTACAGCGTCTCGTCGACACCCGAAGACGGAGGCCGCACTAGAGAGCATCTTCCAGAAGAAGAACAAATCTCTCTGGAACTATATTGAGAGATTCAACAGGGAAGCTGTCGAGGTCCATACGACCGACGACATGAAGACATATTTAATCATCCACGGTCTACGTTTTGGATCTGATTTTTCCAAGTCCGTGGGCCTCTGCAGACCTCGTCGTCTGGAGGACCTCCTCCAACGAGCTCAGTCGTACATCGAACTCGAGGAGTCGGAGGCAGCACAGATCGCCCTCGAGTCGAGGCGGAAGAAGCGCCCCCGTGGCCACAAAGAAGAAGACTCTCCTCCCCGACGAGGGGGAGAAAAAAAGAAGGAAGGCCTCCCCCGGGACTCCCGCGAATCGAGGGGACCTGCTGGCCGATTCACGGAATACACGCCACTCAACGCTCCCCGCGCGTGAATCCTCTCCGAGTGCCAGAACTCGGAATTTCTGAAAGGAGGCGTCCGTTTTCCAAAGCCGACTACCCCCAAATCAAACACGGACAAGTCAAAGTACTGCAGGTTCCACCGGAGCCACGGACATGTCACAGAAGACTGCATCCATCTCAAAGATGCAATTGAGATCCTGATCAAGGAAGGGCACTTAAAGAAGTACGCCTAGAAGAGTGACACTCCTCGACCAAGTTCTCGAGAAGCCCAAAACGTCGAGGAAATGACACCTCCTCCCGACGAGAGTCGACTTCAGGTCGCCCTCAGCGTCACTCGACCCGAAGACTTCTTTGTCCCCGAAGGCATTGAGGGCCAAGAAGCAATTCACAACATGGGGGCGAACTTCCCCCACGAGGACCCTGTCTCTGCCCGTAGCACCTGGGAAGGCTTCCCCAAGACAATGGTCATCTCCGGGGGAGGCTAGGAGAAGTTGTCCGTCGGGTCGATCAAGCAGAAATTTGATGAGCTGGAGTCCGCAACATCGGCGAAGGCCACTACTCTCGAGAAGGTGCAAGGGAAATCAAACCCTATCACCTTCTACCTTGAAGAGCTCCCAGGAGGAGCGCCCAACGCCACTATCCTCCTAGCCAGGGCACAGATGGCGAACTTTGACGTTCGAAGGATCCTAGTCGACCAGGGTAGCTCGGTCGACATCATGTACGCTCACCTGTTCGGGACTCTCAAACTCGACAAGAGATATCTGACCCCGTACGTTGGTTCAGATCTGCAGGGGTTCAACGACACCACCACCAGGCCATGGGGCTACATTGAACTGATGGTCACATTCGGGGCCGAAGACACTGCCCGTCAGGTGAAGATCCGCTTCCTGGTGGTCGAATGTCCATCCCTCTATAACTGCGTCCTCGAGAGGACCATCTTAGCCGAACTCACAACAGTGTCATCAACGGTCCACCTCAAGATGAAGTACTACACAACCAGGGGACGTGTGGTTACGATGCACGGGGATATAGACGCGGCCAGGAGGTGCTTCGACGCTGCGATCAAAGGCATGAGTTCCATCGGCATCAAGCCCAAGACTGGAGCAAAGCCATCCACGGACACCGTACAGAGACCTCTCCCACGTGTCAACGCGGTCGACCTCGACATCCAGTTCATGGACGAGCGCGAAGAGGGCGCAGTAGAGGACCTCGAACTCCAGGCGGAAAACAACGGGTGGCCTCTCCACCCAACACGCCCCATCCCCGACGGAGACTTTGAACTCGTGGCCCTCGGGGACGATCCAGACCGTAACGTGAAGATTGGCGCTGGGATCCCCGACCTGGAAAAGGAACAGCTGAAGGCATGTCTCCGGGAGAACGCTGGTCTGTTCGCATGGAGTGTCTCCGAGATGCATGGCCTTGACCCCGAGGTGGCTTGCCATCAACTCGCAGTAGATCCGGCCGCTAGGGCCATATCTCAATGTAGGCGTAAGCAGTCTCCCGAAAAGGCGGAGGCTGCTGAAAAAGCTGTAAAAGACCTCCTAGAGGCGAATTTTATTTCGGAGGCCAGGTACACAACCTAGCTGTCCAACGTTGTACTCGTCAAAAAGAATAATGGAAAATGAAGAATGTGTGTTGACTATACTGATCTTAACCGGGCATGCCCGAAAGACTGTTATCCTTTGCCTAACATCGATCAGCTGGTCGACAATTCTGCAGGTTACAAACTATTATCCTTCATGGACGCCTACTCGGGATACAACCAAATTCCCATGGACAAGGTCGACAAACAGCACACGGCCTTCATGACCGAGTCGGGCAATTACTACTACAACGTAATGCCCTTCGGCCTGAAGAACGCTTATGTGACCTACCAACAGCTGATGAACAAGGTTTTCCAAGCTGAAATCGGCGACATGCTCGAGGTATATATGGACGACATGATCATCAAATCCGCGGAAGAAGCCGACCAAGTTGCGCACCTCAAGAAGGTGTTCGACACGGCGAGGAGATGCCGCATGAGGTTCAATCCCGATAAATGCACCTTCGGCGTTCAGGCAGGTAAGTTCCTTGTCTTCTACCTCACAGAGCGAGGAATCGAGGCCAACCCCAACAAGTGTAGGGCTTTCTCCGAGATCCCTACCCCGGACTCGAAAAAGTCAATACAATCATTGAACGGAATGCTCACCGCCCTCTCCCGCTTCGTCGCCAAGTCTGCACAATACACGCTCCCGTTTTTCAAACTTCTTCGACAAAAAACGACGTTTGAATGGAGCAAAGAATGCGAACAGGCGCTCCTCCACCTAAAACAAGTCATATCGCGACCCCCGGTCCTCTCACGGCCTGATCAAGGGGAGACACTGTTCTTGTATCTCGCAATCACGAGTGAAGCGGTCAGCGCCGTCCTCATCCGGGAAACCCCAGACGGGCAGAAACTGATTTACTTCACAAGAAAAGCCCTCCAAGGCCCCGAGCTCAGGTATCAGCAGATAGAGAAAGTCGCCCTGGCCCTCTTCACCGCGGCCAGGAGGCTACGCCATTACTTCCTAGCCCACATTGTCGTCGTCAGGACCGAACAACCTGTAAGACAACTCCTGGGACGACCAGATATGGCGGGGAGGATGCTCAGGTGGTCGCTCGAACTCACCGAATTCGACATCCAATACGAGGGAAGGAAAGCCCTGAAGGTCCAGGTATTGGCCGACTTTGTAGCAGAGATGACTGTCTCGGAACCTTCGACCAACGGATCCCAAAAGTGGACGATCTATGTCGACGGAGCATCCAACACGAAGGGAAGCGGGGCGGGAATTATCCTAAAAAATGAGGAAGGCATCCTGATCAAGATTTCCCTCAAATTATCCATCCCGACGTCGAACAACCAAGCAGAGTACGAGGCTTTTCTCACCGGGCTTCGGTTGGCCGAGGACCTCGGCGCCAAGGAGGTCAAAATCTTCATCGACTCCCAGCTCATGGCCTCTCAAGTCTGAGGGGAGTATCAGGCTAAGAACGACTGCCTCGTCGAGTACCTGACCTTGGTAAAAGAAAAGATGAAGAACTTCACTTCCGCGGAAGTAACCCACATCCCTCGCGAGCACAACACCTGAGCAGATGTCTTGTCCAAACTGGCAAGCACGAAGAAGAAAGGCGGAAACAAATCCGTCATACAAGAAGTGCTTTCCCGCCCGAGCATCAAAAAACCCGTTCAGGCAGCAGACATGAATACCATTGGGGACAGCAATTGCTGGATGACCCCGGTATACGAATATCTCACGACGGGAAAACTACCCGAAGATCCCAAGGAAGCGGGGATGGTCAAACGGCGGGCGTGCTCGAACACAATAGTCGAGGATAAGCTATACCGACAAGGGTTTTCTATTCCCCTCCTCAGGTGTGTCGAGGGGACCAAGGTCCCCGGCATACTCCAGGAAATCCATGAGGGAATCAATGCACAACACCTAGGTGGACTATCGTTAGCCCGTAAATCACTTCGGGTAGGGTATTACTGGCCCACCATGCAACAGGACGCCAAGGAACACGTCAAGAAGTGTGATAGATGCCAGCGACACGGGGACATGCACCTCGCTCCTCCTAACGAGCTCAAAACATTGTCCTCCCTGTGGCCGTTTGCATGGTGGGGAATGGATATCCTTGGACCCTTCGTCGTGGGATCGTACCAAAACAAGTACCTCATTGTCGGGGTGGACTACTTTACGAAGTGGATCGAGGCGGAAGCATTGGCCAAAATCACGGCCTTCAACATACTGCGTTTTTACAAAAGAAACATCCTCGCCCGATTCGGCGTGCCTCAAGCTATTGTCACCGACAACGGAACACAGTTCACCGACAGGAACTTCCAAGACTTCATCACCAAACTAGGCATGAAGCAACACTTCACGTCGGTCGAGCACCCGCAAACGAACGGGCAGGCCGAAGCGGTGAACAGAGTTATCCTCTAAGGATTAAAACGTCGGTTAGGCGACGCCAAACAACGGTGGGTCGAACAGCTACACAACGTCCTCTGGGTCTACCAAACAACCCCACATTCTACGACCGGAGAGACCCCCTTTCGTCTGACCTATGGAACAGAAGCGGTGATCCCCGTGGAAATCAGGGAACCCTCGAGGAGGACAGAAGCCCCCCTCGACAGGGACGCAAACAATGAAGCCCTGAGGGAAGAACTCGATTTCATCGAGGAGACACGTTCGGGCGCTTCTCTTCGAGAGGCTTCACTAAAACAAAAAATAACTTTACGTTATAATGACAAAGTTATCAAACGTGATTTTCAGGTAGGCACCCTCGTCCTATGAAGGAACCAGAAGGATTCACGAGAAGGCAAACTCGCCGCGAACTGGGTGGGCCCGTACCGCGTCTGCGCAAAAACAGGGACAGGAGCCTACTTCCTCGAAAATCTGCACAGGGAAGAACTTGCTCGACCATGGAACGCTGAGAAGCTTAAACAGTACTACAGTTAAGCACTGTCCGCAAAACACTAGAATCACGATCACGAGGACGCATTAGGGTACAAGCGCGACACCCCTATACAAGACACGATGATCAAGGGTTGCATTGTGTGTGCGTAAGCACTTTGATCCGACGAGGACACCTTGATCGAGCTCCTTCGTCACCGTACCAATTAGGCAGAACACCCAGCTCGCGATGGGAAGTTCACGCCACGAAGCTAAGACCCCGAACGAGCTCTTAGCCTCGTTAAAGGTCAGAATACGCTCCCGGCCACTCGACCAGCTCCCCACGCGGTCGAGGAGTATCGAAGTCGAGCAAGTCCCAAAATCTCTATTACTTAGACAAAAATAAATAAAGTATAGCAAATACGATAACATCACACACAAGCGAAAACATACAAACATCACATGCAGATAAACAAAAATGCATTAAGCAGGCAGAGGCCCATTGTACAAATAATACAAACAAAGTATCAAAACGCCCCTGGCACACAGGCCGGGCACATGCATCAATGAATAAAATGGCTCGCAGGCCAAACAGAAATAGAGTAAAAACTAATTCGGTGGGGGCCCCCTCTGGCTGCTTGTGGTCAGTTTCCCGTCCCCCGACCTTATCCTCTTGCATCGGCTGCATGATCTGACCATCGACTACCTCATAGTCGGGGTCAGACCCTTCAGTTATCAGGTCGGGGTTGAGAACCCGAAGCTTCTCCACGGTATTCCAGAAACCAATGTCAGCGGTCGCGAGGGTGTCCTGCTCGGCTTCCTTGAGCTTCGCTATCAGCGCTGCCCTCGAGGTCAACAACCTGTCCTCCTCGGTTTCCTCCTCAGCAGGGCGAGCAGCCTCTACCAACTCGGCATTCCTCGTCGAGAGACGTTCCCTCTCCTCCTCAGCCTGGCGAACAGACCCTTCCAGCTCGGCGTTCCTCGCCGAGAGGCGTCTCCTCTCCTCCTCAGCATTCTTCAACCTTTCCTCCAACTTCCCTTGAAGCTCGAGATGGGCCTGGTTCTGGCTTTTGCAGTCAGCCAGCTCCTTGCCCACCTTCTCCATTTCGGCTGAGATGGACCTGAAACTCTCTCGCAACCCGTTCAGCTCGTCTTCTGGGCACGCCTCGTCATTCAGAACCAAGGCAGCAGTGCAGACCCGCATCACCGCGGACACGTCCTCCACCAGTGCCTTTCTCCGAGAAACCCTGTCGACGACCAAGATGGTCTGAGCTTCGGGGGCACCAACGCATAGGGAATTGTTCCCCTTGAAGAAGTTCGGCCTCGAGTGACAAGGTGGGAGCACAAATTTTACAGCAGGGGGACTTTCGTTCTCGGTAAGGTCGATGTCTACATGATCGGCTAGCCATTGTCTCTTCGGGGAGGGCTGAGTGCTGAGGGAGTCGCTGTCCTGGGGAGAACCAAAAGAGCCCTCAGATACCGGAGCCGTAACGGGGACCTGCGATCGGAGCTGCTCGAGGCGGCCTTTGCCGCCCTTCTTCGATATGCGGGCAACTTTCAGCTTCTTGATGCGCTCCTCAGCATCCGACATCTTGCCTGCAAAAAGAAAATAAATATGTCAGTAAACCAGAGATCAGGACGCGAAGAAAAGAGTAAGTCGAAGAGGATTTCACCACCTAATAGCTCGAGGGCATCCTCATCAGAAAACGTCTCGAGGAGGGCCCTCGTATTGATTAAACGATGCTTCGTTAACACCTGCCTGTCGTCTCCCCGGACGAGTTCCCCGTCCATCGTCACTAGCTTGGCTTTGTTGAAACCGTTGACGAAAGCAACTATTCTCTCATAGGCCAAGTGATCCCCCTCATCAAGACGACCAGGGCTGACTTTGTAGCTGTCCGTCCCCTTTTTGAAGTGTTCTTCCGTCTAGAACAAGGGGAATCTCGGTTCGAGGATCTCGGAAACTCGGCGATACACCGAATTCACGGCTTCAAGTGTGACCGGCCTCACGGTGTAATACCAGTATTTAAAGTTCCGAACAGAGTCCATGTAGGTGTGGAAGAGGCTGCTTGTTTGCTTAAAGGACACCCAGCCATGTCTGCCGTCGGAGGCCTGTCCCTGGAGGTGGAAGATGCGAAAGAACAGAGGCACGGTTGCCCCGATTCGGAGATATTTACAAACAAGCTCGAAAGCTCGGATAAAAGTGAGGGAGTTAGGGTGGAGCTGTGAGGGTGCCAGGCGCAACCAAACGAACACCGCTTGCTGGAAATCAGTGAAGGGAAAACTCCACCCCGCCTCGTCGAACATGAACTCATAGAGAGGGAACCTCATCCCTCAATATGTCGAGCATATGCGATGGTGTGCTTGAGGCCGAAACACCTTCCACGACTTTGAGGAGCCCACCAGCCGGTGCTCGACTGTGCAAAAAATATCGTCTTCATCCCCGTCGATGAACTGGGAAGCCATGTTCAACGGCTCGTCACTAACCCACTCAGCGAGGGGACGTTCCTCGGCAATAGTGATTGGCGCCATTGGAGAGTCGGGTTGGTTGTCGACGTCCAACGATCCCACGGCCACAGAAATGGACAAAGGTTCCATACACCTGAAAAGCAGAAGGAAACGGTGAATTCGATGATCCATATCAAATTCACCCCTCCACCGTTGTTCAAGTGAAAGGACGAAGGGGAAGCATCGAGACCTCGAGACTGTCGCACTCGCCCACGTCCCCGCTACAACCGACGAGCGTCCCCGCAACCATCCTCAAGTCACCGGTATGCCGCTTTGGGAGGTTTCCCTCACACATAAGAGATATTGGCAAGGACCCTGAGAGTTTCATCTCATGTCCTCGGGACATCCTTCATGTCCCCGGTATATTCATCCCTTCCCCCCATGGGATTCATCAAAGAAACTAAGAAATTCCGTCGTTTTCGCCGGATATTTCACGATTTCCATGAGAACTTCATCAGTTCACCATGGGACCACCGCATAAAATGCAAGAGAAAGGAGAAAAATCGAGAAACTTACTTGAAGTATAGTTCCGGTAGGGTTCCGGTACGGCGGTTTGCAGTGGCTTGCAACGGCGGCGGTGGCAGTGAGAGAAGGAGAAAGAGAGTTTGAGCAGAGAGCAAAAACGTGCAAATGACACGGGCTCACCCCTATTTATAAGGGCCTCACGAGACTCGAGGATTTCCTAGGCAATCGATTACGATACTCTAGCGTAGCCGCCCTAATTTATGATGGGGTGTGACACATGGCGTGCGTTTCCCCACACGCGTCTTTTCATTCCCCAACACGCGTCCTTCTATTCGCCTCGCCTCAGACTTCTCGTATCCCCGACGTCGCCCAGCCGCGGCCAGTCTAGCGCGAACAGGTTGATTTGTTTTTGCCCGGTTGAACAACCGCTCCTCGTTTAGGATCCCTTCCCCGACTGGACACGTCCTCGACATAGTACTGACCCTAAAGTCATTACCCTGACACCTCAGAGCAATGACTTAGGGGGCTCCTGTTCTGGATTGGGCCAGGGTCTGCCTCTCAATCGAGCAGGCCCAACCCACACGTCCTGGGGTGGCCCAACAAAGGCCTCTTAGCACGACCAACGTCGAGCACAGGCCCACCTCAACAGTGTCGGGCACACGCCACACCTCGGTGGTGTTCGGGCACACACGACATAGAGCATCGGGCAAAGGCGCCAAGTCTATCCGAGCTCGCCCCTCCTCGACACTCAGGTGCTCCTTCCCACGAGGACCCATCTCCGTCTGCATATAAGAGTCCTGCCCGCGAGGACACGTCTCTCCCCAACACGCAAGACTCCTCCCCGCGAGGACACGTTCTCATGTAACCACCCACTCCTGATGGAATCGGTCTGCCCTAATTTCGGAGATCTAGGAACGGTTACCCCAGGGCGAGGACCACGTGCTGGTCTTCACTACGCCACGTAAGCCCTGGCAGTTACTTGGATTGGGCCTCGCAATCCAGCCCAGTGCTAGTGACCGTTGGCCCCACGCTGGGGGCTCTCTATAAATACCCTCTCACTTGAGAGGGTCAGGTTACGCAATCTCATACACTCTAACCTCTTTCTGTACTTGCTTTTACTTGTGACCTTTGCCTTACTTGAGCGTCGAATTACCTTGTGTAGCGAGCGATTTTGGATGCGGTTCTTAAGCGCTGGTCGCTCTCTGCGGTTTGAGCTTACTACAGGTCGATTCATTTTTTATCCTATTAAAGCTGACGAAGGAAGGGAAATAGATGTCTCCAATTAACCCTGCTTTGCATACTGAGTTTAAACAGCGGTCTGTTAGGTTACAGATGCTATCAATGTGGGGGGCCTTTGTACTGGTTATTTGTATTTTCGCCAATACTGATTTCTCTCTTTTTAATTTGACAGAATGTTTCTGGCGGGGAACAAGGATTAGGATGTTAGGACTGATGCTTTTTGATAGATATGTGAGAGTATGGGATTTTGAGTTTTTTGTTGATTGTGCTTGCTAATATCTTTTCTTTCGATCTTATGCCTACGTATTCCCGTTTACCGAAACAGGGAAATCAGAGCATTCGTAGTTCCTCCTATTCTATGGGAGGAAATTGGTTGTTTTGGTGTCTTGTTTGAAGCCCAAGACGTGAAGAGAAAGGTGGTTTGTATCTTGTTTAAAGCCCAAGATGTGAAGCTGAAGGGTCTATTTGTATCTTGTTCAAAGCCCAAGATGTGAAGCTAAAAGGGTGTTGACTTTAGAGAGAATTTGTCATCTCTAAAAAGGGGGTTGTATGTCACAGCTGTTTATAAAGGAGGATTACTTTAACCGAGATTTACGAATCCGGCAATGCCATAATTTCCTTTATAGGAGATTTTTAACCTGAAGGAGAAGACTTTAACTCAGTGTAGAGCAATGTTATCTTTCCTTAGGAATTTCTCATGCTAAAAGAGGGACAGTGGCATAGATGTAGATGATCCAGAGGCTTGCCGCTTACAGCGATTAGATGAAGGGGAAAGGAGTTGTTGATGTTTGTGTACTGTGAACGAGGCACAACTTTGATGCTAAAAGGTTGATTGGATCAACCAGTGGTTTTCTTATACAAAGCCTAAGAGGAGGCTATTATGTGTCTCGTACAAAGCCCGAGAGAGAGGCTAAAAGGTTTTTGACTCAACGATGGAGTCTTTTGGTATCTCGTATAAAGCCCGAGATGGAGGCTATCATTTGTTTGGCTCAATAAGAACCTTTTTGTATCTCGTATAAATCCCGAGATGAAGGCTAAATGGGTGATTGACTCAACGAGGGAATCTCTTATGTGTCTCGTACAAAGCCCGAGAGAGAGGCTAAACGTTGTTTGACTCCGCTGGGGAGAATCATTGTATAAAGCCCAAGAGAAGGCTATTGTAACTGTTTCAGTTGAGTGACAGATCCAATATACTGATTTTAAAGAGAAAATCAGTTCTTATATGAGCAACACTGTACTCAAGGATTTGATTCGAGGATCAGGGATATTTCCTTTTCTTTAAGGAAATGGGAAATCCAAAGGGTATTGAGACTGTTCGAGTCTGCGGGTTTCCTTCCTATTTAACGAAGGGGTCACTTGAGAATGTCTTTGAGACTCAAGGAAGTTAGACAGTCCCAGTCTAGAGTTTTATATTTTGTACTATGCTTTGAGAAATAGTAGTAGACTCTATGACAGGACTGTTCTATGAAGATTACTAAGTTTTGTTCCTATACCTCTAGGAGGTTGTCGGGACAATTTGTACGAAGCCCAAGAGGAGGCTAAAAGCTTTTAAGAAGCCGACGGGTCCTTGTACTAAGCCCAAGAGGAGGCTATCATTCCTGGAGGAAGATATCATTATACGAAGCCTAAGAGGAGGTTGTGAATACTTCTAAGAAGTCGGCGGGTCCTTGTACTAAGCCCAAGAGGAGGCTAGGTTGATTTTAGGAAGCCTGTGGGTCCTTGTACGATGCTCAAGAGGAGGTCGATGCTTTTAAGAAGCCCGTGCATCCCCAAACCCCGAGAAATTCAAGGCAATGCTATTCACCGAGAATAGATCAAAGTCAGGAAAGTCCGAGAATTTGGAAGAAACTCAAAGATGCCATTCACGGAGAATACATTCACGGAGAATACATTGATCTTTGGGAGTAAAGTTTCTTGACAATTCCTAATGAGGACAGCCGAAGAGAAGACTGTATCTGGTGATCCTATTGGGGATCTAGTTGTCTATTTCTACAAATAAACGAAACGGCGTCACCTAGTTCTAGACGTAGTTGCCGGGGAAACTCTAAATATCTATACTATTATTACACAGTTGATATGAGTTTATGAAAGAAGACTTACAGCGAAACAGCCCCACAATACAGTTATATGTATATGAAAGAGATAACCACTTACTCGGTTGTAGAGCTTCTATGCTGTTTGGTTAGTTGTTCAACAAAGAAAAATTGAAAACAACAGTATATTCAAAATCAAAGGAGAAAGTACTTTGAAAAAGAAATATTTGGGGCTTACAGCTCAAGGAGCGGCCCAGGGTTTTATCAGTTAGCGCACTGTTGAATTGTACAGAGGGACTTATTCAAGTGACTAAGGCCCAAAAAGGTTTTCTGTACAAAGGGATGGGTCTTACACTCTCTCAAGAGGCCCAAAAAAGTTTAAAGAAAAAGAGTGGGGATTATAACACAAGGGTAGGCCCAAAGTTTGTTTTTCCGTTTGAAATGGCGATCGCGCCGAGATTTTCTTTTAACGCGGAGGGACTTATACAATATCTGAGGCCCAAAATGTTTTGGTTAAAAGGGGATTGGGTCTTACACTCTATTAGAGGCCCAATAGTTTTGAATGGGTCTTATAGCTCAAGGAGAGGCCCAGAAGGTTTTTTTTTTCAAAAGGCGACGATCGTGTCGTTTGTTTGAAAATGTACAGAGCGACTTATACAACGAATGAGGCCCAAAAAGTTTTCTGTACAAGTGGGTTGGGTCTTACATTCTAATAGAGGCCCAAATGAGTTTTAAGAAAAGAAATGGGTCTTACTACTCGAGGGTAAGCCCAAAGTTTTGTTTTGAAAAGGCGACGATCGCGCCGTTTGTTTTTGACGGTATCGGGACTTATACAATGTACTGAGGCCCAAAAATGATTTGGTCAAAAATAGATTGGGTCTTACACTCTATTAGAGGCCCAAAGTGTTTTGAAAATGATTTATGAGAGTTGAATTAATCTAAAACCCTAATTTGTTTTCAAAATGTATTTTAATTGAATAAAAATTCAATTAAAATGATCAAAATTGTTTAACACATGGAAAACAAATTGTGATCTTGGATTAATGCTTCAAAAATTAAGTATAGACCTATAAAATAATTAGAAAGCATTAAAAGTTGCAAAATCAAGGTGGAAAAAATATTTTAAATGTTAAAAATAATTAAAATATTAATTCTTTGCAAAAATATCAATTATATGAAATAAATAATATTTTTGGGATTTTTTGGGAAAATAAAATATTTTAACATTTTTGTGAATTATTAAAAAAAGAATCAACTCAAAATCATTAAAACTCAGAGAGAAATTAATTTTTGAATCAATTAAATAAAATCACAAAATTCAAATATTTGAAAATTCAAAAAAAGGCGCCAAGAACACGCGCGTGTTCTGGGTTTGGCTGATTTGCATTTTCTCTCCAATCTCACTGAATACTTGATTATATCATGCAATCCACATACCAATCAACTCGTTTCAACCTCACGATCATGTCTATGGTATTTAATTTTATTTAAATTAAACATATAACAAGAAATCATGAAAAATTCTCAAGAACCCTAATTTCTGCATGAAGGCTAGGATTTTTGATACACGATTCAAACAATGTAATTAATTGAGGGGAAACATTCCATGCATGATTATGAACATATGGCCAAATTATTGTGCAGCAAAAATTGCATGGATCATAGAGTTAGAAGAGCTCATGCTTACCACTTGCAGCTGGTGATCGTGATTTGTGTTGGAGGTGTTACAGCTAGGTTCCAATGATCTGGATAGCTTCCCTAGGTTCCATGGAGTGTGTATGAATGCTTGGAATGGATTGAAATGGTTTGGAGTTGAAGATGGTACCTCAACTGCAAAACTGTCAAGAACTTGAGTAATTGGCTGGTGATTTTGTGAAATCAGTGTTCCAGATGTTGTTTAAGTGTTTGGATCACTTCTATATGATGTATGTGAGGTGTGTGTGTGATTGGTTTGATTGGAAAAGCTCTCAAACTCAAAACCCGATAGTGACTTGCCTTAGAAGGCAAAATTGGAGTGAAAGAAGAGATTTTGAGGAAAGCATCTGTTAGATGGCTTTGGTGTACTCAAACTGATCACAATTGAGCTCTATTTATAGTAGAGCAAGTTTTTTTTGGGATCCACAGTGAATGGCAACTGCAGCAGAGGTTTGGCCAATGTTGTCCAATGGAAATCCAAGTCTCCTCTAGCCATTGACTAGAGGTTAGGGCACAGAGCTGTGGTTCCCTTGGTCTTGGATAAGTCTTGACTGAATTCAATTGAGAATGGCTCAGTCAATTCCACCTTGATGCTTCCATTGAATGCTCCATTCCAAAATTGGAGTCTTGTCCCTATTTTGGCAATTCTAGGTTCAACATGCTATTTCTTGTTCCCAAGACTTTGGAGGCTTGGCTCAGTGATTGTCCCCTTTAGATTCAATCCTCTGAGGTGTCCAAGTGGATAGGAGCATTTGGATTTGGCTGATTTTTGCAAATCGACCAAAAGTGCAAAATCTGCCTTGCCTTGGCAAATTTCAGCAAGGCAACTTGCCAATGTCATATCTCATGGCTCAAATTGAATTTGGTAATGTTCTTGGCCATTTTAGAAAGCCCTTACATGATACAACAACTGTTTGAACATGTTTGGTTTTGATCTCTTTTGAATCCAAGTGAAAAATCCCCCTACATTTAGCAAAAAGTAAGGCAAAATCTGACTTAGTGAAATTTTCACCAAGTGTTGGAACAAAGTGACTTTTCTTGATTTTGATCACTCCATAACTCAAAATCCATGAGGAATTTGGAAATAACTTAGTATGAAGCTTTTGTAGAGGGCAATGTGATCTACAAATCAAGCTTTGAATGGGGAACAATGGCCTTGTGGTTTAGGAGTTATGGTCCTCCAAAGTTGGCACATTAGTGGTACTTTTTCCATAACTTAGAAAATTTTCTAAGTTTTATGGTTACCCCTTTTACAAGTTATCCAACTTTTCTTGATTTTTCTTGATGAATGATGATTCAAATCATACATTAACATCATTTTAGGGTTAAAAATTCATTTTGGTGAAAAATCTCAAAAAGTCAAAGTTGACTTTTGTGCACAGTTGACTTTTTATCAGATGAATTCCAAACTGTGCAATTCTTTAGGAAATCATGTCCTTGACCTAAATCAAACTTGATGGACATCTTCCATGGGTGTCATAGGGTATATTTAATCATGTATTAGGGTTTGGGAGCATGTCCTGGTCAAAAGTCAAAGCTACAGTTGACTTTCCTCGCGAAACCCTAATTGTGGTGCAGATGAAATTGAAACTTGTTGCTCAAGCTTCTTGGATTAATCCATTGTTCCAAATGGATCAATATGGTATATTAAATACCCTCAAATCATGTCTTGAGGTCTTGGTTCATGATTTATCCCAAAAGTCAACTTAGGGGTGAATTAGGTCAAGAAACCCTAATTCCTGATTTTTTATGAATGCATCCCCTGAGGCAAAATTGACTTGATGGTTGGGTCTATGAGGTCCCATGGAGTATATTAGGTTGTGTTTTGGATCCTTGGCTTGTGCCCAGATGAAAAATTTCCATCTGGAGGCCCTGGTCGACCAAAACCCTAATTTGGTGACACTGGCGATCTTGAGACTTGATCCACCTAGAAGGGAGCAACCTTGTGCTTAATTCTTGAAGTGGGAGTCCACTTGATCCATTGTGGATGTTTAAGAGGTTAGACAAGTTGAATATCAAGTCATTCCTTAATTGATCCTTTGTCTAAAGCTCTGAGAGGGCTTAAAACCTAAATTTTGATTGTAGTGAATGCTCAACAACCCTTGAGGCATTTGATGAGGCCTGATGGTTCATCCATATTGTGATGATGATTTGCACAATGATGGGAAATCTTAGTGGTCAAAATTTGGGGTATGACAGATGCCCCTATTTAATCTTCTTGGACACGAAGGTGTGAATGATGAAGGTATTCGGGCATTTGGGGTGCAAGAGGATTAAATATCGGAATACCCGAAATTTTGATGGCTATGAATGGTAGCGAACGCATTCACCTTCTTTTACTTAGCAATGATGCTTAGAAAAGGTAAAACTTCCCCTCGATCCTGGTCTTCAACCAAGGAACTGGTCTCAGTTTCTGATTTAAACTTCCCCTCGATCCTGGTTTCCTACCAAGGAACTGGTCTTAGTTTCTGAAATAAACTTCCCCTCGATCCTGGTTTCCTACCAAGGAACTGGTCTCAGTTTCTGATTTAAACTTCCCCTCGATCCTGGTTTCCTACCAAGGAACTGGTCTCAGTTTCTGATTTAAACTTCCCCTCGATCCTGGTTTCCTACCAAGGAACTTGTCTCAGTTTTTGATTTAAACTTCCCCTCGATCCTGGTTCCCTACCAAGGAACTGGTCTAAGTTTCTTCCGTCAATAAACTTTTTGACAAGGGACGCTATTTGTAGCGGTTTTCCTCAAACTTCTCGCTGGATTTTCTTGGGGAGATGCCATTTGTGTGGAAAAAATGATGTCAGACTTGCTGGGAAACCCAGTCGTCTGAGTTGTAGAGTTATACAAATTTCTTTGTTGGATACGCCATTTGTCGGCTCTATCTAGGGAAACTGAGTCTCTTGAGAGACCGCTTCCGCTTGGGGTCTTACATCATACTTTTCTCGGGATCTTCCCGGAGAAGTGCCATATGATGGGATCCAATTTTGAGGTGCCGATGACCTTTTCATCAGCGGTCCTTCGGAGAAAGGCAGCTGTACTGCCGAATCTCTGCTTAGGAGGCTTTCTCTGGGGATTTTCCTTAATCCGGGAAAGCAAGGATATCGCCTTCGATGGCGAAGAGTGACATTTATAGAAAGCTTTCTCCGGCTTTTCAGAGGTTCAAGTTATCAAAGTGGTCGAGTGCCGACTCTAGTCCAGAGATACACTGGAGGAGAGAGATTGTTCAGACCCAGCATTTCCTAACGAGGCAAGAACTGACAACTCGATTGACAAGACAATTATCACTAGGGGACAAGACCGACTAGAGTGATAGTGATGCAATATGAATATGAATGCAATGTCAATAATGCATGATGTATGTATGTATATGTTGACAAAACTGACGTGACATACAGACTGATGAGTGAACACGACTGGATACTCGGCTATCACGGGGCGAAGAAATACCGTTGGTTCAAGATAGCAATTCTACCTTGCTTAGGAGAAGTAGTCCTCGCGGGGAATACCGTTGATCGGGCTTAGGAGATAAGAACTCGGCCGAGGGTATCAGATGGGAGAGTCGTATCTGACACAGTTGATCCTTCATTCAGGCGTACTGGCCTAGAAGGAGTACTTTGATTCTGCACTTTGAAATTCAAACGCCTTTGGAGACGCAATCGACGTTCTTTCGATGTTCAACAGTCAAAAGCAATTGCCATCTTTAGTTTAAAAGCAGAAAAAGTTTTAACGAGTAAATTTATTTTTGTTTCATTTTAAGAATCGTTGATCATGTTAAAATGTCGTTCTGTAAAGCTAAAACAAATAAGAATTACAAACAAAAGCACAAGGGCTCAAATTTTATTGATAAGATGGAGATCAGCCAAACGTGTGATTCCAAAGAGTATATACAAAGTTAGAAAATGGTAATTTACAGGGAAAAGGGCTACGTTGAAACATAACGACCACTATCCTTCTACCAACTTTGAATTCGGGACATCATGAGCTTCTGTCGAAGATGACCTTGACTGGAGTTTTCCTCTAATGGATGACGTAACTGCTGCTACTGTTGAGGGACTTGCCTATGTTGAACATAGTTACTTGCCATTATCCCTAATTTTTGCCTGGATTGTACTATGATATTTCCAATCCACTGGGATGATTTTGTCTCTAACTTTTGCCTGGACCGCCCTTTCGGGTTTTCAATCCACCGAGACATTTTTTTTTTAGTTTAGGCGAAGTATTTCTTGACTACATCAACATTCGTGGGGTAGACAAATTCCTCTCCGTCCGTGGTTGCAAGTCTCAAGGCGCCGCCTGAGAAAGCTTTCGTGACCACATAGGGGCCATCATAATATGGGGTCCATTTTCCCCGAGAGTCAGTGAGAAACGATTGTATCTTTTTGAGCACGAGGTCTCCTTTTCTGAAGACACGAGGTCAGACCTTTTTGTCGAACGCCTTCTTCATTCTTTGTTGATACAACTGACCGTGGCATACTGCCGTGATTCGCTTCTCTTCGATCAGGTTCAATTCATCGTGTCGACTTTGACACCATTCAGCTTCTGAAAGCTTAGCTTCCATCAATACCCTGATTGAAGGAATCTCTACTTCTATGGGGAGCACTGCCTCCATGCCATATACTAGAGAGAAAGGGGTTGCCCCTGTTGAAGTGTGGACAGATGTGCGATAACTATGAAGCGCAAAGGGTAGCATCTCGTGCCAATCTTTGTAGGTTACAACCATCTTTTGAACAATCTTCTTGATGTTCTTGGTAGCCGCTTCTACCGCTCCGTTCATCTTGGGTCGGTAGGGAGATGAGTTATGGTGTTCGATCTTGAACTCCGCGCACAACTCTTTCATCATCTTGTTGTTCAAGTTAGATCCATTATCAGTAATGATCTGGCTCGGAACACCATAACGGCAGATGATATTGTTTTTGATAAATCGGACCACCACTTGTCGGGTTACATTAGCAAATGACGCTGCTTTAACCCACTTGGTGAAGTAATCGATGGCTATCAAGATGAACCGATGTCTGTTTGAAGCCTTAGGTTCGATCAAGCAAATCATGTCGATCCCCCATATGGAAAAAGGCCACGGGGAAGAAAGAACTTTGAGATGTGATGGCAGTACATGGATTTTGTCGGAGTATATCTGACACTTGTGACACCTCCTCATGTACTTGTAGCAATCAGATTCCATGGTCAACCAGTAGTACCCTGCTCTCAGAATTTTTATCGCCATCGTGTGTCCGTTGGCATGAGTGCCAAAGGATCCTTCATAAATTTCTTTCATAAGCATGTCTGCTTCTGGTCTGTCTACGCATCGGAGCAAGACCATGTTAAAAATTCTCTTATAAAGAGTGTCACCGCTCAGGAAGAAGTTTCCAGCCAATCTTTTGAGGGTTTTCCTGTCTTTTCTGAGTGCCCCAGATGGGTACTCTTGTTTCTAAAGGAAGCATCTAATATCGTGATACCAAGGTCTGTCATCTAGGACTGCTTCAATCGTGAAGATGTAGGCAGGCCGTTCAAGGCGCATTATGTCAATCTTAGGTAGGTCGTTCCATTGACCTACACTAATCATAGAAGAGAGAGTGGCTAATGCATCAACCATGTGATTCTCATCACGAGGAATATGATGAAACTCGACTCTGTTGAAGAAAGGTAACAACCTTCTTGCATAATCTTTGTAAGGAATCAATCCTGATTGGTATATGTTCCAATCTCCTTTTATCTGATTGATAACCAAAGCTGAGTCGCCATATACGTCCACGCTTTTGATCCTTAAATCAATCGCTTCTTCGAGACCCATGATACAAGCTTCGTATTCGGCCTCGTTGTTCGTACATTTGAACGTAAGTCTGGCAGTGAAAGGAATGTGGGTACCCTGAGGGGTAACAATGATTGCCCCAATTCCGTTTCCATAATGATTAACTGCTCCGTCAAAGATAAGTCCCCATTGTGAACCTCGTTCTGGCCCTTCACTGGGTAGCGGTTCATCGCAATCTTTCATTTTTAGATACATGACATCTTCGTCCGGGAAGTCAAACCCGATTGATTCTTGATCATCAATCGGTTGATGAGCCAAATGATCGGCTAAAATACTTCCCTTAACAGCTTTCTGAGCATGGTACTCTATGTCATATTCTGATAACAGCATCTGCCAACGGGTAATTCTTCCCGTAAGAGCAGGTTTTTCAAAAACGTACTTGATTGGATCCATTTCGGAGACCAACCAAGTAGTATGACGAATCATGTACTGGCGAAGACGTTTGGCTGCCCAAGCCAAAACACAACAAGTTTTCTCGAGCATCGTGTACCGAGTTTCACAGTCGGTGAATTTCTTGCTAAAATAGTAAATGGCAGACTCTTTCCTTTTAGTTTCGTCTTGTTGGCCAAGTACACATCCCATCGAGTCCTCTAGGACTGTGAGGTAAATGATCAGTGGTCTTCCTTCCACTGGAGGTGATAGAATAGGCGGATTCAACAGGTATTCCTTAATACTGTCGAAGACAGTTTGGCAATCTCCTGACCAAACGCAATCCTGGTTCTTTTTAAGTAACTTGAAAATCGGCGCACAGGTCGCGGTCATGAGGAATATGAATCTGGAGATGTAGTTCAAACGTCCCAGGAATCCTATGACTTGTTTTTCAGTTTTCGGAGAAGGCATTTCTTGAATGGCCTTGACCTTGTCAGGATCAACTTCAATTCCTTTCTGGCTGAAGATGAACCCTAGTAGTTTCCCTGAACGGACACCGAAGGTGCACTTGCTAGGATTCAAGAGGAGCTTGAATTTTCTTAGACGTTCGAACAATTTTGACAGATGTTCAACGTGCTCATTCTCTGTTTTTGATTTTACAATCATATCATCGACATACACTTCGATTTCTTTGTGTATCATGTCATGAAACAGAGTAGTCATGGCCCTTTGATAGGTTGCCCCAGCGTTCTTCAAGCCGAACGACATTACCTTGTAACAAAAGGTACCCCATGGGGTAATGAACGAAGTTTTCTCCATGTCTTTCGGCGCCATTTTGATCTGGTTATAGCCCGAGAATCCATCCATGAAGGAGAAAGTTTTGAACTTTGATGTGCTTTCTACCAGCATGTCAATGTGTGGTAAAGGAAAGTCGTCCTTTGGACTTGCCTTGTTCAGATCCCTGTAATCAACACACATTCTGACCTTTCCATCCTTTTTGGGAACGGGTACGATGTTGGCTAACCATTGAGGATATTCAGATATAGCGAGGAAACCCGCATCGATCTGTTTCTATACCTCCTCTTTGATTTTGATGGCCATGTCCGGGTGAGTCCGTCTCAACCTTTGCTTTACCGGCGGACATTCTGATCTTAACGGTAAGTGATGTTCCACGATGCTAGTATCCAACCCTGGAATATCCTGATAGGACCAAGCGAATACATCGGGAAATTTTCTGAGAAGCTTTATCAAATCCTCTCTGGCAATTGGACTGAGCAGTGCCCCAATCCTGATTTCTTTTCTCTCTTTTTCCGAACCCACATTGATCGTTTCCAATGGCTCTTTGTGAGGTTCAATGGACCTTTCCTCCTGTCTGAGTAGTCAAGAGATCTCTTCTGGAATTTCGTTGTCATCTTCTTCTTCATCCTCAAATACCGGGACTTCAAAGTTAGGAGAAGGCATCGGATCATATGTTTCAACGGGATTTAAAACAAGCAATCTGCATGACGTGATGATTCGTGTTTAGAAGAGATAGAGAAAATGCAATTGTGTACAGTGTATTTATTTTACTGCTTATTTTTATTTTTGAATTTCTTTTTAGGATTACCATTTTCTAAAAAAACGAAAAGAGAAAATAGCAATTAATGCGGAAATTACAGAACGACGTTATTTTATTAATGAACAAGTCGACTCTTGAAACTACAGCCCTATAAAACAAAACTCTGTCACTTTGGGCGAAGTGAAGAGGGAAATTTACAGAAAGTGAGCCCTATCAAAACATCCGTTTCACCTGGGCAGGGTGAAAGGTTAAATATGGCAATTACTTTGACTGATGAGCGATCTTTGGAACCTCGGCGGCAACCCATTGGCGGCAAACTCCTCGGTGAATCACAAAGTCTGCCACCTTCCTTGATTTGCCTTCAGAAAGGACGTTGATTTCTGGTGGAGCGGGATCGTTGGAATCTGTCTCCCAGGCAGAATTGTCGTAGGAGAATTCCTCAGTTATATTTTGCATAGCATTTATGCTCTCAGCTGTATTTCCCCATCCAGTTGGCTGGATATCTTCGAGCCTGATACGAGAGCTTTCGGGAGCGGTGTACTTGGCCATATAGTCGTATTTTCCACTCCGTTGTCCCAAGGTGTCCCACACTTCTCTGGAACTGGAGGAGTCATCCCTCTCGATGACGTTGACCTCGGGAAAAGCATAGTTGATGAATTCAAGTCCCGCAAACATTGCAAATTCATCGTCATGTTGAGTAGTTTCTGAATGACCTGAGTGTTGATCCCATGATATGGTGGGGACACAGTTATTCTGTTCATTGACGGTCAGCTGATTTTCATTGTTCGGCTGACTCTCTTGCCCCAAGTCTCCTGGATAAGGTCGCCACATTGGCAGACCATCCATTGGTCCATAGTAGGTGTAGTCTTTCATCGAAGTGTTTTCCTCTAATGAATTTGGCGGAGCACGGCATCCTTCCGGATCACAATCCCCGTATATCATTTCGACGTCTGATCGTGGTATAAATCTTGGACTCTCTGTAGGAAAGCAAAAAGGAGTTTGCGTTTCGTCCTGAGACATATAACCGTCCTTGTTAAGATATGACTTCCACTCTTCCTCTGTGTCAGAGGGATCTTCCTCATTGGTAGCATGGACTGCTTGAGGGACTGGGTGAAGAAAACCTCCACTGTGGAAGAAGTTCTGAATGGGATGAAGACTTCCATCGCTGGCAGCTGTCTGGGTACAGGTTGCAGAAAAACCAAGACCATTCTTTGTTTTACTGTCAATAGGAATGACAAGCCGTCCCCATCCGGTTGTATCGGTACTCTCGACCGCTTTAATAGCATCTTTGTATGAGGAAATCGAGGTTTCTCCTCGGTATTGATCGTCCTTGCTCACCGACAGTGCTTGGAACTGAGTTCCAATAACCTCCTCAGGTTCTACACAAGCAGATGATGATAAGTTACTCACGAGCAAGGCCTGTTCTCCACAGACTGTGACAAGTTGATCGTTCTGAACGAACTTTAGCTTTTGGTGGAGGGTCAAAGTGACCGCTCCATCCTGGTGTATCCAAGGTCTTCCTAATAAACAACTGTATGTTGCCCGGATGTCCATGACCTGGAAAGTGACTTGGAAAGTGTGAGAACCGATAGTTATGGGAAGATCAACTTCGCCGATAACCGTTTTTCTGGATCCGTCGAACGCCTTGACGACGACCTCGCTGATTCTCATCGGAGGGCCTTTGAATGATAATTGCATCAAAGTGGACTTCGGCATAACATTCAGGGCTGACCCTGTGTCTACCAGTACGCTGGATAAAGCATCGTCCTGGCAGTTAACTGTGATATTGAGCGCCATGTTATGACGGCGACCCTCTTCGGGTAATTCCTCATCACTAAATCCCAAATTGTTGCAGGAAATGATGTTAGAGACAATACTATCGAACTGTCTGATCGTTACATCCTGTTCCATAAAGGCTTGCTCCAAGACTTTCGGTAGAGCCTCCCTGTGGGCTTCTGAACTGAGTAACAGTGATAATACCGAGATCTTTGAAGGAGTCTGTAACAGCTGATCAACAATGTTATATTCACTCCTTTGGATGAGCTTCAGCATCTCATCATTATTTTTCGAAAGGTCAGGATTACCGGATTGACCGACTGAGGGATCGGGAGCTTCCGTCTGAAGTTCCTTTTCCTTGTTAGGTTCTCCAACTCCTCGGTTGAAGATTCGACCGCTCCGTGTTACACGACTGATATCTGCAATATTCACGACAGAGGGTAATGGAATTTCCTTTCCATTTTCAATTATCGTTGCACCGTATTTGTAAGGCATAGCCTTAGTTGATTCATACGGTAGTGGTCCCGGTAGATAGATGACTATGGGAACTTTCTGATTTTTCTGACCATCATAAGTAATCTCGATCCGTTCCTGGTTGGGAGCTTTAGATTCGTCAAGTAGAGGGATGATGGCAAAAACATCCCTGGTCTGGTGACGACTAGAGATTGTGACAACGTCCTCGACTTGATCAGCAAGGTAACTCGGCGTCCAGTTGATGGGTCCAGAACCCGGATATGGGCGAATCTCTCCACGATCCACCTGACCCTGAAGAGCTGCTCTTATAAGGTAACACCCTTGGTTACTTTCCGAACAGACGCTACAACGGTCATAATCGTGTGGTGGCACCTGGCCACGCCCACTTTGAATACAATGTAACCTCACTAGGTTAGCTTCCACAGATCGGACATCCTGACTTTGACGCCGAGTGGGATTCCTGTTATTGATACTAATCTGCTGAGTATCTTCATCCATATAGATTAGCATCCACCAGGGATTTAAGAAGTGCTGGAGTGCTTCCTAGACAAGGGTACAACCTCGATCGTTTTCGCAACCTGCTTTACAGCTTTGATAGTCGTGTGATATTAAGAATCCGAGTCGGACCTGCTCAGCATGTAACTCTACCAGGTTGGTATTCATCACGCGAATATCGAAGATCTGAACCATGTTGATCTGATAAGGGTTCTTATCATGGTAGTCTTGGATCCATCCAAGATCCATCTGATGCTGGAGGGCCTCTTGTATGAAAGAGCATCCCTGTTTGTTTACCGAACAAGTCAGACAGGAACTGTAATCGTGCCGCGGCAGATTATGATACTGGCTTTGCCTTGAGTGCATTGCCACCAAGTTGACATTCATTGCACAGATGTCGTGGTTCTGAATGACGTTGGAATTCGTGTAAACCATGTTAACTCCACGAACTCGGTGCTCTTGGATCCATCCGAGATCCATCTGTTCCTGTAGAGCTGATTGCACTACCGAACATCCTTGATTGTTTTTAGAGTAGACATCACACTGATGATAGTTATGAGGTGGCACATGGCCATATCCACTCTTTCTACAATGCATCTTGACCAGATTGGTCCTCAACAAGAGTACATCATGAATTTGATAGACGTTGTTAGACTCTCTCTCAATCAAGTTGACTGCAGCCTTGTCATGTTGAGGCAGCGGGTTCGTGAGAACATTGGGATTCGTATCTTTGAAAGATAAGAGCCTGCTCCTAACAAGCTTTTGCACATCGGATTTAAAATTGAGACAATTCTCAATGTTATGCCCTGGACCCCCTTGGTGGTAAGGGCATGTTTGATCCATCTTAAACCAAAAAGGCAAATTTTCCGGTACTGTAAGAAGAGACTTAGTCTGGATGTGCCCCTTAGCCAGTAGTAACGAAAATAGTTCTGCGTACAATATGGGTATAGGATCAAACCCTGATGGTCGTGTTGTATGGTTGCTGTTATATGGAGGACGAGCCTGCTGAAGAGGTTGTTGTGTCCTTTGCTGATTAGGTTGGCTCTGCGCAACCTGAGGTTGATACGTAGGAATAGGTGCAGGGCTGATAGCAGGAGTTACAGCTGCTACTGGTTGATAACGTCGCCTTTGCTTTCTGAGAGAGATATTCCTAATATCTTTCTCTTTTTTCTTAGGGAGAGCACTACCGTATTTTTTAGTACCGCTCGTCGATCCAGTGTCTTTTACCAAACGTCCTTCTCGGACGGTTTCCTCAAGACGTACGCCCATGCCGACCATCTCGGTGAAATCACTGGGCGCACTGGCGACCATTCGGTCATAGTAAAATGAGCTTAAGGTTTTTAAGAAGATCTTTGTCATCTCTTTTTCTTCAAGAGGTGGACAAATTTGAGTGGCAATTTCACGCCACCTTTGAGCATACTCCTTAAAGGTTTCCTTGTCCTGTTGCAACATTGATCTGAGTTGATCTCTGTCGGGTGCCATGTCCAAATTATATTTGTATTGTTGGACGAAGGCAGTACCAAGATCTCTGAATGTGCTAATTGTAGCACGGTTTAAACCCATGTACCATTTTAAGGCGGCACCAGTTAAACTATCTTGAAAGTAGTGAATCAGTAGGTCCTGATTCTCAGTCCGAGCTGACATCTGCCGAGCGTACATCACCAGATGGCTCTGAGGGCAAGATTTACCCTTGTATTTTTCAAAGTCGGGCACTTGGAACTTGTGCGGAACTTTCACATTGGGGACCAAGTAGAGGTCTGCGGCGTCCTTTCCAAATAGATCCTGACCGCGAATGGCTTACAGTTCCTTATGTATTTCCAAGAATTGTTCCTAGAATTCATCCATTTGGTCAAACATAGTTTCCTTTTTACCAGAAGGTATCTGTGGAATCTGTCCTTCCGGGACAGTGTGCACCACAGGGGGTGGTATCGTGACTATGACAGTGAGTCTTGGCGTTTCCTGAAGTTTCTAACCTGCAGGAGTCTTCAGTATGCCTCTGGCATCTTCGCTTTACCGAAGTTTGTAACCTTTAGGCCCAGCGGCTTCTGTTGTGATTCCCTGATCTTCAGTGATCGGAGAAACATATCCTTCTGGGATATAGTTAACAGGTATGCCCCAAGGGCGATCTTTCGGTATCTGATACCTAGGATCATACTTCTCCACTATGGGCGTTGAGGTGATCTCTGAGATCACAGTTCTTTGTAGCTGAGCTTCTGCCATGGCTTGCATGTCGTTACGAAGCTTTCTCATATCCTTTCTCAGAGCGTCAATCTCTTCTTTCAACTCTCTGTTCTCTTCCTCAAGATCATCCATCTTTTTCTGACGATTGGCCCGAGTATTATACGAATGAGACAGTTTGACTCTAGAACCGAGACACAAACGTGAGATTCGTAGGTAAGAAGAATACGCGATGTGAGAATGATGAATGCAATTATTAATTGGTTCCTTTTGGTTTAATAAAAATAAACTTCGACAATTAGATTGCAAATATCAAACTGTGGGGAAACCCCTTTTTATTGAATTCAAATGATTACAAAAATGGAAATACAGTAGATTACAAGGTGCAGAAATAGAAACCTAAGCTAATGGGTCCCGAGTCCTCTCTGAAGAGAAATCGGGTGCTGACTCTGGTACTTTCCTTTTCTTTGACCGGGGCTCTTAGGCCATTGTCGGGTTGTCATTCCTTTGCCAAGTGAAAGGAGCGAGCAAATTCCTTTGGTCATCTTGATTCTCTATAGCATGTTGCTCCAAAATTTCAATCAGAGCATCTTTCTCTTTCAGTAGTTGCTGTATTTTGATGCACTCTATGTCGAGGGTGCGGTACTTATTCTTCCAAGACCTTCTTTCCCTTTGAACTTTGTTGAGAGTAACCTGAAGCTTTTCAGTTTCCGTCATGAAGTACATGATAGATTCCCTTGGCGGAAGAATTCCGTAACGAGGATAAGGCATCTTTAGCTTGAGAGCTCTAGTTTATACCCAATGGAGATAAGGCTCCACCGAGACACAATCCGGTTTTCCCAGAGACCTCGTCCTTTCTTATGAACATGTTTCCAAGCGTGCACTATTTCCGTCTTTAGTGCTCTGTCACTTTCTCCTTCCTTAAAGAAAAGTCCTTCCAGATGAACACCCCGTGGGATGTGTCTCATCGGGTATCCAAATTGACGAAGAACCAACACTGGATGGTAATTGATTCCTCCCTTAGTTCCTATAAGGGGTATGTTGGGGAAGTTTCCACAACGGTCAATGATCCTGATTCCATCATAAATCCTATTACACCAATCTATATCAGAGTTGGTAAGAGACATGATCTTCTGCGACCAACGTAAGGCACTCTTGCAATCCCAAAAAGCAGCAGACTTGGGCAAGTGGGAGATAAACCATTTATAAAGTAGAGGTACACAGCATGTGATCTCCCCTCCGCTGTACAAATTTCCCAAGTGTACAGAATGATACGCATCTGTGAGCAGAGTCGGCACAGGGTTTCCAATGAGAAAAACCTTAATGGAGTTAATATAGATGAAGTTATTGATGTTGGGGAACAAAAATAACCCGTAGGTGAGCAAGACAAAGACACTTTCAAAAGCAGTCATGTTTCCTATACTGGCAAAATACAGGGCTTTCTTTGTCAAGAACTGGGCTGGCAAACCTTGTATGCCACCCTTGGTAGTTATGTGAGTCCTAACCTCAGACTCGTCCAAATGAATTGCTCTTGCAATGGTCTGGTTCTTTGGAATTTCTTCCAGTCCAGAAAATGGAGCTCGATCTGTAATGTGTAGATCGTTCAGATGAGAATATTCCTCCAGCGTTGGTGCTAGCTGGTAATCCGGGAATGTGAAACAGTGATAAACCGGATCGTAGAACTGAATGAGCGCATCTATGATTCCCTCAATCACATGGACTCTTAACAGTGGTAGCAAACCTCCGTGCTTGGCTCTGAAAGCCTCTTGGTTTGTGATCATCCTCGCCAACCTTCTCAAATCCTCTAGTTTTGGAACCTTGAAGGTGTACGTATGAGTTCTCCTTCTACCGAAATCCATTAGCGTAATCCTCTTCTCTGATATTTGCAATCACATTCTTAGTTTAATTTTAAAAATAGAGAGACTAGAAGAGAAGTTTTTTTTGAATGTTTTAATGTTTTTTAAATGAATGCATGAATGCAGCACACAAAAACATAGAAAAAACATGGGGTCAAAGGGTCGTTGTCATGAAGTCAAGGCTCTACCCATCCCCAAAGGTTTATACTAGGGTGATTTTTGTACCTGTACTCATTATCATCAGCTCCTCCCAGGAAAGAAAAACAACAAGCATATTGCCAGCGAGTTGTAGAGCAATCTTAGAGTAAGTGTCATTCACTGAGAATAGATCACCAGCCTCAAATGAGGGTAGTATCGCGTAACAACTATTCCCGATAGTTTCCGCACTACGAAAGGGTTTGACTCCTCAGCTTCTCAGACTTAACAATCGGCCCATTGTCTAGGTGAGAGAATGGGTTGCATTGGTCAGCCTCCACTGAGGTTGATGGTCGACCTCGTTGCCATCACTTATCTTAAGTGTATACTCAATCTTTCCACATGCGGCATCACACGCATTCCCATTAGCAGAAAAATAAACACGTATAGCAATTAGGAAAAGCAGTATACATATTTGTCCTAAACATCCTAGACCTTTAAAGCTATGAATCCTAAGTTCCTGACAGAAAATGGGTTCCCCAACGGAAGCCCCAATCTGTGGTTTTCGCACAAGAGGTGAAAAGGTTTAGAAGAAAGGCCCCACGGTGGGCGCCATTTTTCTGTAGCGAGCGATTTTGGACGCGGTTCTTAAGCGCTGGTCGCTCTCTGCGGTTTGAGCTTACTACAGGTTGATTCATTTTTTATCCTATTAAAGCTGATGAAGGAAGGGAAATAGATGTCTCCAATTAACCCTACTTTGCATACTGAGTTTAAACAGCGGTCTGTTAGGTTACGGATGCTATCAATGTGGGGGGCCTTTGTACTGGTTATTTGTATTTTCACCAATACTGATTTCTCTCTTTTTATTTTGACATAATGTTTCTGGCGGGGAACAAGGATTATGATGTTAGGACTGATGCTTTTTGATAGATATGTGAGAGTATGGGATTTTGAGTTTTTTGTTGATTGTGCTCGCTAAGATCTTTTCTTTCGATCTTATGCCTACGTATTCCCGTTTACCGAAACAGGGAAATCATAGCGTTCGTAGTTCCTCCTATTCTATGGGAGGAAATTGGTTGTTTTGGTGTCTTGTTTGAAGCCCAAGACGTGAAGCGAAAGGTGGTTTTTATCTTGTTCAAAGCCCAAGATATGAAGCTGAAGGGTCTATTTGTATCTTGTTCAAAGCCCAAGATGTGAAGCTAAAAGGGTGTTGACTTTAGAGAGAATTTGTCATCTCTAAAGAGGGGGTTGTATGTCGCAACTGTTTATAAAGGAGGATTACTTTAACCGAGATTTGCAAATCCGGAAATGCCATAATTTCCTTTATAGGAGATTTTTAACCTGAAGGAGAAGACTTTAACTCAGTGTAGAGCAATGCTATCTTTCCTTAGGAATTTCTCATGCTAAAAAACGGACAGTGGCATGGATGTAGATGATCCAGAGGCTTGCCGCTTACAGCGATTAGATGAATGGGAAAGGAGTTGTTGATGTTTGTGTACTGTGAACGAGGCACAGCTTTGATGCTAAAAGGTTGATTGGATTAACCAGTGGTTTTCTTATACAAAGCCTAAGAGAAGGCTATTATGTGTCTCGTACAAAGCCCGAGAGAGAGGCTAAAAGGTTTTTGACTCAACGATGGAGTCTTTTGGTATCTCGTATAAAGCCCGAGATAGAGGCTATCATTTGTTTGGCTCAATAAGAACCTTTTTGTATCTCGTATAAAGCTCGAGATGAAGGCTAAATGGGTGATTGACTCAACGAGGGAATCTCTTATGTGTGTCGTAGAAAGCCCGAGAGAGAGGCTAAATGTTGTTTGACTCCGCTGGGGAGAATCATTGTATAAAGCCCAAGAGGAGGCTATTGTAACTATTGCAGTTGAGTGACAGATCCAATATACTAATTTTAAAGAGAAAATCAGTTCTTATATGAGCAACACTGTACTCAAGGATTTGATTCGAGGATCAGGGATATTTCCTTTTCTTTAAGGAAATGGGAAATCCAAAGGGTATTGAGATTGTCCGAGTCTGCGGGTTTCCTTCCTATTTAACGAAGGGGTCACTTGAGAATGTCTTTGAGACTCAAGGAAGTTAGACTGTCCCAGTCTAGAGTTTTATCTTTTGTACTATGCTTTGAGAAATAGTAGTAGACTCTATGACAGGACTGTTCTATGAAGATTACTAAGTTCTGTTCCTATACCTCTAGGAGGTCGTCGGGATAATTTGTACGAAGCCCAAGAGGAGGCTAGAAGCTTTTAAGAAGCCGACGGGTCCTTGTACTAAGCCCAAGAGGAGGCTATCATTCACGGAGGAAGAGATCATTATACGAAGCCTAAGAGGAGGCTGTGAATACTTCTAAGAAGCCGGATGGTCCTTGTACTAAGCCCAAGAGGAGGCTAGGTTGCTTTTAGGAAGCCTATGGGTCCTTGTATGATGCCCAAGAGGAGGCCGACGCTTTTAAGAAGCCCGTGGATTCCCAAACCTCGAGAAATTCAAGGCAATGCTATTCACCGAGAATAGATCAAAGTCAGGAAAGTCCGAGAATTTGGAAGAAACTCAAAGATGCCATTCACGGAGAATACATTCATCTTTGGGAGTAGAGTTTCTTGACAATTCCTAATGAGGACAGCCGAAGAGAAGACTGTATCTGGTGATCCTATTGGGGATCTAGTTGTCTATTTCTACGAATAAACGAAACGGCGTCACCTAGTTATAGACGTAGTTGCCGGGGAAACTCTAAATATCTATACTATCATTACACAGTTGATATGAGTTTATGAAAGAAGACTTACAGCGAAACAACCCCACAATACAGTTATATGTATATGAAAGCGGTAAATGAAAGCGATAACCACTTACTCGATTGTAGAGCTTCCATGCTGTTTAGTTAGTTGTTCAACAAAGAAAAATTGAAAACAATAGTATATTCAAAATCAAAGGAGAAAGTGCTTTGAAAAAGAAAGATTTGGGGCTTACAGCTCAAGGAGAGGCCCAGGGTTTTATCAGTGAGCGCACTGTTGAATTTGTACAGAGGGACTTATACAAGTGACTGAGGCCCAAAAAGGTTTTCTGTACAAAGGGATGGGTCTTACACTCTCTCAAGAAGCCCAAAAAGGTTTAAAGAAAAAGAGTGGGGCTTATAACACGAGGGTAGGCCCAAAGTTTGTTTTTTCGTTTGAAATGACGATCGCGCCGAGATTTTCTTTTAACGCGGAGGGACTTATACAATATCTGAGACCCAAAATGTTTTGGTTAAAAGGGGATTGGGTCTTACACTCTATTAGAGGCCCAAAAGTTTTGAATGGGTCTTATAACTCAAGGAGAGGCCAAAAAGGTTTTTTTTTCAAAAGGCGACAATCGTGCCGTTTGTTTGAAAATGTACAGAGGGACTTATACAACGAATGAGGCCCAAAAAGTTTTCTGTACAAGTGGGTTGGGTCTTACACTCTAATAGAGGCCCAAATGAGTTTTAAGAAAAGAAATGGGTCTTACTACTCGAGGGTAGGCCCAAAGTTTGGTTTTGAAAAGGCGACGATCGCGCCGTTTATTTTTTACGGTATCAGGACTTATACAATATATTGAGGCCCAAAAATGATTTGGTCAAAAAAGGATTGGGTCTTACACTCTATTAGAGGCCCAAAGTCTTTTGAAAATGATTTATGAGGGTTGAATTAATCCAAAACCCTAATTTGTTTTCAAACTGTATTTTAATTGAATAAAAATTCAATTAAAATGATCAAAATTGTTTAACACATGGAAAACAAAATTGTGATCTTGGATTAATGCTTCAAAAATTAAGTATTGGCCTACAAAATAATTAGAAAGCATTAAAAGTTGCAAAATTAAGGTGGAAAAAATATTTTAAATGTTAAAAACAATTAAAACATTAATTCTTTGCAAAAATATCAATTATATGAAATAAATAACATTTTTGGGATTTTTTGGGAAAATAAAATATTTTAACATTTTTGTGAATTATTAAAAAAAGAATCAACTCAAAATCATTAAAACTCAGAGAGAAATTAATTTTTGAATCAATTAAATAAAATCACAAAATTCAAATATTTGAAAATTCAAAAAAAGGCGCCAAGAACAGCTGAAGAACACGCGCATGTTCTGGGTTTGGCTGATTTGCATTTTCTCTCCAATCTCACTGAATACTTGATTATATCATGCAATCCACATACCAATCAACTCGTTTCAACCTCACGATCATGTCTATGGTATTTAATTTCATTTAAATTAAACATATAACAAGAAATCATGAAAAATTCTCAAGAACCCTAATTTCTGCATGAAGGCTCGGATTTTTGATACGCGATTCAAACAATGTAATTAATTGAGGGGAAACATTCCATGCATGATTATGAACATATGGCCAAATTACTGTGCAGCAAAAATTGCATGGATCACAAAGTTAGAAGAGCTAATGCTTGTAATACCCCAAATTTTGACCACTTAGATTTCCCATCATTGTGAAAATCATCATCACAATATGGATGAACCATCATGCTTCATCAGTCTCCCCAAAGATGGGTGAGCATCCAATACAATCAAAATTAGGGTTTCAAGCCCTCTCTGAGTGCTTAGACAAAGGATCAATCAAGAAATGACATGATCTTCAACTTGTCTAATCTCTCAAACATCCACAATGGATCAAAAAGGACTCCCACTTCAAGGATTAAGCACAAGGCTGCTCCCTTCTAGGTGGATCAAGTCTCAAGATCGACAGTGTCACCAAATTAGGGTTTTGGTCGACCAGGGCCTCCAGATGGAAATTTTCATCTGGGCACAAGGCAATGATCCAAAACATGACCTAATATGCTTCATGGAACCTCATGAACCCATGCATCAAGTCAATTTTGCCTCAGGGGATGCATTCATCAAAAATCAGGAATTAGGGTTTCTTGACCTAATTCACCCCTAAGTTGACTTTTGGGACAAACCATGAGCCAAGACCTCAAGAGATGATTTGAGGGTCTCTAATACACCATATTGATCGATTTGGAACAATGGATTGATCCAAGAAGCTTGAGCAACAAGTCTCATTTTCATCTGCACCACAATTAGGGTTTTAAGGGAAAAGTCAACTGTAACTTTGACTTTTGACCTAGACATGCTCCCAAACCCTAATACATGATTGAATATACCCTATGACACCCATGGAACATGTCCATCAAGTTTGATTTAGGTCAAGGACATGATTTCCTGAAGAATTGCACAGTTTGGAATTCATCTGATAAAAAGTCAACTGTGCACAAAAGTCAACTTTGACTTTTTGAGATTTTTCACCAAAATGGATTTTTAACCCTAAAATGATGCTAATGTATGATTTGAATCATCATTCATCAAGAAAAATCAAGAAAAGTGAGATAACTTGTAAAAGGGGTAACCATAAAACTTAGAAATTTTTCTAAGTTAAAAATAAAGTGGCAAAGGTACCAACTTTGGAGGACCATAACTCCTAAACCACAAGGCCATTTTTTCTCATCCAAAAATGGATTTGTAGCCCTCATTATCACCTACAAAAACTTCAACTACAAGTCATTCCAATTCATTAAGGATTTTGAGTTATGGAGTGATCAAAGTGGCTGAAAAGTGAAAATGTCACTTTTTCCAACACTTAGTGAAATTTTCACTAAGTCAGAATTCTGCTTCACTTTTTGCCAAATGTAGGGGGATTTTTCACTTGGAATCAAAAGAGATCAAAACCAAACTTGTTCAAACAGTTGTTGTATCATGTAAGAGCTTTCCAAAATGGCCAAGAACATTGCCAAATTCAACCTACATCATGAGATACAACATTGGCAAGTTGCCTTGCTGAAATCTGTCAAAGCAAGGCAGAATTTGCATTTTGGCTCGATTTGCCAAAATCAGCCAATTGCAATTTCTCCAATCCACTTGGACACCTCAGAGGATTGAATCCAAAGGGGACAATCACTGAGCCAAGCCTCCAAGGTCTAAGGAACAAAGAATAGCTTGTTGAACCTAGAATGGCCAAAATAGGGACAAGACTTCAAATTTGGAATGAGGCATTCAATGGAACCATCAAGGTGGCATAGACTGAGCCATTCTCATCTGAAATCAGTCAAGACTTATCCAAGACCAAGGGGACCAAAGCTCTGTGCCCTAACCTCTAGTCAATGGCTAGAGGAGACTTTCATTTCCATTGGCCAACATTGAGGAAACCTACTTACCAGCTGCCATGTACTATTCCTTGCAAAACAAACTTGCTCTACTATAAATAGAGCTCAATTGTGGTCAGTTTAAGTACACCAAAGCCATCTAACAGATGCTTTCCTCAAAATCTCTTTCTCTTGGCAAAAATGCCTTTCTTAGCAAGGTAGTTATCGGGTTTTGAGTTTGAGAGCAATTCTGCACAAACCAATCACTCACACACCTCACATACATCACATATGAGCTGATCAAACACTCACATACCATCTGAAACATCAATTTCACAAAATCACTTGCCATCCACACAAGTTTGAAGTGAAGTTGCAGCTGAGATGCCATAAACTGATCCAGTCCATTTCAATTCAATCCAAGTGTTCAAACACACTCCATATGGTGTAGGGAAGCTGTCCAGATCATCACAACTTGTCTGTAACACCTCCAACTCAAAATCACATATGCTCTTGCTGTCACGACTTGGAGGTAAGCCTAAACTTCGGCATCTCTCAATCTATGCATATTTCCTCGCACAATAATTTGGCCATATGTTCATAATCATGCATGGAATGTTTTCCCTCAATTAATTGCATTGTTTGAATCGTGTATCAAAAATCCTAGCCTTCATGCAGAAATTAAGGTTCTTGAGGTCTCTTCGTGATTTCTTGTTGTATGTTTAATTTAAATGAAATTAAAGTACATAGACATGATCGTGAGGTTGAGGCGAGCATAATGATATGTGGATTGCATGTTATGATTACGTATTCATGGAGATTGGATGGAAAATGCAAATCCGGGCAAACTGAAAAACGCGCGTGTTCTTGGTGTTGTTCTTGGCGCCATTTTCATATATTTGAATATTTAAATTTTGTGATTTTGTTTAATTGATTCAAAAATTAATTTCTCTCTGAGTTTTAATGATTTTGAGTTGATTCTTTTTTTAATAATTCACAAAAATGTTAAAATATTTTATTTTATCAAAAAATCCCAAAAATATTATTTATTTCATATAATTGATATTTTTGTAAAGAATTAATATTTTGATTGTTTTTGGCATTTTAAATATTTTTTCTACATTGATTTTGCAACTTTTAATGCTTTCTAATTATTTTGTAGGTCAATACTTAATTTTTGAAGCATTAATCCAAGATCACAATTTGTTTTCCATGTGTTAAACAATTTTGATCATTTTAATTGAATTTTTATTCAATTAAATACATTTTGAAAACAAATTAGGGTTTTGGATTAATTCAACCCTCTTAAATCATTTTCAAAACACTTTGGGCCTCTATTAGAGTGTAAGACCCAACCCTTTTTTTTGACCAAATCATCTTTGGGCCTCACTTATTGTATAAGTCCCGATACCGTCAAAAAACAAACGGCGCGATCGTCGCCTTTTCAAAAATCATCTGGGCCTACCCTCGAGTAGTAAGACCCATTTCTTTTTCTTTAAAACACTTTGGGCCTCTTGAGAGAGTGTAAGACCCATCCCCCCTTGTACAAAAACTTTTTGGGCCTCACTCATTGTATAAGTCCCTCTGTACAAGTTAACGGCGCGATCGTCGCCCGTTTAAAAATAAAACTCATCTGGGCCTACCCTCGTGTTATAAGCCCCACTCTTTTTCTTTAAACCTTTTTGGGCCTCTTGAGAGAGTGTAAGACCCATCCCTTTGTACAGAAAACCATTTTGGGCCCCAGTCACTTGTATAAGTCCCTCTGTACAAATTCAAACAGTGCGCTCACTGATAAAACCCTGGGCCTCTCCTTGAGCTGTAAGCCCCAAATCTTTCTTTTTCAAAGCACTTTCTCCTTTAATTTTGAATATACTGTTGTTTTCAATCTTTCTTTGTTGAACAACTAACCAAACAGCATGGAAGCACTGCAACCGAGTAAGTGGTTATCGCTTTCATTTACTGCTTTCATATTATAAACTATATTGTGGGGCTGCTCACTGTAAGTCTCCTTTCATAAACTCATATCTACTGTGTAATAATAGTATAGATATTTCGAGTTTCCCCGACAACTACGTCTAGAACTAGGTGACGCCGTTTCATTTATTCGTAGAAATAGACGCCTAGATCCCCAATAGGAGCACCAGATACAGTCTTCTCTTCGGCTGTCCTCCTTAGGAATCGTCAAGAAATTCTATCCCCCAGAGATGAATTATTCTCGGTGAAACTTCTCTTGAATTTCTTCAAACCGCCGAACGGTTCGGACTCTCTCTAAAAGTTAAAGTCACTGGATAGTAAACCTCGCACGTTTACCAGTGGTTTTAACTCTAAAAGAGTGTTCCTGAACTTTTCTTTGGTTTGGGACCCACAAGCTTCCTAAAAGCAACCCCGCCTCCTCTTGGGCATTATTCAAGGACCCTACGGCTTCTTAGAAGTATTCACACCCTCCTCTTAGGCTTCGTATAATGATCTCTTCCTCCGGGAATGATAGCCTCCTCTTGGGCTTCGTACAAGGACCCGTCAGCTTCTTAAAAGATTCCAGCCTCCTCTTGGGCTTCGTACAAATTGTCCCGACGACCTCCTAGAGGTATAGGAACAGAACCTAGTCATCCTCATAGAACAGTCCTTTCATAGAGTCTACTACTGTTTCTCGAAGCATAGTACAAAAGATAAAACTCTAGACTTGGACAGTCTAAACTTCCTTGAGTCTCAAAGACATTCTCAAGCACCCTTCGTTAAATAGGAAGGAAACCCGCAGACTCGGACAGTCTCAATACCCTTTGGATTTCCCGTTTCCTCAAAGAGAAGGAAATACCACTGATCCTCAAATCAAATCCCTGAGTACAGTGTTGCTCATATAAGAACTGATTTTCTCTTTTAAATCAGTATATTGGATCTGTCACTCAACTGAAACAGTTACAATAGCCTCCATCTCGGGCTTCGTACGAGATACCAAAATTCTCCCCAGTGGAGTCAAAACAACCTTTTAGCCTCTCTCTCAGGCTTTGTATGAGACACAAAAGATTCCCTCGTTGAGTCGATCACCCCTTTTTTTTTTCCTCCATCTCGGGCCTCGTACGAGATATAAATCCCTTAAGCAAGCGTCGAACTCTTTGCTAGCCTCCTCTTAGGCTTTGTATAACGATATGCCCCACTGGGTCAAAAACTTTTAGCCTCTCTCTCGGGCTTTGTACGAGACACAAAATAGCCTCCTCTTAGGCTTTGTATAATGATTTTCCTAGCGTAAATTAGCCTTCTCTTAGGCTTTGTATAAGAAAACCACTGGTTGATCCAATCAACCTTTTAGCATCAAAAATGTGCCTCGTTCACAGTACACAAACATCAACAACTCCTTTCCCTTCATCTAATCGCTGTAAGCGACAAGCCTCTGGATCATCTATATCCATGCCACTGTCCCTCTTTTAGCATGAGAAATTCCTAAGGAAAGATGGCATTGCTCTACACTGAGTTAAAGTCTTCTCCTTCAGGTTAAAACCCTTTCTTCGGAAATTATGGCATTGCTCGGATCCGCGTATCCCAGTTAAAGTAATTCTCCTTCTCCCCTCTTTAGAGATGACAAATTCTCTCTAAAGTAGAGGTCTTTTAGCTTCACGTCTTGGGCTTTGAACAAGACACAAATAGGTCTTTCAGCTTCACGTCTTGGGCTTTGAACAAGACACAAATAGACCTTTCAGCTTCACATCTTGGACTTTGAACAAGATACAAATTACCTTTCGCTTCACGTCTTGGGCTTTGAACAAGACACCAAAAACCAATTTCCTCCCATAGAATAGGAGGAACTAAGAACGCTCTGATTTCCCTGTTTCGGTAAACGGGAATACGTAGGCATAAGATCGAAAGAAAAGATCTTAGCGAGCGCAATCAACAAAAAACCCAAATCCCATATTCCCATCAATCAAAAGCAGTAATTCAAAAGCATCAGTCCTAACATCCTAATCCTTATTCCCCGCCAGAAACCCTTTGCCTAGAAAAAAGATAGAAAGAAACTTGTATTGGCGAAATACGAATAACCAGTACAAAGGCCCCCCCACATTGATAGCATCCGTAACCTAACAGACTGCTGTTTAAACTCAGCATGCAAGCAGGGTTAATTGGAGACATCTATTTCCCTTCCTTATTCAGCTCACAATAGGATAAAAAATGAATCGACCTGTAGTTTTAAGCTCAACCGCAGAGAGCGACCAGCGCTTAAGAACCGCGTCCAAAATCGCTCGCTACCGAAAAGTGGCGCCCACCGTGGGGCCAGATCCAAAGTTTTTACTTCTTTTGTGTGAAAATTTACACAAATGGCGACTCTGCTGGGGAGTCTCCTTTTCTGCCTTAGGGCATCATCCCCGTTTTCTACGGAAAATGAGAACTCTACCGAAGAGAAAGATTGACCTATGCTGGTCCATCTCTTAGGCAGGGAACCACAGATTGGGGCTTCCGCCGGGGAACCCATTTCTGTCAGGAACTTAAGATTCATAGCTTTATAAGTCTAGGATGATTAGGACAAATATATATACTGTTTTTCCTAATTGCTATACATGTTTATTTTTCTGCTACTGGGAATGCGTGTGATGCCGCATGTGGTGAGATTGAGTATACACCTAGAAAAGCCAACCTTTTTCGTAGTGCGGAAGCTATCGAAAATAGTTGTTACGCGATACTACCCTCATTTGAGGCTGGTGATCTATTCTCGGTGAATAGCACTTACTCTAAGATTGCACACAACTCGCTGGCGATCCGCTTGTTGTTTTGCTTTCCTGGGAGGAGCTGATGATAATGAGTACAGGTACAAAAATCACCCTAGTATAAACCTTTGGGGATGGGTAGAGCCTTGACTTCATGACAACGACCCTCTGACCCCGTGTTTTTTCTATGTTTTTGTGTGCTGCATTCATGCATTCATTTAATAAAACATTAGAACATTCAAAAAATTTCTCTTCTAGTCTCTCTGTTTTTCAAATTAAACTAAGACTGTGATTGCAAATATCAGAGAAAAAGATTGCATTAATGGATTTCGGTAGAAGGAGAACTCACCAGTATACCTTCAAGGTTCCAAAACTAGAGGATTTGAGAAAGTTAGCGAGGATGATCGTTAACCCAGAGGCTTTCAGAGCCAAGCACGGTGGTTTGCTACCACTGTTAAGAGTCCATGTGATTAAGGGAATCATGGATGCGCTCATTCAGTTCTACGATCCGGTTTATCACTGTTTCACATTCCCGGATTACCAGCTGGCACCAACGCTGGAGGAGTATTCTCATCTGACTGATTTATATATCACTGATCGAGCTCCATTTTCTGGACTGGAAGAAATTCCAAAGAATCAGACTATTGCAAGAGCAATTTATTTGGATGAGTTTGAGGTCAGGACTCACATGATTACTGTGGGTGGCATCCAAGGTTTGTCAGCCCAGTTCTTGACAAAGAAAGCTCTGTACTTCGCTAGTATAGGGAACGAGACTGCTTTTGAAAGCATCTTTGTCTTGCTCACCTACGGATTATTTTTGTTTCCCAACGTCAATAACTTCGTCGATATCAACGCTATCAAGGTTTTTCTCATTGGAAACCCTGTGCCGACTTTGCTCGCCGATGCGTATCATTCTGTACACTTAGGAAATTTGTACAGCGGAGGGGAGATCACATGGTGTGTACCTTTGCTTTACAAGTGATTTATCTCACACTTGCCCAAGTCTGCCGCTTTTTGGGATTGCAAGAGTGTCTTACGCTGGTCGCAGAAGATCATGTCCCTCACCAACTCTGATATAGATTGGTGTAATAGGATTTATGAGGGAATCAGAATCATTGACCGTTGTGGAAACTTCCCCAGCGTACCCCTCATAGGAACTAAAGGAGGAATCAACTATCATCCGATATTAGTTCTTCGTCAATTTGGATACCCGATGAAACACATCCCACTGGGTGTTCATCTGGAAGGTCTTTTCTTCAAAGAAGGAGAAAGTGACAGAGCACTAAAGATGGAAATAGTGCAAGCTTGGAAACATGTCCATAAGAAAGGACGAGAGTCTCTGGGAAAACCGGACTGTGTCTCGGTGGAGCCTTATCTCCATTGGGTACAAACTAGAGCTCTCAAGCTAAAGATGCCTTATCCTCGTTATGGAATTCTTCTGCCGAGGGAAATTGTCATGTACTTCATGACAGAAACTGAAAGGCTTCAGGTTACTCTCAACAAAGTTCAAAAGGAAAGAAGGTCTTGGAAGAACAAGTACCGCACCCTCAACGAAGAGTGTATCCAAATACAGCAACTACTAAGAGAGAAAGATGCTCTGATTGAAATTTTGGAGCAGCATGCTGTAGAGAACCAAGATGACCAAAGGAATTTGCTCGCTCCTTTCACCTGGCAAAGGAATGACAACCCGATAACGGCCCAAGCGCCCCGGTCAAAGAAAAGGAAGATACCAGAGTCAGCACCCGGTTTCTCCTCAGAGAGGACTCGGGACCCATTAGCTTAGGTTTCTGTTTCTGCACCTTGTAATCTACTGTATTTCCATTTCTGTAATCCTTTGGAATTCAATAAAAAGGGGTTTCCCCACTGTTTGATATTTGCAATCTAATTGTCAAAGTTTATTTTGCTTAAACCATTAAACAATTAATATAATCATTGCATTCATCATTCTCACATCGCGTATTCTCCTTACCTCCGAATCTCACATTTGTGTCTCGATGCTAGAGTCAAACTGTCTCATTCGTATAATACTCGGGCCAATCGTCAGAAAAAGATGGATGATCTTGAGGAAGAAAACAGAGAGTTGAAAGAAGAGATCGACGCTCTGAGAGAGGATATGAGAAAGCTTCGTAACGACATGCAAGCCATGGCAGAAGCTCAGCTACAAAGAACTGTGATCTCAGAGATCACCTCAACATCCATCATAGAAAAGTATGATCCTAGGTATCAGATACCGAAAGATCATCCTTGGGGCATGCCTGTTAACTATATCCCGGAAGGATATGTTCCGCCGATCACTGAAGATCAGGGAATCGCAACAGAAGCCGCTGGGCCTGAAGGTTACAAACTTCGGGAAAGCGAAGATGCCAGGGGAATACTGAAGACTCCTGAAGGTTACAAACTTCGGGAGGCGCCAAGACTTACTGCCGTAGTCACGGTACCACCCCCTGTGGTGCACACTGTCCCGGAAGGACAGATTCCACCAACACCTTCTGGTAAGAAGGAAACTATGTTTGACAGAATGGAGGAATTCCAGGAACAGTTCCTGGAAATGCAGAAAGAGCTGCAAGCCATTCGCGGTCAGGATCTATTTGGAAAGGACGCCGCAGACCTCTGCTTGGTCCCAAATGTGAAAGTCCCGCACAAGTTCCAAGTGCCCGACTTTGAAAAATACAAGGGTAACTCTTGCCCTCAGAGCCATCTGGTGATGTACGCTCGGCGGATGTCAGCTCAGACGGAGAATCAGGACCTGCTGATTCACTACTTCCAGGATAGTTTAACCGGTGTCGCACTCAAATGGTACATGGGTTTAAACCGTGCTACGATCAGCACATTCAGAGATCTTGGTACTGCCTTCGTCCAACAATACAAATACAATTTGGACATGGCACCCGACAGAGATTAACTCAGATCAATGTCACAAAAGGACAAGGAAACCTTTAGGGAGTATGCTCAAAGGTGGCGTGAAATTGCCGCTCAAATTTGTCCACCTCTTGAGGAAAAAGAGATGACAAAAATCTTCTTAAAGACCTTAAGCTCATTTTACTATGACCGAATGGTTGCCAGTGCACCCAGTGATTTCACCGAAATGGTCAGCATGGGTGTACGTCTTGAGGAAGCCGTCCGAGAAGGACGTTTGGTAAAAGACACTGGATCAACGAGCGGTACTAAAAAATACGGTAGTGCTCTCCCTAAGAAAAAAGAGCAAGATATTGGGAATATCTCTCTCGGAAAGCAAAGGCGTCGTTATCAGCCAGTAGCAGTTGTTACTCCTGCTATCGGCCCCACGCCTGTTCCTATGTATCAACCTCAGGTTGCGCAGAGCCAACCTGACCAACAAAGGACACAACAGCCTCTTCAGCAGTCTCGTCCTCCATATAACAACAACCGTACAACACGGCCACCAGGATTTGATCCTATACCCGTAACGTACGCAGAACTATTTCCGTTACTGCTAGCCAAGGGGCACATTCAGACTAAGTCTCCCCTTTCAGTTCTGGAAAATTTGCCTTTTTGGTTTAAAGCGGATCAAACATGCCCTTATCATCAAGGAGGTTCAGGGCATAACATTGAGACTTGTCTTAATTTCAAATCCGACGTGCAAAAGCTTGTTAGGAGCGGGCTCTTATCTTTCAAGGATACGAATCCTAATGTTCTTACGAACCCGCTGCCTCAACATGAGAAGGCTGCAGTCAATCTGATTGAGAAAGAGACTAACAATGTCTATCAAATTCACGATGTACTCTTATTGGGGACCAATCTGGTCAAGATGCATTGTAGACAGAGTGGATATGGCCATGTGCCACCTCATAACTATCACCAGTGTGATATCTGCTCTAAAGATAACCAAGGATGTTCTGTGGTGCAAGCAGCTCTGCAGGAACAGATGGATCTCGGATGGATCCAGGAGCACCGAGTTCGTGGAGTTAACATGGTCTCTATGAATTTAACGTCATTCAAAACCACGACATCCGTGCAATGAATGTCAACTTGGTGGCGATGCACTCAAGGCAAAGCCGGTATCATAATCTGCCGCGGCACGATTACAGTTCCTGTCTGATTTGCTCGGTAAACAAACAGGGATGCTCTTTCATACAAGAGGCCCTCCAGTGTCAGATGGATCTTGGATGGATCCAAGACTACCATGATAGGAACTCCTATCAAATCAACATGGTTCAGATCTTTGACATCCGCGTGATGAATACCAACCTGGTAGAGTTACATGCTGAGCAGGTCCGACTCGGATTCTTAATATCACATGACTATCAAAATTGTAAAGCGGGTTGCGAAAACGATCGAGGTTGTACCCTTGTCCAGGAGGCACTTCAGCACTTGTTAAATCACTGGTGGATGCCAATCTATATGGACGAAGATACTCAGCAGATTAGTATCAATCACAGGAATCCTACTCGTCGTCAAAGTCAGGATATCCGATCAATGGAAGGTAACCTAGTGAGGTTACATTGTATTCAAAGTGGGCGTGGCCAGGTGCCACCACACAACTATGACAGTTGTAGCGTCTGTTCGGAAAGTAACCAAGGGTGTTACCTAGTGAGAGCATCTCTTCAGGGTCAGGTCGATCATGGAGAAATTTGTCCATATCCAGGTTCATGACCCATCATTTGGTCGCCGAACTACCTTGCCGAGCAAGATGAGGATGTTGTCACGATCTCTGGTCATCACAGGACCAGGGATGTTTTTGCCATCATCCCTCTACTTGACGAATCTAGAGTTCCCAACCGGGAACGGATCGAGGTTACTTATGACGGTCAGAAAAATAAGAAGGTTCCCATAGTCATCTATCTACCGGGGCCACTACCGTATGAATCAACTAAGGCAATCCCTTACAAATACGGTGCAACAATAATCGAGAATGGAAAGGAAATTCCATTACCCTCCATCGTGAATATTACAGACATCAGTCATGTAACACGGAGCGGTCGAATCTTCAACCGAGGGGTTGGAGAATCCAACAAAGAAAAGGAACTTCAGGCAGAAATTCCTGATCCACCAGTCGGTCAATCCAGTAATCCCGACCTTTCGAAAAATAATGATGAGATGCTGAAGCTCATCCAAAGGAGTGAATATAACATTGTTGATCAACTGTTACAGACTCCTTCAAAGATCTCAGTATTATCACTGTTACTCAGTTCAGAAGCACACAGAGAGGCTCTACAGAAAGTCTTGGAGCAAGCCTTTGTGGAACAGGATGTAACAATTAGACAGTTCGATAGTATTGTCTCTAACATCACTTCCTGCAACAATTTGGGATTTAGTGATAAGGAATTACCTGAAGAGGGTCGCCGTCATAACATGGCGCTCAATATCACAGTTAACTGACAGGGTGATGCTTTAACCAACGTACTCGTAGACACAGGGTCAGCCCTGAATGTTATGTCGAAGTGCACTTTGATGCAATTATCATTCAAGGGCCCTCCGATGAGAGTCAGCGAGGTCGTCGTCAAAGCATTCGACGGATCCAGAAAAACAGTTATCGGCGAAGTGGATCTTCCCATAACTATTGGTCCTCACACTTTCCAAATCACTTTCCAGGTCATGGACATCCGGGCAACATACAGTTGTTTATTAGGAAGACCTTGGATACATCAGGCTGGAGCGGTCACTTCGACCCTCCACCAAAAGCTAAAGTTTGTCAAGAACGATCAACTTGTCACGGTTTGTGGGGAACAAGCCTTGCTCGTGAGTAACTTATCATCATCTACTTGTGTGGAACCCGAGGAGGTTATTGGAACTCAGTTCCAAGCACTATCGGTGAGCAAGAACGATCAATCCGAAGAAGGAACTTAAATTTCTTCATACAAAGATGCTATCAAAGCGGTCGAGAGTACCGATACGACAGGATGGGGACGGCTTGTCATTCCTACTGATAATAAAATAAAGAAGGGTCTTGGTTTTTCTGCGACCTGTACCCAGACAGCCGCCAACGATGAAAGTCTTCATCCCCTTCAAAACTTCTTCCACATTGGAGGTTTTCTTCACCCAGTGTCTCAGACAGTTCATGCTATCAATGAGGAAGATCCCTCTGACACAGATGAAGAATGGAAGTCCTACCTTAACAAGGACGGCTATATGTCTCAGGAAGAGGTGTCTATGCCTTTTTGCTTTCCTACAGAAAGTCCGAGATTTATACCAAGATCAGATGTCGAAATGATCTACGGAGATTGTGATCCGGAAGGATGTCGTGCTCCGCCAAATTCATTAGAGGAAGACACTCTAATGAAAGAAAACTTTGATCGCAATTACTATGGCCTGATGGATGGCCTGCCAATGTGGCGGCCTTACCCAGGAAACTTGGGGCAAGAAAGTCAGCCGAGTAATGAAACTCAGCTGAGCGTCATTGAACAGAATACCTGTGTCCCCGCCATGTCATGGGATCAACACTTAGGTCATTCAGAAATTACTCAACATGAAGATGAATTCGCAACGTTCGCAGGACTTGAATTCATCAACTATGCTTTTCCTGAGGTCAACGTCATCGAGAGGGATGACTTCTCCAGTTCCAAAGAAGTTTGGGACACTTTGGGACAACCGAGTGGAAAATACGACTTTATGGTCAAGTACACTGCTCCCGAAAGCTCTCGTATCAGGCTCGAAGATATCCAGTCAACTGGATGGGGAGATACAGCTGAGAGCACAAATGCTATACAAAATACAACAGAGGAATCCTCCTACGACAATTCTGCTTGGGAGACAGATTCCAATGATCTTGCTCCACCAGAAATCAGCGTCATTTCTGAAGACAAATCAAGGAAGGTGCCAGACTTTGTGATTCACCGAGGAGTTCGCCGCCAATGGGTTGCCGTCGAGGTTCCGAAGGTCGTTCATCAGTCAAAGTAATTGCCATCTTTAACCTTTCACCCTGCCCAGGTGAAACGGATGTTTTGATAGGGCTCGCTTTTTGTAAATTTCCCTCTTCGCTTTGCCCGAAGCGACAGAGTTTTGTTTTATAGGGCTGTAGTTTCAAGATTCGACTTGTTCATTAATAAAATAACGTCGTTCTGTAATTTCCGCATTAATTGCTGTTTTCTCTTTTTGCTTTTTCAGAAAATGGTAATCCTAAAAAACATTCAATAATAAAAACAAGCAGTAAAATAAATACACTGCACACACTTGCATTTTCTCTATCTCTTCTAAACACGAATCATCACGTCATGCAGATTGCTTGTTTTATACCCAGTTGAAACATACGATCCGATGCCTTCTCCCAACTTTGAGTTCCCGGTATTCGAGGCTGAAGAACAAGTTGACAACGAAATTCCAGAAGAGATCTCCCGACTACTCAGACAAGAGGAAAGGTCCATTGAACCTCACAAAGAACCGTTGGAAACGGTAAACCTGGGTTCAGATCAAGAGAGAAAAGAAATCAGGATCGGAGCATTGCTCAGTCCAACTGCCAGGGAGGGTTTGATAAAGCTTCTCAAAGAATTCCCCGATGTATTCGCTTGGTCCTATCAGGATATGCCAGGGTTGGATACCAGCATCGTGGAACATCACTTACCGTTGAGATCGGAATGTCCGCCAGTAAAGCAAAGGTTGAGACGCACTCACCCGGACATGGCCATCAAAATCAAGGAGGAGGTACAGAAACAGATCGACGCGGGTTTCCTCGCTACATCTGAATATCCTCAATGGTTAGCCAACATCATACCCGTTCCCAAAAAGGACGGAAAGGTCAGAATGTGTGTCGATTACAGGGATCTGAACAAGGCTAGTCCAAAGGACGACTTTCCTTTACCACACATTGACATGCTGGTTGACAGCACAGCAAAGTTCAAAGTTTTCTCCTTCATGGATGGATTCTTGGGCTATAACCAGATCAAAATGACGCCGAAAGACATGGAGAAAACTTCGTTCATTACCCCATGGGGTACCTTTTGCTACAAGGTAATGCCGTTCGGTTTGAAGAATGCCGGGGCAACCTATCAAAGGGCCATGACTACTCTGTTTCATGACATGATACACAAGGAAATCGAGGTATATGTCGATGATTTGATTTCAAAATCAAGAACAGAGGATGAGCACGTTGAACATCTGTTAAAATTGTTCGAACGTCTAAGAAAATTCAAGCTCCGCTTGAATCCCAACAAGTGCACCTTCGGTGTCCGTTCGGGGAAACTACTAGGGTTCATCGTCAGCCAGAAAGGGATTGAGGTTGATCCTGACAAGGTCAAGGACATTCAAGAAATGCCTTCTCCGAAAACTGAAAAACAAGTCAGAGGATTCCTGGGACGATTGAACTACATCTCCAGATTCATATTCCTTATGACTGCCACTTGTGCGCCGATTTTCAAGTTATTGAAAAAGAACCAGGATTGCGTTTGGTCAGAAGATTGCCAAACCGCCTTTGACAGTATTAAGGAATATCTGTTGAATCCTCTGATTCTGTCACCTCCAGTGGAAGGAAGACCACTGATCATTTACCTCACAGTCCTAGAGGACTCAATGGGATGTGTACTTGGCCAACAAGACAAAACTAAAAGGAAAGAGTCTGCCATTTACTATCTAAGCAAGAAATTCACCGACTGCGAGACTCGGTACACAATGTTTGAGAAAACTTGATGTGCTTTGGCTTGGGCAGCCAAACGTCTTCGCCAGTACATGATTCGTCATACTACTTGGTTGGTCTCCGAAATGGATCCAATCAAGTACGTTTTCAAAAAACCTGCTCTCACGGGAAGGATTGCCCGTTGGCAGATGTTACTATCAGAATATGACATAGAGTACCATGCTCAGAAAGCCGTTAAAGGAAGTATTTTAGCCGATCATTTGGCTCATCAACCGATTGACGATTAAGAATCAATCGGGTTTGACTTCCCAGACGAAGATGTCATGTATCTAAAGATGAAAGATTGCGATGAACCGCTACCCAGTGAAGGGCCAGAACCAGGTTCCCAGTGGGGACTTATCTTTGACGGAGCAGTCAATCATTATGGAAACGGAATTGGGGCAATCATTGTTACCCCTCAGGGTTCCCACATTCCTTTCACTGCTAGACTTACGTTCAAATGTATGAACAACGAGGCCGAATACGAAGCATGTATCATGGGTCTCGAAGAAGCGATTGATTTAAGGATCAAAAACTTGGACGTATATGGCGATTCAGCCCTGGTTATTAACCAGATAAAAGGAGATTGGAACACATACCAATCAGGATTGATTCCTTACAAAGTCTACGCAAGAAGGTTGCTACCCTTCTTCAACAGAGTCGACTTTCATCACATCCCTCGTGATGAGAATCACATGGCTGATGCATTAGCCACTCTCTCTTCCATGATTAGTGTAGGTCGATGGAATGACATACCTAAGATCGACATCATGCGCCTTGAACGGCCCGCTTACATCTTCATGATTGAAGCAGTCATAGACGACAGACCTTGGTATCACGATATCAAATGCTTCCTTCAGAAACAAGAGTACCCATCAGGGGCACTCAGAAAAGACAAGAAAACCCTCAGAAGATTGGCTGGAAACTTCTTCCTGAGCGGTGACACTCTTTATAAGAGAAATTTTGACATGGTCTTGCTCCGATGCGTCGACAGACCAGAAGCAGACATGCTCATGAAAGAAATTCATGAAGGATCCTTTGGCACTCATGCCAACGGACACACAATGGCGAGAAAAATTCTGAGGGCCGGGTATTATTGGTTGACCATGGAATCCGACTGCTACAAGTACATTAGGAGGTGTCACAAGTGTCAGATATACTCCGACAAAATTCATGTACCGCCATCACATCTCAAAGTTCTTTCTTCCCCGTGGCCTTTTTCCATATGGGGAATCGACATGATTGGTATGATTGAGCCCAAGGCTTCAAACAGACATCGGTTCATCCTGGTAGCCATTGACTATTTCACCAAGTGGGTCGAAGCAGCGTCATTCGCCAATGTAACCCGAAAAGTGGTGGTCTGATTTATCAAAAACAATATCATCTGTCGTTATGGTGTTCCAAGTGAGATCATTACTGATAATGGATCCAACTTGAAAAACAAGATGATGAAAGAGTTGTGTGCAGAGTTCAAGATTGAACACCATAACTCATCTCCCTACCGACCCAAGATGAACGGAGCGGTAGAAGCGGCTAACAAGAACATCAAGAAGATCGTTCAGAAGATGGTTGTAACCTATAAAGATTGGCACGAGATGCTACCCTTTGCTCTTCACGGTTATCGTACATCTGTCCGCACTTCAACAGGGGCAACCCATTTCTCTCTAGTATATGGCATGGAAGCAGTGCTTCCCATAGAAGTAGAGATCCCGTCAATCAGGGTATTGATGGAAGCTCAGCTCACCGAAGCTGAATGGTGTCAAAGTCGACACGACGAACTGAACCTGATCGAAGAGAAGCGAATCACGGCTCTATGCCATGGTCAGTTATATCAACAGAGAATGAAGAGGGCGTTCGACAAAAAGGTCCGACCTTGCATCTTCAGAAAAGGAGACCTTGTGCTCAAGAAGATACAATCATTTCTCACTGATTCCCGGGGCAAATGGACCCCGAATTATGATGGCCCATATGTGGTCACGAAAGCTTTCTCAGGCGGCGCCTTGAGACTTGCAACCATGGACGGAGAGGAATTTGCCTACCCCACGAATGTTGATGTAGTCAAGAAATACTTCGCCTAAACTAAAAAAAAAACGTCTCGGTGGATTGAAAACCCGAAAGGGCGGTCCAGGCAAAAGTTAGAGACATGAAAAAAAAAGAATCATCCCGATGGATTGGAAATCTCATAGTACAATCCAGGCAAAAATTAGGGATAATGGCAAGTAACTATGTCCAACAGAGGCAAGTCCCTCAGCAGCAGTTACAGCATCTATCGGAGGAAATCTCCAGTCAAAGGTCATCTACGACAGAAGCTCAGGATGCCCCGAATTCAAAGTTGGTAGAAGGATAGTGGTCGTTATGTTTCAACGTAGCCCTTTTCCCTGTAAATTACCATTTTCTAACTTTGTATATACTCTTTGGAATCACGCGTTTGGCTGATCTCCATCTTATCAATAAAATTTGAGCCCTTGTGCTTTTGTTTGTAATTCTTTACTTGTTTTAGCTTTACAGAACGACGTTGTTTAAACTTAATCAGCGATTCTTGAAATAAAACAAAAATGAATTTACTTGTTAAAACTTTTTCTGCTTTTAAATTAAAGATGGCATTTCTTTTGACTGTTGAACATCAGAAGAACATCGATCGCTTCTCCCGAAGTAAGCGAACTTCAAAGTGCAGAATCAAAGTACTCCTTCTAAACCAGTTCGCCTGAATGAAGGGATCAACTGTGTCAGAGACCTTGTTTCGTCTGACATCCTCGGCCGAGTTCTCATCTCCTAAGCCCGATCGACATAGCTCCCCGCGTGGACTATCTCTCCTAAGCAAGGTGGAATTGCTATTTTGAATCAACGGTACTTCTTCGCCCCGCGATGGCCGAGTATCCAATGGTGTTCATCCATTAGTCTGTATGTCGCGTCTGTTTTATCAGCATAAACATACATACTTCATGTATTTTATTTGCATTCACATTTCATATTGTATCACTATCACTCTAGTCGGTCTTGTCCCCTAGTGGTAGAAGTCCTCTCAATCGAGTTGTCAGTTCTTGCCTCGTCAGGAAATACTGTGACTGAACAACCTCGCTTCCGGTTTAATTCTGGAAAGAAGTTGGTCCTTGACCACTTTGATAACTTGAACCTCTGAAAAGCCAGAGAAAACTTTCAATAAGCATCACTCTTCGCCATTGAAGATGATATCCTTGCTTTCCCGGATTAAGGAAAATCCACAGAGAAAGCCTCGTGATCAGAGATTCGGCAGCACGCCAGTTTTGCTCCGAAAAACCACTGATGAGAAGGTCATTGGCACCTCAAAATTGGACCCCATCATATGGCGTTTCTCCAGGAAGATCCCGAGAAAAGTATGATGAAAGATCCCAAACGAAAACAGTCTCTCAAGAGACTCGCTTTCCCTAGTAGAATCGACAAATGGCGTCTCCAATAGAGAAGTTTGTGCAATTCTACAACTTAGACGACTGGGTTCCCCAGCAAGTCTGACATCAAAACTTTTTCCACTCAAATGGCATCTCCCCAGGAAAATTCGGCGAGAAGTTTGAAGGAAAACCGCTACACATAGCGTCCCTTGTCAATAAAGTTTATTGACAAAAGAAACTAAGACCAGTTCTTGGTAAGAAACCAGGATCGAGGGGAAGTTTAAATCAGAAACTAAGACCAGTCCTTGGTAGAAAACCAGGATCGAGGGGAAGTTTAAATCAGAAACTAAGACCAGTCCTTGGTAGGAAACCAGGATCGAGGGGAAGTTTAAATTAGAAACTAAGACCAGTTCCTTGGTAGAAAACCAGGATCGAGGGGAAGTTTACCTTTTCTAAGCATCATTGCTTAGCTAAAGAAGATGAATGCGTAAGCTACCATTCATAACCACCATCAAAATTTTGGATATTCCGATATTTAATCCTCTTGCACCCCGAATGCTCGAATACCTTCGTCATTCACACCTTCGGGTCCAAGAAGATTAAATAGGGGCATCTGTAATACCCCAAATTTTGACCACTTAGAATTCCCATCATTGTGAAAATCATCATCACAATATGGATGAACCATAATGCTTCATCAGTCTCCCCAAAGATGGGTGAGCATCCAATACAATCAAAATTAGGGTTTCAAGCCCTCTCTGAGTGCTTAGACAAAGGATCAATCAAGAAATGACATGATCTTCAACTTGTCTAATCTCTCAAACATCCACAATGGATCAAAAAGGACTCCCACTTCAAGGATTAAGCACAAGGCTGCTCCCTTCTAGGTGGATCAAGTCTCAAGATCGACAGTGTCACCAAATTAGGGTTTTGGTCGACCAGGGCCTCCAGATGGAAATTTTCATCTGGGCACAAGGCAATGATCCAAAACATGACCTAATATGCTTCATGGAACCTCATGAACCCATGCATCAAGTCAATTTTGCCTCAGGGGATGCATTCATCAAAAATCAGGAATTAGGGTTTCTTGACCTAATTCACCCCTAAGTTGACTTTTGGGACAAACCATGAGCCAAGACCTCAAGAGATGATTTGAGGGTCTCTAATACACCATATTGATCGATTTGGAACAATGGATTGATCCAAGAAGCTTGAGCAACAAGTCTCATTTTCATCTGCACCACAATTAGGGTTTTAAGGGAAAAGTCAACTGTAACTTTGACTTTTGACCTAGACATGCTCCCAAACCCTAATACATGATTGAATATACCCTATGACACCCATGGAACATGTCCATCAAGTTTGATTTAGGTCAAGGACATGATTTCCTGAAGAATTGCACAGTTTGGAATTCATCTGATAAAAAGTCAACTGTGCACAAAAGTCAACTTTGACTTTTTGAGATTTTTCACCAAAATGGATTTTTAACCCTAAAATGATGCTAATGTATGATTTGAATCATCATTCATCAAGAAAAATCAAGAAAAGTGAGATAACTTGTAAAAGGGGTAACCATAAAACTTAGAAATTTTTCTAAGTTAAAAATAAAGTGGCAAAGGTACCAACTTTGGAGGACCATAACTCCTAAACCACAAGGCCATTTTTTCTCATCCAAAAATGGATTTGTAGCCCTCATTATCACCTACAAAAACTTCAACTACAAGTCATTCCAATTCATTAAGGATTTTGAGTTATGGAGTGATCAAAGTGGCTGAAAAGTGAAAATGTCACTTTTTCCAACACTTAGTGAAATTTTCACTAAGTCAGAATTCTGCTTCACTTTTTGCCAAATGTAGGGGGATTTTTCACTTGGAATCAAAAGAGATCAAAACCAAACTTGTTCAAACAGTTGTTGTATCATGTAAGAGCTTTCCAAAATGGCCAAGAACATTGCCAAATTCAACCTACATCATGAGATACAACATTGGCAAGTTGCCTTGCTGAAATCTGTCAAAGCAAGGCAGAATTTGCATTTTGGCTCGATTTGCCAAAATCAGCCAATTGCAATTGCTCCAATCCACTTGGACACCTCAGAGGATTGAATCCAAAGGGGACAATCACTGAGCCAAGCCTCCAAGGTCTAAGGAACAAAGAATAGCTTGTTGAACCTAGAATGGCCAAAATAGGGACAAGACTTCAAATTTGGAATGAGGCATTCAATGGAACCATCAAGGTGGCATAGACTGAGCCATTCTCATCTGAAATCAGTCAAGACTTATCCAAGACCAAGGGGACCAAAGCTCTGTGCCCTAACCTCTAGTCAATGGCTAGAGGAGACTTTCATTTCCATTGGCCAACATTGAGGAAACCTACTTACCAGCTGCCATGTACTATTCCTTGCAAAACAAACTTGCTCTACTATAAATAGAGCTCAATTGTGGTCAGTTTAAGTACACCAAAGCCATCTAACAGATGCTTTCCTCAAAATCTCTTTCTCTTGGCAAAAATGCCTTTCTTAGCAAGGTAGTTATCGGGTTTTGAGTTTGAGAGCAATTCTGCACAAACCAATCACTCACACACCTCACATACATCACATATGAGCTGATCAAACACTCACATACCATCTGAAACATCAATTTCACAAAATCACTTGCCATCCACACAAGTTTGAAGTGAAGTTGCAGCTGAGATGCCATAAACTGATCCAGTCCATTTCAATTCAATCCAAGTGTTCAAACACACTCCATATGGTGTAGGGAAGCTGTCCAGATCATCACAACTTGTCTGTAACACCTCCAACTCAAAATCACATATGCTCTTGCTGTCACGACTTGGAGGTAAGCCTAAACTTCGGCATCTCTCAATCTATGCATATTTCCTCGCACAATAATTTGGCCATATGTTCATAATCATGCATGGAATGTTTTCCCTCAATTAATTGCATTGTTTGAATCGTGTATCAAAAATCCTAGCCTTCATGCAGAAATTAAGGTTCTTGAGGTCTCTTCGTGATTTCTTGTTGTATGTTTAATTTAAATGAAATTAAAGTACATAGACATGATCGTGAGGTTGAGGCGAGCATAATGATATGTGGATTGCATGTTATGATTACGTATTCATGGAGATTGGATGGAAAATGCAAATCCGGGCAAACTGAAAAACGCGCGTGTTCTTGGTGTTGTTCTTGGCGCCATTTTCATATATTTGAATATTTAAATTTTGTGATTTTGTTTAATTGATTCAAAAATTAATTTCTCTCTGAGTTTTAATGATTTTGAGTTGATTCTTTTTTTAATAATTCACAAAAATGTTAAAATATTTTATTTTATCAAAAAATCCCAAAAATATTATTTATTTCATATAATTGATATTTTTGTAAAGAATTAATATTTTGATTGTTTTTGGCATTTTAAATATTTTTTCTACATTGATTTTGCAACTTTTAATGCTTTCTAATTATTTTGTAGGTCAATACTTAATTTTTGAAGCATTAATCCAAGATCACAATTTGTTTTCCATGTGTTAAACAATTTTGATCATTTTAATTGAATTTTTATTCAATTAAATACATTTTGAAAACAAATTAGGGTTTTGGATTAATTCAACCCTCTTAAATCATTTTCAAAACACTTTGGGCCTCTATTAGAGTGTAAGACCCAACCCTTTTTTTTTACCAAATCATCTTTGGGCCTCACTTATTGTATAAGTCCCGATACCGTCAAAAAACAAACGGCGCGATCGTCGCCTTTTCAAAAATCATCTGGGCCTACCCTCGAGTTGTAAGACCCATTTATTTTTCTTTAAAACACTTTGGGCCTCTTGAGAGAGTGTAAGACCCATCCCCCCTTGTACAAAAACTTTTTGGGCCTCACTCATTGTATAAGTCCCTCTGTACAAGTAAACGGCGCGATCGTCGCCCGTTTAAAAATAAAACTCATCTGGGCCTACCCTCGTGTTATAAGCCCCACTCTTTTTCTTTAAACCTTTTTGGGCCTCTTGAGAGAGTGTAAGACCCATCCCTTTGTACAGAAAACCATTTTGGGCCCCAGTCACTTGTATAAGTCCCTCTGTACAAATTCAAACAGTGCGCTCACTGATAAAACCCTGGGCCTCTCCTTGAGCTGTAAGCCCCAAATTTTTCTTTTTCAAAGCACTTTCTCCTTTAATTTTGAATATACTGTTGTTTTCAATCTTTCTTTGTTGAACAACTAACCAAACAGCATGGAAGCACTGCAACCGAGTAAGTGGTTATCGCTTTCATTTACTGCTTTCATATTATAAACTGTATTGTGGGGCTGCTCACTGTAAGTCTCCTTTCATAAACTCATATCTACTGTGTAATAATAGTATAGATATTTCGAGTTTCCCCGGCAACTACGTCTAGAACTAGGTGACGCCGTTTCATTTATTCGTAGAAATAGACGCCTAGATCCCCAATAGGAGCACCAGATACAGTCTTCTCTTCGGCTGTCCTCCTTAGGAATCGTCAAGAAATTCTATCCCCCAGAGATGAATTATTCTCGGTGAAACTTCTCTTGAATTTCTTCAAACCGCCGAACGGTTCGGACTCTCTCTAAAAGTTAAAGTCACTGGATAGTAAACCTCGCACGTTTACCAGTGGTTTTAACTCTAAAAGAGTGTTCCTGAACTTTTCTTTGGTTTGGGACCCACAAGCTTCCTAAAAGCAACCCCGCCTCCTCTTGGGCATTATTCAAGGACCCTACGGCTTCTTAGAAGTATTCACACCCTCCTCTTAGGCTTCGTATAATGATCTCTTCCTCCGGGAATGATAGCCTCCTCTTGGGCTTCGTACAAGGACCCGTCAGCTTCTTAAAAGATTCCAGCCTCCTCTTGGGCTTCGTACAAATTGTCCCGACGACCTCCTAGAGGTATAGGAACAGAACCTAGTCATCCTCATAGAACAGTCATTTCATAGAGTCTACTACTGTTTCTCGAAGCATAGTACAAAAGATAAAACTCTAGACTTGGACAGTCTAAACTTCCTTGAGTCTTAAAGACATTCTCAAGCACCCTTCGTTAAATAGGAAGGAAACCCGCAGACTCGGACAGTCTCAATACCCTTTGGATTTCCCGTTTCCTCAAAGAGAAGGAAATACCCCTGATCCTCAAATCAAATCCCTGAGTACAGTGTTGCTCATATAAGAACTGATTTTCTCTTTTAAATCAGTATATTGGATCTGTCACTCAACTGAAACAGTTACAATAGCCTCCATCTCGGGCTTCGTACGAGATACCAAAATTCTCCCCAGTGGAGTCAAAACAACCTTTTAGCCTCTCTCTCAGGCTTTGTATGAGACACAAAAGATTCCCTCGTTGAGTCGATCACCCCTTTTTTTTGCCTCCACCTCGGGCCTGGTACGAGATATAAATCCCTTAAGCAAGCGTCGAACTCTTTGCTAGCCTCCTCTTAGGCTTTGTATAACGATATGCCCCACTGGGTCAAAAACTTTTAGCCTCTCTCTCGGGCTTTGTACGAGACACAAAATAGCCTCCTCTTAGGCTTTGTATAATGATTTTCCTAGCGGAAATTAGCCTCCTCTTAGGCTTTGTATAAGAAAACCACTGGTTGATCCAATCAACCTTTTAGCATCAAAAATGTGCCTCGTTCATAGTACACAAACATCAACAACTCCTTTCCCTTCATCTAATCGCTGTAAGCGGCAAGCCTCTGGATCATCTATATCCATGCCACTGTCCTTCTTTTAGCATGAGAAATTCCTAAGGAAAGATGTCATTGCTCTACACTGAGTTAAAGTCTTCTCCTTCAGGTTAAAACCCTTTCTTCGAAAATTATGGCATTGCTCGGATCCGCGTATCCCAGTTAAAGTAATTCTCCTTCTCCCCTCTTTAGAGATGACAAATTCTCTCTAAAGTAGAGGTCTTTCAGCTTCACGTCTTGGGCTTTGAACAAGACACAAATAGGTATTTCAGCTTCACGTCTTGGGCTTTGAACAAGACACAAATAGACCTTTCAGCTTCACATCTTGGGCTTTGAACAAGATACAAATTACCTTTCGCTTCACGTCTTGGGCTTTGAACAAGACACCAAAAACCAATTTCCTCCCATAGAATAGGAGGAACTACGAACGCTCTGATTTCCCTGTTTCGGTAAACGGGAATACGTAGGCATAAGATCGAAAGAAAAGATTTTAGCGAGCGCAATCAACAAAAAACCCAAATCCCATATTCCCATCAATCAAAAGCAGTAATTCAAAAGCATCAGTCCTAACATCCTAATCCTTATTCCCCGCCAGAAACCCTTTGCCTAGAAAAAAGAAAGAAAGAAACCTGTATTGGCGAAATACGAATAACCAGTACAAAGGCCCCCCACATTGATAGCATCCGTAACCTAACAGACCGCTGTTTAAACTCAGTATGCAAGCAGGGTTAATTGGAGACATCTATTTCCCTTCCTTATTCAGCTCACAATAGGATAAAAAATGAATCGACCTGTAGTTTTAAGCTCAACCGCAGAGAGCGACCAGCGCTTAAGAACCGCGTCCAAAATCGCTCGCTACAATGCTTACCACTTGCAGCTGGTGATCGTGATTTGTGTTAAAGGTGTTACAGCTAGGTTCCAATGATCTGGATAACTTCCCTAGGTGCCATGGAGTGTGTATGAATGCTTGGAATGGATTGAAATGGTTTGGAGTTGAAGATGGTACCTCAACTGTAAAACTGTCAAGAACTTGAGTAATTGGCTGGTGATTTTGTGAAATCAGTGTTCCAGATGTTGTTTAAGTGTTTGGATCACTTCTATATGATGTATGTGAGGTGTGTGTGTGATTGGTTTGATTGGAAAAGCTCTCAAACTCAAAACCCGATAGTAACTTGCCTTAGAAGGCAAAATTGGAGTGAAAGAAGAGATTTTGAGGAAAGCATCTGTTAGATGGCTTTGGTGTACTCAAACTGATCACAATTGAGCTCTATTTATAGTAGAGCAAGTTTGTTTTGGGATCCACAGTGAATGGCAACTGCAGCAGAGGTTTGGCCAATGTTGTCCAATGGAAATCCAAGTCTCCTCTAGCCATTGACTAGAGGTTAGGGCACAGAGCTGTGGTTCCCTTGGTCTGGGATAAGTCTTGACTGAATTCAATTGAGAATGGCTCAGTCCATGCTACCTTGATGCTTCCATTGAATGCTCCATTCCAAAATTGGAGTCTTGTCCCTATTTTGGCAATTCTAGGTTCAACATGCTATTTCTTGTTCCCAAGACTTTGGAGGCTTGGCTCAGTGATTGTCCCCTTTAGATTCAATCCTCTAAGGTGTCCAAGTAGATAGGAGCATTTGGATTTGGCTGATTTTGGCAAATCGACCAAAAGTGCAAAATCTGCCTTGCCTTGGCAGATTTCAGCAAGGCAACTTGCCAATGTCATATCTCATGGCTCAAATTGAATTTGGTAATGTTCTTGGCCATTTTGGAAAGCCCTTACATGATACAACAACTGTTTGAACATGTTTGGTTTTGATCTCTTTTGAATCCAAGTGAAAAATCCCCCTACATTTGGCAAAAAGTAAGGCAAAATCTGACTTAGTGAAATTTTCACCAAGTGTTGGAACAAAGTGACTTTTCTTGATTTTGATCACTCCATAACTCAAAATCCATGAGGAATTTGGAAATAACTTAGTATGAAGCTTTTGTAGAGGGCAATGTGATCTACAAATCAAGTTTTGAATGGGGAACAATGGCCTTGTGGTTTAGGAGTTATGGTCCTCCAAAGTTGGCACATTAGTGGTAGTTTTTCTATAACTTAGAAATTTTTCTAAGTTTTATGGTTACCACCTAATATAGTCTTCAATTCATTTGATAGAAGAGTAGAGAGAATGAATAACTCTTTTTTTTTTTTTTTTCAATTTTAGACTATAAATGGCGAACTAATCTGCACATTGATTTTGTTCATGCCAAAAATGGCTAAACTTGATATGTGAATAATTTTGCGTCATCTTTCTAATTCTACATATTAAGGTTGAGAAATTGTAGTCTTTCCTAATCTCTTAGTTGAAAATATATATCAAACAATTTTAACCACTTTCAACTAAAGGTGTAGAAAAATGTGATTAATCAAACTATATTACTAAATTAAATTGCATTGCACTATAAAAAAACGGAATTAATTAAATGGTTAATAAACTAAACCATTTAATTCAAACAATTCTAATTCAATTAAAAATCGGTTCATAATCAGTTTATTTTTATAAACTGCTTTAATTATAAAAATAAATTTTTCATACAAAAACAAAAAAAACTATTGAGAGTGAAAAAAATTTGGAAATAATTAAAAAAAAATTCCCAAATTTAAAAAAAAAATTAAAATTTTTTTTTTATCTTGAAAATTTTTTCGAAAAATAAAAAAGAAATTTAATTATTTTTATTCAGGATTTTATTTTTCGAAAAATCAAAAAAAAAAAAAAAAATTTCGAAAAATAAAAAAACTTTTAATTTTTTTTATTCTAAACTTTTTATAAAAAAAATATAAAATTATTTTTTTGAAAAAAAACAAAAGTATTATGAATTTTTTTTCAAAAAAAAAATTAAAAAATATATATATATATATTTGGAAAATAAAATACTTTATTAGCCAAAAGGAAAGGAAGGCACAAAACGATCCCAAAGGGGATCCAGCTGATCCAACAAACAACCACAACCAAAGAAGCTAACCTAAGGCATAAGTAAACTACTTATGGCTTTCCTAAGATTGGACTTCATCCAACATCTATAGACAATAAAGTCTATGATTCTATCACCTATTTTTTCCCTATTACAATCATTCCCAAAACAAATATCATTTCTAAGATGCCATAGCTCATAAAGAGTTTCAGCAAGGGCACACTTCAAAATCCTGCATTTAGGACTCTTCGACTTACTCATCCTGTTAATCCACCCTATCTCCTCAGACCAGGGCCCAGGAGAATGTACAATTTGGAGCCAATCTAGAATATACTTCCACACTTCTTTCATGGTCCTGCAAGTGAAAAAAAGATGGTTGAGAGATTCTTTATCTTTACAAAAGCAGCAGCTCTCCTCATTAATCAGACCAAATCTCCACAATCTATCCTTTGTAGCCAATCTCTGATGACAGGCCAACCATAAGATGAACTTTGCTCTAGGCCTGGCTGGGTTGTGATAGAAAAGTTTTCTCCACTCTATGGTGGTATTTCTGTCATTCAATGCAGAATACAGTTGCCTTGAGGAGAATTTATCATCATTAACACATTGGTACCAAATATTCAAACCACTCACAATAGGCCTCATCTTTAAGATAGCCTTCATAATCCAAGTTGAACTGTTCTTGATGCTCATTATCATTACATCCTGGTCCTTAATGTAATAGGAGTGAATCCAATTTATCCATAAGCAATCAGATTTCCTGTTGATATTCCAAAGCAGCTTGGCTAAACAAGTTTGGTTCCAATGAGTAAGGTCTATGATGTTCAGACCCCCTTGCTTCTTGGGAGCACAAGTCATTTTCCAGGCAATTGGAGCCTTCTTAGAGACTTTATCAGTACCTATCCATAAGAAGGATCTGCACAGAGAATCAATCTTTTTCAAGACAGCTTTTGGCAGGGGCAAGCATTGGAGCCAAAAATTAGAGAGAGCAAACAAAACACTAATTATCAATTGAGTTCTGTCAGCCATAGAAAGGAGTTTGGAGCTCCAATGGTGGATTCTGCAGCATATTCTATCAATGAGGGGTAGGTAATGGCAGATGTTTAACTTCTTACTAGTCAGAGGGATGCCAAGATACCTAAAAGGTAGCTGGCCATCAGATATCTTATTAAGACCCTGAATTTTGGATCTAACATCCTCCTCCACATTACCCTAGTAGGCCTTGCACTTAGCAGGATTTATCTTAAGACATGTAGCTTGAGAAAAGGAATAAAAAATCTCCATTAGCATCTCCACAGACCTGAAATCACCTCTAGCAAATAATAACAAGTCATCAGCAAAGCTCAAGTTGATAATTCCCATCTTCTCACATTTAGTATGAAAGTTGAAGTCAGGCTTTCCTTTAAGTTTCTGCATCAGCCTATGCAAGTACTCCATAACTATTACAAAAAGCAAGGGGGAAATGGGATCCCCTTGCCTTAGCCCCCTCTTAGCTTCCACTACTTCAGTAATGTTGCCATTCACCTGAAACCTATAAGACACAGTTGTAATAGTCAACATTACTCATCTGATAAATTGATGGGGAAAACTAAGTTCCTTCAAAATAGCTTCAAGAACAGACCATTCAACAGAGTCATAAGCCTTTTGCAAGTCCATCTATAGCATACACTTAGGTGCCCCTTGCTTAGTGTTATACCCTCTGATTAACTCAAAAGCAAGCAGAATATGGTCATGAATTTTCTTCCCTGGAACAAAAGCAGCTTGGCTGCTATGTATGATGCTATTCAAAACTAGACCTAGCCTTTTAGCCATAATTCTAGATATCACTTTATAGAGAACTGTGCAACAGGAGATAGGTCTACAATCCTTAACCATATTAGCTCCACTAGTCTTAGGAATCAAGGTAATCAAAGTATAATTGATGGCTTTGTAAAGTCTCTCCTTACCAAAGAAGTCCTTAATGGCTCTAGTAAAGTCCTGATTGATACAATCCCAAGAGGTTTTGAAAAATTTAGCACTAAACCCATCAATGCCAGGGGCAGATAGGTCCTTTATACCCTTCATACTCTTGAAAATCTCCTCATCAGTTATAGGGCTAGTAAGCAACTCACATTGCTCTCTTCCCAACTGAGGCCCATCCCTCATAGCCCTAGTGTCTATGCTAGCTAGCTTATTCTGAGTTTCACCAATAAGGTTGCCATAGAATCTCAGAATCTCGGCCTCAATCTCCTCTTGACTTTGAGTAACCTTCCCATTCTCATCTTTCAAATTGTTCAAATGGTTCTGATTTTGTCTAGTCTTCAAGGCAGCATGGAAGTATCTGTTGTTACCATCACCAAGTTTAATCCACTCAATCTTGGCTTTTTGTTGCATTATACTCTCCTCCAAACTGCTCAGCCTCAGCACTTCCTTAGTATAATTGCTAACATTATCAATGCACTGAGGGTTCATTCTATTCTTCACCAAGTCCTCTTGAGCCTTGCCTAGCATATCTCTAGCTTCCTTAAGCTGCAGGCTGATGCCCTTAAGAGACCTGCTCAATCTTCTAATTTCAGGCTGAAGTCTCTGTAATTTCTTCCACATGACAAACATTGGTTGTCCCACCATTGGCTGAACCCAGCTTCTTCTCACAGTTTCAGAGTAATCATCCTTGAGAGTGACTGCATTTTGGAACTTGAAGGGAGTTCTATGAGGTCTAGAAACAGTGGATCCTTGCAGGCAGAGAAGGGCATGGTCAGAGACACCTTGGTTCATGATGATGAGTTTAGTATCAATGTTTTGCTGCTGCCATTCAACATTACCTAACACCCTGTCAATCCTAGAGTATATCATGTTATCTCTTTGATTATTACACCAGGTATAATGATCACCCTAGCTATCCTTTTCAAACAACCCAGCTTGTGTCATCATGTCATTCAAGTCTTTAAATTCTTTTTCAACAACCATGTTACCTCCAACTCTGTCTTGGGCTCTAAGAACATTGTTGAAGTCTCCCATGAGGCACCAAGGGCCAGTGATATTATTCTGCAGTTTACCAATATCCCCCCATAATGCTTTCCACTGCTCCAGAGTATTATAAGCATAGATAGCAGTTAACCATAAGGTTGCATTCTCCTTAAGATAAGTAACCTTGCAGTGTATAAATTGAGCATCTATAGTGTGGATTTCTATTTTGACTTTATTCTCATCCCATAACAGCCATATTCTCCCATTATTATGCTTAGTGTAGTTATCAGCAAATTTCCACTTAGTACCAAATTTTTTCCTAACTTTCAAAGCTTTTTTAGGCTTTACTCTAGTTTCAAGAATCATAGCTGTTAGTTCCTGGATTGGCTGGAATTTTGGTAAAACAAAGCATATTCAATGTTGATGTCAAGGTGCTGATGTTGCAACATTGAAGTCTTAACACTGGGCTGTGTTAAGTAATTAATTGCTGAAGTTGGATGTCTGATGTCACACAGGTGATGTTGTAACATCAGATCTACATAATCAATAACATCAGGTGCAGATGTTTTTAGGGTTGCGTGTTAGCTGGAATTGTGGAGAGTGGTTGACTCATTCGATGAGAATATCTTGGGATAGATATTTTCTGTTACATGGGAGATTTGATTGCAGGTCTGTTGGAGAATTAAAATGTTGAAGATTTAAAAAGATTTTGAGGATAAAATCTGTTTTGAAGATTCAGTTTTAATTAACAAATCTGATCAAATATTGTGACAAGTCCAAGCCCAATTCAGGAGCTATATAAAGCGCACAAGACCAAAGGAAAAACTACAGATTGAAGATCAAGAACGGAGGCTGAGTGTCTTAGATATTTGTACGAATTGTGAGTAAACCATTCAAGGGTGAATTGGTGATCTGTCCTCTCTAAAGCTGTGGAGCAAAGAGAGTTGTGTGAATTGATCGAAGCTGTGAAGTAAGATCAAGGGTACTCAAAGTGGTTTCTTTGAGTGTTTGTAAGGGATTGAGTGATGTTCTCATACCTAAGTGGTTTCTTAGGTAGGAAGTCATTAGTAGAGTATAAGTTTAGGAGATTGTCAACGGGTTGTTGAGTCTGTAAATTATATCTACAAGTAGTGAATTCCATCCCTGGCTTGGTAGCCCCCATAGTAGGTTGGTTGTAACCGAACTGGGTCAACAATTCTTGGTGTTATTTTATTGTTATTGCTGTCCATTGTGCAGAGAGTGTTGTTGTGACATCACACCTTAACATCACACGTCTGATACCAGAATTTCAATTGGTATCAGAGCAGGCATCCTGTCTGTCTCTGGGTGAGATTTAGGGAAGTTACTTTCTGGTGAAAGGATGGACAAAGAAGTTGGAGGATTCGTCAGCAGACCCCCTATTTTGGATGGATCCAATTATGACTATTGGAAGCCAAGGATGACCACCTTCTTAAAATCCTTGGACAGTAGGGCTTGGAAGGCTGTTATTAAAGAATGGAAAGCTCCTGTCATGTGTGAGAAGGATGATGCTGGCAAAAATAAAGAAGGCACCTCTAAGCCAAAGCCTGAAGAAGAGTGGACCAAGGAGGAAGACGAGCTTGCCCTTGGAAATTCCAAAGCTCTAAATGCCATGTTCAATGGAGTGGATAAGAATATCTTCAGGTTAATCAATACCTGTGAAGTTGCTAAGCAAGCATGGGATATCTTGCAGGCTACTCATGAAGGAACATCTAGAGTCAAGATGTCAAGACTTCAGATTTTAACATCAAAATTTGAAAGCCTGAAGATGAAGGAAGATGAGACTATTCATGATTTCCACATGAGTGTTCTTGAGCTAGCCAATGCATCTAGTGCTCTTGGAGAAAAGATGTCTAATGAAAAGCTTGTGAGGAAGATCCTTAGGTCCCTACCTAAGAAGTATAAGATGAAGGTTACTGCCATTGAAGAATCACAAGACATCAGCAAGATGAGAGTTGATGAGCTCATTGGATCTCTTCAAACCTTTGAGCTTGGGTTAAATGAGGAAGAACCAGAAAAGAAGCCAAAGAGTATAGCCCTGGTGACAAATGGTGAAGAAGAGAAAGGGAAGAAATCTGAATCCCAGGAGGATCTATCTCAGGCCATAGTGATGTTGGGAAGACAGTTCACCAAAGTATTCAAGAGAATGAATAATAACTCCAGGCCTAATGTCAAGAACATGACTTCTGACACCAGCAAGAAGGATGAAGAGAAAACTGCCCAAGATAAAGGAGTGCAGTGCTTTGAGTGTGAAGGGTATGGACATGTCAAGAAAGAATGTCCCACCTTCTTGAAAAAGCAGAAGAAGGGCATGACAGTTTCCTGGTCTGACTCTGATAGTGAAAGTGAATGCGAGTCAGCAAAGCATGTGAGAGCTTTAACAGGAGTTGTGGTTTCTGATGATGATTCTAGTGATGGAGAAGTAACGTATGAGGAGTTAGCTTCTACCTATCAAGAGCTGTGTTTAAAAAGTGCTGAGATTTGTTAAGAAAACAAGTGCCACAAGCAACAAATTGCTCAGCTAGAAAATGAAAAGACTGATCTGGAAAATGAAGTGGTGCTAGTTAGAGCTCACCTTGATCAAATGACCAAGTCGGTTAGGATGCTGAGCTGTGGTACAGACACACTCGACAAGATCCTTCAGTCAGAAAAAGCTGCTGGAGACAAAGCTGGGATAGGTTATGTGGCTGAAGACAAGGGAACTTCAGAAGGAAGCACTTCAGGTTCAAAGAAGGAAGTGTCACAACTTTCATCTCAACATTAGCCAAAGAAGAAGGATCCTACCCCTAAGAAAGTTGATGTTTCACAACCTAAGAAGATTGAGAAGAAGACTGGTCCCTATCAGAAGAGAAACCAGCCATAGGGAGCTAGCCAATATATGCCCCCACAATACCATGAGAGCATGCAAGCTGATCAGTTCAAACAGCACATGTCTCATCAGGTGTCTCAACATCAGGACAACTGGTATGGTTATGGATGTGGATACACCAATGCTGTTCCTTATATCTATGGAAGAAGAAAGCCACACCATCATGGGAGACAATCCAGGAAACAGCATTCTCAGTCGTCTTATGGGAGAAGATATCAACATAATAGATGGCAGAGCAGTTATGGTAGGAGGAGACCACATTATGGATGGCAGCATAAGCAATCTCATCATGGCAGACAATTCAGAGATGAAAGGGTGAGATGCTATTATTGTGGAAGGTTTGGACATATGCAATTCTCTTGCTACAAGCTGCATGGATATCCTCAACCTCAAAACAAATGGAGAGAGCATAGGCCCAAAGTTGTTACACAATGGGTTCCTAAGGAGAAGGTGAAGTGCTTGATGGCTCACTTGGCTGACAAAGAGTTTAAAGAAGGAACATGGTATTTTGACAGTGGGTGTTCCAAGCACATGTCTGGATGTAGATCCATGTTTGATGAACTTAGACCTTGCCCCTCTCATGAGGTCATATTTGGCAATGGAGAAAAAGGTGTTGTTGCAGGAGTTGGGAAAGTGCAAGGTGATGGTAGACCTGAACTTGACAATGTTCTGTTTGTCAGTGGCTTAAGTGCAAATTTGATCAGCATAAGCCAGGTGTGTGATGAAGGTTACAAGGTAAACTACACTAAGCATGAGTGTGTGGTTTCTGATGAGCATAATCAGGTTGTTATGAAGGGTACCAGAACCAAAGACAATTGCTATCAGTGGATTTCTCTTGAAGGAGATTCAACTAGTGATGTTCTAGTTGATGTTATAACATCAGACTATGACATCAGGATGCTGAAAGGTCACTCAGAGTTAACAAGTTCTGATGTGAATGTTTTAAAAGGAAAGTTTTTATGGAGGGAAAAAGTCATTGACACTCCAAATCAAGCTCCTAGCCTCAGAACCCCCTTTCCCGGTACTGCAACATCACGCGTCTTCAAAGCTTTGCTCTCGCAATGAATCAGCTCCTTCGACTTCAAGAATCAACTCTCACTGAACAGAGTCATGGCATCTCCATCCAAGAAATCTGAGTGTCAGAGTTCCACAAAAGGAAGAGCTAGGGTTTTCACTGACGAAGGTTCAGCATTCAATCCCTTGGACATTGAGCCCCTCTCAACCATTCTTCCTGAATCAGGTAAATCTAGGCCTTCTAAACTTGTTCCAAAAAGGGCTGGGACTATTTTTAGAGATAATGAAACGAAAAAGCTTGTTACGAGTGTGCTATTTAGTAATAAAGCAGCACCTAGGTCATCCACTTCTCAAACTGCTGAGGAAAGGGTAGACGTGGATAAAAGCTTAGGTCAGATGGTTGAGAAAAGGCTTCCTATAAAGGGTATATCTAGACCACTGAGACAAATGTCTGCGGAACATTCTGAAAGGGAAAAGAGTGACATGCAAAGTGCAGCTACAAATCTTCATAGACTTGCTATGTCTGTTATTGAAGATTCTGAAGCAAGAATAGAAGAAGATGTGCAGGAGGAAGCTAATGTTAAGGAAGATGTTGGAACTTCACCTGCTGAAACTACTCCTGGGGAAGAAAAGAATGAGGATGTGATCAATGTGGTGGACTTATCTAATGATGAAGTCATTGGAAAAGCTGTTCCAAGTATTGCTAAGAGGCTGAAGACAAGGAAAGGAAATACTGTTGAATCCTCTCCAAGGAAGTCTGAAGGCAAGAAGAAAACTGTTGTTGGTCCAACCAAGCCATGGAGCAAAGTGGCTGTGAAATCCAAAAAGAGGAAAATAAGGGAAGACTCTAATTCTGACCGTGATGATGAGGATGATGTTCATGACATCACACCTATCAGAAGGACAATTTTGAAGAGAATCTCTGACAAAGTCCCTGAAGTTCCAGTCGACAACATTTCCTTTCATTATGCCAGCAGTGCATCATTATGGAAATTTGTATGTTAGAGAAGACTGGCCCTAGAGAGGGAGCTTGGAAAAGAAGCTTCAGAAATGAAGGATATCATGGAGCTGATTAATAAAGCTGGATTGGTAAAGACTGTGACCAAGTTTCCTAAGTGCTATGAAAGTCTGGTCAAAGAATTTGTTGTCAACATTTCTAGAAATATTACTGATAAAAAGAGCATTGATTTCATGAAAGTTTATGTGAGAGGAAAGTGCATTAATTTCTCTCCTAGTACTATCAATAAGTATCTAGGAAGAAATGATGAAGAGTATGGCGAACTTGAGATGACTGATAATGATATATGTAAGGAGATTACAGCTGGTCAGATAAGGGTTTGGCCATTGAAAGGGAAGTTGCCGGCCAGTAAACTTAGCATCAAGTATGCAATTCTTCACAGAATTGGTGCTGCCAACTGGGTGCCAACAAACCACAAGACAACAATTGTTGTTGGATTGGACAGGTTTATCTGTACTATTGGGAAGAAGATTAAGTTTGACTATGGCAGCTACATCTTTGAGCAAGTGGTGAAACATGCTAAAACAAACGCTATCAAGTTACCCATAGCATTCCCATCTCTTGTGTGTGGTATCATCTTGGAGCAACATCCTGAAACGTTAACAAGCTCAGACATAGCCTGCCAGAGGAAGACAACCTTGTTCCTACACCCTAAACTATTTTTAGGACATCATGTTCCAGACATTGTTCTAACATCAACTGCTGAAGTCAAGAAGAAGACTACAAGGGCTGAACTGATCGGAGAATTGAAGACCATGTGCAAAGACCTTGATGCAGTCATCAGTACCAGTTTGGTTAGAAAAGAGAGACTTGAAAAGCTGATCCAGCAGTTAGAACTGAACAGTGGTGATGATGTTGAGAACAATGTTGATGGCTCTGAGGAAGACGAAGTTGATGAGTGTGAAAATGCCAGTGGGGATAGCTCTGAGGAGGAGGAAGAGAATCCTGGAGAACAATCTAGTTCAGAAGAAGACTAGCTTATCTTCTCTTGCCTTTAGTAGTTTCTTTATTAGTTTTTTTTTTGTTGGTTTTGTAATTTGAATATTGTGTTGTTTTATGCACTGTTTATGCATTTAGGTTCCTTCTATGATTTGTTTTGCCTGTTTACTAACTGAGAGGCTAACAATGAGAGCTAGGGTATACTGACTATAGTTAATAGGGCTTCTAACTGAAGTTTGCCTAATTGTGGCTAAAAAGGGGGAGAAAATAGCCAAGATAGTCAAGAGTATTTTTGCCAAATGCTGCTAATGGGGAGTTAAATTGATGCTGCTAAAAGGTGTTTAGTTGAAAAGTTTGTTGCTGCATTAAGGGGGAGTTTTGACTGAACTTTTGAAGATATCATGACATTTGAAGAGTGCAGCCAAGCAGACATAAAGGGGGAGAAAAAAGTGCTGCACATTGTGAGCTATTGAACAGCTGTGATGCTGGTTCATGTTTTTTAGGGGGAGCACCAATTGGCTGTTGTCAATAATGAAGATGGTGCTGCAGCAGATCAAGTAATGAAGACTATGAAGATTGTCAAACTGCTGCTAATGAGTTTCAAATTTCTGAAGATTATTCCGCTGCTGAAATCTCTGAAGGTGCAGAGTGCAGAAGTTGATTGCAGAGTGCAGAGGTTGTTTTAGCCAAAATTAGCCAAAGGGGGAGATTGTTAGTTCCTGGATTGGCTGGAATTTTGGTAAAACAAAGCATATTCAATGTTGATGTCAAGGTGATGATGTTGCAACATTGAAGTCTTAACAGTGGGCTGTGTTAAGTAATTATTGCTGAAGTTGGATGTCTGATGTCACACAGGTAATGTTGTAACATCAGATCTGCAGAATCAATAACATCAGGTGCTGATGTTTTTAGGGTTGTGTGTTAGCTGGAATTGTGGAGAGTGGTTGACTCATTGGATGAGAATATCTTGGGATAGATATTTTCTGTTACATGGGAAATTTGATTGCAGGTCTGTTGGAGAATTAAAAGGTTGAAGATTTAAAAAGATTTTGGGGATAAAATCTGTTTTGAAGATTCAGTTTTAATTAACAAATCTGATCAAATATTGTGACAAGTCCAAGCCCAATTCAGGAGCTATATAAAGCGCACAAGACCAAGGGAAAAAGTACAGATTGAAGATCAAGAGCGGAGGCTGAGTGTCTTAGATATTTGTACGAATTGTGAGTAAACCATTCAAGGGTGAATTGGTGATCTGTCCTCTCTAAAGCTGTGAAGCAAAGAGAGTTGTGTGAATTGATCGAAGCTGTGAAGTAAGATCAAGGGTACTCAAAGTGGTTTCTTTGAGTGTTTGTAAGGGATTGAGTGGTGTTCTCATACCTAAGTGGTTTCTTAGGTAGGAAGTCATTAGTAGAGTATAAGTTTAGGAGATTGTCAACGGGTTGTTGAGTCTGTAAATTATGTCTACAAGTAGTGAATTCCATCCCTGGCTTGGTAGCCCCCAGAGTAGGTTGGTTGTAACCGAACTGGGTCAACAATTCTTGGTGTTATTTTACTGTTATTGCTGTCCATTGTGCAGAGTGTGTTGTTGTGACATCACACCTTAACATCACACGTCTGATACCAGAATTTCAATAGCTATATCAGGGCCCATTTGAGTGAGGCGAGAGGTAACCTCATGGCACTTCCCTGGATTATTGACACCTCTCACATTCCAAGAAACCATCATGTTACATCATCTTGTGACCTCTCAGGCATTCCAACCCTCAAGGCCTCAAAGCCATTCCTACAGGTAATATCCTCTTGACTGTTTGAATTGACACTACTCTTACCTTTGTTTCTTCCACCACTTCTCACATTCTCCCATCCTTTGTTTTCCAAGCTCTCTTTCTCCCCTTGCTGTCAGACTGAATTACAGAACTCCCAGGCTTGTCAGCATCATCTTGTTTAGAAGTAGTGTATATAGGGGGTTTAGGTTGCCACTGTTTCTTCGTTTTCACCTTGCATTGATGCCCAACCTTTTGACAGGTTTCACAATACAAAGGTCTCCACTCATATTCTACAACCTATTTCCTCTTGTTCCCTTCATTATCTTTAATGAGAATAAAATCTTTCTGTTTTTGGGTTACATCTATCTCTACCAATATTCTAGCATAGGACACTCTCAACTTGTTTGCAGTGCATTCATCCGTAAACAGTGGGACACCCAAAGCACTCCCAATTTTCCCTAAGCTTCTAGTACCCCATAGATGTAGAGGAAGATTGGGGAGCTTCACCCAAACAGGTAAGGTTCTCAGCATATCTCTCTTAAAATCAAAGTTAGGTGTCCAATCCTTGAGTACCATAGGCATGTTTTGGATTGTATATGGCCCCTTCATAACCACCATATCTTTCTCCTTACAAGATTTAAACCTCAGAATGAAATACCCTTCCTCATGGAAGAATATGTCAGGCAACTTGATAAAGTTCCAGAATTTGGTCATATACTGCTTAACAGCATGTAAGCTCAAATCTCTACCTATAACATACATTATAAGGGTTGATCCCCAGAAACGTACCTCTGATTCTATGTCTTCTTCAGCAATTTCCACTTCAACCTCTCCCTCCACTAAATTGAGGGCAACAAATTCAATCATGGCTCCATTTGATGCGATTCTGTTTCCACTAATAACATCCACCCATAGCTTAGGGTTTTCCTTCACCTTCTTCCCACGATCCTCCTCGCTAATTTCCATATTTCTTCCACTATCCTGCACAGTGTTCTCCACCACCGGAGTCGCAGGAGATTTCACTTCTGGAGTCTCGATTTCAACTTCACAACTCTTTACAGAGTTTGTTTCAGCACCAACAGATGAAGCTCTCTCCGAATCTTCATTACATGTTCTATTTTGTAAAAGGGTGGTTAAGATCGACAGAGATGGCACCTTGTTCCTCTTAGGTCTTCCCCTTCCTCGACCCATATTCCTCTAATATCCTGATTCAATCCACCCTGGGGAGGTCCCTAGCCCTAGAACTAGGAGTTTAAACCATCCAGGAGTGATTTCAACCAGGCAACCACTACTTGAGACGCTAGGGCAAGTTCGCTGGAAATCGCACTATCTTGCCGGAAATCGTTAGAGGATGTAAAAGAGAGGATTGTATGTTATTATTGAAAAAATATTTTTTTATTCTGCAATATTTTTTCGAAAAATAATAAAAAAAAAAATTATTTTGAAAAATAAAATTAAAATTTTTTTTATTCTGAAAATTCTTTTTTCGAAAATAAAAAAAAAATTATATTTTTCGAAAAATGAAAAAATTAATTTTATTTTAGAAAAATTAAAAAAAAAATTGAAAAATAAAAAAAAATTAAAATTTTATTTATTTTAATTTTTTTTCGAAAAAATTTTAAAACTTTTTTTATTCTGGAATTCTTTTTTCGAAAAATAAAAAAATAATTTGGAAAAATAAAAAAAAAATTAATTTTTTTATTCAGAAAAATTATTTTTTTTTTGAATAAAATTTTCAAATGTTATAAATTTTTTTTAAATTAACTTTTTTTTATCAAATTAAAAAATTGATTTTAAAAGAGTAAAACTAAGTAACTGTTCGAAGAAACAATTATAATCCATATATGTGTTAGCATAAGGATAGTCCGAAAGCTAGTGAATCAAAGACTCTTCAATGTCTCTACACCTAGGATGTAAGTGGGTACGGTTTGAGCATGATACTATAATATTCTTTTTCATATTCAAGGTTTGAAGAAATCTTAATACCTACATCCATTATCGTTTATTTTAGTGGATAATTATCAATCATCGTGTTCATTCTCATTTTATGCATTTTTACCATACACACAATGGATATTTTGTGAGTACTCATTAGGTATGAGTCGAATTGTCATATCTATCTAAACCAATTGCAATTAGCAGTGGTTGGTTGTATGGCTCAACTTGTTTCGTTTAGAGTTTGTCAAAAGTCTCTCTTCAACCATAAGTCAGGTGAACGTTTGAACTCAATTAAGGTAATTCCAATTCCAAACAATATTCTAGTCAATATCTTGATCAATATCAATCGGATAAGAAACAAGATAATTTTAAGCATTACCCACAAAAAAAACCTCATGATGTGTATTGTCACCTCACCCTAACTTATCTGTGCCATCAAATGAAGTTGAGGTAACTAGAAGAAAAAAAGAAAGATTAATAGTAAATATTATAGAAACCATATATATATAATCCAAACAATCATACCCTTCATAAATTAAAAAAAAGAAAAAAAGAAAGAGAGAGAGAGAGAGAGAGTGAGAGAGAGAAGCAATATTTATAGCAAGAAACAACATTTGACCCAAAGAAGATAAAAATGTTAAATGAACAAACAAGTTACAATAATGTCTCATTCAATTAAAACCATCAAAACAAGGAACCTGTCTATCATTAATGTTTCAAGAAAACAGAAAATTTGATATGGATAGCATCCTGTTTATCTTTATGTGACGGAACACGGAAAAGATGTCGATTGTTTGTATTGTATCACGCGCTTTCGTTATCAAATGGGCCATAATGTGGGCCCAGCCCATACCCTCTTCACGTGTCCACTAGATGACACCGTAATATGTGGGCTCGAGTTTTTGTCGTGTAGTGCTGCTGTTCTGTGGCCATGTGGTCCTCCCTAGTTATGTTATGTCTAATCCATTATCTGCACTATGTACAAAAGTTAAGGTGTGAATAGTCAACACAAGACTTGTTATGGTCATTCACCAATATGTACAGTGATAATAATAATTCTAGAAAAAACATGTAAAATAAAATAAATGCTTGGAGTTTTTTTTTTTACATGAATGGATCTGATTTGTTTGAAAATTTAAAGTGAAAGTCAAATGTTTTATCTAGGATAAATTTGGTTTTAGACATGATTAGTCTTTTTTAAAAGTTTTATGATAAGGTTTGTTAGTCAACTTGATAATTATTGATGTTTTTATAGTCTTTTACTTATTTGTATATCAAATATGATTATTTTTTTTAATCAAAAGAAATTATGTATTAATTCAAAATCCAAGTACAAGAGCAAGGCGATCACAAGGGATCCAGCCAAACAAAAATGACAAAAAAAAAAAAAAACAAAAGGAGACTAAATCTAAATCATAAGATTAGTAATATGAGGTCTAAGTCTCTCACTATACCATCCTCTATAGACAATAATGTCAATAATGTTATCCACTATTTTAGATTTATCTACACGAGGACCAAAACAAGCGTCATTACAGAATTGCCATACACCATAAATGGTTTCCGTAACGGCAAGCCGAAGGATGGAGGCCCTCCAACCCTTCCCATTGCAATGATTTTGAATCCAAAAAATAAGTGGTCTATGGTTTCATCACACTCACAGAAACAACAAGTTTTAGCATCAAGTAAGCCAAAATTATAGAGCCTAGTCTTGGTGGGGAGTCTCCCATGGCAAGCCTGCCAAAGCGTCATCACCGCACTCGGTCTAGCAATATTACCATAGACAATTCTGCTCCAAGCCACTTTATCTTCAATCCCACATCTCAACTTCAAATAAACATGCTTTGAGGTGAACTTACTGAAATTAGAAAGGTCTAGTCCCAGATTTTGCAGCAAAGCCAGGTTTTCCCGCTGCTGGAGAAATATGATTATTTTACTTATTGTTAATTAGTTTAATGGTGATTAGTGTTAGATTTAAAGAAAGAATTACAATTTGACCTCTTGCAATTGTGATCGAAACGAAATTATAACTATTTGAATACGGGGGTTGGTTATGCGAATGGAATATATTAGCACCCCTCACATCTATGGTACTTCATAGAAACCACTTGCAAATCTGTGTTTATGAAAAAACTGGGTTGTTTGTTGATTGATTTTAATTTGAAAAGACATTTTGTCGTATTCGAGTGGAAAACTCAACTTACTACCCACAAGTATGAAGAAATTAGCATTTGCATCATCTTGATATGGAGAACTTTCACTTGAACTTTCTCACAAGCACGTCTCAACATTCAAGTAGAAAATGTCAATCACTTCTCAACATATTGTAGAAGTATAGTGGTTTGCATCACTACAAGTATAGTCTAATATTCAATCTTTCAAAAAATGGCTCTTAAAGGAAAGTGCACAAAGACACAAAAAGAAGTTTGACGAGGTTTGTCTTTTTTAAAAGTTTGAAAAAAAAAATATTAAGTATGCTTAAGTGTTTTAGCATTTATTAAGAAAAAGATTTTCTGGATCACTTAAAAAAGTAAAGGTTTATTAAGAAAAAGGTGTGAAGTTTCAAAACAAGAAGTTTTGGAAAGAGTGAGCAGTTTTGAAAATTTAAGAAATGAGAATGAGATGAAGAGACCATTGTAAAGCATAAAGTAAATGACATTAAATAAAAGGTTTCATTGTAAGATAGCCGAAGAGAAAGCCTTTGTGTGTGTAAGTGTACTAACCACAAGGTGGAGCAAGCATTTGACATAAGTAAAAACAAACATTCATTTCCCTTTAGATTGAGCCACAAGATGAACAAACACATGAGCAAATGAATATCAAAAGATCCAGATGAGCAACAAATTCCTAAAGCCATAACGAACATTCAAGTCTTGAATTGAGGATTAGAGGGTCCAGAAGAATCACAGAGTCGTAGATGAATCATAAAGTCTCAGATACCACTCCAAGCAAGGGAAAATCACTAAGTGCTAAGGTCTAAAGTCCAAAATACTCCTCAAGCAAGAGATAGTAATACAAAGTCCAAAAGATCAGATTGAAATTCTTTAAGGTTTTAGCCATTTTATAATGTTTTTGTTCTTTTGAAATAAGAAAGCAATAAAAGGCATAAAGTAAAAACAAAAGTAAAAGGCAAGAATGTAAATGACATGAATGTAAATGACATAAAATAAATGACATAAATGTAAAGAGCATAAAAGTAAAAGTTAGATGTTAGCACAATTAATATGTCAATGTTAGTGTTAATGAGGATTCAACCAAGTCGGGACAATTTAGAGGTATGTTAAGTAATCGTAAGTGGACTTATGTAGAAGTCACACCTATCTAAGGTCGGTCAATAACAATTTATGTGTTATACATGTTAGAGAAATGATACAAAGTCTTTCTCCTAAAACAATGTAACACAATAGTCAAAGCAAAATAAAAAGAAGAAGAAGATGAAGGAGAAGAGATGATCAACCACAATTAAGACAAGACAAGGGATTATCTATCATCAATTTCAATCATCCAAGTTCACAATACAATGGGATCAACTTACCATTAATCCAAAGTATAAAAAATGATCAAATGATCATTTGAATGATAAGTTTGAAATGATGAAAGTTAATACAACCAAAGTATCATTAAAAGGTCAATGGAAATTGATGAAGCATTGATCAACCAAGTCATGATCCAAGTCAACAAAAGTCAAAACAGAAAATGGATAAAAATAGTAATTAAAAGAAGATTCCGATGATTTTAAAATAATTTAAAATGAAAATTAAATGAAAAATTCCAAAAAGGCATCAAAACATCAAATAAATTGCCAAAAAATTTGAGAAAGTCGGAAATATTACAAGTGATTAAATCCCAAAAGTTGGAGAGGAAAACATTTCAAAAAGTTTGAAAATAAATTGTTAAATGAAAATTAAAAAGAAGATAGAGAAAAAATGACAAAAAATGCTAAAAATGATTTAAAAATTATCAAAAAAACATAGGTGATAGAAAATAAGTATTATGAATTATGAAAAAAAATTGGAGTCAAAAGGTCAAAGGAGTTATTTTAAAAAAAAAATCAGAAAAGAAAAGAAAAATAAATGAATTAAAACAAAAAGAAAATAAAATGTCCAATGGCTAGGATGCGTGTCATGCTATGATTAGCCATAATTCAAATTTTTCCACCAACGTGTGTGAACGTCTTCATCTTCAACCTTCAGCTTGATTTTATATAATCATGAACTTTGAGTTTTAAGCTCAAACACCAAACGTGCAAGCTTCTACGCAGGTCATCGTTTATGTCTCTCTGCATCAGAGCCATTGATTCACTCTGAGCAGAGATAATTTGCTCAAAAATGCAGAAAACCCTAGCTACTCAAAGTAAAATTAAATGACAAATATGAATAATAAATTCCAAGTAAGTGAGGGCTATCAATCTGTGAATCAAGACGGAGAGTGTGGTAACTTATTTGTGCAAGAATTTTACTCGTATTTACCTTTTTCAGTTGAAACTTCAAGGTACAACAATGGTGAAAATGAAAGTCAGGTTTCAGAGAGCTTCAAAGCAAGGCAATGGTTCAGTTAGCTTCAGAAGGTATCAATGAGTAATTATGGGCGAAGAAACAAAGCTAAAAGAGCTTGAATCAAATAAATGGTTAACTGGTTTTTTGAGGTATCTAGTTCAAATGGTTTCAGATTTTCTTTGGTATCAAAACTTGGAATTAAAGGCAAGTGGGGCCTCTATTTATAGGAAAAGTGATGAGCAGCTTGTACGTACGAAATGGGATGAAACTCGTGTGAATTAGGGTTGAGCTTTTGTCATTTACAATTCTTATGAAATTCAACTCAAAAAGTGTGAAAATGGGATAAAACAAAGTCGTTTGATGCACGTTCTAACGCGTTTTTCTTTTCCAAAGAGGTTGCACGTGTGCTTCTGGTCCAAAGTCAAGATTTGGATAATTACAAGTTTCAAGTCATGCATGCAAAATAGAGTTTAGGGAATCATGTTGGAGCTTAGGCCAAATGAAATTCATTCGTTTGTTTTGAGATGTTCTTTGTGCTAAATGGCCTTCTCATGGTGAAAAATTAAATGTAAAAAGAACCAGATCAAAAGGACGCTTGAGTTGAAAATGGCATGAATGAAAAGTTCATGTCATGACCTGAAATTCCAGTTCAAGCACTAGGTCGACCAGATCTTGGACCTACTTTTGTGCACACATGGGCATATTTGCAAATTCTAAAATTGATGGGCTTAGAGGCAAAATTGATGTTTGGCCCTTGAAGCAAAGTTGTAAAGGAGTTCAAATTTGACATTTGGCTCAAAGTAGATTCCAAAAATGTTGATAAATGAGATAGCTATGGAGTTTGGATCAAGTGACATGCCATACTTGATTTTTGATCCACCAAACATGTACCAACTTGTGACTTCTTTCCATTTTCTTGCATTCAAAGGCCCAGTGATGAACACTTGAATACCAAATGAAGGAAGCTTCATTGTCCCTTGAATAATCTTTGATGATTTCCTGAGAATTGGATGGAGATGGCATGGAAATAAACACATGAACCATACTTGAATCAACTTTGAAATCATGCACCAACTTGAACTTATCTTAATCAAATGATGTTGAATGAAGCATGACATAAATGTGACCTAAGATTATAGGTCATGCCTTCATTTGGGATATTTTTTATAGGTCATGACATAAAATAAATGCTTGGGATTTTTTTTTACATGAATGGATCTGATTTGTTTGAAAATTTAAAGTGAAAGTCAAATGTTTTATCTAGGATAAATTTGGTTTTAGACATGATTAGTCTTTTTTAAAAGTTTTATGATAAGGTTTGTTAGTCAACTTGATAATTATTGATATTTTTGTAGTCTTTGATGATTCGAATTGGTTGTACATGAGAATTTTATTTGTATATCAAATATGATTATTTTACTCATTGTTAACTGAATTAGTGGTGATTAGTGTTAGAATTAGACCTCTCGCAATTGTGATCGAAAAGATATTATAACTATTTGATGCAAGAATTGACCATCAAATTAATTAGTCAATCTAATTAATTGGATATTAATGGCAAAAATAAAAAATAAAAATTTTATTATTTATACGATATATAATTTAAATTCTGTTTTTTAATAATATTTTTAAAGACTTAATTATATCTTAGTTCTCTTATTTTATTTGATTCACGAAATAATTTTATTTATTTTAAATTTAAACAATTTTGATCTTAATCATATACTTTTACAAAAAAATTAACGATGTTTCTATTTTTTAAATGAAAAAATTACCTGTGAAACATGATAAAACATTATATATATATATATATATATATATATATATATATATATATATATATATATATATATATATATATATATATATATATATATATATATTATATTATTGAATTTTATAGATAAAAATATAAATTATAAAATGAAAATAATTACCGATTTTCTATAAAAAAATATGAGGAAAAATTAAAATTGTCTGAATTTAAAATAGATTATTAATTTCATGAATAAAAAAATGAGGGATTTTGTAATTAACCTATTTTTAGATATGATATCAATTAACATGTTTAAATTATTAAAGGATATAACAAAATTTAATATAATGTTTAGAACTAATTATCAATTTGTCCTTTTTGGCATATAGAACGAACAAGAAAAAAAACCTGTAAAAATACACATTATTTTATCAATTTAAGATTTCCATACTATTATTTTTAAATTTTTATACCATTGATCCTTAATTAAACTCAAACACTTAAGGTGTGTTTGTTTGAGAGATTAAAATTATATTTTCAGAAATATCATTCATAGGAATGTTAATTCTATGAGTTTTATTCCCATCAATTTATTTGATAAATAATTAAGGTTCTAAGGAACAATTTTAAAATTGATTTAATTATAATTTTAAAATTTTAAAAATATAAAATAATGTGTTGAAATAATATAAAAGTGGATAGTTATAGTTGGTTAGTTTTTATTCCCATGGGAATATATAATTCCCACCCTTTGACATGAGAATAAATATTCATAATTTCATGAGTAAATTTTATTTCTGAGAATTATTTATTCCAAAGCATTTTTTTCCTTTCTCATCTACCAAACAATGGAATAATTATTTCCAACCTCAGATTCCCAAAAACTTTTTTTCTAGCACCGAAACAAACACACCATTATTTTAATAACGTGACACTGCTACATGACTATATTTGTACACGTGTTATTTTTATTTAAATTCTAACTATTGCATTAATATATTGATATATAATAATTAAAACTAAAAAATTAATATAGATTAAATTTACAAAACTAAAAACTAGCTAGAGGTGGACACACAGACTTACAAACCGAGCCACAAACCTTTTGTTTAAAAAGTTTTCATATTATATATTTATCAATATTTTAGATTCATCTTTTTGTTTTGTTGATGCCTTTTGAGACATTTTAAAAAAAATACTTAAGTAAAATTTTATTTAATTATTTAATTTATTTAAATAATATATTAACAATTTAAATAGTTAATTTTTTAAAAATAATATTCAAACATTATTAAAAAACACATTTAAATTTTTAAATATTTTTTAAATGCGTATAAACTAAAATCAAATTTAAATAATATTCAAACTTAAATTGCAAAATAAACTTATTTAATTTTTTTACTAATGTTCAATCTTCAAACACATTTAAAATTATAAAATTAACAATAATATTCAAACACACTTAAATATTAAATTTTTTAAAATAATATGTAAACACATTATAATATTTATTTCTTAAAAGTATTCAAAAGTTTTGTTTTTGTCATAGTGATCACGATTGGGATATTTTGAAAACAAAATGTTCAAATGAATATTGATGCAAACTAAAACTTCAAATCGTTTTAAAGTAAAGAAAGCTATTAAAATTAAATATTATAGTTTTTTTTTAAAATGCGTTATTTAAAGGTGTTGGAATATTATTAGTTTGTGCGATTTTAAATGTATTTGAAAATTAGTTAAATAGTTTTAGTTAGTGGTTTAGTTTGACCATTATTTTGTTTGTATGGCTTTGAAATAATGATATAAAAATAGTGTGTTTATAATTAAATGAGTTTTTTTTAATAATAACAAATTATTGAATAAAAAGAAAAAACAAAAAGGATACGTCGACATAGACCATATTTCAACAAACTGCTAACAAGAATGATATTTGAACAGGTTCAATCAACTCTTCAAAAAACTCTCAAAAGCAAAAATAGGAAGTGAATGAAGGGAAATCGCGATACAAAATACAGTGGAAGAGAAAAAAAATTCCTTTAGTTGATCGTTACAGATGATGCATGATCAATGATAGAACAATTACTTCTTGTGGCAATTAGCACCTTTGATGCAAAATCAGAAGAATGATCACGAGCGTTATATGAAGAGCAATGCTTCTACTCAGTCCACACAAAACACAAACATAGTGTCTTCAATCTCAGTGCTAGGTGCTATGAATGAAGACTTTGTGAGAGAGTGAGAGAGAGAGAGAGAGAGAGAGAGAGAGAGAGAGAGAGAGAGAGCAAGAGATTATGACTAGGGTTTCGCATATTGAATTTCATCAAGTATTTAAGCTTTTCCACAATGATTTTATTTATAGAATTACTTAAAAGGGTTGCAAGCTAAAAAGCCCACTTAAGTGCATTATACCTTATGGTGTACTATATCTCACTTAAGCGCGCGATACCTTACCGTATTTCGTATTCCACTTAAGAGCGACGTACCTTACGGTGTTGTACAATTCACTTAAGCGCGTCATACCTTACGATGTTCAGTAATTATCTTAAGTACACCGTACCTACTGGTGTTCATTATTTCACTTATTTATTCTATATCTCATCAATTTGTCCTTATGTGTGTGGCCATGTAAGTTCTCGTGATGTTGACATTTATATTAAATCACACATTCAATATAATAAACAGTTAGTAGTATCTAGTCACACATCACTGCTACCCAAGTCACGAAAATGTCATATGATCCGACAAAATCTTTTTGTAATAGTGTTTGTGTGTACAATTACCATTTTGCCCTCGTGTCTATATTGAACACAATTCATAAACCGTGTCACCCTTGTTCAATTTAATATTGAGCCTTTAAATATTTATCTTGTTACGCAGGATGGGCAAATTCCATCTAGGTCACTCATGTCCCTCAACATGATTTGTGGAGTACCCATCAATTGTCTTTATGGTCATCCAATTACAAACAATGTTTTATCAGCAATAAAGTACTTGAATCTGTATATAGGATCCATAGTGCTTTCAGGTCGAAGGGATACAACACTATCACCGCGAGAATAACTTATGACACTTTGCATAACATTCTATGTAGTATTCTCATAGCAGGTCAATCCAGTATGAATATTACTCATAATATTCATTTCTATGTGAAGACTTGATAACTCTTTATCCATGATCTATAAGATATGATCATTAATCTATCCACATAATAGTCTTAATGCTTTAATGTTATCCCACTTCTCAATAAAGCTCGACTAGAGATACTCTAAGAATATTGTCCTTATGTTTAATTGAATCTCATGATTAAGTATATGTCTAATGAGGTGATGTCACATAAGTATGTGTTTCGGTCATTGGTGACATATAGGCTCCTTAGCTTGTGTGGTAGCACTAATGTTATCATATAGAGATAAATGGGATCCACAATGCTAGGGACTATGCCAAGTTCACTAATGAACTTCTTACCAAACAAATTCCTTTGATACATTTAAGGCATCAATATACTCAGCCCCGGCTGTAGAATCAACATGTAACATGATTTTAACTTTTCCATCTCACAATGCCACCATTTAAGCAAAACACATAACCAGATTATGATCTAAAGTCATCCTTATCTCTCTGGAAGCTAGCATCGGTGTATCCAATTACATTGATCTCTTCCTGGCCTCCATATATCAAGAATGAGTAATTATTCCTTCTAAAGTACTTAAGGACATTCTTGACAACAACACAATGAGCATCACCGGGATCATAATAGAACCTACTCATTGCACTTAAAGCATATGAGACATCTGGTCGAGTACATAACAAGTCATACATGATAGATCCTATTGCATATGCATACAAAATCTTATTCATGTGATCCATTTCTTCCTTATTTGAAGGGGATTGTGTCGTTGATAGACATAAGTCATGTTGCATAGGTATGAATCCTTTCTTAGAATCATGCATATTAAAGCATCTCAGCATTTTTTCTATGTATGTACTCTGACTTAGGATAATCAATCTTGGTGATCTATCTTTATAGATCTTAATTCCTAATATATAGGCTTATTCACCCAGGCCCTTTATAGAATAACATTTCTTTAGTCATATTTTCACTTGTTACAAGGTAGGGATATTGTTTCCAATGAGTAATATATATATATATATATATATATATATATATATCAAGAAGACGGTCATGCTCCCACTAACCATCTTGTAGACACAAGGCTCATCTTCATTTTTTATGAATCCATATTGTTTTATTGTTTCATCAAACGAAGATTCCAGCTTCTAGAAGCTTGCTTCTATCCATATTTTGATCGATGTGACTTTCATTTCTTTTGTGCCTCTTCTAGTATGTCAAAACCTTTAGGTTTTGTCATGTACGCATCCTCAAGAAGATTCCCATTAAGCAAAGCAGATTTGACATCCATCTGCCATATTTCATAATCATGATATGCAGCGATAGCAAGTAAAATTCGAATAGATTTGAGCATTGCAATAGATGAAAAGGTTTAATCATAGTCTACACCATGAATTTTCTTATAGCCTTTAGCAACCAATATTGCCTTATAGGTATGTACCTTACCATCAATGGCAAACTTCTTTTTGAAGACCAATTTGCATCCTATATGATTAATTCCTACAAGAGGCTCTACCAAGGTCAAAAACTGGTTTGTGTACAAGGAATTCATTTATGATTTCATGGCTTCTAGCCACTTCTCAGACTCAGGAAAAATGATGGCTTCTTGGTTAGTCACAGGCTTGTCTTGATCCATGAGCAATACATCACCTTAATCAGTTATGAGATATCTATATCTCTTAGGTTGGTGACATGTCCCGCTTGGCCTACATTAGTCTAGTTCTACTTGAGCAGGTTGCTCTTCCAAACCTACTTGTGTTTCCTTCTCTAGTTGGTGTATCAAGGCTTTGTAACTTTTGAATTTCTTCAAGATCTACTTTCCTCCCATTGATTCCTTTGGAAATAAAGTCATTTTCCTGGATTGTAGAAGTAATTGTTATGTCGCGGCCGGCAAAAATATTCGAGTCGCCATCATATTTTTTAAGGGAAAATAATGATAAACCTAATATCTTAATCCTAAGGTAGAGATTCCTACGGTTCGGGAGTCGGTTAAGTGAAGGGAAGGTGTTAGGTATCCCTCACTTCCATTGTACTCAATGGGATCCACCTTTGAATTTAGGGTATATTTGTTTGTCTAAGTTATAGGAAAACCTAAATTTTTTATTAATTGTACTCGCTAGGGTTGGTCTGCAACCCTATGCCTACGTACCCTCAATTTGAAGGATCAGAGTAACCGTAGTTCACCTCCCCTATTCCTACCCCCTAATCCTATTCCTAAATCCCAAAACCTATCCCTAAATCCCATCCACTATTTATACTCTTGGATAAAGAGTTCTATCCCTTAAATCTAGTGTTTATACTCCTAGATGAGGAGTTATATCCCTTAAATCCCTTATCCATTATTTATACTCTCGGAGGAAGAGTTTTATCCCAAAATCCGTATCCCATCCCTTATTTAGGCTCTCGGACCAAGAGCTTTATCCCTTAATCCTTTTGTTTATACTCTCGGATATTAAGAGTTCTATTCCTAAATCCAAATCCCTTATCCCATCCTTTATTTAGGCTCTCGGACCAAGAGCTTTATCCCTTTATGTAAATTCCTTAAAAAAACCTTAAACATCCTTTTAAAAACCAATTTCTAATTTTTCACAAAAAAAAAAAGAAATTAAATCAAAAGTTAAATAATTAATATGACAAAAAACAAAATTAAACCAAAATAAAGTCCACATTCTAAATAATTCCTAAAAATATTTATATTCCAAAATGTTTTATTTTTTTATCCCAATCCCATATTTACCTTTTTTTAAAAAAAATAATTTTTACAACTTAAATCCTTTATAAAATTTTATTTACATAAGTTATAAACAAAAAAAACTTAATTACCACCACATGAAAATTAAGAATTTAAATTAAACAATAAAAGAACAAAAAACCTAAATTAACAAATTAAATAAAAAATATTTTTTTATTTCACAACTTAAATCAAGGAATTGATTCAATCGTGATTAAAAAAAGAATAAAAATAAGTCTCACAAAATAAAAATCCAAAAATAATAATATAAAAAACAAAATCCCAAAAAAATAATTCCTAAACCCTACATTTAACCAAAATCCTAAATCTCCTAATTAACCCTAAAATATAATTAATAATTAAATTAAACTATGTTAAATAATTCGATTAATTAAATTAAGTTTAATCCCGGGGGTGTATAACCTTTAAAAAAACAATAGGGCCGTCTAGGCGGGGTGCCAAAAGCATTGGGCGTGAAAGCCCAACGACCAAAAAAGTCCCAACGTCTGAAAAAAAAAACAACAGAAGTAATCCACGTTCGAATCCTTTTGATCCCCATGATTTTGATTTATTTATTTATTTTTAAGAAAAAAACATGACTGAAATTGTTAGACAATTACCATGTCTTTCTTATTCAACAAAAAACAATTCTTTAGAATAATAGTTATCGATCTAATTATTTAAAACTTAACGCAAACACATTCCACATTAAATCAAATAAATATATCAAATAAGAATCGATATGTAAAATGCATATAAAAGTAAGGGAGTAAATAAAACCGACCTACGGGATCGAGGTCTATCCTGGTAAACAAAATGTTTCACTTTTGAGCTCTCTCTCCCTTTTTATGCGACTAATTCCTATTCCTTGACTCCTATTATTTTCTGCTGTTTTTGATCCAATCTTCTCCTTGTGCCCTTGACAGAAAAGATGACGGATGGGTTTTTCAGGATTTTTTGTATTGTTGTTCTTCAGTATGGAGAACAACAACTTTTGAATAGTGAATATGTAAATTGTGGGTGGTCCAAATAGGAGAGACAAAGGCTCTATTTATAGGAAAAATTTAGGTTAAAACAATAAATGTGATTATCTATTTTTAGACCGATTTGATTTAACCTGATTTTTCCTATTTCTTAAAGCCATAGATTCATGGCTTGGTTAATTTAAATAAAAATAAAAAGAAATATTCTAATAATGAAAAATAGAAAAAAGATTTGATTTTACTTTAACTTATATGATTTTTTGAGATTTTTTTCATAAAAACATGATTTTAATGAAAAAATCAATTTTTTAAAATAATTATTAAATGAAATACGAAAATTGATATTAAAATAATAAAAAAACTATTTTTATAATTTTTCATGATTTAAAAGAAAAGGAAAAAGTTAGTAATAAAGGAAAAACAAATAAAACATTAAAAGTGAGGAAGGTGGGATTCGAACTCATAACCTCTCACACTTATAGCCCTTATACCCCTCATTCTACCAATTGTGCCATTTTACTTATTCAAAATAAAGTGGCACCAGAAATCATATATAACGGGTCAAAATTTAGGGTACGACAACTGTCCCTATTTAATCGTCTTCGAATCAGAAAGAGGATGTCGATGAGCCTTCCTCCTGTTGAGGAGGAGACGATTAAATACAAAAAGGACCCTAATTTTGACTGCATGGTCAGATGGATACTATGTCGATTATCCTAAGGTCCTTAGCAATAATCTGGTAGTGAAATATCCGATTGAACCCTTGAAAAATTTTTTAGATAAAAAAAATCCTGGATAGGAATTTTGTAGAACCCCTGATAAATCCCTTAATGAAATCACCTTTGATGAAAAATCCCTGGATAGGAATTTTTGTAGATCCCTTGATGAAATCCTTTTTGATGAAAAATCCCTGGATAGGAATTTTTGTAGAACCCCTGATAAATCCCTTAATGAAAAATCCCTGGATATGAATTTTTGTAGAACCCCTGATAAATCCCTTAATGAAATCCCCTTTGATGAAAAAATCCCTGGATAGGAATTTTTGTGGAACCCTTGATGAATCCCTGGATGGAACCCCTTAATGCTTAAATAAAAACCCCTTAACAAAAATACCCTGATAAAATCTCCAAATGAGATCCCTTTGGTGATTACGAACCCTATGCATGTATGCATGTTTGCGTATATGAGTGCATGTTAGATGCTAGAGCGTAGCGACATGACTGATGCATGATTTGGGCTAATGTCTCTTTTATGATATGCAATGCATGTGTTTGTCTGAAATTTTTTTTCATAACTTCCTGACTCCCTGACCCCTGAAACTTTGATAATTATTGTAAGCCATGCTACCCTTGATTCCTGTAATGTGCCCTTAAAGAACCTCCCATATTGGTTAGATTGTAACGTATATTCATGTCAGTGTACAGACCCTATATCCTGCTTTGGAAGAATATGATCCCTTTGATGATTCCAAAAACCGAAGTAAAATCCATTTTCCCTTTTTAAAGCTTTTATTTATACCTGACATTTCAATGCATTATTTCACAATTAATTGACACCTTGTAATCAAGCGGAATGATTTAGGAGGCAAAGAAATATATTTGAAAAGCAAATTTTATTGAGAATTGGCCCGAAAATGGGCAATGATAAGTAAGGAGGGTAATTCTCATAAGGAGATATTACCGTAAATCAAGAAAAATGTAAAATGGCAATAAGAAAACAAATTTACTTATGTTCCTATCAAATTTAACACCAGCTAATATCCCTAAGACTCCAAGATCACGACACTTTGCTTCTGAAGATGACGGTTGGAATGATCGCTCCCTTCTGAATTCCTGTTATGGGGTGACTTGAGTGTTTTCAGTCATATGCCTTTTGGATATCCCTAACTTTTGCCTGGACCGCTCTTTTTTAGAGTCTTAGTCCACCGGGATAATATACCTTTTCTTTTCGACAAAGCCGCCCTTCAGGGTTTTCGACTTGTCGGGTATCATTTTTTATTCAAGTCCCTAATTTTTGCCTGGGTTGCTCTTTCGAGTTTTCAATCCACCGGGACGCCCTAATTTTTGCCTAAGTCGCCCTTTAGGCTTTTCGACTTAACGAGCTTTTATCCTCTTTTTCTAGGCATAGCATTTTTGACCGAATCGGAGTTCACCGGTCGTGGTAAATCCGCTCCATCCAGGGTTGTTAATATTAGTGCTCCACCAGTGGAGGCACTCTTCACGACATATGACCCTTCATAAGGTGGGGTCCATTTGACGTGGTGGTCTTTATGGATGGGTAATATTCCCCTTAACCCCAAGTCTCCCTCTTCGCGTAGGCGAGGACGAATTTCTTTGTCAAACGCTCTCTTGATTCCCTGTGGATATAACTGCCCACAGCCACGCGTTTCCCTTATACGAGGTTTAGTTGATCGAGCCTAGTTTGCACCCATTCTGCCTTATCCGGTTTAGCTTCCTTTATGATCCTAAATTCCTATTGATTGCCCCTGTCCTTATGCAAATATAAGTTTCCCTCGAGATCCAGGTCTAGGTCCTTCATAGGAGTCCAAAGTTTCACCATCCATGGGATTCTCAAATTTTGTTCAGTACATAATGAGTGGTCTCCTTGGGACTGGTGGCACCAATATAGGTGGCTTTCATTTTGTCCTTTCTCCCTTTTGACTGACCGTGGACCCTGATATTTTTCAGATCTGATTCCATAGGTACACCTTGTGGGCTTTAGTCGTAACATGAATTTCCTTAACTGATCCAACAACTTTTGCAAGTTTGTTACGTGATCTTCTTCCTTTTGCGACTTGGTAGTCGTATCGCCCATATGACCCTCTATCTCCTTATGCCCCATATTACCATAGTCCTTTGATGAGTTACTCCTACATTCTTTAACCCAACAGGCGTTACCTTGTGACAAAAAGTCGAATTGCTTCTTGACTTCTTCCCTGATCTGGAGGATCATATCTGATCTAGTCTTCCTCAGCCTTTGCTTGATTGGCGTGCATCCTAGTTTGAGTAGTGGTTTGTGCTCGACGATGCTTGCATGAAGTCCTGGCGTACCTTGGTATGACCATGCAAACACGTCAGAGCATCCTTGAAATAGCTCGATCAACCTTTCCTTTATATCCTTATTTATAGAAGCATTGACTTTGACCTCATTCCTATCTTCCTCAGTTCCCAGATTGATCACATCCACTGGTTCCTGATGAGTTTGTATTTCCTTGTCCTTTTGCCTCCACAGTCTGGCTAACTCTTCGGGAAGCTCACACTCGTCCTCATCACCCTCTTCCACTTGGTTATCGGTAATTCGGAGTCATTCGAGATTATAGCGGTGACATTTTTAATAGGTCCATTTTTAAATTTGCATGAGGAAGATTTTTATTTTATTTTGGAATGATGTGCTAGAAATGAAAATATCGAAGGAAGGTATATTGCCATAAACAGAAAATGAAAGAAAAAGATCTTGATTGAAAACAAAATGCAATTTTATTGATAGAAATAAATCCAATGAAATAAAAGGTGGCCCTACAAAGCTTTGTCCACTTGCCTTGGGCATAGCAAGGGACTTATTATTATTTTAAGGAAAAAGTAAATTACTTCGAAACCAAAATCATCTCAGAAATCCCAATGGTTCTCCAATTGTTGAAATTAGACATTCCTTTCTTCCTCTTCCATTGCAGCCATATGGTCCCCGATTCCAAATCCCACGCCATGGAAATTGCCTTCTAATCCTTCATTAGCCGGTTTGTAACCCAACCCAAACAAGTCCTTCTCCTCAGGTGACTCCCATTGTTTGCCCCAGTTTGTTATGTCTTCCTTATTAATAAGGAAATCATCCCCCATTACTTCCATGGCGTTGACTGTTGCCCCAATGTGCCCCAGTAACGCATTATCTCTCCAATTTGGATCTTCAGGGTCTATAACACTGACATCATTTTCCTTTGAGTTGTTTTCGGGGTACCCCTTATTGTTATGCTGGTCGGAGGATGACTGCCCAATCTTTCCTGTCTTTAAACCGTTCTCAATCCTCTCTCCAATGATAACCAAGTCAGTGAATCCCGTTGAGACTGATCCAATCATCCTTTCATAGTATAGTCCTTACAGAGTTCCCATGAATGTATCTACTAGTTCGCTTTCCCGCAATGGAGGTTAAACACGAGAGGCTAGCTCCCTCCATCTCTGGGCATACTCCTTGAAAGATTTGTTCCCTTTTTGAGACATGTTTTGTAATTGTATGCGATCAGGGCCATGTCTACATTATATTGGTATTGCCTTATAAAGGCACTTGCCAGGTCCTCCCAGTTCTTGATGTGAGTCCTTTCCAGTTGTACGTACCAATCCAAGGATGCCCCACTAAGGCTGTCTTGGAAAACATGCATCATCAGCTTTTCATTTTTAGCATGAGCCCCCATCTTTCGGGAAAACATCCGGATGTGATTTTTGGGACAACTAACTCCTTTATACATCTCAAAGTTAGGTGCCTTAAACTTAGGAGGTACGACCACATCGGGCACCAGACACATTTCCAAGGCATCAACTCCAAGAACATTGAGCCCCTCCACGACCTTTAGCCTTTCCTCAAGTGCTTTGTACTTATCATCAATCCTTCTCCTTTCCCTAACAATGGTTCCTTTATTTTCGAAGGCCACTTGTCTCAGATTTTCACCCTCGTAGTTCTCACGTGGGGTAGGTCTGTAGTAGTACGAGGTGTCCCATTGGAAATAGGTGGGGAGACGGTTCCCTCGAGAGGTTGGTCAACAATTTTGTGCTTAGTAGTTTCAGTCTCCTCACGTTCCAGATCATGGACAAACCCTAGTAGGGTGTTATTGTCTTCAACATGGGAGGTAGGAGTAGGAACCTTCCTTTGCTGGCTTGACTTGGTTCTTCTGGCTATCAAATTCTGGACGACAAGTGTCAGTTGATCAATCTGGCTTTTCATTTCTTCCACGTTCACCTTGACAGTATCCATTTCTCCTCTTAGAGTAACCATATCCTTCTCCATCTGATCCATAGCTTTCCCTTGGTGAGTGCGAGGTCGGGAAGTCAGATTGTTATGCCTGAGACGAAGTTTTAAAAACAAATGATTTTTTCCTTATATTGAATGCATGTTGATGATGAATGTATGAATATGATGTATGCTAAATAATTTTAAAATTTTTATTTGGGGGGAACTCCAAAATCCGTTGTAGTTATAGATGAATATACCCAAAGGATGAAAACCATATACGTAGAATATCAAACCCAAATCCGTTAGCCAATCCCAAATCCAAAATGCCTTCCAAACTCATAACAATAATTCCTCGGGAGCAACCCAAAACAATAATCCCAAAATGGAAGCTCTTGAACTTAAGAAGGCGTAAACTAAGTAGATGCCCCTAATGCCTTCTTAAAACTCCTCCAAGTACCCTTGCATTTCCCTATCCTCCTTGTGGTGAGATAATAGATCCTCAACTGGCACATCTAGGTCTTTAGGCTTGACCCTTTTTCCTTTTATGTTTTTTTTTTGCTTTTTCCTTTTCCCTTTTTTTGGTTTTGCCCCATGCCCCTTGTAAGTTTTTTTCTCCTTGTAAATCCAAGTATAGCGTAAGAGCCAGTTGAAAATCCTTGAAGGGGAAGTCACATAGAGAAGGATCATAAAATTGTGCAAAGGCAATGATGGCATCTACCTTTATAGGGATCCCTAAGAGATCGAGGATCCTTCCATACTTGGGTGTAAACATCCTTTGAGCAGATTTGGCATTAAGTCTCAAAGGTCCTTGAGACTTTGTAAATCAACACTTAGCATTCTAATGCGTAGGGTAGCCCTTTTATTTGAATCAATCTTTCCCATTTTCCTACAACACATCTTGAAATTCCCCACAAAAATGCATATATGCAAAAAAAAAGTTTTTTAAATGCATGATGGCATGGACATTTTGTTTTTCGGTTAAATGTTTTTTTTTTTGGGTTAGGGTAAGGGTAATGTGCAAGCATGCCCTAATAAGGTAGGCTCCCTATAATAGGTTTAGATCTAAAGCTTGTCTACCCCATCCCCTCACATGTAGGTTAGAAAAATTTGGACAGCATAACGACCCCAACATGTTCAGACTATACCCTTGTTTTACCATGAGAAGGAGCAAGCCTTCCTATGGTAATCCTTTGGGATAAGTCTCATCTGGGTAGGAGCCTAGTAACAGCCCTTGAGGGTTGAATACATAGGGTCTCCATAGATTGGTGTGGGGTAGGTTAAAGGTTCTCAAAGTCACGGACCACATCCAAATCATTCCACTACGTCAGGGGCTAGCCCTTTCGTGAGGACGACTTTGGAAGGATCTACTCTGAGTGTGGTATCAATGCATTTTAGGGGACGTTGCATCCCCCGCAAAAACATTTCCGTTCCACTTTAGGTTCTAGGGTTATCCTCCAGCTTTGGGTTTTAGCTTCACTCCTTTTTTTTATGTCCCAATCCCTTGCATGATAATACAAAAAACAAAATGTTAAATAAATAAATATATGAAATAAAAATAAATAAATAACAATAAAAAAATAAAAAAACCAAAATAACATCCAAGACAAACAAATCCCTAAATCCTAAGGCTAGGATTGACTCTCGCTAGGAAGGAGTCCCCAGCAGAGTCGCCAGCTGTCGCGGCCGGCAAAAATATTCGAGTCGCCATCATATTTTTTTAAGGGAAAATAATGATAAACCTAATATCTTAATCCTAAGGTAGAGATTCCTACGGTTCGGGAGTCAGTTAAGTGAAGGGAAGGTGTTAGGCACCCCTCACTTCCATTGTACTCAATGGGATCCACCTTTGAATTTAGGGTATATTTGTTTGTCTAAGTTATAGGAAAACCTAAATTTTTTATTAATTGTACTCGCTAGGGTTGGTTTGCAACCCTATGCCTACGTACCCTCAATTTGAAGGATTAGAGTAACCGTAGTTCACCTCCCCTATTCCTACCCCCTAATCCTATTCCTAAATCCCAAAACCTATCCCTAAATCCCATCCACTATTTATACTCTTGGATAAAGAGTTCTATCCCTTAAATCTAGTGTTTATACTCCTAGATGAGGAGTTCTATCCCTTAAATCCCTTATCCATTATTTATACTCTCGGAGGAAGAGTTTTATCCCAAAATCCGTATCCCATCCCTTATTTAGGCTCTCCGACCAAGAGCTTTATCCCTTAATCCTTTTATTTATACTCTCGGATATCAAGAGTTCTATTCCTAAATCCAAATCCCTTATCCCATCCTTTATTTAGGCTCTCGGACCAAGAGTTTTATCCCTTTATGTAAATTCCTTAAAAAAACCTTAAACATCCTTTTAAAAACCAATTTCTAATTTTTCACAAAAAAAAGAAATTAAATCAAAAGTTAAATAATTAATATGACAAAAAACAAAATTAAACCAAAATAAAGTCCAAATTCTAAATAATTCCTAAAAATATTTATATTCCAAAATGTTTTATTTTTTTTATCCCAATCCCATATTTACCTTTTTTTTTAAAAAAAAAAATTTTACAACTTAAATCCTTTATAAAATTTTATTTACATAAGTTATAAACCAAAAAAAACTTAATTACCACCACATGAAAATTAAGAATTTAAATTAAACAATAAAAGAACAAAAAACCTAAATTAACAAATTAAATAAAAAATATTTTTTTATTTCACAACTTAAATCAAGGAATTGATTCAATTGTGATTAAAAAAAGAATAAAAATAAGTCTCACAAAATAAAAATCCAAAAATAATAATATAAAAAACAAAATCCCAAAAAAATAATTCCTAAACCCTACATTTAACCAAAATCCTAAATCTCCTAATTAACTCTAAAATATAATTAATAATTAAATTAAACTATGTTAAATAATTCAATTAATTAAATTAAGTTTAATCCAGGGGGTGTATAACCTTTAAAAAAAACAATAGGGCCGTCTGGGTGGGGTGCCAAAAGCATTGGGCGTGAAAGCCCAACGGCCAAAAAAGTCCCAACGTCTAAAAAAAACAACAGAAGTAATCCACGTTCAAATCCTTTTGATCCCCATGATTTTGATTTATTTATTTATTTATAAGAAAAAAACATGACTGAAATTGTTAGACAATTACTATGTCTTTCTTATTCAACAAAAAACAATTCTTTAGAATAATAGTTATCGATCTAATTATTTAAAACTTAACGCAAACACATTCCACATTAAATCAAATAAATATATCAAATAAGAATCGATATGTAAAATGCATATAAAAGTAAGGGAGTAAATAAAACCGACCTACGGGATCGAGGTCTATCCTGGTAAACAAAATGTTTCACTTTTGAGCTCTCTCTCCCTTTTTATGCAACCAATTCCTATTCCTTGACTCCTATTATTTTCTGCTATTTTTGATCCAATCTTCTCCTTGTGCCCTTGACAGAAAAGATGACGGATGGGTTTTTCAGAATTTTTTGTATTGTTGTTCTTCAGTATGGAGAACAACAACTTTTGAATAGTGAATATGTAAATTGTGGGTGGTCCAAATAGGAGAGACAAAGACTCTATTTATAGGAAAAATTTAGGTTAAAACAATAAATGTGATTATTTATTTTTAGACCGATTTGATTTAACCTGATTTTTCCTATTTCTTAAAGCCCAAGCCAATGAATCTGGATAGATTCATGGCTTGGTTAATTTAAATAAAAATAAAAAGAAATATTCTAATAATGAAAAATAGAAAAAAGATTTGATTTTACTTTAACTTATATGATTTTTTGAGATTTTTTTCATAAAAACATGATTTTAATGAAAAAATCAAATTTTTAAAATAATTATTAAATGAAATACGAAAATTGATATTAAAATAATAAAAAAAACTATTTTTATAATTTTTCATGATTTAAAAGAAAAGGAAAAAGTTAGTAATAAAGGAAAAACAAATAAAACATTAAAAGGGAGGAAGGTGGGATTCGAACTCACAACCTCTCACACTTATAACCCTTATACCCCTCATTCTACCAATTGTGTCATTTTACTTATTCAAAATAAAGTGGCACCAGAAATCATATAAAACTGGTCAAAATTTAGGGTACGACATGTTTGATCCATGGTTTTAGGATTGACATCAATTTTGCTAAAACATGGTTCACAGTAAGATGTTGTGTGAAATGTTCTAACATGCTGGTTAGTTCACATTGAAGACAGATGTTGTGACAGATGTTGTGACATGCTCTACCAGAACATTAGTACAGACTGTTTTATTCTTGACAGTTTTGATTTGATTTTGTGAAATTTCGTTTGGATATATCTCACTTATTTTCGCAGGTCAAGAAGATTTAAACTGGAACATTTGATTTGATCTCCAACTGTTCATAAGTTTCTAAAATTGGATGTTGAGACAATTTAGGAAACTTGATAATTTGTTCCAAGATTCAAGGAGATTTTTCTGCACAATAGATGCAGCCCTCAACCCGTGGATTGATAAGTGCAAAATGTACCTATTTTTGTATATAAGTTTTGTTGCACTTATCTATACTTTTTGTTAAATATCGTTCGAATAAATCCCACTTTGTATGTAAATGTGTATATTTAGTGTATAATCAAGTTTTAGTGTATTTGTGTACCGTTTGACAGTTTTATACTCATTTTGTAGGTATTGAGGTGTATTTGGAGCATGAGCAATAAAGTGTCGAAGACACGGCTTCAAACGCACGATTTTGAGAAACTTATCAACGAATAAGGCTCAAAATGAGGATAATAAAAATACCAATTTGGTTGATATTTATGCATTGTTAGATAGGAAATTGAATAAGCTTTCCAACGCTTCGAACCGGGCAAAAAACGGAGTTACGGTTCTCAAGTTATGGCTGAAACATTTTTCAAGTCAGCTGGTAGCCCGCTGAGCGCGCTCCAAGCCCGCTGAGCGCGCTTGTAAGGCGGTTTAACTTTAAAAAGAGCGCGCTGAGCGCCCATAGCGTGCTGAGCGCAGTCTGCGATGATGACAATAATAAATATGGGTAAAAAACACATTTTTAGGGATGGTTTTGGATATTTTTTGCTCCCAACTCCATCAAACTTCATTTTTCTTGTAAATTAGCTTAGAAAACATCATTGGAGCTTGCATTTGGATGATCCGAAGTCGAATCTCTCGTCGATTGGTGTTGACAAACCAAGAAATGTTTGATTCCTCTTCTCTCTTCTCTTTGTAATTTCTTTTTTGTTGGGTATTGTATAGTTACTATGAACATATGTATCTTTGTTGATCTTAATATTATATGAAATTTGCTTTACAAATCATTATCGATGTCTTCCTTGATCTTTTTACATTTATGTTTGGATTTGTGTTGTGTTAGAGATAAAACATCACAAATCTTGATTAGGGATGGATATCTATTGTCTAGATGCTAGAGATAGATTTAGATGATAATCTTTTTGGTGTCAGAACTTAATGTCTTCCGTGTTTCGAGGCTTCGTGCGCGAGAGTGACGAAGAGAGTAATACGGTTGTCTCTCAGCTCAGTGTGCCAGAGATGGACACTGTTGTGAGTGATGCTAGATGATTTTGACGAGTATTGCAGGTGGAGTATAATTGGTCGGTAAATTTATGTTTGTGACGAGTGTATTATATGTATGCTTGATAAGTTCGTCTTTTTGAAGAATGAATTATTTTTATGTTTTTATTTACTTTTCCGCATTTACGCTTTAAACCATTTAAACCCAAACTCATTAACATTGATATTGTTGAACGGCAGTTCAGTAGCACTGATCTCTGTGGACACGATAAATTCCCGGAAAAATACTTCCAAATCGCTTTGCTTGCTTGCCCTATATTCCGCAACCAACAAAATGGCGCCGTTGCCGGGGATTGGTGTTTTTATTGGATCGCATTGCGATAGTTTCTTTGTTTTTGAGTTTTGTAGATATCGTATATATTGTCTATTTTCACTTGTTGATATTGATACTTGTATATGTTTACCATATTTGTGAATATTACATGTTTTGCATAATTGTGAATTTAGTGTATATGTTTGTTTCTCTTCACGTTTGCTAAGTGTTTGGTTAGGTTTCGTCGTCGGTGAGCGCTAACCGTGTAAAGAGGCAACTTGGAGAAGTGTGTATAAATAATAGGCATCAAGCTTACGACGTAAAACAAGCGTGTTTTATCGTTTTTGTTCCGTTATTACTTTTTCATTGTATATGAGATTGTGTAGGTGTTAAGTGGAGGCCTACACCAGAACCTTGTTGCTGTACTAATTTTTCTGGTTCTGGTGTAGCGCGCTTAGCGCGGGCCTGCGCGCGCTGAGCGCGCTCTGCTGTGCTGAACCAGTGAATTCTTTTAATTATTCACTTGGTTCCCCCTTTTTCCCACTTCCACCAAGGCCTTATATATTAGTAATTATTAGTAATTTTTCTAATTCTTTTGTTGATTGTTTGGACTCAAATTTTTGCCCGATTGCTTGAAGTCGCATTCGGTGTTTGTCCATTTTTTATCATTTCAACTTGCGAATGCGTGGTAATGATAGTGTTTAAAGTTTTGTACACGTTCAAGGTATGTGTTTATCGCTTTCTTGACTTTAGAATATTCATGATACTTAGGCTTTTTACAACTTCTATGCCATTCATTATTTTATACACTTGTTCGTATGTGAATCACTTTAGTTCCAACCTTTTTGTGAGGAAGCCTTCCATTGTTATATGCTCAGAGTACCGACAATTTTGTTTTACTGGATTTTATTATGTTGAATCTTTTATTTGTATTGCTTATATGAATGCATGAAAAGGATCAAGGCATTTGTTTCATTTTGAGCACAACCACCCAAGCTAAATAGTCAATTCACCTTGTGAGTGTGTGAGAATTTGTAACCCCTTTGAGCTTTTTGATCCATGTTTTTATTTGAACTTAATACTTGTCTATGAGTATTTAGTTCACTTATTTTTGAATGGATTTTGTTTTTTCTTGGACCTCAATTTTGTGTTGTTGTATGGATTTTTTCCTTGCCTTAGAAAGTAGGGAGTATTCACATGATGGTGCGGTTGAATTCAAGTTGGGGAGAGAATGATTGTGTACTCATTGGTTGGATTCTATGAGGATTGAAAAAGAAAAAAAAAAGAAAAAAAATGTGACAAAGAAAAGGAAAGAAAAAAAAAGGATAAAAAGAAAATCCTTGAAAAAGGAAACAAAAAGAGTTTCAATAATTGTGCTAAATAAGCAGTGTTGTTGTGTAACATTTGGGATGAAAGAAGAAGTTTCATTGAAATTTTGTGTTTGAACTTTTGTGAGTTGATCACTCCCTTAGGTTTAGGCAAGTTTTTGTTTCGATTAGCTTTAGGAATTGCCCTAGTTTGTTTACACGAACACATTACAACCTTGAAAAGTCCTTGTGATTCTTGCCTTTGTATGTTCAATGTGAATTTTTGGATGGATGCATAATTTAGTCTTTTGTTTGCAAGATTGTTGTGTGAGTGAAAATCCCTCATTTTATGTTTTTCATCTACCGATGATTGTTTTTTCTAGGTGTGATTCACATTTGAACTTGTGTTGTTTTAGAATGTTTGGCATGGTTTTTGTATTTTGCATTTGTTTCGTGATTGTGTTATCGTTGAAGTTTAGTGGTAAGTATTTACTTTGTGTGTACCATTTTCGATTGAACCATTGCTTTTGTTTTTGTTTTTAAAAACTTGTTGTTGCGTGATTTCTTGGATTTCACTTTTGTTCCTTTAGTTTGTTGGCTTTGTTTGAGGACAAACAAATATGTAAGTTGGGGAGAGTTGATAAGAGCAAAATGTACCTATTTTTGTATATAAGTTTTGTTGCACTTATCTATATTTTTTGTTAAATATCATTTGAATAAACCCCACTTTGTATGTAAATGTTTATATTTAGTGTATAATCAAGTTTTAGTGTATTTGTGTACCGTTTGACAGTTTTCTACTCATTTTATAGGTATTGAGGTGTATTTGGAGCATGAGCAATAAAGTGTCGAAGACACGGCTTCAAACGCACGATTTTGAGCAACTTATCAACGAATAAGGCTCAAAATGAGGATAATAAAAATCACCAATTTGGTTGATATTTATGCATTGTTAGATAGAAAATTGACTAAGCTTTCCAATGCTTCGAACCGGGCGAAAAACGGAGTTACGGTTCTCAAGTTATGGCTGAAACATTTTTCAAGTCAGCTGGTATCCCGCTGAGCGCGCTCCGAGCCCGATGAGTGCGCTTGTAAGGCGGTTTAACTTTAAAAAGAGCACGCTGAGTGCGGTCTGCGATGATGACAATAATAAATATGGGTAAAAAACACATTTTTAGGGATGGTTTTGGGTATTTTTTGCTCCCAACTCCATCAAACTTCATTTTTCTTGTAGATTAGCTTAGAAAACATCATTGGAGCTTGCATTTGGATGATCCGGAGTCGAATCTCTCGTCGATTGGTGTTGACAAACCAAGAAATGTTTGGTTCCTCTTCTCTCTTCTCTTTGTAATTTCTTTTTTGTTGGGTATTGTATAGTTACTATGAACATATGTATCTTTGTTGATCTTAATATTATATGAAATTTTCTTTACAAATCATTATCGATGTCTTCCTTGATCTTTTTACATTTATGTTTGGATTTGTGTTGTGTTAGAGATAAACATCATAAATCTTGATTAGGGATGGATATCTATTGTCTAGATGCTAGAGATAGATTTATATGATAATCTTTTTGGTGTCAGAACTTAATGTCTTCCGTGTTTCGAGGCTTCGTGCGCGAGAGTGACGAAGAGAGTAATACGGTTGTCTCTCAGCTCAGTGTGCCAGAGATGGACACTGTTGTGAGTGATGCTAGATGATTTTGGCGAGTATTGCAGGTGGAGTATAATTGGTCGGTAAATTTATGTTTGTGACGAGTGTATTATATGTAGGCTTGATAAGTTCGTCTTTTTGAAGAATGAATTATTTTTATGTTTTTATTTACTTTTCCGCATTTACGCTTTAAACCATTTAAACCCAAACTCATTAACATTGATATTGTCGAACGACAGTTCAATAGCACCGATCTCTGTGGACACGATAAATTCCCGAAAAAATACTTCCAAGTCTTTTTGCTTGCTTGCCCTATATTCCGCAACCAACATGGATCAAGAAATATCTGGGTGAAGAAGCCTAAACCTAATGTTTTCATGGCTTTTCACTTTTGTAAAAATAAGGGGAAGTTTTAGAGTGTTAGGTTTTGAGAGTCTCTTTAGTGTGACTTTGTAAATCACCCATGTATCTTTTGATACATTGAGGTAGACTGATTGTATGTTGTTTCACTCTTAAGCTTCTAAGCATGAGTGTATTGTTCTTAGTTTGAAGCTTTTAAGCAAAACTAAGTATTGTTGTTGGAAAAATGTTCTTCTTTTTGGTTTCTTGAGGTATTGTGACTGGTTTGTGACTGTTAGAAAGTGAGATGAGGATCTCATATCTAGAGGGTTTCTAGGTAGAAGTTGCAAAAGGTAGTGATTAGGCGAGAAGTTGTAAACAGGGGAGTTTAGCTTTGAATTAATGTTATCATAGTGAATTTCATTCCTGACTTGGATGCCCCCAGATGTAGGTGATGTTGCACCGAACTGGGTTAACAATTGACTGTGTTATTTATCTTTCTGCAATTCATTTCTAGTTTGATTAATTATTATGTCAGACAGAAGATGTTGTAACATCTATCTTGACATTATGTTATGATGTGAGGACATCAATATTAACATGTGTTAGAGTGCCAGAATTTCAATTGGCATTAGAGCTGTCACCTTAGTCAGTTTTTGGGTGAGCTTCAGGGAGAATTTTTCTAGTACTTTATGATCATTGGAAGGCTAGAATGGTAGCTTGGTTGAGATCAATGGACATTGTAACGCCCCGGCTTTTGTTAGATTTATTTAATCGAGTCGATTTAATTATTTTCGTTTTTATATTATTTTATTCTTGAATTTTATTTGACAATATATTATTTTTCATCGTTATTATGTTTTATCGCGTTTTGAGAGCGTTTGCGAGATATTTGAGCTGAGGGGTAAAATTGTCTTTTTAGGGGTTTAGATATTTGTTATTATAAGAAAGAAAAAGAGAGAAAAGAAAGGGAAAGGAAAGAAAGAGAGAAAGAAGGAAAAGAGAAAGGAAAGAAGAAAAAGAGGAAAAACTTAGAGTGTAAGAAATCGAATCAACCGACACTTCGAGGCACGATTAATCGGGTAAGGGTGTGAAACTCAATTATCTTATCATTGTGTATGAATATGTATGTGTGTGTTTGAAGTCTACTTGTCTTTCCATAGTTTTCAATTCTAGGTTGGAAATGAGAAAATGATTGGGAATCGATGTTTTCGCGGTTGGAATGTGATATAAATGTTGTAGGATACTTGTTGTTATGATTGTGGTATGTTTTAGTGGTTATGTTATAGTTTGGAAGTGATTTTGGTTGAAGGAATATGGTTTTTGGACCCATAACAGCGCTGCAGAACTTCTGAGTTTACCTTGGTTCGCCTAGAGAACCTGGGGCAAAGCAAAAGCGAATGATTTTCGAGGGTTCGCCTAGCGAGCCCGTCAGCGAAGGTCAGCTAATGTTCGCCTAGCGAACTTTGTATCTTTTCAGTTATGTTTGTTGCTGCCTTGGTTCGCCCAGAGGTTCGCGAAGCGAACGGCAAGGCGAAGGTTCGCCAAGGAGTTCGCCTAGCGAACTTTGTGTCTGCTTTGGTCTGGTTGTGGTTTCGCCTAGACATTCGCCTAGCGAAGGTGGTAGCGAATGCTCGCTAGAAGGTTCGCCTAGCGAACATGACAGTTTGTGCAGTTTTGTTTCCTTCATAACTTTTGATCCGTAGCTCGGATCGAGGCGTGGTCGGATGCGTTGGAAAGATAATGAAATGTTCTTTCTTATAAAAAATGGTTTTGAGATTAGTGGCCGATTTAATTGTGTCGGGAATTTGGGAATGTGTCGTTTTGTCGACTTTTACCATTGTAATTGTGTGCGATTGATGTGTTATCATGCAATATGTTTTGATATATATAACGTATAGCTTGTGTGCTGTTATATGATGTGAATGCATGTAATGCAATGTTGTGATGATGGTTTGTGGCCTTATGGCAAATAAATGCATTGTTTTGGGTTTGATTTCAATGCATGATTATTGATGTTGAGATGGTTCACGTGGTTGTATATATGTATGCATTTGATTGTCATGAGTCATTGTATGCCAAGCATCATGATATGCATTCTTGTGATGTCGTGTGCCCTAGTGGGTGTGAGCGACGAAACGATTCCAGAGGGAATCTGCTATAACGGTTGTGAGCCTTATACAAAGAGGACCTAAAGCGACGTTATAGACGATCGTGAGCCTTATACAAAGAGGACCTAAAGCGATCGGATCGTGAGCCTTATACAAAGAGGACCTAAAACGATCCATAAATGTCGTGACCCTTATACCAAGAGGACCTAAAGCGACGGGGAACACTGTTTGCCCGATGGGGAGTTACACTAAGTAACAAGCGATGGTTCCAATAATTCCTGAGTGAATTAATGATGAGATGATGGATGGAACGGTACCGCATTGCATTGCATAGAGTCGTTGTGTCGGTCTCTGTGCATTTGCATAAATCATGAATGGATTGATTATGTGTGGAATTGTGAATGGAATTGATGAGTTGATATATATATATATATTGGTGATAAATGCATTGAGCATGATTGATATGCCGTTGTGATGTATGTATGAGATATGGATTGTGGTGTTTTGTATTTGAATTATGGTGTAAGTTGTGGTGAGAATGTTTTACATGTGTATTTTGGTGTCATTATATATTTGTATGCAACTATATTATAATTGTGTTTCTCACCCTTCTGCTGTGGTTTGTTGCTCTATGAGGCAATTGCAGATTAGTATCTTGGAGGCTTTTGTGAAGATTAGTTCTCCATCCTTTTTTCGGTCTGTCTGCTCTGATACGTAACACGGGAGTCGGGGAACGCTTTTGTTATATGTATATCTTTGTTGGATCTATTTTGTATTACCTTTGTATGTATATTTTGATATTATAAAACAATTTATTTTGTAAAACAAGTCAGTTATGGATCTTTCTGCTTTATTCCATAATTGAACCTTCCTTTTGTTGGAAAAAGTTTCCCTTTTATGTTTATTCCATTTTGTGTTATGTATCAAATTTATGAGCAGGGATTGTATTTTCTTTCTTTAAATGTGGCATCCTTGTTTCTGTCTAAGGATAAAATTTTTATTTACTCTGATTTATTTATGTATTATTTATTCGCGATGGGAATTAGAGTGTTACATTAGTGGTATCAGAGCAGGTCGGTATGTCCAGCCAAGTTGTTGAGTCAGTTGGTGTGACAGTTGAATACTGTCGATGTTGTTTGTCCCTTAGTACGTGATATGTGTGTGAAACACTGTCAGTACTTTCTGGTTTTCTAATCCTTTGCCTTCAGGTGTGAGAATGAGATAAGTGGGGGAGAAGCTGGTGCTTCTCCATGTTGCTTCAGGTGTGGAGCGTTGGCTCAGTGTGTTGTAGATTACAAGAGTGTAAGTGTTGTTTGGACAGTGTTGTTCCCGATTCCGGAGGGAATGTGGAGGTAAGGTTTATGTCAACTAAGGATTTATGCCTTAGGTAGTTTTGTGCACAAGATGCAAGAAATGATATTATAGTTTGGTAAAGACGGTTTGTGCCCCATCATGATTGTCGGCTGTCTATTGACAAATTAAGGAACTGATCACCCTTAATCTCTTGTTGATAGTAGACGAAATTATGTTGGATGAAGTAGACGTGTCTTTCCGACTTTGATAGTGTGTGCAATGAATTGTTTGGAATTAAGAAAATGATTACGGATTATTTTGTTGAGTCGATGAAGATTCTAATATCGGAAGGTGAGACGGATTAGAGGTTTTGGTATGTTGGTCCAGTTGGGAAGTCATTGAGAGAGAATGATTGGGTATTATTAATGGTTGTTCTCAGAGAGTAGAGTGTGAACTCAAATTTGAAGAAGGTGAGGATTTGAGGTTTGGATCTGCTAAGTAAGTAGAAGAACTTTTAGGAAGTGAAACTCAGATGTTTGTCATGTTTGTGATGATAGTGTTCTAGAAATTGGCAGGAAAGCCACAATGATGGGTCGTCAGTTGTGCATGGTTTTCAGATGTGTTTTTGGGATGGAACATTAGTGTGTTGACTGGAAGAGGTCCAACATGGTTGGTAAGGAAAAGGATGATAGCATGAGGTTGCGTGTTAATCAGTGAGTAGTATGGAAACTTGTGGTTGTGTTCTGGATAGCTTGAGTTTTGAATTGTGACGAATTGCGAACAATTTGAAGTTCCTTGATGGTATTAATTTTGTTATGGGTTGAGATCTCGTGTCAGTAGAAACCTTGAGTGAGTTGGAACCCTGTAAGAAGAATTGATATGGAATGTGGTAACCAGAGATTGTTAAGCTATTTTGGATAAATTGTTTCGAGCTCAAAATGCATTTTGAAGGTTGTATATGTTATGATTGTGGAGTATATGAATCGTATCTTCCATACTTGTTTGGATAAGTTTATAGTGATGTTTATTGGATGATATTCTGATTTATTTTAAATCAAAGGATGAGTATGTAGTGTATTTGAGGATTGAGTTACAAGGGTTGGAAGAGAGGGAGCCTTCTACTAAATTATCGAAGTGAGAATTTTGATTTAAAGAGGTTAGTTTTCTTGGTTGTGTATCTATCCAAAATAGATGCAGTTCTACATTGAGAGACTCCAAAGTCGGTTAAGGAGATTAGAAACTTTTGGACTTAGTTTGTGGTTACTGCATGTTGTGGAAGACTTTGCTAAGTTCGTACTTCTGTTATCTCAGTTGACTTGCAAAGGGTGAGTTGTTTGTTTTGGATGTTCGTGGTGAGTAAGTTTTGGAGAGCTGAAGTAGAAGTTGTCTACGGCTCCAGTTTTGATTCTGTGTGATCCTAATAAACTGTTTGTGAGGTATTGTGACGTGTCTTTGATGAGTTTAGTCAGTGTGTTAATGCAAGAAGGTAAGGTTGTGGCTTATGCTTCGAGGCAATTGAGGGTTCATGAGAAGAATTACCCTACGCATGATTTGGAATTAGCGGCAGTGGTTTTTGTATTAAAAATTTGGAGGCATTATCTCTACGGTGTAAGATTCGAAGTCTTTAGTGATCATAAGAGTTTGAGATACTTGTTTGATCAGAAAGAGTTGAATATGAGGCAACAGAGATGGTTGGAATTACTGATTAGTTATGACCTTGGCTCGAATTATTCTATTGGTAAAGTTAATGTCGTGCGTGATGAGTTAAGTCAAAAGCTTTTATACATGTCTATTTTGGTGGTCAGGGAGTTAGAATTATTTGAGCAGTTCCAAGACTTGGGTCTGGTGTGTAAGCTAACACAGCAGAGTGTGAGGTTGGGTATATTAACAGTGAATAGTGATTTTTGGCGAATATGAGAAAGAGTTAGACTTTGGATATGAAATTGGTGGATTTGATTGTTGCGAGTAATCAGAGTGTGCATCGGAAGCGTGATGTGGCACAATTCGTATATGCGTGTTTGACTTGTAAGAGTTCATAGGTTGAACATTGGAAACATGTTGGAATGATGAGACCATTGGACATTCCAGAATGGAAGTGTTATGTGAAAGGTTTAAATATTATTCATGGGCTACTATGTAGATGGATATTTTGGTTATATGTTCGATTGGTGAATCGTAGCATTGTTGTAATGATGTTGTGTGACAAGGTTGTTGGTATTATGGTTATGTAGAAGTTGGTGAAACGATGTTGGGTCATGGAACTTGTGTTCTTGTTTGTGTTGTTGCCTCGTTCCTATCGTGTTGGGTCGAGTGCGAGTAGCTAATTCCGGTGTAGGGAATTAGGGGAGTGTTACCTAGGGTGAGGGTAACGATCTTGTTGTGTATCGGTTCAAGAGTGAACCTGTGTGTTCGTAATTTAGGTTTTCTTTGAGTTGTGAGTTGGTCGTCAAGTGCATTGTATGAGCTTTGCATCTTGTCGTTGTAGTTGTCGTCGTTGTCGTGTTGTTGTTCTAGCTGCTGTTAGCAAGGTGGTTTGTCAGTTTGTGTTATTCGTGGTGTGCCTTTTGTTGGCATGATAGTTTGTTAGTCGGATGCGAGAGTCGTATCCGGAGTTGTTCGTATCAGTTATATTTTCGAGGACGAAAATTTCTAAGTGGGGGAGAATTGTAACGCCCCGGTTTTTGTTAGATTTATTTAATCGAGTCGATTTAATTATTTTCGTTTTTATATTATTTTATTCTTGACTTTTATTTGACAATATATTATTTTTCATCGTTATTATGTTTTATCGCATTTGCGAGATATTTGAGCTGAGGGGTAAAATAGTCTTTTTAGGGGTTTAGATATTTGTTATTATAAGAAAGAAAAAGAGAGAAAAGAAAGGGAAAGGAAAGAAAGAGAGAAAGAAGGAAAAGAGAAAGGAAAGAAGAAAAAGAGGAAAAACTTGGAGTGTAAGAAATCGAATCAACCGACACTTCGAGGCACGATTAATCGGGTAAGGGTGTGAAACTCGATTATCTTATCATTGTGTATGAATATGTATGTGTGTGTTTGAAGTCTACTTGTCTTTCCATAGTTTTCAATTCTAGGTTGGAAATGAGAAAATGATTGGGAATCGATGTTTTCGCGGTTGGAATGTGATATAAATGTTGTAGGATACTTGTTGTTATGATTGTGGTATGTTTTAGTGGTTATGTTATGGTTTGGAAGTGATTTTGGTTGAAGGAATATGGTTTTTGGACCCATAACAGCGCTGCAGAATTTCTGAGTTTTCCTTGGTTCGCCTAGTGAACCTGGGGCAAAGCGAAAGCGAATGCTTTTTGAGGGCGCGCCTAGCGAGCCCGTCAGCGAAGGTCAGCTAATGTTCGCCAACGATGTTCGCCTAGCGAACTTTGTATCTTTTCAGTTATGTTTGTTGCTGCCTTGGTTCGCCCAGAGGTTCGCGAAGCGAACAGCAAGGCGAAGGTTCGCCTAGCGAACTTTGTGTCTGTTTTGGTTTGGTTGTGGTTTTGCCTTGACATTCGCCTAGCGAAGGTGGTAGCGAATGCTCGCTAGAAGGTTCGCCTAGCGAACATGACAGTTTGTGCAGTTTTGTTTCCTTCATAACTTTTGATCCGTAGCTCGAATTGAGGCGCGGTCGGATGCGTTGGGAAGCTAATGAAATGTTCTTTTTTATAAAAAAATGGTTTGGAGATTAGTGGCCGATTTAATTGTGTCGGGAATTTGGGAATGTGTCATTTTGTTGACTTTTACCATCGTAATTGTGTGTGATTGATGTGTTATCATGCAATATATTTTGATATATATAACGTATAGCTTGTGTGCTGTTATATGATGTGAATGCATGTAATGCAATGTTGTGATGATGGTTTGTGGCCTTATGGCAAATAAATGCATTGTTTTGGGTTTGATTTCAATGCATGATTATTGATGTTGAGATGGTTCACATGGTTGTATATATGTATGCATTTGATTGTCATGAGTCATTGTATGCCAAGCATCATGATATGCATTCTTGTGATGTCGTGTGCCCTAGTGGGTGTGAGCGACGAAACGATTCCAGAGGGAATCTGCTATAACGGTCGTGAGCCTTATACAAAGAGGACCTAAAGCGACGTTATAGACGATCGTGAGCCTTATACAAAGAGGGCCTAAAGCGATTGGATCATGAGCCTTATACAAAGAGGACCTAAAGCGATCCATAAACTTCGTGAGCCTTATACCAAGAGGACCTAAAGCGACGGGGAACATCGTTTGCCCGACGGGGAGTTACACTAAGTAACAAGCGATGATTCCAATAATTCCTGAGTGAATTAATGATGAGATGATGGATGGAACGGTACCACATTGCATTGCATAGAGTCGTTGTGTCGGTCTCTGTGCATTTGCATAAATCATGAATGGATTGATTATGTGTGGAATTGTGAATGGAGTAGATGATTTGATATATATATATATATATATATATATATATATATATATATATATATATATATATATATATATATACATGTTGGTGATAAATGCATTGAGCATGATTGATATGCCGTGTGATGGATGTATGAGATATGGATTGTGGTGTTTTGTATTTGAATTATGGTGTAAGTTGTGGTGAGAATGTTTTACATGTGTATTTTGGTGTCATTATATATTTGTATTCAACTATATTATAATTGTGTTTCTCACCCTTCTGCTGTGGTTTGTTGCTCTATGAGGCAATTGTAGATTAGTATCTTGGAGGCTTTTGTGAAGATTAGTTCTCCATCCTTTTGTCGGTCTGTCTGCTCTGATACGTAACACGGGAGTCGGGGAACGCTTTTGTTATATGTATATCTTTGTTGGATCTATTTTGTATTACCTTTGTATGTATATTTTGATATTATAAAATAATTTATTTTGTAAAACAAGTCAGTTATGGATCTTTCCGCTTTATTCCATAATTGAACCTTCCTTTTGTTGGAAAAAGTTTCCCTTTTATGTTTATTCCATTTTGTGTTATGTATCAAATTTATGAGCAGGGATTGTATTTTCTTTCTTTAAATGTGGCATCCTTGTTTCTGTCTAAGGATAAAAATTTTATTTACTCTGATTTATTTATGTATAATTTATTCAAGATGGGAATTGGGGTGTTACAGACATCAGCTCTTGGAAATCTGTCACCAAAGGGTGTGTGTGGATTGTTCCTTGTGAGGAAGAGTATGAGGTGGATCTTGTTACTCTAAAAGATTTGAACTCTATATCCAGTGGAGTTGATAAAAATATGGTGAGTTTGTTAAACATATGTGTGGTGGCCAAAGTTACTTGGGAACTTCTCAAGACCTCTCAAAAAGGCACATCTGGTCAGCAGGATTCTGAGGTCTCTACTCAAGAGATCTGTCTTAAATGTGACTACTGTTGTAGAATAAGATCTAGACATCATCAGCATAGATGGATCTGTTTGGATCATATTTATTTTCTGTCTTTAAAAGAACAGATTTGATGAGAAAAACAAGAGCATGGCTTTTGTCTCCTACTCTGTAGAAGCTTGTGACCTGGTATCTGGTGAAGGGTCATACAATGCCATTAAGTTCTTGGGAGGAAATTCAATCAGTCTTTGAGGATAATTGATAGAAGGTCAAGGTCAAATGTCAAGGACATTCACCCTGACATCTTCAAGAACTTGACGCTTAGAAGAAAAAGCCATTCAAAGTAGAGGCACTCAGTGTTATGAATTTGAAAGTTTTTTTTAGCAGAATGCTCTACCTATCTCAAGAATCAACTTAAGGGGATTTCTATTGCTTGGACTGATGAGTAAAATGATCCTGATGATGAATCTGTCAATCTTGTTATTCCCTTAGCTGGAAGGTGGGCCTCTAATGTAGACTCCTGTATTAAAGAATTGACTCATGATAAGCTGGCTGCTTCTCTTAAAGAATTGTGCATCAAGAGTGAAGAACTGTCATCAAGAAAGAGTATAGAAGTATGTGAGAATGTTGAAGGAGTTCTTAAAGATGGGAAGATGACTTGTAGCTAAAAAGGGATAGGGTTTTCAAGGCTATATCATGTAACTCAAAGTGTACTGACATCGTGCTGAACATCAAAATATTCAGGCTAAAGGCAGGTACTTACACTGGAGATGTAAAGTGGTCATACCAGTTTTTTGTTTCAATTTGTTTGGTTAAAATTCAAGGAAGGTGTAGATTGTCTTATCTATCATACCTTCTTAGATTGGTATTGTGGATGTGGGTGTTCCAGACACATGACTGGGTTAAACGAGTATCTGGTGGATTCTAAGTTACTCTTAATGATGGTGCCATAAATGAAATTAAAGGGGTTTGAGAACTGGATTTTCTAGTCCTGATGTTGTTTCCCTTGAGTAAGGTCATAATGTATATCTCTCTAAGGGAGAATGTTTAGTCATTAATGAGATGTATGAAGCTCTAAGAAGGTAGTTAAGTCCAAAGTCAGTTGTCTTGTGTGTACTCTAAGAAACTACATACTCATTCATATGCTCAATGACCAAGAAAGATGTAGTAAAAGTTGTCACCAGATGTTGCAACATCAGACTACTGCAAAAGTTCTAGAACTACCTCTGAAGGTTTTTATGAGTCCAGTGCAAGGTGAAGTCTTAGTGGATAGAGGAATGAAGTGGAAAAGAGGAGCAGACTAAGGTGGAAGAGTCTGATAATGGTGATATGCTCAGTCAGCACCCTAGTAATTTGGTCAACTCAGATGTTGCTTATTAGAGGGAATCTCTTCTTGTTTGCATAAGGTTTCATGCTGGTATTGTGTTGTCAACACAGGATGTCTTGACATTGTGGTTCTGTGTAGAAGCTCTTTTAGTTCTTGCTGTGTGTGAGAGTTTATTTCTCTCTGTGAAGCTTTTTGTTGTGTTTAATTGTGTTTCTCAAGTTTTCACGTAAAAGGATGTTTCTGGGTTTCTCTGATGATAGGAGAACCAATGAATGTTAACTCCTGAACCAAAGTTAATGGTTCAATCATTGTGATAAGGAACTGATGTCCAAGAAAATGTTGGAACATCATCGCAACAGATTAACTCTCCAGAAAATGAAACAGATTATACATGGGAGCTAATCATGTGGAGTTTGTGTTCACCAATATATTCAGAGATGAAATATCTAATCTTGGTGAATTTTGGAGTAAAGTATTGTCTAAGTCTGGTGGTGATAGTGGTTTTGACAGTGCTGAAAGGAAGGATCTGCTGTGTAGTGCAGGATGACATATCTGATGTCCTAACATCTAGCCTAATGTTGTGGAGAACCATGGTTTCTCTGGGTTTTCTATTATGATGCTATGGTGTGAAGCATGGAAATGATCTCTACATTTCTATGTGATCTTTGGTGGTGTTGGGATGCCATGTTCTGACATCATTCTAGTTGTTGGTACTTAAGAGGAAATGTACTTCTACTGATGTGGTTTGTGTGCATGATGTTAAACCAAATGTGCATGACATCTTGTCTGCTTGAAGTGTTTTGGAGAACTATGGTTTCTCTTAAATGTTTTTAGGCTTATTTTTCTTCAGCTGTGCATGTGCCTCTGATATGTGAACTGGTACAGTTCATGATTGCATGGGTATGTCCTTGAGAACAATGATGTTTGCTGTCTGGGAGAATTTATTTTTCTCTGCAGTGGGTTGTGGTCTTCAGGGGGAGTTTTTTTCCTGGTTGCTCTGTGATGTCAGACTAGATGTCTTGACATTGTGTTTATCTATTCAACTGCACTTTGTTGAATTCTTAAGCTATGTAATTCAGAGGGAGTTTGTTTTTGTTATCAGTGTGTGGTGTTCTTGTTTGGATCCAGAGTTAATTCTGTTGTGTGTGCTCCTGTATAGTTCTAAGGATGTTTCTTCTTGAGAAACAATCTTGTCTCTTAGATCAGCAATAATATAATTGTGTTTTCTAGTCTATCTCTAAGACTATGGATAATGCTGAGGAAGTTGTTGCTCCAAATTGTGTTGGATGCTAAAAGAATACAATGTCAAACAGGATGTCATGACATTGTACTGTGACAAGGTGGTCACAATCAGGATTTTCAAGGATTTTCACTCTGCACAATTGGACAATTTCATTGGGACTGGTCATCACTTTGTCAGGAGTGTTTCAGGAATTTGTACTGCTGAAGAATTATAGCCTTTACAAAATGGGAGGCTTGTAATCAATGTTTTTCTTCCATCTAGTGGTGCATGCGTATTAAGGAAAAACATTTTTCAATGACATGGAGAATGTCATTTCAAATGTTGCAGTCAAAGCTTGGAAAGCGAAAAAGAGGAACAAGAGAATGTCTCTCTCCTATAGTCAGCGGTGCTCTGTTAACAAGGATAATTTCACTTATTTCAACAATTCTATCCTTGACTGATCAGTCGATACAAGCAAGGTCATTTTTCTCTCTATTAAAAGCCAAGACCTTACTGCTTCTTCCTTCTATCGAGTTGTGTTTCAATATGAGCCAGTCCTCCAAAAATAATGATGCTAAAAAGGATTTTGTGCTGGAAGCCAAGAAGGATAAGTGTATTGATCCAAAGAAGGATGAGTCTAAGGTTGTGACGTCTGTTGGATCAACTATTGGAGCATCTAGGACATTGAAAACATTTTGTGACAAAGATGAAGTCCTGCAAGATAAGGCAGGCTCAGTTACCTGACTATGACTCGGGTGGTGATGAAGATTGGATCAATTTCATTGATTCAAGTGGTAGGTTTGGGTAGCTATTTTTAAAGATGGAATTTTTTTCTTTTTGCTGCTTTTGTTGGTTGGGTCTGTAATAATCCCTTAACTTTGTTCACTTCCATCAGTTATATGTGTTTCCATTTGGTTGTTTGCATCAATTAGAACTGTTTGTTTCTATTGCTAGTGTGTATTTCTATTTTGTGTTTACATTTACTCTAAAATTTTATCAATTTTTGGCTAAAAAGGGGGAGTAAAGTGTTGAGGAGTTAAGGGTGTTTTCTGTGTGTCTTGGTGTCTTGACATGTTGACTAACATTGTGACAGGACTGTACTACTGCTAAGGGAAGAGTAGTCTATTATTTTTGCTTGTTGTATACAACTATTTAGATGGAGCATGATAGTCTGTCATGCTTGTTGCTGCTGCTACTGATGCGATGTCTGTGTGCAATGATGATTGTTTGATGTGGAACTATATGTTTTGACATTCAACCTGATGTGTTTCTAATATATGTGGCTTCTGTTGTATATGTTTCTAATGTGTAAACTTGGATAGTTCATGTTTGATTTTCTGGTGATTTGGGTTTTCCCCTTGAGGGGGAGTATTGGTTATGTGGGACAGGGGGAACACTGAACCTATCTGATGTGAAGCTGCAAAAGTGCATGTTCTACAAAGTTTACATGTTTTTTTTTTCATGTAGCTTGTGTTTTGTGTTTGTGTTTTATTCCTTTCTCCAAGTTTATTGTGCAAAAGGTTGTTTTAGCCAAAATTTGGCAAAGGGGGAGATTGTTAGATCCATGGTTTTAGGATTGGCAGCAATTTTGCTAAAACATGGTTCACAACAAGATGTTGTGTGAAATGTTATAACATGCTGGTCAGTTCACATTGAAGGCAGATGTTCTGACAGATGTTGTGATGTGTTGTACAAAAACATCAGTACAACCTGTTTTATTCTTGACAGATTTCGTTTGGATATATCTCACTTATTTTTGAAGGCCAAGAAGATTTAATCTGGAACATTTAATTTGATCTCCAACTATTCATAAGTTTCTTAAATTGGATGTTGAGACAATTAAGGAAACTTGATGATTTGTTCCAAGATTCAAGGAGATATTTCTGCACAATTAATGCAGCCCTCAACGTGTGGATCAAGAAATATTTGGGTGAAGATTTTGAAGCCCATGGACTGCCGAGGAGTATTTAAAGAGCAACCTTAACATAATGTTTTCACAGATTTTCACTTTTGTAAAAATAAGAGGAAGTTTTAGAGTATTTGGTTTTGAGAGTCTCTTTAGTGTGACTTTGTAAGTCACCCATGTATATTTTGATACATTGAGGTAGACTGATTATATGTTGTTTATTGTTCACTCTTAAGCTTCTAAGCACGAGTGTATTGTTCTTAGTTTGAAGCTTTTCAGCAAAACTATGTATTGTTGTTGAAAGAGTGTTCTTCTTTTAGCTTTCTTAAGGTATTGTCTCTGGTTTGTGATTGTTAAGAAGTGAGAGGGGGATCTCATATCTAGAGGGTTTCTAGATAGAAGTTGCACAAGGTAGTGATTAGGAGAGAAGTTGTAAAAGGGGGAGTTTAGCTTTGAACTAATGCTATTATAGTGAATTTCTTTCCTGGATTGGATGCCCCTAGATGTAGGTGATGTTGCACCAAACTGGGTTAACAATTGTTTGTGTTGTTTATCTTTCTGCAATTTATTTCTAGTTTGATTTATTTGTTCTGTCAGACAGAAGATGTTGTAACATTTGTCTTGACATTATGTTCTGAAGTGAGGACATCCGTATTAACATGTGTTAGAGTGCCAAAATTTCACTAATACCTTGTTGTTTCTTTAGGATACCCCACAAATAAGCATTTGTAAGATTTGGGCTCAAGCTTAGTTTAAATTCGTCATTTCGCATAAACTTTGCAACCCCAAATCTTAAAGTAAGAAATTTGTAGTTTCTTACCACTCCATATCTCATATGATGTCTTCTCAACCTTTTTGGATGAAACATTATTAAGTGTGTAAGATGCTGTCATAAATCATGTCACCAAAAGAATTTTGGAAGATCAACGTGACTCATTATGGATCGAATCATGTCAAACAAGGTTTGGTTTCTTCTCTAGGATATACTATTCCACTGTGGTGTTTTAGGAGGAGTTAGTTGGGATAAAATCCCACACTTTTTCAGATGGTCATCAAACTTTAAGCTTAAATATTCACCACCTCGATCTAATATAAGGATTTTGATATCCTTGCCTAGTTGGTTTTGTACTTCATTATTGAACTCTTTGACCACTTTAAAGGATTCAGAATTATGTTTCATTAGATACATATAACCATATCTACTATAATCATCAGTAAATGTGATGAAGTACTGAAAACCTCCTCTGGATGGTGCGTTCAATTGTCCACATACATCAGTATATATGAGGGCCAAAAGATCATTAGCCCTTTAATCTTTTCATGTGAATGTGGACTTTGTCATCTTTCCAATTAAAAGACATCTACAAATCTCATATGATTCATAATCAAAAGATTCAAAGAGTCCATATTTATGGAGTTTGGAAACGTGTTTCTCAATTATGTGTCCTAAGCGATAATACCAAAGGTAAGTTGGATTTAAATCATTAGATTTCATCCTTTTAGTATTAATGTTATAAAGTGGAATTTCAAGATCAATGACATATAATCCATTACTCATTTGTGCAGTGCATATAATACATCATTCAAATAAATAGATCAACAATTGTTCTTTATTATGAATGAAGAACTAAACTTGTCCAAACAAGAAATTGAAGCAGTATTCCTACTAATTGCAGGTACATGATAACAATTCTCTAACTGAATTATTAAACCATTAGCTAAAGTCAATACATAAGTTCCTACAGGTAAATCAACTTTGCTCCATTGGCAACTTGTAGAGCAACTTCACCTTTTTCCAATTATACACTCCTTTTTAGCCCCTAGTATAAATGGGAGAACCACATCCAATATCCAATACCCATGATGCATAAGTAGACAAATTTATTTCTATAACAAAGATACCTAAAGTTGAAGTCTCCACTCATTTCTTCTTATCTTCCAAGTACTTTGCACAGTTTCTTTTCCAGTGTCTGATCATATCAAAGGCTCCCATGTTCTCATGTTTCCCTCCTTTGTTATACCTATACTAGGCTTCAATTCATGAGAAGTAGGTTTGGGTCTAGCATATTCCTTTCCTTTCCCTTTATTACGCTTATTAGTGAGCCTTTTGTTCTGCTTCTTTCTATTATTGACCATTAGAATAGCCTTCCCTTTTTACTCCAGATTTTGCTTAGCAATTCTCAAATGCCTAGCAGCTCTTGCATACTTTTGTCCATATCATTCATATTGAAATTAAGGACAAACTAATTGAATCTCTCTAGCAACGATTGCAGGATTAAATCAGTCGCAAGCTCTTTTCCGAGGGGAAAACCTCAAGATTCTCGACATAACTAATAATCTTGAGTACATGGGGACCTACAGGGGCTCCCTTATCTAGCTTGCCTTAAAAAAGGGCTTTGGAAACTTCAAACCGCTCATGCCCAGTCTACTCTTGATAGAGCATTTTTAGGTGTTCGATCATATTGAAGGCTACCACGTTCTCATGTTGCTTTTGCAATTCAGAATTCATGATAGCCAGCATAAGACAAGCAGTTTCATTGCATCTTCGACATGCTTCTTATAAGCATCTCTACCAGCCTTAGAAATATAACTAGTAGGATCCTCTTCAAGAACAAATGTCTCTTAGACATACAACTTTTTATCATGTTTGAGGATAATCTCCAGGTTTCTGTGCCAATCCGAAAAATTTGTCCTAGACAATTTGTCCTTGTCAAGGATTAATAACAAAAGGTTGTTTTAGGTGTTTATTGTCAAGGTAATCTACATAAATTTTTTGAAGATATCAATATCATTGAAAACATATTTAATTGGGCCTTTAATTAAACTTTCTTTTACTATTTGACTCAAACCAAATGACCCTCACCATTTGATATGGAAAATCCCGTTGGAAGATTTTCTACTAGAACGGGGTCCATATTTTACATTGTTTTAAGTTAGCGTTAAGATGATTACACAAAAATAATTTATTTAGATAGAAACTCCTTCTAATTGTATCTAATACAACTCTCGGATATTATCAGTTGGGTGAATAACTCCTTATTCTAATCCATCATATGGAATGTGTAACACCCCACTTTCCCATTTTTGAAAAATAAACAAAATATTAAGAATTAATCAGAGTTTTCACCACAAAGTGGAATGCTACATTAATTAACCAACTTCAAAACTCCTTTTATTAATCGTAATAAAACAGCGGAAATAGTTCATTTGATAAAAACACGGCCACATGCCAACAACTAACAAAATTCCACATTAAATAGTGGTTCACCAAGAAAATCCAACAAAATAAGGATACGTAACAACAACTTAAAATAAAGTGATGAACAACAAAATCCCCAAATTAGTTCCCGTGTTACGTATCAGAGCACTCCTAAGACTCGAACAAGCAACACGCAATCCAATGCATCCTAAGTACCTGGATTATCTGTACTTCCGAAGAAGCACAGACACAACAACAACAACGGGGTGAGAAATCACATTCAATATTAATGGTGAATAAATACATGATAAGAGTAGTATTCACGTACAATCCAACAATCAAGACCCACTGGTCACCAATCATCACCATACAAACATATAACGACAAAATGCAATGCGACACAACTATGGACACAATGCATGTGGTACCAATATCACGGTTCATTCAATCGAACCCGGATAGATCACATACACCCCTACTTGGCAATGATCTATCCCCACCATTCTCCATATCGGAGTACGGATGAATCACATACACTCCTCCTGAGCAATGATCCATCCCACCAACACCATGAAATGCATGACACCAAATGCATATAAAACACATGTATATTAACACATAGATACATGTTCACGATCCTCCTGATCACACCACAATTAAACACCAATATTCGACACCATACAATTACTTCACACAACATACATCAACTACTAATTAATTAATTAATTCCTTTAAATTATTAAATTAATTATTTTCATCACCAATATTACACTTCTCCAGGTCTGACACCTATTCCCAACCTCTCAAACTAAGAGAAACCGATTCCGATGCGAAAACGGGAAGGAAATCGCAAAACGGTGAAAATCTTCACTCAGACTGTCCATACACGTATTGACCTGAGTCATACGCGTATGACTTGCTCCCTCGCCCTGCCTTACGCGTATGCCCCAATCTGATACGCGTAAGGCCTCCTGCCTCGCCCTGCCATACGCGTATTGCCCAACTTCATACGCGTATGGGCAGAGACCCATTTTCCTTTAATTTCCAACTCTCAGATCTCCCTACGCGTAAGGCTACTCCATACGCGTATTGCCATGCCACCATACGCGTACCATATGCGTATGGGAAGAAGGCCGTACCAAAACCCTTTCCCTCAGCCACCCTTACGCGTAACACCCTTCCTTTTTCACTCCCATACGCGTATGGCCAGATCTGTTACGCAAATGGCCAGAAACCTCACCAGTCTGCATTCTGCTACGAATTCCACATTTCTTCACCCCCAACTAGTCCTATAATCGCTTCTACATGAATTTTAGGTCCAATTTTCATCTTTTCTCTTGTGCCTAGAATTACTACATGTATTACAGGTCTATAATCTCAAATCCTTCTCCCAATTTGAATCCAAAAACAACAGATCTGTAACAGATGTTCATACAACAGCAACAACAACAAAAAATCATATTATCACCAATCAATACATGCACAATTTCATCATCATAGCAGGCATATACAACAGATCAACAACACAACAGTGTGCATACAAATTCCTACGGGGTTAAGGACTCCCCACTACCCTATCATGAATGAATCACCAATATTAAACCCGTTTCTCCCCCCTTACCTCGAATTCTTGATCAATTTCCTGCGAATTTCAGATGAGAAGTTAGCCCTAGTACACCCTTGTTCTTCCTCTTCTTAGTCTTTTCTCTTTCTATCTCTAAAAATCTGATTATGGCTAAACCCTCTCAATTTTCACTAATCATTATTTAATTACTAAACTGCCCCTCCTATTTTCTATCAGCTCATAACCCAATTAATTCAATCTGATTTTATTTTACTAAATAATAATATTAACCATAATAGTAATATAAATAATACTATGAAATATACTATTAATATAATAATAGTAATAATAATAATAATAATAATAATAATAATAATAATAATTCCATATTACTACCATTACCCTCTAGTCACTCAGACACGCACCCTAAACAAGGCCAACAATTAAAATAAAACCAGACGATTAAATAATTAAAAATGGAATGTTACAACTCTCCCCCACTTAAATTATTTTCGTCCTCGAAAATGTACCTGACGAAAACAGTTCAGGATATGACTCCCGCGTCCTGCTCTCTAATTCCTAGGTTACACTTCCGCCAGCAGCTCCTCCCCACGCCACTCTCACCAGAGGTATCTCCTTTCCTCTGAGTTGCTTCATTTTGCGATCCTCGATCCTTAAAGGCATCGTCTCCATTGTAAGATTTTCTCTGATCTGAACCTCATCTCTTTGAATCACATGAGACGGATCTGAAACATACTTCCGAAGTTGCGACACATGAAACACATCATGCAAGTTCGAAAGTTCAGGCGGCAGCGCCACCCTATAAGCAACTGTACCAATCCTCTGCAAGATCTGATACGGTCCAATAAACTTAGGATCTAACTTCTTTGATTTCAAAGCACGACCCACACCGATAACTGGGTTAACTCTCAGGAACACGTGATCACCTTCACTGAATTCCAAATCTTTCTTCCGGTTATCGTGGTAACTTTTCTGTCTACTCTGAGACGCTTTTATCTTCTCACGGATCATCTGAATTGTCTCAGTTGTCTGTTGCATAATTTCTGTTCCAAGCACCACATTCTCACCTGTTTCATACCAACACAGAGGTGTCCTACACCTCCTACCATACAAAGCTTCGAAAGGTGCCATTCCGATGCTAGAATGGTGACTGTTATTATATGTGAACTCGATCAATGGCAAATGAGTATCCCATGCACCACCCTTTTCCAATACACAGGCTCTCAGCAAATCCTCCAACGACTGAATAGTCCTCTCTGACTGACCGTCGGTCTGTGGATGATAAGCCGAGCTCAACTTCAACTTAGCACCCAAGGCTTCCTGCAGACTCCTCCAAAATTCTGAAGTAAACCTCGGATCTCTATCCGACACTATGCTCGACGGGACACCATGTAACTTCACAATTATCCTGATATAAATCTCTGCCAACTTCGACAATGGAAAACTGATGTTAATTGGTATAAAATGTGCGGACTTCGTAAGTCGATCCACCACTACCCAAATAGCATCAAAGCCCCTCGCCGTATTCGACAAACCAGCCACAAAATCCATCGCAATACTGTCCCATTTCCATTCAGGAATCTCTAACGGTTGCATCAATCCCGAAGGCTTCTGGTGCTCTACTTTTGACTTCTGACATGTCAAACAAGTGTAGACAAACTGAGCTATGTCTCTCTTCATACCGGACCACCAAAACAACTTCTTCAAATCATGGTACATCTTTGTAGCTCCCGGATGAATACTCAAGCTACTTCGATGACTTTTCTCCAAGATTGCCTTTTTCAATTCCTCATTATCCGGTACATAAATTCTGCCCCGGAATCTCAACACACCAACATTATCCACTTTAAAGTCACTATCAGGATCATCTCCTCCTGTAGGCATCAAGTCCACTAATTTCACATCCAGTTTCTGATTTTCCTTAATTACATCTAAAAAGTCATTATTCACCTTCAGCATACCCAATTTGATACTTCCCGGTGTAGTTTCACAAACCATACTCAAATCTCTGAACTGTTCAATCAATTTCATTTCCTTCGTCATTAACGCAGACATATGGATTGTCTTCCGACTCAGAGCATCTGCCACAACATTAGCTTTTCCTGGATGGTAACTCAAATTGAAATCATAATCCTTTAAGAACTCTAACCACCTTCTCTGCCTCATATTCAATTTTTTCTGGTCGAACAAATATTTCAAACTTTTGTGATCACTAAATACTTCAAATCTTGATCCATACAAATAATGTCTCCAGATTTTTAACACGAACACCACTGCAGCTAATTCCAGATCATGAGTAGGATAGTTTCTCTCATGCACCCTCAACTGTCTTGAAGCATAAGCCACTACCTTGCCACCTTGCATCAACACACCGCCTAATCCCATCTTAGACGCATCACAATACACTACGAAAGAATCATTTGGACTTGGTAAGATTAACACTGGTGCTGTAGTCAATTTCTCCTTTAGTTCCTCAAAACTTTCCTCACAGGCAGCATCCCAGACAAAAGCTTGATTCTTCCTGGTCAACTGAGTCAATGGCAACGCCAATTTAGAAAACCCTTCAATGAATCTTCTATAGTAACCTGCAGAACCCAAAAAGCTTCTAATCTCCGTTGCGGTCTTCGGAGTTTCCCACTGAAGTACTGCACTTACTTTAGAGGGATCCACTGCTATGCCATCACCAGAAATCACATGACCCAAGAAACTCACGGTCTTCAACCAAAATTCACACTTTGAGAACTTTGCAAACAGTTTATTATCTTTCAACACCTGCAATGTAATCCTCAAGTGACATGCATGCTCTTCGTCAGACTTAGAGTAAATCAGTATATCATCAATAAATACCACAATAAACTGATCCAGATAAGAATGGAAAATACGATTCATATATTCCATGAATACACCCGGCGCGTTAGACACTCCGAAAGGCATCACTGCATATTCGTAATGTCCGTAGCGAGTTCTGAAAGCCGTCTTCTGAATATCACCTTCCTTTACTCTAATCTGATGGTAACCCGACCTCAGATCAATTTTACTGAAAACACGAGCTCCTACCAGCTGATCCATTAAGTCATCAATCCTCAGAAGTGGATACTTATTCTTAATGGTTAATTTATTCAACTGACGGTAATCAATGCACAGACGCATACTACCATCCTTCTTTTTCACCAACAATACTGGAGCTCCCCACGGCGACACACTTGGTCTGATAAACTTCTTATCGAGCAATTCCCCGACCTGAGATTTCAACTCTGCCAATTCTGATGCCGACATCCTGTACGGTGCCATAGAGGTAGGTCTGGTACCCGGTACAAGATCAATAGTGAATTCAACTTCCCTCGTCGGAGGCAACTCTGTGATGTCATCTGGAAACACTTCAGGAAATTCATTCACTACCGGTAATTCATTAACTGAAGTCTTGCTTTCAACAGATAACGAGGCAAACACCGCAAACAGCTTCGCTTCGTCCTCTAACAACGCCCTCAACTCTTTGCTAGATAGCGACTCTGCTAATGCTTCCTCTTCAGGAGTAAGGAACAGTAACATATTCCTGAAGCAATCAATATAAACCCGGTTGAACTCCAACCAGTTCATTCCCAAAATAACATCAAGATTACCGAGTGGCAAACAAATCAAGTCCACTCTGAAATCTCTACCAAACATGGTCAGCGGACGCTTCAAACACACCAAAGAAGTAACCACGGAACCAATAGATGGAGTTTCAATCGTCATCCTCTGCTCTAGAGTAGATGGCACAATCCCTAATCTCTTCACACAATCAACAGAAATAAATGAGTGTGTTGCACCCGTGTCAATGATAGCAATCAAAGGAATACCATTAATAAAGCAAGTACCTTTGACGGAACGCTCTTCATCAGTGGATTGAGCTCCCACCAAGGCAAACACCTTCCCACCAGATTGAGACGCCTGAGACTTCTTCGGCTTCTCACAGTGAGTACTGATGTGACCCTTCTCCCTATAATTATAACAAGTAGGCATAGTGGCTCTGCAATCAGCTATAACATGACCTGCTTTACCACATTTGAAACACTTCTTCACCTCATTCTGGCAGTTGTTAGCACGGTGACCCGCGCCGCCACATCTGAAGCACTTGAGAGTATCAGCACCTGCTCCCTTCTCCTTTGGTTTCTTTCCCACATCAGTTTTATGTTTCCCCTTATCAGCTAGAGCACTGTAAGGAGTACCTCTAAATCTCTGCTTATTTTTCTTCTCATTCACAGCTTTGTAGTGAGCAATTCTGGCTCTGTTGTCATTATCATAAATTCTGCTTCTGCTTACCAGCTCTGGATAGTTTCTTATCTTCAGACAAGCAATACCCAATTTGATCTTGGGACGCAGCCCATTCTCAAACTTCAAACACTTCGAAGTCATAGCTTCTTCAGTATTGTAATGAGCACAATACTGAACCAGCTCTTCAAACTTAGCGGCATACTCAGTGTCATACCCCAAATTTTGACCACTAAGATTTCCCATTACTGTGCAAATCATCATCACAATATGGGTGAGTCATTATGCCTCATCAGTCTCCCCGAAGATGGGTGAGCATCCACTACAATCACAATTAGGGTTTCAAGTCCTCTCAGAGGCTTAGACAAAGGGATCAATCAAGGAATGACATGATCTTCAACTTGTCTAACCTCTAAAATATCCACAATGGATCAAAAGGACCCCCACTTCAAGGATCAAGCACAAGGCTGCTCCCTTCTAGGTGGATCAAGTCTCAAGATCGACAGTATCACCAAATTAGGGTTTTGGTCGACCAGGGCCTCCAGATGGAAAATTTTCATCTGGGCACAAGCCAATGATCCAAAACATAGCCTAATATACTCCATGGAACCTCATGGACCCAATCATCAAGTCAATTTTGCCTCAGGGGATGCATTCATAAAAAATCAGGAATTAGGGTTTCTTGACCTAATTCACCCCTAAGTTGACTTTCAGGGCAAATCATGAGCCAAGACCTCAAGGCATGATTTAAGGGTCTCCAACATACTATATTGATCCATTTGGAACAATGGATTAATCCAAGAGGTTTGAGCAACAAGTCTCAATTTCATCTGCACCACAGTTAGCGTTTTAAGGAAAAAGTCAACTGTAACTTTGACTTTTGACCAGGACATGCTCCCAAGCCCTATGACATACATCAATATACCCTATGACACCCATGGAACATGTTCATCAAGTTTGATTTAGGTCAAGGACATGATTTCCTGAAGAATTGCACAGTTTGGAATTCATCTGATAAAAAGTCAACTGTGCACAAAAGTCAACTTTGACTTTTTGAAATTTTTCACCAAAATGGATTTTTAACCCTAAAATGATGTTAATGTATGATTTGAATCATCATTCATCAATAAAAATCAAGAAAAGTTGGGTAACTTGTAAAAGGGGTAACCATAAAAAACTTAGAAAATTTTCTAAGTTAAAAATAAAGTGGCTAGGGTACTAACTTTGGAGGGTCATAACTCCTAAACCACAAAGCCATTTTCTCCCATCCAAGGCTTGATTTGTAGATCTCATTGCCCTCTACAAAAACTTCAACTAGACCTAATTCCAATTCATTGGGGATTTTGAGTTATGGAGTGATCAAAATCAAGAAAAGTCACTTTGTTCCAACACTTAGTGAAAATTTCACTAAGTCAGATTTTACCCTACTTTTTGCCAAATGTAGGGGGATTTTTCACTTGGATTCAAAAGAGATCAAAACCAAACATGTTCAAACAGTTGTTGTATCATGTAAGGGCTTTCCAAAATGGCCAAGAACATTACCAAATTCCATTTGAGTCATGAGATATGACATTGGGAAGTTGCCTTGCTGAAATCTGCCAAGGCAAGGCAGAATTTGCATTTTTGCTCGATTTGCCAAAATCAGCCAAATCCAAATGCTCCTATCCACTTGGACACCTCTGAGGATTAAATCTAAAGAGGACAATCACTGAGCCAAGCCTCCAAAGTCTTTGGAACAAGAAATAACATATTGAACCTAGAATGGCCAAAATAGGGACAAGACTCTAATTTTGGATTGAAGCATTCAATGGAAGCATCAAGGTGGCATGAACTGAGCCATTCTCAACTGAATTCAGTTAAGACTTATCCAAGACCAAGGGAACCACAGCCCTGTGCCCTAACCTCTAGTCAATGGCTAGAGGAGACTTGGATTTCCATTGGCCAACATTGAACAAACACCTGCTGCAGTTACCATTCACTGTGGATCCCAAAACAAACTTGCTCTACTATAAATAGAGCTCAATTGTGATCAGTTTGAGTACACCAAAGCCATCAAACAGATGATTTCCTCAAAATCTCTTCTTTCACTCCAATTTTGCCTTCTAAGGCAAGTCACTATCGGGTTTTGAGTTTGAGAGCTTTTCCAATCAAACCAATCACTCACACACCTCACATACATCATATAGAAGTGATCCAAACACTCACATAACATCTGGAACATAGATTTCACAAAATCACCAGCCAATTGCTCAAGTTCTTGACAGATTTGCAGTTGGGGTACCATCTCAAGTTCCAGATCATTTCAATCCATTCCAAGCATTCATACACACTCCATGGCACCTAGGGAAGCTATCCAGATCATTGGAACCTAGTTGAAACACCTCCAACACAAATCATGATCACCAGCTGCAAGTAGTAAGCATGAGCTCTTCTAACTCTATGATCCATGCAATTTTTGCTGCACAATAATTTGGCCATATGTTCATAATCATGCATGGAATGTTTCCCCTCAATTAATTGCATTGTTTGAATCGTGTATCAAAAATCCTAGCCTTCATGCAGAAATTAGGGTTCTTGAGGATTCTTCATGATTTCTTGTTATATGTTTAATTTAAATGAAATTAAATACCATGGACATGATCGTGAGGTTGAAACGAGTTGATTGGTATGTGGATTGCATGATATGATCAAGTATTCAGTGAGATTGGAGAGAAAATGCAAATCTGGGCAAACCCAGAACACGCGCGTGTTCTTGGGTGTTCTTGGCGCCATTTTTTGAATATTTGAATATTTGAATTTTGTGATTTTATTTAATTGATTCAAAAATTAATTTCTCTCTGAGTTTTAATGATTTTGAGTTGATTCTTTTTTTAATAATTCACAAAAATGTTAAAATATTTTATTCTTCCAAAAAATCCCAAAAATATTATTTATTTTGTATAATTGATATTTTTGCAAAGAATTAATGTTTTAATTGTTTTAACATTTAAAATATTTTTTCCACCTTGATTTTGCAACTTTTAATGCTTTCTAATTATTTTGTAGGTCAATACTTAATTTTTGAAGCATTAATCCAATATTACAATTTGTTTTTCCTATGTTAAACAATTTTGATCATTTTAATTGAATTTTTATTCAATTAAAACACATTTTGAAAACAAATTAGGGTTTTTGGATTAATTCAACCCTCATAAATCATTTTCAAAACACTTTGGGCCTCTAATAGAGTGTAAGACCCAATCCTTTTTTTGACCAAACCATTTTTGGGCCTCAGTGTATTGTATAAGTCCCGATACCGTAAAAAAACAAACGGCGCGATCGTCGCCTTTTCAAAACAAACCTGGGTCTCTCCTCGAGCTATAAGACCCATTCAAACCTTTTGGGCCTCTAATAGAGTGTAAGTCCCAACCCCCTTTTAACCAAAATCATTTTGGGCCTCACTTATTGTATAAGTCCCTCTGCGTTAAAAGAAAACCTCGGCGCGATCGCCATTTTAAACGAAAAATCATCTGGGCCTACCCTCGTGTTATAAGCCCCACTCTTTTTTTTCTTTTAAACCTTTTGGGCCTCTTGAGAGAGTGTAAGACCCATCCCTTTGTACAGAAAACCTTTTTGGGCCACAGTCACTTGTATAAGTCCCTCTGTACAAATTCAAACAGTGCGCTCACTGATGAAACCCTGGGCCTCTCCTTGAGTTGTAAGCCCCAAATCTTTCTTTCTCAAAACACTTTCTCCTTTGATTTTGAAGATACTGTTGTTTTCAATCTTTCTTTGTTGAACAACTAACCAAACAGCATGGAAGCTCTACAACCGAGTAAGTGTTTATACGCTTTCATTTACCGCTTTCATATACATATAACTGTATTGTGAGGCTATTTCACTGTAAGTCTTCTTTCATAAACTCATATCAACTGTGTAATAATAGTATAGATATTTAGAGTTTTCCCGGCCACTACGTCTAGAACTAGATGACGCCGTTTTGTTTATTCGTAGAAATAGACAACTAGATCCCCAATAGGATCACCAGATACAGTCTTCTCTTCGGCTGTCCTCATTAGGAATTGTCAAGAAACTCTATTCCCAGAGATGAATGTATTCTCCGTGAATGGCATCTCTGAGTTTCTTCCAAATTCTCGAACTTTCCTGACTTGATCTATTCCTTGTGAATAGCTTGCCTTGAATTTCTCGGGGTTTGGGGACCCACAGGATTCCTAAAAGCAACCCCGCCTCCTCTTGGGCTTAGTACAAGGACCCGCCGGCTTCTTAGAAGTATTCACAGCCTCCTCTTAGGCTTCGTATAATGATCTCTTCCTCCGGGAATGATAGCCTCCTCTTGGGCTTCGTACAAGGACCCGTCAGCTTCTTAAAAGCTTCCAGCCTCCCCTTGGGCTTCGTACAAATTGTCCCGACGACCTCCCAGAGGTATAGGAACAGAAATTAGTCATCTACATAGAACAGTCCTTTCATAGAGTCTACTACTATTTCTCAAAGCATGGTACAAAAGATAAAACTCTAGACTTGGACAGTCTAATCTCCTTGAGTCTCAAAGACATTCTAAAGTGACCCCTTCGTTAAATAGGAAGAAAACCCGTAGACTCGGACAGTCTCAATACCCTTCAGATTTCCCGCTTCCTTAAAGAACAGGAATAACCTAGATCCTCGAATCAAATCCTCGAGTACAGTGTTGCTCATATAAGAACTGATTTTCTCTTTCAAAATCAGTATACTGGACCTGTCACTTAACTGAACAGTCGCCATAGCCTCCTCTTAGGCTTTGTATAATGATCCTTCTCCAGTGATACTAGCCTCTCTCTTGGGCTTTATACAATGATTCTCCCCAGCGGAGTAAACAACGTCTAGCCTCTCTCTTGGGCTTTGTACAATGATTCTCCCCAGCGAGTAAACAACATTTAGCCTCTCTCTCGGGCTTTGTACGAGACACATAAGAGACTCCCTCGTTGAGTCAATCACCCTTTCGCCTCCATCTCGGGCTTTGTACGAGATACAAAAAACTCTCTTGTTGAGTCAAATCGCCTCCATCTCGGGCTTTATACGAGATACCAAAAGATTCCCTCGTTGAGTCAAAACCTTTTAGCCTCTCTCTCGGGCTTTGTACGAGGCACATAATAGCCTTCTCTTAGGCTTTGTATAAGAAAACCACTGGTTGATCCAATTAACCTTTTAGCATCAAAGTTGTGCCTCGTTCACAGTACACAAACATCAATAACTCCCTCCATCTAACTGCTGTAAGCGGCAAGCCTCTGGATCATCTACATCCATGCCAATGTCCCTCTTTTAGTATGAGAAATTCCTAAGGAAAGATGGCATTACTCTACACTGAGTTAAAGTCTTCTCCTTCAGGTTGAAATCCCCTATAAAGGAAATTATGGCATTATCGGATTCACAAATCCCGGTTAAAGTAATTCTCCTTTATAAACAGTTGTGACAAAGAACCCCCTCTTTAGAGATGACAAATTCTCTCTAAAGACAACATCTTTAGCTTCACATCTTGGGCTTCAAACAAGATACAAATAGACTCTTTAGCTTCACATCTTGGGCTTCAAACAAGATACAAATAGACTCTTTAGCTTCACATCTTAGGCTTTGAACAAGATACAAACTACCTTTCGCTTCACGTCTTGGGCTTTGAACAAGACACCAAAACAACCATTTCCTCCCATAGAATAGGAGGAACTACGAACGCTCTGATTTCCCTGTTTCGGTAAACGGGAATACGTAGGCATAAGATTGAAAGAAAAATCTTAGCGAGCATACTAAACAAAAACCCAAAATCCCATACAGTCATATATATCCGTCCTAACATCTCAACCGATAGCCTAAAGCACCCCTCGTCAACAAAATAAACCTAGGAGAAACCCCGAATCTTTGTAGCATCTGTAAACCAACAGTTTTGACTGTTTAACCTCAGTATGCAAGTAGGGTTAGTTGGAGACATCTATTTCCCTTCCTTCATCAGCTTTAATAGGATAAAAAATGAATCGAACTGTAGTACTAGAGCGATCGTGCTTCGCAACCACATCTAAAAATCACTCGCTACACTCAGCAACAGTCTTATCACCCTGCTTCAGCTCCAGAAATTCAACCTCTTTTGCACTACGAATGTCCTCCGGAAAATATTCTTCCAGAAACTCAGCTTGAAACACAGCCCAAGTAATCTCAGTACCTGCAGCTTCTAATCTCTGACGACTATTGTCCCACCAAGCCTCAGCCTCTCCTTCCAGCATATGCGTACCAAATCTTACCTTCTGAGCATCACTGCATTCCATGGTCCTGAAGATCTTCTCCACAGCCTTCAGCCATTTTTGTGCAGCTTCTGGATCCAAGATACCTCCTTCGTAAGTAGGCGGCTTGTTGCTCTGGAATTGTGCTAAGTCACGAAACTGAGCACCTCCAGCTTGATTGGCATTATCCATAGCTTGTGCCATGGCTTGCATAGCAGCAGCAAGAGCAGCATCATTCCTTCATGCCATACTGTTCAACAATTAACATAAGGTCAGAACACCAAATCAACTCCTATTCTAAGGACAGACTCAACTCTAACACCTGGCCGGACGGACCGACCTGCTCTGATACCAATTGTAACACCCCACTTTCCCATTTTTGAAAAATAAACAAAATATTAAGAATTAATAAGAGTTTTCACCACAAAGTGGAATGCTACATTAATTAACCAACTTCAAAACTCCTTTTATTAATCGTAATAAAACAGCGAAAATAGTTCATTTGATAAAAACACGGCCACATGCCAACAACTAACAAAATTCCACATTAAATAGTGGTTCACCAAGAAAATCCAACAAAATAAGGATACGTAACAACAACTTAAAATAAAGTGATGAACAACAAAATCCCCAAATTAGTTCCCGTGTTACGTATCAGAGCACTCCTAAGACTCGAACAAGCAACACGCAATCCAATGCATCCTAAGTACCTGGATTATCTGTACTTCCGAAGAAGCACAGACACAACAACAACAACGGGGTGAGAAATCACATTCAATATTAACGGTGAATAAATACATGATAAGAGTAGTATTCACGTACAATCCAACAATCAAGACCCACTGGTCACCAATCACCACCATACAAACATATAACGACAAAATGCAATGCGACACAACTATGGACACAATGCATGTGGTACCAATATCACGGTTCATTCAATCGAACCCAGATAGATCACATACACCCCTACTTGGCAATGATCTATCCCCACCATTCTCCATATCGGAGTACGGATGAATCACATACACTCCTCCTGAGCAATGATCCATCGCACCAACACCATGAAATGCATGACACCAAATGCATATAAAACACATGTATATTAACACATAGATACATGTTCACGATCCTCCTGATCACACCAGAATTAAACACCAATATTCGACACCATACAATTACTTCACACAACATACGTCAACTACTAATTAATTAATTCCTTTAAATTATTAAATTAATTATTTTTATCACCAATATTACACTTCTCCAGGTCTGACACCTATTCCCAACCTCTCAAACCAAGAGAAACCGATTCCGATGCGAAAACGGGAAGGAAATCGCAAAACGGTGAAAATCTGCACTCAGACTGCCCATACGCGTATTGACCTGAGTCATACGCGTATGACTTGCTCCCTCGCCCTGCCTTACGCGTATGCCCCAATCTGATACGCGTAAGGCCTCCTGCCTCGCCCTGCCATACGCGTATTGCCCAACTTCATACGCGTATTGGCAGAGACCTATTTTCCTTCAATTTCCAACTCTCAGATCTCCCTACGCATAAGGCTACTCCATACGCGTATTGCCATGCCACCATACGCGTACCATACGCGTATGGGCAGAAGGCCGTACCAAAACCCTCTCCCTCAGCCACCCTTACGCGTAACACCCTTCCTTTTTCACTCCCATACGCGTATGGCCACGCCCAATACGCGTATGGCCAGATCTGTTATGCAAATGGCCAGAAACCTCACCAGTCTGTATTCTGCTACGAATTCCACACTTCTTCACCCCCAACCAGTCCTATAATCGCTTCTACATGAATTTTAGGTCCAATATTCATCTTTTCTCTTGTGCCTAGAATTACTACATGTATTACAGGTCTATAATCTCAAATCGTTCTCCCAATTTGAATCCAAAAACAACAGATCTGTAACAGATGTTCATACAACAACAACAACAATAAAAAATCATATTATCACCAATCAATACATGCACGATTTCATCATCATAGCAGGCATATACAACAGATCAACAACACAACCGTTTGCATACAAATTCCTACGGGGTTAAGGACTCCTCACTACCCTATCATGAATGAATCACCAATATTAAACCCGTTTCTCCCCCCTTACCTCGAATTCTTGATCAATTTCCTGCGAATTTCAGATGAGAAGTTAGCCCTAGTACACCCTTGTTCTTCTTCTTCTTAGTCTTTTCTCTTTCTATCTCTAAAAATCTGATTATGGCTAAACCCTCTCAATTTTCACTAATCATTATTTAATTACTAAACTGCCCCTCCTATTTTCTATCAGCTCATAACCCAATTAATTCAATCTGATTTTATTTTACTAAATAATAATATTAACCATAATAGTAATAATAATAATACTATGAAATATACTATTAATATAATAATAATAATAATAATAATAATAATAATAATAATAATTCCATATTACTACCATTACCCTCTACTCACTCAGACACGCACCCTAAACAAGGCCAACAATTAAAATAAAACCAGACGATTAAATAATTAAAAATGGGGTGTTACAACTCTCCCCCACTTAAATTATTTTCGTCCTCGAAAATGTACCTGACGGAAACAGTTCTGGATACGACTCCCGCATCCTGCTCTCTAATTCCCAGGTTACACTTCCGCCAGCAGCTCCTCCCCACGCCACTCTCACCAGAGGTATCTCATTTCCTCTGAGTTGCTTTATCTTGCGATCCTCGATCCTTAAAGGCATCGTCTCCATTGTAAGATTTTCTCTGATCTGAACCTCATCTCTTTGAATCACATGAGACGGATCTGAAACATACTTTCAAAGTTGCGACACATGAAACACATCATGCAAGTTCGAAAGTTCAGGCGGCAGCGCCACCCTATAAGCAACTGTACCAATCCTCTGCAAGATATGATACGGTCCAATAAACTTAGGATCCAACTTCTTTGATTTCAAAGCACGACCCACACCGGTAACTGGGTTAACTCTCAGGAATACGTGATCACCTTCACTGAATTCCAAATCTTTCTTCCGGTTATCGTGGTAACTTTTCTGTCTACTCTGAGACGCTTTCATCTTCTCACGGATCATCTGAATTGTCTCAGTTGTCTGTTGCATAATTTCTGGTCCAAGCACCACATTCTCACCTGTTTCATACCAACACAGAGGTGTCCTACACCTCCTACCATACAAAGCTTCGAAAGGCGCCATTCCGATGCTAGAATGGTGACTGTTATTATATGTGAACTCGATCAATGGCAAATGAGTATCCCATGCACCACCCTTTTCCAATACACAGGCTCTCAGGAAATCCTCCAACGACTGAATAGTCCTCTCTGACTGACCGTCGGTCTGTGGATGATAAGCCGAGCTCAACTTCAACTTAGAACCCAAGACTTCCTGCAGACTCCTCCAAAATTCTGAAGTAAACCTCGGATCTCTATCCGACACTATGCTCGACGGGACACCATGTAACTTCACAATTATCCTGATATAAATCTCCGCCAACTTCGACAATGGAAAACTGATGTTAATTGGTATAAAATATGCGGACTTCGTAAGTCGATCCACCACTACCCAAATAGCATCAAAGCCCCTCGCCGTATTCGGTAAACCAGTCACAAAATCCATCGCAATACTGTCCCATTTCCATTCAGGAATCTCTAACGGTTGCATCAATCCCGAAGGCTTCTGGTGCTCTACTTTTGACTTTTGACATGTCAAACAAGCGTAGACAAACTGAGCTATGTCTCTCTTCATACCGGACCACTAAAACAACTTCTTCAAATCATGGTACATCTTTGTAGCTCCCGGATGAATACTCAAGCTACTCCGATGACTTTCCTCCAAGATTGCCTTTTTCAATTCCTCATTATCCAGTACACAAATTCTGCCCCGGAATCTCAACACACCAACATTATCCACTTTAAAGTCACTGTCAGGATCATCTCCTCCTGTAGGCATCAAGTCCACTAATTTCACATCCAGTTTCTGATTTTCCTTAATTACATCCAAAAAGTCATTATTCACCTTCAGCATACCCAATCTGATACTTCCCGGTGTAGTTTCACAAACCATACTCAAATCTCTGAACTGTTCAATCAATTCCATTTCCTTCGCCATTAACGCAAACATATGGATTGTCTTCCGATTCAGAGCATCTGCCACAACATTAGCTTTTCCTGGATGGTAACTCAAATTGAAATCATAATCCTTTAAGAACTCTAACCACCTTCTCTGCCTCATATTCAATTCTTTCTGGTCGAACAAATATTTCAAACTTTTGTGATCACTAAATACTTCAAATCTTGATCCATACAAATAATGTCTCCAGATTTTTAACACGAACACCACTGCAGCTAATTCCAGATCATGAGTAGGATAGTTTCTCTCATGCACCCTTAACTGTCTTGAAGCATAAGCCACTACCTTGCCACCTTGCATCAAGACACCGCCTAATCCCATCTTAGACGCATCACAATACACTACGAAAGAATCATTTGGACTTGGTAAGATTAACACTGGTGCTGTAGTCAATTTCTCCTTCAGTTTCTCAAAACTTTCCTCACAGGAAGCATCCCAGACAAAAACTTGATTCTTCCTGGTCAACTGAGTCAATGGCAACGCCAATTTAGAAAACCCTTCAATGAATCTTCTATAGTAACCTGCCAAACCCAAAAAGCTTCTAATCTCCGTTGTGGTCTTCGGAGTTTCCCACTGAAGTACTGCACTTACTTTAGAGGGATCCACTGCTATGCCATCACCAGAAATCACATGACCCAAGAAACTCACGGTCTTCAACCAAAATTCACACTTTGAGAACTTTGCAAACAGTTTATTATCTTTCAACACCTGCAATGCAATCCTCAAGTGACCTGCATGCTCTTCGTCAGACTTAGAGTAAATCAGTATATCATCAATAAATACCACAATAAACTGATCCAGATAAGAATGGAAAATACGATTCATATATTCCATGAATACACCCGGCGCGTTAGACACTCCGAAAGGCATCACTGCATATTCGTAATGTCCGTAGCGAGTTCTGAAAGCCGTCTTCTGAATATCACCTTCCTTTACTCTAATCTGATGGTAAACCGACCTCAGATCAATTTTACTGAAAACACGAGCTCCTACCAGCTGATCCATTAAGTCATCAATCCTCGAAAGTGGATACTTATTCTTAATGGTTACTTTATTCAACTGACGGTAATCAATGCACAGACGTATACTACCATCCTTCTTTTTCACCAATAATACTGGAGCTCCCCACGGTGACACACTTGGTCTGATAAACTTCTTATCGAGCAATTCCCCGACCTGAGATTTCAACTCTGCCAATTCTGATGCCGACATCCTGTACGGTGCCATAGAGATAGGTCTGGTACCCGGTACAAGATCAATAGTGAATTCAATTTCCCTCGTCGGAGGCAACTATGTGATGTCATCTGGAAACACTTCAGGAAATTCATTCACTACCGGTAATTCATTAACTGAAGTCTTGCTTTCAACAGATAACGAGGCAAACACCGGAAACAGCTTCGCTTTGTCCTCCAACAACGCCCTCAACTCTTTGCTAGATAGCAACTCTGCTAATGCTTCCTCTTCAGGAGTAAGGAACAGTAACGTCTTCCTGAAGCAATCAATATAAACCCGGTTGAACTCCAACCAGTTCATTCCCAAAATAACATCAAGATTACCGAGTGGCAAACAAATCAAGTCCACTCTGAAATCTCTACCAAACATGGTCAGCGGATGCTTCAAACACACCAAAGAAGTAACCACGGAACCAATAGATGGAGTTTCAATCGTCATCCTCTGCTCTAGAGTAGATGGCACAATCCCTAATCTCTTCACACAATCAACAGAAATAAACGAGTGTGTTGCACCCGTGTCAATGGTAGCAATCAAAGGAATACCATTAATAAAGCAAGTACCTTTGACGGAACGCTCTTCATCAGTGGATTGAGCTCCCACCAAGGCAAACACCTTCCCACCAGATTGAGACGCCTGAGACTTCTTCGGCTTCTCACAGTTAGTACTGATGTGACCCTTCTCCCCACAATTATAACAAGTAGGCATAGTGGCTCTGCAATCAGCTATAACATGACCTGCTTTGCCACATTTGAAACACTTCTTCACCTCATTCTGGCAGTTGTTAGCACGGTGACCCGCGCCACCACATCTGAAGCACTTGAGAGTATCAGCACCTGCTCCCTTCTCCTTTGGTTTCTTTCCCACATCAGTTTTCAGTTTCCCCTTATCAGCTGGAGCACTGTAAAGAGTACCTCCAAATCTCTGCTTATTTTTCTTCTCATTCACAGCTTTGTAGTGAGCAATTCTGGCTCTGTTGTCATTATCATAAATTTTGCTTCTGCTTACCAGCTCTGGATAGTTTCTTATCTTCTGACAAGCAATACCCAATTTGATCTCGGGACGCAGCCCATTCTCAAACTTCAAACACTTCAAAGTCATAGCTTCTTCAGTATTGTAATGAGCACAATACTGAACCAGCTCATCAAACTTAGCGGCATACTCAGCAACAGTCTTATCACCCTACTTCAGCTCCAGAAATTCAACCTCTTTTGCACTACGAATGTCCTCTGGAAAATACTTTTCCAGAAACTCAGCTTGAAACACAGCCCAAGTAATCTCAGTACCTGCAGCTTCTAATCTCTGACGACTATTATCCCACCAAGCCTCAGCCTCTCCTTCCAGCATATGCGTACCAAATTGTACCTTCTGAGCATCACTGCATTCCATGGTCCTGAAGATCTTCTCCACAGCCTTCAGCCATTTCTATACAGCCTCTGGATCCAAGATACCTCCTTCGTAAGTAGGCGGCTTGTTGCTCTGGAATTGTGCTAAGTCACAAAACTGAGCACCTCCAGCTTGATTGGGATTCTCCACAGCTTGTGCCATGGCTTGCATAGCAGTAGCAAGAGCATCATCATTCCTTCCTGCCATACTGTTCAACAATTAACATAAGGTCAGAACACCAAATCAACTCCTATTCTAAGGACAGACTCAACTCTAACACCTGGCCGGACAGACCGACCTGCTCTGATACCAATTGTAACACCCCACTTTCCCATTTTTGAAAAATAAACAAAATATTAAGAATTAATCAGAGTTTTCACCACAAAGTGGAATGCTACATTAATTAACCAACTTCAAAACTCCTTTTATTAATCGTAATAAAACAGCGAAAATAGTTCATTTGATAAAAACACGGCCACATGCCAACAACTAACAAAATTCCACATTAAATAGTGGTTCACCAAGAAAATCCAACAAAATAAGGATACGTAACAACAACTTAAAATAAAGTGATGAACAACAAAATCCCCAAATTAGTTCCCGTGTTACGTATCAGAGCACTCCTAAGACTCGAACAAGCAACACGCAATCCAATGCATCATAAGTACCTGGATTATCTGTACTTCCGAAGAAGCACGGACACAACAACAACAACGGGGTGAGAAATCACATTCAATATTAAGGGTGAATAAATACATGATAAGAGTAGTATTCACGTACAATCCAACAATCAAGAGCCACTGGTCACCAATCACCACCATACAAACATATAACGACAAAATGCAATGCGACACAACTATGGACACAATGCATGTGGTACCAATATCATGGTTCATTCAATCGAACCCGGATAGATCACATACACCCCTACTTGGCAATGATCTATCCCCACCATTCTCCATATCGGAGTACGGATGAATCACATACACTCCTCCTGAGCAATGATCCATCCCACGAACACCATGAAATGCATGACACCAAATGCATATAAAACACATGTATATTAACACATAGATACATGTTCACGATCCTCCTGATCACACTAGAATTAAACACCAATATTCGACACCATACAATTACTTCACACAACATACATCAACTACTAATTAATTAATTAATTCCTTTAAATTATTAAATTAATTATTTTCATCACCAATATTACACTTCTCCAGGTCTGACACCTATTCCCAACCTCTCAAACCAAGAGAAACCGATTCCGATGTGAAAACGGGAAGGAAATCGCAAAACGGTGAAAATCTGCACTCAGACTGCCCATACGCGTATTGACATGAGTCATACGCGTATGACTTGCTCCCTCGCCCTGCCTTACGCGTATGCCCCAATCTGATACGCGTAAGGCCTCCTGCCTCGCCCTGCCATACGCGTATTGCCCAACTTCATACGCGTATGGGCAGAGACCCATTTTCCTTCAATTTCTAACTCTCTGATCTCCCTACGCGTAAGGCTACTCCATACGCGTATTGCCATGCCACCATACGCGTACCATACGCGTATGGGCAGAAGGCCGTACCAAAACCCTCTCCCTTAGCCACCCTTACGCGTAACACCCTTCCTTTTTCACTCCCATACGCGTATGGCCATGCCCAAAACGCGTATGGCCAGATCTGTTACGCAAATAGCCAGAAACCTCACCAGTCTGCATTCTTCTACGAATTCCACACTTCTTCACCCCCAACCAGTCCTATAATCGCTTGTACATGAATTTTAGGTCCAATTTTCATCTTTTCTATTGTGCCTAGAATTACTACATGTATTACAGGTCTATAATCTCAAATCGTTCTCCTAATTTGAATCCAAAAACAACAGATCTGTAACAGATGTTCATACAACAGCAACAACAACAAAAATTCATATTATCATCAATTAATACATGCACGATTTCATCATCATAACAGGCATATACAACAGATCAACAACACAACAGTTTGCATACAAATTCCTACGGGGTTAAGGACTCCCCACTACCCTATCATGAATGAATCACCAATATTAAACCCGTTTCTCCCCCTTACCTCGAATTCTTGATCAATTTCCTGCGAATTTCAGATGAGAAGTTAGCCCTAGTACACCCTTGTTCTTCCTCTTCTTAGTCTTTTCTCTTTCTATCTCTAAAAATCTGAGTATGGCTAAACCCTCTCAATTTTCACTAATCATTATTTAATTACTAAACTGCCCCTCCTATTTTCTATCAGCTCATAACCCAATTAATTCAATCTGATTTTATTTTACTAAATAATAATATTAACCATAATAGTAATAATAATAATACTATGAAATATACTATTAATATAATGATAATAATAATAATAATAATAATAATAATAATAATAATAATAATAATAATAATAATTCCATATTACTACCATTACCCTCTACTCACTCAGACACGCACCCTAAACAAGGCCAACAATTAAAATAAAACCAGACGATTAAATAATTAAAAATGGGGTGTTACAGAATGTTCCCAACTCTTGCCTATAAACCTATATAATCTTATTATAATTAGTTTAGTTAAGTTCGACCAAATGTTTTAGAAATTGGATATTACATTTATCCTATCACACCTTACTAATATAGAACATGCACCTTGAGTTAGGTGAAACCTATATTATTCGATACTAGTCTTGATGAGTGCTAAAATTTGGAAAACATAAACTTAATTTTCATTTAGAGGGAATTCACAACTAGTTTGATCTCACTGGATTATTTATCATATAAATTGTCTCTCACGTGCATCAACATACATCTAAAATAATAGAGTTATAGCCCCTAGCACAATTCTTCCCTCAAGACAATGAGAGAATCTAAGCTAAAACTAATAACAATCTATGCTTCTCCAAGCTAGATCTCCATGGTTGTCATCCTTTGATCTTGTATTCTTCTTTTCTTCATTACATTATATTACATCAAAGAATACTAATTTTTCATATGAGGGAGTCAGATGAGAAAATAAGTTACATAAAGAGAGTATAAAGAAAGCCACGACACACGAGTCGTTTTTAAAATCCCAAAACAGAATAAAGGAAAACTAAGGCCATAATTGATCACCACAAGGAAAAAATAATAAACACATTTTATTATCATCATTATTAAATTCTATTAATTAAATCAAATTAAATTTTAGCGATTGATCACACTACACAGCACCACCTGCGGGGTTGTTATGGGCAACTCCCCCACGCAAAACTTTAATGAACAATTCATTTGAAATCGACATCGTTTTTCGCATCAACACTTGATGCTCTCCACAAACCCTAAGGCATAAATCTTGTGTCTTCATAAACCCTAATCACATAACTAGGTATATTTAATAGTTTTCTTAAGTTTTCTTCTTATTTTGTTTGATTTACAACCAAATTTATCTGTTTTGTGTATATTTCAAGAACATTAAAGACATGGAACAACTTACTGATAATCAGGAAAAGAAAACACTGAAGTTGCAAGAAACATAGGAAATTACGGTTAGCTTGTAACAAGTTGTTACAGCTGTAATTTCCTCCTGAATGGGGTTTCTATTTTTAGTCCAACAAGAATTACGACTTGAACGTAATTATGTGTTATGGTCGTAATTCGCCTAGACTCAGGGTGACTTTTGGAGTTATTTAGTTTTCTTTCAGAGTCTCTTGTTTTCGCAGGCATTTGGTTTCGTGTTTAAGTCATTTTATCATCAATTATTTCCCTAGAGGCTTATATAAGTCTACTGTAAAATAGAACAAATAACCAAAATTTTACCATATTTTAATTTTGAGTAATTTCCAACTTCCTGCATTTTATTTTCTCAGATGTTGGTGCTTAGTACAAGTCTCTTTGGAGCACTCAGTTGCTCTAATTTTCACTACAATTCAAGTTTTGTTTTCATCTTTTATATGTGCATCTCTTTAACCATTATTATGCATGCTGTTAATCTAATTATGTCTGAGTAGTTTTCTAAGGGTTTAGGGTCATGAGGAATGTCTTGTGACAGACCTCGTGTAGAGTTCCAATAATTTTAGCTACGAGAAAACTTATAAAGCTTATTCCTATGTTTCTAATTTTTAATGTATATTTCTTTACGAAAGTAAAAGTCATTTAGATACGATTCACATGTTGAACAAGTGTGATTTGTTATCCAAAATAGAAATATCGGACAATCGAGTTGAGGCAACAAAAGTATCTTGAACTTGATTGAGAAAATATCATTTTCATAGTTGTTCTTAAAATTGATTATGAACATATATACTAAGCTGACAAAAGTAAGTAGAATGTTTGCTTAGAATATGACAAAACGATGACGAAAGCAGGTGTTTGTCCATTGTTTTCTATTTTTCAACAAATTGAATTCTTTTTCTCGTAATAAATTGGAGTCTATATGAGTTTGTTAGAGATACGAATCATTGATCCTAAGTCTTGGTTTTAATATTTTTAATTTCTAAAACAAAATAAATATTCCAAACCAAATTATTAATCGTCTTAGATAAACAAAAAATCAATAGAACCCAGCACTCAAAAGTTGGTATCTAAGGAACGCTACTCTTTATTATTACTTCGATATAGTCGTACGTCTGCAGCATGTCACATTTAGAGATTCATCATTCTTTATGTCCTTCACATATTATTAACCGATATATCATGTTTAGACTTTTTAGGTGTGTATCTTGTAGATTCTTTAATAAATGGCTTTTCAACATTCTTACCTTTCAATTTCCAACATTTATCAATAATATGGCTAACACACGCAAAAATGATCACAAAATAGAGGTAAGCTCTCGTAGTCTAATTCAACAAAAGACGTATAACCCTATTTTTCCACTAAAATATGATAATGGAGAGAATCTGATATCTTAAGGTCTATCAACACACGTGGAAAATACGACCAAGTTCTTTTTGTAAGCTCATTAATTGATAAAAGAGTGTCGTTACTAGAAACAATTCCAAATAAGGTAGTTGTGATTAAATGAAAATTCAAAATAGCCACATCCCATAGGAGTTAAATTCTAGTTAGTATTAAACTCCATAAATTTTTGAGTTTGTCACGTAATTCTGACGCCTTTAATAACAGATTACCTTAACTAGTGATCAGTCTCCCATGTAAATTATTCATTCAACATTCGAGTCTTGCTATGTAAGTGTCTATGGATATCTTGATTCAGAGACGAGGTAAGACTTGGAAAAATTAGAAGCTGGTATGTCACACACATTTTGAAGAGTTTGTGCAAATGATTTCTTTTGTTCTTGGGGTTAGGATGAAGATAAAAAAGTTGTTCGAGAAAGAAGAGACGACCATGTAAGGTCTCCATGCTGGTGGGTGTTGAAATACAAATAGAGTAGGGTTTTTGTTATCGTTCCACAGAGATTGTTTAGAGATATCACCGCCGTTCTACAGTTGAAATCGTTTTAAACTTAAAGTAACAAAGGGTTTAGTAATTTTCAGTCGGAACATTTGCATTCAAATTTAAGTAATAAACAGTAAAAAGATTTGTTTTAACGATTTGTAAAAAAAACATGTCAAAATTAGTAGCCGGTAATCCGTTTCGTACGTATATCTTCGAAAAAGCGTGTGAACTAGCTAACGATAAATAAACTCACATATCCTCTCAACAAGTTTCTCTCGAACACTTGTTGTGGGATTTATCATATTGATCCTTTGTTGATCTCTCACACAAACTATCAATTTGATAACATTTAAGAATAATATTTATGAACATCAACATTCAAAACTATCTCTAGCCTCATGAATATTTGATGGATTGAAACTTAGGTCAAGTTTTAACACATATCTCTCAATCATGAATCAAAACAAAAGATGAACCATAAAAACAAAGTTTCTTCTCTATATTTATCATTAACAAAGTTCACAAACTTAATACAATATCAATAAATCCAAAAATGATGGATTACCTCCACTAATCTTGACACTAAAAGTGCTTAGCTACTCATATCCATGGTTGTTTGTTTCACAAGAATCGGGAGGAGATGAAAGTGCATCTGAGTCGAATAATCGATAATGGATGCAAATCCAGCTTCTCTTGGTGAAAAATCACTTCTTGGAGACAAAACTCAGAAAAATCTATTCTCTAGGGTTTTTTGGTGTAAAAGGTACAAGTTATGATCCCAAGGAGAACAAAAAATCTATTTATAAGATTCAGAAATTCTGCGGTGTTCGCCTAGCGAAGGACATCATTCGCCTAGCGAATGCATAAAAATGGCACTTAAAAGTGCTTCAGAAACTTAAACCGCCCAAGACTTTTTATCGCGGGTTCGCTAAGTGAAGGATTCACTCGCCCAGCGAACCTTCGCCAAAACCTCCGCCTAGCAAATTTATGATTGGTTACCTATTGACTTAGCAATGTTCTTCGCCAGAACCTTCGCCCAGCGAGCAGATTAGCGAACATTCGGTGGCACCTTCGCCCAGCGAATTTTATGTTGGTTAACCCCTGACTCTTGAATTTTCTCGCTGGAATCTTCGCTCCCGTTCGCGAAGCGAATGTTCACTGGGACTTCGCCAGGATTCGCCTAGCGAACCCTGCTGTTGCTTTCTCCTCTCTTTGGCAGCTTGCATCATCTTTTCATGTCTTACTTTCTTAATCAATTTGTGCCTTTTCCTGCACAATAACACACATATTACAAGCACCAAAGGTATATTCTAATATTTGAAGAACTACAATAAAACACCACAAGAATCAACAAGTTAAACAAAGAAAGCTTAGAAAAATGCCAAGTATTTAATACAAATATGTAGCATGTTTGACATCTAACAAACTCTCCCCAACTAACTCTTTGTTTATCCTTAAGCAAAGTATGCCTCTCATTGAAAACAAGAGGATTTTCCTGAGCAAAAACAAATTCAACCAAGACAAGATAAACGACTCAAATAAACAACAATTGCGACAAGGCAAAAAGTTACACAATCCTAGAATCGACAATGTAAAAGAACTTGACTCTTAAACAACTTTAGACGATGTTTTAAGAGACAACTGTATCATCATGCTCATGCCATTCTAACACTCCTCTTCGAAAAAGGATTGAAGGAAAACGCAGATACAAGCACGGGACAATTTCACTCAAATGACAAATGATGCAAATACTAAACAATTCATACAATATCTAAATGATAACAAAAGAAATTATGGAAGGAAAAGATCACTAAGGACTTTAAGGTTGTAGCTTGGCCGGGTTAACAATAAAGGGATATTTCTAAAGGCCAATGAATCGAAATTGCCGATGCAAAAGAACATTCACTATACAAGGTATTCACAACATCTCAACTTCATTCACCACTTTCTTTCCTTTATCACACCTTCACAAACTTCCTTGCACAATTATTGGACCTATTTTTCTCATTCAAGCAAGCATTCCATTTTTCCTTTTTTTTATACATATTCACATGCTCTTTTCTTTTCATGCTTGCTTGAATTTTTTCAAAATTTTGAGTAATTCACCATCCTTCTTTTTCATTCTCCCCAACTCATTTTCGACTAAACCTAAAGTGAATGCTCCTTGCTTTTTAAGGCAAGGAAATCAATTAAAACAAAAGTTCCAAGGTTCAAGAAGAAATTTTTTTTAGAAACTCTCAAAAATTCAATGATGAACTTGATTTTCAAAGTATGTACAACAATCAGTTCATCACTAAAAGAGATCTAAAATAATTTAGGCTCAAAGGGGCTAACAAATTCTCGCTACTCACGGGTGAATTACTGTTTGGGAATGGTTGTGCTCAATATTAACAAATTCCTTGATCCTTTCTAATACTTCCACAAAATCACATAAATCACAAGATAAAGCATGAATTAAAAGTATAAAACAAAATCTATCATCAATCCAAAGCATATAGTATAAGGAAGTTTCTCACTTTTGTGATTTTTTTGGACCTAAATGACATAAGCAATCAATAAAGTTGTAACAAGAAACACAATTTTAATTTGTACAAAGACAACAAGTTTTAACACATTCTAAATTCTAGAACTAGGTAACTATGTACCTTGCCGACAATACCATGCTTAAATTACTATCATTGCCACCCAACTTGGAAGAATCTTCTTTGAAGATCAAAAATCATCAACCTAACATTCTCCAAGTTTCATCAACAAAAGAAGGAAACATTAAATATTCACAAGCACCATTCAACTATTTACTAAAAAAAACTAAACTAAAATTAAAATAAAACAACATTTAATTAAAACATAATACTAATAATAACATGTGTTTGGTGTAGAAACACCTACAGAGTCAAAAGTACCTCAAGGGTACAAATACATCATAAAATCCCAAAATAATCCACAAAGTGGATAAAGTACATTAGTAACAACTGAAATAAAACCAAATACATATGAAAAAACTTCACTTTGTAGCACAAACGAAGTACAAAAGTCTGAACTCAACAAAATTAGTCCTCATGAGACACCTCAATCTCCTCCTCCTCAGAACCGCCAACAGAACCAGTCGCCTCATCATCATCATCATCATCATCATCACCAACAACATCCTCACCAACCTCATCATCGTCAACAACATCATCCTCGCCCCCTCCGAAAACTGGCCTGCCCTCAGGCCAACCAGCATGTGCCAGGAACTGCTCCCTAGACATCATCGAGTGCTCAGTGGCAGGGTCGCGAATCTGTAACTGGAGTACCTGCATAGAATTATGCAAGTCATACATGGTGTGCTGAGAAGCCGCCATCCAATCCTAGTTGTATTGACAAATCTCCTGTTGAAAAGGATAAAAGGTCGGTGATCCCGAACTAGAAGCTCCACCATCCCCTGCGCTAGCCTCAGTACCAGCACCAGAAGATTCTCCAATTTCCCCTCTGGGCCTACAAAACTTATCCACATATCGATCATCTATAGCTGATGGAACTGTGACATGTCGGCGTGCGGGTATATCAACCCCATCATGAGCACACATCGACATTATGAGACAAGGAAAAGCAAGCGGGGCATTCTTGCGAGCCGCAGTACCTCCAAGACCACTTAGAACAATGGCCTTGATCTCATCCGCAATAATGCGGGCCACGTCAATCTCTACATTCGTCAGAATGCTATGCACAAGATAGGCCAAAGGTATAGGGATGGTGCTATGATGTGACCTTGGCGCGATGTTGGTAAGCACAAAAAGCAAGATGAGTTGGACTAACGGTTTCATATCCACCCTCCGGTATCTAATCGCAACCCCGGATGGGTTAAGTTTCACATCTTTACCCGGAAGAAGTAAATCACTGTTCATCTTCAGAATGTCACGGTGAAGATGAAAATCTCGATGATAAGCATCCAACTGACTACCGGCCAACGGTAACGGATCACCAAGAACCGTGTTCATAGCCCTCCTATCAAACCTTACCACAGTCCCCCTCACAAAAGACGTCCAGCTAAAATGCTCCCCATCATCGGGAAGTGCATTTGCGTAAAACTCCTGGACAATCTCTGCATTATAACCATCCGAAGGTGTCATTAAGAGATCCCACTTCTTTGCTGCCAAAAGTGCATCCACCGATCTATAACTTCCACGGTCGCTTAGAATGAACCTCTTCTCTACCAAAATATTTTTCCTTTCCAAGGCCTCGTAACAGGAAACCTGCATGGCTCCTTTGAATCTTATGTTATCAAACTGAACTGGTACTTTCCTCGAAGTTGAGGCTTTTCGCTTCTTTGCAGAATTAGTTGCCATCTTAGGTGCCATCTGCACAAAACAACCAATAAAACACAACAACAACAAACTAACACATTAGTGAACCAAGGCAACACAGCAAGAGACTCAAACTTCATAAAAAAAATTAAATTTTGTTTTGTTCGCTCCAGGTGTCGCTAGGCGAAGGCTGGCGAACATTCGCCCCAGATTCGCTGGGCGAATGCTCGCCCAGGCTCGCGAAGTAAACACGGCGGCGAACCCACGAAATTTACAGAAAAATAGTGCATTCAACAATCCATCTGCAGACACACTTTTAAAACACACCCCTAGTCATAATGCTTGATTAATTTACAACATGCAGCACATAACCATTATGAACAGAGGTACATGATTTTTGAAAACCTAAGTGATTTACCTCTAAACTTCAATCCATTCCCTAACCTATTATCAAACAGAAATAGAAATGTAAAGGATGCTCAAACCTGAACTTTGCAAATGAAATAGGGAGAACTTGGTGAAATGCGATAGGGCAGAGACAATTCGTGCAAAGAGTTCTTTGAGAAGGAGAGAAATTTTTGAAAGTGAAGGAGAGGCAAAGAGTGTGTGAGGAAACTAGGGTTTCCTACTCATAATGCTCAGAAACGAGTTGGGTCATGGGCCCAAATGCATGGCCCACCCAAAATTACACTCCTTTTTTAACTGATGTGGCAAAACAACATGTCCTGTCTCGCTGGGTTCGTGAAGCGAAGGCCAGTGAATGCTCGCCCAGGCTCGCTAGGCGAACGCCAGCGAACATGACAGAATTTTTCAAATTTTTCTGCACTTTTGCCACATCTCTCAACACATCAAAACTTCAACACTTACTAAAATAAACAGTAAATAAAGCAGTAAATACTTACAATGTTGGGGTGCCTCCCAACAAGCGCTTGTTTAACGTCGGCTAAGCTCGACGGTCCAAGACGATCAATGAAGAACGTCTAGAAGAACGAAACAATTTTCTCGATCAAAATTACCTCCAAGGTATATTTTTAAACATTGACCATTTACGGTCCAACTGTCTTTTTTTTGCATATCTTCGATCACAATTGCTCCAAAACTTTTCACCTCTTTGACATGAAACGGTCCTGACCACTTCGATTTTAACTTTCCCGGGAAAAGTTTCAACCGGGAATTGAACAGTAATACCATTTGCCCAACCTTGAAATCCTTTTGCCGGATCTTCTTGTCATGATAACCTTTCACCTTTTCCTTATACAACCAACTAGAATGATATGCGGCATTCCGCATTTCTTCCAATTCATGTAGTTGCATTTTCCTTTTTTCTCTGGCCAAGTTTTTATCAAAATTTAACAGTTTCAGGGCCCACAATGCTTTGTGCTCCATTTCAACTAGTAAATGGCATGTTTTACCATAGACCATTTGAAACGGAGTTAAGCCAATTGGAGCCTTGTAAGCGGTACGGTACGCCCACAAAGCCTCATCCAATTTTTGTGACCAATCTTTTCTTGAACTCGACACGGTTTTTTCCAAAATCCTTTTCACCTCTCGGTTAGACACCTCGGCTTGACCGTTCGTTTGTGGGTGGTAAGGGGTCGCCACTTTATGCGTTACACCATAATGTTTCAAAACACTTTCAAGGGATGTATTGCAAAAGTGTGACCCGCAATCACTTATAAGAACCCGAGGAGTGCCAAAATGGGAAAATATGTTTTTCTTTAAAAAATTTATTACCGTTTTCCCATCAGCCTTCGGTGAAGCAATCGCTTTAACCCACTTCGAAACATAATCAACCGCCACTAAAATATACTCATTTCCAAAAGAGGGTGGGAATGGACCAACAAAATCTATGCCCCAACAATCAAAATTTTCAACCTCTTGGATATTTTGAAGCGGCATTTCATCTCTTTTTCCATTTCCACCAGTTCTTTGGCAAGTATCACAACTTTGCGCATGGAGATTTGCGTCTTTAAATAGAGTAGGCCAATAAAAGCCTGATTGCAAAACTTTCGTGGCCGTTCTTGAACCATTAAAATGACCTCCGTAAGGCGAGTTGTGACAATGCCAAAGAATACCCTGAGCTTCATCACTTGTGACACACCTTATCAAAAGGTTGTCACCTCCTAACTTGAACAAGTAAGGGTCATCCCACACATAATAATTCGCATCCGATAAGAACTTCCTTTTTTGATTCCAAGTTAGGTCTTCGGGTATCCAACCGGTTACTTTGTGGTTAGCAATATCCGCAAACCACGGCCTAACTTGGACTCGAAACAATTTTTCATCGAGAAATTCCTCTCGGATTTCCTTTTCTGTTTTGGTTACCTCCACATTGATCAAACGGGACAAATGATCCGCCACCAAATTCTCTTAACCCTTCTCGTCCTTTATTTCCAAATCAAATTCTTGGAGCAAAAGGATCCAACGGATGAGCCTTTGCTTCGAATCCGGTTTAGTGAACAGATATTTGATTGCCGAATGATCAGTGTAGATTACCACTTTTGACCCTATTAGGTAAGAACAAAACTTCTGAAGTGTGTATACAATCGCAAGCAACTCTTTTTCGGTTGTGGCGTAATTTACTTGCGCCTCATTTAATACCTTGCTTGCGTAATGTATAACATGAAAAGTTTTGTCGTTCCTTTGACCTAACACCGCTCCAACAGCGTAATCACTCACGTCGCACATTAGTTCAAAATTTAAAGTCCAATTTGGCGCGATGATTATTGGAGCGGTAACTAGTTTCTCTTACAAAATTTGGAAAGCAATAAGACATTCATCGTCAAAGAGAAATACCTGATCTTTGTTGAGCAAGTTGCTCAGTGGCCTTGCTACTTTTGAAAAATCTTTGACGAATCGCCTATAAAATCCCGCATGCCCCAAAAAGCTTCTGATTCCTTTGACGTTGGTAGGAGGAGGAAACTTTTCAATCAATTCAATCTTCGCTTGATCGACTTCAAGGCCTTTGGAAGAAACTTTGTGGCCAAGCACAATTCCCTCCGTCCCCATAAAGGTACACTTCTCCCAATTCAACACCAAGTTTGTTTTTACACACCTCTCAAGGACGGTTTCCAAATTCTTCAAGCATAAATCGAAAGATGCTCCAAACACGGAAAAATCATCCATAAACACCTCCATTGTCTTTTCTATGAGGTCAGAGAAGATAGCTTGAACACACCTTTGGAAAGTTGCCGGCGCATTACATAAGCCAAAAGGCATATTTCGATAGGAAAAAATGCCAAAGGGACAAGTAAAAGTCGTCTTCTCATGATCCGTCAGGTCAACCACAATTTGATTGTGAATAACTGTCCAAAAAACAATAGAATTATTTCCCGGATAACCTCTCAAGCATTTGGTCCATTAATGGAAGTGGAAAATGGTCTTTTCTTGTTGCGGTGTTCAACTTTCTATAGTCAATACACATTCTCCACCCCGTCACAATCTTTGTTGGGATTAACTCATTTTCCTCATTTCGGATAACGGTCATGCCACCCTTTTTAGGAACAACGTGCACGGGGCTTACCCATGGACTATCAGAGATCAGGTAGATCATTCCCGCATCCAAAAGCTTCACAACTTCTTTCCGAACAACCACTTTCATAGTAGGATTCAAACGACGTTGCGGTTGAGCTACCGCCTTAAAATCCTCTTCCATTTGAATCTTGTGCATACAATAAGATGGACTAATTCCTTTAAGATCGGAAAGAATCCACCCTATAGTTGCTTGATTTATTTTTAACACTTGAATCAAACGGGTTTCTTCTTTGTCGAACAAAACGTTGCTAATAATAACCGGCTTGTTCCCACTTTCATCAAGGAATGCATACTTCAAATTATAAGGAAGCACCTTCAATTCAAGTTGAACTTTCTTATCACTTGGTTCTTTATTCAACTCTTCATTCTCAACTCCCCATGGTTGTAATTCTTTGAGTGACTCAAGCTCTTTCAAACATTCTTCAAGTTCCCTTTCTTCCTCACTAGTAAGTATGTCAAATGACTCACCAATTGCTCTTTCTAAGGGAGACTTCACATGAACTTGTTTTGCAACTTCAATAATTGCCATATCCGATGCATCAATGCGGAAGCTATCATGCTTGTCATTGGAATGCTTCATTGCTTCAAATAGATTAAAAGATACCTCTTCATTTAGAACCCGCACTTTCATAAGGCCATCATCAACATCTATCATCATGCGAGCGGTCTTCATAAAAGGGCGACCAAGAATTAGAGGAGCATCCTCATCCTCTTCCATATCAATAACAATGAAGTCCACCAGAAAGAAAAATTTATCAACTTTCACCAACACATCTTGCGCCAACCCAATCGGATGAGTGGTAGATTTGTCGGCCAATTGCAATGTCATCCGGATGCCCTTAATTTCAATGTTCCCAAGCCTTTTCACAATAGATAATGGAATGAGATTGATGCTTGAGCCCAAATCAATAAGGCCATTTCCAACAAAGACATTACCAATTGTAACGGGTAAGGTAACTCGCCCCGGATTGGCTTATTTTTTCGGAAGAGTTCTTTGAATAATAGCACTACAATTTTCCGCAAGAACAACGGTTTCCGGCTCTGAATATTTCCGCCTCTTTGTAAGAATGTCCTTCATAAATTTGGCGTACTTCGGCATTTGCTCTAGAGCTTCGGAAAAAGGGATGTTGATTTGTAGTTGCTTAAAGATATCCACGAATCTTGAGTAGTGCCTAGCATTGTCTTTCCTTGTCGGCACATGAGGGTAAGGCATATTTTGAGTCGGTATCAGATTCATCTTCTCCTTCTCCTTCTTAACTCTCACATGTTTCTCTTTTTTCTTCACTTCCTCCACACTCTCATTTTCAACTTCAACAATATCATCATTTTTCTTTTCAACTTCAACAACATTATCATTTTTCTTTTCAACTTCTTCCTCATCACTATCCTCCTCAACAATACCATCAATTTTTTCTTCTTCTCCACTTTTATCATTTTCTTTTGCTAACTCCTTCCCACTTCTAGTAACGATTACTTTGCAATGCAACTTCGGGTTTACGTGAGTATTTGCGGAGAATGAAGGACCCGATTGTTGCTCGGCTATTTGTTTTGCAAGTTGGCCAACTTGATTTTCGAGATTCTTTATCGCCGCATCGCTACTCTTTTGGTTGGCCATAGACATTTGAATGAATTGATTCAAAGTGTCTTCCAACTTAGAGCTAGCAACCGGAGGTGGTGGAGGTTGATAAGGATTTTTTCGGCTTGAAGAACCGCCACCATAACCTTGATTATTCTGATAGTTCCCCCTCGGTTAATATCCTTGATTGTTTTGGTAATGTTGTTGAGGATTATTTTGATAAAGTTGTTGTTGTTGTCTTCCTTGATAATCTCGTTGATTGTTCATGTAGTTCACTTCTTCAAATCCCGGTGGAGGACAAAATCCGGTGTCGTGCTCTCCTTTGCAAAGTTCACAACGTGCAACTTGTTTACTCTTGCTTGGTTGCTCATGTATTTCCTTCAATTGTTGTGGAAGCTTCAACATTTGTTGAGTCAAAAGTTCCACTTGTTGAGATAAAAGCTTATTTTGAGCTAGGATTGCATCATTAGTTCCCAATTCCAAAACTCCCGGAGTCCTTTGAGAATGGCCACGGTTATGGCTTCCCTGATGGTCTTTCAAAGCTATCTTATCAATTATGGCAATGGCTTCTTCGGCACTCTTGCTCATCAAAGATCCACCTGTGGTGGCATCCAACAATGTTTTCTGCACTAGTTGAAGTCTATTCCGAAAAATATGAATTTGAGACAATTCATCAAAGCCATGCCCCTTGCATTTCCTCAACATAGATTTGAATCTCTCCCACGCTTCGTTGAGAGATTCGTTTGCACCTTGCGTGAACACTGCTATTGCAGTCTTTGCCTCCATGAAACGATTATGTGGAAAAAATCGCTCCAAAAATTTTTCTTCAAGTAAATTCCAATCAGTAATTATTGCCGTCGACTGATCAAGATACCATTCCTTGGCCTTCCCAATGAGGGAATGCAGGAATAATCTCTTAAACATTGACTCCTCTTCAGCTTCGGGCGCACCAGTTGCTCCCGCAATCTTATAGAACTTTTTCAGATGTGTATAAGGATCCTCATGATCCATACCAGTAAAAGGACTCTGATATAAAAGCGAGACAATACAGTCTTCATTTCTAAATGCCGACCGTTGTGAGCATTGCGAGCAAACTGTGCATTATGTCTTGGAATGTTGGTACATGGTCTAGAAGCAGGTGGTGGATCCATAGCTGGAAGTAACTGTGGAATTGGTGGTGGTGTAGAAGTCAAACTTCCCTCTTGTTCTTGCCTTTGTCTAGCTAGTTTCCTCCTTCGTCTCGTTCTGCTATTGATTCTACGAGCGGTTCTTTCAATCTCGGGATAGAACAGAAGTTGGTCCGTAGGTAGTTTCCCTCGCATAAAACAAAGTCTGCACACTAAACAAAACAAATCAACAAGCACAAGAAAAATTTTAACAAGCTTAAAACAAAACAACTATTGCAATGCTTGCAATATCAAACAACAATCCCCGACAACGACGCCAGTTTGTTGAAATACAAATAGAGTAGGGTTTTTGTTATCGTTCCACAGAGATTGTTTAGAGATATCACCGTCGTTCTACAGTTGAAATCGTTTTAAACATAAAGTAACAAAGGGTTTAGTAATTTTCAGTCGGAACGTTTGCATTCAAATTTAAGTAATAAACGGTAAAAAGATTTGTTTTAACGATTTGTAAAAAAAACATGTCAAAATTAGTAGCCGGTAATCCGTTTCGTACGTATATCTTCGAAAAAGCGTGTGAACTTGCTAACGATAAATAAACTCACATATCCTCTAAACAAGTTTCTCTCGAACACTTGTTGTGGGATTTATCATATTGATCCTTTGTTGATCTCTCACACAAACTATCAATATGATAACATTTAAGAACAATATTTATGAACATCAACATTCAAAACTATCTCTAGCCTCATGAATATTTGATGGATTGAAACTTAGGTCATGTTTTAACACATATCTCTCAATCATGAATCAAAACAAAAGATGAACCATAAAAACAAAGTTTCTTCTCTATATTTAACATTAATAAAGTTCACAAACTTAATACAATATCAATACATACAAAAATGATGGATTACCTCCACTAATCTTGACACTAAAAATGCTTAGCTACTCATATCCATGGTTGCTTGTTTCACAAGAATCGGGAGGAGATGAAAGTGCATCTGAGTTGAATAATCGATAATGGATGCAAATCCAGCTTCTCTTGGTGAAAAATCAATTCTATGAGACAAAACTCAGAAAAATCTATTCTCTAGGGTTTTTTGGTGTAAAAGGTACAAGTTATGATCCCAAGGAGAACAGAAAATCTATTTATAAGATTCAGAAATTCTGCAGTGTTCGCCTAGCAAAGGACATCATTCGCCTAGCGAATGCATAAAAATGGCACTTAAAAGTGCTTCAGAAACTTAAATCGCCCAAGACTTTTTATCGCGGGTTCGCTAAGCAAAGGATTCACTCGCCCAGTGAACCTTCGCCAAAACCTTCGCCTAGCGAATTTATGGTTGGTTAGCTACTGACTTAGCAATGTTCTTCGCCAGAACCCTCGCCCAGCGAGCAGATCAGCGAACATTCGCTGGCACCTTCGCCAAGCGAATTTTATGTTGGTTAGCCCCTGACTCTTGAATCTTCTCGCTGGAATCTTCGCTCCCGTTCGCGAAGCGAACGTTCGCTGGGACTTCGCCAGGATTCGCCTAGCGAACCCTGTTGTTGCTTTCTTCTCTCTTTGGCAGCTTGCATCATCTTTTCATGTCTTACTTTCTTAATCAATTTGTGCCTTTTCATCCACAATAACACCCATATTACAAGCACCAATGGTATATTTCAATATTTGAAGAACTACAACAAAACACCACAAGAATCAACAAGTTAAACAAAGAAAGCTTAGAAAAATGCCAAGTATTTAATACAAATATGTAGCATGTTTGACATCTAACAAACTCTCCCCAACTAACTCTTTGTTTATCCTTAAGCAAAGTATGCCTCTCATTGAAAACAAGAGGATTTTCCTGAGCAAAAACAAATTCAACCAAGACAAGATAAACGACTCAAATAAACAACAATTGCGACAAGGCAAAAAGTTACACAATCCTAGAATCGACAATGTAAAAGAACTTGACTCTTAAACAACTTCATCCTTGTAAGTTGACGTATTTTTTATTTTCATCCTTGTATCTTTTTTTTTTTTTGAAAATAATCCCCGAATGTTAAAATCTTTTTGGTTTTAGTCCCTAAAAGTTGAAATCCACAGAAAAGTCCGAAGAAAAATCCGTAAGAAACCTATAGTTTTTCCTGCGAATTTCAACTTTAAAAATTAAAACCAAATAAAATGCAACATGTAAGGACTTTATTTAGAAAAAAAAAAATATACGGACGAAAAACAAAAACACGTCAACTCACATAGACCAAAAATTATTTGAGCCTAAAATAATTTTACATCGGTATCTAATGTGTGATATGTAGTCTGACGAATCACACATACATTTTAAAATTATTTGAATCACAAGATATACTAATTAGTTTATAATATGCGATTGTATAAAACTATTCACACGGTTATTACATCTACATTGAATTAAGAAATTTATCATTAAAGTTAACTTAAGTTTGTTAATCTCCTATGCCTAAAAACATTTTTTATTTGCCGCTTTTGAAATTGACCTTTTGATTTATATTTAATGTGAATCTCCTTTGTCAAAAAGATTTTTTTCCCCTTTTGAACTTGACCTTTTGAATTATATTTAATATTACTATAGTGAGAATGAACAAATATAGTGAAAGAGAATGTGTTAGAGGTTGGTCTCCTCTTCTTGCTATAATTGATTACTCTAAATTTAGAATGGTTATTCCTTTATATCCTACAAGTTATTGTAAGGAAATAGCAAGTAAAATGGATTGCAGAGAGATATTGTTTGTTTATAGACAAGTATTTGGATCCATCTGCCCCCACCCTTTTCAGCCTATCAAATTTCAATAAGTTACTCCTTCGTTTCATAAAACCTACCATGTGCCTGGTGGCCCTTTTCTTTCTCTTATTAATAAGTTTTGCATGATTATTTTATTTTTTAATTTTTTTTCAAGTAAAATTGTTTTATTTTTTTTTTTTCAAAAAAGTATTCTACGGCACTTGTTTGACCTCAGAGAACAAAAACATAGTTTTTTATTCAAAAATATTATTAGTTCAATTTCACTTGATAAAAACATATAACCTTTTAACTTTTTTAAATACCGAGTCTGTGAGAATTTTCTTCTTATTATTGAATAAAAGAGATGAGTTTAAGTAGCCTTTAAGCCAAATAGAGAAAAAGTAGTTGATTAAACAATCCTTAAGAATGTGGGTATAATTGCTGAAGAATAGATAAAAACAATATTAAACAATCTCTAAGAATATGAGTATAATTTCAATGAATCAATTATTTGAATAAGGTTGGCTCCTTCATAATTCCAATTCAATAATGTGATTATGATATTTAAATAATATTGAGCAGATTCTATAAAGCAATTTAGACTTCTTGCACTTGCAAATTTTCAATTTAAAATCATCACTAAGATCATTGCAAACATGTTGACTATCTTAACTCCTAAAATTGTTTTAGAACACCAAGTCTTCATTAGGGATAGATATATTTTTGTGTGCATTTGGATTACTTCAAAAATCATTAATATGTTGGACAAGAAATTCTTTAGAGTTAGTATGGCTTTGAAGATAGACATTAGACAAGCCTTTGATACTTTAGATTGAAAATATCTTATTAAAGCTCTTGTTCAATTTAGTTTTGATCAAAAGTTTTGTGATTGAATACTTATCATTCTACAATCAACCAAACTATCGTGAAAAAGCTGCACACAAAAATTTCTTGCTATAGAGGAGTGAGATAAGGAGATCCTCTGTCTTCCTTACTTTGTCTCCCTTGCTTTTATGCATTGCTGAAGAATCACTTACTAAGAAGTTATTTATGTTGGTGGATTAGGGTAAGTTGACATGTCTGTTGGTAAGACAATCATTCACAACCACATTTTTTTTTGCAGACAACCTTGTGATATTTTTGCAAAGCTATTAGGAAAAATACTCAAGTCATTAACCATTTTCTTCACAAAATATGGTCAGAATTCTGGTCAACACACCAGCCCAATTGAATGTAAGCTTTATGATATATGTACTTTTGTATCTAGGTTGATTGCAGATATGTTTGGATTCGCTGCAGAACATACACCATTTAACTATCTTAGAGTTACTGTATTCAATGGCAAGCCAATAACTCATCATATTCAGATCATAACAGATAGAGAGTATTGACCAAGCTACTTGAAAGAGGAATCTTCTTTCTATGATGGGTAGGGTTCAATTGGTATAGTCAGTCATACAAGGCATGCTTATGTATAGTTTTAGGATTTATGAATGGTCAATTAATCTTCTTAACAAACTAAATTCTTGCATTAGAAATTTTGTGCGGACATGTAGCATAGACAACATAAAGTTGATTACTACATCTTGGAAGATTATTTGTTCACATTTGTCTAAAGGAGATATTGGTCTAAGAGATATTAAGATAATAAACAAAGCTAATTGTTTGTCTCTTTATTGGAAGTTGCTAACTATCAATAATCAATGGTCTTCTATCCTGGTAGATATTTTAGGCCTAAAAATAATCATGCATCATATTTCTTCTTTAATATGCCATGAAATTAATAATTTCTTTTCCTTTATGGAGGAACATAGTATATGAGAGGTTAGTATTTTGAAGAATATTGATTTATGAACTGACAATTAGTTGGGATACAGAATTACAGATTTACACCTAGTATTGTCATACCCTAAATTTTGTCCTTTAATATTCTCCAACCATCTCTAGTCCATATGCATCATCATCATAATATGACTATTTCATTTGGTCACCCATCCCATTTGCATTATTAGATTGATAACCATTCCATTGTCACTTTTGAATAAAAGAGACAGTTTCTTTGCCTAACTCCATTGGTTATGCATCTATACATTTGCATTTATCATCACACTCCTTTAATTTTAACAAAAAAAACAAGGTGTGTAAAGTCATTTTATTTGGCTTTCCTTTTGAAACTTGGTTGTTGAAAGCCAACTTGATTTTAAGATAAGTGGTAAGTTAAGTTTCGATGTAGGTTTGCCATGCTCATTCTTTTTTCCCCATGCACTTCTATTTGATCCTAATAAAGTGAGAGATGTTTATGTTTGGGTTGAATTTGAATTTTGGGTTTGATTACAAGTTTCAAGTTTGATTTGGATGTGGTAACTGGTAAGGCTTTGAATCACACTTTGCACACACAAGCTTGGGTTAAAATAAAATGAATTGAAAAGCTTTGTTTTATTACATTACATTTGTTACATGGTCATGAGTTTGGTTTACTTTGAATGTGGTTATTGCATTTTTGAAATGTCATGAATATACTAGAAGCCATGAAGCAAACTCCACAAATTAAGTTCTCTGATATACTTAAGAGCATTTCTTAATGCACCACCCAAGTTTCTTAGGCACCACGTGAAATTATTTTTTAGCCCTCTGATTCCGGATGTGCACATCCGGACGCACCAAATTTTTAAAAAATGCTGAAGTGTTCCAGATATGCATATTTGGAAACAATTTTGATGTACACTTCCGGAAGGATTTCTTATTAATTCGCGCCAGACTTTCTTCCTCCCCCTCATTCTTCACTTTTTCATTTCCAAACTCCCTCAAACTCTCTCAAACTCTCAAATTTTCAATCACCTCAAATCTCGATTTTTTCCTCTCGAGTTCGGCACAAAGCAACATCTACAACGATCAAGAAACTCCAAATCCTCCATATCTCATTTTAATCGGTAAGTTTTCAAATTTTAGAGTTTCAGAATAATTTTCGAGTAATCGATTTAGAGTAGATATTTAGGTGTAGAAATTGTTAGGTTGTATGAATAATATAGGTTAGAGACAATGTAGGTCTTTTTTACTGCTTCAACCGGACGATCAGGGCATTAAAATGCCCATTTGCATGTTCCAATGGCCATGGCTGCCATTTTTAAACTTCGAAAAATGTACCGGATGTGCAGATCCGGAAATATTTTAACGTTTAGTATTCTAAGTGTTACCGGATGTGCACATCCGGAAATACCCAACGTTAAAAATTCTTTGTTCTTCCGGATGTGCACATCCGGAAGACTATTTTTTTTTATTTTGTTTGTTTAATTGTTTTTGTTTAATTATTTTAAAAAAATATATAATTTATTTATTATGCTTTGCAGATTAGATGGCTGGCAGAGACGATCGTATCATACATGGACGGACAGCTCAGCATGCATCTGTCCGACGTGAGCGGATGCAGTCTACATCCAAGGCTTCCGGCGCAGAGGGAGTTGGGATAGACCCTACAGCTGAGGGACATCCTACACCACATCCTACACCACAGCCATCCACATCACAGGTTCAGGCCACTTCCACATCTCAGGTACATGTCACTCCCCCTTCAGCCGTCGATTCTACATCTCGTAGGCGTCACGTTTCTACTGGTAGTTCATCAGGGTCCCAGCCCGCACGCAGACGCCGTCGGGAGACTCCAGCTCCATCAGCTGCTCCTCCTCGTTCCCCTGTTCCTATTCCTGTTCTAGTGGGTGATCACCCAGCACATGATGGTGTTGACGCCGGTGACGATTTCGATGAGCTGGGCGGTTACCCTAGGGGACCGTCTGATATGTCCCTACTTGTGGGGTACTCTAAGCATACTGCCAGATATGTCTGGCTAGGACAGGTAACCTTTTTCGGTTTATTTATAGAATTGTTTACGTTGAAAATATGTTCATTTGTAACATTGTTTTATTTGGAAATTTTCAGGCGAAGGATCCCCAGAAGTTCTATAACCATGGGGGCAAGGTTATAGATATGCTTGAGATGCTGCCATAGGCTGAGTGGTTCACGTCTGCACTTGCTGCCTCTGGTCTTGGAGGCCTGTCTAGGATTGGGTATTCCCAGATCCAGTACGGTATGCTGATGGCCTTTGTTGAGAGATGACATCCTGAGACATCCTTATTCTATCTACCGTACGGCGAGATCACGATCACACTCGACGACATCTCGTGCCTTTTACATCTACCGATCATGGGTAGCCTTCTCCGTCACGGTAGGATGTCGAAGGCGGACGACATGGAGTTGCTAATTACAGAGCTTGGGGCTAGCGCAGAGGAGGCACTTGCGGAAATGACCTAGTTGAGGGGCGCACACGTCCGGTTCTCCTTTTTGATACACAGATTTGGTGAGGAGCTTGACGAGGAACGACAGGCAGAAGGGGATGCAGCTGAGGTGGAGCTCCACAAGCAGCGTGCCCTGAGATGCTACTACTTGTTTTTGCTCGGCACGCAGGTGTTTGTGGACAGCAGCGCCTATTATGTTGATATCGTCTACCTCAAGTACCTTTCGGATCAGACAGAGATCCACGGGTACAACTGGGGGGCGGCTGCGCTGGCATACACCTATTCCAGGCTCTCTGATGGTTGCCGCTAGGCAGCCAAGACTGTGGCAGGCAGTTGTACGCTATACGTGGTAACAATCTAATATTCTAAGTGATTTTTTCATGTCTTTTCTTTCTATATTCATTATAATGTTTGACACCCATGTTATGTTTTCCATTTCAGGCGTGGATTTTACAGCATTTTCCCAACATTACTGGTTGGGGGAGTGTCGCCGAGTACACTGAGGATATGCCACGTGCTGATGCAGTTGTCCTGCTCAGAGGGAACCAGGTGTCGGACCCCTTCAGAGTGTATCTTGATCGGATGGCTGCTGAGGATGTTTTGTATAGCCCCTATGCCGATCACCGTGTGACGTGCCCGTTCGATGAGGTTTGTTTGTTCTCAGGATGGTTGACATGCAGTTCGACCGTTACTGGTCGATACCTACCGGAGCGCGTCTTGCGCCTGTTCGGTTACACGCATACGGTCCCCAGGATGCCTCATGAATCTGCTGCTCTAGGCTTGACCCGCAGGCAGATAGATGAGCTATATGCTGACTACCAGTCCCACTTGGTACCGGAAGAGGCTCGGGCGATCAGAGCGGAGAGAGACTGGAGCATTGCTGCCGGGTACATCGTGTGGTTCTACACCGTCTCACACCCATGCATGGTGTCCACTGCTGAGGGATCGCCACTCAGACCTGCTCATCAAGAGATATTAGAGGAGCGACAGTCTCAGCTGGACCATACTCAGGATGTCCTACCACGCTGTCGTCAGATAGAGCAGATAGCGCAGCAGGCCATTGAGGCCGGTCACCTCCCTGAGGGCTCTGGTGCCAGACTTGCCATGGACAGGATTATTGCGATTGCTCGGGGGGCACTTCAGTACCGCAGACATCGATCCAGGATGGCGGGTAGGGGCAGAGGAGCAGGGGAGCCAGGAGAGATCCTTCTCCATGCGCAGTAGTTTTTTGTTTGATGTATTCTATTTATATTAGATGTATGCACTGTATTTTGACAAAGGTTTATTATATATATATATATATATATATATATATATATATATATCATTTTATTTTATATATTGCTGTTGTCAAATGTATATTACGTTGCGACGATATATTAATATATGCGACCAAGCAACAAAACCGATTTTAAAAAAAAAATTAAGTTCTGCTGTTTTCCGGATCTGCAGAGCAGGAAAATTTCCGAATGTGCACTTCCGAAACGCATCAATGTTTTTTAAAAAATTGGTGTGTCCGGATGTGCACATCAGAAATCAGAGAGCAAAACCAAAAATTCAGGTGGTGCCTAAGAAACCTGAGTGGTGTGATAAGAAATTCTCTTACTTTATAGTCCATTTAGACCTCATTGTTTTTGGTAAATTCAACAACCGTACAACATCCATCATCAATACGACATTCCATTTTCATAATAAGCAAAATAAGCTTAATTGATAAAGTGAAAAAAAAAAAGAGAAAAAGGAAAATCTTTGAGTTAATTTTGAATCAGGTTTCATACATGTTATACATTCCCTGTTTTATACTTCAATTTTACAACATACATCCAATGAACCACATAGTCATACATGCATCAATTAAAAAAGAAAAGAAAATCTGCACTTGGAATGAGTCACACGTTTTACAGTAAACTCCCAACATCCATACACATATACCTCACCATCAACCATCCATACATCAACTAAATTTGAAGAATTAGGCTTGGTTTGCAAAAGGAGTCACTGTTTGCTTGCTTCTCCTTCTATGGCCATCATCATGAACCATCAACATACATCCAACTCATGAATTCACCACTTTCTCCATACTTTCAATTGGATAACGAATTCTTCTAGCAATTCATTGGAGTTCTTTAAATGGACAACACTTAATTTTTTTTATATTATTATACACTTTCCAATTATTTAAACAACTCATCCACATTTTTTTAAATATTCATACAACCCTTCAAAATTTTTAAAATAGATCCTAATAAACATTACATATTTAATTATTTTTTAATTTTTTAATCTTAAGATAAATAAAAGGAATGATGTTTGCTACAATAACATTTTAAGTTAAAGCGCGAACAACAAATATCCATCAAATGTGTAGAAACCTATCAAAGACATCGATAATGGTGCTCTTAAGAGATAAGGAGAAGCTTTGTTTGTGAGAGAGAGAGAGAGAGAGAGAGAGAGAGAGTCTTCAAAGTATTCTGGGAAGACCAAAGTAAGGGTTCCTCGTACTATTTTATCTTTTCAAAAGGAAGACAGATATTTAGTTTAACAAAAGGGTGTTGCAGTTCTGAAACGAGGGAAGGAGTCTCAAGAGTTTTTCAGTTCACCAACACATGAGTTACTAGATGTCTGAAAGATTTGAGAAAAATATAAAAACCTGGTATGAGGAATCCCGAACGGCCAACCTAGAATACCTTGACTTATCTGTGTCAAACCCCCACCAGTTATAACAGATAAAAATTTCCCATAACAACATTAGTGTCATATACGACCGGTTACTCCTCTTATCAAAAGTCAGCCTGAAACACTTCCACCAAATTCAGGAAACAAACCAAAAACTAGGATCTCAGCTACAAGACCTCAACCAAAGACTTCAGAAGGTTGAGCGTATTGTCCTAGAGGTAAGGGATCTCCTTACTTCATGAGCTGGAAGGTCTCTGCTGAAAGCTTTTCATACAAAGAAGCGGTCAAAGCAACTGAATCCATAAAAGAACCAGCGGTAGGGTTTGCCAAACCTATCAACTCCTCCAAAGGAACAATCACCGGATTGTCAACCATCATCAAGCAAAACAACACAGTAATACAGTTTCTTGTTAAGATTTACAAGAAATTAGAAGATTGTGTCGAAGCTCTGAAGAACCTAAATCCTTTGCAGAAAGAAAAAGAAGCCCAAAGCTTGGACCTAGAGAAAGCTTTGGAAGAAATCCAGAAAAATCTCGCCGGATTATCCCCTGGAGAACCTGTAAGAAAACCTTTAAAGAAGAAAGGAGCTTTCTATGTTTTCAAGGACCCAAATCAGATCTTCAAGGAAGAAAAACAAAAGAACCCTTGATGTTTAGTGTCCCTGGCTTCCTAAAATCACCATAGGGGAAGCTGATACAAAGCACGATAATACTCAAACCATGTTATACAAGTATAACAGAAGTAAAGGTTCAGATAAAGTGGTTGACCGACATAATTAACTTCCTCCAAGCAGAGGATCCCGTCGACCATAATCTGGTTGCAGACTACAAGGAATTAAGAGACGCTATCCAGGAGAAAGTCAAAAGGCTCGCAATATGAGCCGGAATAGAAGCTTATCCCCTGTAACGGGGCTAAGCAATAATGAAAGGGCGTCATCTCAAGAGGACCAAATAAGAGACTACAGAACTGGGAGCAGAATCAAGTATGAAATGCAAAGACGCATCCCTAGGCTTTTTGGCCGAAATTACCAAAGAAGCCTGGAAAGCCAGCTTGATCCCAATCAGGAGTTGGACATGTCCCAGAGGAGAAGAGCCATGATGGTCCCGACAGAAATCCTGTATGAATCAAGGTGGAATGAGCCAAGGCACCGAGTATATCAACATAGGTCTGAGGAAAGAATCCTAGTAACAGGAGAGAATCAACAGTTGGATCTAGGTTTCATAAATAGTACAAGTTATGAAACCCTAAGGAGAGAAGGATTTCAACATATCCATCTGGGCCTAATGATGATAAGGTTGCACCCCCTGCATAACCGATATGCAGGAACAAATTCTTTGGTGGTCTTACGCGATACGAGGTGGAGCGATGAAAGAGCAATCATAGGCTCTATGGAAATTGATCTATCAGAAGGCACACAGCTGACATACATGGCACCAGAAATCATGATGAGCATTCATGATTTCTATAATCATGTTCAGCTCGCTATCCAGACACACGGCTATGAAGGATGGCAAGGGGCAGAGAGCAACTTGTTAATCTCCAGAGCACTTATTGCCAGATTAACAAACACAAGTTATGCTTCATTCAGATACGACGTCAGAAATGTCGCTGAATACCTGTCCAGCAAAGGAGTAAAGGCAATCCCAGGACAAAAGCATACAGCTTCCGAACTTCAAGGAAAGCGTTGGATCTTGAAGCCACCTGAAAGAAAGAGCTACTCTGTTCCAACAGACGTGGACACAAGAAGGCGATCAGACGACTCAACATCCATAAGGTTTCGTGATTACTACAGCTTACCATCTCCGCCAAATTTTCAGGTCAATGACCATGATGAAGAAACACTAGATGCAGATGAGGAGCAAATAATAGCAGTATGGTTGGAAGAAGGGCAGGATCAAGATGAAACCTGGGATACACTAGGAGAACCAAGCGGTAAATATGACTACCTGGTGAAGTACACCGCCCCTGAAAGTTCCCAGATCAGATTGGAAGATATCCAACCATCAGGATGGGGAGATGCAGAAGAATCACCATCAAAGGATGAAGAAGGTGACTTGATAAAAGGAACCGACTTAGAAGACTTTGAGCAGTATTGCCAATACCTCCAAGAACTTCACAAAGCTCCTCAAAGGGATCCCCAAGAAGAGGAAGACTTCGTAAACCCTTTTTCAGTGGAGGAAAAGGCGTATGTCTCAAAGGAGGAAGACGAGGATGAATTACCGTACCCAGCACTCAGAAAGCTAGAACGAGCTTGCCCATCTTCTGCAACATCCGGGATTACGTCATACACACGGCCCCCGGAACAACTATGGGTGGGATAAGCTACCCCCCCCCCCCCCCCCCCCCCGCAAGCTCCAGCATCCAAGACGATAACAGATTCTCAAACCTAAGACCTTTTGTTGGAAGATTCAAGGGAGGAAATAACAATGAGCAATGGGTTCTACCCTCCGCCCAGCAAAACAATGGTGCAGTACTTGTCCTACCCGAGAACGTAGGAATGTACGAGGATGTCATTGCCAGATGGGAGTCAATAACCCTGAACCTGTTGAATGAGCGACAATTTGACAGCAACAAAAGCAAAATAGCCTTCATAGAAAACCTCATGGGAGAAAATGAAAAGAAGATATGGATCCAATGGAGAATGGCGTATCCCGCAGAATATGAATCACTTGAAAATATTGCGGATGATCCCCAAAACGTGACCTCACAAATACGAAGGATAATGGTGTTGGAAGACCCTTATCAAGGATCGACGGAGGAACAAAATAGAGCCTACAGGGATCTAGAGAGGTTAACCTATGATAGTATGAAGGATATAATCAGGTACATGAATGATTACAAGATCCTTGCCGCCAAATCAGGAAGAATGTTTATTTCGGGAGATCTCTCTGATAAATTCTTCAGAAAACTTCCACCCACAATAGGAGATGAAGTCAGGAAGGCCTATGAAGAAAAACACCCAGGAAACACCGCTGGAGTAATGCCTAGAATACATTTCACCTACCAGTACATGGCAGAGTTATGTAAAAAGGCTGCACTTCAACGAGATTTGAAAGACTTCACTTTCTGCAGTCAAATCCCTATACCAGGTTACTACAAAAATTCAGGCAAACGATATGGCCTAAGGAAAGCCAAATCCTACAAAGGCAAACCTCATGAGTCCCATGTCTGAGTCTTCAAAAAGCGGCACCAAGATAGGCAAAGAAAATGCAAATGCTACATTTGCGGCATGGAAGGGCATTTTGCGCGAGAATGCCGTAATAAAAATGGTAACATTGCCAGAGCAGCCATCCTAGAAGAGCTAGACCTGCCAGAAAATTGGGATGTACTCTCAGTAGATCAGGATGAACCAGACAGTGATGCGATCTGCAGTCTCTCTGAAGGGGAGGCAGGGGAGAACGTCTCTCAATACGAAAGCAGCAGTGGAACAAATACCCACTGAAGAATGCGCCTTCATGTTAGGCGCCGAAGATTGTGGCTGGCGAAAGAGGGTGCAAATAAGACCAGGCCATACCTGGACTACCAAAATAGAAGGACAGTCAGATACACAGGTAACATGTATTATTTGCAAAGAAAGGACAAGCCAAGCTAGAAGACTATAGTGTGAACAATGCAAAATGTTGGCCTGTGCACTATGTGCAAACTACTACTTCCGAATCCCCATCCAAATTCCCGAAAGCCAAAAGAAGTATGCGGGAAATAAGGAGGTCCTCATAAGAGAACTGTGCCAGTATGTGGACTTCCTGCAGGAAATGAATGATTAATTAACAAAGGTCACAAAAGAGGCAGAAGAAGAAGAAAAGGTTAGCGTGGAAGATGAGATACTAACATTCTGGAGGGAAGAAAAGACCTTGAAGGTCGCGGAGAATGCAAAGCCCAGAAAGGTAATAAACAAGTTATACAACATGTCTGTCGAATTTGAGATACCAGGTGTTTAGACATTCTCAGTACAAGCAATCTTAGATACTGGAGCCTCCTCATGCTGCCTCCATCAATCCTCAGTACCAGAAAAGACCTTGGAACCAAATCCTGTCCTCACATTTTTTAGTGGAATCAGCTCCAGGCAAGAGGCAAAATGGAAGCTAAGGCCAGGGGTAATGAAGATAGGAGAAAACCATTTCAGGACCCCCCTAATCCATGCCTTCGACATGAATACCCTGGATGGTATACACATGCTCATAGGATGCAATTTCATCAGATCCATGTATGGAGGAATAAGGATAGAAAGAAACATCCTCACATTCTACAAAAACATCACCTCTATCAACACCACTGAAGAAGCAGAAGCGGCAGCCTCTGAACTAGAAGGACTTGGAATGGAAGAAGAAGAATATCTTGGCATACAGGAGGCGGTATTCATGAATGTAGGACAGCTAATTCCAGAATTTTTGAGGAATTTCACAAAACAATTAAAGAATTGCAGGAGACGGAGTATATTGGTAACAATCCTTTGGCGCATTGGGCAAAGAACAAGATCAAGTGCAAAATAGAGGTCATCAATAAAGACCTAACGGTGGAAGATAAGCCCCTAAAACATGTCACGCCTGCAATGGAAGAGTCCTTCCGAAAGCATGTCAATGCTCTGCTTGAACTTAAGGTCATAGGACCCAGCAAGAGCAGACATAAGACCATGGCGATGATTGTTAAATCAGGAACAGAGATTGATCCTGTCTCGGGGAAGGAAACAAAGGGCAAGGAAAGGATGGTCTTGAACTACAGAACATTGAATGACAACACCTACAAGGATCAATATAGCTTGCCAGGGATCAACACAATTCTCAAAAGGATTGGGAACAGCAAGATTTACTCAAAATTCGACTTAAAATCTGGTTTCCACCAAATCGCAATGGACGAAGAATCCATCCCTTGGACGGCCTTCATTGTCCCGGGAGGCCTATATGAATGGTTAGTCATGCCATTTTGACTAAAAAACGCACCTGCAATTTTTCAGCGAAAAATGGATAATTTTTTCAAGGGCATAAAACACTTCATCGCAGTATACATAGACGACATATTGGTTTTCTCAATGAATGAGGAAGAGCATGCAAAACACCTACAGCAGTTCGCTGCGATTATAAGGAGACACGGTTTAATCCTCTCCCCAAAAAAATGAAGCTTGCAACTAAGGAAGTTGAATTTTTGGGCGCAATCATCAGGCAAGGGAAGATCAGACTTCAACCTCACATCATCAAGAAGATACTGGATTTCAATGAGGCAAAGTTAATGGATAAAAAGGGGTTGCGAGGATTCCTGGGAATACTAAACTACGCCCGCAGTTACATCCCGAACCTAGGGACTTTAACTGGACCGTTACACACCAAAACCAGCCCCCATGGTGATAAAAGAATGAAGAGCGGTGACTGGAGAATCATTCGCCAGATCAAGGAGATAGTACAGAATCTGCCTGATCTTGAAATCCCACCGGAAAATGCCTACATCATCCTAGAAACGGATGGATGTATGGAAGGATGGGGGGGGGGGAGTGTGCAAATGGAAGAAACAAAGACATGACCCAAGAGGTTCTGAAAAAGTTTGCGCCTATGCTTCAGGAAGATTTCATAAGGTTAAATCAACCATAGATGCGGAAATCTATGCCTGCATGGGTTCTCTGGAAAACTTCAAGATCCATTACCTAGATAAAGGAGAAATAACTCTTAGAACAGAATGTCAGGCCATCATAAGCTTTTACAACAAATCCACCCAAAATAAACCATCGAGAGTTAGGTGGCTAGCTTTCACGGATTTCATAACTGGATCGGGAGTTAAAATTCATTTTGAACATATCGAGGGAAAACAAAATATCTTGGCTGATACTTTGTCCAGGATTGCTCACTTTGTTGCATATGCAGGATGTCAAGAACAGGAAGCTCGAGTACACAACCACCTTCTTCTTTTGGAAGAATCAATTCAAGAATGGAAGGAAACTCCGCCGGACCAACAGGACCAATATGCCAAGAAGTTATTTGGATAAGCTTCTTGGCATATTGGTCCTGTTGGTCCGGCAGAGTTTCCTTCCATTCTTGAATTGCTTCTTCCAAAAGAAGAAGGTGGTTGTGTACTCGAGCTTCCTGTTCTTGACATCCTGCATATGCAACAAAGTGAGCAATCCTGGACAAAGTATCTGCTAAGATATTTTGTTTTCCCTCGATATGTTCAAAATGAATTTTAACTCCCGATCCAGTTATGAAATCCGTGAATGCTAGCCACCTAACTCTCGATGGTTTATTTTGGGTGGATTTGTTGTAAAAGCTTATGATGGCCTGACAATCTGTTCTAAGAGTTATTTCTCCTTTATCTAGGTAATGGATCTTGAAGTTTTCCAGAGAACCCATGCAGGCATAAATTTCCGCATCTATGGTTGATTTAACCTTTTGAAATTTTCCTGAAGCATAGGCGCAAACTTTTTCAGAACCTCTTGGGTCATGTCTTTGGTTCTTCCATTTGCACACTCCCCCCTATCCTTCCATACATCCATCCGTTTCTAGGATGAAGTAGGCATTTTTCGGTGGGATTTCAAGATCAGGCAGATTCTGTACTATCTCCTTGATCTGGCGAATGATTCTCCAGTCACCGCTCTTCATTCTTTTATCACCATGGGGGCTGGTTTTGGTGTGTAACGGTCCGGTTAAAGTCCCTAGGTCCGGGATGTAACTGCGGGCGTAGTTTAGTATTCCCAGGAATCTTAGCAACCCCTTTTTGTCCATTAACTTTGCCTCATTGAAATCCAGTATCTTCTTGATGATGTGAGGTTGAAGTCTGATCTTCCCTTGCCTGATGATTGCGCCCAAAAATTCAACTTCCTTAGTTGCAAGCTTCATTTTTGTTGGGGAGAGGATTAAACCGTGTCTCCTTATGATCGCAGCGAACTGCTGTAGGTGCTTTGCATGCTCTTCCTCATTCATTGAGAAAACCAATATGTCGTCTATGTATACTGCGATGAAGTGTTCTGTGCCCTTGAAGCAATTATCCATTTTTTGCTGAAAAATTGCAGGTGCGTTTTTTTAGTCCAAATGGCATGACTAACCATTCATATAGGCCTCCCGGGACAATGAAGGCCGTCCAAGGGATGGATTCTTCGTCCATTGCGATTTGGTGGAAACCAGATTTTAAGTCGAATTTTGAGTAAATCTTGCTGTTCCCAATCCTTTTGAGAATTGTGTTGATCCCTGGCAAGCTATATTGATCCTTGTAGGTGTTGTCATTCAATGTTCTATAGTTGAAGACCATCCTTTCCTTGCCCTTTGTTTCCTCCCCCGAGACAGGATCAATCTCTGTTCCTGATTTAACAATCATCGCCATGGTCCTATGTCTGCTCTTGCTGGTCCCATGTTTCCGACGCGTCTTCGTCAAACGCGGACGTCTCCATGTTCCTTGATCCATCATTGTAATTTCTGGTGTATCTTTTCCAGATCTTTGGTGGCTTTGCTGGTGTGTGGCCTGTGGTCATTCTAGTAATTATCTCTGGTGGAGAGCCTTCTACATTCCTGAGCTCTTGCTTCGACCATCCCGTGAAGCAGGCCGAGCTCGGCTTCCACTCTCTTTCCTTGTCGGCTGAAGAGCTCATCCGCGGCTTCTCCCATTTTTGAGATGGAGAGAGAGAGAGAGAGAGAAAGATAGAGCGAGAGAGAGAGAGAGAGAGAGACCGAGAGAGAGAGAGAGTGTGTGTACATCAGGATATATACTAGTTCGGTGCTATCGTCCTTGCAGGAACCTACATCGAGTCTTCGACGGAGAACCATCGAAGAGTTCTTTCTTCCATTAAAAAAATATAGAATTCGGTTCATGTTACAAGAATTCAGAAAAGCAAAAGATAAATTATAACAATGCAATCTATCTTCTTCCTTGCTTCTTGTAAGAACTTGCTTGTAACTAGCTACCACCACTAACTTTGATCTTTACCCAATATCTTGATTTTCAACATTTGATGGATTCCTATCTTGATGAATTTCTTAATCTTCACCCAATCTTGAAATTTCAAGCCTTGAATCCTTCTCTTCAACAAGTTGACAAATCCACAGAAAAACTCCACAACAATAGAGAAAAGCTTCTTCTTCTTTTTCTTTCAAGAAATTTCAATCCTTGAAATTTCCAAGATCAAAATACCTCTTGCAAAGTTCTACACACTTTAATGAACAATTAGATCCCTAATGTTTCCCTACAATTAATCATCACACACACACACACAAGAGAATGGTTTCCATGGGTATGATTAAGATAAAGATTTGAGAGAGAGAATGAAGTTGTGTTTGCAAAGGTTTTCCATCTAAAATAATTTTGGTCTCATATAAAATGAGGAAATGAAACTCATATTTATAGGTGCAAGAGAAAATGTACAACTAAATGTCATACCCCAAATTTTGACCACTAAGATTCCCCATCATTGTGCAAATCATCATCACAATATGGATGGACCATTATACCTCATTAGTCTCCCCAAAGATGGGTGAGCATCCCCTACAATCAAATTTAGGGTTTCAAGCCCTCTCAGAGTTCTTAGACAAAGGATCAATCGAGAATTTATATGATCTTCAACTTGTCTAACCTCTCAAACATCCACAATGGATCAAGAGGACTCCCATAGCAAGAATCAAGCACAAGGTTGCAGCATTCTAAGTGGATCAAGCCTCAAGATCGCCAGTGTCACCAAATTAGGGTTTGGTCGACCAGGGCCTCCAGATGGAAATTTTCCTTTGGGCATGAGCCAATTCTTCAAAGCATAACCTAAGATACTTCATGGGACATCATAAACCGAATCATCAAGTCAATTTAGCCTCGGGGGGTGCATTCATCAAAAATCAGGAATTAGGGTTTCTTGACCTAATTCACCGCTAAGTTGACTTTTGGGACAAAACATGAGCCAAGACCTCAAGACATGATTTGATGGTCTCTAACCCACTACATTGATCCATTTGCAACAATGGATTGGTCCAGGAAGCTTGATCAACAAGTTTCAAATTCATCAGAACCACGATTAGGGTTTCGCGGGAAAAGTCAACTGTGCCTTTGACTATTGACCCAGGCATGCTCCCAAACCTTGGGAAATGATTCAATACACCCTATAACACCTATGAAATCAATCCATCAAGTTTGATTTAGGTCAAGGACTTGATTTCATAGAGGATCGCACAGTTTGGAATTCATCTAACAAAAAGTCAACTGTGCACAAAAGTCAACTTTGACTTTTTGAGATTTTTCACAAATATGGTTCTTTGACCCTAAAATGATGTTAATGTGTGATTGTAATCATCATTCATCAAGAAAAATCAAGAAAAGTGGGATAACTTGTAAAAGGGGTAACCATAAAAAACTTAGAAATTTTCTAAGTTATGGAACAAAGTGGCTAGGGTACCAACTTCCAAGGATCATAACTTGAGATCCAAGCAACCATTTGGGCTGATCCAAAGATGGATTTGTAGCTCTCATGGCATACTTTAAAAGTGTCAACTACACCTCATTCCAATTCCTCATGGATTTCAAGTTATGGAATGGCCAAAATCATAAAAAGTTAAAATGTCACTTTTTTTCAACACTTAGTGAAATTTTCACTAAGTCAGAATCTGCCTTCACTTTTTTCCAAATGTAGGGGCATTTTCACTTGGATCCAAAAGATATCAAAACAAACTATGATCACACATATGTTGTATCATATGAGAGCTTTCCAAAATGGCCAAGAACTCAATGGAATTCCACTTGAGCCATGAGATATGACCATGCCAATATGCCTTGCTGCAAAATGTCATGGCAAGGCAGATTTGTGCATTTTGCTCGATTTTCCAAATTTATGCAAACGACAAACATGTCTATCCATCTGAACACCTCAATGAGGGACCAAGGAGGGACAAACACTGATCCATAAGCCTCCCAAGTCTTTGGAACTAAAAATAGCATGCCAAACCTAGAAATCCCTAAAGAGGGGACAAGACTCCAATTTCGGTTTGGAGAATTTAATGGATGCACCAATGTGGCATGGACTAAACCATTTCCAACTGAATTCAGTCAAGACATTTCCAAGAACTAGGGAACCAGCAGCCTGTGCTCTAACCTCTAGTCAATGGCCAGAGGAGACTTGAAATTCCAAAATGCAACCATTGGCCAAACCTCTGCTGCAGTTTCCATTCACTATTTCTTGCAAAACAAACTTGCTCTACTATAAATAGAGCTCATTTGTGCTCAGTTTGAGTACACCAAAGCCATCAAACATATGTTTTCCTCAAAATCACCTTCTCACTTCCAAATTTGCCTTCCAAAGCAAGTCACTATCGAGTTTTGAGTTTGAGAGCAATTCCAACCAAACCAATCACACACACACACACACACACACACACACACCTCATAAACATCATATAAAAGTGATCCAAACACTCACAAGTGACCTGTAACACCAAAATCACAAAGTCCACTCTCAAAACCTCAAAATAGGGCCTTTTTGCATTTTTCAAGCTATGTCTTAATTCAGTCACTTTCAAAACCAGATAAAGCCTCAAACATACTCCAAATATCATCCTTGAACTATCCCAAATGGTTCCACACATCTGGAACATCATTTGAGAGAGTTGCTATTTTGGCCACTTTTGCCTCTTTTTCAAGAAAAGGCCAATTTCCATTCCCGAGGTTTCCAGCTGATTCCAATCATCCTAAAAGCTTCTAAGGGATCATTGAGAGGGTTCAAAGCATCAAAAAATTTCTGGAACAAAGTACTTGGCAGATAGCCCAAAAAGCTCCAAGGGAGGTAAGCATCACAACTTGAACTCTTTAAAATATGCCTTGCTTTAAGGTCCACTGATCATGCATCTCTTATACATGTTATATGTGTTGTGTTTGAACCAATTCATCATGTAATTCATGGCTGTACCAAGAGGTAGCACAGAAAATGCACATTATGGCCTATTTCAAAACCACTATCGGGTTTTGAGGAGGATTGATTTTTTGGAAAAACCACCACCATCATTAGATTCCTTGTGAAATTCTAGGCCTGATGCATATAAATTTTGTCTCCATCCATGGAGAAATGAAGAAGTTATGACCTTCACGTTTCTGACCAAAAACCTTGTCTTGCCTTGCCTTGACTGTGCCTAGAACAAGGCAAGCCTTGTATATTTATGGTTGGGGTTTGATACACGGATGTATCACCACCCAAGTGGTAAGGCGCGCATGCTGCACACAAGAGGTCTGGGGTTCGAATCCCCCTCGCCCGAGACCCCTTTTTAATGTTTTTTTCACTTTTTTATTGTTTTTCATATTATTTTAATGATTTGAAAAATTAATAACTCCCTCAATTTTAATTATTTTTTATTGGTTCTTTTTGCAAAAAAATCACAAAAATGTTGAAATATTTTATTCCACAAAAAAATCAAATTTATATTATTTATTTAATATAAGGCTTAATACCCTTTTTGGTCCTCTAACTATAGGCCTAGGTCCAATTTGGTCCTCTTTCTTTTAAAAGTTCCAAATTGGTCCCTTACGTTATTAAATAGGTACATAGTGATCCTTTCCGTTAAATAAAGGCAAACGGTGTTAAATTTGATGATGTGTAATCTGAGTTGGATGGCTGGTTTGCACAGTCATCATCTCCTTCTTCCTTGATTATGCTATTGTTATAAAACCACCCCGAATTGCGAACCCTAGGTCACATATTCACCAAAATTAACCAAATTGAAACGAAAATCGTCTTCCAATCACCAGTTATGGGCGTAGATCGTCTTCATCTTCAAGAACCTGCATCGATTCGCAAATGTATACCAGCTTTGGGAATTGTGTTATGCAATGTTTGGATTGAATCTGAGCCAGATAGAATAGTGTAGTATTACCGTGATTTTGATGAGACTGAAGTTCTATTGAGCGTATCATTTGGCCCCAATTTTGTTGGTTTTCATCCCTAACATATACCAAATTGATATCACCTACAATCAATTCCCTTGTAACACAAATTTTAGCATAGATCTCATGTCCAATGTTGGGATTTGGAATTTGTTTTGTGACTTTATTGCTTAATGAACAGCAGACAATACTAGAATTGAAAAAAAAAATAAGAAAAGCTCAGCAGTATCTAAGATTCATAAATTTCCTTTCAATTTACATGATTTGTTGATGTAATTTTATATTGGTATAAATTAACAGATGATTCGATTGACCAAACCTGATATTATAAACATACAAGTAGCCAAAATGGTTTACCAAACCTGATTTGTTGACTGAAATGTGTAAGTACTAATATTCATGCTGAAAATGGACCACTATAAGGACAAATAGCCAAAATGGTTTTTGATACTTACTAAATTCATTTATTTGATTGCCTTTTGATATTGAAAAGAAAAAACTAATGGGTCCACATTAGCTTTTAATGGTAGTTGAACATTGTACGATATAAACCAGTTGCCACATCTTATTGTTATTGTTGCTTTGCACTGAATGTTGACTTGCAAGAATTAAATTTATAGAAGTTATTTACCATTTAATCAAAGCAGGATAGAAAAAGAGGAGACTCTAAAAAAATCAAATGTTAATTGTGATTTTATTTATTGGTAGAGTGTAAGTAATTATGCAGAAAATTGTTGATGGTGGTATAGAATGGTGGGAAGAAATTTTAGCATCTTTTGGAAGGCTTAAGCATGAGAAATAAGGATATGAGTGGGGCCAAGGAATCAATTCGGTCGGGCCTTGTGAGTTGAGAGGCAGACCTTGTGAGATGTTAGAGTAGTTAATTGTTAGGCCATAGGCAGAGAAGGTAGAGAGTTTGGTAGTTGGGAGTGATATGTGGAGGGAGACCTCCTCTTGAATCCTGCAGACAGCTTTTAGTAATTACTTCTCCTAATTTAGACTCACAGTTGTTCCATAGTAAGCAAGAACACAATACACTTGGAAAAAAAGTAGTTTTTTGGCAGTAATTACTTCTCCTAATTTAGACTCACAGTCTTTATCTTCTTTCACTAGGGCACAAGCCATAAAAATCAGAGGGATCTCCATGGTATAAAACCAATGGGGAACAAGCCATACTTTCCCATTTATGCATTTCACCTGGGGCAGAAATGAAGAAATCAGAGAACCTGTTTTTATCTGGAAGCTTATAGAATGGCTTGACTTGGGAAGCTAGGGTAGAAGATACAAGGTATGTACTTGATCCAGGTGCCCAAAGTAGTGAGAACTGAGAAGAAGAAATTACTTTTAGAGATACAAGTCGCGAGAAGAAGCCCAAACCAGGAATCACAGAAAAAATAACAAAGAACAAGAACCATGAATGTTCCTGCTGGGCATGAGTTAAACCTGGAACAAGAACCACAAACAAATCCAAGACAAGAAACATGAATCATATGCGAGAAATCCACGGCAACAAATATCCTCAATATGTCTAAGTTAATACAACTTAGCATTGAAAAATAAAAACTATGTCACATCCCCATTCACTAATATACACATAAGCTCAATTAATCCACGTCATCAACCTTTTAAGTGAAATCCTAACTTTTCTAACGGCGAGGACAAATGTGTACCTATTTAATAACGTAAGGGACCAATTTGGAACTTTTAAAAGAAATAGAACCAAATTGGACACGAGCCTATAGTTAGAGGACCAAAAAGAGTATTAAGCCTTAATATAATTAGTATTTTTGTGAGTAAATTCATTTTTAATTATTTTTAATCTTTTAAAAGTGAATATTCATTTTGAAAATCAAAACCAAATGAGTTCTAAATCATCTTGTGATTAAAAACTCATTTTTCAAACCTTAAACAAAAATCACAAGTGGTTTATTCAAACTTATTTGGTATTTTTATCATTTTTATTGATTTTCTTTAAATATTTATTTTTTAAGGAAAATAAAATTAGGGTTTCTTTGATTTTCACCCTCACAAATCTTTTTAAAACACTTTGGGCCTCTAATAGAGTGTAAGACCCAACCCCTTTGAAAACAAAAACATTTTTGCGCCTCAGTCATTGTATAAGACCCACTGCGTTTTCAAAAATCTCAGCGTGATCGCCATTTCAAAACGAAAATCATCTGGGCCTACCCTGGTGTTATAAGCCCCATTTCCTTTCTTTAAAACACTTTGGGCCTCTAATAGAGTGTAAGACCCAACCCTTTTGTAAATAAAATAGCTTGGGCCTCAGTGTATTGTATAAGTCCCGATACAGTCAAAAAGTTTGGCACGATCGTCGCCTTTTTAACAAAAACCCTGGGCCTTTCCTTGAGTTGTAAGTCCCATCTCTTGTACAAAAATAACTTTTAGGCATCTAATAGAGTACTGTAAGACCTAATCCCCTTGTACATAAAACTTTGTGGGCCTCAAATATTGTATAAGTCCCTCTGTACAGTTTTCAAAACAGCCGTGCGATCATCGTTAAAACCTTGGGCCTCTCCTTGAGTTGTAAGCCCCAACAAAATTTTCAAAGCAATTTCTCCTTTGATTTTGAATATAATATTGTTACAAAACTTTCTTTGTTGAACAACTAACAAAACAACATGGAAGCTCTACAACGGGTAAGTGTTTATCCGCTTTCATTTATCGCTTTCATATGTATATAACTGTATTATGGGGCTGCTTCACTGTAAGTCTTCTTTCACATCTTTATATACTTGTCGTATATCCACTGTGTAATACTAGTATAGTTATTTAGAGTTTTCCTCGGCAACTACGTCTAGAACTAGGTAAAGCCTGTTGGTCACTCTTAAATACAAACAAAACTAGATCCCCCGTAGGATTAACAGACACAGTCTTCCCTCCTATTGGGGTTAAACAATATGGGAACGTGAAAGGCAGCATTCTCAGTGAACCCTTTCTCAGACTGTCACTCTTAGAAATTGTCAAAGAAACTCTACTCCCCAGAGATGATCTTTTCTTCGTGAATGGCATCTCTTGAGTTTCTTCCAAATTCTCGAACTTTCCTGGCTTGATCTATACTCTGTCAATAGCATGTCTTGAACTTCTCTTGGTTTGGGGACCCACAGGTTTCCTAAAAGCATCCTCGCCTCCTCTTGGGCGTTGTACAAGGACCCTTCGGCTTCTTAGAAGTTCTCATGCCTTCTCTTGGGCTTAATACAAGGACCCTGACGACCTCTTAAAGGTATAAGACAAAACTTAGTCATCCTTTGCTAGAGCAGTCTTTCCAGCGTCAAAACTCCGGTCGTTGTAGGGTTGATACCCATCCCTTAATACCCGTGCCTCCTCTTGGGCATAGTACAAAAGATAAAACTGTAGACTTGGACAGTCTAAGACCCTTGAGTCTCAAAGACATTCTCAAGTTCCCTTCAAACATAGGCAGAAAACCGGTCTCTCTCATGAGAGTTCCCCACACTTAGACTCGCTTTAGGATCTCCAGAATCCACAGCGGTAAGATAGCCTCCTCTTGGGCTTTGTACAATGATTCTCCCCAATGGAGCTAACCTTTTCAGACTCTCTTGTTGAGTATAAAAGACTCTCTTGTTGAGTCAAACTTTTAGCCTCCGTCTTAGGCTTCATATAAGACAGATAAAATCACTCTCTTGTTGAGTATAAAAGACTCTCTTATTGAGTCAATCTCCTTTTAGTCTCTATCTCGGGCTTCGTACGAGACAGCAAAACACTCTCTTGTTGAGTATAAAAGACTCTCTTGTTGAGTCACTTCCCTTTTAGTTTCCATCTCGCGCTTCATACGAGATACTAAAACACTCTCTTGTTGAGTATAAAAGACTCTTTTGTTGAGTCAAACCTTTTAGCCTCCGTCTTGGGCTTCGTATAAGACACATAAAAGCACTCTCTTGTTGAGTCAGTCACTTGTTAGTACTCTCTTGTTGAGTCAACCCTTTTAGCCTCTATCTCGGGCTTCGTACGAGACAACAAATAAAAAAGCACCCTCTTGTTGGGCCAATCGCCTCCTCTTAGGCTTTGTATAAGGAAACCTCGGTTGAGTCAATCAACCTTTTAGCATCAAACCCGTGCCTTGCTCACAACATATAAACATCAACAACTCCTCTTTAGAGACGACAAATTATCTCTCATCCAAAACCCTTTTAGCTTCACATCTTGGGCTTTGAACAAGATACAAATCACCTTTAGCTTCATGTCTTGGGCTTTGAACAAGACACCAAAACAACCTTTTTCCTCCCATAGAATAGGAGGAACTACGATCGCTCTGATTTCCCTGTTTCGTTAAACGGGAATACGTAGGCATAAGATTGAAAAATCTTAGCGAGCATACTAACCAAAAAACCTAAAATCCAGTATCTCCATTAGATCAACCCAAAAGCATCAAATCTAAACACATTACCAAAACACTCACAAATAGTCCAGACACTGTGTTCTTAACAAAATAACCGAAGAGGGGCCCACGTCTTAATAGCATATGTAAACTAACAGTCAGCTGTTTAAACTCAGTTTGCGAGCAAGGTTAATTGGAGACATCTATATCCCTTCCTTAATCAGCTTAACAAGATAAAAAATGAATCGAATTGTTGTACCCGATTGTAGTGCTTCAAGACCACAAAAATCGCGCTACAGAAAAATTGGCGCCCGCCGTGGGGCCCTCTTCTCTTTCTTATAATCTTCAGTAAAAACCTTAAGTTCACAATCTTAGGTAGAAAACCCTGAGTTCACAAAGAATCACAAAAATGGCGACTCTGCTGGGGAGTCATTGTCTGTATAGGATCATAAGACTAGAGGTCTAGGATGATTAAGACAAATATATATATTGCTCTTCCTATTTGATATCTATGTTTATTTTTCTGCTAATGGGAATGCGTGTGATGCCGCATGTGAAAAGATTGAGTATACACCTAAGATAGGTGATGGCAATACGGGTAATCTTATGGGAGTGAATCCCAGTTAAGAGTCCCCGGTCGACCGTCAAACTCAGTGGAGACTCCCTTTGCAGATACATTGCCTATACGACTTCATTTGTTGAAAGTAGTGTGGTCGACTGGGTTATCTGAAAAGCTGAGGTTTTTAGCTGGCTGAAACCATTTTGTAGTGCGGAAGCTATCAGAAATAGTTGTCACGCGATACTACCCTCATTTGGGATCACTCTAGGATACATCAGCTCACTGGCGATCCGCTTGCTGTTGTTATCCCAAGAGGGATCAATGATCTTGCGGACAGGTACAAAAAATCACCAGTATAAACCTTTGGGGTGGGGGGGGGGGGGGGGGTAGAGCCTTGACTTCATGACACCGACCCTTTGACCCCATGTTTTTTCTATGTTTTTGTGTGCTGCATTCATACATTCATTTAAAAAACACTCAAAAAAGAAAATCTCTCTTCTAGTATCTCTTTTTCAAATTAAACTAAGACAATGATTGCAAATGTCAGATAAAGAGATTGCGTTATGGATTTCGGTAGAAGAAAGACTCATAAGTATACCTTCAAGGTTCCAAAGTTAGAGGATTTGAGAGGGTTGGCGAGGATGATCACCAACCCTAAGGCTTTCAGAGCCAAGTATGGAGGACTGCTATCTCTATTAAGGGTCCATGTAATTGAAGAAATCCTGTCTTCACTAATTCAGTTCTATGATCCAGTCTATCACTGTTTCACATTCCCAGATTATCAGCTAGCACCAACACTGGAGGAGTATTCTCACCTGACTGATCTGCATATCACTGATCAAGCTCCCTTTTCTGGACTGGAAGAAATTCCAAAAGATCAAACCATTGCAAGAGCAATTTATTTGGACGAGTCAGAAATCAGGACTCACAAGACCACTAAGGGTGGCATCTAAGGTTTTCCAGCCCAATTCTTGATAAAGAAAGCCCTGTACTTTGCTAGTATAGGGAACATGGCCGCTTTCAAGAGCATCTTTGTTTTGCTCACCTACGGGTTATTTTTGTTTCCCAACATCGATAACTTTGTAGATATCAATGACATTAAGATATGTCTAATTGGAAATCCCGTACCAACCTTACTCGCAGATGCGTATTATTCGGTACACTTAAGGAATTTTAACAGCGGAGGAATGATCATGTGCTATGTACCCTTGCTTTACAAATGGTTCATTTCCCACTTACCCAAGTCTGCTGCATTTTGGGATGAAAAGAATACTTTACGTTGGTCGCAGAGAATCATGTCTCTTACCAACTCGGACATCGATTGGTACAATTGAATCTACGACGGGATCAGAATCATTGACCATTGTGGAAATTTCCCAAATGTACCACTTATAGGAACTAAGGGAGGAATCAACTATCATCCGGTGTTAGTCCGTCGCCAATTTAGATACCCAGTGAGGCATGTCCCGCGGAGTGCTCATCTGGAAGGTCTTTTCTTCAAGGAAGGAGAAAACGACAGGGCACTAAAGACAGAAATAGTGCATGCCTGGAAACACATTCATAGGAAAGGAAGAGAGTCTCTAGGGAAACCGGACTGTGTCTCGGTGGAGCCTTATCTCCACTGGGTACAAACTAGAGCTCTCAAGCTGAGGATGCCTTACCCTCGTCAGGATGTTCTTCCATTAAGGGACTCTGTCCTTTATTTCCGGCCCGACACGGAAAAACTTCAAGTTACTCTCATCAAAGTTCAACAGGAGAGGAGGTCTTGGAGGAACAAGTATCGTATTCTCAATGTAGAGTGTAAGAAACTACAGCAGCTATTGAAAGATAAGGATGCCCTGATTGAGATTTTAGAGCAACATTTTGTAGAAAATCAGGATGATCAAAGGAACTTGCTCGTTCCTTTCACTTGGCAAAGGGATGACAACCCGACAACGGCTGAAGAGCCCCGGTCAAAGAAAAGGAAAGCACCAGAACCAGCACCTGAGCTCTCTTCAGAGAGGACTCAGGATCCATTAGTTTAGACATTCCCTTTTTCATCACTTTGTAATCTACTGTATTTCCATTTCCGCAATCTTTGAATTCAATAAAACGGGGTTTCCCCACTGTATGATATTTGCAATCCAAATTGTTGATGTTTCTTTTAATTAAACAAAAAATAATTAATAAAATCATTGCATATCATTCATCATTCTCTCATAAACACATTCTTTTTCCCTATGAATCTCACGTTTGTGTCTCGGTTCTAGAGTCAAACTGTCTCATTCATACAATACTCGGGCTAATCAACAAAAGAAAATGTACGATCTCGAGGAGGAGAACAGAGAGTTGAGAGAAGAAATCGACACTCTGAAAGAAGATCTGAGAAAGCTTCATAACAGCATGCAATCTCTAGCAGAAGCTCAGATGCAACAACAACGGACTGTGATCTCAGAGACCTCATCAACGCCCATAGTGGAGAAGTCTGATCCTAGGTACAAAATGCCGAAAGATCGTCCCTGGGGCATGCCACTCAACTATATCCCGGAACGATATATCCCGCCGATCATGGAAGATCTAGAAGATGCAGCGGGAACCGCTGGGCCTGAAGGTTACAAACTTCGGGAAAGAGAAGATGCCAGGGGCATGACAACAACTCCTGAAGGTTACAAACTTAGGGAGGCACCAAGTGTCTCTGCTGTAATGACTATACCACCACCCATGGTACACACTGTCCCGAAAGGACAGATTCCACAGATACCGTTTGGTGGAAACGAACGTATGTTCGAAAAAATGAATGAGTTCCAGGAATAATTCCTGGAGATGCAAAAATAACTGCAGGCCATTCGCGGTCAGGATCTATTTGGAAAGGATCCTGCAGACCTTTGTTTGGTCCCCAATGTGAAAGTTCCGCACAAGTTTCAGGTACCCGATTTTGAAAAATACCAGGGTAAATCTTGCCCTCAAAGTCATTTAGTGATGTACGCTCGAAGAATGTCAGCTCAGACAAAGAACCAGGAGCTACTGATTCACTACTTTCAAGATAGTTTAACCGGTGCCGCACTCAAATGGTACATGGGTTTAAACCGCACTAAGATCGCTACTTTCAGAGATCTTGGTGTTGCCTTCGTTCAGCAGTATAAGTATAACCTGGACATGGCACCAGATAGAGATCAACTCAGATCGATGTCACAAAAGGACAAGGAAACCTTTAAAGCGTATGCTCAGAGATGGCGTGAAATCGTCGCCCAGATTTGTCCACCTCTTGAGGAAAAAGAGATGACAAAGATCTTCTTGAAAACCTTAAGCTCATTTTACTACGATAGAATGGTCGCCAGTGCGCCCAGTGACTTCACCGAGATGGTGGGCATTGGAGTTCGTCTTGAGGAAGCCGTCCGAGAAGGACCTCTGGTTAAAGACGCTGAACCATCAAGTAATACAAAATAATACGGTAGTGCTCTCCCTAAGAAAAAAGAGCAAGATATTGGGAATATCTCTCTCGGAAAGCAAAGGAGACGTTACCAACCAGTAGCAGCTATAATTCCTGCTATCAACCCTGCGCCTGTTCCTATGTATCAACCTCAGGTTATGCAGAGCCAACCTAATAAACAACAATATCAGCAAAGAACACAACAGCCTCTTCAGCAAGCTCGTCCTCCGTACCATAACAACCGTACAACGTGACCACCAGGGTTCAACCCTATACCGATGTTGTACGCATAACTGTTTCCATTACTACTGGTCAAAGGGCACGTCCAAACCAAGTCTCCTCTTACAGTACCGGAAAATCTGCCTTTTTGGTTCAAAGCGGATCAGACTTGTCCTTACCATCAAGGAGGACCAGGGCATAACATAGAAAACTGTCTCAGCTTCAAATCTGACGTACAAAACCTTGTTAGGAGCGGGGTCTTATCTTTCAAAGATAGGAATCCAAATGTTCTCACAAACCCGTTGCCTCAACACGAAAAAGCTGCAGTCAATTTGATAGAAGTAGAGTCTAACAACAGCTATCAAATTCATGATGTACTCTTATTGAGGACCAATCTAGTCAAGATGCATCGCAGACAGAGCGGGTATGGCCATGTACCACCTCATAACTATCACCAGTGTGATATATGCTCTAAGAATGATCAAGGATGTTCTGTGGTGCAATCAGCTCTACAGGAACAATTGGATCTCGGGTGGATCCAAGAGCACTGAATTCGTGGGGTCAACATGACTTATAAGAATTCCAACATCATTCAGAGCCACGACATTCGTGCAATGAATGCCAACCTAGTGGCAGTGCACTCAAGGCAAAGCTAACATCATGATCTACCACGACACGATTATGATTCCTATCTGATTTGCTCGGTAAACAATCAGGGATGCTCTTTCGTACAAGAGGCCCTCCAGCGTCAGATGGATCTTGGGTGGATCTAGGACTACCATGATAAAAATCTTTATCAGATCAACATGATTCAGATCTTCGATATTCGCTTGATGAATACCAGCTTGGTAGAATTACACGCTAAGCAAGTCCAGCTCGGTTTTTGAACTTCGCATAATTATCAGAACTGTAAAGAATGTTGTGAGAGTGACCAGGGATGTGCTCTCGTTCAAAGAACTTTACAACACTTGTTAAACCACTTGTGGCTTCCGATCTATATGGACGAAGACAGGCAGCAAGTCAGTGTGGTTAATGGGAATCCTACTAGGCATCAAAGTCAGGATGCTCGATCAATGGAAACAGATCTAGTAAGGTTACACAGTATTCAAAGAGGACATGTCCAGGTGCCACCACATAACTACGAGCAATGTAGATTCTGCTCGGAGAATAACCAAGGATGCTACCTCATGCGAGCAGCCCTTTAGGGTCAGTTGGACCACAAAGAGATTCAACAATATCCAGTTTTGGGGTCCATCTACTGGATTCCAGACTATTTCGCTAATTAGATTAAGGATGTTGCCATAATATCTGATCATGAAAGGACCAAAGATGTTTGTACCATCATCCCTCTACTTGACGAATCAAAAGTTCTTAACCAGGAACTGACTGAAGTTACTTACGAAAGTCAAAAAAATTAGAAGGCTCCTGTAGTTATCTCTCTACCGGGACCATTACTGTATGAATCAGCTAAGGCGTTCCCTTACAAATACGGAGCAACAATAATTGAGAATGGGAAGGAAATTCCATTACCCTCTGTCGTGAATATTACAGACATCAGTCGAGTAACATGGAGAGGTCAAATCTTCAACCGAGGAGTTGGAGAACCTACCAAAGAAAAGGAACCTCCAACAGAAGTTCCTAATCCACCAGTCGGTCTATCCAGTGATCCCGACCTTTCAAAGAACGATGATGAGATACTGAAGCTCATCCAAAGGAGTGAATACACCATTGTTGATCAGCTGTTACAAACTCCTTCAAAGATCTCTGTGCTATCACTTTTACTCAGTTCCGAAGCCCACAGAGAGGCTCTACAGAAAGTCTTAGAGCAGGCCTTTGTGGAACAGGATGTGTTAATACGACAGTTCGACAACATCATCTCTAACATCACTTCCTGCAATAACTTAGGATTTAGTGATGAGGAATTGCCAGAAGAGGGCAAAAGTCACAACAAGGCGCTCAACATCACAGTCAACTGCCAGGACGATGCTTTAGCCAGTGTACTGGTAGACACGGGATCGACCATCAATGTTATGCCAAAGTCCACTTTAATGCGACATCATTCAAAGGATCCCCGATGAGGGGCAGTGAGGTCATCGTCAAAGCCTTTCACGAATCTCGGAAAGCAGTTATCGGCGAAGTCGACCTTCCCATAACTATCGGTCCTTACACTTTCCTAATCACTTTCCAGGTCATGGACGTCCGGGCAGCGTACAACTGTTTATTAGGAAGACCTTGGATACACCAGGCTAGGGCAGTCACTTCGACACTGCACCAGAAACTAAAGTTCGTCAAGAATGATCAACTCGTCACGGTCTGTGGAGAACAAGCCTTGATCGTGAGTAACCTGTCATTATCTACTTGTGTAGAACCAGAGGAGGTTGTTGGAACTCAGTTCCAAGCACTTTCGATGAGCAATGAGAATCAATCAGAGAACGGAACCTCTATTTCCTCATACAGAGATGCTCTCGAAGTGATCAAAAGTAACAATACAAAGGGATGGGGACATCTTGACATTCCTACTGATAACAAAGCAAAGAAGGGTCTTGGTTTTTCTGCAACCTGTACCCAGACAAATGCTAACACTGAAAGTTTTCATCCCATTCAGGACTTCTTCCACAGTGGAGGTTTCCTTCACCCAGTGCCTCAAGTAGTCCATACCATCAACGAGGGAAATCCCTCCGATATGGATGAAGAGTGGAAATTCTATCTTAACGAGGATGGTTATATGTCTCAGGAAGAGGTGCCTACGCCATTTTGCTATCCCGCACAGAGTCCGAGATTTATACCCAGGTCAGATGTCAGAACAATATACGGAGATTCTGATCCGGAAGGATGCCATGCTCCACTAAACTCATTAGAGGAGGACACTCTAATGAAAGACAACTTTGATCACGACTATTATGGCCCGATGGACGGCCTGCCTATCTGGCAGCCGTACCTAGGAAACTCAGGGCAAGAAGATCAGCAGAACAATGAAAATCAGCTGAGCATCATTGAAAAGAATACCTGCATTCCCACCATGTCATGGGATCATTACTCAGGTCATTCAGAAAACATCCAGTACGACGATGAATTGGCAAAGCTTGCCGGACTAGAATTCATCAACTATGCTTTTCCTGAGGTCAACGTCATCGAAAGGGATGACTCCTCCAGTTCCACAGAAGTGTGGGACACCTTAGGATAACCAAGTGGAAAATATGACTATATGGTCAAGTACGCTGCTCTTGAAAGCTCTCGTATCAGGCTCGAAGACATCCAGCCAACGGGATGGGGAGATTTACCTGAGAATACAAATACTATGCAAAATACAACAAAGGAATCCTCCTACGAGAACTCTGCATGGGAGACAAATTCCAATGATCCTGCTCCGCCAAAAATCAGTGTTATTTCTGAAGACAAATTAAGGAAGGTACCAGACTTTGTGATTCACTGAGGAGTTCGCCGCCAATGGGTTGCTGTCGATGTTTCAAAGATTATTCATCAGTCAAAGTAATTGTCGTCTTTAACCTTTTACCCTGCCCAGGTGAAACGGCTGTTTTGATAGAGCTCGCTTTCTGTAAATATTCCTCTTCGCTTCCCCCAAAGCGACAGAGTTTTGGTTTATAGGGCTGTAGTTTCAAGAATCGACTTGTTCATAAATAAAATAACGTCATTATGCAATTTTCGCATTAATTGTTGTTTTCTCTTTTTGCTTTTTCAGAAAATGGTAATCCTAAAAAACAATTCAAATAATAAAAATAAGCAATACTCAGAAAAAAATTGCACACACTCTTGCATTATCTCTATCTCTTCTAAAACAAATCATCACGTCATGCAGATTGCTTGTTTTAAACCCCGTTGAAACATACGATCCAATGCCTTCTCCCAACTTTGAATTCCCGGTATTTGGGACTGAAGAAGAAGTTGACGACAAAATTCCAGAAGAGATCTCCCGACTACTCAAACAAGAGGAAAGGTCCATTGAACCTCACAAAGAGTCGTTGGAAACAGTAAACTTGGGTTCGGAAGAAGAGAGAAAAGAAATCAGGATTGGGGCACTGCTCAGTCCAACTATCAAAGAAAGTTTGACAAAGCTTCTCAAAGAATTTCTCGATGTCTTTGCTTGGTCCTACCAGGACATGCCAGGGTTGGATACCAGCATCGTGGAACGTCATTTACCGTTACAGTCAGAATGTCCGCCAGTAAAACAGAGGTTGAGACGGACTCGCCCGGACATGGCCATCAAAATCAAATAGGAGGTACAAAAACAGATTGACGCGGGTTTCCTCGCCACGTCAGAATATCCTCAATGGTTAGCCAACATTGTACCCGTTCCAAAAAAGGAAGGAAAGGTCAGAATGTGTGTCGATTACAGAGATCTAAACAAGGCTAGTCCGAAGGATGACTTTCCTTTACCACACATTGACATGCTGGTAGACAGAACAACAAATTTCAAAGTTTTATCCTTCATGGATGGATTCTCGGGCTATAATCAAATCAAAATGGCGCCGAAAGACATGGAGAAAACTTCATTCATTACCCCATGGGGTACCTTTTGTTACAAGGTAATGTCGTTCGGTTTGAAGAACGCCGGGGCAACCTATCAAAGGGCCATGACTACTCTGTTTCATGACATGATACACAAAGAAATCAGAGTGTATGTCGATGATATGATTGCAAAATCTAAGATAGAAGAGGAGCATGTGACCCACCTGTCAAAACTATTCGAGCGGTTGAGAAAGTACAAACACCGCTTGAATCCTAATAAGTGCACATTCGGTGTCCGTTCAGGAAAACTCTTAGGGTTCATCATAAGCCAGAAAGGAATTGAGGTTGATCCTGACAAGGTCAAGGCCATTTAAGAAATGCCTTCCCCGAAAACTGAAAAACAAGTCAGAGGATTCCTGGGATGTCTGAACTACATTTCCAGATTCATATTCCTCATGACCGCGACGTGTGCGCCGATTTTAAAATTACTCAAAAAGAATCAGGACTGCGTTTGGACAGATGACTGCCAAACCTCATTCGACAGTATCAAGGAATATCTCTTGAACCCACCGATTCTATCACCTCTAGTGGAAGGAAGACCACTGATCATCTATCTAACAATCTTGGAGGATTCCATGGGTTGTGTACTTGGCCAACAAGACGAAACGAAAAGGAAAGAGTATACCATTTACTATCTGAGCAAGAAATTCACCGACTGTGAGACTCGGTACACTATGCTTGAGAAAACTTGTGTGCTCTGGCTTGGGCAGCCAAACGTCTTCGCCAGTACATGATTCGTCACACTACTTGGTTAATCTCAGAAATGGATCCGATCAAGTACGTCTTTGAAAAACATGCTCTCACGGGAAGGATTGCCTGTTGACAGATGTTGTTATCAGAATATGACATCGAGTACCACGCTCATAAAGCTGTCAAAGGAAGTATTTTACCCGATCATTTGGCTCATCAACCGATTGACGATCAAGAATCAATCGGGTTTAACTTCCAAGATGAAGATGTCATGTATTTGAAAATGAAAGATTGCGATGAACCACTACCCACTGAAGGGCCAGAACCAGGTTCCCAATGGGGACTAATCTTTGACGGAGCTGTCAATCATTATGGAAGCAGGATTGGGGCAATCATCATAACATCTCAGGGTACCCATATTCCTTTCACCGTCCGACTGACATTCAAGTGCACAAACAACGAGCCCGAATACGAAGCTTGCATCATGGGTCTCGAAGAAGCGATCGACTTATGGATCAAAAACATGGATGTATATGGAGACTCAGCTCTAGTCATCAATCAGATCAAAGGAGATTGGAACACATACCAATCAGGACTGATTCCTTACAAGGATTACGCGAGAAGGTTGTTACCCTTCTTCAACAGAATCGAGTTTCATCATATCCCTCGTGAAGAGAATCACATGGCTGTTGTATTAGCCACCCTCTATTCCATGATTAGTTTAGGTCAATGGAACAAATTACCTAAGATTGACATAATGCGCCTTGAGAGGCCCGCTTACATCTTCATAATTGACCGTGGTATCACGATATCAAATGCTTCCTTCAGAAACAAGAGTACCCCCCTAGGGCACTAAGGAAAGACAGAAAAACTCTCAGAAGACTGGCTGACAGCTTCTTCCTAAGTGGTGACACACTCTATAAGAGAAACTTTGACATGGTCTTACTTCGATGCGTAGACAGACCAGAAGCAAACATGCTGATAAAAGAAATTCACGAAGGATCCTTTGGCACTCATGCCAACGGACACACAATGGCGAGAAAAATTCTTAGAGTAGGGTACTACTGGTTGACCATGGAATCCGACTGCTACAAGTACATGAGGAAGTGTCACAAGTGTCAGATATACTCAGACAAAATCCATGTACCGCCAACGCATCTCAAAGTTCTCTCTTCCCCATGGCCTTTTTCTATTTGGGGAATCGACATGATTGGCATGATTGAACCCAAGGCTTCGAACGGACATCGGTTCATCCTAGTAGCCATTGACTACTTCACCAAGTGGGTCGAAGCAGTGTCATACACCAATGTAAGCCGACAAGTGGTGGTCTGATTCATCAAAAACAATATCATTTGTCGTTATGGTGTTCCGATCCAGATCATTACTGATAATGGATCCAACTTGAAAAATAAGTTGATGAAAGAGTTGTGTGCTGAGTTCAAGATCGAACACCATAACTCATCTCCCTACCGACACCAAGATGAACGGAACGGTAGAAGCGGATAACAAGAACATCAAGAAGATTGTTCAAAAGATTGTTGTAACCTATAAAGATTGGCACAAGATGCTACCCTTTGCTCTTCATGGTTATCGTACATCTGTCTGCACTTCAACAGGGGCAACCCCTTTCTCTCTAGTATATGGCATGGAGGCAGTGCTCCCCATAGAAGTAGAGATCCCATCAATCCGGGTATTAATGGAAGCTAAGCTTACAGAAGCTGAATGGTGTCAAAGTCGACATGATGAACTGAATCTGATCGAAGAAAAACAAATAACGACACTATGCCACGGTCAGTTGTATCAACAAAGAATGAATAAGGCGTTCGACAAAAAGGTCCGACCTCGCGTCTTCAGGAAATGAGACCTCGTGCTCAAAAAGATACAATCATTCCTCACTGATTTGCGGGGCAAATGGACTCCAAATTATGACAGCCCCTATGTGGTCAAGAAAGCTTTCTCAGGCGGCGCCTTGAGACTCGCAACCATGGATGGAGAGGAGTTTGCCTAACCCACAATTGTTGATGTAGTCAAGAAATACTTCGCCTAAACTAAAAATAAGTGAAACAGATTCTGACTTAGTGAAAATTTCACTAAGTGTTGGAAAAAGTGACATTTCATGTTTTCAGCCATTTTGATCCAACCATAACTCAAAATCCATGATGAATTGGAATAAGGTGTAGTTGACACTTTTAAAGTATGCCCTGAGAGCTACAAATCTATATGTGGATCAGCCCAAATGGTTGCTTGGATCTCAAGTTATGATCCTTGGAAGTTGGTACCCTAGCCACTTTGTTCCATAACTTAGAAAATTTCTAAGTTTTTTATGGTTAACCCTTTTACAAGTTATCCCACTTTTCTTGATTTTTCTTGATGAATGATGATTCCAATCACACATTAACATCATTTTAGGGATAGGGAACCATAATTGATCAAAAAATAAAAAAGTCAAACTTTGACTTTTGGGCACAGTTGACTTTTTATCAGATGAATTCCAAACTGTGCGATCCTCTATGAAATCAAGTCCTTGACCTAAATTAAACTTGATGGCTTGATTTCATAGGTGTTATAGGGTGTATTGAATCATGTCCCAAGGTTTGGGAGCATGTCTTGGTCAAAAGTTAAAAGCACAGTTGACTTTTTCTACGAAACCCTAACTGTGGCTCTGATGCACTTGAAACTTGTGAATCAAGCTTCTTGGTTTAATCAATTGTTGTAAATGGATCAATGTAGTGTATTTGAGACCCTCAAACCATGTCTTGAGGTCTTGGCTCATGTTTTGTCCAAAAAGTCAACTTATGGGTGAATTAGGTCAAGAAACCCTAATTCCTGATTTTTTAGTGAATGCATCCCCTGAGGCTAAATTGACTTGATGATTGGGTTTATGATGCCGCTTAGAGTATTTTGGGTTGTGCTTTGAAGCATTGGCTCATGCCCAGAGGAAAATTTCCATCTGGAGGCCTTGGTCGACCAAAACCCTAATTTGGTGACACTGGCGATCTTGAGGCTTGATCCACTTGGAATGTTGCAGCCTTGTGCTTGATTCTTGATGTGGGAGTCCTCTTGATCCTTTATGGGTGTTTCAGAGGTTAGACAAGTTGAAGATCATGTCATTCCTTGATTGATCTTTTGTCTAAGGCTCTGAGAGGGCTTGAAACCCAAAGTCTTGGTTGTAGTGAATGCTCAATCATCTTTGAGGAGATAGAAGAGGCATGATGGTTCATCCATATTGTGGTAATGATTTGCACAATGATGGGAAATCTTATTGGTCAAAATTTGGGGTATGACAGGAACAAAGGATAAACATGAAATTAAAATATAATATCAAAAATTGAAAAAATAGAACTGAAGAAAAATATCGATTTCGAAAATCATGAGTGATGAGCCTGGAAAAACGATCTGGAGCTAGAAAGAATGAAGTTTGAATTCAAAGTGGTCCGATACGATTAGCGGCAAGAAGAATCATTCGATGGCAAGAAGAGGGAAACAAAGTTTCTGGAAAGTGGCTATGGCAAGTTTTAGTTGCAGAGTTTGGTTTATGAAAATGGGAAATTTTGAAATTTTTGGAGGCGCGGTGTGAAATTTTGGCGTTGTCTTGATTTTTTGAGTGGGTGATTTTCTTGTTTAGTTTTAGATTTGAATGAAAGCTTTTAATTCACACGGGGTATTATTTGGGTGAGGGGATACAGTGTGGGCAGATGTAGGGTAAAGGCATTTGTTGGATTGAGATATGGTTATATGTATGATTGGATCTTATTTTTAAGATTAAATTCATTATAACAAATAAATAAAAATGTATCTAATTCTATAAAGGTCTAAACTAAATGTTAATCCTAGGTTATTCTTTGCTTAATTTAATTTTGGTTCTACGAGTTTTAAAAAAATTGTAAGAAAAAGTTTAAAATTTTTCACATTCTGTGAGCCAAACAAGTGTTAGAATAATTTGGTTGCGATAAATCTACCACTATTTCATTTCATTTTAATGATATTTTTTTATTTTATAAATAAAACAATAACATATTTTTATTCTCAAGACAAACTAAAGAATAGTTTTCATATCAACTTTATTTTTATAAATCACTAATATATTAATAAAAAATAAAATAGTAATAAGAGAGGGGACATTAACCAAAATTTTCAAGGATAATAAAATCTATATTATAATTTTTTATTCATTTTGAAAAAAATGAGCTCTTATATTGTTAGGCAAATAATATAGGTGTGACAATTGGGTCCATTAAGATAAAATTTATCTAATTTATTCACTAAAAAAGTTTATCCAATTCATCTAACACATAAAAAGTAAGTTAATGGATTGGACTAAATTCATTAATTTATTTGCATGAATTGATTCAATCCATCTAACATATTTTAATGATCTAATAGATTATTTATTTTTAAAAAAATAATAAAAAATGGATTTTTTTCAAAAGCAAAAAAATTAATTTTTTTTCTGAAAATAAAAAAAAAACGACTTTATTCCAGAAATAAAAAAATTGATTTTTTTTTCCAAAAATTAAAAAATTGATTTTTTTTAAAACGCTTGTCCAAATGTGTCTATTACTACCACATTAACCTAATACTACACATTCGTATTAGATCAAAACTTTTGAGTTTCACAATGTGGGATCACACGATCTCCTATTACCACATTCGAAATAACAAGTGTTTAAGAGAATGAAACTCTTATTACAACTATTCGTATTAGGCAAAGGTTAGTCTCTTTGAACTGAGTGAATTACTAAGTCGTATCCATTCGAGAATGGTTTTATGAAGCGACATACCCTCATAGTCTTGGAAATGTACACCTTGGAGACTTACATACCTAATCATACTCCACCTTTTAAAAAAAGTTTAATTTTTCTAATGTTCACAACAATAAATAAAGTATTAAATAAATAAATTTTCTTTAAAAAATAACTAAAAAACCCAATTAATATAGTAAAAAAATTTTTAAAATAAAATATTTAATATATAATTAATAAATATCTCAAAAACATATCTTTGGAATGTCAATTATGTTTTATAATAATTTATTAAGAGTAAAAATATAACTAATTCAAAAAAAAAACTAATACTAAAATCCGCAGAAAAAGTCGCAGTAAATTTCCCAGCAAATTCCGCAGCAAAATTTACAGCAATTCCTTCGAAATTTCCAGGGAATTTTGAGGTTTCCTTGTACAAACAATTCCTGCGAAAGAAATCGCAGTTAAATCCGCAGGAAAACTGATATATTATGATAAAATCATAAGTCGTAGGTAAGGTCTTGGGAATTTCTGCGAAATATGCTGCAACTTCTTATTTCGCAGGAAATAATGTTTCACAAGGTAAAGTCGCAGGTACAGTCGCAGCCGTGAGAGTATTATGTTTTAGAATAAGTAAACATGCATATATATAGACTATGTTGCTAGCTTGTTTCTACGTCAAGTTCTAAAATTTGAAATTCTTTTAATTTGACTAAGTATTAATTCCTATTGTTTGAACCTTGAAGGTGGAAACAATCAAACTTGTTTATTGGTCACCAAAACTAAACTTAAAATCGAGTATTGTACAAGTTATTAAGCATGCAAACGTGATATATATATATATATATATATATATATATATATATATATATATATATATATATATATATATATATATATATAATATGCATTTTACTATCACCAAGCAGACAAAGTTTTAAAAAGAAATACTTTATTCTTATACTAATTTGCTACATTTACATCATATGTCACTGTTCATCATTATATTGAAAAAATAAAATATTATAATAATTTTTTTTAAATATAATTTTTTTTATTAAATAATGTTGATATAAAATTATGTGATTAATCAACTTTATAATTTCATTAAACAATATTTTACATTTTATTAACCATATTTATTTAATGCTAAAAATTATTTTTATTATCTGAACGTTTATTAACCAACCTCATACCTTTATTAACAACAATTTTTATTTTCATTAACCGACTTTAATTTTCTACTAAAGATTACTTTTAATATCAGAGCCTTTATTAACCAATTTCATCAATTTATTAATCAACCTTTTACATTTTATTAATCATTTTTATTTTACTATTTTAAAGTCAATGTTCATAGACACTATTAACACATGTTCATAAAAAATAATTTTTTATTTAAAAAAAATATATTATTCACCATGTAAATACGGAGAATAATATATATTGTTTTATGTAAAAGAAGGGAGTGGGAATAGCATTCCTATTTTAAAAAAGATTGCAGTTAATATTTATTGAAATACTAAGTAAAAGTGATATTTTTTTTTCAAAAGGCAATGATATTATAAAATCTGCACAAGGGGTGCAGTAACCCATTACAACAGAAAAAACTCAGAACAAACAGACATAAGGAACAATGTACTAATCATAAAAAGAGAATTTCGGACACTGATTATCAATAGAAAACCATATCCAACTAAACAGCTTTATAGAGTTTAAGATATCCTGCACTGACAAATAGATGTTCTCAAAGATCACACGATTCCTGTTATACCAGAGGAACCATGTCGTCGCTGCCCAAACAGAAACTCTCGTATAACTTCTAGTCTTTTCCTTGATAGCAGCCTCAAAATTCATCAAAGCGCTGACGCAGCTATCCTTCTTGATCCTATCTATCCCCAACCATTTTCCTACTCCATCCCAGATAGCGTCTGCTATAGGGCAGTCCAAGAAGATATACTGCTGAGTTTCCTCGAGGTTTCTGCATAATCTGCAGCCCAATTCATCAGTGGACATAACAACATTCCTCCTCAACAAAGCATCCTTAGTAGCCAACCTGTTTCTCACCAATCTCCACAAAATAATGTGAACTTTAGAGGGAATCTTCATCTGCCAAATTTTCTTCATAACATCATTTTCCTCATCAGTTGAAGAATTCTTAAATGAATATTTTGTTAAACAGAGGTATCCTGATTTAACCGATTACATCCCGTCTATGGCTATAATGCAGCTCAGATAAGGTTCCCATTTATATTCATCAACTTTCCACCTTATTGGATTAACATCCTTTAGAATGACAAACAAATCTTTTCTTTCCTTTTCCATGACTGAGTGAAGAGGGAATCTACTGAATTGAAGTTGCCATTCCCACTTGTCCTCGGACCAAACACCCAGATTAGTAACAGAACTGTTGTTGTTTTTTGCAAAATGGTACAGGTTGGGAAAAGAGTCCTTCAACGCCACATTCATAACCCAACGGTTATCCCAAAAAGAGATCCCTTCCCCATTCCCCAACTTGCAATACAAGCTCTCAACAAACAAATTCCTATTATTGGCTCTGTCATAGCCCACTTTCAACATGTCCCTCCACCAGATCCACACGGGCTTCTTTCCAAGCTCTTCATCACAACAATTGAGAGACAACCTGAGATCCTTTCCATATTTGCTAACCAAAACATCTTTCCAAACACAGTTTTCAGACTTTAACAACCTTCACTTCCACTTCATTAATAGAGCCATATTGAACAAATCTAGGTCTTTTATGCCTAGGCCACCCTTCTCTTTTGGCTGACAGATAACCTTCCAATTCACCCAACTTATTCTCTTATTCTCTTCACCACCACTCCATAAGAACCTTGACTGAATTCTCTGAAGTGTTTTTAAGAGTCCTGCTGGGACTTTATAAAAGGAGAACATGTACAGAGGTAAAGCGTTAATAACTGAATTGATCAACACTAACCTCCCTCCAATAGACACGCGTCTGCCTTTCCACTCTGCAAGTCTGCTCCTAGTTTTTGCAATGATGTCCTTCCAAATATAGATTCTACGAGGGCTTTCACCAATAAACACCCCAAGAAAAGAGCAAGGAAATTTGAGAATCTCACAGTTAAGAAAAGTTGAACCAGTAGTCAGGAAGTCTGTGCTCAATTCAACACCGCCCAACCTACTTTTGTAAAAGTTAACTTTGAGACCAGTCAACATCTCGAAACCTCAAAGTATAGCCTTGACACACCATAATTTTTCCAGCTTGCCTCCCCCATCACCATTGTATCGTCTGCGAACTGAGCTAAGTTGACCTTCAAGTTTTTGCTTACCTTGAAACCTTCATAAAGACCTAGAAGATCAGCCTTCTTGAACATCCTTGTGAGAACCTCCATGATGATTATGAAAAGGAAAAGGGATAGTGGGTCCCTTTGGCGCAAACCTTTACACAGAATAAAATCTTCAGTAGCCCTACGCTTCACACCAACGCCTCTATCCAAGACACCCATTTTCCACCAAAGTTCAACTTAGTAAGCAAACCCTTGAGAAAGCTCCAAGACACACAGTCATAAGCTCTTTCAAAGTCAATCTTTATCATCATACAACTCTTCCTTCCTCTTTTAGCCAGATCTAAAATCTCTTTAACCAACAAAACTCCATCAAATATGCATCTTCCAGGCACAAAAGCTGTTTGTTCCTCGGACACCAGGGTGTTAACCACATTCCTTAATCTATTAGTTAACAATTTAGACAAGATTTTTTGGAAATAGTTCACAAGGCATATTGGCCTATAATCTCTCAGGGATTGAGGATTTTTAGTTTTAGCCACTAAAGCAATAAAAGATGTTGTCCCTGCTTCAGTCAGAACAGGTTTTGCAAAGAAGTCAAGGACAAACCTACACACATCTTCCTTTACAATCTCCTTGCACACCTGAAAAAAAGCGAACGAATAACCGTCTGGGCCTGGGCTCTTCCCACCGTTGTACCCCCAAATATCCTCCTTAATCTCCTCTGGTGAGAACTCCATCTCCAAACCATTTTTGTCAATGTCTGATAAAGTCTTCAGCTCCAGATCTTCGATCATAGGACGGTTGAGACACGATTCCTTGAAATTCTCCTCGAAAAACTTTTTGATTTTAGACTTTACTCCCTGGACATCTTCTATCTTTCCTCCCTGGACATCTTATATATGAAGCACAAATTCTGGTTAAATGTCCATGCAAGACATTTGAAAATAAAGTCCTTTTCTTTCTTCATTTGAAAAGTACATGTGGTCAACTATTTCGTAAAGTAATACGAAGTCAAATTGGACGGTCAATATAACTATCAATCTTCTAATAATCCATCCATATTGAATCATGCAAATCTAGCACAAGTAGCTGGAGTGCATACCTACAGATTCAAATCTAATCTACTCAATTGTACCCCTCATTCTTTATAATATCTCTAATTTTTCTTTGTCTAAAAATAATTGTAATCTTAAAATATAAATATAATATTTTTATTTTTTATTTCTGATATATATTTATATATTAAATTTCACTTTTTTAATTACTTTCATTAAATATATTTAATGAGTGTTTAAAAAATTATAGTACTCAATAAATTATTTAATTCATCCAAGTTTATTTATCAAACTATATTAGAACAATTAAAATGGACTAACTCATATGTGTCGGTCAATCAAACCCGAAAAGTTATAGGGTTTGAACTTTAAAATTAAAGCTCATATTTTTTAGGGCTTTTTCCGTCCGTCTTTTAAAAATGCGCTACTCATTAAGGCTAGTCCGTATAAGCCATGGATAGCTCGCTAGCCCACATAATTATAAATTTAAAAAAAAATTATAATAATATTTACAGTGTCTCATTTCAAAACAAATTGATTTTTTTTTATGTCACTAAATTTTATATCTATTATATTCAAATTTTTTTAATATTATACATCAATATAATCAAATTAATATTTAATTATTTTGAAATTTTTGAAATTCTGGCCTATGCAGACAGCAGATGTCCTAACACGTGTCAAGACATTGTGCTACATAATCATTTAAATTCAGAGGTGCAACAACAGACTGATACCTTGAATATCAGAACTGCACAATCACAGATGTCACGACATCTGATCCAACATGTCAGTCAAGAACAATAACAAAACTGTAAATTGCATAATGTTAAATAAGACAGTAGGTGTTAACCCAGTTCGGTGCAAATCACCTACATCTGGGGGATACCAATCCAGGACAAAGACTTCACCATCTGTAGAACTGTTACAAAGCTAAACTCCCCCATTTACAACTTTATACCTAACATCTGCCAATCCAGAACATGTCGCGGTTTCTTGACCTCCAAGTTATCTTGGACTTGCTTCAAAGCTTCGTCCAAGAACAATACATCAACCATTACCTACAGGCTTCTGGTTGTATCCCTGTACCTATGCCTTCCACCCTGCATCCCATATTACAGAGTGTAGACTTACAACTCCTAAGAGAGCCAACGACTCTCAAACCCTAAACCCTTATTTAACACAAGAGAACTAGGTTACAAAGTTATAAGTGATACAAAGTACAGTCGATTTTTACCCTAGGTCCAAGTCTCCTTATATAGTCTTCTGTTGTCTTGGGCTTTCAATCTTTTCCCCTTTATCCACTCTGCAAATTCGCACCAACTCTTGTATAATGAAACCTGCTATATTAATAAGATGTCCACTCTTGCTGTTGGGACATCTTCTTCGACATCTTTAATCTTGAGCAGATTTCTTCAACTTTATCATATTCACGTTTTACCAAAATTTCTTCAAACCACATGAGCTTTCAATTTTAATAAGGATTGTTCCCACAAAAATTGATTTTTTACTTGATATGTATTAAATATGAATTTTTTAACGTAGATTTTCCATGAAACGGAATCAACGTAAACATTAGCATGTGATTGGATTTTGGGTTAATCTTTTGCAGAGACCTATCTCATATCACATAAAATGAAAACGTTGGCTTATAATTGAATTTTGAGCTAATCTTTTGACATACAGATTAGCTACAAATTATTGATTTATGCATGATGTTCATATTAGCAATGGTCTTTCCTTCACTATAATTATAATCAATATAAAAAAATTAAAAATGGAAAAATTACCACGTGGCATCCACATCGGAATTTTTTGTCACACTGGCTTTGCTTTGCCACCACTACAAGAAATACTCTCTCCAGCCACGTGATATAGTGGCGTGAAAGTCACGTGGCAAAAAACAGGAGTTGCGACGTGATAATCACGTCGCTACATGTTTTTTTTTAATATTGAAACTGACGCAAACACATTGGGAATGCATGAAAGATAATTAATAAAAATGTTGTGACGTGTTAATCACGTCGCAACACAAAAAATAAAACAAAAAAAAGTACAAGGTTTCAGGTTTGCAGAGGTAGTAGAGGTAGTGACGTGGTAATTACGTCGCAACAAAAAAAGTAAAATTAAAAAAGTAAATGGAGTCATGCGTGGAGAGGTAGTAGATGAGGGGAGATTTAAAATGTTTTAAATTTGAAGTTGTGACGGGATAGTCACGTCGCAACATGAAGTTAAAATAAAAATGTTATAGAGGGAAGATTGTCTGACCTTGGCTTGATTGCTGGGTTTGACTGACATATTTATTAGTGTCAATTTCACTTTACTAGGTTATGACGTGAAATTCACGTCGTTGAGTAGTCTATATATATTGCCATTTTCTCTCTCTCTCTCTTGCCCAGACTGCTTTCTTCACTTCTACATTTCTCTGCAAATCTTTCTTCTTCTTCATTCCCGCAGCGTATATTTCTTCTACGTTTCTTCTTCATCTTCAAATTTCCTTGTTCAATAATATAAATTTCAAAAGGTAATTTAAATTAGTTTTATTTTTCGTTTTGTATTTATTAAATATTGTGTGATATTTTAATTGTATATATAATTAACATTGTTAATTTTTTTTCAAGATTCATCAAGAATATTGGATTGGTTGTTCTTCAAGACTCGTCAAGTATCAAAGTTCAAGATTGAAGCTTTTTTGTTAATCATCATTGAGATATTTAAGAATTTTTTTTCCAGATTTAAATAAATATTTGATTGTTGGTTGTTGGTTGTATTGATTGTATGTTGTGCTAAATAAAAACAAAAATATATATTGTAAAAACAGGACAATTATATTGTTTTTTTAGATTTAAAAAAAATATAATATATAATAAAAATATTGTTTTTTTTTTAATCCGATTTTCGGATTTTAATAGATATATTGTTAAATAAATATATTGTCTTTTTCATATTTTAATATGTTTAATTTTTTTGAAAAATATTATATTATATTGTAAATAAAACAGAAATATATTCATATATTTTTTTAAAATAGAATTATATTTTAAAATACAGCATAAAAACAGAATATTATTTTTAGTAATATATTATTTTTCAAAATATAATATATTATATTATATTTTTCAATATAACTAGATATATTATATATATATATATATATATATATATATATATATATATATATATATATATATATATATATATATATATATATATATATAAACGGAATAATAAAAGTTTTTATATATCATTTTTTTAATGAAACTATAAAAACAGAATAATGTTTAAAGTTTTTATACATTAAACTTTAAACTTATTTTTTATAAACTTATTTAAATATTAAATTTTAAATTTTAAAAACAAAATGGTGTGAAATAGTTTTTTTTTTTCAAAATGATAGTATATTATAAATATATATTTATTCAATGTATAGTTAAAATAAAAAATAAATATTTATGTTTATCTTAAAGAATTTATTATATAAGTGAATAAAAAATAAAATATGTTATAGTAATTACGTTATATGTTATATTATTTGTTATGCATGTATTATGTCATGTTATATGTTATGTATTATATGTTATGTTATGATTATATGTTATGCATTATATGTTATATTATATTATATGCTTACTAATTATAAGTATTATATGATATGTTATATGTTTATTAAATGTTTAGTGAAAAGAAAATTATATTAAATTATTATTTAAGTTTGTTAAAAACAAAATAGTACGAAATTTATTTGTAGTTATATAGATTAGGAAAAATTAAAAAAATAGTAGAAAGTTTTCTTTTATTAAAAGTAGTTTTTAGTTAATATAAGTTTATGTTAAAGAATAATATTAAGTTAGTTAATACTTGTAGTTTATGTTTTATCAAAATTTCTGAAATTAGTTGATATATTAAAATCACATTTGTAATTAAAATGACAAGGATTGTATAAATGTGTAGTATGGAATATTATATGTACTATTGTTGTTGGGTGTACGATAGGTTGTATCCAGGAAGACGCGGACTTAAACCAAATTTTGAGGAGGGAGTTGAACGGTTTATCACGTGGGCATTTTCTTAGGAAAGTTGTTGAAGCGAAGGAGGAGTTAGATGTCCTTGTCTAAAATGTGAATGCAGACCTATAATTAGTGACCCATAGGAACTAGAACGTCATTTGAAGAGAAGGAGTTTCATTGAAAATTATTGAGTTTGGACGTATAATCGAGAAGAAATGTTGAGTAGTGTACCTGAGACCAGTAATATGCGTGCTTCAAGTAGTTGATCACTGATGGAACATGGGGAAAACTTTAATCTGATCAGTGAGATGGTGGGCGATGCTTTTGGTGTGAACGTGACCTATAACGAACCTGACGATTTTGATGTGGAAGAGTTCACGAATGAGGAAGCGCAAAGATTTTAGCAGTTGTTGAATGAGATGAATTCGATTTTATTTGAGGGGTCGTCGGACTCAAAGTTATCAATGTGTGTGAGATTATTGGCTGCCAAGTCAAATTGGAATGTTCCTGATCACTGTTTGGAATTCTTCACAAAACTGATGCTCGATGTGACTCCTATGAAACATAACTTGCCTACAATTTTTTATGATGCAAAGAGGTTCGTGTCGAAGTTGGGTTTAGAAGTAAGAAAAATTGACTGTTGCATTAGTGGTTGCATTTGTGAGGTGATTTTCATGTGGCAACTGAGATATTAAGGCGTGAAAATCATGTGACTATATCTATTAGTTAATTTAACTTAAATTGTTTAAGTTATATTTAACTTAAATTTTTTTATTGTATGTGTAGGAGGATTATCAGATATTGCTCACACAATTTTTGGTAGAAATTCTTCAATATACTCTGAGAGGTTCCGAGCCACTTAATCCACGAGTAGATTTTTATATTTGTGGTTTAGTAACTAGAGGAAAGAGACCCAATAGGTGTTTATTTGGTGCTGGAACTTTGGCCGGCGGTATGAGAATATGGGATAGAACTTTATTTGAAAGAGTTAGAGATGGTGAAGGAACGTCACATCCACCACAATTGACACCCGAAATGCTAGAAACAGTAAGACAACGGGCGCTAACTGAGGCGTGACGCTAGTCAACGCAATGTGAGGCGGCACTAAAGGTCCAAATGGAGGAACAACAATGTCAAATAGAGGCAATGAAGAAGAGGCAAGCTGATATGGAGGAGATGATGCGACAATTTATGCAATCACAAGGGGGCGGTAATCAAGCGTTTGTTAGAAATGAAGGAGTTGGTGGTCAACAACAGATGGATGACGAGGATGACCATGATTTTAACCCTTACGATTTTCCCGATCCTGATTGTCCGAAGGATTTATTTTAATTTAATTTTTTTTTGTAAAATGTTAATTACATTTTAGTATATTATAAACATTTTATTTAAAAATTTTATTATTAATTTTGGTATTTATTTATATTTATTAATTTTGGTTTTAATTATATTTATTAATTTTTCAATTTAAAATATTGTTTAAAAATTTACTATTAATTTTTTATTTAAAAATAATTAAAAAATATATTATTTATTAATTTTATTATTTATTTTACTATATTAAAATGTGCAACAAATTATTAATTAATTAATTATTTATTTTGTATATAAAAATAATTAAAAAAACAAACTGTTCAATTTAATTTAAAAAACAAACACAATAAAACAATACGTTTTTTTTATAATAAAAACATTTAACCACGTGATATTCACGTCGCAACTAGCCACGTGAATATCACGTCGCAACTTGCCACCTGAATATCCCATCGCAACTTACCACTTAAAAATCACGTGGCAACGTTCTTACACATTTCTACTACCCTTCTGCTACGCCTGCTACATTTGCAACTTCTGTTAAGATTGTTACGACGTGAAAATCACGTGGCAAAGTTGCGACGTGATTTTCACGTGGCAATAGAGTTGCCACACGTGCTCCTACTGCGTGATTGATGACGTCGCTAAAAACACTGTGTGATGTGATTTTTCACGTTGTGACGTGAATATCTCTAGGCAACAAACAATTTTTTTTGTAGTGCACGTGTATGCATAGTCATAAAAAAAGTTCAACATGACATGCCACGTTAGCTTCTGTTAACGGTTGTTAGTAGGAGGGACCTACTATGAGGACCATTCTTTGAAGGAAATTTTTGAGGGACTAAAAGTTAAAATGGTCATATTTAGAGGGATAAAAAACATATTTAACCCTATTATAGATATTATGGAGTTTTATTTTAATTTTTGTGTTAAATATTATTAAAAAATAGTTTGTTTAGGGTGGGTAGCCTGAATCCCGTATAAGGTTGTGCTTTAGTAGTAACTTTTGAGCCCATATTACAATAGGATTTTTTTGACCCAACCCTAAAAAGCCCATAGCCTATTTAGGACCAAATAACACATTTTGACAGCTATACATTATATTCAGTTTTTAAAAACGTCTCTTTAAGAGCTCTTTTATATTATAGTTCTGTGAAAATCAAAGGAAAAAAATTCAGAGTTTACGTGTATTTACACTTTTTAATTAAAGACGTGTAAAAGTAATGAATTGGATAGCGGACTTACGATATTGCTCGCAAATAAAATTTTATTATCCGAGCCATTTTTATGTGGATTATTATCTATTTTCTTACATATGATATGTTGTCTGGTTATGAGACGAGTGATAAAATGGATTATTTCATTGTGTTCCGTATCAGTCCTAGGCCCAAAATATCCATAAGGCCTAATTCTAACCATCCTACAAATACTATCACTGGCTCTGGAACATGGAAAATTTTTTAATTCAAAATTCACTTTATTTTCCACTATTCACAAATTAACTTGGGCATTGGAGTGCTAACAATGCAGGTACACCACCATCACCATACCGGATCAAGGAGCGACACCCTGTTTTGGAGATGCATCGAAGATTCTGGTTTTGGAACATAACATGACACCGTCTGTGGAATGTGAAATTTGATTCCTACCAAATTCCCTGATTAATCTTTGATTTGGTCATCGACTCAACTCGATGAAATCTTTCCATTCCAGATCTTTGCCAATTTGACAGTCAATGTCATATGGACACAACCCCAAAGTTCCTAGATCTAGCCTTAGTGAAATTTTCCACACTGATGTCGTCGGAGAGGATCCATTCCTACAAAACAAAACTCTTACTCTAACATCGAGAGGTGTACATCCTTATGCGAAGAATGAGATAATGATAGACTGGTCTTAGGGTTTCTTCATAAGGAGAAGGTAGATGGAACCTCTAACGGTGATGTTCCTTTAATCATTACTGCTATCATTGAACAATTATATCTCTAGAGTCCTGACGAACGATGGAAGTTCTTGTAGTTTTATTTAACTTGAAATTCTCGATAAGCTCGGGTTTAATCAAAAATATTTGAAACTCTGTGAATACCAATGTCAACTAGCTATTAACAATTCGTTTACTCATCTGTGCCATCATATTTACTTACTAGTCACTTTATGGGGGAAGGGAGTGAGAGAAGGACACTAAGTATCTGCTTGATCCCATGTGAAAGTGCATAGTATCGCGACGCAAAAGATACCCGAGCGTAAAAATGCTCGAAATCAACAGAGTTGCCACCAAAGTTTTATTTTTAAAGTGAAACGTTGATAAAACCCTTAAAGAAAGAAAACATGGTCGTCGCAACCAGTTTCAGGTCTGGGAGTCGGTTATGTGAGGGGAAGACATTAACACCCCTCACATCTGTTATACTCAATCACTACAAGAAAAATGGTTTTTGGCAACAACATATGTCGCTGAGAAAACTATAAAGTTGTTGTAAAATGTGCTTTTCACAACAAAAAAAACGGCCGCTGCATGTCGTTGGTATAAATGCTGTTGCAAAAATTTTAGCAACAATATTTGATGTCGCTATATCTAATTCTTTTACGACAACAATTATTGTTGCCATATTTTCTCCTATGTATTCCCAAGTGCAATGGGAAACTCAAAGCTACATAGTTCTTTGGTATAAAATGTTTGTTAGTTGCTTTTAGAGAATATCGTTTATGTTGCATTTGAGCGGTTTAAACATTTGCTTGTATGCTCGCACTGGAGGCTAAAACGTCTATTTGTATTTCGCGTCGGAATGAACAAAAAACTATTATTTTATGAAAAATAGTTAGTTTTGATTCCACAATGGTAAAAAGGTTAATTTGATGAGTTGGCATTATTTTTAGATGCAAAGAATGAATAATCGATTTGCGCAAATCTTACGCTAAGCCTTCAATTGTTCAAGAAACAAATAAATGTACATTCATCCATTTCTCATAAGTTTATTGTGAAAATAGTTTGCGGAAGACAGATAATCGTTCAGACAAAGTGTGCACTAAGCCCTCGATTATTCGAGAAACAGGTGAATGTGCATTCACCCATTCTTTCCAGGATAATTAGGGGTATTTTAAATGGGACACGAGAGAATGCATTCGTCATTTCCATGTTTATTATAGAAAAGAGGGGAATTGATTTAAAAGGTGATAAAACTATTTTTGTACTTTTATTTTGGGTATTTTAATGTTGGCTTTTTTTGTATTTTTAAATAATTGTAATGAGCCTAATGCTTGGATTAAAATTAAATAATACTAAATAAATTAAACAAAATAAATTGAATAAACTAAATAAATTGAAGTTAACTAAATTAAATTAAATAAATAAAGTAAATAAAATCCAGAGGGTGCAAAAGAATTGGGGGTATGAAAGAAGTGTAAAAACCAAAGTTGCTCAGAATTTAACAAGGAATCTAATGGTATTAATCAATTTCATTTATTTTCACTCTATTGCAAACATTCAATCAGACGGCAACATGAACCCTAAAAATACAAATCAAAATGAAACTCTAAACATCACTGATTAAGGACAATTAGCATAGGGGTATTAATCACTACATCATTGCAAGCAAATTGGTAACTTAAATGAATGAAAATGATGCTCAAATCATGGAGTTTCAGTAGTGATCAACTTACCTATTGGAGTAAGTCCAATGCCCCTTTAAATTCACTTCTAGATGGTGAATGATGGTGCAGTTAGCTCCCCTGAACCTCTAGGAAGCTATTGCAATGCTGAGTTTTCCTTGAAACTTCTCCAACTCCTCAACTTGAATCCTCTTGCAAGTGACAAATATGAAAATGTGATCTCTGTGTTAGGGATGTTACAAATAGAATGTGATGATTGGAACAGTTTGTATTATGTTTATGTAAGGTGTGTGAGTAGGTAGGATGATATGGTCAGAATGGAGAGTTATGGAGTTTTAGCTCCTTGGTCAACAAAGTGACCAATGAAGGGTTGACTTTTTTATTTAAGGGTTTTCTGGTGTTTTGATGAGTTTGGACAGCTTCTATGGTTGATTTTTTATGTGTTGGGATGGTTGGTTTGGCTGTTTGGTGACTAAGATGGATTTTGGAAAGTTTGGTGGTTTGGAGAAAAAGTGAAGAACAATGAAATTAGGATGTAAGATGCTGAGATTTGAGGAGGTTTAGAGCTCAAATGTTGTGTGATTTGCATCTGATATGAGGTTCTATTTATAGTGGAAAGGATCTGAGGAGTGAGAAGGATTTGGACAAAGTTGAATCATGATCCATTGGATAATTCAACTTTTGAATAAAGTGGATTCAAGTACAAGTAGCCTTTCACTTTCTAGTGTGGCTGCAAGTTGACATTCCTTGGATGATGTTTAGATTTTACAAGTTGTTGGTAATGTTTAGATCAAGTTCCCCAACTTGAGGAACAAGCAAAAGTCAAAATCACCTTTTCATCCTTTGTCCAAAATGCAATGCACCATAGCACATTGGATGATGCTTTTCCATGGTGAATGAGGATCCATTCTGCAGAACCTTGGTATCTTTGGGAAGATTTCAGGACAAGGAACAAGTTCCTAGTTGATGAGAAGCTCAGAAAATGTTTGGAACTTGGCCAAAAGTGTTCATGAACTTGTGTAAAAATCTTACTATGAACTTCTTGTGCAAATCTACCTAAGTCAAAATGTCTTACCATGGCTACTTTGCAAATTCATAACTTCATGCTCAAGCAAGATAATTCCATGTTCTTGGTACCATTGGAAAGATGAGATCAAATACTACGACTTTGATGTTGATCACTTGGAAAGAAACCATTTGGATCAATGAGAAAAATGGCCACCAAAATTGGACTTTTCCCTAATTAATACTTAGAAAATTTTATAAGTATTGGACATTTTCACACATTGATAACCTCAACTTTGAATAATCATAACTTTCAGTTGGTAAATAATTTTTAGCTCATTCTTTCACCAAATTGAAGTATGTAATACCATCTTTAAAATGAGTCCTCAAGTGTTTCCATTGAATGCTTGAGGAAGAAGTTTTATAATTTAGAAAAACTTCAAAATCCTAATTTCACCAACTTTGAATTTCTTCTTGATTTTCTTGATTAGTCATGATCAAATGAAATCATTCATCATATTTCCATGATCTTTGACTTGTGGAGTCCATGCTTGACCAAAAATCCCAAAAGTCAAACTTTGACTTTGATGAACAGTTAACGTTTTCCAAATGAACTTGATTTCTTTAATTGTCAATGGATCAGGCTCCTTGAATTAATCCAAACATATGGATATGTACTTGAGGTCCTTGAATGATGTCTTGAGGTGTAGGATCATGCCTTTCTCAAAAGTCAAACAAGGACTGAATTAGGTCAAAACCCTAATTTTGGTACATCTGATGATTTAGGGCTTGATGAAATGGTTTTGATGGAATCTTGCCCTTGATTATTGATGTAAGAAGACTCTTGATCATATTGGAGAGTTGAGGATCATAACTCCTTGATTAGTCAACTTCTTAAACTTCTTGGTGTCAAAACCTAACTTGCAGTCAAAGTGAACCAAAACACAAACTCTTGAAATTTAATGGGGTTAGTAATGCAAAAAAACACATAAACACATGAGATGATTGATGCTATGTTAAAATAATGAAAATGAGGTGGAATCTTAGGTTTAAAAATTAGTGTGTGATAGCGCGTTTAATTAAAAATTAGAGTGAATTCAAGCATTTCATATTTACGATGTCACACAATTCAACAACAATCAACTGCTCATATATTAAGATATGTAACACATGCAAATATTTGAAAAATTATTTAAAATCACCAAAACAATTCAAAATGTCTTAATTTCAAAACATTATTGAAATAGTGGAAACATCAACATAAACAGTTATTCAAAGCATAGTTATTTCTCAAATAACATAAACAAAAATTATTCTAGAGATATCCAAAAATCTCCATAAAACTCAACATAACACAACTTTCCATGACCCCGATGTTACACATTAGAGCAGACACCGACGAAAAGGGAAAATAAAAGACTTCGTCTTCTACTTACTTCAACTCTTTTATTGCGAGTTATCTGTACGATGCCCATGTAAAGACAACATTCAAACCGAAGGGATGAGATATCATAAATACATAAAGGAAAGCATGATAATAAAGTAAGTATTAGATTTCTCATGCATAAATATCCATTCCACAACAACCATCCAACATACAACAACAACATCCAACATACAACTACAACATTCCACATACAAATACAACTTGCAACACAACAACAAATGCAACCAATATGCGATGCAATGAGACTCATAACCAGTCTTAATGCATGTGGTACCATCGATTCCTATGTCAGAACCAGATCCCTATTTCAGGATCACAATTCTCGTCAAAATTTCCATAATGTCGCTCACACCCCACATGGGCACATGACTTCCGTGATCGCTCACACCCCACATGAGCACACGACTCATCGTTATCGTTCACACCCCACATGGGCACACGACCACCTCAAAAACAACAACAACAACAATGATACGATTCCACAATTAGAATTCGGATAAGACGCTCACACCCTACATGGGCACACGACTTATCTCACAACTCATGCCACCATAAAATTCATGATAACAACAACAACAATGACCATCTAAAGAATGCAACATGCCACTTCAGGCCAGCAACAACAACATGTAATACAATCCAACAACAATGACACACAACATGGAAAGCATCCATAAGGCATTTATAATTATATCACATCACAATATAATGATACTAATGCGTTTAATACCACCAACCAGAAAATTATTCAACTTCTGCCACCGAAACTATTTTTAGATTAAAGTTCGTCACTCCAGCTTTCCGACGCTTTGAATGACACTCGAATCGGACTTCCGGAACAAAATATATTGTCATACCCCAAATTTTGACCACTTAGATTTCCCATCATTGTGAAAATCATCATCACAATATGGAGGAACCATCATACTTCAGCAGTCTCCCCAAAGATGGGTGAGCATCCACAACAATCAAAATTAAGGTGTCAAGCCCTCTCTGAGTGCTTAGACAAAGGATCAATCAAGGAATGACATGATCTTCAACTTGTCTAACCTCTCAAACATCCACAATGGATCAAAAGAACTCCCACTTCAAGGATCAAGCACAAGGCTGCTCCCTTCTATGTGGATCAAGTCTCAAGATCGACAGTGTCACCAAATTAGGGTTTTGGTCAACCAGGGCCTCCAAATGGAAATTTTTCATCTGGGCACAAGCCAATGATCCAAAACATAACCTAATATACTTCATGGGACCTCATGGGCCCAATCATCAAGTCAATTTTGCCTCAGGGGATGCATTCATCAAAAATCAGGAATTAGGGTTTCTTGACCTAATTGACCCCTAAGTAGACTTTTAGGGTAAATCATGAGCCAAGGCCTCAAGAGAGGGTTTGAGGTTCTCTAATGAATTATATTGATCCATTTGGAACAATGGATTAATCCAAGAAGCTTGAGCAACAAGTCTCAATTTCATCTGCACCACAGTTAGGGTTTTAAGGGAAAAGTCAACTGTAACTTTGACTTTTGACCAGGACATGCTCCCAAGCCCTATGACATGCATCAATATACCCTATGACACCCATGGAACATGTCCATCAAGTTTGATTTAGGTCAAGGACATGATTTCCTGAAGAATTGCACAGTTTGGAATTCATCTGATAAAAAGTCAACTGTGCACAAAAGTCAACTTTGACTTTTTGAGATTTTTCACCAAAATGGATTTTTAACCCTAAAATGATGTTAATGTATGATTTGAATCATCATTCATCAAGAAAAATCAAGAAAAGTTGGATAACTTGTAAAAGGGGTAACCATAAAACTTAGAAATTTTTCTAAGTCATGAAAAAGTGCCACTAATGCACCAACTTTGGAGGACCATAACTCCTAAAACACAAGGCCATTGTGCCCCATTCAAATCTTGATTTGTAGATCTCATTGCCCTCTACAAGAACTTCAACTAGACCTAATTCCAATTCCTCATGGATTTTGAGTTATGGAGTGATCAAAATCAAGAGAAAACACTTTGTTCCAACACTTAGTGAAAATTTCACTAAGTCAGATTTTACCCTACTTTTTGCCAAATGTAGGGGGATTTTTCACTTGGATTCAAAAGAGATCAAAACCAAACATCTTCAAACAGTTGTTGTATCATGTAAGGGCTTTCCAAAATGACCAAGAACATTACCAAATTCAATTTGAGTCATGAGATATGACATTGGCAAGTTGCCTTGTTGAAATCTGTCAAGGCAAGGCAGATTTTGCATTTTTGCTCGATTTGCCAAAATCAGCCAAATCCAAATGCTCCTATCCACTTGGACACCTCTAAGGATTGAATCTAAAGGGGACAATCACTGAGCCAAGCCTCCAAAGTCTTTGGAACAAGAAATAGCATGTTGAACCTAGAATAGCCAAAATAGGGACAAGACTCCAAATTTGGATTGAAGCAATCAATGGAAGCATCAAGGTGGCATGGACTGAGCCATTCTCATCTGAAATCAGTCAAGACTTATCCAAGACCAAGGGAACCAAAGCTCTGTGCCCTAATCTCTAGTCAATGGCTAGAGAAGACTTGCATTTCCATTGGCCAACATTGGCCAAACCTACTTAGCAGTTGCCATTCACTATTCCTTGCAAAACCAACTTGCTCTACTATAAATAGAGCTCAATTATGTTCAGTTTAAGTACACCAAAGGACTACAACACTTGCCTTTCTCAAAATCTCTTTCTCTTGGCAAAAATGCCTTTCTTAGCAAGGTAACTATCGGGTTTTGAGCTAGAGGGCAATTCCACTCAAACCAATCACTCACACACCTCATATACATCACATATGAGCTGATCAAACACTTAAACAACAACTGGAACATTGATTTCTCAGAATCACATGTCAATTGCTCAAGGTTTTAACCAAAGTGCAGTTGAGATGCCATGAAGTGATCCAGCCAATTTCCATCAAATCCAAGCATTCAAACACACTCCATAACACCTAGAGAAGCTGTTCAGATCATCACAACATAACTGTAACACCTCCTACACAAATCAAGATCACCAGCTGCAAGTGGTAAGCATGAGCTCTTCTAACTCTATGATCCATGCAATTTTTGCTGCACAATAATTTGGCCATATGTTCATAATCATGCATGGAATGTTTTCCCTCAATTAATTGCTTTGTTTGAAACATGTATCAAAAATCCTAGCCTTCATGCATAAATTAGGGTTCTTGAGGTTTCTTCGTGATTTCATGTTTTATGTCTAATTTAAATGAAATTAAGTGTTATAGACATGATCGTGAGGTTGAAACGAGTTGATTGGTATGTGGATTGCATGATATGGTTAAGTATTCAGTGAGATTGGATGGAAAACACAAATCTGGGAAACTCAGAACACGCGCGTGTTCTTGGTGTGTTCTTGGCGCCATTTTCAGAAATTTAAATATTTGAATTTTGTGATTTTTCTTTAATTGATTCAAAAATTAATTTCTCTCTGAGTTTTAATGATTTTGAGTTGATTCTTTTTTTAATAATTCACAAAAATGTTAAAATATTTTATTTTATCAAAAAATCCCAAAAATATTATTTATTTCATATAATTGATATTTTTGCAAAGAATTAATATTTTAATTGTTTTTGACATTTTAAATATTTTTTCTACATTGATTTTGCAACTTTTAATGCTTTCTAATTATTTTGTAGGTCAATACTTAATTTTTGAAGCATTAATCCAAGATCACAATTTGTTTTTCATATGTTAAACAATTTTGATCATTTTAATTGAATTTTTATTCAATTAAATACATTTTTGAAAACAAATTAGGGTTTTTGGATTAATTCAACCCTCATAAATCATTTTCAAAACACTTTGGGCCTCTAATAGAGTGTAAGACCCAATCCTTTTTTTGACCAAATCATTTTTGGGCCTCAGATACTGTATAAGTCCCGATACCGTCAAAAACCAATTGGGCCTCTCCTTGAGCTATAAGCCCCATTCAAAACTTTTGGGCCTCTAATAGAGTGTAAGACCTAATCCCCTTTTAACCAAAACATTTTGGGCCTCACTTATTGTATAAGCCCCTTTGCGTTAAAAGAAAACCTCGGCGCGATCGCTATTTCAAACGGAAAATCAAACTGGGCCTACCCTCGTGTTATAAGCCCCACTCTTTTTCTTTAAACCTTTTGGGCCTCTTGAGAGAGTGTAAGACCCATCCCTTTGTACAGAACCTTTTTGGGCCTCAGTCACTTGTATAAGTCCCTCTGTACAAATTCAAACAGTGCGCTCACTGATAAAACCCTGGGCCTCTCCTTGACCTGTAAGCCCCAAATCTCTCCTTTTCAAAGCACTTTCTTCTTTGATTTTGAATATACTGTTGTTTTCAATCTTTCTTTGTTGAACAACTAACCAAACAGCATGGAAGCTCTACAACCGAGTAAGTGTTTATATGCTTTCATTTACCGCTTTCATATACATATAACTGTATTGTGGGGCTGTTTCGCTGTAAGTCTTCTTTCATAAACTCATATCAACTGTGTAATAAGAGTATAGATATTTAGAGTTTCCCCGGCAACTACGTCTAGCATTAAGCCTGTTGATCACTCTTAGAAATAGTCTAAACTAGATCCCCATAGGATTACCAGACACAGTCTTCCCTCCTCTTGGGGTTAAACAATATGGAGATATGAAAGGCAGCATTCTCTGTGAACCCTTTCATAGACTGTCACTCACAGAAGTTGTCAAGAAACTCTATTCCCCTGAGATGATCTTTTCTCCGTGAATGGCATCTCTTGAGTTTCTTCCAAATTCTTGAACTTTCCTGACTTGATCTATTCCTTGTGAATAGCTTGCCTTGAATTTCTCGGGGTTTGGGAACCCACAGGCTTCTTAAAAGAATTTGTCAAGAAACTCTACTCTCCAGAGATGATCTTTTCTCCGTGAATGGCATCTCTTGAGTTTCTTCCAAATTATCGAACTTTCCTGGCTTGATCTATTCCTCATGAATAGCCTGTCTTGAATTTCTCGGGGTTTGGGGACCCATCGGCTTCTTAAAAGCAATCGGCCTCCTCTTGGGCATTATACAAGGACCCACGGGCTTCCTAAAAGCAACCCCGCCTCCTCTTGGGCTTAGTACAAGGACCCGCCGGCTTCTTAGAAGTATTCACAGCCTCCTCTTAGGCTTCGTATAATGACCTCTTCCTCCGGGAATGATAGCCTCCTCTTGGGCATCGTACAAGGACCCGTCGGCTTCTTAAAAGTTTCCAGCCTCCTCTTGGGGTTCGTACAAATTGTCCCGACGACCTCCTAGAGGTATAGGATCATAACTTAGTCATCTGCATAGAACAGTCCTTTCAAAGAGTTTACTACTGTTTCTCAAAGCATGGTACAAAAGATGAAACTCTAGACTTGGACAGTCTAATCTCCTTGAGTCTCAAAGACATTCTCAAGTGACCCCCTCGTTAAATAGGAAGTAAACCCGTAGACTTGGACAGTCTCAATACCCTTTGGATTTCCCGCTTCCTTAAAGAACAGGAATAACCCGGATCCTTGAATCAAATCCATGAGTACAGTGTTGCTCATATAAGAACTGATTTTCTCTTTAAAATCAGTATACTGGACCTGTCACTTAACTGAAACAGTAACCACAGCCTCCTCTTGGGCTTTGTACAATGATTCTCCCCAGCGGAGTCAAACAACGTTTAGCCTCTCTCTCGGGTTTTGTACGAGACACATCAGAGACTCCCTCGTTGAGTCAATCGCCCTTTCGCCTCCATCTCGGGCTTTATACGAGATACAAAAAGGTTCTTATTGAGCCAAACAAATTTTAGCCTCCATCTCGGGCTTTGTACGAGATACAAAAACTCTCTTGTTGAGTCAAATAGCCTCCATCTCGGGCTTCGTACGAGATACCAAAAGATTCCCTCGTTGAGTCAAAACCTTTTAGCCTCTCTCTCGGACTTTGTACGAGACACATACTAGCCTCCTCTTAGGCTTTATATACACTACACCAAAATTACTCTTTGGCGGCACTACATAGGCTGCGCTTTATTACAAAAGTATTGCTATAAGTTAAAAAATTTAGAAAACACGGAAACTGTTCACTTAGAAAAATAAAATCACGTCTAAATATAAGACCTTAGACAGCGCTTTTGAGGAAAGTGCTTTCTAAGGTCTTATAAATTAAAAAGAAAAAATTAAAGGAAAATATTAGACAGCGCTTTCCTTAAAAGCGCTGTCTAAGGTCTTATAAATTAAAAATATATATAAGACCTGAGACAGCGCTTTTGATGAAAGCGCTTTCTAAGGTCTTATAAATTAAAAAAAAAAATAAAGTAAAATATTAGACAGCGCTTTACTCAAAAGCCCTGTCTAAGGTCTTATAAATTAAAAAAAATCAAATCAAAAGCGCTGTCTATGGCCCACCTTAGACAGCGCTTTCATTCAAAGCGCTGTCTAAGGTCTTTTTAATTAAAATAAAAATTGAAACGGTATAAGTATTAATACTGATACCGTTTCAATTTTCATTTCATTCTTTCCCTCTTTCCCTCTCTTTCTGCGAACAAGAACGAACCAGCTGAAACCACCGCCGTCGTCGTCCGTCCTTTCACCGCCGTCGTCCGTTCTTTCTCGCCGTCGTCCGTCCGGCCGTCGTCCTTTCTACATTGTCCTCCACCATCCTCCACCGTACTCCACCATGCTCCACTGTTCCGGTAAGAGTTTTTCTTTTTATGTTAGAAGTGAGTTTCATATTTTTCTGTTAGGTTTTGTTCTTGTTACCATATTTTTGGAGTTCTTTAGATATAATGATGTTCTGTTAGGTTTTGTTCTGTTAGGTTTTGGAGTTCTTTTGATAGAATGATGTTCTTTTGATAGAATATGAGTAGTTTAGATTAGTGTTATTGCAGTTTAGGTTAGTTTAGGTTAGTGTTATTGTAGTTTAGGTTAGTTTAGGTTAGTGTTAATGTTGCTCTACATTGTTATTGCTATATAATGTGTTAGTTTAGTTTAGGTTAGTTTAGGTTAGTGTTAGTTTTAGTGTTAATATTGCTCATTATTTTAATATTGTAAATCCTTGAGGTTGTTGTTCTAAAGAAATATATTGCAAATCCTTAAGTCATAACTTTCCTCCTTTTGGTTTTGATTTCTATTAATTACTAATGGAAATTAATAATTGTTATTGCTATATAATGTGTTAGTTTAGTTTAGGTTAGTTTAGGTTAGTGTTAGTGTTAGTGTTAATATTGCTCATTCAATGTTATATATTATGTCATATTATATTTGATATCCTTGATTTCCTTGATTTCTTTATCCTTGATTTCTTTATTATATTTGTTATATAATATGTCATATTATATTTGTTATATAATATATTTGATATCCTTGATTTCTTTATTACAGGTTAGATGGCTACTAACGATGATCACCCACATGATGATGATCACCCACATGATGATGATTACCCACATGATGATGATCCTATTCAGGATGAAAGTCAAAAATCTATGGAAGAAGAGATTAAAAGAGGAATAACCGTTATGAAGAAAGTGATCCGTGCTAGAGATCAAGGCATCATTTTAGATGTGCATTGGAGCCCTTCAGGCACTCTTGTTGAGCCTAACAGTCATACCTTGACAAGTTTCATTGGTGCACTTGTAAGGAATGCGATTCCTATTACTTGTGATGATTGGAGAAACAAACAGTTGAAGGAAGTCAAAGAAAAAATTTGGAATGAGATAAAGGTACCATAATTATGTCTTTAATTATGCCAACTAATCATGTATTTTAAATTATTTGTACTAACCAATGTGTATGGTTTTTTTAGAGGTGCTTCAACGTTAAGGAAGAAAGAAAAGCTTATTTGATGAGATTGGCAGGGAAGCTCCTAAGAGGGTTTAGGACATATTTAAACCGCACCTTTCTTAAGGATGCTGAAGGTAACTTTGTTGATGCAGAGTATCCATCTAAATATGCAAGTTTGATTTCACCACAAGAATGGGTAACGTTTAAAGCCAAACGACAAACCCCGACATTTAAGAGTTTAAGTGCAATTAATCGGGAAAGAGCATCAGCTCCCCAGTATCGATACAGGAAAGGACGTGTTGGATATGGACGTTTGGAGCAATCTTTGGTAAGTATCAATAAATTGCAATGATATAATAATTGTTCATCATGAGTTATATTTGCTCATATTATTTGGCTTTATATCTAGTTACAAAAGGCGAATAGCTCTGAAACATCTCTTCCTGCACATGTCTTGTGGAAGGAAGCCCGTGTGGGCAAGTCTGGAGTTGTTGCAGAAGAGGTTCTACAAGTATTTGAGAAATGTGTAAGTATAACAATATTTCTTTAATTAAATCAAAACTTTATTAACAAATATTTGACAAATATTTGATATTCATCTGATTTTCAGGAGGCGTTATCTCAGTCTATATCTCTAGATGATTCCAGGAGCATACTTAGTCGGGCATTAGATGTCCCTGAGTATTCTGGTCGGGTGAGGGGTAAGGGATTTGGGATCACTCCGACCTCCTTGAATATTAAAAAAGGAAAGGCTCCTAGTAATACAGAACTTCAAGCTAAATTGGAAGCACTGGAAGCTGAAGTTCGGGAATTAAGAAAGGAGAAAGAAAGGGATAACGCTTCAGGTTTTAGAGATGGATCGGAGAAAGATAGTATCAACTGCAGCTTTCGACCGAATATTCCATAGGTAATTATATATATTTTTATGAAATTAAATTAGTAGCTTAAATTATTTAAATGACATATATACACATTAACAATGTCATATTTATTTTTCGTTTTAGGGCGTTTCCCATTGTCAGCTCTTCTTATCTTCACCAACTTATCGAAAGGTTGGCAAGGGAAAAGTGTATAACACTTCGGTAGAATTACTTCACAATAACCCACTCCCTACTGGATGCATGAAAGTATTGGTTGATATTGCTACAGAGGCGGGTGCATTATTACCCTATCCTGACGATGTTTCGGATGCAACATTGGTGGGAGATGCTATAGGGTTGTATGTTGCATGGCCGTCAAACCTCATACTCGTAGGATATGAGGTATGCTTAAAACCATTATGAACCTTTGTTAACCTTAATGTGTAGATTCAAAGGTTTTACGAGCATTTTATTTTCATTTTTTACATGGTAATGTTATTTAGACTCCAACAAGATCCAAAACAAAGGATAAGGGGATTCCGGAGCATACCGAGTCCGTTGTCTCAAAAAAAGAGGTACATCACAATTATATGATATTTATGCATGGAAAATGTTAAATTGGATATCTTATACTTCATCTAACAAATTATATGATATATAGCTGTCTGGTAAAGAGATTAGCAACGTTTCAACACAGAAAAATGTTGGTGCTAAGAAGAACAGGGCTAGAAAACAACCTATCTCCAAGTTTAGGTCGTGCCTTTAGACGTTTCTACAATTGACAGATATTCCGACCGGAGGTGTTCGTCTTATACATATGGAGAAAGGTATATATGGCTTTGAACATGAACAAAATATTGGTAATGAAGACTTCGAGCAAGTTTTCAATCATGAAGAATTGGGCGTTAGTGTTGTCAATACATACGTGAGGTATATATCTGATCTACTTTGGTATATTAATTGAACAACTTATTTACTTTATGTTTCAAATGAATAGTCTAATGTTAATGATGTTTTTATTTAAGGTTTTTGTATGACAAAGTTATGCGCCCACGTGGATTGCAACAAAGATTTGCATTCTTATGCCCCGCGTCTGTCAACTTATCCTTAATAATAAATAAACCAGATGAGGTCCTGGCGTATGTACGCGACGTCTTTATGGACAACTAAGAAATGGAAAAGTTGTTCCTTTTACCATTTAATACTGGGTTAGATTTTCATTCTAAATTCATCTATTATAGTTTTTTTGTATTTTGACGTCGTGTAGAAAGTTTCCATCTAACACTTGTTTAATCTTACAGTGGACATTGGTTGTTGGTCGCAATTAATCCTAGCAGAGAAGTGGTGTATTATCTGGATTCGTTAGGAAATGATTGGACAACATAACCGGATATGAAGAAATGTATTGACACGTAAGTGAGATTGTTCTAAATATGAATGTGTATATTTATTTGTTTGTTTATTTATTTATGTGAATTGTTCTAAATATTCATTTATATTTTATTAGCGTTATACAAGCTTTCCGAGCACTACGAGATGGCCAAGTACCAAAGAGGAGAGTCAACCCCATTACATGGAATAGAGTGAAGGTATATTAATTATCACATGTTTTATTATATATTAGTGATGCTACTTGATAAAACTTAGGATTTATCCATATTTTCTTTTCATTTGTAGTGTCCTCGGCAACGTAATGAAATAGATTGCGGATATTTCATGTTGAGGTTTATGAGAGACACTCTTATTTTGGATCGAATAGAGATTCCATCCGATGTATGTATTTCTAACTTATGAGTTATTTTAATATTTAACACATATCTCTCATATAATGAAATAGTTAAAACTAAATCAAACTATGTTATATTATTATGTAGTACTTTGAAGAATGCAAGTGTGCTCATTACTCAATTTCTCAATTGGATGAAATTAAAGAGGATTGGTGTCAATACATTATGGAGCTCGGAGTTTTATCAGGTATAATATTGTACTCTTACTTTAATTGATGAGAATTTAAATATGTGTAACTTTCTAACTATAGACATTGTTGATGTATTCTTTTAATTGAATTACAATCTTTGTGTTCTTTCAGGACCTATGTAGATTTGAAGCAATGCTTTGGTTGGATGCAAAAGTACTAGTATAAGTAATATGTACATTTGTCTATATATATATATATATATATATATATATATATATATATATATATATATATTGGTTTGAATTGCCAATTGTTTTGGATATATAATTTTGGTTTAAATTGGTACATTTAAATAGGCCAAATTGGATTGATTTGAATCTCCAAATTGTGGTATTTTTCTGGAAAAAAAATGGTTGAAAAACAGGTCAAATTCTGGTTGAAAAACCTGGTAAAAATTGTGGTTTAAAAAAATTTATATAAAAATTTTCGTATACCTTAGACAGCGCTTTACACTAAAAGCGTTGTCTAAGGTGGGGCTTAGAAAGCGCTTTCACCAAAAGCGTTGTCTAAGGTATGCCTAAAAAAGTTCAAAAAGGTGGGGCTTAGAAAGCGCTTTCACCAAAAGCGCTGTCTAAGGTATACCTAAAAATTTCAAAAAGGTGGGTCTTAGACAGCGCTTTTTGTGAAAATATATCCCCCTTTAGACAGCGCTTTTGGTATTACCCAAAGCGCTGTCTAAACCTTTAGCAGCGCAGGTTTAGACAGTGCTTAAAAGCGCTGTCTAAGGCCAAAAAAAGCGCTGTCTAAGGTCTTGTTTGGCGTAGTGATAAGAAAACCACTGGTTGACCCAATCAACCTTTTAGCATCAAAGTTGTGCCTCGTTCACAGTACACAAACATCAACAACTCCTTCCCTTTCATCTAATCGCTGTAAGCGGCAAGCCTCTAGATCATCTACATCCATGCCACTGTCCCTCTTTTAGTATGAGAAATTCCTAAGGAAAGATGGCATTACTCTACACTGAGTTAAAGTCTTCTCCTTCAGGTTAAAAATCCTCTTTAAAGGAAATTATGGCATTGTCGGATTCACATATCCCGGTTAAAGTAATTCTCCTTTATAAAAAAGTTGTGACATACAACCCCCCCTCTTTAGAGATGACAAATTCTATCTAAAGTCAACACTTTTAGCTTCACATCTTGGGCTTTGAACAAGATACAAATCACCTTTCGCTTCACGTCTTGGGCTTTGAACAAAACACCAAAACACCATTTCCTCCTATAGAATAGGAGGAACTACGATCGCTATGATTTCCCTATTTCGGTAAATGGGAATACGTAGGAATAAGATTGAAAGAAAAATCTTAGCGAGCACACTAAACAAAAACCCAAAATCCCATACTCTCATCAAAAGCATCAGTCCTAACATCCTAATCCTTGTTCCCCGCTATAAAGTCCTAGAAAGAGAAAAGAAAACCGTATTGGCGAAAATACAAATAACCAGTACAAAGGCCCCCCCACATTGATAGCATTCGTAACCTAACAAACCGCTGTTTAAACTCAGTATGCAAAGCAGGGTTAATTGGAGACATCTATTTCCCTTCCTTCATCAGCTTTAATAGGATAAAAAATGAATAGACCTGTAGTAAACTCAACCGCAGAGAGCGACCAGCGCTTAAGAACCGCGTCTGTAAGACCCGTATATTTTAGACCGTATGATATTATGATGTTTTATCATTTTAATCTATTTTCTACTAAATTTGGAGTAGCGAGCAGATTATACCCGATATTTCTAGGGTGTTCGGTTGTGGTCTGGATTGATCCACGTGGTTTCTTTTTAATTCAATCAGACTTTTTCTATTGGCACGGTAGTTATATTGGATTCCGAATGTTTCTATGTTTTCGAAATTTCAAAAATGTGTTTCTGCCGATTTTTGGGAAAACAGGCAAATTATACCCGTCGTTTAAATTTTCACGGACTCCGATTGTCGTCAAAATTTAAATGGGAGTGTTATATATCGCCGATATTGAGAATTTAATCTCAATATATCTTTCTGAGTTAAGGAACAAAAATTTATTCGGAATAAAATTTATTCGAAAATTTTGGGTGGTTTTAATTAAAATGCGACGGCGAAATTTTTCGGTTTTAATAAAAAGTTGTTCGTGAGCGAGTTACGACTCGTCTGAGTCAGAACATTTTTTTAAGTGTGAGACATTAAATATCTAGATATTTTTGGGTTATACTATTATTATATGTTTTTAAGATAAGATCTTTTAGATTTTTTTGTTGAGATATTATTATTAAATGCATTAGATATTTTGTTGAGATATTATTATTATATCCATTAGATATTTTTGACGAGTATATTGTAATTTTATTCTTTACTTTTATTTTATAATATATCTTTTTTCATCGATGTTTTCGTTTGATCGCGTTTTGAGAGCGTTTAGGAGATATTTAGGCGAAAGGGTAAAACGGTAATCTTGCGGATTAGATATACGAACTGGAGTGTGAATTGTGATTATACATATTGTGTTTATATAAACTGTTGCATTTGCATGTGTGGGTTCATGCATACCATAGTTGCGTGTAGGTAGTTGGCGCCGAATGGGCCAGGGTGATGGGTTCTGAATCATCACCTAATCCTGAAGGGAATTCTACTGCACCAGGTGATGTAACTGAGCCGTCATCGATCCTTTAAGATCAAATTGAGTCAGGTGAATGCGAGGGAGGCAACACCGGATGTCTGCAAGGGCAGCAATTTTGTGTCTGTGAGGCAGCACAGTTAGTGAGGACCCAAGGGGGTATCACGACTCTCTGCGGAGAGGTTAAATTCTGGGATTCATGCATGGTGAGGGTACCCGACGAATTGGGACCACCAAATTCATATAGGTCTGCATTTAGGATGTTTGTGCATTGCATTTTTGTGTTAAATTAAATGTTGTGATTGTTATATATATATCATACTGTCACCTCATTTATGTTGCTCTGCATATCATATTGTCATCTTATTCATGTTGTTATGTATATCATGTTCTGCTGGCATGTGTGTATTCTTCCATATATGCTGTTTTTAGATTGTGACCCTCTACTATTATTATGATGTGGCTAACGACCACCCAGGTTTAGAAGTGGTGATAGTTAAGGTATCCAGGTGTCGTGAAGGCTTGTAAGATGCGATGTATTTGGGCTAGGAATTCAAGATCAGCTTAGGGTCGTGTTTTGAGGTTGTCCATGTTGTTGTTGTTGTTATTGTTAAAGCTGTGTGCTTATTTTTATGTGTATGGATAAATATTTATACTAGTGGGCATTACGCGGGTCCTATGTATGGAAAAGACATAGATCGAAAGCTCATACTCTGATTAATCATTTTTATTATTTTTCCTGGAGAGACAGTTATCAATATTATGTATGGCATTTCAAAAAAAAAAATACACTCCCGCTGTTAAAAATCGGGGTGTTACATTGTGGTATCAGAGCTTTGGTCTAAGATTTTCATGGGGTTGTGAGTCGGGTGTCCTAAGCTGATCAAGTGTCGGGTTTAGTGGGAGTAAATGTGTGGAGTCCTATGTGTTATGTGGTTTGTGTCTTGAGTCCAGCAGGTTATGTGTTTAGGTAATCGTTTGTTTCTTAACTGAAGTTTAGGTCTCCCATAATACTTCAGTAAGAAGCATAGTTAAACCCCTTGAGCATTTGTCGACGTTGGTCGACATGTGTCTCCGTTTTCTTTAGAGGTAGTGAGCTAGAGGTGGTGAGATTGAATCGAGTAAGAACTATAAGGTTTTCTGCAGTAATGTTATGGATGAGAGGTTTTGTTTGTTCTTATCACTCCGAGGTGTTGAGTAGGGATGAGTGGAGGTCAAGGTTTCAAAGGATTGTAAGTAAGGACTTGATTTGGAGGACCTTTTGGGAGGAAAATGATTGGATGTTCATTTCGGTGAGTTCCGAATGAGAGGAGATGCAGTTTATGGACTATGAAAAAGGTGATATTTCTTGGAATCAAAGAGCAGCTATAGATGTCGTTTGGAGACAATTACTATACATGGAGATTAATGGGACATCTTCTCTAGAAAGAAAGCGGGTTGCACGTTGAAAGTGGTCGAAACCTAGGAAAGTTGGAGGAAGGTTATACGAGTGGTAGGTGCTTGAGGGTTTAATTTGGTTTCATAAGCTAGGTTAGATAGGCAACTAAATACCGTAAGGATGAATCATGTGATGTTAAAGGACGGAAACCAAGTATCACGTGTATAAGTTTTAGTAGAAGTGACCATCAGTGGAGTTGTCTTCAAAGAATAGAAGTAGGAGTTTGAGAGAGAAGGAATATAACAGTTTCTAGAAGAAAAAGGTAGAAGTAGCACCATGGATCTAAGTAATTATATGAGTAGAGTAGGGAAGTTCTAAAGTAATTCAAGTATGGGTGACATGGTTTTGCTAGAAATATCATACCGCGGGTAGACAATGGGTTGTTAGAAGAGTGATAAGACGCTGAAAGTTAATATCTGGAAGGACACAGAGCCATGTATGAAGAATTAATGAATGGAGTTATATGGTGTAACAAGTATATGGATTTCGTGAAGATCAAAGTTATTTTTGGATTTAGGGATCGAACCTGAGAATAAAGAAAAGTTAGCAAAGGAATTTTGATTGGGTAGTTGCTCTTTAAAAGTCAAGCGTTAAGATTTGAGATAAGTGCTCAGTGACTAGATGGAGGAGTAAGATATGTCTGTTTTGGAAGGATGATTCTTGTAGAGTGTTAGATCGTAGGGTGATAATGTTGGTTGATACCTTAGAAAAAGCTAGGATTGAATAAGAAACTGAGGAGTGAATGGATGTGTCCTGATGTTTAGCAAGAACTTATGCGAAAGAGGATTGGGTTGTGTTATAAAAGGATATTATGACCATTGGATAGTCATAAGCAATTGAAGATAGATAGAACAACGAAGAGTAGGTTGGATAGGACGAACATTGATTTGGAACAAGGATATTTAGATCGGGTGAAGGAGAGTAAAGATGTGGGTTGAAGTTGACAAGATAGAGGTCATGGTAGGTTGGGAAACGACTATAGGCGTTTGGTTGCTAAGATTTTTGAAGTTGGAAACTCCTAGATGTTATAAGAGGATCTAGTATAAGGGACTTTGGAGTTGCAGTATCGTAAAGGTGGTTACAAAGGAAGAGTAAGGTTGTATGCAAGCAAGAAAGTGCTCAGGTAACACAGATTTTTTTTAATAAGAAGGTTGACTACCTCGTTGCTTAGGAAGGACTACCAAGGATATGGCCCAAAGGGAAATGGGAAGGATACTAAGCATTTCCTCAAGAGTGTATGCTATAGATGATGGGGTTGCGCTCGGACGTAAAGTTGATATTTAAGAAGCGGTATAGGTTGTAAGAGAATAATCCTGCGGTTGGAAATTTTGATATCACAAGGTCAATGAGTAGTGTATTAGTGACTAGATGGGTGGTTATATTCAGAATTAGGATGATGAAGTTACTAAGTGAAAAGCCTGTTGGAGATTCCACATGAGACATGAGAAGTCTGGACGAGGTTAAGTACATTATGTCATTGATGAACGAATGGGTGGAGTGAAAAGATTGGTATGGGGAAATAAGTGTCAAGACGAAGTGTGAGAGGAACGTATAGAGATGTGAATCAGGTCGATTTAGAATCCGTGCAAGAAATTACCTCACCCACAATTTGGAAAATGTGATTGTAAGTGTATGCTTAAGAGAAAAAGGTGCATTGGGCATATTCGGAAGTAGAGAGGATCAAACATTTGCCTATTAGGACGAAATCAAGTATGAAATGCAAATGTTTGGTGGAGACTAGTAAGACTTGGATTCATCGTACTGGTTATGACAAAGAGTAGAGTAGCATAATGGAAAATATGCATTGAGAAAATATTGGATGTTAGAGGTTGACATCGAGAACAGTTTAACAACAGAAGATGAGATATGAGAACAATAAAAAATGGTTTGATTGATGAGCTCTTTGAGGGAAATAGAATTTAGTTGTAAGAGGAAAAGGAAACTCAATGAATTTTTGGAAGCAGGTGTAGGATAACACGAAGGACGTGGTGTGTCAAATGGTGATAGCCAACGAAGAGGATCATTTATGTTAAGGCATGCGAGAGTAAGCTGAGTAATGATTTGAAAATGAGGTAGTTCTGTTAGAGTGTGATCCAATAGTTTAAGACTGGGGAAAAGGGAATTTGTGAGAGTTTCAATCACCGACTAGATGTTGGGATGGTAGTATTAAGATGGTGATTGGGAATGATTATGGATGTGAACATATACAAGTCGCCACAATTATGAGATTAAAGGAATAATTAAGGATTTATGGACATTGGGGAAAATGTGGAGTTCTCTACTTAGATGACTACTTCGTTGGAGTGAAATAGGTTAAATTTGTACTTGGGTTTTAGCTGTTACTGTTTTGGAGGATACTCAATGGTTGTTCCGAGCTTAGTGAGCGTGAGAGAAATCGTAATTTGTTTTGGGAAATTGTGTCTTACTTTAGAGAGTGAAGTAGCAGGAGTTTGGAGGAAACATTTAGGAAACATCAAAGCGATTGTTGGACCCTTGTGCCTCGCATATATTTGAGAACAAGTTGAGAAGGACACTATCGTAGTTAGGTAATGATGATTTATTCCACCATCATGGTTGTCGCCTACTTATTGACAAATTGAGGAACTGATCATCCTTAATCTGTTGTTGATAGTAGACAAGATTGTGTTGAATGGAATGAATGATTCTTGCCGGCTTAGATAGTGTGCGGTTTTAGCGTTGCGTCCAGAGTCCGAGTCACTGTGACTTTGTAGAGGGTTGCAATAGGTGCGCGGTCGTTCTGGTGAGTGTGTTAGTGATAAATTGGTAAGTTGTTACATTTACCTCGAGTTTCGAGGACGAAACTCCTTTTTGGTGGGTAGTAATGTAAGACCCGTATATTTTAGTCCGTATGATATTATGATGTTTTATCATTTTAATCTGTTTTTCTACTAAATTTGGAGTAGCGAGCAGATTATACCCGATATTTCTAGGGTGTTCGGTTGTGGTCTGGATTGATCCACGTGGTTTCTTTTTAATTTAATCAGACTTTTTCTATTGGCACGGTAGTTATATTGGATTCCGAATGTTTCTATGTTTTCGAAATTTCAAAAATGTGTTTCTGCCGATTTTTGGGAAAACGGGCAAATTATACCCGTCGTTTAAATTTTCACGGACTCCGATTGTCGTCAAAATTTAAATGGGAATGTTATATATCGCCGATATTGAGAATTTAATCTCAATATATCTTTCTGAGTTAAGGAACAAAAATTTATTCGGAATAAAATTTATTCGAAAATTTTGGGTGGTGTTAATTAAAATGCGACGGTGAAATTTTTCGGTTTTCATAAAAAGTTGTTCGTGAGCGAGTTAGGACTCGTCTGAGTCAGAACATTTATTTAAGTGTGAGACATTAAATATCTAGATATTTTTGGGTTATACTATTATTATATGTTTTTAAGATAAGATCTTTTAGATTTTTTTGTTGAGATATTATTATTAAATCCATTAGATATTATGTTGAGATATTATTATTATATCCATTAGATATTTTTGGCGCGTATATTGTAATTTTATTCTTGACTTTTATTTTATAATATATCTTTTTTCATCGATGTTTTAGTTTGATCGCGTTTTGAGAGCGTTTAGGAGATATTTAGGCGAAAGGGTAAAACGGTAATCTTGCGGATTAGATATTTTAGAAAAGGATATGATGGGGACTAAGTGGAAAGTTTAGATTATATATATAGAGAGATTAGAGAGAAAGAAAGTAAAAGGAAAGAAAAGAAGAGGAAAGAGAGGAGAAAGAGAGAAAAGAGGGAAAAATGGGGAAAACATCCGAATCGGAGCCGGATCTTCGATTAAATCGGGTAAGTTTACTAAACTCGATTATCCTACGATAGTATATGTATATGTAGGTGTTTGTTTGGTTGGTTTTGGTTAGAAAATGTTAGGTTTTACATATTTGAGCAAAATTGGTAAAATCGATAGAAATCGATGTTTTCACGGATGAAATTCGAAATAAATTGCGTAGTTTAGTCGAGGAATGTTAGGCCGTGATTATTGAAACTCGTAAGATTGAATTCGGGTGATTTCGTAACTTTGGACATTTTTGAGAAATGAGGGTTTTAAGAATTGAATCGAAAACGGACGTCGTAGAAATCGTGTTTAATGGTTCTAATTCACTGCTATATGTTAGGTGAGTACGAGTATGTGGTTATTTCGAAGAAAATAATTGAATCGGTCGGATTTTCGGGTGGAAAGGCCAAAACCCGTAGGTTTTCAAGGCAAAAGGGGGGTTTTCGGTGAAAACTTCGAAAATTCATATCTTTTGATCCGTAAGTCGGTTTTGATCCCCGCTCGAAGCGTTGGAGAGCTAACGGGATGTTCTTTCTATTAAAAATGGTTTGGAGGGCAAGAGATGATTTTAGTTTTTGTGGTTTTGAAAAAAATGTTGGGTTTTATCACGTAAAGTGTGTGCGGTCGGTGTTTTACTGTGTGTTGTGCTTTTGTTATATAACGTGGAGCCAGTGAGCTGTTATATGATGTACTGTGGGTGGCCTAATGGCGTGAATCCTAGATTTTTGGAATTCAAATTGTTGTTCAAAATAAATGAATTTAAATTATGTGGGTTTTTCTATAGAGCGATTAGGTTAGTAATCGGGGAGTGAAAACCTAAAGCCCTAATTGTTTAGGTTAGCGATCAAGACCCAACCTTATTGTAGATGTATCTGAGTTGGTTTTAACTTAAGTCCTTTGTGTATTTTATAAGGTTGAAAGTGTGAATCGGGTACGAGATTTCATCGTGAGAGACAAATCGATCTTACGTAGCGTAAGTTGTTTGGGTTGGAAGCTTGCTCAGGTAAGGGCACTTTCTAACGATCTTATATGTGATTGAATGCATGTGTGTTTGTATTCATGACTGTGTGCCCTTGTGGGGATGTTTGAATGATTGTGTGCCAGTTGAGGTTGTGTGGTTATATTCATGATTGTGTGCCCGGTTGGGCATAAGTGTTTATGCTATGACGCTAAACTTGTGATGTGCATTCATATGATTTGTGATAAATATATGATTTGCGGTTGATGTGTATGTCGAGGAGGACAACACGAGGTGTGTCTGAGCCACCTGTTGGTAATGAGAATTATTCATATGATTTTTGATAAATATATGAATTGCGGTTGATGTGTATGTCGAGGAGGACAACACGAGGTGTGTCTGAGCCACCTGTTGGTACCGAGAATTGTTCATATGATCTATGAAAGATATACGAACTGAAGTGTGAATTGTGATTATACATATTGGGTTTATATAAACTGTTGCATTTGCATGGGTGGGTTCATGCATACCATAGTTGCGTGTAGGTAGTTGGCGCCGAATGGGCCAGGGTGATGGGTTCTGAATCATCACCTAATCCTGAAGGGAATTCTACTGCACCAGGTGATGTAACTGAGCCGTCATCGATCCTTTGAGATCAAATTGAGTCAGGTGAATGCGAGGGAGGCAACACCGGATGTCTGCAAGGGCAGCACTTTTGTGTCTGTGAGGCAGCACGGTTAGTGAGGACCCAAGGGGGTATCACGACTCTCTGCGGAGAGGTTAAATTCTGGGATTCATGCATGGTGAGGGTACCCGACGAATTGGGACCACCAAATTCATATAGGTCTGCATTTAGGATGTTTGTGCATTGCATTTGTGTGTTAAATTAAATGTTGTGATTGTTACATATATCATACTGTCACCTCATTTATGTTGCTCTGCATATCATATTGTCGTCTTATTCATGTTGTTATGTATATCATGTTCTGCTGGCATGTGTATATTCTTCCATATATGCTGTTTTTAGATTGTGACCCTCTACTATTATTATGATGTGGCTAACGACCACCCAGGTTTAGAAGTGGTGATAGTTAAGGTATCCAGGTGTCGTGAAGGCTTGTAAGATGCGATGTATTTGGGCTAGGAATTCAAGATCAGCTTAGGGTCGTGTTTTGAGGTTGTCCATGTTGTTGTTGTTATTGTTAAAGCTGAGTGCTTATTTTTATGTGTATGGACAAATATTTATACTAGTGGGCATTACGCTGGTCCTATGTATGGAAAAGACTTAGATCGAAAGCTCGTACTCTGATTAATCATTTTTATTATTTTTCCTGGAGAGACAGTTGTCAATATTATGTATGGAATTTCAAAAAAAAAAAATATACACTCCCGCTGTTAAAAATCGGGGTGTTACAGCGTCCAAAATCGCTCGCTACAGAAAAATGGCGCCCACCGTGGGGCATTTCAAAGTTAGATCTCGGCACGGTCGTCCCTATTTCTCACAGAAAAATGGCGCCCACCGTGGGGCCGATTTCTTTTTTTTTATTTTCATCTCTTGTGTGAATACCAGAGATTGGGGCTTCCGCCGGGGAACCTAATTTCTGTTAGGAACTTAGGATTCATAGCTTTAAAGGTCTAGGATGTTTAGGACAAATATATATACTGCTTTTCCTAATTGATATATGTGTTTATTTTTCTGCTAATGGGAATGCGTGTGATGCCGCATGTGGAAAGATTGAGTATACACTTAAGATAAGTGATGGCGACGAGGTCGACCATCAACCTCGGTGGAGGCTGACCAATGCAACCCATTCTCTCACCTAGACAATGGGCCGATTGTTAAGTCTGAGAAGCTGAGGAGCCAAACCCTTTCGTAGTGCAGAAACTATCGGGAATAGTTATTACACGATACTACCCTCATTTGAGGCTGGTGATCTATTCTCGGTGAATGGCACTTACTCTAAGATTGCTCTACAACTCGCTGGCGATCCGCTTGTTATTTTGCTTTCCTGGGAGGAGCTGATGATAATGAGTACAGGTACAAAAATCACCCTAGTATAAACCTTTGGGGATGGGTAGAGCCTTGACTTCATGACAACGACCCTTTGACCCCATGTTTTTTCTATGTTTTTGTGTGCTGCATTCATGCATTCATTTAAAAAACATTAAAACATTCAAAAAAAATTCTCTTCTAGTCTCTCTGTTTTTCAAATTAAACTGAGACTGTGATTGCAAATATCAGAGAAAAGGATTGCACTAATGGATTTCGGTAGAAGAAGAACCCATAGTTACACCTTCAAGGTTCCAAAGCTAGAGGATTTGAGAAGGTTAGCAAGGATGATCACTAACACTGAGGCTTTCAGAGCCAAGCACGGAGGTTTGCTACCACTATTAAGAGTCCATGTGATTGAGGGAATCATGGATGCGCTCATTCAGTTTTATGATCCAGTTTATCACTGTTTCACATTCCCGGATTACCAGCTCGCACTAACACTGGAGGAGTATTCTCATCTGATCGATTTGCAAAATATAGATCGAGCTCCATTTTCTGGACTGGAAGAAATTCCAAAGAATCAAACCATTGCAAGAGCAATTCATTTGGACGAGTCTGAGGTCAAGACTCACCTGACCACTAAGGGTGGCATCCAAGGTTTGCCAGCCCAATTCTTGACAAAGAAGGCCCTGTATTTTGCCAGTATAGGAAACGTGACTGCTTTTGAAAGCGTCTTTGTCTTGCTCACCTACGGGTTATTTTTGTTTCCCAACATCAATAATTTCGTCGATATCAACTCCATTAAGGTTTTTCTCATTGGAAACCCTGTGCCGACTTTGCTCGCAGATGCGTATCATTCTGTACACTTGGGAAATTGATGCTCCGCAAGTGTACGGATTTATCGAAGTAATATAAAAGATTGTCGAACCCACAGAGACCAATGTCAATTTACTGTACTCTATCGTTGCTTTGTAAAACTAAGGCTATGATTAAAAAGGTACGAATGGAAATGTAAACGCTACTTACTAAAGGTTTGAAAATAATACTAAAACAAGACCGAAATATGATTTCCGCGCACCTAAGGGACTTGTTGAAAATAGGTACTGATTATGACTATACTACCATTCCGTAGGAAATGCCAACTTAAAGACTCCGTCTCACACTCTCGCGCTATTGACAAAAGTCACGCCTAATGACCCCAAGATTTTGTTCTCGCTCGCTCGATAATTAAAAGACGCGTTTTGAAAACTAACAAAGCCTAAACGAAGCCTAAAGCGCCCTCGCTGTGTTTAGGATCGATGCTCAGTGTCTACTATCCGGTGCGTACCTCAAACTCTCGCTCTATCGGACACACCTTAATGCATTTCTCACTCTCGTGACAAAACACTGTTAAGCAACCCCTCGCTCTCACGACAAAGTTACCTAAATTAAACTTAGACACTAAAACCAGAATATCGAACAATCATATTTTCGTACTTAAAACATCTACGGAGTCCCGTCGGTAACAACGGTTCTCATACGACGGCCCCAATTATATTTAACCAGACATGTAATTAAACATAAACAAACTAAACATGATAAACATAATTAAGGACAGCATGCTTAAACAATTATAAAATGCGATAACAGTAATAATAAAGCGATAAAACAAAGAACCTGTAAATGACTTGAAATAAATGCGGGAATTGAAATAGAGAAAATGGGACTGAATTAATCTTCTATTAATATGACGGCAAGGTTGTTGATCCGAGAATACAGTACAATAAAGTAGAAAAAATGAAAACGACTGCGACAATCCCTCGATGCGAGTTATTGCCGCTTTTACAAATGATTTGTGCCTAACAACTAAAATGCAATTCGGCAGCGCTTCCGCGCAACTTCCGGGTCTCTAAACCACACACCAGAGGGGTCTATAAATAGGAAAATCTTGGCTCCAAAAAGTTGTCTTCGAATTTGAATTTGAACTGAACAAAACTACCCAACTGCTGCAGGAAAACTGCTCCCGCGCATAATGGCGATCACCGTTTGCAAATGGCGAACGCCATTTGTTTGAAATGGGATTTCCCTCTTTTTGGGACATGGCGAACGCCATATGGTTCCCCTTAGGGAATGGCGAACACCATTCATCTAGAGGAAGGCAGAAAGCTCCAGTTCTTCTCTTTTTCAACTCTTTTGCCAATGGTTCTTGTCCTTTTCTTCGATCAAGCTGATATTGGTCCTGAAAACACAAAATAAAGAAAAACATAAGTAAATGATAGAAAATGCGATGAAGACTCAATAAAAATACGACTAAATATGCACGAAATCACATTAAGTCCGTTATCCTTTTGCTTACATGGTAATCGAACCTGTTAGTGTGATCTCTTATTCAACATTTTTTTTCTTTCTTCTTCTTTTTTTTTTCTTTTTTTTTTTTTTTTTTTTGCTTATGAATTTCAAGATTCTGATCCTTTGGGCTAAATGATCAGGTGAGGACCACCTAACTTAGTGAGAACAGGTCTTTAATTCACATTTTCTATAAAAACACGTAAACAAAATTTTTGAGATCTTTTTGAGATCAACACATATTTGCATCGGTTCGTTACTTAGTTCGCATATAAGGATGGTGCTGACTGCTAAGATAAACTAATCAAGAGGCTACTTTTAAAGAAATTAAGAACAAGGTCTCGGCATAATATGTATTTAAACTAATATTGCATACTTGGGAACTCTAAGGTGTAAAAACGGTACTGATGTTGACAAAACTTTCCCAAGTCCGCCTACTTAGCCTAAATCAAAAGATAACAACCTATACTAAGTGTGTCCTGCCATTGAGTCGATTTTTTTTTTTTTTGAAATTGGGGAATTTACAGACTAGGAGAAAACATAAGGTAAATAACGACTCAAACGTGCATATGACTCGATAACAAACAAATGAAACAAACTAAACTAGAAAAACGAGAAATAACATAAAGCGATAAATTGAAAGCGGTAAAGTTCTTCCCCCACGCTCGAATCAAACATTGTCCTCAATGTTTCGATAAAAGGTGGAAAAGGAAGGATAGAACCTGTGCGAATGCTACTGCATGCCAAATCCTCTCTGATCCTCTCTTGTTGTACATGTCTTCGCTGGCCACTTCTGCTTCTGCGGTGGGCGCTTTGAGATACTTTCATTTGTTGAATTTTCTCTTTTTTTTTTGAAACAACTCATAGTGCTGCCCGTTTCCGGAGGAAGTACCTGCAAAAAGTGTTAGAAAAATACAGTGCGGTATCGGTGTCACCACCAGCAGCGACATTCGCAGGAATATTCGTGGGCACTTAGAAGAAGTTGAGACGAGACAAGCAATACATTTCTTTATTTCTTGCAAACACAAACAATAAAAGTAAAACATTAAATTAAAATCTCGTGGGTTGCCTCCCACGCAGCGGTTTGTTTAACGTCGATAGCTCGACGACTAATAATCTTCGGTTTCCATGGCCACTTATCAAGCCATCTCACATATCCCTCACCTTTTCTTTTCTTTCTCTTGTGGTGCGGTTCATTCTTTTGAACTTGTGGTGGCGGTTCTAGATGTATCCTAAGTATCAACTTTTCAAGTTTGAGCTCGGTTATTTCATCCACCACCTCAAAGGATAACCTTACCCTCTTCACTCTAATGGTTTCCCTAGTTTCAAGGTCTTCTAAATTTCTCTTTTTAAGCAGGACCTCAGACAAAGGTGCATTGGAGTGGATATTTTTCAATACCTCCACATATGTTTTGGATTTGGAGTCTACCTTAACTTCTACAAACCTTTGCGGGAAAGGAATTGGTGGGATATAGGGAAGAGGACCAATGATAGGTGCTTCCTTCTCTACCTCTTCGACAACCTCCCTTTCGGATGGTGTCGGTGGATTTTTCTCAATTTCTACGCTTTTCTCACCATAACTCTCCTCAAATTCATTATCACTCTCCCTAGGATTTTCTATTTGTTCTTCATTACTGATAGTTACAACATCCACTTGTCTCTCAAGGAAGGGTCCTATAGGTGTCTGTGCTAACAGAGAGATTTGAGTCTCCAATGCATCAGTGTGAGTCACGAGGGACTCGATCACAGTGTTCATATGCCTAAAAGTTTCATAAGTTTCGAGATGTTGTATTCTAAACTCTTCATTCTGGAGAGTTTGCGTCTCACAAATCGTTCCATCATGTATTCAAGCCTAGAGTTAGTTGTTGTTTCAATGAAATCCTCAATTAATGTTTCGAGGTTGGAATTATGGGATTCTTGTGGTTCCTCAAAATATTGGCAATGGTAATCATAGAGGGAATTTGGGTGAGAGTAAGTTATTGTCGCATTGAAATCCTCCATCAATAATTCAAGGTCAGGACTATAGGATTCTTGTGGTTCCTCAAAGTATTGGGAGTGGTAATTATAAAGGAAATCTGGGTGATACATAGTTTTTTTTTCATATAAGAATGCCTTAGTCTATACGGTGCAACAAAGGAATAACAATATTGACCGTTGGTCCCCGGCAACGACGCCAAAAACTTGATGCTCCGCAAGTGCACGGATTTATCGAAGTAATATAAAAGATTGTCGAACCCACAGAGACCAATGTCAACTTACTGTACTCTATCGTTGCTTTGTAAAACTAAGGCTATGATTAAAAAGGTACGAATGGAAATGTAAACGCTACTTACTAACGGTTTGAAAATCATACTAAAACAAGACCGAAATATGATTTCCGCGCACCTAAGGGACTTGTTGAAAACAGGTACTGATTATGACTATACTACCATTCCGTAGGAAATGCCAACTTAAAGACTCCGTCTCACACTCTCGCGCTATTGACAAAAGTCACGCCTAATGACCCCAAGATTTTTCTCTCGCTCGCTTGGTAATTAAAAGACGCATTTTGAAAACTAACAAAGCCTAAACGAAGCCTAAAGCGTTCTCGCTGTGTTTAGGATCGATGCTTAGTGTCTACTATCCGGTGCGTACCTCAAACTCTCGCTCTATCGGACACACCTTAATGCATTTCTCACTCTCGTGACAAAACACTGTTAAGCAACCCCTCGCTCTCACGACAAAGTTACCTAAATTAAACTTAGACACTAAAACCAGAATATCGAACAATCATATTTTCGTACTTAAAACATCTACGGAGTCCCGTCGGTAACAACGGTTCTCATACGACGGTCCCAATTATATTTAACCAGACATGTAATTAAACATAAACAAACTAAACATGATAAACATAATTAAGGACAGCATGCTTAAACAATTATAAAATGCGATAACAGTAATAATAAAGCGATAAAACAAAGAACCTGTAAATGACTTGAAATAAATGCGGGAATTGAAATAGAAAAAATGGGACTGAAGTAATCTTCTATTAATATGACGGCAAGGTTGTTGATCCGAGAATACAGTACAATAAAGTAGCAAAAAGGAAAACGATTGCGACAATCCCTCGATGCGAGTTATTGCCGCTTTTACAAATGATTTGTGCCTAACAACTAAAATGCAATTCGGCAGCGCTTCCGCGCAACTTCCGGATCTCTAAAACACACACCAGAGGGGTCTATAAATAGGAAAATCTTGGCTCCAAAAAGTTTTCTTCGAATTTGAATTTGAACTGAACAAAACTGCCCAACTGCTGCAGGAAAACTGCTCCCGCGCATAATGGCGATCACCGTTTGCAAATGGCGAACGCCATTTGTTTGAAATGGGATTTCCCTCTTTTTGGGAAATGGCGAATGCCATATGGTTCCCCTTAGGGAATGGCGAACGCCATTCATCTAGAGGAAGGCAGAAAGCTCCAGTTCTTCTCTTTTTCAACTCTTTTGCCAATGGTTCTTGTCCTTTTCTTCGATCAAGCTGATATTGGTCCTGAAAACATAAAGTAAAGAAAAACATAAGTAAATGATAGAAAATGCGATGAAGACTCGATAAAAATACGACTAAATATGCACGAAATTAATCGAAATAACCTATACGAAATCGAGTCATCAGAAATTTGTACAACGGAGGGGAGATCACATGCTGTGTACCTTTGCTTTACAAATGGTTTATCTCCCACTTTCCCAAGTCTGCTGCTTTCTGGGATTGCAAGAGTTCCTTGCGTTGGTCACAGAAAATCATGTCCCTCACCAACTCTGATATAGATTGGTGTAATAGGATCTATGATGGAATCAGGATCATTGACCGTTGTGGAAACTTCCCCAACGTACCCCTTATAGGAACTAAGGGAGGAATCAACTATCATCCAGTTCTCGTTCATCGTCAATTTGGATACCCGATGAGACACATCCCACGGGGTGTTCATCTGGAAGGTCTTTTCTTCAAGGAAGGAGAAAAGGACAGAGCACTAAAGATGGAAATAGTGCACGCTTGGAAGCATGTTCATAAGAAAGGAAGAGAGTCTCTGGGAAAACCAAACTGTGTCTCGGTGGAGCCTTATCTCCATTGGGTACAAACTAGAGCTCTCAAGCTGAAGATGCCTTATCCTCGTTACGGACTTCTTCCGCCAAAGGAATCTGTCATGTACTTCATGACGGAAACTGAAAAGCTTCAGGTTACTCTCAACAAAGTTCAATGGGAGAGTGTCTTGGAAGAACAAGTACCGCACCCTCGATGTAGAGTGCATCAAAATACAGCAATTACTGAAAGAAAAGGATGCTCTGATTGAAATTTTGGAGCAACATGTTGTAGAGAATCAAGATGACCAAAGGAATTTGCTCGCTCCTTTCACCTGGAAAAGGAATGACAACCCGACAACGGCCCAAGAGCCCCGGTCAAAGAAAAGGAAGATACCAGAATCAGCACCCGAGTTCTCCTCAGAGAGGACTCTGGGCCCATTAGCTTAGGTTTCTGTTTCTGCATTGTGTAATCTACTGTATTTCCATTTCTGTAATCCTTTGAATTTCAATAAAAAGGGGTTTCCCCACTGTTTGATATTTGCAATCTAATTGTCAAAGTTTATTTTGATTAAATCATAAACAATTAATATAATCATTGCATTCATCATTCTCACATCGCGTATTCTTCTTCCCTACGAATCTCACATTTGTGTCTCGGTTCTAGAGTCAAACTGTCTCATTCGTATAATACTCGGGCCAATCGTCAGAAAAGGATGGATGATCTTGAGGAAGAAAACAGAGAGTTGAAAGAAGAGATCGATGCTCTGAGAGAGGATATGAGAAAGCTTCGTAACGACATGCAAGCCATGGCAGAAGCTCAACTACAAAGAACTGTGATCTCAAAGATCACCTCAACGCCTATAGTGGAGAAGTATGATCCTAGGTATCAAATGCCGAAAGATCGTCCTTGGGGCATGCCTGCTAACTATATGCCGGAAGGATATGTTCCGCCGATCACTGAAGATCAGGGAATCACAACAGAAGCCGTTGGGCCTGAAGGTTACAAACTTCGGGAAAGCGAAGATGCCAGGGGCATACTAAAGACTCCTGAAGGTTACAAACTTTGGGAAACTCCAAGATTTACTACCGTAGTCACTGTACCACCCCCTGTGGTGCACATTGTCCCGGAAGGAAAGATTCCACAGACACCTTCTGGTAAGAAGGAAACTATGTTTGACAGAATGGAGGAATTCCAGGAGCAGTTCTTGGAAATGCAGAAGGAGCTGCAAGCCATTCGCGGTCAGGATCTATTTGGAAAGGACGCCGCAGATCTCTGCTTGGTCCCAAATGTGAAAGTTCCGCACAAATTCCAAGTGCCCGACTTTGAAAAATACAAGGGTAACTCTTGCCCTCAAAGCCATCTGGTGATGTACGCTCGGCGGATGTCAGCTCAGGCGGAGAATCAGGACCTACTGATTCACTACTTTCAGGATAGTTTAACCGGTGCAGCATTGAAATGGTACATGGGTTTAAACCGTACTACGATCAGTACATTCAGAGATCTTGGTATTGCCTTCGTCCAACAATACAAATACAATTTGGACATGGAACCCGACAGAGATCAACTCATATCGATGTCGCAAAAGGACAAGGAAACCTTTAAGGAGTATGCTCAAAGGTGGCGTGAAATTGCCACTCAAATTTGTCCACCTCTTGAGGAAAAAGAGATGACAAAGATCTTCTTAAAGACCTTAAGCTCATTTTACTATGACCGAATGGTTGCTAGTGCACCCAGTGATATCACCGAGATGGTGGGCATGGGCGTTCGTCTTGAGGAAGCCATCTGAGAAGGGCGTTTGGTAAAAGACACTGGATCGACGAGCGGTACTAAAAAATATGGTAGTGCTCTCCCTAAGAAAAAAGAGCAGGATATTGGGAATATCTCTCTCGAAAAGCAAATGCGACGTTATCAACCGGTAGCAGCTGTAACTCCTGCTATCAACCCTGCGTCTATTCCTATGTATCAACCCCAGGTTACGCAGAGCCAACCTGATCAGCAAAGGACACAACAACCTCTTCAGCAGGCTCGTCCTCCATATAACAACAATCGTACAACACGGCCACCAGGATTTGATCCTATACCCTTAACGTACGCAGAGTTGTTTCCGTTACTACTGGCTAAGGGGCACATTCAGACTAAATCTCCTCTTACAGTACCGAAAATCCGCCTTTTTGGTTTAAGGTGGATCAAACTTGCCCTTATCATCAAGGAGGTCCAGGGCATAACATAGAGACTTGTCTCAATTTCAAGTTTGACGTGCAAAAAATTGTTAGGAGCGGGGTCTTATCCTTCAAGGGTATGAATCCTAATGTTCTCACAAACCCGCTGCCTCAACACGAGAAGGCTACAGTCAATTTGATAGAGAAAGAGACTAACAATGTCTATCAAATTCATGATGTACTCTTGTTAAAAACCAATCTAGTCAAGATACATTGTAGACAGAGTGGATATGGCCATGTGCCACTTCATAACTATCACCAGTGTGATATCTGCTCTAAAGACAACCAGGGATGTTCTGTTGTGCAAGCAGCTCCACAGGAACAGATGGATCTCGGATGGATCCAAGAGCACCGTGTTCGTGGAGTTAACATGGTATACACGAATTCTAACGTCATTCAGAACAACGATATCCGTGCAATGAATGTCAACTTGGTGGCAATGCATTCAAGGCAAAGCCAGTATCATAATCTGCCGTGGCACGATTACAGCACCTGTCTGACTTGCTCGGTAAACAAACAGGGATGCTCTTTCATACAAGAGGCCCTCCAGCGTCAGATGGATCTTGGATGGATCCAAGACTACCATGATAGGAACTCCTATCAAATCAATATGGTTCAGATATTCGATATTCGCGTGATGAATACCAACTTGGTAGAGTTACATGCTGAACAGGTCCGACTCGGATTCTTAATATCACATGACTATCAAAGCTGTAAAGCGGGTTGCAAAAACGATCGAGGTTGTACCCTTGTCCAGGAGGCACTTCAGCACTTGTTAAATCACTGGTGGATGCCAATTTATATGGATGAAGATACTCAGCAGATTAGTATCAATAACAGAAACCCCACTCGGCGTCAGAGTTAGGATGTCCGATCTGTGGAAGCTAACCTAGTGAGGTTACATTGTATTCAAAGTGGGCGTGGCCAGGTGCCACCACACAACTATGAATATTGCAGTATCTGTTCGGAAAGAGCTCTTCAGGGTCAGGTGGATCGTGGAGAGATTCGCCCATATCCGGGTTCTGGACCCATCAACTGGACGCCGAACTACCTTGCTGAGCAAGTTGAGGATGTTGTCACAATCTCTGATCGTCACCAGACCAGGGATGTTTTTTCCATTATCCCTCTACTTGACCAATCTAAAGTTCCCAACCGGGAACGAATCGAGATTAATTATGAAGGTCAGAAAAACCAGAAGGTTCCCATAGTCATCTATCTGCCGGGACCAATACCGTATGAATCAGCTAAGGCGATCCCTTACAAATACGGTGCAACAATAGTTGAAAATGGAAAGGAAATTCCATTACCCTCCGTCGTGAATATTTCAGACATCAGTCGTGTAACACGGAGCGGTCGAATCTTCAACCGAGGAGTTGGAGAACCTAACAAGGAAAAGGAACTTCAGACGGAAGCTCCCGATCCATCAGTCGGTCAATCCAGTAATCCCGACCTTTCGAAAAATGATGATGAGATGCTGAAGCTCATCCAAAGGAGTGAATATAACATTGTTGATCAGCTGTTACAAACTCCTTCAAAGATCTCGGTATTATCACTGTTACTCAGTTCAGAAGCCCACAGGGAGGCTCTATAGAAAGTCTTGGAGCAAGCCTTTGTGGAACAGGATGTAACAATCAGACAATTTGATAGCATTGTCTCTAACATCACTTCCTGCAATAATTTGGGATTTAGTGATGAGGAATTACCCGAAGAGGGTCGCCGTCATAACATGGCACTCAATATCACAGTTAACTGCCAAGACGATGCTTTAGCCAACGTACTGGTAGACACAGGGTTAGCCCTGAATGTTATGCCGAAGTCCACTTTGATGCAATTATCATTCAAAGGCCCTCCGATGAGAATCAGCGAGGTTGTCGTCAAAGCATTCGACGGATCCAGAAAAACAGTTATCGGCGAAGTTGATCTTCCTATAACTATTGGTCCTCATACTTTCCAAGTCACTTTCCAGGTCATGGACATCCGGGCAACGTACAGTTGTTTATTAGGAATACCTTGGATACACTAGGCTGGAGCGGTCACTTCGACCCTCCACCAAAAGCTATAGTTCGTCAAGAACGATCAACTTGTCACAGTCTGTGGAGAACAGGCCTTGCTCGTGAGCAACTTGTCATCATCTACTGGCATAGAACCCGAGGAGTTTATTTGAACTCAGTTCCAAGCACTGTCGGTGAGCAAGAACAATCAGTTCAAAGGAGGAACCTCGATTTCCTCATACAAAGATGCTATCAAAGCGGTTGAGAGTACCGATACAACCGGATGGGGAAAACTTGTCATTCCTACTAACAATGCAACAAAGAGGGGTCTTGGTTTTTCTGCAACCTGTACCGAGACAGCTGCCAACGATGAAAGTCTTCATCCCTTTCAAAGCTTCTTCCACAGTGGAGGTTTCCTTCACCCAGTGTCTCAAGCAGTACATGCTATCAATGAGGAAGATCCCTCTAACACAGATGAAGAATGGAAGTCCTATCTGAATGAGGACAGTTATATGTCTTAGGAAGAGGTGCCTACGCCATTTTGCTATCCCGCACAGAGTCTGAGATTTATACCAAGGTCAGACGTCGAAATGAGATATGGAGATTGTGATCCGGAAGGATGCCATGCTCCGCCAAATTCATTAGAGGAGGACACTCTGATGAAAGACAACTTTGACCACAACTACTATGGCCTAATGGATGGTCTGCCAATGTGGCAGCCTTACCCAGGAAACTTGGGGCAAGAGAGTCAGCCGAACAATGAAAATTAGCTGACCATCATTGAACAGAATACTTGTGTCCCCACCATGTCATGGGATCAACACTCAGGTTATTCAGAAACTACTCAACATGAAGATGAATTCGCAACATTTGCGGGACTTGAATTCATCAGCTATGCTTTTCCCGAGGTCAACGTCTTCGAGAGGGATGACTCCTCCAGTTCCAAAGAAGTTTGGGATACCTTGGGAAAACCGAGTGAAAAATACGACTTTATGGTCAAGTACACCGCTCTCGAAAGCTCTCGTATCAGGTTCGAAGATATCCAGCCTACTGGATGGGGAGATACAGCTGAGAGCACAACTGCTCTGCAAAATGCAATAGAGGAATTCTCCTATGAAAACTTTGCCTGGGAGACAGATTCCAATGATCCTGCTTCACCAGAAATCAGCGTCATTTCTGAAGACAAATCAAGGAAGGTGCCAGACTTTGTGATTCACCGAGGAGTTCGCCGCCAATGGGTTGCCATCGAGGTTCCGAAGATCGTTCATCAGTCAAAGTAATTTCCATCTTTAACCTTTCACCCAGCCCAGGTGAAACGGATGTTTTGATAGGGCTCGCTTTCTGTAAATTTTCCCTCTTCGCTTAGCCCAAAGCGACAGAGTTTTGTTTTATAGGGCTGTAGTTTTAAGAATCGACTTGTGTATTAATAAAATACCGTCGTTCTGTAAATTCCGCATTAATTGCTGTTTTCTCTTTTTGCTTTTTTAGAAAATGGTAATCCTAAAAAACAATTCAATAATAAAAATAAGCAGTAAAATAAAACACTAAACACACTTGCATTTTCTGTATCTCTTCTAAACACGAATCATCACGTCATGCAGATTGCTTGTTTTAAACCCCGTTGAAACATATGATCCGATGCCTTCTCCCAACTTTGAGTTCCCGGTATTCGAGGCTGAAGAAGAAAATGACAACAAAATTCCAGAAGAGATCTCCCGACTACTCAGACAAGAGGAAAGGTCCATTGAACCTCACAAAGAGCCGTTGGAAACGATCAATGTGGGTTCGGAAAAAGAGAGAAAGGAAATCAGGATTGGGGCACTGCTCAGTCCAACTGCTAGAGAGGGTTTGATAAAGCTTCTTAGAGAATTTCCCGATGTATTTGCTTGGTCCTATCAGGATATGCCAGGGTTGGATACCAGCATCGTGGAACATCATTTACCGTTAAGATTGGAATGTCCGCCAGTAAAGCAAAGGTTGAGACGGACACACCCGGACATGGCCAGCAAAATCAAAGAGGAGGTGCAGAAACAGATTGACGCGGGTTTCCTCGCCACATCTGAATATCCTCAATGGTTGGCCAACATCGTACCCGTTCCCAAAAAAGACAGAAAGGTCAGAATGTGTGTCGACTACAGGGATCTAAACAAGGCTAGTCCAAAGGATGACTTTCCTTTACCACACATTGACATGCTGGTAGACAGCACAACAAAGTTCAAAGTTTTCTCCTTCATGGATGGATTCTCGGGCTATAACCAAATCAAAATGGCGCCGAAAGACATGGAGAAAACTTCATTCATTACCCCACCGGGGCAACCTATCAAAGGGCCATGACAACTCTTTTTCATGACATGATACATAAAGAGATCGAGGTATATGTCGATGATATGATTGCAAAATCTAAGACAGAAGAGGAGCATGTGACCCACCTGTCAAAACTATTCGAGCGTTTGCGAATGTACAAACTCCGCTTGAATCCCAACAAGTGCACCTTCGGTGTCCGTTCTGGAAAACTACTAGGGTTCATCGTCAGCCAGAAAGGAATTGAGGTTGATCCTGACAAGGTCAAGGCCATTCAAGAAATGCCTTCTCCGAAAACTGAAAAACAAGTCAGAGGATTCCTGGGACGTTTGAACTACATCTCCAGATTCATATTCCTCATGACCGCGACGTGTGCGCCGATTTTCAAACTACTCAAAAAGAACCAGGATTGCGTTTGGACAGAAGATTGTCAAACCGCCTTCGACAATATCAAGGAATATCTGTTGAATCCTCCGATTCTATCACCTCCAGTGGAAGGAAGACCACTGATCATCTACCTTACAGTCTTGGAAGACTTAATGGGGTGTGTACTTGGCCAACAAGACGAAACCAAAAGGAAAGAGTCTGCCATTTACTATTTGAGCAAGAAATTCACCGACTACGAAACTCGGTACACGATGCTTGAGAAAACTTGCTGCGCTTTGGCTTGGGAAGCCAAACGTCTTCGCCAATACATGATTCTTCATACTACTTGGTTAATCTCCGAAATGGATCCAATCAAGTACGTTTTTGAAAAACCTGCTCTTACGGGAAGGATTGCCCATTGGCAGATGTTGCTATCAGAATATGACATAGAGTACCACGCTCAGAAAGCCGTTAAAGGAAGTATTTTGTCTGACCATTTGGCTCATCAATCGATTGACGATCAAGAATCAATTGGGTTTGACTTCCCAGACGAAGATGTCATGTATCTAAAAATGAAAGATTGCGATGAACCGCTACCCAGTGAAGGGCCAGAACTAGGTTCCCAATGGGGACTTATCTTTGACGGAGCAGTTAATCATTATGGAAACGGAATTGGGGCAATCATTGTTACCCCTCAGGGTACCCACATTCCTTTCACTGCCAGACTTACGTTCAAATGTACGAACAACGAGGCCGAATACGAAGTATGTATCATGGGTCTCGAGGAAGCAATTGATTTAAGGATCAAAAACTTGGACGTATACGGCGACTCAGCCTTGGTTTTCAATCAGATAAAAGGAGATTGGAACACATACCAATCAGGATTGATCCCTTACAAAGACTATGCAAGAAGGTTGCTACCTTTCTTCAGCAGAGTTGAGTTTCATCACATCCCTCGTGAGGAGAATCACATGGCTGATGCATTAGCCACTATCTCTTCCATGATTAGTGTAGGTCAATGGAACGACTTACCTAAGATCGACATAATGCGCCTTGAACGGCCCGCTTACGTCTTTGCAATTGAAGCAGTCATAGACGATAAACCTTGGTATCACGGTATCAAATGCTTCCTTCAGAAACAAGAGTACCCATCTGGGGCACTGAGAAAAGACAGAAAAACCCTCAGAAGATTGGTTGGACACTTCTTCCTGAGCAGGGACACTCTCTATAAGAGAAATTTTGACATGGTCTTGCTCCGATGTGTAGACAGACCAGAAGCAGACATGCTTATGAAAGAAATTCATGAAGGGTCCTTTGGCACTCATGCCAACGGACACCCAATGGCGAGAAAAATTCTAAGAGCAGGGTACTACTGGTTGACCATGGAATTCGACTGCTACAAGTACATGAGGAGGTGTCACAAGTGTCAGATATACTCCGACAAAATTCATGTACCTCCATCATATCTCAAAGTTCTTTCTTCCCCATGGCCTTTTTCCATATGGGGAATCGACATGATTGGCATGATTGAGCCTAAGGCTTCAAACAGACATCGGTTCATCCTGGTAGCCATTGACTATTTCACCAAGTGGGTCGAAGCAGCGTCGTACGCTAATGTAACCCGACAAGTGGTGGTCCGATTTATCAAAAATAATATCATCTGCCATTATGGTGTTCCAAGCGAGATCATTACTGATAATGGATCTAACTTGAACAATAAGATGATGAAAGAGTTGTGCGCAGAGTTCAAGATTGAACACCATAACTCATCTCCCTACCGACCAAAGATGAACGGAGCGGTAGAAGCGGCTAACAAGAACATCAAGAAGATCGTTCAAAAGATGGTTGTAACCTACAAAGACTGGCACGAGATGCTACCCTTTGCTCTTCACGGTTATCGCACATCTGTCCGCACTTCAACAGGGGCAACCCCTTTCTCTCTAGTATATGGCATGGAAGCAGTGCTCCCCATAGAAGTAGAGATCCCGTCAATCCGAGTATTGATGGAAGCTAAGCTCACCGAAGCTGAATGGTGTCAAAGCCGACACGACGAATTGAATCTGATCGAAGAAAAGCGAATCACGGCACTATGCCATGGTCAGTTGTATCAACAGAAAATGAAGAGGGCGTTTGACAAAAAGGACCGACCTCGTGTTTTCAGAAAAGGAGACCTCGTGCTCAAGAAAATTCAGTCATTTCTCACTGATTGGTGAGGTAAATGGACTCCGAATTATGATGGGCCCTATGCGGCGCCTTGAGACTTGCAACCATGGGCGGAGAGGAATTTGCCTACCCCACGAATGTTGATGTAGTCAAGAAATACTTCGCCTAAACTAAAAAAAAAACGTCTTGGTGGATTGAAAACCCGAAAGGGCGGTCCAGGCAAAACTGACGCGACATACAAACTGACAGGTGAACACGACTAGATACTCGGCCATCGCGGGGCGAAGAAGTACCGTTGGTTCAGAGTAGCAATTCCACCTTGCTTAGGAGAGATACACACATCATGCATTATTGATTTGCATTCACATTTCATATTGCATCACTATCGCTCTAGTCGGTCTTGTCCCTTAGTGATAGGAGTTCTCTCAATCGAGTTGTCATTTCTTGCCTCGTCAGGAAACGCTGCGTCTGAACATTCTCTCTCCTCCAGTTTTATTTCTGGATTGAAGTTGGGTCCTCGACCACTTTGATAACTTGAACCTCTGAAAAACCAGAGAAGCCCTCAGTTAACATCACTCTTCGCCATTGAAGATGATATCCTTGCTTTCCCGGATTAAGGAAAATCCACAGAGAATGCCTCCTAATCGAAGATTCGGCAGTACGGCAGTTTTTCTCCGAAAACCCCACTGATGAAAAGGTCATCGGCACCTCAAATTGGATCCCATCATATGGCATTTATCCGGGAAGATCCCGAGAAAAGTATGATGTAAGACCCTAAACGAAGGCAGTCTTTCAGGAGACTCGTCTTCCCCAGTAGAAACAAATGGCGTCTCCAACAGAGAAGTTTGTGTACCTATACAACTCAGACGACTGGATTCCCCAACAACTCTGACATCAAATTTTTTCCATCAAATGGCATCTCCCCAGGAAAATTCGGCGAGAAGTTTGAGGAGAACCGCTACAAGTAGCGTCCCTTGTTAGTAAAGCTTATTGACAAAAGAAACTAATACCAGTTCCTTGGTAGGAAACCAGGATCGAGGGGAAGTTTAAATCAGAAACTAAGACCAGTTCCTTGGTAGGAAACCAGGATCGAGGGGAAGTTTATTTCAGAAAAACTGAGACCAGTTCCTTGGCTGGAAACCAGGATCGAGGGGAAGTTTATTTCAGAAAACTGAGACCTGTTCCTTGGCTGAAGACCAGGATCGAGGGGAAGTTTACCTTTTCTAAGCATCATTGCTTAGCTAAAGAAGATGAATGCGTAAGCTACCATTCATAACCACCATCAAAATTTCGAGTATTCCGATATTTAATCCTCTTGCACCCCGAATGCCCGAATACCTTCGTCATTCACACCTTCGGGTCCAAGAAGATTAAATAGGGGCATCTGTCATACCCCAAATTTTGACCACTTAGATTTCCCATCATTGTGAATATCATCATCACAATATGGAGGAACCATCATACTTCATCAGTCTCCCCAAAGATGGGTGAGCATCCACTACAATCAAAATTAGGGTTTCAAGCCCTCTCTGAGTGCTTAGACAAAGGATCAATCAAGGAATGACATGATCTTCAACTTGTCTAACCTCTCAAACATCCACAATGGATCAAAAGGACTCCCACTTCAAGGATCAAGCACAAGGCTGCTCCCTTCTAGGTGGATCAAGTCTCAAGATCGATAGTGTCACCAAATTAGGGTTTTGGTCGACCAGGGCCTCCAAATGGAAATTTTTCATCTGGGCACAAGCCAATGATCCAAAACATAACCTAATATACTTCATGGGACCTCATGGGCCCAATCATAAAGTCAATTTTGCCTCAGGGGATGCATTCATCAAAAATCAGGAATTAGGGTTTCTTGACCTAATTGACCCCTAAGTAGACTTTTAGGGCAAATCATGAGCCAAGACCTTAAGAGAGGGTTTTAGGGTCTCTAATGAATTATATTTATCCATTTGGAACAATGGATTAATCCAAGAAGCTTTAACAACAAGTCTCAATTTCATCTGCACCACAGTTAGGGTTTTAAGGGAAAAGTCAACTGTAACTTTGACTTTTGACCAGGACATGCTCCCAAGCCCTATGACATCCATCAATATACCCTATGACACCCATGGAACATGTCCATCAAGTTTGATTTAGGTCAAGGACATGATTTCCTGAAGAATTGCACAGTTTGGAATTCATCTGATAAAAAGTCAACTATGCACAAAAGTCAACTTTGACATTTTGAGATTTTTCACCAAAATGGATTTTTAACCCTAAAATGATGTTAATGTATGATTTGAATCATCATTCATCAATAAAAATCAAGAAAAGTTGGATAACTTGTAAAAGGGGTAACCATAAAACTTAGAAATTTTTCTAAGTCATGAAAAAGTGCCACTAATGCACCAACTTTGGAGGACCATAACTCCTAAAACACAAGGCCATTTGTGCCCTATTCAAAGCTTGATTTGTAGATCTCTTTGCCCTCTACAAGAACTTCAACTAGACCTAATTCCAATTCCTCATGGATTTTGAGTTATGGAGTGATCAAAATCAAGAGAAAACACTTTGTTCCAACACTTAGTGAAAATTTCACTAAGTCAGATTTTACCCTACTTTTTGCCAAATGTAGGGGGATTTTTCACTTGGATTCAAAAGAGATCAAAACCAAACATGTTCAAATAGTTATTTTATCATGTAAGGGCTTTCCAAAATGACCAAGAACATTACCAAATTCAATTTGAGTCATGAGATATGACATTGGCAAGTTGCCTTGTTGAAATCTATCAAGGCAAGGCAGATTTTGCATTTTTGCTCGATTTGCCAAAATCAGCCAAATCCAAATGCTCCTATCCACTTGGACACCTCTGAGGATTGAATCTAAAGGGGACAATCACTGAGCCAAGCCTCCAAAGTCTTTGGAACAAGAAATAACATGTTGAACCTAGAATGGCCAAAATAGGGACAAGACTCCAAATTTGGATTGAAGCATTCAATGGAAGCATCAAGGTGGCATGGACTGAGCCATTCTCATCTGAAATCAGTCAAGACTTATCCAAGACCAAGGGAACCAAAGCTCTGTGCCCTAACCTCTAGTCAATGGCTAGAGAAGACTTGCATTTCCATTGGCCAACATTGGCCAAACCTACTTAGCAGTTGCCATTCACTATTCCTTGCAAAAAAAACTTGCTCTACTATAAATAGAGCTCAATTGTGTTCAGTTTAAGTACACCAAAGGCCTACAACACTTGCCTTTCTCAAAATCTCTTTCTCTTGGCAAAAATGCCTTTCTTAGCAAGGTAACTATCGGGTTTTGAGCTAGAGGGTAATTCCACTTAAACCAATCACTCACACACCTCATATACATCACATATGAGTTGATCAAACACTTAAACAACACAACTGTAACACCTCCTACACAAATCACGATCACCAGCTGCAAGTGGTAAGCATGAGCTCTTCTAACTCTATGATCCATGCAATTTTTGCTGCACAATAATTTGGCCATATGTCCATAATCATGCATGGAATGTTTTCCCTCAATTAATTGCTTTGTTTGAATCGTGTATAAAAAATCCTAGCCTTCATGCAGAAATTAGGGTTCTTGAGGTTTCTTCGTGATTTCATGTTTTATGTTTAATTTAAATGAAATTAAGTGTTATAGACATGATCGTGAGGTTGAAACGAGTTGATTGGTATGTGGATTGCATGATATGGTTAAGTATTCAGTGAGATTGGATGGAAAACGTAAATCTGGGAAACTCAGAACACGCGCGTGTTCTTGGTGTGTTCTTGGCGCCATTTTCAGAAATTTGAATATTTGAATTTTGTGATTTTTGTTTAATTGATTCAAAAATTAATTTCTCTCTGAGTTTTAATGATTTTGAGTTGATTCTTTTTTTAATAATTCACAAAAATGTTAAAATATTTTATTTTATCAAAAAATCCCAAAAATATTATTTATTTCATATAATTGATATTTTTGTAAAGAATTAATATTTTAATTGTTTTTGACATTTTAAATATTTTTTCCACATTGATTTTGCAACTTTTAATGCTTTCTAATTATTTTGTAGGTCAATACTTAATTTTTGAAGCATTAATCCAAGATCACAATTTGTTTTTCATATGTTTAACAATTTTGATCATTTTAATTGAATTTTTATTCAATTAAATACATTTTTGGAAACAAATTAGGGTTTTTGGATTAATTCAACCCTCATAAATCATTTTCAAAACACTTTGGACCTCTAATAGAGTGTAAGACCCAATCCTTTTTTTGACCAAATCATTTTTGGGCCTCAGATACTGTATAAGTCCCGATACCGTCAAAAACCAACGGCGCGATCGTCGCCTTTTGAAAAATAAACCAATTGGGCCTCTCCTTGACCTATAAGACCCATTTAAAAATTTTGGGCCTCTAATAGAGTGTAAGACCCAATCCCCTTTTAACCAAAACATTTTGGGCCTCACTTATTGTATAAGCCCCTTTGCGTTAAAAGAAAACCTCGGCGCGATCGCCTTTTCAAACGGAAAATCAAACTGGGCCTACCCTCGTGTTATAAGCCCCACTCTTTTTCTTTAAACCTTTTGGGCCTCTTGAGAGAGTGTAAGACCCATCCCTTTATACAGAAACCTTTTTGGGCCTCAGTCACTTGTATAAGTCCCTCTGTACAAATTCAAACAGTGCGTTCACTAATAAAACCCTGGGCCTCTCCTTGAGCTGTAAGCCCCAAATCTCTCCTTTTCAAAGCACTTTCTTCTTTGATTTTGAATATACTGTTGTTTTCAATCTTTCTTTGTTGAACAACTAACCAAACAGCATGGAAGCTCTACAACCGAGTAAGTGTTTATATGTTTTCATTTACCGCTTTCATATACATATAACTGTATTGTGGGGCTGTTTCGCTGTAAGTCTTCTTTCATAAACTCATATCAACTGTGTAATAATAGTATAGATATTTAGAGTTTCCTCGGCAACTACGTCTAGCATTAATCCCGTTGATCACTCTTAGAAATAGTCTAAACTAGATCCCCATAGGATTACCAGACACAGTCTTCCCTCCTCTTGGGGTTAAACAATATGGAGATATGAAAGGCAGCATTCTCTGTGAACCCTTTCATAGACTGTCACTCATAGAAGTTGTCAAGAAACTCTATTCCCCAGAGATGATCTTTTCTCCGTGAATGGCATCTCTTGAGTTTCTTCCAAATTCTCGAACTTTCCTGACTTGATCTATTCCTTGTGAATAGCTTGCCTTGAATTTCTCGGGGTTTGGGGGCCCACAAGCTTCTTAAAAGCATTTGTCAAGAAACTCTACTCCCCAGAGATGATCTTTTCTCCGTGAATGGCATCTCTTGAGTTTCTTCCAAATTATCGAACGTTCTTGGCTTGATCTATTCCTCATGAATAGCCTGTCTTGAATTTCTCGGGGTTTGGGGACCCATCGGCTTCTTAAAAGCAATCGGCCTCCTCTTGGGCATTATACATGGACCCACGGGCTTCCTAAAAGCAACCCCGCCTCCTCTTGGGCTTAGTACAAGGACCCGTCGGCTTCTTAGAAGTATTCACAGCCTCCTCTTAGGCTTTGTATAATGATCTCTTCCTCCGGGAATGATAGCCTCCTCTTGGGAATCGTACAAGGACCCGTCGGCTTCTTAAAAGTTTCCAGCCTCCTCTTGGGCTTCATACAAATTGTCCCGATGACCTCCTAGAGGTATAGGAACAGAACTTAGTCATCTGCATAGAACAGTCCTTTCAAAGAGTCTACTACTGTTTCTTAAAGCATGGTACAAAAGATGAAACTCTAGACTTGGACAGTCTAATCTCCTTGAGTCTCACAGACATTCTCAACTGACCCCCTCGTTAAATAGGAAGTAAACCCGTAGACTCAGACAGTCTCAATACCCTTTGGATTTCCCGCTTCCTTAAAGAACAGGAATAACCCGGATCCTTGAATCAAATCCATGAGTACAGTGTTGCTCATATAAGAACTGATTTTCTCTTTAAAATCAATATACTGGACCTGTCACTTAACTGAAACAGTAACCACAGCCTCCTCTTGGGTTTTGTACAATGATTCTCCCCAGCAGAGTCAAACAACGTTTAGCCTCTCTCTCGGGCTTTGTACAAGACACATCAGAGACTCCCTCGTTGAGTCAATCGCCCTTTCGCCTCCATCTCGGGCTTTATACGAGATACAAAAAGGTTCTTATTGAGCCAAACAAATTTTAGCCTCCATCTCGGGCTTTGTACGAGATATAAAAACTCTCTTGTTGAGTCAAATAGCCTCCATCTCGGGCTTCGTACGAGATACCAAAAGATTCCCTCGTTGAGTCAAAACCTTTTAGCCTCTCTCTCGGGCTTTGTATGAGACACATACTAGCCTCCTCTTAGGCTTTATATAAGAAAACCACTGGTTGAGTCAATCAACCTTTTAGCATCAAAGTTGTGCCTCGTTCATAGTACACAAACATCAACAACTCCTTCCCTTTCATCTAATCGCTGTAAGCGGCAAGCCTCTGGATCATCTACATCCATGCCATTGTCCCTCTTTTAGTATGAGAAATTCCTAAGGAAAGATGGCATTACTCTACACTGAGTTAAAGTCTTCTCTTTCAGGTTAAAAATCCCCTTTAAAGGAAATTTTGGCATTGCCGGATTCACATATACCGGTTAAAGTAATTCTCCTTTATAAAACAGTTGTGACATACAACCCCCCCCCCCCCCCCCCCCTCTTTAGAGATGACAAATTCTCTCTAAAGTCAACACTTTTAGCTTCACATCTTGGGCTTTGAACATGATACAAATCACCTTTCGCTTCACATCTTGGGCTTTGAACAAGACACCAAAACACCATTTCCTCCCATAGAATAGGAGGAACTACGATCGCTCTGATTTCCCTGTTTCGGTAAACGGGAATACGTAGGCATAAGATTGAAAGAAAAATCTTAGCGAGAACACTAAACAAAAACCCAAAATCCCATACTCTCATCAAAAGCATCAGTCCTAACATCCTAATCCTTGTTCCCCGCTATAAAGTCCTAGAAAGAGAAAAGAAAACCGTATTGGCGAAAATACAAATAACCACTACAAAGGCCCCCCCACATTGATAACATTCGTAACCTAACAGACCGATGTTTAAACTCAGTATGCAAAGCAGGATTAATTGGAGACATCTATTTCCCTTCCTTCATCAGCTTTAATAGGATAAAAAATGAATCGACATGTAGTAAACTCAACCGCAGAGAGCGACCAGCGCTTAAGAACCGCGTCCAAAATCGCTCGCTACAGATATGAATGTTTAAAGTTTTTCAAAAATCAATCTTAGGGTAACCAGTTACTCAAAATGAGGTAACCGGTTACACCCATGGTAACTAACTACTGCCATGCCAAAAACACACAGTGTAACTGGTTACCTAAATCAGGGTAACCGATTACACCCTCACAGTTTTCCAAAAACACTGTTTTTGAACAGTGTAACTGATTACCCTATTTTTGGTAACTGATAACATCTGCAGCATAATCACTTTTCAATTACTTATCAGTACGAAAAGTGCTTTTTAACCCACCCAAAATTCCACTTTTCATACAAAACGTTTAATCATTTATTCTCCTCAAAAACCAGTTTTCATCAACACAAAAACCCTGATTTCTTTCCCCAAAAACACCCAAAACAATTGTTCTGACTATGACTCGCGATTTCACACAACAACAACATCAACAACAACAAACAACAAAAATTAATCGATTCAACAACAGTACAAGACAAAAAATTTATCAACTACAGTAGTTCCAAAACCAACACACATCATTCATCATAATCAACAAACTTTAAGAAAACCATTCCATTAAAACAAAGGGAAATAGCACAAAAACAACATGAAAGAATCTATCCACAATTATCATCATACTAACCCTTAGCTAGTCAGAACCTCACTCTTACCTTAGAGTTCTTGCGATGATTCCTCTTCCTCAACAATGGAGTATTTTCTCTCTTCTCTTGAGCCCTAACCTTTCTTCTCCTCTTTCTCACTTTTTCTCAGTTTCACGATCTGATAACAACTCCCCTCAACTCCACCTTTTTCTATTATATTATTATTATTATTATTATTATTATTATTATTATTATTATTATTATTATTCCACAAATTAAATAATAATAATAATATTCCTTAATATTTAAATTAGTAATATTCAACTAATATTACTAATATTATTTTAATTATCCACTCTCACCATACCACCAAGTTCTAAACAATTGGTCATACATCCCTCACCCTTAGAGTCTATAATTTCAAGGTCACTATCCCCTACCCCTGGGTATCCCACACACATCAAAAGCACCGATAACACATAAGCATACACAACAATACATAAATAAATTACGAAAAACAAATAAAATAAGTCAGGGCGTTACATTATTCCCTAGCAATAAATTTGCGATGCCCTAATTAGCTAGGGGTCATATCCCCTAGCAATTATTTTTTGTGATGGCTTTTTTGCCTTAGTGAGGAGTTAAACCCCTAACAAATACTTTTTTTTTGTAGTGTTGATTGGTTATCGGTCTTAAGAATATATCTTATAATATTTTTTATAACTGGTGGAAAAATCCCATCGAATATATGATTTGATTGTTCTGATTTTTCAAGGAGTTTTTGCAGTGCTCCTTGTTGGAATTAACCCAAAACCTTTTGGGAATTCCTATTCAATCTTGATCTCAAGATTGTTAACAAACACACAATGGTAATGAAAAGGGTTGAGAAAGAATAGAAAGAAAAGAAAGAGAAAAACGTTGGAAGAGAAGATGAACAATTTTATGCAGAGAACTCTCTACCCACATACTGTGGAAATTCTGTTATTTCACTTGCAACTGTAAACTGTGAATACAAGTTCTCAATTCTGAGTCTGTTCTACTTCTTCTTACAAAAAATTAAGGGTTTCTCCCTATTTATAGATTTAGGTTAGCTTGCACTCCAAGCCAAGGCCCAAAACTATAAAAGCCCAAAATAGTTAACATTACTAAAATAGGCCTAAGTCGAAATCCTGTGTGAAGGAACCCCCTTCGACACTTCGACACACTATTACAACTTGACACACATATTATCACAATTCGTCTGCTCCTTGTTTCTGTCGAGCTAAACTGCTTCAACACAACGAATTACAACTCAAAACACCGCCTAATTCATTGTGTCTAAGCTGTCTAAATTCATTATGGCTCTTAGTTTTCTAAAAACTTCGACTTGCACTCCCTTCGTCATGATATCTGCAATCTGATTCTCAGTTCTGCAGTGTTCCAAGTTCATCTTCCCTTCTGCTACCTGCTCTCGAAGATAATGGAACCTCATTTCGATGTGCTTGCTTCGACCGTGTGCTATTGGATTCTTTGCCAGGTTGATAACTGACATGCTGTCGATCTTCATGGTAATTGCTCCATGACTCTTCCCTGTAATCTCTTCGACCAAGTTCACCTCCAGGTTGCTTGACATGCACAAAGAGAAGCAGCTATATATTCTTCTTCGCATGATGACAATGCCACTACTGGCTCCTTTCTCGAACTCCAAGCAACTGGTGCACCACCTAAAATAAACACATATCCAGCTGTGGATTTTCTATCCTCAACATCACTACACTAGCTAGAGTCGGTGTATCCCACTAACTTGCATTTTTTCCCTTCATCAGCTGTAGGAAACAAAATGTCGTAGTCGAGAGTCCCTTTTAAATACCTCAGTATCCTCTTCATTGCTGCTAGGTGTAACACCTTTGGCTTCTGCATGAATCTAGTTACCATACCCACACTATATGTTAATTCAGGCCTTGTGTGACAAAGGTATCTAAATGACCCAATAAGTCTTATGTATTGGGTTAGGTCGACATCATCTTCATCTGAATCCTTCGACAGTGGTAGTCTAATCTCAGTTGGAGTCGAAGTTGGGTTGCAATCTTGCATCTCAAATCTCTTGAGTATTTCACCTGGATATCTTCTTTGGTGCATCATCAAACCTCTACTAGTCTTGTATAATTCGATGCCAAGGAAATATGAGAGATTTCCCAAGTCTGACATTTCAAACTTCTCACTTAGGTCATGTTTGAAATCTTCGATCTCCTTCTTGCAACTCCCTGTTATCAACAGGTCATCGACATAGAGGCATAGTATAACAATTCATTATTGCTTCTCCTTACATACACTACATGCTCAGTCGCGCACTTCACAAATTCCTTCTCCCTTAAGAAGCTATCGATTCTCTTTTTCCAAGCTCTTGGAGCTTGCTTAAGTCCTTACAGGGCTTTATGCAGCTTGTACACCTTTCTTTCTTCGCCTCGTTTCACATACCCAGCTGGTTGTGCGAAATAAACTTCTTCATCTAAGGGGCCATTAAGGAACGCACACTTCACGTCCATCTGACATATGTGCCAATTGTTCATATTTGCTAGACCAACAACCAACCTGATTGTTTCGATCCTAGCAACAGGTGCAAACACTTCATCGAAGTGGATTCCTTCCTTCTGTAGAAATCCTTTCGCCACAAGTCTCGCCTTGTGTCGAGTTACTTCTACTCTAGGATTCACCTTCACCTTGTAAACCCACTTCACATCAATTGCCTTGAGGCAATTTAATAAGTGACCAGGTGTTGTTGACTTTGATGGACTCTAACTCCTCATTCATTGCTTTCACCCACTTCGAATCTTTCAATGCCTCAGCTTCATTGAATGGTTTGGCATCTGCGTAGAAAGCATAATGTACCAGCTCACCCTCTTCATCAACCACATCATCTAATGTAATTACACATTCTTGCAACCTTGCAGGCATGTGTCTTGTTCGCCGAGGTCTGCTTGGACCTGCTTCATCTATGACTGGTTCATGTCGAACTTCTCTTTCGACTTCAGTGGCTGGTTTTTCACAAGAGATTCGCACTGAATGCTTCTTGGCATTCTCAGTCCAGTCCCATTCTTTAAGCTCATCTATGATCACGTCTTTGCTGATCACTACCTGCTTATTCACTAGGTCGAACAGTTTGTAACCTCCAGTCGAATGATATCCTATCAAGATCATCTGATTCGACTTGTCATCAGGCTTCCTTCTCAACTGATCTGGCACATGTCTATGTGCTATAGATCCAACACACCTTCAAGTTACTGAGGCTAGGCTTGACACCAGACCAACATTCTTCTGGTGTGATTCCTTTAAGCTTCTTCGTCGGACATCTATTCGAAATATATATTGTTGTCGAAACCGCTTCTCCCCATAGTTCTTTGGGTAAGTGCTTTCCATTCAACATACTTCTCACCATGTTCATGATGGTTCTGTTCTTTCGTTCTGCAAATCTATTTTGCTGTGGAGTATAGGGTGGCACCACCTCATGCGCAAGCCCTTATTTTTCACATAATGCATCGAACTCTTTTGAAACATACTCTCCACCATCATCAGTCCTCAGAATTTTCAACTTTCGACCACTCTGTCTTTCGACCATGGATTTGAATCTGGAAAATACCTCGATTGTATCACTTTTCTTCTTGATGAGGTAGCTCCATAATTTTTTACTGTAATTATCTATGAACGTGACAAAGTATCTGTTTCCACCAATCGAATCCATCTGGATTGGACCACATACATCAGATTATATGACTTCCAGAATTGCCTTCGAATCCCTTCATGCATCCTTGCTGAAGCTATTCTTGTGTTGTTTCGACTGAACACACTCTTCACAGACTTCACTTGGAATGTCGATTTCTGGTAATCCTGAAACCATATTTCTTCTCTTTAGCTCTCTGATGTCATTGAAGTTGAGATGGCCTAGTAAAAAATGCCATAACCACTCATCTCTACTAGCTGCAGTTGCTAGGCACTTGTGCTCCATCACCTTGAGTTCAATGTTGAAGGTCCTATTCTGAGACATTGGAGCCTTCAAGATCAACCTACCACCTGCGTCGAGGACTCTCACCATCTTGCCTTCGACAACTACCTTGTAGTTCTTTTCGACCAGCTGCCCTATACTGAGGAAATTACTCTTCATGCCTAGTATGCACAACACATTGGAAATTGTTGACCTCTTGCAATCTTTCCTTATAATCAGAACATCACCAACACCTTCAACTGCTAGAGTGTTGTCATTTGCAAACTTCACTGTGTTCTTCGATGAGGGCTTCATGTTGACAAACTAATCTTTCCTTCCATTCATGTGTGATGAGCATCCTGAGTCCAAGTACCACTCATCTTGGAATCTTTCTTCATCTCTTGTTGTGACCATCATCAACGTGTCTTCTTCTTCATGTTTCACCAGCTTTGCATCAGATTCTTGATTTTTCTTCTTTTCTGGATAGTCACTAAAATAGTGGCCATACTTCTGACAATTGAAACACTGAATGTGACTTTTGTCATATTTTCGACCACCACCTCTTCCTCTACCTGCAACACCACCTCTTTGGTTGCCTTGATTCCAGGGTTTTCTCTGATTCGACCAGTTTCCTCCTCTACCTTTGTTGCCATTCCCACTTCTTTTTGCCTTTCCTTTCCTTTTCTGCCTGCGCCTGCAAAGCCATATCGCTCTTCGACTTTCCTGCAGCTCTTTCAGCCATCATTTGTTCATGAGACTCAAGCATCCCTTGAAGCTCTTCCTTCGTCAATACTGACAAGTCTTTCAACTCTTCTATGGCTTCTACCACGTGGTCGAACTTTGGAGCTAATGACCTCAAGATCTTCGCAACAACTGATCTTGATGTCAACACCTCTCCACATACCTTGATTTGATTCACCAGCTTTGTAACTCTGGTGAAGAAATCTTTTATACTTTCATTGGCTTCCATCTGAAGTAACTCATAGGTTCTCTTGTGAGTTTGTAACCTCACCTCTTTCACCTTCTCTGCGCCTCTAAACGACTTTTCAAGAATCTCCCACGCTTCCTTCGCTGACTCTACATCACTAACCTTTTCAAAGTTATCTGGATCAACACACTGATGGATTATAAAGAGAGCTTTATAATCTTTCTTCTTCAACTTTTTGTGTGCAGCCTTTTCTTGATCCGTCACGTTCTCTGCAAGTGGTGTTACTCCTTCCTTCACAAGATCCCAAAGATCTTGATAACAGAAAACCACTTTGATCTACTTGCACCAATTCTCATAATTGTATTTCTTGAGAATCGGAAGGCTCGTCGGAAAGTGCCCGTTCGGAAAGTTCATCGCCATCACGATTTTTCTTCCTTGAATCGCAACCGGAGCTCTAGATACCAGATGTTGGAATTAAACCAAAACCTTTTGGGAATTCCTATTCAATCTTGATCTCAAGATTGTTAACAAACATACAATGGCAATGAAAAGGGTTGAGAAAGAACAGAAAGAAAAGAAAGAGAAAAATGTTGGAAGAGAAGATGAACAATTTTCTATAGAGAACTCTCTGCCCAAAAACTGTGGAAATTCTGTTATTTCACTTGCAACTGCAAACTGTGAATATAAGTTCTCAATTCTGAGTCTGTTCTACTTCTTCTTAAAAAAAATTCAGGGTTTCGCCCTATTTATAGATTTAGGTTTGCTTGCACCCCAATCCAAGGCCCAAAACTATAAAAGCCCAAAATAGTTAACATTACTAAAATAGGCCTAAGTCGAAATCCTGTGTGAAGGAACCTCCTTCGACACTTCGACACACTATTACAACTTGACACACACATTATCACAATTCGTCTTCTCCTTGTTTGTGTCGAGGTAAACTGATTCGACACAAAGAATTACAACTCAACACTCCTTTGTCAATTCAATTAGCTTATTGAAAAGAAAAAGAAAAAAAAAACTCCATTATTTTTAAAAGATGATGTGTTTTTGTCATACCCCAAATTTTGACCACTAAGGTTTCCCATCATTGGGAAAATCATCATCACAATATGGATAAACCATCATACTTCATAAATCTCCCCAAAGATGGGTGAGCATTCACTACAATCAAAATTAGGGTTTCAAGCCCTCTCAGAGCTCTTAGACAAAGGATTAATCAAGGAATGACATGATCTTCAATTTTTCTAGCCTCTCAAACACCTACAAAGGATCAAGAGGACTCCCACATCAACGTTTAAGCACAAGGCTGCTCCCTTCTAAGTGGATTAAGCCTCAGGATCGCCAGTGTCACCATATTAGGGTTTTGGTCTACCAGGGCCTTCAGATGGAAGTTTTCCTCTGGGCATGAGCCAATGCTTCAAAGCATAACCTAAGATGCTCCATGGAATATCATAAACCCAATCATCAAGTCAATTTAACCTCAGGGGATGCATTAATAAAAAATCAGGAATTAGGGTTTCTTGACCTAATTCACCCCTAAGTTGACTTTTGGGACAAATCATGAGCCAAGACCTCAAGACATGATTTGAGTATCTCTAATAAACCACATTGATCCATTTGCAATAATAGATTGATCCAAGAAGCTTGATGCACAAGTTTCAATTTCATCTGAACCACAGTTAGGGTTTCGCGGAAAAAAGCCAACTGTGTTTTTGACTTTTGACCCAGGCATGCTCCCAAACCTTGGGACATGATTCAATACACCCCATAACACCTATGTAACATGTCCATTAAATTTGATTTAGGTCAAGGACTTGATTTCACAAAGGATCGCACAGTTTGGAATTCATTTGACAAAAAGTCAACTGTGCACAAAAGTCAACTTTGACTTTTTGAGATTTTTCAAAATTATGGTTCTTTAACCCTAAAATGATGTTAATGTGTGATTGGAATCATCATTCATCAAGAAAAATCAAGAAAAATGGGATAACTTGTAAAAGGGGTAACCATAAAAAACTTAGATATTTTCTAAGTTATGGAACAAAGTGGCTAAGGTACCAAATTTGGAGGATCATAACTCCTAAACCACAAGGCCATTTTTCCCCATCCAAAGCTGGATTTGTAGCTCTCATGGCCCTCTACAAAAGCTTCAAACACAACTCATTCCAATTCCTCATGGATTTTAAGTTATGGAATGATCAAAATCACAAAAAGTGAAAATGTCAGTATTGTCCAACACTTGGTGAAATTTTCACTAAGTCAGAATCTGTCTTACTTTTTTCAAAATGTAGGGGCATTTTTCACTTGGATCCAAAAAGTATCAAAACCAATTATGATTAAACAGTTGTTGTATCATATGAGGGCTTTCCAAAATGGTCAAAAACTCCATCCAATTCCACTTGAGCCATGAGATATGACAATGGAAATATGCCTTGCTGAAAACTGTTAAAGCAAGGCAGATTTGTACATTTTGCTCGATTTACCAAATTTGTGCAAATGACAAACACACTTATCCATCTGAACACCTCAAGGGGAGACCAAGGAGGGATAAACACTGATCCATAAGCCTCCCAAGTCTTTGGAACCAAGAGTAGCATGCCAAACCTAGAAATCCCTAAAAGAGGGACAAGACTCTAATTTTGGCTTGGAGCATTTAATGGATGCACCAAGGTGGCATGGACTGAGTCATTTCCAACTGAATTGAGTCAAGACATATCCAAGACCAAGGGAACCAGCAGCCTGTGCCCTAACCTCTAGTCAAAGGCTAGAGGAGACTCGGATTCCAATTGATCAACATTGGCCAAACCTCTGCAGCAGTTGCCATTCACTATTGCTCCCAAAACAAACTTGCTCTACTATAAATAGAGCTCATTTGTGCTCATTTTAAGTACACCAAAGCACTACAACTGATGCTTTCCTCAAAATCTCTTTCTCTTGGCAAAAATGCCTTCTTTAGCAAGGTAACTCTGAGTTTTTGAGTTAGAGAGCAATTCCACCAAAGCTCATAATCCAAACACATCCAATATGTCATATGAAAGCTTCCCAAACCTTCACAAGTGACCTGTAACACGAAAATCACAAAGTCACCTCTCAAAACCTCAAAATAGGACTTTTGTACATTTTTCAAGCCATGTCTTGATTCAGTCACTTTCCAAACCAGATAAGACCTTAAACACACTCCAAATATCATCCTTGAACTGTCCCAAATGGTTCCCCACATCTGGAACACCATTTGAGAGAGTTGCTATTTTGGCCACTTTTGCCCCTTTTGCAAGAAAGGGCCAATTTCCATTCCTGAGGTTTCCAGTTGATTCCAACCATCCTAAAAGCTTCTAAGGGATCAGTTAAGGTTGTTCAAGGCATCAAATCATTTCTGGAACAAAGCACTTGGCAGATTGCACAAAAGCTCCAAAAAGAGGTAAGCATCACAACTTGAACTCTTTGAAATATGCATTGTTTTGAGGTCCACTGATCATGCACATCTTGTACATGTTATATGTGTTGTGTTTGAACCAATTCATCATGTAATTCATTCATGTACCAAGAGATAGCACAGAAAATGCAAATCATGGCTTATTTTAAAACCACTATGGGGTATTTCAATAGGAGCATGATCTGAAAAAAACACCACCACCATTGGATTCCTTGTGAAATTCTAGGTAGGATAGACCTAAATTTTGTCCCAATCCATGGAGAAATGAGAAAGTTATGGCCTTCATGTTTCTAACCAAAATCTTTCCTTGCCTTGCCTTGGGCCAGGCCAAAAACAAGGCAAGCCTTGTATATTTGTGGTTGTGTTTCAATCAACGGATGTATCACCACCCCAATGGTAAGGCGCGCGCCCTATACAGAAGAGGTCTGGGGTTCGAATCCTCCTCGTATTTTTTGCTATTTTTTCCACGTTTCTACTATTTTTCATATTATTTTTAATAGTTTGGAAAATTAATAACTCTCTCAATTTTAATTATTTTTTATTGGTTCTTTTTGCAAAAAATCACAAAATGTTGAAATATTTTATTCCACAAAAAAATCAAGTTTATATTATTTATTTTCCTTAAACTCTTTGGGCCTCTTGAGAGAGTGTAAGACCCATCCCTTTGTACATAAATCCTTTTTGGGCCTCAGTCACTTGTATAAGTCCCTGTACAATTTCAAAACAACAATGCAATCACTGACAAAACCTTGGGCCTCTCTGTAACGCCCAATTTTGTCTTATTTATTTAATCGAGTCGATTTAATTATTTTCGTTTTTATATCATTTTTATCTTGACTTTTATTTGACAATATATTATTTTTCATCGTTATTATGTTTTATCGCGTTTTGAGAGCGTTTGCATGATATTTGAGCTGAGGGGTAAAATAGTCTTTTAGGGGTTTAGATATTTTTATATAAATAGAGATTAGAGAGAAATAGAGAGAAAAGAAAAAGAAGAGAAAGAAAAGAAAGAAAGAAGTAAAAGGAGAAGAAAGAAAGAGAGAAGAGGAGAAAGAGGAAAATCGAGGAAATATCTGTTTCAATCACGATTAATCGGGTAAAGGTGAGAAGTTTCAATTATGTCTTGCTTGTGTATGTATATGTGTTGTTCGTGGTAATTGTTTTGGTTGTTTTACAACTTTTTATCATTTGATAAATTGATGAACAAATTATTGGAAATCAATGTTTTCGCAGTCGGAATTTGATATAAATTGCGTTGTATGATCATACTGTGTTTATGAATAATCGTTGATACTTGTTTTGCCGTTGGACTTGATTTGGGATGAAAAATGGGATTTTTGGGTGTTTTGGAACCATATAACCCGCGGCAGAAAATTCTGGTTCTGGTACGATTCGCCAGGCGAATTGGAAATTCGCTAGGCGAATTAGGTCTCGCCACTAGTTCGCCAGGCGAAGTGCTGGCAAAGGGGGATTCACCAGGCGAAATCGTAAGTCGCCAGGCGAAAACGGAGAGACAGAAATAGGTTAGCTTCTGTAACTCTTGGGGTTTTTCTAAAATTGTGGTTCGCCACTAGTTCTCCAGGCGAAGTGCTGGCGAAGGGGGATCCGCCAGGCGAAAGCCTAAGTCGCCAGGCGAATCTGGCTGTTTCTCAATAAATTCTTTTCTTTGAAAATTCATAACTTTTGATTCGTAACTCGGATCGAGGTGTTCTTGGTACCGTTGAAAAGCTTATGAAATGTTCTTTCTTATAAAAATGGTTTTGGGATTGTTGGCCGATTTAATTATGTCGGGAATTTGGAAATGTGTCGTTTTGTCGACTTTTACCGTTTTAATGGTGTGTATTTGATGTGTTATCATGCAATATGCTTTTGATATATATCGTATGACTTGTGTGCTGTTACATGATGTTGATGCATGTGAAAATGATGTAGTTGTGTGGTAAAATACATTGTTTGATTGAATATCAATGTATGTTGCTATGATGTTTTATGGGATTGTTGTGGTTTATATGATGTTGAAGCATATGATAAGTTGTTGTAATTGTTGTGGTTGATGGTGAGTAATTTTTTATGTGAATTGATATGAGTGTATATGCTAAAATGCTAATTATTGTGGTTTGTGAATTATGATGAAATGCATTGTATTGTGTTTGATTATGTATGCATGATTATGGATGTTTATATGTGTGCATTTGAATGTCATGAGTCATTGTATGCCAAGCATCATGATATGCATTCTTGTGATGTCGTGTGCCCTAGTGGGTGTGAGCGAAGAAACGGTTCTAGAGGGAATCCTCTATAACATCGTGAGCCTTATACCGAGAGGACCTACAGCGATGATTATAGACGGTCGTGAGCCTTATACAAAGAGGACCTAAAGCGATCGGATCGTGAGCCTTATACCGAGAGGACCTAAAGCGATCCATAAACGTCGTGAGCCTTATACCAAGAGGACCTAAAGCGACGGGGAACATCGTTTGCCCGACGGGGAGTTACACTAAGTAACAAGCGATGATTCCAATAGTTCCTGAGTGAACTGATGATGAGAATGATGGATGGAACGGTACCGCATTGCATTTGCATAGAGTCGTTGTGTCGGTCTCTTTGCATTTGCATAAATCATGAATGGATTGATTATGTGTGGAAAATCATGAATTGATGAAGTATGTGTTGAGATTTATGTTGAATTAGTGAATTGATGTGCATATGTGATAAATGCATTGGTTATGGATAATATGTTTTATGCATAGACATATGCTATGTGATGTGGTGGGGTGTTCCATATGTTATGACTTTGGTGTGCCTTATGTGTGAATATGTGATTATGTTGGTGTAATTGATATATGCTATGTGTATTAGTATGTGATGCTTGTGGTGAGAATAACTATGCATGTGAATTTTTATGTGTTTTTGCATATTATTATGCAATTTTGATTTAGTTGTTATTTCTCACCCTTCTGCTGTGGTTTGTTGCTCTATGAGGCAATTGCAGATCTGTGTCTTGGAGGCTTTTGTGAAGATTAGTTCTCCATCCTTTTGTCGGTCTGTCTGCTCTGATACGTAACACTGGAATCGGGGAACACTTTTGTTGTATATGTATACATTTGTTGGATATATTTTGTATTAACTTTGTATAAATATTTTGATGTTACAAAACAATTTATTTTGCAAAACAAGTCAGTTATGGATCTTTCTGCTTTATTCCATATTTGACCTTTCCTTTTATATGGAAAAAGTTTCCCTTCTACATTTATTCCATTTTGTGTTATGTATCAAATAATTGAGCAGGGACTGTGTTTTCTTTCCTTAATTGTGGCATCCTTGTTTCTGTCGTAAAAATAAATTTTTATTTACTCTGATTTAATTATGTATTATTTATTCGCGATGGGAATTGGGGTGTTACACTCTCCTTGAGCTGTAAACCCCAACAATCTTTTCAAAGCACTTTCTCCTTTGATTTAGAATATAATATTGTTATCAAAGCTTTCTTTGTTGAACAAACAAACAAAACAGCATGGAAGCTCTACAACCGAGTAAGTGTTTACCCGCTTTCTTTATCCGCTTTCTTATATATAACTGTATTGTGGGGCTGTTTCACTGTAAGTCTTCTTTCACAAACTTTTATATACTTGTTAAATATCAACTGTGTAATACTAGTATAGTTATTTAGAGTTTTTCCTGGCAACTGAGTCTAGCTCTAGGTAAAGCCCTGTTGGTCACTCTTAAATACAAACAAAACTAGATCCCCATAGGATTACCAGACACAGTCTTCCCTCCTCTTGGGGCTAAACAATATGGAGACGTGGAAGGCAGCATTCTCAGTGAACCCTTTCTCAGACTGTCACTCTTAGAAATTTTCAAAGAAACTCTACTCCCCAGAGATGATCTTTTCTCAGTGAATGGCATCTCTTGAGTTTCTTCAAACCTCGAACTTTCATGAAATGATCTCTTCTCGGTGAATTGCATTTCTTGAACTTCTCTTGGTTTGGGGACACACAGGCTTCCTAAAAGCATCCCCGCCTCCTCTTGGGCGTTGTACAAGGACCCTTCGACATCTTAAAAGCTCTTATGTCTTCTCTTGGGCTTAGTACAAGGACCTAGAGACCTCTTCAGCTATAGGAACAAAACCTAGTTATCAATTTGCTAGAGCTGTCTTTTTGAGACAGGTGTCAGACCTGTTAATGGGTTGACCTTCATCCCTTAACATACCAGCCTTCTCTTGGGCATCATACAAAGATCACTCACTATCTGAGAATCGACTTCTCAAAACACTAGTAGACTTGGACAGTCTCAATCCCCTTTGGATTTTCCATTTCCTTAAAGAACAGGAAATAACCCTGATCCTCTGATCAATCCTAAAGCACAACCATACCTTTAATCTTTTCCTTTATAAGAATTGATTTTCTCTTTTATCCAACATACTGGACCTGTCACTAAACTGAGACAGTCACCAGCACACTTAGCCTCCTCTTGGGCTTTATACATTGATTCTCCCCAACGGAGCTAACCTTTTCAGACTCTCTTGGTGAGTCAAACTTTTAGCCTCCATCTCAGGCTTCGTACGAGATACAAAACACTCTCTTGTTGAGTATAAAAGACTCTCTTTTTGAGTCAAACCCCTTTAGCCTCCATGTCGGGCTTCCTACGAGATAGAAAAACACTCTCTTGTTGAGTATAAAAGACTCTCTTGTTGAGTCAAACCCCTTTTTTAGCCTTCGTCTTAGGCTTGGTATAAGACAGATAAACATCACTCTCTTCTTGAGTATAAAAGACTCTCTTGTTGAGTCAATCACCTGGTCAAGACTCTCTTGTTGAGTCAAACCTCTTTAGCCTCCGTCATGGGCTTCGTACAAGACACATAAAAGCACCTTTTTGTTGGGTCAATCGCCTCCTCTTAGGCTTGGTATAAGGAAAACCCCAGTTGAGTCTCTCAACCTTTTAGCATCAAAGTTGTGCCTTGCTCACAGCATACAAACATCAACAACTCCTCTTTAGAGATGACAAATTCTCTCTAAAGTCAAAACCCTTCAGCTTCACATCTTAGGCTTTGAACAAGATACAAATCACCCCTTTAGCTTCACGTCTTGGGCTTTGAACAAGACACCATAACAACCCTTTTTCCTCCCATAGAATAGGAGGAACTACGATCGCTCTGCTTTTCCTGTTTCATTAAACGGGAATACGTAGGCATAAGATTGAAAAAACCTTAGCGAGCATACTAATCAAAAACCCAAAATCCAGTATCTCCACCAAATCAACCCAAAAGCATCAAATCTAAACACATTACCAAAAAACCTCACAAATAATCCAGACACTGTGTTCTTAACAAAATAACCAAAGATTGGGCCCTACATCCACATATCATCTGTAACCTAACAGACCGCTGTTTAAACTCAGTATGCAAACATGGTTAATTGGAGACATTTATTTCCCTTCCTTAATCAGCTCAATAGGAAAAAAAATTAATCGAACTGTAGTGCCCAAGCGATAGTGACTCAGGACCACAAAAATCGCGCTACAGAAAAAATGGCGCCCACCATGGGGCCCATCTTCTCTTTCTTACAATCTTAGGTAGAAAACCCTGAGTTCACAAAATGTCACAGAAATGACAACTCTGCTGGGGAGTTATTGTCTGTATAGGATCATAAGACAAGAGGTCTAGGATGATTAAGACAAATATATATACTGCTTTTCCTAATTGATATCTGTGTTTATTTTTCTGCTAATGGGAATGCGTGTGATGCCACATGTGGAAAGATTGAGTATACACCTAAGATATGTGATGGCAATGCGGGTAATCTTGCGGGGAGTGAATCCCAGTTAAGAATCCTCGATCGACCATCAAACTCAGTGGAGATTGCCTTTGCAGATACATTGCCTATACGACTTCGGTTGTTGAAAGTAGTGTGGTCGACTGGGTTATCTAAGAAGCTGAGGTTTTTAGTAGACTTAAGGCATTTTGTAGTGCGGCAGCTATCGAAAATAGTTGTCACGCAATACTACCCTCATCTGAGATCGCTCTAGGATACAGCAGCTCACTGGCGATCCGCTTGCTGTTGTTATCCCAAGAGGGGTCAATGATTTTGCGGACAGGTACAAAAAATCACCAGTATAAACCTTTGGGGGGGGTAGAGCCTTGACTTCATGACACCGACAATTTGACCCCATTTTTTTCTATGTTTTTGTGTCCTGCATTCATACATTCATTTAAAAAAATTAACAAAAAAAATCTTCTCTTCTAGTCTCTCTTTTTCAAATTAAACTAAGACAATGATTGCAAATGTCGGATAAAAAGATTGCGTTAATGGATTTCGGTAGAAGGAAAACTCATAAGTACACCTTCAAGGTTCGAAAGATAGAGGATTTAAGAGGTCTGGCGAGAATGATCACCAACCACAAGGCTTTCAGAGCCATGTATGGGGGACTGCTGTCCTTGTTAAGGGTCCACGTAATTACAGGAATCCTATCCAAATTAATCCAGTTCTACGACCCAGTTTATCACTGTTTCCCATTCCCGGATTATCAGCTTGCACCAATGCTGGAGGAGTATTCTCACTTGACTGATCTGTATATCACTGATCAAGCTCCCTTTTATGGACTGGAAGAAATTCCAAAAGATCAAACCATTGCAAGAGCAATTTATTTGGACGAATCAGAGGTCAGGACTCACATGACCCCTAAGGGTGGAATCCAGGGTTTGCCAGGCCAGTTCTTGACAAAGAAAGCCCTATATTTTGCTATTATAGGGAACGTGGCCGCTTTCGAGAGCATCTTTGTTTTGCCCACCTACGGGTTATATTTGTTTCCCAACATCGATAACTTTGTAGATATAAATGCCATTAAGGTTTTTCTGATTGGAAACCCTGTACCGACCTTGCTCGCAGATGCTTATCATTCGGTACACTTAAGGAATTTATACAGCAGAGGAATGATTACGTGCTGTGTACCCCTGCTGTACAAATGGTTCACTTCCCATTTGCCCAAGTCTGCTGCATTTTGGGATCAAAATAATACTTTACGTTGGTCGCAGAGAATCATGTCTCTTACCAACTCTGACATTGATTAGTACAATCGAATCTATGACGGGATCATAATCATTGGTCGTTGTGGAAATTTCCCGAATGTACCCCTTATAGGAACTAAGGGGGGAATCAATTATCGTCCAGTTTTAGTTCGTCGTCAATTAGGATACCCGATGACAGAGCACTAAAGACGGAAATAGTGCACGCCTGGAAACACGTTAATAGGAAAGGAATAGAGTCTCTAGGAAAACCAGATTGTGTCTCGGTGGAGCCTTATCTCCACTGGGTACAAACTAGAGCTCTCAAGCTGAGTATGCCTTACCCTCGTCAGGAAGTTCTTCCATTAAGGGATTTTGCCCTTTATTTTATGTCTGAGATAGAAAAACTTCAGGTTACTCTCAGCAAAGTTCAGCAAGAGAAGAGGTCTTGGAGGAACAAGTACCGTATTCTCAATGTGGAATGCAAGAAAATACAGCAACTGTTAAAAGAAAAAGATGCTCTGATTGAGATCTTAGAGCAACATGCTGTAGATAATCAAGTTGACCAAACGAATTTGCTCGCTCCTTTCACTTAGCAAAGGAATGACAACCTGACAACGGCTCAAGAGCCCCGGTCAAACAAGAGTAAAATACCAGAACCAGCACTTAAGCTCTCCTCAGAGAGGACTCAGGATCCATTAGTTTAGATTTCCTTTTACAGCACTTTGTAATCTACTGTATTTTCATTTCCACAATCGTTGAATTCAATAAAACGGGGTTTCCCCACTGTTTGATATTTGCAATCAAAATTGTTGAAGTTTACTTTGAATAAACAAAAATAATTAATATAATCATTGCATATCATTCATCATTCTCACTTAACGCATTCTTCCTACCTACGAATCTCACATTTGTGTCTCGGTTCTAGAGTCAAACTGTCTCATTCGTACAATACTCGGGCCAATCCTCAGAAAAAGATGGATGATCTCGAGGAAGAGAATATAGAGTTGAGAGAAGAGATCGACACTCTGAAAGAGGATCTGAGAAAGCTTCATAACGACATGCAAGCTCTAGTAGAGGATCAGATGCAACAACAAAGGATTGTGATCTCGGAGATCACATCTATGCCCATAGTGGAGAAGTATGATCCTAGGTACAAAATGCCGAAAGATCGTCCCTGGGGCATGCCTATCAACTATATCCCGGAAGGATATGTTCCGCCGATCACTGAAGATCCGGGAACCGCAGCAGGAACCGTTGGGCCTGAAGGTTACAAACATCAGGAAAACGAAGATGCCAGGGGCATGACAGCAACTCCTGAAGGTTACAAACTTCGGGAGACACCGAGAGTCTCGGCCATAATGACTATACCACCGCCTGTGGTACACACTGTCCCAGAAGGATAGATTCCACAGATACCTTCTGGGGGAGACGACAGCATGTTCGATAGAATGAATGAGTTCCATGAACAATTCCTGGAGATGCAGAAAGAACTGCAAGCCCTTCGCATTCAGGATTTATTTGGAAAGGACGCCGCAGACCTTTGTTTGGTCCCCAATGTGAAAGTCCCGCACAAATTCCAGGTGCCCGATTTTGAAAAGTACAAGGGTAACTCTTGCCCTCAAAGTCATTTAGTGATGTACGCTCGACGAATGTCAGCTCAGACAAAGAACCAGGAGCTACTAATTCACTACTTTCAGGATAGTTTAACCGGTGCCGCACTCAAGTGGTACATGGGTTTAAATCGCGCTACGATCAGCACGTTCAGAGATCTCGGCGCCACTTTTGTTCAACAATATAAATACAATTTGGACATGGCACCGGACAGAGATCAACTCAGATCAATGTCACAAAAGGACAAGGAAATCTTTAAGGAGTATGCTCAGAGATGGCGAGAAATTACCGCACAGATTTGTCCGCCTCTTGAGGAAAAAGAGATGACGAAGATCTTCTTAAAGAACTTGAGCTCATTCTACTACGATAGAATGGTCGCCAGTGCGCCCAGTGACTTCACCGAAATGGTGGGCATGGGAGTTCATCTTGAGGAAGAAGTCCGGGAAGGACGTTTAGTTAAAGACGCGGGATCATCAAGCAGTACAAAACGATACGGTAGTGTTCTCCCTAAGAAAGGAGAGCAGGATATTGGGAATATCTCTCTCAGAAAGCAAAGGCGACGTTACCAACCAGTAGCAGCTATAACTCCTGTTATTAACCATGCGCCTGTTCCAACGTATCAACCTCAGGTTGCACAGAGCCAACCGATTCAACAACAATATCAGCAAAGGACACAACAGTCTCTTCAGCAGACTCATCCTCCGTACAACAACAATCGTACTACGCGAACACCAGGGTTCAACCCTATACCAATGTTGTACGCAGAACTGCTTCCATTACTATTGGTCAAGGGGCACGTCCAAACTAAGTCTCCTCTTACAATACCGGAAAATCCGCCTTTTTGGTTCAAAACGGATCAGACTTGTCCTTACCATCAAGGAGGATCAGGGCATAACATAGAAAACTATCTCAGTTTCAAATCCGATGTGCAAAAGCTTGTTAGAAGCGGGGTCTTATCTTTCAAAGATACGAATTCTAATGTTCTCACAAACCCGTTGCCTCAACACGAGAAAGCTGCAGTCAATTTGATAGAGGGAGAATCTAATAATAACTATCAAATTCATGATGTACTCCTATTGAGTGCCAATTTGGTCAAGATGCATTGTAGATAGAGCGGATACAGTTATGTGCCAGCTCTTAATTATCACCAGTGTGATATCTGCTCTAAAAATAATCATGGATGTTCTGTGGTGCAAGCAGCTCTACAGGAACAATTGGATCTCGAATGGATCCAGGAGCACCGAATTCGGGGGTTCAACATGACTTACGCGAATTCTAACATCATTTAAAACCACGACATCCGTACAATGAATGTCAACCTGGTGGAAATGCACTCAAGGCAAAGCCAGTATCATAATCTGCCACGACATGATTACAATTCCTATCTGACTTGCTCGGTAAACAAACACGGATGCTCTTTTGTACAAGAGGTCCTCTAGCGTCAGATGGATCTAGGATGGATCTAGGACTACCATGATAGAAATCCTTATCAGATCAATATGATTCAAATCTTTGATATTCGTATGATGAATACTAGCTTGGTGGAGTTACACGCCAAGCAAGTCCAACTTGGTTTTCTCACTTTTCACGATTATCTGAGTTGTAAAGGATGTTGTGAGAGTAACCAAGGGTGCGCTCTCGTTCAAAGAACTTTACAACACTTGTTAAACCACTGGTGGCTTCTGATCTATATGGATGAAGACACGCAACAAATCAGTGTTCTTGACGAGAACCCTACTCGGCATCAAAGTCAGGATGTCCAATCTACGGAAACAGATCTAGTGAGGTTACACTGCATTCAAAGCGGACGTGACCGGGTGCCACCACACAATTACGAGCGTTGTAGAGTCTGCTCGAAAAATAATCAAGGATGTTACCTCGTGCGAGCAGCCCTTCAGAGTCAGCTGAACCACAAAGAAATCCAACAATATTTAGTTTTGGGGTCTGTCAACTAGACTCCCGACTATTTCGCTGATCAGATCAAGGATGTTATTGTGATCTCCGATCATGAGAGGACCAAGGATGTTTGTGCCATCATCCCTCTACTGGACGAATCAAAGGTTCTTAGCCAAGAACTGATTGAAGTTACTTACGACAGTCAGAAAAATCAGAAGGCTCTTGTAGTTATCTATCTACAGGGACCGTTATCGTATGAATCAGCTAAGGCTATCCCCTACAAATACGGTGCAACAATAATTGAGAATGGAAAGGAATTTCCGTTACCCTCCGTCGTGAATATTGCCGACATCAGTCGAGTAACACGGAGCGGTCGAATCTTCAATAGAGGAGTTGGAGAACCCAGAGAAAAGGAACCTCACACGGAAGTTCCCAATCAACCGGTCGGTCAATCCAATAATCCCGACCTTTTAAAGAACAATGATGAGATGCTGAAGCTCATCTAAAGAAGTGAATATAACATTGTTGGTCAACTGTTACAAACTCCTTCAAAGATCTCTGTGCTATCACTTTTACTTAGTTCCGAAGCCCACTGAGAGGCTCTACAGAAAGTCTTAGAGCAGGCCTTTGTGGAATATGATGTGTCAATACGACAGTTCGATAGCATCATCTCTAACATCACTTCCTGCAACAACTCAGGATTCAGTGATGAGGATTTGCCAGAGGAGGGAAAAAGTCACAACATGGCACTCAATATCACAGTCAACTGCCAGGACAATGCTTTAGCCAGCGTACTGGTAGACATAGGATCGACCATCAACGTTATGCCAAAGTCCACTTTAATGCGACTATCATTCAAAGGATCCCCGATGAGGGGCAGTGAGGTCATCGTCAAATCCTTTGACGGATCCCGGAAAGCAGTTATCGGCGAAGTCGACCTTCCTATAACTATCGGTCCTCACACTTTCCTAATCACTTTCCAGGTCATGGATGTCCGGGCAGCGTACAGCTGTTTATTAGGAAGACCTTGGATACACCAGGCTGGGGCAGTCACTTCCACGCTGCACCAGAAACTGAAGTTCGTCAAGAACGATCAAGTTGTCACGGTCTGTGGAGAACAAGCCTTGATTGTGAGTAACCTGTCATTATCTACTTGTATAGAACCCGAGGAGGTTGTTGGGACTCAGTTCCAAGCCTTTTCGGTGAGCAATGAGAATCAATCAGAGAAAGGAACATCGATTTCCTCGTACAAAGATGTTCTCGAGGCAATTGAAAGTAACAATGCGAAAGGACGGGGACATCTTGTCATTCCTATTGATAATAAAACAAAGAAGGGTCTTGGTTTTTCTTCAACCTGTACCCAAACTGTTGCTAGCGATGAAAGTTTTCATCCCATTCAGGACTTCTTCCACAGTGGAGGTTTCCTTCACCCAGTGCCTCAAACGATCCATACCATCAACAAGGAAGATTCCTCCGATACAGAGGAGGAATAGAAGTCCTATCTTAACGAGGATGGCTATATTTCTCAGGAAGAGGTCTCTACGCCATTTTGCTATCCGCACAGAGTCCGAGATTTATACCCAGGTCAGATGTCAGAATGATATACGGAGATTGTGATCCGGAAGGATGCCGTGCTCCACCAAATTCATTAGAGGAAGACACTCTAATGAAAACCAACTTTGACCACAACTATTATGTCCCAATGGATAGCATGACTATCTGGAAGCCGTACCCCGGAGACTTGAGGCAAGAAAATCAACCGAACAATGAAAATCAGCTGAGCGTCATTGAAAAGAATACATGCATCCCCACCATGTCATGGGATCATTACTCAGGTCATTCAGAAAATATCCAGCTCGACGATGAATTCGTAAATCTCGCAGGGCTAGAGTTCATCAACTATGCTTTTCCTGAGGTCAACGTCATCGAAAGGGATGACTCCTCCAGTTCCAAAGAAGTGTGGGACACCTTGGGAAAACCGAGTGGTAAATACGACTATATGGTCAAGTACACCGCTCCTGAGAACTCTCGTATCAGGCTCGATGACATTCAGCCAACTGGGTGGGGAGATCCACCTGAGAGCACAAATACTCTGCAAAATACAACTGAGGAATCCTCCTACGACAACTCTTCCTGGGAGAGAGATTCCAATGATCCTGCTCCACCAGAAATCAGCGTTATTTCTTAAGACAAATCAAGGAAGGTACCCGACTTTCTGATTCACCGAGGAGTTCTCCGCCAATGGGTTGTTGTCGATGTTCCGAAGATTGTTCATAAGTCTAAGTAATTGCCGTCTTTAACCTTTCACCCTGCCCAGGTGAAACGGATGTTTTGATAGGGCTCGCTTTTCTGTAAATATCCCTCTTCGCTTCGCCCAAAGCGACAGAGTTTTGTTTTATAGGGCTATAGTTTCGAGAATCGACTTGTTCATAAATAAAATAATGTCGTTCTGTAATTTCCGCATTAAATTGTTGTTTTCTCTTTTCGCTTTTGAGAAAATGGTAATCCTAAAAAACAACTCAATAATAAAAACAAGCAGTTTTCAAAAAAAACACTGCACACACTCTTGTATTCTCTCTATCTCTTCTAAACACAAATCATCACGTCATGCAGATTTCTTGTTTTAAACCCTGCTGAAACATACAATCCGATGCCTTCTCCCGACTTTGAATTCCCGGTATTTGGGGCTGAAGAAGAAGATGACTACAAAATTCCAGAAGAGATCTCCCGATTACTCCGACAAGAGGAAATGTCCATTGAACCTCATAAAGAGCCGTTGGAAACAATCAACGTGGGTTCAGAAAAAGAGAGAAAAGAAATCAGGATTGGGGCACTGCTCATTCCAATTGCCAAAGAGAGTTGGATAAAGCTTCTCAAAGAGTTTCCTGATGTATTCGCTTGGTCCTACCAGGGTTTCCAGGGTTGGATACCAACATCGTGGAACATCATTTACCGTTAAGATCAGAATGTCCGCCAGTGAAACAGAGGTTGAGACGGACTCACCCAGACATGGCCATCAAAATCAAGGAGGAGGTACAGAAATAGATTGACGCAGGTTTCCACGCCACGCCAGAATATCCTCAATGGTTAGCCAACAAAGTACCAGTTCTAAAAAAGGACGGAAAGGTCAGAATGTGTGTCGATTACGGAGATCTAAACAAGGCTAGTCCAAAGGACGACTTTTCTTTACCACACATTGACATGCTGGTTGACAGTACAGCAAAGTTCAAAGTCTTCTCCTTCATGGATGGATTCTCAGGCTATAATCAAATCAAAATGGCGCCGAAGGACATGGAGAAAACTTCGTTCATTACCCCATGGGGTACCTTTTGTTACAAGGTAATGTCGTTCGGTTTGAAGAACGCCGGGGTAACCTATCAAAGGGCCATGACTACTCTGTTTTATGACATGATACACAAGGAAATTTAGGTATATGCCGATGATATGATTTCCAAATCTAAAACAGAAGAGGAGCATGTGGCCCACCTGTCAAAGCTATTCGAGCGGTTGAGGAAGTACCAACTCCGCTTGAATCCAAACAATTGTACATTCGGTGTCCGCCCAGGAAAACGTTTAGGGTTCATCGTCAGCCATAAAGGAATTGAGGTTGATCCTGACAAGGTCAAGGCTATTCAAGAAATGCCTTCCCCGAAAACCGAAAAACAAGTCAGAGGATTCCTGGGACGTTTGAACTACATCTCCAGATTCATATTCCTCATGACTGTGACATGTGCGCCGATCTTCAAATTACTCAAAAAGAACCAGGACTGCGTTTGGACAGAACACTGCCAAACCACCTTCGACAGTATTAAGCAATACTTGTTGAACCCACTGATTCTATCACCTCCAGTGGAAGGAAGGCCACTGATCATTTACTTAACAGTCCTAGAGGACTCAATGGGATGTGTACTTGGCCAACAAGACGAAACCAAAAGAAAAGAGTATGCCATCTACTATTTGAGCAAGAAATTCACTGACTGTGAAACTCGGTATACTATGCTTGAGAAAACTTGTTGTGCTTTGGCTTGGGCAGCCAAACGTCTTCGCCAGTACATGATTCGTCACACTACTTGGTTAATCTCTGAAATGGATCCAATCAAGTACGTCTTTGAAAAACCTGCTTTCACGAAAAGGATTGCCCGTTGGCAGATGTTGTTATTAGAATACGACATTGAGTACCATGCTCAGAAAGCCGTTAAAGGAATTGTTTTAGCCGATCATTTGGCTCATCAACTGATTGACGATCAAGAATCAATCGGGTTTGACTTCCCAGACGAAGATGTCATGTATTTGAAAATGAAGGACTGTGATGAACCGCTACCCAGTGAAGGGCCAGAACCAGGTTCCCAATGGGGACTTATCTTTGACGAAGCTCTCAATCATTACGGAAACAAAATTGGGGAAATTATCATAAAACCTCAGGGTACCCACATTCTTTTCACTTCCAGACTGACATTCAAGTGCACAAACAACGAGGCCGAGTACGAAGCTTGTATTATGGGTCTCGAGGAAGTGATCGACTTAAGGATAAAAAACTTGGATGTATATGGCGACTCAGCCCTGGTTATCAATCAGATCAAAGGAGATTGGAACATATACCAATCAAGACTGATTCCTTACAGGGATTACGCAAGAAGGTTGTTACCTTTCTTCAACAGAATCGAGTTTCATCACATCCCTCGTGATGAGAATCACATGGATGATGCATTAGCCACTCTCTATTCCATGATTAGTGAAGGTCAATGGAACGACCTACCTAAGATCGACATAATGCGCCTTGAGCGGCCCGCTTACATCTTCGCGATTGAAGTAGTCATAGACGACAAACCTTGGCATCACGATATCAAATGCTTCCTTCAGAAACAAGAGTACCCACCTGAGGCATCCAGAAAGGACAGAAAAACCCTCAGAAGGTTGGCTGGCAGCTTCTTCCTGAGCGATGATACACTCTATAAGAGAAACTTTGACATGGTCTTGCTCCGATGTGTAGACAGACCAGAAGCTGACACGCTGATAAATGAAATTCATGAAGGATCCTTTGGCACTCATGCCAACAGACATACAATGGCGAGAAAAATTCTAAGAGCAAGGTACTATTGGTTGACAATGAAATCCGATTACTACAAGTACATGAGGAAGTGTACAAGTGTCAGATATACTCCGACAAAATCCATGTACCGTCAACGCATCTCAAAGTTCTCTCTTCCCCGTGGCCTTTTTCTATATGGGGAATCGACATGATTGGCATGATTAAACCCAAAGCTTCGAACGGACATCAATTCATTCTAGTCGCCATTGATTAATTCATCAAGTGGTTCGAAGCAGTGTCGTACGCCAATGTAACCTGACAAGTCGTGGTCAGATTTATCAAAAACAATCTCATCTGCCATTATGGTGTTCCAAGCCAGATCATTATCGATAATGGATCTAACTTGAATAATAAGATGATGAAAGAGTTGTGCGCAGAGTTCAAAATCGAACACCATAACTCATCTCCTTACTAACCTAAGATGAACGGGGTGGTAGAAGCGGCTAACAAGAATATCAAGAAGATCGTTCAAAAGATGGTTGTAACCTACAAAGACTGACACGAGATGCTACCCTTTGCTCTTCACGGTTATCGTACATTTGTCCGCACTTCAACAGGGGCAACCCCTTTCTCTCTAGTATATGGCATGGATGCAATGCTCCCCATAGAAGTAGAGGTCCCATCAATCCGGGTATTGATGGAAGCTAAGCTTACCGAAGCTGAATGGTGTCAAAGTCGACACGACGAACTGAATCTGATTGAGGAAAAGCGAATAACGGCACTATGCCATGGTCAGTTGTATCAACAAAGAATGAAGAAGGCGTTTGACAAAAAGGTCCGACCTCGCATCTTCAGGAAAGGAGACCTCGTGCTCAAGAAGATACAATCATTCCTCACTGATTCGCGGAGCAAATGGACCCCGAATTATGACGGCCCCTATGTGGTCAAGAAAGCCTTCTCAGGCGGCGCCTTGAGACTCCCAACCATGGACGGAGAGGAATTTGCCTACCCCACAAATGTTGATGTAGTCAAGAAATACTTCCCCTAAACTAAAAAACAAACGTCTCGGTGGATTGAAAACCCGAAAGGGCGGTCCAGGAAAAAATTAGAGACAATAATCAAAAATTATTCCGGTGGATTGGAAATCTCAAAGTACAATCCAGGCAAAAGTTAGGGATAATGGCAAGTAACTACGTCAAACAGGGGCAAATCCTTCTGTAGCTTTCATGCCAACCATCAGAGGAAACTCCAGTCAAGGTCATCTTCGACAGAAGCTCAGGATGCCCGGAATTCAAAGATGGTAGAAGGATAGCGGTCGTTATGTTTTTGAATGTAGCCCTTTTCCCTTAAATTACCATTTTCTAAACATTGTAAATACTCTATGGAATCACGCGTTTGGCTGATTTCCATCCTATCAATAAAATCTGAGCCCTTGTGCTTTTGTTTGCAATTCTTATTTGTTTTAGCTTTACAGAACGACATTTTAACATGATCAACGATTCTTGAAATAAAACAAAAATGAATTTACTTGTCAAAAATTTTCTGCTTATAAATAAAGATGGCAATTTCTTTTGACTGTCGAACATCAAAAGAACATTGATCGCTTCTCCAGAAGTAAGCGAGCTTCAATGTGACGAATCAAAGTACTCCTTTTAAACCAGTGCGCCTGAATGAAGGATTAGTTATGTCAGATGCGAATACTCCATCTGACATCCCCGGCAGAGTTATTACCTCCTAAGCCCGACCAACGGTTGTTCCCCGCAGGGACTATTTCTCCTAAGCAAGGCAGAATTGCTATCGTGAACCAGTGATACTTTTCATCCCCCACTGTGGCCGAGTATCCAATCGTGTTCATCTACTAGTCTGTATGTCTCTTCAGTTTTGTCAGCATAAACATACATACATCATGCATCGTTAATTTGCATTCACATTCATATTGCATCACTATCACTCTAGTCGGTCTTGTTCCCTAGTGATAAAAGTCCTCTCAATCGCATTGTCGGTTCTTTCCTCGTCAGGAAATGTTGCGTCTGAACAATCTCTTTCCTCCAGTTTATTTCTGGATTAGAGTTGGTCCCTTGACCACTTTGATAACTTGAACCTCTGAGAAGTCAGAAAACGTTCGACAAACATCACTCTTCACTATTGAAGATGATACCTTCGCTTTCCCGGATTAAGGAAAAATCCCAGAGAAAGCCTCTTAATCAGAGATTCGACAATACGGCAGTTTTTATCCAAAAAATCCGCTGACGAAAAGGTCATCAGCACCTCAAAATTGGACCACATCATATGGCATTTCTTCGAGAAGATCCCGAGAAAAGTATGATGTAATACCCCAAGTGGAAACAGTCTCTCAAGAGACTCGTTTTCCCCGATAGAGTCGACAAATGGTGTCTCCCAACAGAGAAGTTTGTACACCTCTACAGCTCAGACGGATGGGTTCCCCAGCAAGTCTGACATCAAAACTTTTTCGTCAAATGGCATCTCCCCAGGAAAATTCGATGAGAAGTTTGAGGAAAACTGCTACGAGTAACGTCCCTTGTAAAGAAAGTTTATTGACAAAAGAAACTAAGACCAGTTCCTTGGTAAGAAACCAGGATTGAGAGGAAGTTTATTTCAGAAACTGAGACCAGTTCCTTGGTAGGAAACCAGGATCGAGGGGAAGTTTACATCAGAAACTAAGACCAGTTCCTTGGTAGGAAACTAGGATCGAGGGGAAGTTTATTTTAGAAACTGAGACCAGTTCCTTGGTAAGAAACCAAGATCGAGGGGAAGTTTATTTCAGAAACTAAGACCAGTTCCTTGGTAGAAAACCAGGATCGAGGGGAAGTGCATTTCAGAAACTAAGACCAGTTCCTTGGTAGGAAACCAGGATCGAGGGGAAGTTTTACCTTTTCTAAGAATCATCGCTTAGTAGAAGAAGATGAATGCGCAAGTTACCATTCATAACCACCATCAAAATTTTGGGTATTCCGATATTTAATCCTCTTGCACCCCGAATGCCCGAATACCTTCGCCATTCACACCTTCGCGTCCAAGAAGATTAAATAGGGGCATCTGTCATACCCCAAATTTTGACCACTAAGATTTCCCATCATTGGGCAAAGCATCATCACAATATGGATAAACCATCATACTTCATCAATCTTCCCAAATATGGGTGAGCATTCACTACAATCAAAATTAGGGTTTCAAGCCCTCTCAGAGCTCTTAGACAAAGGATCAATCAAGGAATGACATGATCTTCAATTTGTCTAGCCTCTCAAACACCCACAAAGGATCAAGAGGACTCCCACATAAACGATTAAGCACAAGGCTGAGGATCGCCAGTGTCACCAAATTAGGGTTTTGGTCTACCAGGGCATCCAGATGGAAGTTTACCTCTGGGCATGAGCCAATGCTTCAAAGCATAACCTAAGATGCTCCATGGAACATCATAAACCCAATCATCAAGTCAATTTAACCTCAGGGGATGCATTAAACAAAAATCAGGAATTAGGGTTTCTTGACCCAATTCTCCCCTAAGTTGACTTTTAGGACAAATCATGAGCCAAGACCTCAAGACCTGATTTGAGGATCTCTAATAAACCAAATTGATCCATTTGCAACAATGGATTGATCTAAGAAGCTTGATGCACAAGTTTCAATTTCATCTGAACCACGGTTAGGGTTTCGCGGAAAAAAGTCAACTGTGCCTTTGAGTTTTGACCCAGGCATGCTCCCAAACCTTGGGACATGACTCAATACACCCTATAACACCTATGGAACATGTCCATTAAATTTGATTTAGGTCAAGGACTTGATTTCACAAAGGATCACACAGTTTGGAATTCATTTGACAAAAAGTCAACTGTGCACAAAAGTCAACTTTGACTTTTTGAGATTTTTCACAATTATGGTTCTTTAACCCTAAAATGATGTTAATGTGTGATTGGAATCGTCATTCATCAAGAAAAATCAAGAAAAATGGGAAAACTTGTAAAAGGGGTAACCATAACAAAACATAGAAATTTTCTAACTTATGGAACAAAGTGGCTAAGATACCAACTTTGGAGGATCATAACTCCTAAACCACAAGGCCATTTTTCCCCATCCAAAGCTGGATTTGTAGCTCTCATGGCCCTCTACAAAAGTTTCAAACACAACTCATTCCAATTCCTCATAGATTTTAAGTTATGGAATGATCAAAATCACAAAAAGTGAAAATATCCCTTTTTTCCAACACTTAGTGAAATTTTCACTAAGTCAGAATCTGTCTTACTTTTTTCAAAATGTAGGGGCATTTTTCTCTTGGATCCAAAAAGTATCAAAACCAATTATGATCAAACAGTTGTTGTATCATATAAGGGCTTTCCAAAATGGCCTAAAACTCCATCAAATCCACTTGAGCCATGAGATATGACAATGGCAATATGCCTTGCTGAAAACTGTCAAAGCAAGGCAGATTTGTGCATGTTGCTCGATTTGCCAAATTTGTACAAATGACAAACACACTTATCCATCTGAACACCTAAGGGGGAGACCAAGGAGGGACAAACACTGATCCATAAGCCTCCCAAGTCTTTGGAACCAAAAGTAGCATGCCAAACCTAGAAATCCCTAAAAGAGGGACAAGACTCCAATTTTGGCTTGGAGCATTTAATGGATGCACCAAGGTGGCATGGACTGAGCCATTTCCAACTGAATTCAGTCAAGACATATCCAAGACCAAGGGAACCAGCAGTCTGTGCCCTAACCTCTAGTCAATGGCTAGAGGAGACTTGGATTCTCATTGATCAACATTGGCCAAATCTCTGCAGCAGTTTCCATTCACTATTGCTTCCAAAACAAACTTGCTCTACTATAAATAGAGCTCATGTGTGCTCAATTTAAGTACACCAAAGCACTACAACTGATGTTTTCCTCAAAATATCTTTCTCTTGGCAAAAATGCCTTCTTTAGCAAGGTAACTCTGAGTTTTTGAGTTAGAGAGCAATTCCACCATAGCTCATGATCCAAACACATCCAATATGTCATATCTAAGCTGTCCAAACCTTCACAAGTGACCTATAAAACCAAAATCACAAAGTCGCCTCTCAAAACCTCAAAATAGGACTTTTGTGCATTTTTCAAGCCATGTCTTGATTCAGTCACTTTCCAAACCAGATAAGACCTTAAACACACTCCAAATAACATCCTTGAACTGTCCCAAATGGTTCCCCACATCTGGAACACCATTTGAGAGAGTTGCTATTTTGGCTACTTTTGCCCCTTTTGCAAGAAAGGGCCAATTTCCATTCCTGAGGTTTCCAGCTGATTCCAATCATCCTAAAAGCTTCTAAGGGATCATTTAAGGTTGTTCAAAGCATCAAATCATTTAGGGAACAAAGCACTTGGCAGATTGCACAAAAGTTCCAAAAAGAGGTAAGCATCACAACTTGAACTCTTTCAAATATGTAATTCTTTGAGGTCCACTGATCATGCACATCTTGTACATGTTATATGTGTTGTGTTTGAACCAATTCATCATGTAATTCATGCCTGTACCAAGAGATAGCACATAAAATGCAAATCATGCCCTATTTCAAAACCACTATCGGGTTTTTCAATAGGAGCATGATCTGAAAAAAACACCACCACCATTGGATTCCTTGTGAAATTCTAGGCGGGATAGACCTAAATTTTGTCCCAATCCATGGAGAAATGAGAAAGTTATGGCCTTCACGTTTCTAACCAAAATCTTGCCTTGCCTTGCCTTGGGCCAGGTCAAAAACAAGGCAAGCCTTGTATATTTGTGGTTGTGTTTCAATCAACAGATGTATCACCACCCCAGTGGTAAGGCGTGCGCCCTATACACAAGAGGTCTGGGGTTCGAATCCCCCTCGCCCCAGACCCTCTTTTTGCTATTTTTTCCACTTTTCTACTATTTTTCATATTATTTTTAATAGTTTGGAAAATTAATAAATCTCTCAATTTTAATTATTTTTTATTGGTTCTTTTTGCAAAAAATCACAAAATGTTGAAATATTTTATTCCACAAAAAAATCAAGTTTATATTATTTATTTAATATAATTAGTATTTTTGTGAATAAATTCCCTTTTAATTGTTTTAAAACATTTTAAAAGTGAATATTTACCTTGAAAATCAAAACCAAAGGAGTTTTAATTCATCTTGTGATTAAAACCTCATTTTTCAAACCTTAAAAACAAATCACAAGTGGTTTATTCAAACTCATTTGGTATTTTTATCATTTTTATTGATTTTCTTTATATATTTACTTTTAAAGGAAAATAAAATTAGTGTTTCTTTGATTTCAAACCTCATTAATCATTTTCAAAACCTTTGGGTCTCTTGGTAGAGTGTAAGACCCAATCCTTTGTAAATAAAAACCTTTTTGGGCCTCAAATGTTGTGTAAGTCCCGTCGTATTTTCAAAACCGTGGCGCGGTCGTCGCCTTTTAAAAGAAAACCTTTGGGCCTCTCCTTGAGCTATAAGACTCATTCCTTAAACCTTTGGGCCTCTAATAGAGTGTAAGACCCAAACTCCTTTTAACCAAAACCATTTTGGGGCCTCAGACATTGTATAAGTCCCTCTGTGTTAAAAGAGAAACCTCGGCGCGATCGCCAGTTCAGAAAAAAAAACAAATCATATGGGCTTACCCTCGTGTTATAAGCCCCATTTCTTTTCCTTAAACTTTTTGGGCCTCTTGAGAGAGTGTAAGACCCATCCTTTTGTACAGAAAACCTTTTTGGGCCTCAGTTACTTGTATAAGTCCCTGTACAATTTCAAAACAACAGTGCAATCACTGATAAAACCTTGGGCCTCTCCTTGAGCTGTAAGCCCCAACAATCTTTTCAAAGCACTTTCTCCTTTGATTTAGAATATAATATTGTTATCAAAGCTTTCTTTGTTGAACAAACTAACAAAACAGCTTGGAAGCTCTACAACCGAGTAAGTGTTTACCCGCTTTCTTTATCCGCTTTCATATATATAACTGTATTGTGGGGCTGTTTCACCATAAGTCTTCTTTCAAAAACTTTTCTCTACTTGTCAAATATCAGCTGTGTAATGCTAGTATAGTTATTTAGAGTTTTCCCCGACAACTACGTCTAGCACTAGGTAAAGCCCTGTTGGTCACTCTTAAATACAAACAAAACTAGATCCCCATAGGATTACCAGACACAGTCTTCCCTCCTCTTGGGGTTAAACAATATGGAGAGGTGAAATGCAGCATTCTCAGTGAACCCTTTCTCAGATTGTCACTCTTAGAAATTGTCAAAGAAACTTTACTCCCGAGAGATGATCTTTTCTCGGTGAATGGCATCTCTTGAGTTTCTTCAAACCTCGAACTTTCATGAAATGATCTCTTCTCGGTGAATTGCATTTCTTGAACTTCTCTTGGTTTGGGGACCCACAGGTTTCCTAAAAGCATCCCCGCCTCCTCTTGGGCGTTGTACAAGGACCCTTCGGCTTCTTAAAAGCTCTCATGCCTTCTCTTGAGCTTAGTATAAGGACCTAGAGACCTCTACAGGTATAAGAACAAAACCTAGTCATCAATTTGCTAGAGCTGTCTTTCTGAGTCAGGTGTCAGACCTGTTAATGGGTTGACCTTCATCCCTTAACATACCAGCCCTCTCTTGGGCATCATACAAAGATCACTCACTATCTGAGAATAGATTTCTCAAAACACCAGTAGACTTGGACAGTCTCAATCCCCTTTGGATTTTCCATTTCCTTAAAGACCAGGAAATAACCCTGATCCTCTGATCAATCCCAAAGCACAACCATACCTTTAATCTTTTCCTTTATAAGAATTGATTTTCTCTTTTATCCAACATACTGGACATGTCACTAAACTGAGACAGTCACCAACACACTTGGCCTCCTTTTAGGCTTTGTACAATGATTCTCCCCAACGGAGCTAATCTTTTCAGACTCCCTCGATTATTCAAACTTTTAGCCTCCATCTCGGGCTTCGTACGAGATACATAACACTCTCTTGTTGAGTATAAAAGACTCTCTTGTTGAGTCAAACCCCTTTAGCCTCCATCTCGAGCTTCGTACGAGATAGAAAAACACTCTCTTGTTGAGTATAAAAGACTCTCTTGTTGAGTCAAACCCCTTTTTTAGCCTCCGTCTTAGGCTTCATATAAGACAGATAAAAATCACTCTCTTGTTGAGTATAAAAGACTCTCTTGTTGAGTCAATCACCTGGTCAAGACTCTCTTGTTGAGTCAAACCTCTTTAGCCTCCGTCTTGGGCTTCGTACAAGACACATAAAAGCACATTCTTGTTGGGTCAATCGCCTCCTCTTAGGCTTGGTATAAGAAAAACCCCGGTTCAGTCTCTCAACCTTTTAGAATCAAAGTTGTGCCTTGCTCATAACATACAAACATCAACAACTCCTCTTTAGAGATGACAAATTCTCTCTAAAGTTAAAACCCTTCAGCTTCACATCTCGGGCTTTGAACAAGATACAAATCACCCCTTTAGCTTCACGTCATGGGCTTTGAACAAGACACAAAAACAACCCTTTTTCCTCCCATAGAATAGGAGGAACTACGATCGCTCTGATTTCCCTGTTTCATTAAACGGGAATACGTAGGCATAAGATTGAAAAAATCTTAGCGAGCATACTAATCAACAACCAAAATCCAGTATCTCCACCTAATCAACCCAAAAGCATCAAGTCTCAACACATTACCAAAAAACCTCACAAATAATCCAGACACTGTGTTCTTAACAAAATAACCAAAGATTGGGCCCCACATCCACATAGCATCTGTAACCTAACAGACCGCTGTTCAAACTCAGTATGCAAGCAGAGTTAATTGGAGACATCTATTTCCCTTCCATAATCAGCTCAATAGGATAAAAAATGAATCGAACTGTAGTGCCCAAGCGATAGTGACTCAGGACCACAAAAATCGCGCTACAGTTTTATTTTAAATGAATCCATAAATGTTAAAAATATACAGTTTTATTTTAAATGAATCCATAAATGTTAAAAATATTAAGCTTATTGCCTTCTCATAAACTCAGAATAATTTCTATCATCAAAAATTCTTTCCTATTACGATAATAAGAGATAGGTCAAATTTTCTAACAAGGCCGATATGGGTAAACAAAAACAACCCAAACACCTAACGTATTAGTATTAGTATCATTCAAACATTTAAGTAAAGCACTTCCTTATTTGAACAATCCTAATCGCCAAAATAAAGGTTAAAAAAAATTAAGAAAAATCTCAAGTTGATATTTATTAAAGACACTATTAGATATTGGAGTGGAAACCAACCAATGACGTCAAGTCGTTAATCTGACTTAAACATATATATATATATATATATATATATATATATATATATGAAATAATTTGTAAGAGAAAATGATATTTATATTCGTTGAAATTTTGTTACATATTAATCATAAGGAAAAATGTGAATAAAAAAATCTTTATAAGGAAAAACAACAAATAGCTGCATGGATGCGCTGTTAAAATTTAAACATTTACAAAATGAAAGTAAGGTTATATTGTATTAGTAAAATTGATAGGTAGTAGATTAGGGATGAATTGGATCGGGACTTGATGGCTTCGATGGACCACGAAGAAACTGCAACAAAAGTCCATCAAATTCTTTAGAAATCCGTTCATCTAGCAAAGGTCTACAATCGACTCCAAGTTGCGAAGAAACGGCCAAAATGAATAAAATGATCACAATAATGGTAAAAAGGATCCTTCTAGTGTAATAAGAGAAAGCCATGCCTGTGTTCTCTTTAATTTGTATTAACGTAATTAATTTGATGAGAAAATAATTATAAAAAATTATCCTTCTTCTTTTGCCTCTATTGATGTACAACAAGTTTATTAATTTGCTAATAGATGTTGAGATTTGAGTGTGGGAATGATATGTTTTAGAGCAAGAAGACATACATATATATAGAGACTATGTTGCTAGCTTTCCTCTACATCAAATTCTTTTAATTTGACTAAGTATTAATTCGTATGGGTTTGAAACTTGAAGGTTGAAACAATCAAACTTGTTAATTGGGCGCCAAAACTAAACGTGAAAACGAGTATTGTCAGATAAGTAACTAAACATGCAGACATAGTTTTAAAAAACAAATTACTATTAACATTAATTGAAATACTTGGTAAAAGTGATAGTCAACTATTTCTTTCTTCATTCGAAAAGTACATATGGTCAACTATTTCGTAATGTAATACGAAGTTAAATTGCATGGTCAATATCATTATCAATCTTCTAATAATCCATTCATTTTGAATCACGCAAGTGTATATACAGATTCAGATATATGATCTACAAAATTTTACCCCTTACACTTTATAATTTGTCTATTTTTTCTTGTCTCAAAATATTAATTTTAAAATATAACTATAATTATTACTTTTTATTTTTAATATATATCTATTTATTTATTGAATTTCACTTTATTTAATTACTTAATTAAATGTATTTAATAAGAGTCTATAAAAAATAATGCCAATTAAATTATCAAAATCATCCAAATTAATTATTTATGTTAGATTTAGTCTTTAAAAACGTCTCTTTAAGAACACTTTTATGTTAAAGCGTAGTAAAAAATTGGAGGAAAAATGACCCAAATTTATTGTATATTTAGATTCTTTAATTGATGACTTGAAAAGATTATGGTTGAGGCATAATAGCAGAAACACAATTGGTAAACCCTCATATAAGAAAATGAGCGAAAAGTAATACTTAAAAGTGAAACTTGTGAGGGATAACTACTCGAACAAGTCTACTTTGAATTTTGAAAATGCAATTTTGTTAGTGGTACCAGTACTACGAAACATCTTTTTTACCTCAGTTAAAACATAGCTTATAGTCTTCCGATATTGCAGGTGAGATAACGAATGGTGTTATAGAAAGTTTCCACATTTCTCTTCGATTCATTTTTTCACAGATGTGAAATAAATAACTATTCCCCTAAATTGCTTTGAGGATATAGTACTCCCCTTTTAGCATTATAAAAAAGACGATAAAATAAATAGATAGACAAATATATCAAGCAAGCACATAGTGTTAGTTTGAATATGGAGTAATTTGTCTTTTGGGGGGGGGGGGGGGGGTGGGGGAGGGTTGTAGACAATTAGAGAGAGAGAGAGAGCGAGAGAGGGAGAGAGAGAGAGAGAGAGAGAGAGAGAGAGAGAGAGAGAGAGTACACCAGGATATATACTAGTTCGGTGCTATCGTCCTCGCAGACACCTACATCGAGTCTTCGACGGAGAACCATCGAAGAGTTCTTTCTTCCATTAAAACAATATAGAATTCGGTTCGTGTTACAACAATTCAGAAAAGAAAAAGATAAATTATAACTATCCAATCTATCTTCTTCCTTGTTTCTTGTAAAAACTTGCTTGTAACTAGCTACCACCACTAACTTTGATCTTTACCCAAGATTTTGATTTTCAACATTTGATGGATTCCTATCTTGATGAATTTCTTAATCTTCACCCAATCTTGAAATTTCAAGCCTTGAATCCTTCTCTTCAACAAGTTGACAAATCCACAGAAAAACTCCACAACAATGGAGAAAAGCTTCTTCTTCTCTTTCTTTCAAGAAATTTCAACCCTTGTACTTTATTTCCTCATTTGAACAAACATCCTTATTACCATATCTATGCATACCATCCATCATACATTGGGGAGGAATGTTTTCAAAGGAGAAACTTATACCATAAGCAATGTCATGACATGATACATAACATAATCTCATCACCTCAGCTTCACTCTCATCCTCACCACAACTGTCATAAGCTTAACCACACCATATCCCAGCCAAGCTCACTCGCCCCTAACTAACTTGACTCAGTTAGTTAGGGTGCACTCACCTTAACCATGTTAACTCAGTAAACTCACTCACTTAACCACCTCTGGTTCACATTTAACTCAAACTATAAATAGAAACTTCACTCACAAATTCATTTTCAACTTCACTTTCTCATTTTCACTCCCAAAAACACTCTCATACTTTCAACATTCTCTGAACTTTTTCTCTCTATGCGCACGAATCTTCAGTCATCTTCATCTATCTTCCACCACCATCATTACCAGAAAGCACTCTTGAAGCCATAACAGATTGCATCAACATCTTCATCCAAGTGAAATTCCATAGGAAATTTTGAATCTCTCTGCTCTCAAGATATCAAACTCCAACAGCATTTATTTTGCTTAAATTGAAGCTCCACAGTTGAAGATCAAGTGTTTTCTCTGGTTTTCTCAAGAATCTCAAGGAACTGCAAGTTCAGGTTCCAAAACACTCAAACATTTCTCACGCATTTTATTGATTATTTTGTTATTTTCATGTTGATCTGAGCTCAATAGGAGCATTTGAACAATCCGGCTAGTGATATGCATCTTAGGTGCTTAGATCTGAAAATCTAGGGCTTAATTGTTGGCTTCGTTTCTCTGTGTTTGCTTGTTATTTGTGGATTTGAATGTTGAATATAGATTGTACATGAGCTCAGTGTTCTTTTGGTATGCTTATTACGCATTTCTGGAAAATATGAGGTTGCAGGCGGTGGTTTCTCACCGGAGAAGATGACCGGAGGTCCTTCTCCGGCCGGTGGTTGTAATTGCTAGGGTTTTGGGTGAGTTTGAATCCTGGCTGTGTGATTGGTGCATCGTGTGGTTAACATGTTGCCACGTATTTTAAAATTTGGTTTTATTTTGTGGTTCGTGTGTTTGTAGTCCGTAATAGTTGCTATGTGCCTCTAATCTAAGCCACTGATCTTGCATGTTGTGTGATTTGATGATGTGGTTGTGTGCATAGGATATATCTGATGGTTGGATTTACGCCAACACATTAAAATATGGTGTGCCTCTCACGTGCCTTCTTTTAAATGCTGAATGATTATGTGTGCGCGTGTGTATGTTAATGATGGTGTGCCTTGTGATATGAGCTTTCCATCTTGTTGACCTTATGATTTCATTGACTGTTGGTGTGCGTTGGATTAATTGTATGGTCATGATTAAATATGATGTTGACTGAATTCCATGTATAACCTGTTGACTTCGCTGGAGGACTGGTTGTCTTGGGCCTTGCTTTCTGAGCCCCCCTCTTTTGGGCCTTTATTGTTTCCAACGTGATTAACTTGCTTGTTGCACCCCTGAGTTTATTTGATTTCTTTTTATTTTCTTAATTGGTGCATGGTTTGCATTTTAAGTTTTAAAAATAGTTTGATGCATTTAAAAATTACCAAAAAATTCATGAAGCATATTTAGGGTTTTATAAAATTTTTCCAAATTTTAATTTCATTTTTTATTTTAGTTTTGGTATCTAAATTAATTTTTTAATTGATTTCTTTTTGAATTGTTTCAATTGTGCATACTTTGCCTTGTAGATTTTATTTCACATAGCATACAAAACATTCTGAGCCCATTCTTTTTGCATTATTTCATCAACACTTTGAAATTCATAAAAACATTTTTGTTATATTTTTAAAACCATCTTTACATCATTTTTGAGCCATTTCCTTATGCATGATCTTGTGAAATTCTAAGTGACTATTGCTTGATTGTTTGAGGTCCTTTCTTTCTGAATCTTTGTATGATTTTTTGGTAGTATATTTGTCTCTGGTTGAGGTCTCTTGAGACCTAATTTGGTGATTTTTAAATCATATTTTCTATTTCTTTGATGACTCTTACTTGAGGTCTCTTTTCATGAACTTCTTTAATCATTTTTGTTTACTTGCTTGGTAAGGCACTTGTGCCGTTGTATGAGATCACTCTTCTTGACCTCTTGAGCAATTTTTAGATCATTATAAGTCTGTTGATTGAAATTATAGGTCATTGGTTTGAAGTTGATGTCTTTTGGTGTACATATTCAATAATTGTTTTACATGTTTCCTTTTGACCTATTTCCTCTTTCTTTTGCATTTAAGTGTCAACTTGAATTGTAATTGGTTTGTTTGTGCCATGTCATAATATTCATTTGCATTTCATATGATGTATGCCTCTGACTTTAAAGTGTTGCATTCATTCCACATGCCAATTATGTTTCACTTTGCATACTTGAACATGTTTAGTCTAAATGCATGTTTTTTTCTTCTAGCTTCTAAATGACTTGTAATTGTTTGAATGTGATTGATTTGTGATTCTTATCCTCATCCTAACATGTCATATCACCTCTGACCTTGATACTTGAGTTTCATCTTGTTTTTAGGTTTGACTTATGCCATGAATGTTTTGCTTTCCATGTTTGATTCATGTTCATATGTTCTCAATTCTCATCCTAATCATTCCTAATGTTTGGATGCTTGATTGTATGCCTTATGTGACATTTATATATCATGTTTAGGCACATTTTTAGGTCATCCACATTCTGACCTTGATATTATTTGAAGCATAATTGCATGATCATTTTACATATTCACTCATTCTTTCTCTATTTTCTTCCATGATGCACTTCTTTGATGATTAGTGTTTTGTGTGAGCATAATTCATTTGTGTTTGGTATCCTAACCTTAGAGATCATTCTTATGGTGTAGATTCTGACTTTGGTTAGTTTGTATCTCTTGAAGTCTTTGTTCCTTAGTCCTTAATTGATTTGATCATCACTCGTGGTTTCTTCCTTTATTTTATAATTGTAAATATTGTGAACTAACCTTTTCATGTAGGTGCATGGTAAGTAAGTATGGGGACATAGTTCCACATACACTCCTCTCCCTCATCCTCTCTTATATCTTTTAAACAATTCAATTTGTGTTTGATAAGCATTTATATGCTTTCTTTGAGTTACTTTTCTTTCATCCCTCTTTAAGATCAACTTAACTTCCATTTTGGAAGTAAGTTGTTTCTTGTGCTCTTCTTCTTTTTTCTTTTAGAATTAAGTTTGTGAACCACATTAACCATAGGATCTCCAAGCATGCTAACACTAGGGTGTGTCTTAGTCTCTTCTTAGTTTTCACCTTTGATCCTCTTCTTGAGTCACTTCTTCTCATCTTCAAACAAAAGTAAAAACACCTGATAAAGCCAAAACAAATATTGTATTTAGGCCTTTCATATGAGAACAAGGAAGTGTGGGGTCTTCTCTCACTTACTTGGAATGTTTAGCATGCGTCCCTTCTTGGGTCGATATGCGAGGCATTCGATCTTACATGAGGGACTTAAATACAATGTGAGTTACAAAACATAAAACAATCAAAACATTTCTTTCTTAAAAGACAACAACAAACAATAACGTCTTTTCTTCGGGAATTCTTTTCTCATCTCATTCGTTCTCAACGTATGAACGCGCTTCTTCTCGTTCTCTTGCAAGATGGTAACGCACTCGGACCAGGGAGCCTGCAACACCTGAGCTAGAACGTTAGTCGTTCCCTAAAAAAACACAATCAATCCATCCCTAGTGGGGGGAACTACATCGCTCTGATTCTCATGCTCCCGATGAGATACGTAGGCAGTGGGGTAGGGCCCATTCGAGTACTTATTTTATTTTCCCTACATTTGTTTCTCTTTCTCTCCTTTCCTTTTCCAATTCTCCAGTTCGCAGCTCTTTTTTTTCCAGTATCTTTTCTTTACACCCTTTGATCGAGACAAGCAAGCGTGGATCCCATCGGGTACGATGGACGCGTGGGGGTGCTAATACCTTCCTCACGCGTAACCGACTCCCGAACCCAATTCTCTTGGTCACAAGACCATGCTCTTTCCTTCTCTCAGGTTTATGTCGTGTTTCCTTTTCCTCTCTTGGGATAAATACACATTGCTGGTGACTCTGTTTCCGTGCCACTTTCGCGTTTGTACTTGGATGAAAATCCCGGGAGCGACACTCGCTAAGATTTTTCAATCTTATGCCTACGTATTCCCGTTTAACGAAACAGGGAAATCAGAGCGATCGTAGTTCCTCCTATTCTATGGGAGGAAAAAGGTTATTTTGGTGTCTTGTTCAAAGCCCAAGATGTGAAGCTAAAGGTGGTTTGTATCTTGTTCAAAGCCCAAGATGTGAAGCTGAAAGATCTATTTGTATCTTGTTCGAAGCCCAAGATGTGAAGCTAAAGAGATTTGACTTTAGAGAGAATTTGTCATCTCTAAAAAGGGGTATTTGGTCTGTTTGTCACAACTGTTGGGTGACTGGTTATAAAGGATAATTACTTTAACTGGGATATGTGAATCCATCAATGCCATAATTTCTTTTATAGGGGATTTTTAACCTGATGGAGAAGACTTTAACTCAGTTTAGAGCAATACCATATTTCCTTAGGAATTTCTCATACTAAAAGAGGGACAGTGGCGTGGATGTAAATAATCCAGAGGCTTGCCGCTTACAGCAATTAGATGAAGGAAAATGAGTTGTTGATGTTTATATACTACGAACGAGGCACATATTTTGATGCTAAAAGGTTGATTGACTCAACTAGGGTTTCCTTATACAAAGCCTAAGAGGAGGTTATTGACCCAACAAAAGGGTGTTTTTATGTGTCTCGTACGAAGTCCGAGAGAGAGGCTAAAAGGGTTGTTGACTCAACAAGAGAGTCTTTTATACTCAACAAGAGAGTGTTTTTCTATCTCGTACGAAGCCCGAGATGGAGGCTAAAGAGGGTTTGACTCAACAAGAGAGTCTTTTATACTCAACAAGAGAGTTTTTGTATCTCGTACGAAGCCCGAAATGAAGGCTAAAAGGGGCTGACTCAACAAGAGAGTCTTTTATACTCAACAAGAGAGTGATTTTGTATCTCGTACGAAGCCCGAGATGGAGGGTAAAATGTTTTGACTCAATAAGAGAGTCTTTATGCTCAACAAGAGAGTGATTTGGTATCTCGTACGAAGCCCGAGATGGAGGCTAAATAGGTTTGACCCAACAAGAGAGTCTTTTATAATCAACAAGAGAGTCTGAAAAGCTTAACTCCGCTTGGGAGAATCTTTGTACAAAGCCCAAGAGGAGGCTATTGTAACTATTTCAGTTTAGTGATATGTCTAGTATATTGGATAAAGAGAAAACCAGTTCTTATAAAGGGACTGATTAAAAGTATTTGTTGTGTTTTTGGATTGATCAGAGGATCAGGGTTATTTCCTGTTCTTTAAGGAAATGGGAAATCCAAAGGGTATTGAGACTGTCCAAGTCTACGGGTGTTTTAAGAAGTCGATTCTCAGGTAGTGAACGATCTTTGTATAATGCCCAAGAGAAGGCTGGTACGTTAAGGGATGAAGGTCAACCCATTAACCGGTCTGACACTTGACTCAGAAAGATAGCTCTAGCAAATTGATGACTAGGTTCTGTTCCTATACCTGTAGAGGTCTCTGGGTCCTTGTACTAAGCCCAAGAGAAGGCGTGAGAGCTTTTAAGAAGCCGAAGGGTCCTTGTTCAATGCCCAAGAGGAGGCGGGGATGCTTTTAAGAAGCCTGTGGGTCCCCAAACCCTGAGAAATTCAAGACATGCCATTCACCGAGAATAGATCAAGCCAGGAAAGTCCGAGAATTTGGAAGAAACTCAAGAGATACCATTCATCGAGAAAAGGTAATCTCTGGGGAGTAGAGTCTCTTTGACAATTTCTAAGGGTGACAGTCTGAGAAAGGGTTCACTGAGAATGCTTCCTTTCACGTCTCCATATTGTTTAACCCCAAGAGGAGGGAAGACTGTGTCTGGTAATCCTATGGGGATCTAGTTTTGTTTGTATTTAAGAGTGACCAACAGGGCTTTACCTAGTGCTAGACGTAGTTGCCAGGGAAAACTCTAAATAACTATACTAGTATTACACAGTGGATATTTAACGAGTATATAAAAGTTTGTGAAAGAAGACTTACAGTGAGCAACCCCACAATACAGTTATATATATGAAAGCGGATAAAGAAAGCGGGTAAACACTTACTCGGTTGTAGAGCTTCCATGTTGTTTTGTTAGTTTGTTCAACCAAGAAAGCTTTGATAACAATATTATATTCAAAATCAAAGGATAAAGTGCTTTGAAAAGATTGTTGGGGCTTACAGCTCAAGGAGAGGCCCAAGGTTTTATCAGTGATTGTACAGGGGGACTTATACAAGTGACTGAGGCCCAAAATGGTTTTCCGTACAAAGGGATGGGTCTTACACTCTCTCAAGTGGCCCAAAGGTTTATTTTTATCCAAGTGGTGGTGAGGCTTACAGCTCAAGGAGAGGCCCAAAAAGTTTTGTTTTAAAAGGCGACGATCGTGCCGAACTTTTTGATGGTATCAGGACTTATACAATACACTGAGGCCCAAATTACTTTGGTTTTCAAAAAGGGTTGGGTCTAACACTCTGCTAAAGGCCCAATTATTTTTAAAGAGTGAGGCTTATAACACGAGTGTAGGCCCAAGGGTTAGATTTTTGAACTTGCGATCGCTCCGAGATTTTCTTTTAACGCAGAGGGACTTATACAATATCTGAGGCCCAAAATTGTTTTGGTTAAAAGGGGATTGGGTCTTACACTCTATTAGAGGCCCAAAATAATTTAAAGAAAAGAAATGGGGCTAATAACACGAGGGTAGGCCCAGATAATTTTCGTTTTGAAATGGCGATCGCGCCGAGATTTTTGAAAACGTAGTGGGTCTTATACAATGACTGAGGCCAAAAAATGTTTTGTTTTCAAAGAGGGGTTGGGTCTTACACTCTATTATAGGCCCAAAGTGTTTGAAAAAGTTTGATGAGGGTTGAATTAATCAAAAACCCTAATTTGTTTTCAAAATGTATTTTAATTGAATAAAAAATTCAATTAAAATGACCAAAATTGTTAAACATGTGGAAAACAAATTGTGATCTTGGATTAATGTTTCAAAAGTTAGGTTTTGATCCACAAAATGATTGGAAATCACTAAAATTTGGAGAATCAAGAAGGAGAAAATATTTTAAATGTAAAAAACAATTAAAATATTAATTCTTTTAAAAAATATCAAGTAAATGAAATAAATAATATTTTTGGGATTTTTTGGGAAAATAAAATATTTTAACATTTTAGTGAATTATTAAAAAAATAATCAACCCAAAATCATTAAAACTCAGAGAGAAATTAATTTTTGAATCAATTAAATAAAATCACAAAATTCAAAAATTCAAAAATTTGAAAAAGGGCACCCATAACATGGCAAGAACACGCGCCCTTCCTATGTTTCTGCAGATTTGCGTTTTCTATCCAATCTCACTGAATACTTGATGATATCATGCAATCTACATATCAATCTACTCGTTTTAACCTCACGATCATGTCTATGGTCTTTAATTTCATTTATTTTAAACATGGAATAAGAAATCAAAGAGAAACCTCAAGAACCCTAAAATTTGCATGAAGGTTCAGAAATTCCATACACGATTCAAATAATGCAATTGATTGAGGGAAAACACTCCATGCATGATTATGAACATATGGCCAAATTATTGTGCAGCAAAAAATGCATGGATCATAGAGTTAGAAGAGCTCATGCTTACCTCTGGCAGCTGGTGATCGTGTTTTGTGTTAGAGGTGTTACAGCTTGGTTCCAAGGTTATGGACAACTTCCCTAGGTGCTATGGAGTGTGTCTGAGTGCTTGGAATGGTTTGAAATGATCTGGAACAGAAGATGGTATCCCAACTACAACTTGGTTAAAACCTTGAGCAGCTGGCTGGTGATTCTGAGAAATCAGTGTTTCAGATGTTGTTTAAGTGTTTGGATTACTTCTATATGATGTTTATAAGGTGTATGTATGTGATTGGTTTGGTTGGAATAGCTCTCAAACTCAAAATCCGATAGTGACTTGCTTTGGAAGGCAATTTTGGAGTGAAAGAAGAGATTTTGAGGAAAGCATCTGTTTGATGGCTTTGATGTACTCAAACTGATCACAAATGAGCTCTATTTATAGTAGAGCAAGTTTGTTTTGCAAGGAATAGTGAATGGCAACTTCTGCATAGGTTTGGCCAATATTGAGCAATGAGAATCCAAGTCTCCTCTAGCCATTGCCTAGAGGTTAGGGCACAGGCTGCTGGTCCCCTTGGTCTTGGATAAGTCTTGACTAAATTCAATTGGAAATGGATCAGTCCATGCCACCTTGGTGTATGCATTAAATGCTCCAATCCAAAATTGGAGTCTTGTCCCTCTTTTAGGCATTCCTAGGTTTGGCATGGTATTTTTGGTTCCAAAGACTTGGGAGGCTTGGGATCAGAGTTGGTTCCTCCTTGGTCCCCCTTTGAGGTGTTCAGATGGATAGAGTTGCTTGACCTTTGCAAAATTTGAGCAAATCGAGTAAAACTCCAAAATCTGCCTTGCCATGACAATTTGCAGCAAGGCATATTGGCATTGTCATATCTCATGGCTCAAGTGGACTTTGATGGAGTTCTTGGCCATTTTGGAAAGCCCTCATATGATACAACAACTGTTTGATCATAATTGGTTTTGATACTTTTTGGATCCAAGTGAAAAATGCCCCTACATTTGAATAAAAGTAAGGCAGATTCTGACTTAGTGAAAATTTCACTAAGTGTTGGAAAAAAGTGACATTTTCACTTTTTGTGATTTTGATCATTCCACAACTCAAAATCCATAATGAATTGGAATGAGGTGTAGTTGAAGCTTTTGTAGAGTGCCATGAGAGCTACAAATCCAGCTTTGAATGGGGAAAAATGGCCTTGCGGTTTAGGAGTTATGATTCTCCAAAGTTGGTACCCTAACCACTTTGTTCCATAACTTAGAAAAAATTCTAAGTTTTTATGGTTACCCCTTTTACAAGTTATCCCATTTTTCTTGATTTTTATTGATGAATGTTGATTCTAATCACACATTAACATCATTTTAGGGTTAAGGAACCATAATTATGAAAAATCTCAAAAAGTCAAAGTTTGACTTTTGTGCACAGTTGACTTTTTATCAGATGAATTCCAAATTGTGCGATCCTCTATGAAATCAAGTCCTTGACCTAAATCAAACTTGATGGATTGATTTCATAGGTGTTATAGGGTGTATTAAATCATGTCCTAGGGTTTGGGAGCATGTCCTGGTCAAAAGTCAAAGGCATAGTTGACTTTTTCCTTAAAACCCTAATTGTTTTTCTGATGAATTTAAAACTTGCTGCTCAAGCATCTTGGATCAATCCATTATTGCAAATGGATCAATGTGATGTGTTAGGGACCCTCAAATCATCTCTTGAGGTCTTGGCTCATGCTTTGTCCCAAAAGTCAACTTAGGGGTGAATTAGGTCAAGAAACCCTAATTCCTGATTTTTAGGGAATGCATCCCCTGAGGTCAAGAAACCCTAGTTCCATGGGGTATATTAGGTTATGCTTTGAAGCATTGGCTCATGCCCAGAGGAAAATTTCCATCTGGAGGCCATGGTCGACCAGAACCCTAATTTGGTGACACTGGCGATCTCGAGGCTTGATCCACTGAGACTGTTGCAGCCTTGTTCTTAATCCTTGATGTGGGAGTCCTCTTGATCCATTGGGGATGTTTGAGAGGCTAGACAAGTTGAAGATCATGTCAATTCTTGATTGATCCTTTGCCTAAGCACTCAGAGAGGGCCAGAAACCCTAAATTTGATTGTAGTGGATGCTCACCCATCTTTGGGGAGACTGATGAGGTATGATGATTCATCCATATTGTGATGATGATTTGCACAATGATGGGAATCTTAGTGGTCAAAATTTGGGGTATGACAGATGCCCCTATTTAATCTTCTTGGACCCGAAGGTGTGAATGGCGAAGATATTCGGGCATTCGGGGTGCAAGAGGATTAAATATCGGAATACCCAAAATTTTGATGGTAGTTCACGCATCCTTCTTCTTTTGCTGAGCAATGATGCTTAGAAAAGGGTAAACTTCCCCTCGATCCCGGTCTTCAGCCAAGGAACTGGTCTTAGTTTATGAAATAAACTTCCCCTCGATCCTGGTTTCCTACCAAGGAACTGGTCTCAGTTGCTGAAATAAACTTCCCCTCGATCCTGGTTTCCTACCAAGGAACTGGTCTTAGTTTCTTTTGAAATAAACTTCCCCCCGATCCTGGTTTCCTACCAAGGAACAGGTCAAAGTTTCTGATAGAAACTTCCCCTCGATCCTGTTTCCCTACCAAGGAACTTGTCTTAGTTTCTTTTGTCAATAAACTTTCTTGACAAGGGACGCTATTCGTAGCGGTTTTCCTCAAACTTCTCGCCGAATTTTCCTAGGGAGATACCATTTGATAGAAAAAACTTTTGATGTCAGACTTGCTGGGGAACCCATCTGTCTGAATTGTAGAGGGGTACAAACTTCTCTGTCGGAGATGCAATTTGTTGATTCTACTGGGGAAAACAAGTCTCTTGAGAGACTGCTTTCGGCCTGGGGATACTACATCATACTTTTCTTCAAGATCTTCTCAGAGAAATGCCATACAATGTACCCCAATTTTGAGGTGCTGATGACTTCATTAACATCGAATCTCCGGAGAGCAAAATCAATGTGTTGCTAAAAGTCTTAAGTAGTGAGGCTTTCTTTGGGGATTTTCCTTAATCCGGGAAAGCGAAGATATCATCTTCAATGGCGAAGAGTGACATTTGTCAAAAGTTTCTATGGTCTTCTCAGAGGTTCAAGTTATAAATGTGGTCGAGGACTGACTTCATCCCAGAAATAAACTAGAGGAGGGATTGTTCAGAAACTACGTTTTCTGACGAGGAAAGAACTGACAACTCAATTGAGAGGACTGTTGTCACTAGGGGATAAGACCGACTAGAGAGATAGTGATGCAATATGAATGCGAATGTAAATCAATAATGTATGATGCATGTATGTTTATGCTGACAAAACTGACGCGACATACAAACTGACGTATGAACACGATTGGATACTCGACCACTGCGGGGACGAAGAAGTACCGTTGGTTCAAGATAGCAATTCTGCCTTGCTTAGGAGAAGCAGTCCTCGTGGGGAGCTACGTTGGTCGGGCTTAGTAGACGAGAACTCGGTCGAGGGTGTCGGACGAAATATTCGCATCTGACACAGTTGATCCTTCGTTCAAGCGTATTGGTTTAGAAGGAGTACTTTGATTCTGCACTTTAAAGCTCGCTTACTTCTGGAGAAGCAATTGATGTTTTTTCGATGTTCAACAGTCAAAAGAATTGCCATCTTTATTTTAAAAACAGAAAATTTTTACAAGTAAATTCATTTTAAAGTAAATTCATTTTTTCAAGAACCGTTGATCATGTTAAAATGTCGTTCTATAAAGCTAAAACAAATAAGAATTGCAACCAAAAGCACAAGGGCTCAAATTTTATTGATAGGATGGAAATCTGCGAAGCGCGTGATTCCATAGAGTATTTACAAAGTTTGGAAAATGGTAATTTAAGGGAAAAGGGCTACATTGAAACATAACGACCACTATCCTTCTACCAACTTTGAATTCTGGGCATCCTGAGCTTCTGTCGAAGATGACTTTGATTGGAGTTTTTTTTATGGATGGCATTACTGCTGAGGAGTTGAACTGATCAGATGTAGTTACTTGCCATTATCCCTAACTTTTGCCTGGATTGTACTTTGAGATTTCCAACCCACCGGGATCATTTTTTATTATGTCTCTAATTTTTTCCTGGACCGCCCTTTCGGGTTTTCAATCCACCGAGACATTTTTTTTAGGCGAAGTATTTCTTGACTACGTCAAGATTCGTGGGGTAGGAAAATTCCTCTCCTTCCATGGTTACAAGTCTCAAGGTACCGCCTGAGAAAGCTTTCTTGACCATGTAGAGGCCGTCATAATTCGGAGTCTATTTGCCCCGAGAGTCGGTGAGAAAGGATGGTATCTTCTTGAGCACAAGGTCTCCATTCCTGAAGACGCGAGGTCGGACCTTTTTGTCGAAGGCCTTCTTCATTCTTTGTTGATACAAATGACCGTGGCATAGTGTCGTTATTCTCTTTTCTTCGATTAGATTCAGTTCGTCGTGTCGACTTTGACACCATTCAGCTTCTGTTAGCTTAGCTTCCATCCATACCCAGATCGATGGGATCTCTACTTCGATGGGGAGTACTGCTTCCATGCCATACACTAGAGAGAAAGGGGTTGCCCATGTTGAAGTGCGGACAGATGTGCGATAATCGTGAAGAGCATAGGGCAGCATCTCGTGCCAGGCTTTGTAGGTTACAACCATCTTTTGAACAATCTTCTTGATGTTCTTGTTAGCCGCTTCTACCGCTCCGTTCATCTTGGGTCAGTAGGGAGATGAGTTATGGTGTTCGATCTTGAACTCAGCACACAACTCCTTCATCATCTTATTGTTCAAGTTAGATCCATTATCAGTAATGATCTGGCTCGGAACACCATAATGGCAGATGATATTGTTTTTGATAAATCGGACTACCACTTGTCGAGTTACATTAGCGTACGATGCTGCTTCAACCCACTTGGTGAAGTAATCAATGGCTACCAGGATGAACCGATGTCCATTTGAAGCTTTAGGTTCGATCATGCCGATCATGTTGATTCCCCATATGGAAAAAGGCCATAGGGAAGAAAGAACTTTGAGATGCGTTGGCGGTACATGGATTTTGTCGGAGTATATCTGACACTTGTGACACTTCCTCATGTACTTGTAGCAATCGGATTCCATGGTCAACCAGTAGTACCCTGCTCTCAGAATTTTTCTCACCATTGTATGTCCATTAGCATGAGTGCCAAAGGATCCTTCATGAATTTCTTTTATCAGCATGTCTGCTTCTGGTCTGTCTACACATCGGAGCAAGACCATGTCAAAGTTTCTCTTATAGAGTGTATCACCGCTCAGAAAGAATCTTCCAGCCAGCCTTCTGAGGGTTTTCCTGTCTTTTCTAGATGCCCATGGTGGGTACTCTTGTTTCTGAAGGAAGCATTTGATATCCTGATACCAAGGTTTGTCGTCTATGACTGCTTCGATCGCGAAGATGTAAGCGGGTCGTTCAAGGTGCATTATGTCGATCTTAGGTAAGTCGGTCCATTGACCTACACTAATCATGGAAGAGAGGGTGGCTAAGGTATCAGCCATGTGATTCTCTTCACGAGGGATATGACGAAACTCGATTCTGTCGAAGAATGGTAACAATCTTCTCGCGTAATCTTTGTAAGGAATCAATCCGGATTGGTATGTGTTTCAATCTTCTTTGATCTGATTGATAACCAGGGTTGAGTCGCCATATACGTCCAAGTTCTTGATCCTTAAATCAATTGCTTCTTCGAGACCCATAATACAAGCTTCGTATTCGGCCTCATTGTTTGTGGACTTGTACGTAAGTCTGGCGGTGAAAGGAATATGGGTACCCTGAGGTGTTATGATGATTGCCCCAATTCTATTTCTGTAATGATTAACAGCTCCGTCAAAGATTAGTCCCCATTAGGAACTAGGTTCTGGCCCTTCACTGGGTAGTGGTTCATCGCAGTCTTTCATTTTTAGATACATGACATCTTCATCTGAGAAGTCAAATCCGATTGATTCTTGATCGTCAATCGGTTGATGAGCCAAATGATCGGCTAAAATACTCCCTTTAACGGCTTTTCGAGCGTGGTACTCTATGTCGTATTCTGATAACAACATCTGCCAACGGGCAATCCTTCCTATGTGTCGTAACCCGAAATTTGACCTCCCTCTTTTGCCTTTTGCATAAGCATAAGCATTCGCATCGCTGGCATACGCATTCGCATTTTTTCCTCTGGTGTTTTGATTGCAGGATATTCAGGTTTTTCAAGCCCGATTAATCATATCCTCACGAGGTCATCACGTCATCAAAACAAGCATAAAATGAAGGTTTCTATGCCTATTCATCAATACAAGAAATGGAAAATCGAAGCCGGGACCACAACATCATTTTTCAAGTAAAATGGGAAAAATTTGGTCTGAGTAACCGGTTAACACAATTCCTTTGTAATTCTGTTAACCGGTTAACACAAGCAGATTTTGTGATTTCTGCTGCATTTTGGGACAACATTCATGCACTCTCTTTGGACTTTGGTTCTACTTGATTCTAGCAGTGTGTGGAATATTCTAGACATCTCTAGATATTTCAACACTATTCATTTCAACCCAAGTACATTTATTCCAATGCATCACCCTAATTTAAGTGCACCATGTTACTTAATCTACCAACATGTTAACCTTTGGATTTTGAAACTCACATTGGGATTGGTACCGATTTGGTTCTAACTAACCGAGTTAACCGCCTTGACTCGGTGAGTCAAGTCCAACTAACTCCTAGCCTAGTTCCAAACCCAAAGCTAATCCCAAACCAAATTCTAAACCATCTCACACTCCAAACCTAAAATCTATATAAACTCACCTTCACTCATTTTCAAGGACCTTCAACCATTTGCTCCATTTCACTCTCAATTCTCCCACATTCTCTCTGAATTTCTCTACTACATCTTCATCTTCATCTCAATTCTCTTCCAAAACCTCACCAAAGCTCATTTCTACTTTGAAGGATAATCACTTTTAAATCAAAAGTGATTATTTCTTGAGCTCAAACTTCATCATTCTTGCTATTACACTTGGATTTTCTGGAGTTATTTCAGCTTTTGGATTGATCTTGAGTAGTTGCTGCAATTTCTAACGGTTCGAATTCGCATTTTGGAGCTTTATCGCATTTTGCTCGATTTCGATACGGTTCGTCTACAAATTGAAGATTCCTCTGGTTTTCTTTGATTTTCTGCATCAATAGTCCTTTGCAGCATTTACTAAGCCAAATCTCCGGCTTGTAGGTTGGTGGATGATGACTCGATTTCGTATAGGTTATTTCGATTCATTTCGTGCATATTTAGTCGTATTTTTATCGAGTCTTCATCGCATTTTCTATCATTTACTTATGTTTTTCTTTACTTTGTGTTTTCAGGACCAATATCAGCTTGATCGAAGAAAAGGACAAGAACCTTTGGCAAAAGAGTTGAAAAAGAGAAGAACTGGAGCTTTCTGCCTTCCTCTAGATGAATGGCGTTCGCCATTCCCTAAGGGGAACCATATGGCGTTCGCCATGTCCCAAAAAGAGGGAAATCCCATTTCAAACAAATGGCGTTCGCCATTTGCAAACGGTGATCGCCATTATGCGCGGAAGCAGTTTTTCTGCAGCAGTTGGGCAGTTTTGTTCAGTTCAAATTCAAATTCGAAGACAACTTTTTGGAGCCAAGATTTTCCTATTTATAGACCCCTCTGGTGTGTGTTTTAGAGATCCGAAAGTTGCGCGGAAGCGCTGCCAAATTGCATTTTAGTTGTTAGGCACAAATCATTTGTAAATGCGGCAATAACTCGCATCGAGGGATTGTCGCAATCGTTTTCCTTTTTGCTACTTTATTGTACTGTATTCTCGGACCAACAACCTTGCCGTCATATTAATAAAAGATTACTTCAGTCCCATTTTCTCTATTTCAATTCCCGCATTTATTTCAAGTCATTTACAGGTTCTTTGTTTTATCGCTTTATTATTACAGTTATCGCATTTTATAATTGTTTAAGCATGCTGTCCTTAATTATGTTTATCATGTTTAGTTTGTTTATGTTTAATTACATGTCTAGTTAAATATAATTGGGACCGTCGTATGAGAACCGTTGTTACCGACGGGACTCCGTAGATGTTTTAAGTACGAAAATATGATTGTTCGATATTCTGGTTTTAGTGTCTAAGTTTAATTTAGGTAACTTTGTCGTGAGAGCGAGGGGTTGCTTAACAGTGTTTTGTCACGAGAGTGAGAAATGCATTAAGGTGTGTCCGATAGAGCGAGAGTTTGAGGTACGCACCGGATAGTAGACACTGAGCATCGATCCTAAACACAGCGAGAGCGCTTTAGGCTTCGTTTAGGCTTTGTTAGTTTTCAAAATGCGTCTTTTAATTACCGAGCGAGCGAGAGCAAAATCTTGGGGTCATTAGGCGTGACTTTTGTCAATAGCGCGATAGTGTGAGACGGAGTCTTTAAGTTGGCATTTCCTACGGAATGGTAGTATAGTCATAATCAGTACCTGTTTTCAACAAGTCCCTTAGGTGCGCGGAAATCATATTTCGGTCTTGTTTTAGTATTATTTTCAAACCTTTAGTAAGTAGCGTTTACATTTCCATTCATACCTTTTTAATCATAGCCTTAGTTTTACAAAGCAATGATAGAGTACAGTAAGTTGACATTGGTCTCTGTGGGTTCGACAATCTTTTATATTACTTCCATAAATCCGTGCACTTGCGGAGCATCAAGTTTTTGGCGCCGTTGCCGGGGACCAACGTTCAATATTGTTATTCCTTTGTTGTACCGTATAGACTAAGGCATTCTTATATGAAAAAAAAACTATGTATCACCCAAATTTCCTTTACAATTACCACTCCCAATACTTTAAGGAACCACAAAAATCCTATAATCCTGACCTTGAATTATTGATGGAGGATTTCAATGCGACAATAACTTACTCTCACCCAAATTCCCTCTATGATTACCCTTGCCAATATTTTGAGGAACCACAAGAATCCCATAATTCCAACCTTGAAACATTAATTGAGGATTTCATTGAAACAACAACTAACTCTAGGCTTGAATACATGATGGAACGATTTGTGGAGACGCAAACTCTCCAGAATGAAGAGGTTAGAATACAACATCTCGAAACTTAAGAAACTTTTAGGCATATGAACACTGTGATCGAGTCCCTCGTGACTCACACTGATGCATTGGAGACTCAAATCTCTCTGTTAGCACAGACACCTATAGGACCCTTCCTTGAGAGACAAGTGGATGTTGTAACTATCAGTAGTGAAGAACAAATAGAAAATCCTAGGGAGAGTGATAATGAATTTGAGGAGAGCTATGGTGAGAAAAGCGTAGAAATTGAGAAAAATCCACCGACACCATCCGAAAGGGAGGTTGTCGAAGAGGTAGAGAAGTAAGCACCTATCATTGGTCATCTTCCCTATATCCCACCAATTCCTTTCCCGCAAAGGTTTGTAGAAGTTAAGGTAGACTCCAAATCCAAAACATATGTGGAGGTATTGGAAAATATCCACTCCAATGCACCTTTGTCTGAGGTCCTGCTTAAAAAGGGAAATTTAGAAGACCTTGAAACTAGGGAAACCATTAGAGTGAAGAGGGTAAGGTTATCCTTTGAGGTGGTGGATGAAATAACTGAGCTCAAACTTGAAAAGTTGATACTTAGGATAGATCTAGAACCGCCACCACAAGTTCAAGAGAATGAACCACCCCACAAGAGAAAGAAAAGAAAAGGTGAGGGATATGTGAGATGGCTTGATAAGTGGCCATTGAAACGGAAGATTATTAGTCGTCGAGCTATCGACGTTAAACAAAGCGCTGCGTGGGAGGCAACCCACGAGATTTTAATTTAATGTTTTACTTTTATTGTTTGTGTTTGCAGGAAATAAAGAAATGTATTGCTTGTCTCGTCTCAACTTCTTCTAGGTGCCCACGGACATTCCTGCGAATGTCTCTGCTGGTGGTGACACCGAAACCGCACTGTATTTTTCTAACACTTTTTGCAGGTACTTCCTCCGGAAATGGGCAGCACTATGAGTTGTTTAAAAAAAAGAGAAAATTCAACAAATGAAGGTATCTCAAAGCGCCCACCGCCGAAGCAGAAGTGGCCAGCGAAGACATGGACAACAAGAGAGGATCAGAGAGGATTTGGCATGCAGTAGCATTCACACAGGTTCTATCCTTCCTTTTCCACCTTTTATCAAAACATTGAGGACAATGTTTGATTCGAGCGTGGGGGAAGAACTTTACGGCTTTCAATTTATCGCTTTATGTTATTTCCCGTTTTTCTAGTTTAGTTTATTTCATTTGTTTGTTATCGAGTCATATGCACGTTTGAGTCGTTATTTACCTTATGTTTTCGCCTAGTCTGTAAATTCCCCAATTTCAAAAAAACAAAAAAAAATTCGACTCAATGGCAGGACACACTTAGTATAGGTTGTTATCTTTTGATTTAGGCTAAGTAGGCGGACTTGGGAAAGTTTTGTCAACATCAGTACCGTTTTTACACCTTAGAGTTCCCAAGTATGCAATATTAGTTTAAATACATATTATGCTGAGACCTTGTTCTTAATTTCTTTAAACGTAGCCTCTTGATTAGTTTATCTTAGCAGTCAACACCATCCTTATATGCGAACTAAGTAACGAACCGATGCAAATATGTGTTGATCTCAAAAAGATCTCAAAAATTTTGTTTACGTGTTTTTATAGAAAATGTGAATTAAAGACCTGTTCTCACTAAGTTAGGTGGTCCTCACCCGATCATTTAGCCCAAAGGATCAGAATCTTGAAATTCATAAGCAAAAAAAAAAAAAAAGAAAAAAAAAAAGAAGAAGAAAGAAAAAAAATGTTGAATAAGAGATCACACTAACAGGTTCGATTACCATGTAAGCAAAAGGATAACGGGCTTAATGTGATTGCGCGAGAATGAAAGAGAGGTGAATAAGAACGAAGTTATTAGGTCAAGTTATGATATCATGATTTGAACCGGTATTGCATAGGATGGAATTCTTTGTCCGCTTTTGTGGAGTCGTGTCGTTACGATACTCTTGTTTGCACTATTCAGTACCTATCTGTCTGCTTTAGCCTAGCAACCTTGTGCTTAATCGTTTCCGGTGTGCCTACGAGTCGAAATACCGTGCCTACCTGTTTTTTTATTCGCATTGGGAGTTTTCTTGAGGACAAGCAAAAGTCTTAGTGTGGGGGAGTTTGATGACTCGATTTCGTATAGGTTATTTCGATTCATTTCATGCATATTTAGTCGTATTTTTATCGAGTCTTCATCGCATTTTCTATCATTTACTTATGTTTTTCTTTACTTTGTGTTTTCGGAACCAATATCAGCTTGATTGAAGAAAAGGACAAGAACCCTGGCAAAAGAGTTGAAAAAGAGAAGAACTGGAGCTTTCTGCCTTCCTCTAGATGAATGGCGTTCGCCATTCCCTAAGGGGAACCATATGGCGTTCGCCATGTCCCAAAAAAAGAGGGAAATCCCATATCAAACAAATGGCGTTCGCCATTTGCAAACGGTGATCGCCATTATGCGCGGGAGCAGATTTCCTGCGGCAGTTTGGCAGTTTTTCGCAGTTTGAATTCAAATTCTTTCCCAAATGTTTGGAGCCATTTTTCTCTATATATAGGCCCTATTGGAGGCCAGTGGGGAGATCCGGAAGTTGCGCGGAAGCGCTGCCGAATCGCATTTTAGTTGTTAGGCACAAATCATTTGTAAAAGCGGCAATAACTCACATCGAGGGATTGTCGCAATCGTTTTCCTTTTGCTACTTTATTGTACTGTATTCTCGGATCAACGACCTTTCCGTCATATTAATAGAAGATTACTTCAGTTCCATTTTCTCTATTTCAATTCCCGCATTTTTTTCAAGTCATTTACAGGTTCTTTGTTTTATCGCTTTATTATTACTGTTATCGCATTTTATAATTGTTTAAGCATGTTGTCCTTAATTATGTGTATCTTGTTTAGTTTGTTTATGTTTAATTCCATGTTTAGTTGAATTGTCTTGAGTCCGTCATATGAGAACTGTTGTTACCGACGGGACTCCGTAGATGTTTTAAGTACGAAAATATGATTGTTCGATATTCTGGTTTTAGTGTCTAATTTTAATTTAGGTGACTTTGTCGTGAGAGCGAGGGGTTACTTAACAGTGTTTCGTCACGAGAGTGAGAAATGCATTAAGGTGTGTCCGATAGAGCGAGAGTTTGAGGTACGCACCAGATAGTAGACACTAAGCATCGATCCTAAACACATCGAGAGCGCTTTAGGCTTCGTTTAGGTTTTGTTGGTTTTCAAAATGCGTCTTTTAACTACCGAGCGAGCGAGAGCAAAATCTTGGGGTCATTAGGCGTGACTTTTGTCTATAGCGCGAGAGTGTGAGACGGAGTCTTTAAGTTGGCATTTCCTACGGAATGGTGGTATAGTCATAATCAGTACCTGTTTTCAACAAGTCCCTTAGGTGCGCGGAAATCATATTTCGGTCTTGTTTTAGTATTATTTTCAAACCTTTAGTAAGTAGCGTTTACATTTCCATTCGTACCTTTTTAATCATAGCCTTAGCTTTACAAAGCAACGATAGAGTACAATAAGTTGACATTGGTCTCTGTGGGTTCGAATATCTTTTATATTACTTCGATAAATCCGTGCACTTGCGGAGCATCAAGTTTTTGGCGCCGTTGTCGGGGACAATTATGAGATAGTACATGTGATGACTCGATTTCGTATAGGTTATTTCGATTCATTTCGTGCATATTTAGTCGTATTTTTATCGAGTCTTCATCGCATTTTCTATCATTTACTTATGTTTTTCTTTACTTTGTGTTTTCAGGACCAATATCAGCTTGATTGAAGAAAAGGACAAGAACCCTGGCAAAAGAGTTGAAAAAGAGAAGAACTGGAGCTTTCTGCCTTCCTCTAGATGAATGGCGTTCGCCATTCCCTAAGGGGAACCATATGGCGTTCGCCATGTCCCAAAAAAAGAGGGAAATCCCATTTCAAACAAATGGCGTTCGCCATTTGCAAACGGTGATCGCCATTATGCGCGGGAGCAGATTTACTACGGCAGTTTGGCAGTTTTTCGCAGTTTGAATTCCAATTCTTTCCCAAATGTTTGGAGCCATTTCTCTCTATATATAGGCCCTATTGGAGGCCAGTGGGGAGTTCCAGAAGTTGCGCGGAAGCGCTGCCGAATCGCATTTTAGTTGTTAGGCACAAATCATTTGTAAAAGCGGCAATAACTCACATCGAGGGATTGTCGCAATCGTTTTCCTTTTGCTACTTTATTGTACTGTATTCTTGGATCAACAACCTTTCCGTCATATTAATAGAAGATTACTTCAGTTCCATTTTCTCTATTTCAATTCCCGCATTTTTTTCAAGTCATTTACAGGTTCTTTGTTTTATCGCTTTATTATTACTGTTATCGCATTTTATAATTGTTTAAGCATGTTGTCCTTAATTATGTGTATCTTGTTTAGTTTGTTTATGTTTAATTCCATGTTTAGTTGAATTGTCTTGAGTCCGTCATATGAGAACTGTTGTTACCGATGGGACTCCGTAGATGTTTTAAGTACGAAAATATGATTGTTCGATATTCTGGTTTTAGTGTCTAATTTTAATTTAGGTGACTTTATCGTGAGAGCGAGGGGTTACTTAACAGTGTTTCGTCACGAGAGTGAGAAATGCATTAAGGTGTGTCCGATAGAGCGAGAGTTTGAGGTACGCACCAGATAGTAGACACTAAGCATCGATCCTAAACACATCGAGAGCGCTTTAGGCTTCGTTTAGGTTTTGTTGGTTTTCACAATGCGTCTTTTAACTACCGAGCGAGCGAGAGCAAAATCTTGGGGTCATTAGGCGTGACTTTTGTCTATAGCGCGAGAGTGTGAGACGGAGTCTTTAAGTTGGCATTTCCTACGGAATGGTGGTATAGTCATAATCAGTACCTGTTTTCAACAAGTCCTTTAGGTGCGCGGAAATCATATTTCGGTCTTGTTTTAGTATTATTTTCAAACCTTTAGTAAGTAGCGTTTACATTTCCATTCGTACCTATTTAATCATAGCCTTAGCTTTACAAAGCAACGATAGAGTACAATAAGTTGACATTGGTCTCCGTGGGTTCAAAAATCTTTTATATTACTTCGATAAATCCGTGCACTTGCTGAGCATCAAATTTTTGGCGCCGTTGTCGGGGACAATTATGAGATAGTACATGTGATGACTCGATTTCGTATAGGTTATTTCGATTCATTTCGTGCATATTTAGTCGTATTTTTATCGAGTCTTCATCGCATTTTCTATCATTTACTTATGTTTTTTTTTACTTTGTGTTTTCAGGACCAATATCAGCTTGATTGACGAAAAGGACAATAACCCTGGCAAAAGAGTTGAAAAAGAGAAGAACTGGAGCTTTCTGCCTTCCTCTAGATGAATGGCGTTCGCCATTCCCTAAGGGGAACCATATGGCGTTCGCCATGTCCCAAAAAAAGAGGGAAATTCCATTTCAAACAAATGGCGTTCGCCATTTGCAAACGGTGATCGCCATTATGCGCGGGAGCAGATTTCCTGCGGCAGTTTGGTAGTTTTTCGCAGTTTGAATTCAAATTCTTTCCCAAATGTTTGGAGCCATTTTTCTCTATATATAGGCCCTATTGGAGGCCAATGGGGAGATCCGGAAGTTGCGCGGAAGCGCAGCCGAATCGCATTTTAGTTGTTAGGCACAAATCATTTGTAAAGGCGGCAATAACTCACATCGAGGGATTGTCGCAATCGTTTTACTTTTGCTACTTTATTGTACTGTATTCTCGGATCAACGACCTTTCCGTCATATTAATAGAAGATTACTTCAGTTCCATTTTCTCTATTTCAATTCCCGCATTTTTTTCAAGTCATTTACAGGTTCTTTGTTTTATCGCTTTATTATTACTGTTATCGCATTTTATAATTGTTTAAGCATGTTGTCCTTAATTATGTGTATCTTGTTTAGTTTGTTTATGTTTAATTCCATGTTTAGTTGAATTGTCTTGAGTCCGTCATATGAGAACTGTTGTTACCGACGGGACTCCGTAGATGTTTTAAGTACGAAAATATGATTGTTCGATATTCTGGTTTTAGTGTCTAATTTTAATTTAGGTGACTTTGTCGTGAGAGCGAGGGGTTACTTAACAGTGTTTCGTCACGAGAGTGAGAAATGCATTAAGGTGTGTCCGATAGAGCGAGAGTTTGAGGTACGCACCAGATAGTAGACACTAAGCATCGTTCCTAAACACATCGAGAGCGCTTTAGGCTTCGTTTAGGTTTTGTTGGTTTTCAAAATGCGTCTTTTAACTACCGAGCGAGCGAGAGCAAAATCTTGGGGTCATTAGGCGTGACTTTTGTCTATAGCGCGAGAGTGTGAGACGGAGTCTTTAAGTTGGCATTTCCTACGGAATGGTGGTATAGTCATAATCAGTACCTGTTTTCAACAAGTCCCTTATGTGCGCAGAAATCATATCTCGGTCTTGTTTTAGTATTATTTTCAAACCTTTAGTAAGTAGCGTTTACATTTCCATTCGTACCTTTTTAATCATAGCCTTAGCTTTACAAAGCAACGATAGAGTACAATAAGTTGACATTGGTCTCTGTGGGTTCGAAAATCTTTTATATTACTTCGATAAATCCGTGCACTTGCGGAGCATCAAGTTTTTGGCGCCGTTGTCGGGGACAATTATGAGATAGTACATGTGATGACTCGATTTCGTATAGGTTATTTCGATTCATTTTGTGCATATTTAGTCGTATTTTTATCGAGTCTTCATCGCATTTTCTATCATTTACTTATGTTTTTCTTTACTTTGTGTTTTCAGGACCAATATCAGCTTGATTGAAGAAAAGGACAAGAACCCTGGCAAAAGAGTTGAAAAAGAGAAGAACTGGAGCTTTCTGCCTTCCTCTAGATGAATGGCGTTCGCCATTCCCTAAGGGGAACCATATGGCGTTCGCCATGTCCCAAAAAAAGAGGGAAATCCCATTTCAAACAAATGGCGTTCGCCATTTGCAAACGGTGATCGCCATTATGCGCGGGAGCAGATTTCCTACGGCAGTTTGGCAGTTTTTCGCAGTTTGAATTCCAATTCTTTCCCAAATGTTTGGAGCCATTTTTCTCTATATATAGGCCCTATTGGAGGCCAGTGGGGAGTTCCAGAAGTTGCGCGGAAGCGCTGCCGAATCGCATTTTAGTTGTTAGGCACAAATCATTTGTAAGAGCGGCAATAACTCACATCGAGGGATTGTCGCAATCGTTTTCCTTTTTCTACTTTATTGTACTGTATTCTCGGATCAACAACCTTTCCGTCATATTAATAGAAGATTACTTCAGTTCCATTTTCTCTATTTCAATTCCCGCATTTTTTTCAAGTCATTTACAGGTTCTTTGTTTTATCGCTTTATTATTACTGTTATCGCATTTTATAATTGTTTAAGCATGTTGTCCTTAATTATGTGTATCTTGTTTAGTTTGTGTATGTTTAATTCCATGTTTAGTTGAATTGTCTTGAGTCCGTCATATGAGAACTGTTGTTACCGACGGGACTCCGTAGATGTTTTAAGTACGAAAATATGATTGTTCGATATTCTGGTTTTAGTGTCTAATTTTAATTTAGGTGACTTTGTCGTGAGAGCGAGGGGTTACTTAACAGTGTTTCGTCACGAGAGTGAGAAATGCATTAAGGTGTGTCCGATAGAGCGAGAGTTTGAGGTACGCACCAGATAGTAGACACTAAGCATCGATCCTAAACACATCGAGAGCGCTTTAGGCTTCGTTTAGGTTTTGTTGGTTTTCAAAATGCGTCTTTTAACTACCGAGCGAGCGAGAGCAAAATCTTGGGGTCATTAGGCGTGACTTTTGTCTATAGCGCGAGAGTGTGAGACGGAGTCTTTAAGTTGGCATTTCCTACGGAATGGTGGTATAGTCATAATCAGTACCTGTTTTCAACAAGTCCCTTAGGTGCGCGGAAATCATATTTCGGTCTTGTTTTAGTATTATTTTCAAACCTTTAGTAAGTAGCGTTTACATTTCCATTCGTACCTTTTTAATCATAGCCTTAGCTTTACAAAGCAACGATAGAGTACAATAAGTTGACATTGGTCTCTGTGGGTTCGAAAATCTTTTATATTACTTCGATAAATCCGTGCACTTGCGGAGCATCAAGTTTTTGGCGCCGTTGTCGGGGACAATTATGAGATAGTACATGTGATGACTCGATTTCGTATAGGTTATTTCGATTCATTTTGTGCATATTTAGTCGTATTTTTATCGAGTCTTCATCGCATTTTCTATCATTTACTTATGTTTTTCTTTACTTTTTGTTTTCAGGACCAATATCAGCTTGATTGACGAAAAGGACAATAACCCTGGCAAAAGAGTTGAAAAAGAGAAGAACTGGAGCTTTCTGCCTTCCTCTAGATGAATGGCGTTCGCCATTCCCTAAGGGGAACCATATGGCGTTCGCCATGTCCCAAAAAAAGAGGGAAATTCCATTTCAAACAAATGGCGTTCGCCATTTGCAAACGGTGATCGCCATTATGCGCGGGAGCAGATTTCCTGCGGCAGTTTGGCAGTTTTTCGCAGTTTGAATTCAAATTCTTTCCCAAATGTTTGGAGCCATTTTTCTCTATATATAGGCCCTATTGGAGGCCAATGGGGAGATCCGAAAGTTGCGCGGAAGCGCAGCCGAATCGCATTTTAGTTGTTAGGCACAAATCATTTGTAAAGGCGGCAATAACTCACATCGAGGGATTGTCGCAATCGTTTTACTTTTGCTACTTTATTGTACTGTATTCTCGGATCAACGACCTTTCCGTCATATTAATAGAAGATTACTTCAGTTCCATTTTCTCTATTTCAATTCCCGCATTTTTTTCAAGTCATTTACAGGTTCTTTGTTTTATCGCTTTATTATTACTGTTATCGCATTTTATAATTGTTTAAGCATGTTGTCCTTAATTATGTGTATCTTGTTTAGTTTGTGTATGTTTAATTCCATGTTTAGTTGAATTGTCTTGAGTCCGTCATATGAGAACTGTTGTTACCGACGGGACTCCGTAGATGTTTTAAGTACGAAAATATGATTGTTCGATATTCTGGTTTTAGTGTCTAATTTTAATTTAGGTGACTTTGTCGTGAGAGCGAGGGGTTACTTAACAGTGTTTCGTCACGAGAGTGAGAAATGCATTAAGGTGTGTCCGATAGAGCGAGAGTTTGAGGTACGCACCAGATAGTAGACACTAAGCATCGATCCTAAACACATTGAGAGCGCTTTAGGCTTCGTTTAGGTTTTGTTGGTTTTCAAAATGCGTCTTTTAACTACCGAGCGAGCGAGAGCAAAATCTTGGGGTCATTAGGCGTGACTTTTGTCTATAGCGCGAGAGTGTGAGACGAGTCTTTAAGTTGGCATTTCCTACGGAATGGTGGTATAGTCATAATCAGTACCTGTTTTCAACAAGTCCCTTAGGTGCGCGGAAATCATATCTCGGTCTTGTTTTAGTATTATTTTCAAACCTTTAGTAAGTAGCGTTTACATTTCCATTCGTACCTTTTTAATCATAGCCTTAGCTTTACAAAGCAACGATAGAGTACAATAAGTTGACATTGGTCTCTGTGGGTTCGAAAATCTTTTATATTACTTCGATAAATCCGTGCACTTGCGGAGCATCAAGTTTTTGGCGCCGTTGTCGGGGACAATTATGAGATAGTACATGTGATGACTCGATTTCGTATAGGTTATTTCGATTCATTTTGTGCATATTTAGTCGTATTTTTATCGAGTCTTCATCGCATTTTCTATCATTTACTTATGTTTTTCTTTACTTTGTGTTTTCAGGACCAATATCAGCTTGATTGAAGAAAAGGACAAGAACCCTGGCAAAAGAGTTGAAAAAGAGAAGAACTGGAGCTTTCTGCCTTCCTCTAGATGAATGGCGTTCGCCATTCCCTAAGGGGAACCATATGGCGTTCGCCATGTCCCAAAAAAAGAGGGAAATCCCATTTCAAACAAATGGCGTTCGCCATTTGCAAACGGTGATCGCCATTATGCGCGGGAGCAGATTTCCTACGGCAGGTTGGCAGTTTTTCGCAGTTTGAATTCCAATTCTTTCCCAAATGTTTGGAGCCATTTTTCTCTATATATAGGCCCTATTGGAGGCCAGTGGGGAGTTCCAGAAGTTGCGCGGAAGCGCTGCCGAATCGCATTTTAGTTGTTAGGCACAAATCATTTGTAAGAGCGGCAATAACTCACATCGAGGGATTGTCGCAATCGTTTTCCTTTTTCTACTTTATTGTACTGTATTCTCGGATCAACAACCTTTCCGTCATATTAATAGAAGATTACTTCAGTTCCATTTTCTCTATTTCAATTCCCGCATTTTTTTCAAGTCATTTACAGGTTCTTTGTTTTATCGCTTTATTATTACTGTTATCGCATTTTATAATTGTTTAAGCATGTTGTCCTTAATTATGTGTATCTTGTTTAGTTTGTGTATGTTTAATTCCATGTTTAGTTGAATTGTCTTGAGTCCGTCATATGAGAACTGTTGTTACCGACGGGACTCCGTAGATGTTTTAAGTACGAAAATATGATTGTTCGATATTCTGGTTTTAGTGTCTAATTTTAATTTAGGTGACTTTGTCGTGAGAGCGAGGGGTTACTTAACAGTGTTTCGTCACGAGAGTGAGAAATGCATTAAGGTGTGTCCGATAGAGCGAGAGTTTGAGGTACGCACCAGATAGTAGACACTAAGCATCGATCCTAAACACATCGAGAGCGCTTTAGGCTTCGTTTAGGTTTTGTTGGTTTTCAAAATGCGTCTTTTAACTACCGAGCGAGCGAGAGCAAAATCTTGGGGTCATTAGGCGTGACTTTTGTCTATAGCGCGAGAGTGTGAGACGGAGTCTTTAAGTTGGCATTTCCTACGGAATGGTGGTATAGTCATAATCAGTACCTGTTTTCAACAAGTCCCTTAGGTGCGCGGAAATCATATTTCGGTCTTGTTTTAGTATTATTTTCAAACCTTTAGTAAGTAGCGTTTACATTTCCATTCGTACCTTTTTAATCATAGCCTTAGCTTTACAAAGCAACGATAGAGTACAATAAGTTGACATTGGTCTCTGTGGGTTCGAAAATCTTTTATATTACTTCGATAAATCCGTGCACTTGCGGAGCATCAAGTTTTTGGCGCCGTTGTCGGGGACAATTATGAGATAGTACATGTGATGACTCGATTTCGTATAGGTTATTTCGATTCATTTCGTGCATAGTTAGTCATATTTTTATCGAGTCTTCATCGCATTTTCTATCATTTACTTATGTTTTTCTTTACTTTGTGTTTTCACGACCAATATCAGCTTGATTGAAGAAAAGGACAAGAACCCTGGCAAAAGAGTTGAAAAAGAGAAGAACTGGAGCTTTCTGCCTTCCTCTAGATGAATGGCGTTCGCCATTCCCTAAGGGGAACCATATGGCGTTCGCCATGTCCCAAAAAAAGAGGGAAATCCCATTTCAAACAAATGGCGTTTGCCATTTGCAAACGGTGATCGCCATTATGCGCGGGAGCAGATTTCCTGCGGCAGTTTGGCAGTTTTTCGCAGTTTGAATTCCAATACTTTCCCAAATGTTTGGAGCCATTTTTCTCTATATATAGGCCTTATTGGAGGCCAGTGGGGAGATCCGGAAGTTGCGCGGAAGCGCTGCCGAATCGCATGTTAGTTGTTAGGCACAAATCATTTGTAAAAGCGGCAATAACTCACATCGAGGGATTGTCGCAATCGTTTTCCTTTTGCTAATTTATTGTACTGTATTCTCGGATCAACAACCTTTCCGTCATATTAATAGAAGATTACTTCAGTTCCATTTTCTCTATTTCAATTCCCGCATTTATTTCAAGTCATTTACAGGTTCTTTGTTTTATCGCTTTATTATTACTGTTATCGCATTTTATAATTGTTTAAGCATTATGTCCTTAATTATGTTTATCTTGTTTAGTTTGTTTAACTTTAATTCCATGTTTAATTGAATTGTCTTGAGTCCGTCATATGAGAACTGTTGTTACCGACGGGACTCCGTAGATGTTTTAAGTACGAAAATATGATTGTTCGATATTCTGGTTTTAGTGTCTAATTTTAATTTAGGTGACTTTGCCTTGAGAGCTAGGGGTTACTTAACAGGGTTTCGTCACGAGAGTGAGAAATGCATTAAGGTGTGTCCGATAGAGCGAGAGTTTGAGGTACGCACCAGATAGTAGACACTAAGCATCGATCCTAAACACATCGAGAGCGCTTTAGGCTTCGTTTAGGTTTTGTTGGTTTTCAAAATGCGTCTTTTAACTACCGAGCGAGCGAGAGCAAAATCTTGGGGTCATTAGGCGTGACTTTTGTCTATAGCGCGAGAGTGTGAGACGGAGTCTTTAAGTTGGCATTTCCTACGGAATGGTGGTATAGTCATAATCAGTACCTGTTTTCAACAAGTCCCTTAGGTGCGCGGAAATCATATTTCGGTCTTGTTTTAGTATTATTTTCAAACCTTTAGTAAGTAGCGTTTACATTTCCATTCGTACCTTTTTAATCATAGCCTTAGCTTTACAAAGCAACGATAGAGTACAATAAGTTGACATTGGTCTCTGTGGGTTCGAAAATCTTTTATATTACTTCGATAAATCCGTGCACTTGCGGAGCATCAAGTTTTTGGCGCCGTTGTCGGGGACAATTATGAGATAGTACATGTGATGACTCGATTTCGTATAGGTTATTTCGATTCATTTCGTGCATAGTTAGTCGTATTTTTATCGAGTCTTCATCGCATTTTCTATCATTTACTTATGTTTTTCTTTACTTTGTGTTTTCAGGACCAATATCAGCTTGATTGAAGAAAAGGACAAGAACCCTGGCAAAAGAGTTGAAAAAGAGAAAAACTGGAGCTTTCTGCCTTCCTCTAGATGAATGGCGTTCGCCATTCCCTAAGGGGAACCATATGGCGTTCGCCATGTCCCAAAAAAAGAGGGAAATCCCATTTCAAACAAATGGCGTTTGCCATTTGCAAACGGTGATCGCCATTATGCACGGGAGCAGATTTCCTGCGGCAGTTTGGCAGTTTTTCGCAGTTTGAATTCCAATACTTTCCCAAATGTTTGGAGCCATTTTTCTCTATATATAGGCCTTATTGGAGGCCAGTGGGGAGATCCGGAAGTTGCGCGGAAGCGCTGCCGAATCGCATGTTAGTTGTTAGGCACAAATCATTTGTAAAAGCGGCAATAACTCACATCGAGGGATTGTCGCAATCGTTTTCCTTTTGCTAATTTATTGTACTGTATTCTCGGATCAACAACCTTTCCGTCATATTAATAGAAGATTACTTCAGTTCCATTTTCTCTATTTCAATTCCCGCATTTATTTCAAGTCATTTGCAGGTTCTTTGTTTTATCGCTTTATTATTACTGTTATCGCATTTTATAATTGTTTAAGCATTATGTCCTTAATTATGTTTATCTTGTTTAGTTTGTTTAAGTTTAATTCCATGTTTAATTGAATTGTCTTGAGTCCGTCATATGAGAACTGTTGTTACCGACGGGACTCCGTAGATGTTTTAAGTACGAAAATATGATTGTTCGATATTCTAGTTTTAGTGTCTAATTTTAATTTAGGTGACTTTGCCTTGAGAGCTAGGGGTTACTTAACAGTGTTTCGTCACGAGAGTGAGAAATGCATTAAGGTGTGTCCGATAGAGCGAGAGTTTGAGGTACGCAACAGATAGTAGACACTAAGCATCGATCCTAAACACATCGAGAGCGCTTTAGGCTTCGTTTAGGTTTTGTTGGTTTTCAAAATGCGTCTTTTAACTACCGAGCGAGCGAGAGCAAAATCTTGGGGTCATTAGGCGTGACTTTTGTCTATAGCGCGAGAGTGTGAGACGGAGTCTTTAAGTTGGCATTTCCTACGGAATGGTGGTATAGTCATAATCAGTACCTGTTTTCAACAAGTCCCTTAGGTGCGCGGAAATCATATTTCGGTCTTGTTTTAGTATTATTTTCAAACCTTTAGTAAGTAGCGTTTACATTTCCATTCGTACCTTTTTAATCCTAGCCTTAGCTTTACAAAGCAACGATAGAGTACAATAAGTTGACATTGGTCTCTGTGGGTTCGAAAATCTTTTATATTACTTCGATAAATCCGTGCACTTGCGGAGCATCAAGTTTTTGGCGCCGTTGTCGGGGACAATTATGAGATAGTACATGTGATGACTCGATTTCGTATAGGTTATTTCGATTCATTTCGTGCATAGTTAGTCATATTTTTATCGAGTCTTCATCGCATTTTCTATCATTTACTTATGTTTTTCTTTACTTTGTGTTTTCAGGACCAATATCAGCTTGATTGAAGAAAAGGACAAGAACCCTGGCAAAAGAGTTGAAAAAGAGAAGAACTGGAGCTTTCTGCCTTCCTCTAGATGAATGGCGTTCGCCATTCCCTAAGGGGAACCATATGGCGTTCGCCATGTCCCAAAAAAAGAGGGAAATCCCATTTCAAACAAATGGCGTTTGCCATTTGCAAACGGTGATCGCCATTATGCGCGGGAGCAGATTTCCTGCGGCAGTTTGGCAGTTTTTCGCAGTTTGAATTCCAATACTTTCCCAAATGTTTGGAGCCATTTTTCTCTATATATAGGCCTTATTGGAGGCCAGTGGGGAGATCCGGAAGTTGCGCGGAAGCGCTGCCGAATCGCATGTTAGTTGTTAGGCACAAATCATTTGTAAAAGCGGCAATAACTCACATCGAGGGATTGTCGCAATCGTTTTCCTTTTGCTAATTTATTGTACTGTATTCTCGGATCAACAACCTTTCCGTCATATTAATAGAAGATTACTTCAGTTCCATTTTCTCTATTTCAATTCCCGCATTTATTTCAAGTCATTTACAGGTTCTTTGTTTTATCGCTTTATTATTACTGTTATCGCATTTTATAATTGTTTAAGCATTATGTCCTTAATTATGTTTATCTTGTTTAGTTTGTTTAAGTTTAATTCCATGTTTAATTGAATTGTCTTGAGTCCGTCATATGAGAACTGTTGTTACCGACGGGACTCCGTAGATGTTTTAAGTACGAAAATATGATTGTTCGATATTCTGGTTTTAGTGTCTAATTTTAATTTAGGTGACTTTGTCGTGAGAGCGAGGGGTTACTTAACAGTGTTTCGTCACGAGAGTGAGAAATGCATTAAGGTGTGTCCGATAGAGCGAGAGTTTGAGGTACGCACCAGATAGTAGACACTAAGCATCGATCCTAAACACATCGAGAGCGCTTTAGGCTTCGTTTAGGTTTTGTTGGTTTTCAAAATGCGTCTTTTAACTACCGAGCGAGCGAGAGCAAAATCTTGGGGTCATTAGGCGTGACTTTTGTCTATAGCGCGAGAGTGTGAGACGGAGTCTTTAAGTTGGCATTTCCTACGGAATGGTGGTATAGTCATAATCAGTACCTGTTTTCAACAAGTCCCTTAGGTGCGCGGAAATCATATTTCGGTCTTGTTTTAGTATTATTTTCAAACCTTTAGTAAGTAGCGTTTACATTTCCATTCGTACCTTTTTAATCATAGCCTTAGCTTTACAAAGCAACGATAGAGTACAATAAGTTGACATTGGTCTCTGTGGGTTCGAAAATCTTTTATATTACTTCGATAAATCCGTGCACTTGCGGAGCATCAAGTTTTTGGCGCCGTTGTCGGGGACAATTATGAGATAGTACATGTGATGACTCGATTTCGTATAGGTTATTTCGATTCATTTCGTGCATAGTTAGTCGTATTTTTATCGAGTCTTCATCGCATTTTCTATCATTTACTTATGTTTTTCTTTACTTTGTGTTTTCAGGACCAATATCAGCTTGATTGAAGAAAAGGACAAGAACCCTGGCAAAAGAGTTGAAAAAGAGAAGAACTGGAGCTTTCTGCCTTCCTCTAGATGAATGGCGTTCGCCATTCCCTAAGGGGAACCATATGGCGTTCGCCATGTCCCAAAAAAAGAGGGAAATCCCATTTCAAACAAATGGCGTTTGCCATTTGCAAACGGTGATCGCCATTATGCACGGGAGCAGATTTCCTGCGGCAGTTTGGCAGTTTTTCGCAGTTTGAATTCCAATACTTTCCCAAATGTTTGGAGCCATTTTTCTCTATATATAGGCCTTATTGGAGGCCAGTGGGGAGATCCGGAAGTTGCGCGGAAGCGCTGCCGAATCGCATGTTAGTTGTTAGGCACAAATCATTTGTAAAAGCGGCAATAACTCACATCGAGGGATTGTCGCAATCGTTTTCCTTTTGCTAATTTATTGTACTGTATTCTCGGATCAACAACCTTTCCGTCATATTAATAGAAGATTACTTCAGTTCCATTTTCTCTATTTCAATTCCCGCATTTATTTCAAGTCATTTACAGGTTCTTTGTTTTATCGCTTTATTATTACTGTTATCGCATTTTATAATTGTTTAAGCATTATGTCCTTAATTATGTTTATCTTGTTTAGTTTGTTTAAGTTTAATTCCATGTTTAATTGAATTGTCTTGAGTCCGTCATATGAGAACTGTTGTTACCGACGGGACTCCGTAGATGTTTTAAGTACGAAAATATGATTGTTCGATATTCTGGTTTTAGTGTCTAATTTTAATTTAGGTGACTTTGTCGTGAGAGCGAGGGGTTACTTAACAGTGTTTCGTCACGAGAGTGAGAAATGCATTAAGGTGTGTCCGATAGAGCGAGAGTTTGAGGTACGCACCAGATAGTAGACACTAAGCATCGATCCTAAACACATCGAGAGCGCTTTAGGCTTCGTTTAGGTTTTGTTGGTTTTCAAAATGCGTCTTTTAACTACCGAGCGAGCGAGAGCAAAATCTTGGGGTCATTAGGCGTGACTTTTGTCTATAGCGCGAGAGTGTGAGACGGAGTCTTTAAGTTGGCATTTCCTACGGAATGGTGGTATAGTCATAATCAGTACCTGTTTTCAACAAGTCCCTTAGGTGCGCGGAAATCATATTTCGGTCTTGTTTTAGTATTATTTTCAAACCTTTAGTAAGTAGCGTTTACATTTCCATTCGTACCTTTTTAATCATAGCCTTAGCTTTACAAAGCAACGATAGAGTACAATAAGTTGACATTGGTCTCTGTGGGTTCGAAAATCTTTTATATTACTTCGATAAATCCGTGCACTTGCGGAGCATCAAGTTTTTGGCGCCGTTGTCGGGGACAATTATGAGATAGTACATGTGATGACTCGATTTCGTATAGGTTATTTCGATTCATTTCGTGCATAGTTAGTCGTATTTTTATCGAGTCTTCATCGCATTTTCTATCATTTACTTATGTTTTTCTTTACTTTGTGTTTTCAGGACCAATATCAGCTTGATTGAAGAAAAGGACAAGAACCCTGGAAAAAGAGTTGAAAAAGAGAAGAACTGGAGCTTTCTGCCTTCCTCTAGATGAATGGCGTTCGCCATTCCCTAAGGGGAACCATATGGCGTTCGCCATGTCCCAAAAAAAGAGGGAAATCCCATTTCAAACAAATGGCGTTTGCCATTTGCAAACGGTGATCGCCATTATGCACGGGAGCAGATTTCCTGCGGCAGTTTGGCAGTTTTTCGCAGTTTGAATTCCAATACTTTCCCAAATGTTTGGAGCCATTTTTCTCTATATATAGGCCTTATTGGAGGCCAGTGGGGAGATCCGGAAGTTGCGCGGAAGCGCTGCCGAATCGCATGTTAGTTGTTAGGCACAAATCATTTGTAAAAGCGGCAATAACTCACATCGAGGGATTGTCGCAATCGTTTTCCTTTTGCTAATTTATTGTACTGTATTCTCGGATCAACAACCTTTCTGTCATATTAATAGAAGATTACTTCAGTTCCATTTTCTCTATTTCAATTCCCGCATTTATTTCAAGTCATTTACAGGTTCTTTGTTTTATCGCTTTATTATTACTGTTATCGCATTTTATAATTGTTTAAGCATTATGTCCTTAATTATGTTTATCTTGTTTAGTTTGTTTAAGTTTAATTCCATGTTTAATTGAATTGTCTTGAGTCCGTCATATGAGAACTGTTGTTACCGACGGGACTCCGTAGATGTTTTAAGTACGAAAATATGATTGTTCGATATTCTGGTTTTAGTGTCTAATTTTAATTTAGGTGACTTTGTCGTGAGAGCGAGGGGTTACTTAACAGTGTTTCGTCACGACAGTGAGAAATGCATTAAGGTGTGTCCGATAGAGCGAGAGTTTGAGGTACGCACCAGATAGTAGACACTAAGCATCGATCCTAAACACATCGAGAGCGCTTTAGGCTTCGTTTAGGTTTTGTTGGTTTTCAAAATGCGTCTTTTAACTACCGAGCGAGCGAGAGCAAAATCTTGGGGTCATTAGGCGTGACTTTTGTCTATAGCGCGAGAGTGTGAGACGGAGTCTTTAAGTTGGCATTTCCTACGGAATGGTGGTATAGTCATAATCAGTACCTGTTTTCAACAAGTCCCTTAGGTGCGCGGAAATCATATTTCGGTCTTGTTTTAGTATTATTTTCAAACCTTTAGTAAGTAGCGTTTACATTTCCATTCGTACCTTTTTAATCATAGCCTTAGCTTTACAAAGCAACGATAGAGTACAATAAGTTGACATTGGTCTCTGTGGGTTCGAAAATCTTTTATATTACTTCGATAAATCCGTGCACTTGCGGAGCATCAAGTTTTTGGCGCCGTTGTCGGGGACAATTATGAGATAGTACATGTGATGACTCGATTTCGTATAGGTTATTTCGATTCATTTCGTGCATAGTTAGTCGTATTTTTATCGAGTCTTCATCGCATTTTCTATCATTTACTTATGTTTTTCTTTACTTTGTGTTTTCAGGACCAATATCAGCTTGATTGAAGAAAAGGACAAGAACCCTGGCAAAAGAGTTGAAAAAGAGAAGAACTGGAGCTTTCTGCCTTCCTCTAGATGAATGGCGTTCGCCATTCCCTAAGGGGAACCATATGGCGTTCGCCATGTCCCAAAAAAAGAGGGAAATCCCATTTCAAACAAATGGCGTTTGCCATTTGCAAACGGTGATCGCCATTATGCACGGGAGCAGATTTCCTGCGGCAGTTTGGCAGTTTTTCGCAGTTTGAATTCCAATACTTTCCCAAATGTTTGGAGCCATTTTTCTCTATATATAGGCCTTATTGGAGGCCAGTGGGGAGATCCGGAAGTTGCGCGGAAGCGCTGCCGAATCGCATGTTAGTTGTTAGGCACAAATCATTTGTAAAAGCGGCAATAACTCACATCGAGGGATTGTCGCAATCGTTTTCCTTTTGCTAATTTATTGTACTGTATTCTCGGATCAACAACCTTTCCGTCACATTAATAGAAGATTACTTCAGTTCCATTTTCTCTATTTCAATTCCCGCATTTATTTCAAGTCATTTACAGGTTCTTTGTTTTATCGCTTTATTATTACTGTTATCGCATTTTATAATTGTTTAAGCATTATGTCCTTAATTATGTTTATCTTGTTTAGTTTGTTTAAGTTTAATTCCATGTTTAATTGAATTGTCTTGAGTCCGTCATATGAGAACTGTTGTTACCGACGGGACTCCGTAGATGTTTTAAGTACGAAAATATGATTGTTCGATATTCTGGTTTTAGTGTCTAATTTTAATTTAGGTGACTTTGCCTTGAGAGCTAGGGGTTACTTAACAGTGTTTCGTCACGAGAGTGAGAAATGCATTAAGGTGTGTCCGATAGAGCGAGAGTTTGAGGTACGCACCAGATAGTAGACACTAAGCATCGATCCTAAACACATCGAGAGCGCTTTAGGCTTCGTTTAGGTTTTGTTGGTTTTCAAAATGCGTCTTTTAACTACCGAGCGAGCGAGAGCAAAATCTTGGGGTCATTAGGCGTGACTTTTGTCTATAGCGCGAGAGTGTGAGACGGAGTCTTTAAGTTGGCATTTCCTACGGAATGGTGGTATAGTCATAATCAGTACCTGTTTTCAACAAGTCCCTTAGGTGCGCGGAAATCATATTTCGGTCTTGTTTTAGTATTATTTTCAAACCTTTAGTAAGTAGCGTTTACATTTCCATTCGTACCTTTTTAATCATAGCCTTAGCTTTACAAAGCAACGATAGAGTACAATAAGTTGACATTGGTCTCTGTGGGTTCGAAAATCTTTTATATTACTTCGATAAATCCGTGCACTTGCGGAGCATCAAGTTTTTGGCGCCGTTGTCGGGGACAATTATGAGATAGTACATGTGATGACTCGATTTCGTATAGGTTATTTCGATTCATTTCGTGCATAGTTAGTCGTATTTTTATCGAGTCTTCATCGCATTTTCTATCATTTACTTATGTTTTTCTTTACTTTGTGTTTTCAGGACCAATATCAGCTTGATTGAAGAAAAGGACAAGAACCCTGGCAAAAGAGTTGAAAAAGAGAAGAACTGGAGCTTTCTGCCTTCCTCTAGATGAATGGCGTTCGCCATTCCCTAAGGGGAACCATATGGCGTTCGCCATGTCCCAAAAAAAGAGGGAAATCCCATTTCAAACAAATGGCGTTTGCCATTTGCAAACGGTGATCGCCATTATGCACGGGAGCAGATTTCCTGCGGCAGTTTGGCAGTTTTTCGCAGTTTGAATTCCAATACTTTCCCAAATGTTTGGAGCCATTTTTCTCTATATATAGGCCTTATTGGAGGCCAGTGGGGAGATCCGGAAGTTGCGCGGAAGCGCTGCCGAATCGCATGTTAGTTGTTAGGCACAAATCATTTGTAAAAGCGGCAATAACTCACATCGAGGGATTGTCGCAATCGTTTTCCTTTTGCCAATTTATTGTACTGTATTCTCGGATCAACAACCTTTCCGTCATATTAATAGAAGATTACTTCAGTTCCATTTTCTCTATTTCAATTCCCGCATTTATTTCAAGTCATTTACAGGTTCTTTGTCTTATCGCTTTATTATTACTGTTATCGCATTTTATAATTGTTTAAGCATTATGTCCTTAATAATGTTTATCTTGTTTAGTTTGTTTAAGTTTAATTCCATGTTTAATTGAATTGTCTTGAGTCCGTCATATGAGAACTGTTGTTACCGACGGGACTCCGTAGATGTTTTAAGTACGAAAATATGATTGTTCGATATTCTGGTTTTAGTGTCTAATTTTAATTTAGGTGACTTTGCCTTGAGAGCTAGGGGTTACTTAACAGTGTTTCGTCACGAGAGTGAGAAATGCATTAAGGTGTGTCCGATAGAGCGAGAGTTTGAGGTACGCACCAGATAGTAGACACTAAGCATCGATCCTAAACACATCGAGAGCGCTTTAGGCTTCGTTTAGGTTTTGTTGGTTTTCAAAATGCATCTTTTAACTACCGAGCGAGCGAGAGCAAAATCTTGGGGTCATTAGGCGTGACTTTTGTCTATAGCGAGAGAGTGTGAGACGGAGTCTTTAAGTTGGCATTTCCTACGGAATGCTGGTATAGTCATAATCAGTACCTGTTTTCAACAAGTCCCTTAGGTGCGCGGAAATCATATTTCGGTCTTGTTTTAGTATTATTTTCAAACCTTTAGTAAGTAGCGTTTACATTTCCATTCGTACCTTTTTAATCATAGCCTTAGCTTTACAAAGCAACGATAGAGTACAATAAGTTGACATTGGTCTCTGTGGGTTCGAAAATCTTTTATATTACTTCGATAAATCCGTGCACTTGCGGAGCATCAAGTTTTTGGCGCCGTTGTCGGGGACAATTATGAGATAGTACATGTGATGACTCGATTTCGTATAGGTTATTTCGATTCATTTCGTGCATAGTTAGTCATATTTTTATCGAGTCTTCATCGCATTTTCTATCATTTACTTATGTTTTTCTTTACTTTGTGTTTTCAGGACCAATATCAGCTTGATTGAAGAAAAGGACAAGAACCCTGGCAAAAGAGTTGAAAAAGAGAAGAACTGGAGCTTTCTGCCTTCCTCTAGATGAATGGCGTTCGCCATTCCCTAAGGGGAACCATATGGCGTTCGCCATGTCCCAAAAAAAGAGGGAAATCCCATTTCAAACAAATGGCGTTTGCCATTTGCAAACGGTGATCGCCATTATGCGCGGGAGCAGATTTCCTGCGGCAGTTTGGCAGTTTTTCGCAGTTTGAATTCCAATACTTTCCCAAATGTTTGGAGCCATTTTTCTCTATATATAGGCCTTATTGGAGGCCAGTGGGGAGATCCGGAAGTTGCGCGGAAGCGCTGCCGAATCGCATGTTAGTTGTTAGGCACAAATCATTTGTAAAAGCGGCAATAACTCACATCGAGGGATTGTCGCAATCGTTTTCCTTTTGCTAATTTATTGTACTGTATTCTCGGATCAACAACCTTTCCGTCATATTAATAGAAGATTACTTCAGTTCCATTTTCTCTATTTCAATTCCCGCATTTATTTCACGTCATTTACAGGTTCTTTGTTTTATCGCTTTATTATTACTGTTATCGCATTTTATAATTGTTTAAGCATTATGTCCTTAATTATGTTTATCTTGTTTAGTTTGTTTAAGTTTAATTCCATGTTTAATTGAATTGTCTTGAGTCCGTCATATGAGAACTGTTGTTACCGACGGGACTCCGTAGATGTTTTAAGTACGAAAATATGATTGTTCGATATTCTGGTTTTAGTGTCTAATTTTAATTTAGGTGACTTTGCCTTGAGAGCTAGGGGTTACTTAACAGTGTTTCGTCACGAGAGTGAGAAATGCATTAAGGTGTGTCCGATAGAGCGAGAGTTTGAGGTACGCACCAGATAGTAGACACTAAGCATCGATCCTAAACACATCGAGAGCGCTTTAGGCTTCGTTTAGGTTTTGTTGGTTTTCAAAATGCGTCTTTTAACTACCGAGCGAGCGAGAGCAAAATCTTGGGGTCATTAGGCGTGACTTTTGTCTATAGCGCGAGAGTGTGAGACGGAGTCTTTAAGTTGGCATTTCCTACGGAATGGTGGTATAGTCATAATCAGTACCTGTTTTCAACAAGTCCCTTAGGTGCGCGGAAATCATATTTCGGTCTTGTTTTAGTATTATTTTCAAACCTTTAGTAAGTAGCGTTTACATTTCCATTCGTACCTTTTTAATCATAGCCTTAGCTTTACAAAGCAACGATAGAGTACAATAAGTTGACATTGGTCTCTGTGGGTTCGAAAATCTTTTATATTACTTCGATAAATCCGTGCACTTGCGGAGCATCAAGTTTTTGGCGCCGTTGTCGGGGACAATTATGAGATAGTACATGTGATGACTCGATTTCGTATAGGTTATTTCGATTCATTTCGTGCATAGTTAGTCATATTTTTATCGAGTCTTCATCGCATTTTCTATCATTTACTTATGTTTTTCTTTACTTTGTGTTTTCAGGACCAATATCAGCTTGATTGAAGAAAAGGACAAGAACCCTGGCAAAAGAGTTGAAAAAGAGAAGAACTGGAGCTTTCTGCCTTCCTCTAGATGAATGGCGTTCGCCATTCCCTAAGGGGAACCATATGGCGTTCGCCATGTCCCAAAAAAAGAGGGAAATCCCATTTCAAACAAATGGCGTTTGCCATTTGCAAACGGTGATCGCCATTATGCGCGGGAGCAGATTTCCTGCGGCAGTTTGGCAGTTTTTCGCAGTTTGAATTCCAATACTTTCCCAAATGTTTGGAGCCATTTTTCTCTATTATAGGCCTTATTGGAGGCCAGTGGGGAGATCCGGAAGTTGCGCGGAAGCGCTGCCGAATCGCATGTTAGTTGTTAGGCACAAATCATTTGTAAAAGCGGCAATAACTCACATCGAGGGATTGTCGCAATCGTTTTCCTTTTGCTAATTTATTGTACTGTATTCTCGGATCAACAACCTTTCCGTCATATTAATAGAAGATTACTTCAGTTCCATTTTCTCTATTTCAATTCCCGCATTTATTTCAAGTCATTTACAGGTTCTTTGTTTTATCGCTTTATTATTACTGTTATCGCATTTTATAATTGTTTAAGCATTATGTCCTTAATTATGTTTATCTTGTTTAGTTTGTTTAAGTTTAATTCCATGTTTAATTGAATTGTCTTGAGTCCGTCATATGAGAACTGTTGTTACCGACGGGACTCCGTAGATGTTTTAAGTACGAAAATATGATTGTTCGATATTCTGGTTTTAGTGTCTAATTTTAATTTAGGTGACTTTGCCTTGAGAGCTAGGGGTTACTTAACAGTGTTTCGTCACGAGAGTGAGAAATGCATTAAGGTGTGTCCGATAGAGCGAGAGTTTGAGGTACGCACCAGATAGTAGACACTAAGCATCGATCCTAAACACATCGAGAGCGCTTTAGGCTTCGTTTAGGTTTTGTTGGTTTTCAAAATGCGTCTTTTAACTACCGAGCGAGCGAGAGCAAAATCTTGGGGTCATTAGGCGTGACTTTTGTCTATAGCGCGAGAGTGTGAGACGGAGTCTTTAAGTTGGCATTTCCTACGGAATGGTGGTATAGTCATAATCAGTACCTGTTTTCAACAAGTCCCTTAGGTGCGCGGAAATCATATTTCGGTCATGTTTTAGTATTATTTTCAAACCTTTAGTAAGTAGCGTTTACATTTCCATTCGTACCTTTTTAATCATAGCCTTAGCTTTACAAAGCAATGATAGAGTACAGTAAGTTGACATTGGTCTCTGTGGGTTCGAAAATCTTTTATATTACTTCGATAAATCCGTGCACTTGCGGAGCATCAAGTTTTTGGCGCCGTTGTCGGGGACAATTATGAGATAGTACATGTGATGACTCTATTTCGTATAGGTTATTTCGATTCATTTCGTGCATATTTAGTTGTATTTTTATCGAGTCTTCATCGCATTTTCTATCATTTACTTATGTTTTTCTTTACTTTGTGTTTTCAGGACCAATATCAGCTTGATTGAAGAAAAGGACAAGAACCCTGGCAAAAGAGTTGAAAAAGAGAAGAACTGGAGCTTTCTGCCTTCCTCTAGATGAATGGCGTTCGCCATTCCCTAAGGGGAACCATATGGCGTTCGCCATGTCCCAAAAAAAGAGGGAAATCCCATTTCAAACAAATGGCGTTCGCCATTTGCAAACGGTGATCGCCATTATGCGCGGGAGCAGATTTCCTACGGCAGTTTGGCAGTTTTTCGCAGTTTGAATTCCAATTCTTTCCCAAATGTTTGGAGCCATTTTTCTCTATATATAGGCCCTATTGGAGGCCAGTGGGGAGTTCCAGAAGTTGCGCGGAAGCGCTGCCGAATCGCATTTTAGTTGTTAGGCACAAATCATTTGTAAGAGCGGCAATAACTCACATCGAGGGATTGTCGCAATCGTTTTCCTTTTTCTACTTTATTGTACTGTATTCTCGGATCAACAACCTTTCCGTCATATTAATAGAAGATTACTTCAGTTCCATTTTCTCTATTTCAATTCCCGCATTTATTTCAAGTCATTTACAGGTTCTTTGTTTTATCGCTTTATTATTACTGTTATCGCATTTTATAATTGTTTAAGCATTATGTCCTTAATTATGTTTATCTTGTTTAGTTTGTTTAAGTTTAATTCCATGTTTAATTGAATTGTCTTGAGTCCGTCATATGAGAACTGTTGTTACCGACGGGACTCCGTAGATGTTTTAAGTACCAAAATATGATTGTTCGATATTCTGGTTTTAGTGTCTAATTTTAATTTAGGTGACTTTGTCGTGAGAGCGAGGGGTTACTTAACAGTGTTTCGTCACGAGAGTGAGAAATGCATTAAGGTGTGTCCGATAGAGCGAGAGTTTGAGGTACGCACCAGATAGTAGACACTAAGCATCGATCCTAAACACATCGAGAGCGCTTTAGGCTTCGTTTAGGTTTTGTTGGTTTTCAAAATGCGTCTTTTAACTACCGAGCGAGCGAGAGCAAAATCTTGGGGTCATTAGGCGTGACTTTTGTCTATAGCGCGAGAGTGTGAGACGGAGTCTTTAAGTTGGCATTTCCTACGGAATGGTGGTATAGTCATAATCAGTACCTGTTTTCAACAAGTCCCTTAGGTGCGCGGAAATCATATCTCGGTCTTGTTTTAGTATTATTTTCAAACCTTTAGTAAGTAGCGTTTACATTTCCATTCGTACCTTTTTAATCATAGCCTTAGCTTTACAAAGCAACGATAGAGTACAATAAGTTGACATTGGTCTCTGTGGGTTCGAAAATCTTTTATATTACTTCGATAAATCCGTGCACTTGCGGAGCATCAAGTTTTTGGCGCCGTTGTCGGGGACAATTATGAGATAGTACATGTGATGACTCGATTTCGTATAGGTTATTTCGATTCATTTTGTGCATATTTAGTCGTATTTTTATCGAGTCTTCATCGCATTTTCTATCATTTACTTATGTTTTTCTTTACTTTGTGTTTTCAGGACCAATATCAGCTTGATTGAAGAAAAGGACAAGAACCCTGGCAAAAGAGTTGAAAAAGAGAAGAACTGGAGCTTTCTGCCTTCCTCTAGATGAATGGCGTTCGCCATTCCCTAAGGGGAACCATATGGCGTTCGCCATGTCCCAAAAAAAGAGGGAAATCCCATTTCAAACAAATGGCGTTCGCCATTTGCAAACGGTGATCGCCATTATGCGCGGGAGCAGATTTCCTACGGCAGTTTGGCAGTTTTTCGCAGTTTGAATTCCAATTCTTTCCCAAATGTTTGGAGCCATTTTTCTCTATATATAGGCCCTATTGGAGGCCAGTGGGGAGTTCCAGAAGTTGCGCGAAAGCGCAGCCGAATCGCATTTTAGTTGTTAGGCACAAATCATTTGTAAGAGCGGCAATAACTCACATCGAGGGATTGTCGCAATCGTTTTCCTTTTTCTACTTTATTGTACTGTATTCTCGGATCAACAACCTTTCCGTCATATTAATAGAAGATTACTTCAGTTCCATTTTCTCTATTTCAATTCCCGCATTTTTTTCAAGTCATTTACAGGTTCTTTGTTTTATCGCTTTATTATTACTGTTATCGCATTTTATAATTGTTTAAGCATGTTGTCCTTAATTATGTGTATCTTGTTTAGTTTGTCTATGTTTAATTCCATGTTTAGTTGAATTGTCTTGAGTCCGTCATATGAGAACTGTTGTTACCGACGGGACTCCGTAGATGTTTTAAGTACGAAAATATGATTGTTCGATATTCTGGTTTTAGTGTCTAATTTTAATTTAGGTGACTTTATCGTGAGAGCGAGGGGTTACTTAACAGTGTTTCGTCACGAGAGTGAGAAATGCATTAAGGTGTGTCCGATAGAGCGAGAGTTTGAGGTACGCACCAGATAGTAGACACTAAGCATCGATCCTAAACACATCGAGAGCGCTTTAGGCTTCGTTTAGGTTTTGTTGGTTTTCAAAATGCGTCTTTTAACTACCGAGCGAGCGAGAGCAAAATCTTGGGGTCATTAGGAGTGACTTTTGTCTATAGCGCGAGAGTGTGAGACGGAGTCTTTAAGTTGGCATTTCCTACGGAATGGTGGTATAGTCATAATCAGTACCTGTTTTCAACAAGTCCCTTAGGTGCGCAGAAATCATATTTCGGTCTTGTTTTAGTATTATTTTCAAACCTTTAGTAAGTAGCGTTTACATTTCCATTCATACCTTTTTAATCATAGCCTTAGCTTTACAAAGCAACGATAGAGTACAATAAGTTGACATTGGTCTCTGTGGGTTCGAAAATCTTTTATATTACTTCGATAAATCCGTGCACTTGCGGAGCATCAAGTTTTTGGCGCCGTTGTCGGGGACAATTATGAGATAGTACATGTGATGATTCGATTTCGTATAGGTTATTTCGATTCATTTTGTGCATATTTAGTCGTATTTTTATCGAGTCTTCATCGCATTTTCTATCATTTACTTATGTTTTTCTTTACTTTGTGTTTTCAGGACCAATATCAGCTTGATTGAAGAAAAGGACAAGAACCCTGGCAAAAGAGTTGAAAAAGAGAAGAACTGGAGCTTTCTGCCTTCCTCTAGATGAATGGCGTTCGCCATTCCCTAAGGGGAACCATATGGCGTTCGCCATGTCCCAAAAAAAGAGGGAAATCCCATTTCAAACAAATGGCGTTCGCCATTTGCAAACGGTGATCGCCATTATGCGCGGGAGCAGATTTCCTACGGCAGTTTGGCAGTTTTTCGCAGTTTGACTTCCAATTCTTTCCCAAATGTTTGGAGCCATTTTTCTCTATATATAGGCCCTATTGGAGGCCAGTGGGGAGTTCCAGAAGTTGCGCGGAAGCGCTGCCGAATCGCATTTTAGTTGTTAGGCACAAATCATTTGTAAGAGCGGCAATAACTCACATCGAGGGATTGTCGCAATCGTTTTCCTTTTTCTACTTTATTGTACTGTATTCTCGGATCAACAACCTTTCCGTCATATTAATAGAAGATTACTTCAGTTCCATTTTCTCTATTTCAATTCCCGCATTTTTTTCAAGTCATTTACAGGTTCTTTGTTTTATCGCTTTATTATTACTGTTATCGCATTTTATAATTGTTTAAGCATGTTGTCCTTAATTATGTGTATCTTGTTTAGTTTGTCTATGTTTAATTCCATGTTTAGTTGAATTGTCTTGAGTCCGTCATATGAGAACTGTTGTTACCGACGGGACTCCGTAGATGTTTTAAGTACGAAAATATGATTGTTCGATATTCTGGTTTTAGTGTCTAATTTTAATTTAGGTGACTTTGTCGTGAGAGCGAGGGGTTACTTAACAGTGTTTCGTCACGAGAGTGAGAAATGCATTAAGGTGTGTCCGATAGAGCGAGAGTTTGAGGTACGCACCAGATAGTAGACACTAAGCATCGATCCTAAACACATCGAGAGCGCTTTAGGCTTCGTTTAGGTTTTGTTGGTTTTCAAAATGCGTCTTTTAACTACCGAGCGAGCGAGAGCAAAATCTTGGGGTCATTAGGAGTGACTTTTGTCTATAGCGCGAGAGTGTGAGACGGAGTCTTTAAGTTGGCATTTCCTACGGAATGGTGGTATAGTCATAATCAGTACCTGTTTTCAACAAGTCCCTTAGGTGCGCAGAAATCATATTTCGGTCTTGTTTTAGTATTATTTTCAAACCTTTAGTAAGTAGCGTTTACATTTCCATTCATACCTTTTTAATCATAGCCTTAGCTTTACAAAGCAACGATAGAGTACAATAAGTTGACATTGGTCTCTGTGGGTTCGAAAATCTTTTATATTACTTCGATAAATCCGTGCACTTGCGGAGCATCAAGTTTTTGGCGCCGTTGTCGGGGACAATTATGAGATAGTACATGTGATGATTCGATTTCGTATAGGTTATTTCGATTCATTTTGTGCATATTTAGTCGTATTTTTATCGAGTCTTCATCGCATTTTCTATCATTTACTTATGTTTTTCTTTACTTTGTGTTTTCAGGACCAATATCAGCTTGATTGAAGAAAAGGACAAGAACCCTGGCAAAAGAGTTGAAAAAGAGAAGAACTGGAGCTTTCTGCCTTCCTCTAGATGAATGGCGTTCGCCATTCCCTAAGGGGAACCATATGGCGTTCGCCATGTCCCAAAAAAAGAGGGAAATCCCATTTCAAACAAATGGCGTTCGCCATTTGCAAACGGTGATCGCCATTATGCGCGGGAGCAGATTTCCTACGGCAGTTTGGCAGTTTTTCGCAGTTTGACTTCCAATTCTTTCCCAAATGTTTGGAGCCATTTTTCTCTATATATAGGCCCTATTGGAGGCCAGTGGGGAGTTCCAGAAGTTGCGCGGAAGCGCTGCCGAATCGCATTTTAGTTGTTAGGCACAAATCATTTGTAAGAGCGGCAATAACTCACATCGAGGGATTGTCGCAATCGTTTTCCTTTTTCTACTTTATTGTACTGTATTCTCGGATCAACAACCTTTCCGTCATATTAATAGAAGATTACTTCAGTTCCATTTTCTCTATTTCAATTCCCGCATTTTTTTCAAGTCATTTACAGGTTCTTTGTTTTATCGCTTTATTATTACTGTTATCGCATTTTATAATTGTTTAAGCATGTTGTCCTTAATTATGTGTATCTTGTTTAGTTTGTCTATGTTTAATTCCATGTTTAGTTGAATTGTCTTGAGTCCGTCATATGAGAACTGTTGTTACCGACGGGACTCCGTAGATGTTTTAAGTACGAAAATATGATTGTTCGATATTCTGGTTTTAGTGTCTAATTTTAATTTAGGTGACTTTGTCGTGAGAGCGAGGGGTTACTTAACAGTGTTTCGTCACGAGAGTGAGAAATGCATTAAGGTGTGTCCGATAGAGCGAGAGTTTGAGGTACGCACCAGATAGTAGACACTAAGCATCGATCCTAAACACATCGAGAGCGCTTTAGGCTTCGTTTAGGTTTTGTTGGTTTTCAAAATGCGTCTTTTAACTACCGAGCGAGCGAGAGCAAAATCTTGGGGTCATTAGGAGTGACTTTTGTCTATAGCGCGAGAGTGTGAGACGGAGTCTTTAAGTTGGCATTTCCTACGGAATGGTGGTATAGTCATAATCAGTACCTGTTTTCAACAAGTCCCTTAGGTGCGCAGAAATCATATTTCGGTCTTGTTTTAGTATTATTTTCAAACCTTTAGTAAGTAGCGTTTACATTTCCATTCATACCTTTTTAATCATAGCCTTAGCTTTACAAAGCAACGATAGAGTACAATAAGTTGACATTGGTCTCTGTGGGTTCGAAAATCTTTTATATTACTTCGATAAATCCGTGCACTTGCGGAGCATCAAGTTTTTGGCGCCGTTGTCGGGGACAATTATGAGATAGTACATGTGATGACTCGATTTCGTATAGGTTATTTCGATTCATTTCGTGCATAGTTAGTCGTATTTTTATCGAGTCTTCATCGCATTTTCTATCATTTACTTATGTTTTTCTTTACTTTGTGTTTTCAGGACCAATATCAGCTTGATTGAAGAAAAGGACAAGAACCCTGGCAAAAGAGTTGAAAAAGAGAAGAACTGGAGCTTTCTGCCTTCCTCTAGATGAATGGCGTTCGCCATTCCCTAAGGGGAACCATATGGCGTTCGCCATGTCCCAAAAAAAGAGGGAAATCCCATTTCAAACAAATGGCGTTCGCCATTTGCAAACGGTGATCGCCATTATGCGCGGGAGCAGATTTCCTACGGCAGTTTGGCAGTTTTTCGCAGTTTGACTTCCAATTCTTTCCCAAATGTTTGGAGCCATTTTTCTCTATATATAGGCCCTATTGGAGGCCAGTGGGGAGTTCCAGAAGTTGCGCGGAAGCGCTGCCGAATCGCATTTTAGTTGTTAGGCACAAATCATTTGTAAGAGCGGCAATAACTCACATCGAGGGATTGTCGCAATCGTTTTCCTTTTTCTACTTTATTGTACTGTATTCTCGGATCAACAACCTTTCCGTCATATTAATAGAAGATTACTTCAGTTCCATTTTCTCTATTTCAATTCCCGCATTTTTTTCAAGTCATTTACAGGTTCTTTGTTTTATCGCTTTATTATTACTGTTATCGCATTTTATAATTGTTTAAGCATGTTGTCCTTAATTATGTGTATCTTGTTTAGTTTGTCTATGTTTAATTCCATGTTTAGTTGAATTGTCTTGAGTCCGTCATATGAGAACTGTTGTTACCGACGGGACTCCGTAGATGTTTTAAGTACGAAAATATGATTGTTCGATATTCTGGTTTTAGTGTCTAATTTTAATTTAGGTGACTTTGTCGTGAGAGCGAGGGGTTACTTAACAGTGTTTCGTCACGAGAGTGAGAAATGCATTAAGGTGTGTCCGATAGAGCGAGAGTTTGAGGTACGCACCAGATAGTAGACACTAAGCATCGATCCTAAACACATCGAGAGCGCTTTAGGCTTCGTTTAGGTTTTGTTGGTTTTCAAAATGCGTCTTTTAACTACCGAGCGAGCGAGAGCAAAATCTTGGGGTCATTAGGAGTGACTTTTGTCTATAGCGCGAGAGTGTGAGACGGAGTCTTTAAGTTGGCATTTCCTACGGAATGGTGGTATAGTCATAATCAGTACCTGTTTTCAACAAGTCCCTTAGGTGCGCGGAAATCATATTTCGGTCTTGTTTTAGTATTATTTTCAAACCTTTAGTAAGTAGCGTTTACATTTCCATTCATACCTTTTTAATCATAGCCTTAGCTTTACAAAGCAACGATAGAGTACAATAAGTTGACATTGGTCTCTGTGGGTTCGAAAATCTTTTATATTACTTCGATAAATCCGTGCACTTGCAGAGCATCAAGTTTTTGGCGCCGTTGTCGGGGACAATTATGAGATAGTACATGTGATGACTCGATTTCGTATAGGTTATTTCGATTCATTTCGTGCATAGTTAGTCGTATTTTTATCGAGTCTTCATCGCATTTTCTATCATTTACTTATGTTTTTCTTTACTTTGTGTTTTCAGGACCAATATCAGCTTGATTGAAGAAAAGGACAAGAACCCTGGCAAAAGAGTTGAAAAAGAGAAGAACTGGAGCTTTCTGCCTTCCTCTAGATGAATGGCGTTCGCCATTCCCTAAGGGGAACCATATGGCGTTCGCCATGTCCCAAAAAAAGAGGGAAATCCCATTTCAAACAAATGGCGTTTGCCATTTGCAAACGGTGATCGCCATTATGCGCGGGAGCAGATTTCCTGCGGCAGTTTGGCAGTTTTTCGCAGTTTGAATTCCAATACTTTCCCAAATGTTTGGAGCCATTTTTCTCTATATATAGGCCTTATTGGAGGCCAGTGGGGAGATCCGGAAGTTGCGCGGAAGCGCTGCCGAATCGCATGTTAGTTGTTAGGCACAAATCATTTATAAAAGCGGCAATAACTCACATCGAGGGATTGTCGCAATCGTTTTCCTTTTGCTAATTTATTGTACTGTATTCTCGGATCAACAACCTTTCCGTCATATTAATAGAAGATTACTTCAGTTCCATTTTCTCGATTTCAATTCCCGCATTTATTTCAAGTCATTTACAGGTTCTTTGTTTTATCGCTTTATTATTACTGTTATCTCATTTTATAATTGTTTAAGCATTATGTCCTTAATTATGTTTATCTTGTTTAGTTTGTTTAAGTTTAATTCCATGTTTAATTGAATTGTCTTGAGTCCGTCATATGAGAACTGTTGTTACCGACGGGACTCCGTAGATGTTTTAAGTACGAAAATATGATTGTTCGATATTCTGGTTTTAGTGTCTAATTTTAATTTAGGTGACTTTGTCGTGAGAGCGAGGGGTTACTTAACAGTGTTTCGTCACGAGAGTGAGAAATGCATTAAGGTGTGTCCGATAGAGCGAGAGTTTGAGGTACGCACCAGATAGTAGACACTAAGCATCGATCCTAAACACATCGAGAGCGCTTTAGGCTTCGTTTAGGTTTTGTTGGTTTTCAAAATGCGTCTTTTAACTACCGAGCGAGCGAGAGCAAAATCTTGGGGTCATTAGGCGTGACTTTTGTCTATAGCGCGAGAGTGTGAGACGGAGTCTTTAAGTTGGCATTTCCTACGGAATGGTGGTATAGTCATAATCAGTACCTGTTTTCAACAAGTCCCTTAGGTGCGCGGAAATCATATTTCGGTCTTGTTTTAGTATTATTTTCAAACCTTTAGTAAGTAGCGTTTACATTTCCATTCGTACCTTTTTAATCATAGCCTTAGCTTTACAAAGCAACGATAGAGTACAGTAAGTTGACATTGGTCTCTGTGGGTTCGAAAATCTTTTATATTACTTCGATAAATCCGTGCACTTGCGGAGCATCAAGTTTTTGGCGCCGTTGTCGGGGACAATTATGAGATAGTACATGTGATGACTCGATTTCGTATAGGTTATTTCGATTCATTTCGTGCATATTTAGTCGTATTTTTATCGAGTCTTCATCGCATTTTCTATCATTTACTTATGTTTTTCTTTACTTTGTGTTTTCAGGACCAATATCAGCTTGATTGAAGAAAAGGACAAGAACCCTGGCAAAAGAGTTGAAAAAGAGAAGAACTGGAGCTTTCTTCCTTCCTCTAGATGAATGGCGTTCGCCATTCCCTAAGGGGAACCATATGGCGTTCGCCATGTCCCAAAAAAAGAGGGAAATCCCATTTCAAACAAATGGCGTTCGCCATTTGCAAACGGTGATCGCCATTATGCGCGGGAGCAGATTTCCTACGGCAGTTTGGCAGTTTTTCGCAGTTTGAATTCCAATTCTTTCCCAAATGTTTGGAGCCATTTTTCTCTATATATAGGCCCTATTGGAGGCCAGTGGGGAGTTCCAGAAGTTGCGCGGAAGCGCTGCCGAATCGCATTTTAGTTGTTAGGCACAAATCATTTGTAAGAGCGGCAATAACTCACATCGAGGGATTGTCGCAATCGTTTTCCTTTTTCTACTTTATTGTACTGTATTCTCGGATCAACAACCTTTCCGTCATATTAATAGAAGATTACTTCAGTTCCATTTTCTCTATTTCAATTCCCGCATTTTTTTCAAGTCATTTACAGGTTCTTTGTTTTATCGCTTTATTATTACTGTTATCGCATTTTATAATTGTTTAAGCATGTTGTCCTTAATTATGTGTATCTTGTTTAGTTTGTCTATGTTTAATTCCATGTTTAGTTGAATTGTCTTGAGTCCGTCATATGAGAACTGTTGTTACCGACGGGACTCCGTAGATGTTTTAAGTACGAAAATATGATTGTTCGATATTCTGGTTTTAGTGTCTAATTTTAATTTAGGTGACTTTGTCGTGAGAGCGAGGGGTTACTTAACAGTGTTTCGTCACGAGAGTGAGAAATGCATTAAGGTGTGTCCGATAGAGCGAGAGTTTGAGGTACGCACCAGATAGTAGACACTAAGCATCGATCCTAAACACATCGAGAGCGCTTTAGGCTTCGTTTAGGTTTTGTTGGTTTTCAAAATGCGTCTTTTAACTACCGAGCGAGCGAGAGCAAAATCTTGGGGTCATTAGGCGTGACTTTTGTCTATAGCGCGAGAGTGTGAGACGGAGTCTTTAAGTTGGCATTTCCTACGGAATGGTGGTATAGTCATAATCAGTACCTGTTTTCAACAAGTCCCTTAGGTGCGCGGAAATCATATTTCGGTCTTGTTTTAGTATTATTTTCAAACCTTTAGTAAGTAGCGTTTACATTTCCATTCGTACCTTTTTAATCATAGCCTTAGCTTTACAAAGCAACGATAGAGTACAATAAGTTGACATTGGTCTCTGTGGGTTCGAAAATCTTTTATATTACTTCGATAAATCCGTGCACTTGCGGAGCATCAAGTTTTTGGCGCCGTTGTCGGGGACAATTATGAGATAGTACATGTGATGACTCGATTTCGTATAGGTTATTTCGATTCATTTCGTGCATAGTTAGTCGTATTTTTATCGAGTCTTCATCGCATTTTCTATCATTTACTTATGTTTTTCTTTACTTTGTGTTTTCAGGACCAATATCAGCTTGATTGAAGAAAAGGACAAGAACCCTGGCAAAAGAGTTGAAAAAGAGAAGAACTGGAGCTTTCTGCCTTCCTCTAGATGAATGGCGTTCGCCATTCCCTAAGGGGAACCATATGGCGTTCGCCATGTCCCAAAAAAAGAGGGAAATCCCATTTCAAACAAATGGCGTTTGCCATTTGCAAACGGTGATCGCCATTATGCGCGGGAGCAGATTTCCTGCGGCAGTTTGGCAGTTTTTCGCAGTTTGAATTCCAATACTTTCCCAAATGTTTGGAGCCATTTTTCTCTATATATAGGCCTTCTTGGAGGCCAGTGGGGAGATCCGGAAGTTGCGCGGAAGCGCTGCCGAATCGCATGTTAGTTGTTAGGCACAAATCATTTGTAAAAGCGGCAATAACTCACATCGAGGGATTGTCGCAATCGTTTTCCTTTTGCTAATTTATTGTACTGTATTCTCGGATCAACAACCTTTCCGTCATATTAATAGAAGATTACTTCAGTTCCATTTTCTCTATTTCAATTCCCGCATTTATTTCAAGTCATTTACAGGTTCTTTGTTTTATCGCTTTATTATTACTGTTATCGCATTTTATAATTGTTTAAGCATTATGTCCTTAATTATGTTTATCTTGTTTAGTTTGTTTAAGTTTAATTCCATGTTTAATTGAATTGTCTTGAGTCCGTCATATGAGAACTGTTGTTACCGACGGGACTCCGTAGATGTTTTAAGTACGAAAATATGATTGTTCGATATTCTGGTTTTAGTGTCTAATTTTAATTTAGGTGACTTTGCCTTGAGAGCTAGGGGTTACTTAACAGTGTTTCGTCACGAGAGTGAGAAATGCATTAAGGTGTGTCCGATAGAGCGAGAGTTTGAGGTACGCACCAGATAGTAGACACTAAGCATCGATCCTAAACACATCGAGAGCGCTTTAGGCTTCGTTTAGGTTTTGTTTGTTTTCAAAATGCGTCTTTTAACTACCGAGCGAGCGAGAGCAAAATCTTGGGGTCATTAGGCGTGACTTTTCTCTATAGCGCGAGAGTGTGAGACGGAGTCTTTAAGTTGGCATTTCCTACGGAATGGTGGTATAGTCATAATCAGTACCTGTTGTCGCTCCCGGGATTTTCATCCAAGTACAAACGCGAAAGTGGCACCGAAACAGAGTCGCCAGCAATGTGTATTTATCCCAAGAGAGGGAAAGGAAACACCGCGTAAACCTGAGAGAAAGGAAAAGCATGGTCTTACGACCAAGAGAACTGGGTTCGGGAGTCGGTTACGCACGGGGAAGGTATTAGCACCCCCACGCGTCCATCGTACCCGATGGGATCCACGCTTGCTGCTTCAATCAAAGGGTGTAGGAAACTGGAAATGAACTGCTAGCTGGAAAGGAAAAGGAACAGGAAAGGGGAAAAAGAAAGGAGAGAAAATAAGAAGCAAATGTAGGGAAAATAAAGGAAGTGCTCGCATGGGCCCTACCCCACTGCCTACGTATCTCATCGGGAACATGAGAATCAGAGCGACGTAGTTCCCCTCACTAGGGATGGATTGTTTGTATTTTAGGGAACGGCTGACGTTCTAGCTCAGGTGTTGCAGGCTCGCTGGTCCGAGTGCGTTACCATCTTGCAAGAGAACGAGTAGAAGCGCGTTCGTACGCTAAGAGTGAATGAGGTGAGAAAAGAATTCCCGAAGGAAAGACGTTATTGTTTGTTTTTGTCTTTTAGAAGTTTTTTCATTTGTTTGCATATGATAGTGTATCTAAATCTTAGTCATTGGAATGTGTACATCCTCACATTCCAAGATGGAATGAGTAAGAAAGCACACTAAGGGTGAAGAAGACCCCACACTTAGTTCCAATTGTCAAGGTTCAAACACACTAGCATATTTGTATTTATTAAGTGTTTTTGTTGATTAAGAAATGAAGAAGTGTTTTTTATTTGTACCTTCAACAAGTATTGCATTTAAGTCCCTCATACAAGATCAAATGCTTAACACATTGACCCAAGATGGGCCATATGCTACACATTCTAAGATTAGAAGACAAGACCCCTTATAATCTTTTCTTTATATGAAAGGCCTAAATGCAATAAATGCCTACCTTTATTAGATATTTTGAATTTTCTTTGAGATGAGAAAAGAGACTCAAGAGAGGAGAGAAAAGGTAAAATCTATGTGAACTAAGACTCAATCCTAATTGATTAGTTAGGGGAGTGATCCTAAAGGTTTGTGTGGTATGAGAACACTATCCTAAAAAGAGGAGAAGCACATAAGAAGCAACTTACTTCCAAGGTGGAAGTTAAGTTGATCTTAAAGAGGGATGAAGAAAATTAGGTAAGCAGAGAAACACTTAATCAGGTAGACAGAAATCAATCAACAATTGATCCAAAAATAGGCAATTAAAATCATGGTAAAAAAAAAAAAAAAAATAACCAAGCTAGACTTAAAAATGCTAAGTAAAAATCAAGATTAAAATCTAACAAGAAAGTATTAATCTAAGATTAAAAACTAATTCTAAAATTAAATCCTAAAATTAGTTCAAGCAAAATCTAAACTAATTCTAAAAACAATTAGTCCTAAAATTAATTCTAGTATTAAAACTAATATTAATCCTAAAAGTAATTCCAATTAATTCTAATTAAATCTATTTCTAAAAATCTAACTAGAAGAAATCTAACTCCAATTCTAATTCTAAAAATATGTTTAATTCTAAAATTGAAACTAAAATACGAGATTAATCTACTTACTATCTAATTATAGAATTAGAGTTAATTTGAAAAGAAACAAAAAACTAAAACTAAGTGAAAACAACAGGGGGTGCCGTAAGATTAAAGGGTGGTGCGATCAGCAAGCAGTTGTGGGTTGGGGACAAGGCCCAATATCCTTCAGAGGGAGAGTGCAGCGAGTGACTGAGGGTGTGAAAAGAAAATGGCGTGTGGGCTTTGAACATGGGAAATCGGGGGTACAGAGGGTAGATCGGGTGTGAAAATGAATGTGTGGGTGTAAGATTGAACAACAACATGGGCCTTTGACATAACCCGGTCCAACATATGAAGCTTAACCTAGTGTCTCCTTCCTCATTCACTCAGCTACAACTACCTTCCACACTTCTTCTTCAATGCATTACCGCCGCTCGCCTCATCATCCTCGCCGTTTCGCCACCCTTAACTCCTCACCCATCTCACTCTCTTTCCTCGCCTCCGATTCGCCGTCTCCACCATCATCTTCATCATCAAACAAACCCACCGTCAACCTTCTTAAACAGCCGGCGCGGAATCAACTCCTTCCTCTCTTGCTTCATTCAACTACAATAACTACCACACTTTCTTCGTTAAATCTCACCCTCTTTCTTCGATTCACCACGCCGGAAATAACACCATGCCGGCATCGCGTCAGCTCACACTTCTTCCGCGAACTTCGCCGCCGATAGCTCTTATCTTCTTCTTTCACGGCTCACAAAATCAAGCAACAGTTCCTCGCGTTTCCGTCTACGGTAAATAACGAAGCAACAACACCAACAGGATTACGGTGGTTATGACCAAAGCGGAATCCAGGTTTCCGGTATCAGTAAGCAAGTAAGCATCACTCAAACGCCTCTTCCGTTAAGGCTTACCAACGAACCTAACTACCTCCGCCGCGCCGCGGCTCGTTGCCGGCAACGGCGAATTGCGAACCTCAAATCATCTCAACAAAATGAGCGCGACATAAAGCTTAGAACACCACGAATCAACGGATAAAAGCTATATCACAATACACAACAGATCAGTAAAGAGTTACGTACCTATCGGAGTCGCTCCGATGGCGCTTCGAAGGTGAAACAATCAGGTATGCGTTCCTTACTCTCTTGCTTCCGATTTACTCTGTTTTCCTCTTCTTCCACTTCTTCTGCGTTTTCGAATTTGCTGCGAACCGCTAAGCTTGAGCGATCTCTTGAATCTGCTTGATTTGTGTTCGATTCCGATTAAACTTGAATTGCACTGAATTGTCTGGCTGATGTTGTGAATTATTGATTTCTGCAGTTTTTGGTGATTGAAGCACGATGATGAAATGCTTGACGCAGAGCTGAAGAAATTGACGGATGATGATGATGCAGTGATGAAGATGATGCTGAAATCGAAGTCGAAGATGAATTGTAACCAGTTACAGGTTGAAGATGGAATTGAAGTGCGTGATTTCTGATGATATGAATCGAATTTATTGCAAAATCGTTGATTGAAACTGTGTGGTGAATTTATTGCTAGGTTGATTTGTGTGTGATAATGTTGCAGGTTGATGAAGGTGAAAGAATTGAAGAATTTGTTGCAGAGAAAAATGGTGGAGAGTGGAAAAATCAGAATTGAGAAGTTCTGCCGAATGAAGAAGAGAGTGAAGAATGAAGAGGACCAAGTTTTTATAGCAACAATCAGGGAGGGTAAAATAGTATTTTTCTGGTGAAATTCTGTTAGGAATTAGTTAGAAACTTGTTAGAGAAGTTAGAAGTATTTTCTGGTTAGAATGAATTTGTTTGTGAAATTGGAACTGAAAATGTTAGGATTGGATTAGTAGAGGTTAAGTGGACTCTTGTAATTTTTCTTCTATCTTCTGCTGCAAAATGAATTATTCTCAATGAAAATCATATAACTGAAATTCTGCACCTGCCATGTACACTGCTACGTATCTTTTTTTTTGTTGACCTTTTAATTGTTTTTTCTGTCATTAATTGCGCCCTGCGATATGTACTGGTCTTCCCCAAAGGCGTCAAAGGCAACAATTGTGGTGAGAACAAAAATAATTTGTAAATGGAAAATCGGTTCACAAATGAATTTCTTCATGTAGTTTGTATGGATGTAAACTTGGTTATTTGGAATTGGATATTGAAATGGACGAAGTTCAATCGGATATGGACATGAGTGGAAATGAGCAATTGGTTTAGGAAATTGATAAAATGAATCAATGGACATGAATGATCTTTAAAGTAAAAACGGATAATGGATGTTAGATGTGGTTAGAAATGGTATCGGATATTGGAATAGTGAGATCAAATTGAAATGGATTTGAAAATGTGGGTAAAATGGTTTGAAATAGAAATGTGGGTTAAGAAATGTATTAATATATAGTTTTGGATATGGACAAGAAAATGGTTAAAAATGGATATGAATGGACTAACAAAATGGTTTTTATGGATATAGAATTGAAATAAGTGGATATGGATATTAAAGGTGACTTGGATTAGTAAAAAAATGGATATTGGTTTTGGATACGAACTAAAATTAATAAAATGGAATTTAGATTTAGCTTGGAATTGGATTGAAAATGGATTTGGACAGAAATGGTAAAAATGGAATGGATATTTATGAAATGAAAAAGAATGGATAAAAGTGGTCTAAAAATGAATATGGGTTAGAAAGTGGTTTAGGTATGGATTAGATGATTCACGGTTGAAATGGATAGAAAAGATGGATAATGAAATATATGAATTCCAAGAGATCCGCACAACCAGTCTTAACATGTTTAATTCTCACCAAATTCCAAATCCAAAGCAAACTCGTATTCTCAACCAATCTCCAACTTCAATCAATAAACTTTTCTAGCCATGAATACCAAGACGTATTTGTCAGACACCCTTAACCACCGTCTCCAATTGATGAATATCAACCAAGTGGCACAAAAGATAAGAAACCATGATCCCACGCCTCAGGAACACATGCAAATGAATGAATATGAGTCATAACCTAATGGAAATGCAGATGATTGCAAAACACAAGCCAGAAAAAGATAGGGCAAATTTTGGGGTGCTACAGCTGCCCCTATTCAATCAACTTGGACCTGAAAGGATGATAGCAACTGCTTTCAGACATTCAAGGTACGAGGTGATTGAATACAAAAAGAACCGCAAAATTTGCTAGCCGCGATGAGGAACAATAAAACTAGAGCCCAGTCACACTCCACAAAGGAATCTGACGGAATAACAACCTACCCAGCGGACCACATTGTCAAAGGGGTTTGACGGGAAGAAGAACGAAACCCGACTGAAATGACACATCGTCATAGGGATGACGACAAGAAGACTCAACTAAAGGAACACATTGTCATAGGGATGACAGAAAGATGACTTGACCAAGGTAAACACATTGTCATAGGGATGACAGAAAGAATACCTGCCCGAAGGAGACACATTGTCATGGAGATGACAGAAAGAGGACTCTAACAAAGAAAACACATCGTCAAAGGGGTTTGACGGAAAGAAAACTGAAAAAGGAACACGTCGTCATAGGGATGACAGAAAGAAAACCCGACTTAGGGAGCACATCGTCAAAGGGGTTTGACGGAAAGAAGATTCCACCGTAGGAACACATCGTCATGGGGATGACGGAAAGAAAATCTGCAAAGATAACACATCGTCATGGGGATGACGGAAAGAAGACTGAACATATCCGAAGGTACGAAACCTGAGCTCGAAACACATCGTCAAAGGGTTGACGGGAAGAAACTGAAAACATCCGAAGGTACGAAACCTGAGCTCGGAACACATCGTCAAAGGGTTGACGGGAAGAAACTGAAAACATCCGAAGGTACGAAACCTGAGCTCGGAACACATCATCAAAGGGTTGACGGGAAGAAACTGCTTTGAAACTTCGTCATCAAAGGGTTGATGGACAAAGGCTGATTGAGGGTAAGATCGACGTATACGACCCAAAAGAAAGGTAAGCATAGGGGTTGATTGTAATGTCTGCTGGGGATATGTCACCGTCTTGACTGGAAATTGATTTGGGCTTTCGCGCAAGGTACCGAATCTGGCTTATGCTTCGCATGCATATGTTTGAATTTTCTTTCTATGGCGTAATGCTCCACACGAAATGGAAATGCTACGCGATTTGAGGATGCAATGATTACTATATGCAAAATGCCGACGCATGCTCGGGCTACCATGAAAAGAAGGATGTGCCAAGTACAATCGAACTTTGCTGGCAGGAACAGGTGAAACCTGATGGTGATTGTTTTTCAAAGGCAAAATCTTTTTGGGTACCAATGGGGATTGGATTTTGTATGAAGTGCTAATAGGGATTGGACCTCAGCTTTAAAGAGGAAGCCAATAGGGATATGGCTTCAGGTTTTCGAAAGATGCCAGCAAAGCGGGCTATGGATGAAAGGTGCCGAGCAAGGTTGAGCTTTAGATTTTCTGTTCAGTTTTACAAGGCTTCATGCAATGCTATGCTAATGATATGTGATGATGATTATGCCATGATATGCAATAGGACCACTCCAGCAAAATAAATGCTGAAGAGACGAGGCCAACTCCGCTGGGGGATAACAAACTGAACCGCCTTCAGTGTCATAACTGCTCGAGATCCCGACTAAACCTCCATTCTGCAGGAAAGCATGAATAACAACCGTCTGCTGGAGAAGCATCTCAGGACTCTGCTGATGACAATCTACCTTTGACTTGCTGGGGAAAGCTAACCACCACCGAAAAATATGATTGGGGGTAATGGTTGATGATGTCAGCCCTGCTAGGGAACAAGATCAGACTTACTCCTCTGTTGGAAATTTACCTTCTACCCTTACTCCTTTGGGGAGACGGAAGCAACTTTGCCGCAGACTGGGGAAGCACAGACCTAACACTCTTACAGGAAAACGAACTCTTTCTGAAGAGCAACAAATTTCACCAAACTGGATAGGGGAGAGCAAATTCATGAACTCCTGCTGGGGAGAATAATCACAATCTCCATAATGCTCTGCCACGAGTGATGAAACTCCAGCTATCTCTGCTAGGGAGAGAGACTCTACTGGGGTCGTCACGTGTCAGCTATTAACATGAACCCTGCAGATGTGACATGACCAAAAGAGGTGTCCAGATGAAGCAGAAACCCATAAAGGAACCTGTGAATGGACATGTCTTCAGGATGTCTCGTGAAGATTCGACATAGATTGCCCCCTGACTTTTGATTAACCGTCCTCCTGAGAGAGTAACCTCCTGGTCTTTTGGGGGTGGCCTGCCCCAGCCTTGAAATAATTTGTGCCCCTGTCTGGCTGATATGTGAAGGAGTACCTCTGACTGACTGACCTTCGAGAGATTTGTCGAATCTCGACCTGATTGCCCCAGATTGGCTGAATCTTGGAATGAATCGCCCGTTTGGTATGACTTTCCCCGGCCCAACGGAGTACTCGGGCACTTTGCACCTTAGATTAATCAATCTTTCCATTGCAGAAACTTTCCTGATGTCAAGTGTTTACTCGCAAGTAAAACAATTTGTTTTGAAAATGACAATTTTAATGCAATGCATATGACAATTTTGAAATCCGAGTCTGTTCACTGGAAAAAGCGTTGTGACATATAGTGAATGAATCACTTATCAAAATGCCACTGATACCAACATGAATGGTAAGAAGATTCTTTTGGGAGTCAGAACTGACGCGATCTTAACCGAAGTATGCTTTCAAAACAACCCTGCTTCAATTAGGTCTTTTGAAGGTTGTAATGTGGTCTGGTTCGCGGTTTAAGAAAGAAAGGATATAAGGCTCAAAGTTTTATTTTAACCCACCCATTCTCCTTGATGTTCTCCAGTCCTACGTTCAGTTAACTTGACACAGGCGCTCATCTTTCAAAAAGGTTAGTGAATGGTATGAGGATGGAAGGAACCCGCACGATTTTCAGAGTGACGGTCACCCCTTTTGTCCTTGGTGTCTATATTCACGCGATTTGTTCTTTATTCTAGGATTTTTCTTTTGTAATCCTTTTCACTTTTCATTCTTTTTGCTTTTGATATCCCTGATCTTGCCTGGACTGATTGTTTTTTTTTTTTTTTTTTTTTTTTTTTTTTTTTTTTGATTTTGAAGTCCAGCGGGATGCCCTAACTTTTGCCCAAGTCATTTGCTTTCAAGTTTTGACTTAGCGGGCTTTTTTCTCTCTTTTTTCCTTTCGATTCTTTTTTTTTTTTTGAACTAATCGTGTGACACAGGTTTGTCTTGACTTGTAAAGGGTTGTGACCGTCTCACTCTTCAGTTGGTGAGGGATAACCATGGATGTAATTGATCCTTGAACGGGACACTCCTTTGAAATTTGAACGCTTGGTCAAATTAACTGACACCTACCCTGCCCCAGGTTAAGATTGAGGGTTTTTCGTTTTCAGAAGGAAACTCCTACTTCTAGGCTCAAAGGGGTTGACAAGGGATTATCTTCCTTATGTCTCCGGTGTTTGAGGAATTGAAACAATGCCTGTACATCATCAGCAGAGTTTTGTTCCAAAGCATACAATTGGAAGTTCTACGTCTTTGAATGTCATCATCCTCCCTCGGATCCTGCTTAAACAAATGTTAGATACCAATAAAGAAAAGTATGAGTGAACACGACTGGATTTAATCAAAACATGCATATTCATTTCATTATCATTATCAATCGAAAACAGACAAGTTTTACAAATGAGTTTGCACTTTTTAACAGAAAAGAAACTACAAATGCAAAGAAATGACATGATCTAAATGGTCGCCAGCTTTGAGAAACTGGGCTTTCCAAGCTTGATTTGCTAATGAGATAGCCATCTTCAGAATTGCTCATCGAAGTCAGTCTGATAATCATTTGCACAACTACTCTCAGTGACTTCTTGCATAACCTGAACTGATGAACCCACATAACTGGACGAAGGAGAGTTGTGGATCTGAATACCCTGAGGCGTGAATGAGAACATGTTAGAGTCAAGCAGTGTCTGAATCTTGCTCCTGAGCACCTTACAGTCTTCCGTTGAATGCCCCTGTGCCCCAGCATGGTAGTCACAACGGGCGTTGACATCAAAACCTGGTGGGTACGGAAAGGGCACTGGCTTCAATTCCTTCGGCACTATCAATCCACCTCTAATCAAATCCGGCAACATCTGACTGTACGACATTGGCAACTGAGCGAAATGCCTCTCTGGCTTCCTTGGCCTTTGTCAGGCATGCTGACGCGACTGACGGCGATATGACCGCTGACTCTGAGGAGGTCTCTGATTTGCAGAAGAATATTGTCCCTGATATGAAGACCCATAAGATTGTTGACTCTGAACAGTTAATATGTCTGAACGCCGGGAACGAGGTGGTGAAGATTCCTGCAAGGAACTAATTTCTTCCTCGAATTCTTCCTGAGAACTGACAACTGATTCATTTTCATTAGCTTGGAAGTTCGAGACGCTTTGGAGCTTTCCACACTTGATCAGTCTCTCGATGCGTTCTCCCACCATTACTAGGTCAGAAAATTTTGCTGCCCCATTGGCAATCATCTTTTCCAAGTACGGCCCTTGCAAGGTGTCCCCGAACAAATCAACCAATTCTCTATCCGAAAGCGGTGGTTGAACACGAGCGGCTAACTCTCTCCATCTCTGAGCATACTCTCGGAATGATTCGTTATCTGCTTGAGACAAGTCTTGCAAATGCATTCGGCTGGGAGCCAAGTCAAGATTGTAGTCGTACTGCTTCACAAAGGCGTTGGCTAGATCTGTCCATGATCGGATGCTACCACTCTGCAACTGCATATACCAATACAAAGATGCCCCACTCAGACTGTCTTGGAAACAGTGGATCATGAGCTTGTCATTGTCGACATGTGAGGTCATTCTTCTGCAGAACATCACCAAATGTAGTTTTGGGCAGCTATCCCCTTTGTATTGCTCAAACTTCGGCATTTTAAACTTTGGAGGCATCACAAGGCTAGGTACCAGACACATGCTCGAAGCATTCAAATCAAGAGTATCACGCCTCTCCAGGGCTTTAATTTTCTCGTCCAACACACGGTATCTTTCATCATCAACAGATCGTGGGTCATTAGGGTTCATCTTCGGAACTACCCCTTGGACATCTGGCATAGAGAAGGCAAAACTCTGATAATCTGTGGCATTAAGAGAAGAAGAATGTCCGTCTCGGAAGATGGTACGCTCGTGTATAGCATGATTCTCAACCGGGACCGGCACAGGCTGAGCTTGAGCAACATTGTTCACCGGAGGTGGAATGACATTCTCATTTCTTTGAATATTGGCATCTCCCCTTGTCATGGCGGCCATAGCTTCCATAAGTTGGTCCAACTGATGCTTCATTAATTCAACATCGGCCCTAGTCACAAACTGATTCTGTTCCCCATAGTTCATGATCCTTCCCAAGATTGATTCAAGTCCAATACGGAAGTCAGGAAATCAAACTGCAGTTCAGATAAAGGATGGATGAGCTCACTGATCTGGCCTGGAGAAAGGATATGCAAAATGATGCAAGATGCAAATGCAATGCAAAGGTATGAATGCAATAAAACATGGGATCAAAGCTTCCACATAGTCCAAATAATCACTGTGCTGTGCTGATGACTGAATAGGTTCATGAGTCTATTCTGAAGAGAATACTGGAATACCAGAATACCGGATGATCAGAATACCAGAATACCAGGCTAATAAGTCCACACTAATAGGAAATCCAGAATACCGGGTATGTTGAAGGTCAAGGTTACCTGCAAACCTGTAAACAACCCGCCCCTCTCACATGTGGGTACTAGGATGTTCAGTATCCCGGGCTCTCAGGTCGAGAAATGATGATACGTTCACCATTTCTGGTTTGGCATCATCATCAATCGAGGAGGCCTCAACTGATTCTCCAAAACGAAAGGTCCTCAGCTTCTGGCATTGAGGTCGAGAAGCAATAGTACATTCATCCCTCGGGGTACAGTACTATCGCCAATCGAGGAGTGCCTCCACTGATTCCCTTTCCAAAAAGGAGCACCTATGGAAAGTTCCCAGCATTGGGTCCTCGGATCGAGAATGTGCAATGGGTTTTCCACAGAATGTGGTCTGCCACTGTCACAACTCGGGAGGAGTGCCGCAACTGAGTCCTCGGGAATGGTCACCAAAGTCGACAGTTCCTCAAGAGAATAACCACTGGCCTGCATAACATGCAGTAGCAGAAAGCTCCTGATAGAACCTCGTCTGGTTGTGGGTCTCATGAACAACAATACGTGGTCACCACCACGCAAGCGTCACGACTATCCACTCTAATACCTACGTGTGTACTCAAGCCTTGGTAGTGAGCTTATCTCTCAGAACACCCCGCCCGCCAAACAGAAAACAACAGCACAGTCCAGCACAATAATGATATGTAATGCAGTAAATGCGATAAATACAGTAATGTACAGTAAAGCAGTAAGTAACCATACAATAAAACGGTAAATATAGCACAACAGTAAACACCCAATGAAAGAAAAGCAAACAAGCGCTAGGATTGACTCGCTAAGGAAACCAGAGATTCTGGGTTCGCTCCCCAGCAGAGTCGCCAGCTGTCGCTCCCGGGATTTTCATCCAAGTACAAACGCGAAAGTGGCACCGAAACAGAGTCGCCAGCAATGTGTATTTATCCCAAGAGAGGGAAAGGAAACACCGCGTAAACCTGAGAGAAAGGAAAAGCATGGTCTTACGACCAAGAGAACTGGGTTCGGGAGTCGGTTACGCACGGGGAAGGTATTAGCACCCCCACGCGTCCATCGTACCCGATGGGATCCACGCTTGCTGCTTCAATCAAAGGGTGTAGGAAACTGGAAATGAACTGCTAGCTGGAAAGGAAAAGGAACAGGAAAGGGGAAAAAGAAAGGAGAGAAAATAAGAAGCAAATGTAGGGAAAATAAAGGAAGTGCTCGCATGGGCCCTACCCCACTGCCTACGTATCTCATCGGGAACATGAGAATCAGAGCGACGTAGTTCCCCTCACTAGGGATGGATTGTTTGTATTTTAGGGAACGGATGACGTTCTAGCTCAGGTGTTGCAGGCTCGCTGGTCCGAGTGCGTTACCATCTTGCAAGAGAACGAGTAGAAGCGCGTTCGTACGCTAAGAGTGAATGAGGTGAGAAAAGAATTCCCGAAGGAAAGACGTTATTGTTTGTTTTTGTCTTTTAGAAGTTTTTTCATTTGTTTGCATATGATAGTGTATCTAAATCTTAGTCATTGGAATGTGTACATCCTCACATTCCAAGATGGAATGAGTAAGAAAGCACACTAAGGGTGAAGAAGACCCCACACTTAGTTCAAATTGTCAAGGTTCAAACACACTAGCATATTTGTATTTATTAAGTGTTTTTGTTGATTAAGAAATGAAGAAGTGTTTTTTATTTGTACCTTCAACAAGTATTGCATTTAAGTCCCTCATACAAGATCAAATGCTTAACACATTGACCCAAGATGGGCCATATGCTACACATTCTAAGATTAGAAGACAAGACCCCTTATAATCTTTTCTTTATATGAAAGGCCTAAATGCAATAAATGCCTACCTTTATTAGATATTTTGAATTTTCTTTGAGATGAGAAAAGAGACTCAAGAGAGGAGAGAAAAGGTAAAATCTATGTGAACTAAGACTCAATCCTAATTGATTAGTTAGGGGAGTGATCCTAAAGGTTTGTGTGGTATGAGAACACTATCCTAAAAAGAGGAGAAGCACATAAGAAGCAACTTACTTCCAAGGTGGAAGTTAAGTTGATCTTAAAGAGGGATGAAGAAAATTAGGTAAGCAGAGAAACACTTAATCAGGTAGACAGAAATCAATCAACAATTGATCCAAAAATAGGCAATTAAAATCATGGTAAAAAAAAAAAAAAAAATAACCAAGCTAGACTTAAAAATGCTAAGTAAAAATCAAGATTAAAATCTAACAAGAAAGTATTAATCTAAGATTAAAAACTAATTCTAAAATTAAATCCTAAAATTAGTTCAAGCAAAATCTAAACTAATTCTAAAAACAATTAGTCCTAAAATTAATTCTAGTATTAAAACTAATATTAATCCTAAAAGTAATTCCAATTAATTCTAATTAAATCTATTTCTAAAAATCTAACTAGAAGAAATCTAACTCCAATTCTAATTCTAAAAATATGTTTAATTCTAAAATTGAAACTAAAATACGAGATTAATCTAATTACTATCTAATTATAGAATTAGAGTTAATTTGAAAAGAAACAAAAAACTAAAACTAAGTGAAAACAACAGGGGGTGCCGTAAGATTAAAGGGTGGTGCGATCAGCAAGCAGTTGTGGGTTGGGGACAAGGCCCAATATCCTTCAGAGGGAGAGTGCAACGAGTGACTGAGGGTGTGAAAAGAAAATGGCGTGTGGGCTTTGAACATGGGAAACCGGGGGTACAGAGGGTAGATCGGGTGTGAAAATGAATGTGTGGGTGTAAGATTGAACAACAACATGGGCCTTTGACATAACCCGGTCCAACATATGAAGCTTAACCTAGTGTCTCCTTCCTCATTCACTCAGCTACAACTACCTTCCACACTTCTTCTTCAATGCATTACCGCCGCTCGCCTCATCATCCTCGCCGTTTCGCCACCCTTAACTCCTCACCCATCTCACTCTCTTTCCTCGCCTCCGATTCGCCGTCTCCACCATCATCTTCATCATCAAACAAACCCACCGTCAACCTTCTTAAACAGCCGGCGCGGAATCAACTCCGTCCTCTCTTGCTTCATTCAACTACAATAACTACCACACTTTCTTCGTTAAATCTCACCCTCTTTCTTCGATTCACCACGCCGGAAATAACACCATGTCGGCATCGCGTCAGCTCACACTTCTTCCGCGAACTTCGCCGCCGATAGCTCTTATCTTCTTCTTTCACGGCTCACAAAATCAAGCAACAGTTCCTCGCGTTTCCGTCTACGGTAAATAACGAAGCAACAACACCAACAGGATTACGGTGGTTATGATCAAAGCGGAATCCAGGTTTCCGGTATCAGTAAGCAAGTAAGCATCACTCAAACGCCTCTTCCGTTAAGGCTTACCAACGAACCTAACTACCTCTGCCGCGCCGCGGCTCGTTGCCGGCAACGGCGAATTGCGAACCTCAAATCATCTCAACAAAATGAGCGCGACAGAAAGCTTAGAACACCACGAATCAACGGATAAAAGCTATATCACAATACACAACAGATCAGTAAAGAGTTACGTACCTATCGGAGTCGCTCCGATGGCGCTTCGAAGGTGAAACAATCAGGTATGCGTTCCTTACTCTCTTGCTTCCGATTTACTCTGTTTTCCTCTTCTTCCACTTCTTCTGCGTTTTCGAAGTTGCTGCGAACCGCTAAGCTTGAGCGATCTCTTGAATCTGCTTGATTTGTGTTCGATTCTGATTAAACTTGAATTGCACTGAATTGTCTGGCTGATGTTGTGAATTATTGATTTCTGCAGTTTTTGGTGATTGAAGCACGATGATGAAATGCTTGACGCAGAGCTGAAGAAATTGACGGATGATGATGATGCAGTGATGAAGATGATGCTGAAATCGAAGTCGAAGATGAATTGTAACCAGTTACAGGTTGAAGATGGAATTGAAGTGCGTGATTTCTGATGATATGAATCGAATTTATTGCAAAATCGTTGATTGAAACTGTGTGGTGAATTTATTGCTAGGTTGATTTGTGTGTGATAATGTTGCAGGTTGATGAAGGTGAAAGAATTGAAGAATTTGTTGCAGAGAAAAATGGTGGAGAGTGGAAAAATCAGAATTGAGAAGTTCTGCCGAATGAAGAAGAGAGTGAAGAATGAAGAGGACCAAGTTTTTATAGCAACAATCAGGGAGGGTAAAATAGTATTTTTCTGGTGAAATTTTGTTAGGAATTAGTTAGAAACTTGTTAGAGAAGTTAGAAGTATTTTCTGGTTAGAATGAATTTGTTTGTGAAATTGGAACTGAAAATGTTAGGATTGGATTAGTAGAGGTTAAGTGGACTCTTGTAATTTTTCTTCTATCTTCTGCTGCAAAATGAATTATTCTCAATGAAAATCATATAACTGAAATTCTGCACCTGCCATGTACACTGCTACGTATCTTTTTTTTGTTGACCTTTTAATTGTTTTTTCTGTCATTAATTGCGCCCTGCGATATGTACTGGTCTTCCCCAAAGGCGTCAAAGGCAACAATTGTGGTGAGAACAAAAATAATTTGTAAATGGAAAATCGGTTCACAAATGAATTTCTTCATGTAGTTTGTATGGATGTAAACTTGGTTATTTGGAATTGGATATTGAAATGGACGAAGTTCAATCGGATATGGACATGAGTGGAAATGAGCAATTGGTTTAGGAAATTGATAAAATGAATCAATGGACATGAATGATCTTTAAAGTAAAAACGGATAATGGATGTTAGATGTGGTTAGAAATGGTATCGGATATTGGAATAGTGAGATCAAATTGAAATGGATTTGAAAATGTGGGTAAAATGGTTTGAAATAGAAATGTGGGTTAAGAAATGTATTAATATATAGTTTTGGATATGGACAAGAAAATGGTTAAAAATGGATATGAATGGACTAACAAAATGGTTTTTATGGATATAGAATTGAAATAAGTGGATATGGATATTAAAGGTGACTTGGATTAGTAAAAAAATGGATATTGGTTTTGGATACGAACTAAAATTAATAAAATGGAATTTAGATTTAGCTTGGAATTGGATTGAAAATGGATTTGGACAGAAATGGTAAAAATGGAATGGATATTTATGAAATGAAAAAGAATGGATAAAAGTGGTCTAAAAATGAATATGGGTTAGAAAGTGGTTTAGGTATGGATTAGATGATTCACGGTTAAAATGGATAGAAAAGATGGATAATGAAATATATGAATTCCAAGAGATCCGCACAACCAGTCTTAACATGTTTAATTCTCACCAAATTCCAAATCCAAAGCAAACTCGTATTCTCAACCAATCTCCAACTTCAATCAATAAACTTTGCTAGCCATGAATACCAAGACGCATTTGTCAGACACCCTTAACCACCGTCTCCAATTGATGAATATCAACCAAGTGGCACAAAAGATAAGAAACCATGATCCCACGCCTCAGGAACACATGCAAATGAATGAATATGAGTCATAACCTAATGGAAATGCAGATGATTGCAAAACACAAGCCAGAAAAAGATAGGGCAAATTTTGGGGTGCTACAGCTGTTTTCAACAAGTCCCTTAGGTGCGCGGAAATCATATTTCGGTCTTGTTTTAGTATTATTTTCAAACCTTTAGTAAGTAGCGTTTACATTTCCATTCGTACCTTTTTAATCATAGCCTTAGCTTTACAAAGCAACGATAGAGTACAGTAAGTTGACATTGGTCTCTGTGGGTTCGAAAATCTTTTATATTACTTCGATAAATTCGTACACTTGCGGAGCATCAAGTTTTTGGCGCCGTTGTCGGGGACAATTATGAGATAGTACATGTGATGACTCGATTTCGTATAGGTTATTTCGATTCATTTCGTGCATATTTAGTCGTATTTTTATCGAGTCTTCATCGCATTTTCTATCATTTACTTACGTTTTTCTTTACTTTGTGTTTTCAGGACCAATATCAGCTTGATTGAAGAAAAGGACAAGAACCCTGGCAAAAGAGTTGAAAAAGAGAAGAACTGGAGCTTTCTGCCTTCCTCTAGATGAATGGCGTTCGCCATTCCCTAAGGGGAACCATATGGCGTTCGCCATGTCCCAAAAAAAGAGGGAAATTCCATTTTAAACAAATGGCGTTCGCCATTTGCAAACGGTGACCGCCATTATGCGCGGGAGCAGATTTCCTACGGCAGTTTGGCAGTTTTTCGCAGTTTGAATTCCAATTCTTTCCCAAATGTTTGGAGCCATTTTTCTCTATATATAGGCCCTATTGGAGGCCAGTGGGGAGTTCCAGAAGTTGCGCGGAAGCGCTGCCGAATCGCATTTTAGTTGTTAGGCACAAATCATTTGTAAGAGCGGCAATAACTCACATCGAGGGATTGTCGCAATCGTTTTCCTTTTTCTACTTTATTGTACTGTATTCTCGGATCAACAACCTTTCCGTCATATTAATAGAAGATTACTTAAGTTCCATTTTCTCTATTTCAATTCCCGCATTTTTTTCAAGTCATTTACAGGTTCTTTGTTTTATCGCTTTATTATTACTGTTATCGCATTTTATAATTGTTTAAGCATGTTGTCCTTAATTATGTGTATCTTGTTTAGTTTGTTTATGTTTAATTCCATGTTTAGTTGAATTGTCTTGAGTCCGTCATATGAGAACTGTTGTTACCGACGGGACTCCGTAGATGTTTTAAGTACGAAAATATGATTGTTCGATATTCTGGTTTTAGTGTCTAATTTTAATTTAGGTGACTTTGTCGTGAGAGCGAGGGGTTACTTAACAGTGTTTCGTCACGAGAGTGAGAAATGCATTAAGGTGTGTCCGATAGAGCGAGAGTTTGAGGTACGCACCAGATAGTAGACACTAAGCATCGATCCTAAACACATCGAGAGCGCTTTAGGCTTCGTTTAGGTTTTGTTGGTTTTCAAAATGCGTCTTTTAACTACCGAGCGAGCGAGAGCAAAATCTTGGGGTCATTAGGCGTGACTTTTGTCTATAGCGCGAGAGTGTGAGACGGAGTCTTTAAGTTGGCATTTCCTACGGAATGGTGGTATAGTCATAATCAGTACCTGTTTTCAACAAGTCCCTTAGGTGCGCGGAAATCATATTTCGGTCTTGTTTTAGTATTATTTTCAAACCTTTAGTAAGTAGCGTTTACATTTCCATTCGTACCTTTTTAATCATAGCCTTAGCTTTACAAAGCAACGATAGAGTACAGTAAGTTGACATTGGTCTCTGTGGGTTCGAAAATCTTTTATATTACTTCGATAAATTCGTACACTTGCGGAGCATCAAGTTTTTGACGCCGTTGTCGGGGACAATTATGAGATAGTACATGTGATGACTCGATTTCGTATAGGTTATTTCGATTCATTTCCTGCATATTTAGTCGTATTTTTATCGAGTCTTCATCGCATTTTCTATCATTTACTTACGTTTTTCTTTACTTTGTGTTTTCAGGACCAATATCAGCTTGATTGAAGAAAAGGACAAGAACCCTGGCAAAAGAGTTGAAAAAGAGAAGAACTGGAGCTTTCTGCCTTCCTCTAGATGAATGGCGTTCGCCATTCCCTAAGGGGAACCATATGGCGTAAACCATGTCCCAAAAAAAGAGGGAAATTCCATTTTAAACAAATGGCGTTCGCCATTTGCAAACGGTGATCGCCATTATGCGCGGGAGCAGATTTCCTACGGCAGTTTGGCAGTTTTTCGCAGTTTGAATTCCAATTCTTTCGCAAATGTTTGGAGCCATTTTTCTCTATATATAGGCCCTATTGGAGGCCAGTGGGGAGTTCCAGAAGTTGCGCGGAAGCGCTGCCGAATCGTATTTTAGTTGTTAGGCACAAATCATTTGTAAGAGCGGTAATAACTCACATCGAGGTATTGTCGCAATCGTTTTCCTTTTTCTACTTTATTGTACTGTATTCTCGGATCAACAACCTTTCCGTCATATTAATAGAAGATTACTTCAGTTCCATTTTCTCTATTTCAATTCCCGCATTTTTTTCAAGTCATTTACAGGTTCTTTGTTTTATCGCTTTATTATTACTGTTATCGCATTTTATAATTGTTTAAGCATGTTGTCCTTAATTATGTGTATCTTGTTTAGTTTGTTTATGTTTAATTCCATGTTTAGTTGAATTGTCTTGAGTCCGTCATATGAGAACTGTTGTTACCGACGGGACTCCGTAGATGTTTTAAGTACAAAAATATGATTGTTCGATATTCTGGTTTTACTGTCTAATTTTAATTTAGGTGACTTTGTCGTGAGAGCGAGGGGTTACTTAACAGTGTTTCGTCACGAGAGTGAGAAATGCATTAAGGTGTGTCCGATAGAGCGAGAGTTTGAGGTACGCACCAGATAGTAGACACTAAGCATCGATCCTAAACACATCGAGAGCGCTTTAGGCTTCGTTTAGGTTTTGTTGGTTTTCAAAATGCGTCTTTTAACTACCGAGCGAGCGAGAGCAAAATCTTGGGGTCATTAGGCGTGACTTTTGTCTATAGCGCGAGAGTGTGAGACGGAGTCTTTAAGTTGGAATTTCCTACGGAATGGTGGTATAGTCATAATCAGTACCTGTTTTCAACAAGTCCCTTAGGTGCGCGGAAATCATATTTCGGTCTTGTTTTAGTATTATTTTCAAACCTTTAGTAAGTAGCGTTTACATTTCCATTCGTACCTTTTTAATCATAGCCTTAGCTTTACAAAGCAACGATAGAGTACAGTAAGTTGACATTGGTCTCTGTGGGTTCGAAAATCTTTTATATTACTTCGATAAATTCGTACACTTGCGGAGCATCAAGTTTTTGGCGCCGTTGTCGGGGACAATTATGAGATAGTACATGTGATGACTCGATTTCGTATAGGTTATTTCGATTCATTTCCTGCATATTTAGTCGTATTTTTATCGAGTCTTCATCGCATTTTCTATCATTTACTTACGTTTTTCTTTACTTTGTGTTTTCAGGACCAATATCAGCTTGATTGAAGAAAAGGACAAGAACCCTGGCAAAAGAGTTGAAAAAGAGAAGAACTGGAGCTTTCTGCCTTCCTCTAGATGAATGGCGTTCGCCATTCCCTAAGGGGAACCATATGGCGTTCGCCATGTCCCAAAAAAAGAGGGAAATTCCATTTTAAACAAATGGCGTTCGCCATTTGCAAACGGTGATCGCCATTATGCGCGGGAGCAGATTTCCTACGGCAGTTTGGCAGTTTTTCGCAGTTTGAATTCCAATTCTTTCCCAAATGTTTGGAGCCATTTTTCTCTATATATAGGCCCTATTGGAGGCCAGTGGGGAGTTCCAGAAGTTGCGCGGAAGCGCTGCCGAATCGCATTTTAGTTGTTAGGCACAAATCATTTGTAAGAGCGGCAATAACTCACATCGAGGGATTGTCGCAATCGTTTTCCTTTTTCTACTTTATTGTACTGTATTCTCGGATCAACAACCTTTCCGTCATATTAATAGAAGATTACTTCAGTTCCATTTTCTCTATTTCAATTCCCGCATTTTTTTCAAGTCATTTACAGGTTCTTTGTTTTATCGCTTTATTATTACTGTTATCGCATTTTATAATTGTTTAAGCATGTTGTCCTTAATTATGTGTATCTTGTTTAGTTTGTTTATGTTTAATTTCATGTTTAGTTGAATTGTCTTGAGTCCGTCATATGAGAACTGTTGTTACCGACGGGACTCCGTAGATGTTTTAAGTACGAAAATATGATTGTTCGATATTCTGGTTTTACTGTCTAATTTTAATTTAGGTGACTTTGTCGTGAGAGCGAGGGGTTACTTAACAGTGTTTCGTCACGAGAGTGAGAAATGCATTAAGGTGTGTCCGATAGAGCGAGAGTTTAAGGTACGCACCAGATAGTAGACACTAAGCATCGATCCTAAACACATCGAGAGCGCTTTAGGCTTCGTTTAGGTTTTGTTGGTTTTCAAAATGCGTCTTTTAACTACCGAGCGAGCGAGAGCAAAATCTTGGGGTCATTAGGCGTGACTTTTGTCTATAGCGCGAGAGTGTGAGACGGAGTCTTTAAGTTGGCATTTCCTACGGAATGGTGGTATAGTCATAATCAGTACCTGTTTTCAACAAGTCCCTTAGGTGCGCGGAAATCATATTTCGGTCTTGTTTTAGTATTATTTTCAAACCTTTAGTAAGTAGCGTTTACATTTCCATTCGTACCTTTTTAATCATAGCCTTAGCTTTACAAAGCAACGATAGAGTACAATAAGTTGACATTGGTCTTTGTGGGTTCGAAAATCTTTTATATTACTTCGATAAATCCCTGCACTTGCGGAGCATCAAGTTTTTGGCGCCGTTGTCGGGGACAATTATGAGATAGTACATGTGATGACTCGATTTCGTATAGGTTATTTCGATTCATTTCGTGCATAGTTAGTCGTATTTTTATCGAGTCTTCATCGCATTTTCTATCATTTACTTATGTTTTTCTTTACTTTGTGTTTTCAGGACCAATATCAGCTTGATTGAAGAAAAGGACAAGAACCCTGGCAAAAGAGTTGAAAAAGAGAAGAACTGGAGCTTTCTGCCTTCCTCTAGATGAATGGCGTTCGCCATTCCCTAAGGGGAACCATATGGCGTTCGCCATGTCCCAAAAAAAGAGGGAAATCCCATTTCAAACAAATGGCGTTTGCCATTTGCAAACGGTGATCGCCATTATGCGCGGGAGCAGATTTCCTGCGGCAGTTTGGCAGTTTTTCGCAGTTTGAATTCCAATACTTTCCCAAATGTTTGGAGCCATTTTTCTCTATATATAGGCCTTATTGGAGGCCAGTGGGGAGATCCGGAAGTTGCGCGGAAGCGCTGCCGAATCGCATGTTAGTTGTTAGGCACAAATCATTTGTAAAAGCGGCAATAACTCACATCGAGGGATTGTCGCAATCGTTTTCCTTTTGCTAATTTATTGTACTGTATTCTCGGATCAACAACCTTTCCGTCATATTAATAGAAGATTACTTCAGTTCCATTTTCTCTATTTCAATTCCCGCATTTATTTCAAGTCATTTACAGGTTCTTTGTTTTATCACTTTATTATTACTGTTATCGCATTTTATAATTGTTTAAGCATTATGTCCTTAATTATGTTTATCTTGTTTAGTTTGTTTAAGTTTAATTCCATGTTTAATTGAATTGTCTTGAGTCCATCATATGAGAACTGTTGTTACCGACGGGACTCCGTAGATGTTTTAAGTACGAAAATATGATTGTTCGGTATTCTGGTTTTAGTGTCTAATTTTAATTTAGGTGACTTTGCCTTGAGAGCTAGGGGTTACTTAACAGTGTTTCGTCACGAGAGTGAGAAATGCATTAAGGTGTGTCCGATAGAGCGAGAGTTTGAGGTACGCACCAGATAGTAGACACTAAGCATCGATCCTAAACACATCGAGAGCGCTTTAGGCTTCGTTTAGGTTTTGTGGGTTTTCAAAATGCGTCTTTTAACTACCGAGCGAGCGAGAGCAAAATCTTGGGGTCATTAGGCGTGACTTTTGTCTATAGCGCGAGAGTGTGAGACGGAGTCTTTAAGTTGGCATTTCCTACGGAATGGTGGTATAGTCATAATCAGTACCTGTTTTCAACAAGTCCCTTAGGTGCGCGGAAATCATATTTCGGTCTTGTTTTAGTATTATTTTCAAACCTTTAGTAAGTAGCGTTTACATTTCCATTCGTACCTTTTTAATCATAGCCTTAGCTTTACAAAGCAACGATAGAGTACAGTAAGTTGACATTGGTCTCTGTGGGTTCGAAAATCTTTTATATTACTTCGATAAATTCGTACACTTGCGGAGCATCAAGTTTTTGGCGCCGTTGTCGGGGACAATTATGAGATAGTACATGTGATGACTCGATTTCGTATAGGTTATTTCGATTCATTTCGTGCATATTTAGTCGTATTTTTATCGAGTCTTCATCGCATTTTCTATCATTTACTTACGTTTTTCTTTACTTTGTGTTTTCATGACCAATATCAGCTTGATTGAAGAAAAGGACAAGAACCCTGGCAAAAGAGTTGAAAAAGAGAAGAACTGGAGCTTTCTGCCTTCCTCTAGATGAATGGCGTTCGCCATTCCCTAAGGGGAACCATATGGCGTTCGCCATGTCCCAAAAAAAGAGGGAAATCCCATTTCAAACAACTGGCGTTCGCCATTTGCAAACTATGATCGCCATTATGCGCGGGAGCAGATTTCCTGCGGCAGTTTGGCAGTTTTTCGCAGTTTGAATTCAAATTCTTTCCCAAATGTTTGGAGCCATTTTTCTCTATATATAGGCCCTATTGGAGGCCAGTAGGGAGATCCGGAAGTTGCGCGGAAGTGCTGCCGAATCGCATTTTAGTTGTTAGGCACAAATCATTTGTAAAAGCGGCAATAACTCACATCGAGGGATTGTCGCAATCGTTTTCTTTTTGCTACTTTATTGTACTGTATTCTCGGATCAACAACCTTTCCGTCATATTAATAGAAGATTACTTCAGTTCCATTTTCTCTATTTCAATTCCCGCATTTTTTTCAAGTCATTTACAGGTTCTTTGTTTTATCGCTTTATTATTACTGTTATCGCATTTTATAATTGTTTAAGCATGCTGTCCTTAATTATGTTTATCTTGTTTAGTTTATTTATGTTTAATTCCATGTTTAATTGAATTGTCTTGAGTCCGTCATATGAGAATTGTTGTTACCGACGGGACTCCGTAGATGTTTTAAGTACGAAAATATGATTGTTCGATATTCTGGTTTTAGTGTCTAATTTTAATTTAGGTGACTTTGTCATGAGAGCGAGGGGTTAATTAATAGTGTTTCGTCACGAGAGCGAGAAATGCATTAAGGTGTGTCCGATAGAGCGAGAGTTTGAGGTACGCACCAGATAGTAGACACTAAGCATCGATCCTAAACACATCGAGAGCGTTTTAGGCTTCGTTTAGGTTTTGTTGGTTTTTAAAATGCGTCTTTTAACTACCGAGCGAGCGAGAGCAAAATCTTGGGGTCATTAGGCGTGACTTTTGTCAATAGCGCGAGAGTGTGAGACGGAGTCTTTAACTTGGCATTTCCTATGGAATGGTAGTATAGTCATAATCAGTACCTGTTTTCAACAAGTCCTTTAGGTGCGCGGAAATCATATTTCGGTCTTGTTTTAGTATTATTTTCAAACCTTTAGTAAGTAGCGTTTACATTTCCATTCGTACGTTTTTAATCATAGCCTTAGCTTTACAAAGCAACGATACAGTACAGTAAGTTGACATTGGTCTCTGTGGGTTCGACAATCTTTTATATTACTTCGATAAATCCGTGCACTTGCGGAGCATCAAGTTTTTGGCGCCGTTGCCGGGGACAATTATGAGATAGTACATGTGATGACTCGATTTCGTATAGGTTATTTCGATTCATTTCGTGCATATTTAGTCGTATTTTTATCGAGTCTTCATCACATTTTCTATCATTTTCTTATGTTTTTCTTTACTTTGTGTTTTCAGGACCAATATCCGCTTGATCAAAGAAAAGGACAAGAACCATTGGCAAAAGAGTTGAAAAAGAGAAGAACTGGAGCTTTCTGCCTTCCTCTAGATGAATGGCGTTCGCCATTCCCTAAGGGGAACCATATGGCGTTCGCCATGTCCCAAAAAAAGAGGGAAGCCATTTACAAACGGTGATCGCCATTATACGCGGGAGCAGTTTTCCTGCAGTAGTTTGGCAGTTTTGCTCAGTTCAAATTCAAATTCGAAGACAACTTTTTGGAGCCAAGATTTTCCTATTTATAGACCCCTCTGGCGTGTGTTTTAGAGATCCAGAAGTTGCGCGGAAGCGCTGCCGAATCGTATTTTAGTTGTTAGGCAAAAATCATTTGTAAAAGCGGCAATAACTCACATCGAGGGATTGTCGCAATCGTTTTCCTTTTGCTACTTTATTGTACTGTATTCTCGGATCAACAACCTTGCCGTCATATTAATAGAAGATTACTTCAGTTCCATTTTCTCTATTTCAATCCCCGCATTTATTTCAAGTCATTTACAGGTTCTTTGTTTTATCGCTTTATTATTACTGTTATCGCATTTTATAATTGTTTAAGCATGCTGTCCTTAATTATGTTTATCATGTTTAGTTTGTTTATGTTTAATTACATGTCTGGTTAAATATAATTAGGACCGTCGTATGAGAACCGTTGTTACCGACGGGACTCCGTAGATGTTTTAAGTACGAAAATATGATTGTTCGATATTCTGGTTTTAGTGTCTATGTTTAATTTAGGTAACTTTGTCGTGAGAGCGGGGGGTTGCTTAACAGTGTTTTGTCACGAGAGTGAGAAATGCATTAAGATGTGTCCGATAGAACGAGAGTTTGAGGTACGCACCAGATAGTAGACACTGAGCATCGATCCTAAACACAGCGAGAGCGCTTTAGGCTTCGTTTAGGCTTTGTTAGTTTTCAAAATGCATCTTTTAATTACCGAGCGAGCGTGAGCAAAATCTTGGGGTCATTAGGCGTGGCTTTTGTCAATAGCGCAAGAGTGTGAGACGGAGTCTTTAAGTTGGCATTTCCTACGGAATGGTAGTATAGTCATAATCAGTACTCATTTTCTATAAGTCCCTTAAGTGCGCGGGAATCATATTTCGGGCTTGTTTTAGTATTGTTTTCAAACCTTTAGTAATTAGCATTTTTATTACCGTTCATACCTTTTTAATCATAGCCTTAGCTTTACAAAGCAACGATAGATTACAGTAGGTTGACATTGGTCTCTGTGGGTTCGACAATCTTTTATATTACTTCAATAAATCCGTGCACTTGCGGAGCATCAAGTTTTTGGCGCCGTTGCCGGGGACCAACGGTCAATATTGTTATTCCCTTGTTGCACCATATAGACTGAGGCATTCTTATTTGAAAAAAAAACTATGTATCACCCAGATTTCCTTTACAATTACCACTCCCAATACTTTGAGGAACCACAAGAATCCTATAATCCTGACCTTGAATTATTGATGGAGGATTTCAATGCGACAATAACTTACTCTCACCCAAATTCCCTCTATGATTACCCTTGCCAATATTTAGAGGAACCACAAGAATCCCATAATTCCAATCTCGAAACATTAATTGAGGATTTCATTGAAACAACAACTAACTCTAGGCTTGAATGCATGATGGAACGCTTTGTGGAGACGCAAACTCTCCAGAATGAAGAGTTTAGAAAACAACATATCGATACTTATGAAACCTTTAGGCATATGAACACTGTGATCGAGTCCCTCGTGACTCACACTGAGGCATTGGAGACTCAAATATCTCTATTAGCACAGACACCTATAGGACCCTTCCTTGAGAGACAAGTGGATGTTGTAACTATCAGTAGTGAAGAACAAATAGAAAATCCTAGGGAGAGTGATAATGAATGTGAGGAGAGTTATGGTGAGAAAAGTGTAGAAATTGAGAAAAATACACCGACACCATCCGAAAGGGAGGTTGTCGAAGAGGTAGAGAAGGATGCACCTATCATTGGTCCTTTTCCCTATATCCCACCAATTCCTTTCCCGCAAAGGTTTGTAGAAGTTAAGGTAGACTCCAAATCCAAAACATATGTGGAGGTATTGGAAAATATCCACTCCAATGCACCTTTGTCTGAGGTCCTGCTTAAAAAGAGAAATTTAGAAGACCTTGAAACTAGGGAAACCATTAGAGTGAAGAGGGTAAGGTTATCCTTTGAGGTGGTGGATGAAATAACTGAGCTCAAACTTGAAAAGTTGATACTTAGGATAGATCCAGAACCGCCACCACAAGTTCAAAAGAATGAACCACCCCACAAGAGAAAGAAAAGAAAAGGTGAGGGATATGTGAGATGACTTGATAAGTGGCCATGGAAACCGAAGATTATTAGCCGTCAAGCTATCGACGTTAAACAAAGCGCTGCGTGGGAGGCAACCCACGAGATTTTAATTTAATGTTTTACTTTTATTGTCTGTGTTTGCAGGAAATAAAGAAATGTATTGCTTGTCTCGTCTCAACTTCTTCTAGGTGCCCACAGACATTCCTGCGAATGTCTCTGCTGGTGGTGACACCGATACCGCACTGTATTTTTCTAACACTTTTTTGCAGGTACTTCCTCCGGAAACGGGCAACACTATGAGTTGTTTCAAAAAAGAGAAAATTCAACAAATGAAGGTATCTCAAAGCGCCCACCGCCGAAGTAGAAGTGGCTAGCGAAGACATGGACAACAAGAGAGGATCAGAGAGGATTTGGCATGCAGTAGCATTCACACAGGTTCTATCTTTCCTTTTCCACCTTTTATCGAAACATTGAGGACAATGTTTGATTCGAGTGTGGGGGAGGAACTTTACCGCTTTCAATTTATCGCTTTCTAGTCTGTTGCTTTATTGAGTCATATGCGCTAGTTGAGTCAATTTTTCTTTACATTTTCGCATTGTTTGAAAACTCTCTTATTTTGACCCCAAATTTCAAAAATTTCCCGTTTGACTCAATGGCATGACATATTAAATATATGTTGTTTTATCTTTGTTTTAGGCTATGTGAACGGACTTGGAAAAGTTTTGCTAATATTGGTACCGTTCCTACACCCTAGAGTTCCTAAATATGCGATATCGGTTTATATACACATTATGTCGAGACCTTGTTCCTAGTTCTTTAGAAGTAGCCTCTTTACTAGTTTATATCAGCAGTCAGCACCATCCTTGCGTGCGAACTAAGTAACGAACCGATGCAAATATGTGTTGATCTCAAAAAGATCTCAAAAATTTTGTTTACGTGTTTTTATAGAAAATGTGAATTAAAGACCTGTTCTCACTAAGTTAGGTGGTCCTCACTCGATCATTTAGCCCAAAGGATCAGAATCTTGAAATTCATAAGCAAAAAAAAAAGAAAAAATGAAAGAAAAAAAAGAAAGAAAAAAAAATGTTGAATAAGAGATCACACTAACAGGTTCGATTACCATGTAAGCAAAAGGATAACGGGCTTAATGTGATTGTGCTCGAATGAAAGAGAGGTGAAAAAGAACGAAGTTTGTAGGTCAAGTTATAATGTCATGATTTGAACTAGTATTGCATAGGAAGGAACTCTTTGTCCGCTTTTGTAGAATCGTGTCGTTATGGTATCCTTGTTTTCATTATTTAGTACCTATCCGTGTATCATTAGCCTAGCAACCTTGTACTTTGATTGTTTTTGTCGTGCCTATTAGTCGAGCGTTGAACTTACTATTTTATATCATTGGGAGTTTGCTTGAGGACAAGCAAAAGTCTTAGTGTGGGGGAGTTTGATGACTCGATTTCGTATAGGTTATTTCGATTCATTTCGTGCATATTTAGTCGTATTTTTATCGAGTCTTCATCGCATTTTCTATCATTTACTTATGTTTTTCTTTACTTTGTGTTTTTCAGGACCAATATCAGCTTGATTGAAGAAAAGGATAAGAACCATTGGCAAAAGAGTTGAAAAAGAGAAAAATTGGAGCTTTCTGCCTTCCTCTAGATGAATGGCGTTCGCCATTCCCTAAGGGGAACCATATGGCATTCGCCCTGTCCCAAAAAAAGAGGGAAATCCCATTTCAAACAAATGGCGTTCGCCATTTACAAACGGTGATCGCCATTATGCGCGGGAGCAGTTTTCCTACAGTAGTTTGGCAGTTTTGCTCAGCTCAAATTCAAATTCGAAGACAACTTTTTTGAGCCAAGATTTTCCTATTTATAGACCCCTCTGGTGTGTTTTTAGAGATCCGGAAGTTGCGCGGAAGCGCTGCCGAATCGCATTTTAGTTGTTAGGCACAAATCATTTGTAAAAGCGGCAATAACCCACATCGAGGGATTGTCGCAATCGTTTTCCTTTTGCTACTTTATTGTACTGTATTCTCGGATCAACAACCTTTCCGTCATATTAATAGAAGATTACTTCAGTTCCATTTTCTCTATTTCAATCCCCGCATTTATTTCAAGTCATTTACAGGTTCTTTGTTTTATCGCTTTATTATTACTGTTATCGCATTTTATAATTGTTTAAGCATGCTGTCCTTAATTATGTTTATCATGTTTAGTTTGTTTATGTTTAATTAAATGTCTGGTTAAATATAATTGGGACCATCGTATGAGAACCGTTGTTACCGACGGGACTCCGTAGATGTTTTAAGTACGAAAATATGATTGTTCGATATTATGGTTTTAGTGTCTAACTTTAATTTAGGTAACTTTGTCGTGAGAGCGAGGGGTTGCTTAACAGTGTTTTGTCACGAGAGTGAGAAATGCATTAAGATGTGTCCGATAGAGCGAGAGTTTGAGGTACGCACCGGATAGTAGACACTGAGCATCGATCCTAAACACAGCGAGAGTGCTTTAGGCTTCGTTTAGGCTTTGTTAGTTTTCAAAATGCATCTTTTAATTACCGAGCGAGCGAGAGCAAAATCTTGGGGTCATTAGGCGTGGCTTTTGTCAATAGCGCGAGAGTGTGAGACAGAGTCTTTAAGTTGGCATTTCCTACGGAATGGTAGTATAGTCATAATCAGTACCCATTTTCTATAAGTCCCTTAGGTGCGCGGGAATCATATTTCGGGCTCGTTTTAGTATTGTTTTCAAACCTTTAGTAATTAGCATTTTTATTACCATTCATACCTTTTTAATCATAGCCTTAGCTTTACAAAGCAATGATAGATTACAGTAGGTTGACATTGCTCTCTGTGGGTTCGATAATCTTTTATATTACTTCGATAAATCCGTGCACTTGCGGAGCATCCCCAAAAACTTGATGCTCCGCAAGTGCACGGATTTATCGAAGTAATATAAAAGATTGTCGAACCCACAGAGACCAATGTTAACCTACTGTAATCTATCGCTGCTTTGTAAAACTAAGGCTATGATTAAAAAGGTACGAATGGAAATGTAAACGCTACTTACTAAAGGTTTGAAAATAATACTAAAACAAGACCGAAATATGATTTTCGCGCACCTAAGGGACTTGTTGAAAACAGGTACTGATTATGACTATACTACCATTCCGTAGGAAATGCCAACTTAAAGACTCCGTCTCACACTCTCGCGCTATTGACAAAAGTCACGCCTAATGACCCCAAGATTTTTCTCTCGCTCGCTCGGTAATTAAAAGACGCATTTTGAAAACTAACAAAGCCTAAACGAAGCCTAAAGCGCTCTCGCTGTGTTTAGGATCAATGCTCAGTGTCTACTATCCGGTGCGTACCTCAAACTCTCTCTCTATCGGACACACCTTAATGCATTTCTCACTCTCGTGACAAAACACTGTTAAGCAACCCCTTGCTCTCACGACAAAGTTACCTAAATTAAACTTAGACACTAAAACCAGAATATCGAACAATCATATTTTCGTACTTAAAACATCTACGGAGTCCCGTCGGTAACAACGGTTCTCATACGACGGTCCTAATTATATTTAACTAGACATGTAATTAAACATAAACAAACTAAACATGATAAACATAATTAAGGACAGCATGCTTAAATAATTATAAAATGCGATAACAGTAATAATAAAGCGATAAAACAAAGGTCCTGTAAATGACTTGAAAGAAATGCGGGAATTGAAATAGAGAAAATGGGACTGAAGTAATCTTCTATTAATATGACAGCAAGGTTGTTGATTCGAGAATATAGTACAATAAAGTAGCAAAAAGGAAAACGATTGCGACAATCCCTCGATGCGAGTTATTGCCGCTTTTACAAATGATTTGTGCCTAACAACTAAAATGCAATTCGGCAGCGCTTCCGCGCAACTTCCGGATCTCTAAAACACACACCAGAGGGGTCTATAAATAGGAAAATCTTGGCTCCAAAAAGTTGTCTTCGAATTTGAATTTGAACTGAACAAAACTGTCCAACTGCTGCAGGAAAACTGCACCCGCGCATAATGGCGATCACCATTTGCAAATGGCGAACGCCATTTGTTTGAAATGGGATTTCCCTCTTTTTGGGACATGGCGAATGCCATATGGTTCCCCTTAGGGAATGTCGAACGCCATTCATCTAGAGGAAGGCAGAAAGCTCCAGTTCTTCTCTTTTTCAACTCTTTTGCCAATGATTCTTGTCCTTTTCTTCGATCAAGCTGATATTGGTCCTGAAAACACAAAGTAAAGAAAAACATAAGTAAATGATAGAAAATGCGATGAAGACTCGATAAAAATACGACTAAATATGCACGAAATGAATAGAAATAACCTATACGAAATCGACTCATCAGTGGATCTAACTAATTTTACAGTTTCGCGCATTTTCGTATCCCTCGCAATGTAGTCGATAATTGTTGTGTGTGATTTGGTTTTGCATTTGTTTGATCCATGATTCAATTGTATTAGTTGATTCTTTCTCTGTTTATTTGTTGTTTTCAAATTCAATTTTCGTCCTTAATCTCAGTTCCTAGCATGTGGTAGTTTGCATAAGTGATTACATGTTGAAAACTACTTTTGAAAAGCTGTTTTTTCTGTTTTTTTTTCACAACTGATCAGTGTTAACCGGTTAACACATGGTGAGTAACCGGTTACTCAGTTCAATTTTCACCAAAAACGCCAATTTTCAAGCAAGTAACCAGTTAACGCATGGTGAGTAACCGGTTAACACTGCACCAGAATGCCATTTTCTTGCATTTTCAAGTATGTTTTCCATGCTTTCTCCATCTTAATTTCCATTGATTATTATGCTTGATTTTATGGATGTTTTTAATGACATTTCACTTCTGGTTGAAGCATGTTTACGAACTTTTGACGCACGTTTTCGATTATGCATTTGCTCCATGTTCTTAGCATTGTAGGAACATAATCCTTCTTGCACTATCTTTGTTCACATGATACATGGTTTTTTGTGACACTTTGATGATCATTTGGCACTGTTTTACACTTTCCATTTCAGTTTGCATTAAGTTTATTTTTCATGGATAAACTTAATCTTGTATAATCAATAATTCACTCCTTTTTGCTTTAATGACTTTTCATCCTATTTGGAAAGTTGTTAGCATGTTTATCCCTTGATTAATTGATCGAAACTTTGTTTCAATTAGTCGATCTTACCTTTTCCTCTCTTTAGGCCTCCTTTAGAGCTTTCTCTCTCTTTTCCCCCCGAGGAGCTGGAATTTCGCGTTGCGCCTTGCATCGGAGCACTGTACAAATTGACGCTGTTATGCTGTCCGTTTCTCTACACAGGAGCACTGTTCAACATTGGAGCGGCTGCGCTGTCCGTTTCACTTTCCGCACTATATTTTTGGTGCTAGAGATGGAATGAGGATGGGGACTTTCCAACCTCATTTTGGCTATTTCTTTGGTAAGGGCGTCTTGTCCTCTCCTCGAGAATAGTCACCTTTATCCTCCAGCTATAGTGTTTCTCATTCCCCAGTCGGGTTGATCCTTGATCACTCTTCTCTTTTTGCGATCCTTTTCGATCCTTGATTACTTCTATCTCTTTCAATCTCTCCTTTTGATCAATCACCATCCTTCTTGGTTAAGATCATTATCCTTGCACTAGCAATCCCTCTTTGTTTCATGACTCCTTTCTTATTGTAATCAATCACTGCTCTTGATTCCCCTGAAGAGTCTCAATTCTCTTTCTTTAGTCTAACATAGTTTTCCTGCTATGACCATTCTTCCCCAGGAGTTCGCAACCTTTTCTTTAGTTCCTCTCCCTTTGATTGGTTAACCACTGCCTATCAGTTAAAACACCAATGCTTGCAATCTCCTTCGGTTAATCACAGTCCGTCTGTTAATCACTGAATCCCCCCGCAGTTGGCAACCTCCTCTTGGTTCGAATACTTGCATCTTTGGGCTAGTAAACCTTCTTTGGTTCAAATACCCTTTCTTCGGTCATGTACTGTTTGTTCAGTCAGTTTACCGAACCCTTTGGGTCACGACCTTCGCTCGGTCCTACACCCGTCCTTTGGGTCAAGACCTTCGATCGGTCCCACACCCATTTTCTGGTTAATCACAGTTTTCTCTGTTAAAACGAATGCTTCTCTACCCCCACAGAGTTGCAGTCTTTTCTTCCTCGGTTAACCACTGTTTATCAGTTAATATACCGAGGCCCCTTCAGAGTCAAACACCTTCTCTCGGTTCAGCACTCTCTCTCTTGGTTCATCACAGTCCGTCTGTTGACACCAGCCTCTTTTCCCCGCCAGGGTTCTATTCTCTTTTCTTCGGTTAACCACTGCCATTCAGTTAATATACCGAGTCTCCCTTTTCTCTTGGTTATGACACCATCCCTTTATTTGGATCCCCCAGCGGAATCCTTCCTAGTCCCTTTGTTCTCACTTTCTTCGTTTTGACACCATTTCTCTTTGTTATCCCTAGTGGAGTTTCTTTCATTCTTGGTTATGACACCATCTCTTTCGCATCCCCGACGGATCTTTCTTTATCTTTTATTCTCTTGGTTTGGACACCATTTCTCTCTTATTTCCTCTATTCTATTGTTTTAGACACCATTTCCCCTTTATTCCTTTATTCTCTTAGTTTCGACACCATTCTACCTTATTCTCAGTACAATTACTATTCCTTTTTGAAATTCTGGTACCAGATATGTAAGGTTAAGTGCAATGTCACAACATCAATATCTGTTGTATGAACAAGACACTAAAAGCCCGTGATGTTATGTGTGATGTTACAACAACACACTCTGCAATGTAAAACAACAGAAAAGCACACAAGGATTGTTCACCCAGTTCGGTCTAACTACCTACATCTGGGGGCATACCAAGCCAGGAAGAAAGTCCACTATTAGTAGTATCAAATTTACATACTCAACAGACCAGTTGACAATCTACCTAATTTCATCACTACCCAATGACCCTTCTACCTAAGTCCTCCCTAGGTAAGGGACTCCATCTCACTCCCAATCATCGCAATGATGTCTATCAGTCAACATCTCTGCCACGACATCAACAGCTTGATTTCCAACAACTCTCCAAACACATAGAAGTCACACTTCCATGACACACCTTGGAGTTGCTTCAAAGCTTCCTCTAAGAACAATACAAAACTCATTACCTACAGGTTTCTGAGTAAGAACACAGTGACCATCTCACAACCTGAGTGGTTCACTTAGACTAAGCCCTAATGATCAACATCTTGGACCCGTACCTTTTCTAGATTACAAGCATTCTATTTATAACTTTTTCCCAACTGGATTTGGGCCTTCAAATCACAACAAATCTTCTGCTACAAATCTGCAAAAGATTCTGCTACAAAATAGATCTTCAATTAAATCTTCAATCAGCTCTTCATAATTAACTCTAATTATTCTTCATATCTTTTTGCATTAAATTAGCAACAAACTAATCTTCTTCATAACTGATTGCAACAAAATATATCTTCCCCATGATATTCGCCTGCAATCTCTGATTCTCTTCAGCAAAATATCTTACTAACATCAGCAACACGCGCAACCCTAGTAAATCATCTCTGACTGATGTTCACAACTAATGTCACGACATCGGGTTTAACATCAGCACACAACTGTAACCCTTACACCTTTAACACACCAGAATGTTAAACAAACATAACAATAATGTTAGAAGCTCATGTTGAAACATCAACCATGACATTAACATTGTTTTACCAAAATTTCAGCCAATCACAAGAACTAACAACTCCCCCTTTGGCTAATTTTGGCTAAAACAAATATATAAACATTACAGCTCTAATTACATCAGCAATTACAACCCTATACTACTGTTAGAAGTCATCTGATCCTAACAGTAATCATGAGTAGCTACTGTGTATAGCAACCATGGAGAATCATCTTCTTGGCTAATTTTGAATGATGTTAGGACATCATGTTGGACATAACATCACCATAGCACATCAACTCCAGCCAGCACATTAGGACCTAAGTAGTAGACAGTCCTGAAGTCATTTGGTGCACATGAGGAAGAAGATATCTGACACTCCCCCTCAACATAACACATTTCTTTTTCCTTCCAGGACAGACCACCAACAAATTTAGAAGACTCCTCCAGAAAAGAAATGTTTGTCTATACATAAAAGACCAATGGTGGCATAAGAGAATTCTGCACGCCTTCATTGATCAGACACTGGGTTTAATCTGTGGCATAAGATGAAACTTAAGAAGTGCCATTCTGCCAGCCCAGGTAACTCAGAACACAAGTCACAACTGTGTTCATAACTCAGGACACAAGTCACAAAGACTCACCACCAACTTAAGGATAGGATATCCTCTTCGACACCTCTGAACCACATCTGGAACTACAGACTCCAGGCAAGTATCTGTGTAAACCATTTAGCAAAACCCTTTCCTTTCTCCCCCTTTTTAGCCACAAATTGGCAAAGAAAGCCCTCACAGAACCAGACCCAAGTAGTGCTCGCCTATAAACGAACAAACGCCATAAGACTTATGAACCAAGGACACTCACTGGCTGAAGGAGCAAAGAATAACCTCTATAAATAACTGACCAGTTACTTTGGAATTAACGAGCCTTGAATAGTCAGGGTTCTTGGTCATAGAAACGCTATTTTAGGAACTAAAAACTCCATCCAAATTCAATGTCTGCCATCCAAAACAGTCTTGACCGCCTTTATTGCCTCTAACTGATTCTTACCATAAATTGTGCCAAAACAGTTCCATGCATAGTCGAAGACACGTGTTTCACCTTATCCTTACACCACCGTCCAAAATAAATTCTTGTTTGGCTCAAGAAAAACATGTCCTGTACCATGTTCTGACATCTTATCACACAATGTCTGCTTGCTCACAACATTATCAATCCAAGACTTCCACAGAAGATAATACATTCCAAACCAATAAACTTGTCTTCAGACTTCTTCTTAGAAGCATGTGCACACATGATTCACATGACTAGAACCAATAGTCATAACAACCAATGCCAACCAACAGCCTAATGTCATAACATGTTATCTGACATAAGATCCTCATACGAGGCAACCAATCTCCACAAGCTTGATCATTATGCAAGCTTCAATATATGCACCTTTCTGCAGATTCCATAGACAAGTACTCCCCCTGTCATGGTTAACCAATGCTCTAGATGAAGATGAACATTTGAGCACACTTACTGAGTACATGCATATTGGTACCATTGTCCCTTTCTCCAAAGGTAGCCATTCCCTATCATACTCTTCATCTTCAGACTTCCTGATCTACTTCAGTCTTCTCTACATTCTCCATCCAAGGCAGACCTTCTACTTCATCATTCTCCTGTATGACTATGTAGACGCTCCTTAGGCATAATGTAGGCATTACGCTTCTGAACCATAGGACAATCATCCTATACCAAGGATCTCCAACCAGATAATGTCCCAACACAAGTTAGAACATTTGCCACACACCAAGAAATCATCACCATGATTCTTGATATGCTCCACCAACTAGACTTACTATTGCATAGTAATCTAAAGAACTAGAGAATTAACTTCTTATCCACCTTCAAGAAGAATCATCTCCTTGAGTCTTCAACTCATCACCCTTCTTCCCAAGAGTAACTTGTTCCAAGACAATCCTCAATAATAACCAGCTGCCACACTCTGATTATCTTGATTCTTCGAATCCACTTCTGAGATCAACCAAATGCCATAGTTTGACCTTTTTCACGTTTGTCAGAACTCTCACAAAGATATCTTGATCCACCAAGGAAACTTGATCTTCAAGTCACATGTTCCACTTGCTCAAAAGCCAACACACTTAGACTCCCTAAGCCATGGTCATGTAACATCTTCTCCTTCCTGCAGCTCCCGCAAACTGCCATGAGAACGATCTTTTTGAAGCATCCTATTGTCATTCCTGTAGATCACCCTATTATTAGCTGTTGTGCCACATCACCAGCTGAGACTCCTGATGTTAAGCTAGATGTCAGAACATTATGACATCCAACTGTTGAATTCATCTCTTCCTTCTGCCACTCAAAAGAACCTCCTCCCTTTGCAGAAACAGATTTCCATGCTCTCATATACTTGATTCAACAATCAAGTTTGAGTAGACAACCTCCATCCTGCTCAGAAAATCCAAAGACTTTAAACCTACCACATCTGAATCTTCAGAAAATAAGTAGTTCAAGACTACCCCATAGCTATACCAAAGAATGTCACTTCCCTTAGTAGAGCCGTCAGTAGAAAGCCAGAGATAACATCCACAAATCCTCGACTTTCACACAACAAAACCCATGCTCCTAAGCACCTAGATCAGAAATAAACTGATCCAACCATCAAGAATATGATGTCTTCATAGTCTTCCATCTCCATATTCAACAACATAATTCAGGTCGTTACACACCAACACGCCACAAGAGAGATATACAGCCACATAGAGAAAAGTAAATTCTCAACACTTCTGCAGTCCTGCACTTTTACTTCAGACATATACATAGTCTCCCGTCAATGTATATTGTCATTAGTTGAATGCACAACATCTTAGATAACCACTTAGCTCCCGTCAGAGTATTCACTATCGGTTAGATGCACAACCTTATCAAAAGCAGACAAATACTCAACTACTGTCAAGTTATTTATCATATGTGATAAGGTAACCTTCTCACACAAGGTACGACATTTGATCTGGTCTGACATTCTTTTCCTGCACACTTGAGGTACTAGCTGATCCCTCTTTTGTTAATCCACACCACTGATCACTTCAGATTAGGTAAGTGGCTTGACCTGATACTTCACCATGAGCACAACTAACTTTCTTTGGCTGATAAAGCAAAGAACTGAAATGATGTTTCAACATCAGTTCCGACATCAGTCTGTATCACATTAACCAACTGCTATGGCTCTGGAGACAACACCCATATTAATCCTCACAAATCTCTTGTAGGGAACACATGAGACCATATCACCATCTGATCAACTTCCAAGCTCAGACCAACAACCCTGCAGTAACTTGCATAACACACTCTTTCAGAAGCTTCTTCTTATACGCACAAGGTTCATACCTCTTGTTTAACTGAAGAGTGATAACTGCCATCCTTCTGCATAACTATACCATAGAATATCTGCTACTTCCAATCCTTCAAGCCACAAAATTGAAAGAGCTCATGCATACACCAATTGACCTCAGCCTAATTTACACTGCTACTGCACACAACCTCTGGGATGTATTTTCCCTATAAAATTGTCCTCAGACATTTTAGCCTAAACAGGGATCATCTCCTTCTCTTCTGCTATCAATATTACTACCTTTTCTACACCCAGCGCAACATCATCTCAACCATTGTTCAACTTCACAGCTTCAGTGATCCTTCAAAACAGCTACAATCTAATAGAATTTTGACTCAGCATTTACCATAGACTGCTGATGTGTAGCTCGATGTCGAGACATATTATGCTCAGCTTCTTTCTTGAAGAAACTTCCTCCTCATTAGGTCACCACAACTAGGCTCAAGAGATAACTTATCAAGATCTTCACTCACGCATGAAAGATTTGACAGTGATACTCTTTTGCTTTGGCTCTACCCTCTTCTTTCACCATCAAGAAAGACGTAATCACTGTTCTGGACAGATTGGTCTTCAATGCCTTAGTTGAAACTTCCATGTCATACTGTCTTCAAAAAGATCCATTCACCTATTGATCACTTCTTTTCCAAAACAAAGATATGAGATAATCCTCAAGTATCTTTGGCATCTCTAACCAACCGATTGAAGCTGTCTTGCATAAACTACAACATCATAGAATATCCTGCTGAGGAGACCAAACCCTAATGTATTTCCAAGAGAATATCTTCCTAGAATCTTAACACCAGAGATACTAGAACCAACCAGGATTACATCAGATACCATGCAGCGGAACACACAATAACTCCTCAACAACCTTCAGGCATTACTAAAAAAACCTTGCACACTATCAGCATAAACCACGTGCCAACAATACTATATTATGAATAATCCATCCTTCACTCCAAGGGATCATCCAAACAACTTACTTCCTGGCACATGAACCAGAAAGTATCTTCCCTAGATCTCATCCAGAAACAGACAGGATGCTTGCTCTGATACTAATTGAAATTCTGGTACCAGATATGTGATGTTAAGTGCAATGTCACAACATCAATATATGCTGTATGAACAAGACATTAAAAGCGTGTGATGTTACAACAACACACTCTGCAATGTAAAACAACAGAAAAGAACACAAGGATTGTTCACCCAGTTCGGTCTAACTACCTACATCTGGGGGCATACCAAGCCAGGAAGGAAGTCCACTATTAGTAGTATCAAATTTACAGACTCAACAGACCAGTTGACAATCTACCTAATTTCATCACTACCTAATGACCCTTCTACCTAAGTCCTCCCTAGGTAAGAGACTCCATCTCACTCCCAATCATCGCAATGATGTCTAGCAGTCAACATCTCTGCCACTGCATCAACAACTTAATTTCCAACAACTCTCCAAACACATAGAAGTCACACTTCCATGACACACCTTGGAGTCGCTTCAAAGCTTCCTCCAAGAACAATACAAAACTCATTACCTACAGGTTGCTGAGTAAGAACACAGTGACCATCTCACAACCCGAGTGGTTCACTTAGACTAAGCCCTAATTATCTACATCTTGGACCCGTACCTTTTCTAGATTACAAGCATTCTATTTATAACTTTTTCCCAACTGGATTTGGGCCTTCAAATCACAGCAAATCTTCTGCTACAAATCTGCAAAAGATTCTGCTACAAAATAGATCTTCAATTAAATCTTCAATCAGCTCTTCATAATTAACTCTAATTATTCTTCATATCTTTTTGCATTAAATTAGCAACAAACTAATCTTCTTCATAACTGATTGCAACAAAATATATCTTCCCCATGATATTCGTCTGCAATCTCTGATTCTCTTCTGCAAAATATCTTACTAAGATCAGCAACACGCACAGCCCTAGTAAATCATCTCTGACTTATGTTCACAACTGATGTCACGACATCGGGTTTAACATCAGCACACAACTGCAGCCCTTACACCTTTAACACACCAGAATGTTAAACAAACATAACAATAATGCTAGAAGCTCATGTTGAAACATCAACCATGACATTAACATTGTTTTACCAAAATTTCAGCCAATCACAAGAACTAACACTTTTCTTTCCACTCATTTCGTTGGAATCCTCAGTGGAATTTCCTTCTTTATTTTGCTCTCTGTTTTGACACCACTTTCTTTTCCTTTTCCTTTTTCGTTCAGTTCCACGAACTACGGAAGCTCTGATTCTGCATTCTTTTGAATGTATGATACGTAGGCATGAGATCGTAATGATCTCGGCGAGCACACTTCCACCCTTCCTTCCTTCCACCTTTCTTCCATCTTCCTCTTCTCTTTCTTCCTTCTTTGTCATCTGGTTCCTTAGAACTACGGCGCTCTGACTTCCTCATTGCACTATGAGGGTACGTAGGCAAGAGGACTTCGTTCCTCCGCGAGCACTTTCTTTCTTTCTTTCTTTTCTTTTTCCCTTTCTTTCTCTCTCTCTCTCTCTCCTTTCTTTAGCTAGAAGCCTTTTAGATAGATAACCTATCCAAGCCTAGAAGCAAGCGAAATGATTCCCGTCGAGTACGACAGATGCGTTAGGTGCTAATACCTTCCTTTCGTATAACCGACCCCCCGTTCCCGTTTCTCTTCCCCTTGGGTTTTATCGATATTTTCCCTGTCCTTTGGGACTAAATAAAGTTCGGTGGCGACTCTGTTGTATCTTTGAGTGTGCGATTCACTCAGGTAGATTTCCAGCCATCTTCAGCTGGAGACTCTGCTGGGGACTGGTTGACCTACTGCTGGTCCTTCCCTTGAGGGGTCTCGCCTAGTTTCGTTTGCTTTTCTTGCTTGTTTGGATGTTTATCTTCTGCGCTTTACTAGCTTTATTTTACTTGCTTTAGCTTTATGTTTATTTATTGCATTTCTTTACTACTTTGAATATTCATATGCTGCATATTCTGGATATCTGCTATTTTCTCTGCTGTTGTCGGTGGGGTTGCTACTTGAGAGATAAGCCCATTACACAGGCTTGAGAGTACATATAGGATTAGAGTGGAAAGTAGTGTGGCCTACGTAGCGTCTTGGTATGTATGGTTTACATGAAATCCACACCCAAACGATGTTTTCTTGGGAGATGTTCTGATTTGCGCGTCTTGTGCATTTCGGAGTGTTAACTTAGAAAGCTGTTGACTCTGGCGACCATTCCCGAGGACTCAGTTGCGGCACTCCTCCCAAGGAACAATAATGGCAGACCAGAAATGGCAAACCCATTACGCTTCCTTGATCCGAGGACCGAAAGCTGGGAACTTGCCATAGGATGACCCTTTTTTTGGGGGAATCAGTGAACGAACTCTTTGTTTGGCGATAGTATTGTACCCCGAGGGATGAATGTACTATTGCTTCTTAAATCGAGAATCCGAAACTGAGAATCCCGCTTTTTATTTCATACCTGTAAGGGGGATATCGGGTTTTCTGCAGGAAACCATGACTCTTCCGACCTTTGTTTTCTCATTGCGCCAGATCTCGCACCGACGCCGCACTACCTTTGCAGATGTTCAGATTTGACTATTCAGACTATGCTGGCTTGTTGTTTCTGTAGTTGCATATCATCTCATCATGTCAAATTAATTTTTGCATAAGCATTTTAAAACTTTATTTATGCATAAATTGCATCCACTCATCCCTGCATATGCATGTCCTTCATCCGGGAACCGTTGCTCATCCTTGTTCGCATTCCTTGTAGCAAGACGACGATTCGACATCGGTATTTTACTCGCTCAAACAAATCCAGAATCATGGTTGACTTTAAAGCTGAGAACGCTGCTTACAAGGAAACTCTGGCATAGTTCCAAGGACGGATGGATCAGTTTCAGATGAACATGGATGTCATTATGGAGCTCCTTCGTGCTCAGAGGGATACTGCTGCTGCTGCCATTGTTGTTGCAACCACTACTGATGCAACTGTTGTCACTCCTGTTGTGACTGTTCCTCCTTTTGTTACGGCTACTCCTATTGTCATTGTTCCTTCTCCTACTAGAGTTGAAGTACCAGTTGAGCCTGTGAATCAGCCTGCTGTTCAACCTAGTTTGAATCAGATGCCTGCTGGTTTCCCTTGGGGCATGCCTCCGAATTACAGTCCTCAGATCGCAAATAATGGTAGTGCCTTCATGCCATATCAGCCTTTTGTTGCACCCATGCCTAATGGGAATGTTGCCGCCTATCCATGGGTCATGCCTACTCCAGTTCCGCCTCCAGTCGTGAATGATGATCCTGAGAATCTTCAGGCTCAAACTCATCAAACTGCCGGATTAGTTGATACTGAAACCCCTGATGAAGAAGAGCATGTGTATAGAGGACCTCCTATTCATGTACCGGTTTCGTCTCAAGTTGCTCAAACTACTGTGCCGAATGTTCATCCTGGGATGTTCTATCCTGGGGCATCTTCCTCAGCTGCTGGGGTACCCCCTCCAAATTATCTGTATGGTGTTCCGATGTTTCAGAACGTTGGTCAGATGGTTAATCCGGGTTTGGTCTATCCTTCCCAATTTGCTACTCCGCAAGTGAATGCTCCTGCCGCTTCTCAGCTGCCAAATCCTCAGGTTCTTGTTAGGCCCACTAATCAGAATAGATCTGTTGACTACAAGTTGTTAGAAGATCGTATCTGAGCTATCAAAGGGTTCTCTGCCTTTGGTATGGAAGCCAAAGATTTGTGTTTGGTTATGAATGTTGTGCTTCCGCAGAAATTCAAGATACCTGATTTGCCAAAGTATAAAGGTTTGAGCTGCCCGCGTAGTCACATCACTATGTACCGCAGGAAGATGGCATCCCATATTGATAATGATGAATTGCTTGTTCATTGTTTTCAAGATAGTTTGTCTGGCGCTTCATTAGATTGGTACATGGGCTTGGAGCGCAGCAAAATCCGTACTTGGAGGGATTTGTCTGAAGCGTTCGTGAGACAATACAAATATAACCTTGATCTTGCGCCCACTAGATTGCAATTGCAGAATCAGTCCCAGCGCTCAGCTGAAACATTCAAGGAGTATGCACAAAGATGGCGTGAGATGGCGTCTCGTGTGCGACCTGCTCTCTCTGATAATGAGTTGGTTGACATCTTTATGGGTACCTTGCAAGGATCTTACTACGAGAAAATGGTGGGTAGTTCTTCATCGAACTTCGCTGATGTTGTGACGATTGGGGAACGGATTGAGAATGGCTTGAAAACTGGAAAGATTCCTGGAGCTGCTTCCCAGCAGCCGGCCACTCGGAAGTCTCAGAACATTCATTCCAAGAAGGAAGGTGAAGCTAACGCTGTGACAACTCAAGTTTCTCCTCCGTATCAAGCTCTCATAGCTCCCATGCCGTATTATCCGTATCCGTACATTGCTGCTGCACAGTATCAACAACCTCCATATCAATATCATCCGCAACAACCAGTTCAGAATGCTCAGAATTAGCAACAGAATCAACAGAACAAAAGTCAGCAGAATCAAAACCGTCAGAACAACAACATTCAAGGAAACCGTAAGCGTCCGAATTTCGATAGAATTCCGGTGTCATACACGGAACTGTTTCCTTACTTGGTTCACCAAGGGGCAATTGTCCCCAAGCAGATTATGCCTACAATTCCTCCATTTGGCCCGAAGCATAACCCAAATGCATCCTGTGCTTATCATGCTGGATACATAGGACATGCAACAGAGGATTGCTTTGTTTTCAAAACCAAAGTCCTGGAACTCATTGATAAGAAGGTTCTGACTTTTGCTGAGGAAGGTCCCAACATTCAGAGTAATTCGTTGCCGAATCACGATGGACCTGCAGTTAACATGATTGAGGATAGTTCCAGGGCTGATTTGATTATGGATGTCGATGAGGTAAAAACTCCGATGGCTGTGGTTTTCAAGAAATTGAAAGAACACGGGATGTTGAAAGGATTGCATGGTAAGTGTCAGATTTGTGATGATAATCCCAACCAGTGTCGAAGGCTGAAGGGTTGTGTCCAGATTCCGATGAACCGTGGCGAAGTACAATTTGCCAGATCTAAACCTGTTGAGGAAGTTGTTGCTATTGAGCCGTTCACCATCGTTTATAGGAAGGTTCCTGTGGAATCCCCTCAACAGAAGAAGGTGCAACCCATCATTGTTTGCCCGTCGAAGCCGTTTCCGTATCATAATTCTAAGGAGGTACCATGGAAGTATGGATCTTCTGTGTTTTCTGGAGGTCAAGAGATAAGGTTCGCCGAATCAGAGATCGTGAATGTTACAGTTGGTGGAGGTATGACTCACAGTGGACGAGTATTTTCTCCGAAGGTCACTACAAAGCCCATGCAAATTCCAATTGTTGTTTCTCCTAAGGAGACACCTGCATTCGCAACCCCTGTGGTTCAACAAGGGGCATCTACTGCCATTCCAGTACCGATTATTCCGTCTGAGGATGTTTCAAAGAGCAAGGAGACCCTTGATGATCAAGAGTTCCTTAAGCTGATCAAGAAAAGTGACTTTAAGATTATGGATCAGCTGGGTCAGACTCGCTCGAGGATCTCAATTTTGTCCTTACTCATGAGTTCGCCGGTGCACAGATCAGCTTTATTGAAGGTCTTGAACAGTGCCCATGTCATGCAAGATATATCCGTCGTCGAATGCGATGATGTTGTGACCAACATAACTGCAAGTCGGTATTTGGGTTTTAATGAATCGGAACTACCTCCTGAAGGAACTGCCCACAATAAAGCACTACACATATCTGTAACCTGCACAGACATCCTGTTATCTCGTGTTCTAGGGATACCGGTTCTTCTCTCAATGTGATGCCTAAGGGCACATTGAGTCAATTACCAGTGGAAGGAATCGAGATGAGACCAAGTGCCTTAGTTGTCAGAGCCTTTGACGGTTCTCGAAGACAGGTCATTGGAGAAGTGGACTTACCCATCAATATTGGGCCGCATCTATTTACCATTACTTTCTAAGTGATGGATATCAATCCAGCGTATAGTTGACTTTTGGGTCGTCCATGGATCCACGCGGCAGGGGCAGTTACCTCCACTTTACATCAGAAGTTGAAATTCATGTTTGACGATCAGCTTGTCATCGTCTGTGGTGAAGAGGATTTGATTGTGAGCAAGTTATCATCTTTTCGATATGTCGAGACAGAAGAAGGCATAGCGGAGGTATTGTTGCAGTGTCTCGAGTTTGAAGATGTCAGCTCTGCTTCAACTAGTCAAAGTGGATCACCACAATTGACTTTAGCATCTGCTAAGAGTGCTAAAGAGGCCATCGATAGCGGTGCCTTACTAGGCTAGGGGCACGTGATTGAGGTGGTTGAGAAGCATAATCATTTTGGAGTGGGTTATCATCCTGGTCGTCAATCTGGTTTCTCTGATCCGAAGCAATACAACTTTATCAAGTTCCACAGTGCGGGTTTCCAACAAGGTGACATCGTGGCAGCTGCTGATGATGCTGGCCCTAGCAATCAGACTTCAAGCTTTATGCGCAAGTGTCCGCCAGGTTTCAAGCTCAACAATTGAACATCTACCGTAATTCCTGTGGTTTTCCCTTATAACGTAATGCATTTTGCTTTTTCATTCCCTCGTCCTCGCCCGAGACGAGTGGATAGCTTGTAAAGGGCCTCGCACTTTTGCAATATTATGTGATCAATAAATGAAAGTTTTTTGCATTCAAAATCATGCTCTATTTTCTTTCTTTATTTTTTTTTTACTTTTTCACAAAATAAATGGCAAAATTTTTTTTTCACTTTTTTAAATAGCTCATTCTAAACATATTCATAAACATGCAGAACTAATAAAAACATTGATAACAACATGGCAAACATCCATTGTAATTCTGGAATTCCAATTAACCAAGCCGAAGGAGATGGTGAGGAAGATTGTGAATTACCGGCTGAATTGGCAAGTCTCCTTGAGCACGAGCGTAGAAAGATTCAGCCACACAATGAGCCAGTGGAAGTTGTCAATCTTGGTACTGATGAGGTCAGAAGAGAAGTCAAGGTTGGCGCATCCCTCGCAAAGCATGTACACTCCGAGTTGGTCAAGTTATTGAAAGAGTATGTTGATATCTTCGCCTGGTCCTATCAAGATATGCCTGGGTTAGATAGCAACATCGTTGAACATCACTTGCCACTCAAGCCCGGATGTCCTCCTGTCAAGCAGAAGCACAGAAGGACTAGACCCGACATGGCACTCAAAATCAGAGAAGAGGTAAAGAAGCAGCTTAACGCTGGGTTCCTAGCCACTTCCGAATATCTTGAATGGATTGCCAACATTGTCCCGGTTCCTAAGAAGGACGGCAAAGTCAGAATGTGTGTGGATTATCGAGATCTCAACAAAGCAAGCCCGAAGGATGATTTTCCTTTGCCTCATATTAATGTCTTGGTAGACAACACTGTGCAGTTCTCTGTCTTTTCCTTCATGGACGGTTTTTCAAGATATAATCAGATCAAGATGTCCCCAGAGGATATGGGGATGACTACTTTCATCATGCCATGGGGTACATATTGCTACAAATTCATGTCATTCGGTCTAAAGAATGCAGGGGCAACAAACCAACGTGCCATGACAACCCTCTTTCACGATATGATTCATAAAGAGATTGAGGTTTACGTGGATGATATGATTGCCAAGTCCAGAACTGAGGATGATCACTTGGTTCATCTGAAGAAACTGTTTGACAGACTCCGGAAGTTTAGGCTGCGGTTGAATCCTGCGAAGTGCACCTTCGGAGTTTGATCTGGTAAGCTGTTGGGCTTCATTGTGAGTCAGAAGGGTATTGAAGTTAATCCTGATAAGGTTCGAGCAATTCAAAACTGCCGCCTCCCAAAACAGAAAAAGAAGTCTGTGGCTTTCTGGGCAGACTCAATTACATTTCAAGATTCATTTCTCATTTGACGGCTACCTGTGAACCAATGTTCAAATTACTAAGAAAAAATCAATCGGTTGAATGGAACAATGAATGTCAAGAAGCATTTGACAAAATAAAACAATACTTGCAAGAGCCACCGATCTTGGTACCCGCCGGTTCCTGGTAGGCCATTAATCATGTATCTCACCGTTCTCGACGAATCGATGGGATGTGTATTGTATCAACATGACGACACTGGCAGAAAAGAACAGGTAATTTACTATCTGAGCAAGAAGTTCACTGATTGTGAGGCCAGATACTCACTCTTGGAGAAAACTTGTTATGCTTTGGTCTGGGTTGCTCGACGCCTACGACAATACATGATTTGCCATACTACTTTGTTGATATCCAAAATGGATCCAATAAAGTACATCTTTTAAAAGCCTGCTGTCTCTGGAAGGATTGCTCGGTGGCAGATGCTGTTAACTGAGCATGATATCCAACATGTTACCCAGAAAGCAATAAAAGGGAGCGTCTTGTCTAACTACCTTGCTCATCAACCTGTAGAGGGTTATCAACAGATGAAGTTTGACTTTCCTGATGAGGATGTTCTATTTATCAGAGATTATGAGACTCTGAACCCTGACATAGGACCCGAACCAGGGGCGCGATGGACGCTCGTGTTCGACGGTGCCTCCAATTCTAAAGGTCGTGGAATCGGTGCTATCCTCATCTCTCCAATAGGTTTTCACCTTCCCTTCACTGCTAGATTGTGCTTTGCATGCACCAACAATATGGCTGAATACGAAGCATGTATCTACGGCATAGAAGCGGCTATTGACATGAGAATCAAGATTCTTGAGGTCTATGGAGATTCTGCCTTGGTCATCGGTCAAGTCAGAGGGAATTTTGTGACTCGGGATTCCAAGCTGGTTTCGTATCAACAACACATAGCGAAGTTGATTCCTTACTTTGATGATATCACTTTTCATCATATTCCCCGAGAGGAAAATCAACTACCTGATGCTCTTGCCACTCTAGCATCCATGTTCAAGGTCAAGTGGAAGACTGAAGCTCCTCATATCCGCATTGATCACTTGAACGAACCAGCACACTGTTTAGCAATCGAGGATGAGTCTGATGACAAGCCTTGGTTCTACGACATCAAAAGATATCTGGAAAAGCAGGAATATCCCGAGGGTATCACTATCACTGACAAGAAGGCTCTTAGACGGCTTTGCGTCAAATTCTTCTTAAGTGGTGGTATACTATACAAGAGGAATTATGATTCCGTGTTGCTCAGATGCATGGATAGACATGAAGCAAACACGATCATAAGGTCCATACATGAGGGTTGCGAGGGGGTACATACTAAAGGTCCTGCTATGGCTAAGAAGATCCTTCGGGTTGGGTATTACTGGACAATGATGGAGGTAGATTGTTAAAACTTTTCCAAAAGATGTCACAAGTGCCAAATCTACGGAGACAAGATCCATGTGCCTCCAACTCCATTGAATGTTTTGACTTCACCTTGGCCATTCTCCATGTGGGGTATAGATATGATTGGAATGATCGAGCCGAAGGCTTCCAACGGTCATCGATTCATTCTAGTTCTTATCGACTACTTTACCAAGTGGGTTGAAGCTGCTTCCTACGCAAACGTTACACGACAAGTGGTTGCCAGATTTATCAAGAAAGAAATAATCTGTCGCTATGGCATTCCTAGCAGCATTATCACGGACAATACAAGCAACCTGAATAACAACATGATGAAGGAGTTGTGTCAAGAACTTAAGATCGAGCACCACAACTCTTCACCATATCGGCCCAAGATGAATGGCGCCGTTGAAGTAGCAAACAAAAACATCAAGAGGATTGTCCAGAAAATGGTCAAGACTTACAAGGATTGGCATGAAATGCTTCCCTTTGCACTGCATGGTTACAGAACTTCAGTTCGCACTTCTACTGGGGAAACTCCGTACTCACTTGTGTATGGTATGGAGGTTGTTCTACCCATCGAAGTAGAAATTCCTTCGCTCAGAGTCATCATGGAAGCAAGTCTTGATGAAGCCTAATGGGTTCAATCCAGATATGACCAGCTGAATCTCATCGAAGAAAAGCGCCTTGCAGCCATTTGTCATGGTCAATTGTACCAGAGACGCCTCAAACGAGCTTTTGATAAGAAAGTTCTTCCTCGAACATTCTGCGAAGGCGAACTCGTGCTCAAGAGATATTCACCTGTTCACTCGGACCCACGAGGCAAGTGGACTCCCAACTACGAAGGACACTTTGTTGTCAAGAAGGCCTTCTCAGGCGAAGCCCTGATACTCAACACAATGGATGGGGAGGAGTTGCCATCGCCCGTGAACTCCGATACAGTCAAAAAATATTATTCCTGAAAAAAAAATGGATAAGAGTCCGCTAGATTGACATCCGCAAGGACAATCTAGGCAAAAAATGGACGTACCGATGGACCAAAAAATAGAAATGTCCAAGCAAAAGTTAGGGACAATGAAAAAAACAATAATAGCCCGCTAAGTTGAAAACCCGACAGGGCGACTTAGGCAAAAATGGGCATCCCGGTGGACGAAAAAAAAATGAGAAAACGTGTCCAGGAAAAAATTAGGGATGAAGGCATTGACTGTGAACACTTGAGCCTCTCTTCCTCATGGCTAAACCTAAGATGATAACAGAGCAGTCCAATTATTATCAGCTAGGGCAAGGCGTTGGAACCTAGACTTACAGTGGATGGTGGCCAATGTTATAATCAATGCAAAGCATGATTTCCCTTTGCCATTTACATTTGTTTTTCAATTTTATTGCAAATTTCCTCATCAAGGATTTTGCATCCTTGTACACACCTTATGTACAAAAATTTTACATTCAATAAAATGCATTCTTTGTTATCTCAATTTGTTTTCATTCCAGTATTTTGTTTGCAAAATAAACAATTATTTGTGATCACATAATACTAAAAAACGTTGAGAACAATAAAAAGCTAAATCAATCGAGAAAGCAATATGCATTGCATGTGTTACTGGTAACTCCTGCAGGGTGAGCGGTAATATCCATTGGTAAGCCTAACGCCTGGCCGGCAATGTTTTGATTCAGCGAAGAAGTTGTTGCCTCCTCAGCAGTTCCTCAGCAGAGTCATCATTCTCCCTGGTAGGTGTCCAAGGTGTTCCCCAGCAAAGACATCTTTGTTCACTTTTCCCCAGCAAGGGTTGTGTATCAATTCCAATGATCAGGAACTATCTGTCACCAGTAGCAGTGGTTTCCCCTCAGCTGAGTCAACATGATTCAGGATTCTCTTTTCCCCGCGCAGATCCAGTCTTGGTAGGAAGGATTGACTTGGTTCTTTCATCCCCGACAGGGACAGCCATGGTGATTTAGAAACCTGAGATGTTCTCAGTTTCTTTCCCTGGCGGAATCATCGTCCTTTGCGAACTGGCTTCTCCAGCAGAGATTGTCTTCATCTGTGGGTTCTCTCCCCGACCGAGGATGTCGAAGTCGTTTTGCTACGGTTTCTGCCTAATCACTTCACACCGTGCCTTACCTTGCGTCCTTGCATTGCATGATATCAAGCATCATGTAGAAACGCATACATAGCATATGCATCGATCATACTCTCTCTTTTTTTTCCTGACTTATCTCTCAACAGATTTTCAGCAAACTTTGCACTTTTCAACCTTCAAACACTCTCAACTCTTCTTTTGTCGCCGTCGGCCAAATTCTCGAGCTACTCTTTTATTTAATCCCCTTTTGCCTCGAATCATCGAAAAGCTGGCGCAATTCGTACATTCAGGTCCAAGAGGATTAAATAGGGGCAGCTGTCGTAACCCGAAATTTGACCTCCCTCTTTTTCCTTTTACATAAGCATAAGCATTCGCATCGCTGGCATACGCATTCACATTTTTTCCTCTGGTGTTTTGATTGCAGATAATTCAGGTTTTTCAAGCCCGATTAATCATATCCTCACGAGGTCATCACGTCATCAAAACAAGCACAAAATGAAGGTTTCTTTGCATATTCATCAATACAAGAAATGGAAAATCGAAGTCGGGACCACAACATCATTTTTCAAGTAAAATGGGCAAAATTGGGTCTGGGTTACCGGTTAACACAATTCCTTCGTAATTCTGTTAACCGGTTAACACAATCAGATTTTGTGATTTCTGCTGCATTTTGGGATAACATTCATGCACTCTCTTTGGACTTTGGTTCTACTTGATTCTAGCAGTGTGTGGAACATTCTAGACATCTCTAGATATTTCAACACTATTCATTTCAACCCAAGTACATTTATTCCAATGCATCACCCTAATTTAAGTGCACCATGTTACTTAATCTACCAATATGTCAACCTTAGGATTTTGAAACTCACATTGGGATTGGTACCGAGTTGGTTCTAACTAACCGAGTTAACCGCCTTGACTCGGTGAGTCAAGTACAACTAACTCCTAGCCTAGTTCCAAACCCAAAGCTAATCCCAAACCAAATTCCAAACCATCTCACACTCCAAACCTAAAATCTATATAAACTCACCTTCAGTCATTTTCAAGGACCTTCAACCATTTGCTCCATTTCACTCTCAATTCTCCCACATTCTCTCTGAATTTCCCTACTACATCTTCATCTTCATCTCAATTCTCTTCCAAAACCTCACCAAAGCTCATTTCTACTTTGAAGGATAATCACTTTTACATCAAAAGTGATTATTTCTTGAGCTCAAACTTCATCATTCTTGCTATTACACTTGGATTTCTGGAGTTATTTCAGCTTTTGGATTGATCTTGAGTAGTTGCTGCAATTTCTAACGGTTCGAATTCGCATTTTGGAGCTTTATCACATTTTGCTCGATTTCGATACGGTTCGTCTACAATTTGAAGATTCCTCTGGTTTTCTTTGATTTTTTGCATCAATAATCCTTTGCAACATTTACCAAGCCAAATCTCCGGCTTGTAGGTTGGTGGATCTAACTAATTTTACCGTTTCGCCCATTTTCGTACCGCTCGCAATGTAGTCGATAATTGTTGTGTGTGATTTGGTTTTTCATTTGTTTGATCCATGATTCAATTGTATTAGTTGATTCTTTCTCTATTTATTTGTTGTTTTCAAATTCAATTTTCGTGCATAATCTCAGTTCCTAGCATGTGGTAGTTTGCATAAGTGATTACGTGTTGAAAACTACTTTTGAAAACGCCAATTTTCACCAAAAACGGTTACTCAGTTCAATTTTCACCGAAAACGCCAATTTTCAAGCAAGTAACCGATTAACGCACGGTGAGTAACCGGTTAACACTGTACCAGAATGCCATTTTCTTGCATTTTCAAGTATGTTTGCCATGCTTTCTCCATCTTAATTTCCATTGATTATTATGCTTTATTTTATGGATTTTTTTAATGACATTTCACTTCTGGTTGAAGCATGTTTACGAACTTTCGACGCACGTTTTCGATTATGCATTTGCTCCATGTTCTTAGCATTGTAGGAACATAATCCTTCTTGCACTATCTTTGTTCACATGATACATGATTTTGTGTGACACTTTGATGATCATTTGGCACTGTTTTGCACTTTCCATTTCAGTTTGCATTAAGTTTATTTTTCATGGATAAACTTAATCTTGTATAATTAATAATTCACTCCTTTTTGCTTTAATGACTTTTCATCCTATTTGGAAAGTTGGTAGCATGTTTATCCCTTGATTAACTGATCGAAACTTTGTTTCGATTAGTCGATCTTCCCTTTTCCTCTCTTTTGGCCTCCTTTAGAGCTTTCTCTCTCTTTTCCCCCAAAGGAGCTGGAATTTCACGCTGCGCCTTGCATCGGAGCACTGTACAAATTGACGTTGTTATGCTGTCCGTTTCTCTACGCAGGAGCACTGTTCAACATTGGAGCGGCTGCGCTGTCTGTTTCACTTTCCGCACTATATTTTGGGTGCTAGAGAAGGAATGAGGATGAAGTCTTTCCAACCTCATTCTGGCTATTTCTTTGGTAAGGGCGTCTTGTCCTCTCCTCGAGAATAGTCTCCTCTATCTCCAGCTATAGTGTTTCTCATTCCCCAGTCGGGTTGATCCTTGATCACTCTTCTCTTTTTGCGATCCTTTTCGATCCTTGATCACTCATATCTCTTTCAATCTCTCCTTTTGATCAATCACCATCCTTCTTGGTTAAGATCATTATCCTTGCACTAGCAATCCCTCTTTGTTTCATTACTCCTTTCTTCTTGTAATCAATCACTGCTCTTGATTCCCCTTAAGAGTCTCAATTCTCTTTCTTTGGTCTAACACAGTTTTCCTGCTATGACCATTCTTCCCCAGGAGTTCGCAACCTTTTCTTTGGTTCCTCTCCCTTTGATTGGTTAACCATTGCCTGTCAGTTAAAACACCAATGCTTGCAATCTCCTTCGGTTAATCACAGTCCGTCTGTTAATCACTGAATCCCCCCGCAGTTGGCAACCTCCTCTTGGTTCGAATACTTGCATCTTTGGGCTAGTAACATTTCTTTGGTTCAAATACCCTTTCTTCGGTCATGTACTGTTTGTTCAGTCAATTTACCGAACCCTTTGGGTCACGACCTTCGCTCGGTCCTACACCCGTCCTTTGGGTCACGACCTTCGATCGGTCCCACACCCGTTTTCTAGTTAATCACAGTTTTCTCTGTTAAAACCAATGCTTCTCTACCCCCACAGAGTTGCAGTCTTTTCTTCCTCGGTTAACCACTGTTTATCAGTTAATATACCGAGGCCTCTTCAGAGTCAAACACCTTCTCTCGGTTTAGCACTCTCTCTCTTGGTTCATCACGGTCCGTCTGTTGACACCAGCCTCTTTTCCCCGCCAGGGTTCTAATCTCTTTTCTTTGGTTAACCACTGCCAGCCAGTTAATATACTGAGTCTCCCTTTTCTCTTGGTTATGACACCATCCCTTTATTTGGATCCCCCAGCGGAATCCTTCCTAGTCCCTTTGTTCTCACTTTCTTGGTTTTGACACCATTTCTCTTTGTTATCCCCAGTGGAGTTTCTTTCATTCTTGGTTATGACACCATCTCTTTTGCATCCCCGGCGGATCTTTCTTTATCTTTTATTCTCTTGGTTTGGACACCATTTCTCTCTTATTTCCTCTATTCTATTTGTTTGGACACCATTTCCCCTTTATTCCTTTATTCTCTTGGTTTCGACACCATTCTACCTTATTCTCAGTATAGTTACTATTCCTTTTCTTTCCACTCATTTCGTTGGAATCCTCAGTGGATTTTCCTTCTTTCTTTTTCTCCTGGTTTTGACACCACTTTCTTTTCCTTTTCCTTTTCCGTTCAGTTCCACGAACTACGGAAGCTCTGATTCAGCATTCTTTTGAATGTATGATACGTAGGCATGAGATCGTAATGATCTCGGCGAGCACACTTCCACCCTTCCTTCCTTCCACCTTTCTTCCGTCTTCCTCCTCTCTTTCTTCCTTTTTTGTCCTCTGGTTCCTCAGAACTACGGCGCTCTGACTTCCTCATTGCACTATGAGGGTACGTAGGCATGAGGACTTCGTTCCTCCGCGAGCATTTTCTTTCTTTCTTTCTTTTCTTTTTCCCTTTCTTTCTCTCTCTCTCTCCATTCTTTAGCTAGAAGCCTTTTAGATAGATAACCCATCCAAGCCTAGTAGCAAGTGAAATGGTTCCCATCGAGTACGACGGATGCGTTAGGTGCTAATACCTTCCTTTCGCATAACCGACCCCCCGTTCCCGTTTCTCTTCCCCTTGGGTTTTATCGATATTTTCCCTGTCCTTTGGGACTAAATAAAGTTCGGTGGCTACTCTGTTGTATCTTTGAGTGTGCGATTCACTCAGGTAGATTTCCAGCCATCTTCACCGTGAGAGCAGGTTTTTCAAACACGTACTTGATCGGATCCATTTAGGAGATTAACCAAGTAATGTGACGAATCATGTACTGGCGAAGACGTTTGGCTGTCCAAGCCAAAGCGCATCAAGTTTTCTCAAGCATAGTGTACCGAGTCTCGCAGTCGGCGAATTTCTTGCTCAGATAGTAGATGGCAAACTCTTTCCTTTTCGTTTCGTCTTGTTGGCCAAGTACACAACCTATTGAGTCTTCCAAGCCTGTTAAGTAAATGATTAGTGGTCTTCCTTCAACTAGAGGTGATAGAATCGGTGGGTTCAACAGGTATTCCTTAATACTGTTGAAGGCAGTTTGGCAATCTTCTGTCCAAACGCAGTCCTGATTCTTTTTGAGTAATTTGAAGATTGGCGCGCATATTGCGGTCATGAGGAATATGAATCTGGAGATGTAGTTCAAACGTCCCAGGAATCCTTTGACTTGTTTTTCAGTTTTCGGAGAAGGCATTTCTTGAATGGCCTTGACCTTGTCAGGATCAACCTCAATTCCTTTCTGGCTGACGATGAACCCTAAGAGTTTCCCTGAACGGACACCGAAGGTGCACTTGTTAGGATTCAAGCAGAGTTTGTACTTTCTCAACCGCTCGAATAGTTTTGATAGGTAGGTCACATGCTCCTCTTCTGTTTTAGATTTGGCAATCATGTCATCGACATATACCTCGATTTCCTTATGTATCATGTCATGAAACAGAGTAGTCATGACCCTTTGATAGGTTGCCCCGGCGTTCTTCAAACCAAGCGGCATTACCTTGTAACAGAAGGTATCCCATGGGGTAATGAACGAAGTTTTCTCCATGTCTTTCGGCGCCATTTTTATCTGATTATAGCCCGAGAATCCATCCATGAAGGAGAAAACTTTGAACTTTGTTGTACTGTCTACCAGGATGTCAATGGGTGGTAAAGGAAAGTCGTCCTTCGGACTAGCCTTATTTAGATCTCTGTAATCGACACACATTCTGACTTTTCCTTCCTTTTTCGGAATGGGTACTATGTTGGCTAACCATTGAGGGTATTCTAACGTGGCGAGGAAACCCGCGTCAATCTGTTTCTGTACCTCTTCTTTAATTTTGATGGCCATGTCTGGATGAGTCCGTCTCAACCTCTGTTTTACTGGCGGACATTCTGACCGTAACGGTAAGTGATGTTCCACGATGCTGGTATCCAACCCTGGCATGTCCTGATAGGACCAAGCAAACACATCGGGAAATTCTCCGAGAAGCTTTGTCAAACTCTCTTTGGCAGTTGGACTGAGCAGTGCCCCAATCCTGATTTCTTTTCTCTCTTTTTATGAGCCCAAGTTGACAGTTTCCAACGGCTCTTTGTAAGGTTCAATGCACCTTTCCTCTGTTCTGAGTAATCGGGAGATCTCTTCTAGAATTTCGTCGTCAACTTCTTCTTCAGCCCCAAATACCGGGAACTCAAAGTCGGGAGAAGGCATCGGATCGTATGTTTCAACGGGGTTTAAAACAAGCAATCTGCATAACGTGATGATTTATGTTTAGAAGAGATAGAGAGAATGCAAGTGTGTGCAGTGTATTTTTTTTGAAAAACTGCTTGTTTTTTTTAGTTTGAGTTGTTTTTTAGGATTACCATTTTCTGAAAAGCGAAAAGAGAAAACAGCAATTATTGTGAAATTATAAAACGACGTTATTTTATTTATGAACAAGTCGATTCTTGAAACTACAGCCCTATAAAACAAACTCTGTCGCTTTGGGCGAAGCGAAGAGGAAAATTTACAAAAAGCGAGCCCTAACAAAACATCTGTTTCACCTGGGCAGGGTGAAAGGTTAAAGACGGAAATTACTTTGACCTATGAACAACCTTCGGAACATCGACAACAACCCATTTGCGGAGAACTCCTTGGTGAATCACAAAGTCTGGTACCTTCCTTGATTTGTCTTCAGAAATGAAGCTGATTTCTGGCGAAGCAGGATCATTGGAATCTGTCTCCCAGGCAGAGTTGTCGTTGGAGGATTCCTCTGTTGTATCTTGCATAGTATTTGTGCTCTCAGGTAAATCTCCCTATCCAGTAGGTTGAATGTCTTCGAGCCTGATACGAGAGCTTTCAGGATCGGTGTACTTGACCAAGAAGTCAAATTTTCCACTTGGTTGTCCTAAGGTGTCCCACACTTCTTTCGAACTGGAGGAGTTATCTCTCTCGATGACGTTGACCTCAGGAAAAGCATAGTTGATGAATTCTAGTCCGGCAAGCTTTGCCAATTCATCGTCATACTGGATAGGTTCTGAATGACCTGAGTATTGATCCCATGACATGGTGGGGACGCAGGTATTTTGTTCAATGACACTCAGCTGATTTTCATTGTTCGGCTGATTTTCTTGCCCCAAGTCTACTGGGTACGGCTGCCAGATAGGCAGGCCATCCATCGGGCCATAATAGTCGTGGTCAAAGTTGTATTTCATCAGAGTGTCTTCCTCTAATGAGTTTGGCGGAGCACGACACCTTCCGGATCATAATCTCCATATATCATTTCGAAATCTGACCTCGTTATAAAATAATCTCGAACTCAATGCGGGATAGCAAAAGAGCGTAGGCACCTCTTCCTGAGACATATAACCGTCCTTGTTAAGATAGGAATTCCATTCCTCATCCGTATCGGAGGGATCCTCCTCGTTGATGGTATGGACTGCTTGATGCACTGGGTGAAGGAAACCTCCACTATGGAAGAAGTCTTGAATGGGATGAAGACTTTCATTGTTAGGCGCTGTCGGGGTACAGGTTGCAGAAAAACCAAGACCCTTCTTTTTTTTTATTATCAGTAGGGATGACAAGTTGTCCCCATCCTTTTGCATTGTTATTCTCGATCACTTCGAGAGCATCTCTGTATGTGGAAATCGAGTTTCTTTTCTCTGATTGATTCTCATTGCTCACCGAAAGTGCTTGGAACTGAGTCCCAACAACCTCCTCGGGTTCTACACAAGTAGATAATGACAAGTTGCTCACGAGCAAGGCTTGTTCTCCACAAACCGTGATGAGTTGATCGTTCTTGACAAACCTCAGTTTTTGGTGCAGCGTCGAAGTAACCACCCCAGTCTGGTGTATCCATGGTCTTCCTAATAAACAGTTGTATGCTGCCTGGAAATCCATGACCTGGAAAGTAATTAGGAACGTGTGAGGACCGATAGTTATGGGAAGGTCGACTTCGTCGATAACTGCTTTTCGAGACCCATCAAATGCATTGACGATGACCTCACTGCCTCTCATTGGGGCTCCTTTGAATGATAGTCGCATTAAAGTGGACTTCGACATAACGTTGATGGCCGATCCTGTGTCTACCAGTACACTGGCTAAAGCATCGTCCTGGTAGTTAACTGTGATATTGAGCGCCATGTTGTGGCTTTTGCCCCCCTCTGGCAAATCCTCATCACTGAATCCTAAGTTGTTGCAGGAAGTGATGTTACAAATGATGCTATCGAACTGTCGTATTGACACATCCTATTCCACAAAGGCCTGCTCTAATACTTTTTGTAGAGAATCCCTGTGGGCTTCGAAACTGAGTAAAAGTGATAGCACTGAGATCTTTGAAAGAGTTTGTAACAGTTGATCAACAATGGTGTATTCACTCCTTTGGATGAGCTTCGGCATCTCATCATTGTTTTTTGAAAGGTCGGTATCACTGGATTGACCGACTGGTGGATTGGGAACTTCTGTCTGAAGTTCCTTTTCTTTGTTAGGTTCTCCAACCCCTCGGTTGAAGATTTGACTGCTCCGTGTTACTCGACTAATGTCTGAAATATTCACGACGGAGGGTAATGGAATTTCCTTTCCATTCTCAATTATTGTTGCATCGTATTTGTAAGGGATCGCCTTAGCTGATTCATACGTTAATGGTCTCGGCAGATAGATAACTACAGGAGCCTTCTGATTTTTCTGACTGTCGTAATTAACTTCAATCAGTTCCTTGCTAAGAACTTTTGATTCGTCCAGTAGAGGGATGATGGTACAAACATCCTTGTTCCTCTCAGGGTCGGAGATTACACCCACGTCTCTGATTTGATCTGCGAAGTAGTCTGGCGTCCAGTAAATGGACCCCGAAGCTAGGTATGGGTGAATCTCCTTGCGATCCAAATGACCCTGGAGAGCTGCTCGCACAAGTTAACATCCTTGGTTATTTCCCGAACAGACTCTACAGCGTTCATAATTGTGTGGTGGCACCTGGCCACGCCCGCTTTGAATGCAGTGTAACCTCACTAGATCTGTTTCCGTAGATCGGACATCCTGACCTCGATGCCAAGTAGGGTTCCCATCAACCACACTGATTTGTTGTGTGTCTTCATCCGTATAGATCGGAAGCCACCTGTGGTTTAACAAGTGTTGTAAAATTCTTTGAACGAAAGCGTACCCTTGGTTACTCTCACAACATCCTTTACAGTTCTGGTAATCATGCGAAGTGAGAAAACCAAGTTGGACCTTCCTGGCGTGTAATTCCACCAAGCTGGTATTCATTAAACTAATATCAAAGATTTGAATCATGTTGATCTGGTATGGATTCTTATCATGGTAGTCCTGGATCCATCCAAGATCCATCTGATGCTGGAGGGCCTCTTGTACAAAAGGGCATCCATGTTTGTTTGCCGAGCAAGTCAGACAGGAATTATAATCGTGTCGCAGCAGATTATGATACTAGCTTTGCCTTGAGTGCATCACCACCAAGTTGACATTCATTGCATGGATGTCGTGGTTGTGAATGACGTTGGAATTTGTATAGGTCATGCTTACTCCACGAACTCGATGCTCTTGGATCCATATGAGATCCAATTGTTCATGTAGAGCTGCTTGCACCATAGAACATCCCTAATTGTTCTTAGAGCAGATATCACACTAGTGATAGTTATGAGGTGGCACATGGCCATATCCACTTTGTCTACAATGCATCTTGACCAAGTTGGCCCTTAACAAGAGTAAATCATGAATTTGATAGGTGTTGTTAGACTCTCCCTCTATCAAATTAACTGCAGCCTTCTCATGTTGAGGCAACGGGTTTGTGAGAACATTCAGATTCATATCTTTGAAAGATAAGACCCCGCTCCTAACAAGCTTTTGCACGTCGGATTTGAAATTGAGACAGTTCTCTATGTTATGCCCTGGTCCTCCTTTATGGTAAGGACAAGTTTGATCCGTTTTGAACCAAAAAGGCGGATTTTCCGGTACTGTAAGAGGAGACTTAGTTTGAAAATGCCCCTTGACTAGTAGTAATGGAAGCAGTTCGGCGTACAACATGGGTATAGGTTCAAACCCTGGTGGTCGCGTTGTACGGTTGTTGTTGTATGGAGGACGAGTCTTCTGAAGAGACTGTTGTGTCCTGTGCTGAAATTGCTGTTGATTAGGTTGGCTCTGTGCAACCTGAGGTTGATACGTAGGAACAGGCGCCGGATTGATAGCAGGAGTTACCGTGGCTACTGGTTGATATCGTCGCCTTTGCTTTTCGAGAGAGATATTCCTGATATCTTGCTCTTTTTTCTTAGGGAGAGCACTACCGTATCATTTTGTAATACTTGACGATCCAACGTCTTTAACTAAACGTCCTTCTCGGACCGCTTCCTCAAGACGAACTCCCATGCCCACCATCTCGGTGAAGTCACTGGGCGCACTGGCGACCATTCTGTCATAGTAAAATGAGCTTAAGGTCTTTAAGAAGATCTTTGTCATCTCTTTTTCCTCAAGAGGTGGACAAACCTGAGCGGCAATTTCACGCCATCTTTGAGCGTACTCCTTAAAGGTTTCCTTTTCCTTTTGTGACATTGATCTGAGTTGATCTCTGTCCGGTGCCATGTCCAAATTGTATTTATATTCTTGAACAAAAGCAGCGCCAAGATCTCTGAAGGTGATGATCGTAGCGCGGTTTAAACCCATGTACCATTTGAGTGCGGCACCGGTTAAACTATCCTAAAAGTAGTGAATCAGTAACTCCTGGTTCTTTGTTTGAGCTGACATTCGCCGAGCGTACATCACTAAATGACTCTGAGGGCAAGAGTTACCCTTGTATTTTTTAAAGTCGGGCACTTAGAACTTGTGTGGAACTTTCAAATTGGGGACCAAACAAAGGTCCGCGGCGTACTTTCCAAATAGATCCTAACCCGAAGGGCCTGCAGTTCTTTCTGCATCTCCAGGAATTATTCCTGGAACTCATTCATTCTATCGAACATGCTTTCATTTCCACTAGAAGGTATCTGGGGAATCTGTCATTCCGGGACAGCGTGTACCACGGGTGGTGGTATAGTCATTATGGCCGAGACTCTCGGTGCCTCCCGAAGTTTGTAACCTTCAGGAGTTTCTATCTTGCCCCTGGCATCTTCGCTTTCCCGAAGTTTGTAACCTTCAGGCCCAGCAGTTCCTGCTGTGGTTCCCTGATCCTCAGTGATCGGCAGAACATATCCTTCCGGGATATAGCTGAGTGGCATGCCCCAGGGGCGATCTTTCGGCATCTTGTACCTAGGATCATACTTCTCCACTATGGGCGTTGATGTGATCTATAAGATCACAGTCCTTTATTGTTGCATCTGAGCTTCTACTAGAGCTTGCATGTCATTATGAAGCTTTCTCAGATCCCGTTTCAGAGTGTCGATCTCTTCTCTCAACTCTCTGTTCTCTTCCTCAAGATCATCCATCTTTTTCTGACGATTGGCCCGAGTATTGTACGAATGAGACAGTTTGACTCTAGAATCGAGACGCAAATGTGAGATTCATAGGTAAAAAGAATGCGTTTATGAGAATGATGAATGCAATGATTATTAATTATTTTTCTTTATTCAAAGTAAACTTCGACAATTAGATTGCAAATACCAAACAGTGGGGAAACCCCGTTTTATTGAATTCAAAAGATTGCGGAAATGGAACAGTAGATTACAAAGTGCTGAAAAAGGAAACCTAGACGTGAAGCTAAAGGTGGTTTGTATCTTGTTCAAAGCCCAAGATGTGAAGCTGAAGGATCTATTTGTATCTTGTTCGAAGCCCAAGATGTGAAGCTAAAGGGTTTTGACTATAAAGAGAATTTGTCATCTCTAAAGAGGGGTATTTGGTCTATTTGTCACAACTGTTGGGTGACTGGTTATAAAGGAGAATTACTTTAACTGGGATATGTGAGTCCAGCAATGCCATAATTTCCTTTATAGGGGATTTTTAATCTGATGGAGAAGACATTAACTCAGTTTAGAGCAATGCCATCTTTCCTTAGGAATTTCTCATGCTAAAAGAGGGACAGTGGCGTGGATGTAAATAATCCAGAGGCTTGCCGCTTACAGCAATTAGATGAAGCAAAAGGAGTTGTTGATGTTTGTATACTGTGAACGAGGCACAGATTTTGATGCTAAAAGGTTGATTGACTCAACTAGGGTTTCCTTATACAAAGCCTAAGAGGAGGCTATTGACCCAACAAGAGGGTGTTTTTATGTGTCTCGTACGAAGCCCGAGAGAGAGGCTAAAAGGGTTGTTGATTCAACAAGAGAGTCTTTTATACTCAATAAGAGAGTGTTTTTCTATCTCGTACGAAGCCCGAGATGGAGGATAAAGGGGGTTTGACTCAACAAGAGAGTCTTTTATACTCAACAAGAGAGTTTTTGTATCTCGTACGAAGCCCGAGATGGAGGCTAAAAGGGGGCTGACTCAACAAGAGAGTCTTTTATACTCAGCAAGAGAGTGATTTTGTATCTTGTACGAAGCCCGAGATGGAGGCTAAAAGGTTTTGACTCAACAAGAGAGTCTTTTATGCTCAACAAGAGAGTGATTTGATATCTTGTACGAAGCCCGAGATGGAGGCTAAACAGGTTTGACCCAACAAGAGAGTCTTTTATACTAAACAAGAGAGTCTGAAAAGGTTAACTACGCTTGGGAGAATCTTTGTACAAAGCCTAAGAGGAGGCTATTGTAACTATTTCAGTTTTGTGACAGGTCCAGTATATTGGATAAAGAGAAAATCAGTTCTTATAAAGGGACTGATTAAAAGTATTTGTTGTGCTTTTGGATTGATCAGAGGATCAGGGTTATTTCCTGTTCTTTAAGGAAATGAGAAATCCAAAGGGTATTGAGATTGTCCAAGTCTACGGGTGTTTTGAGAAGTCAATTCTCAGGTAGTGAACGATCTTTGTATAATGCCCAAGAGAAGGCTGGTACGTTAAGGGACGAAGGTCAACCCATTAACCGGTCTGACACTTGACTCAGAAAGACAGCTCTAGCAAATTGATGACTAGGTTATGTTCTTATACCTGTAGAGGACTCTGGGTCCTTGTACTAAGCACAAGAGAAGGCGTGAGAGCTTTTAAGAAGCCGAAGGGTCCTTGTACAACGCCCAAGAGGAGGCGGGGATGCTTTTAAGAAGCATGTGGGTCCCCAAACCCCGAGAAATTCAAGACTTCCCATTCACCGAGAATAGATCAAGCCAAGAAAGTCCGAGAATTTGGAAGAAACTAAGAGATGCCATTCACGGAGAAAAGATCATCTCTGGGGAGTAGAGTCTCTTTGACAATTTCTAAGGGTGACAGTCTGAGAAAGGGTTCACTGAGAATGCTGCCTTTCACGTCTCCATATTGTTTAACCCCATGAGGAGGGAGGACTGTGTCTGCTAATCCTATGGGGATCTAAATCTGTTTGTATTTAAGAGTGACCAACAGGGCTTTACCTAGTGCTAGACGTAGTTGCCATGGAAAACTCTAAATAACTATACTAGTATTACATAGTGGATATTTAACGAGTATATAAAAGTTTGTGAAAGAAGACTTACAGTGAGCATCCCCACAATACAGTTATATATATGAAAGCGGATAAAGAAAGCGGGTAAACACTTACTCGGTTGTAGAGCTTCCATGATGTTTTGTTAGTTTGTTCAACAAAGAAAGCTTTGATAACAATATTATATTCAAAATCAAAGGAGAAAGTTCTTTGAAAACATTGTCGAGGCTTACAGCTCAAGGAGAGGCACAAGGTTTTATCAGTGATTACACTGTGGTTTTGAATTTGTACAGAGGGACTTATACAAGTGGTTGAGGCCCAAAAAGGTTTTCCGTACAAAGGGACGGGTCTTACACTCTCTCAAGAGGCCCAAAGGTTTATTTTTATCTAAGTGGTGGTGAGGCTTACAGCTTAAGGAGAGGTCCAAAAAATTTTGTTTTAAAAGGCGACGATCGCGCCGAACTTTTTGATGGTATCGGGACTTATAAAATACACTGAGGCCCAAATTACTTTGGTTTTCAAAAAGGGTTGGGTCTTACAATCTACTAGAAGCCCAATGATTTTTAAAGAGTGAGGCTTATAACACGAGTGTAGGCCCAAGGGTTTGATTTTTGAACTGGCGATCGCGCCGAGATTTTCTTTTAACGCAGAGGGACTTATACAATATCTGAGGCCCAAAATTGTTTTGGTTAAAAGGGGATTGGGTCTTACACTCTATTAGAGGCCCAAAGTAATTTAAAGAAAAGAAATTGGGCTTATAACACGAGGGTAGGCCCTGATAATTTTCGTTTTGAAAAGGAGATCGCGCCGAGATTTTTGAAATTGCAGTGGGTCTTATACAATGACTGAGGCCCACAAATTTTTTGGTTTCAAAGAGGAGTTGGGTATTACACTCTATTATAGGCCCAAAGTGTTTGAAAAAGTTTGATGAGGGTTAAATTAATCAAAAACCCTAATTTGTTTTCAAAATGTATTTTAATTGAATAAAAAATTCAATTAAAATGACCAAAATTGTTAAACATGTGGAAAACAAATTGTGATCATGGATTAATGTTTCAAAGGTTAGGTTTTGATCCAGAAAATGATTGGGAATCACTAAAATTTGAAAAATCAAGGAGAAAATATTTTAAATGTCAAAAACAATTAAAATATTAATTCTTTTCAAAAATATCAAGTATATGAAATAAATAGTATTTTTGGGATTTTTTGGGAAAATAAAATATTTTAAAATTTTTGTGAATTATTAAAAAAAGAATCAACTCAAAATCATTAAAACTCAGAGAGAAATTAATTTTTGAATCAATTAAATAAAATCACAAAATTCAAATATTCAAATATTTGAAAAAGGGCGCCAAGAACATGGCAAGAACACGCGCCCTTCCTCTGTTTCTGCATATTTGCATTTTCTATCCAATCTCACTGAATACTTGATGATATCATGCAATCTACATACCAATCTAATCGTTTTAACCTCACGATCATGTCTATGGTCTTTAATTTCATTTATTTTAAACATGGAATAAGAAATCAAAGAGAAACCTCAAGAACCCTAAAATTTGCATGAAGGTTCAAAAATTCCATACCCGATTCAAACAATGCAATTGATTGAGGGAAAACACTCCATGCATGATTATGAGCATATGGCCAAATTATTGTGCTGCAAAAAATGCATGGATCATAGAGTTAGAAGAGCTCATGCTTACCTCTGGCAGCTGGTGATCGTGTTTTGTGTTAGAGGTGTTACAACTTGGTTCCAAGGTTATGGACAGCTTCCCTAGGTGCTATGGAGTGTGTCTGAGTGCTTGGAATGGTTTGAAAAGATCTGGAACTGAAGATGGTATCCCAACTGCAACTTGGTTAAAACCTTGAGCAGCTGACTGGTGATTCCGAGAAATCAGTGTTCTAGATGTTGTTTAAGTGTTTGGATCACTTCTATATGATGTTTATGAGGTGTGTGTGTGATTGGTTTGGTTGAAATAGCTCTCAAACTCAAAACCCGATAGTGACTTGCTTTGGAAGGCAATTTTGGAGTGAAAGAAGAGATTTTGAGGAAAGCATCTGTTTGATGGCTTTGGTGTACTCAAACTGATCACAAATGAGCTCTATTTATAGTAGAGCAAGTTTGTTTTGCAAGGAATAGTGAATGGCAACTGCTGTATAGGTTTGGCCAATGTTGAGCAATGAGAATCCAAGTCTCCTCTAGCCATTGACTAGAGGTTAGGGCACAGGCTGCTGGTCCCCTTGGTCTTGGATAAGTCTTGACTAAATTCAGTTGGAAATGGCTCAGTCCATGCCACCTTGGTGTATGCATTGAATGCTCCATCCAAAATTGGAGTCTTGTCCCTCCTTTAGGCATTCCTAGGTTTGGCATGCTATTTTTGGTTCCAAAGACTTGGGAGGCTTGTGATCAGAGTTGGTTCCTCCTTGGTCCCCCCTTGAGCTATTCAGATGGATAGAGTTGCTTGCCCTTTGGAAAATTTGAGCAAATCGAGCAAAACTCCAAAATCTACCTTGCCATGATAGTTTGCAGCAAGGCATATTGGCATTGTCATATCTCATGGCTCAAGTGGACTTTGATGGAGTTCTTGGCCATTTTGGAAAGCCCTCATATGATACAACAATTGTTTGATCATATTTGGTTGTGATACTTTTTGGATCCAAGTGAAAAATGCCCCTACATTTGGAAAAAAGTAAGGCAGATTCTGTCTTAGTGGAAATTTCACTAAGTGTTGGAAAAAAGTGGCATTTTCACTTTTTGTGATTTTGAACATTCCACAACTTAAAATCCATGATGAATTGGAATGAGGTGTAGTTGAAGATTTTGTAGAGTTCCATGAGAGCTACAAATCCAGCTTTGAATAGGGAAAATGGCCTTGTGGTTTAGGAGTTATGATCCTCCAAAGTTGGTACCCTAGCCACTTTGTTCCATAACTTAGAAAAATTCTACGTTTTTATGGTTACCCCTTTTACAAGTTATCCCACTTTTCTTGATTTTTATTGATGAATGTTGATTCTAATCACACATTAACATCATTTTAGGGTTAAGGAACCATAATTATGAAAAATCTCAAAAAGTCAAGTTTGACTTTTGTGCACAGTTGACTTTTTATCAGATGAATTCCAAACTGTGCGATCCTCTATGAAATCAAGTCCTTGACCTAAATCAAACTTGATGGATTGATTTCATAGGTGTTATAGGGTGTATTAAATCATGTCCTAGGGTTTGGGAGCATGTCCTGGTCAAAAGTCAAAGGCACAGTTGACTTTTTCCTCAAAACCCTAATTGTGGTTCTGATGAATTTGAAACTTGCTGCTCAAGCTTATTGGATCAATCCATTGTTGCAAATGGATCAATGTGCTGTGTTAGGGACCCTCAAATCACCTCTTGAGGTCTTGGCTCATGCTTTGTCACAAAAGTTAACTTAGGGGTGAATTAGGTCAAGAAACCCTAATTCCTGATTTTTAGTGAATGCATCCCCTGAGGCTAAATTGACTTGATGATGGGGTCCATGAGGTTCCATGGGGTATATTAGGTTATGCTTTGAAGCATTGGCTCATTCCTAGAGGAAAATTTCCATCTGGAGGCCCTGGTCGACCAAAACCATAATTTGGTGACACTGGCGATCTTGAGGCATGTTCCACTGGGATTGTTGCAGCCTTGTGCTTAATCCTTGATGTGGGAGTCCTCTTGATCCATTGGGGATGTTTGAGAGGCTAGACAAGTTGAAGATCATGTTAATTCTTGATTGATCCTTTGCCTAAGCACTCAGAGAGGGCCTGAAACCCTAAATTTGATTGTAGTGGATGCTCACCCATCTTTGGGGAGACTGATGAGGTATGATGATTCATCCATATTGTGACGATGATTTGCATAATGATGGGAATCTTAGTGGTCAAAATTTGGGGTATGACACCCACGTGGAGGCAATATTCAAACAGGCAGGGTGAGTAATCACAATTCATTGTGAAAGATATAAGGAAAAGACTCATTAGTAACATCATCATCATATTAACACATATAATTTATAAACAAATCATACTCACGCCTACACGCCATAATCACACTCATACATCTTTCGTCATAAAACATCATATAATTATATAGTCTCGAATATCATCATATTACATCTCATCAACCAACTTCATACAAATGCCACATAGAATATTAATGCACAACACTGACTCAATGCATGTGGTACCAATTTTCATGAACACTCAGATTCACCTTTCTGATCCCCACCTCCTAGGATTAGAACCACTCACAGATCCATCAGCTCCGAATTAGCTACTGGGCCAATCCACTCAATGGGATTTTAGACTCATTAATAACGGACCATCTGTCCACAAATGTATGCAATGCAACTATTTATGCATACAATAACACCAACACCATCATGCACAATAATCCACCACCATTGTTATTGTACACCGCCCAAATTGGCCAACAAGCATAAAATACATCTCATACAACATGGATATATATACCTTTTATGCAATCATAACAACACCATTAGAACATTTTCATATTACCATCATTAACATCACAACAACAACATTAAAACATCATAATGTTATAATCATTAACATCTCAACAACATTATTAAAACATCTTCATATTATCCTCATCAACATCTTAACAACATCATTAAAACATCTTCATATTATCATCATTAACATCACAACGACAACATTAAAACATCATCTTATTACCATCATTAACATCACAACAACAACATTAAAACATCATCATATTGTCATCATTAAAATCAAAACACAACATTAAATCATCATCATATTATCATCATTAACATCTTAACAACATCATTAAAACATCTTAATTCACAACAATAACACCACAACAACCTCTTTATAACAACATTCAAGTTTTGCCACTTACAACAGGATTTCTTTACATGCACAACAAGTAATAGTTGTAATCTTCAACATATTAAACATAAAAATATTTTTAAAATGGCTTGTCTAATTATACCATGTCAAAGTTCTGCTCATTAGCTTTCCAATGCTTCGAACGGTCCGTCATTTGGATTAACAGTTAAAAAGTTATGATCGAAACCGTTTCTGGCATTTTTCTGCCTATGAGTCAACTCAGAGGTCGACGCACAGAGTACTTAGGTCGACTCAAAACCTATGAGTCGACGCATAATATTAAAATTTTCACAATTTTGCATTCGGGTGGCTATGAGTCGACCCAGGGGTTCTTGCGGTTGATTCATACTGTTCCGAACCCCAAAAATCACTTTTTTTTAAAAGCACTTTCACCCCAGATTTTCACTCCAAAGTCTATACCACTAACCCCCATCACCTTAGACCCAATTTTATACCAAAATAACATCCTAAAACTCCATTACGCTATGTTTCACTCATGCAATAACAACAATTCATCATCAATTTCATACTTCCGACTCGAAATTCCAAAACTCAACAATGGGGAAAACCTATCAACAATCCCAAAACAGATTATCACACATATAGAAAAACTAAAATTCATTATTTCTAAATCACCATCAACGCACTTAAGATCACAATTATATTAATGACATATCAAACATCATAATCAACAATTTCACCATACTTTTAATCATGCTTTTATTAAATCATCATACAAGACAAAACCTACATCTATCTTAACCACCTATCGATCATAATAAACCATGATTACAGCCCTTACCTCAATTCATAGCGATTGACTCTCTTCCTTTGCGTTCTACCGAGTTCTCCACTTGGTTCTCTGTAAGCCCTAGCCTCTCTCCACAGCTTTTCTCCAATTTCACTATCGTACAGAATGAACCACCACTCTCAAATTTTCTCTTTTGTCTTTGTTACCCCTAGGACCCTTTTTATGGTATACCTCTTATGCCCTCACTTATTCCCCACAATATTACCATCATGCCCTCATTCTCCTTTTTTCACCTTAATATTTATCTTATTATTATTATAATTCCAAATAATATAAACTAAATTATATAATTATACATAATTCTAATCATCACCTAATATTCCTCTTATTTCCCCGCCATCATAATATACATCATATAATTAAATCAAAATTCACACATAATCACAAATAATCAATTAGATAAATCATTCTAAAATTTTGGGGTGTTACAACTCTCCCCCACTTAGAATATTTTTGTCCTCGAAAATTACCTAACGCAAATAACTCAGTACACGACTCTCGCATCCTGTTCTCCAATTCCCAAGTTATTTCCTCCGGCAGCGCCTGCCCACACGACCTTCAGGAGAGCAATCTCCTTACCTCACAACTTTTTCACCTCAAGACCATCAATTCTCACAGGTAAAACCTCCAGAGTAAGGTTATCTCTTACTTGCACATTGTCCATCGGAATCACATGCGACAGAGCTAGAATGTACCTCCTCAACTTAGACACCTAAAACACATCATAAAGATTCACAAGCAACGGTGGCAAGGTAATCTCATAGGCCACCTCTCTTATCCTCTGCAAAATCTCCGTCTGCGGATGATATGCATAACTCAACCTTAACTTAATACAAAAGGCATTCTGCAAATTTCTCCAAACCTCGTCGTAAATCTTGAATTTCTATTTGACACAATGCTCGAATATATCCCCATGTAACCTCACAATTTCCTCGATGTACATTTCAGCTACCTTCTCCATAGAATGATTAATCTTCATCGGCAAGAATGAGCCGACTTAGTCAGTCTATCCACAATCACCCAAATCTAATCATTCCCCTTCACAGTCTTTGGAAAAACCGACAAAAAATCCATGGAAATACTACCCCACTTCCATCCTGGGATATTCAATGGTTGCAACAGATCCAAAGGCTTATGATGTTCAATCGTTGACTTCTGAAAAGTCAAACACACATAAATAAATTCAGGAATTTCCTTTTTCATATGACCACCAAAATAATCCCTTCAATATTTGATACATCTTTGTCGCACCTGAATGAATACTCAACCTACTTCGATGTCCTTTCTCAAGAATACTCTTCTTAATTTCTGGAACATCTGGAATACACACTCCATCTCTGAACCTCATCACACCATTCTCATGTCTCTGAATTGCTCGATCAGTTCCAACTCTCTCACCACAAGCATCGACATAAGCAATGACTTCCTACTCAAGCATCAGCTACCACCTTAGCTTTAGCAGGATGGTAACTCAAATCAAAATCATAATCTTTCAGAAGTTCAAGCCACCTCCTCTGCCTCATACTCAACTCTTTCTGATCGAACAAATACTTCAGACTCTTATGATCACTAAACACCTCCAATTTAGAGCCAAAAAGATAATTTCTCCAAATTTTCAACACGAACACTACAACTGCCAATTCTAAGTCATGCGTAGTATAATTTATTTCGAATTTTTAGTTGTCGGGAAGCATAAGCAACGACATGACCATTCTGCATCAGTACTCCACCAAGACCCATCTTCGACGTATATCAATATACTATAAAAGACCCACTCGGATTAGACACACCAATACTGGATTAGTCATCAACTTCTTCTTTGATTCCACAAACTCCCTTTACACGCAACATCCCACACACAAGCTTGACCCCTTTGAGTTAAATGAGTCAAGGGTAATACTTGTAGCGTGCAATTTTTGTCGGTGACACGACCACCTTACCGCCATGGGTTTCTCCTCACCGCAATGGTAGGAGTGGGGTGCTACTTTCTAATTTCTTATTTATCCCGTGAAGCTGGAAGGGAAAGGGAAGCTATCTAAAACTAATCTTGCACGTGAATGTTTAACTCAACAAACACTAAAAGAGATTTGAGAAGTTCGGGGTCAGTTTATACAATGGGGAGTTGTCAATTACCCATCCTATATATGGTTATCCACAGGTTGTTAGCATTAGGTTCTGCTTTGTACTTGATGGTGTTTATTTTTTGTAGATTGGGAAAGTTTTTCCTTTGGGAATGTTTGAGAGAGAGAGAAAGTTTTTGTTTGATTTCGGGTTTTACAAGGTTTTTGATGAGTGAAGGTACTGGACCTAAAGTTTTTGATTGGTATGTGAAGGTACTGGACCTAAGGTTTTTGATTGGTATGCTCGCTAAGATTTCGCCATCTTATGCCTACATATTCCCGTTAAATATAAATAGGGAAATCAGAGCAATCGTAGTTCCTCCTATTCTATGGGAGGAAAAGATGATGTTTTGGTGTCTTGTTCAAAGCCCAAAATTGAAGCTAAAGGTTGAGTATTTGTGTCTTGTTCAAAGCCCAAGATTGAAGCTAAAGGTTTGACTGAGAGAGAATTTGTCATCTCTAAAGGAGATATCTCGTCTGTTTATCACAACTGTTGGGTGACTGTTTTATAAAGGAGGATTACTTTAATTGGGATATGTGTATCCAACAATGCCATAATTTCCTTTATAGGGATTTGTCCTGAAGGAGAAAACTTTAACTCAGTGTTGAGCAATGGCATATTTCCTTAGGAATCTTTCGTGCTAAGAGAGGGACAGTGGCGTGGATGTAAATAATCCAGAGGCTTGTCGCTTACAGCAATTAGATGAAAGAGACGATTTTTACCAGGATAAGATATGGACGACAGCTTGGATTTTTGAATCAGCAAGTCTGCCACTGTAATACCCCGTATTTTTATTACTCCGGATAATATTATATTGTGATCGACTGAGCCCAGTGTACTCTGAGAAATTATTTGACAAAATAATTAGAGTAACTGTGGAACTTAGAATAAATCCAATTAATATTATCTGACTCTGAGGTATTTTATTAATTTGGACTTAAGAGACTTTTTGGACATTTAGTAGTATTATTTTTAATACTAAGTTTACTACATAATTCTTTTCCTCCCATTTTCCAAACAAAAGAAAAAGTTAGTAAGAAAGAGAGAGAAAGAAGAAAGAAAGGAAAGGAAGGAGAGAAAAGTGGAGAAGAGGAAATTTGAAGAACTTCAAGAACAAATCATCATCCATTCATCCAATCCTTGCCCAATCATCTCATTCTCTTCATCTTCATCTTCATCTTGTTTAAGAGGTGGGTTCTAGTTATTACCAATTTTTAGAAGTTTTGGAATTGTTTGGTTTAGGTCGAATTTATCGAAATCGATGTTTTACCGGTTGGAATTTGATATAAATCGAAATGAATGATCAATATACTTATAGAAACATATATTGATGCTTATTTTGATGTTTTGGTTACCTTGGATTGATTGAAAAATTATAGGGTTTGTGGAAATGTTGTATTCTTGCGAAATTGTAGGTTTTAAGAATGTTGTTGTTCAAACCATGCTCAAACTATGTTATTGTACCTCTGTTTGTGGTTGGTTGTGGTTTGGAGGTGTTGGAAATTTCTGTTATAGCAGGTTTTTTTCTGAGTTTCGCAGGAGCCCGCTCAGCGCGGTGTTGAATTCCTGCAACCCCTCCAGCCCGAAGAATGCGCGCTTAGCGCGGGCAGGGGTGGGCTTAGCGCGACCTGGGACTTGGGACTTGGGATTTTATTCCTTAAGCGCGAAAATTCATAACTTTCTAAATATGACATTTCTTGGGATTTTTAATTGTTATATATTATTCTACTATGCAATTATGACATGTCTTGCCTATCCTATTATTGTTTCACATGATTGTAAGTGAATATGCATGTAAATATGAAAACGATATAGGAAGAGTGAGGAAACCTCAAACTTGAACTATATGAGAATCTAGTAAGGAACTAGAAATTGTAGACAACTCTAGATGGCGATGCTCGGGCACATGTTGTTGAAAGATACACCCTTGCCGAGTATTGTCTTAGTGGAGAGCGAAGACTAGTATGGAACATGTGGTTAACCTTTGTGGTTGTGAAAAGGAAAGAGAGGACTTAATGCGGTGTAGTCTTGTGATTGTCGAATACAATCGTATTTGTTGTATGTAATCATGTAATCGTAACTGGAATATTTTGAGTGTAGTTTCATGGGTCTCGAGCTCCTCTGAAACGGGTACACAATTACTTGGTAGGTTTGATTCCCTACGTGTAGTACGATTGGAGCCTATGCTATGAGTAGAGACTTGTGATGGATAACAGGCCATGAGAAGTGACGGTTCACCGTTAACAGGCCGATGATCCCGAATCCAATTCGTATGCCAAGTAACTACAAGGATCTATGACTCGGGTCGTCTTCTAGACGTAGAAGCGGATGGGAAGATGAGATGTCTTGGTATGGTTATCGATTAGTGATGTTGTGAGTTAATGAACTCTGTCATGTTTCCATATAGTGTGAGAATTATAAAGTGTGAACTCAAGGGTCCTTTTCCCTTTTCCCCGGACTTGACTTAGGATTGTTAGAACCTTGATAATCCAAGAGAACCCATAAGATAGGGAACACAGTGAGATTTGATGTATCTCACCCCACGTTGTTGATGTATTTCAGGTGCTTCAGGTTCCGAGAAGGGTAAGGATAAGGTCGGGTGATCTTTTCCTTGTTTGTTGATGGCTAGCTTCCGTAGCGGAGTTTATTTTGAGATCATTGTTGATCTAGTTCTTAGTTTTTATCTTTTCAACATCTTGTGTATAATATGCCTTAGGTTTTTGTACTTTGTACTTTAGGGCATTTATTTGTATACAATGTGTTAACTAGGAGCTTATGTGTTTCAGTTCTAAACACTTGGATCTATATATAATATTTATGCTTTGATGTATGAGTTTTATATATGGGTGTTACAGTTGGTATTAGAGCAGGTCGTATCCTCGACCTAGCCATGAAATAGTATAAGTATTTCTTTCCGTTTCATATACGTTGTGTCGCCATTGGTCTTAAGTGTTATATTTATGGCATTGAGCCTGATCAACTTAATCCTATTTGTATGACCTTTAGGAACATGGCTAAAGAACGTAGAAACACTCCTGGTAAACCCCGCACCACTCCTGAAGCGACGAATCCGTCGGGCGGCGATGGCAATGCTCCTCTGTATCAGTTTATGCAACAGATGCAGCAGTAACAGAATCTATTCATGCAGCAAATGGTGCAACAAATGAATGGAGGTTTACATCCTACGGTAGTTGCTCCAGAAGCTGAAGGTGGGAAATTCCGGGATTTTATCCGCATGAATCCCCCAGAATTTCATGGTGGATTAGACCCCGTGAAGGCTCACGAATGGATTTCTGGTATAGAGAGGATTTTCTTGATAGTCCAATGCAGCAAAGAGAACAAGTTGTTGTTCGCTTCTCATTCACTGAAGGGTCCCGCTATGAGATGGTGGGAGAGCGCTTCGACTTTGATGGCTATTCAGGAAGTGCCTAAGGTTTGGGAACAGTTCAAAGTTATTTTCATGGAGAAGTATTTTCCGAGCTCATTGAGGACTCAGAAAGAATTTGAATTTCAACAATTAAGACATGGTAGTATGACTTGGCCAGTTATAATGAGAAGTTTGAGGACATGGCTGCTTATTCTAGGCAGGCTATGTATGCTTCTGATGAAAGGTGGAAAATAGACCAGTTTCTGTTAGGACTAAAAGCTGAAATATCTCATAGTGTATCTCAGAGAGAGTTCACTACATATGTTGAAGTTTTAAAGCAATGCTATGTGGCCGAGCATAGTTTGAAGAAAGTCCAAGCTGAAGGTGTTGCGAGTAGAGTGAATCAATGGGATCGCGGAAGGTCTGACCAACAATTCAGGCCTAGGCAACAACCCTTCAAAGGGAAACAAGTTCAAGATTCGAGGGCAAGTACAACTCCTGTGTGTCGCAATTGTGGCAAGAATCATTCTGGAAGGTGTAGTTTAGAAGGGGTAAAGTGTTTCCAATGTTAGAAGGTGGGTCATCTGAAAAGAAATTGTCCTTAGAATAGGACTCAGACACAAGGAAGGGTTTATACCTTAGATGCAAGGAAGAAGAAGAGTGATAATTCCTTAATTGCTGGTACGTGCTTCATTAACGGATTTCCTTGTTTTGTTTTGTTTAATTGCGGAGCTACACACTCTTTTGTATCGATGCAATGTATGAAGCGACTTGGGTTGCGGTTCGTTCCTGTATCTCCTTCTATGGTGGTCACTACTGCCATGGATGAAATAGTTGAGACACTGTTGATGTGTGAAAACTGTGTTTTGTCTGTGGACGGTAGAGTTTTTTAGATTGATCTTATTTGTCTACCGCTTAAGAAAGTTGATTTCGTTTTGGGAATGGATTGGCTTTCTGCTAATTCGGGGTTTATTGGGTGTGAAGAAAAACTCATCATCATTCCATCTATTGATGCTACCCCGAAAGATGTCTTAACAACTATTCTAGAAGGTACGGTTGGAATGATAAATTTCTTGTTCGAAGAAGAGAAATCTGTTCTTTTGGTTCTCACTAAGGAAGGAAGTTGCGACCTTCAACTTATGGATATTCTAATAGTTTGCGAGTTTTCCGAATTTTTCCCCGAAGATGTCACTTCTCTTCCTCCGGAGAGGGAAGTGGAATTTTCTATTGACCTGGTACCGGGAACGGCTCCTATATCCGTTTCTCCGTACCAGATGGCACCGCTTGAATTGAGAGAACTGAAGGAACAATTGGAAGAGCTTATGGCTAAGCATTTTGTTAGACCTAGTGTCTCACCGTGGGGAGCCCCAGTTTTGTTAGTAAACAAGAAAGACGGCGAGATGCGATTGTGTATTGATTATCGTCAGCTGAATAAAGTTACCATTAAGAACAAGTATCCCTTGCCAAGGATAGACAACCTATTAGATCAATTGAAAGGAGCTTGTGTGTTCTCGAAGATTGATTTGAGGTCGGGTTATCACCAAATTCGAGTGAAGAGTTCCGATGTACCTAAGACTGCATTTAGGACCCGTTATGGTCATTACGAATTCTTAGTGATGCGTTTCAGTGTGACTAATGCTCCAGCTGTTTTTATGGATTATATGAATCGGTTATTTCAAGCTTACTTGGATCAATTTGTTGTGATCTTCATTGATGACATTCTTATCTATTCTCGTACTCCACAAGAGCACGAAGGACATTTGAGGATCGTCTTATCGATCTTACAAGAGAAGCAACTTTTTGCCAAGTTGAGCAAGTGCGAGTTCTGGATGTCTGAAGTTAGTTTTCTTGGTCACGTTATATCACAGGGTGGTGTAGCAGTGGATCCTTCAAAGGTTGAAGCTGTGATTAACTGGGAGAGACCGAAGAATGTATCGAAAATTAGAAGTTTCTTAGGTCTAGCAGGCTACTACAGAAGGTTTAACAAAGGCTTTTCGCATTAGCGTTGCCAATGACTAAGCTTATCGGAAGGATTGCCCTTTTGAGTGGGATTCGGTGTGTGAACAAAGTTTTATGAGTTTGAAGGAAAGATTGACTACATCTCCCGTTCTAATTATTCCCGATCCTAGCAAGTTGTATGAGGTATTTTGTGATGCATCTAAGATGGGACTAGGAGGCATTTTAATGCAAGAAAGTCACGTGGTGGCTTATGCTTCTCGACAATTGAAAATTCACGAGAAGAATTATCCAACCCACGATTTGGAATTAGCAGCGGTGGTGTTTACTTTGAAGGTGTGGTGTCACTATTTATATGAAGTACATTTTGAAATGTTTAGTGACCACAAGAGTTTAAGGTACCTCTTTGACCAAAAAGAGTTGAATATGCGTCAAAGGAGGTGGATGGAATTTTTAAAGGATTATGATCTAGAGCTAAAATACCATTCAGGTAAAGCGAACAAAGTGGCTGATGCCTTAAGTAGGAAAGTTTTGAGAAAGGCCGTATTGATGATGTTAGAATATTCGTTGTTGGAAAAGCTTAGAGATTTAAATCTTCAATTTGTGTGGACTCCCAATGGAGTGATTATGGGGAATTTGAATGTCAATTCTACGTTAAGAGTTGAAATTCAACAAGGACAATTATTGGATGAGAAGTTGCAAGAGATGCTAAGTCAACCGGGTTTTGTGCACGCTAGCGATGGAATGATAATGTTTAACCAAAAAATTTGCGTTCCGGGCGATGCGACTTTGAAAAGAAAGATTTTGGAAGAAGCGCATAAGGGTGCTTTTACTATACATCCGGGTTCTTCAAAGATGTATCAAGATTTAAAGAAGGACTATTGGTGGTCCGGTATGAAAAGAGATATTGCGGTCTTTGTGTCGGAATGTGTGGTATGCCAACAAGTTAAGTTTGAACATCAAAGACCGGGTGGTTTATTGCAACCATTAGAAATCCCAACTTGGAAATGGGATAGTATTTCTATGGATTTTGCAGTAGGTTTACCCCGTACGTAAGGTAGTTATGATTCGATTTGGGTGATTGTGGATCGACTGACGAAATCTATACATTTCTTAGCCGTGAAGACTACTTTCAGGGCAAGTAATCTTGTGAGGTTGTTTATTTTGGAGATTGTAAAATTGCACGGTATTCCCTCTAATATTGTGTCAGATAGAGATCCGAAGTTTACTTCAAGGTTTTGGAAAGTTTTTCAACAAGCTATGGGGACAGAGTCGCGTTTGAGCACGTCTAATCATCCTCAGACGGATGGTCAAACTGAACGAACAATACAAACAATGGAGGATATGTTGAGAGCTTGTGTACTAGAAAATAAGGGTAATTGGAAAGAACTACTACCATTGATTGAGTTCTCTTATAACAATAGTTACCATGCGAGCATCGGAATGGCTCCTTATGAAGCTTTGTATGGAAGAAAGTGTAGGACGCCTTTGTGTTGGGTGGAAGTTGGGGAAGATAGAATCTTAGGACCCAAAATTATCCAAGAGACTACGGAAAAGATTCGAATGATCCGCGAGAAAATTAAGCAAGCACAAGATCGACAAAAGAGTTATGCGGACAATCGAAGGAGACCTTTAGAATTTGAAGAAGGTGACCATGTGTTTTTGAAAGTCACTCCTAGATTGAGACTGAAAGGACCGTTTAAGTCACATAAGTTAAGTCCGAGATACGTGGGACCGTATCAAGTTTTAGAAAGGATTGGCGAAGTAGCATATAGGTTGGCCTTACCTCCTTCTCTGTCGGAAATGCATGATGTTTTCCATGTATCTCAACTTCGGAGGTTTGTTCCAGATCCTCTTCAGCCGATTCTACCGGATACTGTTGAAATAGAAGCAGACTTAACGTTTAAACCTCAACCGAGCCGCATCGTGGGAAGAGAAATGAAAGTATTAAGGAACAAGGACATTTCTCTCGTTAAGGTGCAGTGGGACGTAACACATCCGGGCAATGCAACCTGGGAACTTGAATCGGAAATGCGAGAACCTTACCCTAATCTGTTCAGGTAATCTTTAAATTCGAGGGCGAATTTCTATTTAAGGGGGGGAGGATGTAATACCCCGTATTTTTATTACTCCGAATAATATTATATTGTGATCGACTGAGCCCAGTGTACTCTGAGAAATTATTTGACAAAATAATTAGAGTAACTGTGGAACTTAGAATAAATCCAATTAATATTATCTGACTCTGAGGTATTTTATTAATTTGGACTTAAGAGACTTTTTGGACATTTAGTAGTATTATTTTTAATACTAAGTTTACAACATAATTCTTTTCCTCCCATTTTCTAAACAAAAGAAAAAGTTAGTAAGAAAGAGAGAGAAAGAAGAAAGAAAGGAAGGAGAGAAAAGTGGAGAAGAGGAAATTTGAAGAACTTCAAGAACAAATCATCATCCATTCATCCAATCCTTGCCTAATCATCTCATTCTCTTCATCTTCATCTTGTTTAAGAGGTGGGTTCTAGTTAGTACCAATTTTTAGAAGTTTTGGAATTGTTTGGTTTAGGTCGAATTTATGGAAATCGATGTTTTAACGGTTGGAATTTGATATAAATCGAAATGAATGATCAATATACTTATAGAAACATATATTGATGCTTGTTTTGATGTTTTGGTTACCTTGGATTGATTGGAAAATTATAGGGTTTGTGGAAATGTTGTGTTCTTGAGAAATTGTAGGCTTTAAGAATGTTGTTGTTCAAACCATGCTAAAACTATGTTATTGTACCTTTGTTGGTGGTTGATTGTGGTTTGGAACAGGTTTGGAGGTGTAGGAAATTTCTGTTATAGCAGGTTTTATTTTGAGTTTTGCAGAGCGCGCTTAGCGCGCAAGAGCCCGCTCAGTGCGGTGTTGAATTTTTGTAACCCCTCCAGACCGAAGAATGCGCGCTTAGCGCGGGCAGGGGCGCGCTTAGCGTGACCTGGGACTTGGGACTTGGGATTTTATTCCTTAAGCGAGAAAATTCATAACTTTCGACTCGTTTATCGGATTCGATCATTCTTTATATTGATGTAAAGCCGAGGAAATATTTTATGGACTGGAGATGAAATATATCGATTTTACCGACTGATTAAATAATCGAGAAAGTTCCAAAAGTGATATATTTATGTTTTAATTGTTATATATTATTCTACTCTGCAGTTATGACATGTCTTGCCTATCCTATTATTGTTTAACATGATTGTAAGTGAATATGCATGCAAATATGAAAACGATATAGGAAGAGTGAGGAAACCTCAAACTTGAACTATAGGAGAATCTAGTAAGGAACTAGAAATTATAGACAACTCTAGATGGCGATGCTCGGGCACGTGTTGTTGAAAGATACACCCTTGCCGAGTATTGGCCTAGTGGAGAGTGAACACTAGTATGGAACATGTGGTTAACCTTTGTGGTTGTGAAAAGGCAAGAGAGGCCTTAAGGCGGTGTAGTATTGTGATTGTCGAATACAATCGTATTTGTTGTATGTAATCATGTAATCGTAACTGGAATATTTTGAGTGTAGTTTCATGGGTCTCGAGCTCCTCTGAAACGGGTACACAATTACTTGGTAGGTTTGATTCCCTACGTGTAGTACGATTGGAGCCTATGCTATGAGTAGAGACTTGTGATGGATAACAGGCCATGAGAAGTGACGGTTCACCGTTAACAGGCCGATGATCCCGAATCCAATTCGTATGCCAAGTAACTACAAGGATCTATGACTCGGGTCGTCTTCTAGACGTAGAAGCGGATGGGAAGATGAGATGTCTTGGTATGGTTATCGATTAGTGATGTTGTGAGTTAATGAACTCTGTCATGTTTCCATATAGTGTGAGAATTATAAAGTGTGAACTCAAGGGTCCTTTTCCCTTTTCCCCGGACTTGACTTAGGATTGTTAGAACCTTGATAATCCAAGAGAACCCATAAGATAGGGAACACAGTGAGATTTGATGTATCTCACCCCACGTTGTTGATGTATTTCAGGTGCTTCAGGTTTCGAGAAGGGTAAGGATAAGGTCGGGTGATCTTTTCCTTGTTTGTTGATGGCTAGCTTCCGTAGCGGAGTTTATTTTGAGATCATTGTTGATCTAGTTCTTAGTTTTTATCTTTTCAACATCTTGTGTATAATATGCCTTAGGTTTTTGTACTTTGTACTTTAGGGCATTTATTTGTATACAATGTGTTAACTAGGAGCTTATGTGTTTCAGTACCAAACACTTGGATCTATATATAATATTTATGCTTTGATGTATGAGTTTAATATATGGGTGTTACAGCCACTTACAGCAGTTATCTGGGATTAGGGTTTGTTTGATTTCTTTGTTTTGATGTGTGATAACACAGAGAAATGTCTTCCTACAGAGAGTTTTAGATTTCTCTGAGGGGATGTTGATTTTTGTGTGCCTTGATCAAAGCCCAAGGTTGAAGCTAAGAGATTGATTGACTCCACTGGGGAAGTCCTTATACAAAGCCTAAGAGGAGGCTGGAAAAGACTGACTCAACAAGAGAGTGTTTTATCTGTCTTGTACAAAGCCCAAGATTGAGGCTAAAAAGAGACTTGACTCTTTGGGGGATATTTGTAGGTGTCTTGTACAAAGCCCAAGATTGAGGCTAAAAAGAGACTGACTCTTTTGGGGATATCATTATACAAAGCCTAAGAGGAGGCTAAAGGTTGACTTTTCCGGGGAAATATTTTTTCTGTCTTGTACAAAGCCCAAGATTGAGGCTAAAAGTGTGTTTTCACTCTACGGGTGAGAAGTTTTATCTGTCTTGTACAAAGCCCAATATTGAGGCTAAAAGGAGATTGACTCTGTTGGAGAGATTTATACGGTGTCTTGTACAAAGCCCAAGATTGAGGCTTACAGGAAATTAACTCACTCAGCTGAGGATATTTTAGGTGTCTTGTACAAAGCCCAAGATTAAGGCTAAAAAGAGACTGATTGACTCAACTAGAGAGTGCTTTTTATCTGTCTTGTACAAAGCCTAAGATTGAGGCTGAAATGAGACTGACTCAACAAGAGAGTGTTTTATTTGGTGTCTTGTACAAAGCCCAAGATTGAGGGTGAAAAGAGGACCGACTCTACTTAGGGATATTAATTCTTAAAGCCTAAAAGAAGGCTGGGGGGAATTGACTTCACTGGGGAAGATGTTTATCCCGAGCTTAAGAGAAGGTTATGAAGATTTTGACTTTGTTGGAGAAAGTTTATATATGTCTTGTACAAAGCCCAAGATTGAGGCTAAAAAGATGACTGACTCAATAAGAGAGTGCTTATATTTTGTACCATTGACTCAACAAGAGAGTGTGGAAAGGTTATTGAGTCAACAAGAGAGTACTTTGTTTGTCTTGTGCAAAGCCCAAGATTGAGGCTAAAAAAAGGTTAACTCAACAAGTTAGTGTTTTAAGAAAGAAGATGGACTCAACAAAAGGGTGTTGTTGGGGCTAACCCTACTTTGGAAAATCATTATACAAAGCCTAAGAGGAGGCTAGCTTCTGCTGAGGATTATTGAGATCCAGAGGCAGGTCCAGAATGGGGAATCAACTCTTGCTGAGGATTACAGAAGAGTTGAGGTATCAGATGCCTTGAGGTTCTGATGATAAGCTGACCCTGGCTGGGGAAATTTAAAGTAAGAGTTTAAAGATTGAGTTTTGAAAACCTATAGAGGTTTCAACTCTACTGGAGATTGGTTAAAAGACCAGGGTTTCTTCCTAGGTTTGTAGGGAACTTGAGAATGTCTTTGAGATCCAAGAGGAGATTCGACTGTCCAAGTCTATTGGTATGGAAGATTTTATCTTTATATGATGCCTAAGAGGAGGTTGGTGTTTTAAGGGATGAGAATCAACCCTAAAATTGGTCTGAGGTTTTGACATTTTAGAAAGGCTGCTCTAGCAAAGGATGACTAAATTCTGTATTATACCTTTAAGAGGTCTTTGGTCCTTGTATTAAGCCCAAGAGAAGGCATGAGAACTTCTAAGAAGCCGGAGGGTCCTTGTACAAAGTCCAAGAGGTGGCGGGGATGCTTTTAGAAAGCCTGTGGGTCCAAACTTAAGAAGAGTTCATGAAAAGTTTCACCGGGAATAATCTTTTCTTTAGTGAACAGTTCTATGGTTTGAAGAAATTCAAGAGAGGTTTCACCGGGAATTAATCCTCTCTAGGGAAATAAACTTCTTTGACAATTTTCTAATAGTGACAGTCTGAGAAAAGTTTCACCGGGAATAATGTCTTTCTCTTTGTTCCATATTGTATAATCCCAAGAGAAGGCAAGACTGTATCTGGAATTCCTATGGGGAACTAGTTTTGACTGTTGAAAGAGTGACCACTGGTTTTATCTAGTTCTAGACCTAATTGCCGGGGAAAACTCTAAGCAGATATTATACAGGCATATATACAGATGAAATATATACTGTATGTAAAATAGGGTAGAAGGACTTATAGATGAGCAAGCTTCCAGCACAAACAAATATATATATGTGCAAGTATGTAAAAGAAAGCTGATAAAACTTACACGCGAGCAAGCTTCCATTGTAACAGATGTATGGTTAGTTGTTCAAGAAATTAAAGAAAGTTTTGATAACAACTATGAGTTTGAACCTAAATCAAAAGGGAAAGTTTTTTTGAAAAGATGATTGGGGCTTATACTTAAGGAGAGACCCAGATGAAAAACAGTAATCGTACCGTTGTTTTGAAAATTTTACTGGGACTTATACAATAACTAAGGCCCAAATTAGATTTTATTTACAAAGGGGTGGGTCTTACAACTCAATAAGAGGCCCAAAGGTTTGAAAAAGACAAGAAATGGGACTTACAACACAAGGGGAGGCCCATGAAAAGACAGTGATCGCACCGTCGTTTTGAAAACTGCGGCGGGACTTATACAATGACTGGGGCCCAAAATTATTTATGTACAAAGGAGGGTTGGGTCTTACACTCTATTAGAGGCCCAAAGTGTATTTAAAAAAGAAAAATGGGACTTAAAACACAAGGGGAGGCCCAGATCGTTTTTGTTTAAAAGGCGACGATCGCGCCGAGATTTTTAAAATCGTATCGGGACTTATACAATGACTGAGGTCCAAAATGGTTTCCTGTACAAAAGGGTTGGGTCTTACACTCTATTAGAGGCCCAAATAATTTTGAAAAAAAAGTTTTGTGAGGGTGAAAATAATCAAAACCCTAATTTGATTTTAAAATGCATTTTAATTGAATAAAATAAAAATTATCAAAATTATCAAACATGTATAAAAAATAAGTTGTGATCTTTGATTAATATTTGAAAAATCATGTTTCATTCATAGACTGTCTTGAAAATTATTTGAATTTGCAAAATCAAGAGAAAGAAATATTTTAAGTGTTAAAACAAAAAATAAAACATAATTCTTTACAAAATTACTAAATATATGAAATGAATAATATTTTTGTAAAATTTTTATGGAATAAAATATTTTAACATTTTTGGGAATTTTTAAAAAAAGAACCAATCTAAAATAATTAAAATTGAGAGAGAAATTAATTTTGGAATTAATTAATAAAAACCATAAAAATAGCAAAAATATCAAAATATGGCGAAGTGGAAAAAATGGTCAGGGTGGGTGTTGAACCCATGACCATCAAGCCAAACACACATGCGTGCTACCACTAGGGTGGTGATACATCCGTGTATCAAAACCACCCCATTAATACGTAAGGGGTGCCAAGTTCTAGGTTTGGCAATTTGCGTGAAGGCTCTAATTTTCTCATTTCTCCATGGATTGGAACAAAATTTAGGTGCATCTGACCTAGAATTTCATGAGGAATCCAATGGTGCCCTTGGAATTTTCAGAAAATGCCTCAATTTCAAAATCCGATAGTGATTTCAAAATAGGCCTAATTTTGCATGTTCTATGCTATCTCATGGTACAGGCAATAATAGCATAATAAATTGGTTTAAACAGAACACATATGATATGTATGAGAGGTCCATGATCAATGGACCTCAAAGAAATGCATGATTTAGAGAGTTTAAATTGTGATGCATTTACCTCTTGGAGCTCCTTCACTACTACGAAAAACCCATTTAACGACGCCAGGTTTACAACAGATTCGTATCCCACCATTGTAATAGGTTAAAAATTTTGCAGCTGATTTATAACGCCATATTTAATGACGGTCGTATTAAAAAACCGTTGTAATACATGGTGTGTAACAAGCTTCGATTCCCAGCAACTACATTTTTTCCATATTTTTACATTTTAAACACGCTTGTATTAAAACACCGTTGTAATACATGATGTGTAACAAGTTTCGATTCCCAGCAACTACATTTTTTTCCATATTTTTAGATTTTAAACATATATTTTATTTCTTTTGTTAGTGTTACGGGGATTTAACCTCAAAACTCAAAATTCATCTTTGTTTTTCTATTTTTAAGTGCAAGAGAATATATAAAAATTAAAGAAAACTTCTTTAAAAATAAAAGTGAAAGAGATGAGTATATATAAAAGAAAACTTTATTAAGATTCCAGATAAGAAGAGTACATTGATAATCATATATTACATATATTTATCAATGTCAGAGCCCACAGCTGCAAATGCATCTTCATAATCCCAGACTCTCTCCTCACTTCCCTCGTCAGAATCATAATAAACAGTCCTCCTTTTCGTCTTTTTCTTTTTCTTCTTCTGCTTCTTGATCTTCTTCTTCTTCTTCTCCTTCCTTACCCTTAACGCATCCCTGACGTTGGCCGCTGGTTGGACCTCCTCATTTGGCGGCTAACATTGTTCATTTGTTCCCTCATTGGTGATGTTTCTAGCATTCTCATTTGTAGAACTCATTGTTACGAAGAATATATTATGAAGAAATGTAAAATTATCTATTTATAGATGAGGTTGAAGATGAAAAATATGATAGTTTAATGCTTGCAATGATGATAACTTGTAAATGGTTGATATTCTGGAACGATATTTTTTGAAAAACGGAGAAAATTTTAAATCATTAATATACTTGGCCAGAGTGTTCTCTACTCCGGGAAGAGCAAGGGTTATAATATTACAATGGTTAGTAATAATAACCGTAGCGATACCCCTTATACTTGGTACAAGGTTCGACTCCAGGCAACAACATTTTTCTATTTTACGTAATTATAGAAAAATGTTGTTGCCTAGAGTCGAACCTTGTAACAAGTATAAGGGGTATCGCTACGGTTCACATAACTAACTGTTGTGATATTATTAAAATAATATATATACTTATCATTACGGTTATTTTAGAAAACCGTTGTGAAATATTTACCTATATAAGGGAATTAACTTTCCCTTATTGACAGTAGCGCCGTTTCCTTCACAGGGAAACCCTAACACCCATTTTTTCTCTACATTTTTGGCAGCAAACTTCATCTTTTTTTCGAATCCGCAAAAATAAATACAAGAAGTATGAAGCTTTTGATTTAAGCTTCTTCCTCCTTGTATTTCTTCTTGCAGAATCTAAAACTATATGAACATGGTGATGATGCTAGCGGTAGCAAGCGTAATGTACATATTGTTTATTTAAAATAAGGTATTCTTCTACTTCAATCTTTTTGTTAGATAGTTCTCATTATCTCGTTTGCTTCATGTTTGTTTTTGTTGATTGTTCTCATTTTGTGCAGATTCGACTTCAATGCTTCACAAGCAAGGTGAACTTCATTGTAATGGTACAGTCCCACTTCTTTGGGTTTTGTTTCAACTTTTGCCTGTTTTATTTTGAATACTAACTAATTTTCTTCATTGCTTCCCACTTCTCAGGGTTTGTTTCACATGGTGATGATAATGGTGGTACATATATATGAATTCATTCTGATAAGGTACATATATATGAATTCATTCTGATATTGTATATGAAATTTAGTTTATTATATACTATGTATATTGTTTGTTTCATTATCCTTTTATTGAAAATGCAATCAGTTAAATTGATATAGAATGTTAGTTTATTATATACTATGTATATTTGTAGCGAGCGATTTTTGTCGGTGACGCGACCACCTTATCGCTGGGTTTTCCTCACCGCAATGGTAGGAGGGGGTGCTACTTTCTGATTTCTTATTTATCCCATGAAGCTGGAAGGGAAAGGGAAGCTATCTAAAACTAACCTTGCACGCGAATGTTTAACTGAACAAACGCTTTAAAGAGATTCGGGGAGTCGGGGTCAGGTTATACAATGGGGAGTTGTCAATTACCCATCCTATATGTGGTTATCCATAGGATATTAGCTTTAGGTTTCACTTTGTACTAGATGGTGTTTATCTGTTAATGGGTTGGGAAAGTTTCTTGGGAAATATGAGTGAGTGAGTGAGTGAGTTTTTGTTGATGTTCGGGTTTTCCCGATGTTTTTAGTAAGGTACTAGACCTAAGTTTTGATTGATATGAATATACTAGACCTAGAGTTTTTATTACTATGCTCGCTAAGATTTCGCAATCTTATGCCTACGTATTCCGTTTAAACGAAACAGGGAAATCAGAGTAATCGTAGTTCCTCCTATTCTAAGGGAGGAAAAAGATGTTTTGGTGTCTTGTTCAAAGCCCAAGATTGAAGCTAAAAGGTTAAGTATTTTTGTCTTGTTCAAAGCCCAAGATTGAAGCTAAAAGGTTTACCTGAGAGTGAATTTGTCATCTCTAAAGAGGGATTGTTGATTTTTGTGTTCCTTGATCAATGACCAAGGTTGAAGTTAAGAGGTTGATTGACTCCACTGGGGAAGTCCTTATACAAAGCCTAAGAGGAGGCTGGAAATGACTGACTCAACAAGAGAGTGTTTATCTGTCTTGTACAACGCCCAAGATTGAGGCTTAAAGAGACTGACTCTTTTGGGGATATCATTATACAAAGCCTAAGAGGAAGCTAAAAGCTTGACTTTTCCGCGGAAAATGTTCTATCTTTCTTGTACAAAGCCCAAGATTGAGGCTAAAAGGCATTTTGACTCCGCCGGGGAGATTTGTATATGTCTTATACAAAGCCCAAGATTGAGGCTGAAATGAGTTTGACTCTTGCTGCAGAGTATTATCTGCCTTGTACAAAGCCCAAGATTGAGGCTAAAATGAGTTTGACTCTTCTTGGAAAAGATGTTGGTCCCAAGCTTAACAGAAGGTTATTAAGATTTATAACTTGTAAAAAGCCCAAGATTGTGGCTGAAAGGGTTTGACTCAACAAGAGAGTGCTTTTATCTGTCTTGTATGAAGCCCAAGATTGACGCTAAAAAGGTTGACTCAACAAGAGAGTCTAAAAAGGTGATTGACTCAATGAGAGAGTCTGAAAGGGTGAGCGACTCAACAAGAGAGTCTGAAAGGTAATTGACTCAACAAGAGAGTCTGAAAAGGTTAGCTCCGCTGGGGGAGAATCATTGTACAAAGCCCAAGAGAAGGCTAACTTTACTGAGGAAAGATCATTATACAAAGCCTAAGAGGAGGCTATCTTTTGTCGGGGATCATTGAGATCCCGAGGCAGGTCCAAATAGGGGAATCAACTCTTGTAGGGGGTTGCAGAAGAGTTGAGGTATCAGATACCTTGAGGTTCTGATTTGGGATAGTGTTATACTAATGATAAACTGATCCTAGCTTGGGGATTTTTAGGAGAATGACTGGGATTTAGCTCTGCTAGAGATTGATCCAGAGTGATTAGGGTTTCTCCTATGTTTATAGGGAACTTGAGAATGTCTTTGAGACTCAAGAGGGGATCTAGACTGTCCAAGTCTACTGGTGTGGAAGAGTTTTATCTTTTGTATGACGCCTTCAAGAGGAGGCACGGGTATTAAGGGATGAGAATCAACCCTAAAATCCGATATTTGACACTGGAAAGACTGCTCTAGCAAAGGATGACTAAGTTCTGTCTTATACCTTTAGGAGGTCGTCAGGGTCCTTGCATTAAGCCCAAGAGAAGGCATGAGAACTTCTAAGAAGCCGAAGGGTCCTTGTACAAAGCCCAGGAGGAGGCGGGGATGCTTTTAGTAAGCCCGTGGGTCTCAAACAAAGAAAAGTTCAAGAAATGCTATTCACCGAGATAGATCATTTAGTGAAGGTTCGAAGGTTTGAAGAAACTCAAGAGATGCTATTCATCGAGAATAGATCAACTCTAGGGAGTAGAATTCCTTTGATAATTTCTAAAGTTACAGCCTGAGAAAAGGTTCACGAAGAATACTACCTTTCTCTTTGTTCCATATTGTTTAAGCCCAAGAGAGAGCAAGAATGTATCTGGAAATCCTATGGGGATCTAGTTTTGTCTGTATTTAAGAGTGAACAACATGGCTTTACTTAGTTCTAAACCAAGTTGCCGGGGAAAACTCTAAATAACTATACTAGTATATATACAGATGATATATGACAAGTATTTAAAAGGATATGAAAGAAGACTAACCATGCGCAGCTTCCCACAATACAGTTATATATATGTGAAAGCGAGTAAATGAAAGCGGTTAAAACTTACAGGCGAGCAAGCTTCCATGCTGTATGGTTAGTTGTTCAAAGAAATTAAAGAAAGTTTTGATAACAACTGTATATTGAATTTAAATCAAAAAGGAGTTTGTTTGAAAAGATTATTGGGGCTTATACTCAAAGAGAGGCCCAAGGTTTAACAGTGATCGCACCGTTGTTTTGAATACCGTATCGGAACTTATACAACGACTGAGGCCCAAAGAGGTTCATTTAAAAGGGTTGGGTCTTACACTCTGATAGAGGCCCAAAGAGGATTTAAAGAAAATAAATGGGACTTATAACACGAGGGTAGGCCCAGATGATTTTGTTTTAAAAGGCAACGACCGCGCCGTGGTTTTGAAAATACAGTGGGACTTATACAACGTCTGAGGCCCAAAGATTATTTATTTACAAAGGGGTTGGGTCTTACACTTTTTCAAGAGGCCCCAAAAGGTTTTGAAAAAGAAAAGTGGGACTTACAACACGAGGGTAGACCCAGAATTGTTTTTTCTCAAAAATGGCGATCACGCCGAGATTCTTTTAACGTCGGGGGACTTATATAATATCTGAGGCCCAAAAATGATTTTGGCTAAAAAGGGATTAGGTCTTACACTCTATTAGAGGCCCGTGAGTGTTTTGAAAAAGATTGATGAGGGTGAAATCAATCAAAACCCTAATTTTGTTTAAAATGGAATTAATTTAGTTCAAAAATTAATAAAAATTATTGAAAACATGTGAAAAATGAGTGGTGATCTTGGATCAATGTTTAAAAAATCATGTTTTTATCCACAAAATGATTGAAAACCATTTAAGTATGGAAAATCAAGAGAAAGAAAATTTTCAAAATGTTGAAAAACAAATAAAAATTAATTCTTTTCAAAAATATCAAATATGTGAAATAAATAATACTTTTGGGGAATTTTTGTAAAATAAAATATTTTAACATTTTTGTGAATTATTAAAAAAAGAATCAAGTCAAAATCATTAAAATTCAGAGAGATATTAATTTTTGAATCAATTAAATAAAATCAGAAAAATTCAAATATTCAAATATTTGAAAAAGGGCGCCAAGAACCTCTTGTTCTTGCCTGCGTGCCCTGTTTTTCCCAGATTTGCGTTTTCTCATCAATCTCACTGAATACTTGATGAAATCATACAATCCACATATCAATCTGCTCGTTTTCAACTCACGATCATGTCTATGGTCTTTAATTTCATTTATTTTAAGCATGGAATGAGAAATCAAAACAAAACCTCAAGAACCCTAATTTCTGCATGAAGGCTGAGAAATTTGATACACGATTCATACAAAGTAATCAACAAAGGGGAAACATTCTATGCATGATTATGAACATTTGGCAAAAGTTTTGTGCGAGGAAATATGCATAAATTATGAGATGACCAAGTTTAGGCTTACTTGAAGGTCGTGGCAGTAAGAGCAATTTGATTTTTGAGTTAGAGGTGTTACAGATGAGTTGTGATGATCTGAACAGCTTCCCTACACCATATGGAGTGTGTTTGAAAGCTTGGATTGATTTGAAATGAACTGGAACAGATTATCGCACCTCAACTGCAGCTTTGTTGAAAACTTGAGCAAATGGATGATGATTTCATGAATTAGGTGTTCCAGTTGTTGGTTTAGTGTTTGATCAGCTCACATATGATGTTTATGAGGTGTGTGTGTGTGTGTTTGATTGGTTTGGTTGGAAACACACTATAATTCAAAACCCGATAGTAGCTTGCATTAGAAGGCATTTTTGGAAGTGGGAGTGTGATTTTGAGAAAGTCAAGTGTTATAGGCCTTTGGTGTACTCAAACTGATCATAAATGAGGTCTATTTATAGTGTGTCAAGTTTGTTTTGGCATCAATAGGGAATGGCAACTGCAGCAGGCCTTTGGCCAATGTGGATCAAATGGAATCTCAAGTCTCCTCTAGCCATTGACTTGAGATTAGAGAACAGGCCTATGGTTCTTTGATTCAGATCTTATCCTTGACTCATTCAGTTGGAATAGGCTCAGTTCATGCCACCTTGGTGCATCCATTGAATGCTTGGAAACAAAATTGGAGTCTTGGCCTCTTTTAGGCTTTTTAGGTTTGGCATGCTACTTGTAGATTTTAGGACTTTGGAGGCTGATAGATCAGTGCTTGTCCCTTGTTTGTTCCCCCTTGAGGTGTGCAGATGGATAACCATGCTAATTGTTGCACAATTTAATCAAAACGAGCCCTCATGCACAAAACTGCCTTGCCAAGACAGTTTGCAGCAAGGCATGTTGCAGCTGTCATAACTCCTAGCTCAGATGGAGTTTGAGGGAGTTCTTGGTCACTTTGGAAAGCTGACATATCCTATTTCAACATAATGTCCAACTTTGGTTTTGAACCAACTTTAATTACAATGAAAAATGCCACTACATTTGGGAATAAATAAGGCAGATTCTGACTTAGTGAAAATTTCACTAAGTGTTGGAAAAATGTCACTTTCATGTTTTTTGCCATTTTGATCACTCCATAACTAAAATCCATGGAGAATTGGAATGAGATGTAATTTACACTTTTGAAGTATGCCATGAGAGCTACAAATCCATTTTTGGACCATCCAAAATGGTTGCTCGGATCTCAAGTTATGGTCCTTGGAAGTTGGTACCCTAGCCACTTTGTTCCATAACTTAGAAAAATTCTAAGTTTTTAATGGTTACCCCTTTTACAAGTTAACTCACTTTCTTTGATTTTTCTTGATGAATGATGATTCCAATCACATATTAACATTGTTTTACGGTTAAAGAACCATAATTTTGAAAAATCCCAAAAAGTCAAACTTGATTTTGTGCACAGTTGACTTTTTATCGGATGAATTCAAAACTGTGCGATCCTTTGTGAAATCAAGTCCTTGACTTAATTCAAACCTAATGGGTACATTCCATAGGTGTTCTAGGGTGTATTGAATCATGTCCCAAGGTTTGGGAGCATGTTTGGGTCAAAACTCAAAGGTACAGTTCACTTTTCCCTCGAAACCCTAATTGTGGTCCTGATGAAATTGAAACTTGTGCATCAAGCTTCTTGGATCAATCCATTGTTGCAAATGGATCAATGTAGTGTATTGGAGACCCTCAAGTCATGTCTTGAGGTCTTGGCTCATGTTTTGTCCCAAAAGTCAACTTAGGGGTGAATTAGGTCAAGAAACCCTAATTCCTGATTTCTGATGAATGCTTCCCCTGAGGCTATTTTGACTTGATGATTGAGTCCATGAGGTCCCTTAGAGTATCTTAAGTTGTCATTTTAAGTAATGGCTCATGCCCAGAGGAAAATTTCCATCTGGAGGCCTTAGTCGACCAAAACCCTAATTTGGTGACACTGGTAATTTGGAGGCTTGATGCACTTGGAATGTTGCAACCTTGTGCTTGATTCTTGATGTGGGAGTCCTCTTGATCCTTTATGGAGGTTTGAGATGTTAGATAAGTTAAATATCATGTCATTTCTTGACTGATCCTTTGTCTAAGTTCTTTGAGAGGGCTTGAAACCCTGATTCTTAATTGTGGTGAATGCTCAAACATCTCTGAGAAGATTGATGAGGCATGATGGTTCATCCATATTGTGATGATGATTTTCACAATAATGGGAAATCTTAGTGGTCAAAATTTGGGGTATGACAAAATTGTATATAGTTAAATTGAATACTAACTAATTTTCTTCATTGCTTCCCACTTCTTAGGGTTTGTTTCACATGGTGATGATGATGGTCGTACATATATATGAATTCATTCTGATAAGGTACATATATATGTATTCATTCTGATATTGTATATGAAATTTAGTTTATTATATACTATGTATATTGTTTGTTTCATTATCCTTTTATTGAAAATGCAATCAGTTAAATTGATATAGAAACTTATAATTTGAAAATTAAGATGTATTTAACAACCAACCTTTATCATGTCAATGTATTATGAATTGCATCCATTTCATTCAGTAAATTGTATGTTCCTTAACATAAAATTTATGGTTCAATGGTCTGTTTACTTCAATCCATCGATATCTACAATTCTACTTTACCTCGTCGTCGTCACTAATCATCGTGGTTGTTAAGATCATGATTGTTATGATGATAAAATCACGATGATTTGTGGCGATGATGAGGTAAACTATAATAAAGATATCGATGGATTGAAGGAAACCGACCATTGAACCATAAATTTTATGTTAAGGAACATAAAATGTGCATAATGAAATGGATGCAATTCGGAAAACAGTGGTGTGTTTAAGTTGGTTTTGAAGATCAGATTAATTTTCAGATTATATAGTTCTTTACCAATTTTAATGGTTGTATTTCTTTAATTAGGTGTATGGTAAAATAAGCAATATACATTTTTATTTAATAAACTAAGGGTACATTCCACAACGGTTGAGACTCATAACCGTTGTGATAGTTAATATATATTACAACGGTTGAAATACCTAACCGTTGCAATATAACACGCGCTCTCCAGAATACAACAACGGTTTCCAGACCGTTGTAGAAACAGCAAACTTACAACAACAATCTACATAACAACGCCTTCGCCCGCGTCATTATATGTCATTCCCAACCGTTGTTAAATGGGTTTTTCGTAGTAGTGCTTGTGCTATCTGCCAAGTTCCTTGTGCCAGAAGTTATCCAATGCTTTAAACACTCTTGATTGATCCCTTAGAAGCTTTTAGGATGATCAAAACTAGCTGGAATCCTCAGGAACAAGTATTAGGCTTTTTCTTGCAAAAATGGCAAAATGACCAAAATAGAAACTCTATTAAATGGTGTTCCAGATGAGGGAAACCAATTGGGACAGTTTGAGGATGATATTTGGAGTGTGTTTGAGGCATGGTTTGGTTTTGGAAGTGACTGAATCAAGGCATGGCTTGAAAAATGCAGAAAAGTCCAATTTTGAGGTTTTGGAGAGGGATTTTCTGATTTTGGTGTTTCAGATCACAACTGAGTGTTTGAACAGCTTAGATATGACATATTGGATGTGTTTGGATCATGAGCTGTGGTGGAATTGCTCTCTAACTCAAAAACTCAGAGATTACTTGCAAAAGAAGGCATTTTGGCCTAAAGAGAGAGATTTTGAGGAAAGCATCAGTTGTAGTGCTTTGGTGTACTAAAACTGATCACAATTGAGCTCTATTTATAGTGTGTAAAGTTTGTTTTGGCATCAATAGTGAATGGCAGCTGCAGCAGGCCTTTGGCCAATGTTGATCAAAGGGAATCTTTAGTCTCCTCTTGCCATTGACTTGAGGTTAGGGCACAGGCCTATGGTTCTTTGTTTCAGAGCTGAATCTTGACCCATTCATTTGGGAATATCTCAGTCCATGCCACCTTAGGGCATCCATGGAATGCTTGGAAACAAAATTGGAGTCTTGGCACCCTTTTAGCCTTTTTAGGTTTGTTATGGTTATGTGTAGATTCTTGGACTTGGAAGGCTTGGGGATCAAATCATTCTCCTTTTGTTTTATCCTCTGATGTGTTCGAATGGATGACAAGGCTTGAAGTTGTCCAATTTTGCTAAATCGAGTAAAATGCCAAAATCTGCCTTGTATAAGGCACTTGGAAATGGTGATTTTGAGGGTATCATATCTCCTTGCTCAGGTTGAGTTATGGGAGGCTTTTGTGCTTTTTAAAGAGACCTCATATGATACAAAACATGTGTGATGATAGTTTGTTTTGAAACTATTTGGATCCCATTGAAAAATCCTCATGAACATTGATGTTAAAGCCTGGTAACTTAGGCAGATTTTCACTAAGTGTTGGAAAAAGTGTCATTTTAATGTTTTGTGATTTTGATCAATCCATAACTCAAAATCCATGAAGAATTGGAGTTTCTTGTAGTTGAAGCTTTTGTATAATGTAGGAAGACCTACAAATCAGGCTTTGGATCTCCCAAAATAGCTACTTGGATCTCAAGTTATGATCCTTGGAATTTGGTACCAAAATCACCTTTGTTCCATAACTTAGAAAAATTTTGGTTTCTTATGGTTGCCCGTTTTGCAAGAAACCTCACTTTTCTTGATTTTTCTTAATGAATGATGATCAATACCATACATTAACATTATTTTTTACTTAGGGGAACCATATTTGTGAAAAATTCCAAAAAGTCAAACTTGATTTTGTGCACAGTTGACTTTTTATCGGATGAAATCCAAACTGTGCGATCCTTTGTGAAATCAAGTCCTTGACCTAAATCAAACCTAATTTATGAATTCCATAGGTGTTATAGGGTGTATTGAATCATTTCCCAAGGTTTGGGAGCATGTCTTGGTCCAAAGTCAAAGGTACAATTGACTTTTTACTCAAAACCCTAATTCTGGTCCTGGTGAAATTGAAACTTGTGAATCAGTTTTCTTGGGTCAATCCATTATTGTAAATGGATCAATGTAGTGTACTTGAGGCCCTTAAATCATGTCTTGAGGTTTTGGCTCATGTTTTGCTCCAAAAATCAACTTAGGGGTGAATTAGGTCAAGAAACCCTAATTCCTGATTTTTTATGAATGCATCCCCTGAGGCTAAATTGACTTGATGATTGAGTCCAAGAAGTCCCTTGGAGTATCTTGGGTTGTTCTTTGAAGCATTGGCTCATGCCCGGATGAAAATTTTCACCTGTAGGCCTCAGTCGACCAAAAACCCTAATTTGGTGATATTGGCGATCTCGAGGCTTAATCCACTTGGAATGTTGCAACCTTGTGCTTGATTCTTGATGTGGGAGTCCTCTTGATCTCTTATACGTGTTTGAGAGGTTAGACAAGGTGAAGATCATGTCATTCCTTGATTGATCCTTTGTCTAAGTGTTATGAGAGGGCCTGAAACCCTAATTCTTGGTTATGGCGAATGCTTAACCACCTTTGAGGAGATTGATGAGGCATGAAGGTACATCCATATTGTGGTGATGATCTTAACAATGATGGGAAATCTTGGTGGTCAAAATTTGGGGTATGACAGATGCCCCTATTTAATCTTCTTGGACCCGAAGGTGTGAATGGCAAAGGTATTCGGGCATTCGGGGTGCAAGAGGATTAAATATCAGAATACACGAAATTTTGACAGTGGTCATGAATGGTTGTTTGTCCGTTCGTCTTCTTTTTCTAAGCAATGATGCTTAGAAAAGGGTAAAACTTCCCCTCGATCCTGGTTTTTACCCACGAAACTGGTCTTAGATTTTGAAATTAACATCCCCTCGATCCTGGTCTTTAGCCACAGAACTGGTCATCAGTTTCTTTTGTCAATAAACTTCCCCTCGATCCTGGTCTTCAGCCAAGGAATTGGTCTCAGTTTCTTTTGTCAATAAACTTCCCCTCGATCCTTGTCTTCAGCCAAGGAACTGGTCTCAGTTTCTTTTGTCAATAAACTTCCCCTCGATCCTGGTCTTCAGCCAAGGAACTGATCTCAGTTTATTTTATCAATAAACTTCCCCTCGATCCTGGTCTTCAGCCAAGGAACAGGTCTCAGCTTTTTTTTTTTCAGTTCCTTTCTTGGCAAAGGGACGCTATGTGTAGCGGTTTTCATTAAACTTCTCGCAGAGTTTACTGGGGGAGACGCCATTTGATTGAATAATTTGATGTCAGACTTGCTGGGGGGACCCATTTGTCTGAGTTGTAGAGGTGTGCAAACTTCTCTATTGGAGATGCCATTTGTTGACTCTACTGGGGGAAAACGAGTCTCTTGAGAGACTGCTTTCTGCTTGGGGATACTACATCATACTTTTCTTCGAGATCTTTTCAGAGAAATGCCATGTGATGTAATCCAATTTTCAAGTGCTGATGACTTTATTAACATTGACTTTCTGGAGAGAAAAGCCAATGTGTTGCTGAGAGTCTTTAGTTGTGAGGCTTTCTCTGGGGATTTTCCTTAATCCGGGAAAGCAAAGATATCATCTTCAATGGTAAAGAGCAATGTTCTAAAGGTGTCGATCGAATGCCTTCTTGTTTCTCAAGGGTTCAAGTTATCAAAGTGGTCGAGGACCGGCTCCAATCCATAAATAAACTGGGTTGAAATTGTTCAGACACTGCATTTCCTAACGAGGAAAGGACTGACAACTCTATTGAGAGGACTTTTATCACTTGGGAATAAGACCGACTAGAGCGATAGTGATGCAATATGATTATGAATGTGTTTCAATAATGCATGATGTATGTATGTTTATGTTGACAAAACTGACGTGACATACAGACTAATAGATGAACACGACTGGATACTCGGCCACGGCGGGGGATAAAAGTACCATTGGTTAAAATACCAATCCTGCCTTGCTTATGAGAGACGGTCCCCGTGGGGAGAAAGATTTGTTCAATCGGTCTTAAGAGATAAGAACTCTATCAGGGATGTTAGATGAAACATGGTCTCTGACACAGTTGATCCTTCATTCAGGCATACTGGTTTAGAAGGAGTACTTTGATTTTGCACTTTGAGGTTCAACCACCTTCGTAGAAGCGATCGATGTTCTTTCGATGTTCAATAGTCAAAAGAATTGCCATCTTTATTTTAAAAGCAGAAAAATTTTGACAAGTAAATTCGTTTTTGTTTTATTTCAAGAATCATTGATCATGTTAAAAATGTCTTTCTATAAAGCTAAAACAAATAAGAATTGAAAACAAAAGCACTAGGGCTCAAATTTTATTGATAGGATGGAAATCAGCCAAGCACGTGATCCCATAGATTATTTAAAAAGTTAGAAAATGGTAATTTAAGGGAAAAGGGCTACATTGAAACATAACGACCATTATCCTTCTACCAACTTGGAATTCTGGACATCCTGAGCTTCTATCGAAGATGACCTTGACTGGAGTTTTCCTGATGGATGGCATTACTGCTGGGGACTTAAACTCGTCGGACGCAGTTACTTGCCATTAATCCCTAACTTTTGCCTGGATGGTACTTTGAGATTTCCAATCCATCGGGATGATTTTTTTTTCCTTATGTCTCTAATTTTTGCCTGGATCGCCCTTTCAGGTTTTCAATCCACCGAGACGTTTTTTTTTGTTTAGGCGAAGTATTTCTGGACTATGTCAACATTCGTGGGATAGGCAAACTCTTCTCCATCCATGGTTGCGAGTCTCAAGGCGCTGGTTGAGAAGGATTTCTTAACCACGTAGGGGCCGTCAAAGTTCGGAGTCCATTTGCCCCGGGAATGAGTGAGAAATGACTGTATCTTCTTGAGCACAGGGTCTCCTTTTCTGAAAACGCGAGGTTGGACCTTTTTGTCAAATGTTGTCTTCATTCTTTGCTGATACAAATGACCATGGCACAGAGCCGTTATTCGCTTTTCTTCGATTAGATTTAGTTCGTCATGTCGACTTTGACACCATTCAGCCTCTGTTAGCTTAGCTTCCATCAATATCCGGATTGATGGGATCTCTACTTTTATGGGAAGTACTGCTTCCATGCCATATACTAGAGAGAAAGGGGTTTCCCCTATTGAAGTGCGGATAGATGTACGATAATCGTGAAGAGCAAAAGCAAGCATCTCGTGCCAATCTTTGTAGGTTACAACCATCTTTTGAACGATCCTTTTGATGTTCTTGTTAGCCGCTTCTACGGCCCCGTTCATCTTAGGTTGGTAGGAAGATGAGTTATGGTGTTCGATCTTGAACTCAGCACACAACTCTTTCATCACCCCGTTGTTCAATTTTTTGGCGAAGGCATCTCTTGAATGACCTTGACCTTGCTAGGATCAACCTCAATTCCTTTCTGGCTGACGATGAATCCTAAAAGTTTTCCCGAGCGGACACCAAATGTGCATTTGTTGGGATTCAAGCGGAGTTTGTACTTTCTCAGGCGCTCAAATAGCTTTGACAGGTGGGTCACATGCTCCTCTTCTGTTTTAGATTTAGCAATCATGTCATCGACATACACTTTGATTTCTTTGTGCATCATGTCGTGAAACAGAGTAGTCATGGCCCTTTGATAGGTTGCCCCGGCGTTCTTCAAACTAAACGGCATTACCTTGTAACAAAAGGTGCCCCATGGGATAATAAATGATGTTTTCTCCATATCTTCCGGCGCCATTTTGATTTGATTATAGCCCGAGAATCCATCTGTGAAGGAGAAGACTTTGAACTTTGATGTACTGTCTACCAGCATGTCAATGTGCGGTAAGGGGAAGTCATCCTTTGGACTTGCCTTGTTCAGATCCCTGTAATCTACACATATTCTGACTTTTCCATCTTTTTTCAAAACTAGTACTATGGTGGCTAACCATTGAGGATATTCTGAGGTGGTGAGGAAACCCGCGTCAATTTGTTTCTACAATCCCTCCTTGATTTTGATGGCCATGTCTGGATGAGTCCGTCTCAGCCTTTGTTTTACCGGCGGACATTCTGATTTCAACGATAAATGATGTTCAACGATGGTGGTATCCAACCCTGGCATGTCCTGATAGGACCAAGCAAATACATCAGGAAAATCTTTGAGAAGTTTTATCAAATCTTCTCTGACATCCGGACTGAGTAGTGCCCCAATCTTGACTTCTTTCCTCTCTTGTTCTGAACCTAAGTTGACCATTTCTAACGGCTCTCTGTGTGGTTCAATGGACTTTTCCTCTTGTCTGAGTAATCGGGAGATCTCTTCTGGAATTTCTTCGTCTTCTTCTTCTCCAGCTTCAAATACCGGGAATTCAAAGTCGGGAGAAGGCATTGGATCGTATGTTTCAATGGGGTTTAAAATAAGCAATCTGCATGATGTGATGGTTGATTTTTAGAAGAGATAGAGAGAAATGCAAGAGTGTGTGCAATGTATTTTCTGAAAAATTCTTGTTTTTATTTTTGGGCTGTTTTAGGATTACCATTTTCTGAAAAAGCGAAAAGTGAAAACAATAATAAAATGCGGAAATTACATAATGACGTTATTTATTTATGATTTGTCGATTCTTGAAACTACAGCCCTATAAAACAAAACTCTGCCGCTTTGAACGAAGCGAAGAGGGACATTTACAGAAAGTGAGCCATATAAAAACATCTGTTTCACCTGGGCAGGGTGAAAGTTTAAAACAAAGATGGCAATTACTTAGACTTATGAACGACTTTCGGGACATCGACAGCAACCCATTGGCGGCAAACTCATCCGTGAATCACAAAGTCTGGTACTTTCTTTCTTGGTTTGTCCTTAGAAATGACGCTGATTTCTGGCAGAGCAGGATCATTGGAGTCTTTCTCCCAGGCAGAGTTGTTGTAGACGAACTCTTCTATTGTATCTTGCACAGTGTTTTCACTCTCAGTTGGCTGGATGTCTTCGAGCCTGATATGAGAGCTTTCATGAGCAGTGTATTTGACCAAGAAGTCGTACTTGCTACTCGACTGTCCTAAGGTGTCCCATACTGTTGTGGGACTGGCGGAGTCATCTTTCTCGATGACGTTGACCTCAGGAAAAGCATAGTTGATGAATTCTTGTCATGCAATCTTTGCAGATTCATCGTTGTGCTAGATATTTTCGGAATATTCTGAGTAATGATCCCATGATTTGGTGGGGACGCATGTATTCTTTTCAATGATGCTTAGCTAATAAGCGTCGTTTAGCTGACTTTTTTTCCCCAAGTCTTCTGGGTACGGTTTCCAGATAGGCAAATCATCTAGGGGATCATATTAGTCATAGTTAAAGTTGTCTTTCATCGTTGTGTCCTCCTCTAATGAGTTTGGCGGAGCACGACATCCCTCAGGATCACAATCTCCGTATATTATCTTGACGTCTGATCTTGGTATATATCTCGGACTCTGCGTGGGAAAGCAAAATGGCGGATGTGCCTCTCCCTGAGATATATAACCGTCCTCATTGAGATAGGACTTCCACTCTTCATTTGTATCGGAGGAGTCACCCTCATTGATAGTGTGTACTTCTTAAGACACTGGGTGAAGGAAACCTCCATTGTGGAAGAAGTCCTGAATGGGATGAAAACTTTCATCATTAGTAGCAGTCTGGGTACAGGTTGAGGAAAAACCAAGACTTTTCTTTGTCTTGTTATCCGTAGGAATGACAAAATGTCCCCATCCTTTTGCGTTGTTACTCTCGATCACTTTGAGAGCATCTTTGTATGAGGAAATCGATGTTCCTTTTTCTGATTGATTCTCATTGCTCACTGAAAGTGCTTGGAACTGGGTTCCAACAACCTCCTCTGGTTCTACACAGGAAAACAATGATAAGTTGCTCACAATTAAGGCCTTCTCTCCGTAGACTGTGACTAGCTTGTCATTTTTTACGAACTTCAGCTTCTGGAGAAGTGTCGAAGTGACTGCCCCAGCTTCGTGTATCCAAGGTCTTCCTAACAAACAACTGTATGCTGCCCGGATGTCCATGACCTAGAAAGTGACTTGGAAAGTGTGAGGACCGATAGTTATGGGAAGGTCGACTTCACCGATAACTATTTTTCTGGATCCGTCAAATGCTTTGACGATGACCTCACTGCCTCTCATCGGAGATCCTTAAAATGATAGTCGCATCAGAGTAGATTTTGGCATAACATTTAGTGCTGATCCGATATCTACCAGTACGATGGCTAAAGCATCGTCCTGGCAGTTGACTGTAATGTTAAGCACCATGTTGTGATTTTTGCCTTCTTCTGGCAGTTCTTCATCACTGAGTCCCAAGTTGTTGCAGGAAGTGATGTTGGAGATGATGTTGTCGAATTGTCTTATCGTCACATCTTGTTCCACAAAGGCTTTCTCTAAGACTTTCTGTAGAGCTTCTTTGTGAGCTTCGGAACTGAGCAAGAGAGATATCATAGAGATTCTTGAAGGAGTTTGTAACAGTTGGTCTAAAATGTTGTACTCGCTCTTCTAGATGAGCTTTAGCATCTCATTGTTGTTCTTTGAAGCGTCGGGATTACTGGATTGACCAATTGGTTGATTGGGAACTTCTGTTTGAGGTTCCTTTTCTCTGGTGGGTTCTCCAACTCCTCTGTTGAAGATCCGGCCACTACGTGTTACTCGACTGATGTCGGCAATGTTTACGATAGAGGGTAATGGAGTTTCTTTTTCCATTCTCGATTGTTGTTGCACCGTACTTGTAAGGGATAGCCTTATCGAATTTGTAAGGTATTGGTCCTGGAAGATAGATAACCACAGGGGTCTTTTGATTTTTCTGACCATCGTAGTCGGCCTCAATTGGTTCAAGGTTGAGAATCTTTCTACTATCAAGAGGAACTCTTGATTCATGTAGTAAAGGGATTATGGCGCATACATCTTTGGCTATTTCATGTTTAGAGATTAAGACAACGTCTTTGCTTTGATCAGGAAGATAGTCTTGCATTACGTAGATCGAACCAGAACTTGAACATGGTCGAATCTCTTTTCGGTCCAACCGATTTTGAAGAGTTGGCCGCACAAGGTAGCATCCTTGGTTGTTCTCTGAGCAAACTCTACAGCGCTCATAGTTGTGTGGTGGCACCCGGCCACGTCTGCTTTGTATGCAGTGCAACCTTACTAGATCTGTTTCCATCGAGCGAACATCCTGACTTTGATGCCTAGTAGGATTCCCATCAGCCATACTGATTTCTTGTGTAGCTTCATCCAAGTAGATTGGAAGCCACCAGTGGTACAATAAGTGTTGAAGTGTTCTTTGGACAAGTGTGCATCCTTGGTCGTCTTTATGACACATTTTACAGCCCTGATAATCATGTGAAGCCAGAAAATCGAGCCTGACTTGCTTAGCATGTAATTCTGCCAGACTGGTATTCATTAAGCGAATATCAAATATTTGAATCATATTAACTTGATGAATATTTCTATCATGGTAATCCTGGATTTATCCAAGATCCATCTGACACTGGAGGGCCTCTTGTACAAAATAGCATCCATGATTATTTATTGAGCATATCGGGCAGGAATTGTAATCGTGTCGTGGCAGATCATGATGTTGGCTTTACCTTGAGTGCATTGCCACCAAATTGACATTCATCGCCAGAATGTTGTGGCTCTGGACAATGTTGGGATTTACGTGAGACATATTGACCTCACATATTCGATGATCTTGGATCCATCCGAGATCCATCTGTTCTTGTAGAGCTGATTGCACTACGGAACATCCCTGATTATTCTTTGAGCAAATACCACACTGGTGATAATTATGAGACGGTACATGACCGTACCCGCTCTGTCTACAATGCATCGTGACCAGATTGGTTCCTAATAGGAGTAAATCGTGAATTTGATAACTGTGGTTAAATTCTTCCTTTATCAAATTTACTACAGTTTTCTCGTGTTGAGGCAACGGGTTCGTCTTAACATTTGGATTAGTATCTTTGAAAGATAAGACCCCGTTCCTGACAAGCTTCTGCACATCAGACTTGAAGCTGAGATAATTTTCTATGTTGTGCCCTGGTCCTCCTTGATGGTAAGGGCAAGTTTGATCTGCTTTGAACCAAAAAGATGGATTTTTCGATATTGTAAGAGGAGGCCTGGTTTGGACGTGCCCCTTGACCAGTAGTAGTGGAAACAGTTCTGCGTACAACATCGGTATAGGGTCGAACCCTGGTGGTCGTGTCGTACGATTATTATTGTTGTACTGAGGATGAGCCTGCTGAAGAGGCTGTTGTGCCCTTTGCTGATATTGTTGTTGACTTGGTTGGCTCTGAGCAACCTGAGGTTGATACGTCGGAGCAGGCGCAGGGTTGATAGTAGGAGTTACCACTGCTACGGGTTGATACCTCCGCCTTTGCTTTTTGAGAGAGATATTACCAATATCTTGCTCTTTTTGCTTTGGGAAAGCATTACCGTATCTTTTAGCACTGCTAAATGGTTCTGTATTTTTGACCAGACGTCCTTCTCGGACTGCTTCTTCAAGGCGTACTCCCATGTTCACCATTTCGGTGAAGTCGTTGGGTGCACTGGCGACCTTTCGGTCGTACTAGAATGAGCTTAAGGTTTTTAAAAAGATCTTTGTCATCTCTTTTTCCTCAAGAGGGGGACAGATCTGTGCGGCAATTTCATGCCATCTCTGAGCATATTCCTTGAAAGTTTCCTTGTCCTTCTGCGACATTGCTCTGAGTTGATCTCTATCTGGTGCCATGTCTAGGTTATACTTATACTGTTGAACGAAGGCAGCGCCAAGATATCTGAAAGTGACGATCTTGGTGCGGTTTAAACCCATGTACCATTTGAGTGCAGTACCGGTTAAACTGTCTTCGAAATAATGGATCAGTAGCTATTGATTTTCTATCTGAGTTGACATCTTTCGAGCGTAGATCACCAAATGACTTTGAGGGCAAGAGTTGCCCTTGTATTTTTCAAAGTCAGGCACCTTGAGTTTGTGTGGGGTTTTCACATTGGGGACCAGACAGAGGTCTGCGGCGTCCTTTCCAAATAAATCCTGACCGCGAATGACGTGTAGTTCCTTCTGCATCTCCAGGTATTGCTCATGGAACTCATTCATTTTTTCGTACATGTCTTCGTTTCCACCAGGAATTACTTGTGGAATCTGTCCTTCTAGGACAGTGTGTACCACGGGTTATGGTATAGTCATTACGGCGGTGACTCTTTGTGCTTCCCTGCCCCAAGTTTGTAACCTTCAGGAGCTGCTGTCATGACTCTTGCATCTTCGCTTTCCCGAAGTTTGTAACCTTCAGGCCCAGCGGTTCCTGCTGGAGTTTTTGTTCTTCAGTGACCGGGGTGATGTATCCTTCAGGGACAAAGTTGATAGGCATGCCCCAGGGACGATCTTTAGGCATGTTGTACCGAGGATCATACGTCTCCACTATGGGCGTAGATGTGATCTCCGGGATCACAGTCCTTTATTGTTGCATCTGAGCTGTTGCTAGGGATTTCATGTCACTGTGAAGTTTTTTGAGATCTTCTTTCAAAGCATCAATTTCTTCTCTCAGCTCTCTATTCTCTTCCTCGAGATCGTCCATTTTCTTTTGTCGATTGGCCAGAGTATTGTACGAATGAGACAGTTTGACTCTAGAATCGTGACACATACGTGAGATTCGAAGGTAAGAAGAATACGTTATGTGAGAATGATGAATGATATGCAATGATTAATTTTTTTTTGTTTTTGCTTTAATAAAAAAGAAACTTCAACCAATCGATTGCAAATATCTTACAGTGGGGAGACCCCGTTTTATTAAATTTGAAAGATTGCAGAAAGGAAAATACAGTATTTTACAAAGTGGTGTAAAAGAAATATCTAATCTTCATGGATCCTGAGTCCTCTCTGAGGAGAACTCAGATGCTGGTCCTGGTATTTTCCTTTTCTTTGACCGAGGCTCTTCAGCCGTTGTCGGGTTGTCAGTCCTTTGCCAAGTGAAAGGAGCAAACAAATTTATTCGGTCATCTTAATTTTCTACAACATGTTGTTCTAGTATCTTAATTAGAGCATCCTTCTCTTTTAACAGTTCCTGAATTTTGGTACACTCTACATTGAGAATGCGGTATTTGTTCTTCCAAGAGTTCTTTTTCCGTTGAACTTTGTTGAGAGCGACCTGGAGTTTTTCCGTATCAGACATAAAATAAAGGACAGATTCCTTTGACGGAAGAACTTCTTGACGAGGGTAAGGCCTCCTTAGCTTGAGGGCTCTAGTTTGTACCCAGTGGAGATAAGGTTCCACAGAGATACAGTTCGGTCTTCCTAGAGACTCTCTTCCTTTTTTGTGAACATGTTGCCAGGCATGCAGTATTTCCTTCTTTAGTGCCCTGTCATTTTCTCCTTTCTTGAAGAAAAGACCTTCCAGATGAACATTATGCGGGATATGCTTCATCGGGTATCCGAGTTGACGGCGAACTAAAATTGGATGATAGTTGATTCCTCATTTAGTTCCTATGAGGGGTACATTAGGGAAGTTTCTGCAACGATCGATGATCCTTATCCCGTCATAGATCCGATTGTACCAATCTATGTCAGAGTTTGTAAGAGACATGATTCTCTGTGACCAACGTAGAGTACTCTTATGATCCCAAAAAGCAGCAGACTTGGGTAAATGTGAAGTGAACCACTTGTAAAGCAGGGGTACACAGCATGTGATCATTCCTCCGTTGTACAAATTCCTTAAGTGTACAGAATAATAAGCATCTGCGAACAAGGTTGGTACGGGGTTTCCAATCAGAATATCTTAATGGCATTGATATCCACGAAGTTATCGATGTTGGGAAAAAGGAAAAGCCTGTATGTGAGCAGAACAAAGATATCTTCGAAAGCAGTAACGTCTCCTATACTGGCAAAGTATAGGGCTTTCTCTACCAAAAACTTGGCCGGTAAACCTTGGATTCCTTCCTTAGTGGTTAGGTGAGTCCTGACTTCTGACTCATCCAAATAGATTTCTCTTGCAATGGTTTGATCCTTCAGAATTTCTTCCAGTCCAGAAAAAGGAGCTTGGTCAGTGATGGGTAAATCAGGCAGGTGAGAGTACTCTTCTAGCATCGATGCTAGTTGATAATCCAGGAATGTAAAACAATGATAAACCGGATCGTAGAACTGAATCAGCGTAGACAGGATTCCTTCAACTACATGGACCCTTAACAGCGACAGCAACCCTCCGTGCTTAGCTCTGAAAACATCAGGGTTGGTGATCATCCTTGCCAACCCTCTTAAATCCTCTAGTTTTGGAGCCTTGAAGGTGTACTTGTGCGTCTTTCTTCTACTGAAATCCATAACACAATCTTTCTCTCTGATATTTGCAATCATTGTTTTAGTTTAATTTGAAAAGAGAGAGAAGAGAAAAGAAGAATTTTTTCTTTGTTTAAGAGTTTTTTAAATGAATGCAAGAATGCAACACACAAAAACATTGAAAAAACATGGGTTCAAAGGTTCAACGTCACGAGAATGGAGTCATGGCTCTACCCATCCCCAAAGGTTGTATTCTGGTGAATTTTTGTACCTATAGAATGGGCTAAAAGTTCCCAAAATCATTGACCCCCTAGGGATAACAACAGCAAGCTGGTTCACCCGAGCGAGCTGTAGCATCCTAGGGTAATCTCAATTGAGTGTAGTATTGCGTGTCAACTATTTTCGATAGCTACCGCACTACCAAATGGCCACATGGTTAATGTCTACTAAATCCTCAGTTTCACGGATACCACTTTGGGACAATCTGCCTTCACGACGAAGTCGTTCAACATTGAATACGCAAAGGGTATCTCCACTGTTTTGATGGTCTACCGGGATCGCTTATTCAGGAATCACTCCTTGTAAGACCACCCGTCTATGCCATCACCTATCTTAGGGTTCTCTCAAACTTTCCACGTGCGACATCACTCGCATTCCCATTAACAGAAAAATAAACACAGATATCAAGTAGGAAAAGCAATATATATATATAGTATAATTCCTAAAACTAACATCCTAGACCTCTTAGGAACTATAATCCTAGTCCTAGATAGACAAAATGACTCCCCTACAGAGTCGCCATTTTACTGTTGGAAAATGGGGACGAATGATGACTAAGGTAAGACAGATCCTAATGGCACTCCCCAGCAGAGTCGCCATTTTACTGTAGCGTACGATTTTTGTCAGTGACGCGACCACCTTATCGCCATGGGTTTCTCCTCACCGCAATGGTAGGAGTGGGGCGCTACTTTCTGATTTCTTATTTATCCCGTCAAGCTGGAAGGGAAAGGGAAACTATCTTAAACTAACCTTGCACGCGAATGTTTAACTGAACAAACGCTAAAATAGATTCGGGGAGTTCAGGGTCAGGTTATACAATGGGGAGTTGTCAATTACCCATCCTATATGTGGTTATCCATAGGTTGTTAGCATTAAGTTCTGCTTTGTACTTGATGGTGTTTATCTATTGTGGGTTGGGAAAGTTTTTCCTTTGGGAATGTTTGAGAGAGAGAATGTTTTTGTTTGATTTTGGGTTTTCCGAGGTTTTTTATGAGTGAAGGTACTGGACCTAAATTTTTTTATTGGTATGTGAAGGTATTGGACCTAATATTTTTTATTGGTATGCTCGCTAAGATTTCGCAATCTTATGCCTACGTATTCTCGTTAAATATAAACAGGAAAATCAGAGCAATCATAGTTCCTCCTATTCTATGGGAGGAAAAGATGATGTTTTGGTGTCTTGTTCAAAGCCCAAGATTGAAGCTAAAGGTTGCGTATTTGTGTCTTGTTCAAAGCCCAAGATTGAAGCTAAAGGTTTGACTGAGAGAGAATTTGTCATCTCTAAAGGAGATATCTCGTCTGTTTATCACAACTGTTGGGTGACTGATTTATAAAGGAGGATTACTTTAACTGGGATATGTGTATCCAGCAATGCCATAATTTCCTTTATAGGGATTTGTCCTGAAGGAGAAGACTTTAACTCAGTGTTGAGCAATGCTAATTTTCCGTAGGAATCTTTCGTGCTAAGAAAGGGACAGTGGCGTGGATGTAAATAATCCAGAGGCTTGTCGCTTACAGCAATTATATGAAAGAGAGGATTTTTTCCATAATAAGAGATGGACGACAACTTGGATTTTTGAATCAGCAAGTGTGCCACTTACAGCAGTTATCTGGGATTAGGGTTTGTATGATTTGTTTGCTTTGATGTGTGATAACACAAAGAAATGTATTCCTACAAAGAGTTTTAGATTTCCTCTGAGGGGATGTTGATTTTTGTGTGCCTTGATCAAAGCCCAAGGTTGAAGCTAAGAGATTGATTGACTCCACTGGGGAAATCCTTAAACAAAGCCTAAGAGGAGGCTGGAAAAGACTGACTCAACAAGAGGGTGTTTTATCTGTCTTGTACAAATCCCACGATTGAGGCTAAAAAGAGACTTGACTCTTTGGGGGATATTTGTAGGTGTCTTGTACAAAGCCCAAGATTGAGGCTAAAAAGAGACAGAATCTTTTGGGGATATCACTATACAAAGCCTAAGAGGAGACTAAAGGTTGACTTTTCCGGGGAAATATTTTGTCTGTCTTGTACAAAGCCCGAGATTAAGGCTAAAAGTGTTTTTTTACTCTACGGGTGAGAGGTTTTATATGTCTTGTACAAAGCCCAAGATTAAGGCTAAAAGGAGATTGACTCTGCTGGAGAGACTTATGCGGTGTCTTGTACAAAGCCCAAGATTGAGGCTAACAGGAAATTGACTCACTCAGCTGAGGATATTTTAAGTGTCTTGTACAAAGCCCAAGATTAAGGCTAAAAAGAGACTGATTAACTCAACTAGAGAGTGCTTTTTATCTGTCTTGTACAAAGCCCAAGATTGAGGCTGAAATGAGACTGACTCAACAAGAGAGTGTTTTATTTGGTGTCTTGTACAAAGCCCAAGATTGAGGCTGAAAAGAGGATCGACTCTGCTTAAGGATATTAATTCTCAAAGCCTAAAAGAAGGCTGGGAGGAATTGACTTCACTGGGAAAGACGTTTATCCCGAGCTTAAGAGAAGGTTATGAAGATTATGACTTTGTTGGAGAAAGTTTATATATGTCTTGTACAAAGCCCAAGATTGAGGCTAAAAAGATGACTGACTCAATAAGAGAGTGCTTATATTTTGTATCATTGACTCAACAAGAGAGTGTGGAAAGGTTATTGAGTCAACAAGAGAGTACTTTGTTTGTCTTGTACAAAGCCCAAGATTGAGGCTAAAAAAAGGTTAACTCAACAAGTTAGTGTTTTAAGAAAGAAGATGGACTCAACAAAAGGGTGTTGTTGGGGCTAACCCTGCTTTGGAAAATCATTATACAAAGCCTAAGAGGAGGCTAGCTTCTGCTGAGGATTATTGAGATCCAGAGGCAGGTCCAGAATGGGGAATCAACTCTTGCTGAGGATTACAGAAGAGTTGAGGTATCAGATGCCTTGAGGTTCTGATGATAAGCTGACCCTGGCTAGGGAAATTTAAAGTGAGAGTTTAAAGATTGAGTTTTGAAAACCTATAGAGGTTTCAACTCTACTAGAGATTGGTTAAAAGACCAGGGTTTCTTCCTAGGTGTATAGGGAACTTGAGCATGTCTTTGAGATCCAAAAGGAGATTAGACTATCCAAATCTACTGGTATGGAAGAGTTTATCTTTGTATGATGCCCAAGAGGAGGCTGGTGTTTTAAGGGATGAGAGTCAACCCTAAAATTGGTCTGAGGTTTCGACACTTTGGAAAGACTGCTCTAGCAAAGGATGACTAAGTTTTGTCTTATACCTTTAAGAGGTCTTTGGTCCTTGTATTAAGCCCAAGAGAAGGCATGAGAACTTCTAAGAAGCTGGAGGGTCCTTGTACAAAGCCCAAGAGGAGGCAGGGATGCTTTTAGGAAGCCTGTGGGTCCAAACTTAAGAAGTGTTCAAGAAAAGTTTCACCGGGAATAATCTTTTCTTTAGTGAACAGTTCTAGGGTTTGAAGAAATTCAAGAGAGGTTTCACCGGGAATTAATCCTCTCTAGGGAAATGAACTTCTTTGACAATTTTCTAATAGTGACAGTCTTAGAAAAGTTTCACCAGGAATAATGCTTTTCTCTTTGTTCCATATTGTATAAGTCCAAGAGAAGGCAAGAGTGTATCTGGAATTCCTATGGGGAACTAGTTTTGACTGTTGAAAGAGTGACCACTGGATTTATCTAGTTCTAGACCTAATTGTCGGGGAAAACTCTAAGCAGATAATATACAGGAATATATACAGATGAAATATATACTGTATGTAAAAGAGGGTAGAAGGACTTATAGGTGAGCAAGCTTCCAGCATAAACAAATATATATATGTGAAAGTATGTAAAAGAAAGCTGATAAAACTTACAAGCAAGCAAGCTTCCATTGTAACAGCTGTATGGTTAGTTGTTCAAGAAATTAAAGAAAGTTTTGATAAAAACTATGAGTTTGAACCTAAATCAAAAGGGAAAGTTGTTTTGAAAATATGATTGGGGCTTATACTCAAGGAGAGACCCAGATGAAAAACAGTAATCGTACCATTGTTCTAAAAATTGTACTGGGACTTATACAATGACTGAGGCCCAAATTAGATTTTATTTACAAAGGAATGGATCTTACAACTCAAGGAGAGGCCCAAAGGTTTGAAAAAGACAAGAAATGGGACTTACAACACAAGGGGAGGCCCATCAAAAGACAGTGATCACACCTTCGTTTTAAAAATTGCGTCGGGACTTATACAATGACTGAGGCCCAAAATTATTTATGTACAAAGGAGGGTTGAGTCTTACACTCTATTAGAGGCCCAAAGTGTATTAAAAAAAGAAAAATGGGTTTTACAACACAAGGGGAGGCCCAGATGGTTTTTGTTTAAAAGGCGACGATCGCGCCGAGATTTCTAAAATTGTATCGGGACTTATACAATGACTGAGGCCCAAAATGGTTTCCTGTACAAAGGGGTTAGGTCTTACACTCTATTAGAGGCCCAAAGAATTTGGGAAAAAAAGATTTGTGAGGGTGAAAATAATCAAAACCCTAATTTGATTTTAAAATGCATTTTAATTGAATAAAAATTCAATTAAAATGATCAAAATTATCAAACATGTATAAAAAAAACAAGTTGTGATCGTGGATTAATGTTTGAAAAATCATGTTTCATTCATAGAATGTCTTGTAAATTATTTGAATTTGCAAAATAAAGAGAAAGAAATATTTTAAGTGTTAAAACAACAAATAAAACATAATTCTTTACAAAAATACTAAATATATGAAATAAATAATATTTTTGTATAATTTTTATGGAATAAAATATTTTAACATTTTTGGGAATTTTCAAAAAAAGAACCAATAAAAAATAATTAAAATTGAGAGAGAAATTAATTTTGGAATTAATTAATAAAAACCATAAAAATAGCAAAAATATCAAAATATGGCAAAGTGGAAAAAATGGTCTGGGTGGGGGTTGAACCCACGACCATCAAGCCAAACACACATGCGTGCTACCACTGGGGTGGTGATACATCCGTGTATCAAAACCACTCCATTAATACATAAGGGGTGCCAAGTTCTAGGCCTGGCCAAAGCGCCATGGCTGGCCCTTGCCCAAGGCAAGGCCTAGTTTTGGCAATTTTCGTGAAGGCTCTAACTTTCTCATTTCTCTGTGCATTGGGACAAAATTTAGGTGCATCTGACCTAGAATATCATGAGGAATCCAATGGTGCCCTTGGAATTTTTAGAAAATGCCTCCATTTCAAAATTCGATAGTGATTTCAAAATAGGCCTAATTTTGCATGTTATATGCTATCTCATGGTACAGGCAATAATAGCATGATAAATTGGTTTAAACACAACACATATGATATGTATGAGAGGTCCATGATCAATGGACCTCAAAGCAATGCATGATTTTAAGAGTTCAAGTTGTGATGCACTTACCTCTTGGAGCTCCTTGTGCTATCTGCCAAGTTCCTTGTGCCAGAAGTTATTCAATGCTTTGAACACTCTTGATTGATCCCTTAAAAGCTTTTAGGATGATCAAAACTAGCTGGAACCCTCAAGAACAAGTATTAGGCTCTTTCTTGCAAAAATGGCAAAGTGACCAAAATAGCAACCCTCTCAAATGGTGTTCCAGATGAGGGAAACCAACTGGGACAGTTTGAGGATGATATTTGGAGTGTGTTTAAGGCCTGGTTTGGTTTTGGAAGTGACTGAATCAAGGCATGGCTTGAAAAATGCAGAAAAGTCCAATTTTGAGGTTTTGGAGGTGGATTTTCTAATTTTGGTGTTTCAGATCACAAGTGAGTGTTTGAACAGCTTAGATATGACATTTTGGATGTGTTGGGATCATGAGGGTTGGTGGAATTGCTCTCTAACTCAAAAACTCATAGATGACTTGCAAAAGAAGGCATTTTGGCCTAAAGAGAGAGATTTTGAGGAAACCATCAGTTGTAGTGCTTTGGTGTACTCAAACTGATCACAATTGAGCTCTATTTATAGTGTGTCAAGTTTGTTTTGGCATCAATAGTGAATGGCAGCTGCAGCAGGCCTTTGGCCAATGTTGAACAAAGGGAATCTTTAGTCTCCTCTAGCCATTAACTTGAGGTTAGGGCACAGGCCTATGGTTCTTTGTTTCGGAGCTGAATCTTGATTCATTCAGTTGGGAATGTCTCAGTCCATGCCACCTTGGTGCATCCATTGAATTCTTGGAAACAAAATTGGAGTCTTGGCACCTTTTTAGCCTTTTTAGGTTTGTTATGGCTATGTGTTGATTCTTGGACTTGGAAGGCTTGGGGATCAAATTATTCTCCTTTTGTTTTATCCTCTGATGTGTCCAAATGGATTACAAGGCTTGGAGTTGTCCAATTTTGCCAAATCGAGCAAAATGCCAAAATCTTCCTTGTGCAAGGCAGTTGGAAATGGTAATTTTGAGGGGATCATATCTCCTTGCTCAGGTTGAGTTATGGGAGGCTCTTGTGCTTTTTAAAGAGCCCTCATATGATACAAAACATGTGTAATCATAGTTTGTTTTGAAACTATTTGGATCCCATTGAAAAATCCTCATGAACATTGATGTTCAAGGCTGGTAACTTAGGCAGATTTTCACGAAGTGTTGGAAAAAAGTGTCACGTTCATGTTTTTGTGATTTTGATCAATCCATAACTCAAAATCCATGAAGAATTAGAGTTTCTTGTAGTTGAAGCTCTTGTAGAATGTAGGAAGACCTACAAATCAGGCTTTGGATCACCCAAAATGGATGCCTGGATCTCAAGTTATGATCCTTGGAAGTTGGTACCAAAATCACTTTTGTTCGACAACTTAGAAAAATATTGGTTTCTTATGGTTGCTCCTTTTGCAAGAAACCTCACTTTTCTTGATTTTTCTTAATGAATTATGATCAATACCATACATTAACATTATTTTTTACTTAGGGGAACCACATTTGTGAAAATTTCCAAAAAGTCAAACTTGATTTTGTGCACAGTTGACATTTTATCGGATGAAATCCAAAATGTGCGATCCTTTGTGAAATCAAGTCCTTGACCTAAATAAAACCTAATGTATGGATTCCATAGGTGTTATAGGGTGTATTGAATCATGTCCCAAGGTTTGGGAGCATGTCTTGGTCTAAAGTCAAAGGTACAGTTGACTTTTTCCTCAAAACCCTAATTGTGGTCCTGGTGAAATTGAAACTTGGGAATCAAGTTTCTTGGGTCAATACATTGTTGTAAATGGATCAATGTAGTGTACTTAAGGCCCTCAAATCATTTCTTGAGGTCTTGGCTCATGTTTTGCTCCAAAAGTCAACTTAGGGGTGAATTAGGTCAAGAAACCCTAATTCCTGATTTTTTATTAATGCATCCCCTAAGGCTATATTGACTTGATGATTGGGTCCATGAGGTCCCTTGGAGTATCTTGGGTTATTCTTTGAAGTATTGGCTCATGCCCAGGTGAAAATTTTTCACCTGGAGGCCTCAGTCGACCAAAAACCCTAATTTGGTGATACTGGCGATCTCGAGGCTTGATCCACTTGGAATGTTGCAACCTTGTGCTTGATTCTTGATGTGGGAGTCCTCTTGATCTTTTATAGGTGTTTGAGAGGTTAGACAAGTTGAATATCATGTCATTCCTTGATTGATCCTTTGTCTAAGTGCTCTAAGAGGGCCTGAAACCCTAATTCTTGGTTGTGGTGAATTCTTAATCACCTTTGAGGAGATTGATGAGGCATGAAGGTACATCCATATTGTGGTGATGATCCTCATAATGATGGAAAATCTTGGTGGTCAAAATTTGGGGTATGACAATGCCAACTTAGAAAAGTCTTCAATAAACTTGTGCTAATAACCTGTTAGCCCAAGAAAACCTTGAATTTCAATACTCGACTTCGGAGTCTCCCACTGTAACACAACATCAATTTTAGAAGCATCAACAGCAATTCCGCCACTCAACATCACACTGCCAAGGAAACTCACTTCCTTAAACCAGAACTCACATTTTGATAGTTCCACATACGACCTCTCCTCTTTCAACACTTGCAACACAGTTCGCCACTGCGTAGCATGCTCCCCTTCTGGTTTAGAATAGATCAAAATATAATCAATGAAGACCTCGACAAACTTATCCAAATACTCACGAAAATCTGATTCATATACTCCATGAACACACCTGGTGCATTAGGGACGCCGAACGACATTCACCAAGTACTCATAGTGTCCATACCGAGTCATGAAAGCTGCCTTCTGAATATCATCTGGTCTAACCCGAATCTGATGATAACCAGACCCCAAGTCCATCTTACTGAAAATACAGGCACTAACCAACTCATCCACCAGGTCATCAATTCTCGGAAGTGGATACTTATTCTTGATAGTCACCTTATTCAACTGCCTGTAATCAACACATAACCTCATACTCTCATCCTTCTTATTAACCAACAACACAGGTGCATCCCACAGAGAAGCACTTGGTCGAACAAACCTCTTCTCAAGTAATTCTTCCAACTATTTCTTCAATTCACACGACTCTGAAGCATACATTCTGTATGGAGTCATTGACATCGGACTCGTATCAAGTACTAGGTTGATGGCAAATTCCACTTCACACTATGGCGGCAAATCACTTATGTCGTCTTGAAGTACATCTAAAAATTTTCAGACACGGGTAATTTAACACTTGTAACTTCACGATCAACTTGGAACTATGCAAACATTACCAACATCAAGACTTCATCTTCTTGAAGTTCATCCACCTGCTTAGCAACCAACATCAGCTCTCTACTATCACCAAACCTTGATCCACACTCTGGAGGCAAGTCGCAGTTATCTGCAGGAAAAACATCGGGATTTACACACCATTGGCATATCCCTAGCCTTCACCTTGCTATCTACTCTCAGAGAAGCAAGCATCAATGATACCTGATCGTTCTCTCTCAGAAACATCCCAACTTCACATACGGACAAGAAACTCGAATTCGCTTTATCTTCAGATATAAGAATCTGCATCGACTCATCAAAATAATCTGTAAGCACTTGGCTTATCTCCAAAAAAATTCTCTGTACACACCATCTAAGTTGGCAAGACACGTCTACTCCATCCAACATGATCACGTTTATTATCAACAAGTGATTAAGGGTGATCAGTTCCTCAATTTGTCAATAAACAGCCGACAATCATGATGGGGGCTCAAACCATCTTTACCAAACTATAGTAGCGTCCAACAACACACTAAGCTACCATTCCACACTTGAAGCATCTCGGAGAAGCACAAGCTTCTCCCTCACTTGTTTCATTCCCAATCTGCAATTGGAAAACAAAACAAGCATCGATAGTGTTTTTACTCACATGTCGCCTACTAGGGAACAACATACATGGCCGGATGGATCGACATGCTCTGATACCACTAATGTAACACCCTTCTAACCCCACAGAATAAATCACAAAATAATAAGGATAATTCAGCTTAATTCACCACTCAAGGGTGTCAAACTTCATAGAAAACATTCATAATAATCATCCTGCTCCGTAACACAGGTTACAACATTTATAACATTATTTTCTTTTATGACTTCAACACATAAGTTGAAGTTTGCAGTGGAATCATAATCTTAAAACAACTTCATTCATCTCCATCATATCAAAATATCCTATTATCGTCAAAAGTTAAAATTTAAATCAATTTAACATCTCAAACTCATGAAATATGCTTACAACATACCATAACATCTGAATTGGAATTACAATAGTTCGACGTCTTTAAAATAATCATAAAATAAGTTAGTCAAAGAAACACAACATTCGTATAACTGGCGTTCCCAACCCGATGTTACATATCAGAGTAAAACACCTTTTAATTAACAAAAAACTAATAAAATACTCCAAAGTTATCTTCAACGCTTTTACAAGCTACTCCTGAGCATTTGTACGTTACCCGCGTGGAGGAAACATTCAAACAAGCAGGGTGAGTAGTCACAATTCATTATGAAAGATATAAGAAAACGACTCATTAGTAACATCATCATCATATTAACACATATTATTTATAAACGAATCATACTCACGCCTACACACCATAATCACACTCATACATCTTTCGTCATAAAACACCATATAATCACATAGTCTCAAATATCATCATATTACATCTCATCAACCAACTTCATGCAAATGCCACATAGAATATTAATGCACAACACCGACTCAATGCATGTGGTACCAATTTTCGTGAACACTCAGGTTCACCGTTCTGATCCCCACCTCCTAGGATCAGAACCACTCACTAATCCATCACCTCCGAATTAGCTACCGACCCAATCCACACAATGGGATTTTAGGCTCACCAACAACGGACCATCTGTCCACAAATGTATGCAATGCAACTATGTATGCATACAATAACACCAACGCCATCGTGCACAATAACCCACTACCATGGTTATTATACACCACCCAAATTGGCCAACAAGCATAAAATACATCTCATACAATATGGCTATATATACCTTTTATACAATCACAACAACACCATTAGAACATTTCCATATTACCATCATTAACATCATAACAACAACATTAAAACATCATCATATTACCATCGTTAACATCTCAACAACATTATTAAAACATCTTCATATTATCCTCATTAACATCTTAACAACATCATAAAACATCTTCATATTATCATTATTAACATCACAACGACAACATTAAAACATCATCTTATTACCATCGATAACATCACAACGACAACATTAAAACATCATCATATTGTCATCATTAACATAACAACAACAACATTAAAAATCATCATATTATCATCATTAACATCTTAAAAACATCATTAAAACATCTTAATTCACAACAATAACACCACAACAACCTCTTTCTAACAACATTCAACTTTTGCCACTTACAACATGATTTTTTTACGTGCACAACAAGTAATAGTCGTAACATTCAACATATTAAACATAAAAATATTATAAAAATGGCTTATCTAATTATACCATGTTAAAGTTCTGCCCATTAGCTTTCCAACGCTTCGAAGGGTTCGTCATTTGGATTAACGGTTAAAAAGTTATTATCGAAACCGTTTCTGGCGTTTTTTAGCCTATGAGTCGACTCAGAGGTCGACGCACATAATAGTTAGGTCGACTCAAAACCTATGAGTCGGCGCATACTGTTAAAATTTCCACAATTTTGAATTCGGGTGGCTATGAGCCGACCCAAGGGTTCTAGCGGTCGCCTCATACTGTTTCGAACCCCAAAAATCACTTTTTTAAAAGCACTTTCACCCTTTTCACTCCAAAGTCTATACCACTAACCTCATCACCCTAGACCCGATTTTATACCAAAATAACATCCTAAAACTCAATTACGCTATGTTTCACTCATGGATTAACAACAATTCATCATCAATTTCATACTTCCGACTCGAAATTCCAAAACTCAACAAAAGGGGAAAACCTATATACAATCCCAAAATAGATTATCACACATATATACAAACTAAAATTCATTATTTCTAAATCACCATCAACCCACTTAAGATCACAATTATATCAATGACATATCAAACATCATAATCAACAATTTCACCATACTTTTCATCATGCTTTTATTAAATCATCCTACAAGACAAAACCTACATCTATCTTAACCACATATCGATCATAATAAACCATGATTACACCTCTTACCTCAATTCCTAGCGATTGACTCTCTTCTTTTGCATTTACCGAGTTCTCCACTTGGTTCTCTGTAAGCCCTAGCCTCTCTCAACAGCTTTTCTCTAATTCACGATCGTACAGAATGAACCACCACTCTCAAATTTTCTCTTTTGTCTTTGTTACCCCTAGGACCCTTTTTATGGTATACCTCTTATGCCCTCACTTATTCCTCACAATATTACCATCATGCCCTCATTCTCCTTTTTCACCTTAATATTTATCTCATTATTATTATAATTCCAAATAATGTAAAATAAATTATTTAAATCTATATAATTCTATTCATCACCTAATATTCCTCTTATTTCTCCACCACCATAATATACATAATATAATTAAGTCATAATTCACACATAATCATAAATAACCAATTAGATAAATCATTCTAAATTTTTGGGGTGTTACAGCATCAACAAAGGAATCTGTGGAGGAAGGTCAGGGATTCTAAAATCTAAAACATTGACAGGCCCTGAATAGTTATCCCTCACCTTGCCACCCTGCAAACCAGAGACTTTACTGACAAAAAGAGCCTCGGAGGATCCGAAAGAATTCTTCAGGAGAAACAAATTGTCACTTTGACCTTCCACTATATCCATCTTCTTTCGAGAAATAGTGTCATTGAAGACCACAGCGGCATTATTAAAATATACGTCCTCTCGAAACACCTAATCAGAATCATTGAACGAAATGTGTCTGGCAACAGCCCTCAGAAAACCCTTAGCATCGTCCATACTACATTCCTCAGAATCAGATTTAGATTCGAGACCTAGTTAGATAACATCCTCCTTCTACGTCTCATCATCCCTTGAGAGTCCTCTACCATTTTAATTCTAAACATAAGATCATTTATCTTGAAATTGAAGAATTCATTGATGACCATCATGCAGTTGGTTCTAATCATAAACCTAGCCACATCCATACACTGCTTCTTAGAAGTTGAGTCGTCAGAACATACGTAGGAACCCAAAGTATATGAAAGATGTTCAAAAAATCCGCACCCCAGGCGTGACACGGAACTCCATAACATATAACCCAAACAAGTCTCTCCGTATCCACATCAGACTCATTCCATTTACGAATATCAGAAAAACATTGTCCCCACCAATTATGTGCCCCATGAATCAAATCTAAAATCTCACATTTATCAATTTCCTCCAGAAGAGAAAGATTCGAGCTAAGCGGAGTAACCTTGAAACGGAAATATCCTTCAACATGAAATAGATTCTGAATATTGTATGATGACCCAGGAACAACAACTTTTATCACAAACGCATTTTTCAGACTCTGACATTGATCGCTATCAGCTGAAAATACCAGATGAGATGGTGAGTTATGCTTAACTCATTCCTTGTTAGACACCACATCAACAAACAATTTGGATCTAGGCACAACAGCCTTGAACTCATGCCTCTTCTTAGGAGTGAACTCATCCAAAGTGAGAGGATTCCTTTGGAACATAGGAATGTTAGCATAGATCTTCCTATCCCTAATGAAAATGTTGTCAATACGAGATGATAGCATCTTATCATTTTCCACATCAAAGAACCTCGCAAATCTGAACCTTCTACCAGACTTGTTCTTCCACAGAGGGATTACTATTTCAGCCAGATCGTCATGTTTTTTGAAAATAGAAAAGATCTCTCTAGCTCTACAACCATCGGGGAACTTTGAGAAGTAGATCGAGGTTATCTTCCTCTTCTCACCTCCAGACTTGGATCTAAAACCCTCTACAATATAAGAAATCCCAAGAGGAAAAAAAAATTTTAGTGGATCTACTATTGATCCTGACTCTCAGCCACTCCATACACAGAAATAAAAAGGATGAAAGGCAAGGTGAAAAAATGAAAGGGATTGAGAGAACCGAAATGGTTCGGATGAGGATTAAGTCAAGAAGAATGATGGAGAAAAGGGGACCACAAATAGATCAAGCAAGAAGGGAAAAGAAGGGAAGATCATGAGGTGAAACTTATAGGGTTCAACGAATGAAAGGAAAAAAAGACGGATTAGGTTTAGGGTTCGAAGGGTGAAAGGGAAAGGGGGAAAAACCTAGAGAGAAGGGAGAACATCTATCTCTTCTATATCATATTTAGAATTTGTAGAGGTTTAAAATAAAATAAAAATTAAATTCTAATTACATTTAAGAATGTTGCAATCTTAAAAATTAGATGTTATTTAAGAAGTAAAATTGGTCATTTGAAAGTAAGCGTGTGAATACATTTGATTTGAGTCAATAATATTTATTGTTATATTTAGATAATCAAAGATTTCATTGGATTATTTTGAAACATGATGGCTTGGATGGACCACAAAGAAATTGCAACGAATGTTCATCAAACACTTTTGCAATCCGTTCATCTTGCGAAAGTCTACAATAGATCAGAATGAAAACTTTTTGTAAGACACGATCAAAATGAAAACATTGATAAGAATGAAAACAATGAACACAATAATGATAAAAAGGTTTCTCTCAATGTTATAAGAGAAAGTCATGTCTTTGAACTCTTTATTTTTGTATTAGCAAAATTATTTGGATGAGATAGTAATTATAAAAAATGACTCTTCTGTTTTTTCCTCTATTGATATATTTAATTAGGACACACAAGTTTATTAATTTCTATTTTTTCCTCCATTGATATATTTAATTAGGACACACAAGTTTATTAATTTCTATTTTTTCCTCTATTGACATATTTAATTAGGACACAAAAGTTTATTAATTTGCTAATAGGTGCTGAGATTTGATGCAGACCGAGGCTACAGTTGTCGAAGAATGAGGATGAGCAGATGTTAAATCAACTCAGTACATGAGAATGATTGGATCTTTGTGTTACTTGTGCAATACACAATCGGATTTAGCGTTTAGTGTCAGTACTGTAAGCAGATTCATGAAGAGAGAAAAGGTGTATCACTTTGCAGTAATCAAAAGATTTCTAAGATACATCAAAAGATCTATTGGTTGCGAAATTCTTTTTCCCGCAATGGACACAGGAAGAAAATGCAATTTTCTCGGTTTTATCTATTCTAATTGGTGGGAGATAAAGACGATAAGAAGTCTACAGCTGGATACATCTTTATGTTAGGTACCAATCACATGGTATTTGAAGAAGGAATTGGTAGTAGTACTCTCTTCTTTTGAGACTGAGTACATTTCCATTTTAATGTGTGTGTGCCAAGTCGTGTAGTTAATGAATATGTTGAAGGATATGGGTAACGAAGAGGGTGACATTGTAACGCTCATGGTTGATAACGTTTCCACTATAAACCTTGCTAAGAACCTAATTATACATAGAAGGAGCAAGCATATTGCGATGTAGCTTCACTACTTGAGAGAACTTGTTAGTGAAAGAAGGATAAGATTGAGATATTGTAGAAGTGAAGAGCAAGTGGCCGATTTACTGGCCAAAGGAGTCACAATTGGTGAAGAGAGGCATCAATTTTGGAAGTAACGATAAATCTTGCGTTCTGTGTAACTGATATGTTGAAGAGAGGCATCAATTCTGGAGCGTGTTTGTGCGAAAAAGGTGTGGATGGGAGTGGAGTGGTGGTTGGGTTTGGAATTGAGACGTTACTCCAATTGTGTAGCTTCTTTTGTTAGTTTCGATAGATCTTTGAAGAAGGAGGTTGGTAACGAGTTTGGTAACATTATTTGGTCGTTCATAGTGTGGAATCTGTGGAGGGATAGAAATAATCTCATATTTAGATGTATGACCTTTAATGCAGAGGACACGTTAAACTCTATAAAATTCTTGTCTTCGAGGTGGTTATGTTCAGAACACAAATTGTTTGCCTCTTGTGCTTTTTTTTTACTAGTTTTCTTCTCCAGTTAATTGTATTAAATTGATGTAAAATTCTCGTTGTTGTCTTTTGTAAGGGTTTTGAGTAACCCTTACACTCTTTTGAATTAATTTCATTTCCTATTAAAAAAACCTGATGTATTATTATATGAGTATCATCCAAACAATTTTAAGTAGATCACTTCCTTATTTGAACAAGCCTAAACTCTAAAATAAAGGGCAAAAAGAAACTTTTAGAACGATCTTAAGTTTTTTTCTGAAAGCAATAATACTCATTGAACTCTGCACAAGGGGTGCAGGAACCCGCGAAACAACTTTAGATCCCTTTACAACATAACAACGGGACTGTGTATCAGTCGTAAAAAGACACAAAACTAGAGTTCCTACAATTGAGACTCCAATACCAGCTAAAGTATTTGACATAGTTTAAGATATCCTCCACAGACAAACTAATAGATTCAAAAATCCTACGATTTCTAGCGAACCAAATAAACCACACAGCCGTGCTCCAAATGAGAACAGCAAAAGATCTACTAGCCACCTTTTTAATGACATTGATGAACTTGAAAACAGAATCCTGCCATGACAGATACTGGCATCCGTCAACGCCCAACCACTTATGCAACCCTCTCCACACCTTGACAGATTTGGGACAGACGAAAAGCACATGGTTAAGTGTTTCAGGCTAGTCTTCACACCCTGCACACTCCAAGTTCCCACCAACAACTTTGATATTTCTCCTAGCAAGCTGGTCCTTCGAAGGTAGCCTATTCCTAACGACCCTCCATAGAAAGATTTTGACCTTCAATGGTACCAACGAGCTCCAAACCATATTCAAAAAAGGCAAAGCAACTTCCTCTTCGATCGTAGATTCTCTGTACATCCTAATTAATTCATAACAGGATTTGAAAGTAAAGCCAGTGCTCTCCTCCGTGCCACACCTTGAACCAGGATCCCATCTAAACTCGTCGACATCTCCTTTTAGAGAATAGGCTTACAACAAATCCTTTAAGTCATCCTTCTCTCTGGCCATGACAGTATCTTGCGTGAAACCAGCCAGAGGAATATCCCACAACCATTTACCATCACACCAACGACCACAACTTGCAACCAGGCCTTTGGGTTCAACCGCAAACTGAAACAGGTTTGGAAACACAGTTTTGAGGGGAGAGTTTAAAGCCCAAGTAGAGTGCCAGAATAACGTGCTATCACCATTACCGACCGTACTACCCACATTGGACAGAAAAGCATCATCCCCTGTAGCAGTGTCACGACTTATGTCTTTTAAATCTCTCCACCATATTGAATCATACCTGTTAGCCTTCAATCTGTCTAAGCAATGCATATTCACTGCGAGATTACCATATTTAAACCTCAACAAGTTCTTCCAAGCAAACTCCTCAGAACTTAACATCCTCCATTTCCATTTCATCAACAAAGCCCTGTTCAAACAAGACAAATCTTTTACACCCAAGCCTCATTTCTCATACGGACGAAAAATAGTCTGCCAATCAACCCAACAGATTTTCTTCTTCAAATCACACCCACCCCACAGAAATTTAGCTTGAATACCTTGAAGGGCCTTTAACACTCCCACCGGCACTTTGTAAAACGAAAAGGCGTAAAGAGGCAAAGCACTTATGACAGACTTTAAAAGAACTAGCCTACCTCCCATTGACAGCTGCCTACCTTTCCACACTGCTAATCTAAGCCTCACCTTGTCCAGCAGATCCTTCCACATGTATTGTCTTCTAGGACTCTCCCCTATACTAACCCCCAGAAAAACAAAGGGCAGCTTCAAAGAGTCGCAGTTAAGGAAAACTGTGGCTGACTTCAGGAACTCTTGACTTACATTAATACCTCCTAATTTACTCTTGCTGAAGTTTACCTTCAACCCAGAAACCAACTCAAACCCTCTGAGAATGGCCTTGAAGCTCCAAATCGTAGCCTCGTCCACATTACCAAAGAACAGTGTATCGTCTGCAAAGTGAGTCACACTAAAGCTCACATCTTCACTCACAGAGAAGCCTTTATATAACCCTAAGGATTCAGCCTTTCTCACTAAACATGTTAACACATCCATGACAAGCAGGAAAAGGAAAGGAGATAGAGGATCCCCCTGCCTCAAACCTTTTTGGACCTTGAATTCACTCGTCGCACTACCGTTAACCAAAACAGACATATAACCATCAAACACCAAGGAACGACACCACTTCAACCAATTCGCACCAAAATTCATTTTAACAAGTAAATCATCGAGGAACTTCCAAGAAACATAGTCGTAAGCACATTCAAAGTCTATCTGCAGCATCAGACAACTCCTCCTCCTTCTTTTAGCTAGGTCAATCAACTCGTTGGCAAGTAACACTCCATCAAATATACATCTACCAGGAAAAAAAGCAGTTTGGTCGACGGAAACCAATGTGCCAATAACTCTCCTCAGTCTTGTAGCTAGGATTTTAGATAAAATCTTCTGGTAACACGACACTAGGCAGATAGGTCTGTAATGCGAGAGAAATTGAGGATTTCTTTTCTTCGTAACTAAGGTCAGGAAAGAAGCCTTAGCTGCTTTGGTAAGAGTAGGGATGCTATGGAAATCTCTCACAAACTGAATGACATCCCCTTTAATAATATCCCAACATACCTGGAAAAAAGTGAATGTGAAACCATCGGGGCCTGGACTCTTGTCTCCTCCACACAACCAAACAGCTTCCCTAATTTCCTCCTCCAAGAAGTCACCCTCTAAACTACTCCTATCTTCTTCATTTTAGCGAGATAAGTCTAAGTTATCCAAAGAAGGTCTGAAGAAATTCTCCTCTTTAAAATTATCTTCAAAGAACCTACTAACCTCCCTCTTGACACTAACAACATCTTCAACCACCCCTTCATCAGTCTTCACAAACCACAAACCATTTCTTCTCCTCCTTCTTACAAATTATTTCCTTTTCGCAATGTTCCTAAAAAAAAGAGGAAGGCTAAGAAGGTCAAGAAGCGCGATCATCCTTTACCGTCTGTGGAAGACGAAATGGTTTGTCTCACATCTCATTCTTTCATAATGCTTTCAAAAGAAGGAGGAGAAGAAATGGTATTTATATTGGTTGAAATTTTGTTACATATTAATCATAAGGAAAAATGCGAATAAAAGAATCTTTATAAGGAAAAACAGCAAATAGCTGCATGGATGAGCTGCTAAAATTTAAACATTTACAAAGAGAAAGTAAGATTATATTGTATTAGTAAAATTGATAGGTAGTATATTATTTGCTTAAGGATGAATTGGATCGGGACTTGATGGCTTCGATGGACCACGAAGAAACTGCAACAAAAGTCCAACAAATTTTTTAGAAATCTGTTCATCTTGCAAAGTTCTACAATCGACTCCAAGTTGCGAAGAAACGACCAAAATGAATAAAATCATCACAATAATGGTAAAAAGGATCCTTCTAGTGTAATAAGAGAAAGCCATGCCTGTGTTCTTTTTAATTTGTATTAACGCAATTAATTTGGATGAGAAAATAATTATTAAAAATGATCCTTCTTTCTTTTTTTTTTTTTCTTTTTTCAATAAGCAAAGATTTCATTGATAGCGAGAACAATAGGTTCTCGAACCCACTTACAGAAAAGCGAGGCACACCTCGGAACAAAAAAGAAAATTACAATCCAATTAAGCCTTAAGCTATAAAGTTCAAAGGAAACTTACTAAACTCGTAAAAGCTATAATTGGAACGGGTAATTTTCCCGATGAAAGATCATCTCCGCACTAACGCCTTTATGTTCCAAACCGCATCCACCACATTCCACATCCAGGTCGTGTGGCATATTGCATGCTTTATCTACTAAAAAGTTTGTGCAGGAACATTTGTTTCAAATGGATAGTATTCTCCCTCACAGTTAATATTTTAAAAGCTTGAGTATATCCTCATTCAAGATCAAGGTCATCTTCTTCAATATTTCTCATAGGACTCGAGTCTTGGTTTTCTCCCCATTTATGGAGCATGGTCAGTTGGAAGTATAGTTGGAGTTTTTGTGTCGTGAGGATGACAAAGGACAGGATTAATTCAAAAGGATTTTGTTTCAGCCACAAGGATGGATCATGATTTGTTGATTGGTTTGTGAGCATCATGTTTTGAAATGGTAAGTTTGGATTAAAATCTTGAAGCAAGTAGGTGAAAACCTCAAAGTGGAGTTTAGAGTTCATGCTCTTTGTGAAGCTTAGAGTTCAAATTCAAGTCATCCTTATGCAAGTTGCAAATATTATGAAGATTTAAGTGGGAAGATGCAAATTAATTTCTAAATTCAAGATAATGCAAGAATTCAAGTTATAAGAGCAAGAAGATTTTGAGAGATTTGGCATCGAATTTTAATTCCAAATTTTAAAATGCAAGATTCATTTATTTTCCAAGATTGAACTCAAATTCAAATCACCATGGATTCAAGAATTTTCAAGGATTCAAGTTTTGAAATTCACAAACTCAAATTGATACCAAATTCCAAATTAAGGATGAATTCATGAAAGTTCAAAGAAAGTTTCAAAGTGACATAATCCAAAGCGTTCATTGCCAAATGCATGAGCTATATTCACAATTACAAAGAAAATAATGTGTATATTTCAAAGACATAACTGCTACAATGTGATTCCCATTACAAATACATGACAGTAGATGGGAATGTCGTTTGAAGCTGAAGTTCACATGTTACAAGTTGGTAAGATTCACAAAATACACTGCATTCTTGTACAAACTTTCTTCACGTTGAATCACAAAATCCCAAAGGCATATCACAAGTGGGACCCTGTGCATAAAGTTGTGCACCTGTACAAAAGCAGAAAAAAGTGAATTTGTTGGTAATATCTTCCATGAATAATTTACAAGACAAATTCAAAATTGAAGCAACGTTAATGAATGGGATCGGTGCACTAAGTACGTCACTTTCTCAAGAATCATTCATCATCAATAATGTTCACTATACAAAATCAATAGAAGGTACAGCTTGCTCCATGATAACACATGACATGTCGGTTCGAAGACGGAAACGAAATCGGTAACGTGAAGGAATGTTCTAGACAGAATCGGTTTCTTTCCAAAACAGTTCAAGAACAAGATTCAACCAAGATCAACCAAGTTTCCAAAATAGTCAAGAAACATAATCAAGCAATCATCATCATTAAACCAAACAAATCAAGGAGAATTAAACGTGTCCAGGCATGTCTGAATTGAAAAGGAAAAATCAAGAACACGTTTTGTTGAATTTAGAAAGGTTTTCAATTAGTAGTATATTCTGCTTTCATTGCAAACATTATGATTCAAATTTCTCAGGCCTATAAAAAGGACACACAAACAATATAATGGGGACAGTTCCATACACAAAACCTCACCTCACAAAGAACAAGATCCACTCACAGCAATCCCAGAAATATACACAAAACCCACAGCATAAATCCATACAAATACAGAAAAGTTTGAGAAGAGAACGAAGCAGACAGTACAAGAGGCAAGTTCAGATACAAAAATTCGCAGAAAAACCACAACACAGTTACCATACGAGCCACCACATATCCATAGCAGTGCATAGCAACATCTTCATACGCCAGTAGCAGAACATTCACAAAAACAACAATTCCCAGGGAACAATACGAGCAATACATCCTCAAATTCATAAACACACATCAACACACAAACAGCCAACACGGATTGAAGGGAAGAACAAAGATGGTTTGAATCAAAACAACAACAAGCACACACGGAGTTGAAACGGCGGGTTCGAAATCAACAATTGCAGCAAGACCACTACATACACAAGGTTTAAAGAAAGACGGAAAAGTTCGCATACACCACGGCAAACGCATCGAAGATCGAAAAGAACATCAAACGTAGACTTACTTGGGAATAGTTGCCGTCGTCGCCGTTACGACATCCTTCGATTCACCATCAGGTAAACTCTTCTATCCGACATGATATTTTAACTTTGTTGTTGTTGATATTTGCTCTTGTTGAAGTGTTTGTTTGAGTTTTGGGATCGAATCCGTAAGCGAGAGGGTGTGCGACGAAGGTGATGGAACGAAAAGAGAGGATGGTTGTGCGAAGGCGAGAATGAATGAAGAATGGTGATTCGATGTGAGAGAGAGAGCGTTTCGAAGAAGATGATGACAGAGGGAGAAGCGAGAACGAGCGAACGATAGGAAAGGTGATACGAGTGAAGGAGAATGAGAATGTTGTGGCTGGTTAGGGTCTTTTGACCCCCTTTCTTTTGCTGATGGAAACCGGATCGAGTTTGGGTATTATCCTGACCCAGCTCATGCATTTCCTTTTATTGGGCTTCTGTTTGGCCCGCTGAATTTCTTAGTGTTTTTGTCTAGAATCAAGGTTTTGGATTTTAGCGGTAATTAGATTTTGATATAATTTTTGGTATGATTTTGATTAGAATTTCATTGGAGTTTATTTTGGCGTATTAAAACTTTAGTTTTAATTATATTTATGTGTTAGTTTCTAAGTAGATCCTAATTTATTTAGTTTCCAATTAGATGTTCCATTAGTTTTCAATTAAGTGATTAGTTTATTGGATTGATTAGCATTGATTTAGATCTCGGAAATATAGTTTTTATTTATCTCTAAAATTAATACTTTATACTTTTCCTGATACTCACGTCGATTCCATATGCCTTTGGTTGTGATTAAGTCCCGATTCTGTTTGTCTATTTCGTTTGACTTCCTATACGTAATTCCAAGGAAAGGTTCTCCCCGTTGACTCCATATCATATTTAAGATCCATAGCCTAGTTTAATTTCACCTCCTTTCAACTTAACTTTAATTTTGGAGTCGCCGCACTCCATGTAAGTATCTTGCCATGGATACTTACCTCCCCCTGGAACCTTGACCACAGTCAAGAGTTCCTTACCCTCTTTGAGGGGAACTACGAATACTCTGATTCCACTCCCGTCAGGATACGTAGGCACAAGATGCGATGTCTTGGCGAGTATACTTAGATACTAACCCCTAGGTCTTTACCTTAGCACATACCCTTAGCAAGCAAGTAATAGATAACATAAATACTAACAAGAGGTTCATGTCGAGTACTACAGACGTTTAGGATGCTAATACCTTCCCTAGGCGTAACCAACCCCCGAACTTAGATCTCTTATTAGGTTTTTCGATCTTTAACCCTTTTCTTTGGATAAAATAAAGACCGGTGGTGAATTTCAAAAATTGTGATTCAAGTTAATATAATAGCTTGGTATCCAATTCTCACCGCGACAGAAATGGCGACTTCACTGGGGACTTTTCGAGGGTCACCCCTAACTTGTTTATTTTATGTTATTTATTTACTTGTTTGCCTATATATCTTTATATCTGTATATATATCTGTTATGCCTGGTTTTGCTGTGTGCAGGGGTTCTTGAGTGGTGAGGAGTCCTAGACCCAGACTTGAGTGCAATTATGATAGGAGATGATATGGTCAAGGATACTTTGACGGGGTCGATTCCTGAAAAGTTGAATTGAGAAAATCATCGCTCAGTTTAGGTTCTTTTGAAATTAATGTTGTTTGAACGAGTCCATTCGTGAAAACGATATTAATTTCGACCAAGAACCAGTGAGACTGAGGACCGTAGTACCTTTAACCCCACTTGGCCTTTTAGAATGTAGTGCGGTGACTATGCGGGAGTCTATTTCCGAATAGTTGTCACGCGATACTACACTCAGACGAGATTCTCTTGAGAATATTATTGACTAACCGAGTAATTTGGGAAGTCGATAATATCCGAAAGATGGATTGTAGACTCCGGGAACTTTATAGAACCCGTTCGGCAAGTACATTTGAAACCATAGTACACACCTTGGGAAGGGTAAACCATGGCTCCATGCTCGTGATCTTCAAACCTAAGCCTTGGCTTGTTTACCTGTATATGTGTATACCTGTGTTTATGCATCAATTCATGCATTCACGAGTAACCCTTTGGTTTCAAGGAACTCAAATGTTCTTTCATTTGCAAAATCAATAAAAAATCCTGGATTATAAAATGAAACTTTTTCAGTCTTTCCGAAATGTTTGCAACCTACCATTGAGTTCCTTGAAACCATTACATTGCATTGCATATCATTTGCATCTTTGCATGATTCATTGCATACATCCGTTTGTCCAGCAACTCATTTCTAGCTGTCTCTATCTTCTAGTGTCACCTGTGAGTCGTCAAGCTGATTCCTCGACACAGATATCGGACTAGAGCTAACCACAGACACATAATGGCAGAGCAAGAAGCACACAATGCTGAGATGCGAATGGAGATCGACGACCTTAAGTCAAGCATGGCAAAGCTCACTGAAATGCTCCAAGTTTTGATTGCTAGAGGAGAACCACCCCAAAGGACTGTCATTCAGGAAGTTTCAACTGCTGATCCTTAACATGTTCAGGTGCCACCTTCAACTTGGCCAGAGTTTGGTTTGCCTCCCAACTACTCACCACCTCTTGCATCTAATGCTATGATTGGTCAGACTTCCAGACCAGTGTTTCAAGCTCCAGTTTTCTCCGAGCCTAGACCTGTGGTTCATGCTGTTGCCCAGACTACTCGACCTCCTTTTGAAAACCCCCTCTATGAGTACAACGCTGCCAGTGTTCAGGGTGAAGACCATGAAGATTTTGTCGAACCTAAAGTTGTCCGTGAACATTTTCAGACCATAGACAAGAGACTCAAAGCCGTAGAGGGTACTGATTTCTTCCACGTTGATGCAGAAAACATGGGTTTCGTTTCTGACCTTGTTATGCCTGCTAAGTTCAATGCTATCGATTTTGTGAAGTACAAAGGTGATTCTTGCCCAAGAGCTCATTTGGTCATGTATACTCGAAATATGGCTGCTCATGCCAAGAATCAGAAGTTGCTTATCCATTGTTTTCAAGATATTCTGAGTGGAGCTTCTCTCAAATGGTATATGAATCTTGAACAGAACAGCATTCACTATTTCCAGGATCTTATTAATGCCTTCATGAAGCAATACAGGTATAACCTCGACATGGTTCCTGACCGCCGTCAGCTGCAAAACATGTCTCAGAAGGATAAAGAGTCTTTCAAGGAATATGCTCAGCGCTGGAGAGAGTTGGCTTCCCAAGTTGAACCTCCTTTGGCAGAGAAAGAATTAACTGGATTTTTTATGGACACCTTGTCTCCATTCTGCTGGGAGAAGATGATTGGTAGTGTTTCCTCCAGCTTCACTGATTTGGTTACTATTGGTCAGAGACTCGAGGAAGGACTTAAGAATGGTAAAGTATCCAAGGTTGCTGAATCTTCTAATGGTGCTAAGAAATTCTATGGAAATTTCCAGAAGAAGAGAGAAGATCAGTCCAACGTTGTTATGTTTGAAACCAGAAGGCCTCGTCCTCGACCACAGTATGCTAACCACCCTGATATTGATGTTGTTACTCCTGTTGTTGCTGCTCCACGACCAGCTCAAACCCCTCAACGTCCGACTGTTGGACAGAACCAGTACCGTAATAGGAATAATTTTGATCCTATCCCAATGACATACACTGAACTTTATCCTGGGCTAGTTCAGAAAGGATTGATTACTACAAGGCCTTTGCCTCCTCCTCCAGATCCACTTCCACGTGGATTCAGATCTGATCTCCATTGTGCATTCCATGAAGGTGTCGCATGCCACAACTTGGAACGTTGCTTTGCATTGAAGGCTAGAGTACAAGAGCTGATTAGAATTGGTATTCTCTCCTTTCGTGACACCAATCCGAATGTCAAGAATAATCCTTTGCCAGAGCATGCTAAGTGAAGCTTCAGATGACTTCAGCAGACTTCAGTGTTTCAGACAGGACAACTCACTCTTATTTCTGACTAGTCACTATACTTTTGTTTCTTGTTGTTTGCATTTTCCTTATCTCGTATTAGCTGTTTGCATTCAAGTTGTATTTGTACTTTCATAATTAATAAAATGAGCATTGCAACTTTTGGATTCAATTTCATTTGCTTTTGTTATTTACATCTTTACGCTTTATCTAAAATTTAAAAAAAAAAGAAAAAAAATACAAAAACAAAAATTTACCTCTTTTCCACTTTCTTCTTGATTATGCAAAGATTAGAGGGAGGATGATGAAAACGTAATACTCATAATTATTGTCAGTATGCTTTCAAATCAAAACTTTGCTGAGGATGTAAGGCATTGTTTCAGTTCCCAAACACTGGAGAAATAAGGAAGATAACCCCTCGTCAACCCCTTTGAGCCTTGAAGTAGGAGTTTCTTTTCTTTACAAATAAAAACCCGCAATCTTAACCTAGGGCAGGGTAGTTCTCAGTTAACTGGATTGTGCATTCAAATACAAGAGTTTCATGCAAGACATCTTTCAACAAAAAGGTTGCATTCTCAATTTTTCCTTCGCACGCAACAAGCAAGTGTCGAAGATGTCCTTCAAGTCAAAAGCCGATGATGGTTCGTCATGATCATTAAGCCAGGCAGTCACTTTCTTTCAAAAAAGATAAAAATCAAAAAAGGAAAAAGCCTGCTAAGTCGAAACCTGTGAAGGAGACTTAGGCAGACAAAAAACTGGGGCATCCCGCTGACTGTAAGGTTCACGAGAAACAGTTTAGGCAAAAGTTAGGGTTAATAAAAATGAGACCATGAAAGTCCTCAACACAAAAAAACAACCAAGAGTTATAAGGAAGTAGTGACTGTCACCTCAAAGGTCCCTTAACTTCTGAACCATCATCACTATCATCAATGCAATCCCTAACCTATGGGAAACTGAGTGCAAAGTCTGAGTTAACTGAGTGTAGGACTGGAGATCATCACGAAGATTGGGTGGGTACAAATAAACTTTGAGCCTTTATCCTTTGTTTCTTAAACCGTGAACCAGACCACGTTATAACCCTCAAAAGACCTAATTGAAGCAAGGTTATTTTGAAAGCATACTACAACGAGGTTGCGTAAACTGACTCCTAAAGATCTTTGCAGACTATTTTTTTTTGGCATCACGCCTTTTTGCTTTATCTTTAACTTTTAAACATCTTGAACCACCGTGTTTTGACTAGTGACCCTATTGTGTTACCTCTTTCCAAAAATGATTTTGATTTCAAAATTTGCATGAACTTTGCATTTACTATGTTTGTATGGACACTTTTCTGTGCAATCTGGCTTCCGTTTAAGGAATTTTCAAACATTTGAGAAACTTGGTCAGTGATCCAATCAGGGGCAAGTTCCTTCCAGATCCTATTGAAAATCAGTTCAAGATTTGTTACAGTGCAAGTTCATCTCAGAATTGGTTTATTCATAATATCTTTCAAGACTCAGACTGGGGCAATTTTTCCAAGTGCACAGTAATTCAGTCATTTTCAGCATCAATCCAAGCTGAAGCAATTATCAGTTCATATACAACAGTCAACTAATCTGGGGCAGTTTACTTGAAGAATCCCCATACAGCTTTCCATCCTTCCTACAAGGATCAGCAAGTTGATACAATTTACCAGTGTGGCAGATTTGTGCTCAGTAGCATCTTTAGTTCCAAAGCAGAATGGCAGTGATCTCCGTGTTGAGGAATCAGTCTTCCAGTCTTATCTTCTCCTAAACGAGTCGAGTCGTGTCGTCGACGTCTGCACTACATCTGCATTTGCATATATCATGGCATAATTCATATACATATGCATAGCAAGAGTGTCATCCTCATTTGCACTCATTTGCATTCTCCATAGGTCGTGTTGTTATTCACGTCTTACCTTGTGGTCAAAGTCCAACTTACTTGGCACCTACCAAACGGATTTTGTCGCGTCTATCCAATACTTTCTTGGACATTGTGATTTCCTTTTATCCAATGCTTTCTTGGGTATCTCCTTGGTCATGTTCGTTCAATGCTTTCTTGGACGTTGTGATTTCTTTACATCTAATGCCTTCTTGGATTCACCTTTTGTCTCATTTACGTCTGATGCCTTCTCAGATATTATGAGTTATACTTTTCGTTCAAAGCTATTATTGAATGACTAGTTTCTTTGCATTCAATGCCATTCTTGAATGTAGTCTTTATCTCACATTCATCTAAAGCCATTATTAGATATTGTGATTATACTTTTCGTTCAAAGCTATTATTGAATGACTAGTTTCTTTGCATTCAATGCCATTCTTGAATGTAGTCTTTATCTCACATTCATCTAAAGCCATTATTAGATATTGTGATTATGCCTTTCATTCAAAGCCATTATTGGATGACTGTTTTCCTTGCATTCAATGCCATTCTTGAATGTAGCCTTTGTTCACATTCATCTAAAGCTATTATTAGATATTATGATTGTACCTCTCATTCAAATCCATTATTGGATAATTGGTTTCTTTGCATTCAATGCCATTCTTGAATGCAATCTTTGTTCACTTTCATCTAAAGCCATTATTAGATTTTGTGATTACACCTTTCATTCAAAGCAATTATTGGATGTTTGGTTTCTTTAACCATCTGATGTTCTTCCGGATGGGTCCCTCTTTCTGATGTTCTTCCAGATCGAGTCTTTGTTCACATTCATCTAAAGCCATTATTAGATATTGTGATTATACCTTTCACTCAAAACCATTATTGGGTGTCTGGTTTCTTTATCTTGTTCACTTTGTCTAAAGCCATTATTAGATATCGTGATTACACCTTTCATTCAAAGCCATTATTGGATGTCTGGTTTCTCTACCTCGTTCACGATCATCTAAAGCCATTATTAGATATTGTGATTGTACCTTTCATTCAAAGCCATTATTGGATGTCTGGTTTCTTTACCATCTGATGCTTTTCCGGATGTGTCCCTCCTTCTGATGTTCTTCCAGATCGGATCTTTGTTCACTTATCTAAAGCCATTATTAGATATTGTGATTATACCTTTCATTCAAAGCCATTATTGGGTGTCTGGTTCTATTGCATCCAATGCCATTCTTGAATGTAGTCTTTATTCACATTCATCTAAAGCCATTATTAGATATTGTGATTGTACCTTTCATTCAAAGCTATTATTGGATGACTGGTTTCTTTGCATTCAATGTCATTCTTGAATGTAGTCTTTGTTCACATTCATCTAAAGCCATTATTAGATATTGTGATTGTACCTTTCATTCAAAGCCATTATTGGATGTATGGGTTCTTTACCTTATTCACTTTCATCTGAAGCCATTATCAGATATCTTGATTACACCTTTCATTCAAAGCCATTATTGTATGTCTGGTTTCTTTACCATCTGATGTTCTTCTGGATGAGTCCCTCTTTCTGATGTTCTTCCAGATCAAGTCTTTGTTCACAGTCATCTAAAGCCATTATTAGATATTGTGATTATACCTTTCATCCAAAGCCATTATTGGATGCCTGGTTTATTTACCATCTGATGTTCTTCCGGATGGGTCCCTCTTTCTGATGTTCTTCCAGATCGAGTCTTTGTTCACATTCATCTAAAGCCATTATTAGATACTGTGATTATACATTTCATTCAAAGCCATTATTGGATGACTGGTTACTCTATCTCGCATCCATCTAAGGCCATTATTAGATATTGTGATTGTGCCTTTCATTCAAAGCCATTATTGGATGTCTGGTTTCTTTACCTTGTTCACTTTCATCTGAAGCCATTATCAGATATTGTGAGTGCACCTTTCGTTCAAAGCCATTATTGGATGACTGGTTTCTTTGTGTCCGATGCCTTCTCGGATTACATTATTTTGTCTCATTCTCATCTATTGCCTTCTTAGATATTGTGAGTTTACCTTTCATCCAAAGCTATTATTGGATGTTTGGTGCTTTTTTCGTCCAATGCCATTCTTGGATGATGTTTTCCAGATACTTTGCTTTGTTTCAATTCGTTTCTGACACAACTGTAGCACCTTTTCCCACAGGCTTCTCTGTCTTGCATTCATTTCATATCATATCATTATATCATAACATATGCATTTGTGGCATCTTAGGGCCAAAAATTGTGCATGTTTATATTTAAGTCTCTCCTATTTCGTCGAGACGAAGATTTTAATCTCCATATCTCCAGATAGAAGAAACTTAAATAGGGGCATCTGTCATACCCTAATTTTTTACCATAAGATTCCACCATTTTTGTGCATCATCTTGCATAGCATTTTCAGGTCATGTGGCATATTGCATGCTTTATCTACTAAAAGGTTTGTGCAGAAACATTTGTTTCAAGTGGATAGTATTCTCCCTCACAGTTAATATTTCAAAAGCTTGAGTATATCCTCATTCAGGATCAAGGTCATCTTCTTCAGTATTTCTCATAGGACTCGAGTCTTGGTTTTCTCCCCATTTATGGAGCATGGTCAGTTGGAAGTATAGTTGGAGTTTTTGTGTCGTGAGGATGACAAAGGACAGGATTAATTCAAAAGGATTTTGTTTCAGCCACAAGGATGGATCATGATTTGTTGATTGGTTTGTGAGCATCATGTTTTGAAATGGTAAGTTTGGATTAAAATCTTGAAGCAAGTAGGTGAAAACCTCAAAGTGGAGTTTAGAGTTCATGCTCTTTGTGAAGATTAGAGTTCAAATTCAAGTCATCCTTATCCAAGTTGCAAATATTATGAAGATTTAAGTGGGAAGATGCAAATTAATTTCTAAATTCAAGATAATGCAAGAATTCAAGTTATAAGAGCAAGAAGATTTTGAGAGATTTGGCATCGAATTTTAATTCCAAATTTTAAAATGCAAGATTAATTTATTTTCCAAGATTGAACTCAAATTCAAATCACCATGGATTCAAGAATTTTCAAGGATTCAAGTTTTGAAATTCACAAACTCAAATTGATACCAAATTCCAAATTAAGGATGAATTCATAAAAGTTCAAAGAAAGTTTCAAAGTGACACAATCCAAAGCGTTCATTGCCAAATGCATGAGCTATATTCACAATTACAAAGAAAATAATGTGTATATTTCAAAGACATAACTGCTACAATGTGAATCCCATTACAAATACATGATAGTAGATGGGAATGTCGTTTGAAGCTGAAGTTCACATGTTACAAGTTGGTAAGATTCACAAAATACACTGCATTCTTGTACAAACTTTCTTCACGTTGAATCACAAAATCCCAAAGGCATATCACAAGTGGGACCCTGTGCATAAAGTTGTGCACCTGTACAAAAGTAGGAAAAAAGTGAATTTGGTGGTAATATCTTCCATGAATAATTTACAAGACAAATTCAAAATTGAAGCAACGTTAATGAATGGGATCGGTGCACTAAGTACGTCACTTTCTTAAGAATCATTCATCATCAATAATGTTCACTATACAAAATCAATAGAAGGTACAGCTTGCTCCATGATAACACATGACATGTCGGTTCGAAGACGGAAACGAAATCGGTAACGTGAAGGAATGTTCTAGACAGAATCGGTTTCTTTCCAAAACAGTTCAAGAACAAGATTCAACCAAGATCAACCAAGTTTCCAAAATAGTCAAGAAACATAATCAAGCAATCATCATCATTAAACCAAACAAATCAAGGAGAATTAAACGTGTCCAGGCATGTCTGAATTGAAAAGGAAAAATCAAGAACACGTTTTGTTGAGTTTAGAAAGGTTTTCAATTAGTAGTATATTCTGCTTTCATTGCAAACATTATGATTCAAATTTCTCAGGCCTATAAAAAGGACACACAAACATTACAATGGGGACAGTTCCATACACAAAACATCACCTCACAAAGAACAAGATCCACTCGCACCAATCCCAGAAATATACACAAAACCCACAGTAATAAATCCATACAAATACAGAAAAGTTTGAGAAGAGAACGAAGCAGACAGTACAAGAGGCAAGTTCAGATACAAAAATTCGCAGAAAAACCATAACACAGTTACCATACGAGCCACCACATATCCATAGCAATGCATAGCAACATCTTCGTACGCCAGTAGCAGAACATTCACAAAAACAACAATTCCCAGGGAACAATACGAGCAATACATCCTCAAATTCATAAACACACATCAACACACAAACAGCCAACACGGATTGAAGGGAAGAACAGAGATGGTTTGAATCAAAACAACAACAAGCACACGCGGAGTTGAAACGGCGGGTTCGAAATCAACAATTGCAGCAAGACCACTACATACACAAGGTTTAAAGAAAGACGGAAAAGTTCACATACACCACCGCAAACGCATCGAAGATCGAAAAGAACATCAAACGTAGACTTACTTGGGAATAGTTGTCGTCGTCGCCGTTACGACATCCTTCGATTCACCATCAGGTAAACTCTTCTATCCAACATGATATTTTAACTTTGTTGTTGTTGATATTTGCTCTTGTTGAAGTATTTGTTTGAGTTTTGGGATCGAATCCGTAAGCGAGAGGGTGTGCGACGAAGGTGATGGAACGAAAAGAGAGGATGGTTGTGCGAAGGTGAGAATGAATGAAGAATGGTGATTCGTTGTGAGAGAGAGAGTGTTTCGAAGAAGATGATGACGGAGGGAGAAGCGAGAACGAGCGAACGATAGGAAAGGTGATACGAGTGAAGGAGAATGAGAATGTTGTGGCTGGTTAGGGTCTCTTGACCCCCTTTCTTTTGCTGATAGAAACCGGATCGGGTTTGGGTATTATCCTGAACCAGCTCATGCATTTCCTTTTATTGGGCTTCAGTTTGGCCCGCTGAATTTCTTAGTGTTTTTGTCTAGAATCAAGGTTTTGGATTTTAGTGGTAATTAGATTTTGATATAATTTTTGGTATGATTTTGATTAGAATTTCATTGGAGTTTATTTTGGTGTATTAAAACTTTAATTTTAATTATATTTATGTGTTAGTTTCTAAGTAGATCCTAATTTATTTAGTTTCCAATTAGATGTTCCATTAGTTTTCAATTAAGTGATTAGTTAATTGGATTGATTAGCATTGATTTAGATCTCAGAAATATAGTTTTTATTTATCTCTAAAATTAATACTTTATACTTTTCCTGATACTCACGTCGATTCCATATGCCTTTGGTTCTGATTAAGTCCCGATTCTGTTTGTCTATTTCGTTTGACTTCCTATATGTAATTCCAAGGAAAGGTTCTCCCCGTTGACTCCGTGTCATATTTAAGATCCATAGCCTAGTTTAATTTCACCTCCTTTCAACTTAACTTTAATTTTGGAGTCGCCGCACTCTATGTAAGTATCTTGACATGGATACTTACCTCCCCCTGGAACCTTGACCACAGTCAAGAGTTCCTTACCCTCTTTGAGGGGAACTACGAATACTCTGATTCCACTCCCGTCAGGATACGTAGGCACAAGATGCGATGTCTTGGCGAGTATACTTAGATACTAACCCCTAGGTCTTTACCTTAGCACATACCCTTAGCAAGAAAGTAATAGATAACATAAATACTAACAAGAGGTTCTTGTAGAGTACTACAGACGTTTAGGATGCTAATACCTTCCCTAGGCGTAACCAACCCCCGAACTTAGATCTCTTATTAGGTTTTTCGATCTTTAACCCTTTTCTTTGGATAAAATAAAGACCGGTGGTGAATTTCAAAAATTGTGATTCAAGTTAATATAATAGCTTGGTATCCAATTCTCACCGCGACAGTTGCCAACCAAACAATTCCTTCTTTGCCTTTCTTCACCCTATTTTGCTTAGAGAAAGCATTCCACTTTAAGAAACTTTCTTTAATATTTCTAGCTCTGAAATCCTCAAAACGAATCTAATCGGCCAATTCTTTCCACACCAATAAAGAAACACAACAATCCAAAAAAAATGTGATCTAGAGATTCCTCCTCCGAAGAACAAAAAACACAATCCGAAACACTATCCGGAAACACACAACCTCTAAAGAGAAGAACATCCTTAGTGGAGAGTCTATTTAAAAAGCATCTCCACCCGAAAGCCTTAATTTTATAAGGAACCACCACTTTCCACACCAAAGAAAAAGCCTCATCGAATTCACTACATGGTCCATAAGGAATGCGGAAAACATTAATAAGTTTGAAAAAACTACTCACCGAGTAACCCTCCAAATGACGCAACACCCATTCGACCGTTCCTACACCAAGAGAAACCGGTCGAATGGACTCAAGCGAAGTGCGCAACAACAGCAGCTCCGCGGCAGCCCCGACACCAACTGGCCCGGCCACCCCGAAATCACCCCAAATCCACCTCTCTCCATGCCATCCACCCATGCAAGCCACGAAAACATCTTTAAGACAAGACAAGCTAAAAAGAGTAGGAAATTTGTCCTTTAAGCAACATTCTCCTATCCACCAAGAGAGCCAAAAAGAGATTAAAAAACCATTGCCAATAAAAAATTTACAGTTAGAGATAAATCAATTTTCCGGTAAGCCTTTTTCCAAACAACATAATTCCTTCTACCAAAAAGAAGCACTATTCTCCTTATTTGAAAAAAACCCGGAATCCACCATCTTCAAATTAATATCTCCGTACCTAGCCTTTAAAACGTTATATCATAAAGCATTTGATTCCGATAAAATCCTCCATCTCCATTTATTGATAAGAGCCAAATTAAAGTCATCCACCCTTCTCAATCCAGGCCCTCCCTTATCGATCGGAAGGCACACCTCCTTCCAACTAACCCAATGAATTTTTCTCTTATCCTCCTTACTCCCCCAAAGGAAATTACTTTGGATTCTAGTAATCTCTTTGACAACTTTCACCGGAGCTTTATAAAACGATAGATGTACAACAAGTTTATTAATTTGCTAACAGGTGTTGAGATTTGAGGGTGAGAATGATATGTTTTAGAAGAAGACACACACATATAGAGAGAGAGAGATTATGTTGCTAGCTTTCCTCTGTTGAGAATCAAGTGTGAGGAAGAAGTCCCACATTGATTAGAATAGGGAAGATTGAGCATTTATAAGTGGGAGAACCCATACACCTATCACCTTAAGGTTTTAGGTGAGTATGTGGTGTGTCTCTCACAAAGGTGTGTCCCAAATAAGAAATGTTGTATCGAAACACTTCCCGCAGGTATGGGTAGAAGGTGTTCTGTTGAGTTCAACAGTGATACAAGTGTATGTGGAAGAGAGAGCTTCCACATGAGGGGGAGCATTGTGTATAAACTCACACTTGAGGAGGAGTATTGAGAATCAAGTGTGAGAAAGAAGTCTCACATTGATTAGAATAGGCCCGACCCTAGGGGTAGGCGACCGAGGCCACCGCCTAGGGCCTCAACTTTTTTTTTCTTCTTTGATTCAATAATATTTTAAATTATTTTTTATAATAATTAAATAATAATATTTATTTAAAATATTTATTAATTAATTTAAAAATTATTTTTATAGGTAACAAAATTTAATGACCTATTACAAAACAAGAAGTTTGATATTTACTATTTTATTTTTAAAAATTTTGGCAATATTTTTTTAGATGATTTTTTTTTAAATATGATAAGAGCAATTGAATGGGTTAATTTTATAATCAATGAAAAATAAATATTAAGAAAAATCAATTATAATAACTTAACTAAATAATTTTTCATCTAAAAGACTCATTACAATATAAATAAAAATATATTAATTTTATTAAAATATTTATATTATATTTACAAAAAATAATTTTAGATTTTGCCTTAGGCCTTCAAATGGGTTGGGCCGGCCCTGGATTAGAAAAGAGAAGATTGAGCATTTATAAGTGGGAGAACTCATAAACTGTCACTTTAAAGTTTTAGGTGAGTATGTGGTGTGTCTCTCACAAAGGTATGTCTCAAATAAAAAATACTCTCTCGTTGACCCCCTCAATTGTTCCGCTAACATCCTCTACATCAAGTTCTAAAATTGAAATTCTTTAATGTGATTAAGTATTAATTTGTATGGTTTGAACGTTGAAAGTTGAAACAATCAAACTTGTTAATTGGATGCCAAAACTAAACGTGAAAACGAGTATTGTCAGATAAGTAACTACACATGCAGACTTTAAAAAAAAAAAAAAAAAGACTATTTCGTAAAATAATACGAAGTCAAATTGCATGGTGAATATAACTAATAATCCATTCATACTGAATCATGCAAATCTGGCACCAGTAGCATAGAGTGTATATACAGATTCTGATACATGATCTACAAAATTTTACCCCTTACACTTTATAATTTGTCTATTTTTTCTTTGTCTTAAAATAATTGTAATTGTAAAATATAATTATAATTTATTACTTTTTATTTTTAATATTTATTTATTTATTTATTTATTTATTGAATTTCACTTTATTTAGTTACTTCATTAAATGTATTTAATAAGAGTCTTTAAAAAAATAATACCAATTAAATTTTCAAAATCATCCAAATTAATTATTTACATTAGATTTAGTCTTTAAAAACGTCTCTAAGAGCACTTTATGTTAAAGCGTAGTAAAAAATAGAGGAAAAATGACCCAAATTTATTGTGTATTTAGATTCTTTAATTGAAGACTTGGAGAAAAACTTGGAAACACACCTAAATCCTTATTATTAGGAACAATCAATAAAAAGAGAAAAAAAAATTTATTTATTATAAATTTAATTTGTTTTTAATTGGAATCATGAGATGGTGGTTATTATGCAGGAGAAAGAAAATATTTTTTTTTTAATTAATTAAAAAAATATTATTGATTATTTATAAATACATGTATTATGTTTGTTCCTAAGTATTTTTCGAAAACTAATACTCAAAATTGGAACTTGCGAGGGATAACCAATTGAACAAGTCCACTTTGACTTTTGAAAATGCAATTTTGTTAGAGGTACCACTACCACAAAACATGTTTTTACCTCAGTTAAAATATAGCGTATAGTACACTTCAATTGGGAGAGTTAGGTAACAAATGGTGTTATGGAAAATTTCCATATTTCTCTTTGATTCATTTTTTCACAGGTGAAATAAATAACTTTTTCCCTTAATTGCTTTGAGAGTAGCCTATTCTCTTTTTGACATTATCAAAAAGACGATAAAATAAATAGATAGACAAATAAATTAAGCAAGTGCATAGATCATCAAAGACACGTTTTATCATTTTGGAAAAAGACATACTTCATTAATTGAAACACTAAAAAAAACAGGGAAATTATGGCGGTTTAAATAGAGCGTTTAAAGAAAATGCCACGATTTATGGTAAATAATGGCATTTTGAGGATCCGCCATAATAAAATACTATTTGCGGCCGATAAGGCCACCATAAATTACCAAATTTTTTAACGAGTGAATTTTTCACTTTCTCTCTTTCTTTGCCTTTCTTTTCACTTTCTGTCTATTTTTTAAGGAGTTAATTTTTTTACTTACCCTACTTTCGCTTGACCATTTAGTGTTAGAAAGATCAGTGACATAAAAAATTTGTTTTACACGGGATGCCATGATGAATAGTTTGTTCATATAAGTTGCCTTACGAATATTAACCCGCGTGAATCTCAATTCATCGATTTCTACACCAGGGTTACTTTCAATCTACTTGCATTTAAATAAAGCCACTTTAAAAGAAACATATTCAATCTCCAAAATCTCCTCAATGACCCCAAAGTACGCCCTAGATGCTAGTACAAGATTGTTATCTTTGGAACTAGAAAAGTACATGGATTTAGCATCAACCATAACCTCACTATTTTGCATGGTGCTACAATCTCCTTTGATTTTGTATAGAATGAATATTTAGAAATGTCGTATGCACTCCAAGTAATTACACTAAACTTAGGCATACGTGACAACCATTTTCAAAGATTCGATGCACTACTGTCTTTAGAAATACTTTCATTAAACCAATTTATGAAGTTTTGTTATGCTCTGTCAACAGCCATTTTTTATTCATCCGGATAAACTTTTCCTTTAAAAGACATTTGTGAGCGGTCAAGTAAGGTTGAAATTCACTAAGGTTATTCAATATATGAAAATGTGCTTGAAGAACTACATCTTAGAAAAATGCCTTAACTATCGGATACATCCACCGTAAGTAAAGTGGACCACAAATTCTGATCTCCCTTACTAGATGAACAACTAAGTGAACCATAATGTCAAAGAATGATGGAGCGAAAAACATCTCTAATTGACACAAGATAACTGCAGCTTCGTGTTCCAAGTCATCGAAATTTCCAGGATCAATAACTTTCCTACATATATATAGCATTGAAGAATAAGCACAATATGGTTATAGTAGCCCTTACATTTCTTGGTAAAATGCCACGGATAGCCACTGGTAGATGTTGTTGCATCAAGACATGACAATCATGAGATTTCAAGCCAACTAATATGTGATCGTTCTCTGACACAAATTTCTTCACATTTGATGAGTACCATTGGGGAACTTTGATACCTTGCAAACAATCGCAAAAACTTTTTTTTTCTCTTTTCTAGAAAGAGCTTGACATGCTAGGGGCAAATAGATTCTATTTCCTACTTCTTTTGGAGCTAACTCTTGTCATATACCCATCACAACCATATTTTGGCGTGATTTCTTAATATCTTTTGTCTTGCCCTTAATGTTGAGAAGTGTTCCAATCATACTATCACATTCATTTTTCTCCACATGCATCACATCAAGACTAGACCAGTATGGACGATCAAAGAATACCGACCTCTTTTTCCAAATATTTTTCTCCGCAGACTTTTTTTGTTTCTTTCCAAAGACAACCTTAATGTGTTGTTGTTTTCTATAAACTTCCTTCTCAGTTAAGGGCTTTGTAGCGATATTAAACTCTTTATTTCCATTAAAAGCCTTCCACAATCTACGGTATAGATGATTAGGTCTTAGAAATTTTGGATGCCCAAGATAAATTGTATTTTTTTTCCTTGTTGTAATTGGTGGTGACACGTATCAACTTTACATATAGGACACGTTATATGTCCCTTGACAATGTATCTATACAATTTACCGTATGCAGGAAAGCCGTTGATTGTGCAAAACAACATGGAACGCAACTTAAAGTTATCGCCTGTATACGCATCATCACCATCAACACCTTCCGCCCACAAAAGTCTCAAATTTTCAATCAATGGCGTTAAATAAACATCAATGTCGTTGTCAGGTTGTTTTGGACCTGAAATCATCATCGATATCATCCTATACTTGTGCTTCATACACAACCATAAAGATAGGTTGTAAATTATGAGAAGAACAGGCCATGACGTATGGTTAGTTCTCAAATTACCAAAATGGTTCATTGTGCCGGTGGCAAATCCAAGCCTAAGGTTCCTCGGTTCAAGGGAAAAATCTGGATACAAAGAATCAATTTTCTTCCATTGCAATGAATCAGCTACATGGTGAATTTTTCCATCACACACTCTTTCATTTGCATGCCATCTAGTATTCTTTGTGTCACTAGCATTAGCAAACAATCTATTGAACCTTGGAATTATCGGTAGGTACCACATCACCTTTGCAGGAACATACTTGCTAGTTACACCATCAATGTCATCAACACCATTGTCCTTGTTCTTGTAGCGTTACTCCCCGCACCTCGGGAACTCCTTCAAGTTTTTAAAAATTTTCTTATATAATATGCAACCATCACAACATGCGTGTATTTTAACATAGTCCAAACCCATTGGACACTATATCATCTTGGCCTCATTAGTAAGGTTCGTATGTGTGTTACCTTCGAGAAAAATTTCTTTCAACAATTCAAGCAATTCAGTGAAACTTTTATCCGTTCACCCACCTCTTGCCTTAAGATTAAATAGCCTTAACACAACCAACAATCTTATAAAATTTTTACATCCCGGATACAACAAATTTTCCATGTCTCTTCTCAAAGCATCTAACAATGATGTCTTTTTGAAAGCATCAACTCCAATATCACGAATGATGTCTTCTATGGTATCATTCATAACTTCATCATCTTCAACTATATGTGAATAAGGTCTCTTATTTGTCGCTTTGCTATGCCATACCCATTTCGTGTAATTCTGAATAATTCCATCACAACTACAACGATTGAATATAACATCCCTATGATGTTTTTTTCGTATTAAAACAGTTTTTACAAGGACAATAAAAAGTCCTGTTATTATTAGGAAGGTTTTTCTTCCGCGAAATCAAGATATTATTTTAATCCATTCTCATACTCTACACTTAATCAATTGGCTTTCATCCAATTACGATCCATAATCACATAAATCTTTTGAAAAAATTAAAAATAGTACACAACCATAATACACAAGAACAACAATAATGGAGAATAACAAGAAAAACAGTAATGGAGAATAACAAGATAACAACAATAATGGACCAAAGCAACAACAACAAGAACCACAACAATAATAACATACCGGAGATTAATTGTATTCTTTCGTTTGCCATTTCTCATTGGAGAATAAGTGTTCTTTCATTGGATGGAGAAGAAGTGTTCTTTCGCTAGGGCTCCTTCTAGAATAAATGTTCTTTCATTGGCTCGAGAAGTGATTGAGGTAGGCACTGAGTGAATAAAAATATAAATAATTTTTATCGCGGTTTTACTGAAAACCGAGGTAACATATCTGAAGTAAAACTTTAAAAAATAAGGGGGCCTTTTTTATTCCAAAAAGAATAAAAAATTAGAGACTATATATCTCGGTTTTCTTAAAAACTGAGTTAACTTATCCGACGTAAAATCTATGGAAATTAGAGGTGCCCATTTGGTTCCATATAAAACATAAAATTGCAGGAGCTGGGAATCGAATCTCAATCACCGAGCATATTGTTATGTTGAATTTACAAAGAACCGGGGTAATAGAGTTTTTTTTAGTTTTTAAAAATCAAGGCGTTCCCGATACATATACCCTCGGTTTTATATTGTTTGTTGTGAAAACTTCGTCATAAAAAGCATTATTTGTTGTAGTGATATCATGTCTAAACCAATTATGAGGTTAGATAGGGAAACATAAAAAGTGCAAATTGGTTGCCAACATATGCAGGTAGATTAACATTTCAAGTAACACGTATCATGTTCACAAATAGTTTTGTTGTAGACTTGGAAAAAAATACTTGTTGATGTAACTTTTGGGACTTGGTTGGGATCCCATGTAGACATGTTGTTTCTTCCATACATAGGAAAGTTGATGATCCCATTAAGTATGTACATAAGTGTTATCATAGGACTACTTATGTATCATGTTACAATGAAGTTATCACTCCCATAAATGGCCAAAACAAGTGGCCAAGGACTGCTGATCCTGAAATATTGCCACTAAGTTTCAAGAGAGGTCCAGGGAGACCAAAGAAACTTCGTATAAGAGATCCAGATGAGGCATCCCAAAGAAGATGGCAAAGGACAAACACAAGCAATAAGTGAAGACATGCTTAGAATATGGGCACAATACAAAAACATGTAAGAAAAATAAACAACTTGCAGTTGTTCCTGGTGAATTGCCAATAAATGTTTAAACACCCACTCAAGGAAGTCATACTCAAACTGTGGAGACATGACCAAAGTAGAGGGTTAATAACACTTATTGGCAACACAGTTCAATGTATACTTTCATTTATTATTTTCAATGACTTGTTTCAAATCTCCTTGGTTGCAGGGTAGGCCAAAAGGAACTACCAAAAAAGGAGGCCCAAGTAAAAAGACAAAGACTCCTGCTCCATCTACTGCACAACCTAAAGTGACTCCTGCACAACCTGAAGTGACTCCTACTCAACCTGAAGTGACTCTTATTCAACCTGAGGTGACTCTTACTCAACCTGAAGTGATTCTTACTCAACCTGAAGTGACCCCTACTCAATCTAAGGTAAATCCTACAACACAATCTTCTGTAAGCTCTGCTGAGGGAATGAAAATGTACTGTGGGGATAAATCCTGATGAATTAGCAACATTGGTTAATGATGAAGACATACTAGACATTGAACCACTTAATGTTGATACTAGTCCTACAATACCACCTGCCCATGCCAAGTGTCAGAACTTTCTTTGGTCTAAGACCAAAAGTGCCTAAGCCTGCTGTCAGAAACTTCATTGGTCCAAGACCAAAATGCCTAAGCTTATTGTCAAACCAATGCCAACTGAAGCCAACAAGCCAAGTATGAGTGATCATGTAAGTTAGTAACTTATTCCAACTAAACTTGTTTGATTTTTTATGTTTATTAGTTTGGTAACTTTATGTTGTCATAACAGGTGAAAATAATGATATCACCAAGGAAGAAGGCCAAGAATGTTGCAATTCGAAAAAGACAAAGTGATAGACTTAGGACTCTGAAGACACGTGACATTGTGGGACTTGGGAGGGATCTAGAGGATCCTTTAGTCATTCATGAGGAAGACACAACTATTACCAATGCTAGGGGGAAGAAGACTTGGGCTAACATCTAGAAGAGCATGACTCAGTGAAGACTTAAGAGTGAAATATGTTGGTTTTCTTTAGTACTCTTTTTATTAGCACTATGCATTATGTAATATGAAACTTCAATACTCTTTTGATGTACTATTTTGTTTAGAACATAAACCATGTGTATTTTGTTTGGAACTTCAATTATTGTCATCAATCTTGTATTATGTCATCAATCTTATGTATTTTGTATTATGTCTAAAATCTTGCTAATTAGAGTCAAGTTACAACCTTTTTATGCCAAATTTTGTATAATGTGTCAACTTAATCATAACAAAATACATCAAGTTCAACAGCTACATTTCAATACACAATACACATTAATCAAGTTCAACAACGACATTGCAAATTCAGTACATTACAAACTCTTAATTGACATTGCAAATTCAAATAAAAAACATCAAGTTCAATAACTACATTTCAAAATAAAATAAACATTAATCATAAAGGACATAATAAAACACAACATCTTCAATTTTCCATGAAATTTTTCTGTTTTCAATTTGGTCTTCAAATTCTTGTTCTTCTTTGTTGATTCTTCATACAACGACTTCATATATCTCATAGATTCATTAAACTTCTAGCTCTGAGTTCGTAATGGTTTCATATTCAATTCCAGATTTTTCTCTAAGATCTTCATCCAATATTAACATGTTACACGTATCAACACTCCTCCAATAAGGACATCTCCAAAACAACCTTCCTTTATTCGGTTCATTCTTGCATTGATTTGAGACCATACGAACCTGACACCCATAAAACTTCCCAACTCGCGATTTTACAAAAGCAAAAGACATTAGGTTAGGAAGACGCTGGAGGAAAAAGATGAACAAAGAGGAACGAGTGATTTAGGTCAAAATGATTACACACTCATCTTTAAATTGGATCATTGTACATGTTGTATTTCATAAAAATAAAAAATAATAATTATTTAATCCACCTGTTTTGCCACGTAAGCAGCCGTTAGAGACTAATTGTTCAGACATAAAATTTTGAAGGGACAATTTCTTGAAGGAAAATTTTGGAGGGACTAAAAACGAAATTTGCAATATTTAGAGGGACCAAAAACTTCATTAAACCAATAATCACTACTAAGAAAAATCCAATTAACAACGGTTGGCAATGACATATAATGACGCGGGCGAAGGCATTGTTATGTAGATTGTCGTTGTAAGTTAGTTGTTTCTACAATGGGTTGGAAAACGTTATTGAAAGGCAGGGCGCGAGCCACATATCACAACGGTTATGATAATAAACCGTTGTGATACATACACTTAGGTTCTGGGTTCGAAACCCATCAGCAGCGAAATTATATAAAACATAAATTACTTATGATATTGGTTACAATAAATAACTGTTGTTGTAAGTACCCTAAGTTTATTATATTAAATGTAGATTGCTTGTTTTCCAAACACCTCACTAAATAAATATACATGGATTCAATTTGATGAAGATGTCTATAATCTACAAATTAAACTGTTCTTGAAAACCAACTTAAGCAAACCAATGTTGTTTTCTGATTGCATTCGTCTCATCGTGCATTTCACGCTCTTTTACATATATTGTGGTTTATTGATCTGACTCCTTCAATATATAGCTATCTTCGATTATAGTTAAATTTCCATAAGATCAACAAGACATTGGATAATCTGCCTCATCTTCGATTTAACTATAATGGAAGATGGCGATGCATCTAAGGAGCCAGATCATTATACCATAATCTATATATAAAAGAACGTGAGATGAATGACGAGAGGCATGCAATCAGAAAACCACATTGGTTTGTTTAAGTTGGTTTTCAAATACAACTTAATTTGCAGATTATAAGTATCTATGTCAAATTAAATTAATGTATTTTAAGTGAGGGTTAGTGAAACAAACAATCTACATAGAATATAATAAACTCAAACAAAATTCTATACCAGACCCAGATATTATAAACTAATATAATACGCTTGCTTCCACCAGCATCATCACCCTGTATCATCCCCTTAACCTGAAAGGAAACAAAGCAAACTTCAAAAATGAGCATCCTCAGTTGAAAATAAACCCTAAAATCATAATCCAGTGAAGAGTAAAGAGAGGAACAGGAATAACGCACCTTTTAATGAAACTAATCGCGGAACAGGAATCAATTATGTTGTTGAACTAGTTTGGGAAGCAATGAAAAAGAAATATAAGGAGGAAGAAGCTTACACAAAAGCTTCATACTTCTTATATTTCTTTTCATTGTTTCTAAAACTAGATAAAGTTTGCTTACAGTGTTGATTCTTCATTTACTAACATCTTGTTCGTGAAGCTATGAAGAAAAAGTACAAGGTGGATGAAGTTTCTATCATAGCTTCATGCTTCTTGTACTTTTTTCCATAGCTACGCAAATATTTTGGAGTTTCCAAAGCATGGTCTTTGTTAAGGTAGTGAAAACGAATCTGAAAAAATGAGAACAATCAACAAAAATAATAATCCATAAACGAGATAATGGGAAATATCTAACAATAGATGTAAGAAGAAGAATACCTTAATGTATGAAGCACAAGATTCACAGCTAATGGTGAAAACAAAGAGAAAAAAATGGGTTCTAGGGTTTCACTTTGAAGGCAACAGCGTTACTGTCAATTAAGTGAAAGTTATTTCGCTTATATATGGGTAAACTATTTCACAACGGTTAACAATAACAACCGTATAGATAGGTATTTATTTATTATAAATATATCACTACGGTTAACCAGAATAACCGTAGTGATAACCCTTTTATCTGTGAATTTTAAAATAAATAAAAACCGTTTAGATAGGTATTTATTTATTATAAATATATCACTATGGTTAACCAGAAGAACCGTAGTGATAACCCTTTTATTTGTGAATTTTAAAATAAATAAAAAAGAAAAGGTGCGCCTTAACTTCTCACTTAATGCATCTACAGTTTAAACATCAACAATGTAATTCACAATGCATCTGCAGTTTAAACATCAACAATGTAATTCAAACCCTAATTCAACTATTACATTTCATAACAAAGTAAACATTAAACATAAAGGAGACAAGAAAACATAACATCTTGATATTTCCATAAAATATCTCTGATTTCATTTTGTTCTTCAAATTCTTGTTCTTTTTCTTTAAATCCTCATACATAACCTTCAGATAGCCCACAGCTTCCAACTCTGACTTCATAATGCTCTCATCGTCATTTCCATCTCTTTCTCCCACGTCTTCATCCCATATGAACAAATTAAATGTTTCATCTCTCCTCCAAAATAGACATCTCCAAAAAAGCCTTCCTTTATTTTGTCCCTTCTCGCATTGATACGAAACTATACGACCATCACAACCACAAAAATTTCCAGATCGAGATTTTACACTGGAAGAAGACGTAGAAACACCTTTGGATGATTTTGTCTTCAAATGTGACATTGCAACACCTTAAAGTAGAACACTTTCTTGTTGTTGTTGTCTTCTTCCCGACAATGGTGACGGCGTTGGTGTTAGGGTTGTTTCGTCTTGTTTCTTTTTTCAATGGATAAATTGATATATACTTGTTGTTTAAAATACAAAAAAAAAAGAAGCTTCAGTTTGTAACAACAGTTTTAAGAAAAATCCGTCGTGATATCCTTATTATTTTTTAGTTAAATATTAATAAAACTTAAAAAGGGAGCATTTACGTCAAAGGGATAAACTATTTGAGGGCGATGAGGTTCGAACCCATGATAGCTAGATTGTATCACCACGGTTTCATAACAATCATTATTATACCCTTGAGATTTCTAATTAAAATAATGCGCGCACATCCAGTACGCACTATAAGAACGGTGTATAGGATGCCGTTGTAAACCTGGCGTTGTTGTTTGGGCGTTTTGTAGTAGTGAATTATTTAACAAAAATCCAAATTAAATATTAATCATAAAATAATCATTTTCTATTTAATCTGATAATTTCTCTAATTATCTCTAAATAATTAAAATATCTAATTATTTCTATTTTAAATTATTTTATTTTATTTCTCCAATATGAATACTCTATATTCCCATTATTTATTAAATTACTAAAGTACCCTCATACCCCAAACACATGGAATAACAAATCATCACAACAATTGAAAGCAATATATATATATATATATATATATATATATATATATATATATATATATATATATATATATATCCACTCAATTAAGTCTAATAATTTAAATAAATTAATAAACTAAAGTCAGGGTGTTACAAAGCTGGATTTCTAGAGGTATGCACTTCTTAGCTACTTGGAGAGAACTAGAATAATAAATGAAGTGAGATAACCAGTGGGTGAGGAAGGCAATATGCTTGTAGTCAGAGACTTCTTTAGTTTGGCCATGGTGGTCTTCAATGTATGCATTGAAGTTAGGATGGTTGAAGGAAGAACTATGTTTGATCTTATTCGAAAGTTTCACTTATATGTTGTAGACCGGTGATGGCTTCCACATTAAAAACTTTGGGATTTATCATCCCGTAGAGAAGATGAAATGTATTGGCCGAATCTTCCCAAAAATAAAGGATAGATATAAGCATGTTGTCATTATACCTTGTCCCAGTTTCGAACAATCGGATAAAGTCAAAGATGCCTTGATTTTTCCAGATACTCCCTTTCTTCTTTTCTAGTTTATTCAACAAATTGAGGTAAGCGTCATTATTGGTATAAGAAGAAGAACAAAATACACAATGGGGTTGTTCGATGAACCCCAATCAAAGCATGTCTCCTCAAATGCACAAGGTTTATAGTAAGGTAAATAATGGAAGAAATCTTCCAGTTTATTAGGCTTCATAGATGATTTGTGTAAAGGATCAAGAAATGCATGAGTCTTACCAGAAATAGAGAATGAGAATCAATATTTTGGAAGCCCAAATGAGGGCTTTTTCTTTCTTCATTGGTGGTTCTGGAACATAAGTGTGATCATTAGAGTAAATAGGACCTTGAATATTAGCATCACAAAGGATTGGAAGTTATTTTTATGTGCCGGAAGAGGAAGCTATTTTTCAGAACATATAGAAAAGAAAAGGTGAAGATGGATGTTGCAGAATGAAAATTTCAGGGTTCGGGAAAAAGTGACATTGTGAAACAGAAGGAATTAGAGAATAAGAAGTTATATAGTTGTTGAAATGAGACTCTTCGATTTTCTCTCTGAAATTAAAACTTTTTGATTTTTTGATTTTTTACTTAAATCATTGCTAATTAATGATTTTTTATTTATTTAAGACATTTAATTTTTGTAGTCCACAATGGTCTTGTAAATCAGAGGCATGGTTCTTGGCATTTGAAAAATTGAAAACGTGACAACAAGGTAGAGGTAGACATGATGATGACGTACAAATAATGGTTTGAATAGTGTTAAAAGTTATACTAAAAACGCCATCTTCTATCATATTACAAATATGATCGAAAATTACATTTTTTTTTGGGGCATTTGTTAGCTTAAGATTTTTTCTTAGCGTTTCGACATGAATTTGAGGTATGAGATGTATATAAATGCTAAGTGCAAATAGTTAAGTCTTGATTTTGACATCAAGAGGACTTTCACAAATTCAACAATTAGACTTTTTGACAAAAGCGATTAAGCAACTTGAAATACGCTTTTGGAAGCAAGAACGGTTTAAAGCAGTTCAATAGACCAAAGACAGTTTACGATTGTTTCTGAAGGTTTGGCCCAATTGGTTCGTAGGGCTTCTTCTTTGAATCTTTACTCAGAATTCAGAATTCAAGAAGCAGCCTCTGTTAGTATCCTGCGATTCGCAGATGATACTCTCCTTATTTGCGATGGTGCTTGCCATAATCTTTGGGCGATGAAATCTATTCTAAGGGAGTTCGAGCTTCTATCAGGTTTGAAAATAAACTTTGCTAAAAGTAGTTTGTTTGGTATTGGCTTGGATGAAGCTTTCATGTCTGCTGCGGAAGAATTTCTGCATTGTCATATGAGGTCGTTGCCTTTTAAGTTCTTAGGGATAGAGATTGGAGGCAATCAAAGAAGATTGACTTTTTGGTATCCAATTCTCAGTTGCTTTAAAGCTAGGCTTTCTTTCGATCGGTGGTCGAGTTACGTTAATTAATTTTGTCCTTTCGAATTTTCCAATTCACTACTTCTCATTTTACAAGGCTCCTTTATTGATAATTAAGAAGATTATAGATATTCAGCGCAATTTCCTTTGGGCAGGTTCGTCAGGGAATAAATCAATACCTTGGGTGAGTTGGGAGTCGATATGCAAGCCTAAGAATAAGGGAGGCCTCGGTATCAAGCATGTTTGCCGATTTAATACTGCACTAATTGCTAAATGCTTATGGAAGTTCTGTCAAGACGGTTCAGAGTTGTGGAGGCCTATTCTCCGTGACAGGTACGGTGATCTGCGTCGTAAAGCTTTAGATGGTTATGTTGCTGACAGTTTAACTTACAAGCAGAATTTGGATTCGAATTGGATGCGTGACATTATTTCTGCGGGGAATAATACAATCTCAGCTACATTCGCGAATAATGTTGGCTACACTGTTAGGAGGGCTACTTCTGCTTATTTTTGGACTGTCCAATGGCTGGGAAATGCAAAATTAAGTACTATGTATCCCAATTTGTTTCAAGCCGCTTTTGATAAATGGAGACTTGTGCATGAATTTGGGTTTTGGGAGGAAGGGATATGGAGATGGAATCTTGTCAATACTGAATTTGCGCAATTTCCTTCAAGGGATGCAGAAATTGGGGAACTATTCAATGTGCTGCGGCAAGTGTCATTCGCTAATGACGATGACGATAGATGGTATTGGAAACCTGATCCTTCACATGGGTTTTCGGTTAATTTTTTCTATGAGGCTGCTTTTGATAGGGGAAGCGTGCTGAGTGAACCGTTACCTAGTGTGCTGGAGTTCGTTTGGAAATCGTCCGTCCCCTTGAAAGTCAAAATATTTGTCTGGCGTCTTTTCCTTAACTGTTTGCCAACGCGGGATAATCTAGTGAAAAGAGGTATCATTACCAATACCCATGAAACAGTATGTGTTTTTTGCTTTCCTCATTTGGAGGATGTTGCGCATTTATTTTGCTATTGCAACAAGTTATGCGAATGGACGAACATCGAGCCCTTTAGCGAAACGGACTGTTGTAGGCATTTCCTGTATTGGATTGCGAGATTAAGAGGTTCCAGTTCGGGGGATTCCATAGCCTCTTTGTGGTTGATCTCTTGTTGGAGTATTTGGAGGAATTAGAATAATATTGTGTTTAATGACGAGGTTTGTAACGTCGTTAACATATTCCATAGTATTGTTGCTTCTTCTTGGAAGTGGTTGGCTACCGGTGACTACGGTATGATCAATTGTAATTTATATGAGTGGTTGAAATTTTCTCTTGATTTTATATAATGTTGTAGGGGGCTGCTAGAGTTTTTTCTCTGCATCTGTTTTGTTTTGGTCTGTTACAAGCTTTTGATAGCTTTTGTTGTTTGTACCCTTTGGGGTGAGAGATCCCTTTAATCTCTCCTATTGAATGAAGTTTGCATATAAAGAGAACACATGGAAACATGTCAGCAGACAAAAGACCACATTGCGAGACACATGACAAATTCTGGAGAGTTAATTGTTGTTGACAGTTACCGATGCACCTAGTATATATATAGATTTTGATGTTGTAATGAGGGTTCGCATTTCATTTTATTCTCTTTAAAACTCACACATCTGAGTCACTGAGATAAAGAATTTGTGAGAAATGTATGAACTTGCGTCTCAGTCTTAATTCAAGCATTCTTTTCCAAATTCTTTTACCTTTGTAATTTTTCTTGATTTCTTTTATCCATTCAAGTACTTTCGCATTTACTTTTTTTGAACTTTTACTCAATTTGTCTAAATTCAAACATAAAATCTTACAAGACTATCACACTTTCTCAAACATTTCACACAAAGTCTCCTTAAGATTTTTTCGAATTTAATCATTCACGTGAATTAAAACTTGTGTTTTGTTTACTAAAACACCGTCAAACACGAGGGCAAACATGTTGAACCAGTATAAAGACTGGGCCAGTCTTTTATATCCCCCCTCTCTAATTTTTCGTCTAATTCTTCGCGATTAAGTTTTTATCATTTTCATAGAATCATATGTTGTTAGATTTTATCTACTTATAGCGATTTATGTTTAAACGTAAGTCTGAAATAAATTAAGTCATCTAATTTGTTTTTCTGGTGATTATATCTCTTTGTAACTTGTAATATTAAATTGTTGATTACTTAATAAAATTCAATTTAGACACCTTATATAAATTAAATTTGTATTGATTGATAGTGTAGAATTCTCATTATTTCGTACTTCATTGCACCGTCCGAATATAGTGCAATTCGTGATATCAATTTACTATATATTTTATAAATCTCTGCCCCATTTTTGTAAAAACATTGATTTTAAAAAAATGTTTTTTTGAAACCAGTTTTATGAAAAATATCTAGTCAATCCCTACCTTATAAATTAGGGTTAAATAGTGTTTACCCCCTCTTAAGAAATATTTTTTTATTCCCCCCTCAACTTTCCCAGATTCCATTTACAAAGACCCTGATGCACCCATGGGTTCAAGATTTCGTGACGTGTTGACCTTGCTGACTGGGTATGAGTTGACTGCCACGTGGATTTTTATATTTATTTTTTTATTTTTTAATCTTTATATTTTACTTTTTAAATTTTTTTTCGTATTATTATTTTTTATTATTTTTATTAATATTTTTTTGATGAAAATATATTAAAAATTTAATTGGACTTACCCTTAATTTTTTAATCCCAATAGCATTTTCAGATTAACCAATTACTCAAGTTTTATATTGGAGTATGCAAAAGAGGTATATAAACACCTATTTTTCTCTTACACATTTCGATGTGGGACTTCTTGATAACCATACATACCTCAAGACCTCTCTCTCACATTTCATGGTTCTATCCATTCGACATGGACACGCATAAAAAAACCATAAACTCTCACTTCTAACAGCCCCACTATTCATCTTCTCCCACATCCATCTCCATCAAAGTAACAATCATCAAACCATAGCACAATGGTCGAGCCTCGTCTGACATATGGCGTTATTGGTGGGAGGTTCAAGAAAAAGGAAAATTCATTCATTGAGGAGGAGTATCAAAGAGTTGCATTGGATCAGCTTCTGAGGATAGCAGGCATTAAAGATGATGATCTTTTGATAATGTCTGATGTACTGCTACCAGATAGCATCCCGGCTGCACAAAAACAGTTCCCCTTCCAAGACATTCACAAACTCCAACTCATATCTTATGAACTAACACACATTTAACCAATATCCTAACAAGTTCTAACAGAATTCGCGATCTTCTACACTACAACACTAATTCATTTACACAATTACAACATTTAACCAAAATTAATTCATTAACTACAACAAATTCATTTACAACATTCATAGCTAATCAATGCATAACATTTCTAACAATACTAACTTCTCTAACTTCTAACTTAACAGCATACCAATTCCACTAACAACTTAACTTTCATACTAGTCATGTTAGGCATAACACTAACACTTCAAACCAAACCAATTCTAATTTTCACTAACCTATAGCAACTAATTTTCAATTTGAATCTCTAACTAACTGCTAACAGCCTGCATTTTTAGCAACTGATATCAATGCATTATTGACATCCACGAATTTTCAATACACCAACACTCCCTAATTAACTAACATTCAAATATCCAGTGGATCCACTTACAGGCATTATCTGGTGATTATTGCAGGGTACATTACTTACAAAATTCCAAGATGTTCTTCCAGCATCCATTACTTACAAAGTTCCAAGATGTTCTTCCAGCATTTGTCACAGACAATATGCTTTCCACTGCATAACAGGTATAAATCTTTCCATTACACAATGAGCTTTCCATTAGTAAAAGACTTGCTTCTCGCTTGTGAAGGTTTGAAACCAATGGTTTTGTATTGCTTCATTAATTATTATGCACTGATATGCTTCATTGATTCTGATGATGCGTTTGAATTACTTGCAAGTCATTTGGCATGAAGCTTGTGAGTTTTACTTTTGCAACTAATGTTGTTTTTGGATATGTTGCTTCATGTCGTTTTGAATTTTCCTTCTACAGCTTGGCTGAATTCCATGTGAATTGTTGCACGCATTGTATCGTCTTGAATTGCAACGGCATGACGTACCAATTTGTTTTGGAAAGTTACTTCATGTTGTCATTTTGAAGTTAGCTGCATTTTTTTTGAACGACTTGCATTTCGAATTGTAGTATGCATTATGAAGTAGTTGTGCTTTGTATGTAGTTTTTATGTATCAGCGTGTGACTTGATGATGCTATGATATGAGCTTGATGATGAGATGATTTTTGAAGGTGGGTCGTGTAGCAGCATAATGAAGATGGCATCATATGCAACTGTGTTAATATTGTGTGGTGATATTGTCCCACATCGGAAATGGAAGTAGATAAGTAAGTGTTTATATACTTATCTTGGACACTAACAGTTAAAAGAAGAATAAATGGGTTAGAAAAGTGGTGTTGGAAATAGGCTTAAGTCCACTGGTCTTGGCCCAATTAATATAATTTTTAAAATATTAATACAAATAAATTAAAAAACGTAAATATAAAAAGATATTTTCATAAAAAAATATTAATAAAAATAATTAAAAAAAATAATACTAAAAAAAATTTAAAAAGTAAAATATAAAGATTAAAAAATTAAAAAAATAAATATAAAAATCCACATGGCAGCCAACTCATACCCAGTTAGCAAGGTTAACACGCCACGTCACGGAATCTTGAACTCATGGGTGCAGGGTCTTTGTAAATGGAATCTGGGAAAGTTGAGGTGGGAATAAAAAAAAAAATTTTAAGGAGGGTAAACCAAAACACTCCTATATGGCAGGGGGTAAACACTATTTAACCCTATAAACTATTATTAAAAAGAAACTTAAAAGATAATCTAAAGTTAATTTTTAGATGTTCGTGGTTCATAAACTGCACTAAACCAAACCACATTTATGGTTCAATTCAGTTTACAATAACCATTTTAAGAAAAATGTAATTAACTGTTAAAATGGTTTCAATTCAGTTTAAAACTAGTTTATAACAAGTTTGTGTTTATAAACTAATTCATAATCAGTTTACAATTATAAACCAATTTTATAATTTGAACTCTTTTAAAACCAATTTTTATAATTTGATAAAAAAATATTAATTTATAAAAAAATTATAATGTTTGAAAAATTTATTCAAAAAAATAATTTTTTTTCTGAAAAAAAAGAAAAAAAATTCGGAATACATTATTTTCAATTTATATAAAATTTTTAGAATTTTTTTATTTTTCGAAAAAAAAATTCTGAATTTCTTTTTTATTTTTCAAAAAAAATTCCAGAATAAAAATATTTTAAAATTTTTTTATTTTATGCAAAAAAATTCAGAATAAAAAAAATAAAAAATTAGCATAACCGACAAAAGTATAAGTTCGTGAAAAGCAAAATCAAAAGTTATTATTTACTTAAAAAATAAAAAGAACTTAACATGTGCCGGAATTACATATTACTAGTAGATAATTTCGGATCTAAAGTAATTATTTACTTAAAAAATCAATGTTCTTTAAACTGGTTAATTAATGTAACAAATCCAAAATGAAATTACAAAGCTAACATATTTAGATCAAAGGATGTAAATATGTAATTAACAGCTTATCTTCCTCAAAATAATGGGAGATTAATCTTCCATAAAAAAATAGTAAACTTTGTCCTTCCTGCTTTCTGGTATCCAAATTTCATAAAAAAAATACGGTGAGATATAGTTTTAAATTATTTAAAAAAGTGTTAAAAAAATTAAACATCCGTTGGTGGAGCTAAGTTAAGATCAAGATTAAGAGCTCTCTTTCGCTGACAATTAACAACAGAGGATTCAACATCCATTGGTGGAGCTAAGTTAAGATCAAGATTGAGAGCTCTCTTTCGCTGACAATTAACAACAGAGGAAGAATCCGAATCACTCTAAATCCCACCGCTACCGCCAAAGTTAAACTTTCATGATAAAAAAAAAAATTATATATTTTTTTATTTTTTTAAAATTTGAGGAAATTTTTTTTTTAAAATTATTTCCAATTTTTTGCACTTTCAATAATTTTATTTTATAAAAAGCTTAATTTATATAAAATGATGACGATAATGGTTAAAAGGTTCCTCCCAGTGCTATAAGAGAAAGTCATGTCTTTAATCTCTTTAATTTGGATGAGAAAAAAAACAATATAAAAAATGCTCCTTCTGCTTTAGGCTCTATTGATATATCTGATAAGGACGTACGAGTTTATTAATTTGATTAGAGGGTGAGAATGATATGTTTTAGAACAACAAGACAGACAGACAGACATATATATATATATATATATATATATAAGCAACTTCATTAATAGGAGATTAAGGAAATCTCAAATCAAAGATCTACAATCACCAAAACAAATTAGACAATCACAAAAAATCGAATGAGAATTTATACCATTCATACAACCTACATTTCTTACTATCATCTTGTCCTAAGATCAACCAATTCCACGACATGACTTTAATTTCACCAACAATATCGTCAACATCGTACAGAGCACCTTTGAACCAGATATTATTTCTAGCCCTCCAAATGATCCAACAAGTAATAAACCAAATTGAGTTTATCTTTCGCACTCTACAACGCCCTTTAAGATTCGTATTCCAAGCCTTCGCATGAAGGCTACAACTAACTTCCGATATATTACCAATATCCATCCACTCACAGATCTTGCCCCACACCAAGGAAGAAAATTGACACGAGAAGAATAAATGAGAATTATCCTTTAAATGGCGGAAACAAAAAACGCAAACCTTGTCATGCTCATTATCAATTAAGCATCTTTTCAACAAATTAGATCTCGTGGGGAGCCTGTCGAGCACCATCCTCCAACCAAAGATATGCACTTTCGCCGGTATCACCGTCTTCCAAAGTACGTCCAGAAAATCTGCTATATCAGCCTCAAGATCACAAACAGAGAAGGAATTATTCAAGAAAGAATAAAAGGAGTTAACCGTGTACTCCTTAGAGTCGTGTAACGACCATTGCCGAGCATCATGCTCATCTTTATTAATAGTAACATCTTCTAATAACTGGCAGCAAGCTCTCCTTTCAAGTTCAGAAGGAGAAACAACACCATCCACCAAAACAGGTGGATTCAATGCCAAAGATCACCTTCCCAATCTCCCATCTGTCTTACAGAGTACGCCTGGTTACTGCCAGCTTGAAACAGGGTTGGGAACCTGAGCTTCAGCGCCGTATCTCCAAGCCAAACCGATTGCCAAAATGCCACAGCAGATCCGTCGCCAACTTAGCAGTCTAGGAAATTACAGAAGCTGTCTTGAGAGTCAGAAACGGAGGCCGAGGGGTCTTTAAACTACCTACATCCGAATAAGTCTGCACTTTGATGCTCAAGTTGCCGTATCTATTGACAAGGGTTTTCCTCCATAATTCATTGTCGCCAACATGAAACTTCCATAACCATTTTTCGAGCAGAGCTCGATTGAATCGACCAACGTGTTTAATTCCAAAACCTCCGAATTCTTTTGATTTACAAACAGATTTCCATGAAACCCAAGAAACAAATTTATTAGATGAAGCACCTGCCCAAAGAAACCGACGCTGAATACCGATAATTTCATTCACAACCTTCCTGGGAGCCTTAAAGAACGCCAAATGATGGATAGGGAGATTAACAAGAACCGAGTTAATGAGAGACACCCTACCCCCAATTGACAGAGTTCGCCCAGTCCAACTAGTAAGTCTATTCCTCAAACAAGAAATAATCGGATTCCAAAATGAGCAACGGCGGTGATTGCCTCCAACTGTTAGGCCCAGAAAATTGAAAGGGAGACTTCCTGTTTTACAGTGTAAAAACATCTCAGCAGCTGAAAGGAAAACATGACCTACTCCAATCCCATATAGACAACTTTTAGAAAAATTAATTTTAAGGTCAGACATCAGTTCAAACGCCCGCAAAATAGACTTGAAAGCCCAAATATTAATAGCCGAACCGTCGCCGATAAGTAAGGTATCATCAGCAAACTGTAGAATACTAACAGTTGGGAAGTCTTGAATCTTGAATTTGGAGAGCAAATTATTGGAAGAAGTGGTTCGAACCAAACTAGCCAAACCCTCAGCAACAATAGCAAATAAATAAGGGGCTAACGGATCGCCTTGTTTCAATCCCCTACCAACCTTGAAATCCTTCGAGGGGCTTCCGTTAATTAAAATCGACATGAAGCTATTGAATACAGAACCACAGACCCATTTCAACCAATTACTACCAAATCCCATCTTAATCAGCATATCTTCAAGGTAACACCAATTCACACAGTCGTACGCCTTAGCAAAGTTAACTTTAAAAAACAAACAATCCTTCTTAAACCTTTTTGCGTAATCAGCAATTTCACTAGCCAGGAGAACACCATCGAAAATCTGACGCCCCGGAATGAAAGCAGTTTGAGAAGGGGATTTAAGCTTATGAATAACCTTACCCAGCCTACTAGCAAGCAACTTGGAGATAGTTTTAAGAACGCAACTGACTAAGCTTATAGGCCTGAAATCTTCAAAGTGTTGCGGGTTCTCAACTTTCGGGACCAGCGAAATGAATGAAGAAGCGAACTTCTTAGGCAGGAATCCAGTCTTGAAGAAATCCAGGATACAGTTAGAGAAATCAGTCCCTATAATATCCCAGCAAGCCTTGATAAACTTGAAATTAAAGTCGTCGACTCCTGGGCATTTGTTACCGTCGCATCTGAACACTGCAGCTTTCACATTTGCAGCTCCAAATTCAGAATCTAGGAAGATTCGATCAGCCTCATCGAGACGAGAAAGAAATTCGGAGCTGCTCCTAACATTAAACAAATTCCGGTACTTGTATCTATCCTCAAAGAATTTTACTGCTTCCGATTTTATCTCCTCAGGATCTTCCATGAGGGTGTCTCCCACTTTAACGACATAAAGATAGTTCAGACGGTTCCTCGATTTAAGGGAGTTATGAAAGAATTTGGTGTTAAGATCACCATCTTGAATCCATCTCGCACGAGACTTCTGGGCCATCATACTTTCTTTAAGTCTTAAATTCGCCCACATCTCCTCCTGTAATCTCAATCTATCCCTATCAATCTCTTCATTTTGGCTATCAAAATCCAACTCGGCATCCAATTCAATTTGATTGATCTTATGCACTTTATCTTCAATATTTAAGTCGAGCCACCCAAAAACGTTAGCATTCCAACTTCTCAGGTCAGATTTGAGGGCTTGAAATTTCTTAAGCAGAATATTTGAATAGGAATCGGAAAAGCTGTAAGAATTCCACGAATTCTTGACAAAAGGGACAAAGTCTTTATGTGACAGCCAACAATTGAAAGACCTAAAAGGTTTAGGTCCCCAATTAACCTTATTAGTATTCAACCAGACAGGAAGGTGATCCGACACGTCTCTATCTCCCACCACTTGGTTCTTCAGTGACAAAAGTGTAATAACAGTGTCGTCCACCAAAATTCTATCCAATCTACTCCTGCTAATACCATTAGAATTAAACCACGTGAATTTATTTCCAATGACCGGAAGATCAACCAAGTTCAACGCCTCAATGAACAGACCAAAATCCTTCATTTCGCTGCTACTAGACTCACTTAATCCTTTCCTTTCATCAACATTTTTAACTGCGTTAAAATCCCCACCCACGATCCACCCACCTCCAGGGAACCTTCTCTTAACTTCAACCAACTCCCTCCACAATCTCTCTTTATCGGAAATACCACAGGGGGAGTACACGTTAATCACAGCCAGTCTATGGTTTTTCCACAAGAATTGCGTACCCAGGAATCCATCGCCACGGAAACTATAGCAAGCAGAAACCGTTTTAGAATTCCACATAGTAAGTATACCTCCAGATCTGCCAGAGGAATTCAAATCCGACCACTCCACTTCATGGCTCCTCCACATACTATTAACCAACGTAGAATTCATCTCGAGAATTTTCGTTTCTTGTAATAGGCAAACATCAGCGTACCCTTTAATAAGAGTTTGGGAAATTCTCCTCCTCTTAAGAGAGCTACAACACCCACGGACGTTGTAGGAAACAATATTCATGGACCACGAATAGCAACAAACTTCTTACCAGACCTAGCTTCCTTGTCCTCACTGTCCAATTTCCTTGTCCTCATCCAAATCACCATCATCAATATCTCCTACAAGGCCCAACTTCTTCACAGTTATACGCACCTTAGACGAGACTTCTTCCAGCGCTTTACGACATCTCAAATTCCCTCTAGCCACGTCTGAGTCAGTGATTGACTCGCAACACAAAAGAGACATGCTAGATTCATAAGATGCTAATCTGACCGATCTTCTCTTGGATGCCTCCCTATTAAGATTCCCTTTAGGAAAAGATTCGTGATCTTTCAAAGCCGAGTGTAAAAGGATAGAGAAATAGGAAGTAGTGTAGGGGATCTTAATACAATTATAGACATCATGAAGTAACTTTTTCTTTTTAGCTTTACACCAGGTTGAAGGCCCAACAATCCCACCCGGGGGCCTAGAGATAGGATTGGTGGGACCCAAGTCCACAACAAGCTCTCCATCAATAAATTTATTCTGAATAACTTCTTTGTCCTGGTTAGGTTCAATTCCAACCGAGCAAGCTACAGCTTTGGTTCTACCTAGGTTATCATTAATAACACAGAAATCATTATGCAGTAAGTTAACTCTGCTGCTACCATTGGTAGGATCCAAACTAGACTCAGAATGAGTCTTACCAATGAAACCCCCCGACCTACCCACTGCAGAACCTATCCCAATACTTTCACCAACAAAAGACAAGTTATTAGATAAAATGCAGTCTCCATTTGACACTCGGCTTTGAAAGATCACGAACCTGTCCCAATACAGGATATATATATATATATATGGGAACTATGTTGCTAGCTTTCCTCTCCATCAAGTTCTTTTAATTTGACTAAGTATTAATTCGTATGAGTTTGAAACTTAAAGGTTGAAACATTCAAACATTTTAACTGGGCACCAAAACTAAACATGAAAACGAGTATTTTCATTTGTCAGATAAGTAAATAAACATGCAGACATAGGTTTTTAAAAAATTACTATTAACATTAGTTGAAATACTTAGTAAAAGTGATATAGATCAAAGACAAATTCATTTGAAAAGAAAGTCATTTTCTTCATTTGAAAAGTACATATGGTCAACTATTTCGTAAAGTAATACGAAGTCAAATTGCATGGTCAATATAACTATCAATCTTCTAATAACAAATAATATGGAATCACGCAAATTTAGCACCAGTAGCATGTTGGGAAATAACCTTCCATAATTTCCCTCCTCCGTGAACTCAAAAATAGGCACTTGCGGAAACGTGAAAAATTAAGCAAAAATGACACAAAAAGATTTTAGCGTGGAAAACCTTCTCAATGTGAGAAAGGGAAAAACCACGGGACCCTTAGGCCTCTTAAAACATCCACTATAATAAAAATGGGAATACAACAACTTCACCCTTAGGTGGAACTCTCTACAAAGTATCTCTCAATTTGTAAGGAACACTCTCACAAATTGGCTCACTATTTCTCTCACAAGGAAAAACTCTCTAAAACAATTTTCTCTCTTGAGCAAGGCTCTATTTCTCTTGCTTCTTGTTTCTCTTGTGGTTGTATTTTGAATGCTTGCTCTTGGTCCTATTTATAGGAGAAGCAAGCCAAAAGGTCTTACATGCATGAAGACACTTGTTCTTTGCCTTTCATGCAAGACACCAAGTGTCCTTTGCCTTTCATGCAAAACACCAAGTGTTATTTTCCTTTCATGCAAAACACCAAATGGCTGGACCCCACATTTCTCCCCCTCCAGCCATAGGGGAATGTTCTGGGTTAGTTTGGAGTTGCTGCTAATCCAGCAACTTGTTTGCAGAGCTCTATCTTCTCTTTTGGAAGAGGTTTTGTCATTATGTCTGCCCCATTCTCATTGGTATGAATTTTCTCTACTTTCAACAATTTACTCTCCAACACATCGCGGATCCAGTGATACCTTACGTCAATGTGTTTTGACCTTGAATGGTATGTCGAGTTCTTGCTGAGATGGATTGCGCTCTGATTGTCACAATAGAGAACATAAGTTTCTTGATTCTGACCTAACTCTTGCATGAACTTCTTCATCCACATGATCTCCTTACAACCTTCAGTAATTGCTATGTATTCAGCTTCTGTGGTACTCAAAGCAATGCACTTTTGTAATCGTGATTGCCATGAGATAGCTCCCCCTGCAAAAGTAATCAAATACCCGGAAATAGATTTTCTTGAATCTACATCCCCTGCCATGTCTGCATCTACATACCCAGTGAGTAATTGCTTTTCATTGCCAAAGCACAAACACTGTTTGGCAGTTCCTCTTAGATACCTCAGTATCCATTTCACAGCATTCCAATGCTCCTTTCCTGGATTTGACAGGAATCTACTTACTACTCCAACATCATAAGCAATGTCTGGTCTTGTGCAAACCATTGCATACATAAGGCTACCCACAGCTGAAGAATAGGGCACCTTGCTCATTTCTTCTTTTTCTTCTTCATTGCTTGGACACTGTGTCTTACTGAGTTTCAGATGACCAGGTAGTGGGACATGTACAGGTTTAGCATTATGCATGTTGAACCTCTCAAGGACTTTCTTGATATAATCTTCTTGTGACATCCACAACATTCTTTTGGGACGATCTCGAATGATTTTCATTCCAAGAATCTTCTTTACTGCACCCAAATCTTTCATGGCAAAAGATTTGCTCAGTGCATTCTTTAGAGCATCTATCTTTGTCTTGTCTTTCCCAACAATAAGCATATCATCAACATACAACAAAAGTATGATGGATTCACCATTATCATATTTCTTCACAAACACACAGTGGTCTGCAGAAGTCTTTTCAAATTTATGTTGGGTCATGAAGAGTTCAAACTTTTTGTACCATTGCCTTGGAGCTTGCTTCAACCCATATAGACTTTTCTTCAAGCGACACACAAGATGTTCTTTGCCTGGTTCTGCAAATCCTTCGGGTTGCTCCATGTATATCTCTTCCTCCAAGTCTCCATGTAAGAATGTTGTTTTAACATCAAGTTGCTCTATCTCCAAGTCTAGTGTTGCAGCTAGACCAAGGATTGCTCTTATGGATGTCATCTTCACCACTGGTGAGAATATCTCTTCGAAGTCTATGCCTTTCTTCTGATGGCACCCCTTCACGACAATTCGTGCTTTGTATCTGTGGTTTGGGTTGTTCTCTTCAGACTTGAGTTTGAACACCCACTTATTTTTCAAAGCCCTTCTTCCCTTTGGTAATTTCACCAAGTCATATGTCTGGTTCTCATTCAGTGACTGTAATTCTTCTTGCATGGCTTGCATCCATTTGTCTTTGTCATCCGTCTCAATGGCTTCTATGAAGTTTTGAGGTTCTCCTTCATCGGTGAGAGTGACATACTCATCTGGGGAATATCTTCTTGATGGTTGTCTTACTCGCACGGATCTTCTCACTTGAGGTTCTTGGTCTCTCTGATCAGTATCTATCATTTGTTCTTCCTGCATTTCCTGATCTTCTTCTGTTTGGTCAGGTTGCTCCATATGATGGGGTTGTGCTGTCTGATCAGGTTCAATATCTCATTGAGGAATCTCTCCCCCTGAGTTTTGTACCACAATGGTCTTTGACTTCTTAGATTGAATATCATTGATTGTTTGATCTTCATAAAATACCACATCTCTGCTTCGAACAATCTTCTTGTTTGCAGGATCCCACAGTCTAAAGCCAAGTTCATCTCTTGGAGAACCAAGGTATATACACTCCTTCGTCTTGGCATCGAGTTTTGCTCTTTCATCTTTAGGAATATGAATAAATGCCTTACACCCGAATACTTTCAATTGACCGTAAGAGGCTTTCTTTCCATACCATACTTCATTCGGTATCTCTCCATTTAACGGTCTTGAAGGAGACAAGTTTATTAGATCAATGGCAGTTCTCACTGCTTCACCCCAAAATGATTTGGGAAGTTTTGCATGAGAAAGCATGCTTCTGACTTTCTCTGCAATCGTTCTGTTCATTCTTTCAGCTACTCCATTCATTTGGGGAGTCTTCGGAGGTGTCCTCTCATGTCTTATCCCATGAGCTTTACAATATGCTTCAAATGGACCTAGGTATTCACCTCCATTGTCACTTCTTAAGCATTTCAACTTTCTTCCAGATGCTCGCTCTACAGAGGCGTGAAACTCCTTGAAAGCTTGTAGAACTTGATCTTTCTTCTTCAATGGATACACCCACACCTTTCTAGAGTGATCATCAATGAAGGTAACAAAGTATTGTGCGCCACCAAGAGACCTTTCAGATGTGGAGCAGACATCTGAGTGAACAAGATCTAGGATTTTCTTTCGTCTTCTTGCATCATCTGATCTTTGAAAAGATACTCTGTGTTGTTTGCCTGCTAGACAGTCTTCACATGATTCAAGTGGTTGTCCCTTGATATTTGAAAGATGATCTTTAGCAAGAATCTCTAAGCTTTTATCACTCATGTGGCCAAGTCGTTTATGCCACAATTCTTTGGTTGCGTCTTGAGAAACATTAGTCTCTCCCTTGTTTATCTTTCCCTGCATGATGTACAGGGAGCCTTCCTTTTTGCCACGAGCAAGTGTCATGCTCCCTTTGCTAAGCTTCCATCTACCATCGCCAAACTGGTTTATCATCCCTAGGTCATCCAACTTTCCTGCTGATATAAGGTTTAGACGCATCTCTGGTACATGTCTTACTTCCTTCAACACAAGCTTATTTCCATTGTCTGTGATCATAGTCACTTCACCAATACCAACAATCTTGCTTGTGACGTGGTTTCCCATCTTCACCATACCAAAATCTCCTCTTTGGTATGATGAGAATAATTCTTCATGAGGTGTAACGTGGAAAGATGCTCCGGTGTCAATTATCCAAGTGCAATTATCGAATGCAACATTTAGATAGTTGACATCTCCAAAAAGGAAAATATCCTCGTTGTTCGAGGCTACTGCAGTTGTGGCTCCTTCTTCCTTATTCTTCTTTGGATTTATTAAATCTGGACGGACTTTTCCAGCCTGTTGATCTCTCTTCAAGAATCTGCACTCAGGTCTTCTATGGCCCGATTTGCCACAATAATAACAGCTTACTCTTGTGCGAGACTTGGATCTTGCTTGTGATCTCCCACGACCTCCTCTTTCATGATTCTTACTCCTTCCTCTGTTATCAACAATGTTGGCTTCGAACTGGTTGTTGAAGCCTCTTTCCCTCCGTCTTGATTCTTCATTTAGCAAGGAATCTGTGACAGAATCCAAGACAAGTTTTCCGTCTGGAGCAGAGTTACTAAGAGTGACAACTAGAGTGTCCCAACTCTCAGGTAGAGAACTTAGGAGCAGAAGAGTTTGCAACTCATCATCTATCTTCATGTCAGCTTTCGTCAGCTGGTTCACGATACCTTTGAAGGTATTCAAGTGCTCGATCATATTTTGGCCATCTGAGTACTCCAATTTCACCAGTCGTCTGACAAGGTGTGCTTTATTTCTCGGTGTCTTCTTTTGAATCAAGGATTCAAGTTTGGTCCACAACTCATACGCATTTGTATAAGTTGACACATGCTCGAATAGACTCCTATCTATGTATTTTCTGATCATGGCAACTGCCTTCCGATTTTGGAGCTCCCACTCGTTATCTTTCTTCTCCGTTGGCTTATCCTTTTGAGAGATTGGCTCATGCAAATCTTTGCAATATAGGTGGTCTTCCATCATCGGCTTCCAATAGGTATAATTATCAGCGGTCAGCTTGAACATATCTCCTTCATAACTGATAGAACCATCCATTTTTGAGAACACGGGAAAGTAGTTCTTTTAGCTAGGAGATTTTGTAAATAGTGTCGTACACGGGAAAAATTACCGTGGTTTATGAATAGTGCAACTAGGAAGTTCCCAGGAAAGAGAGGTGGGTCAATATTGACGCGCTTAAATACCAAGTCTTTCCTTAGCCAGAACTTACAAAGACACACTTTCACAATACTACGATTTAATTCCAACAAGAATATTTCTTTTCTGATGTGGAAGATCAAACAATGTTGCAACCACAGAGCATACTAAGAACTTTCTTACGAGTACAACACCGTAGTTACCCAGAACTCACACAGAGCTCTGATACCACTGTTGGGAAATAACCTTCCATAATTTCCCTCCTCCGTGAACTCAAAAATAGGCACTTGCGGAAACGTGAAAAATTAAGCAAAAATGACACAAAAAGATTTTAGCGTGGAAAACCTTCTCAATGTGAGAAAGGGAAAAACCACGGGACCCTTAGGCCTCTTAAAACATCCACTATAATAAAAATGGGAATACAACAACTTCACCCTTAGGTGGAACTCTCTACAAAGTATCTCTCAATTTGTAAGGAACACTCTCACAAATTGGCTCACTATTTCTCTCACAAGGAAAAACTCTCTAAAACAATTTTCTCTCTTGAGCAAGGCTCTATTTCTCTTGCTTCTTGTTTCTCTTGTGGTTGTATTTTGAATGCTTGCTCTTGGTCCTATTTATAGGAGAAGCAAGCCAAAAGGTCTTACATGCATGAAGACACTTGTTCTTTGCCTTTCATGCAAGACACCAAGTGTCCTTTGCCTTTCATGCAAAACACCAAATGTTATTTTCCTTTCATGCAAAACACCAAATGGCTGGACCCCACATAGCATGCAGTGTATAGATACAGATTCACATATAATCTACACAGCTTTTATAATTTCTCTACTCTTTCTTTGTCTAAAATTGCAATCTTAAATTATAAATTTCTGATATATATTTATTTATTGAATTTCACTTTTTTAATTACTTCATTAAATATGTTTTATGAGTGTTTCAAAAATAATAATATTCAAAAAATTATTGAAATCGTCCAAATTAATTTATCACATTATATTAGAGTCGTTAAAATGGGTTAGGCCATTGGGCTGGTCCGACAAATTCAGAAAATTATAGAATTTGAGCGTTAAAATTGTAGTCCATATTTTAGAAGTTTCTTAATTCACTTATGTTTTTAAGACACCACAAAAAAATATATAAATGTCCTCAAAGTTCGGAGATGCATCTCCAGAGATACCCAAAATTTAATTAACGTTAAAATATTTCGGAGATACATCTCTGGAATATTTTGGAGGTTGAATCGCGTCATATCTTTCTCCTTCCTCATTTTTCATTTTGCTCAAAACCAATTCAAAATCTAAAATTTTTTCTCATCACCAAGTCAAAAATCAATTAACAAAGCTCAAGGGAACTTCAATCAACATCAGAAACATCATCCAACCCTGAAGGAAAGTTGAAATTTGTATTTTTTTTATAAGTTTTTGATAATTTTTTGAGTTTTTGTGTAAATGAATAAAAATTGATGATTAAGGTAAGAAATGAGTAAAACTTGCATGTATGACAACTTAGACATATTGTATTACACGTTTGATGGCTGAAAAGGATGATCAAAGATTTTTTTGGGAATTGCATGAGTACATTGTCGCCATTGACGCATCTGCTGAGTTGTAGAAAATTTTGGAAATGCATCTTAGAAAATTTTCAACGTTTTAGTTTCCCATAATCTAGAGATGTATCTCCGAAATTTTCCAGTATTTTTTTTCTTACCTGTGGTGTTGTTTGCATGCATTAATTATCTTCTTTACTTTAACATAGAGGTATAATGGCTGATAGATATGATAGACTGAGGCATATGAGAGTTGCACAGTACGCATCAGTGCCATGGGAGAAGAGTCAGCAGGTTTCAGAGGCTCATGGCCTCTCTGGCCATGCAGAGCCATATACTTCTAGGGCACGTGCTTCTCCCTATGTTATTCCATCTTCTTCTTCCCATACGAGACGAGATTCATCTATTGACGTATCACTCCTTCCATCCCCCGCAGGCGCCAGGTTTCTCCTATTCAAGCGTCTGATGTACCTCATTCACTAGTGTCACCCATTACTTTAGATGCTTCTGGTCCATGCCACCTCCGACTGCTGATGTTGCTGATCCAGTGCCACCTTCAAAGGGTGAGGCTGCTGCGGATGCTGAGTCAGAGACATTTAGTGGAGGACCTGTATATTTTTCATTACTGCCTCTATACCCAGACAATACTGTCAGACATATCTGGGACAAAGAGGTAGCATTAGTTGAATTAATTTTTTTTATTTATGTTAATTTTAATTAACAAATTTCCAACATTGATTTTCATTTTTTTTAAGAACGTGATCCACAGAAGTTTATTAACTACATGCAAAAGATTATTCGCTTGCCTCAGCCGAATGGGGATTGGTTTCAGGCACTCTTGTCCTTATCTGAACTGAAGGGCTTGTGCATGACCGATTATGCTACGGTCAACCACGATATGCTTAATGCATTCGTGGAGAGGCGGCATTCATAGACCACATCATCACATCTCCCTGCTCCTCATCTGTCCGAGCGCGTCATGCGAAAGTTCGGCTACACTCAGACCATTCTCAGACACCCTCTTGTCTTCGCTCTTCCTGCTTTGACACGTAGATAGATATATGACATGTTTGATGATTATGAGAGTCATCTGGTCCCGGAGGAGCCATAGGGTACCATAGTTGTGAGCGATTGGAGCTTCGTCGACAGGTATATTAGATGGTTCTTCAGGGTGTGACATCTATATATGGTGCATGCTGCTCCAGGAGATCCGCCAAGGCCAGCTCATCAGGAGATACTAGAGGAGGAGCAGAAACTTTTAGATCATTTCGAGGATGTCTTGCGTAGATATCGTTGCATAGTGGAGATTGCACAAGCAAACATTGACACAAGTATCATGACGGAGGCACGAGGGGTATTGATGTATCAGAGATAACGTCGGACAACAGGGGGGATTGATGGCCGAGGAGGTAGAGGAGGAAGAAGAGATATAGTCAGACATACACAATAGTGCATTAATATATAACCGTAGTACTATGAATTGTATTTTATTTTGATATCATGCTACTTTATCATTGTTCTTGATTTTTTTTTGACATTTATTGGTCTTTTATTTATATATTAAATTTTTGGACCATCTGAATTTATTTATGTCATTTTTGGCATTCAATTATATGGTTTAAATCTGAATCAGAATACATGTAAACAAAACATAACATGAAGAGATCTATTCTGATAGGTTATGGAGATGTATCTCTGTAAAATTCACACAGATGCATCTCTGGTACAATACACTTGTATAATGGCTTATGAGTGTGATGCATAGTATGCGTTTTAAATTGCTACGGAGATGTATCTCCGGAATATTTTAACGTTCAATTAGAGTTTGGTGCGTCCAGAGATGCATCTCCGGAATCTGGGGGCATTTCTGTATTTTCACGTAGTGGCTAAGAAACATAAAGGGTGCGTTCAGAAATTCCCCCATATATTTCAGGGAATTTTTAACCCGGTTTTAAAAAAGGTCGGTACTCATTAGGGCTAGCTCGTATGAGCCACGAGTAGCCTATAACACCCCCTTTCTATACCCCCAAATAATCAAATAAATCATTTAGGCACGTATACAAAATTTGATCAGAGTATAATTAAAACAACATGGTATAAAAAGGTATGTCACATTATACTTGAAATTAAAACATACAACACCTGCTCAACAAATGATATGCAACAGTGGGGTAACTTTCAAACAACAAAGGATCTCAGTCCTTATACCCACATCTCAATATTTAGAATAAAAGCGGAAACATCTAAAATATTGAATAACAACCACATATATACATCAACATATATATACATCATCCAGTACGAATCATAAGCAACATCATGTTTATATACACAAATTCATCAGCAAGATACATATGCAAATGTATCACAAAAAGATCAAAACGTCCTAGCTACCCGGTGCTACATATCAGAGCCAACCGACCAACAAGGAAAATGAAGACACGCTTCACAAAAAGACCGCCAGATACCTAATCTGCAATGCCTCATAGAGCATCATAAAACAGCAGAAGGGTGAGAAATATTATCATAATAACAATGCATATAATTATGTACTACAACATAAACATATAACACATATTCTCACCACAACTCCTCATATATCACAATATAGATATATCATCAAGCATATTCATTATGCATACATTCACCATTATCATCATTCCTTATAAACATACATATTATGTTTACTATATCACAATCATCACATCTCACTCAATATACATCGCAAGGCATATATATATATAAAACCAAGCATATTCCTCATAATGCTTATCATTCAACATAAACACACATGTTCATGTTTATCCATCCATGCACACATGCACAATTCTACTCATTCCACATCAACATATACATATATATGTTTATTCATCAATGCACAAATACAATGATGACAAATGCAACTCATAGAGACCGACTCACGACTCTATGCAGATGCATGTGGTACCGACTCATCATCTCAAGTTCAATTGAAGAACTTATTGGAACCATCGCTCGTTACTTAGTGTAACTCCCCGTCGGGCATACGATGTTCACCCGTCGCTTTAGGTCCCCACATGGGCACACGACGTTTATGGATTGCTTTAGGTCCCCACATGGGCACACAATCCGATCGTTTTAGGTCCTCACATAGGCACACGATCGTCTATAACCATCGCTCACACCCCACATGGGCACACGACGTTATAGCGGATTCCCTCTGGAACCAATCCGTCGCTCACACCCCACATGGGCACACGACGTTTCTGGATCGCTCACACCCCACACGGGCACACGATCCGATCGTTCACACCCCACATGGGCACACGATCACAAGATGCATATCATGATGCTTGACACACAAGAACTCATGACAATCAAATGCATCTTCACACATATATGCAACCATAACCATGCATATATTTCAACTCATGAATTCCATACATTCACAATTCAACCATATGAATTAATCCACATCATCACACTCATGCATTGCAAATCAATTCAAACAATGCATTTCAAACCATAAAGGTCACCACACAACATACATTGAATCTCATATAAACAATGTATATCATCACAAACCACAACAATCCATCATCACAACATCTCATCATATATTCACAATCAACATGCATTATCATTTAACTCAAATAATGCATATATTCACCAAAGAGCCACAATTCACAAAGAATTCCCCAATCAAGGGTTCACTCCACAAGCATATCCACAACACATTCATAACCACACATTCATTTCATAAAAAACAACTATTCACGATTAATCGGTAAAGTCGGCCAAAATTCGGCTAAAAATAATATTTCTTTTCACCAAATGATAGAACATATTTTTAGCTTCAGATCGATATAAAGAACAGCTAAAACGGATAAACGACGAAAAAGTTATGCAACTTTTAAAAAACCAAATTTTTGAAAAAGAACAGCAGAGTGCAATCTATTTACACCTGTGTGCAATCGATTGCACGGCCCCAGAAATCACATTTTTCGCCTTTTTTTCATGTGCAATTGATTTGCATCCTGCTGCAATCGATTGCACCTGTTAAAAATCAGAAAAACAAGCTGCTGCCCCTACATAAAACCCTCCGGAAACCCGACCGATTCAATTACTTTCTTCCGAATAAATACATGGTAATCCTCCATAAATACATACCAAATGTTAGGATAAAAAAACACCGATTCCACAACATTCGATTTTCACCAAAATCTCACATTCTCAAAACCCCAAAAATGTCAAAACTCACAATATCAACCGATTTCAACCAAACGAGTTTCTATAATCTCGGCCTAACCTCATACGACTAATCTACACAATCTATTCCGAATTTCATCCGCGAAAACATCGGTTTCTATCGATTATGTCCAATTCGACCTAAACGGAAAAATATGGAAAACCAACCAAAACATCCACACAAAACACATACATAATCATACACAAAGTTAGGATAACAATATTTCACACCCTTACCCGATTAATCGCGCTTGACACGGACGAATACTCGATTTCTCCACTTTCTCCTCTTTTCTCTTTTCTTCCTTTTCTTTTCTCTTTCTCTTCTTTCTTTCATTTTCTCTCTATTTCTTTCTATTTATATAAAAACATAAACTTACCCAAGCAAAAGACCAAAATACCCCTACACTCAAATATCTCGCAAACGCTCTCAAAACGCGATAAAACATCAACAACGATGAAAAATAATATATTGCCAAATAAAAGTCAATAATAAAATAATATAAAACCAAAACCAATTAAATCTACTCTATTAAATAAATCTAACAAAACTGGGGCGTTACATAGCCCGCTAGCCAGCATAACTATAAATTTTAAAAAAGTTATATTAATATTCATTTTGTCTTTCTCTAAAACAACACATTGACTTTTCTCATTTCACTAAATTTTATCTCTGTTTTATTCAAACTTTTTCTTTTAAATATTGTACATTAATATAATCAATTTAATATTTAATTATTTTGTGTTTTACTTTACAATTTCATCATATCATATTAGTTTATCTTATGCTGAATATTTGAGTAATATTTTATACAATTTAGACATTGTATTGTATTTAAGAACATGTGATAATATTTATAAAAAAATAAAATAATACTTAAAAATATATTATATTTGAAATAATATAGACTTTTAGTGTATATATGAAAAATATTATGGACTTTTATTTTAATTTTATTATTAAAGAATAATTAAAAAAATAGTATGTTTATGGATGGATGTTATAATAGGTTTATATTTGTCCGACCCTAAAAATAATCATGTAGTAATTTTTTAGTCCATATTAAAATGAGTTTTTTTTATCCGGTCATAAAAGCTCAGGACCCATTTAAGATCGGATATCCTGTTTTGACATCACTACATTATATTTCATCTTTAAAAACATCTCTGCTATTTTATATTAAAGTGATGTGAAAAATAAAGGAAAAAATTATAAATTTAGACCCCGTTTATTTTGGTTTTTTTTTAAATTGATTTTTGTAGTGTAATATAATTTTGTGGAAAAAAAATGTATAAAGAAACTTTTCATAAATACGTCAAATGAAAATTTGGTTTGAATAGTTATTATTAAAATGTTATTTTAGATATTTCATCATTTTATCGAAAACAAATTTGGATATCAAAATTTAAAAAAAATACTTTATTTAAAAAAAATGAGATATTTCATCATTTTTGAGATACAAATTTTATCAAAAATTGTGATTTCACTATGTATTAATCTTCAATAATGTATGTTTATGTTGTACGACATCAAAATTAGTATTGCAATTTAAGAAAAATGAATATACAAAAACTTGTAATATTTTAAAAAACGATTTTACAAAATCAATTTTTTAAAATACATAGAAAAACATTCATTTTTTAGAAGCTAAAACAAACTGGCCCTTGTATTTACACTTTAATTAATGACTCGTAAAAGTAATTGATTAGATAACAGAATTACGATATTGCTCGCAAATAAAATTTTACGATGCAAGCTATTTTCATGTGGGTTATTAATGATTTTCTTACATATTGCATGTTGTCTGGTTGTGAGACGCGTGATAAAATGGATTATTTCATTGTATTCTAGAACGGTCATAGGCCCAAAAATCCAGAAGATCCAATTCGAGTCATTATATGAATACTAATATTGGCGGTGAAACATGTACAATTTTTTTAAATTCAAAGTTCTTTTCATTTTCCATTGCTCACACATTTATTTAGGAAATAAGAACCGGTGCTTTGTTGTGGAGCTGCATCGACGATTCTGGTTCTGGAACTTAACATGACACCGTTTGTTGAAAGCGACATCTGATTCCTACCAAGTTCCATGATTAGATCTTTGATCCGGTTATCGACTCAACTCGATCAGATCTTTCCTTTCCAGATCTCCACCAATTCGATAGTTTTGATCAAATGGACACAATCCCGAAAGTTCCTACATCAAGCCTTAGTGCAATTTTCCCCATTGATATCGTCGGAGAGGATCCACTCGTACAAACCAGGTCTCTTATGTGAGAACAAGTTTTGGTTTTGCATCTGGCCTTTAGTTTTGATGATAACAATACAGTGTTTCGTAGAGAACAATTTTGTACACTAATGATTTTTTTTCTAATGTGTAGCTTTTTCTAAACAGGTTCTGACTCTGAAGCTCTGACGTGTGATATCATCAGATTTATGAATCAACACACTCTGATTCTGAAGATATACAAGTGATTCACAAGATGTTGTCAAGTTCTAGAAAGCTCTTAGACAACGGTTCCAAAGAATGTTCGTGCTAAAACTTCAGATGGTGACTGTGATCGAAGAGCCTCTGAAGGGTTATCTACCTTCAAGATTCTGTGCTCAAGTTTTGTAGATTCTGAAGAACAAATGTTGAAGACTCTGAAGACCAAGTTTTGAGGAACAGTGTCAAGACTCTGAAGACTCTCAACCAGACCCTTGACTCTTCTAAATATGCTTCAAACAACTTTATTCAGAAGCCTCTGAAGATTAGAAGATAAGATCAAACGGATTTACGAGAGATAAATAGTACACAGTACAAGATCAAAACTTTCCCTCCACTATGCGGATTTCGTGGAGTAATGACATTTATATAGTACGATTTTGTCTCCCACCTATTGATGACTGTTATTCAAGGCGCCAACTGACTCATGAAGATTCTTATTCTACCCTCCAATGGATATTTTTTTTGGCTATATAAGGAAGACTTGGAAGACTTAATGAGGTTGCCAATTTGCTGATAATTGACACACTACACAACATTATTTAAGTTGCTTCATTTTCGTGGAAAATATTTTTCTTGTGAATATTGTATTCATGCACACATAGAGTTGTTGCTAATTTTTGGTGATCATTTTCACTGTACGTAAACTTGTGTTAATCTGCTTACTAGAAGCATTCTTTGTAAATGCAGTATGTGAATCTCAAATCTGTTTGAGTCGTTACCTTAAGTGACTAGGTTTTAGTCGGTATACTCGAGAAGACAAAGAGATTTGTCTTTGTGGTGTCTGTAATCACTTTGGTTATAGTAAATTTAGTCCTTATTGAGAAAGCGAAATCACCTTGGTAAGGTGGTCTAGAGGTAGCTTAGTTAACAACGAACTAATATAAAAATAATGTGTTATATTTGTTGTTTGTATATTTGTGTATTGAATTGGTGTTGAAAAAGCTTTGATTTTTAGAAATCTAATTCAACCCCCTGATAGGTGTCAAGTATAGATTAGTTTTTGTATCCATTTACGGCACTTTTAAGCTCTTTTCCATGCTTCTAATAGTGAAATAGCTTATTTAATAAATGATTCTTGCATCAATGTACATATTTGGTAGTTTTAATGTGTTTTCTAGTTTTTCAGCATTTTATGACAAAAGGGTGCAGCGAAAGTCGAGAGAAAAAATGAAGAAACGAAGAAATTCGTGTGTCAGAGAAAAGATCATCTTCTCCTGGCGAAGAAGAAGCGAAGAAAGGGATTCGCACGACGAAGGCAATGCGAAGCACCAAGCGAAAGAAAGTTGAAATTCCAGTAGCAACTGGAATTGGTTCACTGGAAGATTCGCCAGGCGAAAGTGAAGCGAAAAGGATTCGCCCGACGAAGCTTTGTCTCGCCTGGCAAATGTAGATATTTTCCTCAGCCTACAGGCACTGAAGCTGTCACGTGGCTTGTTTTATTGGTTTTGCCCGACGAAGCTTATAGCTCGCCTGGCGAATTTGCTTGGACAAAAAGTGTATATTTTGGCACTTGTTGATATTTTGAAAGAGCTTTTTGCTTTTGATAGAATTTGTATAACCTAGAAAATACTTGTGTGGAGAAAAAAGTCATCTTCTTCATTTTTACCTAGAAATCAAAGCTTTTAAGCTTCAATGTTTGATCCTTTCAAGTTTGATGCTCCAAAAGCATTGTGTGTCACTTGTTGCTCAAGCTACCATGGTTATGGGTAGCTAAATCTCTCCTTGTGTCAAGATTAGAGGTAGATAATCCTCACTTTTGTATGTATTTCTCTTCATATTTTGTACGTGAACAAGTTGACGATGAATATATGGTGAAAAACCTTGTTTTTATGGTTTATATTTGTGTTGGATCATTATTGAGAAATATGTTTCAACTCTTGACCTAGATTTTTCATCTTTCAACAAACAAAGTTTAGAGATAGTTTTGTGAGTTGATATTCACTAATATCAATCCTTTAATGTTATCATATTGATAGTTAGGTTGTGATATCATCTAAGGATCAATATGATAAAACTCACAATTTGTTTTAGAGATGAAACATCTTGAGGGGATATGTGATTATATTGATTGTTAATAAGTTCACTGCTTTATTAAGAAAATACGTACGAAATGGAAATCTTGACATGCTTTTAACAATCGTTTTAAACCAAAACTCTTTTACCTTTGCTTATAACTTTTTATGTGATCATTATGTTACGAAACAAAAACAAACATCTTTTATGCTCTTTGTTTAAAACAATTCCAACCGTAGAACGGCGGTAGTATCAACCAATTCCTGTGGAAACGATAACGAAACCCCCACTAAATCTATTTCAACAAAATGGCGATGTTGCCGGGGATTGTTGTTTGATATTGCAAGCATTGCAATAGTTGATAAGTTTTAAACTTTGTTTACCTCGGTTCCTTTTTCTTGTGCTTCTTAATTTGTTTGGTTAAGTTTTGCAGACTCTGTTTATGCGAGGAAAATTACCTGCATATTAACTTTTTTTCGATCCGGAGATTGAGAGAACTGCACGTAGGTTGAATAACAAAGCTAAACGGAGGAGGCAACTTGCCAAGGAAAAACGAGAGAGAGGAGAAAGTTCTACTTCTACACTAACACCATAGTTTACGCCAAACATGGCAGCTCCACCACCACCACCACTTCCTGTTTCAACGCCTTGTGTCAACAGTCCACAACACACCGCACAGTTCGCTCGTAATTTGAATAATGGAAGGCAACCTGAGATGAAGACTAGGATTATCCAACTCTTATATGGAAATCCTTTCATTGGGATGGATCACGAGGATCCTTTTTCTCATCTTACTAAATTTTATGAGATTGCTGGAGCGGCTCGAGTAGATGAAGATCAAGAATTACAATTGTTCAAAATACTATTTCCTCATTCCTTGATTGGAAAAGCGAAGGAGTGGTATCTTAACCAACCCACTGCTGTTATGACTGATTGGAATATTTTGGAAGAGAAGTTCTTAGAAAGATTTTTCCCTCACTATCGATTCATGGATGCAAAAACTTCAATTTCCGTGTTTTCTCAGGGTACAAATTAATCTCCCAGCGAAGCGTGGGAGAGGTTCAAATCTATGATCCGGAAGTGCAAAGGCCATGGATTCGATGATTTAACACAAGTCCATATTTTCCGAAATGGATTCCAATCTACTCACAAAACTTTATTGGATGCTACTTCGGGAGGGTCTTTGTTGTCAAAGAGTGTTAAGGAAGCAGTTGATATAATCAATAGAATAGCACTAAATGATCTTCAAGGCAAACACAACCGGGGTACAATTCAAAATAAACCAGGAATGCTTGAATTAGGGACTAACGATGCTATTCTTGCTCAAAATAAATTGTTATCCCAACAAGTGGAGTTATTGACTCAACAAATGTCAAAGCTTCCACAACAACTAAAAGAGATGCAAGAAATGCCGAGCAAGAATGTACAAAAAAGCAATTTGTGAATTATGCAAAGGAGATCACCCCACCAATTATTGTCCTCCGGTGAATGAAGAAGCAAATTTCATGGGTAATCAAGGCTATCAAGGAAGACAACAACCTTATCAAAACAACCAAGGTTACCAACAAGGAGGGGATAATTCTGGTTATCAACAAGGTTGGAGGCAAGATGTCAGAACATCAAACCGTCAAAATCCTTATCAACCTACACAAGCTCAAGGTGAAAGTTCAAAGTTGGAAGATACTCTCACTCAATTCATGCAAATGTCGATGGTCAACCAAAAGAGTAATGAGGCATCAATCAAGAATCTTGAAAACCAAGTTGGGCCACTTGCGAAATAATTAGCCGATCAACAACCGGGGCCGTCCTTTTCCGCTAACACTCAATCCAATCTAAAGGAACATTGCAAAGCCAATGTGACTAGGAGTGGAAGAGAGGTAGGTGGAGGAGAAGAAAATGATAAAAAAAATGATGAAGTGAGAAGTGATGAGATTGAGGAGGAAGAAAAAAATTATGAGGTAGAAGTTGAAAAAAATGGAAAGGAGAAATTAGTTGAAAATGAGAAGTATGAGAAATAAGATGTAGAGGAGAAAAAGAAAAAAAAACAAGAAAGGGAAAGAGAAGTTAAATTCAATACCAATTCAAAATTTTCCTTATCCTCATGCTCCCACCAAGAAAGACAATGCTAGGCATTATGCCCGTTTCATGGATATATTTCATCAATTATAAATTAATATTCCATTTTCCGAGGCTCTTGAAAAAATGCCCCAATATGCAAAGTTCATGAAAGACATCCTTACCAAGAAGAGAAGATTTACGGACCAAGAAACAATCACGCTTGATGCAAGTTGTAGTGCAATCATCCAAAGGACTCTACTGATAAAGGAAAGTGATCTGGGTCGGATTACTTTGTCGGTTACCACAGGAGATGTTTATGTTGGTAAAGGCTTGATTGATTTAGGCTCAAGCATCAATTTAATTATGTTATCTATTGTTAAGAGGTTGGGGAGCATTGATATGAAAGCAATAAGAATGACATTGCAATTGGCCGACAAGTCTACAACTCATCCTCATGGAGTAGCTCAAGATGTGTTAGTCAAGGTGGATAAATTCTTCTTTCCAATTAACTTTGTTGTTATTGACATGGAGGAAGACCATGATGTTCCATTGATTCTTGGGCAACCTTTTATGAAGACGGCTAGAATGATGATTGATATCGATTATGGTATAATGAAAGTGAGAGTTCAAGATGAGGAAGTTTGCTTTGATATTTTCGAAGCAATGAAGCACTCCAAAGATACACATGATAACTTTCGAATTGATGCAACAGATGAAGCTATAATGGAAGCAACAAGGCAAGTCCACACGTCAACTCCCTTTGAAAAAGCTCTTGGTGATGCATTCGAAGTTCTTACCAAAGAGGAAGAAAGGGAACTTGAAAAATGCTTGAATGAACTTGAGACTTTGGAAGAAGTGCGACCTTGGGAAAATGAAGTGAAAGTGTTAAAAAAAGAAGTGAAGGACGAAAAAATCCAACTTTGAATTGAAGATGTTGCCTCCTCATTTGAAATATGCGTCTCTTGATGATGTTGTAACAAATCAGTTATTATTAGTAACATTTTTTCCAAAAAAGAGGAACATCGTTTAATTCAAGTTTTGAAAAAAATCAAAGAGTTATAGGTTGGGTTCTCTCCAATTTGAAGGGGATTAGTTCGGCTTATTGCATGCATAAAATATTGATGGAAGAGGATTTCAAGTCGTCTGCTCAACCTCAACGACACTTGAATCCTACAATGAAAGAGGTTGTGAGGAAGGAAGTAGTGAAACTATTGGATGTCGGGATGATCTATCCGATTTCCGATAGTATATGGGTGAGTCCACTACAAGTGGTTCCAAAGAAAGGAGAAATAAGCGTGATAAGAAATGAAAAGAATTAATTGATTCCGACAAGGACCGTAACAGGTTGGAGGATGTGCATTGATTATCGGAGGCTTAACCAAGCAACACGAAAAGATCACTTTCCGCTACCTTTTATGGATTAAATTATCGAAAGGTTATCGGGTCAAGAGTTCAATTGTTTTTTAGATGGATATTCCGGGTATAACCAAATTACAGTTAATCGGGAAGACCATGAGAAAACGACTTTTACTTGTCATTTTGGGATTTTTGTGTATAGAAAGATGCCAATTGGTTTGTGAAATACACCGGCCACTTTTCAACGGTGCGTGCAAGCCATCTTTTCTGATCTTACTGAGAAGACTATGGAAGTTTTCGTGGATGACTTCTCCATTTTTGTGGCTTCTTTTGAGTTATGCTTGAAAATTTTGGAAACTGTTTTAGAGATGTGTGTGGAAACAAATCTGGTTCTTAATTGGGTAAAATGAAACTTTATGGTTATAGAAGGAATTGTGCTTGGCCACAAAGTCTCCTCCAAAGGCCTTGAAGTTAACCAAGCAAAGATGGAAGTCATAGAGAAGTTTCCACCACCAAAAAATGTGAAAGGAATCCGAAGTTTCCTTGGTCATGCGGGATTCTACCGGAGATTCATCAAAGAGATCTAAAAAATAGTAAGACCTTTGAGCAATTTGCTTAACAAAGATAATTCTTTTCTCTTTGATGATGATTGTTTAAATGCTTTTAAAATTTTGAAAGAAAAATTGATCACCGCACCCATAATCATTGCTCCTAATTGGGCTCTCAATTTTGAATTAATGTGTGACGTGATCCGCTGTCGCGCATGGATCAAAAACGAGTTTTTGAAAAATGTAGTAACGGGAACCGACACTCAGATGTCATATCGCAAGGATTATTGATGAGAAATTAAACAATTGAAAAACGATTGGAGGGGGCTTGGATTCGATTTAGAAAAAGTGATAAAAATATAAGTGATTACAGTTACGATTAAAGAGTTAATCTACTGATTCGATTCCTACCTATCATTGACTATTATAACTCACAATCCCTAAGCGGATTCTCTATTCCTGTTCGATCATAAAATCAATCAACAAGCGTTCATGAAATTATAAGAATCATGTTTCCTATTTGCCGATCACAAATGAATCAACAAGCATGAATGAATTAAGCACTCGGTTAAGAATAAAGCGAATTAACGAATTAAGCAAACGATAATACGCAAACAAAATTAGGGAATATGCATCAATCAAACCAAACAAAACTACCCTATGATAAATCGAATTAAGCAAAGAATAATCATACAATAGAGTTGAAGTAACAAAAGTTATATTGCAAATTATAATTATCTCAAGGTTTCGGAACCTGAATACAGCAGATTAACTATTGAGGGATTTAGCTCTCCATATGAAATTGTACAAAGTCAAAAAGAATTATTCGTGAACAGAGAAAGGTAGGTTAACAATGGTTGTACGGCTGAAAACCTTATAAACAAAATAAGTTTTTTCACCACTAACTCAAACTGGGTCGGAAACATAAACCGGGCCCATAAAACGACCAAAAACAAATTTTTTCTAAAGTCTGAATTCGGGTTCTGACTTCAACAACTTATTTGGCCATCTTTCACTCTGAATCAGCTTCTGCGTAAAACATGAAAGTTGTAGCTCTCTGTCTTAGCTTTCCATCGACTGGTAGAACGTGCAGAACGGTATTCCGTAGCCCAAGTTATGACCTGCGTAGTGAAAGGTATCAAATAAGTGTTAATGCTGATAAATAAGCTGCGAAAATAAAATAAAGGTAGAAACAAACTTAAATATGAAAACACATTAAAATAGTAAAAACACTCAAATAAACTGTAGGAATTCCTAAGTACAAACATAAAAGAATGTGCATTAAAATGCACTGATCAAATTCCCCCACACTTGAACTATTGCACTCCGAGCAAAATGATAACTTCAAAATTTAAAACAAAACAAAGCAGAGCATGCATTTCCAAAGGTATTCAATATACAAGATACAAGTAGAGTCCTAAGTCTAAGATTCAAGAATATGGTGTTAGTGAGCAACTCTTTTGTGACATTCAAAACAAATACGAAAACAACTTACCGAAGAGTATATCAAAAGTAGTAGGATCCTCACAAGATATAATTCACTCAACTCTCAAGTGTTTAGGCTAACTGTTTACACTCAAAGCACAACATGAAATTTAATACTACTATAAGCTTGAAAAGACTCTAAATCCACACTTGAAATACATGCACAAAAGATCAAATGGACTTTTATTCAGGTTGTAACGTGGCGAAGGTAAGGGTAGGATAAATCCTCAGGGTTACTAGGCTAAAACTCAAAGGGTCAAAAGCAAATTGAAGGAGAATTAGGGAGTTGAACTAAAAACATTTTAATAACCTTCAAACATCAACTTTCCCATATTTTCCTCTTTTTAATTTTTAATTTTTTATTGTTTATTTTTTTATTATTATTTTTTTTCTTTTTTAGAAGGAAAATGTATTGACATCCTTCCTTCTTTTCTCTTTTTTTTTTCTTTTTCTATATATATATATATATATATATATATATATATATTTTCTGCCAACCTTTGAAACATCACAACTGTATTGTTCAACCCCACAAAACTCCATACAAGACTCTTCCGACCCCTTGATTAGGGTGATAATTTCGTTTTTCACTTTCGGCTTGTAATGAGTTTTAAATAAGAAAAAAAGATGAACAGACTCAAAGGGGTTTCTAACAAGGGATAATATTTTTCAGGGTTGGCTTTTAGCTAAGTGGCTAAAAATAAAACAAAAACAAGTTGCCTTTATCATATCAATATGCACAAGTAAACAAAAAGCTTCAACAGAGTCAATTCAAATTCTAGAGACTAACAAACATAAGTGAAACACACAAGAAAGGAAAAGAAATGTATGTTTTTATGCATTATCCATTATTAGGCTCAAATTCTCACAAGGTTTAGTGATCTACCACCAATGATGTACAATTCAGAGTTTAGTCCTACGTATCACACTAAGAATGTACAAAAAGAAATCAATCACATCACACCACAAGTTTTTAGTCAAGAGAGTTAAGAACAAAACTCATACTTGTAACTCAAAAACCAAAGAAAAAACATGCTATTTTTTTTCAACAAAACAAAGAAAATAAAGAAAGCAAAACATAAAAAATAAAGAAAGCAAAACATAAAATTGGTTCCCTCCCCCACACTTAAAACATGCATTGTCCTCAATGAAAGGACATAATTATTAAATAAGAGTTAGGGAAAGGAAAAAAATGCTCCCTGGTCAAGTTGTAGAGTAAGTGGGCTTTTCCAAGGAAATCCCTTCTATGGGTGCATCTTCAGGCACCGAACTCTCATGGAATAGCTCAGGCGCTGGCCATTGACTTTGAAAACCTTGTCAGTACCTACAATTTTAATCTCTACTGCACCATGAGGGAAAACATTAGTAACAACAAAAGAGCCAATCCACTGGGATCGAAGTTTCCCAACCATAAGCTTAAGGCGGGAGTTAAACAGTAAAACCTGTTGGCCCATAGAAAATTCCTTCCTAGAAATCATTTTATCATGGAAGTGCTTAGTTTTCTCTTTATAAATCCTAGGGCTTTCATAACCCTCTAGCCTAAGCTCTTCAAGTTGTTGTAATTGGAGTTTTCTTTCAATACCTGTTTGTTGCATCTCCAAATTACAACTTTTTACCGCCCAATAAGCACGGTGTTCTATCTCTACAGGAAGATGACATGTCTTACCAAAAACAAGTCGATAGGGAGACATTCCTATAGGTGTCTTAAAAGTTGTTCTTTGAGCCCAAAGCGCGTCTTCTAGACGGTGGCTCCAATCCTTCCTGTTTGGCTGAACCATTTTCTCTAAAACCTGTTTGATCTCCATGTTTGAGATCTTAGCTTTCCCATTAGTTTGGGGATGGTATGCAGTAGAGACTCTGTGCACAACTCCATATTTTCGGAGTAATGCTTCCATGGCGCGGTTACAGAAATGCATGCCTTGGTCACTTATGATAGCTCGGCGTATTCCAAACCTGTAAAAAATATTAGACCAGACAAAATCTGCAACTACTCTAGAATCATTAGTCCTAGTGGGAATAACTTCCACCCACTTTCAAACATAATCAACAGCAAGCAAAATGTAGAGAAAACCAAATGATATCGGGAAAGGACCCATGAAGTCGATTCCCCATACATCAAATACCTAACAAAAAAGCATAGACTGCTGAGGCATTTCACTCTTACGAGTGATGGCATTACCTGCTATCTGGCACTCCTTACAAGTGCGGTAAGTCTCATAAGCATCTTTAAAAACAATGGGCCAATAGAAACCTGAGTCTAGGACTTTTCTTGCGGTCCTTTGAGGACCAAAGTGCCCACCTACCTGAGAGGCATGACAAAAATGCAAAATAGATTCAATCTCATAGTCGGGGACAAACCTCCTAATAATCTGATCACTACCAAACTTCCAAAGATAAGTATCATCCCACACATAGAATTTGGCATCACTCTTGAGTTTCTGAATTTGCGCCTTAGATGCACCTGTAGGAAAAATACCAGCAATAAGATAATTAACAATATCAGCAAACCAAGGAGTAACTCCATGTAAAAGAAGCAACTGCTCATCAGGAAAGTCATCCTGGATGGGAGAAGGATCTGCATCCCGCTCTATTCTGATCAAGTGGTCAGCTACTAGATTCTCAGCTCCACTTTTGTTCTTAATCTCTACATTAAACTCTTGGAGTAACAACATCCATCGAATTAATCTCGGTTTTGCTTCTGGTTTCTTTAAAAGGTACTTCAAAGCTGCATGGTCAGTAAAAACAACAACTTTGGAACCTAGCAAATATGGTCTAAACTTGTCAAGAACAAAAACAATTGCTAAAAGTTCCTTTTCAGTGGTAGTGTAATTAGCTTGTGCAGAATCTAAAGTCCTAGAAGCATAGTAAATAACATGTTGTCCACCCTTTGTGCAAGGACCGCTCCAACTGCATAGTTAGAAGCATCACAAATAATCTCAAAAGGAAGGTTCCAATCAGAAGGTTGTATGATGGGGGCGGATGTCAATGCTTTCTTCAAGAAATCAAACGCCTGCTTGCATTTCTCATCAAAGTTGAAGGTCACATCGTTCTTCAACAAGTTTGAAAGCGGAAAAGCTATCTTTCTGAAGTCCTTTATGAAGCGCCTGTAAAAACCTGAATGACCAAGAAAAGAACGAATCTCGCGAATGCAAGATGGGTAAGGCAATGTAGAAATCACATCAATCTTAGAAGGGTCTACTAAAATTCCATTTTCAGAAATTATGTGGCCTAAAACAATTCCCTGCTCAACCATAAAATGGCATTTTCATAATTCAAAACAAGGTCAGTTTTGATGCATCTCTCTAAAACCATATTCAAACTTTTCAAACATGCATCAAATGAAGAACCATAAACAGTAAAATCATCCATAAAGACTTGCATGCAGTTTTTAATAAATTCAGCAAAAATACTAATCATGCATTGCTGGAATGTGCCAGGAGCATTGCAAAGTCCAAATGGAATTCTCCTGTAAGCAAATGTACCAAATGGGCACGTGAAGGTTGTCTTTTCTTGATCCTCTGGTGCAATATAGATCTGAAAATAACCTGAAAAACCATCAAGGAAATAATAATGTGATTTACCTGCTAGCCGTTCGAGCATTTGATCAATTAACGACAAGGGAAAGTGATCTTTTCTAGTCGCCTGGTTCAACCTCCTATAATCAATACAAAATCTCTAGCTATTTTGAACTCTAGTGGGAACAAGTTCATTCTTTTCATTTTTTATCACAGTGAGTCCAGATTTCTTAAGTACAACCTGCACTGGACTTACCCAGTTACTGTCAGAGATAGGATATATGATACCTGCTTGCAACAACTTGGTTACCTCTTTCTTCACCACATGAATAATTAAAGGATTAAGCCTCCTTTGGGGCTGCCTCACCACCTTAGCTCCTTCTTCAAGCAAAATCTGATGCATGCACATGGAAGGGCTAATACCGGGAATGTCTGCCAAGGTCCACCCAATCACCTTTTTATGCCTCTTTAAGACCTACAAAAGCTTACTTTCTTGATCGAAATCAAGGTTAAACGAAATAATAATAGGAAGCTTTTCATTTCTCTCTAAGTAGGCATATTTAAGATTTTCTGGGAGTGGTTTGAGATCTAAAGAAGGAGGCTGCTCAATGGACGAAATGGTCGGGGCAGCAGGGATGTCAAGAGGCTCAGCCGCACAAACCACTTCATGTATAGCCTCATCCACATGAAAAACATCATCTTGTAGGGCATCATTTATTTCGGCTCAAACAGAGAAAACATTAGTGTTAGTACATACATCATAGGAGTAAGTATCATCATAGTCTAGTAAAGACGGAAAATCAGATAAAAACTCGGGATATGTATCATCTACTAAGTCAGAAAGTAACTCAACGTGGAAAACAAAATGCTCTTCCATGGGATGTTTCATTGCATCAAAGATGTTAAATTTAGCGATGATATCACCAAACTCCATGGACATCGTGCCATCATCAACATCAATTTTTGTCTTCGCCGTTTTCATGAATGGTCTGCCGAGAATGATGGGTGCCTTGCTTGACTTTGTTTCTCCTTCCATGTCAAGAATATAAAAATCTGCAGGAAAAATCAAGTCATTAACTTGCACATGGACATTTTCTATGACTTCGGCGGGGCGAGCATTGCTTTTATTTTTCAGCTGAATGATTAAACTTGTATCCTGCAAAGGACCAAGATCAAGATTATTATAAATAGAAGTAGGCATAACATTAATACCGACTCCTAAATCAAGCATGCAATATTCGAATTTACTATTCCCAATGGTACAAGGGATAGCAAAAGTTCCTGGATCCTTGCACTTTTGTAGCATGGCCTGGAAAAGGGCTGAAACATTTTGCTCAACTGTATCGTTAGATTGAATGAAGGCAGAAATATTCCTTCCCATATTCACTCTCTCGTTCCCTTTCAATCTCCTTTTATGAGTACATATATCCTTAAGAAACTTTGCATACTTTGGAAACTGCTTGATTACATCAAGAAGCGGAATGTTTACCGCCACTTTTTTAAACACGTCCAAAATCTCTCTCTTTGTCTTCCTCAAGAATGTTCTTATTTTTCTGCACTCGGCGTGGGAAAGGTATCCTAGGTACGTACTCTTTTTCTTTTTCCTCAACAACAGAAGGCTCAGGCTCAACAACTTCCTCATTTTCTTCTGGGGCAGAATCTGTAACTTTTCCGGATTGCAAGGTTATTGCACTCACATTAGGACCTTTAGGATTCACCACCGTTTGAGAAGGCAGTTGGTTGGATCCTTGCGCTTGCTGAATACCATTAACTAAAGAAGCAAGTTGTCCTATTTGTGTTTGTAAGGCTTGGATGCTGGAATCTGTCCGCTGTTGGAATTGGAGATTATTGGCAACCAATTGCATAACAATATCCTCTAATGAAGGACCAGAAGCTGGGGCAGAAGTGGTTGCAGCGTGTGGAGGGTCTTGTGGTGGTGGCAATGGTAGCATCAATTGTTGTTGGTTGGGATTGTGTTGTGGGTTGGGATGCTGATTTCCATATTGAAGGTTTGGATGGTTCCTCCAATTTGGATGGTATTTATTAGTGGACAGGTCAGGAATGTTGTACCTGTTTTGGTTGTTACCTTGATTGGAAAGAGCTGCTGCATATGCTTGAGGTAATTCCGGTCTTTTCATCTTGCAGAATAGTACATGTATCGGTAGGATGATCAGGAGAAGTACAAATACCACATAACCTTGTTGTTTGGGCGTGTTGGGCTGCTTGAGCTTTACCTACCACTACCAACTATTTCACTAATTCGGTTATCTCATTCATTTTATTTTTAAAGGCCTTGTCAGAATGAGAAACATGAACCTCATTCACACATTTTATTTGAACAAAATTGTCTCTCGTTGTGAACTGTTGGGAGTTAAGTGACATGTTCTCAATAAGAGCCTTGGCAGTAGCTGGAGTCAGAATTAATTGTTTGAATCTCCCCCAATATTCAGCCAATGATTCATTATCCTGCTGTCTAATACCACAAATGTCTTTTCGTATCGAGGCAGCTCTGGAGGCAGGAAAGTATCTCTCTAGGAATACTTTCTTCAAATCATTCCAAGTAGCAACAGAATTTGGCTCGAGATAATATAACCAGTCTTTGCCGCACCTTGTAGAGAAAACGGAAAGGCTCTCAACTTGATGTGATCTTCTGTAATTCCTTTAGGCCTAAGTGGGGTAAAAAAAACGATCTAGAATTCTTTAAGATGCTTGCGTGGATCCTCACCTGCAAGACCACAAAATCTCGACAACAAGTGTATTAATCCAGATTTTAATTCAAAAGGAACAGCAAAGTCAGCATATTTAATACAAAAGCCATTATAGTTTACATTAGGAGCAGCAAGCTCTCTTAATGTTCGTTGGTCAGCCATGTTATTATCGAAAGCAAATTCAGAATCAGAATCAAACAAGCAATGTGAAAACAAGGAATCAGAATCACAATCGTTAAGGGATGGTGAACTAGGGCTGGCCTGATTATCTCTAAGACGTGCGTGCAAGGCTCTCTCTATCTTAGGATAAAACTCAACCAGGTCAGAACAAGAAGACCTAGTAGCCAGTAATACTAATGCAGCAACAAATACGATAATGCCAATAATGTCCATATAGAGGTAGAATCAAAAGCAAAGAAGGAAAGGGTTAAAATAAATTCGGAAAAATCTAAAACACAAAATTTAATCTAATTAGGTCAAATAAGAATTTTGGAAATTTTTTTAGAATTTTTTGAAACTATGAAAACAGTAAAAAATTCATTAAAAATAGAAAAATGATGAATTTAGGGTTTTGAGGGCGAAATCTCGTACCTCTTTTAGAGTACGAGAATTTTGACCGCACGAATTTTCTGCTTCAAATGCTCGAAACAGATCTTAAAAAAGAGGAGATTTCCCTCAAAACTGATTGTTTGACTAGGTCGGACGCAAGACCGGGCGTCCGGACGCGAAAACGGAAAAACAGCAAAAAAAATGCAGAAAATCAAAACAAACAATACCTAAAACTAAACTATTGGCTAAATCGACAAGAATCCCTGGCAACGGCGCCCATTTGATCCGCTGTCGCGCACGGATCATAAACGAGTTTTTGAAAAATGTAGTAACGGGAAGCGACACTCGGATGACGTATCGCAAGGATCCTTGATGAGAAATTAACCAATTGAAAAACGATTGGGGGGTTTGGTTTCGATTCACTACGCCAAAATTGATCTTTTTTATCGCCTAATTTAATAGCGCTTTTAAAGAAAATGCAATTAAAAAGGGAACACAGACATCTATAATAGCACTTTATAGTCGGGCGCTATTATAGGATGCATACAATGTAATTTTGATAGCGCTTTGTTAAAAAACGCAATTAATAAATTTCACTAAAATAGCGCTTTTTTAAAAACGCTATTAATATTCTCAATTAAGATAGCGTTTTTTTTAAAACACTATTAATATGTTCAATTAAGATAGCACTTTTTTGAAAACGCTAGTAATTTACTGTTCTATGCTCCATTAAGATACCACTTTGTTAGAAACGCTATTAATTTACCACTGTATGATAGCATTCATGTTAAAACGCTATTTATTATAGAATATACAATAAATAATAAATAATATAAATAATACATTTCAAATAATATAAATAATACTTTTACAGACTTGTATTTTTCTTTTCCTCGGCAGAATAATTTTTGTGTTGCAACAATAATCTGGTTTAATCGAAACTCAGAAGAAAGTGTGTATGGAAGAAGCAATGGAAATAGAATCATCAACGGCCACAGATCTTGACGAACACGATCCTTCTTCAACATTCCTAGATCTCACGAGTTACCAGCTTCACGACCTTGACTCAGTCGAGTTACCTCCCAACCTCACCGAGTTAGACCTCACCGTGAATCGTTTATCTAACCTAGACCATCGCATAGGCCAATTATCTGATCTCAAAAAGCTCTCTCTCCATCAAAACCTACTCACCGACGCCGCCGTTGTTCCTCTCTCTTCCTGGAACACCCTTTCCTCTCTCGAGGTACTTTTGTTTTCGTTTATCGTTCTCTGTAAAGTTTTGTTTGGATGCGTTTTAATTGCTTAATTGAAACATGATTTTTGGTTGATTTGTTATAGGAGTTGGTGTTTCGTGATAATCAGTTAAAGAATGTTCCTGATGTAAGCATATTTAAGAGGCTTTTGGTTTTTGATGTCTCTTTCAACGAAATTGCGTCGTTACATGGTGTGTCTAGGGTTTCTAATACTTTGAAGGAGCTCTATGTATCGAAAAATGATGTTACAAAAATCGAGGAGATCGAACAGTTTCATGAGTTAAAGATTTTGGAACTAGGTTCTAACAAATTGCGGGTTAGTTAGTTAGTTATATTGTGCGTGTCAATGTGATTGCGTTGATTTTTCTTTTCTGGTTGTATTTATGAAGTTGAGTTTTTGGTTTTTCAGGTGATGGAGAGTTTGGAGAACCTTGTGAATTTGCAGGAGCTGTGGCTTGGACGTAATCAGATTAAAGTTGTGAATCTATGTGGTTTGAAATGCATTAAGAAGATTAGTTTGCAAAGCATTCGTCTTACTTCGATGGTTGGATTTGAGGTATGATGAGTTTTTACTTGCTTTATCACACTCTAGAACTGAATAGGGAGAAGAACAAATTTATATATATGGAGGGAAAAAACAGATTAACATCTTAAAATAATTGTAGGAAAAACTTAGCTTCGGGGCTTAAGGCACTGTTCTTATGATTATGTACTGAACTACTCGTGAGATGGTATTAAGCATTGCACTCCCTAACACATCCTTGTAGGAGTTATTGCCAGTTATGTTAAAGAAATTTAGTTCAAAACAACTTGCAAAATACATAGGCCGCAGTGTGTAAGTTTAGTCCTTAATTATACAGTTTCAACAGCTTCAACGGTTTAGTGCAATCTGAGGTTGCATGTATTACTCCTAATTTTAAATACTGTCACACCTTTTATATTTGACTAGTTGTTTTGTTTGCATTTTATTGTATCATGCATTTTCTAGCAACACACCAAGGTTGAGGATGTAAAACTTAAGAGGGTTCGTGAAGATCTGCAACATAGGCTTGATCTTTTGAGGAGGCAATCTGAGGTTGGTGCTGATCACGTCACATAACTTTGTTGCTCTTTGGTTATTGCTGCATTTCTGGTCCTTGAATAGGAAATGAGTCTCATTTATTTCAAATTATTTCTCATTATAGAACTCTAAGGATTGGAATGATGATATTGATAGAATGCTCATTGCTAGGAAATAATGTTGGAAACACCATTTTAATTTCCCTTCAGAAACAATGAAATTCATGTTTTTTTTCTCTGACTCTTATGTTGAACACTCAAACTAAGGCATTGTTGTTTGTGTTTGTGCCTTTTCCCCAAATTTTATCAATTGAAATTCCTTGCTTTGAAAAGGGAATGCCGTGTTCTCCAGAGTTATGATGATAAAGGACCCATTATAGATGTTGTTGCCTGGCATGATGGGGAGGTCTGAAGGGCTGCCCTTGACACACAGAGTCTTGAAGATGATCGGGATTGTGGAATGCTTGCTAATTTTGAGCCTTTAACTAATTATAGGTACACTTACTTTCTGGTTTTAGTTTTGTTTTTATGAATATCTACTTTTGTTTATAGCTTTTGTAGAGATATTTCGTGAGATCGGAGAGATACTTAGTTTTGGAAACATATTTTCTAACCTAATAAAATTATACTTCACCCGTCACTGCATACAGCCCCTGATTTGAAAACCATATAATCCTACTGATTCACAACTTGCTTTCTTGATATATTTCTTTTGCAACAAAAGCCTACCGTAAAGGTTGTAAATATGAAGATTTATATCAATGTGAATCAGTTGCATGGAATTGGCACCTTAGTGAGCTGTTCTTGTGTTTTATTGAAATATTTATTTTTCTTGAAACAATTCAACACCGACCTTTTTATAGTATGCACATAATATATTGAACAGATCTGTTTATTTATTTTTGGCTGTACAATCATATCAAACAGTTTAGATGACATTCCACAAACCGTACTTCTCAATATATTTTGCATAGTATATTGAAATTCTTATGAGGCATAGTATACCTATTGATACATGATTTTGTTTTTAGGAGCCTTTGTTGAATGGAGTTGCACCTGGTGCACAATTAATATCTTGTAAAATTGGAGATTCCCGCATAGGTTCAATAGAGACAGGAACTGGTTTAATTCGGGCACTGATAGATGCTGTGGAGGTGCATAAAATGTTTCTTTTTTATCTTCAGCTGATTATACTGGATATTCCCATTGGTGATATATGATTTTCCTCTTATATTTGTGTTTGCTAAACTTTGTTAATGTATCGTATGAGCAAGTAAGACTTATAGGAATGACCATTCCATGATTCTTTTTCAGCATAATTGGGATGTCATTAATATGACTTATTCCATTCTTTTTTTAGCATAAATGCGATCTCATTAATATGAGTTATGGTGAAGCAACTTTACTGCCCAACTATGGACGCTTTGTTGACCTGTGAATGAGGTATTTTCTTGAGTTTTGATTTTAACTAGGAACTTATATCTTTTCCATTTTCTATTTTCTAACTATAAATGCTTTGGTTGTTTTACATCTAGGCGGTGAACAAGCATCGTCCGAAATTTGTGAGCAGTGCTGGTAATAGTGGTCCAGGATTGAGCACTGTTGGTGCACCTGGTGGTACATCTTCGAGTATCATCGGCGTTCGTGCATATGTTTCTTATGCTATGGCTTCTGGTGCTCATTGTGTTGTTGAACCTCCTTCAGAGGGGCTTGAATACACTTGGTATATAATATTTGTTTTAAACCACCTATCCTTATTTTTTTTTTAATTCTGATTTTGCATTGTTATTATTGCATGATTGATTGGATTATTACAGGTCTAGCCATGGGCCAACGGCTGATGGAGACCTTGGCGTCTGTATAAGTGCTCCTGGTGGTGTTGTTGCTCCTGTTCCCAAGTGGACTCTTCAACAACGCATGCTCATGAACGACACATCAATGGCATCACCATCAGCCTGTGGAGGAACTGCATTGGTTATAAGTACAATGAAGGTTTTCAGTTGCATTTCTTTTGTAGCTTGTTTTATTTGATTGGTACTACTGTGATTGCATATGCATGATATTCTGATGTGTATGATCCCCACGCAGGCTGAGGGAATATCCGCGAGTCCTTATAGTGTGAGGAAGGCTCTTGAGAATACCTCAGTTCATATAGGCGATTTTTCTGAAGATAAATTATCCACTGGACAAGGGCTTATGCAAGTTAACAAGTTAGATAATTTACTAATTCTTTACATTCACAGAAACTTAGTATAAATGATAGTTTTGTAAGATTTGTATTGACTTAAATCACATATTTTACGACAGGGCTTTTGAATATATAAATAAGTGTCAAAACTTTCCATGTGTTCAGTATCCGATAAATGTCCATCAATCTGGAAAAACAAGTGAGTTTACATTCTAGTATTCTACCATGGATATCTCACCTTTCCTTATCTTTGTAATCTTTGAAAGTGCATGTTAGTAATAAATTTGATACTGAGATTCAGAATAAATGAATAATTCATGCTCCTTCCCCTAATAACTTAATTATTTTGGGATACATGTTATCTGAGGCTCTATATTCACGCAGTCTTGAGTATGGAGTTTTTCCTTTAAACTGTTGGATTTTATGTTCTTTTTAAAAATATTGCAACCACTTTTGTATTGGGAATGTTCGGGTGTAAAATAAAATTATGTTTAGATTCATTCAAGTGCCTCAAAAGCCCAATTCTATGTTAGAGTCTATGAGTCAACGTGATTCTATTTGAGTTTATGGAGTACAATTTTGATAGTCCGGCTACTTGAGTTTATTTGAGAAAGACTCCAAATTAAGCACCTAGACATCAAAGATTTGGAGGCTATTGAGAAAAAGGAAATTCATTCTACAAAGCAAGTAAGACTTCATTTATATTCTCTCCTAACAGAGTGACTTATTCTCCCAATTATATTGGCCCGTCATACATACTTAGTCTCTATGTTAATCGTTGGATGTTGTTGCAGGATGTTTCTATCATGCCTAAAGTTGGGCCAAGTCATAATGCATCATCCGCCACAGTGGAAACCAAACTAATAGCAGAGAGTGACAGAGCTGGTGGAGAGGTTCCTCAGAGTTCTACTTCTACCCAGAAGGAAATACAGAAAGAGTGGACTTGCGCTTTATGTTTGGTAACAACCACGAGCGAGATAACCTTGAACTCCCACCTCAGTGGAAGGAGACACCAGGCTGCTGCTGCAGGTTTAATAGTAAAGAAGCAACCTACTATTCAGAAACAAAAGGACACAGATGTGACAAATCAAATCATATCTATTGATTATAAGGAAATGCTGAAGGTCAAATTTTGATATTAAGTGTTGTAAAATTAACACAGTTCTTGTATGAATGAGTTAATTCTACTTGTCTCAGTTACATAACATTTAGAGTACTTAATGAAGGAGCTTCTTGTGCAGACAAATGGAAATCAAAGACTTGAAATAGACAACAAAGACATCAAAGATTTGGATGCTACTAAGAAAAAGGAAATTCCTGCAACCAAGCAAGTAAAGATTCATTCATTCATAAGTTAGTTTTGTTGTGCACAAGTGAGCTATCAACTATGACCTATAGAGTTTGTTTATAGGCCAAATCAGTATTTTGTTGTACAACTTTGTATGTCATGAATTGGTAGGTTAGAGCTGTTATGCCAGTGCATATTAGAATTAGGATATTAAAAATTTTACTTTTAGGTTCCGATTTTCTCTTTATTGTACAATACATAATCAATATTCTTTCTATGATACAAGAAAAGAAGCAATTATTTTACCTAGCTAGCTAAGTGAATGTATCTGTGGGTTCAACAGTGCTTTGGTTCGCAAAGTGGTTACTACTTGATGTTGTTTTCTTATCCTTTCTTGTTTTTTTAGGTGTTTTTTTCTTTAGTTTAGAGAATATGCCTAGCTAAGTGATTGTAATGTTTGTTTGGGATTTAGGTTGAAGTACTCTTAGTTGAAATTAATGTATGCAGGAATTATTGCTGTTATATGAGCTTTAAGTTTAATTTATTTTATTATGAAGGAATAGTAATTAACATGGAAATTGTAATCATGGGAAACCATTGTGAGGTTAAAGATTCAAGTTGTCATGCTGTCAGCAACATTTATAAAGAATGATTTTATGTATAGAAAAAAAAAGTGTAATACAACAACTATATATATTATGATATTTTTGTAATCAAAAGAATGATTTTGTGTAAAAAAGAACCAAAAAAGTACTACAATAGCGTTTTGTAGAGAGTGGTATTAATGAAACAACCTATAATAGCACTTTTATGGAAAAACGCTATTAAACAGGTTCCTTATAATAGCGCTTTGTTTGAAAGTGTTATCAAACAGGTTCCTTATAATAGCGTTTTGTTTGAAAGTGCTATAAAAAATTATATCTAAGAGCGTATTATTAAACACAAAATGTCTATTTTAGTAGCGCTTTTGAAAAAAATGCTATTAAATACTGGTACAATAATAGCGCTTTTGGGAAAACGCTATTAAAAACCGGTACTATAATAGCGCTTTTAAAGTGCTATTAAACGAAAATATTTACAATAGAGGCATGGTTAATAGCGCTTTTAAGCGCTATAAAAAACAAAACAAAAAACGCTATTAAATAGCTTTTTTATCGTAGTGATTTAGAAAAAGTGATTAAAAATATAAGTGATTACAGTTACGATTAAAGAGTTAATCTACTGATTCAATTCCTACCTATCATCAACTATTATAACTCGCAATCCCTAAGCGGATTCTTTATTCTTGTTCGATCATAAAATCAATCAACAAGCGTTCATGAAATTATAAGAATTATTTTTCCTATTTGCAGATCACAAATGAATCAACAAGCGTGAATGAATTAAGCACTCAGTTAAGAATAAAGTGAATTAACGAATTAAGCAAACGATAATACGCAAACAAAATTAGGGAACTGTAGCGAGCGATTTTGGACGTGGTTCTTAAGCACTGTCGCTCTGGGGTACTACAGGTCGATTCATTTTTTATCCTATTGAAGCTGATGAAGGAAGGGAAATAAATGTCTCCAATTAACCCTGCATGTATACTGAGTTTAAACAGATGACTGTTGGTTTACAGATGCGGTTTAGATTGTGGGCCTCTCTCTGCTTATTTTGCTAAGAATGAAAAGATGGGACTATGCTATTGGTAGGATGTTAGGACTGATGCTCTTCGATTGATGTATGAAGGTACGGGATTTTGGGTTTTTGATTAGTGTGCTCGCTAAGATTTTTCAATCTTATGCCTACGTATTCCCGTTTAACGAAACAGGGAAATCAGAGCGATCGTAGTTCCTCCTATTCTATGGGAGGAAAAAATGTCGTTTTGGTGTCTTGTTCAAAGCCCAAGACGTGAAGCTAAAGGTGGTTTGTATCTTGTTTAAAGCCCAAGATGTGAAGCTGAAGGGTCTATTTGTATCTTGTTCGAAGCCCAAGATGTGAAGCTAAAGGGTTTTGACTTTAGAGAGAATTTGTCATCTCTAAAGGGGGTCTGTTTGTCAGAACTGTTGGGGGACTGATTATAAAGGAGAATTACTTTAACTGGGATATGTGAATCCAGCAATGCAATAATTTCCTTTATAGGGGATTTTTAATCTGAAGGAGAAGACTTTAACTCAGTTTAAAGCAATGCCATCTTTCCTTAGAAATTTCTCATACTAAAAGAGGGACAGTGGCATGGATGTAAATAATCCAGAGGCTTACCGCTTACAGCAATTTAGATGATGGAAAAGGAGTTATTGATGTTTGTATACTGTGAACGAGACACAACTTTTGATGCTAAAAGGTTGATTGACTCAACCGGGGTTTTCCTTATACAAAGCCTAAGAGGAGGCTATTGACCCAACAAGAGGGTGTTTTTATATGTCTCGTACGAATCCCGAGATAGAGGCTAAAAGGGTTGACTCAACAAGAGAGGGCTTTTGTATGTGTCTTGTACGAAGCCCAAGACAGAGGCTAAAGGCGCTTGACTCAACAAAAGAGTCTTTGTACCTCGTACGAAGCCCGAGATGGAGGGTGAAAATGTTTGACTCAACAAGAGAGTCTTTTATACTCAACAAGAGAGTGTTTTTGTATCCCGTACGAAGCCCGAGATTGAGGCTAAAGGGGGTTAACTCAACAAGAGAGCCTTTTATACTCAACAAGAGAGTGATTTGGTATCTCGTACAAAGCCCAAGATGGAGGCTAAAAAGGTTAGCTCCACCGGGGAGAATCATTGTACAAAGCCCAAGAGGAGGCTAGGGTGCTGGTGACTGTTTCAGTTTAGTGACAGGTCCAATATGTTGGTTAAAAGAGAAAATCAGTTCTTATATGGGTAATGTTGTACTTTGAGATTGATCAGAGGATCAGGGTGATTTCCTGTTCTTTAAGGAAATGGAAAATCCAAAGGGTATTGAGACTGTCCAAGTCTACGGGTGTCTTGAGAAATCGATTCTCAGGTAGTGAATGGTCTTTGTACGATGCCCAAGAGAAGGCTGATTTGTTAAGGGATGAAGGTCAACCCATTAACTGGTCTGACACTTGACTCAGAAAGATAGCTCTAGCAAATTGATGACTAGGTTATGTTCCTATACCTGTAGAGGTCTCTGGGTCCTTGTACTAAGCCCAAGAGAAGGCATAAGAGCTTTTAAGAAGCCGAATGGTCCTTGTACAACGCCCAAGAGGAGGCGGGGATGCTTTTAAGAAGCCTGTGGGTCCCCAAACCCAGAGAAGTTCAAGACAAGCCATTCACCAAGAATAGATCAAGCCAGGAGAGTCCGAGAATTTGGAAGAAACTCAAGATATGCCATTCACGGAGAAAAGTTCATCTCTGGGGAGTAGAGTTTCTTTGACGATTTCTAAGAGCGACAGTCTGAGAAAGGGTTCACCGAGAATGCTGCCTTTCACGTCTCCATATTGTTTAACCCCAAGAGGAGGGAAGACTGTGTCTGGTAATCCTATCGGGATCTAGTTTTGTTTGTATTTAAGAGTGAACAACAGGACTTTACCTAGTGCTAGACGTAGTTGCCGGGGAAAATTCTAAATAACTATACTAGTATTACACAGTTGATATTTGACAAGTATATAAAAGTTTGTGAAATAAGACTTACAGTGAGTAGCCCCACAATACAGTTATATATATGAAAGCAGATAAAGAAAGCGGGTAAACACTTACTCGGTTGTAGAGCTTCCATGCTGGTTGGTTAGTTGTTCAACAAAGAAAACTTTGATAACAATATTATATTCAAAATCAAAGGAGAAAGTGTTTTGAAAAGATTGTTGGGGCTTATAGCTCAAGGAGAGGCCCAAGGTTTTATCAGTGATTGCACTGTTTATTTTGTACATTGTACAGGGACTTATACAAGTGACTGAGGCCCAAAAAGGTTTTCTGTACAAAGGGATGGGTCTTACACTCTCTTAAGAGGCTCAATGATTTATTTTTGTACAAGTGGTGGGGCTTATAGCTCAAGGAGAGGCCCAAAGAGTTTTGTTTTAAAAGGCGACGATCGCACCGAACTTTTTGATGGTGTCGGAACTTATACAATAAGTGAGGCCCAAATTATTTGGGTTTTCAAAAAGGGTTGGGTCTTACACTCTACTAGAGGCCCAATGATTTTAAAGAATTGGGCTTATAACATGAGGGTAGGCCCAAGGGTTTGATTTTTGAACTGGCGATCGTGCCGAGATTTTCTTTTAATGCAGAGGGACTTAAACAATATCTGAGGCTCAAAATTGTTTTGGTTAAAAGGGGATTGAGTCTTACACTCTATTAGAGGCCTAATGATTTATTTTTGTACAAGTGATGGGGCTTACAGCTCGAGGCGAGGCCCAAAGTTTTTATGAAAAGGCGTCGATCATGCCATTGTTTTGAAAATACACAGAGGGACTTATACAATAAGTGAGGCCCACAATGAGTTTATTTACAAAAAGGCTTGGGCCTTACACTCTATTAGAGGCCCAATGAGTGTTTGAAAAAAGTTTGTTAGGGTGAAAATCAACAAAACCCTAATTTCATCATTTTTAAAGTAATTATTCAAAGAAAATTAATTAAAATGATACAAATACCAAATAAGTTCTAATAAACAACGTATGATCTTTGGTTAAGGTTTGAAAAATGATATTTTAATCACAAGATGAATTAAAGCTCATTTGGATTTGATTTTTCAAGATGAATATTCATTTTAAAATGTTTAAAAAAACAATAAAAATGAATTTATTCACAAAAATACTAATTATATTAAATAATATAAATCTAATTTTTTTGTGGAATAAAATATTTCAACATTTTTGTGATTTTTTCCAAAAAGAACCAATAAAAAATAATTAAAATTGAGGGAGTTATTAATTTTTCAAATTATTAAAAATAATAAGAAAAACAATAAAAAAGTGGAAAAAATAGCAAAAAGAGGATCTGGGGCGAGGGGGATTCGAACCCCAGACCTCTTGTGTAGTGCCCCTTACCACTGGGGTGGTGATATATCCGTTGATAGAAACACAACCACAAATATACAAGGCTTGCCTTGTTTTTGGCCTGGCCCAAGGCAAGGCAAGGCAAGATTTTGGTTGAAAACGTGAAGGCCATAACTTTCTCATTTCTCCATGGATTGGGATAAAATTTGGGTCTATCCTGCCTAGAATTTCACAAGGAATCCAATGGTGGTGGTATTTTTTTTCAGATCATGCTCCTATTGAAAAACTCGATAGTGGTTTTGAAATAGGCCATGATTTGCATTTCCTATGCCATCTCTTGGTACAAGCATGAATTACATGATAAATTGGTGCAAACACAACACATATAACATGTATAAGAGATGCATGATCAGTGGACATCAAAAGAAAGCATGATTCAAAGAATCCAAGTTGTGATGCTTACCTCTTTTTGGAGCTTTTGTACAATCTGCCAAGCCACTTGTTCCAGAAATGATTTGATGCTTTGAACAACCTCAAATGATCTCTTAGAAGCTTTTAGGATGGTTGGAATCAGCTGGAAACCTCAAGAACAAGTTTGAGCTCTTTCTTGCAAAAGGAGCAAAAGTGGCCAAAATATCAACTCTCTCAAATGGTGTTCCAGATGGGGGGAACCATTTGGGACAGTTCAAGGATGATATTTGGAGTGTGTTTGAGGTTTTATCTGGTTTGGAAAGTGACTAAATCAAGACATGGCTTGAAAAATGCACAAAAGTCCTATTTGAGGTTTTGAGAGGTGACTTTGTGATTTTGGTGTTACAGGTCACTTCTGAGAGTTTGGACAGCTTAGATATGATATATTGGGTGTGTTTGGATCATAAGCTGTGGTGGAATTGCTCTCTAACTCAAAAACTCAGAGTTACCTTGCTAAAGAAGGTATTTTTGCCTAGAGAAAGAGATTTTGAGGAACGCAAGTGTTGTAGTGCTTTGGTGTACTCAAACTGAACACAATTGAGCTCTATTTATAGTAGAGCAAGTTTGTTTTGGCTACAATAGTGAATGGCAACTGCAATAGAGGTTTGGCCAATGTTGACCAATGAGAATCCAAGTCTCCTCTAGCCATTGAATAGAGGTTAGGGCACAGGCTGCTGGTCCCCTTGGTCTTGGATAAGTCTTGACTGAATTCAGTTGGAAATGGCTCAGTCCATGCCACCTTGGTGCATCCATTGAATGCTCCAATCCAAAATTGGAGTCTTGTCCCTCTTTTAGCCATTTCTAGGTTTGGCATTCTATTTTTGGTTCCAAAGACTTGGGAGGCTTGGGATCAGAGTTGGTTCCTCCTTGGCCCCCCCTTGAGGTGTTCAGATGGATAGAGTTTCTTGCCCTTTGCAAAATTTGAGCAAATCGAGCAAAACTCCAAAATCTGCCTTGCCATGAGAGTTTGCAGCAAGGCATATTGGCATTTTCATATCTCATGGCTCAAGTGGACTTTGATGGAGTTCTTGGTCATTTTGGAAAGCCCTCATATGATACAACAATTGTTTGATCATAATTGGTTTTGATACTTTTTGGATCCAAGTGAAAAATGCCCCTACATTTGGAAAAAAGTAAGGCAGATTCTGACTTAGTGAAAATTTCACTAAGTGTTGGAAAAAAGTGACATTTTCACTTTTTGTGATTTTGATCATTCCATAACTCAAAATCCATGATGAATTGGAATGAGGTGTGTTTGAAGCTTTTGTAGAGTGCCATGAGAGCTACAAATCCAGCTTTGGATGGGGAAAAATGGCCTTGTGGTTTAGGAGTTATGATCCTCCAAAGTTGGTACCCTAGCCACTTTGTTCCATAACTTAGAAAAATTTCTAAGTTTTTCTGGTTACCCATTTTACAAGTTATCCCACTTTTCTTGATTTTTCTTGATGAATGATGATTCCAGTCACACATTAACATCATTTTAGGGTTAAGGAACCATAATTGTGAAAAATCTCAAAAAGTCAAAGTTTGACTTTTGTGCACAATTGACTTTTTATCAGATGAATTCCAAACTGTGCGATCCTCTATGAAATCAAGTCCTTGACCTAAATCAAACTTGATGGATTGATTTTATAGGTGTTATAGGGTGTATTGAATCATGTCCTACGGTTTGGGAGTATGTCCTGGTCAAAAGTCAAAGATACAGTTGGCTTTTCTCGCAAAACCCTAACTGTGGTTCAGATGAAATTGAAACTTGTTGCTCAAGCTTCTTGGATCAATCCATTATTGTAAATGGATCAATGTGGTGTATTAGAGACCCTCAAATCATGTCTTGAGGTCTTGGCTCATGCTTTGCCCCAAAAGTCAACTTAGGGGTGAATTAGGTCAAGAAACCCTAATTTCTGATTTTTTGTGAATGCATCCCCTGAGGTTAAATTGACTTGATGATTGGGTCCATGATGTCCCTTAGAGCATCATAGGTTATGCTTTGAAGCATTGGCTCATGCCCAGAGGAAAAATTCCATCTGGAGGCCCTAGTTGGCCAAACCCTAATTTGGTGACACTGGCGATCTCTAGGCTTAATCCACTTGGAATGCGGCAACCTTGTGCTTGATCCTTAATGTGGGAGTCCTCTTGATCCATTGTGGATGTTTGAGAGGCTAGACAAGTTGAAGATCATGTCATTCCTTGATTGATCCTTTGTCTAAGAGCTCTGGGAGGGCTTGAAACCCTAAGTCTGATTGTAGTGGATGCTCACCCATCTTTGGGGAGACTAATGGTTCATCCATATTGTGTTGATTTGCACAATGATGGGAAATCTTAGTGGTCAAAATTTGGGGTATGACAGGAACATGCATCAATCGAACCAAACAAAACTACCCTATGATAAATCGAATTAAGCAAACAATAATCATACAATAGAGTTGAAGGAACAAAAGTTATATTGCAAATTATAATTATTTCAAGGTTTTGGAACCTGAATATAGCAGATTAACTATTGAGGGATTTAGCTCTCCATATGAAATCGTACAAAGGCAAAAAGAATTATTCGTGAACAGAGAAAGGTAGGTTAACAATGGTTGTACGGCTGAAAACCTTATAAACAAAATAAGGTTTTTCACCACTAACTCAAACTGGGTCGAAAACTTAAACCAGGCCCATAAAACGACCCGAAACAAATTATTTTCTAAAGTCTGAATTCGAGTTCTGACTTCAACGACATATTTGATCATCTTTCACTCTGAATCAGCTTCTGTGTAAAACATGAAAGTTGTAGCTCTCTGTCTTAACTTTCCATCGACTCATAGAACGCGCAGAACGACATCCCCTAGCCCAAGTTATGACCTGCGCAGTGAAAGGTATCAAATAAGTGTTAATGCTAAAAAATAAGCTGAGAAATAAAATAAAGGTAGAAACAAACTTAAATATGAAAACATAATAAAATAGTAAAAACACTCAAATAAACTGTAGGAATGCCTAAGTACAAACATAAGAAAATATGCATTAAAATGCAATGATCATGACGCAAGTAATTATGCGGTTGGTGTAGTGCTTGGTCAAAGGAAGACAAAAAAATTTCATGCGATACACTATGCGAGTAAAGTTTTAAATGAAGCTCAAGTGAATTATGCAACAACTGAAAAAGAGCTACCTGCAATAGTGCATGCTCTTGAGAAATTTAGGTTTTACCTTATTGGTTTGTAGGCCGTGGTGTACACTGACCATTTGGCGATTAAGTATCTTCTCACCAAACCGTATTCAAAGCAAAGACTTATCCGATGGATTCTTTTGTTGCAAGAATTTGATTTAGAAATTCGCGATAAAAAGGGTTCTGAAAACTTGGTGGCAGATCACTTTTCCCTCTTGGTCATTATGGAAGTGACAAACCAAGAAAGTGAAGTAAGAGAAGAATTTCCCGATGAAAAACTGTTTATGGTCCAAGTTAGACCTTAGTTTGCTGATTTTGCCAACCACAAGGCAACCAGATTAATACCGGAAGATCTAACTTGGAACCAAAAGATGAAATTCTTGTCGGATGCAAATTTTTATTTGTGGGATGAACCTTACCTTTTTAAACTTGGTAGTGATAATGTCTTGAGAAGGTGTGTTATAAGTGAGGAAGCTAAAAGCATGCTTTGGCACTGTCACAATTCGCCGTATGGAGGTAATTATAATGGTTTGAGGACGACAATGAAAGTCCTTCAATTGGGCTTTTATTGGTCGTCTCTGTTTAAAGATGCTAACTTACATGCGAAGAATTGTGATATTTGCCAAAGAAGTGGCGGAATTGGGAAACGAGATGAGATGCCCTTACAAAGTATGTTGGAAGTTGAAGTTTTTGATTGTTGGGGTATAGATTTCGTTGGACCATTTCCTTCATCTTTTTCCAATGGATACATTCTAGTAGTGGTTGATTATGTTTCTAAGTGGGTGGAAGAAATGGCTTCAAAAAAGGCCTATGGAAAAACGGTAATTAATTTTTTAAAGAAAAACATCTTTTCCCATTTTGGCACGCCTCGAGTGTTAAAAAGTGATGGCAGTTCGCACTTTTGCAATGCACCACTTGAAAAAGTTTTGGAACATTATGGTGTAAAGCATAAAGTGGAAACCCCATACCACCCATAAACGAATGCTCAAGCCGAGGTGTCGAATAGGGAAGTGAAGAGAATTCTTGAAAAAACCGTGTCAAGTTCGAAAAAGGATTGATCTCAAAAGCTTGATGAAGCTTTTTGGGCATAATGTATCGCTTACAAAGCTCTCATTGGTTTAACTCCGTTTCAAATGGTTTATGGCAAAACTTGTCATTTACCGGTTGAAATGGAGCATAAAGCTCTTTGGGCTCTAAAATTGTTGAATTTTGATCCTAACTTGGCTGGAGAGAAAAGAAAAGTCCAAATTCATGAATTGGAGGAAATGAGACACAATGCATATCATTCAAGCAAGCTTTACAAAGAAAAGGTCAAAGTTTATCATGACAAGAAAGTCCGTCAAAAAGAATTTCAAGTTGGGCAAATGGTGCTTCTTTTTGATTCCCAGTTAAAGCTTTTTCTGGGAAAGTTGAAATCCAAATGGTCGGGACCATTCTTGATCAAGGAAGTAAAGCATTATGGCGCAATTGTGTTAGAGGATCCAAAGATAAAAGAAATTTGGACTGTTAATGGACAAAGGTTGAAAATCTACCTTGGCAGCGAAGTTAATCGCGAAATTTTCGCCATTTTTCTTGGTGATATGTGAAGTCACCATGGTCCATCGAGCTCAAACGACGTTAAACAAAACGCTTGTTGGGAGGCACCCCAACATTGGAAGTATTTTGTTTTTGTTGTTTTAAGTATTTAATCGTGTTGAAAAATCATTTGAATCGGTTGAAAAACAAACAGCCTTTGCAGCAACCTGTTTCTCTGTTTCTGGTGTAATTCATCGGGCAAAATCCTGCTTCGCCAGGAAAATTTTGTTTCGCTGGCCTTTCGCGCCAGCTTCGCCAGACGAAGAGTGCTTATGCACTTAAAGTAGGTCAGTTTGTTTTTGATGAAAAAAGGAAAAAATGTTTTTTTTAATTGGATCCACTTGGGACCATCTCTTTTGACCCACCCTTTTTATATGTTTCATTTTGTCAAAACCCTTTTTCCACCTTTGTCTCATTTTGTCAACACAAACACAAACCCTAACTCTTGTTCTCTCTCACTCTCAATCCAAGGTATGTGTTTTGCTAATTTCTCTTTAAGTTCATCTTTAGAAACTTTGAGAATAGTATTAGAGGCATGTGATTAGGGTTGTTGACTAGCAACATTAGTATTAGAACTATTTATAACTCCATGAATTTTTGTTGTGTTTTGTTGTAGTTTGTGAGTTGTGAGCTGTTTGTGAAATGAATTTGTGAGTTATGTAAAACGAACCTGTGTTTTTCAAATTTTTTATGGGTTTCGTGTGTTTCTCATGACGACTGATAGGTGAAGCTTCGCTCCAGCTTCGCCGGGCGAGCTAGGCCCGAAAGAGGAAAAATCAGTTTTTGCAATTTCTATTTTTTAATTGGTTGCTGAAAATCATGTATGTTTTTGTTGTGTTGTTGTTGTGTCCTTTTTGTGCAGATGTCTCCAAAGATAAAGACTACCGGTTCGAAACAAACAAAAGACAACTATCAGAAGTAGCTATGGCCAGCCAAGGGAGTTTGATCTGAGTCATTTCATCAGTGAGGATCATGTAGCCAGGTACAACATGCTGGAAGATAGGCATATTATCTCGGAGTGAAGGTTCATTATCAATCCGGAAGGCACTTACAGGAAAATTGCAGGAATTTTTCTGAGCATGAAATGCGGACATCTGAATAACCTAGTTGATAGGATGAGTTATGAGTTGGTAAGGGAATTTTACGCGAATGCTCTGCTGTTGCACCCCAGATTTTACCCTCATCTTTTTTTCTAGATTTTGTGTGATTCATTTTTCCCTGTATTTTATTTTTAATTTTCATTGTATCACTTTTATTTTATCTTAATTTAGCATTTATTTTTAACAGTTTTATTTTATTTATCTTTATCTTAATTTAATTTTAATGTGTTTATTTTTATGTATTTTATTTTATTCTTTAAATTTGCTTTTATTAATTTTAATTAATCATTTAATTTAAGTTAATTTCTTTTTTTAGCTTAATTATTTAATTTTTAATTTTGTTGTTAATTTCAATTTAATTCCAATTTAATTATTTCATTAATATTTTTGTTAATTTTATTGTTAAGTAACCTTTTATTTTAATTTAAGTTAGTGTCAATTTAATTTAGATTAGCTCTAATTAATAATCATTACATTTTTTATTAAGAAAAGAAAAGAGTTACTCATGTCCTTTCTCTAGTGGTCCGTGTGTGGATTTTGTCTTTTTTTTTTTCTGATTGGAGGATGAAGTTACAATATCAACCAATGGGAAACTAAGAATTCTGTTTGACTTTTCAACGTGAGTTTTAGCCAATTAGAAGGTGACACACGACAGGTGAAGAGGAACGAAGCTTCAATGTTGTCGTCTTCTTCGTGTTTTCAATTGATGAAGGAAATTCCAAGTGATTCAAGCATCTTCAACGGTTGCATTTTTCAATTTCGGTTCACAAAACTTGGCGCGATTTCAATTTCAATTTACCCCAACAATTTCCTCTTCAAGCTTCAAGCGATTTTCACTTGTACAAAGTGATGGTGGATTTTTTTTCCTTTATCAGCTCTCCTCTGCGCAACCTGTGAGACAACAGAGCATTGTCTTTTTCACATTCCCAAAACGTTACCTACAACCGCTTGTAACAAAGGAGAGGTGGAGAAACAATACTCATTTGATGCATTCAACCCTGCAACATCTGAATTTTATCAGTAGGAGGAGCGTTTGTCTTGTGGAACTCAATTTTTGAATTCATTTGAAACCCTAGCTACCAATACGTATAGGAGGGATTGCCCATTTAACCCGGCCCACATTTAATCCATGATCTTGCCTATTTAAAGAGGCTCAGGCTCAGTGCAAATGATAAAAGAATTCTCTCAAAAACACTTAAAAGTTCTCTGAAGTTCCATAAAGAGTTTCGAGCTAGCAACTTAGAGTTGGTCATTGGAGCTTGTTCTTGAAAGAGAGGACATTCATCACACCTAAAGACAGTGGAATTTACTCCATTTGGTATTGTGTTCTTACCCCTTCGTTAATAATGTTCATTTGATGAAATCTTAACCATATGCATTTCAATGTATCTGTTTGAGTATATGCCTAAAACATGTTGCTTATCCATTTCTTATCGTGCCATCCTATACATATTTGGCACTATCATGGCTTTGATGTTATTGCTTTTCAAATTTTAATTATCAAATAACATGTTGTTTGCCAAGCTTTTGTGTTAGGTGCTAATCTTTTCATGTGGTGGATTTAGAAACATGCCTTGAGGTGTAACTGGTTTTTGTATTGTCTGCTGATTTATGCTGTGCTTCATATTCATGCTACTCTAGTTACCTAGCATAATATAGGTGTACTCCATTGACCTGAACTTCAGTATGCTCAATCTGTTTCTCTTTTAGTGATTTTGTTATCCTGTTGTCATGTGCTGCCAGATTTGACTATTATTATAATACATGAGTTAATTTATATGGTGTGGTGTATTTTGATTATATGCTTAAACTGCTATATTGGAAATCTAATTGATGTGGTGATACCCTGTTTGTGTTTGAATGATGTATGCTTAAGTATCGTATCAAGAACTAATGTTTGAGATAAGTTAATGAATGTGTATGATCTGTCTGCTAAATTACTGCCATGATTATTCCAATTGATGTTCTGTCAAGCATAGCCACCCTGATTTCACAAATTCTAGTATAGGGCATGCCCTATCCATACTGTAAAGTGCATACATATTGTTTGAATGTGTAAGAATCTTGAATGTTTCAGCTTGGTGTATGACTCTGCTATTTTGAATGTTTTGATAATTGGAATTTACACTGCATAGCTAGTTTTATTTTATCTTCTACTCTAAGCAGAACTGATCTTGATATGTGTCTTTAAGGTGTAGCTATACTATGACTGTTTGTCAATTCCTTTTCTAAGTGACTTTACTTAGGTATAGGTGCAGGCCTGCTTCTTTCCTTTCCTTCAAAACATGTCTTGAGATTACTTGGATGCGTTGAACTAAACTTGCTATATGGAGCTACATCTATTTGTTTGTATATTCTAAACTGTTTTTCGCCTTGTTTAAACCTCTTTGAACTTGATTTGTTGCTTGCTGCTAATACACCTTGCTTCTTATGCTAATTTGTTTGTGAAAGTTTAAGTCTATGATTCCATAACCATACTGTCGCTCCCGGGATTTTCATCCTAGTACAAATGCGAAAGTGGCACCGAAACAGAGTCGCCAGCAATGTGTATTTATCCCAAGAGAGGGAAAGGAAACACTGCGTAAACCTGAAGGGAAGAAAACGCATGGTCTTGCGACCAAGAGAACTGGGTTCGGGAGTCGGTTACGCGAGAGGAAGGTATTAGCACCCCCTCGCGTCCATCTTACCTGATGGGATCCATGCTTGCTTGTCTCAATCAAAGGGTGTAAGAAAAGAATACTAGAAAAAGAACTGGAAAAGGAATGGAAAAGGAAAGGAGAGAGAAAGAGAAACAAATGTAGGGAAAATAAAAGAAGTGCTCGAATGGGCCCTACCCCACTGCCTACGTATCTCATCGGGAACATGAGAATCAGAGCGACGTAGTTCCCCTCACTAGGGATGGATTGTTTGTGTTTTTTAGGGAACGGATAACGTTCTAGCTCAGGTGTTGCAGGCTCGCTAGTCCGAGTGCGTTACCATCTTGCAAGAGAACGAGAAGAAGCACGCTCGTACGTTGAGAATGAGTGAGATGAGAAACGAATTCCCGAAGGAAAGACGTTATTGTTTGTTTTTGTCTTTTAAAAGTTTTTTATTTGTTTGCATACGATAGGGTATCAAAATCTTAATCATTGGAATGTATACATCCTCACATTCCAAGATGGAATGAGTAAGAAAGTACACTAAGTGTGAAGAAGACCCTCACATTTAGTTCCAATTATTAAGGTTCAAACACACTAGCATACTTGTGTTTATTAAGTGTTTTTGTTGATTATGAAATGAAGAAGTGTTTTTATTTATTTGTACCTTCAACAAGTATTGCATTTAAGTCCCTAATACAAGATCAAATGTTTAACACATTGACCCAAGATGGGCTATATGCTACACATTCTAAGATTATAAGAGAAGACCCCTTATAATCTTTTCTTTATATGAAAGGCCTAAATGCAATAAATGCCTACCTTTATTAGATATTTTGAATTTTCTTTGAGATGAGAAGATGAAAAACTCAAAGGGGAGAAAAAGGTAAAAATCTATGTGAACTAAGACTCAATCCTAATTGATTAGTTAAGGGAGTGATCCTAATGGTTTGTGAGGTTGCAAAACCTAAAGTCTAAAGAAGGAATGAGTTAAACAATTCACTTCTAAAGTAGAAGATGAATTGTAACTCAAAAGGGAAAGTAATGAGTTAATCAAAGAAAGCACATAAGTGCTTAACAAAACACAAGATTGAATTGTAAAAGATGAAAGGGAAGAGGTTTGAATGTGGATTCCTTATCCACACTCAACTTCAACTTACCAAAGCCCCTACATGGTTAGTAAACATGGAAACATGTATAAGAAGTAAAAAGAAACATTTAATGCACCTTAAAGTTCAAAAGAAAAAGATGAAGAATCAAATCCTAATGTCACAACCAGAATGTGAATCATATTGACAACAAGTGAACATCATCGTACAAGTTCAAATGAACAAGCAACAATCATCATCTATAGCATTGAATCATGTTACCATAAGAAAGGATAGATGAAAGATGAAAAGAAATGAAATGAACATGCATAAATGGAACATGTAATCCAACAATCAGAATTGAAACTAAATGGAAAATGGTCCATAAACATCTCAAAAGCATTCATGAATCAACATTCAAGACATTCAAGAAGTAATATAAGAAGAATGGAAGTGAAAGTTCAAAAAGAAAGTGCAAACAATACATGTTAAGGATGCACCTAGTTCAAGTTGAAATGAAAAGGTAAAGATGACCTATAATATGTACCAAAGACCTATAATATCATATGAATGTCTCATAAAATATGCAAATGCTCATACAAATATGCACAAAAGGATTCATGCAAACATACACCAAAGTTAGAATGATATGACATGGATTATGCTTCAAATGTAATGCATCAAACAAAAATCAAATGAACTCATGAAAATTATGCAAACATGGTATTAGAATTCCTAGGTCAGAATTAAATCATACATCAAGATAGGATGTCAAAATTCAAAGCAAAATGACTTTAAACAATGCAATTAGGTCAAGTTGAAACATCATGCAAAATGGTGCAAAGACAAGCATCAAAACATGTCATAAAATGACCTAAAAAATCAAACAAAAATCATCTAACATGTTTCAATGTATTAGTGAATCAATACAAAAAGAATCAAGTCAAAAAAAATTGTAATGAGCAAGAACAAAATTCTACAAACTTATGTATCACATTTGGAATGCATACAAATGGAAATTCAAAGAGAATTATGAAGCATGGGTAAAAATGTAATAAAATCATGAAATAAAAATATCAAAAGTTTCCTAAATGTCTTGAAAATGTTCATGAATTTTTCCAGAATTTTCTAATGTTGTTTTGTAATTTTAAAAATTAAAAAGGAAACATGTACAAAAGAAAAAAATAAAATGAAATAGAAATAAGAGAGGAGGTGTATGCATAGTAAATCATCAGTTCAAATTTGCTTCGGCTTTAAAACATGAGGTGTAGATAGAAATGATCCAAGGTCCAAACATACGCAATCCACACCAACTATTGTACACTCTCAGTCAAACAAACGTCAGCACAATGATCACCATTGGATCAAGTCCAGTCAACACAATAGTCAAAGTAAACAAAATCAATGCATATGCGTGAAGGCACACACTCACTACCATGCACTGCACCACACATTGTTTAAAATGAAATCAGAATTGAGCACATGAGATGCATGCTTATTTTAATGCGCTGGCAAGTCCTTAACCACACGATGTGCATGAATCAACGATCACGATTAAAGCTGCGAAAAACCCTAGAATAATGACCACCGGCCGGAGAGGGACCTCCGGTCACTCACCACCGTCTGCAACTTCATGTTTCCCAGAATTTCACAAATATTATACCAAAATGAAGAGAAAGTAATGGAGAACACGGATACACACTTATTTTTCACATAGAAAGCACATACATAAAGAACAGAGGAGGTTAAAACATGCCCTAACTTTTGGATCTAAGCCTCTACAAGGCCTATCAACTAGCCGGAGTATTAAATGCTTCTATTAAGCTTATATCATCATGAAAACATCAGAATAATCAATAAAACGTGAGAGAAATGTTTGAGAGTTTTAGAACCTGAACTTGCAGTTCTTGTAGATTCTTGAGAAAACCAGAGAAAACACTTGCTCTTCAACTTTGGAGCTTCAAGATTAAGCAAAATAAATGATGCTGGTTCACGAGTAGATAAAGGAGATTAAAGATTGCAGTGATGCTAAACTTGCAGAAATTGAGTTGTTCTTGTTGTTCTTGATTTAACCACACCAAACAATGAGCAATGGAAGAACAATGAAGATGAAATCGTGGAGAGGAAGATAAGAAAACTCAGAGAGAATGAGAGAGAATTTCTGAAGTGAGTGTAGCAAATGAGTGTTGAAAATGAGAAATGTGAGTGAAGCTTTGATTTATAGTATGAGTTTAACTATGGTTAACATGAGTGAGTTAACTGAGTCATGGTGGTTTAGGTGAGTCATCCCTAACTAACTGAGTCAAGTTAGTTAGGGAGAGCAATGATATGGTGCAGATGGTTCATGGTGAGCTATGGTGGAGTGTGAGTGAAAGGAATGGCATGGCTGTTGTATCAGAAACTTGTTCAGCAAGTTGTTCTTTCCATTTCCATGTAATGAGCATGAGTAGCACGTGCAAGTAAGTACAATGTTGGTTCTAAAATGGCAAAATGTCATGAGGTGTGGAATATGTGCATACACTTTGAAATAACAACAACAACAACACTTATTTTTGGTTTAGTGACAGTTGAGATCAATGGAAGTAAGCAAGTTTGAGAAGGAAATTCTCCATGTTCATGGCATGGAATTGTATGCTTTTGGAATTATTGGAAAGAAGACACATAGTAGAACAAGTTTGGTACAAGAAATGAATTGAATTGAGGTGTATAGGATAGTGTAAAATAACTTAGAACACCCATGTTTGAAACTGGTGGAAGGGCGAGGCATATGGTTGGTTGGCAAGGCAACATGGCACCTGGGTTTTCAGCATGATCACTCTAACTTGAGACCACTATATCTCCATCATAACTTAACCAAATGAAATTTTGTCCAACATGAACATTGAAAAGGGAATTGCAAAGAACAATTTTGATGTTGACAAGTTTTTCATATGAAGCCTCTAACTATGAGAAAAATGGGTGAACATTTGACACACCACCTGTTTGTAAAAAGGATGGCGCGTGGGCCTGGGAATCCTTGGTCAAGACCTGATTTTGGACCTACTTTGCTCAAACTTTGATCAATCATATCTCACTCAATTTTTATCCAATGAAAGTGTTCTACACATGGATTTGAAGCTTGAAACAAGATATTTTGTTGTGGCCGAGTGGAATTTTCATTTGGTGTCTCAATTTTGAATGGCCTTGGTTCAAAGTTAGGTGCAAAATGGCCCAAAATTACTATTTTTGGAAACCCTACTTCTTCCAAAAATGGAAACTTTTCAAATCTTGATTTTTCATGATCCTTTTGGAGTTTCTTGATCAAATTTTGCACATTGGTCACATATAAAATGCATTTCATGAATTTGGCCTCAAAAAGTCAAGAGTTGACTTTTTCCTCTGATTATTTGACTTAGCCCCAATTTTCCTGATTTTTTATCTTTCTTCTAATTGAGCCACTTCTAAAACCAATTGAGATGCAATTTTCCACACTCATACACTTAAGGACATATAGAATACCATGACATCAAGTTTTGTCCAAAAAATCAGAGACAACTTGATTTAATTGGAAACCCTAGTTTTGGCCCCTTCTGGTTAAGAGGAAATTGCACATCTTCCAAATCCAAATTCCTCTGAGTATGTTGTGTATCCTCTTAAAGGATGATGAGATATGCCACTTGAGGGTGCCTTTGAACCAAGAAGCTATCTATCTTGAGGGTTTTTCTTCAGTTTTTTGGACCTCTTCCATAGTGAAGAATGTAGTGCTTTAATCTCCTATTGAATCTCACTTTCTTGAGGTTTTGGATGATCAATTGAAATAGTATGAGACATGAAAGACCTCTTGGCTTGCCTTGAGACAACTTGTTTGACCCTTTGTGCCTTGAATGATTCCTTGATTGTCCACCTTTCACCTGATCACATGCCTTGATGGTAAGAGGGATGCTATGCTTCATTTTTCTATGTTAAAGATGCAATGCAATGCTAATGAGATGGATGTGATATGATATATGATGATTCTATGTTATGATGACAAAAGGGAGAGCAAATTTTAGGGTATTACAACTGCCCCTATTCAAACGCTGTAGACCTGAATGCCTGAAAGCGATTGCTTTCAGACTTTCAAGGTATATAGTGATTGAATACCAACTATAACAAAAAATTTGCTCTGGATGACAAAGAACAAAAGGGATATAAACCCAACAAGACTGCTGGATTGAAACTTCAATGAAACGTTGTCAGAGAGATCTGTCTTTTGAACGACGCCAGACGACTACTGGCTTGCCACTCTATGGGTGGACTTTCAGCAATGTCTTTTTTGAACGACGCCAGACGACTACTGGCTTGCCACTCTATGGGTGGACTTTAGCTGCTCTGCCATTCTAGACAATGGACTTTTACCAATTTGTGTTGGATTTCTGCCAATCTGTCGTTGGACTTGTACAATTCGTGTTGGATTTCTGCCAATCTGTCGTTGGACTTCAATGATTACCAAACCGGCTTTGGAATCTCAAACTTGCCATCCTTAGATGGACTTTTTACAGCTCTGCCAAACTAACGTTGGACTTTGATGCTTACCAAACTGGCTTTGGAAGCTTTGCCAAATGATCACTCCACCTGCTGGAACAACCACCTGCAATACTATCCCACATGCTGGAATAATATGAACGATTATATATAATGATCACCCCACCTGCTGGAATAACCATCTGCAATACTATCCCACATGCTGGAATAATATGAACAACTGTATATAATGATCACCCCACCTGCTGGAACAACCATCTGTAATACTATTCCACATGCTGGAATAATATGAACAATTGTATATAACGATCACCCCACCTGCTGGAACAACCACCTGCAATACTATCCCACATGATGGAATAACATGAACGATTATATATAATGATCACCCCACCTGCTAGAACAACCATCTGCAATACTCTCCCACCTGCTGGAATAATATGAACAACTATTTATATGCCAAAATAAATTGGACTTTGAGTTGTAAATGAGAAATGCTAAGAATTACACCACCGGCTGGGTAATATCATATGCTGACACTTTGCCGAAGAAGAGATTCCCTCGATCTATTTAGACCTTGCTGGGGAAATTACCGTCAAAATGTCGAACTCTATGGGGAGAGAAAACAATTCAGCTGGGAAGTATTCTTTGACAAATTTCACACACTGAAACCTGAGGAAATATGACACTACCACTTGCTGGTAAATCCTGCCGAGAATAAACTCCACAGGGGAATGAGAATGAATGACGTCCTGTCAGGGAAGAAAAGTCATTAAAACTCTGCTTGGGGATCTACCAACCTCGAGATCCTTTGCGGGGATTATTAACCTTCTAACCCGGCTGGGGAAAAAATGTACTAACCCTTTGCTGAGGAAGAGATTTTGTTGATTAATACGCCTCTTGCGGGGAGAAAACAACTCAGCTGGGGAGTATAGCTGACAAGATTCACTGCTGAACTCTGTGGGGATACCACTACCAGAGATACGATCTTGCTGGGAATCAGGGCTACTCTGCCGGGAATATGCAAATCCTGATTGGGATACATTCCATTGCAACATGCTGGAAAAGAGTCCCTAGAGATCTGTTGGGGAAACCCAAAGCAATTCCACGGTAGTCTGCTAAGGAATAAGACTGTTGAGCCTAGGATAAGTGTCATAATGCCCCATGTTAGGCGAACTTTCCCTTTGACAACTCCACTGGGAATAATGAGTTTACAACAAACTCTGCTAGAGAAAACTGCTTTAAAGCGTCTCGTGCTGGGGAACGTCTCTTGAGAGGATTTTACAAAAGACCAAACGTCTTCCAACTCTACTGGGGATAATAGATCTGAAACATCTCCTGCTGGGGAAACTTGCCCTAAAGCGTCTCGTGCTGGGGAACGTCTCTTGAGAGGATTTTACAGAAGACCAAACGTCTTCCAACTCTACTGGGGATAATAGATCTGAAACATCTCCTGCTGGGGAAACTCAACATGCCCCATGTTCGGGAAAGCCAACAACTTGCTTCCGCCCCATGATACAAGACTGATCTGAAGAAAACGTCATAAGAGGATTTTACAGAAGATTAAGCACCTTCACACTCTTGGCAACTTCACTGGGGATACTACTGCGAGAAGCTTCGTCTCTTAAGAGGATTTTATAGAAAACCAAGCATTTTCAAACTCTTAGACGAACACCCTTTCTTCAGCTTCCGAACATTCGCTCTTGCACTACCCTTCACATCGCCTGCGAGGTACCAAAAGATTTGCACTCGTTATGGTCATGGAGTGCTCACTGCATTAATAACCGTTATCAACACAGAAGAAATCAATCTTCAACAACCGTTGTCGTCACAAAACCTGGTGGGAAATCTTGAATGAAAGAATCGACTGAATAAGATACAACAGTATCAAGTCATAGCAAATATCTGTTGGTGCTGAGAGATAACTTTCATGCTGCTTGGATCGATCGCACTCATTACCTGCAACAGAAAAATATATGCACATGCCCCAGGATATTGCGTGGTTTTGTGAGTCCACCATCCAAGGTTGCCCAACAAGCAAAGTAATTTTAATTGTCTTTTATGTGCATGTTTTTGCAAGGCCAAGATATTTTCAAAGTAATGTCTTATTATAAAAAATTGGACGTTTTTGAAAACAAAACAGTAAAATGAAAATAAAGGCTTGTGACTGAATATTCAATTTTATTGATGAAATTCCAAAATTGGCGAATTTACAATCGGAAGCAAACCCCCTGAAAGAGTTGATTGCCATAAAATTGAGAAAAGAAATATATCCTAATGATAATGCGGAAATTGGATTCCAACTGATTTCTGATTCTGTTATAACCAGTATGTATTCCAACTCTCTTGATTATCTTCGCCTTGGGAAGTTCGTGGTCAGAACAATTCCTCCTTCGGAAACTTTGCTAGTTTGCTGAAGAGTAGAGAACGTACAGATTAATTCAGACTGCAGTCATTCGCTTAAATCCCTCTTTTGCGTGGATCGCCTTTTCAGGTTTTCAATCCACCGGGATACCCATTTTTGCCTAAGTTGCCCTTTCGGGTTTTCAACTTACCGGGTGTACAATTTTTTTCAATTATATCCCTAATTTTTGCCCGAACCTTTATTTTGTTTTTGGTTCGGCAGGATGCCCTTTTTTGCCTGGATTTTTTTATTCTTTTTTTTTATCCAGTGGGTCTATTTATACGAAGTATTTTTTAGCTGCATCTGAATTAACAGGGGATGAAAAGTCTTCACCATCCATGGTTGTCAGCAATAAGGCTCCACCTGAGAAAACCTTTTTAACCACGAATGAACCTTCATAGTTGGGAGTCCATTTGCCCCTGTGATCTGTACTCGGAGGAAGTATTCTCTTGATTACCACATCTCCGACCTTGTAAACTTGAGGTCGAACCTTCTGGTCGAATGCCCTTTTCATTCTGCGCTGATATAGCTGGCCATGACATACTGCTGCTAATCGCTTTTCCTCAATAAGGCTCAGCTGATCAAATCTGGCTCGTACCCATTCAGCTTCATCTAGTTTAACGTCCATCAATACTCCGAGAGAGGGAATCTCAACTTCGATCGGTAGAACTGCCTCCATACCGTATACAAGTGAGTATGGTGTTGCCCCAGTGGACGTGCGGACTGATGTTCGGTACCCATGCAAAGCAAATGGTAACATCTCATGCCAATCTTTGTACGTGACAACCATCTTTTACACAATCTTCTTGATATTTTTGTTGGCCACTTCGACCGCGCCATTCATCTTTGGGCGGTACAGAGAAGAATTGTGGTGTTCGATTTTGAAGTCTCGGCATAGCTCAGCCATCATCTTGTTATTCAAATTAGAACCATTATCAGTACTGATTCTTTCGGGAACTCCATAGCGACAAATGATATCTCGTTTCAAGAAACGAGCTACCACTTGCTTAGTGACATTGGCATAAGATGCTGCTTCAACCCATTTAGTGAAATAATCAATGGCGACCAAGATGAAACGATGGCCGTTGAAGCAGTAGGCTCAATTTTCCCAATCATATGAATGCCCCACATTGCAAAAGGCCACGGAGAGGACATGATACTCAACGGATTTGGAGGAACATGTACTTTGTCTGCATGGATCTGGCATTTGTGACACTTGCGGGCATACTTGCAGCAATCCGACTCCATTGTCAACCAATAATACCCCGATCTCAACAATTTCTTAGCCATCGTATGTCCTCCGGCATGGGTACCGAAAGAGCCTTCGTGCACTTCACTCATCAACAGGTCTGCTTCGTGTCTATCCACGCATCTGAGCAGAACCATGTCAAAGTTTTTTTTATACAGCACACCATCTTTGTTCAAGAAAAAACTACCGGCTAGCCTTCTTAACGTCTTCTTGTCTTTGGAAGATGCCCCAGGCGGGTATTCTTGATTTTTCAAGAAGCATTTAATGTCATGGTACCAAGGCTTGTTGTCACACACTGCATCAACATCGAACACAAAAGCAGGTCTATCAAGAGGAGATACATCAATCCTGGGTACAAAGTTCCAACCATGCACTTTGATCATCGAAGATATAGTGGCCAAGGCGTCTGCAAACTTATTTTCATCTCTGGGAACATGGTATAACTTGACAGTTGTAAAGAACGTCAGCAATCTCCTCGTATAATCTCTATACGGAATCAAATTCTGCTGATGTGTGTGCCAAGTTCCTTTTACTTGATTGATTACCAGTGCTGAATCACCAAAGATATCGAGGGTCTTGATTCGTAAATCAATAGCTTCCTCAATCCCTAGTATGCAAGCTTCGTATTCTGCTTCATTGTTGGTACACCCGAAAGTTACTCGGGCAGTGAAGGGCATGTGAACGCCTTCTGGCGTAATGAGAACTGCACCAACTACGCATCCATTCATATTAACTGCCCCGTCAAACATCAAACTCCATTAGGATTCAGGGTCAGGCCCCTCCTCCAGAAGTGGTTCCTCGCAGTCTTTCGCTTTGAGAAACATGATGTCCTCATCAGGGAAATCAAACTTCATGGGTTGGTAATCATCAAGAGGCTGTTGTGCAAGATACTCTGACAATATACTTCCCTTGATTGCTTTTTGCGAAGTAAATTAAATAGCGTACTCTGTCAGTACCATCTGCCACCTTGCAACTCTGCTTGTAAGTGCCGGTTTCTCAAAAATATACTTGACCGGATCCATTTTTGAGATCAACAGGGTTGTATGTGTGAGCATATATTGTCTCAATCGCTTTGCAGCCCATGCGAGTGCACAGCATGTCTTCTCAAGCATTGAATAGCGCGATTCACAATCTGTAAACTTCTTGCTCAGGTAGTAGATAGCATGTTCTTTCCTACCTGTCTCGTCGTGTTGACTGAGAACACAACCCATGGACCCTTCGAGCAATGTCAAGTACATAATCAGTGGTCTCCCTTGAACTGGAGGTATCAGAATCGGAGGTTCCTGCAAATATCTTTTTATTTTATCGAATGTATTTTGACAATCATCATTCCACCTGACCGTTTGATCTTTTCTTAGCATTTTGAATATCGGTTCGCAGGTGGCAGTTAGGTGAGATATGAACCTTGAAATGTAGTTCAATCTCCCTAGAAAGCCGCGAACTTCTTTTTCAGTTCTTGGTACAAGCATATCTTGTATAGCTTTCACTTTAGCAGGATCAACCTCTATTCCTTTTTCACTGACCATGAAACCCAGCAATTTTCCGGACCGCACGCCGAAAGTACACTTGTTAGGATTCAGTCCCAACCTGAATTTCCTTAACCTTTCAAACAACTTCTTCAAGTTGATCAGATGTTCCTCTTCTGTCTTTAATTTAGCAATCATGTCATCCACATAGCACTCGATCTCTTTATGAATTAGATCGTGGAATAACGTCACCATTGCTCTTTGATAAGTTGCCCCTGCATTTTTCAACCCAAAAGGCATTACTTTGTAACAGAAGGTACCCCACGGGGTAATGAATGTCGTCTTCTCCATGTCTTCGGGCGCCATCTTTATCTGATTGTACTTGGAGAATCCATCCATAAATGAGAACACTGAAAACTAAGCAGTATTGTCAACCAGCACATCAATATGAGGGAGTGGAAAGTCATCTTTAGGGCTCGCCCTGTTGAGATCTCTATAATCCACGCACATTCTGACTTTGCCATCTTTCTTCGGCACCGGTACTATGTTGGCCACCCAAGGAGGATAGTTGGTTACTGCCAGAAAACCTGCATCCAACTGTTTCTGTACTTCTTCCTTGATCTTCAAAGCCATTTCTGGTTTCGTTCTGCGCATCTTCTGCTTGACCGGCGGACAGTCCTCTTTCAATGGTAGTCTATGCACAACTATGTCTATATCTAAACCTGGCATATCTTGATATGACCAAGCAAAGATGTCAACGTATTCACGTAGCATGACTATCAGTTCTTGCTTTACATCAACCCATAGACTTGCACCAATCTTGATCTCTTTCTTGCTTTCTTCTGAACCAATATTGTTAACCTTAAGAACTTCCTGATGCGGCTGAATGATCTTTTCTTCCTGTTTCGACAATCTAGCCAACTCTTCCGGGAGTTCATAATCCTCATCACTTTCCTCCTCAGCTTGATAGATCGGATTGTCGAAATCATATGTGGGCATAACAGAATCATTTTAAGAGGAATCCATAAAATCAAGTCTGCATGATTGGATTGATGCTTTATTTTAGATTATTTTTACTTGAAAACAAAAGAAAAGAAAGTGCATTATCATTTTTATTTTCTTTGTGCAAATATAAAAATAAAGAAGGAATAAAGGAACACAAATTTGTAAACAAAAACGTCCTTTTTATTGATATTTGAACATTATATGAGAAAATACGGTGGCCCTACAAATGGATCCTCACACCTTGGGCAGAGTGTGGGATTTTATGCATTATGAAAGACAAGAATTATTACTCTGAATGATGTATAACATGAATAATTTCTTCACTAGACCAGTTTTGCAATGCCTTGCCCGGAGCCAGTGCATATACCCATCTGTCCAGATAATCTGAGCTTTCAGCATCATCTTCTATTGCTGAGCAGGACTGATTAGGGTTGATAATTCCTCCACTGTTGAAATTGATTGGCCCGCGGAATCGGGGAACTGGCGTCTGGCCCGGTTGGTATCCAATGACGAACTTATCTTCTTTCACGAACACGTCGATAGCTTTACCCCAACCTTGGGCATTTTCGCTTTCAACCACTTCTCTGGCCTGCTTATAGGACGCAATTGATGCACTCAGCCCAACTGGCACATTTAATACCGCTGATGTTGAAGTAGATTCTGGGAATTGGTTGATATTCAGGGCTTCAAAGGACTGGCACAGGGTTTCATGAATCTCTCCCTCCATTTCCACATATTTGAAAGTGGATAGATGACTCACAAATATATCTTCCTCACCGCAAACGGTAACCACTTAACCCTCGAACACGTATTTGAGCTTCTGATGTAGTGTGGAGGTAACTGCGCCTGCTGCGTGAATCCACGGCGGCCCAACAAACAGCTGTAAGCAGGCTGAATGTCCATAACGTGAAAGATTGTCTTGAATATCTGTGGACCAACCTGTATTGGTAATTCTACCTCTCCAAACACCGATCTTTGGGATCCATCGAAAGATCTCACAACCAGATCGCTGGGTCTAAGAATCAATCCATCTACTTCAATTTTCATCATGGCCTTTTTGGGTAACACATTCAAGGAAGAACCTGTGTCGACCAGCACATGCGACAAAATAGCTCCTTTGCATTCAAGTGTGATGTGCAACGCTTTGTTGTGATTACGTCCATCTGGAGTCAAATCCCTATTCATAAACCCCAATCCGTGGCTCACATTGACATTAGAAATTACTCCCTCCAACTGATTCACAGTGATCTCATGGGGAACATATGCCATATTTAAAACCTTCAACAAAGCAGCCCGGTGTGCATCTGAACTCATTAACAGGGATAATATTGAGATTTTGGAGGGTGTCTGATTGAGCTGATCAATGATCTTGTAATCACTCTTTTTGATAATCCTCATAAATTCCTCAACATCACTATCAAAATTGACTTTAGGGTCCTCTTCCTGAATAGGCACCTTGTCATCAACAATCTGTTTTCCTTTTGTTCTCGCAGCGACTTCAACTTCTTTATCACTCCTTAAAGTCTGGGGAGCAAACAGTCGACCACTCCTGGTGAAACTACTTGGTCCACTGACATTCTCAACACTGGTACCCACAACCTCTGCCTTCTGTTGACTTCCTCCTTGATGAGTATTAGTTCCATATTGCCACGGAACTGCCCTATTAGACACATAAGAAGCAGATTCAGGAACTATAATCGTAACGGGTATCGGCCTCTCGGGCATGATGATAACAACGGGATATTCAACGGGCACCTGTATTTCAACTGGATTATAATAAATGGTAACGGCTGAAACATCTTTTTCCTTCTCTACCTTATCAAACTGAAGTCTTCCTTCGTCCATAAGATCCTGCAGTCCCACTTTCAACTTACTACAACCATTAATCTGTCTTGAACAATCCTCACAATTAGAGCCACATTCGGGAAATACCTTTCTTTTTAACAAACGCTCTTTTACAATCAACAACGGAGTTTTTACCAAATTAACATCAGTAATCAAATTCAATTTCTCGCCATCAGAAATAGCATTCGTGCCTACACCTCCATGATGGGGCATTGGATTATCACAAACATTCGGCGGCTTAGAGAAATTAATAGCTTTTGCGTCAATCAAATCTTGAACCTTATGTTGAAAGGCCCAACACTTTTCTATCGAGTGACCCGGCGCACCAGAATGAAATTCGCATCGAACATTAGCATCATAATTTTGAGGCAATTTTCCAGTATCCGGCGGCCTCATAGTCCGTAGTTCAACCAACTTCTCTTTGAGCAATTGTGGTAACAAAGCAGCATATGTCATAGGCAAGGGATCAAACTTACGGTCCTTTTGTCTATTAGTCTGGAATCGGGGTCTAGCTTGCTGATCTGGAGCTTGCTATCCTGCAGGAACCGGAATGGTTACAGCATCCACCTGATGGTAGGATTGAGTCCTGCCTCTGCCCTTTCCTCTATACACAGCGCTGGACTCACCTTCTCTTTTCCTTGGTCCATTAGCAAAGGGTTTCCTCGAACTCGAAGCACCAATGCCACTGACGTCTTGAATCATACCCAACTTAAGCAGACTCTCTATTCATTCCCCAGCAATAACAATGTCGGCAAACCCTGTTGACGGACACGCAGCCAATCTATCCAAATACGGCCCTTGGAGTGTGCTCATGAACATATCAGCCATCTCACGACCAGCCAAAGGTGGTTGAACTCGAGCAGCCAATTCTCTCCATCTCTGCGCGTATTGTTTAAAGCCCTCTTTGTGATCCTGAGTCATACTCTGCAGTTGAGTACGATTGGGTGCCATGTCCAGATTATATTGATACTGTTTCAGAAACGCAACGCACAAATCTTTCCAGCTCTTTATATGAACCCTGTCCAGCTTAATGTACCATTCCAGGGAGGCGCCTGACAGGCTGTCTTGGAAGAAATACATCCAGATCTTTTGGTCTTCAGTATAAGCGGCAATCTTGCGATTGTAAGCTTGCAAATGTGTTTTGGGACAGGTACTGCCATTGTACTTATCCAAAGTAGGAAGGTTGAACTTGGGAGGGATTCTCACACCCTGCACGAGACCCATGTCCTCTACATCAATCCCTAGAGGATTTTGGCTCTCAATAGCCTTGAGTCTTTCATCTAACCCTTCATACTTCCGGTATTCATTGTAGAAACCCATGTCGTTGTTGAATGCGGTAAACTAGTCATCTTGACCATCCTCCAAGCCAGTATTATCAAATCCCAGATGTACCCCGCCAGTGGGGGTGTTGACGACAGGAGGAGTGCGCACATTGCGATTTGGGATTTCAGTCTCCAACCTCTAAATAGTGACTCTCATGGCATCTTGACCAACCCTCATGGTCTCCTGACCGGCCCTCAGCTCCTACTGACCTTGAGCAATCCCCTGCATAAGGTTCATGAACTGTTCCATCCTCCCCCTCAAATCAGCTAATTCAGTCTGAACTTGTTCCATGACTCTGGCTTGATTGCGTCGGGTAGAGTATCGGTGAACTGGGGTATCAGCTATCGTGCCTGAAAACCAAATAAAGGTTAGCAGGCGCCTGCAAAAAGAAGACCTGCAATGCAAAAATGATATGCTATGCAAATGCAAATGCATAATTATGTTTGTCATTTCAAGATACTTTTCATATCCTGATTCCAATCGTAACCACGAATTCCTGACGACCAGAAATCATGATTATTGAGTTTTGCCTTGAAGAGATATTCATATACGCCAATCACAAATATCTGATGACCAGAAATAGTGATTGGGTAGTGTGCCAGTGTGCATATATCTTATTACGTCACATATATCTGAAGACCAGACGCTGTGAACAGAAATAGCTCATTTCATACAAATTCCCGAAAGTTTTCAAGCACATTTGTCATAATTTCAGCAACAGAATAAGAAACAAGCGTCAAATGGATCCATCAACAATTCTGATGGTAACCATTGCAAATTACAAAGAAATGACAAAAATCATTAATCTGATAGCTCTACGTCCTTCAGCTTCTGGCTGGAATACTTAATCTCTTCGAACAGGATGCGGGTACGTTGATGATGTGGCTTCTCAATCAGCTCTTTGATTAAGACGTCCCTTTTTTCCAATGCATCAGATAATGAGCCCATCTGCATCAGTAAGGCTTCATCTTCACCGGCTCCTTTGCGCCTCTTAATTCCAGCTTGAATTTTAACTAGCTTCAGATCTGCCATGACATCTTCAAGCTCTTTGTTGGCAATTTTCAGCTTATCTTCAGCATTCTTTACCTGTTCTTGACTTTTGCCAAGATCCTCTCGATACTTTCTTCTTGCTACATGTGCTTTCTTTAGCTCTTCATCTTTATCTTTTAACTGGATTAGCAATTCAGAGTTTTCAATTCTGACTTCATCCCAAGCTTGATGAAGTTTAGCTAATGAATCCTTGCTTCGGGCTAGCGCCTGCTTTGTAGCCTTGTGAGCCTGACTAGTATCATCTGCTCCCAAAGTAAGTTTCCGGAAGTACCGAGCTCTATTATCAAAATCTTCTTCTTTGTCTGCCAAGATTTTCTCCGCTTTCAAAGATCTCTTCTCCAACTCTTTGTTGTCAGCCAAAGCTTTCTGAAGACATCTGCTCATTCCAGAGTTCTTTGTCTGCAACTCTCTGACCATCTTCTTCCACTCCTCGCACTCTTCAGCCGGTACCATGGAGTGTTGGTTTGGACATAAGAGAATCTCTCTTGAAAAGGGCAGCAATAACTCTCTGACCTTCATCTCAATCCAAGCATCGTAGTCAGGATATGATCTACAGTCTCCTTTGCCAAAAACTAACTTTCCCTCTCTTTGCCTAAATTTCCATGCATTTATTACTTCTAGCACCCTTTCATTCTTGGTTCCCACGAAAAATAGAGAAGCACTAATCTCTTCATCAGCAGGAGGCTTTCTCGAAGCATAACCAAATTGTCTAATAGCCAACACCGGGTTATAATTAATCCCACCTCTTCTTCCAAGTAGAGGCACATTCGAAAAACTTCCACATTTGACAGTAAGCTCTATTGTCAGTAATTTGGGATCAAACCAAATTATGTTATTGGCAGTCAAACCTATCAATCTCTTGGACCATTTCATTGTCTCAATAGTTTCTACGAAAGCACCAGTTCGAGGTAAATGTTTGAAGAGCCAATGACATAGCAATTGGGTACAGTAACTAACCAGACTTCCTCTTCCCTTCTCATTTTTGTAGTGTACTGAGTAATAAAAATCCCCTAGCAGGGTAGGAATCGGATTTTTCGAAACGAACACTTTCATCGCCTGCATATCAACGAAGTCAGGTTGACCGGGGAAAAGCACCAAACCGTAGATACAAAGAGCTAACACAGCATTGTAAGTAGTCCAGTTTTTAGCCTTGGCAGCTTCCTGAGCTTGTTGGAAAAGAAACTCCAAATGAAATCCTTCATCTTCTTTAAGTCTACTCAGGCCACTTTTCACAACAAATAGGTCCAGATGTAGAACAACAGCGATTACTTCGGGGGTAAGAGCATCTTCAGAAAAATACGGTATAGAAGACGTGACTGGAATTCCCAAAATAAATGAGAATTCCTCCAAAGTGGGCATCAAAATGTAATCAGGGAACAAGAAACATCTCATTGATGGTTCATAGAACTGTAAGAAAGTGTGCAACCCATCCTTCTCATACTTTGTGAATGCACATACCATTTTAATCAGCTCTCCATATTCCTTCTGAAAAGTGTTGAGAACACCAGAACCAGCCATGCCTATCATCTTGTTCAATGAATCCAGCTTAGGATCAGGGAATTTATATGACACATTATTCTTCCTCTTAACCTCAACTTCTTGGCAACTCATGATTGGAACCAGACAATATGGTAGGTACCTGAAAATGACAAACATAACCTATTATGATATGAGTATGCAAATGCAAAAGGCATGTAATCAGGTATTCAGGTGTCTGTGTCTATGTTGAACTGTGTGCATTGTGTCTCTGTACTGAATCTGGCAATATATCTGAGATGAATACTCAAACCACTGTCATAGGATACACTGTCTGTAACAATCATAGAATCACAAGTAAGGTATGTAGGAGGCTAGGTTACCTGCAAACCTGTAAACATCCCACCCATACTCACATGTGGTTCCTAGAAAACAAGGCTTGTCAGCTTCGGAGGTTTGAAAAGCGATATCACATTCAGCCCGTAGGATACAATGCTATGCCAATCAAAGAGGTCGTCCATTGACTCACCTTAGAAAATAAAGGTCATCCTATGCAAGTTCCAAAGTGGGCCCTCGGGTGCGAGTGGGTTTGCCACAGAATATGGTCTTCCACTGTCACCACTAAAGAGAGATATTTCCACTAAGGTCCTCATGATCGGTCACTAGAGTCGACAGCTCTCTAGATCGACATCATGGAATACACAAGATGCGTACGCCATGATGGGTCCCAAGATAGCCTCGTCTAGCTGTGAATTTCGTGATTACCCAACGTACACAGATGGCACGTAGGTCCCACTACTCTCCACTCTAAATCTAAGTGTATACTCAAGCCTGTGTACTGGGCTCATCTCTCAGAAATCCCATCCCGCCGAACAGACAGAACAGTACAACACAGTATAATATATGAAATGTAAATGCTAACATGCTGTAAATATGGCACAAGTAATAAAATACAGTAAACAGCAAATACAAGATAACAGTAAACACCCAATGAAAGAAAAGCAAACAAGCGCTAGGATTGACTCTCTTAGGATGGACCAGCAATAGGTCAATCTGTCCCCAGCAGAGTCGCCAGCTGTCGCTCCCGGGATTTTCATCCTAGTACAAACGCGAAAGTGGCACCGAAACAGAGTCGCCAGCAATGTGTATTTATCCCAAGAGAGGGAAAGGAAACACTGCGTAAACCTGAAGGGAAGAAAAAGCATGGTCTTGCGACCAAGAGAACTGGGTTCGGGAGTCGGTTACGCGAGAGGAAGGTATTAGCACCCCCTTGCGTCCATCGTACCCGATGGGATCCACGCTTGCTTGTCTCAATCAAAGGGTGTAAGAAAAGAATACTGGAAAAAGAACTGGAAAAGGAATGGAAAAGGAAAGGAGAGAGAAAGAGAAACAAATGTAGGGAAAATAAAAGAAGTGCTCGAATGGGCCCTACCCCACTTCCTACGTATCTCATCAGGAACATGAGAATCAGAGCGACGTAGTTCCCCTCACTAGGGATGGATTATTTGTGTTTTTTAGGGAACAGCTAACATTCTAGCTCAGGTGTTGCAGGCTCGCTGGTCCGAGTGCGTTACCATCTTGCAAGAGAACGAGAAGAAGCACGTTCGTACGTTGAGAATGAGTGAGATGAGAAAAGAATTCCCGAAGGAAAGACGTTATTGTTTGTTTTTGTCTTTTAAAAGTTTTTTATTTGTTTGCATACGATAGGGTATCAAAATCTTAATCATTGGAATGTATACATCCTCACATTCCAAGATGGAATGAGTAAGAAAGTACACTAAGTGTGAAGAAGACCCTCACATTTAGTTCCAATTATTAAGGTTCAAACACACTAGCATACTTGTGTTTATTAAGTGTTTTTTGTTGATTATGAAATGAAGAAGTGTTTTTATTTATTTGTACCTTCAACAAGTATTGCATTTAAGTCCCTCATGAAAGATCAAATGTTTAACACATTGACCCAAGATGGGCTATATGCTACACATTCTAAGATTATAAGAGAAGACCCCTTATAATCTTTTCTTTATATGAAAGGCCTAAATGCAATAAATGCCTACCTTTATTAGATATTTTGAATTTTCTTTGAGATGAGAAGATGAAAGACTCAAAGGGGAGAAAAAGGTAAAAATCTATGTGAACTAAGACTCAATCCTAATTGATTAGTTAAGGGAGTGATCCTAATGGTTTGTGAGGTTGCAAAACCTAAAGTCTAAAGAAGGAATGAGTTAAACAATTCACTTCTAAAGTAGAAGATGAATTGTAACTCAAAAGGGAAAGTAATGAGTTAATCAAAGAAAGCACATAAGTGCTTAACAAAACACAAGATTGAATTGTAAAAGAGGAAAGGGAAGAGGTTTGAATGTGGATTCCTTATCCACACTCAACTTCAACTTACCAAAGCCCCTACATGGTTAGTAAACATGGAAACATGTATAAGAAGTAAAAAGAAACATTTAATGCACCTTAAAGTTCAAAAGAAAAAGATGAAGAATCAAATCCTAATGTCACAACCAGAATGTGAATCATATTGACAACAAGTGAACATCATCGTACAAGTTCAAATGAACAAGCAACAATCATCATCTATAGCATTGAATCATGTTACCATAAGAAAGGATAGATGAAAGATGAAAAGAAATGAAAAGAGCATGCATAAATGGAACATGTAATCCAACAATCAGAATTGAAACTAAATGGAAAATGGTCCATAAACATCTCAAAAGCATTCATGAATCAACATTCAAGACATTCAAGAAGTAATAGAAGAAGAATGGAAGTGAAAGTTCAAAAAGAAAGTGCAAACAATACATGTTAAGGATGCACCAAGTTCAAGTTGAAATGAACATGTAAAGATGACCTATAATATGTACCAAAGACCTATAATATCATATGAATGGCTCATTAAATATGCAAATGCTCATACAAATATGCACAAAAGGATTCATGCAAACATACACCAAAGTTAGAATGATATGACATGGATTATGCTTCAAATGTAATGCATAAAAAAAAATCAAATGAACTCATGAAAATTATGAAAACATGGTATTAGAATGCCTAGGTCAGAAGTAAATCATACATCAAGATAGCATGTCAAAAGTCAAAGAAAAATGACTTTAAACAATGCAATTAGGTCAAGTTGAAAAATCATGCAAAATGGTGGAAAGACAAGCATCAAAACATGTCATAAAATGATATAAAAAATCAAACAAAAATCATATAACATGGTTCAATGTATTAGTGAATCAATTCAAAAAGAATCAAGTCAAACAAATTTGTAATGAGCAAGAACAAAATTCTACAAACTCTTGTATCACATTTGGAATGCATACAAATGGAAATTCAAAGAGAATTATGAAGCAGGGGTAAAAATGTAATAAAATCATGAAATAAAAATATTAAAAATTTCCTAAATGTCTTGAAAATGTTCATGAATTTTTCCAGAATTTTCTAATGTTGTTTTGTAATTTTAAAAATTAAAAAGGAATCGTGTACAAAAGAATAAAATAAAATGAAATAGAAATAAGAGAGGAGGTGTATGCATAGTAAATCATCAGTTCAAATTTGCTTGGGCTTTAAAACATGAGGTGTAGATAGCAATGATCCAAGGTCCAAACATGCGCAATCCACACCAACTATTGTACACTCTCAGTCAAACAAAAGTCAGCACAATGATCACCATTGGATCAAGTCCAGTCAACACAATAGTCAAAGTAAACAAAATCAATGCACATGCGTGAAGGCACACACTCACTACCATGCACTGCACCACACATTGTTTAAAATGAAATCAGAATTGAGCACGTGAGATGCATGCTTATTTTAATACGCTGGCAAGTCCTTAACCACACGATGTGCATGAATCAACAATCACAATTAAAGCTACGAAAAACCCTAGAATAATGACCACCGGCCGGAGAGGGACCTCCGGTCACCTTCTCCGGTCAATCACCACCGTCTGAAACTTCATGTTTCCTAGAATTTCACAAATATTATACCAAAATGAAGAGGAAGTAATGGAGAACACGGATACACACTTATTTTTGACATAGCAAGCACGTACATAAAGAACAGAGGAGGTTAAAACATGCCCTAACTTTTGGATCTTAGCCTCTACAAGGCCTATCAACTAGCCGGAGTATTAAATGCTTCTATTAAGCTTATATCATCATGAAAACATCAGAATAATCAATAAAACGTGAGATAAATGTTTGAGAGTTTTAGAACCTGAACTTGCAGTTCTTGTAGATTCTTGAGAAACCCAGAGAAAACACTTGCTCTTCAACTTTGGAGCTTCAAGATTAAGCAAAATAAATGCTGCTGGTTCACGAGTAGATGAAGGAGATTAAAGATTGCAGTGATGCTAAACTTGCAGAAATTGAGTTGTTCTTGTTGTTCTTGATTCAACCACGCCAAACAATGAGCAATGGAAGAACAATGAAGATGAAATCGTGGAGAGGAAGATAAGAAAACTCAGAGAGAATGAGAGAGAATTTCTGAAGTGAGTGTAGCAAATGAGTGTTGAAAATGAGAAATGTGAGTGAAGCTTTGATTTATAGTATGAGTTTAACTATGGTTAACATGAGTGAGTTAACTGAGTCATGGTGGTTTAGGTGAGTCATCCCTAACTAACTGAGTCAAGTTAGTTAGGGAGAGCAATGATATGGTGCAGATGGTTCATGGTGAGCTATGGTGGAGTGTGAGTGAAAGGAATGGCATGGCTGTTGTATCAGAAACTTGTTCAGCAAGTTGTTCTTTCCATTTCCATGTAATGAGCATGAGTAGCACGTGCAAGTAAGTACAATGTTGGTTCTAAAATGGCAAAGTGTCATGAGTTGTGGAATATGTGCATACACTTTGAAATAACAACAACAACAACACTTATTTTTGGTTTGGTGACAGTTGAGATCAATGGAAGTAAGCAAGTTTGAGAAGGAAATTCTCCATGTTCATGGCATGGAATTGTATGCTTTTGGAATTATTGGAAAGAAGACACATAGTAAAACAAGTTTGGTACAAGAAATGAATTGAATTGAGGTGTATAGGATAGTGCAAAATAACTTAGAACACCCATGTTTGAAAATGGTGGAAGGGCGAGGCATATGGTTGGTTGGCAAGGCAACATGGCACCTGGGTTTTCAGCATGATCACTCTAACTTGAGACCACTATATCTCAATCATAGCTTAACCAAATGAAATTTTGTCCAACATGAACATTGAAAAGGGCATTGCAAAGAACAATTTTGATGTTGACAAGTTTTTCATATGAAGCCTCTACCCATGAGAAAAATGGGTGAACATTTGACACACCACCTGTTTGTAAAAAGGATGGCGCGTGGGCCTGGGAATCCTTGGTCAAGACCTGATTTTGGACCTACTTTGTTCAAACTTTGATCAATCATATCTCACTCAATTTTTATCCAATGGAAGTGTTCTACACATGGATTTGAAGCTTGAAACAAGATCTTTTGTTGTGGCCGAGTGGAATTTTCATTTGGTGTCTCAATTTTGAATGGCCTTGGTTCAAAGTTAGGTGCAAAATGGCCCAAAATTACTATTTTTTGAAACCCTACTTCTTCCAAAAATGGCAACTTTTCAAATCTTGATTTTTCATGATCCTTTTGGAGTTTCTTGATCAAATTTTGCACATTGGTCACATATAACATGAATTTCATGAATTTGGCCTCAAAAAGTCAAGAGTTGACTTTTTCCTCTGATTATTTGACTTAGCCCCAATTTTCCTGTTTTTTATCTTTCTTCCAATTGAGCCACTTCTAAAACCAATTGAGATGCAATTTTCCACAATCATACACTTAAGGACATATAGAATACCATGACATCAAGTTTTTTCCAAAAAATCAGAGATAACCTGATTTAATTGGAAACCCTAGTTTTGGCCCCTTCTGGTTAGGAGGAAATTGTACAACTTCCAAATCCAAATTCCTCTGAGTATGTTGTGTATCCTCTTAAAGGATGATGAGATATGCCACTTGAGGGTGCCTTTGAACCAAGAAGCTATCTCTCTTGAGGGTTTTTCTTCAGTTTTTTGGACCTCTTCCATAGTGAAGGATGTAGTGCTTCAATCTTCTATTGAATCTCACTTTCTTGAGGTTTTGGATGATTAATTGAAATAGTATGAGACATGAAATACCTCTTGGCTTGCCTTGAGACAACTTGTTTGACCCTTTGTGCCTTGAATGATTCCTTGATTGTCCACCTTTCACCTGATCACATGCCTTGATGGTAAAAGGGATGCTATGCTTCATTTTTCTATGTTAAAGATGCAATGCAATGCTAATGAGATGGATATGATATGATATATGATGATGCTATGTTATGATGACAAAAGGGAGAGCAAATTTTGGGGTATTACACATACCATGTTGCCTTAGATCTCTTGGTGTATGTTTGTCATGTTTAGAACCTATCTTTGCTTGAATTAAGTGTGTTAAGTTTTAAGTTTATGTTGACTGAACTCCATTGCCATGCGTAATTGTGAATCGCATGCTTGTCTGTTCTTCAAGATCCTGCTTTGAATTTGCCTTGCCCTGCTGCTATAAGTATCGCTACGTGTGCCTCTTGAACCCTTTGCAACACCTCATCTTTGCTAGCTTATATTGCGTTGTACGTTATGTTTTAGTGTAAACAAAAGCTACTTTCGTATTCCTTTGTTGCTGCTGATTAATTTAAGTCTTTATTTTGATTAATTTGGTTGAGTATTAACTAAGTTATGGATGTGTGAACCTGGCTGGGCAAGTGAGAGTTTGGTTGGAGAGTTAGGTTGGGCATGACGCGCGTGTTTGGTTTGTTGGGGGTTTATGAACTTGTTTCAATTTAAGTAATTATTAAGTTATGTTATATAACGGATGAGGGCGTAGCACCGCTGGTCCATGGAGGAGTTTGTAAGCATTTGTAACCAAGGGGACTGGGGTTCGAACCCCCTCGCCCCAGTCCTTTTTTATTTATTTTTGTGTTTCCATCCTATATTCAAAGCGCGCGCATGGTTGGTTTTTTAAGTGTTTTAGTCAGCAACCACAAGGGCATGGGTTCAAACCCTTTGGAACACTTCTCCCTTCTTTTTTTATCACTAGTTTGTTTTGTTATTTCTTTAATTTATGCTTTATTTTTAAAATGTCATAACTTACTTGTTTTTTATCCTTTTTATCCCATTCTTTTTGCTATATTTTTCTAATTAAATATATTTTTTTCAATTATAAAAAGAAATTAGTAAAAATATTAATTTTTGAGACCTTTATGCATGCTTGGATTATGAATGCTTATTAAAGTTTTATTGCACTTCCTTATGCACCTTGTCATGTTATTTCTATTCATCATGTTTGATCTTTGTCTCATGTATGTTTCCAAACTTTGAATTGACATCTTGATCTTGTTGCATCTCATATGTTATTCATGTCTCTTGCATCATTATATTAGCATTATAACTTGTTATCTTTTAGTATGTTATCAACTGTTATTTCCCCCTATTCCAAAGGAAGGTGAAATATGTTGACTCATAAGTCATTGACCTCCCACCTTAACCTAAGTAACCTCTTAGGAGAAAACTTTATTTCTTGGCCTCATCAGAGCCATAGAAATCACAACTAGCTTTAGGAAAGAGTTCTTAAACTCTTAGTGATATTCATCCTAATGAATTATCACTTTCCCTACTGACTAAAACATAATCATAGGACCATCCAACTAGACTTAGAGAGTTCTTAAACTCTACAATGGGCTTGTACTCATTTCCCCTCTGAATATTGACCACAATCAATCATTCAGTAGAAGTAGAACTACGCATACTTTGATTCTATTCCCGAGGATACGTAGGTGCAAGGTGCGATGCCTTGTCGAGTATACTTAGATACTAACCCCTAGGGTTTTCAACCTTTAGCATAGTACCCTTAGCAAGCGAGTAAGATATAACAAGTAAAACAAGAGGCTCCCGTAGAGTACTACGGACGTTTAGGGTGCTAATACCTTCCCTAGGCGTAACCAACCCCCGAACCTTAGATCTCCCCCCTTTAGGTTTTTTAACGATCTTGAACCTTTCCTTTGGATAAATCAAAGTCGGTTGTAAAAGAAAAATGATGCAAGTTAATTAATAGCTTGTTATCCGATTTTCACCGCAACAGAAATGGCGACTTCACTGAGGAAGGATCTTTTGAGGGTTAAGCCCATCTTGTTTTTTGCTTTGCTTTACTTATACTTGCTTGTTATATTTGTGTATATCTGTTTGATTGCCTGTATATATGTTGTGCTTGAGTTATATTTTGTTGGCTTCGTTCTTGAGTGGTGAGATAAATCCTATACCCGGATTTGAGCATACAATTATGATAGGACGATGGTATTCAAGGAGGCTTTGAGGGAGTCGATTCCTGAAAAGTTGAATTGAAAACACCATCACTCAGTTGAGGCCCTCTTGAGAGTTTAGTTATGTTGAACGAATCCGTTCGTGAAAGCGTGCTACTCTCGACCAGGAGCCCGTGATATTGAGAACCGTAGTTACCAAACCCCATTTAAGCCTTAGAGTCTATTTCTGAATTGGTTGTCACGCGATCCTCTTGAGAATTTTATTGATTACAAAGTCATCTGGGAAATCGTTAAAATCCGAAAGATGGGTTGTCGACTCTGGGAACTTCTTAGAACCCCGTTCAGCAGGTGAAAACCAATAGTACATACCAATGGGAGGGTGAACCTTGACTCCATGCTCTTAACCCAAACCTTTATGTGTTTGTATTTGTATGTGTTTGTTGCATCCATATAGCATAAGCATATGCATATCAGTTTCATGGAACTCAGACCTCTTTTTGTGAAATATCACAGAAATATCATGGACGAATCAAGAAGGAAAACTATGAAATACACTTTCAAGAGTCCTAGATTGGATGACCTAAGGAGATTGGGAGATTTGCTAACAGACCCCGAAGGATTCAAAGACAGATATGGGAATTTGTGGATATTAGTGAAGAAAAGTGTCGATGAAGGACTCCTTTCAACTTTACTTCAGTTCTATGATCCAAAGTATCACTGCTTCACCTTTCCCGACTATCAGCTCTTGCCTACACTTGAAGAATACTCTCACATAGTTGGTTTGCCTGTTAAGGATGATTCTCCGTTTCCCATTTTCGACAGAGACCCCAAAGAAGAAGAGATATCTAAAGAGACTCACTTGGAATTGGTTGACATCAAAAACAACTTAATTTTCAAGGGAGGAATTTTTGGGTAAACTGCTAAGTTCCTGTTTGGAAAAGCCCACTACTTCGCCAAACATTCCAACAAGGATGCTTTTGAAGCCATTTTTGCTCTGCTCATTTATGGACTATTCCTGTTCCCGAACATTGACAACTTTGTGGACTTACATGCAATCAAGATCTTCCTAAAGCAAAATCCTGTACCAACTTTGCTTGCTGAAGCCTACCATTCAGTCCATACGAGAAATGCCCATAGTAATGGACAGATCACTTGCTGTATCCTTGTGTTATATAGATGGTTTGTTTCACACTTACCGAAGAAAGGTGCTTTCTGGGATCCTAAGAAGGGATGGTGGTCTAAGAAGATTATGGCCCTTTCTCATGCAGACATTGACTGGTACAATCGAGTGTACGACAAAATCTCAATAACAGACAACTGTAGCCAGTATAACAACGTGCCTCTTCTTGACATCAAGGGTGGAATCAGTTACAATCTGGTGTTGGCACACCGTCAATTGGGATACCCTCTGAAGGATAAACCCCTAAGCATCCATGTGGAGGGAATTTATTTTGAAGAGTATGATAAGAATGAAGAACAAAGGGATCTAATCTTGAAAGCCTGGGGTAGCAAGTGTAAAAGAAGAAGTAGCTCCTTGGGGAAACCCAATTGTGTTTCGTGGGAGCCTTATCTTCAGTGGGTCCGTAAGAGAGCCATTGAACTGAAGATGCCATACAAGAGGGAAGAACCAATTCCCATGAAGGAAGATCCTGCTTTGTACTTCATGACAAGGGAAGAAGGGTTAGAGATATCACTGAGGCAGACTCAAATATTAGAAGAAGCATGGAGGCTTAAGTATCAGGTGGTTGTTGAGGAGAACTTTGAACTCCGAAAACAACTACGTGCCAAGGATGACGAGTTGACCTCCTACAAGAAGAGGAAGGTTCAGGAAGGCCTAAGTTCTTCTACTATTCATCCCACAGCTTGGAAGATGATCGTCGACAACCTTGTTGCAGAAAGAGATCAGATGAAGGAGGAAAACAGATGGCTCAAGCTAGGACTCTTAGGAGAATCTCCTTAGGACTGTCTAGGTTTTTATTCAGCTTCTTTGTGTATGGACTCTCAAAGTGTATTAATTATTGTAATATGTTCCCTATTTAATGAAAATGAGGTCTTATGATATTTCATGATGTGTTGCAAAAATGTCTGAATTCCATGAAACTTTGCATTGCATATCATTTTGCATCTTTGCATGTGCATATGCATTCTTCTTCGTCTTATTGTCGTCTTGTTCTTTTCAGAACCCGTCACCTTAATTTTCCAAATGCCAAAACCCAAGTCCAAACTCGACAAAGGATATCTGAACAATACTGTGAAATGCACAGAGTCAACCATGAATTAAGTCAGCTCCGAGGAGGAATGGGGCAGTTTATGGAAACTATGAAGGTCACGCTAGCAACGATGAAGGAAATTTGGGAGTACTAGGAGAAAATGAGAGAGGAGATCAGAATCCTCAAGTGCTAGATGAATTGGGTTCTGGAAACTCTATTGAAAAAGGAGAATCGCATTCATCCCGTCAGACCAGTTTTCAAGAGCGCTCGTTTGCCATGTCAGCGTGGATGACAAAGATCAAGGGAACCAGAGAGGAATTTCACTTCGTTGCCAATGGCATACAGTCAGCTTTTACCAGTTTTGATCAAAAGTGGATTGATAATACCGAAGGATTTAGAGCCAGTGATCCCTCCATACCCACTAGGTTTTGATGCCAACGTCCGATGCGACTACCACGCTGGGGCACTAGGGCATTCAACTGAGGATTGCAAGGTACTCAGAAGCCAGGTTCAGACGCTGCTTGACTCTGAGAAGTTATCATTTACACCACAAGGCATTCAAATCAACTATCCTTTGCCATCTCCTAAGGATCTCTCGTGTCCAGAATTTGTTTTTGGAGAAGCCTCATGCCAGCTGAACGTTGGTCCTGTTCCTGCATCCAAACGTAATCTTCGTCAGGTGATTACGAAGAGGGGTTTTCAGTCTCCAACGTGTGTTTCTCCTCAAGATAAGAAGAAGTGTACTGTCAAAAGAGGAAGATTTAACCACCAGCCTATCCCGGTGCCGTTAAGCAAACTTTTCCCATTGTTGATGCAAAACAAGCTGGTAACTCCACGACTTCTCACACCTTTCCAGGGACCTTGGTATGATCCCAACCTAACCTGTGAATTCCATAAGGGAGCTGAAGGGCATGATTTGGACAATTGCCGAGCTTTAGAATATTTTGTGCAAGAGCTGATCCATGACAAAGACTTAATCTTTGAAGAAGATCGTCTAAAGACAGAGTGCAAATTTCGCACTGGGACAATGGGGCATCCCATTGAAGAATGCAAAGAGTTCGAAGAGAAACTGATGAGCCTGCTAAAGAAGCTAAAACCTCAGGAAGGTACTTCAGATGCTGATATCTCAACTTTTGAAGCAAAAGACAAAGGATTTGCAAGGCCTCTCAAAGTTCTATACCACAAGGAGCAAGTGATTGATGGTGAAGACGTTTCCCCGTTTGGACCCGGAAACTAAGATATTTGAAATGATTCGCCAAAGTTGGCTATGTTTTGTATTTCAGTTGTATTTCCTTTAATTGTATTGATATTTACTTATGAGCTTTGTTGTACCTTTAAATTGGCAACATTAATGAAATATTTATTAATCTTTTGGTTAAATCCATTCGTTTCACTCATTTACTTTTATTTTCATAAAAGCAAAATATATAGCCATTTCCACTCCTTTTTCAAACTTTTGTTAAAGCAAAGATTGTGGAGGATGATGAAAACCTCGTGTTCATAATTGCTGTGGTATGCTGCCGATTAAACCTTGCTGATGATATAAGGCATTGTTTCAATTCCCAAACACTGGAGAAATAAGGAAGATGATCCCTCGTTAACCCTTCGAGCCTAGAAGTAGGAGTTTTCTTTCCTTACACATAAAATAACCTTAAATCTCAACCTTGGGGGCAGGGTAGTTCTCAGTCTAACTCGGTTATGCATTCAAACACGAGCGCTTCATATAAGGCGCCAGTCAGCTTTCAAATCAAGTGACTTCCTACTTTTGGAGATTTGAACGTATATCTTGAGTTAACTGAGCGTAGGATTGGAATTCATCCTTTGTTTCATAAAACCGTGAACCAGGCCACATTACAACCCCTAAAAGACCTAATTGAGGTAAGGTTGTTTTGAAAAGCATACTACAACAAGGTTGAGCAACCCGACTCCTAATAATCTTTGTTACTCGCGTGTGTTGGTCACTTCCTTAATGACTAGACCCACCTTTGTTTTTGACTATTTAATCATTCACTGTGCGTTTTTTATCAAAGCTTTGATTTCAAACTTTACATTAATTTTGCATTAACTTTACATTAAATTTTGCCAATTTTAATGAACAACGCTTGTTTGCAATACCATTCGATATCAAGGAATCCCAACAAACGCGGTCAGTCAAGGATTTGAACTTGATAAAGGAAATTTGACTCAGTCAGGGGCAACCAAGTGTGAGGTTTGCTAATCTATTATCCCAAGAGTTGACAAATCAGAGGCAAAATTCTGCAAATTCAGAATATTGGGGAAAATATTCTTGAGATCATATTATGACAAGTTTTGACTTCAGTAACCCATCAGCAGGGGCAAATCCGTTCCCCAGTAATTTCTACTACAGTTTGAGTATCTCGAGTATAACTGAATAGAAACAGCTACATCAAGATTCAAAAGTTGGAAGATATTGAATCATCTGGTATTTCATTTCTTCTGTAAAATTCTTTTGATTATTCAAGTTGGAAGATATTGAAATATCTGGTATTTCAAGTCTTCCGTAAAATTCTTTTGATTATTCAAGTTGGAAGATATTGAAGCATCTGGTATTTCAATCCTTCCGTAAATTTCTTTTGATTATTCAAGTTGGAAGATATTGAAGCATATGGTATTTCATTTCTTCCGTAAAATTCTTTGGATTATTCAAGTTGGAAGATATTGAAGCATCTGGTATTTCAATCCTTCCGTAAAATTCTTTTGATTATTCAAGTTGGAAGATATTGAAGCATCTGGTATTTCAATCCCTCCGTAAAATTCTTTTGATTATTCAAGTTGGAAGATATTGAAGTATCTGGTATTTCAATCCTTCTGTAAAATTCTTTTAATTATTCATCCCCTAATCTGGGGCAGTTATGCCGAGATCTCTCCAAGAGTTTGAAGATATTGAAACACCCTGTATGCCAATTCTTCTATAAAAATCCTCTTGTTATCGTATAGACCATCTTGCCTGGGGCAGTTAAGTTTTGAAGATGGTAGTTATGCCAGTGCAATGCATAATTACTTTATTAGCTCCCCATCAAGTTGCTACATCAGCTGATTTTGACAAATTCCCAATGGATTTATTTCCCCAATAAAGAAGAAGAACTTTCCCAATTTATCCAAAACTTTTGTCTAAGCTAGGCTTATGCTTTGGTTTTCACCTTTGAGTACCAGACCCCAGCTCTTTATGCAGGAGTCCCCAGAGAAGTCAGCTGTTAGACGACAAAATTCTTGGTAACTAGAGTTGTTATTGGCCTTTGAATACAATAACTTCGTCATTTTCCTCTGATTCTTGGAAGCGGAAAAGTTTTAAGAAAACACAAAGATGAACTAAGTTTTACTCTAGTATCAAGTTGTTTTATGGAATCAAGTTGGTACAGGAAGTGTTAGTAATACCGTATCTTTGGCTTGGATCTGCCATCTCCAGTGAAACAAAGATTGCCCCGGTTATCCTTGATGTTTGGATTTCAGGGTGGGGGGTTGTGTTATCCTTTCTTCTCTTTGTTTTTGCGTCGCTCGCGCCGTTTCTCGCATGTAGCTAAGCATATGCATCGTACCTTAGCATCTTTGCATCCTTGTGCTTTGTTTTGCTTGTGGTCTTTTATTGGTGTCTGTCATTATTTCCCCAGTGAAGTAAAGACATTCCCGGATTGCTTTGTGTCGTGCCTGTTCGGTCTTAACCTTTGCGCGCCAGATTTGAATATTTAAACCTTTTACTGTTCCCCAAGAAGTTTAACATTAAAGATTTTGTAAAACTGTTCTTGTTTGAATCGTGTCAAACTTGAACTTGGACTTTGTTTGAATTGTGTCAAGCATTGTCTTGTGTTTTAAAACTTGTTCTTGTTTGAATCGTGTCAAACCTGAACAGAGTCTTTGTTCGAATCGTGTCGGACACTGCTGTAGCGAGCGATTTTGGACGCGGTTCTTAAGCGCTGGTCGCTCTCTGCGGTTTGAGCTTAAACTACAGGTCGATTCATTTTTTATCCTATTGTGAGCTGAATAAGGAAGGGAAATAGATGTCTCCAATTAACCCTGCTTTGCATACTGAGTTTAAACAGCGGTCTGTTAGGTTACAGATGCTATCAATGTCGGAGGGCCTTTGTACTGGTTATTTGTATTTTCGCCAATACGGTTTTCTTTCTTTTTATCTTGGCAGAGGGTTTCTGGCGGGGAACAAGGATTAGGATGTTAGGACTGATGTTTTTGAATTACAGCTTTTGATTGATGGAGATATGGGATTTGGGTTTTTTGTTTAGTGTGCTCGCTAAGATCTTTTCTTTCGATCTTATGCCTACGTATTCCCGTTGACCGAAACAGGGAAATCAGAGCGTTCGTAGTTCCTCCTATTCTATGGGAGGAAATGGGTGTTTTTGGTGTCTTGTTCAAAGCCCAAGACGTGAAGCGAAAGGTAGTTTGTATCTTGTTCAAAGCCCAAGATGTGAAGCTAAAAGGTTTGACTTTAGAGAGAGTTTGTCATCTCTAAAGAGGGGGTTGTATGTCATAACTGTTTTATAAAGGAGAATTACTTTAACCGGGATTTGTGAATCCGGCAATGCCACAATTTCCTTTATAGGAGATTTTAACCTGAAGGAGAAGACTTTAACTCAGTGTAGAGCAATGCTATCTTTCCTTAGGAATTTCTCATGCTAAAAGAGGGACAGTGGCATGGATGTAGATGATCCAGAGGCTTGCCACTTACAACGATTAGATGAAGGGGAAGGTGTGGTTGATGTTTGTGTACTGTGAACGAGGCACAACTTTGATGCTAAAAGGTTGATTGGATTAACCAGTGGTTTTCTTATATAAAGCCTAAGAGGAGGCTAATATTTGTCTCGTACAAAGCCCGAGAGAGAGGCGAAAAGGTTTTGACTCAACGAGGGAATCTTTTCGTACTCAACAAGAGAGTGATTTTGTATCTCGTACAAAGCCCGAGATGGAGGCTGAAAGTTCGACTCAACAAGAGAGTCTTTTATACTCCGCAAGAGAGTGTTTTTTGTATCTCGTACGAAGCCCGAGATGGAGGCTAAAAGTTTGACTCAACAAGAGAGTCTTTGTATCTCGTACGAAGCCCGAGATGGAGGCGAAAGGGGTGATTGACTTTACGAGGGAGTCTCTTATGTGTCTCGTACGAAGCCCGAGAGAGAGGCTAAACGTTGTTTTACTCCACTGGGGAGAATCATTGTACAAAGCGTAAGAGAGAGGATAACTTCATTGAAGAAGGATCATTATACAAAGCCTAAGAGGAGGCTATGGTTACTGTTTCAGTTGAGTGATAGGTCCAGTATACTGATTTTGAAAGAGAAAATCAGTTCTTATATGAGCAACACTGTACTCAAGGATTTGATTCAAGGATCCGGGTTATTCCTGTTCTTTAAGGAAGTGGGAAACCCGAAGTGTATTGAGACTGTCCGAGTCTACGGGTTTCCTTCCTATTTAACGAAGGGGTCACTTGAGAATGTCTTTGAGACTCAAAGAGATTAGACTGTCCAAGTCTAGAGTTTCATCTTTTGTACTATGCTTTGAGAAACAGTAGTAGACTCTTTGAAAGGACTGTTCTATGAAGATGACTAAGTTCTGTTCCTATACCTCTAGGAGGTCGTCGGGACTATTTGTATGAAGCCCAAGAGGAGGCTGGAAACTTTTAAGAAGTCGATCGGTCCTTGTATGAAGCCTAAGAGGAGTCTATCATTCCCGGAGGAATAAATCATTATACGAAGCCTAAGAGGAGGCTGTGAAAACTTCTAAGAAACCGGAAGGTCCTTGTACTAAGCCCAAGAGGAGGCTAGGTTGCTTTTAGGAAGCCTGTGGGTCCTTGTACGATGCCCAAGAGGAGGCCGATGCTTTTAAGAAGCCCGTGGGTCCCCAAACCCTGAGAAATTCAAGGCAAGCTATTCACAAGGAATAGATCAAGTCAGGAAAGTTTGAGAATTTGGAAGAAACTCAAAGATGCCATTCACGGAGAATACATTCATCTCTGGGAGTAGAGTTTCTTGACAATTCCTAATGAGGACAGCCGAAGAGAAGACTATATCTGGTGATCCTATTGGGGATCTAGTTGTCTATTTCTACGAAATGAAACGGCGTCACCTAGTTCTAGACGTAGTTGCTGGGGAAACTCTAAATATCTATACTATTATTACACAGTTGATATGAGTTTATGAAAGAAGACGTACAACGAAACAGCCCCACAATACAGTTATATGTATATGAAAGCGGTAAATGAAAGCGTATAAATACTTACTCGGTTGTAGAGCTTCCATGCTGTTTGGTTAGTTGTTCAACAAAGAAAGATTGAAAACAACAGTATATTCAAAATCAAAGGAGAAAATACTTTGAAAAAGAAAGATTGGGGCTTACAGCTCAAGGAGAGGCCCAGGGTTTTATCAGTGAGCGCACTGTTTGAATTTGTACAGAGGGACTTATACAAGTGACTGAGGCCCAAAAAGGTTTTCTGTACAGAGAGATGGATCTTACACTCTCTCAAGAGGCCCAAAAAGTTTTTAAAAGAAAAATAGTGGGGCTTATAACACGAGGGTAGGCCCAATTGATTTTTCGTTAAAAATGGCGATCGCGCCGAGGTTTTCTTTTAACGCAGAGGGACTTATACAATAAGTGAGGCCCAAAATGGTTTTGGTTAAAAGGGGGTTGGGTATTACACTCTATCAGAGTCCCAAAAGTTTTGAATGGGTCTTATAGCTCAAGGAGAGGCCCAAGGTTATTTTTCAAAAGGCGACGATCGCGCCGTTGGTTTTTGACGGTATCGGGACTTATACAATACACTGAGGCCCAAAAAATGATTTGGTCAAAAAAAGAATTGGGTCTTACACTCTATAAGAGGCCCATGAGTGTTTGAAAAAGTTTGATGAGGGTTGAAATAATCAAAAACCCTAATTTCATTTTTTAAAGAGCATTTTTCAAAGAAAAATCAAGTAAAAAATGATAAAAAAATATCAAATAAAATCATTAATCATGTTACAAACAGTGATTAAGGTTTATGAAAAAGTATTTTATCCACATGAATATTTAAAATCATTTTGGTTTTAAAAATCAAGAAAAAGAAATCATTTTAAAAGCATTTAAAACAATTTAAAACAATATTTTTAAATATATTAAAAATATATCAAATAATAATATTTTTTGTGATTTTTTTGGTGGATTAAAATATTATGGAGTATGAATAAAAAGTGTGTAAAACAGATTTGAAAAATGATAATTTTTGTTATTTGAAAGAATTGGTTGAGTTTTGAAGATAAACTAAGAAAAAGAGGAAAGATGTCACAATATCTCATTCGACATCTTTCATGAGTTTTCAACATCTTTTTTATCAAACTTCCAACACCCATAACTTTCTCAAATCTCAATGGTTTGAGACAAAATTTATATGCATCTGGCCCAGAATTTCACAAGGAATCCAATGCTGGTGGTAGTTTTTTCAGATCACACTCCCTCCTCAAAACCCGATAGTGGTTTTGAAAAGGACCTATAATTGCATTTTCTGTGCTACACTTTGATACAGACATGGATTACATGGTGAATTAGCCCAAACACAACATATACAACATGTATGAGATGTGTATGATCAGTAGACTTCAAAGCAATGCATGATTTCAAGGATTCCATGTTGTGATGCTTACCTCTTTTTGAGCTTTTTGGAGATTTTGTGCAATCTGTCAAGCCTCTTGTTCCAGAAATGATTTGATGCTTTAGACACACTCAAATGATCCCTTAGAAGCTTTTAGGATGATTGGAATCAACTGGTACCTGCAAAAACACAAACTGTCCCTTTCTTTCAAAAGGGGTTAAAAGTGACCAAAATAGCAACTCTCTCAAATGGTGTTCCAGATGTTGGGAACCATTAGGGACAGTTCAAGGATGATATTTGGAGTGTGTTAAAGGTTTTATCTGGTTTGGAAAGTGACCGAATCAAGTCATGGCTTGAAAAATGCAAAAAAGTGCCATTTTGAGGTTTTGAGAAGTGACTTTGTGATTTTGTGATTACAGGTCACTTGTGATAGTTTGCACAGCTTACATATGATATATATGAGGTGTGTGTGTGTGATTAGTTTGAGTGGAATTGCTCTCTAACTCGAAAACTCAGAATTACTTGCTTTGGAAGGCAAATTTGAGGTGAAAGAAGAGATTTTGAGGAAAACATCTGTTTGATGGCTTTGGTGTACTCAAACTGAACACAAATGAGCTCTATTTATAGTAGAGCAAGTTTGTTTTCACAGCAATAGTGAATGGCAACTACAGCAGAGGTTTGTTCAATGTTGGCCAATGAAAATCCAAGTCTCCTCTAGCCATTGACTAGAGGTTAGGGCACAGAGCTTTGGTTCCCTACTTGTTGGAGGAATGTTGACTGAATTCAGTTACAAATGTATCAGTCCATGCCACCTCTAAGCATCTATTAAATGCTCCAATCCAAAATTGGAGTCTTGTCCCTCTTTTAGGGATTTTTCGGAATAACATGCTACTTCTTGTTCCAAGGACTTTGGAGGCTTGGCTCAGTGATTGTCCCCTTTAGATATGATCCTCAGAGGTGTCCAAAGTGATGACAAGGCTTGGAAATTCGTGTGGTACAAGAAGTGTGCAAATCTGTCCTGAAACATGTCTTAAAAATCAGCTGCAGCAAGCCTTGTTGTAAAATTCATAACTCCCTGCTCGAGTATGCTACATGGACGTTCTAGGACTTTATGGAAAGCTTAGATGATGTAATTCAACTTTGATGTTTGACTTTGGTCTTGGTTCAGCTTGAAAAGTCATCAAAAATGGTCTTGAACTTGTGTAGTCAAATCTATCCTAAAAGCTGTCATGAAAATTCTGCTTTATCAATGCTTCTTGTGAAAATCATATCTCCCTGCTCGAGTATGCTACAAGGACGTTCTATAACTTTCTGGAAAGCTGAGACAACGTACTTCAACTTTGATGTTCAAGGTTTGGCTTGGATCAACTTGGATCATGGAGAAAAACATCCTTGAAGTTGGGACATTCTTGCTGGAAAAATATTAATGATGTCCTATGAAATGTTGAAACATTTGACAACTTTGATCATTAATAAATCCAAAATTTAATCACTTGTATATTTTAATCCACTATGATATTTTGAATTGAACTGAATTGCATCTTTGATGCTTGTCTTGCATGATGACAAAGCTTGAAAATTGGGTGGCACAAGAAAAGTGCACAAAATCTGTCCTAAAAAATCAGCTCGAGCAAGGCCTGTTGTGAGGTTCATAACTCCTTGCTCAAGTTGAATTAATGGGAGTTCTAATACATTTAGGAAAGCCCTAATGACATACTTTAACTTTGATGTTTGACTTTGGTCTTGGTTCAGCTTGCAAAGTCATCAAAAATGGTCTTTAACTTGTGTAGTCAAATCTGTCCTAAAAGCTGTCATGAAAATTCTGCTTTATCAATGCTTCTTGCGAAAATCATATCTCCCTACTCGAGTATGCTACAAGGACGTTCTATAAATTTCTGGAAAGCTGAGACAACGTACTTCAACTTTCATGTTTGACTCCAGACCTGGTTCAACTTGGATCATGGAGAAAAACGTCCTTGAAGTTGGGGCATTCTTGCTGAAAAAAATATTAATGATGTCCTATGCAATGTCAGAATATTGGACATTAAGAATTCCCAACTTTGATCACTTATATCTTTCAATCCTTATGATATTTTGAGTTGATTCCTTCTACAATGTTGAAGTATCAAATACCCTCTTTAAAAGTATCTCTTACTCAAAATCAATGGATGCTTGGATCAATAGTTACAACCTTGAAAAGTTGTGCACTTGAACATGATTTTAACTTAGAAAAAATTTCTAAGTTTCTTTCAATTTGATCAATTTTGCAATTTTGCATGATTTCTTGATTTAAATTTGATCAAATTAAATCATCCATCATATTTTCTTGAGTAATGGCTTGTGAAGCTCAAAGTTGACCAAAAAGTCAAACTTCGACTTTCTGCGTCAGTTGACTTTGTATTAGATGAACTTGAGGCTTGATCCACTTGAAATGTTGCACTCTTGTGCTTAATTCTTGATGTGGGAGTGCTCTTGATCCTTTGTGGATGTTTAAGAGGTTAGAGAAGTTGAAGATCATGTCATTCCTTGATTGATCATTTGTCTAAAGGCTCTGAGAGGGCTTAAAACCCTAATTTTGATTGTAGTGGATGCTCAACAATTCCTTGAGGAGATTGATGAGGAAAAGAGGTACATCCATATTGTGATGATGATTTGCACAATGATGGGAATCTTAGTGGTCAAAATTTGGGGTATGACAGATGCCCCTATTTAATCTTCTTGGACCCGAAGGTGTGAATGACGAAGGTATTCGGGCATTCGGGGTGCAAGAGGATTAAATATCGGAATACCCGAAATTTTGATGGTGGTTATGAATGGTAGCTTACGCATTCATCTTCTTTAGCTAAGCGAAGATGCTTAGAAAAGGTAAACTTCCCCTCGATCCTGGTCTTCAGCCAAGGAACTGGTCTCAGTTTTCTTTTGAAATAAACTTCCCTCGATCCTGGTTTCCTACCAAGGAACTGGTCTTAGTTTCTTTTGTCAACTTCCCCTCGATCCTGGTTTCCTACCAAGGATCTAGTCTCGGTTTCTGATATAAACTTCCCCTCGATCCTGGTTTCCTACCAAGGACCTGGTCTTAGTTGCTGAAATAAACTTCCCCTCGATCCTGGTTTCCTACCAAGGAACTGGTCTCAGTTTCTTTTGTCAATAAACTTTCTTGACAAGGAACGATGTTAGTAGCGGTTCTCCTTCAAACTTCTCGCTGAATTTTCCTGGGGAGATGCCATTTGAGTGGAAAAAGTTTTGATGTCAGACTTGCTGGGGATCCCATTCGTCTGAATTGTAGAGGTACACAAACTTCTCTGTTTTGGAGACGCCATTTGTCGATTCTACTGGGGGAAAGCGAGTCTCTTGAGAGGCTGCTTCTGCTTGGGATCTTACATCATACTTTTCTCGGGATCTTCCCGGAGAAATGCCATATGATGGGGTCCAATTTTGAGGTGCCGATGACCTTTTCATCAGTGGTTTTTTCGGAGAAAAACTGCCGTACCGCCGAATCTCTGATTAAGAGGCTTTCTCTGGGGATTTTCCTTAATCCGGGAAAGCAAGGATATCATCTTCAATGGCGAAGAGTGATATTTGTTGAAAGTTTTCTTGTTTATCAGAGGTTCAAGTTATCAAAGTGGTCAAGGACCCAACTTCAATCCAGAAATAAACTGTAGGAGAGATCGTCCAGACGCAACATTTCCTAACGAGGAAAGAACTGACAACTCGATTGAGAGGAATTTTATCACTAGGGAATAAGACCGACTAGAGTGATAGTGATGCAATATGAATGTGACTGCAAATCAAATGCATGATGTATGTATGTTTTTGCTGACAAAACTGACAGGTGAACACGACTGGATACTCGGCCATCGCGGGGCGTGTAAAAATATCACTGGTTCAAAATAGCAATTCCACCTTGCTTAGGAGAGATAGTCCCTGTTGGGGAGCTACCGTTGGTCGGGCTTAGGAGATGAGAACTCGGCCGAGGATGTCAGACGAAACATGGTCTCTGACATTGTTGATCCTTCATTCAGGCGTACTAGTCTAGAAGGAGTACTTTGATTCTGCACTTTGAGGTTCGAACACCTTTGGAGACGCGATTGATGTTCTTTCGATGTTTAACAGTCAAAAGAAATTGCCATCTCTTTTTTTTTTTTTTTTAAAAAAGCAGAAAAAGTTTTAACAAGTAAATTCATTTTTGTTTTATTTCAAGAATCGTTAATCATGTTAACAACGTCGTTCTATAAAGCTAAAACAAATAAGAATTACAAACAAAAGCACAAGGGCTCAAATTTTATTGATAGGATGGAAATCAGCCAAACGCGTGATTCCAAAGAGTATTTACAAAGTTTGAAAATGGTAATTTACAGGGAAAAGGGCTACGTTGAAACATAACGACCACTATCCTTCTACCAACTTTGAATTCGGGACATCCTGAGCTTCTGTCGAAGATGACCTTGACTGGAGTTTTCCTCCGATGGATGATGTAACTGCTGCTGCTGCTGAGGGACTTGCCTCTGTTGAACATAGTTACTTGCCATTATCCCTAATTTTTGCCTGGATTGTACTATGAGATTTCCAATCCATCGGGATGATTTTTTTCATGTCTCTAACTTTTGCCTGGACCGCCCTTTTGGGTTTTCAATCCACCGAGACGTTTTTTTTTTCTTTTTAGTTTAGGCGAAGTATTTCTTGACTACATCAACGTTTGTGGGGTAGGCAAATTCCTCTCCGTCCATGGTTGCAAGTCTCAAGGCGCCGCCTGAGAAAGCTTTCGTGACCACATAGGGGCCATCATAATTCGGAGTCCACTTGCCTCGCGAATTAGTGAGGAATGATTGTATCTTCTTGAGCAGTTTGAAGATTAGCGTGCATGTCGCGGTCATGAGGAATATGAATCTGGAGATGTAGTTCAAACGTCCCAAGAATCCTCTGACTTGTTTTTCAGTTTTCGGGGAAGGCATTTCTTGAATGTCCTTGACCTTGTCAGGATAAACCTCAATTCCTTTCTGGCTGACGATGAACCCTAGTAGTTTCCCTGAACGGACACCGAAGGTGCACTTGTTGGGATTCATGCGGAGCTTGAACTTTCTTAAATGTTCGAACAATTTTGACAGATGTTCAACGTGCTCACTCTCTGTTTTTGATTTTACAATCATATCATCAACATACACCTTGATTTCTTGGTGTATCATGTCATGAAAGAGAGTAGTCATGGCCCTTTGATAGGTTGCCCCAGCATTCTTCAAACCGAACGACATTACCTTGTAATAAAAGGTACCCCATGGGGTAATGAACGAAGTTTTCTCCATGTCTTTCGGCGCCATTTTGATCTGGTTATAGCCCGAGAATCCATCCATGAAGGAGAAAACTTTGAACTTTGCTGTACTGTCTACCAGCATGTCAATGTGTGGTAAAGGAAAGTCGTCCTTTGGACTTGCCTTGTTCAGATCCCTGTAATCAACACACATTCTGACCTTTCCGTCCCTTTTGGGAACGGGTACGATGTTGGCTAACCATTTAGGATATTCTGGTGTGGCGAGGAAACCCGCGTCAATCTGTTTTTGTACCTCCTCTTTGATTTTGATGGCCATGTCCGGGTGAGTGCGTCTCAACCTTTACTTTACTGGCGGACATTTCGATCTTAACGGTAAGTGATGTTCCACGATGCTGGTATCCAAACCTGGCATGTCCTGATAGGGCCAAGCGAATACATCGGGGAGTTCTCTGAGAAGCTTTATCAAACCCTCTCTGGCAGTTGGACTGAGCAGTGCCCTAATCCTGATTTCTTTTCTCTCCTGCTCTGAACCCAAGTTTACCGTTTCCAACGGTTCTTTGTGAGGTTCAATGGACCTTTCCTCTTGTCTGAGTAGTCGGGAGATCTCTTATGGAATTTCGTTGTCATTTTCTTCTTCAGCCTGGAATACCGGGAACTCAAAGTTGGGAGAAGGAATCGGATCGTATGTTTCAACTGGGTTTAAAACAAGCAATCTGCATGACGTGATGATTCGTGTTTAGAAGAGATAGAGGAAAATGCAAGTGTGTGCAGTGTATTTGTTTTACTGCTTGTTTTTATTTTTGAATTGTTTTTTAGGATTACCATTTTCTGAGAAAAGCAAAAAGAGAAAACAGAAATTAATGTGGAAATTACAGAACGACGTTATTTTATTAATGAACAAGTCGATTCTTGAAACTACAGCCCAATAAAACAAGACTCTGTTGCTTCGGGCAAAGCGAAGAGGGAAATTTTACAGAAAGCGAGCCCTATAAAAACATCTGTTCCACCTGGGCAGGGTGAAATGTTAAAAGATGGCAATTACTTTGACTGACGGACGACCTTCGGAACATCGACAGCAACCCATTGGCGGCAAACTCCTCGGTGAATCACAAAGTCTGGCACCTTCCTTGATTTGTCTTCAGAAATAACGTTGATTTTTGGTGGAGCGGGATCATTGGAATCTGTCTCCCAGGCAGAATTATCGTAGGAGAATTCCTCTATTGTATTATGCATAGCATTTGTGCTCTCAGCTGTATCTCCCCATCCAGTAGGCTGGATATCTTCGAGCCTGATACGAGAGCTTTCAGGAGCGGTGTATTTGACCATAAAGTCGTATTTCCCACTCGGTTGTCCCAAGGTGTCCCACACTTCTTTGGAACTGGAGGAGTCATCTCTCTCGATGACGTTGACCTCGGGAAAAGCATAGTTGATGAATTTAAGTCCTGCGAACGTTCCGAATTCATCTTCATGTTGAGTAGTTTCTGAATGACCTGAGTGTTGATCCCATGACATGGTGGGGACACAGGTATTCTGTTCAATGACGGTCAGCTGATTTTCATCATTCGGCTGACTTTCTTGCCTCAAATCTCCTGGATAAGGTTTCCACATTGGCAGACCATCCATTGGGCCATAGTAGTTATAGTCAAATTGGTCTTTCATTAGAGTGTCTTTCTCTAATGAGTTTGGTGGAGCACGACATCCTTCCGGATCACAATCTCCATAGATCATTTCGACGTCTGATCTGGGTATAAATCTCGGACTTTGTGTAGGAAAGCAAAAAGGAGTTTGCGTTTCGTCCTGAGATATATAACCGTCCTTGTTAAGATATGACTTCCATTCTTCCTCTGTGTCGGAGGAATCTTCCTCATTGATAGCATGAACTGCCTGAGGCACTGGGTGAAGGAAACCTCCACTGTGAAATAATTTTTGAAGGGGATGAAGACTTTCATCGTTGGCAGCTGTCTGGGTACAGGTTGCAGAAAAACCAAGACCCTTCTTTGTTTTATTGTCAATGGGAATGACAAGCTATCCCCATCCGGTTGTATCGGTACTCTCGACCGCTTTGATAGCATCTTTATATGAGTAAATTGAGGTTCCTCCTTGGGATTGATTATACTTGCTCACCGACAGTGCTTGGAACTGAGTTCCAATAACCTCCTCGGGTTCTATACCAGTAGATGATGACAAGTTGCTTATGAGCAAGGCCCGTTACCCACAAACCGTGACAAGTTGACCGTTCTAAACGAACTTTAGCTTTTGGTTGAGGGTTGAAGTAACCATTCCTGCCTGATGTATCCAAGGTCTTCCTAATAAACAACTGTATGTTGCCCGGATGTCCATGACCTAGAAAGTGACTTGGAAAGTGTGAGGACCGATAGTTATGGAAAGATCAACTTCGCCGATAACTGTTTTTCTGGATCCGTCGAGCGCTTTGACGACGACCTCGCTGGTTCTCATCGGAGGGCCTTTGAATGATAATTGCATCAAAGTGGACTTCGGCATAACATTCAGGGCTGACCCTGTGTCTACCAGTACGCTGCCTAAAGCATCGTCCTGGCAGTTAACTGTGATATTGAGCGCCATGTTATGACGGCGACCCTCTTCGGGTAATTCCTCATCACTAAATCCCAAATTGTTGCAGGAAGTGATGTTAGAGACAATACTATCGAACTGTCTGATTGTTACATCCTGTTCCACAAAGGCTTGCTCCAAGACTTTCTGTAGAGCCTCCCTATGGGCTTCTGAACTGAGTAACAGTGATAATACTGAGATCTTTGAAGGAGTTTGTAACAGTTGATTAACAATGTTGTATTCACTCCTTTGGATGAGCTTCAACATCTCATCATTATTTTTCGAAAGGTCGGGATTACTGGATTGACCGACTGATGGATCGGGAGCTTCTGTCTGAAGTTCCTTTTCTTTGTTGGACTCTCAAACTCCTCTGTTGAAGATTCGACCACTCTGTGTTACACGACTGATGTCTGCAATATTCATGACGGAGGGTAATGGAAATTCCTTTCCATTTTCAACTATTGTTGCACCGTATTTGTAAGGGATAGCCTTAGTTGATTCATACGGTAGTGGTCCTGGTAGATAGATGACTACAGGAACCTTCTGATTTTTCTGACCATCGTAAGTAATCTCGATCCGTTCCCAGTTGGGAACTTTGGATTCATCAAGCAAAGGGATGATGGCAAACACATCCTTGGTCTGGTGACGACCAGAGATTGTGACAACATCCTCGACTTGCTCGGCAAGGTAGTTCGGCGTCCAGTTGATGGGTCCAGAACTCGGATATGGACGAATTTCTCCACGATCCACCTGACCCTGAAGAGCTGCTCTCACAAGGTAACACCCTTGGTTACTTTCCGAACAGACGCTACAACGGTCGTAATTATGTGGTGGCACCTGGCCACGCCCTCTTTGAATACAATGTAACCTCACTAGGTTACCTTCCCCTGATCGGACATCCTGAATTTGATGCCGAGTAGGATTCCTGTTACTGACACTAATTTGCTGAGTATCTCCATCCATGTAGATTGGCATCCACCAGTGATTTAACAAGTGCTGAAGTGCCTCCTGGACAAGGGTACAACCTCGATCGTTTTCGCAACCTGCTTTACAGCTTTGATAGTCATGTGTATTAAGAATCTGAGTCAGACCTGCTCAGCATGTAACTCTACCAGGTTGGTATTCATCATGCGAATATCGAAGATCTGAACCATGTTAATTTGATAGGAGTTCCTATCATGGTAGTCTTGGATCCATCCAAGATCCATCTGACGCTGGAGGGCCTCTTGTATGAAAGAGCATCCCTGTTTGTTTACCGAGCAAGTCAGACAGGAACTGTAATCGTGCCGCGGCAGATTATGATACTGGCTTTGCCTTGAGTGCATTGCCACCAAGTTGGCATTCATCGCACGGATGTCGTGGTTTTGAATGACGTTAGAATTCGTATAGACCATGTTAACTCCACGAACTCGGTGCTCTTGGATCCATCCGAGATCCATCTGTTCCTGTAGAGCTGCTTGCACTACAGAACATCCATGATTGTTTTTAGAGCAGATATCACACTGGTGATAATTATGAGGTGGCACATGGCCATATCCACTCTGTCTACAATGCATCTTGACCAGATTGGTTTTCAACAAGAGTACATCGTGAATTTGATAGACATTGTTAGTCTCTTTCTCAATGAGATTGACTGCAGCCTTCTCATGTTGAGGCAGCGGGTTTGTGAGAACATTAGGATTTGTATCCTTGAAGGATAAGACCCCGCTTCTAACAAGTTTCTGCACGTCGGACTTGAAATTGAGACAAGTCTCTATGTTATTCCCTGGACCTCCTTGATGATAAGGGCAAGTCTGATCCACCTTAAACCAAAAAGGTGGATTTTCCGGTACTGTAAGAGGAGACTTAGTCTGAATGTGCCCCTTAGCCAGCAGTAACGGAAATAATTCTGCGTACAACATGGGGATAGGATCAAATCCTGGTGACTGTGTTGTACGGTTGCTATTATATGGAGGATGAGCCTGCTGAAGAGGTTGTTGTGTCCTTTGCTGATCAGGTTGGCTCTGCGCAACCTGAGGTTGATAAGTAGGGATAGGCGCAGGGCTGATAGCAGGAGTTATAACTGCTACCGGCTGATAACGTCGCCTTTGCTTTCCGAGAGAGATATTCCCAATATCTTGCTCTTTTTTCTTAGGGAGAGCACTGCCGTATTATTTAGTACCGCTCGTCGATCAAGTGTCTTTCACCAAACGTCCTTCTCGGATGGCTTCCTCAAGACGTACGCCCATGCCGACCATCTCGGTGAAATCACTGGGCGCACTGGAAACCATTCGGTCATAGTAAAATGAGCTTAAGGTCTTTAAAAAGATCTTTGTCATCTCTTTTTCCTCAAGAGGCGGACAAATTTGAGCGGCAATTCCACGCCACCTTTGAGCATACTCCTTAAAGGTTTCCCTGTCCTTTTGCGACATTGATCTGAGTTGATCTCTGTCGGGTGCCATATCCAAATTGTATTTGTATTGTTGGATGAAGGCAGTACCAAGATCTTTGAATGTGCTGATCGTAGTACGGTTTAAACCCATGTACCATTTTAATGCGGCACCGGTTAAACTATCCTGGAAGTAGTGAATCAGTAGGTCCTTATTCTCCGTCTGAGCTGACATCCGCCGAGCGTACATCACCAGATGGCTTTAAGGGCAAGAGTTACCCTTGTACTTTTCAAAGTCGGGCACTTGGAATTTGTGCGGGACTTTCACATTTGGGACCAAGCAGAGAACTGCGGCGTCCTTTCCAAATAGATCCTGACCGCGAATGGCTTGCAGTTCCTTCTGCATTTCCAAGAAATGCTCCTGGAATTCCTCCATTTTTTCAAACATAGTTTCCTTCTTACCAGAAGGTATCGGTGGAATCTGTCCTTCCGGGATAGTGTGCACCACAGGGGTTGGTACCGTGACTATGGTAGCGAATCTTGGCGTTTCCTGAAGTTTGTAACCTTCAGGAGTCTTCAGTATGCCCCTGGCATCTGCGCTTTCCCGAAGTTTGTAACCTTCAGGACCAGCGGCATCTGTTAAGATTCCCTGATCCTCAGTGATCGGCGGAACATATCCTCCCGGGATATAGTTGACAGGCATGCCCCAAGGACGATCTTTCGGCATCTGATACCCAGGATCATTCTTCTCCACTATGGGTATTGAGGTGATCTCTGAGATCACGGTTCTTTGTAGATGAGCTTCTTCCATGGCTTGCATGTTGTTACGAAGCTTTCTCATATCCTCTCTTAGAGCGTCGATCTCTTCTTTCAACTCTCTGTTTTCTTCCTCAAGATCATCCATATTTTTCTGACGATTGGCCCGAGTATTATATGAATGAGACATTTTGACTCTAGAACCGAGACACAAACGTGAGATTCGTAGGTAAGAAGAATACGCGATGTGAGAATGATGAATGCAATGATTATATTAATTGTTTATGGTTTAATCAAAATAAACTTCGACAATTAGATTGCAAATATCAAACAGTGGGGAAACCCCTTTTTATTAAATTCTACAGGATTACAGAAACGGAAATACAGTAGATTACAAGGTGCGGAAACAAAAACCTAAACTAATGGGTCCCGAGTCCTCTCTGAAGAGAAGTCAGGTGCTGATTCTGGTATCTTCCTTTTCTTTGACCGGGGCTCTTGGGCCGTTGTCGGGTTGTCATTCCTTTGCCAGATGAAAGGAGCGAGCAAATTCCTTTGGTCATCTTGATTCTCTACAGCATGCTGCTCCAAAATTTCAATCAGAGCATCTTTCTCTTTCAGTAATTGCTGTATTTTGATGCACTCTACATCGAGGGTGCGGTACTTGTTCTTCCAAGACCTTCTCTCCCGTTGAACTTTGTTGAGAGTAACCTGAAGCCTTTCAGTTTCTGTCATGAAGTACATGACAGATTCCCTCGGCGGAAGAACTCCGTAACGAGGATAAGGCATCTTTAGCTTGAGAGCTCTAGTTTGTACCCAATGGAGATAAGGCTCCACCGAGACACAGTCCGGTTTTCCCAGAGACTCTCGTCCTTTCTTATGAACATGTTTCCAAGCGTGCACTATTTCCATCTTTAGTGCTCTGTCGTTTTCTCCTTCCTTGAAGAAAAGACCTTCCAGATGAACACCCCGTGGGATGTGTCTCATCGGGTATCCAAATTGACGGCGAACCAATATCGGATGATAGTTGATTCCTCCCTTAGTTCCTATAAGGGGTACATTGGGAAAGTTTCCACAACGGTCAATGATCCTAATTCCGTCATAAATCCTATTACACCAATCTATATCAGAGTTGGTAAGAGACATGATCTTCTGCGACCAACGTAAGGCACTCTTGCAATCCCAAAAAGCAGCAGACTTGGGCAAGTGGGAAATAAACCATTTATAAAGCAGAGGTACACATCATGTGCTCTCCCCTCCGCTGTACAAATTTCCCAAGTGTACAGAATGATACGCATCTGCGAGCAAAGTCAGCACAGGGTGTTCAATGAGAAAAACCTTAATGGATTTAATAATGACGAAGTTATTGATGTTGGGAAACAAAAATAACCCGTAGGTGAGCAAGACAAAGATGCTTTCAAAAGCAGTCACGTTCCCGATACTGGCGAAGTACAGGGCTTTCTTTGTCAAGAACTGGGCTGGCAAACCTTGGATGCCACCCTTGGTAGTCATGTAAGTCCTGACCTCAGACTCGTCTAAATGAATTACTCTGGTAATGGTCTGATTCTTTGGAATTTCTTCCAGTCCAAAAAATGGAGCTCGATCGGTGATATGTAGATCAATCAGATGAGAATACTCCTCCAGCGTTGGTGATAGCTGGTAATGCGGGAATGTGAAACAGTGATAAACCGGATCGTAGAATTGAATGAGCGCATCCATGATTCCCTCAATCACATGGACTCTTAACAGTGGTATAAAACCTCCGTACTTGGCTCTGAAAGCCTCAGGGTTAGTGATCATCCTTGCCAACCTTCTCAAATCCTCTAGTTTTGGAACCTTGAAGGTGTACGTATGAGTTCTCCTTCTACCGAAATCCATTAGCGTAATCCTCTTCTCTGATATTTGCAATCACATTCTTAGTTTAATTTGAAAAACAGAGAGACTAGAAGAGAAGTTTTTTGAATGTTTTAATGTTTTTTTTTAAAATGAATGCATGAATGCAGCACACAAAAACATAGAAAAAACATGGGGTCAAAGGGTCGTTGTCATGAAGTCAAGGCTCTACCCATCCCCAAAGGTTTATACTAGGGTGATTTTTGTACCTGTACTCATTATCAAAAGCTCCTCCTAGGAAAGCAAAACAACAAGCGGATCGCCAGCGAGTTGTAGAGCAATCTTTGAGTAAGTGCCATTCACCGAGAATAGATCACCAGCCTCAAATGAGGGTAGTATCGCGTAACAACTATTTCCGATAGTTTCTGCACTACGAAAGGGTTTGGCTCCTCAGCTTCACAGGCATCACAACCGACCCATTGTCTAGGTGAGAGAATGGTTACATTAGTCAGCCTCCACTGAGGTTGATGGTTGACCTCGTCGCCATCACTTATCTTAAGTGTATACTCAATCTTTCCACATACGGCATCACCCGCATTCCCATTAGCAGAAAAATAAACATGTATAGCAATTAGGAAAAGCAGTATATATATTTGTCCTAAACATCCTAGACCTTTAAAGCTAAGGATCCTAAGTTCCTGACAGAAATGGGTTCCCCGACGGGAGCCCCAATCTGTGGTTTTCACACAAGTGAAGAGAAAAAAGGTTTTTCCAAGGTTTTCACATTAAACGTTTAAGAAAGAATTATAGGCCCCACGGTGGGCGCCATTTTTATGTAGCGAGCGATTTTGGACGCGGTTCTTAAGCGCTGGTCGCTCTCCGCGGTTTGAGCTTAAACTACAGGTCGATTCATTTTTTATCCTATTGTGAGGTGAATAAGGAAGGGAAATAGATGTCTCTAATTAACCCTGCTTTGCATACTGAGTTTAAACAGCGGTCTGTTAGGTTACGGATGCTATCAATGTGGGGGGGGCCTTTGTACTGGTTATTTGTATTTTTGCCAATACGGTTTTCTTTCTTTTTATCTTGGCAAAGGGTTTCTGGCGGGGAACAAGGATTAGGATGTTAGGACTGATGTTTTTGAATTACAGCTTTTGATTGATGGAGATATGGGATTTGGGTTTTTTGTTTAGTGTGCTCGCTAAGATCTTTTCTTTCGATCTTATGCCTACGTATTCCCGTTTACCGAAACAGGGAAGTCAGAGCGTTCGTAGTTCCTCCTATTCTATGGGAGGAAATGGGTGTTTTTGGTGTCTTGTTCAAAGCCCAAGACGTGAAGCGAAAGGTAGTTTGTATCTTGTTCAAAGCCCAAGATGTGAAGCTAAAAGGTTTGACTTTAGAGAGAGTTTGTCATCTCTAAAGAGGGGGTTGTATGTCACAACTGTTTTATAAAGGAGAATTACTTTAACCGGGATTTGTGAATCCGGCAATGCCATAATTTCCTTTATAGGGGATTTTAACCTGAAGGAGAAGACTTTAACTCAGTGTAGAGCAATGTTATCTTTCCTTAGGAATTTCTCATGCTAAAAGAGGGACAGTGGCATGGATGTAGATGATCCAGAGGCTTGCCACTTACAACGATTAGATGAAGGGGAAGGAGTGGTTGATGTTTGTGTACTGTGAACGAGGCACAGCTTTGATGCTAAAAGGTTGATTGGATCAACCAGTGGTTTTCTTATATAAAGCCTAAGAGGAGGCTAATATGTGTCTCGTACAAAGCCCGAGAGAGAGGCAAAAAGGTTTTGACTCAATGAGGGAATCTTTTCGTACTCAACAAGAGAGTGATTTTGTATCTCGTACGAAGCCCGAGATGGAGGTTGAAAGTTCGACTCAACAAGAGAGTCTTTTATACTCCGCAAGAGAGTGTTTTTTGTATCTCGTACGAAGCCCGAGATGGAGGCTAAAAGTTTGACTCAACAAGAGAGTCTTTGTATCTTGTACGAAGCCCGAGATAGAGGCGAAAGGGGTGATTGACTTTAAGAGGGAGTCTCTTATGTGTCTCGTACGAAGCCCGAGAGAGAGGCTAAACGTTGTTTTACTCCGCTGGGGAGAATCATTGTACAAAGCCCAAGAGAGAGGCTAACTTCATTGAAGAAGGATCATTATACAAAGCCTAAGAGGAGGCTATGGTTACTGTTTTAGTTGAGTGACAGATCCAGTATACTGATTTTGAAAGAGAAAATCAGTTCTTATATGAGCAACACTGTACTCAAGGATCCAGGTTATTCCTGTTCTTTAAGGAAGCGGGAAACCCGAAGTGTATTGAGACTGTCCGAGTCTACGGGTTTCCTTCCTATTTAACGAAGGGGTCACTTGAGAATGTCTTTGAGACTCAAGGAGATTAGACTGTCCAAGTCTAGAGTTTCATCTTTTGTACTATGCTTTGAGAAACAGTAGTAGACTCTTTGAAAGGACTGTTCTATGAAAATGACTAAGTTCTATTCCTATACCTCTAGGAGGTCGTCGGGACTATTTGTATGAAGCCCAAGAGGAGGCTGGAAACTTTTAAGAAGCCGATCGGTCCTTGTATGACGCCCAAGAGGAGGCTATCATTCCCAGAGGAAGAGATCATTATACGAAGCCTAAGAGGAGGCTGTGAAAACTTCTAAGAAGCCGGCGGGTCCTTGTACTAAGCCCAAGAGGAGGCTAGGTTGCTTTTAGGAAGCCTGTGGGTCCTTGTACGATGCCTAAGAGGAGGCCGATGCTTTTAAGAAGCCCGTGGGTCCCCAAACCCCGAGAAATTCAAGGCAAGCTATTCACAAGGAATAGATCAAGTCAAGAAAGTTCGAGAATTTGGAAGAAACTCGTAGATGCCATTCACGGAGAATACATTCATCTCTGGGAGTAGAGTTTCTTGACAATTCCTAATGAGGACAGCCGAAGAGAAGACTGTATCTGGTGATCCTATTGGGGATCTAGTTGTCTATTTCTACGAAACGAAACTGCGTCACCTAGTTTTAGACGTAGTTGCCGGGGAAACTCTAAATATCTATACTATTATTACACAGTTGATATGAGTTTATGAAAGAAGACTTACAGGGAAACAGCCCCACAATACAGTTATATGTATATGAAAGCGGTAAATGAAAGCGTATAAATACTTACTCGGTTGTAGAGCTTCCATGCTGTTTGGTTAGTTGTTCAACAAAGAAAGATTGAAAACAATAGTATATTCAAAATCAAAGGAGAAAGTGCTTTGAAAAAGAAAGATTGGGGCTTACAGCTCAAGGAGAGGCCCAGGGTTTTATCAGTGAGCGCACTGTTTGAATTTGTACAGAGGGACTTATACAAGTGACTGAGGCCCAAAAAGGTTTTCTGTACAGAGAGATGGGTCTTACACTCTCTCAAGAGGCCCAAAAAGTTTTTAAAAGAAAAAGAGTGGGGCTTATAACATGAGGGTAGGCCCAATTGATTTTTCGTTAAAAATGGCGATCGCGCCGAGGTTTTCTTTTAACGCAGAGGGACTTATACAATAAGTGAGGCCCAAAATGGTTTTGGTTAAAAGGGGGTTGGGTCTTACACTCTATTAGAGGCCCAAAAGTTTTGAATGGGTCTTAAAGCTCAAGGAGAGGCCCAAGGTTATTTTTCAAAAGGCGACGATCGCGCCGTTGGTTTTTGACGGTATCGTGACTTATACAATACACTGAGGCCCAAAAAATGATTTGGTCAAAAAAAGGATTGGGTCTTACACTCTATTAGAGGCCCATGAGTGTTTGAAAAAGTTTGATGAGGGTTGAAATAATCAAAAACCCTAATTTCATTTTTTAAAGAGCTTTTTTCAAAGAAAAATCAAGTAAAAAATGATAAAAAATATCAAATAAAATCATTAATCATGTTATAAACAGTGATTAAGGTTTATGAAAAAGTATTTTATCCACATGAATATTTAAAATCATTTTGGTTTTAAAAATCAAGAAAAAGAAATCATTTTAAAAGCATTTAAAACAATTTAAAACAATATTTTTGAATATATTAAAAATATATCAAATAATAATATTTTTTGTGATTTTTTTGGTGGATTAAAATATTATGGAGTATGAATAAAAAGTGTGTAAAACAGATTTGAAAAATGATAATTTTTGTTATGTGAAAGAATTGGTTGAGTTTTGAAGATAAACTAAGAAAAAGAGGAAAGATGTCACAACATCTCATTCGACATCTTTCATGAGTTTTCAACATCTTTTTTTATCAAACTTCCAACACCCATAACTTTCTCAAATATCAATAGTTTGAGACAAAATTTATATGCATCTGGCCTAGAATTTCACAAGGAATCCAATGGTGGTGGTAGTTTTTTCAGATCACACTCCCTCCTCAAAACCCGATAGTGGTTTTGAAAAGGACTTATAATTGCATTTTCTGTGCTACACTTTGATACAGGCATGGATTACATGGTGAATTAGCCCAAACACAACATATACAACATGTATGAGATGTGTATGATCAGTGGACTTCAAAGCAATGCATGATTTCAAGGATTCCAAGTTGTGATGCTTACCTCTTTTTGAGCTTTTTGGAGTTTTTGTGCAATCTGTCAAGCCTCTTGTTCCCGAAATGATTTCATGCTTTAGACACACTCAAATTATCCCTTAGAAGCTTTAAGGATGATTGGAATCAACTGGTACTTGCAAAAACACAAACTGTCCCTTTCTTGCAAAAGGGGTTAAAAGTGACCAAAATAGCAACTCTCTCAAATGGTGTTCCAGATGTTGGGAACCATTTGGGACAGTTCAAGGATGATATTTGGAGTGTGTTTGAGGTTTAATTTGGTTTGGAAAGTGACCGAATCAAGTCATGGCTTGAAAAATGCAAAAAAGTGCCATTTTGAGGTTTTGAGAAGTGACTTTGTGATTTTGTGATTACAGGTCACTTATGATAGTTTTAACAGCTTACATATGATATATATGAGGTGTGTGTGTGATTAGTTTGAGTGGAATTGCTCTCTAACTCGAAAACTCAGAATTACTTGCTTTGGAAGGCAAATTTGAGGTAAAAGTAGAGATTTTGAGGAAAGCATCTGTTTGATGGCTTTGGTGTACTCAAACTGAACACAAATGAGCTCTATTTATAGTAGAGCAAGTTTGTTTTCGCAGCAATAGTGAATGGCAACTGCAGCAGAGGTTTGTTCAATGTTGGCCAATGAAAATCCAAGTCTCCTCTAGCCATTGACTAGAGGTTAGGGCACAGAGCTTTGGTTCCCTACTTGTTGGAGGAATGTTGACTGAATTCAGTTGCAAATGTGCCAGTCCATGCCACCTCTAAGCATCTATTAAATGCTCCAATCCAAAATTGGAGTCTTGTCCCTCTTTTAGGGATTTTTAGGAATAGCATGCTACTTCTTGTTCCAAGGACTTTGGAGGCTTGGCTCAGTGATTGTCCCCTTTAGATTTGATCCTCAGAGGTGTCCAAAGTGATGACAAGGCTTGGAAATTCGTGTGGCACAAGAAGTGTGCAAATCTGTCCTGAAACATGTCTTAAAAATCAACTGCAGCAAGCCCTGTTGTAAAATTCATAACTCCCTGCTCGAGTATGCTACATGGACGTTCTAGGACTTTCTGGAAAGCTTAGATGACGTACTTCAACTTTGATGTTTGACTTTGGTCTTGGTTCATCTTGAAAAGTCATCAAAAATGGTCTTGAACTTGTGTAGTCAAATCTGTCCTAAAAGCTGTCATGAAAATTTTGCTTTATCAATGCTTCTTGCGAAAATCATATCTCCCTGCTCGAGTATGCTACAAGGACGTTATACAACTTTCTAGAAATATGAGACAACGTACTTCAACTTTGATGTTCAAGGTTTGGCTTGAATCAACTTGGATCAAGGAGAAAAACATCCTTGAAGTTGGGACATTCTTGCTAGAAAAATATTAATGATGTCCTATGAAATGTTGAAACATTTGACAACTTTGATCATTAATAATTCCAAACTTTAATCACTTGTATATTTTAATCCACTATGATATTTTGAATTGAAGTGAATTGCATCTTTGATGCTTGTCTTGCATGGTGACAAAGCTTGAAAATTGGGTGGCACAAGAAAAGTGCACAAAATCTGTCCTTAAAAATAAGCTCGAGCAAGGCCTGTTGTGAGGTTCATAACTCCTTGCTCAAGTTGAATTAATGGGAGTTCTAATACATTTTGGAAAGCCCTAATGACATACTTTAACTTTGATGTTTGACTTTGGTCTTGGTTCAGCTTGCAAAGTCATCAAAAATGGTCTTGAACTTGTGTAGTCAAATCTGTCCTAAAAGCTATCATGAAAATTCTGCTTTATCAATGCTTCTTGCGAAAATCATATCTCCCTGCTCGAGTATGCTACAAGGACGTTCTATAACTTTCTGGAAGGATGAGACAACGTACTTCAACTTTCATGTTTGATTCCAGATCTGGTTCAACTTGGATCATGGAGAAAAACGCCCTTGAAGTTGGGGCATTCTTGCTGAAAAAAATATTAATGATGTCCTATGCAATGTCAGAATATTGGACATTAAGAATTCCCAACTTTGATCACTTATATCTTTCAATCCTTATGATATTTTTAGTTGATTCCTTCTACAGTGTTGAAGTATCAAATACCCTCTTTAAAAGTAGCTCTTACTCAAAATCAATGGATGCTTGGATCAATAGTTACAACCTTGAAAAGTTGTGCACTTGAACATGATTTTAACTTAGAAAAAATTTCTAAGTTTCTTTCAATTTGATCAATTTTGCAATTTTGCATGATTTCTTGATTTAAATTTGATCAAATTAAATCATCCATCATATTTTCTTGAGTAATGGCTTGTGAAGCTCAAAGTTGACCAAAAAGTCAAACTTTGACTTTCTGCGTCAGTTGACTTTGTATTAGATGAACTTGAGGCTTGATCCACTTGAAATGTTGCACTCTTGTGCTTAATTCTTGATGTGGGAGTCCTCTTGATCCTTTGTGGATGTTTAAGAGGTTAGACAAGTTGAAGATCATGTCATTCCTTGATTGATCATTTGTCTAAAGGCTCTGAGAGGGCTTAAAACCCTAATTTTGATTGTAGTGGATGCTCAACAATTCCTTGAGGAGATTGATGAGGCAAAGAGGTACATCCATATTGTGATGATTATTTGCACAATGATGGGAATCTTAGTGGTCAAAATTTGGGGTATGACAACTGCCTCTCGTTTTAAAACCTGTTCTTGTTTGAATCGTATCAAACTTGAACTTGGACGTTGTTTGAATCGTGTCAAGCATTGTCTTGTGTTTTAAAACTGTTCTTGTTTGAATCGTGTCAAACTTGAACTTGGACTTTGTTTGAATCGTGTCAAGCACTGTCTTTTTGTTTTAAAACTTGTTCTTGTTTGAATCGTGTCAAACTTGAACTTGGACTTTGTTTGATTCGTGTCAAGCATTGTCTTGTGTTTTAAAACTGTTCTTGTTTGAATCGTGTCAAACCTGAACAGAGTCTTTGTTCGAATCGTGTCATACACTGCCTCTTGTTTTAAAATTGTTCTCGTTTGAATCATGTCAAACTTGAACTTGGACTTTGTTTGAATCGTGTCAAGCATTGTCTTGTGTTTTAAAACTGTTCTTGTTTGAATCATGTCAAACCTGAACAGAGTATTTGTTCGAATCGTGTCAGACACTGCCTCTTGTTTTAAAACTGTTCTCGTTTGAATCGTGTCAAACTTGAACTTGGACTTTATTTGAATCGTGTCAAGCATTGTCTTGTGTTTTAAAACTGTTCTTATTTGAATCGTGTCAAACCTGAACAGAGTCTTTGTTCGAATCGTGTCGGACACTGCCTCTTGTTTAAAACTGTTCTCGTTTGAATTGTGTCAAAATTGAACTTGGACTTTGTTTGAACCGTGTCAAGCATCGTTTTCTGTTTTAAAACTTGTTCTTGTTTGAATCGTGTCAAACTTGAACTTGGACTTTGTTTGAATCGTGTCAAGCACTGTCTTCTTGTTTTAAAACTGTTCTTGTTCGAATCGTGTCGGACATTGAACCCTTACCTTGGATTTTTGAAAACTTGCTTTAAGCTAAGCTTCTTGGAACAAATTTCTCCAACCTTATAAGACTCCTAGTTGGTGCGCAGGGTTTGTCTCTGTCTTCTTGGCTTTCCTTGAAGATTCCATTTTGAAATCTTCAGTATAAGATCCCCAGAAAGCTTTTGCTTGGTTGTCTGTCCTTTTGACTGATCCCTAGTGATCAGGTTCTTCTTTCTGGTTTCATGCCCAGGAAGAATGTGAGTTTGTTTCGTCCCCAGTAGTCTATCTCCCCGGATCTTTCCCCAGTGTTTCTTTGGAGTCTCCCCGGTGGGTCTCTTTTGTTGGTTAGCTTGTATCCCTAGTGAGGTGTTTCTCATGGATACTAACCTTCGTCCTTCCCCAGTGAAGCTCTTTGGTCCTTTTGCTTCCTGTTTACCCCTTGGTGTCTCGTTGTGTCTGCATTTTCTTGCATCTTCTTGGCATCATGTTTGCTGCATTGCATATGTGTGCATCTGAGGGTAAAATTTTCGGTTATCTGTATTTAAATATCTTTCACTGTTGATTACATAAGGATCTTCATCTCTCATGTCATCAGGTAAAGATATTTAAATAGGGGCAACTGTTGCACCCCAAATTTTACCCTCATCTTTTTTGCTAGATTTTGTGTGATTCATTTTTCCCTGTATTTTATTTTTAATTTTCATTGTATCACTTTTATTTTATCTTAATTTAGCATTTATTTTTAACAGTTTTATTTTATTTATCTTTATCTTAATTTAATTTTAATGTGTTTATTTTTATGTATTTTATTTTATTCTTTAAATTTGGTTTTATTAATTTTAAATAATCATTTAACTTAATTTAATTTCTTTTTTTAGCTTAATTATTTAATTTTTAATTTTGTTGGTAATTTCAATTTAATTCCAATTTAATTATTTGATTAATATTTTTGTTAATTTTATTGTTAAGTAACCTTTTATTTTAATTTAAGTTAGTGTCAATTTAATTTAGATTAGCTCTAATTAATAATCATTAAATTTTTTATTAAGAAAAGAAAAGAGTTACTCATGTCCTTTCTCTAGTGGTCCGTGTGTGGATTTTGTCTTTTTTTTTTCTGATTGGAGGATGAAGTTACAATATCAACCAATGGGAAACTAAGAATTCTGTTTGACTTTTCAACGTGAGTTTTAGCCAATTAGAAGGTGACACACGACAGGTGAAGAGGAACGAAGCTTCAATGTTGTCGTCTTCTTCGTAGTTTCAATTGATGAAGGAAATTCCAAGTGATTCAAGCATATTCAACGGTTGCATTTTTCAATTTCGGTTCACAAAACTTGGCGCGATTTCAATTTCAATTTACCCCAACAATTTCCTCTTCAAGCTTCAAGCGATTTTCACTTATACAAAGTGATGGTGGATTTTTTCCCTTTATCAGCTCTCCTCTGCGCAACCTGTGAGACAATAGAGCATTGTCTTTTTCACTTTCCCAAAACGTTACCTACAACAACTTGCAACAAAGGAGAGGTGGAGAAACAATACTCATTTGATGCATTCAACCCTGCAACATCTGCATTTTATTAGTAGGAGGAGCGTTTGTCTTGTGGAACTCAATTTTTGAATTCATTTGAAACCCTAGCCACCAATACGTATAAGAGGGATTGCCCATTTAACCCGTCCCACATTTAATCCATGATCTTGCCTATTTAAAGAGGCTCAGGCTCAGTGCAAATGATAAAAGAATTCTCTCAAAAACACTTACAAGTTCTCTGAAGTTCCATAAAGAGTTTCGAGCTAGCAACTTGGAGTTGGTCATTGGAGCTTGTTCTTGAAAGAGAGGACATTCATCACACCTAAAGACAGTGGAATTTATTCCATTTGGTATTGTGTTCTTACCCCTTCGTTAATAATGTTCATTTGATGAAATCTTTACCATATGCATATTTGACACTATCATGGCTTTGATGTTATTGCCTAAAACATGTTGCTTAAAACATGTTGCTTATCCATTTCTTATCGTGCCATCCTATACATATTTGACACTATCATGGCTTTGATGTTATTGCTTTTCAAATTTTACTTATCAAATAACATGTTGTTTGCCAAGCTTTTGTGTTAGGTGCTAATCTTTTCATGTGGTGGATTTAGAAACATGCCTTGAGGTGTAACTGGTTTTTGTATTGTCTGCTGATTTATGTTGTGCTTCATATTCATGCTACTCTAGTTACCTAGCATAATATAGGTGTACTCCATTGACCTGAACTTCAGTATGCTCAATCTGTTTCTCTTTTAGTGATTTTGTTATCTTGTTGTCATGTGCTGCCAGATTTGACTATTATTATAACACATGAGTTAATTTATATGATGTGGTGTGTTTTGATTATATGGTTAAACTGCTATATTGGAAATCTAATTGATGCGGTGATACCCTGTTTTGGTTTGAATGATGTATGCTTAAGTATCGTATCAAGAACTAATGTTTGAGATAAGTTAATGAATGTGTATGATCTGTCTGCTAAATTACTACCATGATTATTCCAATTGATGTTCTGTCAAGCATAGCCACCCTGATTTCACAAATTCTAGTATAGGGCATGCCCTGTCCATACTGTAAAGTGCATACATATTGTTTGAATGTGTAAGAATCTTGAATGTTTCAGCTTGGTCTATGACTCTGCTATTTTGAATGTTTTGATAATTGGAATTTACACTGCATAGCTAGTTTTCTTTTATCTTCTACTCTAAGCAGAACTGATCTTGATATGTGTCTTTAAGGTGTAGTTGTACTATGACTGTTTGTCAATTCCTTTTCTAAGTGACTTTACTTAGGTATAGGTGCAGGCCTACTGCTTTCCTTTCCTTCAAAACATGTCTTGAGATTACTTGGATGCGTTGAACTAAACTTGCTATATGGAGCTACATCTATTTGTTTGTATATTCCAAACTGTTTTTCGCCTTGTTTAAACCTCTTTGAACTTGATTTGTTGCTTGCTGCTAATACACCTTGCTTATTATGCTAATTTGTTTGTCAAAGTTTCAGTCTATGATTCCATAACCATACCATGTTGCCTTAGATCTCTTGGTGTATGTTTGTTATGTTTAGAACCTATCTTTGCTTGAATTAAGTGTGTTAAGTTTTAAGTTTATGTTGACTGAACTCCATTGCCATGCGTAATTGTGAATCACATGCTTGTCTGTTCTTCAAGATTCTGCTTTGAATTTGCCTTGCCCTGCTGCTATAAGTATCCCTACGTGTGCCTCTTGAACCCTTTGCAACACCTCATCTTTGCTAGCTTATATTGTGTTGTACGTTATGTTTTAGTGTAAACAAAAGCTACTTTCGTATTCCTTGTTTGCTGCTGATTAATTTAAGTCTTTACTTTGATTAATTTGGTTGAGTATTAACTGAGTTATGGATGTGTGAACCTGGCTGGGCAAGTGAGAGTTTGGTTGGAGAGTTAGGCTGGGCATGACGCGCGTGTTTGGTTTGTTGGGGATTTATGAACTTGTTTCACTTTAAGTAATTATTAAGTTATGTTATATAACGGATGAGGGCGTAGCACCGTTGGTCCATGGAGGAGTTTGTAAGCATTTGTAACCAAGGGGACTGGGGTTCGAATCCCCCTCGCCCTAGTCCTTTTTTATTTATTTTTTTGAATTTCGCTCGTTTTAAATATGTATTTGTGTTTCCATCCTATATTCAAAGCGCGGGCATGGTTGGTTTGGTAAGTGTTTTAGTCAGCAACCACAAGGGCACGGGTTCAAACCCTTTGGAACACTTCTCCCTTCTTTTTTTATCACTAGTTTGTTTTGTTATTTCTTTAATTTATGCTTTATTTTTAAAATGTCATAACTTACTTGTTTTTTATCCTTTTTATCCAATTCTTTTTGCTATATTTTTCTAATTAAATCTATTTTTTTCAATTATAAAAAGAAATTAGTAAAAATATTAATTTTTGAGACCTTTATGCATGCTTGGATTATGAATGCTTATTAAAGTTTTATTGCACTTCCTTATGCACCTTGTCATGTTATTTCTATTCATCATGTTTGATCTTTGTCTCATGTATGTTTCCAAACTTTGAATTGACATCTTGATCTTGTTGCATCTCATATGTTATTCATGTCTCTTGCATCATTATATTAGAATTATAACTTGTTATCTTTTAGTATTTTATCAACTGTTATTTCCCCCCATTCCAAAGGAAGGTGAAATATGTTGACTCATAAGTCATTGACCTCCCACCTTAACCTAAGTAACCTCTTAGGAGAAAACTTTATTTCTTGGCCTCATCAGAGCCATAGAAATCACAACTAGCTTTAGGAGAGAGTTCTTAAACTCTTAGTGATATTCATCCTAATGAATTATCACTTTCCCTACTAACTAAAACATAATCATAGGACCATCCAACTAGACTTAGAGAGTTCTTAAACTCTACAATGAGCTTGTACTCATTTCCCCTCTGAATATTGACCACAATCAATCATTCAGTAGAAGTAGAACTACGCATACTCTGATTCTATTCCCGAGGATACGTAGGCGCAAGGTGTGATGCCTTGTCGAGTATACTTAGATACTAACCCCTAGGGTTTTCAACCTTTAGCATAGTACCCTTAGCAAGCGAGTAAGATATAACAAGTAATACAAGAGGCTCCCGTAGAGTACTACGGACGTTTAGGGTGCTAATACCTTCCCTAGACGTAACCAACCCCCGAACCTTAGATCTCCCCCCTTTAGGTTTTTTAACGATCTTGAACATTTCCTTTGGATAAATCAAAGTCGGTTATAAAAGAAAAATGATGCAAGTTAATTAATAGCTTGTTATCCGATTTTCACCGCAACATCTGCAGCCCGAGGGGGAAGTTTTCAGGTATAAAACTTTTATCCGAGGGAAAGAAGTGAGGTTTGACCGTGAATCCATAAATGAAATTTTTAGTAAGCCAAGTTCTTTGGGCATTCTTGATCATGATGGGTACACAAAGGAGCTTGGTACGCACCTTAATCACATGAAAATAGCAAAATCAATTTTCTTTGAAGGAAAAAGTGTGGAGCTGAACAATGTGAGGGAGGCGACCAGATATCGAAGAGAATATATGTCACCAAAAGTCCAAGCCATACTTCTTTTGATCTCATACAACGTCAAGACAAAGTTGCATAGATCCACGTGTTGTACCCCAAAATTTGTCCGCCCTATTTCTAACATTTAAATTATTTTTAACTTTGATTTTATAAGTTTTTTTGGTTCAATTTCACTAATATTTTAACGGTAATTTTTATTCAAAAATAGGTAACGGTTTACTTTAAATTGTTTAAATAACAAATAGTTGTTTGAACTTCATATGATTTCAAGTGCATTTTTATTTCGAATAAACAAGATAGCACAATTGGTAAAGAGTGAAAGCTTGCAAGCATAAGGTCAAGGGTTCGAATCCCATTATCTGACTTTCTTTTTATTTTTTTGTTACTAACTTTATTTCCATTTTAAAATCACAAAATTGTATTTTTTTATTATTTATTTTTAATTTTCATTTTTATTTTAAAGCATTTTTAAAAATATTTATTTATTTGATTTTATGCACTTTTTACCAAAAAGGATAAAAAAATCATAATAAATACAGAAAATATTTCCTTTCTTGAGTACTTTTTCCCTATTGGTCAATCTGTGTCAGTTTGTGTCATACTCGGCTTCTGATTGGTCAGCTTGCTAACCAAGGAAGATCTTTTGTCAATTTCATTCCCCTTTTTGCCCTTTAAACCTGATTTTCCCATGCTATAAATAGCTCTCTATTTTCACAGTTTTGAGATGAACAAAATCCACAGTCTCACAATTTCACTCACACATACAACAACACTTTTCTCTTTCAATTGTTCATAAAAACTCATATATCCTTCATCAATATTCATCACAACTCTCCAACAAAAAAGTAAAAAATACAAAACCTCTCAAGATCAACTCTATCCTTCCGATCCGCCGCTCACCGGACAACCTCCGATCGCCGCTCCTCCGTTGTCCGTATAGTCCGTACAACCGTACAGTCCGTACAACCGTACGAGATCCGCCGCTCCTCCACAGTCCGTACAACCGTACAGTCAGTATAGTCTGTACAACCGTACAGTCCGTACAGCCGTACGAGATCCGCCGCTCCTCTACAGTCCGTACAACCGTACGAGATCCGCCGCTCCTTCGTCGTCCATACACAACTGTACGAGATCCGCCTCCTCCCTCTGTTTTTTAACTAATAAGGGTTCGTATCAAGTTTTTCTGACATTTTTTTTCACTTATTTATTTATTTGCTATTTAAATTCCTAGAAAAATTGTATAGGTCACACAGTTTTTTTTTTTTGTAATAGCCGTAGTTTTATTTCCCGCAAGGTTTGTTATACTTATGTATCTCTCCCAAAGCCTTGTAATAGCGTAGGGATTTTACTTTCCGCACTTTACTTTCCACTATTTTATTTTACAACTGTGTAGTAATTAGGGTTTGTATGGCAAAACTAAAAAAACAATCTAGAAAACCCTAATTCAAGATAAATAATTGAAACTAATCCACTCAATCACACTTGCACCTCTAGGGTAGCCTCTCTCAATTGCCTTACGAACATTGGTCATGTCCCTCAAAAGTAAGGGTACTTTAGCAAAAGACGCTTACGAATAATATCATCATAGTTCATTCGATTAAAGATCATAGTCCCTAGATGACCCTTCGAGTTGCCTACGAAAAAAATGATCTTGTCCCTCGATGACCCTATGGAAAAATGATGGTAGTCCCTTCGAATTGCTAAGGTATCCTTACATGTTGCCTTCTATGACCATTCGATGACCCTTCGCCGTCCCTTCACATCCAATAGATAGGACTACCTACCCACTAATGGTATGGATAGTACTATCTCTCAAGGAAAAGGATAAGTACAATAAAGACCTTATAAATTAAGGGTAAGTAACTTTTAAATGCTTGCTCACAACTCAAAATAAATAAATAAATACTTTTCACACCTCACACTTTCAAAAATATTTTCAAAAACAAACACTTTGTATATATTCTTACCCGAATTATTACAAAGTCAACTTTTACAAAATAATTTCTAAACACACACCACATTTAAAAAAAAAGCAAGTTAAAGTGAGAAAGCAATTAAAAGCCCGTAGATAACTACGGATGAAAAGGGGTGCTAACACCTTCCCTTTTCATAACTTACCCCCCGAACTCAAAATCTTTTCAAAAAGGTCTTTCCTGTTCTTTTCACCTTTCCTAAATAAATTGGATAAAAGAAAAGTCGGTGGTGACTCTTGCTAACCGCAACATGTTTTGCGAAAACAAAATTAAAAAGTCAGTTCTCCATCGTATCACAGAACTGGCGACTCTGTTGGGGATATTTCCAAAGAGGGGTTACCTTAGAGTTAGATCACTTTACCACTTGCTTAAAATTGTTTGACTTATGTGCTTTATTTTTAATGGGCTTTGTTTTAGGGTTACTTGTGTGAAAGGTCCTACACCCGGACCTAGTGATTCCTTAGGTAAGTGACAATAGATCATGGAGACTGTACGACATGTACCGATATGGTTGATATGATGGTCACAGTCTTTAGAACCCTAGTTAACTCATCTTTGGCCATTAGAAGGTAGTGAGATGGCCGGCTTTGGATTTAGACTGAAGTTGGTTGATACTCGAGGCTACGCTCATTGAGATCAGACTTTCGGGATGTTTTGGTCGGCCACTCGAGTGTCGCACTAAAATAAAGCCTTCGAGAAAGATCCGTGATATGAGTCCTTTAGAACCCGGTTACTATTCTAGGACAGGTTGAACCAACTAAACCTCAGTGGGGAAGGGTACTGCTTATGGACTTCATACAAGCCTTTGAAACTAAGACTCTTGTATGACTTGTTTGTGTGTACTACTTATTTACTATTAACATGTACATGACATCATAACATCATAACATATCATTTTCACTAACCATTTCAAGGACCAAGGAATTTATCTTTATTCGTCGTTGCAGGCCATGGCTTCCGTTCCTAGAAATTTCATCCGAGTCAACTTTGTAAGGGTTCCTTCCCAGCTTAAAGAATTGGTCTCAAAGGTTCCCGATGGCTCTCAATTCACCAAAAGACATGGTTTTCTACTCAACTTGGTTACCTCAGGTTTTGAAGAAGACATGATGAGAGTCCTATTCCAGTTCTTCGATCCTAAGCACCACTGTTACACCTTCCCGGATTACCCATTGGTGCCCACGATGGAGGAGTTCTCTAAGCTACTTGGAATACTTATTCTCGATCAGATACCTTTTACCGGTCTAGAAGACGTTCCAAAGCCTGAAGTCATTGCAGCTTCTTTACATCTGAAGAGGTCAGACATTGTGTCTAATTGGGAAACAAGGAGTGGAGTCAAGGGGTTTTTTGCTAAGTTCCTGATTGAGAAGGCTCAATTGTTCCTATGCGCTATGAGTTACCATGCTTTTGAGGAGGTATTGACTTTGTTGATCTATGGGTTGGTGTTGTTCCCTAAATCCAGACCAACTCATAGACGTGCACGCTATCAAAATATTTCTGACTCATAACCCGGTATCTACCTTGCTCGGGGATATTATGCACTCGCTTCACACTCGTACTATCAAGGAGCGAGGGACTCTCATGTGTTGTGTACCCTTACTATCCAGGTGGTTTATTTCGCACCTTCCCCGGTCAGTGTTAAAGAATGAACAAAGGTTGCAGTGGTCTCGAAGGATAATGTCACTCTCTCATTCAGATATCTATTGGTGTGCCCGATTTCTTGAAGACTTCACTCTTATTGATCATTGTGGGGAATTCCATAACGTACCACTCCTTGGCATTAGGGGAGGCATCACCTGTAATCCTTCGCTAGCCTTGCGCCAGTTTGGTTATGCTCGAAGGGATGGTCCTCATGATATTCTTATTCAGGGTATTGTGTTCGATTATGAAGATGATCCTCAAGGTTACCGTCAAAGGTTTATACGCGCTTGGAATAATGTGTATAAGATTGAAAGCAGGACATTGGGACAGAAGAACTCCATTCCTTTGGAGCCTTACCTTAGATGGGTGCGCACTCGTGCTCGAGATCTTATTATGCCATATCCAGCTGTCAGACCAGTGATTGTTGAACCTGAGTTTGAGGGAGATGTTCCTCAAGTCATTCTCCATCCAAATATGCCTACCGATCTTGAAGAGCTACAGAAGTCCTGGGTTCAGATGAAAGAAGAAAAGGACACCTTTGAGACTCAGTTCTATGCTAGTGAGAAGAAGGTGTTGGAGTTGACGAAATTACTTCATGAGGAGCAGAGTATCAATGCTTACATCGGCACAAAGAGGAAGCGCCCATGCGAGACTTGAGTCTTGAGTCCTAGGTCTTAGGCGTTTTTGAATTTGCTTTTTGAAATTTCCTTTCATTGTAGCCCAAGAGGCATAAAAAAAATGAATTTTGAGTTTACTAATAAAAGTTTTCCTTTTGTTTCTGTTTGTTTGCAAAGATAAACTCTAAAGTCCTTGAAATCATTGCATATGCATCTACATCTCATAATCATTGCATAACAGGTTTCTAAGACAGGTCTCTCATCTTCTCGCTGTTTATTTCAGAAGAAATGGCTCTCGAGCAAACTGTCAAAGATCTCCAGGCCCATAACGCCCAGTTCCAAGAGCTGATCCCGAACTTGTCCAAGGGGCAAGAAGAACTAAAAGCACTTCTGACCAAGAAGAAGAAGAAAGCAAGAAAATCAACTGGCGTCATCAACATGGGGAGGAGATTCAAAGGTCCGGCTAAATAGGTCAAGGAAATTGGGATCCTAGTAGGCCAAGATGATGAACTGGATGACAACTATGAAAGTGACAAACATGAGGAAAATAGTAACCACGGCACCGGTGGACGCTCTGAAGAGGAAGATGATTATCTGGATGATCAGTATTCCCCTGGTGATGAGAAATACAAATTACTTGAAGAACGTCTGATGGCCATGGAGGTTCAGAAAATACCTGGTTTGGATTTTGAGGATTTGGGCTTGGTTTCAGGAGTTGTCATTCCTCCTAGGTTCAAAATTCCCACATTTGCTCAATATGACGGTGTGTCTTGCCCGAAGCTGCATTTGAGATCTTATGTCCGAAAGATTCAGCCACGTACTACTGACAAAAAGTTGTGGATACATTTTTTCCAAGAGAGTTTGTCTGAAGCTCAATTGGAGTGGTATTATCAACTTGAGAGCACCAATATTCGTACCTAGAATGATTTGGCTGAAGCTTTCTACCGGCAATACCAATATAACTTTGATTTGGTACCAACTCGAATGCAACTCCAAAGCATGTCCATGGGCCCTAATGAAAGTTTCAAAGAGTACGCCCAGAAATGGAGAGATCTTGCAGGCAGGGTTCAACCTCCTTTAGCTGACAGAGAGTTGGTTGACATGTTTATGAGCACACTAATCAGTCCTTTCTATAGTCATCTACTTGGAAGCTCGTCATCCGGTTTCACCGAGCTGATGTTGACAGAAGAACATGTTGAAAATGGAATTTGAAGTGGTAAAATATAAGTGGCTACATCTTTAAACACTACAAAGAAGCCACATAATGGGAAGAAGGAATCTAATGTTGTATACGGCCAGAAAGATCGCAACCAATCTGTTGGGGCAGTTCTGATCTCTGCACCGGTGCCACAACAACAACAAGGTAGTCAGCGTAAGCAGGATACACCCAGGAGACAGTTTACAAAGATCAACATGTCATTGGCTCAGGCGTTGCAGCTTATGTTAAAGGCAGAGCTGGTTACTTTGAGGGATCCTCCTAGGAATCCTAATACTTCCGCTCCTAGCTATAATCCCGATGCAAGGTGTGCATACCATTCTAATAGTCCTGGACATGATACGAACAGTTGTTGGGCGCTGAAGAACAAGATTCAAGACATGATTGACGCTAAGGAGATTGAGTTTGATCCCCCTGAGACTCCTAATGTGATTACCACTCCTATGCCGAATCATGATAAGATCGTTAGTGCTATTGATGATGGTTCTTATGTTGCTACTGTGGTTGACTTGACTACTTCTCTATCAATTGTTAAGAAGCTGTTGCTAGTTGGTTTATTTTCGGGCTGCGTTGAAAACTGTCATTATTGTGCATCTCAATCCAATGGTTGTGTGAAACTGAAAGAGGGCATTCAGCGTTTGATGGACGATCGTACTATACTGTTTGAGAAGATTCCTTCTATGGAGAGCTTATGTGAACGTTTTTCCCGAGGTCTAAAGTTTGAGGACGTATCTGTGGTTACTAATTCCAAAACTCCTGTGAGGATCACCTCTAAAGTTCCTGTGAAGATTACTGCCGAGCCTATAGTGGCTCCCCTGATTATTACTACGCCCGGTCCAATTCCATATTCCTTTAGCAAGGCTATCCCTTGGAATTATGGTGCTGATGTTTGCATTCATGGTGTCAAGCAAGAGCCTTTGACTGATGAAACTGCTGAAGTTACTAATCCCGATGTCGACAATATCGTCGGGACTAGTAAGGTTACCCGAAGTGGAAGAATTTTCTCCCCAGAAATCTCTCCGAAGACTGTTACTACTCTAGTTCGTATCTCTGCCTCCGAATTAATTACTAAGACTCGAGACAAAGAACCGGGGGTTGAGCCTGCCCAAATGAAGACCCCGGGTGAAACTACTATCGAAGATCCCTCCAAAGAAATGGAGGAAGTGCTAAAAATTATCCGCAAGAGTGATTACAATGTTGTTGAACAGTTGGGGCACACCCCCTCAAAGATCTCTATGCTATCTCTGTTGTTGTGCTCCGAGGCCCATGCTAAGGCTTTGGTGAAGTTTTTGAAATATGTGCATGTGCCGCAGGAAATCTCTGTTGACCAGTTTGAAAATTGTGTCGCTAGCCTAACAACTGATAATGGTCTAGGATTTTCTGACGCTGATCTGACTCCCGCCGGAAGGAACCACAATAAGGCCCTGCACGTCTCCATTGAGTGTAGGGGCACTACTCTATCTCATGTACTGGTGGACACGGGTTCCACATTGAATGTATTACTGAAGATTGCTCTAAACAAGCTTGACTGTGAAGGGGTTGTGCTGAGACCCAGCGATGTTGTGGTGAGAGCTTTTGATGGTTCAAAGAATTAGTGCACGGAGAGGTTGATCTTCCAATCAGAGTGGGTTCTCAAGTCTTTGTTTCTACTTTCTATGTAATGGAAATTCTTCCTGCCTATTCCTGTCTGCTTGGGCGCCCTTGGATACATGGGACAGGCGCTGTGACTTCTACCTTACATCAGAAGCTGAAGTATCCCGTACATGGTTAGTCATTTGAATACTTTCAAGTATGTTGATATGGATGGTGAATTCCTTGAGACTCCTTGTCAAACATTTGAATTGGTTCCTCAGACTGTTCCTATTGCTAAACCAGTTCCTACTGTCCCCAAAGTCACTAAAGTATCTCCTGCAATGGCTTCCCTAAAGGATGCTAGAGCTGTGGTCGAAGAAGGTGGTGGCACCATTTGGGGTCAGCTTCCTGACATCCCTTACAAGTCTGACAAATTTGCTTTGGGCTTCACTTCAGAGGCTCAGAGAGTTGTACGTCGGGCTCGTGCTATTCGTATCACCAACAAAGGAGTTCATAAAGATCAGGTCAATGTTGTGGAAGATGTTGATAGTGACTGTGATCTAGACAGTTGGATCTTTCCTACCATTGGCAGTAGGCTCAACAATTGGAAGACTGAAGATATTATTCCTATCTCCTTTAGTCAGGAGTAAATGCAATTTTCTGTTTTTCTTATTTTTGAAGTTTGGTTTTGTAATTTGAACAATAAAACTTTTAAGCCTTATGCCTTGCCCGGGGCACAATCGCCCATTTGTTAGGGTTGTCATTTCATCGCATATTTTCATTCAATAAATCAATGGACGTTTTGCATTCAAATTTTGCGCTCTTTGTCTTTTCTTTTACTTTATATTCATCAAAATAGCTATGTGTTCTTACACACACCCATGCGATAAATTGCAGATCCACATCCATTCTGGATCCCATTGATAACTGTTCTGCTATTGTCAATTATGACTTCGAAAATCCGATCTACCAAGCCGAGGACGAAGGTGAGGAAGATTGTGAAGTGCCTAGATAGCTTGCTAGACTATTAGAGCAAGAAGAAAAGATCATACAACCGCACGAAGAGCCAGTCGAGGTCGTAAATCTAGGTACTGAGGAGGATAAGAAAGAAATCAAGATAGGTGCTGGATTAGAAGACCGTGTCAAGAAAACACTGGTTCAGATGCTACGTGATTATGCTGAGATTTTCGCTTGGTCTTATGAAGATATGCCATGACTTGATGTCGATATCGTGGTTCACCGTTTACCAATGAAGGAAGGTTGTCCTCCGATAAAGCAGAAGGTTCGTCGTATGCGCCCTGAGATGTCTAAAAAGATCAAAGGCGAGGTTATGAAGCAGTTCAATGTAGGTTTCCTAGTTGTCACATCATATCCTCAGTGGGTTGCAAATGTGGTACCAGTGCCTAAGAAGGATGGTAAAGTTCGTATGTGTGTAGACTACAGGGATCTGAACAGGGCAAGCCCCAAAGATGACTTCCCTCTCCCACATATTGACATTCTAGTAGACAACACTGCTCAGCACAAGATATTCTCATTCATGGATGGTTTCTCAGGGTATAATCAAATCAAGATGGCACCTGAAGACATGGAGAAGACTACATTCGTTACACAGTGGGGCACCTTTTGTTACAAGGTAATGCCATTTGGTTCGAAGAACGCAGGGGCAGCATACCAGCGCGCTATGGTTGCTTTATTCCATGATATGATCCATCACGAGATAGAGGTATACGTTGATGATATGATAGCCAAATCTCAGAATGAAGAAGAGCACCTTGACCACCTACACAAGCTGTTTGAGAGGTTGAAGAAGTACAAGTTGAGATTGAATCCATACAAATGCACCTTTGGGGTTAGATCCGGTAAACTTTTGGGTTTCGTCATCAGTGGTAAAGGTATTGAAGTCGACCCTGCAAAGGTAAAAGCTATACAAGATATGCCCGCTCCCCGTACTGAGAGAGAAGTCAGAGGTTTCTTGGGACGTTTGAACTATATTGCCAGATTTATCTCCCATTTGACCGCTACTTGTGAGCCAATCTTCAAATTACTAAGGAAACATCAAGTAGTGAAGCGAACGACGAATGTCAGATAGCTTTTGATAAGATCAAAGAGTATCTCCAAGAACCTCATATTCTGATGCCACCAGTTGAAGGAAGACCTTTAATCATGTACTTAACAGTGCTAGAGAATTCAATGGGGTGTGTGTTGGGGCAACATGATGAGTCTGGTCGAAAAGAGCATGCAATATACTACCTTAGCAAAAAGTTTACCGACTGTGAAACAAGATATTCACTGCTTGAGAAAACTTGTTACGCTTTGGCATGGGTTGCTCGCCGACTAAGACAGTATATGTTGACTCATACCACTTTATTGATCTCTTAGATGGATCCTATCAAATACATATTTGAGAAACCTGCTCTCTCCGGACGAATAGCAAGATGGCAGATGGTCTTGACAGAATACGACATCCAGTACACTACATAGAAAGCAATCAAAGGAAGTGTACTAGCTGATCATTTAGCTCATCAAGCGGTGGATGACTATCAGTCTATGAAATTTGAGTTCCCATATGAGAATATTATGCTTGTTACTGATTATGAAGAACCTGGACCATATGAAAGATCTGAACTGGGATCCCGATGGACTATGGTTTTTGATGGAGCTTCTAACGCACTTGGTAACGGTATTGGTGCTGTAATTATCTCTCATAAGGGTTGCCATACGCCGTTTAGTGCTAGACTTTGCTTTGACTGTACCAACAATATGGCTGAATATGAAGCATGCATCATGGGTATCAAAGCTGCCATTGATATAAGGATCAAATTCTAGAATGTATATCGGGACTCAACCCTAGTGATCAGTCAGATTAAAGGAGAATGGGACACGAAGCATCCAAATCTCATTCCTTACCGAGAACATGTGTTGACTTTGATTCCATACTTTGAAGAAATCACTTTTGAGCATATTCTACGAGAAGAGAATTAGTTGGCAGACGCGTTAGCCACCATGTCATCTATGTTCAAAGTCAGATGGGGCAACGAGGCTCCTAGGATTACTATTGACAGACTAGACGAGCCGTCACACTGTTATGAAGTTGATACTAATGGGGTGGAAGAGAAACCTTGGTTCCATGAAGTGAAAAGATATCTCGAAACTCAGGAATATCCTGAAGGGGCATTAATCAACGACAAGAAGTTTCTAAGGAGGTTCTCTGCCAAATTATTTCCGAGTAACGAAATCTTGTACAAACGCAACCATGATTCAACCTTGCTTTGTTGTGTAGACAAGAAGGAAGCAGAAAAGATTATGGAAGAGATGCATGACGCAATCTTTGGCACTCACTCCGGTGGGCATACCATGGCTAAGAAGATTTTGAGAGTAGGTTACTACTGGTCTACCATGGAAACTGATTGCCATCATCACTCCAAAACTTGTTACAAGTTCCAGATCTATGCTGACAAAGTACATGTACCTCCGGTTCTGTTGAATGTTCTGACTGCTCCTTGGCCTTTTGCAATGTGGGGCATTGATATGATAGGAGAGATTAAGCCTACCGCTTCCAATGGACATCATTTCATCCTTGTTGCTATCGATTACTTTACAAAGTGGGTGGAAGCAGCCTCGTTCGGTTCTGTACCTAGAATGTTGTAGCTCGGTTCATCAAGCATAATCTTATCTGTCGGTATGGCATCCCTGAAAGGATTATCACAGACAATGGTACTAATCTGAACAACACTATGATCACTGAACTCTGCACGCAGTTCAAGATTAAGCATCACAATTCTTCTCCATATCGACCAAAGATGAATGGCGCAGTGGAAGCCGCCAACAAGAATATTAAGAAGATCTTGCAAAAGATAACGGTGACATACAAAGATTGGCATGAGATGTTACCATTTGCTTTTCATGGTTATCGCACCTCAGTACGTACCTCAGCAGGGGCAACCCCTTTCTCTCTAGCCTATGGTATGGAGGCAGTTTTACCTGTTGAAATTCAGATTCCTTCCCTAAGGATTATGAAAGACGCAGGTTTATATGAAGACGAATGGATTCAGACTCGACTTGACCAAATAAATTTGATTGATGAAAAGAGGCTCACGGCTGTTTGTCATGGCCAAATGTATCAGAAGCGTATGATCAAGGCCTTTAACAAGAAAGTCAAGCACCAAGTGTACCAGGCCGGTGATTTGGTAATAAAGCGTATCATACTACCACAGGGTGATCCCAGGGGCAAATGGACTAACACATATGAAGGTGCATTTGTAGTCAAGAAAATATTTTCTAGCGGCGCTATGATGCTTACCACTATGGACGGTGAAGATTTCCCGTACCCTGTGAACGCGGACATAGTCAAAAGATACTACGCATAAAAAGAGACCCGCTAGGTTGACTGGCCTAGGCAAAAATAAGGACATCCCGGCGAACCAAAAGGATTCGGGCAAAAATTAGGGATATATATACAAAAGAACTGTATACCCAGCAAGTCAAAAACCTCAAAAGGCGGCTTGGGCAAAAAAGGGTATCCCGGTGAACTGAAAACCTGAAAAGGCGGTCCAGGAAAAAGTTAGGGATTAAAGCGTACGACTATGTCCCGTTGGATCACTTATCTGATTCCGTCTTAGCTTTATCAAGTTCGAATGGCACAGATCAATCCAGTCATCTTCCTTCCGACAGCAAGGGATGAGATGCTTGAAGATATAGTGGCAATAGCAGAGTTGAAACTCAATGGGATCATTTCCACATAACTGCTTTTCTTTGTTTATCACTTTGCACCTTTTTAATTTTTACGACAATTTCCTCTTACTAGGATTTCTGTCTCCTTGTACAAAAATGCCTATTTATAGGCCAATTTCAAAATCAATACAAGTCTATTTTCAAATTCAAAATTGTTTTTACTTGCCTTGTTTTGTTTGCGTAAACGTCCAATGGGTACTTTGAATGAACATATGCACTTGAATATGATTGAAGTTTACCAAAAATATACGTGAAAACAGGAATAACATTTACTAATGACTCTAGGAGTTGGGATAATGTTCAAGATGTCCACGAACCCCCATAGAGCCAGTTGCATGGAAATATCCCCACAGAGCAGTCTCCATGGAACTATCTTTATAGAGCTATCTTCACAAGCTCATCCCCAACAGAGATATATTCCCCGTAAGAATTAGTATGCCCTCAGACAGAAATTGAGGCATCTTCCAGTGGTTCACTTCCATATATTTGATGGACAGCTTGGCATGATCGTCTCCCCCAATAGGTCCCCTAGCAGATAAAGAAGTTGATCATTTCCCCAGCATACAGCAGAAATTTCCTCAACGCAGCCTATGAAATTCTAATCCCCATCGGAGATTATTCCCTCTATGTAGTATATAGAATTCAATTCCCCAACTGAGTTTATTTCTCTAACACTATAGAATTCTCTCCCCCGGCATAATTTATTGAAGGATGTTATCCCCAGTAGAGTCATTCCAAACAGGATCTGAAGATTTATTTTCTCCATCCCCAACAACAGTCAGGGATTTATTTTCCCCAATCAGACGTTACTATTCAAAGCCACTGCTAATTTCAACGACATCTCATGCCCATACATCATTTACAATACATCATAGCATATGCATACAAAACGCATATAACATTCTCATTTATTTTAAGAGCATCATTACGCAATGCATTACATATATCATGACATTGCATAAAACTAACTTGGTTTTTTTCAGGTTAGTTCTCAAACGGACAAATATTGTCAACAATTATCATCCTTTAGATATAATCAGTCGAAGATTCATTCTGACACTCCTTTGGATACAGTCAGGAGTAGACTCATTCCAGTACATCTTTTAGATATAGTCGGTCGAAGGCTTACTCTAATACTAATTTTTTAGATACAGTCAGGCAAAGACTCATTCTGATCTTCTTATAGATACAGTCAAGACATAGACTCATTCTAGAACATCATACAGATACAATCAAGGCGTAAGAATCGTTTTGGCATTCCCCAGCACGTCTGCTAGGTACCGTTGGACACAGACTCATTCTAGTATATTCCTCAGATACAGTCAAACCTAGACTCATTCTGATACTCCTATCAGTAGTTACTTTGGATGGCGTCTATAAGGCCATCTCCATCCTGTCATCTTTCCGAGTGGCATCTTTAAGCTCATTCAAGCAATACAATCAACCAACAAGCGTTACTTCGTGCACCCGTGAGTGCAAATTTCTGGGCACTTAAGTGTTCAATCCTCTTCTACCTTCAGATCATGAATACCAGACATGTCAATCTAACTCCTCAGGTTTAAGAAGATTGAACAGGGGGCAGCTGTTGTACCCCAAAATTTGCCCGCCCTATTTCTAACATTTAAATTATTTTTAACTTTGATTTTATAAGTTTTTTTGGTTCAATTTCCCTAATATTTTAACGGTAATTTTTATTCAAAAATAGGTAACGGTTTACTTTAAATTGTTTAAATAACAAATAATTGTTTGACCTTCATATGCTTTCAAGTGCATTTTTATTTTGCATAAACAAGATAGCACAATTGGTAAAGAGTGAAAGCTTGCAAGCATAAGGTCACGGGTTCAAATCCCATTATCTGACTTTTTTTTTTTTTTTTTGTTACTAACTTTATTTCCATTTTAAAATCACAAAATTGTATTTTTTTTATTATTTATTTTTTATTTTCGTTTTTATTTTAAAGCATTTTTAAAAATATTTATTTATTTGATTTTATGCACTTTTTACCAAAAAGGATAAAAAAAATCATAATAAATACAGAAAATATTTCCTTTCTTGAGTACTTATTTCCTATTGGTCAATCTGTGTCAGTTTGTGTCATACTCAGCTTCTGATTGGTCAGCTTGCTAACCAAGGAAGATCTTTTGTCAATTTCATTCCCTTTTTTGCCCTTTTAACCTGATTTTCCCATGCTATAAATAGCTCTCTATTTTCACAGTTTTTAGATGAACAAAATCCACAGTCTCACAATTTCACTCACACATACAACAATACTTTTCTTTTTCGCTTGTTCATCAAAACTCATATATCCTTCATCAATATTCATCACAACTCTCCAACAAAAAAGTAAAAAATCACAAAACCTCTCAAGATCAACTCTATCCTTCCGATCCGCCGCTCACCGGACTACCTCCGGTCGCCGCTCCTCCGTTATCTGTACAGTCCGTACAGCCGTACGAGATCCGCCACTCCTCCACAGTCCGTACAACCGTACAGTCCGTACGAGATCTGCCGCTCCTCCACAGCCCCGTACAACCGTATAGTCCGTACAACCGTACAAGATCTGCCGCTCCTTCATCGTCCGTACACAACCGTACGAGATCCGCCTCCTCCTTCTGTTTTTTAACTAATAAGGGTTCGTATCAAGTTTTTCTGATATTTTTTTTCCACTTATGTATTTATTTGCTATTTAAATTCCTAGAAAAATTGTATAGGTCGCATAGTTTTTTTTTGTAATAGCCGTAGTTTTATTTCCCGCAAGGTTTGTTATACTTATGCATCTCTCCCAAAGCCTTTTAATAGCGTAGGGATTTTACTTTCCGCACTTTACTTTCCGCTATTTTATTTTACAACTGTGTAGTAATTAGGGTTTGTATGGAAAAACTAAAAAAACAATCTAGAAAACCCTAATTCAAGATAAATAATTGAAACTAATCCACTCAATCACACTTGCACCTCTAGGGTAGCCTCTCTCAATTGCCTTACGAACATTGGTCATGTCCCTCAAAAGTAAGGGTACTTTAGCAAAAGACGCTTACGATTAATATCATCATAGTCCCTTCGATTAAAGATCATAGTCCCTAGATGACCCTTCGAGTTGCCTACGAAAAAATGATCTTGTCCCTCGACGACCCTACGGAAAAATGATGGTAGTCCCTTCGAATTGCTAAGGTATCCTTACATGTTGCCTTCTATGACCATTCGATGACCCTTCGCCGTCCCTTCACATCCAATAGATAGGACTACCTACCCACTAATGGTATGGATAGTACTATCTCTCAAGGAAAAGGATAAGTACAAGAAAGACCTTATAAATTAAGGGTAAGTAACTTTTAAATGCTTGCTCACAACTAAAAAAAAAACAAATACTTTTCACACCTCACACTTTCAAAAATATTTTCAAAAACATACACTTTGTATACATTCTTACACGAATTATTACAAAGTCAACCTTTATAAAATATTTTCTAAACACACACCACATTTAAAAAAAAAAGCAAGTTAAAGTGAGCAAGCAATTAAGAGCCCGTAGATAACTACGGATGAAAAGGGGTGCTAACACCTTCCCTTTTCATAACTTACCCCCCGAACTCAAAATCTTTTCAAAAAGGTCTTTCCTGTTCTTTTCACCTTTCCTAAATAAATTGGATAAAAGAAAAGTTGGTGGCGACTCTTGCTAACCGCAACATGTTTTGCGAAAACAAAATTAAAAATTCAATTCTCCACCGTATCACACCACGGTTCTACTTGAGGTTGCTTTACTTTTGTATTACATCATGGAAGACAAAGAGGTGGATGTGGCTCGGGTCATTGCGAATGAGATGAAGTTGTTCATTGAAAACACCCAACGACCTGAGGTTCATTCTAGTGCTTGTCATACCCTAATATTTTACCCTAAGATCCCACATCATTTGAATTTCATTAGCACCATATATGTGTATATTTTATGTATCACTAACCTATTTGGAGATACAAAGATTGTTGTTTGTTTCATTTGATTACCAATTAGGATTTTTTAGCCTCAAAAGAGACTCAGGCAAAGGATCAATCAAGAATGAGCATGATCTTCAACTTACCCATCCTCTCATTCTTTCATGATGACTAAGAGCTCTCATTCATCAAATAATCAAGTACAAGGTTGCCTTATTTCAAAATCAACAAGCTTCAAGATCCTCAGTGCACCAAAATAAGGGTTTTGATCTAATTCCGTCCTTGGGCTGAGTTGTGGAGCAAGTCATGATCCAAGACCTCAAGATATGTTTCAAGGACATCAAATTTTTCATATTATTCTGTTAATATGATTGGATTGATCCAAAGAACTTGATTCATAAGTAGTACATAAATTCAAATTCATCTGGACCACAAACTAGGGTTTTTGATGAAAAGCCAACCATACCTTTGCCCTACTTTCCAAGGTCATAACTTCCAAACCAAGTAACCATTTTCTTTAATCCAAAGATCAAATTGAAGAGCTTGTTACATACTACAACTATGTCACTTAGGGTTGTTCCCAAAAAGTGCATAGATTTTAAGATATAAGGCCATAAAGCTAGGGTTTCCACAGTTTTTGAACTTTGACACTTAGAAAAATTTTAGACAGAATCTGTCCTGTGTTGGAGCCAACTTTGAGATTATTATTTACCATGATCCAAGATGAATCAATACCAAATTCAAACATCAAAGTTGAAGTATGATATGCCAGCTTTCCTAAATGTCCAAGAACACAATCTAATTCCATTTGAGCAAGGAGATTTGGAGTGCACAAAATGCCTTGATGCAACTATTTTGGAAAGGCAGATTTGGTATTACTTCTGGTGCACGATTTTCTTAAGTCCAAGTGTGATGATCATACAATTCTCATTCAACAAGAATCTGAATAAATCATCCAAAACCTGCAAGATAAAGCCACTAAGTCAAGAGGAATCCCTTTGAAATGATGAGAAATCATAACTTTAAGCCTTGAATTCAAGAGACATTTATGTGGAATAGTGCATTGTCAAAGAAACCACTCTCACCGGTCAAGATGCACTCTTAAACAACAATAAACACCTCTGCAGAATGTCGAATTGGTCAAAAGAAGAGCTAGGCTAGTGCAAGAGATAAGGTACCTTGAGTTGGAAGTAATGATGCTTTTCCAAAACCATTGAACATTGAGCACATCCTTCAACCATCACTATTCCTCCAAAACAAACTTGCTCCCCTATAAATAGAGACCACATTTGATCATTCAAAACACACCAAAACAATCACAACACTTGTTTTCTCATTCTTCCTCTTTCACTTCAAAATTTCAAATTTCCAAAGAGTGAGAATCAAAATTTCAAAAGTAGAGCTTAAACCACTCAAACAACCATCCAAACACATCACAAATCATCCCTTGAAGGTGTTCAAACCTTCATCTTCCTCTCCAAACACCAGAATCAAAAAGTCAACTATCAGAACCTCATATCCTAGACTTTTGGCATTTCACAAGCCATGTCTTGATTCTATCAATTTCAAAACCATCCAACACTTCAAACACACTCTAAATAACATCCCTAAGTTGTTCCAACAATAGTTTCTCAACTGTAACATCATTTGGTGAAGGTTTTATTTTGGTTACTTTTGACCATATTGCAATAAGAGGTCACTTTTTTGCTCCAGAGATTTTCTTTTGATTTCAAAGCATCCTAATCGCTTCCTAGGGGCGTATTGGAGGTGTCCAAGACATTCATTCACTTATGTAGCAAGCATCTTAGACGTTTGGCTTTGTGCTTCATGAGGTTAGTTCCTAAAGAACTTGAACTTTGCAAAATATGTTGTGCTTTGATGTTCATTGAGTTTAGACATGCCTGATATATCATATATGTTGTTTTTGACCAATTTTTTAGTGATATATTTGAATATACATGACTTTTGTGTTGAACTTGCAAGAATAGGTCATTTTTAGTGTAGCCTTCGAGTTTTAAAATGAGAGCATCTTTAGACAAAACCAATTGCACCATTAGATTCCTTAGGAAATTCTAGGTAACTTTGGTTTTTATTTCATCCATTTTCATGGAGAAATGACCAAGTTCTTGTTGGTTTTGCAAATGACACAAAAACTGAAAATCTTGGGCATGACCAACCTTGGGCGCCCTTTTTGTTCTGGCCACACCAAGCTTTCTAGGCATATGTATTAATAGGGTGGGGTGATACAATGGATGTATAACAACCCCAATGGTTAACCTGCGGGCCTTAAGTACTTGTCACTACTGAAACTGGGATTCGAATCCCCCTCGCCACAGTTTCAATTTTATTTTACTGATTATTCAACTGGATAACACATATAATATGTTTGCTTCCTCTTATAATCACCACGCATGTGTGTTAAGTGCCAAATTGTGCATATTTTAGATAGTATTTTGTGGCTCATTTCAATGGTTTCCTTGATACTTTTGTAGTAAATCTATTAGTTTTAGTGTAAATATGTAAGTTTCCGAATTTTATTGTAAATATTGTGAATTATGATCATTTTGATGCTTTTTGACAGGTCTTCTTGCTTATATTTGATGATAGGAACCTATGGTGAAGGAAAGAAGGCCTAAAAGATCATTTTCGAGGAGATAGTGTTGGGAACCCGCGCTTAGCGCCTTTTTCAACGCGGGTTCAGCGCATTTTTGATGAAGAGGCAATAGATAAAGATCCTTGACCGCGCTTAGCGTGAGTAGAACCACGCTTAGCGCGCTTTAAGGCGGTTTAAGTGTAGTTTAGGTGAGATCGTGCTTAGCGCGAATGTAATAAATGTCATTCTTTCTAATTATTTTATCTCATTTTTGTAGGTATTCAAGCAAAGATATTTTGTCATTGTTTTATAGAGCATTGAATAAGCTTTCCAACGCTTCCGACCGTGCGTCAATCGGAGTTACGGTTAGAAAGTTATGAAGAAAACAAGAATTGTGATTTTGCCGATGGCGCTAAGCGCCCTCATAGCGCGGTTCGCGTCTTTTCAGCCCCAATTTAAGTTACTTTTCAGCATTTTTTAGGTTATGTTGTTAGGAACTTTTTACCCCAACTTCATCAAACACATTCTTGAGTAGATTTAGCTTAGAAACAACATATGGAGTGTATATCTTGACGATCCGGAGTCGAATCCACATCAATCGGAGTTGACAAACCGTGATATTTGTGTTCTTCTTCCTTCCTCTCAATGTATTTTTCATTTGTTGGAGTTTTGTATGTATGTTTATCATGATTGTATGTATATTTATGGATCTTTGTATAAATTCTATTTTACAACTCTTAATCGATGTCAACTTTGATTTAATCTTAATCTTAATGGGTTTAGATAGCTATAGACATATACTTTTCGAACTCGACCTAAGATGAATATCTATTGGCTATGGGAAGTGGTCTAATATTCACATGTGTGTCAGAACTTAATGCACCGTGTTGTTGAGTTGTGTTAGACATCACCAACGAGAGAATGCGGTTGATCTCTCGACTTTTGCGTTAGACATAACCTCTTGTTGTGTGCGATACGTGGGGATTTTGATGAGTGATTTATGTGGCATGCATTTGATCCATAGATTTTTTAGTACTTGATGGGTAGATTGAAACCCAAACCATTTAAACCCAAGCTTAGAGATGTAGATATTGTCGAACGACATTCTTTCCCTTGCACAAATCCCTGTGGAGACGACATAAATCCCGAAGAGAATTCTTCCAAAAAATAATATTTTTGCTTGCCGCTTTACCGCTTGAACAAAATGGCGCCGTTGTCGGGGATTGGTTTTGAAATTGAACCGCATTGCGATAATTTCTATGTTTTTAAGCTTCGTATATACTTGTTTATAGTTGTTTTCCATAAGTGATTGTATATATGTGTTTTCCATCATGTTTATGTGTTTGTGCATATTTTTGTTTTTGGTTTACGTTTGCTTAAATGTTGTGCAGGTTTATTTGGTAGTAGTCGGTGAACCAAGCAACATGGATGAGCATGTGCATAAATAAAGGCGTCAAGCTAACGACGTGAAACAAGCGCTTGTTGGGAGGCAACCTAATGATTCTTGAGTCTGTACTATTTTATGTTTAGTAGTATAGTTAATATAAAGTGACAATGGATGAAGTGAATGAGAGAAAGAACCAATTTTAAAAAACAAAATTTTCCTGCCAGCGCTTAGCGCGCCTTGTTTTGCAAAGAAAAATATCTCATTTTCCATCCACTTTCACCAATTTTGGTCTTTGTGTTTAGTTAGTTTTAGTTCGATTATGATAGATTGTTAGAATAATGTTTGTGTTTTCTCTCAAGTTTGTTTTTTATTAGCTTGAGGATATTTTGTGATTTTCCAAGTTTGATCGTTTCAACTTGCGAATGTATGGTTATGATATTGTTTGAAGTTTGTACTTTGCAAGGTACTCGTTTATCGCTTTCTAGAACAAAGCATGATTAGGAGACTTTTCATTTGTACAACTTTCATGTCTTTCATTCTTTTTCCATACTTGTTCAGTTTTGAATCACTTTAGAACAAAACCCTTTTTGTGAGGAGCCTTCCATTGTTTACTATAAGCTGGAGACTAACATTCTTGTTTAACTCGGTTTTGTTATGTTTAATTTTGTATTTTTGTTGATTTGTATGATAGCACAAAAATGATGAAGGCATTTTGTTTGATTTTGAGCATAACCACTTAACCAAATAGTCAATATACCTTGTGAGTGAGTGAGAATTTGCTTTTACCCCCTTTGAGCCCTTGTTAGAATCCATGGTGGTGTTAAGTTCATTTTTGTATAGATTCTAATAGTTTTTCTTGAACTATAACCATGCCTTGTTATTTGAGTTTTTTACCCTTGCATAACAAGTTTAGGAGCATTCATGTCACTTTGTGTGGTTGTATTCAAGTTGGGGAGAAGAGGTTGGTTGCTAAGAGGTTGAGAAAAAGAAAAAGTTTGAGAAAGAAAGAAAAGAAAAAAATGAAAGAGAAAAAAATGAAAAATAATTGAAAAAAATAGAATAATGTTGTGCTAATAAGTTGTGTTGAATGGTGTAAAAAATTTGGAAAAGAGAAAAAGGTGATTGGAATTTGTGAGTGTTTTAGATTGTGAGAAATGATCACTCTCATTTGATTAGGGAAGTTTTTGTTTCTTTTGACTTTGAGAAAACAATTGTTCGTTACCCAGGCCACATTACAACCCTTAAAGCCCTTGTGATTTTTGCTTTATATTGTTCAATATGAGTTTTTTCTTGATGAATGCATAATTTAACTTGTTGTTAGCTTGATTGTCAGGTGAGAGTTAAGCCCCTCATGTTTTTTTATTCATCTACCGATGAAGTGTGTTCTAGGTGTGATTCATTTTTTAAAATGGTATTGTCTTAGAATTTTTTACATGTGTTTTCTATTTAGGAGTTCTTTCGTTTTGATGTTACCGTTGTAGTTTAGTGGTAAGTTTTGTTTTGCCTATACATTTTTGTGTTGAACCATACATTTGTTTTTGTTTTTTGAAACTTGTTGACTTGTGATTGCTTGGTTGTTACTTTTGTTTTTTTGAGTTGTTTGATTCTTGTTTGAGGACAAACAAGTTTAAGTTGGGGAGAGTTGTTAAGTGCCAAATTGTGCATATTTAAGATAGTATTTTGTGGCCCTTTTCAATGGTTTCTTTGATATTTTAGTAGTAAATCTATTAGTTTTTGTCTAAATATGCAAGTTTTCGATTTTATTGTAAATATTGTGAATTATGATCATTTTGATGCTTTTTGACAGGTCTTTTGCTTATATTTGATGATAGGAACCTATGATGAAGGAAAAAAGGCCTAAAAGATCATTTTTGAGGCGATCGTGTCGGTAACCCGCGCTTAGCCCATTTTTCAGCGCGTTTTTGATGAAGAGGTAGTAGATAAGGATCCTTGACCACGCTTAGCGCGAGCAGGACCGTGCTTAGCGCGCTTTAAGGTGGTTTAAGTGTATTTTTGGTGATATCGCGCTTAGCGAGAGTTGAGCGCGCTTAGTACGAATGTAATAAATTTCATTCTTTCTATTTTTTTTTCTCATTTTTGTAGGTATACAAGCAAAGATATTTTTTCATTGTTGTATAGAGCATTGAATAAGATTTTCAACGCTTCCGATCGTGCGTCAATCGGAATTACAATTCGAAAGTCATGAAGAAAACAAGAATTGCGATTTTACTGATGGCGCTAAGCGCCCTCATAGAGCGCTTAGCGTGGTTCACGTCTTTTCAGCCCCAATTTAAGTCACTTTTAAGCATTTTTTTAGGTTATGTTGTTGGGAACTTTTAACCCTAACTTCATCAAACACATTCTTGAGTAGATTTAACTTAGAAACAACACATGGAGTGTATATCTTGATGATCCGGAGTCGAATCGACTTCAATCAGAGTTGACAAACCGTGAGATTTGTGTTCTTCTTCCTTCCTCTTTATGTATTTTTCATTTGATGGGATTCTGTATGTAAGTTTATCTTGATTGCTTGTATATTTATGGATCTTTGTATAAAATTTCTTTTACAACTCTTAATCGATGTCATCTTTGATTTAATCTCTATCTTAATGGGTTTGGATAGCTATAGACATATACTTTCGAACTCGACCTAAGACGAATGTCTATTGGCTATGGGAAGTGGTCTAATATTCACATGTGTGTCAGATCTTAATGCTCCGTGTTGTTGAGTTGTGTGACACATCACCTACGAGAGAATGTTGTTGATATCTCGGCTTTTACGTTAGACATAACCTCTTGTTGTGTGCGATACGTGGGGATTTTGACGAGTGATTTAGGTGGCGTGCATTTGATCCATATTTTTTTAGTACTTGCTGGGTAGAATGAAATACAACTCCTTACAAGCTTTCTCATGTCTTAAGAATGTATTTATTTTCATGTTTTATGTTTTTCCTTATTACACTTTTATTCCAAACCATTTAAACCCAAGCTTTGAGATGTAGAGATTGTCGAACGACATTTTTTCCCTCGAACCAATCCCCGTGGAGACAACATAAATTCCGGAGGGAATTCTTCCAAAAATAAAATTTTTTTCTTGCCGCTTTACCGCTTCAACAAAATGGGGTCGTTGTCGGGGATTGGTTTTGATATTGAACAGCATTGTGATAATTTATATGTTTTTAAGCTTTGTATATACTTGTTTATAGTTGTTTTCCATAAGTGATTGTATATATGTGTTTTCCATCATGTTTATGTGTTTGTGCATATTTTTGTTTTTGGTTTACATTTGCTCAATTGTTGTGCAGGTTTATTTGGTAGTAGTCGGTGAACCGAGCAACATGGAGGAGCATGTGCATAAATAAAGGCGTCAAGCTAACGACGTGAAACAAGCGCTTGTTGGGAGGCAACCCAATGATTCTTGAGTTTGTACTGTTTTATGTTTAGTAGTATAGTTAATATAAAGTGACAATGGATGAAGTGAATGAGAGAAAGAACCAATTTTAAAAAACAAAATTTTCCTGCCAGCGCTTAGCGCGCCTTGTTTTGCAAAGAAAAATATCTCATTTTCCATCCTCTTTCACCAATTTTGGTCTTTGTGTTTAGTTAGTTTTAGTTCAATTTTGTTATATTGTTAGAATAATGTTTGTGTTTTCTCTCAAGTTTGTTTTTTATTAGCTTGAGGATGCATTTTGTGATTTTCCAAGTTTGATCGTTTCAAGTTGCGAATGTAGGGTTATGATATTGTTTGAAGTTGGTACTTTGCAAGGTACTCGTTTATCGCTTTCTAGAACAAAGCATGATTAGGAGACTTTTCATTTGTACAATTTTCATGTCTTTCATTCTTTTTCCATACTTGTTCAGTTTTGAATCACTTTAGAACAAAACCCTTTTTGTGAGGAGCCTTCCATTGTTTACTATAAGCTAGAGACTAACATTCTTGGTTAACTCGGTTTTATTATGTTTAATCTTGTATTTGTGTTGATTTGTATGATAGCACAAAAATGATCAAGGCATTTTGTTTGATTTTGAGCATAACCACTTGACAAAATAGTCAATATACCTGTGAGTGAGTGAGAATTTGCTTTTACCCCCTTTGAGCCCTTATTAGAATCCATGGTGGTGTTAAGTTCATTTTTGTATAGATTCTAATACTTTTTCTTGAACTATAACCATGACTTGTTATTTGAGTTTTTTTTACCCTTGCATAACTAGTTTGGGAGCATTCATGTCACTTTGTGTGGGTGTATTCAAGTTGGGGAGAAGAGGTTGGTTGCTAAGAGGTTGAGAAAAAGAAAAACTTTGAGAAAGAGAGAAAAGAAAAAAATGAAAGAGAAAAAAAATGAAAAATAATTGAAAAAAACAGAATAATGTTGTGCTAATAAGTTGTGTTGAATGGTGTAACAATTTGGAATAGAGAAAAAGGTGATTGGAATTTGTGAGTGTTTGAGATTGTGAGAAATGATCACTCTCATTTGATTAGGCAAGTTTTTGTTTCTTTTACTTTGGGAAAACAATTGTTCGTTAGCCAGGCCACATTACAACCCTTAAAGCCCTTGTGATTTTTGCTTTATACTGTTCAATATGAGTTTTTTCTTGATGAATGCATAATTTAACTTGTTGTTAGCTTGATTGTTGGGTGAGAGTTAATCCCCTCATGTTTTTTTATTCATCTACCGATGAAGTGTGTGCTAGGTGTGATTCATTTTTGAAAATGGTATTGTCTTAGAATTTTTTACATGTGTTTTCTATTTAGGAGTTCTTTTGTTTTCATGTTACCGTTGTAGTTTAGTGGTAAGTTTTGCTTTGCCTATACATTTTTGTGTTGAACCATACATTTGTTTTTGATTTTCGAAACTTGTTGACTTGTGATTGCTTGGTTATTACTTTTGTTTCTTTGAGTTGTTTGATTCTTGTTTGAGGACAAACAAGTTTAAGTTGGGGAGAGTTGTTAAGTTTCAAATTGTGCATATTTTAAATAGTATTTTGTGGCCCTTTTCAATGGTTTCTTTGATATCTTAGTAGTAAATCTATTAGTTTTAGTGTAAATATGCAAGCTTCCGAATTACTGTAAATATTGGGAATTATGATCATTTTGATGCTTTTTGACAGGTCTTTTTGCTTATATTTGATGATTGGAACCTATGATGAAGGAAAAAATGCCTAAAAGATCATTTTTGAGGCGATCGTGTCGGTAACCCACGCTTAGCCCGTTTTTCAGCGCGTTTTTTACGAAGAGGTAGTAAATAAGGATCCTTGACCGCGCTTAGCGCGAGCAGGACCGCGCTTAGCGTGCTTTAAGGTGGTTTAAGTGTATCTTTGGTGATATCGCGCTTAGCGCGATCTGAGCGCGCTTAGTGCGAATGTAATAAATTTCATTCTTTCTAATTTTTTTTCTCATTTTTTGTAGGTAAACAAGCAAAGATATTTTGTCATTTTTGTATAGAGCATGGAATAAGCTTTCCAACGCTTCAGACCGTGCGTCAATCGGAATTACAATTCGAAAGTTATGAAGAAAACAAGAATTGTGATTTTGCTGATGGCGCAAAGCGCCCTCATAGAGCGCTTAGCGTGGTTCACATCTTTTCAGCCCCCAATTTAAGTAACTTTTAAGCATTTTTTAGGTTATGTTGTTGGGAACTTTTTACCCTAACTTCATCAAACACATTCTTGAGTAGATTTAGCTTAGAAACAACACATGGAGTGATTATCTTGATGATCCGAAGTCGAATCGACTTCAATCTGAGATGGCAAACCGTGAGATTTGTGTTCTTCTTCCTTCCTCTTTATGTATTTTTCATTTGTTGGGGTTCTGTATGTAAGTTTATCTTGATTGTTTGTATATTTATGGATCTTTGTATAAAATCTCTTTTACAACTCTTAATCGATGTCATCTTTGATTTAATCTCTATCTTAATGGATTTGGATAGCTATAGACATATACTTTCGAACTCGACCTAAGATGAATGTCTATTGGCTGTGGAAAGTGGTCTAATATTCACATGTGTGTCGGATCTTAATGCTCCGTGTTGTTGAGTTGTGTGAGACATCACCTATGAGAGAATGTTGTTGATATCTCGGCTTTTACGTTAGACATAACCTCTTGTTGTGTGCGATACGTGGGGATTTTGACGAGTGATTTAGGTGGCGTGCATTTGATCCATATTTTTTTAGTACTTGATGGGTAGATTGAAATACAACTCCTGACAAGTTTTCTCATGTCTTAAGAATGTATTTATTTTCATGTTTTATGTTTTTCCTTTTTACACTTTTATCCCAAACCATTTAAACCCAAGCTTTGAGATGTAGAGATTGTCGAACGACATTCTTTCCCTCGAACCAATCCCCGTGGAGACGACATAAATTCTGGAGGGAATTCTTCCGAAAATAATATTTTTTTCTTGCCGCTTTACTGCTTCAACAAAATGGGGTCATTGTCGGGGATTGGTTTTGATATTGAGCCGCATTGCGATAATTTCTATGTTTTTAAGCTTTGTATATACTTGTTTATAGTTGTTTTCCATAAGTGATTGTATATATGTGTTTTATGTTTGCTCAAGTGTTGTGCAGGTTTATTTGGTAGTAGTCGGTGAACCGAGCAACGTGGAGGAGCATGTGCATAAATAAAGGCATCAAGCTAACGACGTGAAACAAGCGCTTGTTGGGAGGCAACCCAATGATTTTTGAGTTTGTACTATTTTACGTTTAGTAGTATAGTTAATTTAAAGTGACAATTGATGGAGTTAATGAGAGAAAGAACCAATTTTGAAAAAAAAAATTTCTTACTCGCGCTTAGCGCTCCTTTATTTTGCAATGAAAAATATCTCATTTTTCATCCGCTTTAACCAATTTTGGTCTTTGTGTTTAGTTAGTTTTAGTTCAATTTTGTTTGATTGTTAGAATAATGTTTGTGTTTTCTCTCAAGTTTGTTTTTGATTAGCTTGAGGATGCATTTTGTGATTTTCCAAGTTTGATATTTTCAACTTGCGAATGTATGGTTATGATATTGTTTGAAGTTGGTACTTTGCAAGGTACTCGTTTATCGCTTTCTAGAACATAGCATGATTATGAGACTTTTCATTTGTACAATTTTCATGTCTTTCATTCTTTTTACATACTTGTTCAGTTTTGAATCACTTTAGAACAAAACCCTTTTTGTGAGGAGCTTTCCATTGTTTACTATAAGCTAGAGACCAACACTCTTGTTTAACTCGTTTTTATTATGTTTAATATTGTATTTGTGTTAATTTTTATGATAGCACAAAAATGATCAAGGCATTTTGTTTGATTTTGAGCATAACCACTTGACCAAATAGTCAATCTACCTTGTGAGTGAGTGAGAATTTGCTTACCCCTTTTGAGCCCTTGTTAGAATCCATGTTGGTGTTAAGTTCATTTTTGTATAGATTCTAATACGTTTTCTTGAACTATAACCATGACTTGTATTTTAGTTTTTTTACCCTTGCCTAACAAGTTTGGGAGCATTCATGTCACTTTGTGTGGTTGTATTCAAGTTAGAGAGAAGAGTTTGGTTTCTAAGAGGTTGAGAAAAAGAAAAAGTTTGAGAAAGAAAGAAAAGAAAAAGTGAAAGAGAAAAAAAGGAAAAATAATTGAAAAAACAAAAACAATATAATAATGTTGTGCTAATAAGTTGTGTGGAATGGTGTAGCAATTTGGAAAAGAGAAAAAGGTGAATGGAATTTGTGAGTGCTTAAGATTGTGAGAAATGATCACTCTCATTTGATTAGGCAAGTTTTTTTTTCTTTTACCTTGAGAAAAACAATTGTTCGTTACCCAAGCCACGTTACAACCCTTAAAGCCCTTGTGATTTTTTCTTTGATACTGTTCAATATGAGTTTTTTCTTGATGAATGCAAAATTTAACTTGTTGTTAGCTTGATTGTTGGGTGAGAGTTAAGCCTCTCATGTTTTTTTATTCATCTACGGATGAAATGTGTGCTAGGCGTGATTCATTTTTGAACATGGTATTGTCTTAGAATTTTTGACATGTGTTTTGTATTTAGGAGTTGTTTCGTTTTCATGTTATCGTTGTAGTTTAGTGGTAAGTTTTTCTTTGCATGTACTTTTTTGTGTTGAACCATACATTTGTTTTTGTTTTTCGAAACTTGTTGACTTGTGATTGCTTGGTTGTTACTTTTTTTTCTTTGAGTTGTTTGACTCTTGTTTGAGGACAAACAAGTTTAAGTTGGGGAGAGTTGTTAAGTGCCAAATTATGTATATTTTAGATAGTATTTTGTGGCCCTTTTCAATGGCTTCCTTGATATTTTAGTAGTGAATCTATTAGTTTTAGTGTAAATATGCAACTTTCCGATTTTATTGTAAATATTGTGAATTATGATCATTTTGATGCATTTTGACAGGTCTTCTTGCTTATATTTGATGATAGGAACCTTTGGTGAATGAAAGAAGGCCTAAAGATAATTTTTGAGGCGATTGTGTCGGTAACCTGGCTTAGCACGTTTTCGATGAAGAGGCAGTAGATAAGGATCCTTGACCGCGCTTAGGGCGCTTTAAGGTGGTTTAAGTGTATTTTAGGTGATATCGCGCTTACCGCGATCTGAGCGCGCTTAGCGCAAATGTAATAAATTTCATTCTTTCTAATTTTTTTCTCATTTTTGTAAATATTCAAGCAAAGATATTTTGTCATTGTTGTATAGAGCATTGAATAAGCTTTCCAACGCTTCCGACCATGCGTCAATCGGAATTACGGTTCGAAAGTTATGAAGAAAACAAAAATTGTGAATTTGTTGATGGCGCTAAGCGCCCTCATAGCGCGGTTCGCGTCTTTTCAGCCCCTATTTAAGTCACTTTTCAGCATTTTTAGGTTATGTTGTAGGGAACTTTTTACCCCAACTTCATCAAACACATTCTTGAGTAGATTTAGCTTAGAAACAACACATGGAGTGTATATCTTGACGATCCAGAGTCGAATCCACTTCAATCGATGTTGACAAACCATGAGATTTGTGTTCTTCTTCCTTCCTCTCTATGTATTTTTAATTTTTTGGGGTTTTGTATGTAAGTTTATCTTGATTGTATGTATATTTATGGATCTTTGTATAAAATCTCTTTTACAACTCTTAATCGATGTCATCTTTGATTTAATCTCTATCTTAATGGGTTTGGATAGCTATAGACATATACTTTTGAACTCGACCTAAGAGGAATGTCTATTGGCTGTGGGAAGCGGTCTAATATTCACATGTGTGTCGGATCTTAATTCTCCGTGTTGTTGAGTTGTGTGAGACATCACCTACGAGAGAATGCGGTTGATTTGTCGACTTTTGCGTTAGACATAAGCTCTTGTTGTGTGCGATACGTGGGGATTTTGAAGAGTGATTTAGGTGGCGTGCATTTGATCCATATATTTTTTAGTGCTTGATGGGTAGATTGAAATACAACTCCTGACGAGTTTTCTCATGTCTTAAGAATGTATTTATTTTCATGTTTTAGGTTTTTTATTTTTGCACTTTTATCCCAAACCATTTAAACCCAAGCTTAGAGATGTAGAGATTGTCGAATGACATTCTTTCCCTCGCACCGATCCCTGTGGAGGCGACATAAATCCCAGAGGGAATTCTTCCGAAAATAATATTTTTTCTTGCCGCTTTACAACTTCAACAGCGTGTGGTTGGACTGGCTAGTATTTTGGTCGGTAAGCGTGATGGCATGGGTTCAACACCCACGGGGACCATTCCCCATTATTTTTAATGATTTATTTTCTTGTTTTTCTTTGTAAATACAATTGATAATAACTTTATCATTTTTTTAATCATTTTGAACCCATTCTTTTTGCAAATTATTTATGATAATGCCTATTTACTGTTTGTGAAAAGGAAACACCAAAAATAATTATTTTTTATGCATTTATGAATGTTCAAAGTATGTGGTCATTTTAGGGTTTCCATGAAGTTCTTTTGTTTCTTTTGAGTATTCCCTTACTTTCTCTTGTACATGCTGCTTTGTATGAACCATATACACTTTGTAGAAACTTTGTTTGACCTTATAAACTTGTGCATTATGCTATTACGTGAGTTTTATACCTTTTTGATATATGTTTACATGTTAAAAGTATATGTTGAATTTTTCCATACCATGAGCTATTTGCTTGACTATTTTGCCTTAACATGAAATGTTCTTTCCATGTTTACATAACCATGATGTGCATATTTGTCTTTGTGTTGCTTTTACCATGTTTAGGTGTCCTTTTACACTTGAATTTTGTCTTGAAAAATGACTATGAATACATACTTGTATGCCTAAACATTTTGTGATGTTCTTACTTGCTTATGACCATGTATGAACCCTAATATCCATGTTTGGTTGTTACCAACTTGTCTTAACATGTTCCATTTGTATCCATGCTTAAATGTTCAAGTAATTCCTTAACTTGTTCACATGATGTTTAAACTTTAAACTTGTCATCATTAAGTATTCTCACATGCCATATCTTGTATGTTTACATCTTCATCCACATGTTGTTCTCATAAACATGTCCTTTTGTTCAAGTATGCATGGTTGTTTCCCTTAATATATTCATTGGATCCTTGATTCATCTTGAATACATATACTTGCTTGAACTTCTCTGTAATTTCTCCCATGGATTAAATCTTTGCTTACATGTTCAAGTATTTCCTTCATAAACTCTTACCATGATAAATATATCTCTTTGTTTGATGCACATTACATTTTCAAAACTTTTGAGCCTCTGTAAGAGTGTAAGACCCATTACATTTTAAAAAATTTTGGGCCTCTGTAAGTGTGTAAGACCCATTACATTTTCAAAACTTTTGGGCCTCTGTAAGAGTGTAAGACCCATTGCATTTTCATAACTTTTGGGCCTCTATTATAATGTAAGTCCCTCCCCTCCTTCTCAAAACTTTCTTCAATTTCTCAAATCTTTCAACAGTTCAAAACTCAATCTTCAACTTTCATCAAACACAGCCCTAGTGGCAACGATGCTTAGAAATGGGCCTCTATAATAGTGTAAGACCCATAACCTTTTCAAGTTCAACCATGCTTAGACATGGGCCTCTATCAGAGTGTAAAACCCTCCACTTTCAATACTTGTCAAATACTTGTCATGTACTTATTTATATTAAGTTTCTCTTGACATTTATAACACCTCATCCTTAGTTTAGACTTATCTCAAACCCTAGTTCCCCTTGGATGAAGTCAACTTCACCATAGCCTCCTCTTGGGCTTCATACAATGACACTTCAGGCTTCTTAAAAGCATCATAGCCTCCATCTTGGGCTTTCTACAAGATACCATCAATTCAAAACTCACCCCAGTTAAGCCAACCTCCTCTTAGGCAAACAAAGTTTTTAGCTTCACATCTTGGGCTTCGAACAAGATACAAACAAAATTTTTAGCTTCACATCTTGGGATTTAAACAAGATACAAATAAACCTTTTAGATTCACATCTTGGGCTTTGAACAAGATACTTAAATAATTCAAATTCTCCCCAGAGACGAGACATTAAGTCATCTCTGCAGGAATATATCTCTTCTATACACCACAATTCAAAATTAAACATTAAAAACTTTTTCTCCATATAATTGATGTAAGTGGCACACTTGTTGATTCGAAATCCAAGCTGGAGTCTGTCTCTTATCATGGTCCAAAACTTTTCTTTCATCTAAGTGATGTAAGTGGCACACTTGTTGATACTATATCCAAGTTAAGGTCGTTCTCTTAGCATGCAAAGATTCATAAAGGAAGATGTCGCATTGCTTAGGATTCTTTAACATCCAAGTTCAAAGTTTCTTCCCTTATGATATCATTATCAAATGTTTGTGATGAATAAGTGAGATATCTCCCTTAAGAATGACAATTTGTCTTTTCTTCCAAACCAACAAAACTTTTAGCTTCATCATCTTGGGCTTTGAACAAGATACACAAACACCCTTTTAGCTTCAACATCTTAGGCTTGGAACAAGATACAAATTCCACCCATAGTTAGGTGGAACTACGAACGCTATGATTTCCCAAAGTCTCTTTTTTTTTAGGAATACATAGGCATAAGATTGCGAGATATTAGAGAGCACACCTTTAAATAAAACCCCTTATGTCCCCGTACCCTTTCATAATAAACTCCCGAAAACATCTCACATTCTCATTCTCATCCATAGGTTAGAACTTTCCCAAATCAAACAATAAACATTTTAAGTAGATAAGAAAACTAATAGTAAAAAGTGTACAAAAGGTTCCTATAGAGTACTATAGATACTTAGGATGTTAATAGCTTCCCTTAGTATAACCGACCCCCGATTCCGGATCTCTTCACATTTGTAGGAAAAACACTTACACACTGGGTTAGTTTAGATTCCTTCCCCTTCCTTTTGAGCATTATAGGATAAATATTAGAAATTCGAAAGTGGCACAAACACGGTTAATGAGGATCTCACCATCTCAGAATCGGTGGGGTCACGGAAATCGGTCCACAGTGCTCCAAAGGTCCTCCGAGTTTAATTTTGATTGTATGCAGAAATTGTACCATTATCAGACGACTCCACAGAAGGTCACTTCGTTTCCTACTCGGAAGGACTACGATAATTATGCTAATTGGCCTGTGGGCAGGCTTTCTTTCTTTTCGGAGAGGGGCAGCAGCTAGAGCGGAAGGTGATGGTGATGAGGAGATGCACGATGATATGCAAGATTAGGGGCCGAAGTTTGATTAGCTACAAAGTGAAGAATATTTTTATATCAGTTTAATTTAGTATTGGTTAAGTACTTTTGTGTCGCTTCGGCGAGTACTTTTTGTTGTTAGAATTTTGGTGCTTCGTCGAGTACTTTTTGGGTGTGTAAGACAATGGTTTATGTTAAATTTTAGTTTGGTTTATGATTAAATTTCAGTTTTTTTAGTATGTTTAAGTTTATGTTTGTGAATTTAGTGCTCTATGCAAAATTGTGATAATGCATTGTTTTGTAAACACTTGTTCATGTTTGAATCAATTAGGACAAAACCACAAAATTAAGGTGCTTTCCATTGTTCACCAAAAGTAGAATTCAAGTAATTGTGGTTTAACTCGTTTAGTTCATGTCTTGTGCATACGATTGTCGAGTTTGAACCATGCATGTTTTCCGGTAGATTTGGTGTTTTGAAAGTTTTCTTGTGGATTTTGAAATTTACCTTTGATTGAGGGCAAACAAAGATGCAACTAAGGGAGGGTTTGACAGGTGTCAAGTATAGATTAGTTTTTGTATCCATTTGCGGAACTTTTAAGCTCTTTTCCATACTTCTCATAGTTAAATAGCTTACTTAATAAGTGATTCATGCATCAATGTACATATTTGGTAGTTTTAATGTGCTTGTTAGTTTTTCAGCATTTTATGACAAAAAGGTGCAGCGAAAGTCAGGAGAAAAACTGAAGAATCGAAGAAATTCGCGTGTCAGAGAAAAGATCATCTTTTCCTGGTGAAGAAGAAACGAAGGAAGGGATTTGCCCGACGAAGGCAAGGCGAAGTACCAGGCGAAAGAAAGTTGAAATTCCAGTACCAACTGGAATTGGTTCGCTGGCAGATTCGCCAAGCGAAAGTGAAGAGAAAAGGATTCGCCCGACAAAGTTTTGTCTCGCCTGGCGAATGTAGATATTTTCCTCAGCCTACTGGCATTGTAGCTGTCACGTGGCTTGTTTTAATGGTTTCGCCCGACGAAGCATATAGCTCGTCCGACAAATTAGCTTGGACATAAAGTGTATATTTTGGCACTTGTTGATATTTTGAAAGAGCTTCTTGCTTTTGATTGAATTTGTATAACCTAGAAAACACTTGTGTGGAAAAAAAGTCATATTTTTCATTTTTACCTAAAAATCAAAGCTTTTAAGCTTTAATCTTTGATCCTTTCAAGTTTGATGCTCCAAAAGCATTGTGCATTACTTGTTGCTCAAGCTACCATGGTTATGGATAGCTAAATGTCTCCTTGTGTCAAGATTAGAGGTAGATAATCCTCACTTTTGTATGTATTTCTCTTGATATTTTGTATGTGAACAAGTTGATGGTGAATATATGGTGAAAAACCTTGTTTTTATGGTTTATATTTGTGTTGGATCATTATTTAGAAATATGTCTCAACTCTTGACCTAGATTTTTCATCTTTCAACAAACAAAGTTTATAGATAGTTTTGTGAGTTGATATTCACTAATATGAATCCTTTAATGTTATCATATTGATAGTTAGGTTGAGAGATCATCTAAGGATAAATATGATAAAATTTACAATTTGTTTTAGAGATGAAACATCTTGAGAGGATATGTGATTATATTGATTGTTAATAAGTTCACATGCTTTATTAAGAAAATACGTACGAAATGGATTATCAAGCCCTAATCTTGACACGCTTCTAATAGTCGTTTTAAAACCAAAACTCTTTTACCGTTGCTTATAATTTTTTATGCGATCGTTACGTTACGAAACAAAAACAAACATCTTTTATGTTCTATGTTTAAAACAATTCCAATTGTAGAACAGCGGTAGTATCAACCAATCCTTGTGGAAATGATAACAAAACCCCCCACTAAATCTATTTAAACACCCCCCTTTCTTGTGTTTCTCGCCACCTTCATCTTAATCTAACTGTTCTGGACTGGACCAATGGCCAGATATGGCCCAATCCACTTCTGCTCCAGAACGGCCCAATTGCCCAAGTCCAATCCACAAACGGGAAAAAGTTACCTTTCTGCCCCTCCAACCGGGCACGAACTGCATCGCTCCTCCTCGGAAATGCTGCCCGTTATGCACGGCTTCTCCACTCCCCGAACAGATGAGGGCATGTGCTCGAAACTACGCTTATGCCCGACATAACGGCTAGTTTTGGGCACCCTGCCCGACATAATGGCTAGTTTGGGCAGTTACCTATTCTTCGGGAGAACGGTTATTTCACCCCGAAAATAGGATCGTTGGCCACGCGCTGGGGGCTCTATATAAACCCTCTCGCTTGAGAGGGTCAGGTATCTAATATTCACCCTACGAACTATACTTTGTACTTTCCCCTTTTCTCTGACCCTTTCTTACTTGAGCGTCGGAGTACCTTGCAAGTACACCCCCTCCTCCTCTCCATACGCCCAGCATCTCAGACGTTCTTGGTGGCCCACTTCAACAAGATCTGATCCAACCTTCATGATCAGTGGCGCCGTCTGTGGGAAATAGTGTTCTCCCCATATTTCTTTCCCCAGAAACCGAAGATCAAAGCAAATTTCAAGATCATCAACATGGCCTCTCAAGATCACGCCAAAGGTGCTCTCCAAACCGCTGTCCTCCCCGTCAACAAGACTGACGTTGAGGGCCCATCATCTCTTCTCCGAGATGCCTGTTTTCTGAGGGACGGGGCCACAACTTCTCCTTCCCTTACCCCTGCTGACCGCAACAACGATCAGCCTTCACTGGACATCCAGCCCATTCCTGATCCGCCCAACGCCGATCCGGCCGTGGCGGCCCTCCTGGAGGCGATCAACAAAACCAACACACTGATCCTATAGGATAACGAAAGGATCGGGGCGTTAGAAGAGTCCAACAGTCCAAGATTCCCTCCTCCGAGGAGGAACCAACGACGATCTAGGAGCCCGCAGCCCCAGAGAGATATCGACCGAACACTGCGCCAAGAACCTGACCCTCGCGCCGTCCGGAAGCGTGACCAGGTTTCCCCGCGTAACCAGCAATCTCCCGGCCACAAGAAGATCTGAAGGAATGAGCAGTCACCCCCGGTCAAGTCTAAAGGCCGGGCCCGATCACCTTCTCCCCGAAGGAACCGCCGCCGCGAGCGTACCCTTCGGTCCCCGTCATTCACCAGTTCCAGCAGCGACGATGAGCCTCGCGGCCTATTGTCCCAGGAAATCTTGGCTACCCATTTCCCTAAGGGCCTGGAGAAACCCCTGTCACTGGGCATAAACGACGGGACTACTGACCCCGACGAGCACATCGAGAACATCGATGCGTTATTGGACTACCGTGGCGTATGGGGCGCCATCAAGTGCTGGCTATTTCTGACCACGCTCCGAAAATGGGCGATGACATGGTACAAGCAGCTGCCCGAAGAGTCCATTACCCCATGGAGGCAACTGGGCAGAATGTTCTCACGGCATTTCACAGCTTCTCGTCGTCACCCCAAGACTGAGGCCTCCCTTGGAGCCATTATCCAAGGAAAAGACGAACCTCTCCGCGCATATATCGAGAGGTTCAACAAAGAAGCAGTATAGGTCCCTACAATGGATGAGATGAAAAAATTTATGATTGAGCAAGGACTCGGCCCGGGCTCCGAGTTTTCTAAGGCCGTTGGCCTCGCACCTCCGAGGAACCTAGATGCCCTCCTCCTCAAGGCCCAATCGCACATTCAGTACAAAGAGAAGGTTGCGGCCAGCAACGTCCGAGCATCACGCCATTAGGAGAACGCTCGGGCCTCCAGAGTCGAGGAAGCCTCAACATCTCACTGAGGCGAAAGGAGGCGCAAGGACCACCCTCGGGACTCCCACGACAGCAAGGGACCCTCCGGGCGATTCCACGACTATACCCCCCTGACCGTCTCCAGGGAGAAGATATTGTCCAAATGTGCGAATTCGGAATTCAAGCAGGCAGGGGTCCGCTTCCCCAAACAGCTGCGGGCCAAACCCCAACGCCGACAAATTGAAGTACTTCCGTTTCCACAAGAGTCGCAGCCACACTACTAACGACTGCATCCATCTGAAGGATGCTATCGAGATATTGATCAGGGACAGCCACCTGAAATAGTTCGCAAAGAAGAAGGACACTCCTCGGCAGGATGCCCAGGAGTCCAAGAAAGTAGAGGAAGAGGTACCCTCCTCGGAGGAGGCCAACATCCAGGTCGCCATGTCCATATCGCGACCAGAGGACTTCTACGTCCCGGACAAGCTCAGCGCCCCTGCTTATTTCGCGGCCCACAGCCCGTGGGAGACGTTTCCCTACATCATGGTTATCTCTGGAGGAGGCTTCAACAAAGTCACGGTGGGCTCCGTGAAACGAAATTTCGAGCATCTGATCAACACAAGCTCCAATAAGGTGACCACGCTCGATCAGGCCCAGAAGGGCTCTATCCCCATCTCCTTCTACCAGGAAGAGCTCCTCGGGGGATCTCCAAACTCGAGCATACCTTTGATCGTCAGAGCCCGAATGGAGAACTTCGACGTTCGCAGAATCCTCTTCGACCAGGGCAGCTCGGTCGACATTATGTACTCCCAGCTATTTTCAACACTTCACCTGGACGAATCACACCTTACCCCCTATGTGGGGTCTGATTTATAGGGATTCAACGGACCAGTGACCAAGCCATGGGGATACGTCGAACTGATCATAACCTTCAGATCAGCTGAGATGGCCAGATACGTCAAGGTACAATTTCTGGTAATCAACTTCCCGTCGCTTTACCAGTGCATATTCGGAAGACAACCTCTCGTCGAGTTGGTAGCTGTGCCTTTAACAGTCCACCTCAAGATGAAGTATTACACTTCAAAAGGGATGGTCGCCACCCTCCACGGCGACATCGAAGTTGTACGACGCTGTTTCGAAGCAGCCACAAAGGGGCTCAACGCCATTGCATCCAAGCCAAAGGTATCAAGCAAGCCAGCCTTGCCCAACAGCTCCTAGAAAGCCAAGCCTCTGCCTCAGGTCGACTCCATCGACCTCGACAGCCGCTTCACCGAAGAAGACCAACAGGAGGACCGAGCAGCTTCAACCAACTTGTCCAGCAGCATCTCCCATCCGATACGTCCAATCCCGGATGGCAACTTCGAGCTCGTTTTGTTCGGCGACGACCCTCAGCGGGGAGTGAAGATTGGAGCAGACCTGCCCGACATCGCGAGGAAGAAGCTCAAAGCATGTCTCCATGAGAACGCCGACCTCTTCGCCTGGAGCGCCGCCCAGATGCCCGGCTTGGACCCGTCCGTCTCCTGCCACCAACTGACAATTGACCCGGCCGTCAAGGCCATAGCACAACGTAAGAGAAAGCAATCTTCGGAGAAAACGGAGACTGCAGAAAACGCTGTAAGGGACCTCCTCGAGGCCAAATTTATCTCGGAGGCCAAGTACACCACTTGGCTGTCCAACATTGTACTTGTAAATAAATCTAATGGCAAATGGCAAATGTGCATTGATTACACCGATCTTAATAAGGCATGCCCGAAGGATGCCTATCCCCTCCCCAATATTGATAAACTTGTTGATAATTCTGCAGGTTTTAAACTTTTATCGTTTATGGATGCCTACTCAGGCTATAATCAAATTCCAATGGCGATGGCAGACAAAAAATACACGGCCTTCATGACCGAATCGAGCAACTATTACTACAACGTAATGCCCTTCGGCCTGAAGAACGCCAGAGAGACCTATCAAAGAATGATGAACAAGGTCTTTCGGGGAAAGATAGGAGACATTCTCGAAGTCTATATGGACGACATGATCCTAAAATCCCACGAGGAAACCGATCACACTGCCCATTTAAGGAAGGTCTTCGAACAGGCCAGAACATACAAAATGCGTTTTAACCTAGAGAAGTGCACGTTCGGTGTCCGAGCAGGAAAATTCCTCGGCTTCTATTTAACAGAGCGAGGAATCGAAGCCAATCCCGATAAATGCCGAGCATTCTCCGAGTTTCCAATGCCCAAGTCAAAGAAATCCATCCAGTCCCTCAACGGGATGCTCGCGTCTCTATCTTGTTTTGTGGCCAAATCTGCCCAGCACGCCTTACCGTTCTTCAAACTCCTCAGCAAGGAGGCAGCGTTCGAATGGACCGAGGAATGCGATAAGGCTCTTCTCCATCTGAAACGGGCGCTCTTAGAGCCACCGGTCCTCTCTCGCTCGGACAATGGCAAAACTTTGTACCTATACCTCGTCGTAGCAACGGAAGCAGTGAGCGCCGCTCTCATCCGCGAGACACCTGACAGACAGAAGCCCGTATATTTCACGAGCAAAGCACTACAAGGACCAGAGTTAAGGTACCAACAGATAGAGAAAGTGGCTCTGCCCCTCATCAACGCAGCCAGAAGATTAAGACACTACTTTCTAGCACACACGATCGTGGTTCGAACAGATCAATCCATAAAGCAGCTGCTGGGATGACCAGATATGGCCGGTCGAATGCTCAAATTATCACTTGAACTATCCGAATTTGACATCCAATATGAAAGCAGGAAAGCACTCAAGGCCCGGGCTCTGGCTGACTTCGTCGCAAAAATGACGTTCGCAGACTCCCCCGCGAGCGAAGCGCGCAAATGGACCATTTTTGTTGACGGCGCCTCTAGCTCGGCAGGAAGCGATGCGGGAATCATACTGGAAAGCGACGAGGGAATCATCGTTGAAGTGTTGCTCACCCTGTCTTTCCCAACCACAAACTACCAGGCTGAGTACGAAGCCTTCCTCGCTAGGTTACGTCTAGCCGAGGACCTGGGCGCAGAAGAAGTCGTCATTTGCACAGATTCACAACTCGTGGCCCTTCAGGTCCGAGGAGAATATCAAGCCAAAAACGACAACTTAACCGAATACTTAGCCCTGGTCAAAAAAGAAATGGCGAAGTTCACAACGGTATAAGTGAAACATGTTCCCCGCGAACACAATGTCCGAGCATATGTTTTATCCAAACTAGCAAGTACAAAGTAGAAAGGCGGAAACAAGTCCGTCATACAGGAGGTACTTCCTCGACCCAGTATTGAGAGGGCCTCCCCGACCCTCGACGTACAGGTGATCGGCGACAACCACTGATGCATGACCCCTGTCTACAACTATCTCGCTAAAGGCGAACTTTCGTCCGACCCAAAAGAGGCCAGCGTAGTTAGGCGAAGAGCTTGCTCCTACGTCCTGGTCGAAGATAAACTCAACATGTGAGGATTCTCTATCCCGCTGCTCAAGTGTTTCGAGGAAAAAATGGTCGCACACATCTTGCACGAAATCCATGAAGGAATCAACGCCCAACATCTCGGTGGAAGGTCCCTTGCCCGAAAGGCCCTCCGAGCAGGATATTACTGGCCAACCATGCAGCGCGACGCTAAAGAACACGTGAAGAAATGCGATAAATGCCAATGGCACGGGGACATGCACCTGGCTCCACCTAATGAGCTCAAGGCTATGTCCTCCCCGTGGCCATTTGCCTGGTGGGGCCTAGACATCCTAGGACCCTTCGTAGTAGGATCAAATCAGAACAAATACCTAATATTGGGCGTAGACTACTTCACAAAATGGATAGAAGCGGAGGCCCTAGCCAAAATAACTGCTCTTAATATACTACGTTTCTACAAACGAAACATCCTTGCACGTTTCGGCATCCCCTAAGCGATAGTAACAGACAATGGGACACAATTCACAGACATGAAGTTCCAAGACTTTGTTGCCCAACTAGGCACGAAACAACACTTTGTGTCCGTCGAGCACCCTCAAACAAACGGGCAGGCTGAAGCAGCTATTCGGCTCATCCTTTGAGGCCTTAAACGAAGGCTCGACGAAACAAAGAAGGCCTTGGTCGAGGAACTACACAGTGTCTTATGGGCATACCGCACAACTCAACACTCTACAACCGGGGAAACACCTTTTTGTCTAGCATACGGGACCGAGGCCGTAATCCCCGTCGAAGTTCACGTACCCTCCAGGTGGACAGAGTCGCCTCTAGACGAGGAGATGAACGACGAATCATTAACAGAAGAACTCGACCTCATCGAGGAAATCCGAACTAGGGAAGCCCTCCGCGAAGCCTCATTAAAACAAAAAATTACCATCAGGAACAACGCCAAGGTGATACGACGAGAGTTCGACGTGGAAAGCCTTGTTCTAAGGAGAAACCACAAAGACTCTCGCGAGGGCAAACTAACCGCAGACTGGGAAGGACCCTATCGTGTCCGAGCAAAAATGGAGAATGGGGCCTATTATCTAGAACATCTCAACGGGGAAGAACTTGCTCGACATGGAACGCCAAGAAGCTAAAACAATATTATAGCTAAGGCCCTAATTCTCGGTTCGACCTGTCACGACGAAGAACGTCAGCTACTGACCACTATGCACGCCTAGGTACAAGCGTCACATACCAATAAAGCAGAACCCCGCTCAGTAACGGGCCGAGTATCTGTTCGACAGTGGTCCTCAATCAAGCATCGCCGTCATCAAAGTACAATGACTGGCAGAACCCCAGCTCACGATGGGACGTTCACGCCGCGAACTCATACCTCAAACACAACCTGAGCTCCCCACCCCCGCCAGGATATTCCCCGGCCGTTCGACCAGTACCCCTCACTGCCGAACACATCTACAACGAGCAATCCCCTGAAACTTCACATAAGTCAAATACTCCCTATCACGGGCAGACATACATTCACAACGAGCATGAGTACAACACTTAGGAGAAAATAAAAGCAAGTAAAACCATACAAATAACAGAACCCTCCACCAGGACCGGACACATAATTTAAGTATGATAAATGGCCACTAGGACCATAATTGTACTGGATTACATAGACAGGGGGTCATGCACCCAAAATAGGTTACATCAAATACACGGCACGCAGGCCAGACAAATTACAACAACAAAAAGAAAACCCCTCACTCATCCATTTGGTCTGCAGGCTCGGGCTGAGGCTCCTGGTTCTCCGCGGGCTGATCCTCGGCATTCTCTTCAAGAAGGGCGTCAGGAATAGCGATCCGGCCATCTTTAACATGCGCCAGATAATGAGTATCCTCATTAGAAATGTCAAGTCCGGGGTTCACCACCCGCAGTTGAGACACGACATTCTTGAAGGATTCGTCCGCAATGACGATATTATCATCCTCGGCCGCCAACATATGGGCAACTAGCTCTGACCTTGTCTTCAGTTCCTTCACATCCTCGGGTTCATCTTCGCCCGGGGCATTGACCGCCCTCAGCTGCTGGACCAGCTTCTCAGATGGCTTCTTCTCTGCCGCCAACACATAATTCTCCTTCTTCAGCCTGGCCAACTCCTCATCGGCCTTCTTTCAGGCATCGTCAGCACTCTTCACCTCCTCCGTGAGAGATGCCACGGTAGCCCGAGCAGCCTTGAGCTCAGACTCAGTTGCAGAGTCCCCTTCATCGTATATGGCCGCCATTTCCAGAACTCTGACCAGTGCATAAGCATCTTGGGCCACCAATGCCCTCCTGCTCGGACGGTACATGCTTTCCAGCCGAAGAGATTCTGCCCGCGGCACGATCAGGGAGTTCCCCTCAAAGTATCTTATATCAAGTATGCAAGGAGGAAACTCGAACCTCCCTTTCTCTGGGACCCAGCTGAGATCTATGGCGTCGTTGACCCTCGGCCGCTTGGTTCGCGAGGTCAAAGGCAGGGGAGATCCCTGGGGAGCAGGAGTGGGAGAAGAGGTCCCCGCAGTAGACTGAGCAGGAGTGGGAGCACGCGCATTGGCAAATCGAGACTTCAGAGGAGCTGTTTCGGCCTTGTTCCTCGCAAGACCATTCTTCACCACCCTCTCATGAGCCTGAGGCATCTCACCTGCACAAACAGAATACGAGCATGTTAGATACGAGAAAAGAAAATAGTTCGGGCAAATTAAAATAACTAAGACTACCGAGCAGCTTCAGGGCTTCCGCAGGAGTCTTGCACTCCAGGAGTGCCTTGGTATTAATAAAGCGGTATTCAACCCTCTGACTACCATCCTCCTCGAAGATCGGTTCACCCTTCTTCATCCAGCATTGAGCGAGCAGGAAGGAGTTAACACACTTCACCAGCGTCTCATACGCAACGGCATCCTGCCCGTCTAACTCGTGTGGCTGAAGAACGTAATCGCTGGGCTTCTTGGTGAAATGGCCAGGTCCCTAGTGGATGGGGAACTTGTACGCTCTCTCCCAGATAAACTTCCCAGCCTCGTCGCACAGCTCGTTTCCCTCCTCGTCGACCTCGATCTCCCAGAGATAAGTATTGTCCTGGGCAGCTTCCGATACGGGCTCAATGATGTAGTACCTCTCCTTAAACATCCGTATCGATTCATAGAAAGGCTTGAACAGCTTACGTGGTTGCTTCAACGAGACCCATCCGTACTTCCTCCCCGACAGCTGTCGTTGAAGGTGGAAGAATGTGAAGAACAAGGGAAGAGTAGACCCAATCTTCAAGAAATCACAGGTCAGCTCAAACGCCCGTATGAAGGCCAATGAGTTCGGGTGCAGCTGCGGTGGGGCCAACTTCAAGTGCACAAACACTGATTGCTGAAAATCTGTGAACGGCAATCTCAATCCCAACTCTTTGAAGGCATATTCGTACATAGTGAAGCGATCCCCGAAATCCGTGCAGACCCGATCATCTTCGGAGGGAAAGTGCACCTTCCACTCCCCCTCTGGTCTGACTTCCGTAAAAACATCCCCTAGGTACGTGGCGAAGGTGGAGCCGTGCTCGGCTGGTTCAGCCACCTCCCACTCCTCCGCGGAATCGTCGACGACATCCTCTTCCATATCTTCCATTTCCTCTTCTTCCCCGACCTCGCTGGGGATACTTGAAGTCGTCGAACTACTGTTGTCCGAGGAACTCGTCTCTTCCTCAGACGAGTCCAGGATAATTTCTCCATCTGGCCCCGTCGCCATATCGATCACCTAAAAAGCAGAGAAAAAAGTGAATTCGACAATAGATCAAATCCACCATTCCACCACAAGTCAAGTGAAAGGGCGCGCATAGGGCTAGGGACAACGTCCCCGGCCTAAGCCCTAACATCAAAAGAAAAACTCAAAAATGCTAAGAGTCTCCCACGAGGAAATGCCCGGAGCAAGCCGCTTCCATACGAGGAACTTCCTCGAGCCACTTCCCGGTTTTTGTTTGAAGCTTCGCCGGAAACTGCAAAGCTTCACCGGAAACTGGGAAAACTCGCCGGAAACTTCGTCGTTGCTTCTGAATCTGAATAATCATGGCGGTTGCGCAGGCATCATCATCGCAATGACACCGAAAACCGTCCGATTCACCAGAATATCCTAAAACCTAGCGGCCTCATCGGCGGCAGAAAATGGCACGACCACCGTCCACCACCAACAATCATCGGAAACTAATCTACTTCATCTTCTAAACCTAAACCTAACCGCATGCAAGACTACAAACAACCGTTAAATGGGTAAAAGAGCACAGAATAAGCAAACTTACTTGATTTAGAAGATGAAAAACGGTTCCCCGGAAGTTGATGCGGTGGCCGGAATAGCAGACGACGGTGACAGGCAGGTATTCTGAAGAAGACGAAGAGAAATCAGAGCGAAAAAGTTCAAAATGGAACGAGTTTTCCCCTTTTATACAGAGGGGCGCGTGCGGTGACATGCACTCGTAGGTCATGATGGCTATTAACTAGCCATCATTGCCTAGTAACTGCTACACGGAGCTCTAGGTACACGTGGCGCCCTAACGTTTCCAATTCTGACTAACTGTTAGTCTCCCCGCACCACGGACAACACGGTCACGATCATGAATGCCACGGACACCAGGGATCACGGGCACCACGAGACCCTTCCCTATCACTAAACGACGACTTCACGCTAGCTCCCCGGAGCAACGAGCTGTCCTTAAGTCATCACTCCCATACTCGGGAACAACGACTTGGGGGGCTCCTGTTCTGGACTGGACCAATGGCCAGGCATGGCCCAATCCACTTCTGCTCCAGAACGGCCCAATTGCCTAAGTCTAATCCACAAACGGGAAAAAGTTACCTTTCTGCCCCTCCAACCGGGCACGGACTGTATCACTCCTCCCCGAAAATGCTGCCCGTTACTCACGGCTTCTCCACTCCTCGAACAGATGAGGGCATGTGCCCGAAACTACGCTTATGCCCGACATAACGGCTAGTTTCGGGCACCCTGCCCGACATAACGGCTAGTTTGGGTAGTTACCTATTCTTCGGGAAAACGGTTATTTCACCCCGAAAATAGGACCGGTGGCCACTCACTGGGGGCTCTATATAAACCCTCTCGCTTGAGAGGGTCAGGTATCCAATATTCACCCTACGAACTATACTTTGTACTTGCCCCTTTTCTATGACCATTTCTTACTTGAGCGTCGGAGTGCCTTGCAGGTACACCCCCTCCTCCTCTCCATATGCCCAGCATCTCAGACGTTCTTGGTGGCCCACTTCAACAGAATCTGATCCATCCTTCACGATCACTAACATCGAGAGGTTGTTCTCCCTGTGCGAAGAATGAGAGAACGGTATATCGATCCTAGGGTTTCTTGATAAGGAGAAATTAGATGGAACCTCTAATGTATGGGTATTCGTGGTTCATGAACTGCACTGAACCAAACCACATTTATGGTTCAATTTAATTTACAATAACCATTTCAAGAAAAATGCAATTAACTGTTAAAATGGTTTCAATTCAGTTTAAAAATAATTTAAAACAAGTTTGTGTTTATAAACTAGTTCATAACCAGTTTACAATTATAAACTAATTTTATAATTTGAACTCTTTTAAAACCAATTTTTATAATTTGATAAAAAAATATTAATTTATAAAAAAATTATAATGTTTGAAACATTTATTCAAAAAAATGTATTTTTTTTCTAAAAAAAAAAAGGAAAAAAACTCGGAATACATTATTTTCAGTTTATATAAAATTTTTAGAATTTTTTTTCTTTTTCGAAAAAAAAAATTCTGAATTTTTTTTATTTTAAAAAAAATCCAGAATAAAAAAATTTTAAAATTTTTTTATTTTTTGAAAAAAAATTCATAATAAAAAGAATAAAAAATTAGCATAACCGACAAAAGTATAAGTTCGTGAAAAGCAAAATCAAAAGTTATTATTTACTTAAAGGATTTAATTGAAATGCACTGACAGTGTAAAGAAGTTTTACACTGTCAGCAAATCATAGCCGTTGGCTGTTTGAAGAGATTTGACTTTTATTTTAAAAACTTATAAAGTCATGCAAACGGAGGATGGTGATGAATTGACAGAGTAAAACTTTTTACACTGTCAGTGCATAGCAATTAATCTCTTAATTAAAAAATCAAAAGAACTTAACATGTGCCGGAATTACATATTACTAGTAGAAAATTTCGGATCTACAGGTATTATTTACTTAAAAAATCAATGTTCTTTAAACTGGTTAATTAATGTAACAAATCGAAAATGAAATTACAAAGCTAACATATTTAGATCAAAGGATGTAAATATGTAATTAACAGCTTATCTTCCTCAAAATATTGGGAGATTAATCTTCCATAGAAAAATAGTAAACTTTATCCTACCTGCTTTCTGGTATCCAAATTTCATCTAAAAAATACGGTGAGATATAATTTTAAATTAATTAAAAAAGTGTTAAAAAAATTAAACATCCATTAGTGGAGCTAAGTTAAGATCAAGATTGAGAGTTCTCTTTTGCTGATAATTAATAACAGAGGATGAATCCGAATCACTCTAAACCCCACCGCCACCGCCACCGCCAAAGTTAAACTTTCATGATAAAAAAATTTCATATTTTTTTTATTTTTTTAAAATTTGGGGAATTTTTTTTTTAAAACTTATGTCCAATTTTTTTCACACTCAATAATTTTATTTTATAAAAAGCTTAATTATAAATAAAACAGTTTATAAAAAAAAAATAGTTATGAACCGATTTTAAACTGAATTAAAATTGTTTGAATTAAATGGTCAAGTTCATTAACCATTTAAGTGGTTCAGTTTATTTATGGTGCAATGCAATTGAATTTAGTAATATAGTTTGGTTAACCATATTTTTGCACACCCTTACTCTAACGCTGCTCTTTCTTTAATCATCACTGTTAGAATTGCACCGTTCTGTATTTGGAGTCCTGAAAAATGACGAAAGTTCTTGCAGTTTGATTTACCTCAAAATTCTCGATAATCTCGGGTTTAGGAAACAAGATCCAAAACCTTGCGAAGACAAAAGTCTACTAGCTTTTAAAGATTTTTCTACTCATGTAAAAGTGCATACAACGATATCCTAGGTTGGTCATTTCTAGCAAACTTAGACGTAGTAACACCCCCTAATAAAAGAAGTGAAATCCAAAACAAATAGGGAAGAAATCAATTTGTTAGAAGAAAAAAGGAGCGTCAAAAAGCTTATGAGCACAGTCTCAAACAAGAAACATCGGCCAATTATAACACGCAGTTCAGACCTAGAGAATTCAAATCGTAAGACCTTGTGCTGAGACATGCCGATGTCGGGGGGAGGGGGAAGGGAAGAACGCCAAGGACAATAAAATAGTAGTTAACTAGGAGGGCTCGTATAGGGTCAAAGCCAACACAGAATATGAAGTGTACACCTCAGAAACATAGGCCGGAGAACCTATACCTCGAACGTGGAACGTGGAAAAACTCGAGAGATATTTTAGCGAAGTATATCTATGTAGTGTTTTGAAAGTAATATAACATTGTTTGCAAGAATCATTGTAAATTTAATTAACATAAAGCATGGAATATGGATGAAAATGACTCCTCGCACTATTGCAGAAATGACGTTTGACATCGGGCGAAAAACATATTTTGCATCGGGTCTGAGTCCGATGTAAAGTCAAACGATGTAGTAAATCAAAGACATTTTACATCGGGCGATAACCCGATGTAAAAAATACACCTACCACATCGGTTGACTTTTAAGTCTGATGTGAAAAAAAAATACAACTTTATTTTTTTAAAAATAAATGTATTATTTTACATCTGTAGCCGTACTGGCCCGATGTAATATGTTGGTTTTTACATTGGTTTCAAGACTCGCCCGATGTAATATGTTGGTTTTTACATCGGTTTCAAGAATCGCCCGATGTAATATGTTGGTTTTTACATCGGTTTCAAGACTTGCTCGATGTAATATGTTGGTTTTTACATCGGTGTCAAGACTCGCCTGATGTAATATGTTGGTTTTTACATCGGTTTCAAGACTCGCCCGATGTAATATGTTGGTTTTTACATCGATTTTCCATACTGGCCCGATGTAAAATGTTTGTTATATTTCTAAAAAATTTGACTATTTTTTAGCAGAATCGAGGTTGATTCCTTGTAATTTTTTTTGGTACCTAATTTTTCATATTTTTCCAACATCACGCAGACCATATTTAGGTCGCTATTTTTCATAGTTTTCCAACATCACATAGACCACATTTAGGTCGCTATTTTCATATTTTTCTAACCAACCTAATTTCATTGCACCAAATATCTAGGATACACATATATATTCTTCAAAATGAACAATTGATTTACAAAAGTACTAATATAGGATAACACAAGTGTACAAAATTATAAGGAAGTTTACACGATGGACTACTACAACAACAAAACATACACAACTATCCAACCATTTATAAGTCTTTTCCTACACTTGAATTACCAACTTGCAATCCACAAGAAGATGAGTTGTAGCTTCGGTAGACAACACCAAAATCACATTTGCTGACGATAAATAATAACACCAATTAACATCAGCAGACAACACCAAAGTCAAGAAATTCAAATCAGATATATATATAGACAATTCTATATAACTCACCAGATAAAGCGTAATCTTTATATAACTCAAAGAAACATGTTGCCCAACGGAGTCGCAAATCATACAAATAATCTAGTGTTAATTCTGTTGGGTCATCGACGTGCATGAACGTAACAACATTTCTACTTTTGAAAATATGTAAGATGATATAGAAAAGATAAAGACCCCTATGTAGATTAAGTAGAAAATGAAGAGATTATATGATGCTTAAAATGAACCAATTTTTTCAAGTGTTAACCTTGTTGAATTAAAATGGTACGTACCTTAACATATTATGTCGAAAGTGAGGAGATGATGGATTCGCGGTTGAAGACGGAAGATGAACAAAAACGGTTGAAAAAAGAAGTACCTAAATCAATTTAACATCATAAGCTCCTTTAGACAATGGTTTAAAAAAATATTTCAATAATCAAGTAATCGAATTTGTAACTCAATTTAGAATCAAAACAAAAATAAATACAAAAATACTTATAAGACAAAACAAACCCAACATTTTAAATCACTAAAAAGATCAACATTTTCAAATATGCTAATACAGACATAGTTTATTTTTGACGCCCATTAACCCGAACAAAACTCGATAAAAACGGTGCCACTTGTCTACATTTCTCTTTGTTAATCATAGACGGAAAAAAAAAAGTAAAATACGATCTTAAATAGCCTATACTATTATAAATGAAATTTGAAATTAAATTAACATCAAATTATTTTGATATATTATCTTCATTAACGAGTTGTGCTAGTTAGGCAGATAGCCGCCGAGTCATTTCATTATGAAAGTTAAGTCAACTTGTTCCTTTTATAGTCTCACAAGCCAGTAAAGACTATATAAAATATTCACAAGAAGGAGCCAAATTGATGGGTGATATGATGAATAATACTAATAAAAAATAAAATATATAATTAAGCTATAAAAAATACTTAGTAAACTGTTTACCATAAGTATATAACACCAAAATAGCCAAGTTGGTCTTCACCTATTATATAATTCTGTATCTTAGATATTTTTATAAACCAAAGTTCATCATCATTTTGAACACTAGTGAAAAAAGTAACATGACTAATAATAGTTGCTTTAATAACTCAAAATTGCCTATAACTCATCATTTTGGAATTTATTTTTTCTTTCAGAAATGATTACAGTTTATTTTTTCTTCCAGCTTATAATATCTTTATGAAAAAATAAAGGTATAAGTACATTAAAATATATAATGAAATGTATCATTTAAAAGATGAGTTAGGTTCCCAACTGTCAGGAGAAAATAATTAAGAAATTTTAATTTTCTATGCCAATACAATATTTATCTCTTAAGTCAAAATTGTATCATTTAATTAATGATTCATGTTTTTTAATGATTACAGTAATGGATCAGAAAATGGCCTCACCTTTTCATTTTGCTTTACTGATGCTACAATATCTCTTCCTAATCAAGAACAAGACGAAACATTAAGACCCCTATCCGCAAAAGACAAGACGTACAACAACTAGCTCTCTTTATGATTTGGGACTCGGATGAAGTGTTTAACCGCATTGTTGCTATTTCTTGGCGTTGGTTAGAAATAGGTCGAAATAGATGTACTTTTTCTGATTAGAGGTACCACCCTTTAGATTTCTTGTAATTTTTTTTTTGCTCTGTTCGGTTTTGTTTTGAACCGTCTTTTGGTTGGTTTTTTGTTGAGGGTTGGAGAATCCCTGTTTCTCCCATTAATACAAATTGCTTATCAAAAAAAAAAACTAGCTCTCTTTATCTAACTAAAACAAACTCTCATAACCATGCACTGCCTAATCAAAACTAGAGCCTCCAAATTCCAATTTGATTTCAAACTGCCATTGACATAATGTTGCAAAACTCCTCACCCTTCCAACTTACTTCTGCCCTAAAAAAACACACGATACACAATAGGAAAATTTTGGTATGTGCTCCTTAGACTCAACTTTCTCCAACAGATTAAAATAACACAAACCAACTCAAATAAGAACACACTAAAACTCTTGAGACGCAAAAACAAAACCATGAAGAGGTGCAAGCACTACTACGAAAAACCCATTTAACAACGGTTGAGAATGACATATAATGACGCGGGCGAAGGCGTTGTTATGTAGATTGTCGTTGTAAGTTCGCTGTTTCTACAATGGTCTGAAAACCGTTGTTGTATTCTGGAAGCGCGCATTATATTTCAACGGTTAGGTATTTCAACTGTTGTAATATATATTAACTATCACAACGGTTATGAGTATCAACCGTTGTCATACATATTAACTATCACAATGGTTATGTGTCTCAATCGTTGTGGAATGTATCCTTAGTTTATTAAATACAAATGTATATTGCTTGTTTTACCATACACCTAATTAAAGAAATACAACCATTAAAATTGGTAAGGAACTATATAATCTGAAAATTAAACTGTTCTTGAAAACCAACTTAAACAAACCACTGTTTTCAAAATTAAATCCATTTCATTTCCCTAACATAAAATTTATGGTTCAATGGTCGGTTTCCTTCAATCCATCGATATCTTTTATTATAGTTTACCTCATCATCGCCAAAAATCATCGCGATTTTATCATCATAACAATCATGATTTTAACAACCACAATGATTAGTGACGACGATGAGGTAAACTATAATAAAAGATATCGATGAATTGAAGCAAACGGACTATTGGACCATAAATTTTATGTTAAGGAACATTAAATGTGCTGAATGAAATGGATGTAATTCGGAAAACATTGACATGATAAAGGTTGGTTTTCAAATACATCTTAATTTTCAGATTATAATGTTCTATATCAATTTAACTGATTTCATTTTCAATAAAAGGATAGTGAAACAGATAATATACATAGTATATAATAAACTAAATTTCATATACAATATCAGAATGAATTCATATATATGTACCTTATCAGAATGAATTCATATATATGTACCACCATCATCATCACCATGTGAAATAAACCCTAAGAAGTGGGAAGCAATGAAGAAAATTAGTTAGTATTCAATTTAACTATATACAATATACATAGTATATAATAAACTAATGTTCTATATCAATTTAACTGATTGCATTTTCAATAAAAGGATAGTGAAACAAACAATATACATAGTATATAATAAACTAAATTTCATATACAATATCAGAATGAATTCATATATATGTACCTTATCAGAATGAATTCATATATATATATATATACCACCATCATCATCACCATGTGAAACAAACCCAAAGAAGTGGAAAGCAATGAAGAAAATTAGTTAGTATTCAAAACAAAACAACCAAAAGTTGAAACAAAACCCTAAGAAGTGGAACTGTACCATTACAATGAAGTTCACCTTGCTTGTGAAGCATTGAAGTCGAATTTGCACAAAATGAGAACAATCAACAAAAACAACATGAAGCAAACGAGATAATGGGAACTATCTAACAAAAAGATTGAAGTAGAAGAATACCTTATTTTCCATAAACAATATATACATTACGCTTGCTACCGCCAGCATCATCACCATGTTCATCTAATTTTAGATTCTGCAAGAAGAAATACAAGGAGGAAGAAGCTTAAATCAAAAGCGTCATACTTCTTGTATTTATTCTCGCGAATTCTATAAAAAGATGAAGTTTGCTGCCAAAAATGGGTGCTAGGGTTTCGCTGTGAAGGAAACAGCGCTACTGTCAATAATAGAAAGTTAATTCCCTTATATAGGTGAATATTTCACAACGGTTTTCTAAAATAATCGTAATGATAAGTATATATATTATTTTAATAATATCACAACGGTTAGTTATATTAACCGTAGCGATACCCCTTATAATTGGTACAAGGTTCGCTACGGTTATTATTACTAACCATTGTAATATTATAACCCTTGCTCTTCCCGGAGTAGAGAACACTCTGACCATAATGATTTAAAATTTTCTCCGTTTTTCAAAAAATATCGTTCCAGACTATCAACCATTTTCAAGTTATCATCATTGCAAGCATTAAACTATCAGACTTTTCATCTTCAACCTCATCTATAAATAGACAATGTTGCATTTCTTCATAATATATTCTTCGTAACAAATGAGTTCTACAAATGAGAATGCTAGAAACATCACCAATGAGGAACGTCAGACGCCAATTGAGGAGGTCCAACCAGCGGCCATCGTCAGGGATGCCTTAAGGGTGAGGAAGGATAAGAAGAAGAAGAAGAAGAAGCTGAAGAAGAAAAAAATAAAGAAGAAAAGGAGGATTGTTTATTATGATTCCGATGAGGGGAGTGAGGAGAGATGTCTGGATTATGAAGATGCATTTGCAGCTATAGGCTCTGACATTGATAAATATATGTAATATAATTATCAATGTACTCTTCTTAATGGAATCTTAATAAAATGTTATTTTATATATGCTCATCTCTTACAGTTTTATTTTTAAAGTTATATATACTATTCTCTTGCACTTAAAAACACTAACAAAAGAAATAAAATATATGTTTAAAAGAAAAACAATGATGAATTTTGAGTTTTGAGGTAAAATCCCCGTAACACTAACAAAAGAAATAAAATATATGTTTAACATATAAAAAGTTGCTGGGAATCGAAGCTTGTTACATGTATTACAACGGTGTTGTAATTCAACCGTGTTTAAAATGTAAAAAAATGGAAAAAAAAATGTAGTTGCTGGGAATCGAAGCTTGTTACACACCATGTATTACAACGGTTGTTTATTACGATTGCCGGTTGCTGGTTAGATAATAAAGATCTTATCCCTTTTGTCACGAAATCTTGGAACTCTTACTCGGTCTCAGGATCTTCCTGTATCATCTTCCTCAACAAGTTGAAAGCTCTTAAATCGGATTTGCGTAGTTGGAATTTAAACGTTTTTGGGTGGCTTGATTTGAAGATTGAAGACAATATCCAAAAACTGAATGAATTTGAATTGTTATTGGATGAAGATCGTGGCAGCCAGTATGAAGAAGTTATTAAGGACAGATTGAAAGCTCAAGAAGATATGTGGAAGAATTTGAGGTTAAAAGAAAGTATGTTGAGTTAGAAATCTCGAAGTAGATGGTTATCCGACGGAGACCTCAATACCAAGTACTTCCATGACTCTTTAAAACTGAGGAATCGATCTAATAATATTTCTGCTATCAAAGTGGATGGAATGCTGGTGGAAGATCCTGAGATGATTAAATTGGAAGCACAGAAGTTCTTCATAGGCAGGTTTCAAAATCAGAATTCAGTCAGATTCAGAAATGATTCTTCTTGCCAGTTTGTTCTTGAAGGGGGAGATAGAAACATGTTAGAAGTTGAATTTGTTGCTGAGGATGTGAAAAATGTTGTTTTCAGCTGTGATGGTAACAAATGCCCAGGGGTCGATGGGTTTAACTTCAAGTTTATCAAGGCCTGTTGGGACATTATTGGCGTTGATTTCACTAACTGTATATTGGATTTTTTCAAATCCGGATTTCTGCCCAAGATGTTTGCTTCCTCCTTTATATCATTAGTCCCTAAGGTTTCTAATCCTCAAAGTCTTGAAGAGTTCAGGCCTATTAGTTTGGTTAGTAGTGTGCTGAAAATGATTTCTAAGATGCTCTCTAATAGATTGGGGAAAGTAATTCACAGACTGATATCTCCTTCTCAGTCGGGGTTTATTCCTGGTCGGCAGATATTTGATGGAGTGTTGATGGCGAGTGAAATTGTTGATTATGCTAAACGGTTCAAGAAGAAGTGCTTACTTTTTAAAGTAGACTTTGCGAAGGCGTACGATTGTGTTGATTGGTCGTACTTAGAAGATATGTTAATTAAGATGAGATTTGGGGATAACTAGTTGAAATGGATTAGAGGATCGGTGTTCAAAAGTTTTGTGTCGATTCTTATTAATGGGAGCCCAACGAAGGATTTCAAGGCGGGAAAGGGATTGAAACAAGGTGATCATCTATCCCCATACCTGTTTGCAATTGTCGCGGAGGAATTGGCTTGCACGGTTAGAAATGTTATTTCCTCTAACATACTGTCAGATTTCAAAGTCCTCGATCGACCGTCTGCTAGTGTCCTTCAGTTTGCAGACGACACTCTTCTTTTCGGGGATGGATCCATTTCTAATATTTGGGCATTCGAGTCTATTCTTAGGGCCTTCGAACTTACATCCGGTTTAAAGATTAACTTTTCTAAAAGTTGCTTGTACGGTATTGGCGTTGATGCTGAGTTTCTTACTGCTGCGAAACAATTTTTACATTGGAAAGTAGGGAGATTACCTTTCAAGTTCCTTGGATTATCGGTTGGTGGAAATCATTGGCGATGCGAGTTTTGGATACCGGTCATTACTTACTTGAGGAATAGATTATCTACTTGGTCTGGCAGGAATCTTTCGATTGGGGGCAGAGTGACGCTTATCAATTCAGTCCTCGCCAACCTCCCAATTCATCACTTGAGCTTCGACAAGGCTCCTGAGAAAGTTCTGAAGGATATTATAGCCATACAACGTCGTTTTCTCTGGACGGGAACATCTAATAACAAGTTTGTAACTTGGATATCCTGGAACTCGGTTTGCAAACCGAAGGATAGAGGCAGATTGGGAATTAAACATATAGGTCGCTTCAACCGAGCATTACTTGCAAAATGGTTGTGGAAGTTTCAACGTGGAGGTAAAGAAATTTGGAGGCAGATGCTTGGTAATAGGTATGGTAATCTGAGCTTGAAGGTGCAAACTTACAAGGATGCCGGCAGCTCGAAGAACGATTCGCTATGGCTCAAGGATATCCTTGCTCTTACTATTTCTGAGTATTCTGATAGTTTTGCTAATCAACTGGAGTGTTCGGTTGGTGACGGAACCAAACTCGCTTTCTGGCAGGCTAATTGGATAGGTCAAGGGGCTTTGAAACTGAGTTTTCCCAGTTTATTTCAAGCTTGCAGAAAAACCTGTTGTTCTATAAGTGAGATGGGTGGTTGGGATAGTGATCAATGGTGTTGGAAGGTAAGACAATCGCTCGCAGGCCCTGTGGAATGGATGGAACCAGAATTGGGCGCCTGCTGCCAATTGTTGGATTCGGTCTCTCTTTCTCAGGTTGACGAAGATGCGTGGCAGTGGTCCATTGATGATTCGAAAGAATTCTCAGTGAACTCCTTCTACAAAATTTAGAATTATGCAGAAAACTCTGCAGAGCTGGAAGATGATATTGCAGGGCTGCTTAAGATGGTTTGGCAGACGAGAATTCTGGTAAAAGTGCAAGTCTTTGCTTGGAGAATGGCGCTCGATAGGCTGCCAACTAGATTGAATTTGGCTGCAAGAAATATTATCGAAAACAATCAAGATAAGGTGTGTATGTTTTGCTGTCAAGAGGTAGAGACTTCTAACCATCTTTTCTTCACTTGTTGCAAATCGGATAATGTTTGGAGTAAAATTTTCGATTGGGTGGAAATTAGTAGAATTTCAGAACCTAACTGTACCCTTCATGCTTTGGCTTGGTTCTCTAGACTTCAAGGCCGAAGCATTGTCGGAAAGTTATTTTATATATGGATGATCACTTGTTGGAATATCTGGAGGGCTAGAAATAGGATGTTATTCGAAGAAGAGTCTTGTAACGTTGATGATATTGTTGTTGATATTAAAATCACTTCTTGGAATTGGTTAATTCATGGCCTTAAGAGTAGCAAGAAATGTAGTTTGTACGAGTGGTATAAGAACCCGCTCGAGTTTTTGTAATCGGTTTTGGTGGTTGTAGTTCTTTGGTTTGAGATCCCCTTAATCTCCAATTAATGAAGTTGCTTATAAAAAAAAAATACGATTGCCGTTAAATATGGCATTATAAATCAGCTGCAAAATTTTTAACCTATTACAACAGTGGGTTACGAATCCGTGGTAATCCTGACGTTGTTGTTTTAGCATTTTGTAGTAGTGAAGCTTCACGTAACCGCTACAAAGTCGCGTTAAAGAGCACACATATACGACGGAATCGAAACGACAACAATCACGCATTAGACATGCTAAGCTACAGCTTATACATCATTAACCGCATGAAACAAACACGCACACGTTAGCATACAAATGGATAACTTCATATGATGCATGGACGATGTTACCATGCAATAACAGAATGGTTGTTTAGAATTGTTACCGTGGTTGCTGTTGTTGATTCGGGCTTGTTGCAGAATCGAGTTGTGTTGGTGGCCGCGAAGTATGACGGCGTCGCAACGAGGAACAGTGGTTCAATCAAAGGGAGAAAGAGGAACAAATGCCACCCACACCTGCTGCTTGAATTGAGTATTTTTATTCAAACAGTTTGAAAAACAATATGAAATTGCAAGAAATGGAAATATATCAATTACCAATTTGCTAGCAAAGACCATGGAAAAACTATCATAATTCAAATGAAAAACCTAAATATCATATTTTGGGGAAGGGGGGCCAAAGAGAGGATAGTGAAACATCAATTTCATTTTAATATACTCGGTTATATCCATCCAATTCTACTCCACCGTGAAACAACCACTACATCAAAACCCCAGTGCATAACCACTCATCACCACACCAACAGAATACAACATGATTATAAACCCTGGAATTGAAAAGGGTGAAATTATCCAACATGATTATAAATTTCGAAAAGAAAACCTAGCGAACGAGAAATGATGAATAGGGGGAATAGAAACCCTAAATTGAAAAAAGAGGGAGTAAAGGGAAGAAGATTGATACCGTAATCCGGACGGGGACATTTGGCGGGAATGGCGGAAGGGGCGTGCCGGGATTCGTCGTATCTCCAATAAGTGTCGGAGATGACGGTGTTACTGACAGAGAGAGAGTATGATGAAGTAGAAAATGAGTTTGAGAATGTATATGGCGTGGGTTTGCTAAAAGTGTTTATGAAAGGGAACATTGTTTATGAAAGAGGAGATGGTTTTGTTGATGGAAACAGATGCTCACGATGGTTATAGAAGCACGACGGTGAATAAGGTTTGTTAAAAGTGTTTATGAAAGAGAAAGTGATTATATTTGTGGAAATAGGGCTTAAATATTTTTACATCTGTTGAATTGTGGACTGATATAAATGCCAGAAGCAGAAAACTTTTTTACATCGGTTTCTGATTATGAACCGATGTAAAGGCCAAAACACGCTTACATCGGTTGAATTGTGAACCCGATGTAAAGGCCAGAAGAGGAAAATGTTTTTTCATCAGTGAACTTTTCACATCGGGTGAACGTCAGGCCCGAAGTGAAAGCCTTTATAACAATTTTTTTTTATTATTAACGAAACTGCCACCGCATTATTTTTTACACCAGTGAAAATAAATGTCTGATGTAAAATCCTTAAATCAAATATTCAGTGAACTTTTCACATCGGGTGAACGTCAGGCCCGATGTGAAATCCTTTATAACAATTTTTTTTATTATTTACGAAACTGCCACCGCGTTATTTTTTACATCAGTGGAAATAAATGTCTGATGTAAAATCCTTAAATCAAATATTTTTCACTTCATATTATTATGAAATCTGATGTAAAATCATGTGCCAAATATTTTTTACATCATATATCTTAAAATCTGATGTAAAATCATTTAACCAAATGTCTTTTTTTTAGTAGTATCAGGTTTAGTTGGCACAACCCCTTAGTGGTAGCTAGCCACTCCAAGGATGTTGGCAGTGAAGCCTTGGATACGTAAAATTTGAACCAGGCCTGGACCTAGAGGCCGAAAAGATGACATGATCCTTGGCCAAACACGATCCTTGCTAACGTCCAAGAATATTTTAATCATAAGAAATGAAATAAATATACAAACACTTAAGATAACGAAGTGAAATCAGAGGTAAGAAAGCATTAAACAAAAGAAAATAAATCATCGTTCAAAAAGCATAAAGCTAGAAGGCTAGAAACATTATTAAAAAATCTTACAAAGGTCCAAAGTCTCAGAACAATACTAAAATAAAATTACAGATATTATGCTTAGGGTTGTTCAAAAAATCTATGAACCGAACCGAACCGCTGAACTGAACCAAACTTAAGTTAAAATAACCGACCCGTTATGTTTGGTTAATGAATCAAACCATATTACACGAAACAGTTCTAGAACCATACTGAACTGAAACCGAACCAAACCGAAACTGTAACCGAACTGAACCGAAACTGAAAATTAAAAATACTAAGATCATGTTTTAATTTTTATTATTTTAAAATTTTGAAAAATAGTTTAATGGTTCGGTTCTTTAATAAACGGTTCGGTTTGGAAAAATTGTCTTCTAACGGTTCGGAATTTCTAAACAGTATACCAAACCAATGACTTTGGTTCGGTTCGGTTCTAAGTAAATTGAAACGGTTCGGTTCAGTTCGAGTATATTTTTATTATGGTTTGGTTCAGTTCGGTACAGTTTTCTCTATGTACTGTACCATGAACAACCCTAATTATGCATACTCACCGCTAACAATCTCCCTATCTCTGATCCTCTTCCTCATGCCCATTTTTTCTAAAGGAATTTCAATCTCCAGATAGAGAAATTAGGCTTGCTTTATTTCCGTGTGGAAGTTAACAAGAGTGTCCTAGATACCCTTATTACAACATAAATTTACTATTTACAGCCCCTGGCAATATACCTTTTCCTCCTTCCAAGCTTTTTATGTAGCAACCACTTAGGAAGATAATTCCTTGCAGAAGTATGAGCCTCTTGTAGAGCTTTTTATTTTTCATCCAGTGTCTTTGTAGGTTGATGATTCTAGAAGCCAATTCAAAATGAGCACCATGGATTTCCACTTTCTTCTAAAGACTAGACAACTTTTTAGCCTTAGTCTTCCAACGCCCAGCCTCTTCCCGACATTGAATCATCTCTTTTTGAAGTTTTAGTATATTTTCTTATAGGTAAGTCCACTCACAAATGGTATCCTAGTGTTTACTCTTCAACTGCTCATTTTCTTTAGGAAGATTACTTGAGGAAAATGCCTCACCCCATCAACCAGCCGCCAAAGTCAACAAAGAAGCCCCACAAAACAAATGTTATGATGTCTTAGCCATTAGTTCCATATTCCCATTATCCGAAAGGCTCTGGAGATAAGTGTTAGGTGCTAAAATATGTTAATATTTAGTTTAGTTGTTAGCACCTTTTTGTGATCTTTATTTGATAATCAATGTTTTTTCTCATTTTTTCCGGTTAATAACCGTAGTATATTTAATTGCATTAGTAGACTTATTTATTTAACTTTTGTGTTTTTAATTGTAGATTTTTACATGGAAGTGTGAAGCTTGGAGCAAGGAAGGCTCCCTAGAAGCAGTTTTTGAAGAAAATGATTTTTGGAGCATGCTTGTAGCGCGCTAAGCGCGCTCCTAGCGCGGGGATGGAGTTAGTTACAGAGAGTAGCCCGCTTAGCGCAGTCTTTAGCCCGCTAAGCGCGCTCTGAAGGCGGTTTAACATAAAGTGCAGCGCGCTCTGCGTTTTTCAGCCCCCTTATAAATAGACTTTTCTGTGTTTTTCTTGGGATCCTTGATAATTTTCAGAGCAAAATACATTGTAAACACTGTAGCATCTCATTTTGAAAGATTGGGAGCATCATTCGTCGAGAGATCGTCATTGATGCTTGATATTCTTCTTCATCTTCTTGTTTGTTTAGCTTCCATGACAATGGAGAGCTAATTTTCCTTTGATGTCAAGGTTAGAAGGTAGACAAGCCTTTCTTTTGTATGTATAGGTATTGATTCTAGCTTATTAACTCTTGGATGATGAATGTATGATGAAAAAATTTGTTTCTATGGTTTATTCTTTGTGTTGGTTCATGATTTCGAAATGTGTTCTTACTCTTTACCTAGGTTTTTCATCCATCAATGCACATTGGCTAGAGATAGTTATGAGTGTTGATGTTCATAAATATTGGACTTGAATGTTGTCATTTTGATAGTTTGAGTGAGAGATCATCAGAGGATCAAAATGGTAAAACTCACAATATGTGTTAGAGATAAACATATTGGGAGGATAGGTGATTACATTTATCGTCTAAACGAGTTCATTAGCTTTGTCGATCCTATCCGTGCAAAATGGTTTGTCGAACCCTAATCTTGGAATGCTTTTACAAATCGTTAAAACAAATCTTTTTACCGCTATTACTTAAATTTGAATGCAAGCGTTCCGACTAAAAACAACCAAAACCTCTTGTTACTTTGAAGTTTAAAACGTATACAACTGTAGAACGACTGCGATATCACGAACAATCCCTGTGGATCGATAACAAAACCCTAACTCTATTTGTATTTCAACAAATTGGCGTCGTTGCCGGGGATTGTTAATTGATATTGCAAGCATTGCAATAGTTGTGAAGTTTTAGACTTGTTAAAATTCTTCTTGTGCTTGTTGATTTGTTTTGTTTAGTGTGCAGACTTTGTTTATGTGAGGGCAACTAGCTAGACAAAGGCAAGAACAAGGAGAAGGTTCGACTTCTACACCACCACCAATTCCACAGTTCACGCCAATCATGGAGCATCCACCACCACCCGCTTCCACACCATGTGTAAATAGTCTGCGTCACACCGCTCAGTTTGTTCACAATGCATATAATGGAAGGCAAGCTGAGATGAAAACGGGAACTCTGAATTTTTTATATGGAAGTCCGTTCACGGGAATGGATCATGAAGACCCTTTCGCTTTTCTCACCAAATTTTACGAGATAACGTTAGCGACCGGAGTGGATCAAGCGTAAGAGTTACCTTTATTCAAGAGACTCTCTCCTCATGCTTTGGTAGGCAAAGCTAAGGATTGGTATCTTGACCAAACTCCTGCTGTGATGACCAATTAGAATGTTCTGGAGGAGAAATTTATAGAGAGGTTCTTTTCTCACAATCGTTTTATGGAATCAAAAACTGCGATTTCTGTGTTCTCTCAGGGTGCTAACGAGTCTCTAAATGAAGCATGGGAAAGATTTAAATCCATGATTCGAAAATGCAAAGGCCACGGGTTTGACGAGTTAACTCAAATTCACATCTTCAGAAATGCTCTCCAACCAAATTGCAAGTTATTATTGGATGCCACTTCTGGTGGAGCTTTGATATCAAAGAGTGCCGAAGAAGCTACGGATATCATTAATAGAATGGCTCTCAATGATCTTCAAAGTCAAAACCATACCAACTCGCAAAAGAAACCCGGGGTACTTGAATTAGGAACTAATGATGCAATCCTTGCGCAAAACAAGCTTATATCTCAACAGGTGGAACTTTTGACTCAACAAATTAAGGAAATGAAGGAGTAACCAAGCAAGAGTAAACAAGTTGCATGTTGTGAACTTTGCAAAGGAGAGCACGACACCGGATTTTGTCCTCCACCTAGATTTGAAGAAATGAACTGCATGAACAATCAACGAGACTATCAAGGAAGATAACAACAACAACCTTATCAACAACACAATCCTCAACAACATTACCAAGGCAATCAAGGATATCAACCGAGAGGGAACTATCAAAATAATCAAGGTTATGGTGGCAGTTCTTCAAGCCGACAAAATCCTTATCAACCTCCACCACCTCCGGTTGCTAGCTCTAAGTTGGAAGACACTTTGAATCAATTCATGCAAATGTCTATGGCCAACCAAAAGAGTAGCGATGCAGCGATAAAGAATCTCGAAAACCAAGTTAGGTAACTTGCGAAACAAATAGCCGAGCAATAATCGGGTCCTTCATTCTCTACAAATACTCAAGTGAATCCTAAGGAGCATTGCAAGGCAATAGTTACTAGAAGTGGGAAGGAGTTAGCAAAAGAAAATGAGAGGGTGGAAGAAGAAAAAATTGATGGTATTGTTGAGGAGGATAATGATGAGGAAGTAGTTGAGAATAAAAATAGTGATGAGGTTGTGGTTGAAAAGAAAAATGATGATATTGATAAAGTTGAAAATGAGAGTGTGGAGGAAGTGAAGAAAAAAGAGAAACATGTGAGAGTTAAGAGGGGGAAGGAGATGATAAATTCGATACCGATTCAAAATATGCCTTACCCTCATGTGCCGACAAGGAAAGAAAATGCTAGGAAATACTCAAGATTCATGGATATCTTTAAGTAACTACAAATCAACATCCCTTTTTCGAAGCTCTAGAGAAAATGCCGAAGTACGCAAAATTTATGAAGGATATTCTTACAAAGAGGCTGAAATATTCGGAGCCGGAAACCGTTGTTCTTGCGGTAAATTGTAGTGCTATTATTCAAAGAACTCTCCCGAAGAAGGAAGCCGATCCGGGGCGAGTTACCTTACCCGTTACAATTGGTAATGTCTTTGTTGGAAATGGCCTTATTGATTTGGGCTCAAGCATCAATCTCATTCCATTATATATTGTGAAAAAGCTTGGGAACATTGAAATTAAGGGCATCCGGATGACATTGTAATTGGCGGACAAATCTACCACTCATCCGATTGGGTTGGCGCAAGATGTGTTGGTGAAAGTTGACAAAGTTTTCTTTCCGGTGGACTTCATTGTTATTGATATGGAAGAAGATGAGGATGTTTCTCTTATTCTTGGACGACATTTTATGAAGACGGCTCGCATGATGATAGATGTCGATGATGGCCTTATGAAAGTGCGGGTTCTAATTGAAGAGGTATCTTTTAATCTATTCGAAGCAATGAAGCATTCCAAAGACAAGCATGATAGCTTTCGTATCTATGCAATTGAAGAAGAAACTTTGGAGATTTCTAAGCATGTTCATATAGTGTCTCCTTTGGAATTGGCTCTAGATGATTCTTTTGAAGTGTTTTCCAATGAAGAAGAGAGAGCTCTTGAGGAATGTTTAAAAGAGCTTGAATCTCTCAAAGAATTACAACCGTGGGAAGTTGAGAATGAAGAGTTGAAAAAAGAACCAAGTGATGAGAAAGTTCAACTTGAATTGAAGGTGTTTCCTTCAAATTTGAAGTATGCATTCCTTGATGAAAGTGGGAACAAGCCGGTTATTATTAGAAACGTTTTTTCCGATAAAGAAGAAACCAGTTTGATTCAAGTGTTGAAAAGAAATCAAGAAGCTATAGGATGGGTTCTTTCCGATCTTAAAGGAATTAGTCCATCTTATTGTATGCACATGATTCTTATGGAAGAAGATTTCAAGGCGGTTGCTCAACCACAATGCCGCTTGAATCTAACTATGAAAGAGGTGGTTCGAAAAGAAGTTGCGAAGCTTTTAGATGCGGAAATGATCTACCCGATCTCTGATAGTCCATGGGTAAGCCCCGTGCACGTTGTTCCTAAAAAGGGTGGCATGACCGTTTTCCGAAACGATAAGAATGAGTTAATCCCAACAAAGATTGTGACGGGGTGGAGAATGTGTATTGATTATAGAAGGTTGAACACTGCAACAAGAAAATATCATTTTCCACTTCCATTCATGGACCAAATGCTCGAGAGGTTATCCGGACAACAATTCTATTGTTTCTTGGATGGATATTCGGGGTATAATCAAATTGCGGTTGACCCGGCGGATCACGAGAAGACGGCTTTTACTTGTCCCTTTTGCATTTTTTCCTATCGAAAGATGCCTTTTGGTTTATGTAATGCGGCGACAACTTTCCAAAGGTGTGTTCAAGCAATCTTCTCCGACCTCATAGAAAAGACAATGGAGGTATTTATGGATGATTTTTCCGTGTTTGGAGCATCTTTCGATTTGTGTTTGAAGAATTTGGAAACCGTCATTGAGAGGTGTGTAAAGACTAACTTGGTGTTGAATTGGGAGAAGTGTAACTTTATGGTGACTGAGGGAATTGTGCTTGGCCACAAAGTTTCTTCCAAAGGCCTTGAAGTCGATCAAGCGAAGATTGAAGTAATTGAAAAGTTGCCTCCTCTAACCAACGTCAAAGGAATAAGAAGCATTTTGGGGCATGCGAGATTCTATAGGCGTTTCATCAAAGATTTTGCAAAGGTAGCAAGGCCATTGAGCAACTTGCTCAACAAAGATCAGGTATTTCTCTTTGACGATGAATGTCTTATTGCTTTCCAAATTTTGAAAGAGAAACTAATTACTGCTCCAATAATCATCGCGCCAAATTGGACTTTAAATTTTGAACTAATGTGCGATGCGAGTGATTATGCCGTTGGAGCGGTGTTAGGTCAAAGGAAGGACAAAACTTTTCATGCTATACATTACGCAAGCAAGGTATTAAATGAGGCGCAAGTAAATTATGCCACAACCGAAAAAGAATTGCTTGCGATTGTATACGCACTTGAGAAGTTTCGTTCTTACCTAATAGGGCGAAAATCTTGGATTCATGCTTTTATTGGCATACTCTCTTTAAAGACGCAAATCTTCATGCGCAAAGTTGTGACACTTGTCAAAGAAGTAGGGGAAATGGAAAAAGAGATGAAATGCCCCTTCAAAATATCCAAGAAGTTGAAATTTTTGATTGTTGGGGCATAGATTTTGTTGGTCCATTTCCACTCTCTTTTGGAAATGAATACATCTTAGTGGCGGTTGACTATGTGTCGAAGTGGGTTGAAACGATTGCTTCACCTAAGGCTGATGGCAAAACGGTGATAAATTTTTTGAAGAAAAACATCTTTTCCCGTTTTGGCACTCCTCAGGTTCTTATTAGTGATGGCGGGTCACACTTTTGCAATACATCTCTTGAAAGTGTTTTAAAACATTATGGTGTATCGCATAAAGTGGCGACCCCTTACCACCCACAGTCGAACGGTCAAGCCGAGGTGTCGAACCGTGAAGTGAAAAGGATTTTAGAAAAAATCGTGTCAAGTTCTAGAAAAGATTGGTCGCAGAAATTGGACGAAGCTTTGTGGGCATAACGTACTGCTTACAAAGCTCCAATTGGCTTAACTCCATTTCAAATGGTTTATGGTAAAACATGTCATTTACCAGTTGAAATGGAGCACAAAGCACTATGGGCCCTTAAGCTGTTAAATTTTGATACGAACTTGGCCGGAGAAAAGAGAAAAATACAACTTCAGGAATTGGAAGAAATGCGGAATGCCGCCTATCATTCAAGTTGGTTGTATAAAGAGAAGGTGAAGAATTATCACGCCAAGAAGATCCAGCAAAAGGAATTCAAGGTCGGCCATTTGGTACTGCTGTTTAATTCCCGGTTGAAACTTTTCCCGGGAAAATTAAAATCAAAGTGGTCCGGACCGTTTCGTGTCAAGGAAGTAAAGAGTTATGGGGCAATTGTGATCGAGGATTTGGAAAAGAAAGACAGTTGGACCATAAATGGTCAACGCTTAAAAATCTACCTTGGTGGTAACTTTGATCGTGACATTGTTCTGTTCTCCTCGACGTTCTTCATTGATCCTCTTGGACCGTCGAGCTTATCCGACGTTAAACAAGCGCTCGTTGGGAGGCACCCCAATTTTGTAAGTTTTTATCGTTTTCTAGTGCTTTTGCTGTTTAAATAATGTTTTTTGTAAAGTTGATGTTTTATGCTGCTTGAAATGATGAATTGAGCTGCTGGAAGTTGGAATTGTGCAGCTGGGAGTATTGTTGATATTGCAGTGCGCGCTTAGCGCGGTCTGGAAAAAAATGACCCTCCACTTCCAGTAGGCAGCGCGCTTAGCGCGGCCCAGAGCCCGCTTAGCGCGGTCTGCGATTTTTTGAAAAAAAATATGACTTTTTCTGGGCCCACTAATGCTGACCCGGCCCAGAATGTGTTTTATGAGTTAGGGTTATGAGGTTTGTGCCTCAATTCATCCTTTCTCACCAATAAAGTCTCAAGTTCTCTCTTTTTCGTCAAATTCTTTTTAGAGTTCTTTGGATTTTCTTGTGTCCTAACTGCATTTCTGCCAAATTCTTGCTAAGCATCTTCTTCATCAACTGTAAGTTTTTCGTTTTGCTTTTTAATTTTTCATCAACTGCCGTTTTGGGTTGTATTTCTTTGAACCTTTGTTGTTCAATGTTCTTGTTCATTGTTTTCTATTGTTTGTTTGTTAATCTCCATTATTGTTTGTTTTCTATTGATTGCATGTGTAGAATTTAGGGATTGTGATTTAGAAATTAGGTTTTGTGTATAAATTAGGGTTTTGATTTTGCGAATTCGTGACTGTGCATATCTCTGTGAATAAGGCTGTTTTTAGGAAGTAGGAGTATCCATGGAAACCATCTGTTGCAGAGGGGATTTTTTTTCTGCATTTCGCAGACCCCGCTTAGCGCGCTCCTGCGCGCTTAGCGCGGTCTGGGATTTGCATAAGAATTCCCCTTTTCTAAATTCTGTTTTGCTTTCCTTGGGTTATTCTTAGTATTTGTTTAGGGATTTAGAAATATTTTAATACTATTTTCATTAACATTTGTGGCTGTTTTGTGTATGTTCTGTTTTTTTCTTTTCAGATGTCTGGACGTAAGAAACAGCGTGTTGCCGGATCTTCATCTAACCCACCCAGACGTGCTCCATCAGGCAATTATGATAGTGCTCGATTCCTTTGTCTTGAACAACAACAAAGATATCAGCAACTAGAAAGGAGAACAGTTTGGCCCGACCGAATTATTTTGATTGATCCTGAAGGAAGCTATCGCCTCACTGCTTCTCTTATTTCTGTAGGTGGTTGGTATAAGCTCTCTTCACCTTACCCTGAGTACCATTTAGACATCGTGAGGGAATTTTTCACGAATGCCTTGTCCTCCGATGGTGAGCGTTTCAACTTTAAAACTTGGGTAAGGGGAAGGGAGATTGATTTCTCGAGAGATGCAATTAATGCATACCTTGGAAACCACCTTGAGTTGGCCGAAGATGAGTTGTGTGATTTTGGAAGGATGATGGCTCGGCGTAGCTGGAATGTCGAGCAGTTAAGGGAAGTTCTTTGTGTGAGGGGGCAAACATACAAGTTAAGCGCTAATGGAGCGCCTCTCAAGTTCTTAAGGGGTGTGTTGACTAGGGAAGCCCAAATTGTGATGTCGGTTGTATTGCACAACCTTAAGCCGCGTAGTCACACCTCCTCAATTCCCATGGAAACTGCGACTCTTATAGCTTATATTCTTGACAAAGAGAATACCGTGGACTTAGCACGGATCATTTCCAACGAGCTTAAGATAATCGTCGTGAGTTCTACACTGTTGGGTGATAGGGTGGCTTGTAACTTGAAATATCCAGGGCTTATTATGGCATTATGCAATAGGGCTCGTGTCACCCTTCCTACTCATGGGAATGTAAAGTTGGCTTTTTTGGATGATAATTATATCACTCGTCATTATTTGCAGGCACTTAATGTAGATGATGTTGTTCCTGTAGCTGTTGCTGCCCCTGCAGGGCGTGCTCGTGATCCAAGTGCTGATGCCAATTGGGCAATGCACGAGGCTTAGCAGCGAGCCTTCTTATTCATGCATGAATCGATGATGCAGCTGCAGCTCCAGATCCGGGAGCCACATATTTATCATTCTTTGAAATCTCGAGAGGACCTCATGGCTTATGCGAGATGGCCTGAGGGCAGGTCTGGTTTTCGGGAGGGGGAAGGTGGTGATGATGTTGATGGAGCTGGCGATGGACCATCTAGCTCGAGTTCTTATTGATGATGGGTTTGATGTGTCTATTTTTGTATTTTGTATTTTGATATGATTAATATGTTTATATTATTATCTACTTTTGTTTAGGATTGTTGTATTCTCCATCCGGACAGATGTTGATTTTGGATAATTGTTACAATTTTTTTTTTGGTTATTAGTGAATTTTCCATCCGGGCGGATGATGTTCTATGTTTATAATTTTTGGTACAAAATTTTTTTGTTGTTTGTTCTCTATTTTAAGGTAATTGATTGATCAAGCAAGTTAGTTTCTTTTTACAAAAGTGATGTACTTCACCATACATTGATGGTGATGATAAATTTCTGAATTGATGCACAAAAAGGTACTCTGTTTTGTGCTTTGTAGAATGTTAACAAGTATATGAACTTTTTGCTTTACATAATTTTCAAGCTTTTCTTCATTTTGCATGTTTGTTCATGTTGGAATCAATTAGGACATAACCACAAATGTGAGTTTCCTCCATTGTTCACAAAATTATTGAGGGATTTAAGTAGTTGTTGCTTACTCAAATTTGTATGTTTAATCTTACTTTTTGTTTTGAAATTTTGGAAACTTGGAAATGATCATGGCAATTTTTGAGTACTATGAGTAGAACCACTTTTCCAAAAATCACTTCAAGTCACCCTTTGAGTGTGTGATCATTAGAAACCTCTCTTGAGCCTAAAACAAAAAACTTTGTATCCGTGAAGCATGAACCCGAACTTTAACCGCTTTGAAGAGCATTTTGATTTAAGTTGTAGTATTGATGAAGTTGGGGAGATTGGTTCATTGTGAAAAGAGAAGAAGGAATTGTGGGCAATGCATTCTCAAATGAAATCAAAAATAGATTGAAAAAGAAAGAAAAGGAAAAATAAATGATAAATCATAAGAGAAAGAAAAAGAAAATTGTGGAAATCAAAAGAGAAAGAGATAGAATGCATTGTGAGAATAATTTGAAACTTTGAGCAAGAATGGTTGTTTAGAAAAGAAAATGCTCTTCATGAATTTTATCCTTTCTTGTTCAATGGCCGTGTACATATGACCCTTGTTTCTTAACCCCGGCCAAGTTACAACCTATAAAAGCCCTTTTGTGATCTTTGTTTCCATTATTTTCATTAAATTGTGAGATGATTGCATAAATTGTTTTGGATGTGGCACAATTGCTTATGAGTGTGTTTTGTCCCTTGTATATATTGAGCTTGGCTCATTTGAATAAATTAGGTGATTCCCGTTTGAACATTTGTTTGCTTATGATGAGTGCTTGTTATTTATGTTTAGAAGTTAGTTCATATACATGTTTTGATTCTTTGTAAAGCCGAGCAGTACTTGCGAGCGCGTCAATTCGGTTTGAACCATTGATTTTTGGTTGTGTTTGCTTATCCGGTATTCCTCTTGCTTCTCTTCTATCTTACTTTTGTTTGAGGACAAACAAAGAAACAAGTTGGGGAGAGTTGTTAGGTACTAAAATGTGTTAATATTTAGTTTAGTTTTTAGCACCTTTTTGTGATCTTTATTTGATAATCGATGCTTTTTCCCATTGTTTCCGGTTATTAACCGTAGTATAGTTAATTGCATCAGTAGACTTATTTATTTAACTTTTGTGTTTTTAATTTTAGATTTTTACATGGAAGTGTGAAGCTTGGAGCAAGGAAGGCTCCCTAGAAGCAGTTTTTGAAGAAAATGATTTTTGGAGCATGCTTGTAGCGCGCTAAGCACGCTCCTAGCGCGGGGATGGAGTTAGTTACAGAGAGTAGCCCGCGTAGCGCAGTCTTTAGCCTGCTAAGTGCGCTCTGAAGGCAGTTTAACATAAAGTGCAGCGCGCTTAGCGCGCTCTGCGTTTTTCAGCCCCCTTATAAATAGACTTTTATGTATTTTTCTTGGGATCCTTGATAATTTTCAGAGCAAAATACATTGTAAACACTGTAGCATCTCATTTTAGAAGATTGGAAGCATCATTCGTCGAGAGATCGTCATTGATGCTTGATATTCTTCTTCATCTTCTTGTTTGCTTAGCTTCCATGACAATGGAGAGCTAATTTTCCTTTTGTGTCAAGCTTAGAAGGTAGACAAACCTTTCTTTTGTATGTATAGGTATTGATTCTAGCTTATGAACTCTTGGATGATGAATGTATGATGAAAAACTTTGTTTCTATGGTTTATTCTTTGTGTTGGTTCATGATTGAGAAATGTGTTCTTACTCTTTACCTAGGTTTTTCATCCAACAATGCACATTGGCTAGAGATAGTTATGAGTGTTGATGTTCATAAATATTGGACTTGAATGTTGTCATTTTGATAGTTTGAGTGAGAGATCATCAAATGATCAAAATGGTAAAACTCACAATATGTGTTAGAGATTAACATATTGGGAGGATAGCTTTGTCGATCCTATCCGTGCCAAATAGTTTGTCGAACCCTAATCTTGGCATGCTTTTACAAATCGTTAAAACAAATGTTTTTACCGCTATTACTTAAATTTGAATGCAAGCGTTCCGACTAAAAACAACCAAAACCCCTTGTTACTTTGAAGTTTAAAACGTATACAACTGTAGAACGACTGCGATATCACGAACAATCTCTGTGGATCGATAACAAAACCCTAACTCTATTTGTATTTCAACAATAAGCAACATCTTTCTTAAAGAAAGAATTCCATACTTATTATGATGTTCGATGCACCTTAGAAGAAAAGGTAGATGTAAGTGTGGGAAGCTTAACATTAGAGACCTCGAGGTAGATCCATGTAGCCCTAGAATTAGAAAACTTAGTCCTTTTTCTGGGACCTTCTTCAGTTGGATATTTATCCTAATTCCTCTTATTCTAATCACTGGGTAAATGGAGGGGATGATCATGGGACATGTTTACCTCATTTTTCCTTTGTTGGTGTGATTCACAAGAAGAAGATCAGATTGTGAGATCACAATGGTAGAAGCTTTCCCACAGCAACAACCATAGACGGATACTGGTTGGCTGAATCCAATGGACTAGAAGTGGGTGAATAAGAAAGGGCCATAGAAGCACTTGCAACCTCCATTTCTCTCCTACTCTCATAAAGACTATTGGAGATGCCATAGACTACGAGGACAAAGAAATAATATTAATTATCGGCGAAGGCACACAAAAAATATATTAAAAAAGTCAAAGTTTCCCCCTCACCAAAAATTCCTCCCCTCTTGTCATCAATAGAAGTGTATAGAATGACACGTGAGTTAATAACCCATCTTTGTTTGCTTCATGGACGCCATTTCCTAAAGAATGTTTCCTTATTTAAAACCTTGTTATTCCTAGAAAGTCACTAGGTCCTTCTTCTTGACTCCTCATCCGGAGTTAGCTTGTTGTCAACAAAAAATTCATACTTAAGATAATCATATTTGAAATAGTCCCATGCATGACCAATATTCATAACTCTCTCCCGACATTTAGAGGAAGAAGAGGAATAAATTCCAGGAGTAGAAGGAACCTCACCACTAGCCTTTTAGAAAACTGAATTAGCCTCTGGATTCAGATGAGTCACCAAAATATAGTGTTTCCAACTATTTATATAAACACTAAACCTCCTGGTTGTGCACATTACTTGCATCGAGAAACATCACATTTTTTTCTCTCATTATTTTAATCGCATGATGCTAACTCCAAGAGTTATAAGGAACGAAGTTAAATTTAGTGAAAGAAGTCAATTTATCTTATCAGTCTTTGGTCGTCCTGGCCGTCTTGACCGTCTTTATTTTGAGATCTTTCGATATAATCCTTGTTACCTTTGACTTATATTTTATTTCGCATTTGGGCATTTAATGATTATTATTCTCAAAACACCAGTGAACAAGGATCTTCTAGTTACATACATGCCTATTTTCTAGCATGGTTCAAGAAATAATTATCATTCATTGTTGCTGCAACTCCAGGAATACTCCAACGTGCAAATGAATGAAATGCTTACTTTGTGAATAGATATAAATTTCACACTCAAACATGGACACAAGGGAAGAAAACCATAAATACTGTTGTATTCGTAAAAGGGGTTACAGAGGGTGGTGAAGACGACTTATATGGTGTTGTTACACATATTTACGAGTTGGCATACAATTATATGGACTCGGAAAATAAAACTGTCTTGTTTTATTCTGATTGGTATGATCCCTCTTCAAGAGGGAAAAAATTGATAAAAAATATGACTATTGAAGTTCAGATGGATTGAAGATACAAAGAATATGAACCTTTCATATAATGGCACATAGTGTTAGACAAGTTTATTACGTACCTTATCCTTCAATTCAGTCACGTAAACGAGGATGGTGTGTTGTAATCAAGTCGAAACCTTAGTGGAAGACGTTGCATACTAAGATGATGAGATTCCACCAACTAATAAGGTGATTGAAATTAAAGAGGTTACTAATTGGTGTGATACTGTAATTGAGGGCCAACAAGTTGATGCAACTGCATTATTGCCAACAAATCCTGTGGATGAAGAGAAGGAGTATTTATAGTCCATAGATAATAACTCATCATATGAAGATGATCAAGATTTTTAGGACACACATTTTGAATGAAATACCTAATGTATTGAATAATTCGCTTTTAATATTATTACTTAATTCATATTATGTAATATTATTGCTAAAAATATAATACCTAATGCATTGAATAAGTGAGTTTTTTTTTATAAATTTTTCTCTTTTTACTTTTGAATAAAATTTATTGAATTATGTTTCACTCTTAAAATAGAAAAGAATACCACTATACCAGCGTGACCCGATGACAGTGGTAAGGGTAAGCTAAGCAGTCCAGTCGCTTACGGATACGCGAGGTTTATAAGTCGCCTATGTTTATTTTTATGTCACAGTTGAGTCGAGTAGTTCGCCACCTCCTAATTTCTATACCCTTGATATCTCTGCATTCTCATCTAGGTATCTACCTTCTTTTATCAGTCCCATTTGTTTCTCTGCCTTCCCATCACAAATTACTTTTGTACCTATGTTATGGATGCATCTGGGAGGATCTAACATTCTGCAGATGTCTGTTATGCATATGTCATCGATGCATCCGGGCGGATCTAACATTCTGCACATGTCTGCTATGCCTATGTCATTGATGCATCCACGAGGATCTAGCATTCCGCAGATGCATGTTATGCCTATGTCATCGATACATCCATGACGATCTAGCATTCTTCAAATACCCACTATGCTTATGTCATCGATGCATCCGAGAGGATCTAGCATTTCGCAGATGCCTACTATACCTATGTCATCGATGCGTCCGGGAGGATGTAGCATTCCCCAATCGCCTTTTGTAGATATGGTAAATTTTGTTTAATTATAGTTTTATTTAATATTTATATAATTAATATATATATATATATATATATATATATATATAAAATTAAACATGTACCTTTGATTTTGCAGTTCGAGTGAATGTCAGATATTTCATTAGGCAAAAGGGAGGATCGTACGTGTTTAAATTTAAGTTTTATATTTGTGTTTTTATTTAATAAATACTAGGGAGGATCGTCCGGAGGGAAGAAGAAAAATAAGATAATTTTTGGTGTTGGTCCTTTGGCTACAAATTTCAAGCCATGGAATATGTGTTTGAGCTTGAGAATTGCCTATGGAGAAGAATCATCTCGTCCACCGATTCTTACCGCTGGAATGGAAGAAATTTTAAAAATTTAGCACAAAGTGAAGCAAAACGCGAGGCAATAGCAAGACGGAAGAAACTGAAAGAAATGACGAAAGACACTTGGAGCTGGAGGAATCATTAAGAATTGCAAATGAGCGGGCATTAATATTTGAACAATTTAGGAACTCTATTTTGAACCAATCTTCGTGTGCTATATATGGAGATTTGGCGGAGATGTCGGAGGTAGAGGATATAGCGAGCAAGACAAAAACGAAGAGGATGACAAGATGATTGAATATATGATGTTCTGAATTTTATATAATTATTATAAATTTGTACTATTTATCTTTATGGTTAAATATTTAGTTATAATAAATTTTAATTACAAATATAATATTTATAAATTTTGAAATTTAAATTTATTTATTGTAATATTTATTTATTTTAATTATTATATAATTTAAAATATATAATTAATTAAAGTAGTTTTTGATATTATCATTCAATGTTGTGAGGGTTTTATCCCCGAGCAAATATTCACACTCTTTGCCAGGGGTTTAACCACAAAATTTCAAATCAAATGAATCTGACACAGTCAACCTCTCTATGCCCCTCTGTGTGACTGTCTGCGTGACTGTTCTACTATAGAAGTTTGCGAGGGGTTTAACCCTCGGCAACGTTACGAGAGGTTAAACCCTTGGAAAAAAAAAGTTGCCATGACGTATGCTGCGAGGTTTTGTACCTCTTTGCTAATTTTACTTTTGTGAGGTCTTTTTACTTTGTGACGGGTTTTACCCTTGACAATAGACCAGTTTTCTTGAAATGAACAAAAGATTTGATTTGTTTTGATTTAAATTTAAATCTCTAATTATATAAATTTGATCTCATTCAATTTTTCAAACAAATCTAATTATCACATTACTAAAAAATAACAACAAATCTCGTTGCACAAATCCAAAAAATTCGCTCAGAATATCAACAACATTGACTCCGTGACAAGAGTCAGATGTCATACACATACTAGAACATTTGGTCTCACATGTGTCATTTCTTCATCAAAATATCTTGTACACTCCATATTATTTTGCATAACACATTCAACCATAAAGAACAACAATCTCACTTTTTGACAAATATTGATAAAACGGGGCTTGCATTTTGACGGATTGAATTACCAACCCCGTGCCTTGTATCTTAAGAAATCTTTATTTGAAATTATTTGAATGTAAGTACCCTTGTAGAGGTGTTGTCATTAATATATAATCTTCACTTATATAAAAAAAAATATAATTAGCTTTCGCTCAAAACCCTACAAATATAGGTTGCCACAATCATATAATTTCTTTTTATACAGAATGAGAGAATGTTTATATCAAATTATCTCGTTAATATTTCTTTAAATACGTATTAAACATACAAACAAAATGTGAATGCAAGAATCTTTGTTCAGAAAAACATACAGATAGCTACATGAGTGAGCTATGCAAAACAACATTTAGAAAAAGAATGCAAACAAATTCGGCTATATGTGCAGCCGGATCAGAGATTATATGTGCAGGCAGCAAGCTTGATTGATTAGGGATGAGTTGGATCTGGTTTTGATGGCTTTGAAGGGCCACGAAGAAACTGCAACAAAAGTCCATCAAATTCTCTCAACATTAGTTGTTGATCTTGCAAAGGCCTGCTGCCATATCCAAGTTGAGAAGAAATGACTAGAATAATGAAAAGGATTACTAGAACCTTAAAAAGGATCCTCATGTTACTATGACAAAAAGCCATGACTATGATATCTTTAATTTGTATTAATGTAATTATTTTGGATGAAGTAGTTTAAAATGAACTTTCTGCTTTTGCCTATATATGATGATGTAATGATATCGTTAATAAGAACAAGTTTTATTTGTTAGTCACTGTGGTTTGATGGTGGGAATGATATGTTATGTAACACATACTAACATATATATAGAGAGGAAGAAAGGGTAGATAAGTTTTCATGCCTAAGTACTAGTTTTTGAATTTCGACTACCTTGACTAAGTAATTCGTTTGAACTTGGAGTTTGAAAATTGAACGAATCAAACATCTTGACAACGAAACCAAATACGAAAACGAGTATTGTTATATATTAATATGTATGCGCTTGATTTATGTTGTCAACTATCTCTAAACTTGACACAAAGTCAAAAGGGTCAATATTCTGCTCAATCTTATTATATTATTCACATAAATTATGTTGACACCACACAAATAACATGTAATTCATTTACATATGATCTACGCAAGTTTAAAATTAGCTTTACTAAAATATACAACAATGATTAATCACATTAATATGGAAGGGGCTGGAGGAGTTGGATGGAGAAGTTGGTTTTCAACGGTACGATGTCGGTCTTGGTTAACGGTAGCGCGACTAGAGATTTTGGAGTTGGTAAAGGTCTCCGCCAGGGGGATCCGTTGTCGCCTTTTCTGTTTATTTTGGTAATGGAAGGGCTTACTAAGCTGCTACAGGGAGCTGTTTCTAAGGGCCTTTATGCAAGGTTCAAGGTCAACGACAGAGCCGAGTATAACATAAAGCGAGTTGGGACAACCTGTGGAGTATCAAAGAAATGTTACGTGGATTTGAATTGGTTTCAGGTTTAAAAGTGAATTTTAATAAAAGTCGAATTGGGGGCGTCAACCTTAGGCCTGATTTTCTGGGGGACTGCTTCGGTTTTCTTACACTATGATATTCTGAACTTTCCAATGAAGTTCCGTGGTGTTAAGGTTGGAGACAGTCCTAAGAAGGCTTCTATGTGGGTGGAGGTTATTGAGCATGTGAGAAGGAAACTAGCAGGATGGAAAGGAAAACATTTATCTGTGGGTGGTAGAGTCGTATTGATTAATTCGGTTCTTAATGCTTTACCTTTATATTCGTTGTCTTTCTACAAGGCTCCTAAAGCGGTAATCAAAGTGATCCAAAGGATTCAGAGTAACTTTCTATGGGGAGGAACTTCTTTGGATAAGAGAATTCATTGGGTAAGTTGGAAATCGGTTTGTACGCCTAAAGAAAACGGGGGCCTCGGAGTTAAAGATCTCGAATTGTTTAACAAGTCTCTCCTTATCAAGTGGAAATGGAGATGCATGTCTGAGAAGAAAGCGTTGTGGAGGGATATTCTGGAGCACAGATACGCGAATAATAGCCTTGGTTTAGCCATTTCAAGTTACGACGGGGAAAAAGGTAAGTCTTCTGACTCTATTTGGTGGAGAGACCTGATGACCGTTTCTTTCGATCATGTCTCAACGTCGGATCTTTTCGTGGAGAATCTGGCCAGCGTCGTTGGTAACGGAAAAGATACCGCGTTCTGGTTAGTTAATTGGACTAAGAATCAGCCTCTGAAGGTGCTTGTAAGTTCCTGGATTGGCTGGAATTTTGGTAAAACAACAAGGTGTTCAATGCTGATGTCATGATGTTGATGTTGCAGCATTGAGTCTTAGTATTGGGCTGTACTAAGTTGTGAAGGTTAACTATGTTTGATGTCATGGGCTTGATGTCATAACATTGCACTTAACACTGGGCTGTGTTAAGGTTGCTGAAGTGGATGTCTGATGTCACATAGGTGATGTTGTAACATCAGACCTGCAGAACTGAAGCTAATGACAGCATGGGCTTGTTGTTATTAGGGTCGCGTATTAGCTGGAATTGTGGAGAGTGTTGACTCGTTGGATGAGAATATCTTGGGCTAGATATTTTCTGTTACATGGGAGATTTGATTGCAGGTTTGTTGGAGAATTAAAAGGTGGAAGATTTAAAAAGATTTTGGGGATAAAATCTGTTTTAAAAGATTCAGTTTTTAATTAACAAATCTGATCAAATATTGTGACAAATCCAATCCAAATTCAAGGAGCTATATAAAGCGCATAAGACCAAGGAAGAAGGTACAGAAAACAGATTGAAGATCAAGAGCTGGAGGCTTAGAGTCTAGGGTTCGTTTAGAGTACTTGTAATCACACTATTCTAGGTTGAATAGGTGTTGAATTTTCTGTCCTCTCTAGAAGCTGTGAAATAATAGAGAGTTGTTGATTGATCGAAGCTAGGAAGCAAGATCAAGGGATCTCAAAGAGGTTGTTCTTTGAGTGTTTTAGGGGATTGAGTAGTGTTCTCATATCTAAGTGGTTTCTTAGGTAGAAAGTCACTAGTAGAGTATAAGTTTAGGAGATTGTCAACTGGTGTGTTGAGTTTGTAAATTATATCTACAAGTAGTGAAGTTCATCCCTGGCTTGGTAGCCCCCAGACGTAGGTAGTTAGACCGAACTGGGTTAACAATTCCTTGTGTTTTCCTGTTGCTTATTCTGTCCATTATTGCAGAGTGTGTTGTTGTGACATCGCACCTTAACATCACACGTCTGGTACCAGAATTTCAATTGGTATCAGAGCAGGCATCCTGTCTGTGTCTGGGTGAGATCTAGGGAAGTTCTTTCTGGTGAAAGATGGACAAAGAGGTTGGAGGATTTGTCAACAGACCCCCTATATTGGATGGCTCAAACTATGAGTATTGGAAGCCGAGAATGACTACTTTTTTAAAGTCATTAGACAGCAGAGCTTGGAAGGCTGTCATTAAAGAGTGGAAAGCTCCAGAGGTTTGTGAGAAAGATGAGGCTGGCAAGGATAAAGAAGGCACCTCAAAGCCAAAACCTGAAGAAGAGTGGACCAAGGAGGAAGATGAGCTTGCCCTTGGAAATTCGAAAGCTCTAAATGTCATATTCAATGGAGTGGATAAAAATATCTTCAGGTTGATCAATACCTGTGAAGTTGCTAAGGAAGCTTGGGGTATTTTGCAGGCAACACATGAAGGAACATCGAGAGTCAAGATGTCAAGACTTCAGATTTTAACATCAAAATTTGAAAGTCTGAAGATGAAGAATGAGGAGACCATTCATGACTTCCACATGAATGTTCTAGAGTTGGCAAATGCTTCCAGTGCTCTAGGTGAGAAAATGTCTGATGAAAAGCTGGTGAGGAAGATTCTTAGATCCCTCCCCAAAAAATACAAGATGAAGGTTACTGCTATTGAAGAGTCACAAGACATCAGCAAGATGAGAGTAGATGAGCTCATTGGATCTCTTCAAACCTTTGAGCTTGGGTTGAATGAGGAAGAACCAGAAAAGAAGCCAAAGAATATAGCTCTGGTGTCAAATGATCAAGAGGAAGAAGGGAAGAGTTCTGAATCCCAGGATGACTTATCTCAGGCTATAGCAATGCTGGGAAGACAATTCAACAAAGTGTTAAAAAGGTGGAACAATAACTACAAGCCTAGGGTCAAGAACAGTTCTTCTGACATCAGTAAGCCTAAAGAGAAAGATGAAAAGAAGCCTGCCCAGGATAAAGGTGTTCAATGCGTGGAATGTAAAGGGTATGGACATATTAAGAAAGAATGTCCCACATTCTTGAAGAAACTGAAGAAGGGGATGTCAGTCTCCTGGTCTGAATCTCATAGTGAAAATGAAGATGAGTCAGCAAGGCATGCTAGAGCCTTAACAGGAACAGTTGTGTCAGATGATGACAGTGATGAAGAAATAACCTATGAGGAACTAGCATCTACTTATCGAGAGCTGTGTTTGAAAAGTGATGAAATCTGTCAAGAAAACAAGTGTCACAAACAACAGATTGCTCAGCTTGAAAGTGAAAAAGCTGATCGAGAGAACGAAGTTGTACTTGTTAAGTCTCAATTGGAGCAGATGACAAAATTTGTTAGGATGATGAACAGTGGTACTACTAATCTGGATAAAATTCTTCAGTCTGAGAAAGCAGCTGGAGATAAATCAGGAATAGGATATGTGGCCAGCACTTCAGGAACAACAAGAGAGATGTCTCAACCTGTGTCTCAACATCAACCCAAGAGACAGAATCCTACATCAAAGAAGAATAGTCCTCAGTCTCAAGGAGTTAGTCAGCATACGCCTCCCCAATTTCACAAGAACTTAGAGACTGCTGGGTGCAATCAGAACAGGGTTCATCATCATAAGAACAGGAATGGAAACAAATTCAACAAAGCTGTTCCTCATTGCTATGGAAGAAGGAAGCCACATCACCATAGTAGACAGCCTAAGAGACAGCATCATCAGTACATGAAAAGACAACTCAACTATGGTATAAGAAGACAAAAGTATGAGTGGCAGTCACAGCCCTATCAAAGCAGAAGAAGATGCTTCTACTGTGGTAGGATCGGGCATATCCAGTCTTCATGCTTCAAGCTACATGGTTATCCTAATCCTGCACCTCAACCCAAAGAGGTAAGAACTAAAGTGGTGAAGAAATGGATACCTAAAGTTATCAGCTTGATAGCTCACACCTCCTTAAGGGTTTCTACCAAAGATGACTGGTATTTTGACAGTGGGTGTTCAAGACACATGACTGGAGTAAAGAATCTGCTCGTTGATGTGAAACCTCAGACTTCTGGCTACGTGACATTCGGTGATGGAGTCAAAGGGGAGATAAAGGGGATTGGCAAAATAAATTGTGCCAATGCTCCCAGACTGGAGAATGTCCTACTTGTTAAAGGACTAGCAGCAAATTTGATTAGTATCAGTCAACTATGTGATCAAGGATTCAAAGTAGACTTCACTAAGTCTGAATGTGTGGTCAAAGATGACAAAGGAGGAGTAATCATGAAGGGAGACAGGTCAAAGGACAATTGCTATCTGTGGGCACCTCAAAACTCTGAGTCGTCCACATGTGTGCTTGCTAAAGAAGATGAAGTCAAAATCTGGCATCAGAAGTTGGGACATCTTCACCTAAAGGGAATGAAAAGAATTATCTCCTTAGAGGCAGTCAGAGGGATTCCCAAACTAAGCATTGAGGAAGGAAAAGTGTGTGGAGACTGTAAAAAAGGAAAGCAGACAAAGATGTCTCATCTGAAGCTTCAACATGACACCACCTCCAAGGTGTTGGAGCTTCTTCATATGGATCTGATGGGACCCATGCAGGTTGAAAGTCTAGGTGGAAAGAGATATGCTTATGTTGTCGTGGATGACTACTCAAGATACACTTGGGTAAATTTCACCAAAGACAAATCTGAAGTGTTTGATGTCTTCAAAGAGCTCTGCCAAAGACTCCAAAGGGAAAAGGAGAGTAAGGTCATCAGAATAAGAAGTGATCATGGAAGAGAGTTTGAGAATAGCAAGTTTGAAGAATTTTGCTCAACTGAAGGAATAAGTCATGAGTTTTCATCACCTATCACACCTCAGCAAAATGGAGTTGTTGAAAGGAAGAATAGAACTATACAAGAATCGGCAAGAGCAATGATTCATGCCAAGAAACTTCCTTATCACTTCTGGGCAGAAGCCATGAACACTGCCTGCTATATTCACAACAGAGTTACCCTAAGAAGAGGGACTTCATCTACTCTGTATGAGCTGTGGAAGGGGAGGAAACCAAATGTCAAATACTTTCATGTATTTGGAAGTAAATGTTATATTCTGACTGATAGGGAGCAAAGAAGAAAACTAGATTCCAAGAGTGATGAAGGAATCTTTTTGGGATACTCTACTAATAGCAGAGCTTATAGAGTCTTCAACTCCAGAACCAAAGTTATGATGGAGTCTATCAATGTTATGATAGATGATGAAGATAAGCAGGAAGTTGAGGATGTTATAGAAGATGTTGAAACACCTGCTGGTGAAGCATCTCTTGATGTTGAAGAAAGAAATACCTCTCCTGGTACCACTAATGCTGAGCCTGAACAACCTCAGAAATATCCTTCAATCAGAATCCAGAAGGACCATCCCAAGGAACTAATTATAGGCGATCCAAATTCTGGAGTAAGAACTAGATCTAGAGAAGTCATTGCTAGCTCATGCTTTGTTTCCAAAATTGAGCCAAAGAATGTCAAGGAAGCTTTGACAGATGAATTTTGGATAAGTGCCATGCAAGAAGAACTGGAGCAGTTCAGAAGAAATGATGTCTGGGATCTAGTGCCAAGACCAGAAGGGGTGAATGTTATTGGAACAAAATGGATCTTCAAAAACAAGTCAGACGAGCTTGGAGTAGTTACAAGAAACAAAACCAGACTTGTTGCACAGGGCTATACTCAAGTAGAGGGAGTTGATTTTGATGAGACTTTTGCTCCAGTGGCTAGATTAGAATCCATCAGGCTTCTCTTAGGTGTGGCCTGTAACCTAAGATTCAAGCTGTTCCAAATGGATGTGAAGAGTGCCTTTCTGAATGGCTATCTGAATGAAGAAGTCTATGTTGATCAACCGAAAGGATTCACTGATCCAAACTTCCCCAATCATGTGTTCAAACTGAGGAAAGCTCTATATGGCTTAAAACAAGGTCCAAGGGCATGGTATGAAAGGCTAACAGAATTCTTAACAGCTAGTGGATATAGAAAGGGAGGGGTAGACAAAACCCTGTTTGTCAAAGAAGAAGGCGGAAAGTTGATGGTAGCCCAAATCTATGTGGATGACATAGTATTTGGGGGAATGTCAGAAGCTATGGTCAAACAGTTTGTTCAACAAATGCAATTTGAATTTGAAATGAGTTTGGTGGGAGAACTCAGCTACTTTCTTGGTCTACAAGTCAGACAAATGGAGGACTCTATCTTTATTTCTCAGAGCAAGTATGTTAAGAGTACAGTAAAGAAATTTGGCCTGGATAAAGCAAATACAAAAGAACTCCTGCTCCTACACATTTGAAGTTATCCAAAGATGAGAATGGAGTGAGTGTGGACCAAAGCTTGTACAGAAGTATGATTGGGAGTTTGCTATACCTCACAGCAAGCAGACCTGACATTTCATTTGCTGTTGGAGTGTGTGCAAGATATCAGTCTGATCCTAAGGTAAGTCACTTAAACCAAGTAAAGAGGATTATGAAATATGTGAATGGGACAAGTGACTATGGGATGCTGTACAGTCATAATACTGGAACTGAGTTAAAAGGATACTGTGATGCTGATTGGGCTGGAAATGCAGATGATAGGAAAAGCACTTCAGGAGGCTGTTTCTTTCTAGGGAATAATCTGATTTCCTGGTTCAACAAGAAATAGAACTGTGTGTCTCTCTCAACTGCAGAAGCTGAGTATATAGCAGCAGGAAGTAGTTGCTCTCAGCTAGTGTGGATGAAGCAGATGTTGAGTGAATACAATGCCGAGCAAGATGTTATGACTTTATACTGTGATAATTTGAGTGCCATTAACATCTCTAAAAATCCTATACAGCACAGTAGGACTAAGCACATAGATATAAGACATCACTTCATAAGAGATCTGGTTGAAGATAAAATCGTTACCTTAGAACATGTAGCCACAGAGAATCAACTGGCTGACATATTCACTAAAGCCTTAGATGCAAACCAATTTGAAAGATTAAGAAGCAAATTGGGAATCTGCATTCATGAAGACTAAATTTGCAATAGGGGTTGTGGGCAGTTGGAGGTTCTGGGCTTGTGTGTAGCCAACTGCCAGGAGATAATTGTCTAATTATGGCTAAAAAGGGGGAGAGTTAAAAATTTGCCATGAGGAGAAGAGTAGTTGTTGCTAAAAGAATAAAAATAAAAGGTGTTTAGTTGAAAAGTAATGATACAGCTGTAGAGGGGGAGTATAGACAACATAGTTGTGGAGCTGCTAGTGAAGTATTCATAGCAATGAAGAGTGCAGAGTGCAGCAAAGCAGACATCAAGGGGGAGATGTGTTGCACATTGTGAGCTACTGAACAGCTGTGATGCTGGTTCAAGTTTTTGAGGGGGAGCACCAATTGGCTGTTGTCAATAATGAAGTTGGTGCTGCAGCAGATCAAGTAATGAAGACTATGTGAATATTGTCAAACTGCTGCAAGTTAAAGTTTCAAAATATTGAAGATATTCCGCTGCTGAAGTCTCTGAAGATGAAGAGATTGTTTTAGCCAAAATTAGCCAAAGGGGGAGATTGTAAGTTCCTGGATTGGCTGGAATTTTGGTAAAACAACAAGGTGTTCAATGCTGATGTCATGGTGTTGATGTTGCAGCATTGAGTCTTAGTACTGGGCGGTACTAAGTGGTGAAGGTTAACTATGTTTGATGTCATGGGCTTGATGTCATAACACTGCACTTAACACTGGGCTGTGTTAAGGTTGCTGAAGTGGATGTCTGATGTCACATAGGTGATGTTGTAACATCAGACCTGCAGAACTGAAGCTAATGACAACATGGGCTTGTTGTTATTAGGGTCGCGTATTAGCTGGAATTGTGGAGAGTGTTGACTCGTTGGATGAGAATATCTTGGGCTAGATATTTTCTATTACATGGGAGATTTGATTGCAGGTTTGTTGGAGAATTAAAAGGTGGAAGATTTAAAAAGATTTTGGGGATAAAATCTGTTTTAAAGGATTCAGTTTTTAATTAACAAATCTGATCAAATATTGTGACAAATCCAATCCAAATTCAAGGAGCTATATAAAGCGCACAAGACCAAGGAAGAAGGTACAGAAAACAGATTGAAGATCAAGAGCTGGAGGCTTAGAGTCTAGGGTTTGTTTAGAGTACTTGTAATCACACTATTCTAGGTTGAATAGGTGTTGAATTTTCTGTCCTCTCTAGAAGCTGTGAAGTAATAGAGAGTTGTTGATTGATCGAAGCTAGGAAGCAAGATCAAGGGATCTCAAAGAGGTTGTTCTTTGAGTGTTTTAGGGGATTGAGTAGTGTTCTCATATCTAAGTGGTTTCTTAGGTAGAAAGTCACTAGTAGAGTATAAGTTTAGGAGATTGTCAACTGGTGTGTTGAGTTTGTAAATTATATCTACAAGTAGTGAAGTTCATCCCTGGCTTGGTAGCCCCCAGACGTAGGTAGTTAGACCGAACTGGGTTAACAATTCCTTGTGTTTTCCTGTTGCTTATTCTGTCCATTATTGCAGAGTGTGTTGTTGTGACATCGCACCTTAATATCACACGTCTGGTACCAGAATTTCAGTGCTATTCCCCAATCTTTTTCATGCTACCAGTAACCCAAAAGGAGCAGTTGCAGAGTTTGGTATTTGGAGAGATTCTAAGTGGAAGTGGAGTGTGGAGGTTAGTCAGTTAGCTACTGATCTTATTTTGCAGGCCGAGAGGGATGGGATGTTGGGTCTTCTTGTTCATTTTGAGCCTGTCGAAGGTAGGAGTGACCAGTTCAGCTGGTGTGTTGAGGATTCATTGTCTTTCTCCGTCTCTTCTTGTTATGATGTTTTGCAGAATTCCGGAACCGTTATCGAGGTGGACATGAAGCTGCTAACTGGTCTGAAACTTCTTTGGAAGTCTTTTTTACCGTCCAACATTCAGGTGTTCGGGTGGAGATTATTGAGGGACAGATTAGCTACCAAAGACCAGTTGTTGAGGAGGAATATCGGTCTCGGCGGGGACTCAGTTTTGTGTTGTCTGTGTAATTTGGAGGCTGAAACTATTAACCACCTCTTCTTGGAGTGTAATTATGCAGGATACATTTGGAAAGGCGGGGCTAAATGGTTTGGTGATGAGTTTTTGGTTGGTAGTAATTGTTTAGATTGTTTTACTCTTTGTGCAATGGATTCGACCAAGAATAGTGGATACATGGTGGGAAGTTCGATTTGGGTCTTTACGGTTTGGTTTATTTGGCATAGTAGAAATAGTCGTATTTTTAGAAGCATTTTGTTGACAGTCGATGATATCATTAATTCTATCATCTTCTTTTCTTGGAGATGGTGGGGAGGGCATCGTAAATTCCCTATTTGTAATTTTTACGATTGGTTTGTTTCCCCTATTGATTGTATCAAGAGGATGAAACTATCCTGATCTTTTGTATCATGGGTTCAAGCACCCCTTGTGCTTGTTTTAATATCATGGCTTACTTAAAAAAAAACATTAATATGTGCTAGCAACACAACTTTAGTAATATATTTTTTTAAATAAACAAAATTTTCATTTGTATTAAAATATAAAATATTCATTGTATCAATTATTAACATCTTTTATATTTAGTTATGCATTTAAAAGAAAATTATCTTAACAAATTAAACATAACTCAACATCATTGTACATATCTAGCTATTATTGTATAATGAAGAGGAAGTTTACTAGAGGTGATTGGTTAATTGGTGGAGATTTCAACGCTGTGTCTCGTAAGCAAGAGAGAAAAGGTTTGTGTGGAAGGAGTCATTTAGGTGAGATGAAGGGCTTTTGCAATTTCATTACTGATCTCAACTGTATAGATGTCCCAATTGTTGAAGGTAAATATACTTGGTTTAATAGCTCAGGTTCAGCAATGAGCAGAATCGATAGGTTTCTGATGTCCGACTCGCTTTCTAAGAAGTTGAAGATAGTTGGGGAAGTAGTGGGAGTGAGAGATATATCGGATCACTCTCCGATTTGGTTGAAAGCTTGTAAGGTTGAATGGGGTCCAAAGCCTTTTATTTTTAACAACAATTAGTTTTCTCATAAGGATTTCAGTGTGTTCGTTAAATAAGAATGGAACAATTTTGTGGCGTCAGGAAGAGGCGATTAAGTTTTAAAAGAAAAACATAGGATGCTTAAGAGTAGGTTGAGGAGGTGGAATGCATAAGTTTTTGGTTGGGTGGATTTGAAAGTATAAAAGGCGGTTAAAGCATTGAATGTTCTTGATGTTGAGGCTAATGATTTATATGGCTTGAAAACAGTTTCGTTTCCCGAGAACATGTCTTTAGCTTCTAAAGAGATGTGAGATAGTTTGATATTGAAAGAAAGGATGTTAAAACAGAAGTCGAGAGCCATGTGGCTGAAGGAAAGAGATAGAAATTCTAGATATTTCCATAGAGTCATGAAAGCTAGGTATAAGAGAAACTACATCTCCTTTGTTAACAATGATCAAGGCAGAAAAGAGGACGTGGTGGAGATGAAGAATGAGGTTTGTGAACATTTCCCGGTCAATTTTGAATAGAAAGCCTTCAATAGGCCTGTATTGAAAGGGATGAGTTTAAAGAGTCTTTCTTATGGTGAAAGCAATTCTTTAGAGGTTCCTTTTTCTAAATCAGAAATAAAGGAAGTAGTGTGGAATTGTGACAGCTCTAAGAGCCCTAGCCCTGACAGCTTTACATTCCTTTTCTTTCAGAATTGTTGGGATATAGTTAAAGTTGATTTGGTTAGATTTGTCGTGGAGTTTCACTCTAAGTCTACATTATCCAAGGTAGTTATGGCATCGTTCCTGACTCTAGTGCCCAAGGTAGTTGATCCTTAACATTTGGTGAGCTATAGACCAATATGTCTAGTCAGTTCTTTTAAAAAAATTCAGTCTAAATTGCTAGATAATAGGTTGAAGAATGTAATTGGGAATTTTGTTTCTGCGAAACAAACTGCGTTTGTGGCTGGAAGAAATATGCTTGACGGTGTTGTGGTCATCAATGAAATCCGGGATTTGGCGAAGCTTACTAGGAGAGAGTGTTTTGTGTTGAAAGTTGACTTCAAAAAGGCTTATGATTGTGTTAGCTAAGATTACTTGAGATTCCTTCTGAACAAGATGAATTTTGGTCCGAATTGGTAGAGGTGGATGTAGGCTTTAGACTTTAACGGGACTATGTCGATTCTCGTCAACGGTAGTGCTAATAAGGACTTCAAGGTCAGGAAGGGGCTTAGACAAGGAGACCCATTGTCTCCTTTTCTATTCATCTTAGTGATGGAAGGGTTGAATGGGCTTATGAAGAAAGTAGAGGATATGCCTCTTTACAGAGGTTTTCAGGTAACTAATGAGGTATCTCACAACATTGTCCAATTCGCTGATGACACGGTATTGACTGGAGAAGGAAATTGGGATAACTGATGGTGTGTGAAGGTTGTGTTCAAAGGTTTCAAACTGATTTCAGGCTTAAAACTTAACTTCTTCAAGAGTAGTTTATTCGGAGTTAATCTTAAGGGTGGTTTCATCGAAACAACGACTGCTTTCTTGAATTGTGAGGTGAGTTCTCTTCCTTTTAAATTCCTTGGTATTTTAGTAGGAGATAGTCTGCGGAAGATAAAGATGTGGAATCAAGTGGTCGAGGTAAATAGAAACAAGCTGGCAATGTGGAAGAATAAAAATTTGAGCATTGATGGAAGAGTAACGTTGATAAATTCGGTGTTGAACGCAATCCCTATCTTCACTTTATCGTTCAACAAGGCATCGATGCACATTGTGAAATCAATTTCTAAAATTCAAGTTAACTTCCTATGGGGTGGTATGTCGACTAAAAGGAATATACATTGGATGAGCTGGAAGCAGGTTTGTTTATCGAAAGAGTTAGGCGGTCTTCGAATAAACACTACGCCAAAAATAGGATTAGATAGCACTAAAAAGACAGCGCTTTTATCAAAAAGCGCTGCTAAAAAGAATAAAAAAAATTTGCTAAAAAAAAGCGCTGTAAAAGACAGCCTTTAGAAAGCGCTTTTTAAAAGCGCTGTTAAATGCCATAAATGGAAGCCACCTTAGAAAGCGCTTTTTGCACAAAGCGCTGCTAAAAAGAATAAAAAAATTTCGTTAAAAAAAGCGCTGTAAAAGACAGACTTTAGAAAGCGCTTTTTAAAAGCGCTGTTAAATGGAAGCCACCTTAGAAAGCGCTTTTTGGAAAAGCGCTGCTATAGGTATTAACCTTAGAAAGCGCTTTCAGAAAAGCGCTCTTATATGTAGCACTTAAGAAAGCGCTTTTATGAAAAGTGCTCTCTAAGGTCAATTATGAATTAAATTATAAAACAATTTCTATTCATTTTCAGAAACCTCTTTTCATTTTCTTCTCTCGACCGTTGCTTTCATGCGTTCTGAAACCCTTGCTTTCAATCGTTCTTGCATGCGTTCTGAAACCTTGCCATTTCCGTCGTTCTGATACTTTTTCCGTCATAGTTGCCGTCGTTCTGAAACCCTCGCATTCGTGAAGGAGAAGACGAAAACGAAGAGGTACGTTCTTGTAGTTGTTCTTGCGTCTTACCATTGAAACTTTTTCCGTCATTGTTGATACTTTTTCCGTCATTGTTGTTCTTGTTGTTTGGTTTGCTTTAGGAATTGTGTTTATTGTTGTTAAGAGACAAGAGGAGAATATTTTATGTGTTGAAGTAACACAAAAGAATAGTAGAAGGAGATGGGTTTTCTTGATTTAGAAAAAATGGAGATTGTTTTTTTTGAAGATGTGAGCAAAAGTGATAGGAGGGTAATCTAAAATTATTTTTTTAAAGGGGGTAATCTAACAGCAAGCCCAGTTCTCTAGCGGGTCTTGTTGTGTGGTTAGCAACATTGCTATAATGGATTACTATCATATATTGTGTAGTTTACTATCATATATTGGATATAAAAGAAAGACATAGTTTTAAGATTAATTAAAAGAAAATGTTGTGTAGTTTGTTAATGATCCATCCTTATAGTGCAATGAATGCTCTTTCCTTGTTGGAGATAATCAAAAGCCTTGTTAATATCTTTGAACTCCACCGCTTGTGTTATGAAACCAATCACAACATTGCTATTATATAGTGACTATATATATTGAGAAAGAGTACTTAATTTTGAGGCCACTATGTAGGTGTTTACCTCTAATTGTTGCTTGTTTGTGATTACATGTTGCCACTTATCAAGTTATGACTCATAATTGGTCAATTAATGATATTTCATTTTATGATACGTGTACAGGGGGATCTTGGTGATTCTAACCTATCTGGACACTGTGTGGGTCTAGAAGTTGTTTACATCTCTACAAGTAAATATTTTTTATTTTTGTTTTTGTTTAGTTTAATTAGTATAACTATGGATAAGAAATGGATGGCTTCAAGTCGATTGTCGAAAATAATAATGGCGTACGAATGGATAAGTCAGGATTTTTGCAAGTGGATCTTAATAGGGTGGGGTACAAAGATAAGCATTTTATTCTAGCCTCTCAAGCTAAACAAGTGTTCTATGTCACTGATCCGACAAGTACAAAATGGTCTATAGTGCTTTTATCTAACAAATTAATTGATGAAAACATTGGAGATCAAGGTGATATTGATGTTGATATTGAATCATTTACTAGAATTGATCAAGATGAAAATATTATAGCGAATGAATCATATACAAGAAATGATCATAATGAGGGTATTTGGATCAATCCAACCGTCTGTGTTGTTAAGAGACGGGTAGAACATATTCCAACCAAGAAAAGAAAGAGACGTTAGTGAAAAAGGTACTAAGATTTTCATTCTAATTTCATTCTAATCTTTAATTTGTATCTTTTGCATAGGAATTATCCATCTAAACTTTTGTTATATTTTACAGTGGACACTGCTTGTTGGTTGCCATTAATCCTATAAGAGAAGTATACCGAGCACAAAGAGAATCTCGAGTAGCACGGGCTAAAGCAACCAAAGTTACATGGGTCAAAGTGGAGGTATATTAATTTTCACAATGTTGCTTATTAGTGATGCTACTTGATAACACAAAACAACTATATATTAATTCTTATTTGTTTGTCTATGTGTAGTGCCCTCGTCAGCGTAATGGAATAGACTGCGGGTATTTCGTTTTGAGGTTTATGAGAGAAATCCGTCAAATGGATCGATTAGAGGTTCCTATTACGGTATGCATGGATTTATAACTTAGGATTTATTTTAATATTTATCGGATATGTCATATAATTTATTATTTTTAACTAAATCATGCATATTTTATTTTGTTATGTAGTACTTTGATGAATACGCGTGTTCACATTACACGAAGGATGAATTGTAAGAAATTAAGGAGGAATTGTGCGAATACCTTATTGAAAAAAGAACCCTATATAAGGTATAGGATTATGGGATTATGTGAATGTATAGTTTTGTGAATGGTTTATTTTATGGGATTGTATAGTTTTGTGAATGGTTTATGCCCTTTATGTGTTTTTGGATTGTAATTGTATAGTTTTGTGAATAATTAATGTAAATAACTTGAATTATAATGGAAATGGTTTACGTGGTTTATGTGATTTATGGGATTAGTGGAAATGGTTAATGAACCATACTAAAAATTGTTAATGGAAATGTGAAATATACAGGTTTATTGAAATGACTTGAATCATACAGGTTTCTGCATAAAAAAATGGTTAAAATGGGATTTAAAAAAAAATCATTAAAATTAAATGTAGAGAAAAGACAGCGCTTTCTAGAAAAAGCGCTGTCTATAGTTCACAAAAAAAAGCGCTTTTCCTAAAAAGCGCCCTCTAAAGGTATAGAAAAATTGATAACTAAAATTATAGGCATACATTTGACAGCGCTTTAAAAAGCGCTCTCTAAAGGGGGCCTTTAGACATCGCTTTTTCCTGAAAAAGCGCTTTCTAAAGGTATATAAAAAAATTCATTAAAATTTTATACGTATACATTAGACAGCGCTTCTGCAAAAGCGTTGTCTAAAGGCCCACTTTAGAGAGCGCTTTTTAAGGAAAAAGCGTTGTCTAATGTATACTTTAGAGAGCGCTTTTCCATAAATCAAAAGCGTTGTCTTTACCTACGACAGCGCTACCTTAGGCAGCGCTTTTAAGCGCTGTCTAAGGCCTAAAAAAGCGTTGTCTAATGTCTTGTTTGACATAGTGAAAGAACATTGCAACCTTCAATAAAGCTCTTTTGATAAAGTGGAAATGGAGAATCACCAAGGAAGAAGGAGCCCTTTGGAAAGGCATGCTTGAATATAGGTATGCATAGAACTTTAGAAATATTGGATTGGCTGTGTTTTGTTACGAAGGTAGAGGAGGTAATAATTCGGATGCTATTTGGTGGTGAGAGTTGGTGGTGATTGGTTTCGACAAGGCTCTTTCTTTGGATCTTTCTTCGAAATCGACCAGAGAAGTGTTGGGAGATGGAAAATCATTGTCATTCTGGTATTCTCGTTGGTTTGGCATTTGTGCTTTAAAGGATGTTTACCCGATGACTTTCTTTTCCTGCACGTCTTAGAATGCTACTGTGGTAGAAATGTGTAATTCGTTAGATACTAACTGTCACAGCCACACTTTTTCTCCTTCTTGCGTGGCTGGCTTGGTAATGTAGAGTGAATCAGAAAAGATTAATAGTATGTTGTCTCAAGTGATTATTGATGAAAACATGAAGGATAGTTATGTATGGACACTAGGAGATGATAATTTTTGTACTGTCAGTTCTGGTTATAATCTGCTCTTGCAGGAAGGTACTGATATATCTTTGGATAACAGTTAAGCCTTAGCAATGAAGTTCATGTGGTCTTTGACTATTTCTTCCGAAATTCAGGTCCATTTATGGAGATTGTTCTGGGACAGGTTAGCAACAAATAATCAATTGCATAAGAGAGGTATTATCCTTAGCATTGATAATATGCAGTGTACTAGTTGCCTTGGAACTCTTGAATCTTCTCGCCACATCATAATGGAGTGTCATTTTGCAGAAAAAGTTTGGAGCTGCATTGAGAATTGATTAGACTTAGATATAGTGAGGAAGACTAACTGTGGAGCTTCATTCATTAGTTTTGCCAGTCGGTTGAAGAAAAAGACGAGTAATGCTCTTGGTAATTCGATATGGGCTTTTACGGTTTGGTGTGTATGGAAGAGTAGAAATAACTTTACTTTTAGTGCGGTTCTGTATAGCGTAGTTGAAGTGTCTTATTTTATAAAGTTTACTTCTTAGAGGTGGTTGAATACTATGAGCAAGGTGAAAAATTCTTGTACTTTTTATGAGTGTTTTTCGTCTCCACTGTGTTGTTTGTCGCAGAAGTAATTTCTGCTTTTTCTAGTAAGGGTTTGAGCACCCTTTGTGCTCTCTTTAGTAATTCCATTGCTTATTAAAAAAATGAAAACAAAATTGTATTATGGTATTATAAGCCTATTCCGCTTACCAATCCTATTTTATCCTCCCTCCTCTAAATCTAGTCGTGCCCCGACATTTCTCTTCCTCTACTTTTAGCCACGTTGTCGACCATCATCTCTTGTTTCCATTATGCTACATCACCACATTATCATCATGTATGAATAGAACTCAACCACTCCTCAATAAAAAACACCAATCGAAGCCACTATCAAAAGCACCATTCCCTTCATTGATCCCGCCTTACTATTACCAATAAAATAAACTTCATTAAAATTACCCTTGATATTGAAAAGAGCTAATACAATACATGGTCTGAGTTGTTCAAAATTCATGCTCAAGCATATGAGGTTATGTACCACATTATTCATTTATCCAAAGCCGATGCTACCTCTTCCTCCCCATCTATAAAAAACTAACCTAGCACTATGGAGACGCCTTGATGTTATTGTTCTGCAATGAATTTATGGCAACATGTCCACTGACCTTCTCCATACCATAATTGAACGTAACTCTACAGCACCACTAGCTTGGAAACATCTCTTTACCATTTTCTTTGATAATAAGAACTCTCGTGCTCTATATTTAGATTAAAAACTCTCCCTGGCTAGCATGGAAAAATTCCTAGACGCCTCTGCATATTGCCAACACATTAATTCTCTTTCTAATCAAATATCTAATGTTGGTGCACCTGGATCAAACGAACCCATGGTGTTTTAACTTATTTTCGCTTTCTAAGATGTATATGTTACAGTTAGCTCTCAAATTTGCCATTCTGAAACTCTGTTTCCTTTTTAGAAGGCTCGGTCTATGGTTGTCTTGAAAAAAATGGCACTAGCAAAAAACACACAACATGACACTGATAACTCTGCGTTTATTACTTCTCAGGAAAACAACTTTAGTAAAAGCTGGGGCGGATGGAACCGCAGTCGTGATGGTGGTCGAGGCAAACAATCACACTATTATCAACAAGAGGCATGGAATCAACCTTCTCCATAACAGACATAGACATATATGTGAATACGAGTATTTTATGAATATGTTTTGATGAAGACAAATATATATAATAAGGAAATATTTAACAATGGAATAAGAGTTTCAAGATAAGTTTCAAGTATCTTAGCTATAAAGAATCAAAGATGCGGATTAACGAAATTAATTTTGATCAAACTATGGCATTTTGAAATTAATCAAGATAAGCCAAGGTATATTTTGATGATATAAATCTTAGATGCTAAAAGAAAATAATTAAAAACTCATTCTATGCATTTTTTCAAAATAGCAAAACTGGCATTGGTAAACTTTTAATTTCTCTAAGTTCACAAAAAGGATAATCGATTAACACATGCCACTATTTAAAGAAAACTTACATTTTTCAAGAGCATAATTGATTAACCTTTGAAATGAAATCATTGATAATCGATTATACATTCCAATTTCTTCATAATTTTTTAACGTTATGGTTAAGGGAAATCGATTAACCCCATAATGGTAATCGATTAAACTCTGTTTCTTTTTGAAAAATATTGTAACATTAGAAATAGGTCTATGAATCATTAGAAATAGAGGAATTTTTAAATTAAAAAAAAAAACCTCTTTCCTGATATATTTTTACTATGTTTAAAATATTTCAAAATGAAACTTTTCTAATGCATAATTTTCATATCAGATAAAAAGTTTCATGTTCTCCTTTGAGCATTTGAGTTATATATCATTTGACCATATCATTTCATGAAAGAGAAGAACAACATTGCTATAATTTTGTCGTGTTAACAAAATTCTATTACACTTACATTTGGTTGCGACGACCATTTTATTTTATTTTAAGAGTTTTATCGATGTTTTCCATTTTCTTTTAGAATAAATAAAATTCAATGACAACTCTGTTATCATCTCGAATGTGCGAGTGTTTGTGGTATTTTCGCCCCACGACACATGTTCTTTAAGTTGTTCCAGGAATATTAATTGTAGAGAATTTATCGGTTTTATTTTTTATATGAATTTGATTGATCTCGCTTGGTGAAGCAACTAGGATGATTGATCAGATTCTTATGTCTAATGGATGTCTAATGGGTGGGGGAATCCGTGGAGAATGGTGTCTTGGTGTACCATATACAAAGAGAGTTTCTTAATACACCACCCAAATTTCTTAGGCACCACGTGAAATTTCTTTTTTGCCCCCAGATTTCGGATCTGTACATCCGGACGCACCAATTTTTTTTAAATACGCTGATGTGTTCCGGATGTGCACATCCGGAAAAATAGCATAACTTTATTTTTTAAAATTCATGATCTGCAGATCCGGAAAAATAGCATAACTTTTTTTTATTTTTAAAAATTGGTTTTGTCAGTTGGTCGCATATGTTAATATTTCATCGCAAGTTAATATACATTCGGATGAGGGAAAGGAGAAGGTCTTGACATCATGATGAAGATCTTGAGTCTATGGATTAGGTTTCCCGCCAATAAAAAACTTTGTTCTTCGTATCTCTTCAATGTGTTGTTTCGGTCTAGCCATTAATCTTCAGTCAATGTCAATGAAGTAAACATGCATTACAGAGTGAAACGTTGATGAATAAAAAAAGTTTGTATGCATAAAAAAAGTCATTATTATTTACCTGTAAGGGCACGGAGCACCGAAAAGACTGAGCTTTTTGGAGAAGAAAGGTTAAGAATGGGAGTAGTTAGTAACTTACACGATACAAGAAAAGTGTTTGTATGCATAAAAAATTCATTATTATTTACCATTTTGGACTATTAAAAAATATAAATATAATTGTTGATAGGACAAAGCGGGAGGGAAGACTTCAATTGTTGATCATAATTTTGCCTGATTTTAAGGGCAAATCATATGGTAAGTTTTGTAAGGTGGTGGTCTCAGAAGGGAAATCGGGCCGCTGAAATTATAAGATAATTTTGTTAGATTTGTGGATTTCTCATGATTTTCAGGGAGTGGTGTGTGGCTTTCTATAAATCAATTGGGTTTAAGCCTAAAAGGATAATATTTTACAGGTTCGAAGATTGTAGGACAAATGAAGATCAACAGTAAAATATTACTTCTTTGACGTTATCCAAGATAAATGGCAGCAGAGTTGACATGAAGTTGGTGGTACTCCTATTACCACTTGCAGAACCCGAATCAGAATTTTCGACTTCACTTATGTAGTATCAAGTGTGGAAAGCTAGCAAGTGTTCCTCGGTTTTAGCCACTATGATAACAACTAAAAAGTTAAAGTTAGCTATCTCATACCTTCCGAATTGCATCCATCTCATAAAGCAAAACCAGACTGAACTGACCCTCACTTACTCCATCTTTGATAAGCAGAAATTAACAATGCAAAATAAATCATATATAAAATTAAAACAAGTTATAATATATACATATACATAAATACACATCAACAAGTATTATTTAGGCACGATGCTTGATACTACATAAGTGAAGTCGAAAATTCTGATTCTGGTTCTGCAAGTGGTAATAGGAGTACCACCAACTTTGTGTCGACTCTGCTGCCATTTATCTTGGATAAAGTCAAAGAAGTAATATTTTACTGTTGATCTTCATTTGCCCTACAATCTTAGAGGATAGATTTAGGAGTTTGGATATTCGCAATGCCTTTTTTGGATATATAACTTATGGTTACAGATTATGTTTGCCATCATAGGTGGATGACCGTTATTTTGTTTAAATATGGGTTAGAACTACTAGACAGCTTTTGGATACATAACAAGTGGCCATCATGCGTTTTGATAAATATTTTGAAGTTATCATTAAAGGATGTCTACCATATTCGTTGCTCTAACCTTCTGCTAAAATACATATTATTATTATTATTTCTTAAAATAAATATACCTTTTAATATGTTGAGTTTCAGCCATTTTTCCGGAGTGCACATCCGGAAGACGCGTAACTTGTCATTCCGGATTTGCACATCCGGAACAAAGCAACGTTTTTAAAAAAAACGGTGCGTCCGGATGTGCACATCCAGAATTGGGGGGCAAAAACGAAATTTCACGTGGTGTATAAGATACATGGGTGCTGTATTAAGAAACTCTCTATACAAATATTCCTATGATCTATCTTTTTTTTTTCTAAAGTATTAATTTGGTTTTGAGTACCCGTTGGATTCCTACTATTATATTTTACATATAAAAGAATACAAAGTTTTCTTTTACTAATATATGATCAATAATTATAACAATGATGCCTTTGTAGATTCTATCAAAGCATCAATTTTAACCCAAAAAATAAATATGAATATATAAAGGAGTATTTTATAAGAAAACAAAAATAACAGTGCATGACTAGCTAGGAAAAAGAATGGTGAAACATGTACAAGAAAGTTTGACTCCCTGGTTATGCTTGACTCCCTGGTTATGCAGCCCGAGTCTGCTACTGTTCCTAACTTTCCTTTGTCGCTTTGGATGCGCGATCTTCTTAACCTTAGAAATTTTGGCTCTCCTAATAATTTCTTGTCTGCTATCGTGCCTGTTGTCGGTTATGGAGATAGAATTCCGTTTTGGACCTCTCCTTGGTGTGGGGATGCTTTGCTAAAAGACTTATGGTCAGGTCTCTATGCGGCTACTATCAACAAGGACTCTGTTGTTGCAGATCATGGTCTTTGGGTCCATCAGAGTTGGGGGTGGGTTGTGCAGGTCTGTTGGAGGGATGGAGTCGTCGTTGATCAGGAGTCTGTTTCTGAACTACAGAACCAGGTTCTACGACAACAAATTAGTCACGACGTTCCGAATGTTTGGGAGTGGCGGATGGACAATTTAAAGGTGTTCACGGTTGGTTCTGTTATGCTCTCCTTAATGTTGATCCGCATGGTTCTTTTCTTTCTCATTCGGAGGCTTTGCTTCTTAAGGTGGTTTGGAGAACTCGTATTCCACTGAAGAAAAAGATTTTCTGTTGGAGGTTAATTTGTGATAGACTCCCGACTCGTGCTAACCTTGCTCGTAAAGGTATTGTTGCATCTCCTCACGAAAAGGTTTGTGTTTTCTACTTTCTCGAAGACGAAGATGTTGTGCACCTATTCTTGAATTGCCCTAAAGTGCAGTTGTTGTGGCTTAAAGTCACAGGTTGGCTTGATTATCCTCCAATCTCATCCGATTCTATTTGTAACCATGCTTTGTTGTGGTTCTTGGCTCTGTTTGGGAAAGGAAAAGAAGAGGTCAGTTGCTATGTGTGGTTTATCTCGGCTTGGTGCATTTGGAATACTAGAAATAATATAATTTTTAATGATGTTTTTTTTTATGTGGAAGTTGTTTTTAACCGTATAGTTGTTCTCACATGGAGACGGTTGGAATTAGGGCGTAGAAGGTGTAGTTTATACGATTGGATGAAATATCCTACTGATTTCTTGTAAGTTTTGGTTGTCTTGGGGTTCTCACTATTTTGATTGGTTCTTTGTATCGGGTTGGAGAATCCTTGTTTCTCCTTTTTAATACAAATTGCTTATAAAAAAAATGTACAAGAATTAAGATCAATTTAAGCATATATATTTTAACTATGGTAGTTAATTAGCTTGTCATAAATCAAAATATCGAGGAACTTAATTAGACTGTCGTTAATTATGGACGAATTTGATCAGGGCTTGATGGCTTTATAGACTAGTTGGATCAGAGCTTAATGGCTTCGAGAAAATTTTATTCTATACCCTCACACTTAACCCCATACCCTTACAATTTTTTAAATATTTCAAAATTATCCTTTTCAATTTATATTTTTTTTTATATTTTTTACTGTGCAATCAAATTAGTTAAAAAGTGTTTTTTTTTGGAATTATACGACGCCACCCCGGATAACATTAGGTAAAGAAATCCATAATGTATTATTTGCAAACCGGAAAACACACGTAGAAGAAATCCGGTTGTATAATTTAACAAACCGGATAACTTGTATGTGAGTTATTCGTTTCATATAATACGTTCCAAAAAAACATTTTCATAAAAGAACCAGATAACTATACCACAAGTTATCTAGTGAAGAAAATAAAAGAACTGGATAACTTGACCACAAGTTATCTGGTGTGCAAAAAATACCAACCGGATAACTCCTTCACAAGTTATCCGAAGAATAAACTTAAAAAAAGTAAACTGGAAAACTTACTAGTGAGTTCTCCGGGGTGCAAAACGTGAACCGGATATCTTGTGTCCGGGTTCTCCGGAAGTCAAAAAAATTACACACATTTTTCACGCTCTAGCGGGAATAAAATGAGGAAAAAAGATGAAAATTTTGAATTGTTGGGTATTTATACAAGGGTATTTTTGTCCAATTTTTTATGTTTAAGGGGAATGGGGTTAGATGTAGGGGTATGTGGTAAAACTTTCTGGTTTCGAACTACCACATTGAAGTAACTCCTATAGATATTGTTTTTGAAATGGATATAGAATTAAAATTTTGTGAAAAAAGAACTATTCATAGAAAGAAACAATTTGATAAAAATATCAATAATGAAGTAGTTAAATCTCCTAATGAATCATTTAAAAATGATTGTTTTTTTCTTATATATAATAGATAAAGCAATTACTTCATTTTAAAATAAGTTCGAACAAATTGAATTATACAATTATATTTTTGTATTGTTAAATATGTAACTAATTGTTTTAGAAAGATTAGATTTGATTTAGAAAGATCACACTATGCCACGGAAGGGAAAAGACAGTGCTTTTTTTGGCTTTTAACAGCGTTTAAAAGCGCTGCCTAAGGTGGCACTGCTATAGGTAAAGACAACACTTTTGTTTTATGCAAAAGCGCTGCCTTATGTAGGCCTTTAGCAGCGCTTTTTCTGGAAAAGCGCTTTCTAAAGTAGGCCTTTAGCAGCGCTTTTTCTAGAAAAGCGCTGTCTAAAGTGGGCCTTTAGCAGCGCTTTTTCTTGCCTTTTATGCTTTCTAAAGTGGGGCTTCTTGTGTACGTCTGAGTGTTGAGCTAATATAAAGTCTCAGAAAACAAAAAGGCAAAAAAATAACGCTTGGTACATAAAAGGGTAATTCCTTGCAGGAGGAAAAACGACATATTATATAAAATGCCTCAGATGAGCCAAAACATTGTACAATATAATTAAATAGAGACAATCAAAAACAAGAAAATAACAACCACAAAACAACCATATAACGGGACAATCAAAACAACAACAAAATACAGCTTCCCCTCTAGAAGCTAATCGCTCGCTCTCTCCAGCCTCCTGAATGAAGAAAATTGAACCAGTCTTCATCCCAGTCCTCATCAACATCTGCACCAAAATCACGTTTCGGAGCGCGGTCTTTTGTGAGGGATTTCATCTTTGTCACAGATTTCTTCCCGGACAAGGTTGCTCCGATTGATGATGCAGCAGATATTTCAACATTTGGACCGTCCTTCTTCATTTTCTTCGTCACCTTCTTGGCCGCAGAGTTTTTTGAGAAAGTTCTCATGTTAAAGTATTGTGCAAATCGTATACAAAAGAGCAAAATGGCCGTAAATATATAAAGAACAAGTCATGTGTCGCCTTCAAGAAGTAGGACGTTAAAAGACGTGAAATCACCCTTGGAAAGACACCACCGCCCACTCTACGACACTTTCTATGTCATTGAAACTTGTTTTGTTAAAACTAATCTACAACAACAATTTCAAAATCAAAACTAATCTACAACAACAATTTCAAAATCAAATTCAAACAACATTCAAACTAACCTATTTTTGCACGCCTTTTCTAGAGGAAAGGGGGGTCAATCAAACAACATTCAAACTAACCTGTTTTTGTACGCCTTTCCTAGAGGAAAGGGGGTCAGTCAAACTACATTCAAACTAACACATTCAAACTAAAAACAAAACAAGATGCTCAAGAACAAACCCTCAAGATAAGACGATGAACAATGTTGGTCGGAGAAGATGGAGATACGAACAGAGGAACGTCGGTCGAAGAAGACGAACAGTGCGGAGAGAGAAGTCGTGAGAGAGGGGGAGACATGTGACACCCCCAATCTATACCCCCAAATAAACATGCATTTAAAGCAATAAAAGAAAGTTCAAAATTTGATCAGAGTATATTTAAAAACATGGCATAGACGGGGAAATCACATCAAATTGAAACCAAACACATAGCATGCAACACCTGCTCATTTAGATATGCAACGTGGGGTAGCATACATACAGAGGAAACTCCGTTCCTTACACCCACATTTCAGAAATTAGAATTAAAGCGGAAAATCTGAAATCTGAATAACATGTGCACATATATACATATAAACAGTTTGTCATACATCAAGTATCATATGTACAAGCCAAAAGATAATATATACATAATACATAATAATAGCCAACGGCCTCCCTAACTACCCGGTGTCACATATCAGAGCCGACCGACAAAAAGGGTGAAGACACAAAGCTTCACGAAAGACCTCCAGCACCACTAATCTGCAATGCCTCATAGAGCATTATAAAACGAGCAGAAGGGTGAGAAAGACAACCATAATATAAATGAATATAATTATATATTGCAACAAAAACATACACATATTCAATAATCTCACCATTCTTATCACCTGCCAATACATAAGGCATATATTTGTACCCCAAAACATATCATTCATAATTTAATGCATATCACACAAATGCACAACCGTTCACAATCACACATGTCAATCCAACATATACCATTCAATACAATTGCACATATTTCATCTCATCAATCACAATCACAAAATCATGCACAAATAACTCATGATGAAGGCAAATGCACATAGATCGACACAACGACTCTATGCACATGCCATGCGGTACCAACTTCCAATATTTCTCATGTCTCATTATTAGTCCACTCAGGAACTATTTGAACCATCGCTCGTTACTGAGACTTAGTCAGTAACTCCCCATCGGGCCTACGATGTTCACCCGTCGCTTTAAGTCCTCAGGCATCGCCTCGTACTTTCGAGGCCCACGACGTTAAGGATTGCTTTAAGTCTCCAAAGGAGCCCACAATCGTCTATACATATCGCTGTCAGTCCTCAGGCAACGCCTCGTATTTTTGAGGCACACGATGGTATAGTGGATCATCGTTTTAAGTCCTCAGGCAACGCCTCGTATTTTCGAGGACCACGATGATCAAGTCGCCACTCAGGACGTTTCCACAATGTATTTCATGATGCTTGGCATACAATGACTCATGACAACCAATGCATCTCCCACCTTTATGCAATCACAAACATGCATATATAACAAAATACAACACATTTCATTTATTTGCCTTTCGACCACAATCCATCACCATACATATCATCACAAGCATTTTCATCACACAATAGCACATAGCGTAATACCCATCAATTATGTACACATCACACACAATCCACATACATTCACATCAATTGTGCCAAACGGCAACCGAACGCTTTCACAAATAGCCAAACAATTCGATTTACGGTTTACCGGAAAAGTCGGTTAAAAGTCGGCTAAAAATAATATTTTTCTTCACCAAATCATGCAACATATTTTTAGCTTCACATCCATATAAAGAACACCTCAATCGGATAAACAACACAAAAGATATGGATATTTCAACATAACGCAAAAACATAAACCGGAGGATCGACACTACGATACGGTTTGAAAATACTGTTCTAATTGGACCATGTTCAGACCTCAAAACCATTTTTCCTAGAAAGAACATCTCGTTAGCTTCCCAACGCTTCGAACAGGGACCAAAACCGACTTACGGTTCAAGAGATATGAATTTCCGAAGTTTCCCGACAAACCAGAATTTTATGGTTCAGCACAGTATGTATCGATACATAGGCTTTATGTATCGATACAAAAAGACCTCATGTATCGATACATAGCACGCATGTGTCGACACATGCTGTAGTGAAAATGCTGTTTTTCCCAATTTTCACAGTATGTATCGATACATAAGGGTTATGTATCGATACATAAACCATTTTGTATCGATACATAGCTGTTATGTATCGATTCATAGCTCTGTTTTTCCCTAAAAACCAGATTTTCTCAAAATACACCATTGCTGCCATTTTTCCAAAGTGCCCGGAAACTCGACTAAATCGAACATTTTCACCGAAACAAACATATACGCGCAACCACCAAATACATAAGAACAATTTAGAACACAAACGAAATTTCTACGACGTTCGATTTTTCGATTAAATTTCAACCTTTCAAAAACCAGAATTTTCAAACATCACCAAATCGAATAAAAAGCACGCTATACGACGACCTAACCTTGCTCGATACAACTACGTAATTTATTTCGAATTCTAACCGTGAAAACATCGGTTTTCTACAATTCGACCTAAACGGACAAAACAACGGAACCTAACGAAAACTAACCAAAACATAACCGAACGTCATGAAACTTTAAACAGCAGCTCACATACATATAACCAACCAACACATGCATTTATATGACTTTCCGGCCGTAGAAACATCGGTTTCTATCGATTTCGTCCAATACGGCATAAACGGAAACATATGGAAACCAACCAAAAACATCCACACAAAACACATACATAATCATACACATGTATAAGATAATTGAATTTCGCACCCTTACCCGATAAATTCGCATTTGAAAAGTCGGTTGAATCGGTTCCTAAATCCCCAAGTTTTTCCTCTTTTTCTTCTTCTCTTTCTCTTCTCTTCTTTCTCTCTATTTTTCTGGTTTTCCTTTCTTTTCTCTCTTTCTTACTACTTTTCTATTTTTATACAAAATCAAAATATCTAGCCACCCAAAAAGACCAAAATACCCCTACACTCAAATATCTCGCAAACGCTCTCAAAACGCGATAAAACATAAACAACAATGAAAAATAATATATTGTCAAATAAAAGTCAATAATAAAATAATATAAAAACAAAAATAATTAAATCGACTCGATTAAATAAATCGGACAAAACGGGGCGTTACAATTCTCCCCCACTTGGAAATTTTCGTCCTCGAAAATATAACCGAGACAAACAACTCTGGATACGACTCGCGCATCCGACCAACAAACATCAGTCCTACCAAAAGGCACACCACAAACAACACAACCGACAAACCACCTTGCTAACCGCAAACATAACGACACAACAACGACAAGCTGCAAAGCCCATACAATGCACTTGACGAACAACTTACAACTCAAGGAATACACAAAACACAACTCATAGGTTCACTCTTGAACCAAAACATCCCTCAACTTAGCAGCACACGGATACTATTAGAACCTTTCTCCTAACACATCCACTCTGAAACATCCAATGGTTTCTTCATTCCTATAGATTTCCAATGTTCAACCTAAAAACTCTTACAAGTCGCACACACATATACGAAATGTACTACATCACATCTCCGCTGCGCACTCTCATGACTCGTAACCATCAAAACTACCAATCTCTCTCCCAAAATCTAATTCTTTCACAAACCTTCCAAAAACCACTGTTCACCTTTAATATTCTAGCCTCACATTCTTTCGTGTTATCCTACTCACCAGATACAAGCCTCTGAACTGTTCCAACAATTCTAATCCTCGGACCACCAAAACAGCCATACATAGAAACTTTCAACTTAACTCCTCAGACACAACAATAACTCTACTCAACTTCTAACCAATCTCGTTGTCTCTATTCCTTCAGACCAAACCAGTACTCAATATTCTTGTAATTACCAAACACTTCAAATCTAGAATCATAAAGATAATACTCCCAATATTCCAACGCAATTACAACTGCAAATGATTCCAATTTCCACAATAATACTGATCTTTCCATGAATCCTCGAATATCGCAAAACATAAGCCAATACTTCCTCTCTTATCTTAACACACTAACTATACTCATCCAAAATACATCCCAAACAATCGACTTCACCTTTGCAAGTCAACTGAAGTAACCAAACTCTAATCTTGGAAAAAGTCTTCCATACCCTTCAGTAATAACCAACAAAAGTCCAAAAAGTTTCTAATCACTTTAACCAACTTCGGAGCCTCTCATAGTAACACTGCATCTACTTCTGATGACAACAAACATAACCCGTCACACAAGTCGATCGAAGCCTCAACTCAAACAAATCACTACTCTTATCAAACATCCCAACAATCGTAATTCTAATCAACTCAACCAAACCATCACAGTTACCTAATCCCGGAAATGAATACTTAATCTCAATCGCCATCTTATTCCACTGTCCGTAATCCATACACAATTCCTTCTCTTGATACTCCAAATTCCAACCTATTACAACAATCAACCAAAAGGACTCTCAACGACTTCTCAAGTTACCCACCATACAAAACCTTAATTCCCCATCATCGTCAGATATAAAATCTTCTTCAACTTGACAAAACAATCCGTAACATTTCCTTAAATTTCAAGTAATCCAATCCACACCACTATCAAAGCCGGAAAGACACGTCCATGCATCCAACATAATGCCCGTCTGCTATCAACAAGAGATTAAGGGTGATCAGTTCCTCAATTTGTCAATAGACAGGCGACAATCATGATGAAGCATAAACCGTCTCCACCAACCCATAATAGCATTCCTTACATCCTATACACAAAACCACCTACGGCACCAATCCTGAGTTGATGTAACCCTTACTTCTGCATTCCTTCTTGAACCAGAAACCCACACTTTACAATCGTGCATCACATAACACATTGAGCCAGCGCCCTACACCTGATACAACATGGAGAAGTGCCAGCTTCTCCCCCACTTATCTCATTCTAATCCTTCCAACTGTAAACACACTAATTCCATCCCAAGCCTTTACCCTAAATGGTCAAAGAACAAATAGACAAACCCCAAGAGTAATTACCGACCCCTAGACCAAAGTATCAATAACCAATTTACCATCCATCGAAGACAACCCAATTCAAACTTCGCGCACTCATACGAAATAAACGAATGAGTCGCTCCAGTACCAATAATAGAAAATAAAGACGTACTATTAAGAAAACAAGTACCTTGAGTCAGACGATCCGCACCAGTAGTCCCATCTCCTGCCAATGCAACAACTGTGCCACCAGTCTGAGCTCTCTTCGGTTTCGTACACCCCGTACTAATATGACCTGTTTCACCGCAGTTGAAACATCGCACCTTACTCCTCCTACAATTCTCTGCGACATGTCCCGAACCTCCACATTTAGAACATTTCAGTTTATTCCTGCTACAATCCATCTGTCGATGCCCTACTTCTCCACACTTGTAACACTTAATGTAACACCTCGGAGGACTAGACATTCCTCCCTCACTTGCCTTTTTCTTAAAGTTACCCCTCGTCATATAAGGCCCACTACGAGACTGTTGTTTCCCTTTCCTGTCATCCACACTCTTATCGCGAGTGGCACGCGCCTTACAATCCTCTTCATACATCCTACAATTGTCCACCAATTCAGAAAACCTTCTAATCCTCTGATAACCGATTGCCCGTTTAATCTCCGGACGCAATCCGTTCTCATATTTCACACACTTAGAAAATTCAGCAGTTGCCGCCGGATAATGAGGATAAAACTGCACCAGTTCCACAAACTTAGTCGTATACTCAACAACGGACATATTGCCTTGTTTTAATCCCAAAAACTCAATCTCTTTCTTTTCCTTCACTCCCTCAGGATAATACCTCCTCCGAAACTCTCGGCCAAATAAATTCCAATTAACCTCTTCCTTATCCTCTTCCAACACTAGGCGTAAACTAACCCACCAATCAGCTGCTTCTTCCTCCAGCATGCAAGTACCCAATCTCACCTTATGCTCTTCAGCACAATCCATCATACGGAAGATTCTTTCAACCTCTTCAAACCAAAATTGTGCACCATCCGGATCATACCTTCCCTTGAAGATAGGCAGCTTATTCTTTCTGAACTCATCATTACCCATAACATCCGGTACATCCTGCACAACTCGGGCCATATTCTGTTCATCCAAATACAGAAACTATGGTTAACCAACAACCCACCAACACACGACTGTTGCACAACAGCAACTCGCCTAACACGACAGACACAACAGACACAACTGACACAAACTGTCTCTGATACCACTTAATGTGACGCCCCCAATCTATACCCCCAAATAAACATGCATTTAAAGCAATAAAAGAAAGTTCAAAATTTGATCAGAGTATATTTAAAAACATGGCATAGACGGGGAAATCACATCAAATTGAAACCAAACACATAGCATGCAACACCTGCTCATTTAGATATGCAACGTGGGGTAGTATACATACAGAGGAAACTCCGTTCCTTACACCCACATTTCAGAAATTAGAATTAAAGCGGAAAATCTGAAATCTGAATAACATGTGCACATATATACATATAAACAGTTTGTCATACATCAAGTATCATATGTACAAGCCAAAAGATAATATATACATAATACATAATAATAGCCAACGGCCTCCCCAACTACCCGGTGTCACATATCAGAGCCGACCGACAAAAAGGGTGAAGACACAAAGCTTCACGAAAGACCTCCAGCACCACTAATCTGCAATGCCTCATAGAGCATTATAAAACGAGCAGAAGGGTGAGAAAGACAACCATAATATAAATGAATATAATTATATATTGCAACAAAAACATACACATATTCAATAATCTCACCATTCTTATCACCTGCCAATACATAAGGCATATATTTGTACCCCAAAACATATCATTCATAATTTAATGCATATCACACAAATGCACAACCGTTCACAATCACACATGTCAATCCAACATATACCATTCAATACAATTGCACATATTTCATCTCATCAATCACAATCACAAAATCATGCACAAATAACTCATGATGAAGGCAAATGCACATAGATCGACACAACGACTCTATGCACATGCCATGCGGTACCAACTTCCAATATTTCTCATGTCTCATTATTAGTCCACTCAGGAACTATTGGAACCATCGCTCGTTACTGAGACTTAGTCAGTAACTCCCCGTCGGGCCTACGATGTTCGCCCGTCGCTTTAAGTCCTCAGGCATCGCCTCGTATTTTCGAGGCCCACAACGTTAAGGATTGCTTTAAGTCTCCAAAGGAGCCCACAATCGTCTATACATATCGCTGTCAGTCCTTAGGCAACGCCTCGTAATTTTGAGGCACACGATGGTATAGTGGATCATCGTTTTAAGTCCTCAGGCAACGCCTCGTATTTTCGAGGACCACGATGATCAAGTCGCCACTCAGGACGTTTCCACAATGTATTTCATGATGCTTGGCATACAATGACTCATGACAACCAATGCATCTCCCACCTTTATGCAATCACAAACATGCATATATAACAAAATACAACACATTTCATTTATTTGCCTTTCGACCACAATCCATCACCATACATATCATCACAAGCATTTTCATCACACAATAGCACATAGAGTAATACCCATCAATTATGCACACATCACACACAATCCACATACATTCACATCAATTGTGCCAAACGGCAACCGAACGCTTTCACAAATAGCCAAACAATTCGATTTACGGTTTACCGGAAAAGTCGGTTAAAAGTCGGCTAAAAATAATATTTTTCTTCACCAAATCATGCAACATATTTTTAGCTTCACATCCATATAAAGAACACCTCAATCGGATAAACAACACAAAAGATATGGATATTTCAACATAACGCAAAAACATAAACCGGAGGATCGACACTACGATACGGTTTGAAAATACTGTTCTAATTGGACCATGTTCAGACCTCAAAACCATTTTTCCTAGAAAGAACATCTCGTTAGCTTCCCAACGCTTCGAACGGGGACCAAAACCGACTTACGGTTCAAGAGATATGAATTTCCGAAGTTTCCCGACAAACCAGAATTTTATGGTTCAGCACAGTATGTATCGATACATAGGCTTTATGTATCGATACAAAAAGACCTCATGTATCGATACATAGCACGCATGTGTCGACACATGTTGTAGTGAAAATGCTGTTTTTCCCAATTTTCACAGTATGTATCGATACATAAGGGTTATGTATCGATACATAAACCATTTTGTATCGATACATAGCTGTTATGTATCGATTCATAGCTCTGTTTTTCCCTAAAAACCAGATTTTCTCAAAATACACCATTGCTGCCATTTTTCCAAAGTGCCCGGAAACTCGACTAAATCGAACATTTTCACCGAAACAAACATATACGCGCAACCACCAAATACATAAGAACAATTTAGAACACATAAACGAAATTTCTACGACGTTCGATTTTTCGATTAAATTTCAACCTTTCAAAAACCAGAATTTTCAAACATCACCAAATCGAATAAAAAGCACGCTATACGACGACCTAACCTTGCTCGATACAACTACGTAATTTATTTCGAATTCTAACCGTGAAAACATCGGTTTTCTACAATTCGACCTAAACGGACAAAACAACGGAACCTAACGAAAACTAACCAAAACATAACCGAACGTCATGAAACTTTAAACAGCAGCTCACATACATATAACCAACCAACACATGCATTTATACGACTTTCCGACCGTAGAAACATCGGTTTCTATCGATTTCGTCCAATACGGCATAAACGGAAACATATGGAAACCAACCAAAAACATCCACACAAATCACATACATAATCATACACATGTATAAGATAATTGAATTTCGCACCCTTACCCGATAAATTCGCATTTGAAAAGTCGGTTGAATCGGTTCCTAAATCCCCAAGTTTTTCCTCTTTTTCTTCTTCTCTTTCTCTTCTCTTCTTTCTCTCTATTTTTCTGGTTTTCCTTTCTTTTCTCTCTTTCTTACTACTTTTCTATTTTTATACAAAATCAAAATATCTAGCCACCCAAAAAGACCAAAATACCCCTACACTCAAATATCTCGCAAACGCTCTCAAAACGCGATAAAACATAAACAACAATGAAAAATAATATATTGTCAAATAAAAGTCAATAATAAAATAATATAAAAACAAAAATAATTAAATTGACTCGATTAAATAAATCGGACAAAACGGGGCGTTACAAGACACGGCGGAGGGAGAAGTCACGAGAGAGAGGGAGAAAGAAAAGAAATGATTAGGGCTTCTAAAACAATGAAAAGTTTTTTAATATATATTTATGAAATAATAACATAAGACAGCGCTTTTGGAAAGTGCTTTCTTATGTATTAGCTTTAGCAGCGCTTTTTCTATAAAAGCGCTTTTTTTTAATTTCCTATAGCAGCGCGTTCAGAAAGCGCTTTCTAATGTGTGACCTACGTAAGGCCTTTAGCAGCGCTTTTTAAAAGGGCTTTCTAAAGTATGCCTTTAGCAGCGCTTTCCTGAAAGCGCTTTCTAAGGTGTCACATTTGTGAGGCTTTTAACAGCGCTTTTAGGAAGTGCTATCTAAAGTAGGCATTTAGGCAGCACTATTTTTCAGCGTGTTTTTTTTAAAACATATAGCAGCGCTTTTGATCAAAAGCGCTGTCTATGTTGTGCTGCCAAAAAGCAATTTTGGCGTAATGTCAGATTTGATTTAGAAAATTAGATTAGATATTTTTGGCTTTTATAGTTCCGGCTTTACCTTGAGATGCAAGTTAACCTAAATCTATAAATAGGGAGGAACCCTTATCATTGTAATAATCAAGTTTGATAATCACAGTTTTGCAGTTGCAAAGTGATAATAAAATTTCATAGATCTGGGCAGAGAGCTACTCTGCAATTCAAACTCATCTTCTTTAAGCGTGTTCTTGTTTTTGTTCACTGTCATTACATAACAATCTTGAGATCAAGATTGAATAGGAATTCTCCATAGATTGTGGTTGAATTCCAACATCTGGTATCTAGAGCTCTTGTTTTGATTCAAGGGAAGAACCACTGTGATGAAGATGAATTACTCGAACAATCACTTTCCAGCAAATCTTTCAATTCTCAAGAAAGATAATTACGTGAATTGGTGCAAGCAGATTAAGGTAGTTTTCTGTTACCAAGATCTTTGGGATCTTGTGAAGGAGGGATAATCACCGCTTGTAGAAACTGCGACAGATCAGGGGAAAGCAACATATAAATAATTTAAGAAGCAAAATTATAAAGCTCTCTTTATAATCCATCAATGTGTTGATCCAGATAACTTTGGAAAGGTTAGTGATGTAGAATCAACAAAAAAAGCTTGGGAGATTCTTGAAATATCGTTTGGAGGCGCAAAGAAGGTGAAAGAGGTAAGGTTACAAACTCACAAAAGGACTTACGAATTACTTCAGATGGAAAACAATGAAAGTATAACAGATTTCTTCACCAGAGTTATAAAGCTGGTGAATGAAATCAGGGTATATGGAGAAGTGTTGACATCAAGATCAGTTGTGTCAAAGACCTTGAGGTTATTGGCTCCAAAATTTGACCACGTGGTAGTAGCCATAGATGAGTTAAAAGACTTATCAGTATTGACGAAGGAAGTGCTTCAAGGGACGCTTAAGTCTCATGAACAAAGCATGACTGAAAGAGCTGCAGGAAAGTTGAAGTGATATGGCTTTGCATGCATAGTCACAAAAAGAAAGGAAAGGTAAAGGAAGCTGGAATGGCGACAAAGGTAGAGGAGGTTACACCAATTCGACTGGTTGAAATCAGCATGAAGAAAACTGGTCGAATCAGAGAAAACCCTGGAGCCAAGGCAACCAAAGAGATGGTGTTGCAGGTAGAGGAATAGGTGGTGGTCGAAAGACCGAAAAAAGTCACATTCAGTGTTTCAATTGTCAGAAGTATGGTCACTATTTTAGTGATTATCCAGAAAAGAAGAAGAATCAAGAAACTGATGCAAAGCTAGCGAAACATGAAGAAGAAGAGATGTTGCTGATGATCACAACAAGAGACGAAGAGAGATTCCAGGACCAGTGGTACTTGGACTCAGGATGCTCATCACACATGAATGGAAGGAAAGATTGATTTGCGAACATGAAGCCCTTGTCAAAGAACACAGTGAAGTTTGCAAATGACAACACTCTAGCAGCTGAAGGTGTTAGTGATGTTCAGATCCTGAGGATGGATGGCAAGAAATCAATAATTTCCAATGTGTTATACATACCAAGCATGAAAAGTAACCTATTTAGTATAAGACAGCTTCTCGAAAAGAACTACAAGGTAGTTGTCGAAGACAAGATGATGAGAGTTCTTGACGCAGGTGGTAGGTTAATCTTGAAGGCTCCAATGTCTCATAATAGGACCTTCAAAATTAAACTCATGGTGATGGAGCACATGTTCCTAGCAAATGTAGCCAGTAGAGATGAGTGGTTATGGTATTTTCGACTAGGCCAACTCAACTTAAATGACATCAGAGAGCTAAAGAAAAGAAATATAGCTTCAGGATTACCTGAAATTGACATTCCAAGTGAAGTCTGTGAAGAGTGTGTTCACTCGAAACAACCCAAGAATAGCTTCAGCAAGGATGCAGGAAGGAATTCGAAGGCAATTTTGGAAGTCATATACTCTGATGTATGTGGTCCAATTCAGGTGGATTCAATTGCAGGCAACGGATACTTTGTCACGTTCATAGATGATTACAGGCAAAAGCTGTGGACTTACCTCATCAAGAAGAAAATTGATGTGATTAAGGTATTTTCCATATTCAAATATATGGTCGAAAGACAGAGTGGTCAAAAACTAAAAATTCTAAGGACTGATGGAGGTGGAGAGTATGTGTCGAAGGAGTTCGATGCAATATGTGAAAAAGAAGGGATTGTGCATGAGGCGGTGCCACCCTACACTCCACAACAAAATGGAATTGCAGAAAGAAAGAACCGAACCATCATGAACATGGTGAGAAGTATGTTGAATGGAAAGCATCTACCCAAAGAATTATGGGGAGATGCGGTTTCGACAGCAACATACATATTAAACAGATGTCCGACGAAGAAGCTTGAAGGAATCACACTAGAAGAATGCTGGTCTAGTGCCAAGCCTAGTCTTAGTCAATTGAAGGTGTTTGGATCTATAGCACATAGACATGTGCTAGATCAGTTGAGAAAGAAGCTTGATGACAAGTCGAATCAAATGATCTTGATAGGATATCATTCGACTGGAGGTTATAACCTGATCGACCCAGTGAATAAGCAGGTAGTGATCAACAGGGACTTGATCATAAATGAATTTAAATAATGGGATTGCACTAAGAATGTCAAGAAGGATTCAGTGAGAATCTCTTATGAAGAACCAACCATTGAAGTCGAAAGAGAAATTCGATAGGAACAAGTCAGAGATGAAGCAGGCCCAAGCAGACCTCGACGAACAAGACACATTCCTGCAAGGTTGCAAGAATGTGTGATTAGATCAGATGATGTGGTCAATGAAGAGGGTGAGCTGGTACATTATGCTTTCTACCCAGATTTTGAACCAGTCAATGCAGCTAAGGCGTTGAAAGATTTGAAGTGGGTGAAAGCAATGAATGAGGAGTTAGACTCCATCGAAGTCAACAACACCTGGTCACTTATCAAATTGCCTCAAGGCAAAAAGGAAATTGATGTGAAGTGGGTTTACAAGGTGAACGTGAATCCTAAAAGAGAAGTAACTCGACACAAGGTGAGACTTGTGGCGAAAGGATTTCTTCAAAAAGAAGGAATCGACTTCGACGAAGTGTTTGCACATGTTGCTAGGATCGAAACAATCAGGTTGGTCGTTGGTCTAGAAAATATGAACAATTGGCACACATGTCAGATGGACTTAAAGTGTGCATTCCTTAATGGTCCCTGAGATGAAGAAGTTTATGTCGCACAACCAGCTCGGTATGTGAAACAAGTCGAAGATAGAAAGGTGTATAGGCTTCATAAAGCCATGTATGGACTTAAGCAAGCTCCAGGAGCTTGGAATAAGAAAATTGACTGCTTTCTAAGGTATTAAAAATTTGTGAAGTGCACAACTAAGCATGGAGTATATGTAATGAGAAACAATAATGCATTACTTGTACTATGTCTCTATGTCGATGACCTGTTGAAAACAAGAAGTTGCAAGAAGGAGATCGAAGATTTCAAGCTTGACTTAAGTGAGGAGTTTGAAATGTCAGACTTGGGAAATCTCTCATATTTCCTTGGCATCGAATTCTACAAGACTGGTAGAGGTTTGATGTGCACCAAATAAGATATGCGGGCGAAATACTCAAGAGATTTAAGATACAAGATTGCAACCCAACTTCGACTCCATCTGAGACTAGATTACAATTGTCGAAGGATTCAGATGAAGATGATGTTGACCCAACCCAATATAAAAGACTTATTGGGTCACTTCGATACCTTTGTCACACAAGGTCTGACTTCTCATACAGTGTAGGTATGGTAAGTAGATTCATGCAGAAGCCAAAGGTATCACACCTAGCAGCAACGAAGAGGATACTGAGGTATCTGAAAGGGAATCTCGACTACAGCATTTTGGTTCCTACAGCTGATGAAGGAAAAGAATTCAAGTTAGTGGGATACACTGACTCAAGTTGGTGTAGTGATGCTGAGGATCGAAAATCCACAGTTGGCTATGTGATTATGTTAGGTGGTGCACCAGTTGCTTAGAGTTCGAGAAAGGAGCCAGTAGTGGTATTGTAATCATGCAAAATAGGATATATAGTTGCTACTCTTTGTGCATGTCAAGTAACCTGGATGGTGAACCTGGTCGAAGAGATTACATCGAACAGTCATGGAGCAATTACCATAAAGATCGATAGCATGTTAACTATCACCTTAGCGAAGAATCCAATAGCACACCGAAATGTGGTTCCATTATCTTCGAGAGTAGGTAGCAGAAGGGAAGATGAATTTGGAACATTGCAGAACTGAGAATCAGATTGTAGACACCATGACGAAGGGAATGCCAGTCGAAGTGTTCAAGAAGTTAAGGTCAATGATGAATGTAGATAGTTTAGGCACAATGAATTAGGTGGTGCGTTAAATATGTAGTTCATTATTTTAGAACGATTAGGTTTGATTTAGAAAGATTAGATTAGATATTTTTGGCTTTTATACTTTGCACTATAGCTTGAGTTGCAAGTTCACCTAAATCTATAAATAGGGAGGAACCCTTATCATTGTAATAATCAAGTTTGATAATCATGGTTTTGCAGTTGCAAAGTGATAACAAAATTTCACAGTTGTGTGCAAAGAGTTACTTTGCAGTTCAAACTCATCTTCTTTAAACATGTTATTATTTTGGTTCATTGTCATTACATAAAAATCTTGATATCAAGATTGAATAGAAATTCTCCATAGAGACCTTTTAGTTCTCTATATTTTGAGAAAGTTTTCTTGATGTTTGTCTAGAGTGGAGACCTTAAAACCTTTTTACTTGGTGATTAATGTATACTCTAACTGTGCCATTTTATATAAAAAGTCACGTGGGGTGATTTTCTTTTGCGAAATGGCTGTTTAGGGAGGGTGTGGTGCGTTCTTAGGAATTTTGTTTTTGTATGTTATAGTGTTTAAGGGATTATAGCTAATGTTTGACATCGCCTGTTTGAAAGTATTGATATCCTCAGATTCAATAATTTCATCTCTCAAATGGATCTCTTTGATCTTCTTCTTATGAAAAGATACTTTGCATGGTTTCATTCTAATGTGAGACTGTGAGTATATTTGACATAATTCTTGTTTTAGATGACTAATGTAAACAATTGGGTTTGATGTTTTAGCGGGCTCTGCTTAGAGATGTCACTATGCTAAAATATTCAGAGGGACCAATATGGTCCGGTTGAATTTTGTAAGGGATTAAATCAGGTCTTTTTTTGTGTGGAGGTTTAATATGGGTTACGTAGTTTTTGTGAGGGACTAAAATGACTCTTCACTCTTAAAAAAAATAATGATGGCGCCGCTAGGACATATATCTCGGTTATTTGTGGGTCGAAGTGAAAGTTTTCTAATGAAATATATTATTTAAAGTATTTTGATTTATAGATAGATCAGAGGTGAACTTTAACACTTTCTCTGACTGACTTAAGAATCCTAATCTCTGTCTTAACACACGGCGAATCGAGTTTTTCCTTGATTCTGATGTGATTATTGGTGTTTCTTTTGGTGGATTTTACTTTGTCGATGATGGTTATGTTGATTGGGTTTTTTTTCTGTGATTTTCTTGTAGAACTTTTCATTGTTGTACTTTTTTTTTCTAAATTAGTTTGTCAAATTTTGGACGATCTGAAAATTCATGTTTTGAATTTGGGTGGTGTAGCGCGAATTTTTGGACGTGGTTGCGAAGCACTATCGCTTTGGGGTACTACAGCTCGATTCATTTTTTATCCTATTAAAGCTGATGAAGGAAGGGAAATAGATGTATCCAATTAACCCTGCTTGCAAACTGAGTTTGAACAAATGACTGCTGGTTTACACATGCTACAAAGATTGCGGGTCTCTCTTAGGTTATTTTGTTAAAACAGTGCCCGGGCGATTGGTGGGAGGTTTAAGACTGATGCTTTTCGTTTGATATGTGAAGGTACGGGATTTGGGTTTTTGGATTAGTGTGCTCACTAAGATTTTTCTTTCAATCTTATGCCTACGTATTCCCGTTTACCGAAACAGGGAAATCAGAGCGATCGTAGTTCCTCCTATTCTATGGGAGGAAATGGTGTTTTGGTGTCTTGTTCAAAGCCCAAGACGTGAAGTTGAAGGTGGTTTATATCTTATTCAAAGCCCAAGATGTGAAGCTGAAAAGGTGTTGTCTTTAGAGAGAATTTGTCATCTCTAAAGGGGGTCTGTTTGTCACAACTGTTGGGTGACTGACTATAAAGGAGGATTACTTTAACCGGGATATGTGAATCCTAGCAATGCCATAATTTCCTTTATAGGGGGTTTTAACCTGAAGGATAAGACTTTAACTCAGTATAGAGCAATGCTATCTTTCCTTAGGAATTTCTCATGCTAAAAGAGGGACAGTGGCATAGATGTAAATAATCCAGAGGCTTGCCGCTTACAACGATTAGATGAAAAGAGTTGTTGATGTTTGTATCCTGTAAACGAGGCACAGTTTTGATGCTAAAAAGGTTGACTGACCCAACCGGGGTTTTTCTTATACAAAGCCTAAGAGGAGGCTATTGACCCAACAAGATGATGCTTTTGTGTCTCGTACGAAGCCCGAGAGGGAGGCTAAAAGGAGTTGACTCAACAAGAGAGTGCTTTTAGATGTGTCTTGTACGAAGCCCAAGATGGAGGCTAAAGGTTGACTCAACAAGAGAGTGTTTTTGTATCTCGTACGAAGCCCGAGAGGGAGGCTAAAATGTTTGACTCAACAAGAGAGTCTTTTTGTGTCTCATTCGAAGCCCGAGAGGGAGGCTAAAAGGAGTGCTGTTTCAGTTGAGTGACAGGTCCAGTAGGTTGGTTTAAAGAGAAAATCAGTTCTTATAAAGAGACTGATTAAGGGTAAGGCTATGCTTTGGGATTGATCAGAGGATCAGGGTTATTTCCTGTTCTTTAAGGAAATGGGGAATCCAGAGGGTATTGAAGACTGTCCGAGTCTACTGGTGTTTTTCCCTACTTGAGAATGCCTTCGAGACTCAAGGAGATTAGACTGTTCAGGTCTAGAGTTTTATCCTTTGTACTACGGTTAAAGAAACAGTAGTAGTACGTTCACGGTAGAAAGATCTAAACTCTTTGAAATACTGTTCTATTAAGATGACTAATTTCTGTTCTTATACCTCTAGGAGGTCGTCGGGACAATTTGTACGAAGCCCAAGAGGAGGCTGGAAACTTTTAAGAAGCCGAGGCACAATTTGTACGAAGCCCAAGAGGAGGCTCTCTTCCCGAAGGAAGAATCCTTATACGAAGCCTAAGAGGAGGCTGTGAATACTTCTAAGAAGCCGTAGGGTCCTTGTACAACGCCGAAGAGGAGGAGGGGATGCTTTTAGGAAGCCTGTGGGTCCCCAAACCTTGAGAAATTCAAGACAGGCTATTCACAGAGAATAGATCAAGCCAGGAAAGTCCGAGAATTTGGAAGAAACTCAAGAGATGCCATTCACGGAGAAAAGGTCATCTCTGGGGAGTAGAGTTTCTTTGACGATTTCTAAGGGTGACAGTCTGAGAAAGGGTTCACCGAGAATGCTGCCTTTCACGTCTCCATATTGTTTAACCCCAAGAGGAGGGAAGACTGTGTCTGGTAATCCTATGGGGGATCTAGTTTTGTCTATTTAAGAGTGATCAACATGGCTTAGTACTAGACATAGTTGCCGGGGAAACTCTAAATATCTATACTAGTATTACACAGTTGATATGAGTTTATGAAAGAAGACTTACAGTGAAACAGCCCCACAATACAGTTTATATGTATATGAAAGCGGATAAAGAAAGCATATAACCACTTACTCGGTTGTAGAGCTTCCATGCTGTTTGGTTAGTTGTTCAACAAAGAAAGATTGAAAACAACAATATATTCAAAAAAGGAGAAACTATTTTGAAAAGATAATGGGGCTTACAGCTCAAGGAGAGGCCCAAGGTTTATCAGTGATCGCACCGTCGTTTTGTACAGCGGGACTTATACAAGTGACTGAGGCCAAACAAGTTTTCTATACAAGGGGATGGGTCTTACACTCTCTCAAGAGGCCCAAGTGATTTATTTTTGTACAAGTGGTGGGGCTTACAGCTCAAGGAGAGTCCCAGTGTCATTTGTTTGAAAATGGCGATCGCGCCGAGATTTTTGAAAACGCGGTGGGTCTTATACAATGCATTGAGGCCCAAAATGATTTGGTTTTCAAAGGGGGTTAGGTCTTACACTCTAATAGAGGCCCAATGATTTTGAATGGGCCTTATAGCTCGAGGAGAGGCCCAAGGTTTGTTTTTCAACGGACGATGATAGCGTCGAACATTTTGAAATACAACGGGACTTATACAATAAGTGAGGCCCAAAAATAGGTTTGTATTTACAAAGGATTGGGTCTTACACTCTATTAGAGACCCAAAAGTGTTTGAAATTGTTTGATGAGGGTGAAAATCAAAGAAACCCTAATTTGTTATTCTTTAAAAGTAAATATTTAAAGAAAATCAAATAAAATACCAAATAAGTTTGAATAAACCATTTCTAAGGTTTGAGAAATGAGGGATTAATCACAAGGTTAATTAAAACTCACTTGGTTTTGATTTTCAAAGTAAATATTCACTTTTAAATTGTTTAAAAACATTAAAAATGAATTTATTCACAAAAATACTAATTATATTAAATAAATAATATAAACTTAATTTTTTTGTGGAATAAAATATTTCAAAATTTTTGAGATTTTTTGCAAAAAGAACCAATAAAAAATAATTAAAATTGAAAGAGTTATTAATTTTCCAATTAATTAAAAAAACATGAAAATATTGGGAAAATAAAAGCAAAAATGTGAGAAAACACAAAATGGCATGGGTGGGGTTTGAACCCACGACCTCAAGGTTATAGGGCGCGCGCCTTACCAATGGGGTGGTGATACATCCATTGCTTGAAGTGAAACCACAAATATACAAGGCATGCCTTGTTTTCTAGGCCTGGCCAAGGCAAGGCAAAGCAAGTTTGGCTAAGAAACGGGAAGGTCCATAACTTTCTCATTTCTCAATGGTTGGGGACAAAATTTATATGCATCTGGCCTAGAATTTCACAAGGAATACAATGGTGGTGGTATTTTTTTCAGATCATACTCCCTCCTCAAAACCCGATAGTGGTTTTGAAAAAGGCCTATAATTGCATTTTCTATGCTACACTTTGATACAGGCATGAATTACATGATGAATTGGTCCAAACACAACATATATAACATGTATGGGGTGTGTATGATCAGTGGACTTCAAAGCAATGAATATTTTTGAAAGTTCAAGTCATGATGCTTACCTCTTTTTGAGCTTTTGGAGTTTTCTGTGCAATCTGCCAAACTTCTTGTTCCAGAAATGGTTTGATGCTTGGACACTCTCAAATGATCCCTTAGAAGCTTTGAGGATGGTTGGAATCAGCTGGAACCTGCAAAAACACAAACTGGCCCTTTCTTGCAAAAGGGGTTAAAATGGCCAAAATAGCAACTCTCTCAAATGGTGTTCCAGATGAGGGGAACCATTTGGGACAGTTCAAAGATGTTATTTGGAGTGTGTTTGAGGTTTTATCTGGTTTGGAAAGTGACTGAATCAAGACATGGCTTGAAAAATGCACAAAAGGCATATTTTGAGGTTTTGAGAGGTGACTTTGTGATTTTTGTGCTACAGGTCACTTTTGATAGTTTGGATCACCTACATATGATGTTTATGAGGTGTTAGGATCATGAGATGTGATGGAAATGCTCTCTAACTCAAAAACTCAGAGTTACCTTGATAAAGAAGGCATTTTGGCCTAAGGAGAGGGATTTTGAGGAAAGCATCTGTTTGATGGCTTTGGTGTACTAAAACTGAGCACAAATGAGCTCTATTTATAGTAGAGCAAGTTTGTTTTAGGATCAATAGTGAATGGCAACTGCAGCAGAGGTTTGGCCAATGGTTGCACTTTGGAATCCAAGTCTCCTCTAGCCATTTACTAGAGGTTAGGGCACAGGGTTGTGGTTCCCCTTGTCTTGGATAAGTCTTGACTGAATTCAGTTGCAAATGACTCAGTCCATGCCACCTTGGTGTATGCATTGAATGCTCTAATCCAAAATTGGAGTCTTGTTCCTCTTTTAGGCAATTCTAGGTTTGGCATGCTACTTCTTGTTCCAAGGAATTTGGAGGTTTGGCTCAGTGGTTGTCCCCTTTAGATTTGATCCTAAGATGTGTCCAAAGTGATGACAAGGCTTGGAATTACCTGATTTTTCCAAATCGAGCAAAAATGCAAAATTCTTCCTAGCCTTGGCAGTTTTCAGCAAGGCATATTGCCATTGTCATATCTCATGGCCCAAGTGGAATTTGGTGATGTTCTTAGCCATTTTGGAAAGCCCTCATATGATACAACAACTGTTTGATCATATTTGGTTTTGATACCTTTTGGATCCAAGTGAAAAATCCCCCTACATTTGGAAAAAGTGAAGGCAGATTCTGACTTAGTGAAAATTTCACTAAGTGTTGGAAAAAAGTGACATTTTCACTTTTTGTGATTTTGATCATTCCATAACTCAAAATCCATGATGAATTTGGAGGGAGGTCAGTTTTAAGCTTTTGTAGAGGGTAATGAGAGCTACAAATCTAGCTTTGGATGGGGAAAATGGCCTTGTGGTTTAGGAGTTATGATCCTCCAAAGTTGGTACCCTAGCCACTTTGTTCCATAACTTAGAAAAATTAATAAGTTTTTATGGTTACCCCTTTTACAAGTTATCCCACTTTTCTTGATTTTTCTTGATGAATGATGATTAAAATCATACACTAACATCATTTTAGGGTTAAAAAACCATTTTTGTGAAAAATCTCAAAAAGTCAAAGTTCACTTTGGTGCACAGTTGACTTTTTGTCAGGTGAATTCCAAACTGTGCGATCCTTTAGGAACTCATGCCCTTGATCTAAATCAAACTTGATGGACATGTTCCATGGGTGTTATAGGGTATATTGAATCATGTCCTAGGGTTTGGGAGCATGTCCTGGTCAAAAGTCAAAGCTATAGTTGACTTTTTCCGCAAAACCCTAACTGTGGTACTGATGAAATTGAGACTTGCAACTCAAGCTTTCTGGATCAATCCATTGTTACAAATGGATCAATGTGGTATATTGGAGACCCTCAAATCCTCTCTTGAGGTTTTGGCTCATGATTTGTCCCAAAAGTCAACTTAGGGGTTAATTAGGTCAAGAAACCCTAATTCCTGATTTTTGATGTATGCATCCCCTGAGGTCAAATTGACTTGATGCTTGGGCCTATGAGGTTCCATGGAGTATTTTAGGATATGCTTTGAAGCATTGGCTCATGCCCAAAGGAAAATTTCCATCTGGAGGCCCTGGTCGACCAAACCCTAATTTGGTGACACTGGCGATCTTGAGGCTGGATCCACCGGGAAGGGAGCAACCTTGTGCTTAATCCTTGAAGTGGGAGTCCTCTTGATCCATTGTAGATGTTTGAGAGGCTAGACAAGTTGAAGATCATGTCATTTCTTGATTGATCCTTTGTCTAAGAACTCTGAGAGGGCTTGAAACCCTAATTTTGATTGTAGTGGATGCTTACCCATCTTTGGGGAGACTGATGAGGTATGAAGGTTCCTCCATATTGTGATGATGATTTTCACAATGATGGGAAATCTGAGTGGTCAAAATTTGGGGTATGACAGATGCCCCTATTTAATCTTCTTGGACCCGAAGGTGTGAATGGCGAAGGTATTCGGGCATTCGGGGTATAAAAGGATTAAATATCGGAATACCCTAAATTTTGATGGTGGTTAAGAATGGCAGCTCGTGCATCCTTCTTCTTTTGCTAAGCAATGATGCTTAGACAAGGTAAAAACTTCCCCTCGATCCTGGTCTTCATTCAAGGAACTGGTTTTAGTTTTCTGATATAAACTTCCCCTCGATCCTGGTTTCCTACCAAGGAACTGGTCTTAGTTTTCTATTTAAACTTCCCCTCGATCCTGGTTTCCTACCAAGGAACTGGTCTTAGTTTCTTTTGTCAATAAACTTTCTTGACAAGGGACACTATTCGTAGCGATTTTCCTCAAACTTCTCACCGAATTTTCCTAGAGAGATGCCATTTGATAGAAAAAAATTTTATGTCAGAGTTGCTGGGGAACCCAGTCGTCTGAGTTGTAGAGGTGTACAAACTTCTCTGTTTGGAGACGCCATTTGCCGACTCTACTGGCGAAAACGAGTCTCTTGAAAGACTGTTTTCACGCTTGGGGATATTACATCATACTTTTCTCGGGATCTTCCCGGAGAAACGCCATATGATGTGATCCAATTTTGAGGTGTTGATGACCATTTCATCAGCGATTTTTTTGGGAGAAAAACTGCTGTATTGCCAAATCTCCGCTTAAGAGGCTTCCTCTAGGGGTTTTCCTTAATCCGGGAAAGCAAAAATATCATATTCAATGGAGAAGAGTGACATTGGTTGAAGTTTCTCTGGTCTTTTAGAGGTTCAAGTTATCAAAGTGGTCAAGGGCCAATTCTAATCCAGAAATAAACTGGAGGTGAGAGATTGTTCAGACGCAACTTTTCTTGACGAGGAAAGAACTTGACAAGTCGATTTAGAAGACTATCACCACTAGGGGACAAGACCGACGAGAGTGATAGTGATGCATTATGAATATGAATGTAAATCAATAATGCATGATGTATGTATGTATATGCTGACAAAACTGACGCGACATACAGACTAATAGGTGAACAGGACTGGATACTCGGCCACTGCAGGGGACGAAGAGGTATCGCTGGTCCAAAGGTAGCAATTCTGCCTTGCTTAAGAGAAGTAGTCCCCGCGGGGAATACCGTTGGTCGGGCTTAGGAGATAAGAACTCGGCCGAAGAGGTCAGATGGAGCATTCGCATCTGACATAGCTGATTATTCATTCAGGCATACAGGTTTAGAGGGAGTACTTTGAGTCTGCACTTTGAGGCTCGAACACCTTTGGAGAAGCGATCGATGTTCTTTCGATGTTCAACCGTCAAAAGAAATTGCCATCTTTATTATTATTTTCTTTTTAAAAAAGCAGAAAAAGTTTGACAAGTAAATTCATTTTTGTTTCGTTTCAAGAATCGTTGATTATGTTAAAATGTCGTCCTGTAAAGCTAAAACAAATAAGAATTGCAAACAAAAGCACGAGGGCTCAAATTTATTGCTAGGATGAAAATCAGCCAAACGCATGATTCCAAAGAGTATATACAAAGTTAGAAAATGGTAATTTACAGGGAAAATGGGCTACGTTGAAACATAACGACCACTATCCTTCTACCAACTTTGAATTCCGGGCATCCTAAGCTTCTGTCGAAGATGACCTTGACTGGAGCTTTCGTGACGGATAATGTAACTGCTTCCGAGGGACTTGCCCCTTTGTCGAAAGTAGTTACTTGCCATTATCCCTAATTTTTGCCTGGATTGTACTTTGAGATTTCCAATCCACCACGATGATTCTTGATCATGTCTCTAATTTTTTCCTGGACCGCCCTTTCGGGTTTTCAATCCACCGAGACGATTTTTTTTAGGCGAAGTATTTCTTGACTACATCAACATTTGTGGGGTAGGCAATTTCCTCTCCGTCCATGGTTGCAAGTCTCAAGGCACCGCCTGAGAAAGCTTTCTTGACCACATAGGGGCCATCATAGTTTGGAGTCCATTTGCCCCGAGAATCAGTGAGAAATGATTGTATCTTTTTGAGCACAAGGTCTCCTTTTCTGAAGACGCGAGGTCGAACCTTTTTGTCGAACGCCTTCTTTATTCTTTGCTGATACAACTGACTGTGGCATAGTGTCGTGATTCGCTTTTCCTCGATCAAATTCAGTTCTTCATGTCGACTTTGACACCATTTAGCTTCCGTTAGCTTAGCTTCCATCAATACCCGGATTGATGAGATTTCTACTTCTATAGGGAGCGCTGCTTCCATGCCATATACTAGAGAGAAAGGGGTTGCCTCAGTTGAAGTGTGGACAGATGTTCGATAACCGTGAAGAGCAAAAGGTAGCATCTCATGCCAGTCTTTGTAAGTTACAACCATCTTTTGAATAATCTTCTTGATGTTCTTGTTAGCCGCTTCTACCGCTCCGTTCATCTTTGGTCGGTAGGGAGATAAGTTATAGTGTTCGATCTTGAACTCTGCGCATAACTCTTTCATCATCTTATTGTTCAAGTTGGATCCATTATCGGTAATGATCTGGCCTGGAACACCATAACGGCAGATGATATTGTTTTTGATAAATCGGACCACCACTTGTCATGTTACATTAGCGTACGATGCTGCTTCGACCCACTTGGTGAAGTAGTCAATGGCGACCAGAATGAACCGATGTCCATTCGAAGCCTTGGGCTAAATCATGCCAATCATGTCGATTCCCCATATGGAAAAAGGCCATGGGGAAGAAAGAACTTTGAGATGCATTGGCGGTACATGGATTTTGTCGGAGTATATCTGACACTTGTGACACCTCCTCATGTAATTGTAGCAGTCGGATTCTGTAACGCCCCAGTTTTGTTAAATTTATTTAATAGAGTAGATTTAATTGGTTTTGGTTTTGTATTATTTTTTTATTGACTTTTATTTGGCAATATATTTTTTTTCATCGTTGTTTATGTTTTATCGCGTTTTGAGAGCGTTTGCGAGATATTTGAGCTGAGGGGTATTTTGGTCTTTTTGGGGGGTAGATATTTTCATAAAAAGAAAGAAAAGAGAGAAAAAGAGAAAGAGAAAAGAAAAAGAGAAAGAAGGAGAAGAAAGAAAGAGAGAAGAGGAGAAAGAGGAAAAATCAGGAAAACTCCGTTTCGAGCGCGAATAATCGGGTAAGGGTGAGAAGTTTCGATTATATCATGCTTGTATATGTATATGTATGTTTTGTTTGAATGTTTGGGTGAAAAATATATGTTTTCTATTTGGTTGAATTTGTGAGCAATTGATAGAAATCGATGTTTTAACGGTTAGAATGCGGAATAGTTCGCGTAGAATAGTCGGGAAATGATAGGATTTAGTCGGGAATACTTGTTGGTATGATCGGGGGGTTTAAGGATGAGTTTGGAGGGATTTTGTGTCATAAAATTCTGGTTTTTCTGCTATTTCGCGATGGTTAATCGATTAACCAAATGCGTTAATCGATTAACAGTGTAAGTTTCAGAAAAATATTATTTTCAAAAACCCATAACTTTTGATCCGTAAGTCGGTTTTGGTCCCCGTTTGAAGCGTTGGAAAGCTAGTGAAATATTCTTTCTATTAAAAATGGTTTGTAGGGCAGTAGATGATTTATTTAGGCCGTGGTTTGGGAAAAGTGTTGGGTTGTCGGGTTTTTATCGCGTTAAATGCGTGCGGTCGGTGTTTTACCGTGTGATATGCTTTTGTTATATAACGTATAGCTTGTGTGCTGTTATATGATGTGAATACATGTAATGAGATGTTGTGATAAGGTGTTGTGATGCGATGTTGTGATAATGTTGTTGTTGTCCGGTAAATACATTGTTTGATTGAATATCAATGTCTGTGGTTATGATGTTGTGTTGGCTCGTGGTTTGTTGTTGTGGTTTGTGAAATGCATTGCTTATGTGAAATTCAATGTGTGATATTTGGTGGCTTTATGGCAAATATGTGCATTGTTTGGGTTAAACTTCAATGCATGATTAAGGATGTTGTTATGATGTGTTGTGAATAGCCTTTGTGGTTTGAATCTCTTGTGGAATGAATTGTGATGATTGTATGATTGTTGTGGTATGTGGTATGTGATGAAATGCATTGTTTGAATTGTTTTCAATGCATGAATATGAAGATGTGATAATCATATTGTCGATTTGTGAAGATGCATTTGATTGTCATGAGTTCTTGTGTGTCAAGCATCATGATATGCATTATTGTGACGTCCTGAGTGACGGATTGATTCCAGAGGGAATCTGCTATAACATCGTGAGCCTTAAAAATAAGAGGACCGAAAGCGATTTGATATATCGTGAGCCTTAAAAATAAGAGGACTGAAAGCGATGGTTATAGACGATCGTGTGTCCATGTGGGGTGTGAGCGATAGGATTGTGAGCCTTTTACAAAGAGGACCGAAAGCAATCCATAAACGTCGTGAGCCTTAAAAATAAGAGGACTGAAAGCGATCTGATTGGATCTTGAGCCTTAAAAATAAGAGGACCGAAAGCGACGGGGAACATCGTATGCTCGACGGGGAGTTACATTAAGTAACGAGCGATGGTTCCAATAGTTCCTGAGTGAACTAGTGTTGAGAATTGATGGGAGTTGGTACCGCATGGCATTTGCATAGAGTCGTTGTGTCGGTCTCTGTGCATTTGCATAAATCATGATTTGATTGATGATGTGTGAGAATTGTGAATGGATGCATTATTTGTGGAAAATCATGGATTGATGATGTGTGGAAATTGTGCAGTGATTTGTTATGTATTGAGATTATGATAGCATTGGTACTTTGATGTGCATATGTGATAAATGCATTGGTTATGAATGACATGTGTTATGTGATGTGTAATGTGTTTCTAAATGTTATGACTTGGTATGTCTTATGTGCGAATATGCGAGTATATTGGATACTTGATATATGTGATGCTTGTGGTGAGAATAACTATGTATGTGAATTTATATGTTTTTGCATATTATTATGCAATCTTGATTTAGTTGTTATTTCTCACCCTTCTGTTGTTTTATAATGCTCTATGAGGCATTGCAGATTAGATGCTGGAGGTCTTTGGTGAAGCTTATGTCTTCATTCTTTTGTCGGTCGGCTCTGATATGTTGCACCGGGTAGTCGGGAGATTGATTAGGATTATTTTGTGATGTTGTGTATATGCATCTTTATCCTTTGGAGTTGTATATATACATGATTCTGTTGATAACAGATAAACCTTTATGTGATATATATATATATATATATGATATTCGGTTTTAGATTTTCCGCTTTTATTCTAAAATGTGAAATGTGGGTGTAAGGAACCGAGTCCCTCTGTTGATTGCTACCCCACTGTTGCATATCTTTATGAGCAGGTGTTGTATGTAACACCCCAATTCCCATCGCGAATAAATAACACTTAATAAAATCAGAGTAACTAAAAATTTATTTTTTTCCGACAGGAAACAGGGATGTCACACTTAAATGAACAAAATACAATCCCTGCTCAACATTTTTGATACATAACACAAAGGGAAACTTTTCCTTACAAAAGGATGGTCAATTATGGAATAAAGCGGAAAGATCCATAACCGACTTGTTTTACAAAATAAACTGTTTTAGAACCTCTACTATATACAAAAGTACTACCAAAGATATTCAACAATTATATACATATAAACATAATCGTTCCCCGACTCCCGTGCTACGTATCAGAGCAGACACCAAGACCGACAACGGAACGGAGGACTAATCTTCACAAAAGCCTCCACGCCTCTAAAGCTGACAATCTGCACTATGCCATAAAAAGCATATTCCAGCAGAAGGGTGAGAAATATTATCATAATAACGTTGCATATAATTATATAGACATCAACGTATAATACACATATACCACATTCTCACCACGACTTATCACGATGCACGTATCTATACACATAACATCAACATATTCCATAAGTCATTTACACGGCATAACAATCCGTAATTTAACACATCAAATATCATAGGCATAACCATTCATGCTCAAATACATGTATCCCTAATACATATCGATGCATTTAACATAAACACATATATTCATGTTCATTCACCGATGCATCATTACAAACATACAATTATCATCATTTCACATAAACATACATATTATGTTTATCTTCCAATGCACACCTGCACGATTCTGTTCATTCCACATCAACATATACATATATATATATGTTCATTCATCAATGCACAACTACAATGATGACAAATGCAACTCATAGAGACCGACTCTCGACTCTATGCAGATGCAATGCGGGTACCGACTCATTTCATCTCAAGTTCAATTGAAGAACTTATTGGAACCATCGCTCGTTACTTAGTGTAACTCCCCGTCGGGCATACGATGTTCACCCATTGCTACCACCTCTAAAAAGGCTTACAATGTTTATGGATTGCTTTCGGTCCTCTTTGTATAAGGCTCACAATCCGATCGCTTTCGGTCCTCTTTGTATAAGGCTCACGATCGTTTGTAATCATCGCTCCCACCTCTCAAAAGGCTTACGACGTTACAACGGGTTCATCTTAGAACCCCACAATGCAAGAATGCACATCATGATGCTTCACATACAACATGACTCATGACACTCTTGACATGCATACATATTCACAACCATGTGAACCATTTCAACATCAATAATCATGCATTGAAAATCAATTCAAACAATGCATTCATCATTAACCACAAATCACAACAACAAGCATATTATCATATGCATTCACACCAATTCACATTAATTACACCAAACGGCAACGAGCATCGCTTTACCACCCAAATGGCAACGAACTCTTTCACAATTAACATGCATTTACATTTAATTTAAACAATGCATTTCATGATGTTTGGCATACAATGACTCATGACATTAACATTGTATACTCACACACATCACATGCATCTTCACACATATATGCAACCATAATCATGCATATATATAATCAAATACCACACATTGCATATTCTTGCCCTTAGACCACAAATCAACAACCACAACAATCATCACATATTCACATTTAACATGCATTATCACTTAATTCAAATAATGCATACATTCACTCAAGATCCACAATTCACAAAGCATTCTCAAATCAAGGGTTCGCTCTACAAACATATCCACAACACATTCATATCATTCATAATTAACATACTTAACATTTTCTACAAAATCACTATTCACAAACAGTCGGAAAAGTCGGCCAAAAGTCGGCTAAAAATATAATTTCTTATCACCATCAATTAGTACATATCAATACCTTCAATTCGATATAAAGAACTCTCAAATCCGATAAACAACGAACAAGTTATGAATATTTCAAACTAACGCAAAAACATAAACCGGACGCCCGACACTATGAAACGGTTCGTAAAAACTGTACCGATTGGACCAAGTTCAGACCCCAAAACTATTTTTCCTAGAAAGAACATCTCGTTAGTTTCCCAACGCTTCGAACGGGGATCAAAACCGACTTACGGTTCAAGAGATATGAATTTCCGAAGTTTCCCCGACAAACCAGATTTTCTGTTTCAGCACAGTATGTATCGATACATAGGTTTTATGTATCGATACATAAAGACCTCATGTATCGATTCATAACTCGCATGTGTCGACACATGCTGTAGTGAAAATGCTATTTTTCCCAATTTTCACAGTATGTATCGATACATAAGGGTTATGTATCGATACATAAACCATTTCGTATCGATACATAGCTGTTATGAATCGATTCATGCTCTGTTTTTCCTCAAAAACCTGAATTTTTAAACTTCACCAAATCGAATAAAAAGCACGCTATACGACGACCTAACCTTCCTCGATACAACTACGTAATTTATTTCGAATTCTAACCGTGAAAACATCGTTTTCTATCAATTTCCTATAATTCGACTTAAACGGAAACAACAACGGAAACATACCGAAAACTAACCGAAAAATAACCAAACTTCATGAAACTTCAAACAGCAGCTCACATACATATAACCAACCAACACATGTATTTATACAACTTTCCGACCGTAGAAACATCGGTTTCTATCGATTTCGTCCAATACGACATAAACGGAAACATATGGAAAACCAACCAAAACATTCACACAAAACACATACATAATCATACACAAAGTTATAATAACAATATTTCACACCCTTACCCGATTAAATCGTGTTTGAAAAGTCGGTTGAATCAATTTCTTTCTCTCCAAGTTTTCTCCCTTTTTCTTCTTTTCTTTCTCTTTTCCTTCTTCTTCTCTTTTTCTCTCAAAATTCTGTTTTTCCCTCTTTCTCACCTCTAACTTTCTATTTTAATAAAACAAATATCTAGCCACCCAAAAAGACCAAAATACCCTTACACTCAAATATCTCGCAAACGCTCTCAAAACGCGATAAAACATAATCACGATGAAAAATAATATATTCTCAAATAAAAGTCAAGAATAAAATAATATAATAATAAAAATAATTAAATCGACTTGACTAAATAAATAAGACAAAATCGGGGCGTTACATTGTATGTATTGTTTCAAATTGATGTGACCCTTCGGTCTATGCTGTGAATTTCAATTATACTCTGATGAAATTTTGAATTTTCTTTTACCGCTTTACTTATTTGGGGGTATAGATTGGGGGTGTTACATTAAGTGGTATTAGAGTCGGTCGGTCCGTCCGGCCAAGTTGTTGAGTCAGTTGGTGTGACAGTTGAATACTGTCATTGTTGTTTGTCCCTTAGTACGTGATAGGTGTGTGGAACACTGTCAGTACTTTCTGGTTTTCTAATCCTTTGTCTGCAGGAGTTAGAATGAGATAAGTGGGGGAGGAGCTTGTACTTCTCCATGTTGCTTCAGGTGGGGAGCATTGGCTCAGTGTGCCATTGGTTGCAAGAGTGTAAGTGTTGTTTGGGCCGTGTTGGTTCCCGGTTTAAGAGGGGATGCGGAGGTAAGGTTTATGTCAACTAAGGATTTGTGCCTTAGGTAGTTTTGTGCACAGGATGCAAGAAATGCTACTATAGTTTGGTAAAGATGGTTTATGCCCCATCATGATTGTCGGTTGTCTATTGACAAATTGAGGAACTGATCACCCTTAATCTCTTGTTGATAGTAGACGGGAATTATGTTTGATGGAATAGACGTGTCTTTCCGGATTTGATAGTGTGTGCAATGAATTGTTTGGAATTTAAGGAAATGATTACGGATTGTTTTGATGAGTCGACGAAGATTACTATATTGGAAGATGAGACGGATTAGAGATTTTGGTATGTTGCTCCAGTTGGGAAGTCATTGAGAGAGAACGATTGGGTATCGTTAATGGTTATTCTCAGAGAGTAAAGTGTGAACTCAAATTTGACGAAGGTGAGGATTTGAGGTTTGGATCTGCTAAGTAAGTAGAAGGACTTTTAGGAAGTGAAACTCAGATGTTTGTCATGTTTATGATGATAGTGTTCTAGAAATTGGCAGAAAGGCCACAGTGAGGGGCAGCCAGTTGTGCGTGATTTTCAGACGTATTTCTGGATGGAATCTTGGATGCTAGCATTAGAAGTACCCGGACTGATAGAGCAGTTGGAAGATTTACTGGAAAGGAGAATTGTGAGGCCAAGTGTGTCGTCTTGGAGGGCTCCAATATTGTTAGTAACAAAAAGGAAGGATGATTGAGCGGAATAACAAGCATGATGTGTATAAGGGTATTGAGACTATGGAAAGCCAAACTTAGAGTTCTGGTGAGGTTTGGAGTCTTTGGAATTGTAGAGCATTAAGGGAAATTTTGAGAGAACCCTTAGGTGTGGATGTAATATTTAAGAGTTCTTTTTGGTTGGTCGTTGATACATGTTGGAATTTGTGGAATTGGACGGTCAAGAGAAGAAATTGCGTATAAATTACTAACAGTTGAATAAGGTAACGATTGAGAATAAGTGCCCACTTTCGAGAATAGATGACTGGAATGGTTTGGTTGAGATTGATCGAATGGTGTTTGGATAGGTTTGGTATAATTGTTGTTGACTGGTATTTAATCAGGTGGAATTGTTGGAATGAGCCTACGGGATTTAATCGGGTTTCGGTTGGTTTTTCTGTCATTAAAACAGAGTTTTTGGTGGTTCTGTATCCGTGTTAACCGATTAACCAAATGTGTTAACCATTTAACACGTGAAAAATTTGTGTGTTTTTACGTTAGTTTCATACTGTTAACCGGTTAACCAAATGTGTTAACCGATTAACCAAGGCAAAAATTTGAAAAATCCAAAACTTTAAAAATTCATATCTTTCGAATCTTAAGTCCATTTTGGCCGCCGTTCGAAGTGATAGAAAGCTAATGAGATGTTCTTTCTTATAAAAACGGTTTTGCTGCCAGTGGCCGATTTGATTGTGTCGTGAATTTGGATAAGTTTGTAGTGGTTTTGATTGAGGATATTGGGATCTGTTATTAACTCAGAGGAAGAACAAGTAGAGTGTTTGAGAATTGAATCACAAGTGTTGAAAAGAGACAAAGTGTTATGCTAAGTTATTCAAGTGAGAATTTCGGTTGAAAAAGGTTAGTTTCTTGGATATGTTATTTCAGGTAATGGTATTGTTATGGATCCATCGGAAGTAGATGCAGTTCTACAATGAGAGGCTCCGAAGTTGGTTATGGTGATTAGAAGCATTTTGGACTTTATTTGGTTATTACCGGAGGTTATGGAAGGTTTTTCCAAGTTAGCATTTTCGTTACATCGGTTGACTTGCAAAGGGTAAGTCGTTTGCTTTGGATGTTCATTGTGAGGATTGTGATGTGTTTTTGATGAGTTTAGGCAGTGTGTTAATGCAAGAAAGTAAATTCATGGCTTATGCTTTACGACCATTGAGGATTCATAGAAGGATCTATACTATTCAGGATTTGGAATTAGTTGCGGTTGTATTGCGTTGGAAAATTTGGAGGTATTATCTTTATGGTTCTGGGTTCGAAGTGTTTAGTAATCACAAGAATATTGAGTACCTGTTTGGTCGGAAGGAATATAATATGAGACCGCGAGCATGGTTGGAATTTGTGATGAGTTATGACTTTAGTTGGAATTATCCCATTGGTGAAGTTAATGTCGTGCCAGCTGAGTTAAGTCGAAGGTTTTATACATGTCTATTTTGATGGTCAGGGAGTTAGAATTATTTGAGCAGTTCAGAGACTTGTGTCTGGTATGTAAGCTAACATGCAGAGTGCGAGGTTGGGTATATTAAATTGCACAATGATTTTTGGCAGAGGTGAGAAAGAGTTAGACTTTGGACGTGAGATTGGTAGACTTGATAGTTTCGAGTAATCAGAGTGCGCAGTGGAAGCGTGATGTGGCACATTTTGTATTTGCGTGTGGGACTTGTAAGAATTCATAGGTTAAACATTGGGAACATGTAGGAATGGTGAGACTATTGGACATTTCAGAATGGAAGTGTTAGGTGAAAGGTTTAAATGTTATCCATGGGCTACTATGTAGATGGATGTTTGGTTGTATGTTCGATTGGTGAATCGTAGCATTGTTGTAGTATGGTTGTGTGACAAAGATGTTGGTGTTCTGGTTTTGTTGATGTTGTTGAGACCTTGTGGTGTGTGGAACTTTATGTTCTTGTTTGTGTTATTGCCTCGTTTCCATGGTGATGGTTCGAGTGTGTGTAGCTAATTCCTGTGTGGGGAATTAGGGGAGTGTTACCTAGGGTAGGGTAACGATCTTGTTGTGTTTCAGTTCTAGAGTGAACCTGTGTGTTGGTATCTTGGTTTTTCTTTGAGTCGTGAGTTTGTCGTCAAGTGCATTGTATGGGCTTTGCATCTTGTCGTTGTAGTTGTCGTCTCGATATATTTTCGAGGACAAAAATGTCTAAGTGGGGGAGAGTTGTAACGCCCCAGTTTTGTTAAATTTATTTAATAGAGTAGATTTAATTGGTTTTGGTTTTGTATTATTTTTTTATTGACTTTTATTTGGCAATATATTATTTTTCATCGTTGTTTATGTTTTATCGCGTTTTGAGAGCGTTTGCGAGATATTTGAGCTGAGGGGTATTTTGGTCTTTTTGGGGGTAGATATTTTCATAAAAAGAAAGAAAAGAGAGAAAAAGAGAAAGAGAAGAGAAAAAGAGAAAGAAAGAGAGAAGAGGAGAAAGAGGAAAAATCAGGAAAACTCCGTTTCGAGCGCGAATAATCGGGTAAGGGTGAGAAGTTTCGATTATATCATGCTTGTATATGTATATGTATGTTTTGTTTGAATGTTTGGGTGAAAAATATATGTTTTATATTTGGTTGAATTTGTGAGAAATTGATAGAAATCGATGTTTTAACGGTTAGAATGCCGAATAGTTCGCGTAGAATAGTCGGGAAATGATAGGATTTAGTCGGGAATACTTGTTGGTATGATCGGGGGGTTTAAGGATGAGTTTGGAGGGATTTTGTGTCATAAAATTCTGGTTTTTCTGCTGTTTCGCAATGGTTAATCGATTAACCAAATGCGTTAATCGATTAACAGTGTAAGTTTCAGAAAAATATTATTTTCAAAAACCCATAAATTTTTATCCGTAAGTCGTTTTTGGTCCCCGTTTGAAGCGTTGGAAAGCTAGTGAAATATTCTTTCTATTAAAAATGGTTTGTAGGGCAGTAGATGATTTATTTAGGTCGTGGTTTTGGAAAAGTGTAGGGTTGTCGGGTTTTTATCGCGTTAAATGCGTGCGGTCGGTGTTTTACCGTGTGATATGCTTTTGTTATATAACGTATAGCTTGTGTGCTGTTATATGATGTGAATACATGTAATGAGATGTTGTGATAAGGTGTTGTGATGCGATGTTGTGATAATGTTGTTGTTGTGCGGTAAATACATTGTTTGATTGAATATCAATGTATGTGGTTATGATGTTGTGTTGCCTCGTGGTTTGTTGTTTTGGTTTGTGAAATGCATTGCTTATGTGAAATTCAATGTGTGATATTTGGTGGCCTTATGGCAAATATGTGCATTGTTTGGGTTAAACTTCGATGCATGATTAAGGATGTTATTATGATGTGTTGTAAATAGCCTTTGTGGTGTGAATCTCTTGTGGAATGAATTGTGATGATTTTATGATTGTTGTGGTATGTGGTATGTGATGAAATGCATTGTTTGAATTGTTTTCAATGCATGAATATGATGATGTGATAATCATATTGTCGATTTGTGAAGATGCATTTGATTGTCATGAGTTCTTGTGTGTCAAGCATCATGATATGCATTGTTGTGACGTCCTGAGTGACGGATTGATTCCAGAGGGAATCTGCTATAACATCGTGAGCCTTAAAAATAAGAGGACCGAAAGCGATTTGATATATCGTGAGCCTTAAAAATAAGAGGACTGAAAGCGATGGTTATAGACGATCGTGTGCCCATGTGGGGTGTGAGCGATCGGATTGTGAGCCTTATACAAAAAGGACCGAAAGCAATCCATAAACGTCGTGAGCCTTAAAAATAAGAGGACTGAAAGCGATCTGATTGGATCGTGAGCCTTAAAAATAAGAGGACCGAAAGCGACGGGGAACATCGTATGCCCGACGGGGAGTTACATTAAGTAACGAGCGATGGTTCCAATAGTTCCTGAGTGAACTGTGTAGCGAGCGATTTTGGACGCGGTTCTTAAGCGCTGGTCGCTCTCTGCGGTTGAGCTTAAAACTACAGGTCGATTCATTTTTTATCCTATTGTGAGCTGAATAAGGAAGGGAAATAGATGTCTCCAATTAACCCTGCTTTGCATATTGAGTTTAAACAGCGGTCTGTTAGGTTACGGATGCTATCAATGTGGGGGGGCCTTTGTACTGGTTATTCGTATTTCGCCAATACATGTTTCTTTCTTTCGATCTGGGCAGAAGGTTTCTGGCGGGGAATAAGGATTAGGATGTTAGGACTGATGCTTTTGAATTACTGCTTTTGATTGACGGAGATAATGGATTTGGGTTTTTTGTTGATTGCGCTCGCTAAGAACTTTTCTTTCGATCTTATGCCTACGTATTCCCGTTTACCGAAACAGGGAAATCAGAGCGTTCGTAGTTCCTCCTATTCTATGGGAGGAAATTGGTTTTTGGTGTCTTGTTCAAAGCCCAAGACATGAAGCGAAAGGTGATTTGTATCTTGTTCAAAGCCCAAGATGTGAAGCTAAAAGGTCTATTTGTGTCTTGTTCAAAGCCCAAGACGTGAAGCTGAAAGACCTCGGCTTTAGAGAAAATTTGTCATCTCTAAAGAGGGGAGAAGGAGAATTACTTTAACTGGGATACGCGGATCTGAGCAATGCCATAATTTCTGAAGAAAGGGTTTTAACCTGAAGGAGAAGACTTTAACTCAGTGTAGAGCAATGCCATCTTTCCTTAGGAATTTCTCATGCTAAAAGAGGGACAGTGGCATGGATATAGATGATCCAGACGCTTTCCGCTTACAGCGATTAGATGAAGGGAAAAGAGTTATTGATGTTTGTGTACTGTGAACGAGGCACAGCTTTGATGCTAAAAGGTCGATTGGATCAACCAGTGGTTTTCTTATACAAAGCCTAAGAGGAGGCTAATTTCCGCTAGGAAAATCATTATACAAAGCCTAAGAGGAGGCTATTTTGTGTCTCGTACAAAGCCCGAGAGAGAGGCTAAAAGGTTTTAACCCAGTGGGGCATATCGTTATACAAAGCCTAAGAGGAGGCTAGCAAAGAGTTGACTCAGTTGGAGAATCTTTTATACTCAGTAAGAGAGTGTTTTTGTATCTCGTACAAAGCCCGAGAGAGAGGCGAAAAGGTTATTTTGACTCCACTGGGGAGAATTTTGGTATCTCGTACGAAGCCCGAGATGGAGGCTATTGTAACTGTTTCAGTTGAGTGACAGATCCAATATACTGATTTAAAAGAGAAAATCAGTTCTTATATGAGTAACACTGTACTCAGGGATTTAATTTGAGGATCAGGGATATTTCCCTCTCTTTATGGAAACGGGAAATCCAAAGGGTATTGAGACTATCCGAGTCTGCGGGTTTCCCTCCTATTTAACGAAGGGGTGCTTGAGAATGTCTTTGAGACTCAAGGAAGTTAGACTGTCCAAGTCTAGAGTTTTGTCTTTTGTACTATGCTTCGAGAAACAGTAGTAGACTCTATGAAAGGACTGTTCTATGAGGATGACTAGGTTCTGTTCCTATACCTCTAGGAGGTCGTCGGGACAATTTGTACGAAGCCCAAGAGGAGGCTGGAATCTTTTAAGAAGCCGACGGGTCCTTGTACGAAGCCCAAGAGGAGGCTATCATTCCCGGAGGAAGAGATCATTATACGAAGGCTAAGAGGAGGCTGTGAATACTTCTAAGAAGCCGTAGTGTCCTTGAATAATGCCCAAGAGGAGGCCGATGCTTTTAAGAAGTCCGTGGGTCTATCATCTCCTTTCCATTAGGAGAGATAACTCTTTTAAAGATGAAAACCACTGGTAAACGTGCGAGGTTTACTATCCAGCGACTTTTAACTTTTAAAGATGGTTCCTTAGTTAAGGTCCAAGATTATGACCGTAGTGGGTACCCAAACCCCGAGACATTCAAGGCAAGCTATTCACGAGGAATAGATCAAGTCAGGAAAGTTCGAGAATTTGGAAGAAACTCAAAGATGCCATTCACGGAGAATACATTCATCTTGGGGAGTAGAGCTTCTTGACGATTCCTAAGGAGGACAGCCGAAGAGAAGACTGTATCTGGTGCTCCTATTGGGGATCTAGGCATCTATTTCTACGAATAAATGAAACAGCGTCACCTAGTTCTAGACGTAGTTGCCGGGGAAACTCGAAATATCTATACTATTATTACACAGTAGATATGAGTTTATGAAAGGAGACTTACAGTGAGCAGCCCCACAATACAATTTATAATATGAAAGCAGTAAATGAAAGCGATAACCACTTACTCGGTTGTAGTGCTTCCATGTTGTTTGGTTAGTTGTTCAACAAAGAAAGATTAAAAACAACAGTATATTCAAAATCAAAGGAGAAAGTGCTTTGAAAAAGAAAGATTTGGGGCTTACAGCTCAAGGAGAGGCCCAGGGTTTTATCAGTGAGCGCACTGTTTGAATTTGTACAGTGGGACTTATACAAGTGACTGGGGCCCGAAAATGGTTTTCTATACAAAGGGATGTGTCTTACACTCTAATAGAGGCCCAAAGTGTTTTAAAGAAAAAGAAATGGGTTTTACTACTCGAGGGTAGGCCCAGATGGTTTTTATTTTTAAACGGGCGACGATCGAAAATTCAATTAAAATTAAGTATTGTTAAGTAAAAATTCAATTAAAATGATCAAAAATTGTTTAACACATGGAAAACAAATTGTGATCTTGGATTAATGCTTCAAAAATTAAGTATTGACCTACAAAATAATTAGAAAGCATTAAAAGTTGCAAAATCAATGTAGAAAAAATATTTAAAATGCCAAAAAAAATCAAAATATTAATTCTTTACAAAAATATCAATTATATGAAATAAGTAATATTTTTTGGGATTTTTTGATAAAATAAAATATTTTAACATTTTTGTGAATTATTAAAAAAAGAATCAACTCAAAATCATTAAAATTCAGAGAGAAATTAATTTTTGAATCAATTAAACAAAATCACAAAATTCAAATATTTGAATTTCGAAAAAAGGCGCCAAGAACAAGCTGAAGAACACGCGCGTGTTCTTGGTTTCTCAGATTTGCGTTTTCTATCCAATCTCACTGAATACGTAATCATATCATGCAATCCACATATCATTATGCTCGTCTCAACCTCACGATCATGTCTATGTACTTTAATTTCATTTAAATTAAACATACAACAAGAAATCACGAAGAAACCTCAAGAACCCTAATTTCTGCATGAAGGCTAGGATTTTTGATACACGATTCAAACAATGCAATTAATTGAGGGAAAACATTCCATGCATGATTATGAACATATGGCCAAATTATTGTGCGAGGAAATATGCATAGATCGAGAGATGCCCAAGTTTAGGCTTACCTTCAAGTCGTGACAGCAAGTTCAGATGTGATTTTGAGTTGGAGGTGTTACAGACAAGTTGTGATGATCTGGACAGCTTCCCTACACCATATGGATTGTGTTTGAACACTTGGATTGAATTGAAATGGACTGGATCAGTTTATGGCATCTCAGCTGCAACTTCACTTTAAACTTGTGTGGATGGCAAGTGATTTTGAGATTTTGATGTTCCAGATGTTATGTGAGTGTTTGATCAGCTCATATGTGATGTATGTGAGGTGTGTGAGTGATTGGTTTATGCAGAATTGCTCTCAAACTCAAAACCCGATAGCTACCTTGCTAAGAAAGGCAGTTTTGCCAAGAGAAAGAGATTTTGAGAAAAGCATCTGTTAGATGGCTTTGGTGTACTTAAACTGACCAAAATTGAGCTCTATTTATAGTAGAGCAAGTTTGTTTTGCAAGGAATAGTGCATGGCAGCTGGTAAGTAGGTTTCCTCAATGTTGGCCAATGGAAATGAAAGTCTCCTCTAGCCATTGACTAGAGGTTAGGGAACAGAGCTTTGGTCCCCTTAGTCTTGGATAAGTCTTGACTGATTTCAGATGAGAATGGCTCAGTCCATGCCACCTTGATGGTTCCATTGAATGCCTCATTCCAAATTTGAAGTCTTGTCCCTATTTTGGAAACTCTAGGTTCAACATGCTATTTCTTGTTCCATGGACTTTGGAGGCTTGGCTCAGTGATTGTCCCCTTTGGATTCAATCCTCTGAGGTGTCCAAGTGGATTGGAGCAATTGAAATTGGCTGATTTTGGCAAATCGAGCCAAATTGCAAATTCTGCCTTGCTTTGACAGATTTCAGCAAGGCAACTTGCCAATGTTGTATCTCATGGTGTAGGTTGAATTTGGCAATGTTCTTGGCCATTTTGGAAAGCTCTAACATGATACAACAACTGTTTGAACAAGTTTGGTTTTGATCTCTTTTGATTCCAAGTGAAAAATCCCCCTACATTTGGCAAAAAGTGAGGCAAAATCTGACTTAATGAGAATTTCACTAAGTGTTGGAAAAAGTGACATTTTCACTTTTCAGCCACTTTGATCACTTCATAACTCAAAATCCTTAATGAATTGGAATGACTTGTAGTTGAAGTTTTTGTAGGTGATAATGAGGGCTACAAATCCATCTTTGGATGAGAAAAAATGGCCTTGTGGTTTAGGAGTTATGGTCCTCCAAAGTTGGTACCTTTGCCACTTTATTTTTAACTTAGAAAAATTTCTAAGTTTTATGGTTACCCCTTTTACAAGTTATCTCACTTTTCTTGATTTTTCTTGATGAATGATGATTCAAATCATACATTAACATCATTTTAGGGTTAAAAATCCATTTTGGTGAAAAATCTCAAAAAGTCAAAGTTGACTTTTGTGCATAGTTGACTTTTTATCAGATGAATTCCAAACTGTGCAATTCTTCAGGAAATCATGTCCTTGACCTAAATCAAACTTGATGGACATGTTCCATGGGTGTCATAGGGTATATTCAATCATGTATTAGGGTTTGGGAGCATGTCTTGGTCAAAAGTCAAAGTTACAGTTGACTTTTCCCTTAAAACCCTAATTGTGGTGCAGATGAAAATGAGACTTGTTGCTCAAGCTTCTTGGATCAATCCATTGTTCCAAATGGATCAATATGGTGTATTAGAGACCCTCAAATCATCTCTTGAGGTCTTGGCTCATGGTTTGTCCCAAAAGTCAACTTAGGGGTGAATTAGGTCAAGAAACCCTAATTCCTGATTTTTGATGAATGCATCCCCTGAGGAAAAATTGACTTGATGCATGGGTTCATGAGGTTCCATGAAGTATATTAGGTTATGTTTTGGATCAATGGCTTGTGCCCAGATGAAAATTTCCATCTGGAGGCCCTGGTCGACCAAAACCCTAATTTGGTGACACTGTCGATCTTGAGACTTGATCCACCTAGAAGGGAGCAGCCTTGTGCTTAATCCTTGAAGTGGGAGTCCTTTTGATCCATTGTGGATGTTTGAGAGATTAGACAAGTTGAAGATCATGTCATTTCTTGATTTATCCTTTGTCTAAACACTCAGAGAGGGCTTGAAACCCTAATTTTGATTGTATTGGATGCTCACCCATCTTTGGGGAGACTGATGAAGCATGATGGTTCATCCACATTGTGATGATGATTTTCACAATGATGGGAAATCTTAGTGGTCAAAATTTGGGGTATTACAGATGCCCCTATTTAATCTTCTTGGACCCGAAGGTATGAATGGCGAAGGGATTCGAGCATTCGGGGTGCAAGAGGATTAAATATCGGAATATCCGAAATTTTGATGGTGGTTATGAATGGTAGCTTACGCATTCATCTTCTTTAGCTAAGCGATGATGCTTAAAAAAGGTAAACTTTCCCTCGATCCTGGTTTCCTACCAAGGAAGTGGTCTCAGTCTCTTTTGAACTTCCCCTCGTTCTTGGTTTCCTACCAAGAACTGGTCTCAGTCTCTGAAATGAACTTCCCCTCGTTCCTGGTTTCCTACCAAGGAACTGGTCTTAGTTTCTGATTTAAAATTCCCCTCGATCCTGGTTTCCTACCAAGAACTGGTCTTAGTCTCTGATTTAAACTTCCCCTCGATCCTGGTTTCCTACCAAGAACTGGTCTTAGTTTCTTTTGTCAATAAACTTTCTTGACAAGGGACGCTATTCATAGCGGCTTTCCTCAAACTTCTCGCCGAATTTTCCTGGGGAGATGCCATTTGAGTGGAAAAAGTTTTGATGTCAGAATTGCTGGGGAACCCAGTCGTCTGAATTGTAGAGTTGTACAAACTTCTCTGTTGGAGACGCCATTTGTTTCTACTGGGGAAAACGATTCTCTTGAGAGACTGTTTTCATTTGGGGTTACATCATACTTTTCTCGGGATCTTCCCGGAGAAATTCCATATGATGGGATCCAATTTTGTGGGGCCGATGACCTTTTCATCAACGGTCCTTTCGGAGCAAAACTGGCATGCTGCCGAATCTCTGATCACGAGGCTTTCTCTGTGGATTTTCCTTAATCCGGGAAAGCAAGGATATCATCTTCAATGGCAAAGAGTGATGTTTATTGAGAGTTTTCTCTGGCTTTTCAGAGGTTCAAGTTATCAAAGTGGCCAAGTGCCGACTTTGATCTAAAGATACACTGGTGGCGAGATTGTGCAGACGCAACACTTCCTGACGAGGAAAGAACTGACAAAATCGATTGAGAAAACTGTTTATCACTAGGGGACAAGACCGACTCAAGTGATAGTGATGCAATACGAAATGCGAACGCAAATAAAATGCATGAAGTATATATGTATATGCTGACAAAACAGACGCAACATACAGACTAAGAGATGAACACAATTGGATACTCGGCCATCGCGGGGCGAAGAAGTACCGTTGATTCAAAATAGCAATTCCACCTTGCTTAGGAGAGATAGTCCCATTGGGAGCTATGTTGATCGGGCTTAGGAGATGAGAACTCGGCCGAGGATGTCAGACGAAACAAGGTCTCTGACACAGTTGATCCCTTCATTCAGGAGTACTGGCTTAGAAGAAGTACTTTGATTCTGCACTTTGAAGTTCACTTATTTCGGGAGAAGCGATCGATGTTCTTCTGATGTTCAACAGTCAAAAGAAATTGCCATCTTTATTTTAAAAGCAAAAAAAGTTTTAACAAGTAAATTCATTTTTGTTTTATTTCAAGAATCGCTGATTAAGTTTAAACAACGTCGTTCTGTAAAGCTAAAATAAATTAAGAATTACAAATAAAAGCACAAGGGCTCAAATTTTATTGATAAGATGGAGATCAGCCAAACGCGTGATTCCAAAGAGTATATACAAAGTTAGAAAACGGTAATTTACAGGGAAAAGGGATACGTTGAAACATAACGACCACTATCCTTCTACCAACTTTGAATTCGGGGCATCCTGAGCTTCTGTCGAAGATGACCTTGACTGGAGTTTTCCTCCGATGGATGGTGTAACTGCTGCTGAGGGACCTGCCTCTGTTGAACATAGTTACTTGCCATTATCCCTAACTTTTGCCTGGATTGTACTATGAGATTTCCAATCCATCGGGATGATTTTTTTTCATGTCTCTAACTTTTGCCTGGACCGCCCTTTCGGGTTTTCAATCCACCGAGACGTTTTTTTTTTTTTTAGTTTTAGGCGAAGTATTTCTTGACTACATCAACATTCGCGGGGTAGGCAAATTCCTCTCCGTCCATGGTTGCAAGTCTCAAGGTGCCGCCTGATAAAGCTTTCGTGACCACATAGGGGCCATCATAATTTGGGGTCCATTTGCCCCGAGAGTCAGTGAGAAATGATTGTATCTTCTTGAGCACGAGGTCTCCTTTCCTGAAGACACGAGGTCAGACCTTTTTGTCGAACACCCTCTTCATTCTCTGTTGATACAACTGACCGTGGCATAGTGCCGTGATTCTCTTTTCTTCGATCAGGTTCAGTTCGTCGTGTCGACTTTGACACCATTCAGCTTCGGTGAGCTTAGCTCCCAGCAATACCCTGATTGACGGGATCTCTACTTCTATGGGGAGAACTGCCTCCATGCCATATACTAGAGAGAAAGGGGTTGCCCCTGTTGAAGTGCGGACAGATGTACGATAACCGTGAAGAGCAAAGGGTAGCATCTCGTGCCAATCTTTATAGGTTACAACCATCTTCTGAACGATCTTCTTGATGTTCTTGTTAGCCGCTTCTACCGCTCCGTTCATCTTGGGTCGGTAGGGAGATGAGTTATGGTGTTCGATCTTGAACTCTGCACACAACTCTTTCATCATCTTATTGCTCAAGTTAGATCCATTATCAGTAATGATCTCGCTTGGAACACCATAACGGCAGATGATATTGTTTTTGATAAATCGGACCACCACTTGTCGGGTTACATTGGCGAATGACGCTGCTTCGACCCACTTGGTGAAATAGTCAATGGCTACCAGGATGAACCGATGTCCGTTTGAAGCCTTGGGCTCAATCATACCAATCATGTCGATTCCCCATATGGAAAAAAGCCACAGGGAAGAAAGAACTTTAAGATGTGATGGCGGTACATGAATTTTGTCGGAGTATATCTGACACTTGTGACACCTCCTCATGTACTTGTAGCAGTCGGATTCCATTGTCAACCAATAGTACCCGGCCCTGAGAATTTTTCTCGCCATTGTGTGTCCGTTGGCATGAGTGCCAAAGGATCCTTCATGAATTTCTTTCATGAGCATGTCTACTTCTGGTCTGTCGACGCATCGGAGCAAGACCATGTCAAAATTTCCCTTATAAAGAGTGTCACCGCTCAGGAAGAAGTTTCCAGCCAATCTTCTGAGGGTTTTCCTGTCTTTTCTGAGTGCCCCAGATGGGTACTCTTGTTTCTGAAGGAAGCATTTGATATCGTGATACCAAGGTCTGTCGTCTATGACTGCTTCAATCGCGAAGATGTAAGCGGGCCGTTCAAGGCGCATGATGTCGATCTTAGGTATGTCATTCCATCGACCTACACTAATCATGGAAGAGAGAGTGGCTAATGCATCAGCCATGTGATTCTCCTCACGAGGGATGTGATGAAAGTCGACTCTGTTGAAGAAGGGTAACAACCTTCTTGCATAGTCTTTGTAAGGAATCAATCCTGATTGGTATGTGTTCCAATCTCCTTTAATTTGATTGATAACCAGGGCTGAGTCGCCGTATACGTCCAAGTTTTTGATCCTTAAATCAATCGCTTCTTCGAGACCCATGATACATGCTTTGTATTCGGCCTCGTTGTTCGTACATTTAAACGTAAGTCTAGCGGTGAAAGGAATGTGGGGACCCTGAGGGGTAACTATGATTGCCCCAATTCCGTTTCCATAATGATAAACTGCTCCGTCAAAGATAAGTCCCCACTGGGAACCTGGTTCTGGCCCTTCACTGGGTAGCGATTCATCGCAATCTTTCATTTTTAGATACATGACATCTTCGTCTGGGAAGTCAAACCCGATTGATTCTTGATCATCAATCGGTTGATGAGCCAAATGATCGGCTAAAATACTTCCTTTAACGGCTTTCTGAGCATGGTACTCTATGTCATATTCTGATAGTAACATCTGCCAACGGGCAATCCTTTCCGTGAGAGCAGGTTTTTCGAAAACGTACTTGATTGGATCCATTTCGGAGACCAACCAAGTAGTATGACGAACCATGTACTGGCGAAGACGTTTGGCTGCCCAAGCCAAAGCGCAACAAGTTTTCTCAAGCATTGTGTACCGAGTCTCGCAGTCGGTGAATGTGTTGCTTAGATAGTAAATGGCAGACTCTTTCCTTTTAGTTTCGTCTTGTTGGCCAAGTACACACCCCATTGAGTCTTCCAAGACTGTGAGGTAGATGATCAGTGGTCTTCCTTCCACTGGAGGTGATAGAATCGGAGGATTCAACAGATATTCCTTGATACTGTTGAAGGCGGTTTGGCAATCTTCTGACCAAACGCAATCCTGGTTCTTTTTGAGTAATTTGAAAATCGGCGCACAAGTGGCGGTCATAAGGAATATGAATCTGGAGATGTAGTTCAAACGTCCCAGGAATCCTCTGACTTGTTTTTCAGTTTTCGGAGAAGGCATTTCTTGAATGGCCTTGACCTTGTCAGGATCAACTTCAATTCCTTTCTGGCTGACGATGAACCCTAGTAGTTTCCCCGAACGGACACCGAAGGTGCACTTGTGAGGATTCAAGCGGAGCTTGAATTTTCTTAGACGTTCGAACAATTTTGACAGATGTTCAACGTGCTCATCCTCTGTTCTTGATTTTGCAATCAAATCATCGACATATACCTCGATTTCTTTGTGTATCATGTCATGAAACAGAGTCATCATGGCCTTTGATAGGTTGCCCCGGCATTCTTCAAACCGAACGGCATTACCTTGTAACAAAAGGTACCCCATGGGGTAATGAACGAAGTTTTCTCCATGTCTTTCGGCGCCATTTTGATCTGGTTATAGCCCGAGAATCCATCCATGAAGGAGAATACTTTGAACTTTGCTGTGCTGTCAACCAGCATGTCAATGTGTGGTAAAGGAAAGTCGTCCTTTGGACTTGCCTTGTTCAGATCTCTGTAATCAACACACATTCTGACCTTTCCATCCTTTTTGGGAACGGGTACGATGTTGGCTAACCATTGAGGATATTCAGATGTAGCGAGGAAACCCGCGTCGATCTGTTTCTGTACCTCCTCTTTGATTTTGATGGCCATGTCCGGGTGAGTGCGTCTCAACCTTTGCTTTACTGGCGGACATTCCGATCTCAACGGTAAGTGATGTTCCACGATGCTGGTATCCAACCCTGGCATATCCTGATAGGACCAAGCGAACACATCGGGAAATTCTTTGAGAAGCTTTATCAAACTCTCTTTGACAGTTGGATTGAGCAGTGCCCCAATCCTGATTTCTTTTCTCTCTTGCTCTGAACCCAAGTTTACCGTTTCCAACGGTTCTTTGTGAGGTTCAATGGACCTTTCCTCTTCTCTGAGTAATCGGGAGATCTCTTCTGGAATTTTGTTGTCATTTTCTTCTTCAGCCTCGAATACCGGGAACTCAAAGTTGGGAGAAGGCATCGGATCGTATGTTTCAACGGGGTATAAAACAAGCAATCTGCATGACGTGATGATTCGTGTTTAGAAGAGATAGAGAAAATGCAAGTGTGTGCAGTGTATTGATTTTACTGCTTGTTTTTATTATTGAATGTTTTTTAGGATTACCATTTTCTGAAAAAGCAAAAAGAGAAAACAACAATTAATGCGGAAATTACAGAACGACGTTATTTTATTAATGAACAAGTCGACTCTTGAAACTACAGCCCTATAAAACAAAACTCACTCGCTCTGGGCAAAGCGAAGAGGGAAATTTACAGAAAGCGAGCCCTATCAAAACATCCGTTTCACCTGGGCAGGGTGAAAGGTTAAAGATGGCAATTACTTTGACTGATGAACGGCCTTCGGAACCTCGACAGCAACCCATTGGCGGCGAACTCCTCGGTGAATCACAAAGTCTGGCACCTTCCTTGATTTGTCTTCAGAAATAACGCTGATTTTTGGTGGAGTAGGATCATTGGAATCTGTCTCCCAAGCAGAATTGTCGTAGGAGAATTCCTCTGTCGCATTTTGCATAGCATTTGTGCTCTCAGCTGTATCTCCCCATCCAGTTGACTGGATATCTTCGAGCCTGATACGAGAGCTTTCCGGAGTGGTGTACTTGACCATAAAGTCGTATTTTCCACTTGGTTGTCCCAAAGTGTCCCAAACTTCTTTGGAACTGGAGAAGTCATCCCTCTCGATGACGTTGACCTCAGAAAAAGCATAGTTGATGAATTCTAGTCCTACAAACGTTGCGAATTCATCTTCATGTTGAGTAGTTTCCGAATGACCTGAGTGTTGATCCCATGACATGGCGGGGACACAGGTATTCTGTTCAATGACGCTCAGCTGAGTTTCATTACTCGACTGACTTTCTTGCCCCAAGTTTCCTGGGTAAGGCCGCCACATTGGCAGACCATCCATCGGGCCATAGTAATTGTGATCAAAGTTTTCTTTCATCAGAGTGTCTTCCTCTAATGAATTTGGTGGAGCACGGCATCCTTCCGGATCGCAATCTCCGTAGATCATTTCGACATCTGATCTTGGTATAAATCTCGGACTTTCTGTAGGAAAGCAAAAAGGCATAGGCACCTTTTCCTGAGACATATAGCCGTCCTTGTTAAGGTAGGACTTCCATTCTTCATCCGTGTCAGAGGGATCTTCCTCATTGATAGCATGAACTGTCTGAGACACTGGGTGAAGAAAACCTCCACTGTGGAAGAAGTTTTGAAGGGGATGAAGACTTTCATCGTTGGCGGCTGTCTGGGTACAGGTTGCAGAAAAACCAAGACCCTTCTTTGTTTTATTGTCAATAGGAATGACAAGCCGTCCCCATCCTGTCGTATCGGTACTCTCGACCGCTTTGATAGCATCTTTGTATGAAGAAATTGAAGGTCCTTCTTCGGATCGATCATTCTTGCTCACCGATAGTGCTTGGAACTGAGTTCCAATAACCTCCTCGGGTTCTACACAAGCAGATGATGATAGGTTACTCACAAGCAAGGCTTGTTCCCCACAAACCGTGACAAGTTGATCGTTCTTGACGAACTTTAGCTTTTGGTGGAGGGTTGAAGTAACCGCTCCATCCTGATGTATCCAAGGTCTTCCTAATAAACAACTGTATGTTGCCCGGATGTCCATGACCTGGAAAGTGATTTGGAAAGTGTGAGGACCAATAGTTATGGGAAGATCAACTTCGTCGATAACTGTTTTTCTGGATCCGTCGAATGCTTTGACGATGACCTCGCTGACTCTCATTGGAGGGCCCTTGAATAATAATTGCATCAAGGTGGACTTCGGCATAACATTCAGGGCTGACCCTGTGTCTACCAGTACGTTGGCTAAAGCATCGCCCTGGCAGTTAACTATGATATTGAGGGCCATGTTATGACAGCGACCCTCTTCAGGTAATTCCTCATCACTAAATCCCAAATTATTGCAGGAAGTGATGTTAGAGACAATACTATCGAACTGTCTGATTGTTACATCCTGTTCCACAAAGGCTTGCTCCAAGACTTTATGTAGAGCCTCTTTGTGTGCTTCTGAACTGAGTAACAGTGATAATACTGAGATCTTTGAAGGAGTCTGTAACAGTTGATCAACAATGTTATATTCACTCCTTTGGATGAGCTTTAGCATCTCATCCTTGTCTTTTGAAAAGTCGGGATTACTAGATTGACCGACTGGTGGATCAGGAATTTCTGCCTGAAGTTCCTTTTCTTTGTTAGCTTCCCCAACCCCTCGTTTGAAGATTCTACCACTCCGTGTTACACGACTGATGTCTACAATATTCACGACGGAGGGTAATGGAATTTCCTTTCCATTCTCGATTATTGTTGCACCGTATTTGTAAGGGATTGCCTTAGCTGATTTATACGGTAGTGGCCCCGGTAGATAAATGACTATGGGAACTCTAGATTCGTCAAGTAGAGGGACGATGGCAAAAACATCCCTGATTTGGTGATGACCAGAGATCGTGACAACATCCTCAACTTGATCGGCAAGGTAGTTCGGCGACCAAATGATGGGTCCTGAACCTGGATATGGATGAATTTCTCCATGATCGATCTGACCCTGAAGAGCTGCTCTCACAAGGTAACATCCTTGGTTACTTTCCGAACAGACGCTACAACTGTCATAGTTGTGTGGTGGCACCTGGACACGCCCACTTTGAATATAATGTAACCTCACTAGGTTACCTTCCATTGATCGGACATCCTGACTTTGACGACGAGTAGGATTCCTGTTATTGATACTAATCTGCTGAGTATCTTCGTCCATATAGATTGGCATCCACCAATGATTTAACAAGTGCTGAAGTTCCTCCTGGACAAGGGTACAACCTCGATCGTTTTCGCAACCCGCTTTACAATTTTGATAGTCATGTGATATTAAGAATCCAAGTCGGACCTGCTCAGCATGTAACTCTACCAGATTGGTATTCATCATGCGGATGTTAAAGATCTGAACCATGTTGATTTGATAGGAGTTCCTATCATGGTAGTCTTGGATCCATCCAAGATCCATCTGATGCTGGAGGGCCTCTTGTATGAAAGAGCATCCCTGTTTGTTTACCGAGCAAATCAGACAGGAACTGTAATCGTGCCACGGCAGATTAGGATACTGGCTTTGCCTTGAGTGCCTCGCCACCAAGTTGACATTCATCGCACGGATGTCGTGGTTCTGAATGACGTTAGAATTCGTAGAGACCATGTTAACTCCACGAACTCGGTGCTCCTGGATCCATCCAAGATCCATTTGTTCCTGTAGAGCTGATTGCACTACAGAACATCCCTGGTTGTCTTTAGAGCAGATATCACACTGGTGATAATTATAAGGTGGCACATGGCCATATCCACTCTGTCTACAATGCATCTTGACCAGATTGGTCCCCAATAAGAGTACATCGTGAATTTGATAGACATTGTTAGTCTCTTTCTCAATCAGATTGACTGCAGCTTTCTCATGTTGAGGCAGCGGGTTCGTAAGAACATTAGGATTAGTATCTTTGAAAGATAAGAGCCCGCTCCTAACAAGCTTTTGCACGTCGGATTTGAAATTGAGGCAAGTCTCAATGTTATGCCCTGAACCTCCTTGATGATAAGGGCATGTTTGATCCGCTTTAAACCAGAAAGGCGGATTTTCCGGAACTGAAAGGGGAGACTTAGTCTGGATGTCCCCCTTGGCTAGCAGTAACGGAAACAGCTCTGCGTACGTTACGGGTATAGGATCAAATCCAGGTGGCCGTGTTGTACGGTTGTTGTTATATGGAGGACGAGCCTGTTGAAGAGGCTGTTGTGTCCTTTGTTGGTCAGGTTGGCTCTGCGCAACCTGAGGTTGATACATAGGAACAGGCGCGGGGCCGATAGTAGGAGTAACAGGTGCTACTGGCTGATAACGTCGCCTTTGCTTTCCGAGAGAGATATTCCCAATATCTTGCTCTTTTTTCTTAGGGAGAGCACTACCGTATTTTTTAGTACCGCTCGTTGATCTAGTGTCTTTTACCAAACGTCCTTCTCGGATGGCTTCCTCAAGACGTACACCCATGGCGACCATTTCGGTGAAATCACTGGGTGCACTGGCGACCATTCGGCCATAGTAAAATGAGCTTAAGGTCTTTAAGAAGATCTTTGTCATCTCTTTTTCCTCAAGAGGTGGACAAATTTGAGCAGCAATTTCACGCCACCTTTGAGCATACTCCTTAAAGGTTTCCTTTTCCTTTTGCAACATTGATCTGAGTTGATCTCTGTCGGGTGCCATGTCCAAATTGTACTTGTATTGTTGGACGAAGGCAGTACCAAGATCTCTGAATGTACTGATCGTAGTACGGTTTAAACCCATGTACCATTTAAGTGCGGCACCGGTTAAACTATCCTGGAAGTAGTGAATCAGCAGGTCCTGATTCTCCGTCTGAGCTGACATCCGCCGAGCGTACATCACCAGATGGCTCTGAGGGCAAGAGTTACCCTTGTATTTTTCAAAGTCGGGCACTTGGAACTTGTGCGGGACTTTTACATTTGGGACCAAGCAGAGGTCTGCGGCGTCCTTTCCAAATAGATCCTGACCGCGAATAGCTTGCAACTCTTTCTGCATTTCCAGGAACTGTTCCTGGAATTCCTCCATTCTGTCAAACATAGTTTCCTTCTTACCAGAAGGTGTTGGTGGAATCTGTCCTTCCGGAACAGTGTGCACCACAGGGGGTGGTACCGTGACTACGGCAATAAGTCTTGGCGCCTCCCGAAGTTTGTAACCTTCAGGAGTCTTCAGTATGCCCCTGGCATCTTCGCTTTCCCGAAGTTTGTAACCTTCAGGCCCAGCGGCTTCTGTTGCGATTCCCTGATCTTCAGTGATCGGTGGAACATATCCTTCCGGGATATAGTTAACAGGCATGCCCCAAGGATGATCTTTCGGCATCTGATACCTAGGATCATACTTTTCTATGATGGGCGTTGAGGTGATCTCTGAGATCACAGTTCTTTGTAGATGAGCTTCTGCCATGGCTTGCATGTCGTTACGAAGCTTTCTCATATCCTCTCTCAGAGCGTCGATCTCTTCTTTCAACTCTCTGTTTTCTTCCTCAAGATCATCCATCCTTTTCTGACGATTGGCCCGAGTATTATACGAATGAGACAGTTTGACTCTAGAATTGAGACACACACGTGAGATTCGTAGGTAAGGAGAATACGCGATGTGAGAATGATGAATGCAATGATTATATTAATTGTTGTTTTTTGGTTTAATCAAAATAAACTTCGACAATTAGATTGCAAATATCAAACAGTGGGGAAACCCCTTTTTATTGAATTCCAAAGGATTACAGAAATGGAAATACAGTAGATTACAAAGTGCAGAAACAGAAACCTAAACTAATGGGTCCCGAGTCCTCTTCTTTGACCGGGGCGCTTGGGCCGTTGTCGGGTTGTCATTCCTTTGCCAAGCGAAAGGAGTGAGCAAATTCCTTTGGTCATCTTGATTCTCTACAGCATGCCGCTCCAAAATTTCAATCAGAGCATCTTTCTCTTTTAGTAGTTGCTGTATTTGGATACACTCTACGTCGAGGGTGCGGTACTTGTTCTTCCAAGACCTTCTTTCCTTTTGAACCTTGTTGAGAGTAACCTGAAGCCTTTCAGTTTCCGTCATGAAGTACATGACAATTTCCCTCGGCAGAAGAATTCCGTAACGAGGATAAGGCATCTTTAGCTTGAGAGCTCTAGTTTGTACCCAATGGAGATAAGGCTCCACTGAGACACTGTCTGGTTTTCCTAGAGACTCTCGTCCTTTCTTATGAACCTGTTTCCAAGCTTGCACTATTTCCATCTTTAGTGCTCTGTCACTTTCTCGTTCTTTGAAGAAAAGACCTTCCAGATGAACACCCAGTGGGATGTGTCTCATCGGGTATCCAAATTGACGAAGAACTAATATCGGATGATAGTTGATTCCTCCTTTAGTTCCTATGAGGGGTACGCTGGGGAAGTTTCCACAACGGTCAATGATTCTGATTCCCTCATAAATCCTATTACACCAATCTATATCAGAGTTGGTGAGAGACATGATCTTCTGCGACCAACGTAAGACACTCTTGCAATCCCAAAAAGCGGCAGACTTGGGCAAGTGAGAGATAAACCATTTGTAGAGCAAAGGTACACAGCATGTGATCTCCCCTCCACTGTATAAATTTCCCAAGTGTACAGAATGATACGCATCTGCGAGCAAAGTCGGCACAGGGTTTCCAATGAGAAAAACCTTAATAGCGTTGATATCGACGAAGTTATTGATGTTGGGAAACAAAAATAACCCGTAGGTGAGCAAGACGAAGATGCTTTCAAAAGCAGTCCCGTGCCCTATACTAGCGAAGTACAGAGCTTTCTTTGTCAAGAACTGGGCTGGCAAACCTTGGATGCCACCCTTAGTGGTCATGTGAGTCCTGACCTCAGACTCGTCCAAATGAATTGCTCTTGCAATAGTCTGATTCTTTGAAATTTCTTCCAGTCCAGAAAATGAAGCTAGATCAGTGATATGTAAATCAGTCAGATGAGAATACTCCTCCAGCGTTGGTGCTAGCTGGTAATCCGGGAATGTGAAACAATGATAAACCGGATCGTAGAATTGAATGAGCGCATCCATGATCCCCTTAATCACATGGACTCTTAACAGTGGTAGCAAACCACCGTGCTTGGCTCTGAAAGCCTCTGGGTTAACGACCATCCTCGCTAACTTTCTCAAATCCCCTAGTTTTGGAACCTTGAAGGTATACTGGCGAGTTCTCCTTATACCGAAATCCATTAATGCAATCTTTTTCTCTGATATTTGCAATCACAGTCTTAGTTTAATTTGAAAAACAGAGAGACTAGAAGAGAAATTTTTTGAATCTTTTAATGTTTTATTAAATGAATGCATGAATGCAGCACACAAAAACATAGAAAAAACATGGGGTCAAAGGGTCGTTGTCATGAAGTCAAGGCTCTACCCATCCCCAAAGGTTTATACTAGGGTGATTTTTGTACCTGTACTCATTATCATCAGCTCCTCCCAGGAAGGCAGACAACAAGCGGATCGCCAGCGAGTTGTGTGTAATCTTAGAGTAAGTGCCATTCACCGAGAATAGATCACCAGCCTCAAATGAGGGTAGTATCGCGTAACAACTATTTTCGATAGCTTCTGCACTACGAAAAAGGTTGGCTTTTCTTAAGTGTATACTCAATCTCACCACATGCGGCATCACACGCATTCCCAGTAGCAGAAAAATAAACACATATTCATTTAGGAAAAGCAGTATATATATTTGTCCTAATCATCCTAGACTTATAAAGCTACGATTCTTAAGTTCCTGACAGAAATGGGTTCCCCGGCGGAAGCCCCAATCTGTGGTTCCCTGCCTAAGAGATGGACCAGCATAGGTCAATCTTTCTCTTCGGTAGAGTTCCCATTTTCCGTAGAAAACGGGGATGATGCCCTAAGGCAGAAAAGGAGACTCCCCAGCAGAGTCGCCATTTGTGTAAATTTTCACACAAGAGAAGTAGAAAGAAAGGAAAGAGCCCCACGGTGGGCGCCACTTTTCTGTAGCGAGCGATTTTGGACGCGGTTCTTAAGCGCTGGTCGCTCTCTGCGGTTGAGCTTAAAACTACAGGTCGATTCATTTTTTATCCTATTGTGAGCTGAATAAGGAAGGGAAATAGATGTCTCCAATTAACCCTGCTTTGCATACTGAGTTTAAACAGCGGTCTGTTAGGTTACGAATGCTATCAATGTGGGGGGGGCCTTTGTACTGGTTATTCGTATTTCGCCAATACAGGTTTCTTTCTTTCGATCTGGGCAGAAGGTTTCTGGTGGGGAATAAGGATTAGGATGTTAGGACTGATGCTTTTGACTTACTGCTTTTGATTGACGGAGATATGGGATTTGGGTTTTTTGTTGATTGTGCTCGCTAACATCTTTTCTTTCGATCTTATGCCTACGTATTCCCGTTTACCGAAACAGGGAAATCAGAGCGTTCGTAGTTCCTCCTATTCTATGGGAGGAAATTGGTTTTTGGTGTCTTGTTCAAAGCCCAAGACATGAAGCAAAAGGTGATTTGTATCTTGTTCAAAGCCCAAAATGTGAAGCTAAAAGGTCTATTTGTGTCTTGTTCAAAGCCCAAGACGTGAAGCTGAAAGACCTCGGCTTCAGAGAGAATTTGTCATCTCTAAAGAGGGGAGAAGGATAATTACTTTAACTGGGATACGCAGATCCGAGCAATGCCATAATTTCCGAAGAAAGGGTTTTAACCTGAAGGAGAAGACTTTAACTCAGTGTAGAGCAATGCCATCTTTCCTTAGGAATTTCTCATGCTAAAAGAGGGACAGTGGCATGGATATAGATGATCCAGAGGCTTGCCGCTTACAGCGATTAGATGAAGGGAAAGGAGTTGTTGATGTTTGTGTACTGTGAACGAGGCACAACTTTGATGCTAAAAGGTCGATTGGATCAACCAGCGGTTTTCTTATACAAAGCCTAAGAGGAGGCTAATTTCCGCTAGGAAAATCATTATACAAAGCCTAAGAGGAGGCTATTTTGTGTCTCGTACAAAGCCCGAGAGAGAGGCGAAAAGGTTTTGACCCAGTGGGGCATATCGTTATACAAAGCCTAAGAGGAGGCTAGCAAAGAGTTGACTCAGTTGGAGAATCTTTTATACTCAGTAAGAGAGTGTTTTTGTATCTCGTACAAAGCCCGAGAGAGAGGCAAAAAGGTTGTTTTGACTCCACTGGGGAGAATTTTTGTATCTTGTACGAAGCCCGAGATAGAGGCTATTGTAACTGTTTCAGTTGAGTGACAGATCCAATATATTGATTTAAAAGAGAAAATCAGTTCTTATATGAGTAACACTGTACTCAGGGATTTAATTTGAGGATCAGGGATATTTCCTTCTCTTTGAGGAAACGAGAAATCCAAAGTGTATTGAGACTATCCGAGTCTGCGGGTTTCCTTCCTATTTAACGAAGGGGTGCTTGAGAATGTCTTTGAGACTCAAGGAAGTTAGACTGTCCAAGTCTAGAGTTTTATCTTTTGTACTATGCTTCGAGAAACAGTAGTAGACTCTATGAAAGGACTGTTCTATGAGGATGACTAGGTTCTGTTCCTATACCTCTAGGAGGTCGTCGGGACAATTTGTACGAAGCCCAAGAGGAGGCTGGAATCTTTTAAGAAGCCGACGGGTCCTTGTACGAAGCCCAAGAGGAGGCTATCATTCCCGGAGGAAGAGATCATTATACGAAGCCTAAGAGGAGGCTGTGAATACTTCTAAGAAGTCGTAGTGTCCTTGAATAATGCCCAAGAGGAGGCCGATGCTTTTAAGAAGCCCGTGGGTCTATCATCTCCTTTCCATTAGGAGAGATAACTCTTTTAAAGATGAAAACCACTGGTAAACGTGTGAGGTTTACTATCCAGCGACTTTTAACTTTTAAAGAGGGTTCCTTAGTTAAGGTCCAAGATTATGACCGTAGTGGGTACCCAAACCCCGAGACATTCAAGGCAAGCTATTCACGAGGAATAGATCAAGTCAGGAAAGTTCGAGAATTTGGAAGAAACTCAAAGATGCCATTCACGGAGAATACATTCATCTTGGGGAGTAGAGCTTCTTGACGATTCCTAAGGAGGACAGCCAAAGAGAAGACTGTATCTGGTGCTCCTATTGGGGATCTAGGCGTCTATTTCTACGAATAAATGAAACGGCGTCACCTAGTTCTAGACGTAGTTGCCAGGGAAACTCGAAATATCTATACTATTATTACACAGTAGATATGAGTTTATGAAAGAAGACTTACAGTGAGCAGCCCCACAATACAGTTTATAATATGAAAGCAGTAAATGAAAGCGATAACCACTTACTCGGTTGTAGTGCTTCCATGCTGTTTGGTTAGTTGTTCAACAAAGAAAGATTAAAAACAACAGTATATTCAAAATCAAAGGAGAAAGTGCTTTGAAAAAGACAGATTTGGAGCTTACAGCTCAAGGAGAGGCCCAGGGTTTTATCAGTGAGCGCACTGTTTGAATTTGTACAGCGGGACTTATACAAGTGACTGGGGCCCGAAAATGGTTTTCTGTACAAAGGGATGGGTCTTACACTCTAATAGAGGCCCAAAGTGTTTTAAAGAAAAAGAAATGGGTCTTACTACTCGAGGGTAGGCCCAGATGGTTTTTATTTTTAAACGGGCGACAATCGCGCCGTTTACTTGTACAGAGGGACTTATACAATGAGTGAGGCCCAAAAAGTTTTTGTACAAGGGGGGATGGGTCTTACACTCTCTCAAGAGGCCCAAAGAGTTTTGAAGAAAAATAAATGGGTCTTACTACTCGAGGGTAGGCCCAGATGATTTTTTGAAAAGGCGACGATCACGCCGTTTATTTTTTGACGGTATCGGGACTTATACAATAAGTGAGGCCCAAAGATGATTTGGTCAAAAAAAGGATTGGGTCTTACACTCTAATAGAGGCCCAGAGTGTTTTGAAAATGATTTCTGAGGGTTGAATTAATCCAAAGCCCTAATTTGTTTTCAAAATGTATTTAATTGAATAAAAATTCAATTAAAATGATAAAAAATTGTTTAACACATGGAAAACAAATTGTGATCTTGGATTAATGCTTCAAAAATTAAGTATTGACCTACAAAATAATTAGAAAGCATTAAAAGTTGCATAATCAATGTAGAAAAAATATTTAAAATGCCAAAAATAATCAAAATATTAATTCTTTACAAAAATATCAATTATATGAAATAAATAATATTTTTTGGGATTTTTTGATAAAATAAAATATTTTAACATTTTTGTGAATTATTAAAAAAAGAATCAACTCAAAATCATTAAAACTCAGAGAGAAATTAATTTTTGAATCAATTAAACAAAATCACAAAATTCAAATATTTGAATTTGGAAAAAAGGCGCCAAGAACAAGCTGAAGAACACGCGCGTATTCTTGGTTTCTCAGATTTGTGTTTTCTATCCAATCTCACTGAATACGTAATCATATCATGCAATCCACATATCATTATGCTCGTCTCAACCTCACGATCATGTCTATGTACTTTAATTTCATTTAAATTAAACATACAACAAGAAATCACGAAGAAACCTCAAGAACCCTAATTTCTGCATGAAGGCTAGGATTTTTGATACACGATTCAAACAATGCAATTAATTGAGGGAAAACATTCCATGCATGATTATGAACATATGGCCAAATTATTGTGCGAGGAAATATGCATAGATCGAGAGATGCCCAAGTTTAGGCTTACCTTCAAGTCGTGACAGCAAGTTCAGATGTGATTTTGAGTTGGAGGTGTTACAGACAAGTTGTGATGATCTGGACAGCTTCCCTACACCATATGGATTGTGTTTGAACACTTGGATTGAATTGAAATGGACTGGATCAGTTTATGGCATCTCAGCTGCAACTTCACTTCAAACTTGTGTGGATGGCAAGTGATTTTGAGATTTTGATGTTCCAGATGTTATGTGAGTGTTTGATCAGCTCATATGTGATGTATGTGAGGTGTGTGAGTGATTGGTTTGTGCAGAATTGCTCTCAAACTCAAAACCCGATAGCTACCTTGCTAAGAAAGGCATTTTTGCCAAGAGAAAGAGACTTTGAGGAAAGCATCTGTTAGATGGCTTTGGTGTACTTAAACTGACCATAATTGAGCTCTATTTATAGTAGAGCAAGTTAGTTTTGCAAGGAATAGTGCATGGCAGCTGGTAAGTAGGTTTCCTCAATGTTGGCCAATGGAAATGAAAGTCTCCTCTAGCCATTGACTAGAGGTTAGGGCACAGAGCTTTGGTCCCCTTGGTCTTGGATAAGTCTTGACTAATTTCAGATGAGAATGGCTCAGTCCATGCCACCTTGATGGTTCCATTGAATGCCTCATTCCAAATTTGAAGTCTTGTCCCTATTTTGGCAACTCTAGGTTCAACATGCTATTTCTTGTTCCATGGACTTTGGAGGCTTGGCTCAGTGATTGTCCCCTTTGGATTCAATCCTCTGAGGTGTCCAAGTGGATTGGAGCAATTGAAATTGGTTGATTTTGGCAAATCGAGCCAAATTGCAAATTCTGCCTTGCTTTGACAGATTTCAGCAAGGCAACTTGCCAATGTTGTATCTCATGGTGTAGGTTGAATTTGGCAATGTTCTTGGCCATTTTGGAAAGCTCTAACATGATACAACAACTGTTTGAACAAGTTTGGTTTTGATCTCTTTTGATTCCAAGTGAAAAATCCCCCTACATTTGGCAAAAAGTGAGGTAAAATCTGACTTAGTGAAAATTTCACTAAGTGTTGGAAAAAGTGACATTTTCACTTTTCAGCCACTTTGATCACTCCATAACTCAAAATCCTTAATGAATTGGAATGACTTGTAGTTGAAGTTTTTGTAGATGATAATGAGGGCTACAAATCCATCTTTGGATGAGAAAAAATGGCCTTGTGGTTTAGGAGTTATGGTCCTCCAAAGTTGGTACCTTTGCCACTTTATTTTTAACTTAGAAAAATTTCTAAGTTTTATGGTTACCCCTTTTACAAGTTATCTCACTTTTCTTGATTTTTCTTGATGAATGATGATTCAAATCATACATTAACATCATTTTAGGGTTAAAAATCCATTTTGGTGAAAAATCTCAAAAAGTCAAAGTTGACTTTTGTGCACAGTTGACTTTTTATCAGATGAATTCCAAACTGTGCAATTCTTCAAGAAATCATGTCCTTGACCTAAATCAAACTTGATGGACATGTTCCATGGGTGTCATAGGGTATATTCAATCATGTATTAGGGTTTGGGAGCATGTCTTGGTCAAAAGTCAAAGTTACAGTTGACTTTTCCCTTAAAACCCTAATTGTGGTGCAGATGAAAATGAGACTTGTTGCTCAAGCTTCTTGGATCAAGCCATTGTTCCAAATGGATCAATATGGTGTATTAGAGACCCTCAAATCATCTCTTGAGGTCTTGGCTCATGGTTTGTCCCAAAAGTCAACTTAGGGGTGAATTAGGTCAAGAAACCCTAATTCCTGATTTTTGATGAATGCATCCCCTGAGGAAAAATTTACTTGATGCATGGGTTCATGAGGTTCCATGAAGTATATTAGGTTATGTTTTGGATCAATGGCTTGTGCCCAGATGAAAATTTCCATCTGGAGGCCCTGGTCGACCAAAACCCTAATTTGGTGACACTGTCGATCTTGAGACTTGATCCACCTAGAAGGGAGCAGCCTTGTGCTTAATCCTTGAAGTGGGAGTCCTTTTGATCCATTGTGGATGTTTGAGAGATTAGACAAGTTGAAGATCATGTCATTTCTTGATTGATCCTTTGTCTAAGCACTCAGAGAGGGCTTGAAACCCTAATTTTGATTGTATTGGATGCTCACCCATCTTTGGGGAGACTGATGAAGCATGATGGTTCATCCACATTGTGATGACGATTTTCACAATGATGGGAAATCTTAGTGGTCAAAATTTGGGGTATTACAAACTGGTGTTGAGAATTGATGGGAGTCGGTACCGCATGGCATTTGCATAGAGTCGTTGTGTCGGTCTCTGTGCATTTGCATAAATCACGATTTGATTGATGATGTGTGAGAATTGTGAATAGATGCATTATTTGTGGAAAATCATGGATTGATGATGTGTGGAAATTGTGCATTGATTTGTTATGTATTGAGATTATGATAGCATTGGTACTTTGATGTGCATATGTGATAAATGCATTGGTTATGAATGACATGTGTTATGTGATGTGTAATGTGTTTCTAAATGTTATGACTTGGTATGTCTTATGTGCGAATATGCGAGTATATTGGATACTTGATATATGTGATGCTTGTGGTGAGAATAACTATGTATGTGAATTTATATGTTTTTGCATATTATTATGCAATCTTGATTAAGTTGTTATTTCTCACCCTTCTGTTGTTTTATAATGCTCTATGAGGCATTGCAGATTAGATGCTGGAGGTCTTTGGTGAAGCTTATGTCTTCATTCTTTTGTCGGTCGGCTCTGATATGTTGCACCGGGTAGTTGGGAGATTGATTAGGATTATTTTGTGATGTTGTGTATATGCATCTTTATCCTTTGGAGTTGTATATATACATGATTCTGTTGATAACAGATAAACCTTTATGTGATATATATATATATATATATATATATATATATATATATATATATATATATATATATATATATATGATATTCGGTTTTAGATTTTCCGCTTTTATTCTAAAATGTGAAATGTGGGTGTAAGGAATTGAGTTCCTCTGTTGATTGCTACCCCACTGTTGTATATCTTTATGAGCAGGTGTTGTATGTATTGTTTCAAATTGATGTGACCCTTCGGTCTATGCTGTGAATTTCAATTATACTCTGACAAAATTTTGAATTTTCTTTTACCGCTTTACTTATTTGGGGGTATAGATTGGGGGTGTTACAGATTCCATGGTCAACCAGTAGTACCCTGCTCTTAGAATTTTTCTTGCCATTGTATGTCCGTTGGCATGAGTGCCAAAGGACCCTTCGTGAATTTCTTTTATCAGTATGTTTGCTTCTGGTCTGTCTACACATCGGAGCAAGACCGTGTCAAAATTTCTCTTATAGAGTGTATCACCGCTCAGAAAGAAACTGCCTGCCAGCCTTCTGAGAGTTTTCCTGTCTTTCCTTAGTGCCCCAGGTGGGTACCCTTGTTTCTGAAGGAAGAATTTGATATCGTGATACCAAGGTTTGTCGTCTATGACTGCTTCAATCGTGAAGATGTAAGCGGGCTGTTCAAGGCGCATTATGTCGATCTTAGGTAGGTCGTTCCATTGACCTTCACTAATCATAGAAGAGAGGGTGGCTAAGGCATCAGCCATGTGATTCTCTTCACGAGGAATATGATGAAACTCAATTCTGTTGAAGAATGGTAACAACCTTCTCGCATAGTCTTTGTAAGGAATCAATCCGGATTGGTATGTGTTCCAATCTCCTTTGATCTGATTGACGACCAAAGCAGAGTCGCCATATACATCTAAGTTCTTGATCCTTAAATTAATTGCTTCTTCGAGACCCATAATACAAGCTTCGTATTCGGCCTCGTTATTTGTGCACTTGAACGTAAGTCTGGCGGTGAAAGGAATGTGGGTACCCTTAGGTGTTATGATGATTGCTCCAATTACGTTTCCGTAATGATTGACAGCTCCGTCAAAGATTAGTCCCCATTGGGAACCTGGTTCTGGCCCTTCACTGGGTAGTGGTTCATCGCAATCTTTCATTTTTAGATACATGACATCTTCGTCTGGGAAGTCAAACCCTACTGATTCTTGATCATCAATCAGTTGATGGGCCAAATGATCGTATTTTGATAACAACATCTGCCAACGGGCAATCCTTCCCGTGAGAGCAGATTTTTCAAAGAAGTACTTGATTGGATCCATTTCAGAGATTAACCAAGTGGTGTGACAAATCATGTACTAGCGAAGACGTTTGGCTGCCCAAGCCAAAGCGCAACAATTTTTCTCAAGCATAGTGTACCGAGTCTCGCAGTCGGTGAACTTCTTGCTCAAATAGTAAATGGCAGAATCTTTCCTGTTGGTTTTGTCTTGTTGGCCAAGTACACATCCCATTGAGTCCTCTAGGACTGTGAGGTAGATAATCAATGGTCTTCCTTCCACTAGAGGTGATAAATTTGGAGGGTTCAACAAGTATTTCTTAACACTGTCGAAGGCGGTTGGCACTCTTCTGTCTGAACGCAATCATGATTCTTTTTGAGTTATTTGAAAATCGGCGCGTAGGTCGCGGTCATGAGGAATATGAATCTGGAGATGTAGTTCAAACGTCCCAGGAATCCTCTGACTTGTTTTTCAGTTTTTGGAGAAGGCATTTCTTGAATGACCTTGACCTTCTCAGGATCAACCTCAATTCCCTTCTGGCTGACGATGAACCCTAAGAGTTTCCCTGAACGGACATCGAAGGTGCATTTGTTGGGATTCAAGCGGAGTTTATACTTTCTCAACCGCTCGAATAGCTTTGACAGATGGGTCACATGCTCCTCCTCTGTCTTAGATTTGGAAATCATATCATCGACATATACCTCGATTTCTTTGTGTATCATCTCATGAAAAAGAGTAGTCATGGCCCTTTGATAGGTTGCCCCGATGTTCTTCAAACCGAACGACATCACCTTGTAACAAAAGGTACCCCATGGGTTAATGAACGAAGTTTCCTCCATGTCTTTCGGCGCCATTTTGATCTGGTTATAACCCGAGAATCCATCCATGAAGGAGAAAATTTTGATCTTTGTTGTACTGTCAACCAGCATGTCAATGTGTGGTAAAGGAAAGTCGTCCTTTGGACTAGCCTTGTTTAGATCTCTGTAATCCACACACATTCTGACTTTTCCGTCCTTTTTTAGAACGGGTACGATGTTGGCTAACCATTGAGGATATTCTGATGTGGAGAGGAAACCCGCGTCAATCTGTTTTTGTACCTCCTCTTTGATTTTGATGGCCATGTCCGGTGAGTCCTTCTCAATCTTTGTTTGGATGGCGGATACTCAGACCTTAACGGTAGATGATGTTCCACGATGCTGGTATCCAACCCTGGCATATCTTGATAGGACCAAGCGAATACATCGGGGAATTCTTTGAGAAGCTTTACCAAACCCTCTCTGGCAGTTGGACTGAGCAGTGCCCTAATCCTGATTTCTTTTCTCTCTTTTTCTGAACCTAAGTTTACCGTTTACAACGGCTCTTTAAGAGGTTCAATGGACCTTTCCTCCTGTCTGAGTAATCGGGAGATCTCTTCTGGAATTTCGTCGTCATTCTCTTCTTCAGCCCCAAATACCGAGAACTCAAAGTTGGGAGAAGGCATCGGATCGTATGTTTCAACAGGGTTTAAAACAAGCAATCTGCATGACGGTATGATTTGTGTTTAGAAGAGATAGAGTAAATGCAAGTGTGTGTGCAGTGTATTATTTTGAAAAACTGATTGTTTTTATTAGTGAGTTGTTTTTTTTTAGGCTTACCATTTTCTGAGAAAAGCAAAAAGAGAAAATAGCAACTAATGCGGAAATTACAGAACAACGTTATTTTATTAATGAACAAGTCGATTCTTGAAACTACAGCCCTATAAAATAAAACACTGTCGCTTTGGACGAAGCGAAGAGGGAAATTTACAGAAAGTAAGCCCTATCAAAACATTCGTTTCACCTCGGTAGGGTGAAAGGTTAAAGACGGCAATTACTTTGACTTATGAACAATTTTCGAAACATCGACAGCGACCCATTGGCAGCGAACTCCTCGGTGAATCACAAAGTCTGGCACCTTCCTTGATTTGTCTTCAGAAATAACGCTGATTTCTGGTGGAGCAGGATCATTGGAATCTGTCTCCCAGGTAGCGTTGTCGTAGGAGAATTCCTCTGTTGTATTTTGCATAGTATTTGTGCTCTCGGCTGTATCTCCCCATCCAGTTGGCTGGATGTCTTCGAACCTGATACGAGAGCTCTCAGGAGCAGTATACTTGACCATATAGTCGTATCTTCCACTTGGTTGTCCCAGGGTGTCCCACACTTCTTTGGAACTGGAGGAGTCATCCTTCTCGATGACGTTGACCTCGGGAAAAGCATAGTTAATGAATTCTAGTCTGGCAATCTTTGCAAATTCATCGTCGTACTGGACGTTTTATGAATGACCTGATTGTTGATCCCATGACATGGTGGGGACGCAGGTATCATTTTAATGATGCTCAGCTGATTTTCAGTGTTCGGCTGATTTCCTTGCCCCAAGTCTCCTGTATACGGCAGCCACATTGGCAGGCCATCCCTCGGGCCATAATAGTTGTGGTCAAAGTTATCCTTCATCAGAGTGTCCTCCTCTAATGAGTTTGGTGGAGCAGGGCATCCTTCCGGATCAAAATCTCCGTATATCATTTCGACATCTGACCTGGGTATAAATCTCGGACTCTGTGTAGGAAAGCAAAAGGGAGTCTGCGTTTCGTCCTGAGACATATAACCGTCCTTGTTAAGATAGGACTCCCATTCTTCCTCCATATCAGGGGAATCATCTTTATTGATGGTATGCACTTCTTGAGGCACTGGGTGAAGGAAACCTCCACTATGGAAGAAGTCTTGAATGGGATGAAGACTTTCATTACTGGTAGTAGCTGTCTGGGTACATGTTGCAACAAAACCAAGACCCTTCTTTGTTTTATTGTAAGTAGGAATAACTAGCTGTCCCCATCCTGTTGTATTGGTACTCTCGACCACTTTGATAGCATCTTTGTATGAGGAAATGGAAGTTCCCTCTTCGGATTGATTGTCCTTGCTCACCGACAGTGCTTGGAACTGAGTTCCAATAACCTCCTCGGGTTCTACACCAGCAGATGATGATAAGTTCCTCACGAGAAAAGCTTGTTCTCCACAGACCGTGACGAGCAAGTCGTTCTGGACGAACTTTAACTTTTGGTGGAGGGTCGAGGTGACCGCCCCTACCTGATGTATCCAAGGTCTTCCTAATAAACAACTGTACGTTGTCCGGATGTCCATGACCTGGAAAGCGACTCGGAAAGTGTGAGGACCAATAGTTATGGGAAGGTCGACTTCGCCGATAACCGTTTTTCTGGACCCGTCAAATGCTTTAACGACGACCTCACTGGTTATCATCGGGGGTCCTTTGAAGGATAATTGCATCAAAGTAGACTTTGGCATAACATTCAGGGTTGACCCTGTGTCTACCAGTACGCTGGCTAGAGCATCGCCTTGGCAGCTGACCGTGATATTGAGTGCCATGTTATGACGGCGAACCTCTTCAGGTAATTCCTCATCACTAAATCCCAAGTTATTGCAGGAAGTGATGTTAGAGACAATGTTATCGAACTGTCTGATTGTTACATCCTGTCCTACAAAGGGTTGCTACGAGACTTTCTGTAGAGCCTCCCTGTTCGCTTCTTAATTGAGTAACAGTGATAATACCGAGATCTTTGAAGGAGTTTGTAACAGTTGATCAACAATGTTGTATTCACTCCTTTGGATGAGCTTCAGCATCTCATCATATTTTTTTGAAAGGTCGGGATCACTGGATTGATCGACTGGTAGATTGGGAGCTTCTGTCTGAAGTTCCTTTTCTTTGTTGGGTTCTCCAACTCCTCTGTTGAAAACTCTACCACTCCGTGTTACTCGACTGATGTCTTCAATATTCACGACGGAGGGTAACGAAATTTCCTTTCCATTCTCAATTGTTGTTGCACCGTATTTGTAAGGGATAGCCTTAGTTGATTCATACGGTAATGGTCCCGGTAGATAGATGACTATGGGAGCCTTCTTATTTTTATGACTGTCGTAAGCAATTTCGATCCGTTCCTGGCTGGGAACTCTTGATTCGTCAAGTAGAGGAATGATGGTACAAACATCCCTAGCCTTCTGATGATCAGAGATTATGACAACATCCACAATTTGATCAGCGAGGTAGTCCAGCGCCCAGTTGATTGGTCCGGAACCCGGATCTGGGCGAATCTCTCTACGATCAACCTGACCCTGAAGAGCTGCTCGCACAAGGTAACATCCTTGGTTACCTTCCGAACAGACTCTACAACGTTCATAGTTGTGTGGTGGCACCTGGCCACGCCCGCTTTGAATACAATGTAACCTCACTAGGTCAATTTCCACAGATTGAACATCCCGACTTTGATGCCGAGTAGGGTTCCCGTTGGTAATACTAATTTGCTGGGTGTCTTCATCCATATAGATGGGAAGCCACTAGTGGTTCAACAAGTGCTGAAGGGTTTCCTGGACAAGGGCACAACCTTGACCGTTTTCGCAACCCGCCCTACAGTTCTGATAATCATGTGATACCAGGAATCCGAGCCAGACCTCTTTAGCATGTAACTCCACCAGGCTGGTATTCATTAAGCAAATATCGAAGATTTGAATCATGTTGATCTGATAGGGATTCCTATCATGGTAGTCCTGGATCCATCCAAGATCCATCTGACGCTGGAGGGCCTCTTGTACAAAAGAGCATCCCTGTTTGTTTACCGAGCAAGTCAGACAGGAACTGTAATCGTGTCGTGGCAGATTATGATACTGGCTTTTCCTTGAGTGCATTTCCACCAAGTTGACATTCATTACACGGATGTCGTGGTTATGAATGATGCCAAAATTCGTGTAAACCATGTTAACTCCACGAACTCGGTGCTCTTGGATCCATCTGAGACCATCTGTTCCTGTAGAGCTGATTGCACCACAAAACATCCTCGATTGCTTTTAGAGCAGATATCACACTGGTGATAGTTATGAGGTGGCACATGGCCATATCCACTCTGTCTACAATGCATCTTGACCAGATTGGTCCTTAACAAGAGTACATCATGAATATGATAGAAGTCGTTAGTCTCTCCCTCTACCAAATTGACCGTAGTTTTCTCGTGTTGAGGCAGCGGGTTTGTGAGAACATTAGGGTTTGTATCCTTGAAAGATAAGACCCCGCTCCTAACAAGCTTTTGCACGTCGAATTTGAAATTGAGACAGTTCTCTATGTAATGCCCTGGTCCTCCTTGATGGTAAGGGCAAGTCTGATCCATCTTAAACCAAAAAGGAAAATTTTCCGGTACTGTAAGAGGGGACTTAGTCTGGACATGCCCCTTAGCCAGTAGTAACGAAAATAGTTCTGCGTATAATACGGGTATAGTATCAAATCCTAGTGGCCGCGTTGTACGGTTGTTATTGTATGGAGGACGAGCCTGCTGAAGAGGCTGTTGAGTCCTTTCCTGATTAGGTTGGCTCTGCGCAACCTGAGGTTGATACGTAGAAATAGGCGCAGGATTGATAGCAGGAGTCACAACCGCTACTGGCTGATAACGTCTCCTTTGCTTTCCGAGAGAGATATTCCCAATATCTTGCTCTTTTTTCTTAGGGAGAGCACTACCGTATCGTTTTGTACTACTTGGTGATCCTGCGCCTTTAACTAGACGTCCTTCTCGGACGGCTTCCTCAAGACAAACTCCCATACCGAAGATCTCGGTGAAGTCACTGGGCGTACTGGCAACCATTTTTTCGTAATAAAATAAGCTTAAGTTCTTTAAGAAGATCTTTGTCACCTCTTTTTCCTCAAGAGGTGGACAGATTTGAGCGGCAATTTCACGCCATCTCTGAGCGTATTCCTTAAAGGTTTCTTTGTCCTTTTGTGACATTGATCTGAGTTGATCTCTGTCGGGTGCCAAGTCCATATTGTATTTATATCGTTGGACGAAGGCAGTGCCAAGATCTCTGAAAGTGCTAATCGTAGCATGGTTTAAACCCATGTACCATTTTAGTGCGGCGCCAGTTAAACTATCCTGAAAGTAGTGAATCAGTAAATCCTGATTCTCTGTCTGAGCTGACATTCGCTGAGCATACATCACCAAGTGACTCTGAGGGCAAGAGTTACCCTTGTACTTTTCAAAGTCGGGCACCTGGAATTTGTGCGGGACTTTCACATTGGGGACCAAGCAGAGGTCCGCGGCGTCCTTTCCAAATAAATCCTGACCGCGAAGGGCCTGCAGTTCTTTCTGCATTCCTAGGAACTTCTCCTGGAACTCATTCATTCTTTCGAACATGTTGTTGTTTCCACCAGAAGGTATCTGTGGAATCTGTCCTTCCAGGACAGTGTGTGCCACGGGCGGTGGTATAGTCATTATGGCCGAGACTCTCGGTGCCTCCCGAAGTTTGTAACCTTCGGGAGTTGCTGTCATGCCCCTGGCATCTTCGCTTTCCCGAAGTTTGTAACCTTCAGGCCCAACGGTTCCTGCTGCGGTCCCCTGATCCTCATTGATCGGTGGAACATATCCTTCCGAGATATAGTTAAGTGGCAGTCCCCAGGGACGATCTTTCGTAATTTTGTACCTAGGATCGGACTTTTCCACTATGGGCATTGAGGTGATCTCCGAGATCACAGTCCTTTGTAGCTGCGCTTCTGCCATGACTTGCATGTCGTATGAAGCTTTCTCATATCCTCTCAGAGCGTCGATCTCTTCTCTCAACTCTCTGTTCTCTTCCTCGAGACCATCCATCTTTTTCTGACGATTGGCCCGAGTATTGTACGAATGAGACAGTTTGACTCTAGAACCGAGACACAAACGTGAGATTCGTAGGTAAGAAGAATACGTGACGTGAGAATGATGAATGCAATGATTATATTAATTGTTTTTTCTTTTGGTTTAATCAAAATAAACTTCGACAATTAGATTGTAAATATCAAACAGTGGGGAAACCCCGTTTTATTGAATCCAAAGGATTACGAAAATAGAAATACAGTAGATTATAAGGTGCGGAAACAGAAACCTAAACTAAGGGGTCCCGAGTCCTCTCTGGGGAGAAACCGAGTGCTAATTCTGGTACTTTCCTTTTCATGGACCGGGGCTCTTGGGCTGTTGTCGGGTTATCATTCCTTTGCCAAGTGAAAGGAGCGAGCAAATTCCTTTGGTCATCCTGATTATCCACAATATGTTGTTCTAAAATCTTGATCAGAGCATCCTTATCTTTCAGCAGTTGCTGTATTTTGGTACACTCTACATTGAGAATGCGGTACTTGTTCTTCCAAGACCTCCTCTCCTGTTGAACTTTGTTGAGAGTAACCTGAAGTTTTTCCATTTCAGTTATGAAGTACATGACAGATTCCCTCGGCGGAAGAACTTCGTGACGAGGATAAGGCATGTTTAGCTTTAGAGCTCTAGTTTGTACCCAGTGGAGATAAGGCTCCACCGAGACACAGTCCGATTTTCCTAGAGACTCTCGTCCTTTCTTATGAACATGTTTCCAAGCCTGCACTATTTCCGTCTTTAGTGCCCTGTCATTTCCTCCTTCCTTGAAGAAAAGGCCCTCCAGATGAGCATTACGCGGGACATGCCTTATCGGGTATCCAAATTGACGACGAACCAATATTGGATGGTAGTTGATTCCTCCTTTAGTTCCTATGAGGGGTACGTTGGGGAAGTTTCCATAACGGTCGTTGATCCTGATCCAGTCATAAATCCTATTGCACCAATCTATATCAGAGTTGGTAAGAGACATTATTTTCTGCAACCAACGCAAGACACTCTTATGATCCTAAAACGCAGCAGACTTGGGTAAACGGAAGATAAACCATTTGTATAGCAGAGGTACACCACATGTGATCATCCCTCCGCTGTACAAATTTTCTAAGTGTACAGAATGATACGCGTCTGCGAACAAAGTTGGCACAGGGTTTCCAATGAGAAATACCTTAATGGCGTTGATATCGACAAAGCTATTAATGTTGGGAAACAGAAATAACCCGTAAGTGAGTAAGACAAAGATGCTTTCAAAAAACAGTCATGTTCCCTATTCTAGCAAAGTACAGAGCCTTCTTTGTCAGGAACTGGGCTGGCAAACCTGGGAGCCCACCCTTGGTGGTCATGTGAGTCTTGATTTCTGACTCATCCAAATAGATTGCTCTTGCAATGGTCTGATCCTTCGGAATTTCTTCCAGTCCAGAAAATGGAGCTCGATCGGTAATGTGTAGGTCTGTTAGGTGAGAATACTCCTCCAGCGTTGGTGCGAGCTGGTAATCCGGGAATGTGAAACAGTGATATACCGGATCGTAAAACTGAACGAGTGTCTCCATGATTCCTTCAATCACATGGACTCTTAACAGAGGTAGCAGACCTCCGTACTTGGCTCTGAAAGCTTCAGGGTTAGTGACATTCCTCGCTAATCCTCTCAAATCTTCTATTTTTCGAACCCTAAAGGTATACCTATGAGTTCTCCTTCTACCGAAGTCCATGAGCGTAATCTTTTTCTCTGACATTTGCAATCATTGTCTTAGTTTAATTTGAAAAAGAGAGACTAGAAGAGATGTTTTTCTTTGATTTAATGTGTATTAGATGAATGCATGAATGCAGCACACAAAAACATAGAAAAAACATGGGTCAAAGGGTCGGTGCCATGAAGTCAAGGCTCTACCCCCCTCAAAGGTTTATACTAGTGATTTTTGTACCTGTCTCTCAAAATCATCAGTTCTTGTCGAGAAAACACCAGCGGGCCGGGAACCGTGTTAGGTGATGTTTTTCGAAGAACCATCAGAAGAGGGTAGTATCGCGTGACAACCATTTCCAATAGTTTCCGCACTACTAAAAGAGGTTTTCCTAGGTGTATACTCAATCTTTCCACATGCGGCATCACACGCATTCCCATTAGCAGAAAAATAAACACAGATATCAATTAGGAAAAGCAGTATATATATATGTCCTAAAGCCCTAGACTTTAAAGAGCTATGAATCCTATGTTCCTGACAAAAATGGCTCCCCGGCAGAGTCGCCATTCTGTGGTACCTTTCCAACTTTAAAGGTTTTTGACCTAAGATCCTAGTGAAGTCAAAAAAGTCCTATCCCAGTGAAATCCCCAAAGAAAGAAAAGAAAGGGCCCCACGGTGGGGGCCACTTTTCTGTGGCATTTTTTTAAAGGTTTCTACCTAAGAGATGGGAAGAGAACAAGATCTCGTGGTCCCTAGTGAAGTCGCCATTCTTCTGTAGCGGTAATTTTTGGACGTGGTTGCCAAGCACTATCACTTTGGGGTACTACAGCTTGATTCATTTTTTATCCTATTGAAGCTGATGAAGGAAAGGAAATAGATGTCTCCAATTAACCCTGCTTGCAAACTGAGTTTGAACAGATGACTGTTGGTTTACAGATGCTACAAAGATTGTGGGTCTCTCTTAGGTTATTTTGTTAAAATAGTGCCCGGGCGATTGGTGGGAGGTTTAAGACTGATGCTTTTCGTTTGATATGTGAAGGTACGGGATTTGGGTTTTGGGATTAGTATGCTCGCTAAAATTTTTCTTTCAATCTTATGCCTATGTTTTCCCGTTTACCGAAACAGGGAAATCAGAGCGATTGTAGTTCCTCCTATTCTATGGGAGGAAATGGTGTTTTGGTGTCTTGTTCAAAGCCTAAGACGTGAAACTGAAGGTGGCTTATATCTTGTTCAAAGCCCAAGATGTGAAGCTGAAAAGGTGTTGTCTTTAGAGAGAATTTGTCATCTCTAAAGGGGGTCTGTTTGTCACAACTTTTGGGTGACTGACTATAAAGGAGCATTACTTTAACCGAGATATGTGAATCCTAGCAATGCCATAATTTTCTTTATAGGGGGTTTTAACCTGAAGGATAAGACTTTAACTCAGCATAGAGCAATGCTATCTTTCCTTCGGAATTTCTCATGCTAAAAGAGGGACAGTGGCGTGGATGTAAATAATCCAGAGGCTTGCCGCTTACAGTGATTAGATGAAAGGAGTTGTTGATGTTTGTATCCTATGAACGAGGCACAGTTTTGATGCTAAAAAGGTTGACTGACTCAACCGGGGTTTTTCTTATACAAAGAATAAGAGGAGGCTATTGACCCAACAAGAGGATGCTTTTGTGTCTCGTAAAAAGCCCGAGAGGGAGGCTAAAAGGAGTTGACTCAACAAGAGAGTGCTTTTAGATGTGTCTTGTACGAAGCCCAAGACGGAGGCTAAAGGTTGACTCAACAAGAGAGTCTTTTATGCTAAAAAAGAGAGTGTTTTTGTATCTCGTACGAAGCCCGAGAGGGAGGCTAAAAGGTTTGACTCAACAAGAGAGTCTTTTTGTGTCTCGTTCGAAGCCCGAGAGGGAGGCTAAAAGGAGTGTTGTTTCAGTTGAGTGACAGGTCCAGTAGGTTGGTTAAAAGAGAAAATCAGTTCTTATAAAGAGACTGATTAAGGGTAAGGCTATGCTTTGGGATTGATCAGAGGATCAGGGTTATTTCCTGTTCTTTAAGGAAATGGGGAATCCAGAGGGTATTGGAGACTGTCCGAGTCTATTGGTGTTTTTCCCTACTTGAGAATGCCTTCGAGACTCAAGGAGATTAGACTGTCCAGGTCTAGAGTTTTATCTTTTGTACTACGTTTAAAGAAACAGTAGTAGTACGTTCACGGTAGAAAGATCTAGACTCTTTGAAATACTGTTCTATTAAGATGACTAATTTCTGTTCCTATACCTCTAGGAGGTCGTCAGGACAATTTGTACGAAGCCCAAGAGGAGGCTGGAAACTTTTAAGAAGCCGACGGACAATTTGTACGAAGCCCAAGAGGAGGCTCTCTTCCCGAAGGAAGAATCCTTATACGAAGCCTAAGAGGAGGTTGTGAATACTTCTAAGAAGCTGTAGGGTCCTTGTACAACGCCCAAGAGGAGGCGGGGATGCTTTTAGGAAGCCTGTGGGTCCCCAAACCTCAAGAAATTCAAGACAGGCTATTTACAGAGAATAGATCAAGCTAGGAAAGTCCGAGAATTCGGAAGAAACTCTAGAGATGCCATTCACGGAGAAAAGATCATCTCTGGGGAGTAGAGTTTCATTGACGATTTCTAAGGGTGACAGTCTGAGAAAGGGTTCACCGAGAATGCTTCCTTTCACGTCTCTATATTGTTTAACCCCAAGAGGAGGGAAGAATGTGTCTGGTAATTATCTGGGGGATCTAGTTTTGTCTATTTAAGAGTGATCAACAGGGCTTAGTGTTAGACGTAGTTGCCGGGGAAACTCTAAATATCTATACTAGTTTTACACAGTTGATATGAGTTTATGAAAGAAGACTTACAGTGAAACAACCCCACAATACAATTTATATGTATATGAAAGCGGATAAAGAAAACATATAACCACTTACTCGGTTGTAGAGCTTCCATGTTGTTTGGTTAGTTGTTCAACAAAGAAAGATTGAAAACAAAAATATATTCAAAAAAGGAGAAAGTATTTTGAAAAGATGTTGGGGCTTACAGCTCAAGGAGAGGCCCAAGGTTTATCAGTGATCGCACCGTCGTTTTGTACAAAGGGACTTATACAAGTGACTGAGGCCCAAGAAGTTTTCTGTCCAAGGGGATGGGTCTTACACTCTCTCAAGAGGCCCAAGTGATTTATTTTTGTACAAGTGGTGGGGCTTACATCTCAAGGAGAGGCCCAGGGTCATTTGTTTGAAAATGGCGATCGCGCCGAGATTTTTGAAAACGCGATGGGTCTTATACAATGCATTGAGGCCCAAAATGGTTTGGTTTTCAAAGGGGGTTGGGTCTTACACTCTAATAGAGGCCCAATGATTTTGAATGGGTCTTATAGCTCGAGGAGAGGCCCAAGGTTTGTTTTTCAACGGACGATGATCGCGTAGAACTTTTTGAAATACAACGGGACTTATACAATAAGTGAGGCCCAAAAATAGGTTTGTATTTACAAAGGATTGGGTCTTACACTCTATTAGAGGCCCAAAAGTGTTTGAAATTGTTTGATGAGGGTGAAAATCAAAGAAACCTGAATTTGTTATTCTTTAAAGGTAAATATTTAAAGAAAATCAAATAAAATACGAAATAAGTTTGAATAAACCATTTGTGATTTTTGTTTAAGGTTTGAGAAATGAGGGATTAATCACAAGGTTAATTAAAACTCACTTGGTTTTGATTTTCAAAGTAAATATTCACTTTTAAAATGTTTAAAAACATTAAAAAGGAATTTATTCACAAAAATACTAATTATATTAAATATATAATATAAACTTAATTTTTTTGTGGAATAAAATATTTCAACATTTTTGTGATTTTTTGCAAAAAGAACCAATAAAAAATAATTAAAATTGAAAGAGTTATTAATTTTCCAATTAATTAATAAAACATGAAAATATTGGAAAAAAAAAGCAAATATGTGAGAAAACACAAAATGGCATGGATGGGGTTTGAACCCACGACCTCAAGGTTATAGGGCACGCGCCTTACCACTGGGGTGGTGATACATCCATTACTTGAAGTGAAACCACAAATATACAAGGCATGCCTTGTTTTCTTGGCCTGGCCAAGGCAAGGCAAGGCAAGTTTTGCCAAGAAACAGGAAGGTCCATAACTTTCTCATTTCTCAATGGTTAGGGACAAAATTTATATGCATCGGGCCTAGAATTTCACAAGGAATCCAATGGTGGTGGTATTTTTTTCAGATCATACTCCCTCCTCAAAACCCGATAGTGGTTTTGAAAAAGGCCTATAATTGCATTTTCTATGCTACACTTTGATACAGGCATGAATTACATGATGAATTGGTACAAACACAACATATATAACATGTATGAGGTGTGTATGATCAGTGGACTTCAAAGCAATGCATATTTTGGAAAGTTCAAGTCATGATGCTTACCTTTTTTTGAGCTTTTGGAGTTTTCTGTTCAATCTGCCAAACTTCTTGTTCCAGAAATGGTTTGATGCTTTGGACACTCTCAAATGATCCCTTAGAAGCTTTGAGGATGGTTGGAATCAACTGGAACCTGCAAAAACACAAACTGGCCCTTTCTTGCAAAAGGGGTTAAAATGGCCAAAAAACAACTCTCTCAAATGGTGTTCCAGATGGGGGAACCATTTGGGACAGTTCAAGGATGTTATTTGGAGTGTGTTTGAGGTTTTATCTGGTTTGGAAAGTGACTGAATCAAGACATGGCTTGAAAAATGCACAAAAGGCATATTTTGAGGTTTTGAGAGGTGACTTTGTGATTTTGGTGTTACAGGTCACTTTTGATAGTTTGGATCACCTACATATGATGTTTATGAGGTGTTAGGATCATGAGTTATGATGGAAATGCTCTCTAACTCAAAAACTCAGAGTTACCTTGCTAAAGAAGGAATTTTGGCCTAAGGAGAGGGATTTTGAGGAAAACATATGTTTGATGGCTTTGGTGTACTCAAACTGAGCACAAATAAGCTCTATTTATAGTAGAGCAAGTTTGTTTTGGGATCAATAGTGAATGGCAACTGCAGCAGAGGTTTGGCCAATGGTTGCACTTTGGAATCCAAGTCTCCTCTAGCCATTTACTAGAGGTTAGGGCACAGGGTTGTGGTTCCCTTGGTCTTGGATAAGTCTTGACTGAATTCAGTTGCAAATGGCCCAGTCCATGCCACCTTGGTGTATGCGTTGAATGCTCCAATCCAAAATTGGAATCTTGTCCCTCTTTTAGGCAATTCTAGGTTTGACATGCTACTTCTTGTTCCAAGGACTTTGGAGGCTTGGCTCAGTGTTTGTCCCCTTTAGATTTGATCCTCAGATGTGTCCAAAGTGATGACAAGGCTTGGAATTATCTGATTTTGCCAAATCGAGCAAAAATGCAAAATTCTGCCTAGCCTTGGCAGTTTTGAGCAAGGCATATTGCCATTGTCATATCTCATGGCCCAAGTGGAATTTGGTGATGTTCTTGGCCATTTTGGAAAGCCCTTATATGATACAACAACTGTTTGATCATATTTGGTTTTGATACCTTTTGGATCCAAGTGAAAAATCCCCCTACATTTGGAAAAAAGTGAAGGCAGATTCTGACTTAGTGAAAATTTCACAAAGTGTTGGAAAAAAGTGACATTTTCACTTTTTGTGATTTTGATTATTCCATAACTCAAAATCCATGATGAATTTGGAGGGAGGTCAGTTTTAAGATTTTGTAGAGGGTAATGAGAGCTACAAATCTAGTTTTGGATGGGGAAAATGGCCTTGTGGTTTAGGAGTTATGATCCTCCAAAGTTGGTACTCTAGCCACTTTGTTCCATAACTTAGAAAATTTTCTAAGTTTTTATGGTTACCCCTTTTACAAGTTATCCCACTTTTCTTGATTTTTCTTAATGAATGATGATTCAAATCATACATTAACATCATTTTAGGGTTAAAAAACCATTTTTGTGAAAAATCTCAAAGAGTCAAAGTTGACTTTGGTGCACAGTTGACTTTTTGTCAGATGAATTCCAAACTGTGTGATCCTTTAGGAACTCATGTCCTTGACCTAAATCAAACTTGATTGACATGTTCCATGGGTGTTATAGGGTATATTGAATCATGTCATAGGGTTTGGGAGCATGTCCTGGTCAAAAGTCAAAGCTACAGTTGACTTTTTCTACAAAATCCTAACTGTGGTACTGATGAAATTGAGACTTGCTACTCAAGGTTCCTGGATCAATCCATTGTTACAAATGGATCAATGTGGTATATTGGAGACCCTCAAATCCTCTCTTGAGGTCTTGGCTCATGATTTGTCCCAAAAGTCAACTTAGGGGTGAATTAGGTCAAGAAACCCTAATTCCTGATTTTTTATGTATGCATCCCCTGAGGTCAAATTGACTTGATGCTTGGGCCCATGAGGTTCCATGGAGTATTTTAGGATATGCTTTGAAGCATTGACTCATGTCCAGAGGAAAATTTTCATCTGGAGGCCCTAGTCGACCAAACCCTAATTTGGTGACACTGGCGATCTTGAGGCTTGATCCACCTGGAAGGGAGCAGCCTTGTGCTTAATCCTTGAAGTGTGAGTCCTCTTGATCCATTGTAGATGTTTGAGAAGCTAGACAAGTTGAAGATCATGTCATTTCTTGATTGATCCTTTGTCTAAGAACTCTGAGAGGGCTTGAAACCCTAATTTTAATTGTAGTGGATGCTCACCCATCTTTGGGGAGACTGATGAGGTATGATGGTTCCTCCATATTGTGATGATGATATTCACAATGATGAGAAATCTGAGTAGTCAAAATTTGGAGTATGACAGGTGATTTGTCACATTTTTTTATTATATATTATTTTGCCAATTTTTTTTTTTTAATAATTTGGATTTTAAAATTTAAGCTATTGTGATAAACAAAATTCACATAAAATACCGAATTTAAGTAGAATATTAGGTGTCCATATCGCTCAAAATTATGTCGATACAGATTGCGACAATGATATAATTTCTTTTCATATATATATTTGGATAAAAAGCATTTTAAGTGTACCAAAGACTTACACAGTAATGTTATATTTTTAAGTTAATGAATATATTTTTTAAAGAATATTTGTTTTTTCATCCAAAAGGAAATTGCAGCGCAATTTTTTATGGGTTTGCCTTCAATTTTTGTATAAACTTGATTATATAGAATTTAAATCCAATTAAAATACAATAATTTGTAAGGGAGAGTGTTTATATCCAATTATTTTGTTAATATTATTTAAAATATCAAACATACAAACAAAATGTGAATGAAAGAATCTTTGTTTAGAAAAATATACAGGTAGCTACATGAGTGAGCTATGTGCTGCCGGATCAGAGATTATACGTGCAGCCAGCAAGCTTGATTGATTAGGGATGAGTTGGATCTGGTTTTGATGGCTTTGAAGGACCACGAAGGAACTGCAACAGAAGCCCATCAAACTCTCTCAACATTATTCGTTGATCTTGCAAAGGCCTGCTGCCATATCCAAGTTGAGAAGAAATGACCAGAATAAAGAAAAGGATTACTAGAACCTTAAAAAGGATCCTCATGTTACTATAACAAAAAGTCATGCCTATGATATCTTTAATTTGTATTAATGTAATTATTTTGGATGAAATAGTTTAAAATGAACGTTCTGGTTTTGCCTATATACGATGCAATGATATCTAGAACAAGTTTTATTTGATGGTGGGAATGATATGTTATGTAACACATACTAACATATATAGAGAGAAAGAAGAGTAGATAGGTTTTCCTGCCTCAAGTACTAGATTTAGAAATTCGTTTAGCTTGACTGAGTAATTTATTTGAACTTCAAGTTTGAAAATTGAACGAATCAAACTTCTTGACAATGAAACTAAATACGAAAACGAGTATTGTCGGATAACTATATGTACGTCTGATTTTTGTTGTCAATTATATCTAAATTTGATACAGTCAAAAGGATTAATATTATTTCAATCTTATTAATTAATCACATACATTAAGCTAACACCACGCCAATAGTATAGCATGTAATCTCTCAAACATGGATTTTTAAAATGATGAAGTACCCATAATAAGCACGCACACCGTATTGGGTATATGTACAATATTTATGGTATTTTATTTTATTTTTTATTATTTAGTTTCGAGTAAAATTTTTAATTTTCTCAAATATTAAAATAATATATTTATGTATTTTAATTTCTTTATTATTGTAACTTAATATTATTATTAACTTTTTAAAACATTTTTTTTTTGTTGTAATTTTATTAATATACATATACTTTGATTTTTTAAAATGTTTTATCCCATATTGATACCGATACCCACACCAAATATCATAGATAAACCTATGCTTCATAGCATGTAACTCATTTATATATGATCTACACAAGTTTAAAAATAGTTTTACTCCAATATACAATAATGATTAATCAGATTAATATGAGATTAATATGTGTGAACAACACAACTTTAAGAAATTATTTTTTTAAACTTAGCAAATTTTTCATTTGCTGAATTAGAGGACTCACTACAAGAAAACCCCTCATTAGCTAGGGGAATTGGCTAGGGGAAAACCCCTCACTAAAAAAATAAGTTTGCTTGGGGTAAAACCCCTCGCAAATCACAAAATAGGAAAAAAAAATTTTTTTTTTTTGCTAGGGGCTACCCCTCGCAAAAGAGGAGGGAAAAAAATTTTGAATTTTAAAACCTGTTTAAACTAGGGATCAGTGCAAATAAGGCTGACAGTTGAACCATTTGCGAGGGGCCAACCCCTCACTAAATTTTGATTAGTAATTTGCGAGGGGCATCCCCTCACCATCAAGATTCTTGGTCAAATCACTCTAAAAAAGACATTTATCCTGCTGCCAATTGACTGCAACACGCCATCAATGGCTAGGGGTCAGCCCCTCGCAAATCTTATCTTCCCACTCGCGTGGAGCCTCCCCTCGCAAATAAGTCCACGTGCCACACATGCAGAGCTGAATCTGACACGTAAAATTTTGCTAGGGGTCCCCCGTCGCAAAATATTTCCGTTGGATTGGCTAGGGGGTATCCCCTCGCAACCTGCAACCTGATTTAATGCTTTTCACAATTCCAAAGTATGCAGTTAATATATATAATCAGAATATATTTTTTCGTTTCAACCCATTCTCCAATACTTCATCTTCTCTCATTCTCTCTATTCTACCATTCTCTCTGTTCTACCATTTTCTTCCCATTTCAATTTCAAATACAGGTAAATATTTGTCTTCTCATTCCATTTATTTTCTTCAACTGTTTCATATATTTTTTAATTAATTTTGTTTTGTGTATTTCAACAATTAATTTTTTTATTTATTTGTTATATTACATGTATATCATTGATAAAGCATCCAACTTTCATCTAGAAGCTGGAGCTAGAAATTTAAGGGAGCTTCTAAAAGTACACATTTAATTGTTTTTTCTAAATATTTTAGGTATAATTGATATCAATATGTTGATTTTGGTGTGTTGCTGGTATTTTAAAATCTATAATTTTTTTTATTTCGAAGTTTCTGTATTTATTTTTAGTAATATATATTTAAAAATTTTATTTTTATTTCTTATATTTTTCAGATTTATATTAAAACAGTCTTAAAAAATGTTGTTTTAAAATAGATTGTAAAAAATGTTTATAAATATTGTTTATATTACTTAAAATAGAATATAAAAACAAATTTTAATTTTATGTTGTTAATATTATTAAAAACAAATTTTAAGTAAAAAACAAAAAGATTTTAAAATATTTGTAAAAAATGTTTTAACAAAATTAGTTTATATAAAATAGATTCAAAACAGATATTGTTTTAAAACAGATTTTAATTTTATATTGTTTATATTATTAAAAACAGATTTTAAGTAAAAGACAAACAGATTCTAAAATATTTGTAAAAAATGTTTGAAAAAAATTAGTTTATATAAAATAGATTAAAAACAGATATTGTTTTAAAAAAGATTTTATATTATTAAAAAAAATTATAAAAACAGATTATATTATAAAATAGATTATATTATATTTAGTTTATATTATAAAACAGATATTAAAAATAAAATTTAAAAACAGATTTGTAATAAAAATTATAAAAGAGATTTGTAATAAAAATTATAAAACAGATTTATTAAAATATTTATAAAACAGATTTTAAAAAACACTTATATATTAAATAATGTTTAAAACTATACTAAATAATGTTTAAAAATTAGATTTTGAAAATGGATATTATATATTAAATATATTATTAAAAATAGTATTGTATAATAAATATTATTTAAAAAATAGATTATATATTAAACATATTATTGAAAATTGTATTGTATAAAAAAATATTGTTCAAAAAACAGAATATATATTATTTTTGTAAAAGAATAGATTACAAATTGATATACCTGTTTATTTATTAAGTATGAGATAAATCATAAAAATCTATAATTTGTAATGTATTTAGGTAATATATACAGTTTTGTATAAAGTATATAATTTGTAATATATACACTTTTTAATTAGAATATATACATTTTTATTTATAAAGTATATGTATATATTTTTTCAAATACTAATATAATTTAGTAATATATTTATAAGAAAATGTTTGAAAGTATACTAAATAATGTTTAAAAATTAGAATTTGAAAATGGATATTATATATTAAACATTTATTAAAAATAATATTGTATAATAAATATCATTTAAAAAATAGATTATATATTAAACATATTATTGAAAATAGTATTGTATAAAAAAATATTGTTCAAAAAATAGAATATATATTATTTTTGTAAAAGAATAGATTATATATTAATATACACTTTTATTTAATAAGTATGAGTTAATCATAAAAATCTATAATTTGTAATATATTTAAGTAATATATACAGTTTTGTATTAAGTATATAATTTGTAATATATACACTTTTTGTTTAGAATGTATACATTTTTATTTTTAAAGTATATATTTTTGCAAATACTAATATAATTTAGTAATATATTTATAAGAAAATGTTTAAAAGTATACTAAATAATGTTTAAAAATTAGATTTTGAAAATGAATATTATATATTAAACATATTATTAAAAATAGTCTTGTATAATAAATATAGTTTAAAAAATAGATTATATATTAAACATATTATTGAAATAGTATTGTATAGAAAATATTGTTTAAAAAACAAAATATATATTATTTTTGTAAAAGAATAGATTATATATTAATATACACTTTTATTTAAAAAGTATGATTTAAATCATAAAAATCTATAATTTGTAATATATTTAAGTAATATATTTACTTTTTATATAAAGTATATAATTTGTAATATGTAGACTTTTTATTTTGAAAGTATACATTTTTATTTATAGAGTATATATTTTTTAAAATATTAATATATGCACTTTTTAGAAACATATAATATCATATTTGTTAGATGAATATAGTCATATGTTTGTCGATAGATAAATTCTCCTTTTCTTAAATTTGAATTTAAAAAGGAACAACTTTACACGTGTGCAGTAGGGAATATTATCAGTTCTATCGTAGTTGGATGTATGATAGAACGTATCCAGGAAGTCGTGGGCTTAAACCACATTTTAAAGAAGGAGTTGCTGCGTTTCTTACATATGCGTTTGCTCAAGAATGTTGTCGAAGCGAAGGAGGGGTAAGATACCCGTGTTTAAAGTGTGGTTGCAGAAATATAATTAGTGACCCAAATGAAGTGAAACGTCACTTGGAGAAAGATGGTTTTAGGCCAAATTATTGGGTGTGGTATTCAAATGAAGAAGTAGTGCTAGAGATGAATAGAGAGGCTTCAAGCAGTCAAACACATGTTGGAGTTGAGATAGGTAGAGAGGCATCAAGCAGTCAACCACATTTGCCAGACCAAGAACAATTTAATGCCATGGATGATATGGTTGGTGATGCATTAGGGGTGAATGTGACTTATGATGAACCTTAAGATTTTGATGCAGATGAGCTCCCGAACGAAGAAGCGCAAAAGTTTTATCAACTGCTGAAAGAAATAAATATACCACTGTTTGAGGGATCTTTTGACTCTATGTTATCCATGTGTTTGAAATTCTTTGCAAAAATGATGTTGGATGCGACTCCTGTGAAAGAAAACATGCCTACAAGTTATTATGATGCGAAGAGAATGGTGTCGAAGTTGAGACTAAAAGTGAAAATGATTGATTGTTGCATTGGAGGTTGTATGTTATTTTATGATAACGAGTTTGGTACAGAGAAGGATGATTGGTTTAGTTTATTTCAAGTATAAAAAGTTTTGGCCGATGTATGGAGCACTTCTCGATACAGAGAAGGATGATTGGTTTAGTTTATTTCAGGTATAAAAAGTAACTATTATTTTAATATCCTTTATATTTTTCTAGCTTATTTCATGATTACACATTATTTATTTATTTTTTAATTCATAAAACAATGTAGGAGAAATGTGTTTGGCATTTTACAGAGGACCAACAAGTAAGAGAAAATTTTGATTCAAAATGTGCTGCCCGATTATCCGACACACTTAGGCGTGTTCGAATTAAATGGGAAACTAAAGGAACACGTCCCTGTTGGATAGGTGATGATGTATTTCAGCAGCTTATTGACCATTGGAATTCGGAAAAATTTCAGCAAGTTTCCGAAAAAGCAAAAAAAAAAACAGGGCGTCTGAAGTTGGTGGCTGCAACGCAGCAGGCAGTATTAGTGTTGCTGAAATTGCACACAGGCTGGTAAATTTTATTATGTTTTTACTTAAATTTTCATTGAAAATTTAGATTAAAACTAACTATTTTTTCACTTATGTTTTATTTTATTAGCATGAAGAGTTGGGTAGAACTCCAATGCTTAATGAGATCCATCTAGAGACTCATATTAAGAAAAATGGGGAGTTTGTCGATAAACGCTCAAAGGACACTCAAGTAAGTTTTGCTAAAAATTAGTCATTTTATTTCTTTCTTTTATGTACCTATATCTTATTTAAATTTTCATAACAATCTAAATTTATTTATTTTTTATAGGAGGAGTATGACAGAAAACTTGCACTTTCTTTATCTGAGCATCCTGAGTTACCTCCACCGCCACAGGGATATCCTGTTGATCCTTGTCTAGGTTTTCGGACTTGGTATGACACTGCTCGCGGGAAGAGGAAAAATGGGAGGGTGTATGGTGCTGGAAGGTATGCCAAAACAATTAAGCGGCGTGATAGGAGTTTTAGAATGAGACTTGATGATGGAGAAGTATCATCATGTCCACCTATATTGACCGCTGATATGCTTGAAACTGTGAGAAATTTGGCGCAGACCGAGGCAGCACGTGAGGCAACAGCTAGACAAACAGAGATGGAGGAAATGAGGAGAAGACAAACTGAGATGGAGGAAGAATTGAGGAGGAAAACAGCAGAGTATGAGGAAGTAATGCGGATTGCAAATGAGTGCGCATTAAAATTTGAACAATTTATGGCCGCGCATATTAACCAAGGTGCTAGGGGAGATGAGGAAGATGAGGAGGAGGATGAAGATGATTAACTTTGTTGAAATATGAAACTTTTAATATGTATGTGAATATTTAATTTTAATGCACTTTTTATTTGGTGATGTATGTGAATATTTAATTTGGTGATGTATGTGAATATTAATGCACTTTTTAATTTGTATGTCATGAAATCTTTTTCATTTGGTGATGTATGTGAATATTTAATTTTAATGCACTTTTTATAAATTATTAAATTTTACAAAATTTAAAAATATATAATTATTTATCATATAATTATATTAAAATATGTATTTAGTTATTATAAAATTATATTAAAAAATATATATTTATTTGTTATATAATTATATTTTTCTAATTATTAATACAATTATAAATTTTAATATTTTATTATATAATTATATAAAAATTTATTATATCATTATATTATTCTAGTTATAATAATATAATTAAAATAATATAATTATATATCAAAAATAATATGATAATAATAGCTAGGGGTTAACCCCTTGCAAATTTAAGACGAATAATAATTAGCTAGGGGGCTTCTCCCCTCACTAAATTCTGACACACATAGCTAGGCGATAACCCCTCACTAAATGTAATACGCAGCTTTTTTAGCTAGGGGTTTATCCCCTCGTAAATAGTCTGACACACATAGCTAGGGGATTACCCCCCACAAAAGGCAATACGTAGCTTTTTAGCTAGGGGTTTATCCCCTCGGAAATATTCTGACACGTCTGAGTTCCACTATGCCACTAGTTGTGTCTATGCCTGCAGTGAAGCAGGCTAAATTTTTTTGATGGTTTTTTGCGAGGGGCTTATCCCCTAGCCATTTTTGCGAGGGGCTTATCCCCTAGCCAATAATTTGCGATGGCCTGATTTGCTAGGGGTTCCCCCCCCCCCCCCCCCCCCCTCTCGCAAAATGAGGTTTTGTGATGGGTTTTTTTTGGCTTAGTGAGGGGATAACCCCTAGCTAATAACATGTTTTCTAGTAGTGACTCATGTCTTCCTACTAAACAAGCATAGGAACACTGTTATGTAGGTAGGGGTGACAAAATCGGTCAAGTCCATCGAGATCTCTTTTTAGGCATTTTTTAGGGTGGGTTAAGGTTTTAGAGATGCATTTTTAAAATCCCCACCCATGCCCATCATGTTTTTGGTGGACTTTTGCAAGCATAGACATTAACAATATTTTTTTAGAATTTTTAGTCTTTAGAGGTGCAAGATTCACATGACTGCTCCGTCATGCTCCACCCATATTTTTTTCTGGGGTGAGAAACGATTTTAGATCTGCATCCTCAATTATAACTGACTTGTCCCATCTTTTGCAAGCTTATGCATGACAGGTATAAATGGTTCGGACATTTTTGTTTCCCACCCATCTATGTAGGGGACCTCTCAGTACTCATTTTTCGATGAATGGTTTATTGATGTTTTCCTAGAGTATATGGGCCTGAAAACCTTTTTGATTTGTGGTAAATGTGTACTCTAGATGTACACTTCCAGATAAAGAGAGTATCTTGGGATGATATTTCTTTGCAAAAAGGCCATTTGGTGGTGAGATATTATTGGTTCACTACTACAAAAAGTATATTTTATCACTGTTAGAAATTAAAAATGATTTCACCACAGTTGATGGTCCGTGGCAATGAAAAGTGTGAAAGAAACTGCTATACTTTTCACCACAGGCTATTGGTCGTGGTAAAAAACTGGATATAGTGTCACATTTTTACCACACACTACTACGTAAAACCCATTTAACAATAGTTGGGAAATATGTATCATCACGCGGGCGCAGGCGTTGTTTTGTAGAGTGTTGTTGTAAAATGATACTTACTATGATGACCCATTAACCGTTGTAATAACCTGGAAAAGGCGCGTCCTATCACAACAGTTTTTAAAATTAACCGTTGTGATAAATATAATGGACCATGGTTCAATTTCCAACTGGGCCGTTTTAATATTTATTTTTTTCTGGATAACGCGCGTTATATTATAATGGTTACGATGTATAACCGTTGTTATATATCTGCTGGATTAACAAATATAATTTTGCTTTTCTATATATAATCCCATTTTTTAACCTAGTTATTGTTCATCATATCACAACAGAAAATATATTCAAGGTTATGTGATGAGCTTACCACATGTGTGATAAAGTTTTCATTCAAGTTCATATATTCAAGGTTATGTCATGAATTTACCACTTATGTAAATATTTTTAATAAGAATAAGACAACAAAATGCAAGTTTCATATAAAGTAAACTCCAACAAAATGCGAGTTTATATTTAAAATAACAAAATTAAAATCTTGAATATTGAAGACAACCGAGACACTTTTAAGTTTTAATTATCAAATCTAAATGCCCTAGCTGACATAAAATTACTCCAACCAAACGGTGCTTCGTCCTCATCATCTGAATTGACCGTAGTTGTCCTTCTTCTCTTTCTTCTTGATCTCCTTATTCTCCTCCTGGCTCGTATTTCTTGCAAGGCGACCGTCTGTTGGGTCTGTACAACTTGTTCGGGCTAGACAACTTGTTGGACCTCTGAAGCCTCTGTGACCTGGACAACTTCTTGGACATCAACGACCTAGGCAGCTTCTTGAACATCTACAGCATCTTTAACCACACGCGCAGTTTGTTGGACTTCTTGGAGAACTTCTTCTTGAACATCTATAGTTTGTTGGACTTCTTGGACTGCATTGTTGGAATTCATTTTGATTAATTCTCTTCAATGATGCTGCTTGTGTGATGGTAAAAAGATGAATAACGTATTTATAATGATTTCTCTGATTCTTCATCTTCTCTTTACATTGAAAATCTAATCGTTTTAGTTGAAAGTCATTATTATTTCTTTAATTCAAAAACCATTGTTGATTCTTCATCTTCCTCATTCATTTTTTATTATATTCTTATTTCAGATGGGGCATTAAAAATTAAAACATTAATTAAACTAATATAGGCCCTAATGTTATTTACATAAGAAGTGGTAATGTGTGTTAAAGGAATAATGGGCCCTAAGATGCCACACCATGATGTTCCTATAAATTTTTGTTATTTATAAATCATTACTAAAATAACCTGTCACAAAACATTAAATAATGATGATATAAAAACATTCATTGATGATGCATGTGCATGATTACGAATAAATTAAGTCTGAAGAAAATATAACTGACATGCTTATTTCCAGGACTGCTACCCAAAAAACACGCACGGTCTGCATTGATGTCATTGTTCCATTCAATCCCTGAATAGATTCCTCAGCATTCTTTCTGTTACATAAACAACTTGAAGGATTTTAAACATAGCGTATATGGCAAGCGAGACATAAATAACACACTACTGATGATACCTAACACCAACTTAAACATCAGGCCTATCAGATTTCTTGCAAAACATTGCAGAACCCTGATAAAAGGAATGAAGATGTTGAACAATACCTTATAACCTTTGCAAAACTTTGCAAAACCTTGGAGAACCCTGATAACCTAAAGCATATGAAACATGTACTCTCATACTGACTTGAGCCTATACAACATACACAAAGAAAAAAAGAATGAAGATGTTGAAGAATACCATACTCTCATACTTTGAAGAATGAAGATTTTACAACATAGATGAAGGAAGAATATTTGATCATATACAACATAAACCAAGATCAAAGGAATAAAGCTGTTGAATAGTACCGTACGAAAGATGAAGATTTGAGCTCCAAATGAATGAATACGAAAAAACTAAAGATTTCGCCACCGCTGTCGTCTCTGGCTCGCTTGTTCGCCTAGGGCGTCTTATGAAAGAAATATAGATTAAGTTTTGTTTTTAATTTATCAGTAAACCATTAAACATAGGTTGTGTTACTCAACCGTAGTGGAAATGTGAGTCCTCTAACAACGCTTTACTTTCTTCACCGTTGTAAAATCATTTACATTTTATTTTTTTTAATAATTCACTTAAGTGACACAAGCGTATAACAACGATTGTTTAAACTAATTGTTGTAAAATAATTTACATTATATTTTTTATTTAAAGGACTTAAGTGACACACGCTTAATGTACTCTAAAAAATGGAAATAATGGAGTTGATGAGAATCGAAGCTTGTCACACATCATTTATTACTACGGTTTTTAAAGACAACCATCATTAAATCACTGTTTATGTATCCAGCTACTCACTGGGCGCGAAAATTTAATTTATTACAACGGTGCATATTTCTTCCGTTGTAAACCTGGCGTTGTTGTTTACACGTTTTGTAGTAGTGACAATTTAATTAAGCAGCCGTAGTGAAAATGGAAAGGTTATGGGTTCAATACCCAACAACACCATTTTGGTGTTTCTTAAATGGCACTATCTTTCCACCACAGTTGTTACGTATAACCGTGGTGAAATATCTTTTTTTTTAAATACATTTCTTTTTTTATTTTACATAAATTTCATTATTATAATTTGTATTCTTGTGAATCATAACACACGCGCGCGCGTGCGCACACACACACACACAGATTTATATATATATCACCCGAATAACATTAGGTAAAAAAATCCAGAATGTATTATTTGCAAACCGGAAAACACACGTAGAAGAAATCCGGATGTACAATTTAACAAACTGGATAGCTTGTATGTGAGTTATCCGGTTCATATAATCCGTTCCGAAAAACATTTTTCTAAAAGAACCAAATAACTATACCACAAGTTATTTAGTGAAGAAAATAAAAGAACCGGATAACTAGACCACAAGTTATCTGGTGTGCAAAAAATACCAACCGGATAACTTCATCACATGTTATTCGGAGAATAAACTTAAAAAAAGTAAATCGGAAAACTTACTAGTGAGTTCTCCGGGGTACAAAACGTGAACTGGATATCTTGTGTCCGGGTTCTCCGGAAGTCAAAATAATTACACAGATTTTTCACGCTCTAGCGGGAATGAAATGAGGAAAAAAGCTAAAAATTTTGAATTGTTGGATAGTTATACAAGGGTATTTTTGTCCAATTTTTTATGTTTAAGGGGAATGGGGTTAGATGTAGGGGTATGGGGTAAAATTTTCTAGCTTCGAACTACCACATTGAAGTAACTCCTATAGAAATTGTTTTTGAAATGGATATAGAATTAAAATTTTGTGAAAAAAGAACTATTCATAGAAAAAAACAATTTGATAAAAATATCAATAATGAAGTAGTTAAATCTCCTAATAAATCATTTAAAAATGATTGTTTTTTTCTTATATATAATAGATAAAGCAATTACTTCATTTTAAAATAAGTTCGAACAATTTGAATTATACAATGATATTTTTGTATTGTTAAATATGTAATTAATTGTTTTAGAAAGATTAGATTTGATTTAGAAATATCATATTTGATTTAGAAAGATTAGATTAGATATTTTTGGCTTTTATAGTTGCGGCTTTAGCTTGAGATGCAAGTTAACCTAAATCTATAAATAGGGAGGAACCCTTATCATTGTAATAATCAAGTTTGATAATCACAGTTTTGCAGTTGCAAAGTGATAATAAAATTTCATAATTGTGGGCAGAGATCTACTCTGCAATTCAAACTCATATTCTTTAAACGTGTTCTTGTTTTTGTTCACTGTCATTACATAACAATCTTGAGATCAAGATTGAATAGGAATTCTCCATAGATTGTGGTTGAATTCCAACATCTGGTATCTAGAGCTCTTTTTTTAATTCAAGGGAAGAACAACTGTGATGGAGATGAATCACCCGAACAATCACTTTCCAGCAAATCTTTCAATTCTCAAGAAAGATAATTATGTGAATTGGTGCAAGCAGATTAAGGTGGTTTTCTGTTACCAAGATCTTTGGGATCTTGTGAAGGAGGGATTATCACCGCTTGCAGAAACTGCGACAGATCAGGGGAAAGCAGCATATAAATAATTTAAGAAGAAATATTATAAAGCTCTCTTTATAATCCATCAATGTGTTGATCCAGATAGCTTTGGAAAGGTTAGTGATGTAGAATCAACAAAAGAAGCTTGGGAGATTCTTGAAAACTCGTTTGGAGGCGCAAAGAAGGTGAAAGAGGTGAGGTTACAAACTAACAAAGGACTTACGAATTACTTCAGATGGAAAACAATGAAAGTATAACAGATTTCTTCACCAGAGTTATAAAACTGGTGAATCAAATCAGGGTATGTGGAGAAGTGTTGACATCAAGATCAGTTGTGTCAAAGATCTTGAGGTTATTGGCTCCAAAATTCGACCACGTGGTAGTAGCCATAGAAGAGTCGAAAGACTTGTTAGTATTGACGAAGGAAGTGCTTCAAGGGAGGCTTGAGTCTCATGAACAAAGGATGACTTAAAGAGCTACAGGAAAGTCGAAGAGTGATATGGCTTTGCATGCGTAGTCACAAAAAGAAAGGAAAGGCAAAGGAAGCTGGAATGGCGACAAAGGTAGAGGAGGTTACACCAATTCGACTGGTTGAAATCAGCATGAAGGAAACTGGTCGAATCAGAGAAAAACCTGGAACCAAGGCAACCAAAGAGGTGGTGTTGCAGTTAGAGGAAGAGGTGGTGGTCGAAAGCCTGACAAAAGTCACATTCAGTGTTTCAATTATCAGAAGTATGGTCACCATTTTAGTGATTGTCCATAAAAGAAGAAGAATCAAGAAACTGATGCAAAGCTAGCGAAACATGAAGAAGAAGAGATGTTGCTGATGATCACAACAAGAGACGAAGAGAGATTCTAGGACCAGTGGTACTTGGACTTAGGATGCTCATCACACATGACTGGAAGGAAAGATTGATTTGCAAACATGAAGCCCTCGTCGAAGAACACAGTGAAGTTTGCAAACGACAACACTCTAGCAGCTGAAGGTGTTAGTGATGTTCAGATCCTGAGGATGGATGGCAAGAAATCAATAATTTCCAATGTGTTATACATACCAGGCATGAAAAGTAACCTACTTAGTATAGGACAGCTTGTCGAAAAGAACTACAAGGTAGTTGTCGAAGACAAGATGATGAGAGTTCTCAACGCAGGTGGTAGGTTAATCTTGAAGGTCCCAATGTCTCATAATAAGACCTTCAAAATTGAACTCACGGTGATGGAGCACATGTTCCTAGCCACTGTAGCCAGTAGAGATGAGTGGTTATGGCATTTTCGACTAGGCCAACTCAACTTCAATGACATCAGAGAGCTAAAGAGAAGAAATATAGCTTCAGGATTACCTGAAATTGACATTCCAAGTGAAGTCTGTGAAGAGTGTGTTCAGTCGAAACAACCCAAGAATAGCTTCAGCAAGGATGCAGGAAGGAAGTCGAAGGCAATTTTGGAAGTCATATACTATGATGTATGTGGTCCAATCCAGGTGGATTCATTGCAGGCAACAGATACTTGTTCACGTTCTTAGATGATTACAGTCAAAAGTTGTGGACTTACCTCATCAAGAAGAAAAGTGATGTGATTAAGGTATTTGCCAGATTCAAATCTATGGTCGAAAGACAGAGTGGTCAAAAACTGAAAATTTTGAGGACTGATGGAGGAGGAGAGTATGTGTCGAAGGAGTTCGATGCAATATGTGAAAAAGAAGGGATTGTGCATGAGGTTGTGCCACCCTACACTCCACAGCAAAATTGAATTGCAGAAAGAAAGAACCGAACCATCATGAACATGGTGAGAATTATGTTGAATTGAAAGCATTTACCCAAAGAATTATGGGGAGATACGGTTTCGACAGCAACATACATATTAAACAGATGTCCAAAGAAGAAGCTTGAAGGAATCACACTAGAAGAATGTTGGTCTGGTGCCAAGCCTAGTCTTAGTCAATTGAAGGTGTTTGGATCTATAGCACATAGACATGTGCTAGATCAGTTGAGAAAGAAGCTTGATGACAAGTCGAATCAGATGATCTTGATAGGATATCATTCGACTGGAGGTTATAACTTGTTCGACCCAGTGAATAAGCAGGTAGTGATCAACAAGGACGTGATCATAAATGAGGTTTAATAATGGGATTGCACTAACAATGTCAAGAAATATTTAGTGAAAATCTCTTGTGAAGAACCAACCATTGAAGTCGAAAGAGAAATTCGATAGGAACAAGTCAGAGATGAAGCAGGCCCGAGCAGACCTCGACGAACAAGACACATTTCTGCAAGGTTGCAAGAATGTATGATTAGATTAGATGATGTGGTCAATGAAGAGGGTGAGCTGGCACATTATGTTTTCTACCCAGATTTTGAACCAGTCAATGCAGCTAAGGCTTTGAAAGATTTGAAGTGGGTGAAAGCACTGAATGAGGAGTTAGACTCCATCGAAGTCAACAACACCTGGTCACTTATCGAATTGCCTCAAGGCAAGAAGGAAATTAATGTGAAGTGGGTTTACAAGGTGAACGTGAATCCTAAAGGAGAAGTAACTCGACACAAGGTGAGACTTGTGGCGAAAGGATTTATTCAAAAGGAAGGAATCGACTTCGACGAAGTGTTTGAACATGTTGCTAGGATCGAAACAACCAGGTTGGTCGTTGGTCTAGCAAAAATGAACAATTGGCATACATGTCAGATGGACGTGAAGTGTGCATTCCTTAACGGTCCCTGAGATGAAGAAGTTTATGTCGCACAACCAACTGGGTATGTGAAACGAGGCGAATATAGAAAGGTGTATAGGCTGCATAAAGCCATGTATGAACTTAAGCAAGCTCCAAGAGCTTGGGATAAGAAAATCGACTGCTTTCTAAGGGAGTAAAAATTTGTGAAGTTCACAACTAAGCATGGAGTATATGTAATGAGAAACAATAGTGAATTCCTTATACTATGTCTCTATGTCGATGACTTGTTGATAACAAGAAGTTACAAGAAGGAGATCGAAGATTTCAAGCATGACTTAAGTGAGGAGTTTGAAATGTCAGACTTGGGAAATATCTCATATTTCCTTGGCATCGAATTCTACAAGACTGGTAGAGGTTTGATGATGCACCAAATAAGATATGCAGGCGAAATACTCAAGAGATTTAAGATACAAGATTGCAACCCAACTTCGAATCCATCTGAGACTAGATTGTAACTGTCGAAGGATTCAGATGAAGATGATGTTGACCCAACCCAATATAAAAGACTTATTGGGTCACTTCGATACCTTTGTCACACAAGGTCTGACTTCTCATATAGTGTGGGTATGGTAAGTAGATTTATCCAGAAGCCAAAGGTATCACACGTAGCAGCAACGGAGAGGATACTGAGGTATCTAAAAGGGAATCTCGACTACGGCATTTTGGTTCCTGCAGCTGATAAAGGAAAAAGAATTCAAGTCAGTGGGATACACTGACTCAAGTTGGTGTAGTGATGCTGAGGATCGAAAATCCACAGCTGGCTATGTATTTATGTTAGGTGGTGCACCAGTTGCTTGGAGTTCGAGAAAGGAGCCAGTAGTGGCATTGTCATCATGCGAAACAGGATATATAGCTGCTACTCTTTGTGCATGTCAAGCAACCTGGATGGTGAACCTGGTCGAAGAGATTACATCAAAGAGTCATGGAGTAATTACCATGAAGATCGATAACATGTCAACTATCACCTTAGCGAAGAATCCAATAGCACACGGTCGAAGCAAGCACACCGAAATGTGGTCCCATTATCTTCGAGAGTATATAAGTAGCAGAAGGGAAGATGAACTTGGAACACTGCAGAACTGAGAATCAGATTGCAGACACCATGACGAAGGGAGTGCCAGTCGAAGTGTTCAAGAAGTTAAGGTCTATGATGAATGTAGATAGTTTAGGCACAATAAATTAGGTGGTGTGTTAAATATGTAGTTCATTATTTTAGAACAATTAGATTTAATTTAGAAAGATTAGATTAGATATTTTTGGCTTTTATACTTTGTACTTTAGCTTGAGTTGCAAGTTAACCTAAATCTATAAATAGGGAGGAACCTTTATCATTGTAATAATCAAGTTTGATAATCACGATTTTGCAGTTGCAAAGTGATAACAAAATTTCACAGTTGTGGGCAAAGAGTTACTTTGCAGTTTAAACTCATCTTCTTTAAACATGTTATTATTTTGGTTCATTCAATACATAAAAATCTTGATATCAAGATTGAATAGAAATTCTCCATAGAGACTTTTTAGTTCTCTATATTTTGTGAAGGTTTTCTTGATGCTTGTCTAGAGTGGAGACCTTAAAACCTTTTTACTTTGTGATTAATGTATACTCTAACCGTGCCATTTTATATAAAAAAGTAACATGGGTGATTTTCTTTTGCGAAATGGTTGTTTAGGGATGGTGTGATGCGTTCTTAGGAATTTTATTTTTGTACGTTATAGTGTTTAAAGGATTATAGCTAATGTTTGACATCCCCTGTTTGGAAGTATTGATTTCCTCAGATTCAATAATTTCATCTCTCAAATGGATCTCTTTGATCTTCTTCTTATGAAAACACTAATGCAGAAATATAAAATTACACCCGTTTTTTATACATTTAACACCCGTTATTGGAGGGTGTGAATTCAACGGGTGAGAAATGTCTGACAAATTTACACCCGTTTTAAAACGGGTGTAAATTTGATGTTATATTACACTCTTTTTTATAGAAATCGGGTGTAACTTTTTACATATATACATTTATAGATGGTATATTACACCCTTTTTTTGTTTAAAACGGATGTATATACATTCCAGTTTACACCTATTTTATAGAAAACGGGTGTAAATTTGATGTTATATTACACTCTTTTTTATAGAAATCGGGTGTAAATTTTTGAATATATACATTTATAGATGGTATATTACACCCTTTTTTGTTTAAAATGGATGTATATATATTCTACTTTACACCCTATTTTGTAGAAGACGGGTGTAAATGTGTAAATAATAGCATTTCAATCAAACGAATTTACACCCAATTTTATAAACATCATATGTTTACACCCGATTTTTCCGTTGATGTTGGCATTTTACACCCGATTTTATCATTGATGTTGGCATTTTTACACCCGCTTTTACCATTGATGTTGACATTTTTACATCCTGTTTTCTTTAAATATAATGTTTGTTTTAGTTTCATAATTATATTATATTTAATTAGATTTAGAACCTATATTTTTATTTATTCAAATATTTTGTATACCACTAAACATTCAATAAACAAAAAGTACAATCAAAACAATCATCCTAACATCATGTTTACATATAATAAGTTAAACAACTACATGTTTTTCATTAAATACATGCAATACAAAACAACCACGTAAACGTTTTGTTCGCTTACCGTTGAGTTATCAATACCAATGAAACAAGAAAATACAGTAGGAGACACATAAACATATAGTAGTTATGCTTTGTCTTGATAATGAATGTCACATAATACATTTCTAATAACATGAATCAACATCAGAACTACAATTCCTGATGGACACCTCGACAATTTCATCCTCACTCTGCGAGTAAAGCACAACATTTGGAATCAGGTCCTACCTTTTCATCCTCTACAATCTGGACAAAACAAAATCATATCAATATTAATAAGAAATATATCATCAAAGATAAACAATATGTACATGGATTAAAACATGATGCAACCGGATTGAAATAATAAGGCAAGAATTTTGTAAAGGAGAGTAACTATGAGGTTCATATATCAAGTGAGTTTAGAAAACTAGGGAAATTGGCCCAATAGCTCCTAATTTAATTAATTTATAATAATAAGTAATTAATTGAAAATTAGTTGACTTTGTCCCCTTTGATATGATGCTGATTTTTTAGGCACTGATGATTCTTTCCCTTGCAGACGTTTGCATAGGCTTCTTTATCAACTTTGTTGATGATGTGGAGGTACTTTCTCTGTCGATGAAAAAAGTTCTAGATCATTTGTGACAACTCTATAAAAAAAGATATTGCATATACCTTTGCTTTTTTAACTGTCACATTTGTAATGCGTGTGCTATGAGAATCTTATGGTGCTGACAATAGTAGGAAATAATTCACTTTATAATAGCAGACTAAGCTGAGTTTTGCCTTGAACATTCTTTGCTGACTTCAACTAATTTGAGATTTCACACAAAGTTATTACCTTCTGCAGTGTATCGAAAAGAACAGAGTGTCTCTTACAAACTAAAATCAACACCAAAACAGATATGAATACCAACCAAACTAACAATAACCAATTGGATCACAACATAACCGTAACCAAATTAAGCCGTTAAATAATGTAAACTATAGTGTAACCCATAATGAAACATAAGCCACACAGAAATAATGAAACATAAACGAAACTCGATCCAAAAAGAAATACCGAACTTTACGCGAGTGAGTTTGTCAATGGAAGAAAACAGGAGCACTGCATGAGTTTTTCAACAATGTTAATCACAGTACAGAACACACACAACAAAACATTAACATCGCCATGAAATCGAGTCGAAATAGCAAGAAACATTGTTCTATAACTGGACTTGTAATTGAATTATTATCACCATCCATATTACGAAATCGAAGTACCTGCATTGCAGAACAATCATTTAAATTCACCTAAAACATTTAATTTTGAAATGGAACTTATAACCTTTGCAGTAACTATTATTGTAAAACATTATATAAGGTCATCCGACCCGAACAGAACCGTTTTCATTTTTTTCAAAACTGAACTGAACCAAAATTTTTGGTCTGGCATAATGGTTCAGAACTCCGAACTGTACTAAACCATTAGAAGACAATTTTTTCCAAACCGAACCATTTGTTTGTTAAAGAACCGAACCGTTATACTTGTTTTTTTATATTTTGTTTAATAAAAAAACATTTTAAAATTATTTTTAGCATCTTTTAAGACTTTTTTAATATAATATTTTACATAAATTTTTTACTTAAAAAAATAATTTCCTATTTCCTTTCACAATCAAAATTACAAATCAATTTAAATCAAAATCACAAACTCATTAAAAAAAAAATCACAAATTAGTCATTTACTATCTATAATATATATAGTCAATTAAGCTACATGGATATGGTCCTACAAATTTGATAATTTGCATCTTCCATTAGCCTACTTATAGAGCTACTGTTAAATATGTTATTCATTTTAAATCCTCTCTTGCGTCTACATCCTTTCCTTCACATAAATGAGTATTCCTTTAAGTATCTTTCAAATTCTTATGACTCTTTTACACTCCAAAAAGTTCTCATAATTTTACTTCTTTTACTTCATTTCTCAAACTGTTATATACTACTTATAGTATCTTTGTCTTTACCACTTTTCTTTGTACTTGACCATGGTTATCTCAACAACCACTTTCACCTCTCAGAACAAAATCAATCTTCCATGAGAGAAGAAGTGGAATTTTCCCTTAAAGATAAGATGAGGTACATAGCAAGAATGCATAGTGTCATCACCATTTAAACATCATAATCTCTATTTTTTATACTACCAATACTCTTCCACTCTTTTATTTGATAAGGATCTAGAATTCACATAGCCATTGTGTCACTTTGTTTTGTCATGATTGAATTCAAAAATATACTTATTCATATCTAATGTTTCAAGTCATGAAAAAACAACTCAACAAGCCAGGAAACTCATAGCATGACTCAACTCAACAACAAGCCAAAATAACTCTCATTTCAGCAGTATTTTTCATTCTTTTACAAAATAAATTGATTCAAACACATTCAATCACCAATTCACCATAATACTAAAAAAAAAATCCATATTGATATTCTATGCATCACTTTTTAATAGAGCATACAATAGAGCTTAGGTGGAAGGTTTAACTAACACCTTTGACAGTTTCACTATAAATGCAGAAGCTGCCACTGCTTATGGCAATTGAAAGAATTTGATCCAATTTTCTCAAAAATTGAAAGAAGATAGAGAAATGTTACAATATGGAATCAAAGTTCAAAACTCATTAACCTCTGTGATGCTTCTTTCCCTTCTTATTTGAACAACAAGAAAGAAACTTTTGTTGATTCAAGTCACCCCTTTATCAGCAACAAAAAGGAACCTCTTCAACTTGCAGTTAAGAAAGAAGAAGATGGAGAAATTGAAGTTTTTGCTAAATTGCTATTGCAACAAGTTAATACTATAAGTATTCTTGGACATTTATGTCTGCCAAGTTCTGGTCATAGTATTTCAAAACAACACAACTATAAACAAGTCCATTTCAAGCAAATTATGATAAACTGAACATCAAAGAAAGATAATAAAAAGGTGAAGATACACTTACCTCAAATTTACTAAATTTATGTAACCTCTGAAGAATCTACTCTGTATAGGAGCAAAAAAAAAAACCTGCAATTGAAAACAAGATAGCAAAATCATACACATCCATAACATGTCTTTATACATGTGTTGAATTTGATAAATCATACATACAGTCTGTTAAAAACATTTAAGATCAAAATACAGTTTGTTAAAAATAAGTCCATAAATTCTTGGATGAATGTGTAAACTCGCAAGAACATTCAAGGTCAAAATGCATCCATACCTTTGAGTTTGTTAAAAACCCATTTGGCCTTTTCTTCAACTGTATTAGAGAAAGTCTGCAGAAGAAAAACTTTATGTCAGCAGTAAAAAAATCAGTTCAAATGAATATGGTTATTAATTATTATACTTGGACATAAGTGAAGTGAATTTAAGGTAATTTGCATAATCGATTCTACACATAAGCTGAAATTAAAATCAATTCTACACACATCTAGCTGAAATTAGAATCAATTATACACATCTAGCTGAAATTGGAATCAATTTTCAAAATCAGTTATACACAAAAAATCAATTTACACATCAAGATTCAATTTGATTCCTCCAAAAATGGAACCCAACATACAATAAATCTTCTATTAAAATCCAAGGACAACACATATAACATATGGAAGTGTCCAACCCATAGTTTATAAGTATGGCTACAACAACAAACAAAGAAATTCAAATATACAAATAGTCTTACATTATATTAAAATAATGATAATATTGTTAGATATTGATCTCTTTCAACTGTCACAAATGCACACGATCTTCAACTGTCACAAACGAATACGAAACAGCACATCAGTATAAGGTATGTGCTGGGTACTCTACCTTACCTTTTTAATAGTACAAAATATCCATGAGTCATGTTTCAGAGAAGATCATCTAGATCCTCAACCTGTTACTGACAAATTAACAAATGTAGAGGGAGTTCAGAACAATACATATGGTATTTACATATGGTATCAAGCAAGTCTACAGTTGAATATTACGCCCAATTATTAAGGTAGACTTACATACCTTATGCAATATGTACAACTATTTACATATGGTATCAAGCAAGCTTACAGTTGAATTCAAAACGACAAGCATACATCAATTTCAGATGCCTTGAGATTAAATTTAGTCGAAATTATAAGGAAGGCTTTAAAGTAACATCCATTAACTGACATTAAAGAAATATAGAATACCTGCCATGGCTTGCCAAACTCATCCAAAGCTTCTCTGAGAGCATTTTCAGCCTTCTCCCATTTTTCAAAACCTCCAAGGCATGGCCTCTAATAAATGTTTTATTTATTTTCCCTTGCTATTTATTTTCAGCTTGCTCCAGCTTAATCTTAACAGCCACATGATTCGCTCGCGGGTCTCTCGAAAAATCTCCAAACGCAAGAGAACTTATCCCGATTCCATCTTCATTTATAGCATTCATATACAAACGATCCCCCATGTCATCTTGGCCCAAAGCTTGTTTGTCATAATGATTTTCCTCTACCTGCATATAGCCATTCAGTCAAATTCTTTCTCACGTTCAATCACAATCCAAACTTCAAGAAGGAAAAACTCATGTAAAACTTCAAGAAAGAAACACTCATGTAAAACTTTAATAACTCGAGTGAAACTGGTTCCATTAGAATTTGAAAAAACAGAACTTTCTCACTTCAACACTAGTCAATTTCTTTTAACATATAGAAAATTAAATTTAGGTCTTCTAATTGATAGAACAACTAGGCCAAATTCAAATTAAATAACATCAAAAAATCAAAACTATTGAGTAAAATTACATAAAATAAACATCAAATTTGTGATAATAAAGAGGAATGATGAATTGGTACCTCAACATTGAGGGTGCAATCGAGACCGATACCAAATTTAACTTGCTACTATTCACCATTGTAATCGGAGGGCTTAGATGGTGCGGCATTTTCGTCTTCGTCGAGGTCGTTGTCCAGGTCAGCTTCGAGACCGGAAGAAGTTGGGTAGGGTTTGGTTTTAGGTTGTGGTTTGGGTTTGTTGTTGATGATTTCGTCTTCAGAGAAAGACCAGAGAGAAGCGGAAGAAGGAATTGGAAGAGAAACAAAAGCTTTCTCTAAACATACTCTGAAACTATCTTCCATGATTGTGATATTATCAAGATTTAACCCACTTTCACGAAGTTGGAGAGAAGGAAATCAATGAGGAGGAGGGCTTATGGTTAGTGTTTTTGGAGATTTGAATGGTGTTGGAGATTTGAATAGTCGAGTTTCTTCTTCAATTCATCGTTTGGAATTCCCGCACCCATTGTAGAAAGCTATAACAACAAATTGAAAGAAATCCTAATGGTGTGTGTTTGTGAAGAGAGAAACTAAATTGATATTGATATGTCTTTTGTTATTATTTTACTTATAAAATATTAATTAATAAATGTACATCCTTCAATTTATTTATTTAGTCAAATATCACTTAATAAAACATAGTGTAGTTTATTAATATATTAAAGGTTAATATTTAGAGTTATTAAACTTAAATAATTACACCTGTTTTTTCTTAAATGGGAGAAATAGAGATATTATTACAATAATAATTTTAATTTATTATAATAATGTTTTTAATTTACACTTTTTTTTTTAAATAGGGTGGCTATTGTCACGTACTACTACTATAACTGACATTTTATTTACAAATTTGCCACCACATTTATTAATTACACCCATTTTCAGTAAAATGGGTGTAAATTTTAAAATTATATTCGTCACTTTGCACTAGTGAAAAATACTTAGCATGGTTTCATTCTAATGTGGGACTGTGAGTAGATTTGACATAATTCTTGTTTTAGATGACTAATGTAAACAATGGGGTTTGATGTTTCAGCGGGCTCTGCTTAGAGATGTCACTGATCTTTGTTTAGTTATTCTTCGCTATGCTAATAAGTTGCGAGAGCCTAAAATATTCAGAGGGCCCAATATGGTCCGGTTGAATTTTATAAGGGATTAAATCAGGTCCTTTTTTTGTGTGGAGGTTTAATATGGGTTATGTAGTATTTGTGAGGGATTAAAATGACTCTTCACTCTTAAAAAAATAAATGATGGCACTGCTAGGACATATATCTCGGTTATTGGTGGGTCGAAGTGAAAGTTTTCTAATGAAATATATTATTTATAGTATTTTGATTTTTAAATAAATCAAAGGTGAACTTTTACACTTTCTCCGACTGTCTTAAGAATTCTAATCTCTGTCTTAACCCACGCCGAATCGAGTTTTTCCTTGATTCTGATGTGATTATTGGTGTTTCTTTTGGTGGATTTTAATTTGTTGATGACGGTTATGTTGATTGGGTTTTTTTTCTGTGATTTTCTTCTAGAACTTTTCATTGTTGTATTTTTGTTTTTTTTAAGTAGTTTGTCAAATTTTGGACGATCTGAAAATTCATGTTTTGTATTTGGGTGGTTTGTCACATTTTTTTGTTATATATTATTTTGCCAATTTTTTTTTTAATAATTTGGATTTTAAAATTTAAGCTATTGTGATAAACAAAATTCACATAAAATACCGAATTTAAGTAGAATATTAGGTATCCCTGTCGCTCAAAATCATGTCGATACAGATTGCGACAATGATATAATTTCTTTTCATATATATATTTGGATAAAAAGCATTTTAAGTGTACCAAAGACTTACACAGTAATGTTATATTTTTAGGTTAATGAATATATTTTTTAAAGAATATTTGTTTTTTCATCCAAAAGGAAATTGCAGCGCAATTTTTTATGGGTTTGCCTTCAATTTTTGTATAAACTTGATTATATAGAATTTAAATCCAATTAAAATACAATAATTTGTAAGGGAGAGTGTTTATATCCAATTATTTTGTTAATATTATTTAAAATATCAAACATACAAACAAAATGTGAATGAAAGAATCTTTGTTTAGAAAAATATACAGGTAGCTACATGAGTGAGCTATGTGCTGCCGGATCAGAGATTATACGTGCAGCCAGCAAGCTTGAATGATTAGGGATGAGTTGGATCTGGTTTTGATGGCTTTGAAGGACCACGAAGGAACTGCAACAGAAGCCCATCAAACTCTCTCAACATTATTCGTTGATCTTGCAAAGGCCTGCTGCCATATCCAAGTTGAGAAGAAATGACCAGAATAAAGAAAAGGATTACTAGAACCTTAAAAAGGATCCTCATGTTACTATAACAAAAAGTCATGCCTATGATATCTTTAATTTGTATTAATGTAATTATTTTGGATGAAATAGTTTAAAATGAACGTTCTGGTTTTGCCTATATACGATGCAATGATATCTAGAACAAGTTTTATTTGATGGTGGGAATGATATGTTATGTAACACATACTAACATATATAGAGAGAAAGAAGAGTAGATAGGTTTTCCTGCCTCAAGTACTAGATTTAGAAATTCGTTTAGCTTGACTGAGTAATTTATTGGAACTTCAAGTTTGAAAATTGAACGAATCAAACTTCTTGACAATGAAACTAAATACGAAAACGAGTATTGTCGGATAACTATATGTACATCTGATTTTTGTTGTCAATTATATCTAAATTTGATACAGTCAAAAGGGTTAATATTATTTCAATCTTATTAATTAATCACATACATTAAGCTAACACCACACCAATAGTATAGCATGTAATCTCTCAAACATGGATTTTTAAAATGATGAAGTACCCATAATAAGCACGCACACCGTATTGGGTATATGTACAATATTTATGGTATTTTATTTTATTTTTTATTATTTAGTTTCGAGTAAAATTTTTAATTTTCTCAAATATTAAAATAATATATTTATGTATTTTAATTTCTTTATTATTGTAACTTAATATTATTATTAACTTTTTAAAACTTTTTTTTTTGTTGTAATTTTATTAATATACATATACTTTGATTTTTTAAAATGTTTTATCCCATATTGATACCGATACCCACACCAAATATCATAGATAAACCTATGCTTCATAGCATGTAACTCATTTATATATGATCTACACAAGTTTAAAAATAGTTTTACTCCAATATACAATAATGATTAATCAGATTAATATGAGATTAATATGTGTGAGCAACACAACTTTAAGAAATTATTTTTTTTAACTTAGCAAATTTTTCATTTGCTGAATTAGAGGACTCACTACAAGAAAACCCCTCATTAGCTAGGGGAATTGGCTAGGGGAAAACCCCTCACTAAAAAAATAAGTTTGCTTGGGGTAAAACCCCTCGCAAATCACAAAATAGGAAAAAAAAAATTTTTTTTTTGCTAGGGGCTACCCCTCCCAAAAGAGGAGGGAAAAAATTTTGAATTTTAAAACCTGTTTAAACTAGGGATCAGCGCAAATAAGGCTGACAGTTGAACCATTTGCGAGGGGTCAACCCCTCACTAAATTTTGATTAGTAATTTGCGAGGGGCATCCCCTCACCATCAAGATTCTTGGTCAAATCACTCTGCAAAATGCATTTATCCTGCTGCCAATTGACTGCAACACGCCATCAATGGCTAGGGGTCAGCCCCTCGCAAATCTTATCTTCCCACTCGCGTGGAGCCTCCCCTCGCAAATAAGTCCACGTGCCACACATGCAGAGCTGAATCTGACACGTAAAATTTTGCTAGGGGTCCCCCGTCGCAAAATATTACCGTTGGATTGGCTAGGGGGTATCCCCTCGCAACCTGCAACCTGATTTAATGCTTTTCACAATTCCAAAGTATGCAGTTAATATATATAATCAGAATATATTTTTTCGTTTCAATCCATTCTCCAATACTTCATCTTCTCTCATTCTCTCTATTCTACCATTCTCTCTGTTCTACCATTTTCTTCCCATTTCAATTTCAAATACAGGTAAATATTTGTCTTCTCATTCCATTTATTTTCTTCAACTGTTTCATATATTTTTTAATTAATTTTGTTTTGTGTATTTCAACAATTAATTTTTTTATTTATTTGTTATATTACATGTATATCATTGATAAAGCATCCAACTTTCATCTAGAAGCTGGAGCTACAAATTTAAGGGAGCTTCTAAAAGTACACATTTAATTGTTTTTTCTAAATATTTTAGGTATAATTGATATCAATATGTTGATTTTGGTGTGTTGCTGGTATTTTAAAATCTATAATTTTTTTTATTTCGAAGTTTCTGTATTTATTTTTAGTAATATATATTTAAAAATTTTATTTTTATTTCTTATATTTTTCAGATTTATATTAAAACAGTTTTAAAATATTTATTAAAAAAAGTGTAAAAAATGTTGTTTTAAAATAGATTGTAAAAAATGTTTATAAATATTGTTTATATTACTTAAAATAGAATATAAAAACAAATTTTAATTTTATGTTGTTAATATTATTAAAAACAGATTTTAAGTAAAAAACAAAAAGATTTTAAAATATTTGTAAAAAATGTTTTAACAAAATTAGTTTATATAAAATAGATTCAAAACAGATATTGTTTTAAAACAGATTTTAATTTTATATTGTTTATATTATTAAAAACAGATTTTAAGTAAAAGACAAACAGATTCTAAAATATTTGTAAAAAATGTTTGAAAAAAATTAGTTTATATAAAATAGATTAAAAACAGATATTGTTTTAAAAAAGATTTTATATTATTAAAAAAAATTATAAAAACAGATTATATTATAAATAGATTATATTATATTTAGTTTATATTATAAAACAGATATTAAAAATAAAATTTAAAAACAGATTTGTAATAAAAATTATAAAAGAGATTTGTAATAAAAATTATAAAACAGATTTATTAAAATATTTATAAAACAGATTTTAAAAAACACTTATATATTAAATAATGTTTAAAACTATACTAAATAATGTTTAAAAATTAGATTTTGAAAATGGATATTATATATTAAATATATTATTAAAAATAGTATTGTATAATAAATATTATTTAAAAAATAGATTATATATTAAACATATTATTGAAAATTGTATTGTATAAAAAAATATTGTTCAAAAAACAGAATATATATTATTTTTGTAAAAGAATAGATTACAAATTGATATACCTGTTTATTTATTAAGTATGAGATAAATCATAAAAATCTATAATTTGTAATGTATTTAGGTAATATATACAGTTTTGTATAAAGTATATAATTTGTAATATATACACTTTTTAATTAGAATATATACATTTTTATTTATAAAGTATATGTATATATTTTTTCAAATACTAATATAATTTAGTAATATATTTATAAGAAAATGTTTGAAAGTATACTAAATAATGTTTAAAAATTAGAATTTGAAAATGGATATTATATATTAAACATTTATTAAAAATAATATTGTATAATAAATATCATTTAAAAAATAGATTATATATTAAACATATTATTGAAAATAGTATTGTATAAAAAAATATTGTTCAAAAAACAGAATATATATTATTTTTGTAAAAGAATAGATTATATATTAATATACACATTTATTTAATAAGTATGAGTTAATCATAAAAATCTATAATTTGTAATATATTTAAGTAATATATACAGTTTTGTATTAAGTATATAATTTGTAATATATACACTTTTTGTTTAGAATGTATACATTTTTATTTTTAAAGTATATATTTTTTCAAATACTAATATAATTTAGTAATATATTTATAAGAAAATGTTTAAAAGTATACTAAATAATGTTTAAAAATTAGATTTTGAAAATGAATATTATATATTATACATATTATTAAAAATAGTCTTGTATAATAAATATAGTTTAAAAAATAGATTATATATTAAACATATTATTGAAATAGTATTGTATAGAAAATATTGTTTAAAAAACAAAATATATATTATTTTTGTAAAAGAATAGATTATATATTAATATACACTTTTATTTAAAAAGTATGATTTAAATCATAAAAATCTATAATTTGAAATATATTTACTTTTTATATAAAGTATATAATTTGTAATATGTAGACTTTTTATTTTGAAAGTATACATTTTTATTTATAGAGTATATATTTTTTAAAATATTAATATATGCACTTTTTAGAAACATATAATATCATATTTGTTAGATGAATATAGTCATATGTTTGTCGATAGATAAATTCTCCTTTTCTTAAATTTGAATTTAAAAAGGAACAACTTTACACGTGTGCAGTATGGAATATTATCAGTTCTATCGTAGTTGGATGTATGATAGAACGTATCCAGGAAGTGGTGGGCTTAAACCACATTTTAAAGAAGGAGTTGCTGCGTTTCTAACATATGCGTTTGCTCAAGAATGTTGTCGAAGCGAAGGAGGGGTAAGATACCTGTGTTTAAAGTGTGGTTGCAGAAATATAATTAGTGACCCAAATGAAGTGAAACGTCACTTGGAGAAAGATGGTTTTAGGCCAAATTATTGGGTGTGGTATTCAAATGGAGAAGTAGTGCCAGAGATGAATAGAGAGGCTTCAAGCAGTCAAACACATGTTGGAGTTGAGATAGGTAGAGAGGCATCAAGCAGTCAACCACATTTGCCTGACCAATAACAATTTAATGCCATGGATGATATGGTTGGTGATGCATTAGGGGTGAATGTGACTTATGATGAACCTTAAGATTTTGATGCAGATGAGCTCCCGAACGAAGAAGCGCAAAAGTTTTATCAACTACTGAAAGAAATAAATATACCACTGTTTGAGGGATCTTTTGACTCTATGTTATCCATGTGTTTGAAATTCTTTGCAAAAATGATGTTGGATGCGACTCCTGTGAAAGAAAACATGCCTACAAGTTATTATGATGCGAAGAGAATGGTGTCGAAGTTGAGACTAAAAGTGAAAAAGATTGATTGTTGCATTGGAGGTTGTATGTTATTTTATGATAACGAGTTTGGTACAGAGAAGGATGATTGGTTTAGTTTATTTCAAGTATAAAAAGTTTTGGCCGATGTATGGAGCACTTCTCGATACAGAGAAGGATCATTAGTTTAGTTTATTTCAGGTATAAAAAGTAACTATTATTTTAATATCCTTTATATTTTTTTTAGCTTATTTCATGATTACACATTATTTATTTATTTTTTAATTCATAAAACAATGTAGGAGAAATGTGTTTGGCATTTTACAGAGGACCAACAAGTAAGAGAAAATTTTGATTTAAAATGTGCTGCCCGATTATCCAACACACTTAGGCGTGTTCGAATTAAATGGGAAACTAAAGGAACACGTCCCTGTTGGATAGGTGATGATGTATTTCAGCAGCTTATTGACCATTGGAATTCGGAAAAATTTCAGCAAGTTTTCGAAAAAGCAAAAAAAAAAATAGGGCGTCTGAAGTTGGTGGCTGCAACGCAGCAGGTAGTATTAGTGTTGCTGAAATTGCACACAGGCTGGTAAATTTTATTATGTTTTTACTTAAATTTTCATTGAAAATTTAGATTAAAACTAACTATTTTTTCACTTATGTTTTATTTTATTAGCATGAAGAGTTGGGTAGAACTCCAATGCTTAATGAGATCCATCTAGAGACTCATATTAAGAAAAATGGGGAGTTTGTCGATAAACGCTCAAAGGACACTCAAGTAAGTTTTGCTAAAAATTAGTCATTTTATTTCTTTCTTTTATGTACCTATATCTTATTTAAATTTTCATAACAATCTAAATTTATTTATTTTTTATAGGAGGAGTATGACAGAAAACTTGCACTTTCTTTATCTGAGCATCCTGAGTTACCTCCACCGCCACAGGGATATCCTGTTGATCCTTGTCTAGGTTTTCGGACTTGGTATGACACTGCTCGCGGGAAGAGGAAAAATGGGAGGGTGTATGGTGCTGGAGGGTATGCCAAAACAATTAAGCGGCGTGATAGGAGTTTTAGAATGAGACTTGATGATGGAGAAGGATCATCATGTCCACCTATATTGACCGCTGATATGCTTGAAACTGTGAGAAATTTGGCGCAGACCGAGGCAGCACGTGAGGCAACAGCTAGACAAACAGAGATGGAGGAAATGAGGAGAAGACAAGCTGAGATGGAGGAAGAATTGAGGAGGAAAACAGCATAGTATGAGGAAGTAATGCGGATTGCAAATGAGTGCGCATTAAAATTTGAACAATTTATGGCCGCGCATATTAACCAAGGTGCTAGGGGAGATGAGGAGGAGGATGAAGATGATTAACTTTGTTGAAATATGAAACTTTTAATATGTATGTGAATATTTAATTTTAATGCACTTTTTATTTGGTGATGTATGTGAATATTTAATTTGGTGATGTATGTGAATATTAATGCACTTTTTAATTTGTATGTCATGAAATCTTTTTCATTTGGTGATGTATGTGAATATTTAATTTTAATGCACTTTTTATAAATTATTAAATTTTACAAAATTTAAAAATATATAATTATTTATCATATAATTATATTAAAATATGTATTTAGTTATTATAAAATTATATTAAAAAATATATATTTATTTGTTATATAATTATATTTTTCTAATTATTAATACAATTATAAATTTTAATATTTTATTATATAATGATATAAAAATTTATTATATCATTATATTATTCTAGTTATAATAATATAATTAAAATAATATAATTATATATCAAAAATAATATGATAATAATAGCTAGGGGTTAACCCCTTGCAAATTTAAGACGAATAATAATTACCTAGGGGCTTCTCCCCTCACTAAATTCTGACACACATAGCTAGGCGATAACCCCTCACTAAATGTAATACACAGCTTTTTTAGCTAGGGGTTTATCCCCTCGTAAATAGTCTGACACACATAGCTAGGGGATTACCCCTCACAAAAGGCAATACGTAGCTTTTTGGCTAGGGGTTTATCCCCTCGCAAATATTCTGACACGTCTGAGTTCCACTGTGCCACTAGTTGTGTCTATGCCTGCAGTGAAGCAGGCTAAATTTTTTTTATGGTTTTTTGCGAGGGGCTTATCCCCTAGCCATTTTTGCGAGGGGCTTATCCCCTAGCCAATAATTTGCGATGGCCTGATTTGCTAGGGGTCCCCCCCCCCCCCTCGCAAAATGATGTTTTGTGATGGGTTTTTTTTGGCTTAGTGAGGGGATAACCCCCTAGCTAATAACATGTTTTCTTGTAGTGACTCATGTCTTCCTACTAAACAAGCATAGGAACACTGTTATGTAGGTAGGGGTGACAAAATCGGTCAAGTCCATCGAGAATATCTTTTTAGGCATTTTTTAGGGTGGGTTAAGGTTTTAGACATGCATTTTTAAAATCCCCACCCATGCCCGTCATGTTTTTGGTGGACTTTTGCAAGCATAGACATTAACAATATTTTTTTAGAATTTTTAGTCTTTAGAGGTGCAAGATTCACATGACTGCTCCGTCATGCTCCACCCACATTTTTTTTCTGGGGTGAGAAACGATTTTAGATCTGCATCCTCAATTATAACTGACTTGTCCCATCTTTTGCAAGCTTATGCATGACAGGTATAAATGGTTCGGACATTTTTGTTTCCCACCCATCTATGTAGGGGACCTCTCAGTACTCATTTTTCGATGAATGGTTTATTGATGTTTTCCTAGAGTATATGGGCCTGAAAACCTTTTTGATTTATGGTAAATGTGTACTCTAGATGTACACTTCCAGATAAAGAGAGTATCTTGGGATGATATTTCTTTGCAAAAAGGCCATTTGGTGGTGAGATATTATTGGTTCACTACTACAAAAAGTATATTTTATCACTGTTAGAAATTAAAAATGATTTCACCACAGTTGATGGTCCGTGGCAATGAAAAGTGTGAAAGAAACTGCTATACTTTTCACCACAGGCTATTGGTCGTGGTAAAAAACTGGATATAGTGTCACATTTTTACCACACACTATTACGTAAAACCCATTTAACAACAGTTGGGAAATATGTATCATCACGCGGGCGCAGGCGTTGTTTTGTAGAGTGTTGTTGTAAAATGATACTTACTATGATGACCCATTAACCGTTGTAATAACCTGGAAAAGGCGCGTCCTATCACAACAGTTTTTAAAACTAACCGTTGTGATAAATATAATGGACCATGGTTCAATTTCCAACTGGGCCGTTTTAATATTTATTTTTTTCTGGATAACGTGCGTTATATTATAATGGTTACGATGTATAACCGTAGTTATATATCTGCTGGATTAACAAATATAATTTTGCTTTTCTATATATAATCCCATTTTTTAACCTAGTTATTGTTCATCATATCACAGCAGAAAATATATTCAAGGTTATGTGATGAGTTTACCACATGTGTGATAAAGTTTTCATTCAAGTTCATATATTCAAGGTTATGTCATGAATTTACCACTTATGTAAATATTTTTAAAAAGAATAAGACAACAAAATGCAAGTTTCATATAAAGTAAACTCCAACAAAATGCGAGTTTATATTTAAAATAACAAAATTAAAATCTTGAATATTGAAGACAACCGAGACACTTTTAAGTTTTAATTATCAAATCTAAATGCCCTAGCTGACATAAAATTACTCCAACCAAACGGTGCTTCGTCCTCATCATCTGAATTGACCGTAGTTGTTCTTCTTCTCTTTCTTCTTGATCTCCTTATTCTCCTCCTGGCTCGTATTTCTTGCAAGGCGACCGTCTGTTGGGTCTGTACAACTTGTTCGGGCTAGACAACTTGTTGGACCTCTGAAGCCAATGCGACCTGGACAACTTCTTGGACATCAACGACCTAGGCAGCTTCTTGAACATCTACAACATCTTTAACCACACGCGCAGTTTGTTGGACTTCTTGGAGAACTTCTTCTTGAACATCTACAGTTTGTTGGACTTCTTGGACTGCATTGTTGGAATTCATTTTGATTAATTCTCTTCAATGATGCTGCTTGTGTGATGGTAAAAAGATGAATAACGTATTTATAATGATTTCTTTGATTCTTCATCTTCTCTTTACATTGAAAATCTAATCGTTTTAGTTGAAAGTCATTATTATTTCTTTAATTCAAAAACCATTGTTGATTCTTCATCTTCCTCATTCATTTTTTATTATATTCTTATTTCAGATGGGGCATTAAAAATTAAAACATTAATTAAACTAATATAGGCCCTAATGTTATTTGCATAAGAAGTGGTAATGTGTGTTAAAGGAATAATGGGCCCTAAGATGCCACACCATGATGTTCCTATAAATTTTTGTTATTTATAAATCATTACTAAAATAACCTGTCACAAAACATTAAATAATGATGATATAAAAACATTCATTGATGATGCATGTGCATGATTACGAATAAATTAAGTCTGAAGAAAATAGAACTGACATGCTTATTTCCAGGACTGCTACCCAAAAAACACGCACGGTCTGCATTGATGTCATTGTTCCATTCAATACCTGAATAGATTCCTCAGCATTTTTTCTGTTACATAAACAACTTGAAGGATTTTAAACATAGCGTATATGGCAAGCGAGACATAAATAACACACTACTGATGATACCTAACACCAACTTAAACATCAGGCCTATCAGATTTCTTGCAAAACATTGCAGAACCCTGATAAAAGGAATGAAGATGTTGAACAATACCTTATAACCTTTGCAAAACTTTGCAAAACCTTGGAGAACCCTGATAACCTAAAGCATATGAAACATGTACTCTCATACTGACTTGAGCCTATACAACATACACAAAGAAAAAAAGAATGAAGATGTTGAAGAATACCATACTCTCATACTTTGAAGAATGAAGATTTTACAACATAGATGAAGGAAGAATATTTGATCATATACAACATAAACCAAGATCAAAGGAATAAAGCTGTTGAATAGTACCGTACGAAAGATGAAGATTTGAGCTCCAAATGAATGAATACGAAAAAAGTAAAGATTACGCCACCGCTGTCGTCTCTGGCTCGCTTGTTCGCCTAGGGCGTCTTATGAAAGAAATATAGATTAAGTTTTGTTTTTAATTTATCAGTAAACCATTAAACATAGGTTGTGTTACTCAACCGTAGTGGAAATGTGAGTCCTCTAACAACGCTTTACTTTCTTCACTGTTGTAAAATCATTTACATTTTATTTTTTTTAATAATTCACTTAAGTGACACAAGCGTATAACAACGATTGTTTAAACTAATTGTTGTAAAATAATTTACATTATATTTTTTATTTAAAGGACTTAAGTGACACACGCTTAATGTACTCTAAAAAATGGAAATAATGAAGTTGATGAGAATCGAAGCTTGTCACACATCATTTATTACTACGGTTTTTAAAGACAACCATCATTAAATCACTGTTTATGTATCCAGCTACTCACTAGGCGCGAAAATTTAATTTATTACAACGGTGCATATTTCTTCCGTTGTAAACCTGGCGTTGTTGTTTACACGTTTTGTAGTAGTGACAATTTAATTAAGTAGCCGTAGTGAAAATGGAAAGGTTATGGGTTCAATACCCAACAACACCATTTTGGTGTTTCTTAAATGGCACTATCTTTCCACCACAGTTGTTATGTATAACCGTGGTCAAATATCTTTTTTTTAAAATACATTTCTTTTTTTATTTTACATAAATTTCATTATTATAATTTGTATTCTTGTGAATCATAACACACACGCGCGCGCGCGCACACACACACACAGATTTATATATATATATATATATATATATATATATATATATATATATATATATATATATATATATATATATATATATAACAAAAATTGTACATTTGTGAATCAAAACCAAAATGGTAACTATTATAAACCAACAATATGTATTATTTTATCAAAACCAAAATAGAACCAAAATAACATATTTTTTATATTTCATTACATCAAACAAGTAAACAACCAAAATACAAAATTATTGCGCACTTGATTTATCATTTTCAAGGAAACAAGATGCACAACTTAACCCTACGACTTTAGGTGTTTTGTCTAAGCAAACTATTGTGAACCTCTTGTTCTATTACGAGAAACACATCAATATTAAAGAAAATAAAGAAATTTGGATAACATTGTCGCATCTGCAAAAATCAACCGGCGGAAAACTAGAACAGAAGAGTCGCCACCGGACGTTATTTATCCCGACGTAGGGAAAGGAAATGATCTAAGAAAACCTCAACAAAGGGAAAGGAATGGTCATCGCAACCATAGCCTGGGTTCAGGAGTCGGTTACGTGAGAGAAATGTATTAGCACCCCCTCGCGTCCATTGTACTCGATGGGATCCATGCTTGTTGTCTAATCAAAGGGTGAGTTATCTAAAGCCTACCGCTAAATGAAACGAAACGAGGGAAAAAAAGAAAAAGTGTGACTCTGTAGGACATCATTGTCCTAGGCCTACGTATTCCCTTGTGCAATGGGAAAGTTAGAGTCAACGTAGTTCGGAGGACTACAGGTGGATGAGGGGAGGTTGCTCGCCAAGACATCGCTGTCCTGTGTCTATGTATCCTCAATCTAACCAGAGAGAGGAAATCAGAGAAATCGTAGTTCGACCTACGGGTCGAAAAGAGGGAAGAGTGCTCGCCAAGACATCGTCGTGTTGTTCCTACGTATCCTCAATATAACCAGAAGGAGGAAGTTAGAGCGTTCGTAGTTCGTGGTAACGACCACAACGGTTAAGTGTTTTTTATGAGCGACGTTAGGTTCGCGTCCGACAGTTAGGGTCGATGCTTGTTTGCGACTGAACGGAAGTAACGTGCTCTTTTCTGAAAATGATTTGAAACCCCACAATCCCAAAGGAAGAAAAATATTTGAATTTGTTTTGTGTTTTTTAGACAGAAGTGAATTGAAGTTAGTTTGAAACTCACATTGCACTAAAGTCTATGACATAGGAGCGAATGCGTCGCGAATCACCCCAAGACGAGAAACCCGCTAAACACTCTAGAAAAATGAAGGGAAACCCATCATTCCTAATTTCCCATGTACTTAAGACTCATGGTGCACAATGCTTGTTGCCTTTATTAATGTCTTAAACTTGTTAGGAGATGAGAAGAGAAGACTCAAAGGAAAAGAAAACACTAAAGGAATTCTATCCTAATGTTATCATGAAAAAGTGGCCCTAAAGTTGAGGTAAGAGGGGAAGACTCTACCTAATGTTAGAATACATATATTGAATCCTAATTTCTACCCTACTCCAAGCTTAATCAAAGATTAAGTTGGACTAGGGAACCCTAAGGGAACATGAGAAAGCGAATCCAAGACTTGAACAAGTCTTAAGATCCAAAGGGGAAGAAAAGAAGTAAGAGATGAAGAAGAACATGAAACATGAGATAAAAAACAAGGTAGGGAAGCAAGCACATCATGTATATCACATCCAATTCATACCACCAAACATGCTTCAAAATATCACACATTGAAGCTCAAGCAAGAAGTTAGAAGCAAGCAAGAAAGGGTGCAAGCAAACTTGCATTAGAATCACAATTGAACACCATTAATCAACACACAAAGGGTATGTGAACAAAGTGAGATGAGAAAGAAACAAAGTCAGAACTTAAATCACATCATGATCATCCAATTCAAACATGTAAGAAAGCTTCACATTAACATGTATCATGAACCAAAGTAGCAACAATTAAATGCTAATGAAATGCATCATAAAAATCAATCCACAATGATCAAATGAAGTGAAAACATGATGTGAATCCAAGTGGACAGTAGAAAATGAATCATCCATGAACCATAATCAAGCTCAAACCATTCAAGAATAATCATCAGGCATCACATTCAAAACATGTATCAAAACTAGGCAAAACATTCACTTATGTCATCCATGCAAGCAACAAAAGATCTTGTGAGGCAAGAAGTGAGAAAATGTCAATCAATGGACACCATATCAAGAGGATCATAACCTCACACATGTTATTCAAAGCAAACAAGAGTCACTAAGCATTCATGAGATCATACGAGAAGGCATCACAAAGAAGTTAATTCAAAACATCCGAAGAATAGTGCCCAACCATTGTCAACTTGGAAAATCCACCATTAATAGAAAAATGATTAAATGAAAATGATTCCAAAGCCAAAAATAATCCAAATAAGTACATTATCACATCATATAATAATTTCAAGCTTCACTTAAGCACAAATGGTCAAAAAGATCCAAACTAGATCAATTACCCAAAACAATCCATTCAAAGTTCAAGTCACATGTAAATATCAACCAAAAATAGATGAATGCCTTATAAAAACCTAATTAAATTCCACAATCATGTCATACCCATCAAGAATGTATTTGAAAAATATCTCAACAAGAATCACAAAATTTCATCATCAAATGGATCAAACATCATACATCTCAAGCTAACCAAACAATAATCGAGGAGCAATTAAAACTACATGGAAAATAATCAAAAATTAATCACCAAGGAAGAAACTTGACACTCAAACATTCCTCATCCAAGTATGAACACATGGTAAAAAATTAATCTCAATAAAGCATGGCAAAGTCACTAAGCATAAGCATGAATGACATGAATAAGCATGGAAGACACTTTAGAAAAGAAAATCAGAATTAATTATCAAAATAAATGGAAAATAAAAATAAAATTCATAAAAAATTAAATAAGACATTAAAGAACATACATGATTGATTTTGGAATTTTTTAATAAAACTAAGTATTTTTAATAGTTAAAAAAAAGAAACGAAAATAAAAAAAATAATAATAAAATATAAAAAAAAAGTGATTTAAATGGAGGGTGCATTAGTAATGGAAAAGGGAAGGCCACGATTTGGGCGGGTACTGGGGGGTGTGAACAGAAGATTTTCGCAGACCCATGAGAAACATTGCATGTAAGTTCATAATTTATTTTATGAAAAGAAATAATTGGAATAAGTTGTAACAAATGCTATGTAGACTAAATATCAATAAGTCACTTTTCTTTTTAATCACTAAAGACAAAACTAAAATAAATAAAACAAATAATACAATAACCCACCGCTACGTCAGCATCATCTTCATGCCATGCTCAGTGAAATAAATGGGCAACGTAAAAGTTGCAGTAGTTCGCCGGCCACCACGCCGGTCCGGCCGGCCACTGCCGGCGGCGGCTGGCCCGGCTGAAAACGAACGAACCAGGGCACCCCCCTCAGTTTTTCGCGTAGAATCCAAAAACAAACTTAGCTTTCCAATTTAAAGCCTCTAACACCCTCAAAAATAGTTACAAAGAAAAAGGTCATGGTGTGCAATGTTCACAAATCAAAACAACAACAACACAAACATCTTATGCATCAACTCAGGACTCCAAATATGCAGATAACACACTCAAAACACGTAAGACATGAGGGAAAAGAGTTGAAGAAAAGTTACCACAAGTGGAGCTCTTGATACTTTCTACCTTTGCTCCAAAGCTTCAAAACCACCCTCCTTATAGCCTTTTAAAACTCCTAAGATGATGATGGAAGAAAAAATGGGGAGAAAAAGCCTTTGGTGAGTGAGATCCGAATATTGAAGATTTTTGAGAGAGAGTGAACTCTAGGGTTTGGTTCTGAACACAATGAGCAGCCACCCCCTTTGCTAGGGTTTTCTCACTTAAATACTAAGGCAAGGGGTGGTTAAAGACTTGTCACTGAGGTTAATAGTCGTGGTTAAGATTTTTGAAAATGGATGGTGGATGATGGAATGTCACGAATTGCACCTTGCATGAGGTCTGTTGTGGTTGCCTTTGTGTGTCATTTGTGAGCAACAAAAGGGTCAGAATAAAGGAATGTGGAGCAGCTTGCATGTGGCAGGTTTGTACATGTTTCTTTTGTCATTTTCCAAACTTAGCAAAACTTGCCTATGAAGAATGCAAAATGGTACATGGATGGTTGGCTCATTTTAGGCAATGTTTGGTAAAGCATTTTGGCACATAATTCGTGTGATTTGGGGCCTGTCTTGGTTGCTGCAAGATTATGGCATATAATGCATTATTTCATGCATGAGAAATAATTCCAAGTTAACAACTTTGAGCCACCATAAACCAATGGATTCTAACTCAATTTGTGCCATCAAATGCTCTTTAGAAAGCTTTCATATCAAGGAGTAATTTTGATGTCCAAGGTAAGTTGAAATGGTGGTTGGAGGTTGCTTAAAAATGAGCATGAACATTGGTGCATGGAGCTGCCAAAAATACTTAGAAAAAATTCTAAGTTTGGAAAAACCATAAGTTGAAAATGTCAAACTTTGATCATTCATAACTCCATGAAAAATAACCCAAATGGAATGGTTCTTGTGCCCGTTTTGAAGGAAATGTGTCATACTACAACTTTCATGTGGAAAATATTTGCAAATGAAGCCTTGATCATGGTGAAAATTAGTCTTGAAAGTGGTTAAAAACTTGCCATAAATAGTAAGTTTCTAAAAACCTAACTTTCCAAATTTAGTAACTTTTCCACATTCTTGATTTTTTATGAATCCTTGAACATTCCTTGACCAAATCTCATCCATTGATCACATTTGACTTGAAAATCATCATGTTGACCTCAAAAAGTCAGGAGTTAACTTTTTCACTGCACATTTGACTTTATCCCCAATTCTTCTGATTTTGAATCCCTTGAACAATTGAAACCCTTCTGAATCAAATCGATGGACAATCTTCCATTCCTAAACACTTGGGGGCGTGTGGAATACCATGGAATCAAGTCTTGCCCAAAAAATCAGAAATAAACTGATTTTATGACAACCCCTAATTTTGGCACACATGGTTTAGGAGAAATCGACTCATGCTCAAAATCCAAATTCTTTGGAATATGATGTTCATCCTCTTAAACAATGATGAGATATACCACTAAGCTTCAAAGACCTTGTTCATTGGAGTGGATGCTCTTCTCTCTGAGAACCAGGATACCTTGACCCCATGTAAAGAACCAATGATATGCATAGATGATAATGCAAAATGAAATGAAACATAAGCCAATTAGTGTTAGAAAGAGAAAGGAAACTTTTGGGGTGCTACAAACACCTAATTTCTTCAGCGTGTTGTCCTGTCTTAGAATGAATAATCTGTCCACTTTTGTCAGCCCAAATTATTTGTTGAGATTCATTTCACACAACTATAAAGATGGATCTTTCTAAATTGCGTTCGATATACTTTTGTCGTCTCGTACTCAGTTGTCTAACATTCTAGTTCTAGGTATCGAAGCATACCCTTTTAGTGTATGATCAGTACATAGTTCATCTTTACTTTCATAATTTATTGATTTCTTCGGTTGACAATTTTGGGGAATTTATTCCTAAACATGCTCTAAATTACAAGCACATGTATCTTGTTCTCTTTCTTGTGAAATCATTTTCCATGAAAACATTTGCTCAAGGTAATGAAATATTTGAACAGATCTCAGGGATAGATTGCAAGTGCAGAAAAAATTCACATGGTGGGAACAAATAACTTACCAGAAATTAGCTGCATACAATCCATTGAACTTAAAACATTATGCGTAAAGGGTATACAACAAAATCTAAATAACAACAAAGATTTGTTGTTCGCCTAGAATAACTTGAAAAGACTTGTTGTTCTCAAAGAATCCACTGTCAAAATCTGAATTTGTTTAAACAATTTATTTTAATATTATGTGTAAATAATGTAATTTAAAAAAAATTACTCCCCTCGATTTTTTTACAAAAACAAAGAGGTGTGTGGCGCTTGGGATGGAATATATTGTATCATACTTTTTATTTAAAAGAAACACATTTTACATCGGGTTTGAGTAATAATCGAGGGAAAATATAAATGGGTTTATTGAGTGTATTCAGCCTCCTTAAACAAATCTTTGTCGTTCATTTAATAAGTATCAACGCTCAAGACAATGCCATTAGTGATAGGCATAAAACCTAAAAGACATTATAAAAGCATTATGAATATTATACATTGATAATGAAACATTTGACATGAAAACTTTGAAACTTAAAGAAGTGCTTATTTTATTTGGGAAAAGTTCTCTAGGATGGATTGCAAGAGCAAAAAATTATTTGGGTTCAGGATTTATGTTCTTAAATAATCATATAAATTAATATTTATTTTACTTATCTAACCTTTTTTTTTGTTTTATATTTGAAACAAATAAATGCAAAAGTCATAGAGAATATATTGCATCTAACATTTGATCTTTCCCAATATTCAATGAAACAAAGACCAACATTTGTTCTTCCCCACGATATCCACCATTTGTTCTTTACCGAGAGCGATGACGATGAATCAGATTCAAAATTTGTTATATATTTTTACTTTAACATTTTGTGTAAACAATTTAATATTCTGTATAAAAAATATAGTTTGTAAACAAATCAATTTATTAATATTCTGTGTAAACAATGTAATGAGTATTTTAAAAAAAGAATTTATCTCTCTCCTAGGTTTTGGAAATAGAACGAGAGGTATGTGGAGCTAGTTTTGAAAATATAAAAAAGATATTGATGGGGATCGAACCAATGACCATTTCAACTATCCCCTCAGTTATTCCAAAACCGAGGGGTATATTAGAGATTTTTCATGATGTCATTCGTTATCTCACATCTGTTACCAAGGTTAATTCTACTTCGTGTCTGAGGTTAAATGTGTTTTTTTAGCAGTGAAAGCATACATGGAAATTGTATGCATGATCACAGAAAACAATAATATAAAAATAAGAACTTGGATTAAAGCACTTGATAGAAAATAAAATTGCAAAGAAAGTAAATTAGTGAAAATAAAGCTAAGGTATAAGATAGTATTTTTTCTCCCTATTTCCAATAATATATAGATTAATACTGCATTACAAGCTTTTGATTCCTCTCAGAAAGAAAACAGTTGGAGTCCTAAAAAGGGGAGATAAACTAAACAAGAGAAAAGGAAAACACGTAATTGCTGATGCCTGCCACAATGCGTAGCAGCTACTACACCCATCCCATAGCAGGCCTTTGGTTCTTACAAGGGAGACGCCTCAGGGAATACCATGACATGTAGCAATTGATACGGACACCCGTAGTAGGCTCCTAGATTTTATATAGAGATAAATCAATTTTTTCTCACTTCGACGCATTTTCTCTTCTCATTCCCTTTTTTGCCCAAGACACTCTTTCGAGTCTAAAAATAGAAAAACACACAACCACACATAAAACGAGATAAAAGCAAGGATTTAAATGGATATAAGCAAATGAAAAACAACAAATAACATGGTGCAAAAACCACTTATCAATCTCCCTCAAACTTAAATTTTTGCTTTTCCTGAAGCACATAGCTTACATTTGGCAAAATTAAGACACAGAAATTCAACATGTAAAATCTCATGTAAACAAAAACACTGATACTCATACGTGAATCTTTGTTCATATCGGTTAAGGATTAATTCTCCATGTACTAGTTTGGCACCAAACGCATTGTAAGAATATAAATCATAAAAATACAGACCAAAGTTTCCCTCCTTAGATACCAATTCAACTATGGCTTTGTACTTAAGTCTTTTCATCCAATTTTCTTTTCCTCTTATTCTGAACAATTAAATTAAGACAATAGAATAAGGATAATCATTACATACACATGAGGTTAACTTAGCGTTTGGGAATGATGACTTTTTTAGGGCGAGCTCAACTAACTCCGACTAGCTTCTTTTTATTTACACAGATAATTTCAAACAATTTTTTCTCTGGAATTCGGGATCATCCACAGTTGGGTTGAATGACAAGGCGAGGGTTACCCAACTTAGTAGGAGCAGTTGCCTCTTACTACCATTTTTTTTTCATTTTTCAATTTTTTTGGTTTTAATTTTCCTTGATCAACCAAATGTAATATGTTAATCAATAATATGTCAGACTATTTAAAATAAACTACTTGAAAAATACTTCTAAAAAATTCGGAGACTACAATAAAAAATGAGTTAAATTGATATCCTATTCGAGAGGCCTAAGGTGTTCAGACAATACTTATTTTATCAAATTTTCCAGGAACCCATAAAATTAGCTTCTCATCCCTCGAAGTCTATATAATTTCTCAATGTAGTCATAAACTAAAACATTTTTAAAATTTTTTTTCAGATGGTTCTAATTCGGGGAGAATTTAATTGTGGTGCACAACAAAACAAAACAAAACAAAACACAACGAAAAAAATTAAATCAAAGAAAAACAATGGAACATAAAATTACAAAAGAGAAATACTCTCAAACTTAAACCTGACATTATCCGCAATGTTTTAATAAAAGAAGAAGGGGGAAAACTCACAATGAACCTCACTGTGGAGGTGGGAATCACAATATCAGCTATTGCATCATCATATTTTTCTTTTTTTCTTGACCAGTTTAATTCCTTCACTATGAGTCTTTTATTCACCTTAAACAAACATAAACCACATAAAAAAACATATTATTATGAAAATCATGGGTTTCCTCCCACGTAGTGCTTTTTTTAAGTCGTTTAGCTCGACTGTTTTACCTTCATAGTCAAGAGGGTGTTTCCTTAAAACTTGAATCATTACCATTGTTCTTACAAACTTCAGGGATCCATTTCAACATATCCCACCATTTCCCATATTCTTTACCCTTTTATTTATTTCTTTTGAGATGGGGTCATATTTGAGGTATGGAGTTAGAGGTTTCTTTTTCACTTTTGGGACACCATGTGTGTTAGAACTTCATATTGGATGGTTGGATTTTCAACTAACAATTTGCCACATGCCCTAGTTTCCCTAATCACACCTTCCTTCTTTGTGAATTTATCCTCTTTGACATTTTGGTTAATTGTGTTAAGACTAAAACAAGGGTTTATAAAGGAGGTATTTTTCATTGATTTGGCCAAGACTAGCTCGATCTTCTCATCGACTACTTTAAAGGTTATCTTCCTTGTTTTAAATTTATAGTGGCACCAACTATGGCTAGGAAAGGTCTACCTAAAATGATAGGGATCTGAGAATCCTCCATTGTCTCCATGATCACAAAATCAGTGGGTATAAACAACTACCCAATCCTTCGAGCACATCTTCTAGTATTCCAACTGGATACTTAACTGGCCTATCTACCAAATTCAAAGGAATATTGGTGGACTTCATCTCACTAAGGTCCAACTTTTTACACAAAGATAAGGTCGTAATGCTAACACTACCCCCAAATCTCATTATGCCCTCTCGAAACTCATAGTGCTGATAACATAGGGTATTAAAAAACTTCTGGGTTCCTTAAGCTTTGTTGTTCTATGTATTTTGGCAACATTATGAAAAAATAAAATGATACAGTATTCAAGATGTTTTGGTGCACAAGGGACACATGTTCCAACATGTGTGCAACATTTGTTCCTTGTCTAAGACAAGGATGTTGTTTTGTTCGCACATTTTCCAACTCTTTGTAGCTCATTCTTTTGCTGATGTGTGCAACAAGGATTCTCGATATCTATTAAAAGTATTATTTGTTTGATTATTTAATTTAATTAAATTTAAATCAAGGAGATTTAAATTTAAATTCAAATCAAATCAAATAATTTTTATGGAGCTGTTTTGGAGAAACAAATCCTAACTGAATCTCCACCATATCTAGGCAAGATCATTGCCTATATCCAAGGAGAAAAGCCCAACTATGGATTTCTATATTTAGAGACTTTTTTCATGCCTTGTCTTTTCCCACCATCCATACATCAGAGCCCGCGTGGCTCCTTCTAGGTTGCTGAATGCGCTTACATTTGTGTTAAATTGTGGCCTCTGTACATGGAGCCCCACCACAACTTGCGCGCACCCTCATTTTTTAACCGTTGGTTTGATCCAGCGCCTTTTGGTAACTCGAACATCTTGACTTAGCATTGAGCCTCATTCATCTCGTTGGGTTGGACATTTGCTATTAGTCCCTTTTTTTTCTCACACCCCCCATGCTGGTGAAGGAAAAAAAACATTGGGCCTTGATCTGATGGCCCTGGCACCCAAGATGGGACGCCCATCCCTTTTTCTTATTTTTACCCTTTCTTTTTATTTATTTATTTTATTTTCATTTGTTTTATTTATTTTATTTTATTTGTTTGTTTGTTTATTATAGTTATTATTTTGTCTTGTGGGCCTTGGGTCCAGATATTTTCATCATCACACATATCATCTCATGTTAGTGTTGCACCATACATGATTATTATTGTTTACTTAATTAATTAATTGGTTACAAAATAAAATTAATCTTTAAAATAAAAAACAAAGGATTAGTCAACACCAAGCAATTTTCAAAATATATTTCAATAACAATCCCTAATTTAAAAACTAAATCATTTCATATGCTGTTTTAAAACTAACTCGAACAAAATACTTAATCAACATCAAGTTTCTTTTTTTGCTTACGCGAACGAGTTGAAAATCTTTTTATCAATAAAATCGGTTGAAAAAAGATTGGGACGAGCATAGTATCGTCTCTTTTCCGTGAGTATTCAAGTGCTAGGTGTAGTTAGCTTTCGTTCGAATACTTGCCATCCATTCAAAACACAATAAATTAACCAAATTTAGTTTGGTCATTATTAGAAGAAAAAGGATTGGGACTGATGTAATATATTTTCTTTTCCCCAAGTATTCAAGTGCTAGCCGTACTTAGCTTTTGTTCGAATACTTGTCTTCCATTAAATAATTACGACTTAATGAGTGAACATAATATATTCTCTCTTTCCCGACTATTTGAGTGCTAGTCGTAATTAGCTCTTGTTAAAATACTCATCATCCACCTAAAACAAATCAACCAATCAACTCATTTTTTGCCTTACGCGATGTTAAAACCTTTTCACAAACAAAAGAAGCTTTGTCCATTATGAGACAATGCAAACAAAGTTTCGTTACTACCATGCATAAGAAGTAAAAAAAAAATTCCATTCAAATGGGATGAGAACATAAATCTATGAGATTCCAAGTCATGTTATGTTGTCCATTGTGATGTGATGCGATTGTTCACTTCTCCATATTTTTGGTAGATAATAATGTTTTTCGCTCGAATGTGAATAAGCACCCTTCGCTAAAATCAACCAACCAACAAACATTTGCTACCCAGATTTACATAGCCATGAGTTCTCCATCGTACCTTGAGATACGTAGAGGCGAGATTCAACGTCTCGTCAGACACTCTAATAAAAAACTTACTTTTAGTCCTTCTCATATCTCTATCAAAACTTTTAATAATTAGAAGAAAGCAAAGAATGAAAGCTAACATTGCATTCGTAAAACTAATTAAGTGGTTCATGTTGAGTACAACGGATGTGAGGGGTGCTAATACTTTCCCCTCGCATAATCGACTCCCGAACCCGAATTTGGTTGTGACGACCCTTTTCTTTTCTTTTAAGTGTTTTATCGATATTTTTCATTTTCTTTTGGAATAAATAATGTTCGATAGCAACTCTGTTATCATCTCGAGTGTGTGAGCGCTCATGGTATTTTCGCGCCATTTCACAAGTTCTTTAATCTATTCCAATAAAATTTATGGTAGATAATTTGTTAGTTATATTTTTCAAATGGATTTAATTGATCTCGCTCTTTTAGATAGAAATTATTCTTGGTTTAAGCTTAATGGTGAAGCAACTAGGATGATTGATCAAATTCTTATGTCTAATGGGTGGAGGAATTTGTGGAGAATGGTGTCTTAGTGTACCATATTCAAATATGTCTATGATCACTTAATGGTGAAGTAACCAGGATGATTGATCAAATTCTTGTGTCTAATGGATGGGGAATCGGTGGAGAATGGTGTCTCAGTGTACCATATTAGAATATGTCTATAATAACTTAATGGTGAAACAACCAGGATGATTGATAAAATTCTTAGTATACTTAACTAATTGTTTCTCACATTTACCCTGAATATATGATCAATAATTAAGACAGTGATGCGCTTGTTGATTCTGCCAAAGGGTCAAATTTTTGTGTCTAATGGGATGTTGGGATTGTTGTGTTAAAGTGGGTACTCATCCAAGTCCCACATCGAGTAATGTGAAGAAGAAAGGAGTAAAAGATTATTATAAATATAGAGAGTTAGTTTGATTTTATTTACCACAACAATTCTAGTATTTTCGGTGTATTAGGGATATGGGTAGTTGTGTGTCTAGATAGGGTTTACAATTTTTCCGTACAAAAATTATGGTGGAGAAGGTTTTCTATTTTTTTCCGTCCAAAAATAGTTGTTGAGAGGGTTTTCTATTTTCCCGTCCAAAAATAGCTGTTGAAAGGGTTTTCTATTTTTTCGTTCAAAATTAGTTGTTGAGAGGGTTTGCAATTTTTCCGTCCAAAAATTGCGAGTTAGTAATAAATTTTTTATTGTGAGTTTATTTTATTTTATTTGTATCAATTATTGAAGATTTACTTTGGTTATATTCCTAACAAGTGGCATCAGAGCAAAGGTTCCAATCAAGGAAGGAAATCACAGGTTTGCTATCATCTTATTTGATTTGAGTTTTATTTTCTTAAACAATATTATGGCTACATTGAAGTTGGATATTCCTTTGTTTGATGGGATAATGGATTTCCCCTTAGGGCAATGCACGATACAAGACTATTTGGTCCAACAAGGTCTTGATTGTGCTTTGGAAAAGGAAAAATCAAGTGAGATGAAAGATTCGGATTGGAATTCAATACAAAAAAAAGGCAGTGAGTAAAATTCGGTTGGCACTTGCTCCACAGATTAAAGTGATTGTGTTGAAAGAAACGTCCCCAAAGAAATTGTGGGATTTGTTAGAAAGCAAGTTTGCATCAACCATATTAACCAATCGATTGATGATGAAAATAAATTTATACTCATTGAAGATGAAATATGAAGGTAATGTATTTGATCATATTAATAAATATAATGAGTTGGTATCTAGAATCATGAATGCAAGGGAAGATATCAAAGATTAGGAGCAAGCACTACTTATGTTGGCTTCACTACCTAAATCTTACAAATCATTAGTGCAATCAATGTTAGCAGGGAAGAGCACATTACAGTTAGATGAAGTAGTGAAATCATTGAAGGAGAGTCAATAAATGATGGGTATTGATCAGTCTCCCGAAGAAAATCAAGTACTAGTAGCCAAAGGAGGACACAGAAAGAACTCTGGTGATCAATATGGTAGAAGTTTTCAACCAAGAGATATGAGTTCTGTCAAGTGTCATTATTGTCAACAATTTGGTCACGTGCAATCTAGATGTCTAGAATTTATAGAGGATGTGCGAAGCATAAAGAAAAAGAGAGAAGAATTGAAAAGCGCTCCTTCTGCAAATATGGTTAATTGTGTAGACGTTCTTTTAGCTAGCTTGTGAGGATGAAGGTGACTATGAAGTGAAAAGATGTGAGACTTTGAATGAAAGGAGGATATGTTGTGTTAAAGTGGGTACTCATCCAAGTCTCACATCGAGTAATGTGAAGAAAAAAGGAGTAAAAGATTATTATAAATATAGAGAGTTAGTTTGATTTTATTTACCACAACAATTCTAGTCTTTTGGGTGTATTGGGGATATGGGTAGTTGTGTGTCTAGAGAGGGCTTACAATTTTTCCGTACAAAAATTGTGGTGGGGAGGGTTTTCTATTTTTCCGTTCAAAAATAGTTATTGAGAGGGTTTTCTATTTTTCCGTTCAAAAATAGTTGTTGAGAGGATTTTCTATTTTTCCGTTCAAAAATAGTTGTTGAGAGGGTTTGCAATTTTTCCCTCCAAAAATTGCGAGTCAGTAATAAATTTTTGATTATGAGTTTATTTTATTTTATTTGTATCAATTATTGGAGATTTACTCTGGTTATATTCCTAACAGGGATGGCTATGAGTAATGATGACATCATGTTAATGGAGATGATGATGAATGGTGCTGAACATGATGAAACGATTCCGTTTGGTTATGACACCAATCTTCACAATAGATTTTGACCTAATCTACCGTCTTTAATAAAATCATGTGTGATGGACTTGATGGTGCATATCTTTTGAGGTGGATATGACGAATTTAGTCCAAATTTTTTATTATATGATCTTTTTTTGTGTGTATGTGAAGATACAATAATTGCTCATTATGGTGTAATTATGGTGAAGCAACCAGGATGATTGATCAAATTTTTGTGTCTAATGGGTGGGGAATCCGTGGAGAATGGTGTTTCAGTGTTCCATATCCCAATATGTCTATGATCACTCTTTTTTTTTCCTTAAGTACTCATATGGTTTTGAGTACCCTACTCCTACTATTATATTTTGCCTATAAAAGAATACAAAGTTTACTTAACTGATTGTTTCTCACATATACCTTGAATATATGATCAATAACTAAGACAATGATGCGCTTGTTGATTCTACCAAAGCGTCAATTTATAACCCAAAAAATGAAATATGAATATATAAAGGAATCTTTTACAAGAAAAAAAAAAAAACTGTGCATGAACTAGCTAGCTAGGAAAAAGAATGGTGAAACATATACAAGAATTAAGATCAATTTTTTCCTATATATATTAACTTTGGTAGTTAATTAGCTTCCTATGTAAGTATATGAACAAACATGTCATAAATCAACATCGAGGAACTTAATTATGGATGAATTGGATCAGGGCTTGATGGATTGGAACTACCACGTGGAAGCAACTGCAAAACAACCCCATTAAATTCCTTCGACCATTCATCATCTTGCAATAGTCTGCAACTAATTACTCCAAATTGAGAACAAGTTATCAAAACCAAGAGAATGAACACCAAAACTTTGGAAAGCACCCTCCTAACAGAAATAGTCATGCCCATGATGCTCTCTTTAATTTTATAGAATATTGTAATGTAATTATTTTTTATACAACAAGTAATTGGAATGCTTTTTTTTGCCCTTTTCTAAACCTTGTGATACTGCTGATTTGTGATTTGTGATATGTGATGGGGATAGTGCTCATGGTCGTATATATATAGCGGTTATTTACAGTAATACTTAGTATATATTATATATTGACCAGAAAGCTTGTACTTGTTCTTATTTTTTGAAAAAACTCGTTTATGGCCTGACTTAGAAATAAGTAGTATGGTTTGAACTTGAATATTGAAAATTGAACAAATCAAACACCAAATATAGCTTTGCGCCAAACAATATTAACGGGTATTAATTGTTAAGGTTCATGGCCATACCTTTAAACTCCTATCTCATTGTACCACTATTACAAAAAAAAATTTCTTTTTACGAGTTTTATATCAATTTCATAGATGAGATAATGAATGACGTCCTAAAAATTTGTCATTTTTTTCATCGGATATGGTTCTACTTGGGTGAAAATTGTATTGGTCATATGTTCAATCTTCATATTTTTAAATTTTGAAAACTAAAAAATGCGTGTCACTTTTAATATCTAAGGTTTTAAGTGTGTATTTATCCCGGTTCAAATTTCAAAACAAGGGGAAAAACATTTTTTTGTCAAATATAATTTGTTTTAAATTTTATTTTGACCTATATATTTTTTTAAATAGAACCTATAACACATTTTGTGGCATAATCTATATACACATTTGTAACAAAACCACAACATTTTATTTTATATATACCAAATTAAATTGTTTACAAAATTTATAACAAAATCTAATATACACATATCCCAAATGATACACTGAGAGAACCTATCTGCATATATGATAATTGACCCTGAATGATAACCAAATACATATGTGTAACTGAAAACCTATACATATTGTTTACAACAACCAAGATAAATTAGTGTTATTGATGTTCATAAAATGATAGGACGGAATCGACACAACGTTAATGGGTGTTATTTACATTTTATGTTGGAAATGGTGTTGGGTCGTTAAACACATATAATATGAACAAAATTTAAATTAGGATAACCCTACAAAACCATTAAATTTTAAATCTCCTCAATAGCAACAACATAAATCTTTAAACATAAACTTTTACTAGTTAACAACAACAACAATAACTTAATGACTAACATAAATAAATTATATGCATATGAATAAAGTGAATACCTTAAAACATGAATCACTAATGTCTTTAGAGACAATATCCAACATATGTTTCATAACATAGATTCACACAAATATCTATATGGGTTGTTTCCACGAATACAAATAATTTTCATATAGTTATTAATACACACAAAGTACAAGTAATACTTTAGCGAAAATAAAAGAATGTCAAAAAGGACAAGTAATACTTACTTGTGGAAAAAAAAGACCTTTGGATTTTTTATTTCTTATATTACGAGTCGTAAAATTGTGCCCCTCCTAAGTTTTACATTTTGGAAATAATTATGAATAAAAATTATTCAAAACTAATGATAAAATTCGAGAATTACAAATTATACCACTTACACGCTCAAAACATCTTCCATTGTTGAATCAAGATTATAGTGTAATGAGCATAGCATAGTTACACTATTTTGATTGGGACCTATAATTACTAGTTACTAATACCCAGTGCAAAAACATCAAGAATAATTAATACTGTGTATAAAATTAATTTAGAAACGAAAAAACAAATTCATATATACTTACGAATGGAAAAATGGTCTTTTGTAACATTCTTTTTTCTCTTGAATTAACTTATTTTGTATGTACATATAGACAGTGATTGATGTATGATGTTTGTAGCGTGCGATTTTTGTCGATGACGCGACCACCTTATCGCAAATTGGGTTTCTCCTCACCGAAATGGTAGGAGTGGGGTGCTACTTTCTGATTTCTTATTTATCTCGTGAAGCTGGAAGGGATAGGGAAGCTATCTAAAACTAACCTTGCACGCGAGCGTTTAACTGAACAAACGTTTAAAGTGATTCGGGGAGTTCGGGGTCAGGTTATACAATAGGGAGTTGTCAAATACCCATCCTATATGTGGTTATCCACAGGTTGTTAGCAATAGGTTCTGCTTTGTACTTGATGGTGTTTATCTGTTATGGGTTGGGAAAGTTTCTCCTTTGGGAGGTTTTTGAGAGAGAGAATAAGTTTTTGATGATTTTGGTGAGGTACTAAACCTCAGTTTTGATCGGTGTGAAGGTACTAGACCTAGAGTGTTTGATTAGTATGTGAAGGTATTGGACCTAGAGTTTTTGATTGGTATGCTCGCTAAGATTTCGCAATCTTATACCTACGTATTTCTGTTTAAAGAAACAGGGAAATCAGAGCAATCGTAGTTCCTCCTATTCTATAGAGAAAAAGATGATGTTTTGGTGTCTTGTTCAAAGCCCAAGATTGAAGCTAAAAGGTTCATTTCTGTCTTGTTCAAAGCCCAATATTGAAGCTAAAAAGCTTGTTTGTGTCTTGTTCAAAGCCCAAGATTGAAGCTGAAAGGTTTGACTGAGAGAGAACTTGTCATCTCTAAAGGGAGACATCTCATCTGTTTATCACAACTGTTGGGTGACTGTTTATAAAGGAGGGTTACTCTAACTGGGATATGAGAATCCAGCAATTCCATAATTTCCTTTATAGGGGATTTGTCCTGAAGGAGAAAACTTTAACTCAGTGTTGAGCAACACCATTTTTCCTTAGGAGTCTTTCATGCTAAGAGAGGGACCGTGTCGTGGATGTAAGTAATCCAGAGGCTTGCCACTTACATCAATTAGATGAAAGAGGAAGTTTGCCAGGATAACAGATGGATGACAGCTTGGATATTTGAATCAACAAGTATGCCACTTACAGTAGTTATCTGAGATTAGGGTTTGCTTTGAATGCCTGTTTTAATGTGTGATATTACGGAGAAATAACTTCCTGCAGAGAGATTTTGATTTCCTCTGAGGGGGATGTTGATTTTTGTGTGCCTTGATCAAAGCCCGAGGTTGAAGCTAAGAGATTGATTGACTCCACTGTGAAGCCCTTATACAAAGCCTAAGAGGAGGCTGGAAAAGACTGACTCAACAAGAGAGTGTTTATCTGTCTTATACAAAGGCCAAGATTGAGGCTAGAAAGAGACTGACTCTTTTGGGGATATCATTATACAAAGCCTAAGAGGAGGCTAAAAGTTGACTTTTTTGGGGGCATATTTTGTCTGTCTTGTACAAAGCCCAAGATTAAGGCTAAAAGAAGATTGACTCTGCTAGAGAGGTTTATACGGTGTCTTGTACAAAGCCCAAGATTGAGGTTGAAAAGAGACTGACTCAACAAGAGAGTGTTTTATTTGGTGTCTTGTACAAAGCCCAAGATTAAGGCTGAAAATGAAACTGACTCTGTGGGAAAGAAATCTTTATCTGTCTTGTAAAAAGCCCAAGATTGAGGCTAGAAAGGTAGTTGACTGACTCAGGTGAGGATTTTTAGGTGTCTTGTAGAAAGCCCAAGATTAAGGTTGACTTTACTGGAGAAAATCATTATACAAAGCATAAGAGGAGGCTGAAATGAAGGTTAATTCTGCTTAGGGATATTATTTCTCAAAGCCTAAAAGAAGGCTGGAGGAATTGACTCCGCTGGGGAAATATTTATCTAGAGCTTTAAGAGAGGGTTATGGAGATTTTGACTTTGTTGGAGAAAGTTTATATATGCTTGTACAAAGCCCAAGAGTGAGGCTAAAGGAATGACTCAACAAGAGAGTGTTTATGTTTTGTACCATTGACTCAACAAGAGAGTGTGGAAAGGGTAATTGACTCAACAAGAGAGTATTTTGAAAGCGAACTCAGCTGGGGAAAATCATTATACAAAGCCTAAGAGGAGGCTGAAAAAAGGTCGACTCAACAAGAGAGTGCTTTAAGGTGACTGACTCAACAAGATAGTGCTTTTGAGAAAGAAGATTTTACTCAACAAGAGAGTGAGGAAAGGTGATTGACTTAACAAGAGAGTACTTTGTTTATCTTGTACAAAGCCCAAGATTGAGGCTAAAAAGGGTTAACTCAACAAGAGAGTGTTTTAATAAAGAAGATTCACTCAACAAAAGGGTACTGTTGGGAATAATTCTGATGAGGAAAATCATTATACAAAACCTAAGAGGAGGCTGGCTTCTGCTGAGGATTATTGAGATCTAGAGGCAGGTCCAAGTCGGGGGATCAACTCTTGCTAAGGGTTACAGAAGAGTTGAGGTATCAGATGCCTTGGGGTTCTGATTTGGGATAGTCTTATACTGATGATAAGCTGACCCTGGCTGGGGAAATTTAAAGTGAGAGTTTAAAGATCGAGTTTTGAAAACCTATAGAGGTTTCAACTCTACTGGAGATTGGTTAAATGACCATGGTTTTTTCCTATGTTTGTAGGGAACTGGAGAATATCTTTGAGATCCAAGAGGGGATTAAACTGTCCAAGTCTACTGGTATAGAACAATTTATATTTGTATGATACCCAAGAGGAGGCTGGTGCTTTTAGGGATGAGAATCGACCCTAAATTGGTCTGAGGTTTTGACTCTGGAAAGACTGCTCTAGCAAAGGATGACTAAGTTCTGTCTTATACCTTTAGGAGGTCTTCAGGGTCCTTGTATTAAGCCCTAGAGAAGGCATGAGAACTTCTAAAAAGCCGGATGGTCCTTGTACAAAGCCCAATAGGAGGCAGGGATGCTTTCAGGAAGCCTGTGGGTCCAAACTTAAGAAGAGTTCAAGAAAAGTTTCACCGAGAATAATCTTTTCTTTAGTGAACAGTTCTAGGGTTTGAAGAAATTCAAGAGAGGTTTCACCGGGAATTAATCCTCTCTGGGGAATGAACTTCTTTGACAATTTCTAATAGTGACAGTCTGAGAAAAGTTTCAACGGGAATAATGCCTTTCTCTTTGTTCCATATTGTTTAAGCCCAAGAGAAGGCAAGAGTGTATCTGGAAATTCCTATGGGGAACTAGTTTTGATTGTATTGAAAGAGTGACCAACTGGCTTTACCTAGTTCTAGACCTAGTTGAAGGGGAAAACTCTAAGCAGATATACAAGTATATATACAGTTGATATATGACATGTATTTAAAAGGATATGAAAGAAGGACTTACAGGTGAGCAAGCTTCCAGCAATACAGACAAATATATATATATATATATATATATATATATATATATATATATATATATGAAAGCATGTAAAGAAAGTCGGTAAAAACTTACAGGCGAGCAAGCTTCCATTGTAACAGTTGTATGGTTAGTTGTCCAAGGAATAAAGAAAGTTTTGATACGACTATAAGTTTGAACCTAAATCAAAAGGGAAGTTGTTTTGAAAAGATTGTTGGGGCTTATACTCAAGGAGAGGCCCAGATGAAAAACAGTAATTGGATCATTGTTTTGTAAACGGTACTGGGGCATATACGATGACTGACGCCCAAAAAGGTTTTATTTACAAATAGGGTTGGGTCTTACAACTCAAGGAGAGGCCCAAAGTTTATTTTTGTACAAGTGATGGGGCTTACAACTCCAGGAGAGGCCCAAGTTATTTTGTTGAAAAGGCGACGATCGCGCCAAGGTTTTTGAAAACACAGTGGGTCTTATACAATGACTGAGGCCCAAAAAAATTTTGGTTAAAAAGGGATTGGGTCTTACACTCTAATAGAGGCCCAAAAATGTTTGAAAAGATTTGTTAGGGTGATAATGATCAAAACCCTAATTTTCTTGATTTAAAATGTATTTTAATTCAAATAAAATAATCAAACATGTGAAAAAAGGTTATGATCTTGGATTTATTTTGGAAAATCATGTTTCATTCATGGGATGATTTAAAAATCATTTGAATTTTGCAAAACCAAGAGAAAAAAATATTTTTAATGTCTAAAAAACAAATAAAAATATAATTCTCTACAAAAATATCAAATATATGAAATAAATAATATTTTTGTGAAATTTTCATGGAATAAAATATTTTAATATTTTTGTGAATTTTCAAAAAAATAATCAATAAAAAATAATTAGAATTGAGAGAGAAATTAATTTTTGGATTAATGATCAAAAACCATAAAAATATTGAAAATAGTAAAAATGTGGAAAGGTAGCAAAAAAAGTCTGGGTGGGGTTTGAACCCACGACCTCATACACAAACACACATGCGCGCTACCACTGGTGTTGTGATACATCCGTTTATCAAAACCACCCCATGTGCATATATGGGGTGCCTTATTTTCAGGCCTGGCCAAGGCCAAAGCAAGGCAAGTTTTGGCAATTTACGTGAAGTCTCTAACTTTCTCATTTCTCCATGGATTTGGACAAAATTTAGGTGCATATGGCCTAGAATTTCATGAGGAATCCAATGGTGCTTTTGGAATTTTCAGAAAGTGTCCCTATTTTAAAACCCGATAGTGGTTTTAAAATAGGCCTTGATTTGCATGTTCTATGCTATCTCACTACTCAATCAGCAATAGCAGGGCAAATTGGTTCAAACACAACATATACAACATGCATGAGATGTTTATGATTAGTGGACTTCAAAGCAATGCATAATTCAAAGAGTTCAAGTTGTCATGTACTTACCTCTTGGAGCTTCTTGTGCTAACTGTCAAGATCCTTGTGCCATAAGTAATCTAATGCTTTGGACACTCTTGATCGATCCCTTAGAAGCTTTTAGGATGATCAAAACCAGCTGGAATACTCAAGAACAAGTTTTAGCTCTTTCTTGCAAAAGGGGCAAAAGTGACCAATGTGGCAACTCTCTCAAATGGTGTTCCAGATGAGGGGAACTAATTGGGACAGTTTGAGGATGATATTTGGAGTGCGTTTGAGGTCTTGTTTGGTTTTGGAAGTGACTGAATCAAGGCATGGCTTGGAAAATGCAGAAAAGTCTAATTTTGAGGTTTTGGAGGTGGATTTTCTTATTTTGGTGTTTCAGGTCACAAGTGAGTATCTGGACAGCTTAGATATGACATATTGGATGTGTTTGTATCATGATCTATGGTGGAATTGCTCTCTAACTCAAAAACTCAGAGATGACTTGCAAAAGAAGGCATTTTGGCCTAAAGAGAGAGAATTTGAGGAAAGCATCAGTTGTAGTGCTTTGGTGTACTCAAACTGAGCACAAATGAGCTCTATTTATAGTAGAGAAAGTTTGTTTTGCAAGAAATAGTGAATGGAAGCTGGTACAGGCCTTTGGACAATGTTGATCCAAGGGAATCTTTAGTCTCTTATAGCCATTGACTTGAGGTTAGGGCACATATCAATGGTTCTTTGATTCAGTGCTGATTCTTGACTCATTCAGTTAGGAATGTGTCAGTCCATGCCACCTTGGTGCATCCATCGAATGCTTGGAAACAAAATTGGAGTCTTGGCACCTTTTTAGCCTTTTTAGGTTTGTTATGGCTATGTGTAGATTTTTGAACTTTGAAGGCTTGGGGATCAGATCATTATCCTTTTGTTTTATCCTCTGATGTGTCCAAGTGGATGACAAGGCTTGGAGTTGTCCAATTTTGCCCAATTGAGCGAATGAACAAAATCTACCTTGTACAAGGCAATTGAAAATAGTATTTTGAGAGGATCATATCTCCCTACTCAAGTTGAGTTATGATAGGCTCTTGTGCTTTTTAGAAAGCCCTCATATGATAAAAAACATGTGTGATCATAGTTTGTTTTTAAACTATTTGGATCCAACTGAAAAATCCTCATGAACATTGATGTTCAAGGCTGGTAACTTAGGTAGATTTTCACTAAGTGTTGGAAAAAGTGTCATTTTCATGTTTTTGTGATTTTGATCAAACCATAACTCAAAATTCATGAAGAATTGGAGTCTGGGGTAGTTGAAACTTTTGTAGAGCGTAGCAAGACCTACAAATCCAGCCTTGGATCACCCAAAATGGTTGTTGGATCAGAAGTTATGGTCCATGGAAGTTGGTACCAAAACCACTTTTGTTCCATAACTTAGAAAATTTTTGGTTTCTTATGGTTGCGCCTTTTGCAAGAAACCTCACTTTTCTTCATTTTTCTTAATGAATGATGATCAATACCAAACATTAACATTATTTTTGACTTAGGGGAACCATATTTGTGAAAAATTCCAAAAAGTCAAACTTGATTTTGTACACAGTTGACCTTTTATCGGATGAAATCCAAACTGTGCGATCCTTTGTGAAATCAAGTCCTTGACCTAAATCAAACCTAATGGAAGTATTCCATAGGTGTTATAGGGTATATTGAATCATGTCCCACGGTTTGGGAGCATGTTTTGGTCAAAAGTCAAAGGCACAGTTGACTTTTTCCTTAAAACCCTAATTGTGGTCCTGGTGAAATTGAAACTTGTGAGCCAAGCTTATTGTGCCAATCCATTATTTCAAATGGATCAATGTGGTGTATTGGAGGCCTTCAAATCATGTCTTGAGGTCTTGGCTCATGCTTTGTCCCAAAAGTCAACTTAGGGGTGAATTAGGTCAAGAAACCCTAATTCCTAATTTTTGGTAAATGCATCCCCTAAGGTTAAATTGACTTGATGATTGGGTCCATGAGGTCCCTTGGAGTATCTTGGGTTGTGTTTTGAAGCATTGGCTCATGCCCAGATGAAGATTCCCATCTGGAGGCCCTGGTCGACCAAAACCCTAATTTGGTGACACTGTCGATCTTGAGGCTTGATCCACTTGGAATGTTGCAACTTTGTGCTTGATTCTTGATGTGGGAGTCCTCTTGATCCTTTATAGGTGTTTGAGAGGTTAGACAAGTTGAAGATCATGTCATTTTATTGATTGATCCTTTGTCTAAGTGATCTGAGAGAGCTTGAAACCCTAATTCTTGGTTGTAGTGAAAGCTCAACAATCCTTAAGGAGATTGATGAGGCCTGAAGGTACATCCATATTGTGGTTATGATTTGCACAATGATGGGAAATCTTGGTGGTCAAAATTTGGGGTAAGACAGATGCCCTTATTTAATCTTCTTGGACCCGAAGGTGTGAATGGCGAAGGTATTCGGGCATTCGGGGTACAAGAGGATTAAATATCGGAATACCCGAAATTTTGATGGTGGTTATGAATGGCAGTTTGCTCATCCATATTCTTTTGCTAAGCAATGATACTTAGAAAAGGGTAAAATCTTCCCCTCGATCCTGGTCTTCAGCCACGAAACTAGTCTTAGTTTCTTCTTGAAATAAACTTCCCCTCGATCCTGGTCTTCTGCCACGGACCTGGTCTCAGTTTCTTTTGGAACAAACTTCCCCTCGATCCTGGTCTTCAGCCAAGGAACTGGTATAAGTTTCTTCTTGAAATAAACTTCCCCTCAATCCTGGTCTTCATCCAAGGAACAGGTATTAATTTTTTTTTTGACAAGGGATGCTATTTGTAGTGGTTTTCGTCAAACTTCTCGCCGAGTTTATTACTAGGGAGACGCAATTTGACGGAAAAATGAGGTCAAACTTGCTGGGGACACCCATTTGTCTGAGCTATAGAGGTGTGCAAACTTCTTTGTTGGAGATGCCATTTGGCGACTCTGCTGGGGAAAAATAAGTCTCTTGAGAGACCGCTTTTTGCTTGGGGATATTACATCATACTTTTGTTCGAGATCTTCTCGGGGAAATGCCATGTGATGTAATCCAATTTTGAGGTGCTGATGACTTTATTATTATTGACTTTCTGGAGAGAAAAACTAATGTGTTACTGAGAGTCTTTAGTTGCAAGGCTTTCTCTGGGGATTTTCCTTAATCCGGGAAAGCGAAGATATCATCTTTAATGGTGAAGAGTGACGTTTGTTGAATGTCTTCTTGCCTTTCAGAGGTTCAAGTTATCAAAGTGGTCGAGGACTGTCTCCAATCCAAAAATAAACTGGGGAGAAAGATTGTTCAGATGATACATCTCCTGACGAGGAAAGAACTTGACAACTCGATTGATTAAAAGGACTTTACCACTTGGGGGTAAGACAAACCAGAGTGATAGTTATGCAATATGATTATGAATATGAATCAATTATGCATGATGTATGTATGTTTATGCTGACAAAACTGACGCGAAATATAGACTAGTGAATGAACACGAAGGGATACTCGGCCAATGCGGGGGATAAAAGTATCATTGGTTCAAAATAGCAATCCTGCCTTGCTTAAGAAAGACGGTCCCTATGGGAGAAAGAATTTCTCAATCGGTCTTAAGAGATATGCACTCTGTCGGGGATATCAGATGGGAGAATCACATCTGAAATAATTTGATCTTCATTCAAGTGCACTGGTTCAGAAGGAATACTTTGATTCTGCACTGTGAGGTTCAATCACCTTTGGAGAAGCAATCAATGTTCTTTTGATGTTCAACAGTCAAAAGAATTGCCATCTTTATTTTAAAATCAGAAAAATTTTGACAAGTAAATTCATTTTTGTATTATTTCAAGAATCGTTGATCATGTTAAAAATGTCATTCTGTAAAGCTAAAACAAATAAGAATTGCAAACAAAAGCACTAGGGCTCAAATTTTATTGATAGGATGGAAATCAGCCAAGCACATGATCCCATAGAGTATTTACAAAGTTAGAGAATGGTAATTTAAGGAAAAAGGGCTACATTAAAACATAACGACTGCGATCCTTCTACCAACTTTGAATTCTGGATATCCTGAGCTTCTGTCGAAGATGGCCTTAACTTGAGTTTTCCTAATGGATGGCATTACTGCTGGGGATTTAACCTTGTGGATCGTAGTTGCTTGCCATTAATCCCTAACTTTTTCCTGGATTGTACTTTGAGATTTCCAATCCATCGGGATGATTTTTGCTTGTGTCTCTGATTTTTGCCTGGACTGCCCTTTCGGGTTTTCAATCCACCGAGACGTTTTTTTTTATTTAGGCAAAGTATTTCTTGACTACGTCAACATTTGTGGGATAGGAAAATTCCTCTCCGTCCATGGTTGCAAGTCTCAAGGCACCGCCTGAAAAAGCTTTCTTGACAACATAGGGGCCATCGTAATTCGGAATCCATTTACCCCGGGAATCAGTGAGAAATGATTGTATCTTCTTGAGCACGAGGTCTCCTTTTCTGAAGACGCGAGGTCGGACCTTTTTGTCGAATGCTTTCTTCATTCTTTGCTGATACAACTGACCATGTCATAGTGCCGTTATTCGCTTTTCTTCGATTAGGTTCAGTTCGTCGTGTCGAGTTTGACACCATTCAGCTTTTGTTAGCTTAGATTCCATCAATACCCAGATTGATGGGATCTCTACTTCTATGGGAAGCACTGCCTCCATGCCATATACTAGAGAGAAAGGGGTTGCCCCTGTTAAGTACGGACAGATGTACGATAACCGTGACGAGCAAAGGGTAGCGTCCCGTGCCAGTCTTTGTAGGTTACAACCATCTTTTGAACGATCTTCTTGATGTTCTTATTAGCCGCTTCTATCACTTCGTTCATCTTAGGTCGGTAGGGAGATGAGTTATGGTGTTCGATCTTTGACTCAACGCATAATTCTTTCATCATCTTGTTGTTCAAGTTAGATCCATTATCAGTAATGATCTGGCTAGGAACACCATAACGGCAGATGAGATTGTTTTTGATAAATCGGACCACCACCTATCGGGTTACATTGGTGTATGATACTGCTTTGACCCACTTGGTGAAGTAGTCAATGGATACCAGGATGAACCGATGTCCGTTCGAAGCCTTGGGTTCGGTCATGCCAATCATGTCGATTCCCCATATGCAAAAAGGCTACGGGGAAGAGAGAACTTTGAGATGCGTTGGTGGTACATGGATTTTGTCTGAGTATATCTGACACTTGTGACACTTCCTTATGTACTTGTAGCAATCGATTCCATTATCAGCCAATAATATCCGGCTCTCAGAATTTTTCTTGCCATTGTGTGTTCGTTGGCATGAGTGCCATAGGATCATTTGTGAATTTCTTTCATCAGCATGTTTGCTTCTGGTCTGTCTACGCATCGGAGCAAGACCATGTGAAAGTTTCTCTTATAGAGTGTGTCGCCGTTCAAGAAGAAGTTGCCTGCCAACCTTCTGAGGGTTTTCCTATCTTTTCTTGATGCCCTAGGTGGGTATTCTTGTTTCTGAAGGAAGCATTTGATATCGTGATACCAAGGTTTGTCGTCTATGACTGCTTCGATCATGAAGATGTAGGCGGGCCTTTCAAGGCGCATTATGTCGATCTTAGGTTTGTCATTCCATTGACCTACACTAATTATGGAGGAGAGAGTGGCTAATGCATCAGCCATGTGATTCTCTTCACGAGGGATATGGTGAAACTCGACTCTGTTGAAGAATGGTAACAACCTTCTCACGTAATCTTTGTAAGGAATCAGTCCTGATTGCTATGTGTTCCACTCTCCTTTGATCTGATTGATAACCAGGGCTGAGTCTCCATACACATCCAAGTTCTTAATCCTTAAGTCAATTGCTTCTATGAGACCCATGATACAAGCTTCGTATTTGGCCTCATTGTTTGTACACTTGAATGTCAGTCTGGCAGTGAAAGGAATGTGGGTACCCTGAGGTGTTATGATTATTACCCCAATTCCGTTTCCATAGATGTTGACAGCTCTGTCAAAGACTAGTCTCAATTGGTAACCTGGTTCTGGCCCTTCACTGGGTAGCGGTTCATCGCAATCTTTCATTTTCAAGTACATAACATTTTTGTATGGGAAGTCAAACCCGACTAATTCTTGATCGTCAATCGGTTGATGAGCCAAATGATCGGCTAAAATAATTCCTTTGACGGCTTTTTGAGCATGGTACTCAATGTCGTATTCCGATAACAACATCTGCCAACGGGCGATCCTTCCCGTGAGAGCATGTTTTTCAAAGACGTACTTGATCGGATCCATTTCGGAGATCAACAAAGTAGTGTGACAAATCATATACTGGCGAAGACGTTTGGTTGCCCAAGCTAGAACACAGCAAGTTTTCTCAAGCATAATGTACCGATTTTCACAGTTGATAAATTTCTTGCTCAAATAATAGATGGCAGACTCTTTTCTTTTTGTTTCATCTTGTTGACCAAGTACACAACCCATTGAGTCCTCCAAGACTGTTAAATAGATTATCAGTGGTCTTCCCTCCACTGGAGGTGACAGGATAGGTGGATTCAACAGATACTATTTAATATTGTTGAAGGCGGTTTGGCAGTCTTCTGTCCATACGCAGTCTTGATTCTTTTTGAGTAATTTGAAGATTGGCGCGCATGTCGCAGTCATGAGGAATATAAATCTGGAAATGTAATTCAAACGCCCCAAGAATCCTCTGACTTGTTTTTCAGTCTTTGGAGAAGGCATTTCTAGGATGGCCTTGACCTTGTCAGGATCAACCTCAATTCCTTTCTGGCTGACGATGAACCCTAGCAGTTTTCCTGAGCGGACACCGAACGCGCATTTGTTAGAATTTAAGCGGAGTTTGTACTTTCTCAGACCCTCGAATAGTTTTGACAGGTGGGTCACATGCTCCTCTTCTATTTTAGATTTGGCAATCATGTCATCGACATACACTTCGATTTCTTTGTGTATCATGTCATGAAACAAAGTAGTCATGGCCCTTTGATAGGTTGCCCCAGCGTTCTTCAAACCGAACGGCATTACCTTGTAACAAAGGGTGCCCCTTGGGGTGATGAACGAAGTTTTCTCCATGTCTTTCGACGCCATTTTAATTTGATTATAGCCAGAGAATCCATCCATGAAGGAGAAAACTTTGAACTTTGTTGTACTGTCTACCAACACGTCTATGTGTGGTAAGGGAAAGTCATCCTTTGGACTGGCTTTGTTCAGATCCCTATAGTCTACACACATTCTGACTTTTCCGTCCTTTTTTGGAACTGGTACTATGTTGGCTAGCCATTGAGGATATTCTGAGGTGGCGAGGAAACCCGCGTCAATCTGTTTCTCCACTTGCTCTTTGATTTTGATGGCCTTGTCTGGATGAGTCCGTCTCAACCTCTATTTCACCGAAGGACATTCTGATTTTAGCGGTACATGATGTTCCATGATGCTGGTATCCAACCCTGGCATGTCCTGATAGGACCAAGCAAATACATCAGGAAACTTTTTGTGAAGTTTTATCAAACTTTCTTTGACAGTCAGACTGAGCAGTGCCCCAATCTTGACTTCTTTTCTCTCTTCTTCTGAACCCAAGTTGACCGTTTCCAAGGGCTCTTTGTGAGGTTCAATGGACCTTTCCTCTGGTCTGAGTAACCGGGAGATCTCTTCTAGAATTTCTTTGTCTTCTTCTTCTTCAGCTTCAAATACCGGGAATTCAAAGTTGGGAGAAGGCATTGGATCGTATGTTTCAATGGGGTTTAAAACAAGCAATATGCATGACGTGATGATTGTTTTTAGAAGAGATAGAGAGAATGCAAGAGTGTTTGCAGTGTATTTCCTAAAAAATGCTTGTTTTTATTTGTGGGCTATTTTAGGATTACCATTTTCTGAAAAGCAAAAAGCGAAAACAGCAATAAATGCAGAAATTACAGAACGACGTTATTTATTTACGATTATGTCGATTCTTGAAATACAACCCTATGAAACAAAACTATGTCTCCTTGTGCGAAGCGAAGAGGAACATTTGTAGAAAGTGAGCCCTATAAAAACATCTGTTTCACCTGGGCAGGGTGAAAGGTTAAAACGAAGATGGTAATTACTTAGACTTATGAACGACTTTCGAGACATCGACAGCAACCCATTGGCGGCGAACTCCTCAGTGAATCACAAAGTCTGGTACCTTCATTCTTGGTTTGTCCATAGAAATAACGTTGATTTCTGGAGGAGCATGATCATTGGAGTCTTCCTCCCAGGCAGATTTTTCGTAGATGAACTCTTCTGTTGTACCTTGCACAGTGTTTTCGCTCTCAGGCGGATCTACCCATCCAGTTGGTTAGATGTCTTCGCGCCTGATACGAGAGCTTTCAGGAGTGGTGTACTTGACTAAGTAGTCGTACTTGCCACTCGGTTGTCCTAAGGTGTCCCATACTTCCGTGGAACTGGGGGAGTCATCCTTCTCGATGACGTTGACCTCTTGAAAAGCATAGTTGATGAACTCTTGTCCTGCAATCTTTGCAGATTCATTGTTGTGCTGGATATTTTCTGAATCCCCTGAGTAATGATCCCATGATTTGGCGGGGATGTAGGTATTCTTTTCAATGATGCTCAGTTGATAAGCGTTGTTTGGCTGACTCTTTTGCCCCAAGTCTTTTGTACGGCTTCCAGATAGGCAAGTCATCAATTGGGTGATAATAGTCATAGTTGAAGTTGTCTTTCATCAGAGTGTCCTCCTCTAATGAGTTGGTGGAGCACGGCATCCTTCCGGATCACAATCTCCGTACATCATCTTGACGTCTGATCTTGGTATATATCTCGGACTTTGCGTAGGATAGCAAAATGGCGTACGCATTTCTTCCTGATACATATAACCTTCCTCGTTGAGATAGGACTGCCACTCTTCATCTGTATCGGAGGAGTCACCCTCATTGATGGTATGTACTTCTTAAGACACCGGGTGAAGGAAGCCTCCACTGTGGAAGAAGTCCTGAATGTGATGAAAACTTTCATCATTAGTAGCAGTCTGGGTACAGGTTGAGGAAAAACCAAGACCTTTGTTTGTCTTGTTGTCCGTAGAAATGACAAGCTGGCCCCATCCTTTTGCGTTGTTACTCTCGATCACTTTGAGAACTTCTTTGTATGAGGAAATTGATGTTCCTTTTTCTGATTGATTCTCATTGCTCACCGAAAGTGCTTAGAACTGAGTTCCAACAACCTCTTCCAGTTCTACACAGGTGAATGGTGATAATTTGCTTATGATTAAGGCCTGTTCTCCGCAGACTGTGACTAGTTTGTCATTTTTTATGAACTTCAGCTTCTGGTGAAGTTTCTAAGTGACTGCCCCAGCCTCGTGTATCCAAGGTCTTCCAAATAAACAACTGTATGCTGCTCGGATGTCCATGACCTGGAAAGTGACTTGAAAAGTGTGGGGACCGATAGTTACGGGAAGGTCGACTTTACTGATAACTATTTTTCTGGATCCGTCAAAGGCTTTGACGATGACCTCACTGCGTCTCATCGGAGGTCCTTGAAATGATAGTCTGCAGCGAGCGATTTTGGACGCGGTTCTTAAGTGCTGGTCGCTCTCTGCGGTTGAGCTTAAACTATAGGTTGATTCATTTTTTATCCTATTGTGAGCTGAATAAGGAAGGGAAATAGATGTCTCCAATTAACCCTGCTTGCATACTGAGTTTAAACAGCGGTCTGTTAGGTTACGAATGCTATCAATGTGGGGGGGCCTTTGTACTGGTCATTTGTGTTTTCACCAATACGGTTTTCTTTCTTCTTTTTTATCTAGACAGAGGGTTTCTGGCAGGGAACAAGGATTAGGATGTTAGGACTGATGCTTTTGAATGTGAGAGTATGAGATTTGGGTTTTTTTGTTTAGTGTGCTCGCTAAGATTTTTCTTTCAATCTTATGCCTACGTATTCCCGTTTACCGAAATAGGGAAATCAGAGCGTTCGTAGTTCCTCCTATTCTATTAGAGGAAATGGGTGTTTTTGTGTCTTGTTCAAAGCCCAAGACGTGAAGCAAAAGGGTAGTTTGTATCTTGTTCAAAGCCCAAGATGTGAAGCTGAAGGTTTATTTGTATCTTGTTCGAAGCCCAAGATATGAAGCTGAAGGGTCTCGACTTTAGAGAGAATTTGTCATCTCTAAAGGAGGGTTTGTCTGTCACAACTATTGGGTGACTGGTTATAAAGGGAGGATTACTTTAACCGGGATACACGGATCCTAGTAACGCCATAATTTCCTTTATAGGGGATTTTAACCTAAAGGAGAAGACTTTAACTCAGTGTAGAGCAATGCTATCTTTCCTTAGGAATTTCTCATGCTAAAAGAGGGACAGTGGCGTGGATGTAGATGATCTAGAGGCTTGCCGCTTACAGCGATTAGATGAAGGGAAAGGAGTTGTTGATGTTTGTGTACTGTGAACGAGGCACAACTTTGATGCTAAAAGGTTGATTGGATCAACCAGTGGTTTTCTTATACAAAACCTAAGAGGAGGCTAGTATGTGTCTCGTACAAAGCCTGAGAGAGAGGCTAAACGTTTTGACTTGACGATGAAGTCTTTTGGTATCTCGTATAAAGCCCGAGATGAAGGCGAAAGGGGCTATTGACTCAACGAGGGAGTCTCTTATGTGTCTCGTACAAAGCCCGAGAGAGAGGCTAAACGTTGTTTGACTCTGCTGGGGAAGATCATTGTATAAATCCCAAGAGGAGGCCATGGTTACTGTTTCAGTTGAGTGACAGGTCCAGTATACTGATTTTGAAAGAGAAAATCAGTTCTTATATGAGCAACACTGTACTCAGGGATTCGATTTTGAAGATCCGGGTTATTCCTGTTCTTTAAGGAAGCGGGAAATCCGAAGGGTATTGAAACTGTCCGAGTCTACGAGTTTCCTTCCTATTTTTAAAGGGTGCTTGAGAATGTCTTTGAGACTCAAGGAGATTAGACTGTCCGTTTGTAGAGTTGTATCGTTTGTACCATGCTTTGAGAAACAGTAGTAGACTCTATGAAAGGATTGTTCTATGAAGATGACTAAGTTCTGTTCCTATACCTCTAGGAGGTCGTCGGGACAATTTTTACGAAGCCCAAGGGGAGGCTGGAATCTTTTAAGAAGTCGATCGGGTCCTTGTACGAAGCCCAAGAGGAGGCTATCATTCCCAGAGGAAGAGATCATTATACGAAGCCTAAGAGGAGGCTGTGAATACTTCTAAGAAGCCGTAGGGTCCTTGTACTAAGCCCAAGAGGAGGCGGGGTTGCTTTTAGGAAGCATGTGGGTCCTTGTATGATGCCCAAGAGGAGGCCGATGCTTTTAAGAAGCCCGTGGGTCCCCAAACCCCAAGAAGTTCAAGGCAAGATATTCACAAGGAATAGATCAAGTCAGGAAAGTTCGAGAATTTGGAAGAAACTCAGAGATGCCGTTCACTGAGAAGACATTCATCTCTGGGAGTAGAGTTTCTTGACAATTCCTAATGAGGACAGCCGAAGAGAAGACTGTATCTGGTGATCCTATTGGGGATCGAGCTGTCTATTTCTAAGAGTGACAGTCTGAGAAAGGGTTCAAAAAGAATCTGCCTTTCACATCTCCATATTGTTTAACCCCAAGAGGAGGGAAGAGTGTGTCTGGTAATCCTATGTGGATCTAGTTTTGACTGTAAGTTCAGAGTGATCAACATGGCTTTACCTAGTGCTAGACGTAGTTGCCGGGGAAACTCGAAATATCTATACTATTATTACACAGTTGATATGAGTTTATGAAAGAAGACTTACAGTGAAACAACCCCACAATACAGTTATATGTATATGAAAGCGGTAAATGAAAGCAATAACCACTTACTCAGTTGTAGAGCTTCCATGCTGTTTGGTTAGTTGTTCAACAAAGAAAGATTGAAAACAACAGTATATACAAAATCAAAGGAGAAAGTGCTTTGAAAAAGAAAGATTTGGGGCTTACAGCTCAAGAGAGGCCCAAGGTTTTATCAGTGAGCGCACTGTTTGAATTTATACAGAGGGACTTATACAAGTGAATGAGGCCCAAAATATTTCTGTACAAGGGGGTTGGGTCTTAAACTCTCTTAAGAGGCCCAAAAGATTTGAAGAAAAAGAGTGGGGCTTATAACACGAGGGTAGGCCCAAATGATCTTTCGTTTAAAATGGCGATCGCACCGAGGTTTTCTTTTAACGCAGAGGGACTTATACAATAAGTGAGGCCCAAAATGTTTTGGTTAAAAGGGGATTGGGTCTTACACTCTAATAGAGGCCCAAAAGTGTTTTGAATGGGCCTTATAGCTCAAGGAGAGGCCCAATGTTATTTTGAAAAGGCGACGATCGCGCCGTTGGTTTTTGACGGTATCGGGACTTATACAATAAGTGAGGCCCAAAAATAATTTGGTCAAAAAAAGATTGGGTCTTACACTCTCTTAGAGGCCCAAATTGTTTTGAAAAGTTTGATGAGGGTTGAATTGATTCAAAACCCTAATTTGTTTTCAAAATGTATTTTTAATTGAATAAAAATTCAATTAAAAGGATCAATGTTTGTTAAATATGTGAAAACAAATTATGATCTTGGATCAATGTTCCAAAAATCAGGTTTCTTCCTAAAAAATGATTGAAGTCAAATTAGGGTTAGAAAACAATGGGAGAAAAAATATTTTAAATGCTAAAAACACATAAAACATTAATTCTTTGAAAAAATATCAAATATATAAACTAAATAATATTTTTGGGATTTTTTATTAAAATCAAATATTTAAACATTTTTGTGAATTATTGCAAAAAGAACCAATAAAAAATGATAAAAATTGAAGGAGTTATTAATTTTCCAAATCATTAAAAATAATAATATGGAAAATAACAAAATAAAAAAGTGATAAAAAGAAGTCTGGGGCGAGGGGGATTCGAACCCCATACCTCTCGCTTGCCAATACTCACAAAACCAGCTGATGAACCGCTGGGGCGCAATGCCAATTCATTAATAACATGGCAAGTGAAAAATATATATCAAACTTAGTTGGAAAACCTGAAGAATGGCGCCATGGCCATCTTCTTCCTCGAGCTCGTGCGTGAAGCACCATATCTCACTCATCTCTCAACCATTGGACATGATTCAAACACCAAACCCGTTCGTTTTTTCACAAGGAATAAGATGGCAATACCCAATTTTATTCATTTTTAGTGTGGAGTAAAATAATCATGATGAACACAGATGAACCCTAATTTGCAAAAGCAATCGTGCAGGCATGGTTATAAGGTCTATGATCCAATTTCTTGAGGCAAAACAATCAACACATGATGGCAGTCAAATGGCAAAAATATCATGCGAGGAAATATGCATGGATCATGGAGTTTGAGTTTGAAGCTCACCTTGATGTAAGCTGAAATGGAACTTTGCCCAGATGGTGTTCCAGTCGTGAATTGATGATCCCTACAGCTTCAATGGATGTTATGGAGTGTGTTGCAAGCTTTGGAACACTTTGAAACTCTTTGGATCAAGCTGGAGACCTCCACCTGCAAAATTGAAGCATAATGGCTTGGCTGGAGAGTGATTTCGAGCCTGGGGTGTTATAGTGGGTGTTTAAGTGTTTGGACACCTCAAATACATCATATGTGATGTGTTTGAGCAATTGGAATGGATTGATTGTGGTTGCGACTCAAAACACGATAGTGGTTACTCAAAAACAAGAAAACTTGAGGTTTAAGAAAGAATGAGAGAAAGCAGTGTTGTAATTGGCTTTGGTGTGAGTTGAATGATCCATTGGGACCTATATTTATAGGTGATCAACTTTTGTTTTGGAGGAATAGTGAATGGCTGCTGGATCAGATCACATTTGCATGGATTGGCTTGGAGGATTTCTTCTCAAGCAAGGCAAGCTAGCCATTCCCAAGAGCAGGGCTATGCCTTGACCAAAATCACATTCTTCAGATGTTTTTATTGTTGTTTAATCATAGAAATTGACTGAGTAGGGTAGCTACCTTGACAATGCACTATTCCACATTAATGCACTTTGAATTCAAAGCAAAATGTGCCAAAGTGGATGAATTTCAAGTTGAAAGATTCCTTGGCTTTTTTACTCAGATTTATCACTTGGATTAGTTGCATTGTGATTGGTTTGAACACATGTGGCATGCTGATCCCTAGTTTTTGGCTCAAAATCGTGTGTGGCAAGCAAATATGCAAACTGAGTTTTCCAAAACAGCTTGCAGCAGCATGACTTTGGGCATGGATTTCTCATGGCTTAAGTTGAATCAATTCATGCTGTTGAGCTCTTTGAATTCTTAGTAACATATGCAGCAATATTGATGTTTAACTTTGGACTTGATTCAGCTTGCAACTATGTGAAAAGATCTCACAAGTTTTGTTGTTTCAACAAAATCTGTCTTGGACAGAATTTTTCTAAGTGTTGGAAAATGGTATACTTTCATGTTTTCAGCCACTTTGGCTCACTCATAGCTCAAAATCCATAATGAATTGGAGTTAGGCCTAGTTGAAGTTTTTGTAGAGGGTAATGAGAGATACAAATCAAGCTTTGGATAGGGCACAATGGCCTTGTGGTTTAGGAGTTATGGTCCTCCAAAGTTGGTGTATTAGTGGTACTTTTCCATAACTTAGAAAAATTTCTAAGTTTTATGGTTACCCCTTTTACAAGTCATCCCACTTTTCTTGATTTTTCTTGATGAATGATGATTCAAATCATACATAAACATCATTTTAGGGTTAAAAAACCATGTTGGTGAAAAATCTCAAAAAGTCAAAGTTGACTTTTGTGCACAATTGACTTTTTATCAGATGAATTCCAAACTGTGCAATTCTTCAGGAAATCATGTCCTTGACCTAAATAAAACTTGATGGACATGTTCCATGGGTGTCATAGGGTATATTGAGGCATGTCTTAGGGCTTGGGAGCATGTCCTGGTCAAAAGTCAAAGTTACAGTTAACTTTTTCCTTAAAACCCTAACTGTGGTGCAGATGAAATTGAGACTTGTTGCTCAAGCTTCTTGGATTAATCCATTGTTCCAAATGGATCAATATAGTTCATTAGAGACCCTCAAACCCTCTCTTGAGGTCTTGGTTCATGATTTGTCCCAAAAGTCAACTTAGGGGTGAATTAGGTTAAGAAACCCTAATTCCTGATTTTTTATGTATGCATCCCCTGAGGTCAAATTGACTTGATGATTGGGTTTATGATGTCCCTTGGAGCATCATAGGTTATGCCTTGGGGCATTGGCTCATGCCCAGAGGAGAATTTCCATCTGGAGGCCCTGGTCGACCAAAACCCTATTTTGGTGACACTAGCGATCTTGTGACTTGATCCACCTAGAAGGGAGCAACCTTGTGCTTAATCCTTGATGTGGGAGTCCTCTTGATCCTTTATATATGTTTGAGAGGTTTAGACAATTTGAAGATCATGTCATTCCTTGATTAATCTTTTGTCTAAGCACTTAGAGAGGGCTTGAAACCCTAATTTTGATTGTAGTGGATGCTCACTCATCTTTGGGGAGACTGATGAAATATAATGGTTCCCCCATATTGTGATGATGATTTGCACAATGATGGGAAATCTTGGTGGTCAAAATTTGGGGTATGACAGATGCCCCTATTTAATCCTTTTGGACCCGAAGGTGTGAATGACGAAGGTATTCGGGCATTCGAAGGTGCAAAAGGATTAAATATCAGAATACCTGAAATTTTGATGGTGGTTATAAATGGTAGCTTGCGCATTCATCTTCTTTTGCTAAGCAATGATGCTTAGAAAAGTTAAACTTCCCCTCGATCCTGGTCTTCAGCCAAGGAACTGGTCTTAGTTAAGGAAACTAACTTCCCCTCGATCCTGGTTTCCTACCAAGGAACTGGTCTCAGTTGCTGAAATAAACTTCCCCTCGATCCTGGTTTCCTATTAAGGAACTGGTCTTAGTTTCTGATTTAAACTTCCCCTCGATCCTGGTTTCCTACCAAGAACTGGTCTCAGTTTCTTTTGTCAATAAACTTTCTTGACAAGGAACGCTATGGGTAGCGGTTTTCCTCAAACTTCTCGCCGAATTTTCCTGGGGAGATGCCATTTGACGGAAACAATTTCGATGTCAGAGTTGCTGGGGAACCCAGTCGTCTGAGTTGTAGAGTTGCACAAACTTCTCTGTTGGAGACGCCATTTGTCGATTCTACTGGGGAAAGCGAGTCTCTTGAGAGACTGCTGTTGCTTGGGATCTTACATCATACTTTTCTCGGGATCTTCCCGGAGAAATGCCATATGATGGGGTCCAATTTTGAGGTGTCGATGACCTTTTCATCAGCAATCTTTTTGGGGCGAAACTGGCGTGCTGCCGAATTTCTGATTACGAGGCTTTTTCTCGGGATTTTCCTTAATCCGGGAAAGCAAGGATACCATCTTCAATGGCAAAGAGTGACATTTTTTGAAAGTTCTCTCTGGCATTTCAGAGGTTCAAGTTATCAAAGTGGTCAAGGACCAACTTCTTTTCAGAAATAAACTGGAAGCGAGGTTGTTCAGACGCAGCATTTCCTGACGAGGCAAGAACTGACAACTCGATTGAGAGAAATTTTATCACTAGGGGACAAGACCGACTAGAGTGATAGTGATGCAATATGAAATGTGAATGCAAATCAAATAATGCATGATGCATGTATGTATATGCTGACAAAACCGACGCAACATACAAACTGACGAGTGAACACGACTGGATACTCGGCCATCGCGGGGCGTGTAGAAATATTGCTGGTTCAAGATAGCAATTCCCTCTTGCTTAGGAGAGATATCCCTGTTGGGAGCTACCGTTGGTCGGGCTTAGGAGATAAGGACTCTGCCGAGGTGTGTCAGATGAAACTAGGTCTCTGACATAGTTGATCCCTTCATTAAGGCATACTGGCCTAGAAGGAGTACTTTGATTCTGCACTTTGAGGTTCGAACACCTTTGGAGACGCGATTGATGTTCTTTCGATGTTCAACAGTCAAAAGAAATTGCCATCTTTTATCAAAAAGCAGAAAAAGTTTTAACAAGTAAATTCACTTTTGTTTTATTTCAAGAATCGTTAATCATGTTAACAACGTCGTTCTGTAAAGCTAAAACAAATAAGAAATACAAACAAAAGCACAAAGGCTCAAATTTTATTGATAGGATGGAGATCAGCCAAACGCGTGATTCCAAAGAGTATATACAAAGCTAGAAAATGGTAATTTACAGGGAAAAGGGCTACGTTGAAACATAACGACCACTATCCTTCTACCAACTTTGAATTCTGGGCATCCTGAGCTTCTGTCGAAGATGACCTTGACTGGAGTTTTCCTCCAATGGGTGATGTAACTGCTGCTAAGGGACTTGCCTCTGTTGAGCATAGTTACTTGCCATTATCCCTAACTTTTGCCTGGATTGTACTATGAGATTTCCAATCCACCGGGATGATTTTTTTTCTTTTAGTTTAGGCGAAGTATTTCTTGACTACATCAACATTCGTGGGGTAGGAAAATTCCTCTCCGTCCATGGTAGCCAGTCTCAAGGCGCCGCCTGAGAAAGCTTTCGTGACCACATAGGGGCCATCATAATTTGGAGTCCACTTGCCTCGAGAATCAGTGAGAAATGATTGTATCTTCTTGAGCACAAGGTCTCCTTTTCTGAAAACACGAGGTCGGACCTTTTTGTCGAACGCCCTCTTCATTCTCTGTTGATACAACTGACCATGGCATAGTGCCGTTATTCGCTTCTCCTCGATTAGATTCAGTTCGTCGTGTCGGCTTTGACACCATTCAGCTTCAGTGAGCTTCGCTTCCATCAATACTCGGATTGACGGGATCTCTACTTCTATAGGGAGAACTGCTTCCATGCCATACACTAGAAAGAAGGAGGTAGCCCCTGTTGAAGTACGGACAGATGTGCGATAACCGTGAAGAGCAAAGGGTAGCATCTCGTGCCAATCTTTGTAGGTTACAACCATCTTTTGAACGATCTTCTTGATGTTCTTATTGGCCGCTTCTACCGCTCCGTTCATCTTGGGTCGGTAGGGGGACGAGTTATGGTGTTCGATCTTGAACTCTGCACACAACTCTTTCATCATCTTGTTGTTCAAGTTAGATCCATTATCCGTAATGATCTGGCTTGGAACACCATAATGGCAGATGATATTGTTTTTGATAAATCGGACCACCACTTGTCGAGGTACATTAGTGTATGATGCTGCTTCTACCCACTTGGTGAAGTAGTCAATGGATACAAGGATGAACCGATGTCCGTTCGAAGCCTTGGGCTCAATCATGCCAATCATGTCGATTCCCCATATGGAAAAAGGCCACGGGGAAGAAAGAACTTTGAGATGTGATGGCGGTACATGAATTTTGTCGGAGTATATCTGACACTTGTGACACCTCCTCATGTACTTTTAGCAGTCGGATTCCATGGTCAACCAGTAGTACCCTGCTCTCAGAATTTTTCTCGACATTGTGTGTTCGTTGGCATGAGTGCCAAAGGATCCTTCATGAATTTCTTTCATAAGCATGTCTGCTTCTGGTCTGTCTACGTATCGGAGCAAGACCATTTCAAAATTTCTCTTATAAAGTGTATCGCTGCTCAGGAAGAAGCTGCCTGCTAGTCTTCTAAGGGGTCTTTCTGTCTTTTCTAGATGCCCCAGGTGGGTACTCTTGTTTTTGAAGGAAGCATTTGATATCGTGATACCAAGGTTTGTCGTCTATGACTGCTTCAATCGTAAAGATGTAAGCGGGCCGTTCAAGGCGCATTATGTCGATCTTAGGTATGTCATTCTAATGACCTACACTAATCATGGAAGAGATAGTGGCTAATGCATCAGCCATGTGATTCTCATCACGAGGGATCTGATGAAACTCAACTCTGTTGAAGAAAGGTAGCAACCTCCTTGCATAGTCTTTGTAAGGAATCAGTCCTGATTGGTATGTGTTCCAATCTCCTTTTATTTGATTGATAACCAGGGCTGAGTCGCCATATATGTCCAAGTTTTTGATCCTTAAATCAATTGCTTCCTCGAGACCCATAATACAAGCTTCGTATTCGGCCTCGTTGTTCGTACATTTGAACGTAAGTCTGGAAGTGAAAGGAATGTGGGTACCCTGAGGGGTAACAATTATTACCCCAATTCCGTTTCCATAATGATTAACTGCTCCGTCAAAAATAAGCCCCCACTGGGAACCTGGTTCTGGCCCTTCACTGGGTAACGGTTCATCGCAATCTTTCATTTTTAAATACATGACATCTTCATCTGGGAAATCAAACCCGATTGATTCCTGATCGTCAATCGGTTGATGGGCCAAATGGTCGGCTAAAATACTTCCCTTAACGGTTTTCTGAGCGTGGTACTCTATGTCATATTCTGACAACAACATCTGCCAACGGGCGATTCTTCCCGTGAGAGCAGGCTTTTCGAAAACATATTTGATTGGATCCATTTCTGAGATCAACCAAGTAGTATGCCGAATCATGTACTGGCGAAGACGTTTGGCTGCCCAAGCCAAAGCGCAACAAGTTTTCTCAAGCATCGTGTACCGAGTTTCACAGTCGGTGAATTTCTTGCTTAGGTAGTAAATGGCAAACTCTTTCCTTTTAGTTTCGTCTTGTTGGCCAAGTACACATCCCATTGAGTCCTCTAGGACTGTGAGGTAAATGATCAGTGGTCTTCCTTCCACTGGGGGTGATAGAATCGGAGGATTTAACAGATATTCCTTGATACGGTCGAAGGCGGTTTGGCAATCTTCTGACCAAACGCAATCCTGGTTCTTTTTCAGTAATTTGAAGATCGGCGCACAAGTAGCGGTCATAAGGAATATGAATTTGGAAATGTAATTCAAACGTCCCAAGAATCCTCTGACTTGTTTTTCAGTTTTCGGAGAAGGCATTTCTTGAATGGCCTTGACCTTGTCGGGATCAACTTCAATTCCTTTCTGGCTGACGATGAACCCTAGTAGTTTCCCTGAACGGACACCGAAGGTGCACTTGTTGGGATTCAAGCGGAGCTTAAATTTTCTTAGACGTTCGAACAATTTTGACAGATGTTGAACGTGCTCACTCTCTGTTTTTGATTTTGCAATCATATCATCGACATATACCTCGATTTCTTTGTGTATCATGTCATGAAACAGAGTAGTCATGGCCCTTTGATAGGTTGCCCCGGCATTCTTCAAACCGAACGGAATTACTTTGTAACAAAAGGTGCCCCATGGGGTAATGAACGAAGTTTTCTCCATGTCTTTCGGCGCCATTTTGATCTGGTTATAGCCCGAGAATCCATCCATGAAGGAGAAAACTTTGAACTTTGCTGTACTGTCTACCAACATATCAATGTGTGGTAAAGGAAAGTCATCCTTTGGACTTGCCTTGTTCAGATCTCGGTAGTCGACACACATTCTGACCTTTCCGTCCTTTTTCAGAACGGGTACGATGTTGGCTAACCATTGAGGATATTCAGATGTAGAGAGGAAACCTGCGTCGATCTGTTTCTGTACCTCCTCCTTGATTTTGATGGCCATGTCCGGGTGAGTGCGTCTCAACCTTTGCTTTACTGGCGGACATTCCGATCTCAATGGTAAGTGATGTTCCACGATGCTGGTATCCAACCCTGGCATATCCTGATAGGACCAAGCGAATACATCGGGGAATACTTTGAGAAGCTTTATCAAACCCTCTCTGGCAGTTGGACTGAGCAGTGCCCCAATCCTGATTTCTTTTCTCTCCTTTTCTGAACCCAAGTTTACCGTTTCCAACGGTTCTTTGTGTGGTTCAATGGACCTTTCCTCTTGTCTGAGTAGTCGGGAGATCTCTTCTGGAATTTTGTCGTCATTTTCTTCTTCAGCCTCGAATACCGGGAACTCAAAGTTGGGAGAAGGCATCGGATCGTATGTTTCAACTGGGTTTAAAACAGGCAATCTGCATGACGTGATGATTCGTGTTTAGAAGAGATAGAGAAAAAGCAAGTGTGTGCAGTGTTTTATTTTACTGCTTGATTTTATTTGAATTGTTTTTTAGGATTACCATTTTCTGAAAAAGCAAAAAGAGAAAACAACAATAAATGCGGAAATTACAGAACGACGTTATTTTATTAATGAACAAGTCGATCCTTGAAACTACAGCCCTATAAAACAAAACTCTGTCGCTTCGGGCAAAGCGAAGAGGGAAAATTTACAGAAAGCGAGCCCTATCAAAACATCCGTTTCACCTGGGCAGGGTGAAAGGTTAAAGATGGCAATTACTTTGACTGATGAACGACCTTCGGAACATCGACAGCAACCCATTGGTGGCGAACTCCTCGGTGAATCACAAAGTCTGGCACCTTCCTTGATTTATCTTCAGAAATAACGCTGATTTCCGGTGGAGCAGGATCATTGGAATTTGTTTCCCAGGTAGAATTGTCGTAGGAAAATTCCTCTGTTGTATTTTGCATAGCATTGGTGCTCTCAGCTGTATCTCCCCATCCAGTTAGTTGGATATCTTCGAGCCTGATACGATAGTTTTCGGGAGCGGTGTACTTGACCATAAAGTCGTATTTTCCACTTGGTTCTCCCAGAGTGTCCCAAACTTCTTTGGAACCAGAGGAGTCATCCCTCTCGATGACGTTGACCTCAGGAAAAGCATAATTGATGAATTCAAGTCCTGCGAACGTTGCGAATTCATCTTCATGTTGAGTAGTTTCCGAGTAACCTGAGTGTTGATCCCATGACATGGTGGGGACACAGGTATTCTGTTCGATGATGGTCAGCTGAGTTTCATCATTCGGCTGACTTTCTTGCCCCAAATTTCCTGGATAAGGTTGCCACATTGGCAGACCATCCATTGGGCCATAGTAGTTGTAGTCAAAATTGTCTTTCATCGGAGTGTCTTCCTCTAATGAATTTGGCGGAGCACGACATCCTTCCGGATCACAATTTCCGTATATCATTTTGACATCTGATCTTGGTATAAACCTCGGACTTTCCATAGGAAAGCAAAAAGGTATAGGCACCTCTTCTTGAGACATATAACCGTCCTCATTAAGATACGACCTCCATTCTTTATCTGTGTCAGAGGGATCTTCCTCATTGATAGCGTGTACCGCTTGAGACACTGGGCGAAGGAAACCTCCACTGTAGAAGAAGTTTTGAAGTGGATGAAGACTTTCGTCGTTGGCAGCTGTCTGGGTACAGATTGCAGAAAAACCAAGACCATTCTTTGTCTTATTGTCAGTGGGAATGACAAGTTGTCCCCATCCTTTTGTATCGGTACTCTCGACCGCTTTGATAGCATCTTTGTATGAGGAAATCGAGGTTCCTTCTTTGCATTGATTGTTCTTGCTTACCGACAGTGCTTGGAACTGCGTTCCAATAACCTCCTCGGGTTCTATACCAGTAGATGACAACAAGTTACTCACAAGCAAGGCCTGTTCACCGCAGACCGTGATAAGTTGGTCGTTCTTGACGAACTTTAACTTTTGGTGGAGGGTTGAAGTAACCACTCCAGCCTGATGTATCCAAGGTCTTCCTAATAAACAACTGTATGTTGCCCGGATATCCATGACCTGGAAAGTGACTTGGAAAGTGTGAGGACCAATAGTTATGGGAAGATCAACTTCGCCGATAACTGTTTTTCTGGATCCGTCGAATGCTTTGACGACGACCTCACTGATTCTCATCGGAGAGCCTTTGAATGATAATTGCATCAAAGTAGACTTAGGCATAACATTCAGGGCTGACCCTGTGTCTACCAGTACGCTGGCTAAAGCATCGTCCTGGCAGTTAACTGTGATATTGAGCGCCATGTTATGACGGCGACCCTCTTCTGGTAATTCCTCATCGCTAAATCCCAAATTATTGCAGGAAGCGATGTTAGAGACAATGCTATCGAACTGTCTGATTGTTACATCTTGTTCCACAAAGGCTTGCTCCAAGACTTTATGTAGAGCCTCCCTGTGGGCTTCTGAACTGAGTAACAGTGATAATACCGAGATCTTTGAAGGAGTCTGTAACAGTTGATCAAAAATGTTGTATTCACTCCTTTGGACGAGCTTCAGCATCTCATCATTGTTTTTCGAAAGGTCGGGATTACCGGATTGACCGACTGGTGGATCAGGAGCTTCTGTCTGAAGTTCCTTTCCTTTGTTAAGTTCCCCAACCCCTCGGTTGAAGATTCTACCACTCCATTTTACACGACTGATGTCTGCAATATTCACAACGGAGGGTAATGGAATTTCCTTTCCATTTTTAATTGTTGTCGCACCGTATTTGTAAGGGATAGCCTTTGTTAATTCATACGGTAATGGTCCCGGTAGATAGATGACTACGGGAGCTTTCTGATTTTTCTGACCATCGTAAGTAATCTCGATCCGTTCCTGGTTGGGAACCTTAGATTCTTCAAGTAGAGGGATAATGACAAAAACATCCCTGGTCTGGTGACGACCGGAGATTGTGACAACATCCTCAACTTGCTCGGCAAGGTAGTTCGGCGTCTAGTTGATGGGTCCAGAACCCGGATATGGATGAATTTCTCCATGATCCACCTGACCCTAAAGAGCTGCTCTTACAAGGTAACACCCTTGGTTACTTTCCGAACAGACGCTGCAACGGTCATAATTGTGTAGTGGCACCTGGCCACGCCCACTTTGAATACAATGTAACCTCACTAGGTTACCTTCCATTGATCGGACATCCTGACTTTGACGACGAGTAGGATTCCTGTTACTGATACTAATTTGCTGAGTATCTTCATCCATATAAATTGGCATCCACCAGTGATTTAACAAGTGCTGAAGTGCCTCCTGGACAAGGGTACAACCTCGATCGTTTCCGCAACCCACTTTACAGCTTTGATAGTCGTGTGATATTAAGAATCCGAGTCGGACCTGTTCAGCATGTAACTCTACTAGGAATTCCTATCATGGTAGTCTTGGATCCATCCAAGATCCATCTGACGCTGGAGGGCCTCTGGTATGAAAGAGCATCCCTGTTTGTTTACCGAGCAAGTCAGACAAGAATTGTAATTGTGCCGCGGCAGATTATGATACTGGCTTTGCCTTGAGTGCATTGCCACCAAGTTGACACTCATTGCACGGACATCGTGGTTCTGAATGACGTTAGAATTTGTGTAAGCCATGTTAACTCCACGAACTCGGTGCTCTTGGATCCATCCGAGATCCATTTGTTCTTGCAGAGCTGATTGCACCACAGAACATCCCTGGTTGTCTTTAGAGCAGATATCACACTGGTGATAGTCATGAGGTGGCACATGGCCATATCTACTCTATTTACAATGCATCTTGACCAAATTGGTTTTTAACAAGAGTACATCGTGAATTTGATAGACATTGTAAGTCTCTTTCTCAATCAGATTGACTGCAGCTTTCTCGTGTTGAGGCAGCGGGTTTGTAAGAACATTGGGGTTCGTATCCTTGAAAGATAAGAGCCCGCTCCTAACAAGCTTTTGCACGTCAGACTTGAAATTAAGACAAGCTTCTATGTTATGCCCTGATCCTCCTTGATGATAAGGGCATGTCTGATCCACCTTAAACCAAAAAGGTGGATTTTCTGGTACTGTAAGAGGGGACTTAGTCTGGATGTGCCCCTTGGCTAGCAGTAATGGAAACAGCTCTGCGTACGATATGGGTATAGGATCAAACCCTGGTGGCCGTGTTGTACGGTTGTTGTTATATGGAGGACGAGCCTGCTGAAGAGGCTATTGTGTCCTTTGCTGATCAGGTTGGCTCTGCGCAACCTGAGGTTGATACGTAGGAATAGGCGCAGGGCTGATAGCAGGAGTTACAGCTGCTACCGGCTGATAACGTCGCCTTTGCTTTCCGAGAGAGATATTCCCAATATCTTGCTCTTTTTTCTTAGGGAGAGCACTACCATATTTTTTAGTACCGCACGTCGATCCAGTGTCTTTTATCAAACGTCCTTCTCGGACGGCTTCCTCAAGACGTACGCCCATGCTGACCATCTCGGTGAAATCACTGAGCGCACTGGCAACCATTTGGTTATAGTAAAACGAGCTTAAGGTCTTTAAGAAAATCTTTTTCATCTCTTTTTCCTCAAGAGGTGGACAAATTTGAGCGGCAATTTCACGCCATCTTTGAGCATACTCCTTGAAGGTTTCCTTGTCCTTTTGCGACATCGATCTGAGTTGATATCTGTCGGGTGCCATGTCCAAATTGTATTTGTATTGTTGGACAAAGGCAGTACCAAGATCTCTGAAAGTACTGATCGTGGCACGGTTTAAACCCATGTACCATTTTAATGCGGCACCGGTTAAACTATCTTGAAAGTAGTGAATCAGTAGGTCATGATTCTCCGTCTGAGCTGACATCCACCGAGCGTACATCACCAGATGGTTTTGAGGGCAAGAGTTACCCTTGTATTTTTCAAAGTCGGGCACTTGAAATTTGTGCGGAACTTTCACGTTGGGAACCAAGCAGAGATCTGCGGCGTCCTTTCTAAATAGATCCTGACCGCGAATGGCTTGCAGCTCCTTCTGCAATTCCAGGAATTGTTCCTGGAATTCATCCATTCCATCGAACATAATTTCCTTCTTACCAGAAGGTGTTGGTGGAATCTGTCCTTCCGGGACAGTGTGCACCACAGGGGGTGGTACCGTGACTACGGCAGTAAATCTTGGCGTTTCCCGAAGTTTGTAACCTTCAGGAGTCTTCAGTATGCCCCTGGCATCTTCGTTTTCCCGAAGTTTGTAACCTTCAGGCCCAGCGGCTTCTGTTGTGATTCCCTGATCTTCAGTGATCGGCGGAACATATCCTTCCAGGATATGGTTAACAGGCATGTCCCAAGGACGATCTTTCGGTATCTGATACCTAGGATCATACTTTTCTACAATGGGAGTTGAGGTGATCTCTGAGATCACAGTTCTTTGTAGCTGAGCTTCTGCCATGGCTTGCATGTCGTTACGAAGCTTTCTCATATCCTCTCTCAGAGCGTCGATCTCTTCCTTCAACTCTCTGTTTTCTTCCTCAAGATCATCCATCTTTTTCTGACGATTGGCCCGAGTATTGTACGAATGAGACAGTTTGACTCTAGAACCGAGACACAAACGTGAGATTCGTAGGCAAGAAGAATACGCGATGTGAGAATGATGAATGCAATGATTATATTAATTGTTTATGGTTTAAAATAAACTTCGACAATTAGATTGCAAATATCAAGCATTGGGGAAACCCCTTTTTATTGAAATTCAAAGGATTACAGAAATGGAAATACAGTAGATTACAAGGTGCAGAAACAGAAACCTAAACTAATGGGTCCCGAGTCCTATCTGAAGAGAAATTGGGTGCTGATTCTGATATCTTCCTTTTCTTTGACCGGGACTTTTGGGCCGTTGTCGGGTCGTCATTCCTTTGCCAGGTGAAAGAAGTGAGCAAATTCCTTTGGTCATCTTGATTCTCTACAGCATGTTGCTCCAGAATCTCAATCAGAGCATCTTTCTCTTTCAGTAATTGCTGTATTTTGATGCACTCTATGTCGAGGGTGCGGTACTTGTTTTCCAAGACCTTCTCTCCTTCTGAACTTTGTTGAGCGTAACCTGAAGCTTTTCAGTTTTTGTCATGAAGTACATGACAGATTCCTTTGGCGGAAGAATTCCGTAACGAGGATAAGGCATCTTTAGCTTGAGAGCTCTAGTTTGTACCCAATGGAGATAAGGCTCCACCGAGACACAGTCCGATTTTCCCAGAGACTCTCGTCCTTTCTTATGAACATGCTTCCAAGCTTGCACTATTTCCATCTTTAGTGCTCTGTCGTTTTCTCCTTCTTTGAAGAAAAGACCTTCCAGATGAACACCTAGTGGGATGTGTCTCATCGGGTATCCAAATTGACGGCGAACCAATACCGGATGGTAGTTGATTCCTCCTTTAGTTCCTATGAGGGGTACGTTGGGGAAGTTTCCACAATGGTCAATGTTCCTGATCTCATCATAAATCCTATTACACCAATCTATATCAGAGTTGGTAAGAGACATGATCTTCTGCGACCAGCGTAAGGCAATCTTGCAATCCCAAAAAGCAGCAGACTTAGGTAGGTGTGAGATAAACCATTTATAAAGCAGAGGTACACAGCATGTGATCTCCCATCTGCTGTACAAATTTCCTAAGTGTACAGAATGATACACATCTGCGAGTAAAGTCGGTACCGGGTTTCCAATGAGAAAAACCTTAATGGAGTTAATATCGACGAAGTTATTGATGTTGGGGAACAAAAATAACCCGTAGGTGAGTAAGACAATAATGCTTTCAAAAGCAGTCATGTTTCCATTACTGGAAAAATACAGGGCTTTCTTCGTCAAGAACTGGGCTGGCAAACCTTGGATGCCACCCTTAGTAGTCATGTGAGTCGTGACCTCAGACTCGTCCAAATGGATTGCTCTTGCAATGGTCTGATTCTGTGGAATTTCTTCCAGTCCAGAAAATGGAGCTTGATCAGTGATATGTAAATCAGCTAGATGAGAATACTCCTCCAGCGTTGGTGCGAGCTGGTAATCTGGGAATGTGAAACAGTGATAAACCGGATCGTAAAACTGAATGAGCGCATCCATGATTCCCTCAATCACATGGACTCGTAACAGTGGTAGCAGACCTCCGTGCTTGGCTCTAAAAGCCTCAGGGTTAGTGATCATCCTTGCTAACCTTCTCAAATCCTCTAGCTTTGGAACCTTGAAGGTATAACTACGAGTTCTCCTTCTACCGAAATCCATCAGTGCAATTTTCTTCTCTGGTATTTGCAATCACAGTCTTAGTTTAATTTGAAAAACAGAGAGACTTGAAGAGAAGTTTTTTTGAATGTTTTAATGTTTTTTTTTTAGATGAATGCATGAATGCAGCACACAAAAACATAGAAAAAACATGGGGTCAAAGGGTCGTTGTCATGAAGTCAAGGCTTTACCCATCCCCAAAGGTTTATACTAGGGTGATTTTTGTACCTGTACTCATTATCATCAGCTCCTCCCAGGAAAGCAAAACAACAAGCGGATCACCAGTGAGTTGTAGTGCAATCTTAGAGTAAGTGCCATTCACCGAGAATAGATCACCAGCCTCAAATGAGGGTAGTATCGCGTAACAACTATTTCCGATAGTTTCCGCACTACGAAAGGGTTTGGCTCCTCAGCTTCTCAGACTTAACAACCGGCCCATTGTCTGGGTGAGAGAACGGGTTGCGTTGGTCAGCCTCCACTGAGGTTAATGGTCGACCCCGTCGCCATCACTTATCTTAAGTGTATACTCAATCTTTCCACATACGGCATCACCCGCATTCCCATTAGGAGAAAAATAAACATGTATAGCAATTAGGAAAAGCAGTATATATATTTGTCCTAAACATCCTAGACTTATAAAGCTAAGAATCCTAAGTTCCTGACAGAAAATGGGTTCCCCGACGGAAGCCCCAATCTGTGGTTTTCACATAAGAGAAGAAAAGGAAGACCGTGCCTAGATCTAACTTTGAAGGGCCCCACGGTGGGCGCCATTTTTCTGTAGCGAGCGATTTTGGACGCGGTTCTTAAGCGCTGGTCGCTCTCTGCGGTTGAGCTTAAACTACAGGTCGATTCATTTTTTATCCTATTGTGAGCTGAATAAGGAAGGGAAATAGATGTCTCCAATTAACCCTGCTTGCATACTGAGTTTAAACAGCGGTCTGTTTGGTTACGAATGCTATCAATGTGGGGAGGCCTTTGTACTGGTTATTTGTATTTTCGCCAATACGGTTTTCTTTCTTCTTTTTTATCTAGACAGAGGGTTTCTGGCGGGGAACAAGGATAAGGATGTTAGGACTGATGCTTTTGAATGTGAGAGTATGGGATTTGGGTTTTTTTGTTTAGTGTGCTCGCTAAGATTTTTCTTTCAATCTTCTGCCTACGTATTCCCGTTTACCGAAACAGGGAAATCAGAGCGTTCGTAGTTCCTCCTATTCTATTGGAGGAAATGGGTGTTTTTGTGTCTTGTTCAAAGCCCAAGACGTGAAGCGAAAGGGTAGTTTGTATCTTGTTCAAAGCCCAAGATGTGAAGCTGAAGGTTTATTTGTATCTTGTTCGAAGCCCAAGATATGAAGCTGAAGGGTCTCGACTTTAGAGAGAATTTGTCATCTCTAAAGGAGGGTTTGTCTGTCACAACTGTTGGGTGACTGGTTATAAAGGGAGGATTACTTAAACTGGGATATACGGATCCTAGTAACGCCATAATTTCCTTTATAGGGGATTTTAACCTAAAGGAGAAGACTTTAACTCAGTGTAGAGCAATGCTATCTTTCCTTAGGAATTTCTCATGCTAAAAGAGGGACAGTGGCGTGGATGTAGATGATCTAGAGGCTTGCCGCTTACAGCGATTAGATGAAGGGAAAGGAGTTGTTGATATTTGTGTACTGTGAACGAGGCACAACTTTGATGCTAAAAGGTTGATTGGATCAACCAGTTGTTTTCTTATACAAAGCCTAAGAGGAGGCTAGTATGTGTCTCGTACAAAGCCCGAGAGAGAGGCTAAACGTTTTGACTTGACGATGAAGTCTTTTGGTATCTCGTATAAAGCCTGAGATGAAGGCGAAAGGGGCTATTGACTCAACGAGGGAGTCTCTTATGTGTCTCGTACAAAGCCCGAGAGAGAGGCTAAACGTTGTTTTACTCCGCTGGGGAGGATCATTGTATAAAGCCCAAGAGGAGGCCATGGTTACTGTTTCAGTTGAGTGACAGGTCCAGTATACTGATTTTGAAAGAGAAAATCAGTTCTTATATGAGCAACACTGTACTCAGGGATTCGATTTTGAGGATCCGGGTTATTCCTGTTCTTTAAGGAAGCGGGAAATCCGAACGGTATTAAAACTGTCCGAGTCTACGGGTTTCCTTCCTATTTTTGAAGGGTGCTTGAGAATGTCTTTGAGACTCAAGGAGATTAGACTGTCTGTGTCTAGAGTTGTATCTTTTGTACCATGGTTTGAGAAACAGTAGTAGACTCTATGAAAGGACTGTTCTATGAAGATGACTAAGTTCTGTTCCTATACCTCTAGGAGGTCGTCGGGACAATTTTTACGAAGCCCAAGGGGAGGCTGGAATCTTTTAAGAAGCCGATCGGGTCCTTGTACGAAGCCCAAGAGGAGGCTATCATTCTAGGAGGAAGAGATCATTATATGAAGCCTAAGAGGAGGGTGTGAATACTTCTAAGAAGCCGTAGGGTCCTTGTACTAAGCCCAAGAGGAGGCGGGGTTGCTTTTAGGAAGCCTGTGGGTCCTTGTATGATGCCCAAGAGGAGGCCGATGCTTTTAAGAAGCCTGTGGGTCCCCAAACCCCGAGAAATTAAAGGCAAGCTATTCACAAGGAATAGATCAAGTCAGGAAAGTTTGAGAATTTGGAAGAAACTCAGAGATGCCGTTCACGGAGAAGACATTCATCTCTGGGAGTAGAGTTTCTTGACAATTCCTAATGAGGACAGCCGAAGAGAAGACTGTATCTGGTGATCCTATTGGGGATCTAACTGTCTATTTCTAAGAGTGACAGTCTGAGAAAGGGTTCAAAAAGAATCTGCCTTTCACATCTCCATATTGTTTAACCCCAAGAGGAGGGAAGACTGTGTCTGGTAATCCTATGTGGATCTAGTTTTGACTGTAAGTTCAGAGTGATCAACAAGGCTTTACCTAGTGCTAGAAGTAGTTGCCGGGGAAACTCGAAATATCTATACTATTATTACACAGTTGATATGAGTTTATGAAAGAAGACTTATAGTGAAACAGCCCCACAATACAATTATATGTATATGAAAGCGGTAAATGAAAGCAATAACCACTTACTCGGTTGTAGAGCTTCCATGCTGTTTGGTTAGTTGTTCAACAAAGAAAGATTGAAAACAATAGTATATACAAAATCAAAGGAGAAAGTGCTTTGAAAAAGAAAGATTTGGGGCTTACAGCTCAAGGAGAGGCCCAAGGTTTTATCAGTGAGCGCACTGTTTGAATTTGTATAGAGGGACTTATATAAGTGACTGAGGCCCAAAATATTCCTGTACAAGGGGGTTGGGTCTTACACTCTCTTAAGAGGCCCAAAAGATTTGAAGAAAAAGAGTGGGGCTTATAACACGAGGGTAGGCCCAAATGATCTTTCGTTTAAAATGGCGATCGCGCCGATGTTTTCTTTTAACGCAGAGGGACTTATACAATAAGTGAGGCCCAAAATGTTTTGGTTAAAAGGAGATTGGGTCTTACACTCTAATAGAGGCCCAAAAGTGTTTTGAATGGGTCTTATAGCTCAAGGAGAGGCCCAATGTTATTTTGAAAAGGCGACGATCGCGCCGTTGGTTTTTGACGGTATCGGGACTTATACAATAAGTGAGGCCCAAAAATAATTTGGTCAAAAAAAGATTGGGTCTTACACTCTATTAGAGGCCCAAAGTGTTTTGAAAAGTTTGATGAGGGTTGAATTGATTCAAAACCCTAATTTGTTTTCAAAATGTATTTTTAATTGAATAAAAATTCAATTAAAAGGATCAATGTTTGTTAAATATGTGAAAACAAATTATGATCTTGGATCAATGTTCCAAAAAATAAGGTTTCTTCCTAAAAATTGATTGAAGTCAAATTAGGGTTAGAAAACAAAGGGAGAAAAAAAATTTTAAATGCTAAAAACACATAAAACATTAATTCTTTGAAAAAATATCAAATATATGAACTAAATAATATTTTTGGGATTTTTTGGTAAAATCAAATATTTAAACATTTTTGTGAATTATTGCAAAAAGAACCAATAAAAAATGATAAAAATTGAAGGAGTTATTAATTTTCCAAATCATTAAAAATAATAATATGGAAAATAACAAAATAAAAAAGTGATAAAAAGAAGTCTGGGGCGAGGGGGATTCGAACCCCAGACCTCTCGCTTGCCAATACTCACAAAACCAGCTGATGAACCGCTGGGGCGCAATGCCAATTCATTAATAATATGGCAAGTGAAAAATATATATCAAACTTAGTTGGAAAACCTGAAGAATGGCACCATGGCCATCTTCTTCCTCGAGCTCGTGCGTGAAGCACCATATCTCACTCATCTCTCAACCATTGGACATGATTCAAACACCAAACCCGTGCGTTTTTTCACAAGGAATAAGATGGCAATGCCCAATTTTATTCATTTTCAGTGTGGAGTAAAATAATCATGATGAACACAGATGAACCCTAATTTGCAAAAACAATCGTGCAGGCATGGTTATAAGGTCTATGATCCAATTTCTTGTGGCAAAACAATCAACACATGATGGCATTCAAATGGAAAAAATATCATGCGAGGAAATATGCATGGATCATGGAGTTTGAGTTTGAAGCTCACCTTGATTTAAGCTGAAATGGAACTTTGCCCAGATGGTGTTCCAGTCGTGAATTGATGATCCCTACAGCTTCAATGGATGTTATGGAGTGTGTTGCAAGCTTTGGAACACTTTGAAACTCTTTGGATCAAGCTGGAGACCTCCACCTGCAAAATTGAAGCATAATGGCTTGGTTGGAGAGTGATTTCGAGCCTGGGGTGTTACAGTTGGTGTTTAAGTGTTTGGACACCTCAAATACATCATATGTGATGTGTTTGAGCAATTGGAATGAATTGATTGTGGCTGCAACTCAAAACCCGATAGTGGTTACTCAAAAACAAGAAAACTTGAGGTTTAAGAAAGAATGAGAGAAAGCAGTGCTGTAACTGGCTTTGGTGTGAGTTGAATGATCCATTGGGACCTCTATTTATAGGTGATCAACTTTTGTTTTGGAGGAATAGTGAATGGCTGCTGGATCAGATCACATTTGCATGGATTGGCTTGGAGGATTTCTTCTCAAGCAAGGCAAGTTAGCCATTCCCAAGAGCAGGGCTATGCCTTGACCAAAATCACATTCTTCAGATGTTTTTATTGTTGTTTAATCAGAGAAATTGACTGAGTAGGGTAGCTACCTTGACAATGCACTATTCCACATTAATGCACTTTGAATTCAAGGCCAAATGTGCCAAAGTGGATGAATTTCAAGTTGAAAGATTCCTTGGCTTTTTGACTCAGATTTATCACTTGGATTAGTTGCATTGTGATTGGTTTGAACACAGGTGGCATGTTGATCCCTAGTTTTTGGCTCAAAATCGTGTTTGGCAAGCAAATATGCAAACTGTGTTTTCCAAAACAGCTTGCAGCAACATGACTTTGGGCATGGATTTCTCATGGCTTAAGTTGAATCAATTCATGTTGTTGAGCTCTTTGAATTCTTAGTAACATATGCAACAATATTGATGTTTAACTTTGGACTTGATTCAGCTTGCAACTATGTGAAAAGATCTCACAAGTTTTGGTGTTTCAACAAAATTTGTCTTGGACAGAATTTTTCTAAGTGTTGGAAAATGGTATACTTTCATGTTTTCAGCCACTTTGGCTCACTAATAGCTCAAAATCCATAATGAATTGGAGTTAGGCCTAGTTGAAGTTTTTGTAGAGGGTAATGAGAGCTACAAATCAAGCTTTGGATGGGGCACAATGGCCTTGTGGTTTAGGAGTTATGGTCCTCCAAAGTTGGTGTATTAGTGGTACTTTTCCATAACTTAGAAAAATTTCTAAGTTTTATGGTTACCCCTTTTACAAGTCATCCCACATTTCTTGATTTTTCTTGATGAATGATGATTCAAATCATACATAAACATCATTTTAGGGTTAAAAAACCATGTTGGTGAAAAATCTCAAAATGTCAAAGTTGATTTTTGTGCACAGTTGACTTTTTATCAGATGAATTCCAAACTGTGCAATTCTTCAGGAAATCATGTCTTTGACCTAAATCAAACTTGATGGACATGTTCCATGGGTGTCATAGGGTATATTGAGGCATATCTTAGGGCTTGGGAGCATGTCCTGGTCAAAAGTCAAAGTTACAGTTGACTTTTTCCTTAAAACCCTAACTGTGGTGCAGATGAAATTGAGACTTGTTGCTCAAGCTTCTTGGATTAATCCATTGTTCCAAATGGATCAATATAGTTCATTAGAGACCCTCAAACTCTCTCTTGAGGTCTTGGTTCATGATTTGTCCCAAAAGTCAACTTAGGGGTGAATTAGGTTAAGAAACCCTAATTCCTGATTTTTTATGTATGCATCCCTTAAGGTCAAATTGACTTGATGATTGGGTTTATGATGTCCCTTGGAGAATCATAGGTTATGCCTTGGGGCATTGGCTCATGCCCAGAGGAGAATTTCCATCTGGAGGCCCTGGTCGACCAAAACCCTAATTTGGTGACACTGGCGATCTTGTGACTTAATCCACCTAGAAGGGAGCAACCTTATGCTTAATCCTTGATGTGGGAGTCCTCTTGATCCTTTGTATATGTTTGAGAGGTTTAGACAATTTGAAGATCATGTCATTCCTTGATTGATCTTTTGTCTAAGCACTCAGAGAGGGCTTGAAACCCTAATTTTGATTGTAGTGGATGCTCACCCATCTTTGGGGAGACTGATGAAATATAATGGTTCCCCCATATTGTGATGATGATTTGCACAATGATGGGAAATCTTGGTGGTCAAAATTTGGGGTATGACATAGTCGCATCAGGTTTAATTTTGGCATAACATTCAGAGCTGATCCGGTATCTACCAGTACGATGGTTAAAGCATCCTCCTGGCAGTTGACTGTAATGTTAAGCGCCATGTTGTGATTTTTGCCTTCTTTCGGCAGTTCTTCATCACTGAATCCTAAATTGTTGCAGGAAGTAATGTTGGAAACAATGTTGTTAAACTGTTTTACAATCACATCTTGTTCCACAAAGGCTTGCTCTAAGACTTTCTGTAGAGCTTCTCTGTGAGCTTCGAAACTAAGCAGGAGAGATAGCACATAGATTCTCGAAGGATTTTGCAATAGTTGGTCTACAATGTTGTACTCGCTCTTCTGGATGAGCTTTAGCATCTCATCATTGTTCTTTGAAAGGTCGGGATTACTGGATTAACTGACTGGTTGATTGGGAACTTCTGTTTGAGGTTCCTTTTCTCTGGTGGGTTTTCCAACTCCTCTGTTGAAGATCCGACCGCTCCGTGTTACCCGACTGATGTCGGCAATGTTCATAACGGAGGGCAATGGAGTTTTCTTTCCATTTTCTATCATTGTTGCACCGTACTTGTAAGGCATAGCCTTATCAAATTTATACGATTTGGTCCACACAAATAGATAACCACATGAGCCTTTTGATTTTTCTGAACATCGTAGCCGGCCTCAATTGGTTCGAGGTTGAGAATCTTTCTACTATCTAGAGGAACTCTTGATTCATGGAGTAGAGGGATTATAGCGCATACGTCTTTGGTCCTTTCATGATTAGAGATTAAGAAAACGTCTTTGCTTTGATCAGGAAGATAGACTTGCATTACGTTGATCGAACCAGAACTTGAACATGGTCGAATCTCTTTTCGGTCCAACTGATTTTGATGAGCTGATCGTACAAGATAACATCCTTGGTTATTCTCTGAGCAAACTCTACAGCGCTCACAGTTGTGTGGTGGTACCCGGCCACATCCGCTTTGTATGCAGTATAACCTTACTAGATCTGTTTCCATCGAGCGAACATCCTGACTTTGATGCCTAGTAGGATTCCCGTCAGTCATATGGATATGTTGTGTGGATTCATCCAAGTAGATTGGATGCCACCAGTGATCCAACAAGTGTTGAAGTGTTCTTTGGACAAGTGAACATCCTTGGTCGTCTTTACGACACACTTTACAGTCCTGATAATCATGTGAAGCCAGAAAACCAAGTCTGACTTGTTTAGCGTGTAATTCTACCAGACTGGTATTCATCAAGCGAATATCAATGATCTGAATCATATTGACTTAATGAATACTTCTATCACGGTAATCCTGGATCCATCCGAGATCCATCTGACGCTGGAGGGCCTCTTGTACAAAAGAGCATCCCTGATTGTTTATTGAGCATATCAGACAGGAATTATAATTGTGACGTGGTAGGTCATGATTTTGCTTTTGGCTTGAGTGCATTGCCACCAAGTTGACAGTCATTGCCAAAATGTTGTGGTTATGGACAATGTTGGGATTTACGTGGGCCATATTGAACTCACGGATTCGGTGATCTTGGATCCATCCGAGATCCATCTGTTCTTGTAGAGCTGATTGTACTACGGAACATCCTTGATTATTCTTTGAGCAGATAACACACTAGTGATAATCATGAGATGGTACATGACTGTATCCGCTCTGTCTACAATGCATCTTGACCATATTGGTTCCTAATAGGAGTACATCGTGAGTTTGATAGATATGGTTAGATTCTTCCTCTATCAAATTTATTGCAGTTTTCTCATGTTGAGGCGACGGGTTCGTCTAAACATTTGGATTAGTATCTTTGAAAGATAAGACCTCATTCCTGACAAGCTTCTGTACATTATATTTTAAGCTGAGACAATTTTCAATGTTGTGCCCCGGTCCTCCTTGATGATAAGGGCAAGTTTGATCCACTTTGAACCAAAAGGGCGGATTTTCCGGTACTGTAAGAGGAGACCTAATTTGGACGTGCCCGTTGACCAGTAGTAGTGGAAACAATTCTGCGTACAACATTGGTATAGGTTCGAACCCTGGTGGTCGTGTCGTACGATTGTTGTTGTACTGAGGACGAGCCTGATGAAGAAGTTGTTGTTTCCTTTGCTGATTTTGTTGTTGACATGGTTGGCTCTAAGCAACCTGAGGTTGATATGTTGGAGCAAGCGCAGGGTTATTAGCGGGATTTACCGCTGCTACTGGTTGATACCTTCGCCTTTGCTTTCTGAGAGAGATATTACCAATATCTTGCTCTTTTTTCTTTAGAAAAGCACTACCGTATCTTTTAGTACTGCTAGATGGTTCTGTATTTTTGACCAGACGTCCTTCTCGGACTGTTTCCTCAAGGCGTACCCCCATGTTAACCATTTCAGTAAAGTCGTTGGGCGCACTGGCGACCATTCGGTCGTAATAGAATGAGCTCAAGGTTTTCAAAAAGATCTTTGTCATCTCTTTTTCCTCAAGAGGGGGACAGATCTGGGCGACAATTTCATGCCATCTCTGAGCATATTCCTTCAAAGTTTCCTTGTCCTTCTGCGACATTACTCTGAGTTGATCTCTGTCTGGTGCCATGTCCAGGTTATATTTAAATTGTTGAACGAAGGCAGCGCCAAGATCTCTGAAAGTGACGATCTTGGTGCGGTTTAAACCCATGTATCATTTGAGTGCGGCACCGGTTAAACTGTCTTGGAAGTAATGGATCAGTAGATGTTGATTTTCAGTCTGAGTTGACATCTTTCGAGCGTACATCACCAAATGACTTTGAGGGCAAGAGTTGCCCTTGTATTTTTCAAAGTTAGGCACCTTGAATTTGTGCGGGATTTTCACATTGGGGACCAAACAAAGGTCTGCGGTGTCCTTTCCGAATAGATCCTGACCGCGAATGGCATGAAGTTCCTTCTGCATCTCCAGGAACTGTTCCTGGAACTCATTCATCCTGTCGTACATGTCTTCATTTCCACCAGGAATTACTTGTGGAATATGTCCTTCCGGGACAGTGTGTATCACGGGTTGTGGTATAGTCATTACGGCAGTGACTCTTGGTGCTTCCCTGTCCCGAAGTTTGTAACCTTCAGTGGTTGCTATCATGACTCTTGCATCTTCGCTTTCCCTAAGTTTGTAACCTTCAGGCCCAGCAGTTCCTGCTGCAGTTTCTAGGTCTTCCGTGACCGGTGGGATGTATCCTTCAGGGACAAAGTTGATAAGCATGCCCCAGGGACGATCTTTAGGAATGTTATACCGAGGATCATACGTCTCCACTATGGGCGTAGATGTGATCTCCAAGATCACAGTCCTTTGTTGTTGTCTCTGAGCTGCTGCCAGAGATTGCATGTCACTGTGAAGTTTTCTGAAATATTCCTTCAAAGCGTCGATTTCTTCTCTCAACTCTCTGTTCTCTTCCTCGAGACCATCCATTTTCTTTTGTCGATTGGCCCGAGTATTGTACGAATGAGACAGTTACACTTTTGAATCGTGACACATACGTGAGATTCGAAGGTAAGAAGAATGCTTTATGTGAGAATGATGAATGACATGCCATGATATACATTAATTTTTTTGTTTTTTTTGCTTTAATTAAAAGAAACTTTAACAAATAGATTGTAAATATCATACAGTGGGGAGACCCCGTTTTTATTGAATTTGAAAGATTACAAAAAGGGAAATACAATATTTTACAAAGTGCTGTAAAAGGAAAAGTCTAAGCTTATGGACCTTGAGTCCTCTCTGAGGATGGCTCAGGTGTTGGTTCTGGTATTTTCCTTTTCTTTGACCGAGGCTCTTGAGCCGTTGTCGGGTTGTCGGTATTTTGCCAAGTGAAAGGAGAGAGGAAATTTCTTCGGTTTTCTTGATTTTCTACAACATGTTGCTCTAATATCTTAATCAGAGAGTCCTTTTCTTTTAACAGTTGCTGAATTTTGGTACACTCCACATTGAGAATACGGTACTTGTTCTTCCAAGATTTATTTTCCCGTCGAATTTTGTTGAGTGTGACCTGGAGTTTTCCCGCATCAGACATAAAATAAAGGATAGATTCCTTTAGCGGAAGAACTTCTTGGCGAGGGTAAGGCATCCTCAGCTTGAGGGCTCTGGTTTGTACCCAGTGGAGATATGGGTCCACAGAGACACAGTCTGGTTTTCCTAGAGACTCTTTTCCTTTCCTGTGAACATGTTTTAAGGCATGCATAATTTCTATCTTTAGTGCCCTGTCATTTTCTCCTTCCTTGAAGAAAAGACCTTCCAGATGAACATTACGCGGGATATGCCTCATCGGGTATCCGAGTTGACGGCGAACTAAAATTGGATGATAGTTGATTCTTTCTTTAGTTCCTATGAGGGGTACATTAGGGAAATTTCCACATTTGTCAATGATCCTTATCTCATCATAGATTCGATTGTACCAATCTATGTCAGAGTTGGTAAGAGACATGATTCTCTATGACCATCGTAGAGTACTCTTATGATCCCAAATAGCAGCAGACTTGGGTAAATGGGAAGTGAACCATTTGTATAGCAAGGGTACACAACATGTGATCATTCCTCCGCTGTATAAATTCCTTAAGTGTACAGAATGATAAGCGCCTGCGAGTAAGGTTGGTACAGGGTTTCCAATCAGAAATATCTTAATGGCATTGGTATCAACGAAGTTATCGATGTTGGGAAAAAGGAACAACCCGTATGTGAGTAGAACAAAGATATCTTCGAAAGCAATTATGTTTCCTATACTGGCAAAGTATAGGGCTTTCTCTACCAAAAACTTGGCTGGTAAACCTTGGATTCCTTCCTTAGTGGTCATGTGAGTCGTGACTTCTGACTCGTCCAAATAGATTGCTCTTACAATGGTTTGATCTTTTGGAATTTCTTCCAGTCCAGAAATGGGAGCTTGGTCAGTGATGGGTAAATCAGTAAGGAGAGAGTACTCCTCCAGTGTTGGTGCTAGTTGATAATCCGGGAATGTGAAACAATGATAAACCGAATCGTAAAACTAAATCAGTGTAGACAGGATTCCTTCAACTACATGGACCCTTATCAAAGACAGCAGTCCTCTGTACTTAGCTCTGAAAGCATCAGGGTTGGTGATCATCCTTGCCAACCCCCTTAAATCCTCTAGTTTTGGAGCCTTGAAGGTGTACTTATGCATCTTCCTTCTACCGAAATCCATAATGCAATCTTTCTCTCTGATATTTGCAATCATTGTTTTAGTTTAATTTGAAAAGTGAGAGAAGAGAAAAGAAGATTTTTTTCTTTGTTTAAGAGTTTTTTAGATGAATGCATGAATGCAGCACACAAAAACATTGAAAAAACATGGGTTCAAGGGTTCAACGTCACGAGCATGGAGTCATGGCTCTACCCGTCCCCAAAGTTTGTATTCTGGTGAATTTTTGTACCTGTAGAACAGGTTAAAAGTTCCGAAAATCATTGACCCCCCTAGGGATAACAACAGCAAGCTGGTTCACCCGTGCGAGCTGTAGCATCCTAGGGTAATCTCAATTGAGTGTAGTATCGCGTGTGAACTATTTCCGATAGCTACCGCACTACCAAATGGCTACATGGTTACTATCTACTAAATCCTCAGTTTCACAGATTCCACATTGGGACAATCTGCCTTCACAACGGAGTCGTTAAGCATTGAATCCGCAAAGGGTATCTCCACTGATTTGATGGTCTACCAAGATAGCTTATTCGGGATTCACTCCCTGTAAGACCACCCTTCTATACCATCACCTATCTTAGGGTTCTCTCATACTTTCCACATGCAACATCACTCGCATTCCCATTAGCAGAAAAATAAACACGGATATCAAGTAGGAAAAGCAATATATATATATAGTATGATTCCTAAAACTAACATCCTAGACCTCTTAGGAACTATAATCCTAGTCCTGTACAGACGAATCATACTCCCCAGTAGAGTTGCCATTTCACTGTAGCGTGCGATTTTTGTCGGTGACGCGACCACCTTATTGCAAATTGGGGTTCTCCTCACCGCAATGGTAGGAATGGGGTGCTATTTTCTGATTTCTTATTTATCCCGTGAAGCTGGAAGGGAAAGGGAACCTATCTAAACCTAACCTTGCACGCGAGTGTTTAACTAAGCAAACGCTTTAAGAGATTCGGGGAGTTCGGGGTCAGGTTATACAATGGGGAGTTGTCAATTACCCATCCTATATGTGGTTATCCACAGGTTGTTAGCGATAGGTTCTGCTTTGTACTTTATCGTGTTTATCTGTTGTGGGTTGGGAAAGTTTCTCCTTTGGGAGGTTTTTTAGTGAGAGAGTGAGTTTTTGATGATTTTGGTGAGGTACTAGACCTCAGTTTTGATCGGTGTGAAGGTACTGGACCTAGAGTGTTTGATTAGTATACGAAGATACTGGACCTAGAGTTTTTGATTGGTATGCTCGCAAAGATTTCGTAATCTTATGCCTACGTATTCCTGTTTAAAGAAACAGGGAAATCAGAGCAATCGTAGTTCCTCCTATTCTATGGGAGAAAAAGATTATGTTTTGGTGTCTTGTTCAAAGCCCAAGATTGAAGCTAAAAGGTTCATATGTGTCTTGTTCAAAGCCCAATATTAAAGCTAAAAGGTTTGTTTGTGTCTTGTTCAAAGCCCAAGATTGAAGCTGAAAGGTTTGACTGAGAGAGAACTTGTCATCTCTAAAGGGAGACATATCGTCTATTTATCACAATTGTTGGGTGACTGTTTATAAAGGAGGGTTACTTTAACTGGGATATGGGAATCCATCAATGCCATAATTTCCTTTATAGGGGATTTGTCCTGAAGGAGAAAACTTTAACTCAGTGTTGAGCAACGCCATTTTTCCTTAGGAGTCTTTCATGCTAAGAGAGGGACAATGGCGTGGATGTAAGTAATCCAGAGGCTTGCCACTTACAGCAATTAGATGAAAGAGGAAGTTTTCCAGGATAAGATATGGATGACAGGTTGGATATTTGAATCAACAAGTGTGCCACTTACAGTAGTTATCTAGGATTAGGGTTTAATTTGAATGCCTGTTTTATTGTATGATATTACGGAGAAATGACTTCCTGTAGAGAGATTTTGATTTCCTCTGAGGGGGATGTTAATTTTTTGCGTGCCTTGATCAAAGCCCGAGGTTGAAGCTAAGAGATTGATTGACTCCACTGTGAAGTCCTTATAAAAAGCCTAAGAAGAAGCTGGAAAAGATTGACTCAATAAGAGAGTGTTTATCTGTCTTGTACAAAGCCCAAGATTGAGGCTAGAAAGAGACTGACTCTTTTGGGGATATCATTATACAAAGCCTAAGAGGAGGCTAAAAGTTGAATTTTCCAGGGGAATATTTTGTCTGTCTTGTACAAAGCCCAAGATTGAGGCTAAAATAAGATTGACTCTGCTGGAGAGGTTTATACGGTGTCTTGTACAAAGCCCCAGATTGAGGCTGAAAAGAGACTGACTCAACAAGAGAGTGTTTTATTTGGTGTCTTGTACAAAGCCCAAGATTGAGGCTGGAAAAAAAACTGACTCTGTGTGAAAGAAATCTTTATCTGTCTTGTAAAAAGCCCAAGATTGAGGCTAGAAAGGTAGTTGACTGACTCAACTGAGGATTTTTAGGTGTCTTGTACAAAGCCCAAGATTGAGGCTGACCTTACTAGAAAAAGTCATTATACAAAGCCTAAGAGGAGAATGAAAAGAAGGTTAATTTTGCTTAAGGAGTATTATTTCTCGAAGCCTAAAAGAAGGCTGGGAGGAATTGACTTCGCTGGGGAAATATTTATCCAGAGCTTTGAGAGAGGGTTATGGAGATTTTGACTTTGTTGGAGAAAGTTTATATATGTCTTGTACAAAGCCCAAGAGTGAGGCTAAAGGAATGACTCAACAAGAGAGTGTTTATATTTTGTACCATTGACTCAACAAGAGAGTGTGTAAAAGGTAATTGACTCAACAAGAGAGTATTTTGAAAGCTAACTCAGCTAGGCAAAATAATTATACAAAGCCAATAGGAGGTTGAAAAAGGTCGACTCAACAAGAGAGTGCTTTAAGGTGACTGACTCAACAAGAGAGTAATTTTGAGAAAGAAGATTTTACTCAACAAGAGAGTGAAGAAAGGTGATTGACTCAACAAGAGAGTACTTTGTTTGTCTTGTGCAAAGCCCAAGATTGAGGCTATAAAGGGTTAACTCAACAAGACAGTGTTTTAATAAAGAAGATGGACTCAACAAAAGGGTGTTGTTGGGGCTAATTCTGTTGAGGAAAATCATTATACAAAGCCTAAGAGGAGGTTGGCTTCTGCTGAGGATTATTGAGATCCAGAGGCAGGTCCAAGTCGGGGGATCAACTCTTGCTGAGGGTTACAGAATAGTTGAGGTATTAGATGCCTTGAGGTTCTGATTTGGGATAGTGTTATACTGATGATAAGCAGACCTTGGCTGGGGAAATTTAAAGTGAGAGTTTAAAGATCGAGTTTTGAAAACCTATAGAGGTTTCAACTCTACTGGAGATTGGTTAAATGACCAGGGTTTCTTCCTGTGTTTGTAGGGAACTGGAGAATGTCTTTGAGATCTAAGAGGGGATTAGACTATCCAAGTTGTTGCACCCCAAATTTTACCCTCAGATCTGTCTGATCATCGTCATATCATTTTCGATCGGCCATTCGTGCATTTTCTTAAGTTTTAGCATTAATCATGTTTTTAGCTAGTTTGCCATTTCATTTTAGTTTTTTTCTCATTTTATGAATTGATTGAGTTTTAACTTTTAATTTAGTTTAATTTTAATTTTGATATAGCAATTTTCAATTATCATTTCAATTCTAAATTTGGTTTACTTTAACCATCACTTTTTTTCTAATTTAATGTAATTGGATTATTTTAGATTTGATTTAAGTCTAATTTTAATTCCAACTTACTTTACTTTAATACAATTAGTTTAATTTTAATTTTATTTTAAATTAATTATGATTAGTTTAACTAAGTTTATATTATTCAGAATTTAAAACAAAATAAAAACCTTTTTTTTTTCTAGAAGCCAATATCCATCATAGGCCCATTTTCTTTTTTTTGAAGCCCATAATTTTTTTTTGTTCTAATGACAAAGAAACAACTCGACCAAAAACAAGTGATGCGTATCAACTTTGCACCAGCTTCTTCCGTCTCTGCTAAACCGTACAAACCATGCTGCTATACCCTGCTCCTTCAACGTAAACCTGCAACACGTGAAAGCAACGACACCATAACGTTACAATTTTGAATTCAAGTAGGGGTTGGATTGTTTTCATAATAAAAAGGAGGAACACCACAACACCACCCGGGGGGGGGGGGGGGGGGGAGGAACTGGGAATTTCTTCGTTTTTTAAAACCACCATATCTCCATCTCACAGCAACTTCCATAAACCACCGCTATATCTCCAACACACCACAATGACGATCACCTGCTCACGATCAACAACAACAACATAACCTGCTATTTTTTTTCTTCACTCCCACATATCAGAACCACATACCAGAAATCAGATAGAACCAGAAACCGAAAAAAGACGAAGAAAGAGATCAAAACGAGAAAGACAACGTTTGAATCAAAACAAACCTCGTTTTTTTCTTCTGGAATCATTTTTTTATCTTGGTCGTCTCCAACCTTTTCCTTCAACCCACCTCCGTCTTGCCTTCGACTCTGTTTTTCATAAACATCAACCTACTTTCATCAAACCGTTGGAACCATAAATACTTTCAATTCAACACTCCAACACACCCACAATACCTTCATTAGTTCTCTGCAGAAAAACCAGAAAAACAAGTTGTTCTCAGCAAATAGAAAATACCCTCCACTGGCCTCATTCATAAGACAGAACCAATATTAAGACACCTTTAGTTTCTTACCATAAACCCACGCCGCACATCACAACAATAAAAAACCACGTTCACCTTCAATCCTATTTTTCGAACCATACTTGTTGCCCTCAACGTAACAACTTCAACAACAGCTTCTAAATTCATCACTTAAACATCTAACAACCTTCAATCGTCTACACCAGCAACATCATCATTCTTTGAGACGCAACCTTCATCATTATCAAACCTCCGCTTTCACCCGAATCATTCAACCTTCAACCTTCAGAAGTAATCCACGGACACGCGGAACCCGAATCAGGGAAGAGGAGAAGAAAAATGGATTTATTTGAAGCTTTGAAACAAACCTGAAAGCGAGAAAGCCGTGTTTAAATCCAAAATTGATCCCGAAGAGGATTTGAAGGAGAAATGGTTGAGACGAAAACGAATCGGACCTGAAACGGCTGAAGGCGGTGTCGCCGAAGAAGTGGAAACGGAGAGAATAGAAGGCGAGGAGCACGGCGGAGGAAGCACAGAGTGAGATTGAGACGAGATCGAGAGAGGACCGTGAAAGAGAAATAGAAAGGTTACGAAAAAGGTTAGTGGTCCTTAAACCTTTCCGTTTCTTTGTTGTTTTTCTGCATATGGCTATGCTTGACTCTCCATATTAATTTTTTCATTCTACTCATGGCCATTTTGTCCTTCTTTTAGGGTTAGTAGTTGTAGGCTTGTTAATTGGGTCAGCCGACCCATTTGGTCAAGCTAACCGCTCCTAGATGTTCTTCAACTTGGGCTGCTGTGCCCCTGTAGTTACAAGAGCCCAACTGTTTCTCTTTGTACCTTGCATCATTTGATTGAAATTAATAATTAGGTAGTTTTAAGTAGAAATTAATAATTAGTTTCTAATTAGTTTTTAGGTTGAAATTAATATTTAGTTAGTTTTTTCATTAGGTTTTGTTATTTAGATTAATTAATTAGTTTTAAGTAGAAATTAGTAAGTTAGTTTCTATTTAGATTTTAATTTGATCAATAATTAGTCTCTAATTAGATTTTAATTTAATTTGTTAATTAATTTCTTAAGTAGATTTTATTTGATTCTTAAATCAATCTTGACAATCCTCATTTTCATTTTAGCTAATTCTAGATGTTAAATTTTATTCTTGATGCATTTAGCTGTGATTAATCTCCGATCTTTGATGCCTATTCTTTTGTAGCTTTTGGAACTATATTGATTTGTCTGTTTACTTCATTCCAAAGGAAGGTGAATAGTGTTGACTCTTAAAGTCATTTCCCCCCATCTTAACCTAAGTAACCTCTTAGGAAGAAACCTTGTTTCTTGGCCTCATCAGAGCCATAGAAATCATAACTAGCTCTAGGAGAGAGTTCCTCAACTCTTAGTGATATTCATCATAATGAATTTATCACTTTCCTCTCCTAACTAAACTTCAACATAGGTCCATTACAACTAGATTTAGAGAGTTCTTAAACTCTACAATGAGCTTGTACTCATTTACCCTCTGAATATTGACCATAGTCAATCATTCAATAGAAGTAGAACTATGCATACTCTGATTCTATTCCCGAGGATACGTAGGCGTAAAGTGCGATGCTCTATCGAGTATACTTAGATACTAACCCCTAGGGTTTCAACCTTTAGCATAGAACCTTTAACAAACATAAGATAACATTAAACAAGAGGTTCCTGTAGAGTACTACAGATACTTAGGGTGCTAATACCTTCCCTTTGTATAACCAACTCCCGAACCTTAGATCTCCCCCCTTTAGGTTTTTCTAACGATCTTGAACCTTTCCGTTGGATAAATCAAAGTCGGTTGTAAAAGAAATATGATGTAAGTTAATTAATAGCTTGTTATCCGATTTTCACCGCAACAGAAATGGCGACTTCACTGGGGAGAGTTAGACCTATTGCTGGTCCTATCTTAAGAAGGTTAAGCCTATCTTGTTTTTATGTTATTCATGTTTGCTGATTTGCTTGTATGTGCTTATGTATGACATATTTGCTTATCTGTACATTTTTTCTTGCTTGATCCTTGGGTTGACATGGTATCTATGAGTGAGATAAGTCCTAACCCGGACTTGAGAGTACATTATTATAGGATTGTGGTGTAATCAATAGTCGGTTGTTGGCAGTAGTACCAACAATTTATGGCATATGATGACCACACTCAGATGAGGCCCTTTGGGATTGTTGATGTCTGATGTGAGAAGTCACATTGATATTACTTTTTCAAATGGGAGCCGTAGATTCTGAGGACCGTAGTTACCTTTATCCCACTTGGCCTTTTAGGATGTAGTGCGGTGACTATGAGGGAGCCAGTCCTGAGTAGTTGTCACGCGATACTACACTCAGACGAGTTTATCTTGAGAATATTATTAACTCGTGTAAGTATTTACATGGGCCAATAATATCCAAAAGATTTACGTAGACTCTGGGAACTTCTTAGAACCTTGTTTGACAGGTGGAAACCAGTAGTACATACCTATTGGGATGGGTAGACCATGGCTCCATTCATGAGACCCTAAACCTAGGATCTGTATGTTTTGTTTGTGCTTGTGTGCTTTGTGCATCTCTACATTCAAGCATTCCTAGCCCTTTTGTCTCGAGGAACTCAAATGTTTGTTTCCTTTTCAAAAGATCAATACAGATCAGGGATTTAAAAAAAAAAAAAATATTCTTCAGTTTTTCCAAAAGAACTTCTCGCAACTTGCCTTTGAGTTCCTTGAAACCATTTGGCTTGCATTAGCATCTCATTTGCATCTTAGCATGTGCATTTCCTCTCTGTCTTCATCTCATGTCGTCGTTTTCCCTTCAGAATTGTCTTTGAGTTGTTACCCAAGTCCAAACTCGACAAAGGATGTCTGAACAATACTGCGAGATGGACAGAGTCAACAATGAATTGAGTGAGCTCCGAGGAGGAATGGGGCAGATTCTAGAAGCAATTCAAGTTATGAGTGCAAGGATGGATACACAAGCGATAGTAGTCTCCGAGATTATCACTACAACTGTAGAGCCTCCCGTTACTATTGTGAACCCCACTTTGGGCATGCCTTTTAACTTCATGCGTGATCCGACCGTCACTTATACTCAACAAGCTGTTCCTTTGGTTAGTAAGGCTTTTCAAGCTATTCCTACCTTGACTCCAGCAACAGTGCAAGCCCAGATGCACCCAGTTTTTCAGAATCCACCTCCGGTTCATGATCATGTCAATAGGTCTTTAAGAAGGAGATAATCAACATAAAAGGTTGAAGGAAAGTGTAGAGACAATGCAGAGGAAATTTGAAGCAATGGAGAGGAGCAATGTATCTAATATTAATGTTAAAGAATTGTGCTTAGTCTCAGGCTTGGTAATTCCACCCAAGTTCAAGCTACCCAGTTTTGACTTATACTCAGGAACGACCTGTCCTAAGTCGCATTTAGTCATGTATTATCGCCGAATGGCTGCATTTATGGATAATGATAAGTTGATGATCCACTGCTTCCAAGATAGTTTGAAAGGAGCTGTTGCAAAGTGGTATTTGACTTTGGACCAATCTAAGATCCAATGCTTTCAAGATGTATCTAATGCTTTTGTAAAGCATTATAGGTATAACATGGACCTCGCGCCAGATCGCAGACAATTACTGAGTATGTCACAGCGCGATACTGAGTCTTTTAAAGAGTATGCACAAAGATAGAGAGAGCTGGCTTTGCAGGTAGAGCCACCTTTATCTGAGAAGGAATTAACTGATTGGTTTGTCGACACGGTGAGACCGAAATTCTATGAAAGGATGATCATTAGTGTGTCTGCTAATTTTTCTGATATTGTGGCTGTGGGGATTAAAGTAGAGCTTGGTCTGAAGAATGGGAAAATGACCAAGAGAGCTGATAGTCCGAGCGATGATGCCAAGAAATCCTTCAAAAGGGAAGGAGAAACCAGTACAGTGATGACAAACAAAAAGAGGAAAAATCAGTACTGGAAACGCCAGCAGCAACAGCAGTACTATTCTGTCCAACAACCTTATGTGGCCGCCATCGCGCCAACATTCAACCACCAAGCTTCTGTTTATCAACCGGTTCCTCAACCATCAGTGTATTAACGAGTGCCCAACACTCCTGCTTATCACCAGCAGACTCAAGTTTCTTGTCAGAATATTCCAGGCAAAAGAAAGGGTGGAAGGCCTCTGATTCCTCCCATTCCTATGACGTACACAGAATTGTATCCTGTTTTGGTGCAACAAGGATTAATAACTACAAGGTCATCAGGCCCACCTCCTGATCCGCTTCCACGTTCTTACAATCCCAATGCTCATTGTGCATTCCATGAAGGCGCACCAGGCCACAACTTAGAAGGTTGTTTTGCTTTGAAGCATATTGTGAAAGACTTAGTAGAGAGAAACATTTTGTCTTTCGATGGCTCTCAACCTATCATCAGAACGATCCTTACCCGCTCATGAGATAAGTAATGCTGTGGAAGATATGTCAAGACCAAGATGGACTATGATTGAGCTCCTCTTTGATTTTCTGCATTTTGATTCCCTAAAGCTGGCAATCTTTTGGCTGTTTCAGTAAGTTTATTGTATTTCCTTTGCGCTTTGAATATGTATTTGCTTATAAGCTTTGTTGTACTTTCAAATTGGCAACATTAATGAAGTATTTATGCATCTTTTGGTTAAATCCATTCGTTTGACTCATTTACTTTTATTTTCATAAAAGCAAAAATATCTTCATCTTTTTCCCCCTTTTTTCAAACTTTGTTTAAGCAAAGATTAGGGAGGATGATGAAAACCTTACGTTTATAATTGTTGTGGTATACCTTCAAATTAACCTCGCCGAGGATGTAAGGCATTGTTTCAATTCATCCCTCGTTACCCCTTTCGAGCCTAGAAGTAGGAGTTTTCTTTCCTTACACACAAAACAAAAACCCTTAAATCTCAACCATGGGGCAGGGTAGTTCTCAGTTTAACTCGGTTATGCATTCAAACACGAGCGTTTCATATAAGGCGCCAGTCAGCTTTCAAATCAAGTGACTTCCTATTTTTGGAGATTTGAACGTACATCTTGAGTTAATGGAGCGTAGGATTTGAGCCTTTATCTTTGTTTCATAAACCATGAACCATACTACATTACAATCCCTAAAAGACCTAATTGAGGTAAGGTTGTTTGGAAAGGCATACTACAGCAAGGTTGGGTAACCTGACTCCTAATAATCTTTGCTATTTGGAGTGTGTTGATCACTTTTTCTGGCATTTCATAAACAATCAGATCCACCTTTGTTCTTGATTTAATCAATCAGCGTGTGCTTCCATCAAAATCTTTGCTTTCAAACTTTGCATTAAACCTTTGCATTAAATCTTGCCAATTTTTTTGATGAACGATACTTGTTTGCAAAAACAATTCAATATCAAAGGAATCCTAACAAATACAGCCAGATAGGGGATTCGACTTGATAAAGGAAACTCAGTCAGGGGCAACCCAGTGGAAGTATTTGCTAATCTATCGAATCAGGGGCATAATTCGTCAAAGTTCAAAACATTGGGGCAAGTCTTCTCCAGATCATCTTATGACAAGTGTGGACTCCAGTGACCCATCAGCGGGGGCAAAGTTTGTTCCCCAAATCATCAAACGATCAGTCTGAAGCAATTTCCAAGGCTTTGTTGTGCAAACGCCGTTAATCCGGGGCAGTTACGTCTAGATCTCTCCAAGAGTTTAAAGATATTGGAACACCTTGTATGCCAATTCTTCTATAAAACCCTCTCGTTATCGTCTTCTGACGGACCATATAGCCTGGGGAAGATAAGACTTAAAGATGATTATTACGTCAGTAGGATACATGACGACTTTGTTCTTGTGATATCCTTTGATAGCTTCCCAATGAGCTATTACTTCAGCTAAACTTGACAATTCTCCACAGATTCTCCTCCATCAAAGAAATCAAGCTCATGATGGCAATCTTCATGATGTTACACCTCAAGTAGAATACTCTTCTCAATAGTGAAGTTGTTGATTCTTCTTCATCCCCCAGTATTTGGTCCAGCCCTTTGAGTTTGGCTGGGTAACCTTGTCGAGATCGTTTGTTTCATCTCCAGTTTTGCTTTTTGTCCGTTTTGTCCGCATAGGCATAAGCATGGCATAAGCACTCATGTGCATAGAATTTTTACATTTCTGCTTCCTTTTCTGGTGTTTACCTGTCTTTGTCCACTTTGGTGGTTATCTCCCCATGTGACTGGGTTTGTCTATTCTCTCCAATAGAAAGTCGGCCCTAGGCATAAAGTGCCCATTCTTTTCTGAATTCCCCACAGAGTTTTATCCTCGTGGATGATGGTTGGTTCAGTTATATTTTCCACATGTGGATTAGATAAATCTCCATTTGATTTCATTCCTCAACTGGAGTCTTGTTTGACCGTTTCTTTCTAGTTTGTTCCTAGATTGAACTTTGGTCCCTGGGAGGTGTGGTTTTCAAACCTATCTTTGAACGTGCATTTATTTTGCACCGTTTCTCGCAAGAAGAATCTTTTGATGATCCTCATTGAAGACTATATTTCTCCAATATTATTGTGATATCAACATATCTTTGAAGCAACAATCTCTTGAAGAAACTTGGCAGTCTCTTATAAGCAGCTTATCTACCTCTGGTACTATTCAACCTCTTTGCAACCGTAATTGGGTATTCCCCAGGAAGCCTTATCCTCAGTTATGCAACCCCGGTACTAACCTATCAAATTCTATACCCTTATTGGGGCCCATTTCTTAGTTCTATCTCCAATAAGGTTTCTTTTTCCAAAGCGCCAACCGGTCATACTTGAGCCTGTTGTTCCATCACTTTGGATGTCTTTTCCCAGTGAAGACCATTTTTCGGTTCAACCTTCATTGCGGATCTTTTCTAGAATGTCATCTAGTCGCATTTAGCCTTGATGATCAATCATTCTAGATACTTTGTTGGAGCCCATTTCTTGGTTCTATCTCCAACAAGGTTACTTCTAAAGTGCCAACCGGTCATACTTGAACCTGTTGTTCCATCACTTTAGAGGTTACTTCTAAAGAGCCAACCGGTCATACTTGAACATGTTGTTCCATCACTTTAGAGGTGTTTCTAGGATGTCATTTAGTCACGTTAGACTTGATGATCAATCATCCTAGATACTTTATTGGGGCCCATTTCTTGGTTCAAACTCCAATAAGGTTCTTCTTTTTCCAAAGTGCCAACCGGTCATGTTTGAACCTGTTGTTCTATCACTTTGGATGTCTTTTCCCAGTGAAGGCCGTTTTTCGGTTCAACCTTCATTGCGGACCCTTTCTAGAATGTCATCTAGCCTTGATGATCAATCATTCTAGATACCTTTATTGGAGCCCATTTCTTGGTTCTATCTCCAATGAGGTTACCTTTCTGGCTACTACCGGTTTTCCTTCATGAAGCAGATTATGTGTTATCTCAACCAACTTATATTTGAGTACCAGAGTCTATTCTTGACTCATTAACCATGTTCCCATTTAGACCCCAGCTCTTTATGCAAGAGTCCCCAGAGAAGTCAGCTGTTAGACGACAGAATTCTTAGTCACTAGAGTTGTTATTGGTATTTGAATACAATAACTTCGTCATTTTCATCTGATTCTTGGAAACGGAAAAAGTTTTAAGAAAACTCAAAGATAAACTAAGTTTTACTCTAGTATCAAGAGGTTTTTGTGGAATCAAGTTGGTACAGGAAGAATTAGTAGTATTGTATCTTTGGCTTGGATTCGCCATCTCTAGTGAAGAGAAGATTGCCCGGTTATCCTGGATGTTTGGGTTTCAGGGTGTTGGCTTGTGTTATCCTTTCTTCTTTCCTATTTTGCATCGTTCGCGTCGTTTCTAGCATATAGATAAGCATACACGTCATACCCTAGCATCTTTGCATCCTTGTGCTCTGTTTTGCTTGTGGTCTTTTGTTGGTGCCTGTCTTTATTTCCCCAATGAAGTAAAGACATTCCCGGTTTGCTTTGTGTCGTGCTTGTTCAGTCTTAACCTTTGCGCGCCAGATTGGAATCTTTAAATCTTTTGCTGTTCCCCAAGAAGTTTAAAGATTTTCTAAAACCTGTTCTCGTTTGAATCGTGTCAGACCTGAACTTGGACCTTGTTTGAATCATGTCAAACATTGTCTTTTAAATTTGTTCTTGTCTGAATCATGTCAGACTTGAACTTGGACTTTGTTTGAATCGTGTCAAGCATTGTCTTGTGCTTTAAAACCTGTTCTCGTTTGAATCATGTCAAACTTGAACAGAGTCTTTGTTCGAATCGTGTCGGACACTGCCTTTTGTTTTAAAGCTGTTCTCGTTTGAATCGTGTCAAACTTGAACTTGGACTTTGTTTGAATCGCGTCAAGCATTGTCTTCTGGTCTTAAAACCGTTCTTGTTCGAATCGTGTTGGACATTGAATCCTTTACCTTGGATTCTTTTGAAAACTTGCTTTAAGCTAAGCTTTTCTTGGAACAAATTTCTTCAACCTTTAAGACTCCTAGTTGGTGCGCAGGGTTTGTCTCTGTCTTCCTGGCTTTTCTTGAAGATTCCATTTTGAATTCTTCAGTCCAAGAATCCCCAGGAAGTCTTTGCTTGGTTGTCTGTCTTTTTAAGCTGATCCCTAGTGATCAGGTTTTTCTTTCTGGTTTCGTGCCCAGGAAGAGTGTGGGTTTGTTTTGTCCCCAGTAGTCCATCTCCCTGGATCTTTCCCAGTGGAGATTGTCTTTTGGTTTTTCCCCAGTGTTTCTTTGGAGTCTCCCCGGTGAGTCTCTTTTGTTGGTTAGCTTGTATCCCCAGTGAGATGTTAACCTTCATCCTCCCCAGTGAAGCTCATCTTGTGTTTGCTTCCTGTCTGCCCTTTGGCGCCTTGTTGTGTCTGTATCTTTGCATCTTCTTTGGCATCTTGGCATCATGTTGTTGCATTGCATGTTTGCGCATCTGAGGGCAAAATTTTCGGTTATCTGTATTTAAATATCTTTCACTTTTGATTCCATGAGGATCTTCATCTCTCATGTCATCTAGCGAAGATATTTAAATAGGGGCAACTGTTGCACCCCAAATTTTACCCTCAGATCTGTCTGATCATCGTCATATCATTTTCGATCGGCCACTCGTGCATTTTCTTAATTTTTAGCATTAATCATGTTTTTAGCTAGTTTGCCATTTCATTTTAGTTTTTTTCTCATTTTATGAATTGATTGAGTTTTAACTTTTAATTTAGTTTAATTTTAATTTTGATATAGCAATTTTCAATTATCATTTCAATTCTAAATTTGGTTTACTTTAACCATCACTTTTTTTCTAATTTAATGTAATTGGATTATTTTAGATTTGATTTAAGTCTAATTTTAATTCCAACTTACTTTACTTTAATACAATTATTTTAATTTTAATTTTATTTTAAATTAATTATGATTAGTTTAACTAAGTTTATATTATTCAGAATTTAAAACAAAATAAAAACCTTTTTTTTCTAGAAGCCAATATCCATCATAGGCCCAAGCCCATAATTTGTTTTTGTTCTAATGACAAAGACACAACTCGACCAAACACAAGTGATGCGTATCAACTTTGCACCAACTTCTTCCGTCTCTGCTAAACCGTACAAACCATGCTGATATACCCTGCTCCTTCAACGTAAACCTGCAACACGTGAAAGCAATAACACCATAACGTTACAATTTTGAATTCAAGTAGGGGTTGGATTGTTTTCATAATAAAAAGGAGGAACACCACAACACCACCCGGGGGGGGGGGAGGAACTGGGAATTTCTTCTTTTTTTAAAACCACCATATCTCCATCTCACAGCAACTTCCATAAACCACCGCTATATCTCCAACACACCACAATGACGATCACCTGCTCACGATCAACAACAACAACATAACCTGCTATTTGTTTTCTTCACTCCCACATATCAGAACCACATACCAGAAATCAGATAGAACCAGAAACCAGAAAAAGATGAAGAAAGAGATCAAAACGAGAAAGACAACGTTTGAATCAAAACAAACCTCATTTTTTTCTTCTGGAATCATTTTTTTATCTTGGTCGTCTCCAACCTTTTCCTTCAACCCACCTCCGCCTTGCCTTCGACTCTGTTTTTCATAAACATCAACCTACTTTCATCAAACCGTTGGAACTATAAATACTTTCAATTCAACACTCCAACACGCCCACAATATCTTCTTTAGTTCTCTGCAGAAAAACCAGAAAAAAAAGTTGTTCTCAGCAAATAGAAAATACCCTCCACCGGCCTCATTCATAAGACAGAACCAATATTAAGACACCTTTAGTTTCTTACCATAAACCCACGCCGCACATCACAACAATAAAAAACCACGTTCACCTTCAATCCTATTTTTCGAACCATACTTGTTGCCCTCAACGTAACAACTTCAACAACAACTTTTAAATTCATCACTTAAACATCAAACAACCTTCAATCGTCTACACCAGCAACATCATCATTCTTTGAGACGCAACCTTCATCATTATCAAACCTCCGCTTTCACCCGAATCATTCAACCTTCAACCTTCAGAAGTAATCCACGGACACGCGGAACCCGAATCAGGGAAGAGGAGAAGAAAAATGGATTTATTTGAAGCTTTGAAACAAACCTGAAAGCGAGAAAGCCGTGTTTAAATTCGAAATCGATCCCGAAGAGGATTTGAAGGAGAAACGGTTGAGACGAAAATGAATCGGACCTGAAACGGCTGAAGGCGGTGTCGCCGAAGAAGTGGAAACAGAGGGAATAGAAGGCGAGGAGCACGGCGGAGGAAGCACAGAGTGAGATTGAGACGAGATCGAGAGAGGACCGTGAAAGAGAAATAGAAAGGTTACGAAAAAGGTTAGTGGTCCTTAAACCTTTCCGTTTCTTTGCTGTTTTTCTGCATATGGCTATGCTTGACTCTCCATATTAATTTTTTCATTCTACTCATGGCCATTTTGTCCTTCTTTTAGGGTTAGTAGTTGTAGGCTTGTTAATTAGGTCAGCCGACCCATTTGGTCAAGCTAACCGCTCCTAGATGTTCTTCAACTTGGGCTGCTGTGCCCATGTAGTTACAAGAGCCCAACTGTTTCTCTTTGTACCTTGCATCATTTGATTGAAATTAATATTTAGGTAGTTTTAAGTAGAAATTAATAATTAGTTTCTAATTAGTTTTTAGGTTGAAATTAATATTTAGTTAGTTTTTTCATTAGGTTTTGTTATTTAGATTAATTAATTAGTTTTAAGTAGAAATTAGTAAGTTAGTTTCTATTTAGATTTTAATTTGATCAATAATTAGTCTCTAATTAGATTTTAATTTAATTTGTTAATTAATTTCTTAAGTAGATTTTATTTGATTCTTAAATCAATATTGACAATCCTCATTTTCATTTTAGCTAATTCTAGATGTTCAATTTTATTCTTGATGCATTTAGCTGTGATTAATCTCCGATCTTTGATGCCTATTCTTTTGTAGCTTTTGGAACTATATTGATTTGTCTGTTTACTTCATTCCAAAGGAAGGTGAATAGTGTTGACTCTTAAAGTCATTTCCCCCCATCTTAACCTAAGTAACCTCTTAGGAAGAAACCTTGTTTCTTGGCCTCATCAGAGCCATAGAAATCATAACTAGCTCTAGGAGAGAGTTCCTCAACTCTTAGTGATATTCATGATAATGAATTTATCACTTTCCCCTCCTAACTAAACTTCAACATAGGTCCATTACAACTAGATTTAGAGAGTTCTTAAACTCTACAATGAGCTTGTACTCATTTCCCCTCTGAATATTGACCATAGTCAATCATTCAATAGAAGTAGAACTACGCATACTCTGATTCTATTCCCGAGGATACGTAGGCGTAAAGTGCGATGCTCTATCGAGTATACTTAGATACTAACCCCTAGGGTTTCAACCTTTAGCATAGAACCTTTAGAAAACATAAGATAACATTAAATAAGAGGTTCCTGTAGAGTACTACAGATACTTAGGGTGCTAATACCTTCCCTTTGTATAACCAACCCCCGAACCTTAGATCTCCCCCCTTTAGGTTTTTCTAACGATCTTGAACCTTTCCGTTGGATAAATCAAAGTCGGTTGTAAAAGAAATATGATGCAAGTTAATTAATAGCTTGTTATCCGATTTTCACCACAACACAAGTCTACTGGTATAGAAGAGTTTATCTTTTTCTGATGCCCAAGAGGAGGCTGGTGCTTTAAGGGATGAGAATCTACCCTAAATTGGTCTGAGGTTTTAACTCTGGAAAGACTACTCCAGCAAAGGATGACTAAGTTATGTCTTATACCTTTACGAGGTCTTCAGGGTCCTTGTATTAAGCCCAAGAGAAGGCATGAGAACTTCTAAGAAGCTGGAGGGTCCTTGTTCAAATCCCAAGAGGAGGCGGGGATGCTTTTAGAAAGCCTGTGGGTCCAAACTTAAGAAGAGTTCAAGAAAAGTTTCACCGGGAATAATCTTTTCTTTAGTGAACAGTTCTAGGGTTTGAAGAAATTCAAGAGAGGTTTCGCCGGGAATTAATCCTCTCTGGGGAATGAACTTCTTTGACAATTTCTAATAGTGACAGCCAGAGAAAAATTTCACCAGGAATAATCCCTTTCTCTTTGTTCCATATTTTTTAAGCCCAAAAGAAGCCAAGACTGTACCTGGAAATTCCTATGGGGAACTAGTTTTGACTGTATTGAAAGAGTGACCAACTGGCATTACCTACTTATAGACCTAGTTGTCGGGGAAAACTCTAAGCAGATATACAAGTATATATACAGTTAATATATGACAAGTATTTAAAAGGATATGAAAGAAGAACTTACAGGTGAGCAAGCTTCCAGCAATACAGACAAATATATATATATATATATATATATATATATATATATATATATATATATATATATATATATGAAAGCATGTAAAGAAAGCTGGTAAAAACTTACAGGCGAGGAAGCTTCCATTGTAACAGCTGTATGGTTAGTTGTCCAAGAAATTAAAGAAAGTTTTGATAACAACTATAAGTTTGAACCTAAATCAAAATGGAAGTTGTTTTGAAAAGATTGTTGGGGCTTATGCTCAAGGAGAGGCCTCGATGAAAAACAGTAATTGGATCGTTGTTTTGTAAACTATACTGGGGCTTATACAATGATTGAGGCCAAAAAAGGTTTTATTCACAAAGAGGGTTGGGTCTTACAACTCAAGGAGAGGCCCAAAGTTTATTTTTGTATAAGTGATGGGGCTTATAACACTAGGAGAGGCCCAAGTTATTTTGTTGAAAAGGCGATGATCGCGCCGTGGTTTTTGAAAACACAGTGGGTCTTATACAATGACTGAGGCACAAAAAGGTTTTGGTTAAAAAGAGATTGGATCTTACACTCTAATAGTGGCCAAAAAATGTTTGAAAAGATTTGTTAGGGTGATACTGATCAAAACCCTAATTTTCTTGATTTAAAATGTATTTTAATTCAAATAAAATAATCAAACATGTGAAAAAAGGTTATGATCTTGGATTTATATTTAGAAAATCATGTTTCATTCATGGGATGATTTAAAAATCATTTGAATTTTGCCAAACCAAGAGAAAGAAATATTTTTAATGTCTAAAAAATAAATAAAAATATAAATCTTTACAAAAATATAAAATATATGAAATAAATAATATTTTTGTGAAATTTTTATGGAATAAAATATTTTAATATTTTTGTGAATTTTCAAAAAAAGAATCAATAAAAAATAATTAAAATTGACAGGGAAATTAATTTTTGGATTAATGATCAAAAACCATAAAATATTGAAAATAGTAAAGATGTGGAAAGGTAGCAAAAAAGGTCTGGGTGGGGTTTGAACCCACGACCTCATACACAAACACACATGCGCGTTACTACTAGGATGGTGATACATCCGTGTATCAAAACCACCCCATGTGCATATATGGGGTACCTTATTTTCATGCCTGTCCAAGGCCAAGGCAAGGCAAGTTTTGGCAATTTGCGTGAAGCCTCTAACTTTCTCATTTCTCCATGGATTTGGACAAAATTTAGGTGCATCTGGCCTAGAATTTCATGAGGAATCCAATGGTGCTTTTGGAATTTTCAGAAAGTGTCCCTATTTTAAAACCTGATAGTGGTTTCAAAATAGGCCTTGATTTGCATGATCTATGCTATCTCACTACTCAGTCAGCAATAGCAGGGCAAATTGGTTCAAACACAACATATACAACATGCATGAGATGTTTATGATCAGTAGACTTCAAAGCAATGTATAATTCAAAGAGTTCAAGTTGTCATGTACTTACCTCTTGGAGCTTCTTGTGCTAACTGTCAAGATCCTTGTGCCAGAAGTAATCCAATTCTTTGGACACTCTTGATTAATCCCTTAGAAGCTTTTAGGATGATCAAAACCAGCTGGAATCCTCAGGGACATGTTTTAGCTCTTTCTTGCAAAAGGGGCAAAAGTGACCAATATGGCAACTCTCTCAAATGGTGTTCCAGATGACGGGAACCAATTGGGACAGTTTGAGGATGATATTTGGAGTGTTTTTGAGGCCTTGTTTGGTTTTGGAAGTGACTGAATCAAGGCATGGCTTGGAAAATGCAGAAAAGTCCATTTGTGAGGTTTTGGAGGTGGATTTTTTTATTTTTGTGTTTCAAGTCACAAGTGAGTGCTTGGACAGCTTAGATATGACATATTGTATGTGTTTGGATCATGAGCTGTGGTGGAATTGCTCTCTAACTCAAAAACTCAGAGATGACTTGCAAAAAAAGGCATTTTGGCCTAAAGAGAGAGATTTTGAGGAAAGCATCAGTTGTAGTGCTTTGATGTACTCAAACAGAGCACAAATGAGCTCTATTTATAGTAGAGCAAGTTTTTTTTGCAAGTAATAGTGAATGGCAGCTGGTACAGGCCTTTGGCCAATGTTGATCCAAGGGAATCTTTAGTCTCCTATAGCCATTGACTTGAGGTTAGGGAACAGGCATATGGTTCTTTGATTCAATGTTGATTCTTGACTCATTCAGTTAGGAATGTATCAGTCCATGGCACCTTGGTGCATCCATTGAATGCTTAGAAACAAAATTGGAATCTTGGCACCTTTTTAGCCTTTTTAGGTTTGTTTTGGCTATGTGTAGATTTTTGGACTTTGAAGGCTGAGGGATCAGATCATTCTCCTTTTTTTATCCTCTGATGTGTCCAAGTGGATGACAAGGCTTGGAATTGTCCAATTTTGCCAAATTGAGCAAATGCACAAAATCTGCCTTGTACAAGGCAGTTGGAAATAGTGATTTTGAGGGGATCATATCTCCCTGCTCAGGTTGAGTTATGATAGACTCTTGTGCTTTTTAGAAATCCCTCATATGATACAAAACATGTGTGAACATATTTTGTTTTGAAACTATTTGGATCCTCATGAAAAATCTTCATTTTCATGTTTTTCTGATTTTGATCAATCCATAACTCAAAATTCATGAAGAATTGGAGTCTGAGGTAGTTGAAGCTTTTGTAGAGCATAGAAAGACCTACAAATCCAGCTTTGGATCACCCAAAATGGTTGCTTGGATCAAAAGTTATGGTCCTTGGAAGTTGGTACCAAAACCACTTTTGTTCCATAACTTAGAAAAATTTTGGTTTCTTATGGTTGCCCCTTTTTCAAGAAACCTCATTTTTCTTGATTTTTCTTAATGAATGATGATCAGTACCATACATTAACATTATTTTTTACTTAGGGAAACCATATTTGTGAAAAATTCCAAAAAGTCAAACTTGATTTTGTGCACAGTTAACTTTTTATCGGATGAAATCCAAATTGTTCGATCCTTTGTGAAATCAAGTCCTTGACCTAAATCAGACCTAATGGATGGATCCATAGGTGTTATAGGGTATATTGAATCATGTCCCAAGATTTGTGAGCATGTCTTGGTCAAAAGTCAAAGGCATAGTTGACTTTTTCCTTAAAACCCTAATTGTGGTCTTGGTGAAATTGAAACTTGTGAGCCAAGCTTCTTGGGATAATCCATTATTTCAAATGGATCGATGTGGTGTATTAGAGGCCTTCAAATCATGTCTTAAGGTCTTGGCTCATGCTTTGTCCCAAAAGTCAACTTAGGGGTGAATTAGGTCAAGAAACCCTAATTCCAAATTTTTGGTAAATGCATCCCCTGAGGTTAAATTGACTTGATGATTGGGTCCATGAGGTCCCTTGGAGTATCTTGGGTTGTGTTTTGAAGCATTGGATCATGCCCAGATGAAGATTCCCATCTGGAGGCTCTGGTCGACCAAAACCCTAATTTGTTGACACTGTCGATCTTGAGGCTTGATCCACTTTGAATGTTGCAACTTTGTGCTTGATTCTTGATGTGGAGTCCTCTTGATCCTTTATAGGTGTTTTAGAGGTTAGACAAGTTGAAGATCATGTCATTTCTTGATTGATCATTTGTCTAAGTGCTCTGAGAGAGCTTGAAACCCTAATTCTTAGTTGTAGTGAAAGCTCAACAATCCTTGAGGAGATTGATGAGGCATGAAGGTACATCCATATTGTGGTAATGATTTGCACAATGATGGGAAATTTTGGCGGTCAAAATTTGGGGTATGACAATGTTGAATTATTTAAGGGTTCTAAGAAACAATACTTTGTAAAGTCTCTTTTTGCACACATCGGATGCATGTACCTAAATGCTAACACAAAATTCAAATCTTGATGTGAGTCTTAACATTAAAATTAAATGATAACAATGAATATAAATTGAAATCACCATAAAATATATACTTACGTGCACCATAGCTGTAGTATAGTTATGTCTAGCCAATTAGTACCCTGCAAAATATTCAAAATACAACTTTTTCCCAATATATAAGATTGACTTGGTTCATGTGTGAATGTTATCTAGAAGATGTCTCCCATCTCCTATACCATTATTTGACAATCTTAACATGTTTTTTAGTTGAAGTATTATGTTTTAAATATCGTGTTAGGGGCAAAACAACTACCTTTCGTGATTGCACCACCAAAAACAACTTTCTTATCTATGTCTAACTGATTTAAATTTGGGTGAATGAGTACACCCATCAATTTCAATTGTTGCATCATTAAAACAATAACAACTTAATACATAAATTAAAAATAATAACCAACAATAACACACAACACAAAATTTCTAAACCAAACTTATACTTACCTCCATCATATGTTGGGTACAATTCTCCTGCATCTCCTCGTTCAACTTCTCCCATTCCTCCCTGATCAACCTCCCTCGCTCCTCATAATGCTCCCTATCTCGCTCCTCCTAGATCACCGTCTCTCGTTCCTCCTTAATTAGAATCTCCTATACCTTCTGAGTCACCCTCCCACTCTCATTTTCTAATTCATATTGTATCATCTCATACACTCTTTGATCCACTAGCCCTTCAACTTCTTTCTTGCATATTACTTCGTCACTCTTTACTGAAATTCTGGCACGCAGATACTGGATGTCGAGAGAGATGTCACAACACCAGGATCAACAACATCTTGATCACATAAGTAAAAGATGTAGAGAATTAAATGACAGAAAAGTAAACATAACACCAGAATTGTTAACCCAGTTCGGTGCAACTCACCTACGTCTGGGGGCTACCAAGCCAGGAAGGAAATTCACTATGATAGTATTAGTTCAAAGCTAAACTTCCCCGTTTACAACGTCTTACCTAATCCCTATCTTGTGCAACTTTTACCTAGACACCCTCTAGATATGAGATCTCCCTCTCACTTCTTAATCAGTCACAATTCAACAATTATACAAAAATAGAAGTAGCACACTTCCAAGGCAATAATGTATTTTTCTTAAAAGCTTCAAAGCTTTTGAGTGAACAATGAACAATGAACAATCAGCCAACCTCAATGCATTAGAAGATACAAGAGTGATATACAATTAACAACCACTACCAAAACACAGCTAATCCTTATTTCCAAAAATCTTCACGTGTTGTTCTCTACTTTGTTGTACCCCAAATTTTACCCTTAGATCCAATGATCTCTTGCATATCATATTAGGTCAATCATATTGCATAACTAACCTTTTTTTTGTCAGGTTTTGTTTGTGTTTTATTTCATTTTTGAATCAGGTTTTATCTTAGGAAGATTCAAGAAGTGATTAATCAAGATTTTGGATGGAGCATTGAATCAAGCAAGTTTCTCATTTCAAAAGAGATATCTCCCTAAACCCCTCCATGATCCTCTCCATAATCAAATACCTATCCATTTTAGTCACCCTCAATTGTCACCTTTAATTCCAAACCAAATTCAATAATCATCTATTAACCAATTTTATCCAATTTCTCCATTTGTCAATATTAATTCTCCTAAACCATAACCATTCCAATTACCAAGATCACCTATTATTTATCTTTTTTTTCTAAGCCATGTCTTTTTGTACCAAAAAAAAAGAAAAGAAAACCAATTCAAATATTTATTCAGAAGCCCATCATCAATAGGCCCATCGTCACCAAATTCATATCACAATTTGTATTGAATTGAAATTCATTTAGCTATGGACCAATAGGAAGTATGCAATATGCTTTGACTTTTCAACCTTGCCGCTCTAACCAATGAAAGGACGCCGCGTGGCTAGCAAAAGCAAAATAATCCAAAACATAATTCTTCTCCTTGGTCGTGCTTTCGAATTCCAGAAGAAGGAAATTCAAAATACAATTGAATGAAATTCATCCAAAATCGTTTCATAATCCAATCCCTTGGCGAGTTTTCTTATTTTTGAATTCTCCAAACACTTCCCATTTGAGCTTTCAAGGTTTGGTTCATTAAAAGTAGCTCTGAGGAATTACTTGTTTCAGCATACAGCCTGCTCTCACCTGCAGATTCCCTCACGCAATCCCAATCTTTACCTCATCTGATACCCTCTCATATGACAACAAAGGAGGAGCTCTTAAGCAAAGCACTGAGTTGTGAAATGGACCCTGCGATTTCTGAGATTTTGTGCAGCAGAGGAGCGCATTTGTCTCTAAGAAGTGGACCAATATTTGAATTCAAAAAGAGACGTTGTAAACCCTAGTGATTAACTCAGTATACCATGTGTTTGATCATTGGACTCAAGCAACCCAGACCCATTTGCTCAGCCTATAAAAGGAGCTCACCTCCACACTTGAACTCACCAATAATTCCCACAAAAACACTCAAATAGCTTCTGAGTTCTAAGCTTCACGAGTAAGGAGGGAGAAGGCTTACTTTGGAGTGCTTTGGCTAGTTCAGAAGTAGAGCATTCAACACCCTTTGAAGGTGCAGTGGACATTACTCCATTTGGTATCACACTCTTTCCCTCTTGATTAATCATGCCCATCTGATATCATTTTGTCATGTGCATTATATTGTTCTTTTACATATGTGACTTGCTGATGTGTGCTTGAGTTACTTGATGGTTTGCTCATAGTTTAATCTCATAAGATAGAATTATTTTGTTTATTTATATACACATGTATGCTTTTTGTGTTAAGTTATAATGATTTTGGTTTGTTCATTGAATGGCTGCAAGTTTAGAGATTTCACTGTGGTATTGTCAAGTCTAGATGGATGAGTTGCTAACCTACTTATGTTTATCTTGGTGCTTGGGTGTTATCGTGAGATGAGAGTTTCTTGAATCCTAGTTCCATGCTTATTTCTGTTATACTCATAAGTTTTATGGTGGATAACTTATTTATCACTTCTAACTGAATGCTGTTAAGTTGTTCTCTTTAAAGTAGCACTGATTTTCTTTTTTCTGTCACCATCAATGTGTGAGCATTTTTTGTACTCAAAATCATGGTTTTGAAACTTTGTTATTGTTGATGCTTGTTGAATTAAGGTTGACATTTTGGCTATTCATGTATGTGTTTACATTGGTATGCACCACTTTGTCTTGGCATTGATTTTGGTTGACTAATGTGCCTAAGTTTGGTTTATTTGAACTGTTATGTTGCTTAGTGTCTTAGTTTCTTGTGTTGCAGTCCATTGGTTTGATATTGGTAATGTATGTGTAAGATTCATGTTCATGAATATTGAACTTAGGATAAGAACTGTGTTGCTGTTAATTTGCTTTGAGTTGTTCTTATTAACCTTGTCCTTTCAATGCTCCATGACCTGTCATACCATGATATTTCAATTTGTGCATGCTAAAACTATTGTGTTGAAACTGTTAACTTCAGAAGGTTATGTTTTGTGACATCATGCTTTTGTTCTCCATGTTAAACTTTGTGTTCATGATATGTGTTTATAGCTTTGATTTGTCTTTCAACATGCTCCTCAGTTATGAATGTTTGATACCACTTTGTATGTGCCAGCCTGCTTTGAACCTTGTCCATGTATGTGTTATGTATATGTCTTCATGATTGTTGCTCAAGTTGGAAATGATACCACTTGATGGAATTTGATTGTTATGTTGTCTTGTAACATGTCCTATTCTGTCTTGAATACATGTGTTTGATTTATAAAGGCCCTCGACCATCATGATGTTTGTGTACTTATCACTGTAAACATGACTAATTTATACTTGTACCAACATGATGAGTATGTAACCTTTTGTGTGTAATTCATTTTCCTAAACTACTTTTGATTTGGGATGTCACTGCTCATATATGCACAATTCAGTTTGACCTATGCTTTATGATGTATCAAAATGCCATGAATCTAAGTAAAGTTGCCTTGACATTATATGTGATTGGTGTGCCTATATTTTACCTTGATGAACAGTTGAGTTGTATGGACTATCATCATGTTCCTTGTATGCTATCTTTGTGAGAATTTTCTGCTGCATTGCTTGATAACCACAATGAATCTTAACATTTTTAAGCTTGTTATCTGACTGGTGTGCTAGCCTTGATTGTTGTGTATCTAATCTTATGAGCTCATTGCCTTGTGGAATGTAATTACCCTAATGACATGTTGTTTATCTGCTGCTAACTGCTTGTGTTGATGATGTTGTTGCCATCATTCCCTTAGCACCTTTTTAATATATCCTAGAAACTGTCACTAACAGTTAGGGTAGTCTTAGAATATGCCTTTACCTTGATCTGACCTATCCCTATTTTTCACCACTCATTGTGACTTATTTTGAATTGCTTTTGAACTTTGAGAATGTATCATTAGAACTGGCTGCATCATACCTTGACTTGTCCTTTTGTTTTCTTGCATTTTGACTAAATAACTTTTGTCAATCGTGTGATTTAAGTCCTAAATAGCTCTGCTACACTTCATTAAGCATGCTAAAGTCTTGAGAATGTCTTGATATACATGAAACTAAACCTAATTGCCATGCTAATTTGGATCCTTGGACTACATGTTTGTTTATTAGTTGTATTCCAAGATGTTTCATTTCATTGAACCCCTTTTGAATATGCTCTATGCTTGCGGCTATGACTGTGTGAATTTGTTACTTTATACATTCAAATATTCTTACTTTATGGATTTATATGGTAAGTATTTACTTGGCATTTAACATATGTGGCAATTCATTATGTTGAGGTGACAATCATGTGTTTTTGTTCCCTTCTTATTGGCCATGATTTGAATGGCATGGCATAGTTGTTTCTCTTTCGTGAGCAGTCTGTGTAAGGGTTGGTTTGTGTTGTTAATTTGAAATATCCACGCATGGAAGGCTTATATATTTATCGAGTTGAGATTGTTACCGGATGTAACAGCCACCCCAGTGGCAAGCACACACTATTACGCGCCCTTTAACCCTCAGGACTGGGGTTCGAATCACCCTCGCCCCAGTCCTTTTGTTTTATTTTTCTGAATTTTGCTTCTTTTACATATATATGTGTGTTATCTTTGTATGTTCAGATGCGCGTTCAGCTCAGTTGGCCTTTGTTTTAGGCTACACGCGAAGGGTCCTGGGTTCAATCCCTAGGAGTGCCCTTTCCTTTCTTTTTAATACTTGGTTGTTTTAGTTATTTTCAAGTTTATGCCTTAATTTCAAAATGTCATAACTTGTTTGTTTTTTATCCTTTTCCTTCCATTCTTTTTTCTAAATGCTTTTAATTAAATTTACTTGTTGAGCTTAAAGAGAAATTGATGAAAATATTTAATCTTGAGGCATTTATTCATGTTAAGTTTGGAAGTACCTTTTAGGATTTTATTGCACTTCTTTATTCATCTTTCCATGTTATCATTGTCTAATTAATGTCTAATATGCTTGATCCTAACCTTGCATGATTTCATAAGTTTTGTTTCATCTCATCATCTTGTTCATGTCTTTTTACATCATCATATTTGAATTAATATAACTCTTTTATTTCTTAGTAATTTTAAAAACTGTTCTCTTTTCCCCCATTCCAAAGGGAGATCATCCTAAAATTGACTCATGAGTCACTAAACAACCACCCTACCTTATCCTTTTAAGTTTATTCCATTTCTTGGCCTCATGAGAGCCAATGAAATCATAACTTAGCAATAGGTTAGAGTTTTGAACTCTATGTGATTCTCACCATCATGAGAACTCACTTTCCCCCTATAACTTAGGTTTAGAGAGTTATCGTGAACTCTAAAATGAGCTCATACTCATTTCCCCTTGGAACTTTGGCCATAGTCAATGGTTCCTTCTTCACCCTTAGATCGGTGAACTACGGATACTCTGATTCCACTCCCGTCAGGATACGTAGGCGCAAGGTGCGATACCTTGTCGAGTATACTTAGATACTAACCCTTAGGGTTTCAACCTTTAGCATAGCACCCTTAGCAAGCGAGTGAGACATAATAAACTAAAACAAGAGGTTTCCGTAGAGTACTATGGATGTTTAGGATGCTAATACCTTCCCTAGGCGTAACCAACCCCCGAACCTTAGATCTCCCCCCTTTAGGTTTTTTTCTCGATCTTGAACCTTTCCTTTGGATAAATCAAAGTCGGTGATGAACTTCAAAGTTTTGCGATGCAAGTTAATTCATAGATTGTTATCCAATTCTCACCGCAACATACTTCAATAGTGTTTGGTATTCACTTTAAATAGCCTTCAGCCCTAATGAACTTGGACTTCTTGAGGCGCACAAATAGCAGCAATCAATTTTATCTGGTTGCAAATCATCTTGAACAATAATAGGAACAAAATACAAACTTTCCTAAAAAGGCTCACGGATCCTTTTTATGAAAAGTAACAGAATCTTTCATAACAGAAAATCTTACAATATATTCCCCTGAAAAACGCACGTGTGTGAATTATAACTCACTCAACCAGCACACTAAATATACCAAAATAGTCATGCCCTAACTTTCTGGTATAACTGTCCTGGAAGATGTCACAACATCATGCAGAATATGATGTCTGACTGTCATGGTAGAACATATAGTTTAACATCTTGCTAACAACATGTTATTTTACAAAAATGTAGCCCATCCAAAAGACACAAAACTTACAATCTCCCCCCGTGGCAAATTTTGGCTAAAACAACCTTAGCACACATCAGAGGCACACATAGAGGAAACAAAACAAAAACAAAGAACCTCAAGAAACACAATGTTGTCAAACCAATAGAGAAACACCTGACAGCACAATGTCAAGACATCAGGTATAACATCACCAAACAACACAAGCTACATGAGAACATGTAAGCTTTGTACAAACTGCAACTCTGCAACAACAACATAGACAGGTACACCACTCCCCCTGTCACACATAATAAGTACTCCCCCTGAAGAGAAAAACCAAAATCACAAGAAAAACACATGAATTCACATGCAATATCATACAGTGGAACCATACTTCAAAAACACCAAACACATGCACACTCCCCCTGAACACCACAACCAACTGCAGAGAATAATTCATTCTCCCAGACACAACAAATGGTTCCATATCAATAGGAGCAACGGCAAGCATGGCAGAGTATCATGCTCCCCCCTAAAAAGTTGCATACAGTCCAACAACAACAAAGAAAACTACTCTTCATAAGCAGTAGTACAAGCATGATATAAAGTCATGACAGCTGATCTAACATCAGAAATAGTAAACAAATCAACACTTTACTCCCCTTTTTTAGCCAAAAATTGATAAAAAGAAAACAAAGAGTAACTGTAAACAATAGGACTAGAATCACACATGCATAAAGCAAACACACAAATGGAAACACAGATATGGACGCACAAAAACACAATGCATAAAGCATAAGTACATATGGAAACACAAAAGTGTAACAAATCCCTTTTAGATGATCTTCCAACTCTTGCCTCTATCAAAGATCTGTCTGCATTCCTTGAAGCTATCACCTGATTTAGGAGTGTTGGTACTAAACTTCCTCACCATAGCTCTTCTATCCCTTGTATCCTTCATGATTAAGGACAGTTGCTATAATTCTTTAACAATGTAAATTCCAAGTTCTCCTCTTAATTTCTCAAATTGGTTTGCATCCAAAGCTTTAGTGAAAATATCAGCCAGTTGCTTCTCAGTGGCTATATGCTCAAGATTGATCACTTTTTCTTTAACAAAATCTCTGATAAAGTGATGACGGATGTCAATATGCTTTGTACTACTATGTTGAACGAGATTCTTGGATATGTTGATAGTACTCAAGTTGTCACAGTACAATATCATGACATCTTGCTTGATATTGTACTCCTTCAAGATATGCTTCATCCAAAGTAACTGAGAGCATCTGCTTCCTGCTGCAATATATTTAGCCTCGACAGTGGATAGAGACACACAATTTTGCTTCTTACTGAACCAAGAAATAAGGATGTTTCCCAAGAAGAAACATCCACCAGAGGTGCTTTTCCTATCATCAGCACTACCTGCCCAGTCAGCATCACAATATCCAACCCACATGGCATCAGAACCATGTGAATACAACATTCCATAGTCATAAGTATTGTTCACATACTTTAAAATCCTCTTTAATTGATTGAAGTGACTAACTTTTGGCTCAACTTGGTATCTAGCACAAACTCCAACAGCAAATGTGATATCAGGTCTACTAGCAATCAAATATAGAAAACTCGCTATCATGTTTATGTAAAGACTTTGATCCATACTAATCCCATTTTCATTATTATAAAGCTTCAAATGAGTAGGTGCATGAGTCCTATGATGAATGGCCTTTTCCATGCCAAACTTATTTACTATATTTTTGGCATACTTGCTTTGGGAAATAGGTCAATTTTCTAACTTGAAGTCTAAGAAAATAGGTCAATTCCCCTACTAGACTCATCTCAAATTCAGACTGCATTTGTTTGACAAAATGTTTGACCATCTGGTCTGACATTCCACCAAAAACAATGTCATTAACGTATATTTCAGCAATCATGAGCTTGTCATCCTTTTCTTTAACACACAATGTCTTGTTTGTTCCTCCTTTTCTATACCCATTTATGACCAGAAATTATGTCAGTCTTTCATACCAAGCCCTAGGAGCTTGCTTTAGACCATAAAGAACCTTATTCAGTTTGTAAACATGATTTGGAAAAGTGGAATCCACAAATCCTTTATGTTGTTCAACATAAACTTCCTCTTGTAAGATCCCATTCAGAAAGGAACTTTTTACATCCATCTGATACAGCTTAAATCTCAGCAAACATGCTACCCCTAGTAAGAGTTTTATAGATTCAAGACGAGCAACTGGTGTAAAGGTTTCATCAAAGTCAACACTTTCTATTTGAGTGTACACTTGTGCCACAAGTGTAACGCCCCAGTTTTGTCTGTTTTATTTAATCGAGTCGTTTTGATTATTTTATTATTATATTATTTTATTTTTTCCTTTTGTTTGGAAATATATTATTTTTCATTGTTGTGATATTTTATCGCGTTTTGGGAGCGTTTGCGAGATATTTGAGTGTAGGGGTATTTTGGTCTTTTCATCTATTTTTGTTAAGTTAGAAACATGAGAGAAAAGAAAGAGAGAAAAATAGAGAGAAATAAAAAGAGAAGAAGGAAAAGGGAAAGAAAAGATAAAGAAAGGAGAAAGAGAGAAAACATGGAAAAGAAGAAATCGAAACAACCGACTTTCCAAACACGATTAAATCGGGTAAGGGTGCGAAACTTGATTATTATATACTTGTGTATGATTATGTATATATGTTTTTGGTTGATATTGGATTGAAATTGAATATAGAGTGAAAAACCATAATATGTGGAAATCGTTACAATTCGAGTAAATTGTGTCGGGAATCATGTTTTCAGGTCCCTTATTATTGATAGATGTTAGATACATGTTATTAGGCATTCTATTGGTAATTTTTTGGTGTTTAGGTGAAAATTTGGATCGATTTTGGGTTGAAAACGCAGAAAAAATTCTGCAGAAAATTCTGGTTTTTTCCACTGCCCGTACGTGTATCACCCAAGGCAATACGCGTATTGGTTAAGGCAATATGCGTATGGCATTGAAGAAAGGTGGGAAATACGCGTATGGAGTTCCATTTTCTCGGCCATCTGCCCGTTTGCGTAATGGTACGCGTAAGATTTTAGGCAATACGCGTATGAAGTAGGGCAATACGCGTATTGGGGTTTTTAGTGGGAATTTGGGGGAAAATTGGTCTCTGCCCATACGCGTATCACTTTGGGCAATACGCGTATGGAATGGGCGAGGGAGCAAGGCAATACGCGTATGGCTCAGGGCAATACGCGTATGGCCAGGAAGATTGCAAAATGTGGTTTTTCGCGATGTATTTTCTTGTTTAGTCCGTAACTTGTGTTCCGATTATCCGTTTTTAACATTATTGGTATCGTTGAATAGCTATTGAACTGTACTTTCTTATGATGATGGTTTTGAGATGGTTTCCCGATTTAATTATGTCGGGAATTTGGAATAGTGTCGTCTTGTCGACTTTTGTCGTTGTAATTGTGTGTAATTGATGTGTATCATGCAATGTGCTGTTGATATGGATATGGTATGACTTGTGTGCTGTTGTATGGTGTAAATGCATGTGTTTAGATGGTGTGATGATGGCTTGTGGCCGTATGGCAAATAAATGCATTGTTTTGGGCTTGAATTGAAAAGCATGATTAATGTTGAGTGAGATGATTGCATATATGTGTGCATTTGAATGTCATGAGTCATTGTATGCCAAGCATCATGATATGCATTCTTGTGATGTCGTGTGCCCTAGTGGGTGTGAGCGACGAATCGATTCCAGAGGAAATCCACTATAACATCGTGCGCCTTATGCAAAGAGAACTTAAAGCGATGATTATAGACGATCGTGCGCCTTATACAAAGAGGACTTAAAGCGATCGGATCGTGCGCCTTATACAAAAAGGACTTAAAGCGATCCATAAACGTCATGCGCCTTATACCAAGAGGACTTAAAGCGACGGGGAACATCGTTTTCCCGACGGGGAGTTACGTTGAGTAACAAGCGATGATTCCAATAGTTCCTGAGTGAACTAATGTTGAGAAATGATGGATGGATGGTACCGCATATGCATTGCATAGAGTCGTTGTGTCGGTCTTTGTGCATTTGCATAAATCATGAATGGATTGATTTTGTGTGGAATTGTGATTGGAATTGATGGGTTGAGTTATATATATATATATATATATATATATATATACTTGTGTTGATGATAATTGTATTGTGTATGATTGATATGCATTGGTGATGGATAACTGAGATATGTATTGTGTTGTGCTGTATTTGGATTCTGTTGTACGTTGTGGTGAGAATATTTTACGTGTGTAATTTTGTGTTATTATATTATTATATGCAATTATATTATGATTGTGTTTCTCACCCTTCTGTTATTTTAATGTTCTATGAGGCATTGCAGATTAGATGCTGGAGGTATTTTTGTGAGGCTTAGGTCTTCATTCTTTTGTCGGTCGGCTCTGATATGTAGCACCGGGTAGTCGGGGAGATCGTTATGTGATTATTTGTATTATGTATACATGTATCTTTTGGATTATACATGTATGATGATGTATATGACAGACAAACTCTTTATGTGATTTATATATATGAGATTTCAATACAGATTTTCCACTTTTATTCTGTACCTGAATTGTGGGTAGTAGGAACTAAGTTCCTCTGTTAATTGCTACCTGATTGTTGCATATCTTTATGAGCAGGTTTATGTTTGTTTTGTCTCAATTGATGTGACTCCTCAGTCTATGCCATGAATGTTTTAATTATACTCTGATGAATTTTTTATCGCTTTATTTATTTAAGGGTATAGATTGGGGGTGTTATAACAAGTATGGCCTTGTTCCTAGTAACCACTCCATTTTCATCAGACTTATTCTTATGTGCCCACATTGTTCTAATGACATTTGTTCCCTCAGGTCTAGGCACCAAATCCCAAACTTAATTCCTTTTGAACTGCTCCAATTTGTCTTGCATGTCATTGATCCAAAATTCATCAAACAGAGCTTCTTTCACATTTTTAGGTTCCATTTTTGAAATAAAACAAGCATTGGATATCACTTCTCTTGACCTTGTAACAACCCATTCATTTGGATTTCCTATTATTAGCTCTTTGGGATGATCCTTCTGAATTCTGATAGAGGGTCATTTACTTGTCAGATTGTCATCATCTTCCACAACGACATGATCATTGTTGATGTTATTGTCAGCATTATTTTCTTCTGTGACAACCTTCTGAGGTGATGTTTCAACATCATCTTCAACATCTGTAAGCCTTTCTTGAGTTGAGTCATCTATTACCACATTAATAGACTCCATCATTGTCTTGGTTCTTGTGTTGAATACTCTATAGGCTCTGCTATTTGTGGAATATCCAAGGAAAATTCCTTCATCTCTTTTAGGTCCCATTTTCCTTCTTTGTTCGCGATCAGCCAGAATATAACATTTGCTCCCAAAGATATGGAAGTACTTGACAGTGCTTTCTTCCCTTCCATAACCCATAAAGAGTGGTTGAAGTACCAGTTCTTAAGGTAACCCGATTATGAATATAACATGCAGTATTAATTGCTTCAGCCCTAAAATGATATGGTAGGTGCTTAGCATGAAGCATGACCCTAGCAGATTCTTGTAGAGTTCTATTCTTTCTTTTTACTACCCTCATTCTGCTAGGGAGTGATAGGAGATGAAAACACATGACTGATCCCTTCAGAAGAGCAAAAATCAGCAAACTTGCTATTTTCAAATTCCTTTCCATGATCACTTCTAATTTTGACAATTTTGCTTTCTTTCTCTCTTTGAAGCTTTTGCCATAATCCCTCAAAGACTTCAAAGACATCTGATTATTCTCTAATAAAATACACCCAGGTGAATCTTGAGTAATCATCAACAACAACATAAGCATACTTTTTTCTACCAAGGCTCTCAACTTGCAAAGGACCCATTAAATCCATATGAAGAAGTTCCAACACTCTTGAAGTGGTCAGATGTTAAACCTTGGGATAAGACATCTTGGTTTGCTTTCTAATTTGGCACTCCCCACAAATTTTTCCTTGCTCTATCTTGAGCTTGAGAATTCCCTTAATTACTTCTGCTGAAACAATTTTCTTCATTCCTCTTAGATGTAAATGACCAAGTTTCTAGTGCCATAGTTAAACTTCATCTTCTTTAGATAGTATACATGTAGGTGAATTCTTTGTTGAAAGGGGTGTCCACAAGTAACAATTGTCTTTAGATATGATTCCTCTCATCAGAACTTCATCCTTCTCACTAGTGACCTTACATTCAGACTTAGTGAAGTTGACCTTCAATCCCTGATCACATAACTGACTTATGCTTATTAAGTTGGTTGCCAATCTTTTTACAAGCAGCACATTTTCAAGACTAGGAGATCTTGCACAAGCTAGTTTTCCAATTCCTTGAATTTCTTCTTTTGCACCATCCCCAAATGTGACATAACTAGTAGAGTGTGATCGAATGTTGGCCAGGATGTTCTCTATACCTGTCATGTATCTAGAACACCCACTATTAAAATACCAATCTTCTTTGGCAGAAGCTCTGAGAGAGGTATGAGCAATAACCTTTGGTTGAGCACAGGACCTAGGATATCCAAGCAGTCTAAAACAGAAAGGTTTGATATGGCCAATCCAACCGCAGTAATGACATCTCAATTGTTGGGCCTTGCTTCCCATTTTGCTAACCTGATGCCTGCCTTGATGTTGGGACAATTTTTTTAACATCCTTAACTTTTTTACCCTCCCAGAAACAAGTTGTGTAGCCTTAAGGTCTCCTTTAAGGATCTGATTATTAAACCCTATGCCTCTCAAGTCACCAGCCCTTTGTCCAACTTAAAGAATTTCATCTAATATGTTAGAACCACTGTTCAACATTCTTATAGACTTGGTCATATTTTCAAGCTTGAAGGTCATCATGGTTACCTCATCCTGCAGACTGTAGATGTTGGACTTGCATTCTTCCTTCTCATATTGTAATTGAGCAATAATTTCTTGTTGTTTCTCAGTTTTAGTGCATAGATTTTTGTAGGAAACAACTAATTCATCATAAGAAGTCTCTCCATCACTGGACTCTACATTAGATGCCCATCTTCTAGTTAAAGCAGTGACACGTTTTGCTATTTCATCATCACTTTCACTTTCCTCTTCAGGTCACAAAGCTGCCAATCCCTTAGATTGTTTCTTCAGATAAGTGGGACATTCTACTTTAAAGTGTCTAAATCCTTCACACTCGTGACATTTAACCTCTCTATTCTAGTTAGTCTTTTCTTCAGTTCTTGCTTTTTCTTGAGAGTTATTGTTCCTGCTAGAGTCAGAACTGATGTTCTGGACATTAGGTTTTGACTTCCTCTCCATTCTTTTCAACACTTGATTGAAGTGTTTTCCTAGTAACATAATGTCATTGGCCATCCCTTCATTTGTGTCAAGTTCACTTTCTTCCTCTTCATCTCCTGAATTTGAAACAAAGGCAATGCTTTAGCTCTTTTTCTCAGTTCTATCATTTATGGTCATTTCAAATGTTTAAACTGAGCCAACTAACTCATCAACCCTCATACTGTTGATGTTTTGGGCTTCCTCATTGGCAGTGACCTTCATGTCAAACTTCTTAGGGATGGACCTAAGAATTTTTCTAACCAGCGTTTCTCGGTTATCTTTTCACTTAAGGCACTAAAGGCATTGGATATTTCAAGCACATTCATGTGAAAGTCATGAATACTTTCATCTTCTCTCATCTTCAGATTCTCAAATTTGGTAGTGTGAAGCTGAAGTCTAAACATCTTCACCTTGGATGTTCCTACATGAGTTGTCTTGAGAATTTCCCAAGCATCCTTAGCCACAGTACAAGTGATGATCAACCTAAACATGTTCTTGCCAACTCCATTGAACAATGCATTCAAGGCTTTGGAGTTTCTAAGAGCTTTCTAATCTTCCTCTTTGGTCCACTCCTCTTCTGGCTTCAAGGTTTCTTTTTCATCCTTATCCTAAACCACAGGGTATTCCAAACCCTTGATGATAGCCTTCCAAGTTTTTCTATCTATAGATTTTAAACATTCCACCATATGTGCCTTCCTATAGTCATAATTTGTGTCATCCAAAACTTGAGGCTTATTAACATTTCCTCCTCCTTCCTTATCCATAGTACCAGAATACAAACTCCCTGGAACTCACCCAAAAATAGAACAGGTTGACCTGCTCTGATGCCAATTGAAATTCTGGCACGCAGATACCAGATGTCGAGACAGATGTCGCAACACCGGGATCAACAACAGCTTAATCTCACAAGTAAAATATGCAGAGAATTAAATGACAGAAAAGTAAAAATAACACCAGAATTGTTAACCCAGTTCAGCGCAACTCACCTACGTCTGGAGGCTACCAAGCCAGGAAGAAAATTCACTATGATAGTATTAGTTCAAAGCTAAACTCCCCCATTCACAACTTCTCGCCTAATCCATACCTTGCGCAACGTCTACCTAGACATCCTCTAGATATGAGATTCCCCGCTCACTTCCCAATCAGTCACAATCCCTGTGGCAATTCAACAATTACATAAAAATAGAAGTAACACACTTCGAAGACAATACTTGATTTTTCTTAAAAGCTTCAATAAAGAACAATACACTCTTTCTTAAAAGCTTTAAAGTGGATAATGAACAATGAACAATCAGTCAACCTCAATGCATCAGAAGATACATGAGTGACATACAATTAACAAGCATTAAACCCTAAAGACCAACAAAAACAACGGCTAATCCTTATTTCTTAAAATCTTCATGTGTTGTTCTCTACTTCAATTGGGTTTGGTATTTACATTAAATAGCCTTTATACCTAATGGGCTTGGACTTCTTAAGGCACACAAATAGTAGCAATCAGTTTTATCTGGTTGCAAATCGTCCTAAACAAAAATATGAGCAAAATACAAACTTTCCTAAAAAGGCTTAAGGATCCTTTTAATGAAAAGTAACTGAATCTATCATAATAGAAAATCCCACAATATACTCCCATGAAAAACACACGTGTGTGAATTATAACACACTTAAAAATCACACTAAAAATACCAAAATAGTCATGCCCTAACTTGCTTGTATAACATGCCCTGGAACATGTCACAACATCATGCAGAACATGATGTTTGATTGTCATGCCAGAACATTTGGTTTAACATCTTGCTAACAACATGTTGTTTTACCAAAATGTAGCCAATCCAAAAAACAAAGAACTTACATTTACGATTATCCAAAAAATATCCTCAAGCCGATGCATCTCCCAAGACCACTGATATGCCCACTATGCTCCTCTGTTCCAATCACTTTTCCAATATATCATAATGTTGTTGTGGAACAAAGGTACCATCATTAGAATTTTCAATTAGCAAATCATATAACACAAATATAAGTTCATCTTTACCTAATTAAATTAACTAAAATAAGTAATGTTGAAAAAATTATTTACTCACAATCTTTTCAGCAACTTCTCGTGTAGCCTTTGATGTGAAATCTCCTAATGGACTTTGACGTGCTCTCTTACATTTCTCATGATGTGATGATGGGGATGGGTTGTGATCAAGACTTCTAGAAAGATCTCTTGGTTATAGTTCTCTTTGTTTTCATTTTTCTTTAATCATTATTTTACTACAACAAATATGTTTTTTATGACTAAGCTTTCACACTGAACAATATGAAACTGAGGGTGCATGTAAAGGGAGTGCCTTGTTTTTTTTTAAATTAACTGTTACCTTAGTTCTTTTTAAATGCAACATAAGCACCTGCAATTTTATGTTTGATATGTAACCAAAAAAGCACGTTTAATTTTTATAAATTTTACTTCGGATATGTTACATCGGTTTTCAGGAAAAGTGAGATAAATAATCTCTAATTTTTTTATTCTTTTTGTAACCAAGAAGGAACCATTATTTTTTAAAGTTTTACGTCGGATATGTTACCTCGGTTTTCAGTATAACCGCGATATATACTCTTTATATTTTGTATTCCCTCAGTGTCTACCTCATTCACTTCTCGAGCCCAAGCAAAAGAACACTTCTACTCCAATAAACAAAATAACACTTATTCTCCAAGGAGCCCTAGCAAATGAAAAAACTCTCTCACCATTATTCTCCGGTATGTTATTGTTGTTTTTGTTTTCTTGTCGTTGCTTTGGTCCATCAATGCTGTTCTTGTTATTCTCCATTGTTGTTGTTCTTTTTATTCTCTTTATATTTTTTATTCCTTCAGTGTCTACCTCATTCACTTCTCGAGCCCTAGCAAAAGAACACTTCTTCTTCAGCAAACGAAAGAACACTTATTCTCCAAGGAGCCCTAGTGAATGAAAAAAACTCTCACCATTATTCTCCGATATGTTATTATTGTTGTTGTTGTTCTTGTTGTTGCTTTGGTCCATTAATCTTGTTCTTGTTATTCCCCATTAGTGTTGTAATTGTTGAGAATCTTTATTTTTGTTGGTTATGTTGTTGTTATTGTTGTTGTTTTTTTTTTCTTCATGGTTTCATTGATCAAAAGGAATGTGTACAAGATTCTTGGATTACATAATTTTTTCCACATAGGAACAATATCCTCTAGCACTACAGGAATCTTCCCAATCTACAACTCACTATTCACTACCCTCATCTGAGTTATAGTAAACAATCTTCCTCAACACTTTTCTCTTCTTCTTCTTCTTCTTCTTCTTCTTCAACATCTTCTTCTTTTTCTTCTTGGCCTTCCCCACCCTCAGTGCATCCTTGACAGCAGTCGACCCAGATGGCTGGACCTCCTTAGTTGACTGCTGATGGTGTTGTACTGTGGTGATGGTTTTATTTTCAACAATGACTTCTATTGAGATAATGTTCTTAGCCTTCTCAGATGGAGAACTCATGTTTCTATAGTAAGTTAAGAAGAATAGGTTGAATATGAGGAAATTTAGTACATGAAAATGTGCATTTATAGAAGAGGTTGAAGATGAAAAATCTGGTGATTTACTGCTTGCAATGATTACTTCTGATGGTTGATATTCTTGAATGACGTGTGACCATTTGAGAAGTGAAGAAAATTTTCAGTCATTATAGTTGTTTCTCTCTTTTGGGAAGAGCAAAGGTTGTTCTTGTTTTTTATCAGGATTCAATATTCCCACATATTTTTCATTTGCAAAGAGAGTAGTGTATCAGATCTTTGCAAATGGTTGTCACGCATGCCTAAGTTTAATGTAATTACTTAGAGTGCCTAAGTTTTTTATGTCAATTGTTCTAACACTATATGGTCAATTGTTATTCAAGGTAAATATCTTACCGATAATAGTGATGAAAACCAAGCATCTGAAGAAAATGATTCAGATAATGTGCATGCTATTCGTCGTGATCATGAAGAGGGGATATGGGAAAACTAGTAATTAAATGTTTTATATCCCTTTGAAATTTATAATTAACCATTTTACTCCTTTTTAATTATTGTACTATATATATTTAAAGTTGTTATTGATTGACCTAATTAGTTTCAAATGTTGTTCAAACTATAGGTGCTTAAGGACCAATGACAAACCCTATTGGACAGTCTACAAAACTTTCCATTTTGGTTATTGTTTTTTGTTTCATAATCCTTTGTTTTATTTTTGAAAATTGTTTTGTAATTGGTTATGTAATACAGGTTCCAAAAAATATGGTTCTATAATCCTGTAATTGGTTCTAAAAATATTGTTCTATATTCAGGAATATGGTTCTGTAATAACATTAAAATATTATCTTGGCTCCACAAAAGACCGAGTTTTATTATTGGGCGCACCATCTAGTTTCGAAAATTATAAAAACACTGATGCTGAGAATCGAATCCACGACCCTTTAATTTCTAACCTCGGTTTTAAAAACACTGAGGTGAAAAATAATCGCTTTTCATGTCGCCTTTCTTTACCACGCCTGTGTGGCCGAGGTTAAATGCATTTCGCAGTCGATGTTAAATAAGTTATTTTTAGCAGTGTTTGTTCCAGTGTATCATATCCTCCACGAGACAATCTTTATGAATTGATATTTCTTGACCTATTCTCCTTTCCTCTTTGGCTCTTAGCCAATAATTCAACAGCGTTGCGAGACTTAACAAACTTCTTGACCTATCGGTCCATATTTTTCTTTTCAGCTCACCAGAAACATTGCTCCATTGATCTAGGAAAATATTGACTTTGCTTCTACCAAGTACTTCCACATAACTCTTAAGATTTTCATCATTTTCACCATAAACCATACCAGTTGTTAGACAAAAATCAAGCGGATACCTAATACTGCTTTGGTTGGATTTTGACAACTTTGTCATCATCTTGACACCTCAAAAACTAATGGTTTACATCACCTGGTTGGGAGTATTGATTTCCTAGGATTCAATCATTTCATCTTTTAGATGGATCTCTTTGATCTTCCTCTTTTGGAAAGATACTTAGCATGGTTTTATTCTAATGTGGGACTGTGAGTAGACTTGACATGATCCTTGTTTTAGATGACTAATGCGAACAATGGGGTTTGATGTCTCAGTGGGGCCCTGCTTAGAGATGTCTCTGATCATTGCTAATTATTTTTCTCTAGGTGAATCAGTTGTGGGAGCCTAAAATATTAACAGAGGGACTAATATGGCCAGGTTAAATTTTGTAAGGGATTAAATCGGGTCCTTTTTTGTGGAGGATTAATATGGGTTATGTAGTTTTTGTGAGGGACTAAAATGTCTCTTCACTCTTAAAAAAAATTAATGATGGCGCTGCTAGGACATATGCCTCAGTTATTGGTGGGTCGAGGTTAAAACTTTGTCATGAAATATATTATTTGTAGTTGAGTGGTTTTTAGATAGATCAGATGTGAACTTGTACACTTTCTCTGACTGACTTAAGAATCCTAATCTCTATGTTAACCTATGGAGAATCGAGTTTTGTCTTGATTTTGATATGTGATTGTCGTTTTTTTTTTATGAATTCTAATTTATTGATGATGGTGATGTTGATTGGGCTTTTTTTCTAGTGGTTTTCTTCTAGAATTTTTTATTGTTGTTGTTATTGTTTTTTTTTTTTTTTTTTTTTCACTGTTGTATATCTGTTTTTTTTAATTAATTTGTCAAATTTTGGGTGATCTGAAAAATTATACTCTGTATTTAGGTGGTTTGCCACAATTTTTTTTATTATATATTATTTTGTCAATTTTTTTTAATACTTTGGATTTAAAAATTTAAGCTATTGTGATAAACAAAATTCACATAAAATATCAAATTATAAAACATAAAACATAAGGATAGTCTTCTAGAGAGAGAAACTCCAATCAATCTCTATATTTTAATCCCCACACGCAAGGATAGTCCCATCTTTCTTTGCTTTCTATGTTTTTTTTGGTCTACTACGGACAATGTAACGGGTGTTTCAAGTCATTTTGGGAAGGTCGCAGAATGGCCCGGACCTTTGTTTTGAGATCTTCCGACGTCTTATGGCTTTTTTGGTACCGTGTTGAGATTCCTGCGTCATTTCGTTAGTTTTGGTAGTTTTGTTTGGATCTTTTTGTTTTTCTGGGAGGGAGTCCATTGTTAGGTTTCTAAAGGTTTGGTTTAAAGTTCTAATCCTAGGATTAGGGACCTTCCTCCTTTGGAGTCGTCTTTCTTTGGCTTTATCTGGACCAGGTTACTTTTCTTTAGCTTTTGTTTCGATTTTTGTTTGGTTTCTGGGTAGTTTCACCATGGTTCTACTTGTGGATGAGTCTCGATTTGGGTGGAAACAAGTAAACAAGAGGAATCGAAACCTTGACTGTTTGGCGAGAATATCTGTGTGGAGGGCTCAGGGTGGTAAGGCGGCAGGTCATGATCGTACTGAAATATCCTCTTTCTTCTTCTCTCAGTTTCCAGACGCATACGATGCCAAACTCATGTTTGATATCTTCAAAGATTATGGCATTGTTTCCGAGGTTTATATTCCGGGTAAGAGAGACAAGTGGGGCAAACGCTTCGGTTTTGTTCGGTTTAAGAAGGAGACTGATGAACATCTTTTTGCCATTAAAATGGACAATATTGTCATTAATGGCGCCAAGATATTTGTGAATATTCCAAGATTTGAGAGAGGGGACAGGGATGATTTTTTCAAAATTAAGAAAGACTTGGTTCAGGATATCCAGCACAAATCTGCTCACATTAGGGAAGGTTCAAAGAATACCCATAAGGATGGCTTCTCGTATGCGGAAGCTACAAAGTATAGTGGGTCTGGAGTTATCAGATCAAGATCTTTTCATAAGAAAGTTTTATTGGGAGACAAACCCAATTTTGCTCACCTGAGTTTTTCAGTAAACAATGAAGATATGGAAAGATTTCAACAAGCTTTTGTTGGAGTGGTTGAAAAACCAGGAACAACGTATGATATTCAAGAAGCACTTCACGTTGAGGGCTATTTCAAGATTAAAGCGGCCCCAATGGGAGCTAATCTATGTCTCTTGGAAGAAGAAGTGGTTCGTGATATATCCAAGATGGTTAGGGAGGATGAAGAATGGGTTTCAAGATGGTTTTCTGATATCCATCCTTGGTCTCTGCTGGATGTGGATATGGAAAGACTCACATGGGTTAGTTGTTTTGGACTACCTTGTCATGTCTGGAGTGATAAATTCTTCAAATTCTTGGCGGGGTGCATTGGAGAGTTTGTTAAAACTGATGTGGATACCCAGAAACATCTAAAACTAGATGTTGCTCGCTTCTTGGTTGTTGCGGTGAGAATCGAATAACAAGCTATTAATTAACTTGCATCGCAAAACTTTGAATTCACAACCGACTTTGATTTATCCAAAGGAAAGGTTCAAGATTGAGAAAACCTAAAGGGGGGAGATCTAAGGTTCGGGGGTTGGTTACGCCTAGGGAAGGTATTAGCATCCTAAACGTCCGTAGTACTCTACGGGGACCTCTTGTTTTAACTTGTTATATCTTACTTGCTTGCTAAGGGTGCTATGCTAAAGGTTGAAACCCTAGGGGTTAGTATCTAAGTATACTCAATAAAGTATCGCACTTTGCGCCTACGTATCCTGACGGGAGTGGAATCAGAGTATCCGTAGTTCACCGATCTATGGGTGAAGGAGAAGAACCATTGGCTATGGCCAAAGTTCCAAGGGGAAATGAGTATGAGCTCATTCAAGAGTTCACGATAACTCTCTAAATCTAAGTTATAGGGGGGAAAGTGAATTCTCATGATGATGAGAATCACATAGAGTTCAAAACTCCAACCTATTTCTAAGTTATGATTTCATTGGCTCTCATGAGGCCAAGAAATAGGATAAGCCTAAAAGGATAAGGTAGGGTGCTTGTTTAGTGACTCATGAGTCAATTTTAAGATGATCTCCCTTTGGAATGGGGGGAAAGATAACAGTTGTGAATTACTAAGAAATAAAGAATTATAATTCAAATATGATGATGCAAGAATACTGTTGCACCCCAAAATTTGCCCTCCTTACCTTTTTACTAACTGGCTTATGTTTCATTTCATTTTTTGCATTATCATCATTAGCATGGGGTCAAGGTGCTTGAGGCAGTTCAGAGAAGTCTTATCTGGTCTACTACATTATCAAGAGTTCACAGCTTATTCCAGGCATTTTTAATATTTTCGTATTTTTATTCGTCTGACTGTATTTCCACTCTGCATCATCTAAATAGCATAAAATGGTGTTTTTCACCTCGCATACTGCCTAAAATATTGGTCGGAATAATTTCTCAAAAATTTACAGACAGAGTGGTCAAATTGAGTTTCAGCGGTGCCCAAAATCGGGGATCAAAATTTATTTTAAAATCTGACCAAATGCTGTATTTTTTCGAGTCATATATTTCGTACTAATCATTTTAGTGTACTCGGTTTGTTTATTCCGATTATTTAGGCGTCCGATTTTTATTTATTTGGGGTCCGTTTATATTACCTTTTTTAAACTAATATTATTTAGAATAAATAATTATAATAACTAGCATTGTATTTTAATTTTATTTTAAATATTTATTTTTTATTTTAATAATGTTTAATAGGTTAATTAGTATTTTATTTTTTTAATAGTCATTTTTATTTTTTACTAATTTTAAGAATAAATAAGTAGTGATTAGCATTTTATTTTAATTTTATCTTAAATTTTTATTTTTATAAATAAGTAAGTTTAGTTTTTATTTCAGATTTATTAAATTATTTAAATTTTATTTAACTTTTAATATTGTTAAATTTGGGCCTCAAATTGGGTATTAGGGACATTATTGGCAACTAAAAGTTAACCCTAATCTTGGTCCCTATATATACCAAAGTTACACTTTGCTGAAAAAAAGAAAAAGACGGAGGGAGACGGAGAGGGAGGACGAAAAACAGAAAAAATCGATCGGCGCATGATATTGAGGAGCTTCTCAATTCAAAAAGCTGAAGGTGAGAGTTTTACACTAGCATATGTCGGTACTGTTCCTATATATTCATATAATATTATCTTATATATGTTCATACGCCGCCGGCATCGTTGCAATTTTCTTATATATATTCATACGCCGACATTGTTGCATTTTTTTATTAATATATTACTAATACGTATAGTCAGTTTCATTACTATATACATATAACCCATATTTCAATACATAGTACAATATATATATAACAATTTGTCTACTGTATATACATAACTCACGTTTCGTTTTCACATATATAATTTGCGGTTTGCATGACGTAACTCGCCGCCGTACCGTCGGCCTTGTCCTTTGATTTACTGTTTGGCTTAAAGTTCTTGTTTTTTCACATATATTTATATATAACTTGCAGTCACGTTTTTTATATAAAGTTCTTGTTTTTCACACACATATATATTATAATATGAATAATATTTGGAGTTTTAGTTTTGATATAATATGATTTTGTTTTAGTTTTTTTTAATTATTCGGATCGAATCGTGTCGATACGCTACTCGCATATTTGCGTATATAATGCGTGACATTCATGTTTGGTTCGATCCGGTTGCGATGATCGTGTTTTTACGTTAGCAACACTTTTGTTTTGAAATGTTTTAAATTTTTCTTTTATTTGTAAAAAATTTAGATCCGTACAATTCAGATCTGGTTACGATGACCGCGTTTTCGCGATAGCAATATTGTTGAGGGTTTTTTTTTTCAAAGCTAAATTTCTCTTTTTTTATTTTCCTTTTTTTTGTTATATTTAGATCCGTACAATTCGGATCCGGTTGCGATGACCGCGTTTTCGCGATAGCATTGTTGAGGTTTTTTTTATTTATTATTTTCTTTTTTTAATATTATTTGATTAATTTCCTTTTGAATTTAATTCATGCACCATTTTCACCATTTTATAAAATTTTCACAAATTTTATTTTTATTTTTATTTTATTTTTTATCATATAAACTAATTGTTTAATTCAACTTCTTTTTTGCATTACACATTTCATGCATACCCTAAATTGTCTTTGATTTCTGAATTCATGTTTGGATTATAATTACTATTGTTTGCCATAGTTTGATTTTCACTTGCCTTGATATTATTTGTATCCGTTTCGTACTAACCTTTCACGCAGGGACTAAGGTAAGTTCTTTAAGGGTATGGATAAGTATCCATGGTCACCCTTACTCTTTCCTTCTCTCATCTTCTTCTTTCTCCTTTAGGATTTAGGTTATCGTCAAACCTCACTAACCGTAGGTCACCCATGCATGATAACTTTAGGGTTCATAGTCTCCCTTAGAGTTACCCTTGTGTCTTCTCTCTCCTCATCTCAAATTTCTTTAAAACACTTAATAATAATAAGGTGTATTGCGCACGAGCCTTAAGTATGGGGAATGAGAAATGAGGGGCTTCCTCTCATCTCTCTAGAGTGCTTAGCGAGCGTCCTGTCTTGGGACGATGCGTTAAGTATTCGCCCCTGTGCCCTAGACTTTGGTGCAATGCAGCTTAGGAACAAACTTAAGCCACTTCTGTCCTAAAAAACACAAACCAACTTCAAACCTTTTTGTCCTTCGGGATTTCCAAACTTAAAGGCTATTTTCAAAAAGGGCACGTTACCTTCCGTCTGAGTCGCAAACAGGCATCGACCCTAACTGCCGGACGCGAATTTAACGTCGCTCATAAAAAACACAAAAAAGAACTTGGTCCGAACTACGTTGACTCTGAATTCCCCATTGCACAAAGGGGGTACGTAGGCCTAGGACGTTGACGTCCTACCGAGTCTGTCTTTGTCTTTCCCTCCCCGTCTTAGCACAGCCCTAGATGATAGTATAACTCACCCTTAGATTAGACAACAAGCGTGGATCCCATCGAGTACGATAGACGCGTGGGGTGCTAGCACCTTCCCCTCGCGTAACCGACTCCCGAACCTAGGTTATGGTTGCGATGACCATTCCTTTCCCTCTTCCTAAGGTTTATGCGGTGTTCCCTTTCCCTCTCATGGGATAAATTTACACGGCTGACGACTCTGTTTTTCCGCGCCACTCTCGCGTTTGTACCTGGATGAAAATCCTGGGAGCGACAGCTGGAGACTCTGCTGGGGACTCCGGTTGACCTATGCTGGTCCATCCCTAAGCGAGTCAGTCCTAACGCTTGCTTGTCTTTGTTCTTTTTGGGTGTTTGATTTTGATTTGCTTTAAGTGTTGTATTTTTATTTTTATATTTTTTACCGCATTTTCTGCATTTCATTTTCTATTACTGTCATACTGCTGTGCTGTGCTGGCTATCTTTGTTTTGAAGGTTGGGTGGGTTTGAGAGCTAAGCCCAATACCAAGGCTTGAGAATACCCTAGGACTAGAGTGGAAAGTAGTGGGACCTACGTGCCCGCTTGGTACGTTTGTGTGTTCACGAAATTCACAACCAGACGAGGCTATCTTGGGACGCATTCTAACGTGTGTGTCTTGCGCATGTTGTGGTGTTGATCTAGAGAGTTGTCGACTCTGGTGACCGATCATTGAGGACCTTAGTGGAAACATCCCTCTTTAGTGGTGACAGTGGCAGGCCACATCCTGTGGCAAACCCATTCGCACCCGAGGGCCCGCTTTGGAACTCGCATAGGACGGCCTCTACGTTTTGAAGAGAATCAGCGGAGGCACTCCTCGATTGACTTTAGTACTGTACCCCGAGGGATGAATGCCCCTCGAATGTAGGGATACTTTAGCAAAAGACGCTTACGAATAATATCATCACAGTCTCTTCGATATAAAGATCATAGTCCCTCGATGACCCTTCAAGTTGCCTACAAAAAATAATCTTGTCCCTCGATGACCCTACGGAAAAATGATGGTAGTCCCTACGAATTGCTAAGGTATCCTTACATGTTGCCTTCTATGACCAGTTGATGACCCTTCGTTGTCCCTCCACATCCAATAGATAGGACCGCCTACCCACTAATGGTATGGATAGTGCTATCTCTCAAGGAAAATGATAAGTACAAGAAAGACCTTATAAATTAAGGGTAGGTAACTTTTAAATGCTCGCTCACAACTCAAAAAAACAAATACTTTTCACACCTCACACTTTCAAAAATATTTTCAAAGACAAACACTTTGTATACGTTCTTACACGAATTATTACAAAGTCAACTTTTACGAAATATTTTCTAAACACACACCACATTTCAAAAAAAGCAAGTTAAAGTGAGCTAGCAATTAAGAGCCCGTAGATAACTACGAATGAAAAGGGGTGCTAACACCTTCCCTTTTCATAACTTACCCCCCGAACTCAAAAATATTTTCAAAACGGTCTTTCCTGTTCTTTTCACCTTTCCTAAATAAATTGGATAAAAGAAAAGTCGGTGGCGACTCTTGCTAACCGCGACATGTTTTGCGAAAAACAAAAGTAAAAAGTCATTTCTCCACCGTACTATTGTTTCTCGACTTCAGTGCCAAAGCTGAGGACCTTCCGCTTTGGAGAATCAGTTGAGGCCTCCTCGATTGATGATGATGCCAAGCCAGAAATGGTGAACGTATCATCATTTCTCGACCTGAGAGCCCGGGATACTGAACATCCTAGTACCCACATGTGAGAGGGGATGGGCGTTTGCAGGTTTACAGGTAACCGAGACTTTCAACCTACCCTTATTCTGGATTTCTCATCAATGTCTGATTATGTGGGTTCCTCAGTGGTTCAGAGTTCTGGTTTTCTGGTTTCTCGTTCAGCTAACTGCACAGCACATCCAGCAGTGTGCCTTGATCCCATGTGTGCATTTGCATCATCATTTTGCATCCCAACATGTTTATTCATTCGTAGGGTTGCATCCTAACTTTGATTCTGGTTCTTGAAATTAAACTGGAATCAAGGGGTGGATCGCCCTGCGAATTTTTAAACATGTTTATTTGCATTCGCATATCCATAATCATTGTGCATGACAGGTGTTTATCTTCAGAGCTCTTATATTATTCCATCACAGGATTGCAGATCAGCACATTCATCGGTATTCTACCAGACAGAATCAGAGGAGACTTATGGATCAGCTACAGAATGAGATCATTGAGATGCGGACTCGCATGAATCAATTCATGGAACTAATGCAAGGGGTTGCTCAAGGCCAAGAGCAGTTGAGGACTCTCGTTCAGCCACTGATTGCAAGGAATGAGGAAAATAGTAATAATGATCAGAATGGCCCTACTGGCGGGGGCATTCCCGTTTCTGGTGTTGTGATTCCTCCGGACGGAGGAGAAAGTGTAGTGATTCCTAAGGCTGGGGAAGGAGGTAATGGTGCTGGCGCAAATCATGGTCGTCAGTATGATGATGTTCAAGATGATGCATTTTCTATGAAAGATGGGGATGCTGGTCCCCAGGCTGACAATGATCAGAGGATCAGGTTGATTGAGGAACAGCTGAAGGGTGTCATGAATCAGGATTCTGTGGGAATGGATTTAGAGGATTTGGGACTCGTTCCAGGCGTTGTGATCCTGCACAAGTTTCAGACTCCCACTTTCAAGAAATATAATGGCATGTCTTGTCCAAGGACCCATGTCAGAGCATACGCGAATAAGATGGTCGCACATGCAAAGAATGAAAAGCTGATGATGCACTACTTCCAGGATAGCCTATCTGGGGCCTCCCTGGAGTGGTACATGCAACTGGAAAGGAGGGATGTGCGTAGTTGGAGAGATCTGGCAGGGGCATTTATCAGACACTACCAGTACAACACTGATATGGCCCCTAACAGAACACAGTTATAAAGTTTGTCGTAGAAAAATAATGAGAGTTTCAAGGAGTACGCCCAGAGGTGGTGTGAACTGGCGGCAAGGGTTCAGCCTCCCATGTTAGAGCGGGAAATGATAACTATGTTTATGGCCACCTTGCAGGGTCATTACTTTGAAAAATTGGTACCATGTATGTCTGGAAAGTTCGCTGATTTGATCTTGGTATGAGAGATGGTGGAAAGTGGAATTAAGGCAGGAAAGATATCAGGCAGTGATGGGTCCTCGTCTGGAGGAAGTAAGAAGCCTTATGCCAATGGTTATAAGAAGAAGGAGGGAGATACGAATTCTGTGTCATCTTATCATGGTAGAGAAGGTCCTCGTCAGAATTACAATCAGCAGGTGGCTCCTATAACCATCCCTGCAGCACCTCAGCAGCCAGCGGCGTCCCAACAACAAAATCAGGGACCACGCAGATCACAACCTAGGCGGGATAGATATCTTGAAACTCCGCCTATGTCCTACGCTCAACTATTCCAGCATTTGTTAAATCTAAAGATGGTTCAGACAAGGACACTGGCTCCCCCTACTGGTAGTCCACTTCCCGGCTATGATGCCAACGCCCACTGTGAGTTTCATTCTGGGGCACCCGGACACTATATTGAGAACTGTAGAGCTTTTAAGCATCAGGTTCAAGATTTGGTGGATTCTAAGGCCATCAACTTCTCCAATGACGTTCCAAATGTGAATCAGAACCCGATGCCAAATCACGGTGGGCCGAAGATCAATGCTATTATCGAAGACTGTGAGGACTTGAGCCTGATCTCAGATGTAGGCGAAGTCCAAACTCCCTTGGGTGTGGTAAAGGAAAGACTGTTAAAAGGAGGGGTATTTCCAGGCTGTGATGAAGGTTGTATAAAATGTGTGTCGCAATCTGGCGGTTGTGATTTATTGAAAGCAGGTATTCAGAGAATGATCAGCGAAGGGGTATTACAGTTTGACAGAGGTTGCAAACAGAGTATTGTTACTGACAGAGGGATTGATGTTGCCACGATAACAATTCCATTCAAGACAATACCTATATCAGCGCCGGCGAGACCAGCGCCGGTCACTATCACTGTTCCTGGACCAGTCCCGTATGAGACCACCAAGGCCATCCCATGGAACTATGGGGCCGAGGTGTTTGTTAATGGTAAGAAGCATGAATTGGGAGATACATCAGTCTTGAATACAGGGGTTGGAAATCTTGTTGAAGCTGGAGCTATCACTAGGAGTGGTAGAGTCTTTATTCCGTCCGAGAATCAGGCTGGTAGTTCAAGTCAAAACAGAGGTAAACAAGTATTGGATGAGTCTATACAGAGGCAGGAAGCTAATAATTCCATGACAAAACCAGATGGGGATACTTTCTCAGAAGACGTAGAAGAGTTTATGAGGTTGATCAGAAAAAGTGATTACAAGATTGTCGACCAACTTCACCAAACTCCATCGAAGATTTCCATTCTATCCTTACTGTTGTGCTCTGAGGCACACCGAAATGCACTACTGAAGGTTCTGAATATGGCTTATGTACCACAGGAAATATCCGTCAATCAGTTAGAAGGGGTTGTGGCTCATGTGAATGCGGGTAATGGTTTGGGTTTCACCGATTTAGATCTGACTCTGGCCGGGAGGAATCACAACAATGCTCTGCATATTTCAGTGGAATGTCGTGGTTCTTTAATGTCGCATGTGTTGGTTGATACTGGGTCATCTTTGAATGTGTTACCAAAGAAGGCTTTGATGAAGTTGGATACTAGTGGGTTGATTTGTACACCAAGTGACTTAGTGGTACATGCTTTTGATGGCTCCAAGAGGTCAGTTTTTGGGGAGTTAGTCTTGCCGATCAAAGTGGGTCCTGAGATTTTCAACACCACCTTTTACATTATGGATATTCAGCCTGCCTATAGTTGTTTGTTGGGTCGCCCTTGGATCCATGGTGCTGGGGCAGTAACTTCTACGCTGCACCAGAAGTTGAAGTATATGGTGGATGGCCATGTTGTGACTGTCTGTGGTGAAGAAGATATTATGGTGAGTCACCTATCAACCTTCAAGTATGTAGAGGTAGATGGCGAAGTACAGGAAACTTTGTGCCAGGCTTTTGAAGCTGTGAAGATTCCCGGAGAACCCCCAAAGGCAGTCAGTCAGCCTGAGGTGGTTGCCCAACTAGAAATTATCAGACAACCAGAAGTTCCAATGTCCTCTTTTAGAGAGGCGCGTGCTATAGTTGAAGCTGGTGGTTCTCAGAAGTGGGGCAGTGTTATTGATGTTCAAAAGAAGCAAGATACATATGGGCTAGGGTACAAGCCACCTAGACGTGCTGAAGAGCCTCCCAAGTTCTATGGTCCAGTCCGTTTCACCAGTGCCGGCGTGTTCTTCGACAGAGTCAATGCCATTGAGGATGAAGGAGATAGTGATTGTGATATGGATGGATGGATTCTTCCCTGCATTCCTGGTCAGAGTTTAGACAACTGGTCCTCCGAGAAAGTCATCCAAGTGACGCACCCGGAGTAATTTGCTTTTGTTTTCTGTTATGTTGAGTCCTACGTTCTGCCCAAGATGTAGTGATACTTATTTGTAGGGCTTGGATGTTTATTTGCTATTTTTATCATCAATAAAGGACGTTTTTTCATTCAAATATTTTGATCCCTGTCTTTCTATTTTTACTTTTTTGCATTAACCCACATCAAAATGGCAATGTGTTTTCTTGTTTATTGCACTCATAATGAACATAAAACATCCATCATGCAGGTTCCTTTGTTCAGATTACACCCATGACCTAGCTATGGCTCGATATGACTTTGATAATCCTATCTATAAAGCCGAAGAAGAGGCTGACGAAGACTGTGACTTACCAGAAGAATTAGCCAGGTTATTGAAACAGGAGGAGAGGGTTATTCTACCTTATCAGGAGGAAGTTGAGACTGTTAATCTAGGAACCGAGGACGTCAAACGAGAAGTAAAGGTTGGGGCTGCTTTGGAAGACACTGTTAAGAGGAGATTGGTTGAGTTACTTCGAGAGTATGTGGATATCTTCGCCTGGTCTTACCAAGACATGCCTGGGCTTGACACTGACATTGTTTCACACCGGTTACCGCTTAAAGAGGGTTATACTCCAGTCAAGCAGAAATTGAGAAGGACTAAACCAGAGATGTCTGTCAAGATTAAGGAAGAGGTTCAGAAACAGTTGGACGCCGGATTTCTTGCCGTGACGAATTATCCTCCATGGGTTGCCAATATTGTACCTGTACCTAAGAAGGATGGGAAGGTCAGGATGTGTGTGGATTACCGAGATTTGAATAGGGCGAGCCCGAAGGATGATTTCCCGCTCCCCCACATTGACGTGTTAGTGGACAATACTGCTCAATATTCTGTGTTTTCCTTCATGGATGGCTTCTCTGGGTATAACCAAATCAAAATGGCCCCAGAGGACATGGAGAAGACTACTTTCATAACATCGTGGGGAACATTTTGCTACAAGGTAATGCCCTTTGGATTAAAGAATGCTGGGGCAACTTATCAGCGGGCAATGGTGACTCTCTTTCATGATATGATTCACAAGGAGATCGAAGTCTATGTTGATGACATGATTGCGAAGTCACAGACAGAGGAAGAACACTTGGTGAACCTTCAGAAGCTGTTTGAAAGGCTAAGGAAATTCAGATTGAGATTGAATCTGAACAAGTGCACTTTCGGTGTGAGGTCTGGTAAATTGTTGGGGTTCATCATTAGTGAAAGAGGTATCGAGGTTGATCCTGCTAAGATAAGAGCCATACAGGAGATGCCTGAGCCAAGGACGGAGAAAGAGGTTCGTGGTTTCTTGGGAAGGTTGAATTACATTGCCAAGTTTATCTCTCATTTGACAGCTACATGTGAACCTATTTTCAAGTTGTTGAGGAAAGATCAAGAGGTCAGGTGGAATGAAAATTGTAGAGAGGCGTTCGAAAGGATAAAGACGTATTTGCAGGAACCTCCGGTCCTTATGCCTCCAGTGTCTGGGACACCATTAATTATGTACCTTACGGTTCTTGAGAATTCGATGGGTTGTGTGCTCGGTCAACACGACTAGACGGGTAGGAAAGAGCATGCCATTTACTACCTGAGTAAGAAGTTCACTGATTGCGAATCAAGATATTCTATGCTGGAAAAGACATGTTGTGCACTCGCTTGGGCAGCCAAGCGCCTGAGGCAGTATATGTTAAATCACACAACCTTGTTGATTTCGAAGATGGATCCGATTAAGTATGTGTTCGAGAAGCAAGCACTTTCTGGAAGGATAACCCGTTGGCAGATGGTTTTGACAGAGTACGATATTCAGTATGTTTCTCAGAAGGCCATTAAGGGGAGTGTTCTATCAGAATATCTTGCTGAACAACCGGTCGAGAACTATCAGCCTATGAAGTTTGAGTTTCCGGACGAGCATGTTATGTTTCTGAAAATGAAGGATTGTGAAGAGTCGCTGCCTGACGAAGGACCAGAGGTAGGGTCTCAGTGGAAGATGATTTTTGATGGGGCTGTCAACTCATATGGTAATGGAATTGGAGCAATCATTACAACTCCGAAGGGTTCTCATATACCTTTTACTGCCCGGTTAGCATTCGTGTGTACCAACAACGAGGCGGAATACGAAGCATGCATTATGGGGTTAGAGGAGGCAATTGATTTGAGAATTAAGAACCTCGATGTCTATGGTGATTCCGCGTTGGTAGTTAATCAGATTATAGGAGAATGGGAGACTCATCAGGCAAATTTGGTACCTTATAACAACTATGCCAGAAGGTTGTTACCGTTCTTTGATAGGGTGGATTTTCATCATGTGCCCCGAGCTAAGAATCAGATGGCTGATGCGTTGGCGACATTGGCATCCATGTATAAGGTGAACCGTTGGAACGAAACACCTTCGATTAGAATCATGCGTCTGGACAGACCAGCTTTTGTGTTTGCAATTGAAGATGTGTCAGATGGCAAGCCGTGGTATCATGATATTAAGGTTTTTCTGAAGAGGCAAGAATATCCAGAGGGTGCCTCCACCAAAGATAAGAAGACTCTGAGGAGGTTGGCAGGAAATTTCTTTCTGAATAAGGATGATGTGTTATATAAGAGGAACTTCGATATGGTCTTGCTACGTTGTGTTGATGAACACGAGGCAAGCTCATTGATGGAGGAAGTTCACGAGGGTTCTTTTGGTACTCATTCCAGTGGTCACACCATGGCTAGGAAGTTGTTGAGGGCAGGATATTATTGGATGACTATGGAGTCAGATTGTTTCAAGTATGCTCGGAAGTGCCATAAATGCCAGATTTATGCAGATAAGATGCACGTACCGCCTACGCCTCTAAATGTGTTGTCATCTCCTTGGCCATTTGTGATGTGGGGTATAGATATGATTGGAAAGATTGAGCCTACTGCTTCCAATGGGCATCGTTTCATTTTGGTTGCCATTGATTATTTCACGAAGTGGGTGGAGGCAGCCTCGTACGCCAACGTCACCAAGCAAGTGGTCGCCCGGTTCATAAAGAAGGATGATATCATCTGTCGTTATGGGGTCCCGGAGAGAATCATTACTGATAATGTCTCGAATTTGAACAATAATATGATGAAGGAATTATGCCAGAGTTTCAAGATTGAGCATCATAATTCCTCTCCATATCGTCCGAAGATGAATGGGGCTGTTGAAGCGGCAAACAAGAACATCAAGAAGATTGTGCAGAAGATGGTGGTAACGTATAAGGACTGGCATGAGATGTTACCTTATGCCCTACATGGTTACCGTACTTCGGTACGTATGTCAACAGGGGCAACCCTTTTCTCATTAGTATATGGTATGGAAGCAGTTTTACCCTTAGAGGTCGAGATTCCATCTTTGAGAGTTCTGGCTGATGTGAAACTTGATGAAGCGGAGTGGGTACGTTCCAGATTAGATCAGTTGAACCTTATTGAAGAGAAAAGGTTGGCAGCCATCGCACATGGTCGGTTGTATCAGAGCAGGATGAAGCACGCCTTTGATCAGAAAGTGCGTCCTCGGAGTTTTCAAACAGGCGAATTGGTTTTGAAAAGGATCCTTCCTCCTCAGACAGATCACAGGGGCAAGTGGACTCCAAATTACGAAGGACCGTATGTGGTTAGAAAGGTTTTCTCCGGTGGAGCCTTACTACTTTCAACTATGGATGGCGAAGATTTTACTTCCCCTGTGAACGCAGACGTAGTCAAAAAATACTTCGCATGAAAGAGACCCGCTGGACGTAAAAAGAAAGTCCAGGAAAAAAAGGGGCATCCCGGCGAACCATAAAAAGGAAAAGGTTCGGGCAAAAATTAGGGATAAAATGCAAAAGAAATGTGTAAACCCGCAAAGTTGAAAACCTGAAAAGGCGACTTTGGCAAAAATGGGTATCCCGGTGGATTGAAAACCCGAAAAGGGCGATCCAGGCAAAAGTTAGGGACTTGTAAGCGAAAGGCTACTGTCTGTGTTCGATCTGTGAACACCCTCGATACCTGGAAGTTCTGAAAGAAAGGAATCAGTACAGTTAGTCTCTTCGGAGGTCAAGACATTTGTGTATAAGCAAGTCATATGGGTTATAGCTAAGTCAAATCATGGTGGATATCTGTTCCCCACATTACCGACATGTGTATTTTCTTTTTTGTTTTTACGCAATTACCTCTTTCTAGGAATTGCCTCCAATTGTAAATGCCTATTTACAGGCCACTTTTCTCAATAAAATATTCATTTCACTCAAAAAGCTTTCTATTTGCTTGTTTTACTTTTACTTTTACTGTTTTGTTTGCAAAAAACGTCCGATATTTTTGATAAACATTGCATATAAAACTTCGAGCTTTGTGGAGCATAACAAAAAGCAGTAAGAATTACTTAGGCGTTAACGGTGATAGTCATGTCGTGGCGTATTCTATTTGCTGTTATTTGACTTGCAGGGCAACAGGATCATACTCCCCCAGCAGCTTGCTCTCCCCAGCATTGAGATTGCACTTTCCTCAGCAGAGCAGGCATTCCCCAGCAGGAGACTTGGGAAGTATTCTCCGGATCAAGACATCATTTCCCCACAGAGTCTGAACGCTTGTGTTCCTCAGCCAGTCAGAAATGTTTTCCTCAGCAGCAACGGTGCAGTCTGATCCACAACAAACGAGTAAGCTTGAGGTTATCCGCTAGCAGGGTGGATGTCAGCATCTACCGTTCCCCCCGAGTAGAGTTTGGTGATAATCCTTGCAACAATGGTTGACATCCCTAGCAGGTTTCAAAGCCAGGTGATATTTGAGCACTCTTCTGATTCAGGTCGTGGCCTCCCTTTTCAAAGAGTTACGTATAATCCCCAGTAGAGCGGATGTTCTTTTGGAATTTCATCCCCAGCAGAAGTTGTTGATCCAAAGATCCAGTCGGAGTGATCCTTTTCAGCAGAGTTCGTGGATTCAGAGGACAATTTATTTTTGTCATCACCAGCTGAATTGGTCTTTCCTCTCCGGCATTTATTTTGCTGGGGGGACCCCTTTTGCATATCATAAGCATTTGCATTGCATCCTCAAAAACATGGCATTTACATTTGCATTCGAACCATAAGCCAGGTTTGATGTTTTCCTTGCCAGCAGAGATAGCATGGTTCAGGAGATTTTGGAGGGGCGCGTTCCTCATATTTGGGTTCCCCGGCAGAGTCTTTTATTTAGACTTATCCATTCCCCAGCGAGATTAATCCCCGGTAAAAGTTGCTTGAAACCTTTACACCCGTCCGTGTACCTTTCTGATACCCGTCCGTATTGAAGCCTTTACACCCCTCCGTGTACCTTTCCGATACCCGTCTGTATTAAATCCTTTTACACCCGTCCGTGTACCTTTCTGATACCCGTCCGTATTGAAGCCTTTACACCCGTCCGTGTACCTTTCTGATACCCGTCCGTATTGAAGCCTTTACACCCGTCCGTGTACCTTTCCGATACCCGTCTGTATTAAATCCTTTTACACCCGTCCGTGTACCTTTCTGATACCCGTCCGTATTGAAGCCTTTACACCCGTTCGTGTACCTTTCTGATACCCGTCCGTATTAAATCCTTTTACACCCGTCCGTGTACCTTTCTGATACCCGTCCGTATTAAAACCTTTACACCCGTCCGTGTACCTTTTTGATACCCGTCCGTATTGAGCTTTCTACACCCGTCCGTGTACCTTTTTGATACCCGTCTGTATTGAAACCTTTACACCCGTCAGTGTACCTTTTTGATACTCGTCCGTATTGAAACCTTTACACCCGTCCGTGTACCTTTTTGATACCCGTCCGTATTGAAACCTTTACACCTGTCCGTGTACCTTTCCGATACCCGTCCGTATTGAAACCTTTACACCCGTCCGTGTACCCTTTTGATACCCGTCCGTATTGAAACCTTTACACCCATCCGTGTACCTTTTTGATACCCGTCCGTATTGAAACCTTTACACCCGTCCGTGTACCTTTCCGATACCCGTCCGTATTGAAACCTTTACACCCGTCCGTGTACCCTTTTGATACACGTCCGTATTGAAACCTTTACACCCGTCCGTGTACCTTTTATATACTCGTCCGTATTAAAACCTTTACACCCGTCCGTGTACCTTTTTGATACCCGTCCGTATTAAAACCTTTACACCCGTCCGTGTACCTTTTAGATACCCGTCCGTATTGAAACCTTTACACCCGTCCGTGTACCTCTTAGATACCCGTCCGTATTAAAACCTTTACACCCGTCCGTGTACCTTTTTGATACCCGTCCGTATTGACCTTTTTACACCCGTCCGTGTACCTTTTTGATACCCGTCCGTATTGAGCTTTCTACACCCGTCCGTGTACCTTTTAGATACCCGTCCGTATTGAAACCTCTACACCCATCCGTATACCTTTTTGATACCCGTCCGCATTGAGCTTTCTACACCCGTCCGTGTACCTTTTAGATACCCGTCCGTATTGAATCCTTTTACACCCGCCCGTGTATCTCTTCAGTACCCGTCCGTAATTGATTTTCTGAATTCCTTGACACCCGTCAGTGTTTATCCCCAGCAAAGTTAACATTCGTTTGTGTTTATTTCGTGACTTTCCAATACCTTGGTTTTCAACACTCGTACGTATCGTGACAAGTGCAACATTTTTGTTCGTTCCCCAGTGAGTCGTCCCTCTTCTGTTGGTTGCAAATTTCTGGAGTTCTTTCAGTATTCAATCCCCGTGTATCCTAGAATGTCTGAGAGTCGTTGCTATCATACACTCAGGACCAAGTTGATTGAATAGGGGCAGCTGTTGCACCCCAAAATTTGCCCTCCTTACCTTTTTACTAACTGGCTTATGTTTCATTTCATTTTTTGCATTATCATCATTAGCATGGGGTCAAGGTGCTTGAGGCAGTTCAGAGAAGTCTTATCTGGTCTACTACATTATCAAGAGTTCACAGCTTATTCCAGACATTTTTAATATTTTCGTATTTTTATTCGTCTGACTGTATTTCCACTCTGCATCATCTAAATAGCATAAAATGGTGTTTTTCACCTCGCATACTGCCTAAAATATTGGTCGGAATAATTTCTCGAAAATTTACAGACAGAGTGGTCAAATTGAGTTTCAGCGGTGCCCAAAATCGGGGATCAAAATTTATTTTAAAATCTGACCAAATGCTGTATTTTTTCGAGTCATATATTTCGTACTAATCATTTTAGTGTACTCGGTTTGTTTATTCCGATTATTTAGGCGTCCGATTTTTATTTATTTGGGGTCCGTTTATATTACCTTTTTTAAACTAATATTATTTAGAATAAATAATTATAATAACTAGCATTGTATTTTAATTTTATTTTAAATATTTATTTTTTATTTTAATAATGTTTAATAGGCTAATTAGTATTTTATTTTTTTAATAGTCATTTTTATTTTTTACTAATTTTAAGAATAAATAAGTAGTGATTAGCATTTTATTTTAATTTTATCTTAAATTTTTATTTTTATAAATAAGTAAGTTTAGTTTTTATTTCAGATTTATTAAATTATTTAAATTTTATTTAACTTTTAATATTGTTAAATTTGGGCCTCAAATTGGATATTAGGGACATTATTGGCAACTAAAAGTTAACCCTAATCTTGGTCCCAATATATACCAAAGTTACACTTTGCTGAAAAACAGAAAAAGACGGAGGGAGACGGAGAGGGAGGACGAAAAACAGAAAAAATCGATCGGCGCATGATATTGAGGAGCTTCTCAATTCAAAAAGTTGAAGGTGAGAGTTTTACACTAGCATATGCCGGTACTGTTCCTATATATTCATATAATATTATCTTATATATGTTCATACGCCGCCGACATCGTTGCAATTTTCTTATATATATTCATACACCGACATTGTTGCATTTTTTTATTAATATATTACTAATACGTATAGTCAGTTTCATTACTATATACATATAACCCATATTTTAATACATAGTACAATATATATAACAATTTGTCTACTGTATATACATAACTCACGTTTCGTTTTCACATATATAATTTGCGGTTTGCATGACGTAACTCGCCGCCGTACCGTCGGCCTTGTCCTTTGATTTACTGTTTGGCTTAAAGTTCTTGTTTTTTCACATATATTTATATATAACTTGCAGTCACGTTTTTTATATAAAGTTCTTGTTTTTCACACACATATATATTATAATATGAATAATATTTGGAGTTTTAGTTTTGATATAATATGATTTTGTTTTAGTTTTTTTTAATTATTCGGATCGAATCGTGTCGATACGCTACTCGCATATTTGCGTATAAAATGCGTGACATTCATGTTTGGTTCGATCCGGTTGCGATGATCGTGTTTTTACGTTAGCAACACTTTTGTTTTGAAATGTTTTAAATTTTTCTTTTATTTGTAAAAAATTTAGATCCGTACAATTCGGATCTGGTTGCGATGACCGCGTTTTCGCGATAGCAATATTGTTGAGGTTTTTTTTTTCAAAGCTAAATTTCTCTTTTTTTGATTTGCCTTTTTTTTGTTATATTTAGATCCGTACAATTCGGATCCGGTTGCGATGACCGCGTTTTCGCGATAGTAAAGTTGTTAAGGTTTTTTTTATTTATTATTTTCTTTTTTTAATATTATTTGATTAATTTCCTTTTGAATTTAATTCATGCACCATTTTCACCATTTTATAAAATTTTCACAAATTTTATTTTTATTTTTATTTTATTTTTTATCATATAAACTAATTGTTTAATTCAACTTCTTTTTTGCATTACACATTTCATGCATACCCTAAATTGTCTTTGATTTCTGAATTCATGTTTGGATTATAATTACTATTGTTTGCCATAGTTTGATTTTCACTTGCCTTGATATTATTTGTATCCGTTTCGTACTAACCTTTCACGCAGGGACTAAGGTAAGTTCTTTAAGGGTATGGATAAGTATCCATGGTCACCCTTACTCTTTCCTTCTCTCATCTTCTTCTTTCTCCTTTAGGATTTAGGTTATCGTCAAACCTCACTAACCGTAGGTCACCCATGCATGATAACTTTAGGGTTCATAGTCTCCCTTAGAGTTACCCTTGTGTCTTCTCTCTCCTCATCTCAAATTTCTTTAAAACACTTAATAATAATAAGGTGTATTGCGCACGAGCCTCAAGTATGGGGAATGAGAAATGAGGGGCTTCCTCTCATCTCTCTAGAGTGCTTAGCGAGCGTCCTGTCTTGGGACGATGCGTTAAGTATTCGCCCCTGTGCCCTAGACTTTGGTGCAATGCAGCTTAGGAACTAACTTAAGCCACTTCTGTCCTAAAAAACACAAACCAACTTCAAACCTTTTTGTCCTTCGGGATTTCCAAACTTAAAGGCTATTTTCAAAAAGGGCACGTTACCTTCCGTCTGAGTCGCAAACAGGCATCGACCCTAACTGCCGGACGCGAATTTAACGTCGCTCATAAAAAACACAAAAAAGAACTTGGTCCGAACTACGTTGACTCTGAATTCCCCATTGCACAAAGGGGGTACGTAGGCCTAGGACGTTGACGTCCTACCGAGTCTGTCTTTGTCTTTACCTCCCCGTCTTAGCACAACCCTAGATGATAGTATAACTCACCCTTAGATTAGACAACAAGCGTGGATCCCATCGAGTACGATGGACGCGTGGGGTGCTAGCACCTTCCCCTCGCGTAACCGACTCCCAAACCCAGGTTATGGTTGCGATGACCATTCCTTTCCCTCTTCCTAAGGTTTATGCGGTGTTCCCTTTCCCTCTCTTGGGATAAATTTACACGGCTGGCGACTCTGTTTTTCCGCGGCACTCTCGTGTTTGTACCTGGATGAAAATCCTGGGAGCGACAAATACATGAATAAGATAATGAGATGAGATAAAATTATGATATCAATGCAAAGTTAGAATCACACATTAGATATGATCAAACATGATAAACAAAGATAATATGGCAAGATAAATAAACAAGGTACAATAAAACCTTAGAAAAGTTTCTAAATAACATGAATAAAAGCAAATAGTATTAAACATTTCTAACTATTTCTTTTTATATTTAAAAAGTTGATTTAATTAGAAGAACATAGTAAAAAGAAAGGGAGAAAAAGGATGGAAAATGAACAAGTTATGGAAATTTGAAAGCTAAGACATAAACTTGAAAACAAAATAAAACTAACAAGTGATAAAAAAGAAGGAAGTGGTATTCCTAGGGATTGAACCCAGATCCCTTCGCTTGCAGTCTAAAACCAATGCCACTAGGCCAACGCGCGCCCTTGAATACATAATGGATAACACAAGTATATATTTAAAGGGAAGCGAAAATCAGAAAAATAAACAAAAGGACTGGGGCGAGGGGGATTCGAACCCCAGTCCTAAGGGTTACAAGGGCATACAATCAGTAAGCATACAATCTACTCAATTGAAAATCACACAAGGACATGTCTTGAACACAACTAATAAACAAACATGCATAACATGAAATCCAAAACAGTATGGCATGGTTTCAAACATAAGTTTAAAGTTGACAAACAAATTGGTGCAAAAGCAAAGTAAGCTAGCAAATTCATACACAGCTATAACAACAAGTATACATCATGTTTAAAGGAGGTTTAATGAAATGAAAACATCTTGGAATACAATTAATAGACAACATGTAGATATAGATCAGCATAGCATGGTTTAGTTTCATGTATGTCCAAAACAACTTCAAGACTTAACATGTTTAATGCAGGGCAGCAGAGATGTATTAGAACCAAAATCACATGATTGACAAGGTTATGAGTTTAAAATGCAAGCAAACAAAAGGTAGGTCAGGGCATGATGCATTCAGTTCCAAAGATATCTTCCAAAGTTCAAATAGCAATTCAAATATGCCACCATGAGTGGTTAAAACAAAGACATGTCAGATCAAGATAATGATAGGTTCTAAGACTAACCTAACTGTTAATGACAGCTCAGAGATGTATCCAAAAGGTGCTAAGGAAATAATGGCAACAACATCAACAACATAAGCAGTTAGTAGCAGAAAACAACATGTCATCAGGGCAATTATAATTCACAATGTGATTAGCTCATGAGATTAGATATCCAATAAAAATGCTAGCACACCAAAAGATAACAAGATTCAAAAGGTTAAGGTCCATAGGTTATCAAGCAATGCAGCAGATAGTTTCACAAAGATAGCAAGCAAAGTACATAATGGTAGTCCATACAATTCAACCATTTATCAAGGCAAAATATAGGCAAAAACAATCAGTCATGGTTGTTGAAGGCATAGTGATGATTCATGCATCAAGATAGATTAAAGGCAAACCAATCACATCTAATGTCAAGGCAAGTTATTTAGGCTCATAGCATTTAGTGCATCATGAAGCACATATCAAACATGATAATGCATATATGAGCATTTCAAATCAAAATTAGCTAGCAAAATGAATTACATGCAGAAGGTCATACACTCACCCTGTTGGTACAAGCATAATTGGTCATATTTAAAGTGGCAAGTACACAAACATCACGATGGTCAAAAGCTTCACATGTATGCTAGGATAGGACATGTTTACAAGACAAAATAACAACCAAATTCATTCAAGTGCTATCATTTAAAAATAGGAAGTAGCATATGACATAGTAAAACCAACTTGGATAACCATCATACCAACACATACCTCAAACATATATATACTAGATTCAGACTGGCACATATTAGAGGCCTAACTTAGGAACATGTTAAAAACAGATCAAAGCTAGTACACACATCATGAATCACAGTGTTAACATATAGAACAAAATCATAATATCCCAAAGACATAACTTCTGAAGTTGACAGTTTCAACACAATAGTTTTACATGTACAAGATGAAATGGCATAGATTGACATGTCATAGAACAATGAGGCACATGATTATCAGCAACACAGTTCTTATCCTAAACTTCACATTCATGAACACAAACCTTAAACATACACTACCACTATCAAACCAAGGACTGCAATACAAGAAACTAAATCACTAAGCAACATAACAGTTCAAACCATCAAACTCAGGCACATGGTCAACCAAAATCAATGTCAAGGCAAAGTGGTGCATACAAATATGAACACATACAAAAGTATCAACCAAGCATCCACAACAATAAAGTTCAAAACCAAAACTTGAGAACACAAAGTAATCATATATGATGGTGATAGAAAAATCAGTGCTACTTTAACAAGAATTACCACAACATCAATCAATCATGTAAACTAACATCAAAGATAAATAGGTTCATCCTTACTATAACTTAGGAGCATATCAGAACTACAAAGAGGGATGAAGATTCATGAGTCTCTTGTCTCAAAGTCACATTCAAGCACATATGACATCCAAGTAGTTTAGCAAAATCAAACATCCATCTTGACAGTACAATACCATAATGAGAACTTATAAGGTTGCAGTCATTCAATGAACAAAATCAGAGGCATTATAACTTAACACAAATGCATACACGTGTATCATATCAATGAACAAAACCATCTATTTTTATGACATCAAGCCATGAGCACATAAACAACATATTGAAGCATATATTAGCAAGATGCACATGTAAAGAATAACGAAATGCATATGATAACAATGATATCAAATGAGCAAGATTAACAAGAGGGTAGGAATACAATACCAAGTGGAGTAATGTCCACTGCCTTCAAGTATCCTTCCAAAACACTCCAAAGCCAACTTTCACCTTGCTTGCTCAAACTTAGGAAACTTTCAGAAACTCTTTGAATGTTTGTGAGGATTGTTCGTGAGTTGAAGTGTAGAGGCAAGTTCCTTTTATAGGCTGAACAAATGGGCTTGGGTTGCTTTGAGTCCAATCATCAAACACTTGGTATGCTGAGTAGAAACTAGGGTTACAACGTCTCTTTTTGAATTAAAAAATGGTCCACTCCTTGGAGACAAATGCGTTGCTTATGCTGCCAAAAATCTCAGAGGTTGCAGGGTCCATTTCACCACTTCGTATATTGCTTCAGAGCTCCTTATTTGATGTCATATGGAGGGTATCAGATGAGGCAAGGATTGGGGATGACGTGAAGAGATTTGCAGAGGAGGACAGGTTGTATGCTGAACAGTTGAGAGCTTAAACATGAATTGTCTTTGGAGAATTCAAAATGAATAAACGCGCCAAAGTATTGATGATGGATTTGATTTTGGACGAATTTATTCCATGGTGTTTGAATTTCTCTCTTCTCCTCTAAAATTCGTAAGCGCGACAAGGGAGAAGGAAGCATTTTGGTTGTTTTTGTCACTTTGTATGCCACATGTCGCCTCTCCATTGGTCAGAAAAGCTAAGTTGAAAAGTCAAAACAACTTGCTCGTTTCCTATTGGTCCTTGGCAATGAATTCATCTCCAATGCAGTTTGTAACACATTTGCACGTTGGGCCTATGATGATGGGCTTATGAACAAATATGTAGGATTTGGTTTTTCTCCTTGTTATAAAAGGAAAGGTTAGGAAATGAATAAAAGTGAATTAAGTAATGGAAATGGTTATGTATATGGTTTGAAAAATAGGGAATTTGGACAAAACTTGGTTAATAAAGGATCATTGAAATAGGTTTGGAATTAAAGGTGACAATTGAGAGTAGATAAGGTGGGTAGAAATTTGGTTATGGAGAGGATCATGGAGAGGGTTATAGAGACATCTCTTAGAGACTTGCTTGATTCAATGATCCATCTAAAATCTTGATTGATCAATTCTTGAATCTCCTGGAGATAAAACCTGATAAAAATGAAACAAACACAAACAAAAACCTGGTAAAAGGGTTAGCTATGCAATATGATTGACCAAATATGACATGCAAGAGATCAATGGATCTAAGGGTAAAATTTGGGGTACAACATTGGTCAGGACGAAGTTCGCCATGAACTTAAATGAAGTTATTAATATTAACGTTAATGATAATTGTTACAGAATTAAGATTGTTGAAGATGTGTTTGGTATTTGTGCTGATAAGTCTAACGGTATACATCAACTCTTTGAGGAAGATAGCTCGGAAGTTCAGTCCTCAAATACTGAGGTGTGTGATTCGGAGGAAGGAGAGGGTGTTGAAGCATTTGGGATTTCTTCTGGCAACATATCAAATAAGGAAGAAGATACTGAGGTGGTTGGTGGGACCGGCCTAGGAGGCCTCATAAATGAGGTTTATTTCCCAAATGCTTATTGTGAGGGGCCCAAGGAAAATGTGGCAGATAAAGCTGACGGAGAAGTACCTACTTTAGATGTCATAGGTCTTGGGATTACAGGCGCTGCTGACAAGTCAAATCACTTTTGCTCGCGTCCTGAGGCTCCTCCTATTTTCAAGGCTACAAATGGTGTGATAGGTGGACTTTTGGAGAATGTACCTGATAAACCTAGTATTTTATGCAGAGGTAAAAGGAAAAGTGACTTGGAACAAATAGAGTTAGAAAATAATAAAGTTGGGCCGGCTGTTCATTTGGAGAGTTTACTTGGGCCTATTTCATTAAGTTCAGTAGTGCCTTTATCCCAAATTAAAAAAAAAAAGAAAAAGCTCATAAAAGATATTTACAATACGATTAAAATACCCTTCACTCCTTCGTATTATGCTACTTTGTTACATTCAGAGAGTTTTTTTAAGCTAACACAAATACAGCTACCCCCATGGAGGTGAAGAACAGTTTTGAGGGTCAGTTATCCGATGGTGATTCTATATCAGAGTTCTCAAACAAGAATAGTTCCGGGAAGGGATCTATTGACGATAAAGATGTAAGTCGAAGTAATTCGTGAATAAAAAAAAAGTTGGGTGATATTCCAGTAAGGATTTGGGAATCCATAAAGATGCTAAGAATTGAAGCAGATGAAGACGATGAGGCATTTGAAGGAGTTTTTCGTAATATGGAAACGGCTGATAGAGTGCGAACAAAAGGTTAGAAGGCGGCAACTATAAGTTCAATATGAATTTTGTTTCATATAACATTAGAGGGTGAGGAAGTGCAATCAAAAGAAGAAAAATAAGAGCTCTGTTACACAAATTGGAAGCAGACATGTGCTATATTCAGGAGACGAAGTGTTCCATAATGACGGATAACTTAGTCCATAGCATGTGGGGAGATGCTAATTGCGACTGGTCGGCCTGTAATTCTGTGGGTCTAGCTGGGGGCATTCTAACAATCTGGAGAAAAAGGGTAGTCACTCCCATCTGTAGCTATTCAGGTAGAGGATATTTAGGATTGCAGGCGATGTGGAAAGGGAAGAATTGTTTCTTCTTTAATATTTATTCGTCTTGCTCCTTTTGTGAGAAGAAATAATTATGGAGTAGGATGTTAAGTCTGAAATCAAAACTGGATGTTAATGAGTGGATTTTCGGTGGGGATTTCATTGCGGTCAAGTGTGTGGGGGGAAAAATTGGTAGAGGGGCTCATAGTAGAAGAAGTATGGAGGCTTTTGGGTATTTTATAGGCATGTCAGGTTGCATCGATCTTCCAGTAATAGACAACAAGTTTACCTGGTAAAACTCTTCTGGTTCTGCTTGTAGCAGGTTAGACAGATTCTTCATTACGCCGGGGTTACTTAACGATTAGAATATGGTATCTCAGAGAGTGGGAGAAAGGGAAATCTCAAATCATCGACCGGTGTGGATCTCCGCCAGGAACATTAATTGGGGGCCTAAACCTTTCAAGGTTCTAAATTATTGGTTTGAGCATATTAACTTTGATGATTTTGTGAAGAATGAGTGGGAGTCTTTTGAGGTGCGAGGGAAAGCCTTTTTCATCCTAACCAAAAAATTACAACTATTGATAGAATGCTTACGTTGGTGGAACATTAATGTTTTTGGTTGGATAGATTCTAAGATAGCGGAAGAGGTCGGTATTATTAACGGAGTAGAAGCAAGGCGGTGGATGAAATGTGGAAGCATCTAAGGCTTAAAGAGAGTTTTATGAAACAAAAGGCGCATTCTAAGTGGATCGTTGAAGGTGATCAAAATACCAAGTTCTACCATGCTTCTGTTAAACATAGGATCAATCTTAATACTATTTCCTATGTTAAAGATGGTGATACTGTGGTGGAGGATGTGGCTGGTATTAAAGAGAGGGTGGTGTCTCATTTTGAAAAAAATTTCTCTGCAGAACTGCGTCCTTTCCCTGTCATTGGCTGTGGTGATTTCAAAAAATTGTAGCCTGCTGATAGTTTGTTTTTAGAGCGTAGTTTTGAGAAAGAGGAAATTAAGGAAACGGTTTTTATATGTGCGGGTGATAGGAGTCCGGGCCCGAATGGTTTTACTATACAATTTTTCAAACATTGTTGGCACATTGTTGGTGATGAGTTCACAAATTGTATTTAGGAATTCTATGAGGAAGGAACCCTCCTAAAGGTTATTTCTTCTTCGTTTCTTGCCTTGATACCTAAAGTAGAGGCTCCTTCGAATCTTGATGAGTATAGGCCTATTTGTTTAATCGGGAGTATTTATAAAATTCTAGCCAAACTTTTAGCGAATAGGATCAAAGGGGTCATTGGTAAAATTATCTCAAAGTCACAAACAACATTTATAGAAGGAAGGCATCTATTAGATGGTGTTTTAGTGTTGAACGAAATAGTAGACTACGCTAAGAGAAGTAAATGTAATGGGTTACTCATGAAAGTCGACTTTGCTAAAGCCTATGACTGTGTGGCTTGGAGTTATCTTAGTAGTATTATGAGAGGCATGGGATTTGGTGAGAGATGGTTGAGATGGATGGAAGGGGTAGTTATGAAAAGCTTTCTTTCGGTTCTCATAAATGGTAGCCCCAGAAGAGATTTTGAGATGTCTAGAGGACTTAGACAAGGGGATCCTTTAGCTCCGTTCCTGTTTGTTATTGCGGCAGAGGGTTTGGCGATTCTTATGAAAAGAGCAGTGGAGGATGGGGTTTTTAAGGATTTCAAGTTAGGTCAACAAGTTTCCTTTAGTCTGTTACAATATGCGGATGACACGGTCATCATGGGTGAAGGATCTTGGAGTAACTTGTGGGCTATTAAAATGATTCTTAAAGGATTTTAACTCGTATCTGGCTTACAAATCAATTTCAGTAAGAGTTCTTTCTTTGGGTTTGGATTGGATGATTCGTTTTTAAAGGCGGCTGAGAACTTTTTGGCGTGCAAGATTGACGCATGCCCTTTTCGTTTTCTTGGCATCCCTGTGGGTGGAAATCACAAATTGGTTTCATTTTGGAAACCGGTGATTGAGAAATTTCATTCGAGATTGACGTCTTGGAATGGAAGGCTTATGTCCTTTGGAGGAAGATTAACGCTCATTAAGTCGGTTTTCTCTAATCTCCCTATACACTTCTTATCCTTTTATAAAATCTCATCCAAAGTGTATCGGATTCTTACGGCAATTCAGAGAAGATTCTTTTGGTATGGATCCGCTCGCAATTCAGGTATTTCTTGGATAAGTTGGAAGGCAATTTGCAGGCCTGTTGAAGATGGAGGCCTTGGAATTAAAGATATCAAACTCTTTAATGCTGCATTGATTGCCAAATGGTTATGGAAATTCCTCAGTTTTAAAGATGGGTTATGGATCAATATTCTCAAGGGAAGATATAACAATTTTGTCCATGCTTTAACTGTGGGTTCGATTCCAAATTACAGGGTTCCTCCATCCCTTTGGTGGAAACACCTGTTCAAAATCTCTCAAATGTTCTGTCCTACTTCTTTTACTAATTTATGCAGGTACAGAATTGGAAACGGGGGTCTTGCGATCTTCTGGGATTCTATTTGGTTGGGGCGAACGACTCTAAGAGATGCGTATCCTGACTTATGGCAGGCGGAAGAATTGAAGCAGTGCAGAGTTAATGACCTTGGCTGTTAGCTCCATGGTTCGTGGATCTGGAATGTCAATGCCGGTTCGAATCATCATAACTACTTTTTGACGCAACAGGCAGGGGAGTTGCTCGATAAACTGGCAGATGTGGTGTTGGATCCCTTGAAATCGGACAGGTTAATTTGGCCCTTCGGCAATGATCTGGTATACTCTGTAAATATGGGATATCAGAAGTTAATGGGAAACAATGTTGCGGCTCTGGTGAACCCGAATATTCAGGCGGGTTTCAAGCTGTTGTGGATAGCAAAAGTCCCTTTGATATCAATCTTATGTGGCTGGAGAATTTTACTAAACAGACTCCCCACCCGTGATAATTTATCTCTTCGCGGCATCATTGCAAACTTGGATGACAGATTGTGTCCTTTTGGTTGTTTGGAGTTGGAGTCTGCTGTTCATATTTTCTTTTAGTGCAGATTTAGTTGTTTAGTATGGAAGAAAGTTGAGGCGTGGTTAGGTATCGAGGTGGATTCGGTTGTTAATACGTTGGAACAGCTCCATTTTTGGATAAACGAATTGAAACTTAGAAAGGTTAGCATCGAGAGTGCAGTTGGTTTGTGGTTAACTATTCTTTGGACTTTGTGGAACATTAGGAATGGTATTTTGTTCAAGAACAAAATCTGGGATGAGGAAGAGGTATTACATTCCAAAATCATGCTCTCTTGGTGGCGGATTGGCAAGAGTTCTAACAACTTTTACATTTGTAATTATTATGAATGGATGCAAATTCCTTATGATTTTTTGTAGAGAATAGATGGGTGGGTGGTTTAGCTCTTTTTGTATAGGGGTTGGGATACCCCTTGTATCCCTTTTATTGAATCCTTCTGCTGAGTAAAAAAAATAGAATATTAGGTGTCGTTATCGCTCAAAATAATGTCAATACAAATTGCGACAGTCGTATAATTTCTTTTTATACATATTTGGATAAAATGTATTTTTAAGTGTACCAAAAATTTATACATAGTAAAGTTACAAAGACTTATACATAATAATAATATTTTTTTAATTAATGTAGTTTTTAAAATGATTTTATTTGTTATAAAAGTAATAATAGTGTAATTTAATGTTCGTTTGCATTCGATTTTTTTTCTATAAACTTGATTATATAGTGTTTAAATCCAATTAAAAGAACAATACTTTGTAAGGGAGAGTGTTTATAACTTTATATCCAATTATTTTGTTAATATTATTTAAAATATTAAACATACAAACAAAATGTGAATGAAAGAATCTCTGTTCATAAAAATATACAGATAGCTACATGAGTGAGCTATGAAAAACAACATTTAGAAAAAGAATGTAAGCAAATTTTGCTATATGTGCAGACGAATCAGAGATTATATGTGCAGGCAGCAAGCTTGATTGTTTAGGGATGAGTTGGATCTGGTTTTGATGGGTTTGAAGGGCCACGAAGAAACTGCAACAAAAGTCCATCAAACTCTCTCAACGTTAGCTGTTGATCTTGCAAAGGCCTGCTGCCATATCCAAGTTGAGAAGAAACGACCAAAATCAAGATAAGGATTACTAGAACATTAAAAAGGATCCTCATGTTACTATAACAAAATGCCATGCCTATGATATCTTTAACTTGTATTAATAACTTGTATTAATGTAATTACTTTGGACAAAATAGTTAAAATGAACTTTCTGTTTTTGCCTATATATGTATGATGCAATGATATCTTTAATAAGAACAAGTTTTATTTGCTACTCACTGTGTGGTTTGATGGTGGGAATGATATGTTATGTAATACGCTAACATATATATAGAGAGAGAGAGGAAGAAAGGGTAGATAGGTTTTCATGCCTAACTACTAGTTTTTGAATTTCGTTTGCCTTGACTAAGTAATACGTTTGAACTTCAAGTTTGAAAATTGAACAAATCCAACTTCTTGACAACGAAACTAAATACGAAAACGAGTATTGTCATATATTAATTATGCCACTGATTTATGTTGTCAACTATTTGTAAACTTGACCAAAGTCAAAAGGGTCAATATTATGCTCAATCTTATTATATTAATCACATAAATTATCTTCACACCACACCAATAACATGTAATTCATTTAAGAGTAATGCTCAATCATATTTAAGAGTTATACGTAAAAACATTTTATTAAAAATTGCGTATTGTTTTAATTAGATATTAATAATTAATTTTTTTATTGATTTTTTCAATACAAATTTTTCATTTTTAGATTTTTTTAACTTTACCCTTCATATAAATATGATCTACACAAACCAAGCATTTGGGCTCGAGTGGTAAACGAGCTCCTGTTAAGAAACGAAGATTCAGGAAATACAAAGTTTGATTCTTGATGGGTACAATGCTTGGTCAGGCCACGTACCTCTGAGGTCGAACTCTGAATTACTAGGGCCCCTTTCTCTTAGGAACCATAGGGTCATGTGGGATGATCTTCTTTTGCAAAAAGGTCGCTTGATCAGGGGTGAGGTGTGGCGCCTTCTTGGATATTTTAATTATGTATGCTTTAGTGTATATAGGATTAGAGCTGATGGTTTACATAGTCTGAGTGAGAGTATTGATTTCCTCGAATTCAATAATTTTATCTCGTAGATGGATCTCTTTGATCTTCCTCTTTCGAGTAGAAACTTCACGTGATTTCAACCTAATGTGAGACTTCGAGTAGACTTGACAAGATCCTTGTTTTAGATGACTGGTGTGAGCAATGGAGTTTGATGTCCCAGTGGGCCCTGCTTAGTGATGCCTGGGATCTTTGCAAAGTTATTCTTTATTATGCAAACGCCTAGTAATGTCTCGGATCTTTGCAAAGTTATTCTTTATTATGCAAACGCCCAGTGATGTCTCGGATCTTTGCAAAGTTATTCTTTTATTATGCAAATGCCTAGTGATGTCTCAGATCTTTGCAAAGTTATTCTTTATTATGCAAACGCCTTGTGATGTCTCGGATCTTTGCAAAGTTATTATGAATTATGCTAATCAGTTGTGAAGGAGTAAACCTTTTAGATTCAACAATCATTTACTAGACCATATATAATAACATTGATGAAGTGGTTCATGCTAACTAGTAACTAGTCTAACTCTATTTCCACAGGGCAAAAGATTTTTGTTCGTAAAGAGAAACTAAAGTCTTTAAAATGAGTACTTAAATTTTGGAACAAGAAATCGTTTCGTAATTTGGATATTTGTTTTTTTTTTAAAAGGCAAGAGATATATTAACTACGAGTACAATGGGTACTCAAACCAGATAACAAAAACTAAACGTCTCACTAAACAAGACAAAGAGATTATCGACCAATTGTAACTTAAGACAAATAAAATAAAGGAACTTTATCAATCTCATACAAGTTACAATTGGGGTGGGTAATATCTCCAATGAAAGACCAACGCCAGACCGTATATTTAACCGCCCAAATAGTATCCACCACCTTCCACCCAATATTCCTGAATATGATTCCGTTTCGGAGATTCCACAGATTCCAACAAACCGCCAACCATATGCTGGCTTCTCTTCCTTTCCTAACCCGCTTTATTTTACAAAAAGCGTGTCAAGCCAAGAAACTACTATTGGGATTAATACAATCGATCTCCACCATACCAATCTAATCCGCCAACTCCCTCTAAATAAGGATAGCCACCGGACACTTGAAGAAAGAGTGGTTCAAAGTTTCCTTGGAGGAATTGCAGAAAACACAACATTTATCATAAGATGATGGTAAAATACCTCTAAATTCCAACAAGTCTTTCGTCGGTAATTTATTGATGAGGCACCTCCAACCGAACGCCTTGATCTTTTGAGGAGCCACCGTCTTCCACACCAAATTCAAAGCCCCATCGTCTCTATTAGCCGGCCCAACCGGGATACAAAATTCATCAATTAACCGATAGAAAGAATTAACCGAAAAAGACTCCTCATCACCATGATTCTACTTTATACTATCTAACGAATTCTTGTCAGGAATAACAGTTACTAACAGCCGCATCATTTCTTCGAAATCCTGCTGCAAGCCCCCGACATTGGAAGTATCTGCACTGCTAGAATTCTCCCCCTGTAAAACCGATCGACGACCCTCCAACTGCCCTAACCCGACTCTGCTGTGCAAGGAAACAGAAGAGGACACACTGATTCTTAAACCCGCAGCAGTAACAGAAGAAACGATGCCCCTGCTGCGCCACTCATCCACAACACGATTCTCCGCAGAATCGTCTAAAACCGAGTGACCAGTATTGACCAAACTGTTACGGATTACATCTTCCGATCCCGAAACAATCCCAACACCAGTGACAGTATCCTCACTAACAGTGGTAGCTGCAATAAAAATGTTAGTTAAAAACTCTGTTACAGATTCCACCAAGTTCCCTCCATCCTCCTCCCTTCTCCCACCTATGTTGTTAATACCTAAATCCCCCCATAACCATTCTCCATCCACCCAACCTCCTAACGCCCCCACCGCCACATCTTTAAGACTAGAAGCTTCAAAAAGCCGCAGAAACGTTTCCTTTAAACAACCCCGACCGATCCACTTTGCACTCCAAAAAGAAGTAGAATAGCCGTTTCCAACTTTATGAAAACAATTATTGATGAAAACATCCTCCGGATAATGCTTAGAAAGAGATAAGATATCCTTCCACCAAATAGAGGAAACCTTCCCACAAGGCAAAAGGAAGTCCCGATTTGTCAACTTCATCTTAATATCCCCATACCTAGCTTGTAAAATTTTGAACGATAAGCTATCCGATCCAACTAAAATTTTCCATCTCCACTTATTGAGAAGTGCCAAATTAAAGTCACCAATCCGCTTCAAATTAAGACCACCTTTATCAAACGGAAAACATAGAGAATCCCACTTAATCCAATGAATTTTCCTCTTCTCTTTAGTACTTCCCCAAAGAAAACCCCCTTGAGCTTTGTACTTCACCGGAGCTTTGTAAAAAGATAAATGAAAAATCGATAAACTATTGAGCACCGATTTAAGAAGGGTAATTCTTCCACCAAAACTCAAGAATCTACCATGCCAACTGTCGCTCCCAGGATTTTCATCCAGGTACAAACGTGAGAGTGGCGCGGAAAAAACAGAGTCGCCAGCCGTGTAAATTTATCCCAAGAGAGGGAAAGGAAACACCGCATAAACCTGAGGAAGAGGGAAAGGAATGGTCATCACAACCATAACCTGGGTTCGGGAGTCGGTTACGCGAGGGGAAGGTGCTAGCACCCCACGCGTCCATCGTACTCGATGTGATCCACGCTTGTTGTCTAATCTAAGGGTGAGTTATCCTATCATCTATGGTTGTACTAAGGCGGGGAAGGGTAGACAAAGACAGACTCGGTAGGACGTCAACGTCCTAGGCCTACGTACCCCCTTTGTGCAATGGGGAATTCAGAGTCAACGTAGTTCGGACCAAGTTCTTTTTGTGTTTTTTATGAGCGACGTTAAGTTCGCGTCCGGCAGTTAGGGTCGATGTCTGTTTGCGAATCAGACGGAAAGTAACATGCCCTTTTTGAAAATAGCCTTTAGTTTGACAATCCCGAAGGACAAAAAGGTTTGAGTTTGGTTTGTATTTTTTAGGACAGAAGTGGCTTAAGTTAGTTCATAACTTGCATTGCACCAAAGTCTAGGGCACAGGGGCGAATACTTAACGCATCGTCCCAAGACAGGACGCTCGCTAAGCACTCTAGAAATATGAGAGGAAGCCCCTCATTTCTCATTCCCCACACTTAAGGCTCGTGCGCAATACACTTTATACTTATTACGTGTTTTCAAGAAATTCGAGATGAGAAGAGAGAAGACACAAAGGTAACTCTAAAGGGGACTAAGAGTCCTAAAGTTATCATGCATGGGTGACCTACGGTTAGTGAGGTTTGACGACAACCTAAACCAAAAGAAAGGAAAAGATGAGAGAAGGAAAGAGTAAGGGTGACCATGGATACTTATCCATACCCTTAAAGACCTTACCTTAGTCCCTGCATAAAAGGTTAGTACGAAGCAAACATAAGTAAAGGAAATGAGGTGAATGAAGCCCAAACAGTGGCATATAATAATGACAACAATCCAAACATGAATTAAGAAGTCAAATAATCAACCCCAAGGCAATGGCACAAGTGCCTTTTCAAACAGATAATCAGACAAGATCAAAGATGCGCATATAAGAAAATCTCCTGCAAAGAGCCATTAAACAAATAGTAAGACAACTTCTAAAATCACCAATTTAAATATAAAAGTTGCTCAATCAGAGACAAACCAAAAACCAAAAACTCCTGCAAAAAAAATAAGATGTTAGCCATTTAAACAATTGGGCAAAGCTCAGGCGAGAAGTAGGGTTCAGTATGCCAAAGGGAAGGACAAAAACGCAATATGCAATAATTTTAAAAATGATAGAAAAATATTTTAATACATTTTAGAATGTTAGTGAACAAATGCAAAAAGAACGGATTGAAAATATTTTATGGATACAGAGAAATAAAATAAACAAAATTAGATATGCATGATGTGGATGCAAAAAGAAATTAACTAAATAATTAGTTTAGATGATAAAAATAAAATAAAAATAAAATATAAAATTTGTGAAAATTTTATAAAATGATAAAAAGTATGCATGAATTTTATGGGAATTTTTAAATGCAATTATGTATTTTTAAAAATTAAAAATGAAAGTGTAATGAATTAATAAAAATATAAATGCAAAAAAAAGTATGGGGGGTGCGTTTGGCATTAAAAACACTTTAGAAATACAAATGGGCCAAAGGGTAGGGTGTCGCTAGCAAGCCCAAGCAATAGAACCCAGTCAGAAAAAAAATAAAATAAAAAACTCACGCGTGGACCTTCAGTCAATAGGTTGACTCATCCTTTCCGTCTGATCAATCCTGCGCTCCAAAACAAGTCAACACTTTTCCAAAGTAAACTAGACTAATGGCCATGATTAAGGCATTCACCATACTAACCATGTACACACGCACACCAAAGCGAGCTGACCACCATACACAAGCCATGTGCACGGCACATGTGATTTTTAATTTGTTGGCGCGTTAATAGCCAATAGATTCATCCAACACACACAACTGAGTCAACAAATGGAAAAGTAATAAGAAAGAAAAATTGTGACTGGGTACACACGGTAGTTAGCATGGTAAGGCACACATACAATTAAATAAAATAAAAATAAAAATTAGAACATGTGGTGCCATGAGAACCGTGCGATCTAGGGAATGGATGGACGAGATTGTTTCTTCTTCCTTGGACCCCTCACCGAACTGGTTCTTCAGGCGGCCACCGGAGCTAGGGCTCCGGCCACCCTCTCTGGTGAGCTGCGACCTCAAAATCTCCAGAAAATGCATATGAGTACTCTATTCTGACCAGAAAAATGTGAGGATTCCAAATATCCAATCCAAATTGGCAAATAATCAACGCATAATAAAAAACGATGAGAAATATGTTAGGGCATAAAACTTTAAACGCACGGTACAAGCAATATACGCATGCATATTCAAAAAAAATTATATCAACATGATCTATAGACATCACACAACATTATGCATATCAAAAGGGAGAGTTTCGTGATCACGCAAAAAGTGACTAACCTGAGATGGCACTGTCTGAATCCTTGCTTTTAGCTGTGAACGATGGTTGGTCTTTACACTATGGATCACCAGGAAGAGGTTTGTGGAAGAAGTTCTTGAAAAAACCTTGTGGATCGTGAGATTTGTTGAAGAAAAGCTTTAGGGTTCAAGTTCTTGTTCTCCTCCAAATGCACGTGAATGAACCCTAACCAGTGCATGAATGAGCTTATATAGACTAGGGTTTTTCACTGATAATGAATTGGGCTTGGGTAATTATTTGTTTAATGAGTTTTTGAATAATTTTGGAAAATCACATAATATTAGATACACCTCCTTCCATGCATAGTTATCCAACTTTTTCATGATGGATCACTTATATCTGAATTGCTAATCACACCCAAATTGGAATTGGGCCTTGAGATGTAATGGTTAATGAGTTTTCAACATTTTGGCAATTTTGAATAATGTAAAGTAAGTGAAGAATAAACCATGGAATTTCATGATTCTTGGGCCCAAAATAATCCTCAAGGAATGTTCTTTGATATTAGAGTGTGGCATGAAGCAATGAAATTGATTTTAGGTCATTATGCCCAAAGTTGTGAAAATGAAACCATGAAAAACCCTAAAAACCACTTTTCCTTCTTTTGATCATAATTGGAGTTTCAAAAATGATATGGAGACCCACTAGTACTTGTTGGAAAGAGGAGAAAAAGATCTTCAAATTTTATGTTGGGGAAAAATTCATTTGAAGCTTCTTTGATGATGAAAAGTCAAGTTGAATGCTGTGCAGGAACTTGCCCAAAAAGGAAACTTTTATATAGGTCATTTTCCAAATTTAGAAACTTCAGTACAAACTCCTGATTCTTTATAAATAGTATGAAACTTGACTCTTGATGACCATATGAGGATATGAGACCTTGAAAACCTTGGAGAAAACCTCAAAATTCCACAGTTGACTTCTCCTCTCACTGTTGACTTTTACCCAATTCACCTGATTCTCAATCTTCTGATCTATTAAGTCTCTCCTGAACCAAACTGATGGACAACCTCCCATCCCTAGATACTTGGGGACCCAAGGAATACCATAGAATCAAGTCTTGCCCAAAAAATCAGAAATAAACTGACTTTATAGCAAACCCTAGTTTTGGTACCCTCAGTCTAGGAGGAAATAACATAGTCTCCAAATCCAAATTCCTCTGAATATGATGTGTATCCTCTCCAACAAAGATAAGATAGGCCATTTGGTGATGATAAAAACCCAAGGAGCTTGCCCATTGGAGCAGTAAACCCAAGAATCTCAAAAGCCTAATTCATGCACTGGTTAGGAGAGAGTGATCCACTTGAGCTCTCTTGCTTGACCCTTTGAAGAACAAATTCTCCTCTTGAACTTGCCTCAGGCACCTTGACCCCATGTTAAGAACCAATGATATGCACACGTGATAATGCAAAAACGCAATGAAACATAAGTCAGTTAGTAATAAAGTAAGGAGGGCAAATTTTGGGGTGCAACAGCTGCCCCTATTCAATCAACTTGGTCATGAGGGTATGATAGCAACGGTTTTCAGACAATCAGGATGCACGGAGATTGAATACCAAAGAACCCAGAAATTTGCAATCCTCGACCGGAGAATTAGCCATAAATGCTGTAATGAAACAAACTCTCCCATGTTATGTCATCTCTGCTGATAAAGAGAACTAACAAAGGAGTCTCAAAATACGCCACCCCTGCTGATAAAGGGAACTGACAAAGGAAATATCCAGAAAGGTTGCTATCTCTGCTGATAAAGAGAAACTAGCAAAATAAATGCCATCCCTGCTGATAAAGGGAAACTGACAAAAGAAAATCTTCAAAAGATTGCTATCTCTGCTGATAAAGAGAAACTAGCAACATCAATGTCATCCCTGCTGATAAAGGGAACTGATGAAAGAAAATCTCCAAAAGATTGTTATCTCTGCTGATAAAGAGAAACTAGCACTATAAATGCCATCCCTGCTGATAAAGGGAAACTGACAAAGGAAATATCTGAAAGATTGCTATCTCTGCTGATAAAGAGAAACTAGCAACATCAGTGCCATCCCTGCTGATAAAGGGAACTAACGAAGAAAATATCCGAAAGATTGCTATCTCTGCTGATAAAGAGAAACTAGCAATACCAATGCCATCCCTGCTAATAAAGGGAACTGACGAAGAAAATATCTGAAAGATTGCTATCTCTGTTGATAAAGAGAAACTAGCAACATCAGTGCCATCCCTGCTGATAAAGGGAACTGACGAAGAAAATATCCAAAAGATCGCTATCTCTGCTGATAAAGAGAACTAGCAAAACCAATGCCATCCCTGCTGATAAAGGGAGCTGACGAAGAGAATATCTAAAAGATCATTATCTCTGCTGATAAAGAGAACTAGCAAAACCAATGCCATCCCTGCTGATAAAGGGAAACTGACAAAAGAAAATCTTCAAAAGCCTGCTATCTCTGCTGATAAAGAGAAACTAGCAAAATAAATGTCATCCCTGCTGATAAAGGGAAACTGACAAAAGAAAATCTTCAAAAGATTCCTATCTCTGCTGATAAAGAGAACTAGCAAAATAAATGTCATCCCTGCTGATAAATGGAACTGACGAAAGAAAATATCCAAAAGATTGCTATCTCTGCTGATAAAGAGAACTAGCAAAACAAATGTCATCCCTGCTGATAAAGGGAGCTGACGGAGGAAAATATCCCAAATATTGCTATCTCCGTTGATAAAGAGAACTAGCAAAACGAATGTCATCCCTGCTGATAAAGGGAGCTGACGGAGGAAAATATCCCAAATATTGCTATCTCTGCTGATAAAGAGAAACTAGCAACAAAAATGCCATCCCTGCTGACAAAGGGAAACTGACAAAAGAAAATCTTCAAAAGATTGCTATCTCTGCTGATAAAGAGAAACTAGCAAAATCAATGCCATCCCTGCTGATAAAGGGAAACTGACAAAAGAAAATCTTCAAAAGATTGCTATCTCTGCTGATAAAGAGAACTAGCAAAATAAATGCCATCCCTGCTGATAAAGGGAACTGACGAAAGAAAATATCCAAAAGATTGCTATCTCTGCTGATAAAGAGAACTAGCAAATAGAATGTCATCCCTGCTGATAAAGGGAGCTGACGGAGGAAAATCTTCAAAAGATTGCTATCTCTGCTGATAAAGAGAACTAGCAAGATAAATGTCAACTTCACTGGGGATAACGTGAAACAAAACTTCTGGTTTAAATCACCTCTGGGAAACAAAATATGTCATGTAAGAACGGGATTTCACAAAAGAGAAAGGCCAGACAAACTTCTAACGGACCCATGATCCACAGATAAGATGGCTCCGCTGGGGAAAGAAGAAGTCTAAATTAAAGACTCTGCCGGGGAGCACAAGTATGAGGAACGCATCCATCCAAAATCTCCTGAGTTATGCCATCTCTGCTGAGAAAGAGAACTGGCAAAGAAAGTATCAAACTTGGTTTATGCTTCGAATGCAAATGTTTGAATTGTGGCGTAATGCTCTATACGAAATGGAAATGCTACGTGTTTGGATGATGCAATGCGAATGCTTATGATATACAAAAAAGGGTCCCTCCAGCAAAATAAATGCCGGAGAGAAAAGATCCATTCAGCTGGGGATGACAAAAATAAATTGCCCTCTGAATCTAGGAACTCTATTGAGAAGGGTCATACTGATCGACTCTTCGGATCAACCACTTCTGCTGGGAATGAAATCCCAAAAGAACTAACGGGGACCCCACCTGTCTTTTACTGAAGGTAACATCCGAATCCCGGGATTTCTCCTCTGCAGGGGAGTTGAGAATGAACGCCAATAACGGAACCGAAAGTCTCTTACTGAAGATGTTAATACCCAATTGGCTCAGAACCTGCTGGGGAAAACAATCCATGATACTAGCCTGCTTGGGGATACCGCTGATCTTAGCCTGCTGACGGAGAGAATGACTTTACTCCCATCTTGCTGGGGATTAGAATATGACATTGTCGGTGAGAGCATGCTTCCTGACTGGATGGGGAAGGTGAACACCCTGATTCTGTGGGGAGATAACGTCTTGATCTGGAGAAAATACTTCCCAAGTCTCCTGCTGGGGAAGGTCTGCTCTGCTGAGGAAAGTGTAATCTCAATGCCGGGGGAGAGCAAACCGCTGGGGAAACACAATCCTGTTGCCATTCAATCCTTACTTATTTTTAAAGTCGTAAACGGTTCTTCGAACTTCATCTCAAGAGGATTTTACAGAAGATTGGGCGTTCGCACTGCCCCAGGGTCTTCAAACTCTTGGAGAGATTTATCATATCTCGACATAACTGCCCCCGTCTTCATAATCCACGACGTACATTACCTCGAAGGGGATCGTAATGACTTGACAATACTCTGCTTTAGCATCTTGAACCTTGAGGAGGTGTTTTCAATTAACCATTTTCAGGAGTGGACAATCTCCCACACTCGAGAGGTGGCCTGCCCCAATATGAGCTTTGACGTGACTTTGCCCCTGATCCTTGAATGAGTCCTTCAGAGTAACTGAACTTCGGAGAGATTTCTCGACGTGACTGCCCCAGATTGGCTACATCTTAACACGACTTACTGGGGAGAGCCCGCTCTACATTGAGTCTCTTAGCAGCATGCCCTTTGATACGATTGTCCTTCAGAATTTTCAAGCAACCCAACTTGGCAGGATCAAGCTTCTTGACTGACTTTCACTGTGTAAGCTGCCATTGATGTTTAGGCACATGTATGCAAACAGAACGAGTTATTTATGAGAATGATAATCCTAATGCAACACTTATGTTAACCTTGAAGTTTATTGAAAATACGTCGCAAAACCCTGTGAACGAATCACTAGTTGGGACGCGACCTTGATTTTTAAATGGAAAAACAATGTGCACATGCAAGTCTTATTAGCACAACTTATAGGAGTCAGGAACGCTATCCTGTTGAAGTACGCTTTCGGAATAAACCCTGTTTCAATTAGGACTTTTAAGGGTTGTAACGTGGTCTGGTTCACGGTTTCAGAAAAAAAAGATTTACGGCTCAAACTTTATCGGTGCCCACCCATTCTTCGTGACGTCCTCTAGTCCTATGTTCAGTTAATCTGACCCAAACGTTCATCTCTCAAAAGGTTTACGATCTTTAAGGGACCCATGCCACTGATGGTTTGACACCTAAGGAGGCTTTGGAGTGACAGTCATCCCTTTTGTGTCTGTAATCACATGAATTTGTTCTTATCGAGGGTTTCCTTTTGTAACGCTTTTCGTTTTTCGCTTTTTCTTTCTTTTGCTTTTTTGATCCCTAATTTTTGCCTGGACTGACTCTTTTGATTTTTTCGATTTTGAAGTCCAGCGGGATGCCCTGACTTTTGCCTAAGTCACTTGCTTACAAGTTTCGACCTAGCGGGCTTTCTTTTTTTTTTTATTCCCCTTTTGAACAAAGCGTGTGACACTGGTTATCTTACTTGCTTGAAAGGGTTGTGACTGCCTTACTCCTTGGTTGTTGATGGATATCCATTGTGGTTTCGCATCTCTTGACCTCTTAGTGGTGGGATAGAAGGTAATGGATCCTCGGATGCACACTCTCCTTGAAATTTGGACGCTTGGTCAAACTAACTGACGCCTACCCTGCCCTTGGGTTAAGTATGAGGGTTTTTTCGTACGAAAGAAACTCCTACTTCAAGGCTCAAAGGGGTTAACGAGGGTCTATCTCCCTTATATCTCCAGTGTTTAGGGCTTTGAAACAATGCCTGTACATCCTCAACAGGGTTCTATCCAAAAGCGTACCATTAGAAATCTGCGCTCTTATTTCGTCATCCTCCCTCAAGAGTTCTAAACAAGAAAATTGGTATTGCAGTGCATATAAACATTTAAGAGTGAACACGAATGGATTACTTCAAGGAAAACATACTCATTGCATTAATATCATCATTAAAAACAAACAAGTCTTACATGCATACAATGCTTTAACAAGAAATGAAAAATTTCAAATGAAAATGCAGTAAAGAAGCTGAAGATTGCCATTGCTGAGGAAGCTTAATTCTGTCTGGACGTACTTGCAGACTGAGTGTTCATTTGAGAAAGGAGGCCTCCATTGATGTACATATCATCTTCAGTGAATACAATGATCTCTGAGTCTACTAGGTCTTGCACCTTGTGCTGGAATGCATTACACTTATCAATCGTATGCCCAAACGTTCCCGAGTGGAACTCGCACCTAGTAGTCATGTCATAATCTGGAGGAATAGGGTACGGTATCGGCGCGGTACTCCTCGTTTGAATCAGAGAGTTCTTGAGCAGACGAGCGAACAACTGGCTATAAGGGATAGGAATAGGATCAAATATCCTCTTGGGCCTCTGTTGCTAATAATTCTGCTGTCGGTGCTGATTTGGGCGCCTCACCTGCGCTGGCACTTTCCGTTCCAAATTCGGCTGAGGCACAAACAAAGGTTGCTGACGTGGAGCTTCTGCAACAAAAGGTTGTGGAGAAAGTCCATGACATGAGGTGGATCCTGCGAAGAGGGGAGGAGTCTCCACTTCTTTTGCAACAATTGGAGTAACATCACCTTGTATATTCATGCTGCCCGACTTGAACTCAATTGCCCCTGCATCAATCAAATCCTGGACTTGGTGCTGAAAGGCCCTACATTTCTCCACAGTATGCCCTGGTGCCCCAGAATGGAAGTCACAATGGGCTCTTGCATCATATCCTGGTGGAGGATTACCAGTGAGAGGAGCCAAAGTCCTTTTCTGTACCAGGTGCCACTGAAGGAGATGCTGTAACAGTTGAGAATATGGCATAGGGAGCGGATGAAAAACTCTTTCAGACTTCTTCTGTCCCTGTGTACACTTTTTGCCCTTGGGCTTCTCTTGGGAGCCAAGACCTAGCTGCTGTTGGGAAAGTTCTTAAACTTCCGCTTGTGGAAGAGACTCACGAGGTAATCCACAATTTAAATCAAATTCCAAAGAGATGGGAAGAATAAGGATCTCTGTTGTGGAAGCGGGCACAAGACTGTCTTCCTTCTTTAGCACTATTTTCAAAATCTCCATGACCAAACACATCTGAGTCTTCATCTGATCGATCTCCTCCCTCAGCATTTTCTGCTCCTGGAGCATGTCTTCCCCAAATTGCCTCATCTGAACTCGCATTTCCCTCAACTCAGCTTGAACTTGCTCCATAATCAACTCTTGAATAGCCTGAGGAGTTAAGTCTGCAATTCTGAGATAACCAGATCAAAATAAGAATAACCAGCCTTGAACAGCTGTTATGCAAAATGATTATGCAAAATGGTTATGAATACGCGAATGCAAATGAACATGTTTAAAAATTCGCAGGGCGATCCATCCCTTGATTCCAGTTTAATAATAAGATAGAACGGGACTTTTGCTCATATATTAAGAAAACCAGAGGAAAACCAGATGCCAACGATCACAGCTCGAGATAATAAGTCTGAACACAATAATCATGGATCCCAACCAACAAGCCTGGTGGTAATCCTAATACAATAGAGAGAAAGAGAACTACGGCATGTCATCAAAGTCCACAAGTGCCAATTCCCCAGGTTCTGCCATAGAAACAACCTTGTGAACAGGATCCAGAATAAGTGACGGGAACTTGTATCCTATGATATTCTTTTTCTTCTCAGTACTCGTCCTCGATAGTCTTCAGAAACCAGAATCAAGGTTAGGATGCAACCCTGTAAATGAATAAACATGTTAGGATGCAAAATGATGATGCAAATGCACACATGGGATCAAGGCAACACTGCTGGATGTGTTGTGCTGTTAACTGAACGAGAACCACAACCCAGAAAACCAGAATTCCAAAATACCGAACCACTTAGATAACCAGGAACCCATATAATCAAACATTGATGAGAAATCCAGAAAAATTGGGTAGGTTGAAGGTTTCGGTTACCTGCAAACCTGCAAACACCCATCCCCTCTCACGTGTGGGTACTAGGATGTTCAGTATCCCGGGCTCTCAGGTCGAGAAATGATGATACGTTCACCATTTCTGGTTTGGCATCATCATCAATCGAGGAGGCCTTAACTGATTCTCCAAAACGGAAGGTCCTCAGCTTCTGGCACTGAGGTCGAGAAACAATAGTACATTCATCCCTCAGGGTACAGTACTATCGTCAATCGAGGAGTGCCTCCACTGATTCTCTTCAAAAGGTAGGGGCCATCCTATGGGAGTTCCAAAGTGGGCCCTCGGGTGCGAATGGGTTTGCCATAAAATGTGGTCTGCCACTGTCACCACTAAAGAGGGATGTTTCCACTAAGGTCCTTGATGATCGGTCACCAGAGTCGACAGCTCTCTAGATCAACACCCTAACATGCGCAAGACACACACGTTAGAATGCGTCCCAAGATAGCCTCGTCTGGTTGTGAATTTCGTGAACATGGAAACGTACCAAGCGGGCACGTAGGTCCCACTACTCTCCACTCTAGTCCTAGGTTGTACTCAAGCCTGGGTATTGGGCTTATCTCTCAGAACAACCCAACCTGCAAAACAGAAATAGCCAGCACAACACAGCAATATCCAGTATGACAATAATAAAAATGAAATGCAATGCAGAAAATGCGGTAAAAATAAAATACAACAAATAAAGCAAAACAAAAACAAAAACACCCAAAGAGAACAAAGACAAGCAAGCGCTAGGATTGACTCACTTAGGGATGGACCAACATAGGTCAACCAGATCCCCAGCAGAGTCGCCAGCTGTCGTTCCCAGGATTTTCATCCAGGTACAAACGCGAGAGTGGCGCGGAAAAAACAGAGTCGCCAGCCGTGTAAATTTATCCCAAGAGAGGGAAAGGGAACACCGCATAAACCTGAGGAAGATGGAAAGGAATGGTCATCGCAGCCATAACCTGGGTTCGGGAGTCGGTTACGCGAGGGGAAGGTGCTAGCACCCCACGCGTCCATCGTACTCGATGGGATCCACGCTTGTTGTCTAATCTAAGGGTGAGTTATCCTATCATCTATGGCTGTACTAAGGCGAGGAAGGGTAGACAAAGACAGACTCGGTAGGACGTCAACGTCCTAGGCCTACGTACCCCCTCTGTGCAATGGGGAATTCAGAGTCAACGTAGTTCGGACCAAGTTCTTTTTGTGTTTTTTATGAGCGACGTTAAGTTCGCGTCCGACAGTTAGGGTCGATGCATGTTTGCGACTCAGACAGAAAGTAACATGCCCTTTTTGAAAATAGCCTTTAGTTTGACAATCCCGAAGGACAAAAAGGTTTGAGTTTGGTTTGTATTTTTTAGGACAGAAGTGGCTTAAGTTAGTTCTTAACTTGCATTGCACCAAAGTCTAGGGCACAGGGGCGAATACTTAACGCATCGTCCCAAGACAGGACGCTCGCTAAGCACTCTAGAAAGATGAGAGGAAGCCCCTCATTTCTCATTCCCCACACTTAAGGCTCGTGCGCAATACACTTTATACTTATTACGTGTTTTCAAGAAATTCGAGATGAGAAGAGAGAAGACACAAAGGTAACTCTAAAGGGGACTAAGAGTCCTAAAGTTATCATGCATGGGTGACCTACGGTTAGTGAGGTTTGACGACAACCTAAACCAAAAGAAAGGAAAATATGAGAGAAGGAAAGAGTAAGGGTGACCATGGATACTTATCCATACCCTTAAAGACCTTACCTTAGTCCCTGCATAAAAGGTTAGTACGAAGCAAACATAAGTAAAGGAAATGAGGTGAATGAAGCCCAAACAGTGGCATATAATAATGACAACAATCCAAACATGAATTAAGAAGTCAAATAAACAACCCCAAGGCAATGGCACAAGTGCCTTTTCAAACAGATAATCAGACAAGATCAAAGATGCGCATATAAGAAAATCTCCTGCAAAGAGCCATTAAACAAATAGTAAGACAACTTCTAAAATCACCCATTTAAATATAAAAGTTGCTCAATTAGAGACAAACCAAAAACCAAAAACTCCTGCAAAAAAAACAAGATGTTAGCCATTTAAACAATTGGGCAAAGCTCAGGCGAGAAGTAGGGTTCAGTGTGCCAAAGGGAAGGACCAAAATGCAATATGCAAAATTTTAAAAATGATAGAAAAATATTTTAATGCATTTTAGAATGTTAGTGAACAAATGCAAAAAGAACCGATTAAAAATATTTTATGGATGCAGAGAAATAAAATAAACAAAATTAGATATGCATGATGTAGATGCAAAAAGAAATTAACTAAATAATTAATTTAGATGATAAAAATAAAATAAAAATAAAAAATAAAATTTGTGAAAATTTTATAAAATGATAAAAAGTATGCATGAATTTTATGGGAATTTTTAAATGCAATTATGTATTTTTAAAAATTATAAATGAAAGTGTAATGAATTAATAAAAATATAAATGGAGAAAAAAGTATGGGGGGTGTGTTTGGCAATAAAAACACTTTAGAAATACAAATGGGCTAAAGGGTAGGGGTGTCGCTAGCAAGCCCAAGCAATAGAACCCAGTCAGAAAAAAAATAAAATAAAAAACTCACGCGTGGACCTTCAGTCAATAGGTTGACTCATCCTTTCCGTCTGATAAATCCTGCGCTCCAAAACAAGTCAACACTTTTCCAAAGTAAACTAGACTAATGGCCATGATTAAGGCATACACCATACTAACCATGTACACACGCACACCAAAGCGAGCTGACCACCATACACAAGCCATGTGCACGGCACATGTGATTTTTAATTTGCTGGCGCGTTAATAGCCAATAGATTCATCCAACACACACGACTGAGTCAACAAATGGAAAAGTAATAAGAAAGAAAAATTGTGACTGGGTACACACGGTAGTTAGCATGGTAAGGCACACATACAATTAAATAAAATAAAAATAAAAATTAGAACATGTGGCGCCATGAGAACCGTGCGATCTAGGGAATGGATGGACGAGATTGTTTCTTCTTCCTTGGACCCCTCACCGGACTGGTTCTTCAGGCGGCCGCCGGAGCTAGGGCTCCGGCCACCCTCTCCGGTGAGCTGCGACCTCAAAATCTCCAGAAAATGCATATGAGTACTCTATTCTGACCAGAAAAATTTGAGGATTCCAAATATCCAATCCAAATTGGCAAATAATCAACGCATAATAAAAAATGATGAGAAATATGTTAGGGCATAAAACTTTAAACGCACGGTACAAGCAATATACGCATCCATATTCAAAAAAAAATTATATCAGCATGATCTATAGACATCACACAACATTATGCATATCAAAAAGGAGAGTTTCGTGATCACGCAAAAAGTGACTAATCTGAGATGGCACTGTCTGAATCCTTGCTTTTAGCTGCGAACGATGGTTGGTCTTTACTCTATGGATCACCAAGAAGAGGTTTGTGGAAGAAGTTCTTGAAAAAACCTTGTGGATCGTGAGATTTGTTGAAGAAAAGCTTTAGGGTTCAAGTTCTTGTTCTCCTCCAAATGCACGTGAATGAACCCTAACCAGTGCATGAATGATCTTATATAGACTAGGGTTTTTCACTGATAATGAATTGGGCTTGGGTAATTATTTGTTTAATGAGTTTTTGAATAATTTTGGAAAATCACATAATATTAGATACACCTCCTTCCATGCATAGTTATCCAACTTTTTCATGATGGATCACTTATATCTGAATTGCTAATCACACCCAAATTGCAATTGGGCCTTGAGATGTAATGGTTAATGAGTTTTCAACATTTTGGCAATTTTGAGTAATGGAAAGTAAGTGAAGAATAAACCATGGAATTTCATGATTCTTGGGCCCAAAATAATCCTCAAGGAATGTTCTTTGATATTATAGTGTGGCATGAAGTAATGAAATTGATTATAGGTCATTATGCCCAAAGTTGTGAAAATGAAACCATGAAAAACCCTAAAAACCACTTTGCCTTCTTTTGATCAGAATTGGAGTTTCACAAATGATATGGAGACCCACTAGTACTTGTTGGAAAGAGGAGAAAAAGATCTTCAACTTTTATGTTGGGGAAAAATTCATTTGAAGCTTCTTTGATGATGAAAAGTCAAGTTGAATGCAGTGTAGGAACTTGCCCAAAAAGGAAACTTTTATTATAGGTCACTTTCCAAATTTAGAAACTTCAGTACAAACTCCTGATTCTTGATAAATAGTATGAAACTTGACTCTTGATGACCATATGAGGATATGATACCTTTAAAACCTTAGAGAAAACCTCGAAATTCCACAGTTGACTTCTCCTCTCACTATTGACTTTTACCCAATTCACCTGATTCTCAATCTTCTGATCTATTAAGTCTCTCCTGAACCAAACTGATGGACAACCTCCCATCCCTAGATACTTGGGGACCCAAGGAATACCATAGAATCAAGTCTTGCCCAAAAAATCAGAAATAAACTGACTTTATTGCAAACCCTAGTTTTGGTACCCTCAGTCTAGGAGGAAATAACATAGTCTCCAAATCCGAATTCCTCTGAATATGATGTGTATCCTCTCCAACAAAGATAAGATAGGCCATTTGGTTATGATAAAAACCCAAGGAGTTTGCCCATTGGAGCAGTAAACCCAAGAATCTCAAAACCCTAATTCATGTACTGGTTAGGAGAGAGTGATCCACTTGAGCTCTCTTGCTTGACCCTTTGAAGAACAAATTCTCCTCTTGAACTTGCCTCAGGCACCTTGACCCCATGTTAAGAACCAATGATATGCACACATGATAATGCAAAAACGTAATGAAACATAAGCCAGTTAGTAATAAAGTAAGGAGGGCAAATTTTGGGGTGCAACACCAACATGACAACCTCTTTTCCAACTTTTTAACCAAAAAAGCCCAAGATGAAGCTCTCCTAGGATTAGACCCAATAGGAATACCAAGAAAGGCGAAATTTTTTTATTCCGATTTGCAAGAAAGAAAAAGCGTACCGGCTTCAAGATAATTAGAAGGGACATTAATTCCAATCAATTTACTTTTATGGAAATTAATACCGAGACCCGAGACTAACTCAAAACCACAGAGTACCGCTTTAATCGCCCAAAGGTGCTTCCAACTTCCATCACCCAACAAAAGAGTATCATCCGCAAATTGAAGAATATCAATGAAGCATCTACCATTAACATGAAAATCGAAAAACTCTCCAATTTCCACCGATCTCTTCACCAAACCCGACAAACCCTCTGCCACCATAACGAAGAGAAACGGCGAGAGAGGATCACTTTGTCTTAACCCTCTTTCCACCTCAAATTCACTAGTCGGACTACCATTTACTAACACGGACATCTTGCTAGAAAAAATGGTAGCCTCCATCCACTTCATCCACATCTCTCCAAACCCCATTCTCCTCAACATGTATCTAAGGAAATTCCAACTCACTTTATCATACGCTTTCTCAAAATCCACTTTAAAAAGAGTGCACACTTTATTCTCCTTGCAAGCGTAATCCCCAACTTCATTAGCAACTAAAACACCAACGAGAAGTTGTCTCCCCGGGACAAAAGCACTTTGACACGGAGAAATTAAAGAATGGATGACCTCCTTTAATCTAGCCGCCAAAATCTTGGAAATAGCTTTGTACAAACAACCAACTAATCAAATAGGTCTAAAATCATCCAATCCCAGAGGACTCTCACACTTAGGGATCAAAGTCAAGAAAGAGGAAAAAATAGATTTGGATAACAAGGCCCCTTCGTGAAAAGATTTGAAAAACCCGAAAAAATCATGTTTAATAAAAAACCAACATTTCTTAATGAACATAAAAGAGTAACCGTCCGGCCCCAGACTTTTGATGCCATCGCAACTCCAAATAGCATCTTTAATTTCTTCCTCCGTAAAAGGTCTTTCAAGTAACCCCCTCTCCCTTTGATTAAGCACATTAAAAGGGATTACATCCAATAAAGGCCTCTCTCTATTCACCTCAACAAACTTTTTGGCAAAATGATTCCTAACTTCCTCTTTAACTTCTTTAACCGAACTCAAAACCCCACTACTAGAATTGAAGGACCCAATATGGTTACGCCTTCTTCTCTCCTTCATCACACAATGGAAATATCTACTATTGTTATCTCCATCGATAAGCCATTTTAACTTGGCTTTCTTAATGAGCATATTCTCTTTGACTCTCAAATTCATCCAAAACTTACTATACGTCATCTTCCGGTTAACGCTTGAATCAAGCGTCAATCCCCCGAAAATAACTTCCACCACTTCATCATCTTCGTTGATCTTCCTCACACAATTTTCAATCTCCAAGTCTATTTTACCAAAAACCTCCAAATTCCAACCTCTTAAACTACTTTTGAGACGTCTAAGTTTTTCTTTAAGGACATAATCACTCCTCCCCTCAACCCGCATCTCCTTCCATTCCTTCTCAACAAACGGTATGAAAAATTTGTTGTTAAACCACTCATTGTTTAATATGAACGATTTCGGACCCCAATCCGAATAGTCCACCACAAGCCACACTGGACAATGATCGGAAATATCCCTCGAACCAATGAATTGCCCAATCACCCTCCATCTATCAATGGCCGCCTCCGACAATAAAAAATGGCCGATTCTACTCATGGAAACACCATCCCCACTATACCAAGAAAAATTCTTCCCTTTACAGTGGACGTCAATCAATTCATTCTCTATGATAAATTCAGAAAATTCATTACTCTCCACATTACGATAACCTCCACTTCTTCCCTTCCTCTCCCAAGAATTACAAATTGCCAACTCTTTCCAAAGTAACCTTTTTTTATTAAGCTCACAAGGAGAATAGACGTTCACCACATAGTAAAAAAAAATTCCCCACAAAACTTTGACACCGACAAAACCTTCCCCTTTAAAACTACACACGACCTCCACCTTATTCGTCTTCCAAAGAATAATTAAGCCACCGGATAATCCCTCGGAGTTAGAAGTAGTCCAACCAATATCCTCCTTACTCTAAAAGCTTCTCGCCACCTCCTACGTCATCACAACTAATTTAGTTTCTTGAATTAAAAAGATATCCGCATTTCCTTTCTTGATAATTTGACTAACTCTTTTCCTCTTTATCAAACTACCTCCCCCTCTAATGTTGAACGATCCAATAATCATTTCAACACCGTTAATTTTGCCTTCTCCCCCAACGACCTATCCTTGTCCAACTTCTCCAAATCATCAATCATTTTTTTGTAATCCCTGCCTTTATCCACCACTTCGACCCCTAAATTAGAGATGGCTTCCAATAATTTATCAGCTACCTTTGACTCTAAATTACTCCATAACCTCTCGTTGCATCTGAAAATGTCAGACGCTTCCGAATTCTCACAATGGAATTTTCCCATCAAACTATTAGACACCATCGGCCTGAAAGGCATGGTTTGGCTACTACCCTTAGAGCAATCAAAGGATTCGATCGGATCCGAAGAAACAGAGGAATCCTGCGCAAATCTCCAACAATTACCTTTTTCATTCTGAATGTCCCCTAAAATTCCAAAAGGGCCCTTCCATTTTTTATACTTCACTTTTTTAAGTCTATTGCAATTGCTTTTCCTGACCCCGCCATAAAGTAAACCATTCGTATTCTCCTTATTTTTCTTGAAAAGACCTCCCATTTCCGCTTCAGAAGTGTCAGGAAAAAGTAAACAATCAGGTTCACCAAAGGCACCATTTTGTCTTTCCTGCACAATATGCTGTACCTTCTTGCATTTACCTACCGCCTCATCAAAATAGCCCTCTTCCCTATACGACATACCATCATTATTAATACCATCTTTTACTTTTACTGTTGAGTCTGCAAAAGTGTCCTGATAGCTTATACTCTCAACATCCATAGCACGACAATTAAACTCATACGTCTTTTTGTTATTATCCTTTGGATAAGAAACAGTATCTTCAATCTCCTCTCCAACAACATCATCTTCTTCCCCTTCTACAGAACCAACTGAGTTCCATTTAATTACAGTACCAGAGCTAAAATAATCCACATCGGTTCCTCGCACGCTATTGGTCGGAACCGACAAACGAAACGGCCCGTTCGAATCCTCCTGCAAGTAAATAGTAAAGATCTTACCATCCACCTCAACAACCAAGGACTCCATCAGTTTGAAATTAACAGGGACTCTAACAAAAAAACAAGCAATGTCCATGGAAAGACCATTAGCAGGTATGTTGTTAGTGCAGATGAAAGACCCGAAAGAGTTTGCGAGAGACTCGAAGAATTCCACACACCAAGCATTACACGGGATTCCCTAAGCTCTCACCCAAATGACGCGATCATCGTCCACCTCACTCGAACTCCACCTCCTAATATCAGAAAACCACTGTTTCCACCATGAAACCCCTTCCTGTACAAAATCTTTTACCGCTCCTTCCTCCAACTCTTCAAGAAGACACAATTTCGTCCCTAAAGGCGTTATTTTTATCGAGAAAATGCCTTCACATTCAAAATATGTTTTCACGTTATAAGTTAACCCTTGACAGATAGTAGTACCTACATAAGCCTTCTTTAGCCTCTCTCTAATATCGTTGTTGGACACAAAGCTAACACAAGGCTTGACACCCTTGCCTTCGAGAGAAGAAGAAGATTTATCACACAGCACATCTGTAAAAGAAACTGAACCATCAAAAGCCTTTGTCAAGTTCCTACCTCTGTGTAGAGAAACCCCCGTTCCCTCCTTCCTAAAGCCTTTGTTCTTCTGTTCAACCTCCCTCTTCTGTTCCCTCCTTCCTCTGTGTTGGATATTTGTATTAATGCTCTGAGGGGAGAGATTAGATCTTTAGACTTGAAATCGTAGCAAGGTGTTTATCTAGATGATGAGTTTATTACTAGGACCAGGGCCATAATAAATTAATGGTCTGTACTAAAGATCTAAGACTCTCAGTTGTTCTATAAATCAAACCATCACTAACATTAAGGGCTAAAATATCAATCTTCCTACTTTTACTTTTTTATAGATGCATAGAAAAACATATACATACTACTACAAAAAGTGCTTTTAACCTCAGACGCGAAATGCATTTTATCTCGGTTGCAATAGTGAGATAACGAAGAGCATCGTGAAAAGTAACGGCTTATCACCTCGGTTTTTAAACACCGAGGGGTAAATTAATTTGAACGTGGGTTCGAACCCCGGCATCTGCATTTTTATTATTTACAAAACTAGCATTTTATACATCTCGGTTTACAATAAAATTGTGGGGTAAGATAAATTGTTTTTTTAATTGAAATTCGTTGTATTGTTTACACAGAAAATAAATAAAAATAATTTGTTTACAAACTACAATGTTTACCTAGAATATTACATTCTTTACACAAAATATTAAAATAAAAATTAATTTATCCTTGAAGATCATATGTTGGATTTTCGGCTCCTTAATATTTGGGCAAGATCAAATGTTTCACCTTGCAGTCATTTGTTTCTGTTATAAAACAAAAAAAAAAGGTTAGAAAAAAAGTTTAGAAAAATAAATGATTTTATGCTCAAATGAATATTCAAAAACACCAACCTCGAACCCAGATAATCCTCTACACTTGCAATCCATCATAGAGAACTCTTAATGGAAAAAGTTAAAGTGGGTGATGCAGATAGTTTCAAGCGTTTCATGACGGTTCTTTATCAATTATAGATAACAGAATGGCTTTATAATAGAAATATTTTTGGTTTCACGCGGATCACTAATGATAATGTCTTGAGGGTTGATAATCATGAAATAGACGGGAAAGATTTGTTTAAGGATGGTGATTAATATCTAAAATTATCACGCTAAGTTATCCACTCGGTTTTGTTAAAAACCGCGAGGTGAACATGATTTTTATTTTTATTTTTAGAAAATACATTGTTTATACAGAATATTGAAAAACAATGATATAGAAAAAGAAGAAATTTGGTGTAAGGAGTTATCTATTCCAAATATTGCACGCATCCAATTTCTAGGAGTTATCTGTTCCAACCATTGAATACATCCAACTTCTAAAGGAATTATCTATTACAACATTGCAAAATGTTTTTCTGCATTTGCAATACATTATATAGAACATTTTCAAGCTTCTAAATACAACAACAACATCAACGTCATTTTGTGAGACGGGTCCCAAAAGAATGATGCGTTCGAGTTTGGAGCGGCTACATATAAGTTACGATTAAGGTACAATCTGTTTAACGAGTGCTTTTATAATAAAATCAGATTATCTTATCCCTCGGATTTTTTGAATAATCAAGATAATAAGTTGATTGTGCCCTCGGTTTTGTTTGTGTTAAACAAAACTGAGGTAATATGTGGTTTTTATTTCTAAAAAAAATCAAGACGTGCATTAGAATCATATCACTAGAATAACAATGATCATCCATATTCAAAAATGTAATGTATCTTTTGGATTTTCAAGGAGGCGTTTGAGCTTTTATGATGGTTTCACTTCCTATTCTCTACTTTATTTAAACATTATTCCTTGTTTCAACATCTCATTTCAAACATTTTGTGTCTTCAAACATAGTTTCAAAGTATTTTCTTTTCTTCAAAAATGTCTTCAACAACCTTAGATGAAAATTTTTTGTTCGTTATCGATGTTGATTTCGATGATTTGAAAGACAAAGGTTTTGATCTAAGGAAAAGTATTCGCAAACAAAAGTTGAATGGTCACTTTGACATTCTTCATGGACCCATCTACATTAATCTCGTTAAAGAGTTCTGTTAAATGCCTCCGTTGGGCCATCTGGTCTTGATGCTGAGTTAATTCAGTCATATGTCAATGGCTCTCCTATCACAATTAGTTAGTCACTTATTTGTCATACAATAAACTATGAAGAGGAATGTTGTTGTATTGAACATTATAGATTCAACAATGTCTACTCATATCACCTTTGCCTAATTTATACCAACTACGATAATCTTAGCAGTCCGACTACTCGACTACCAATTGGAAAAGTTTTGTATCAACTTCTAGTATCAAATATATTTCCAAAAGAGAAACAAATGGAAACGCTTACTTGAGATGATAAGAAAATCTTGTTATTCTTTACCAAGACATCAGAGTTAATCTTCCTCTTACCATTTTTAACTTCTTAAAGTAAATGATAATTATCTCTAGTGAGGAAATGGATTTCCTCATACCATATGGAAGAGTTCTTTTTGAACTTTTCTCTCAATTAGAAATAGCCAATAGTGATACTATTGACGTTGAGTGGAGTCAGAAATTTGAATATGTGGAAAAATATTTGTTGTCCTATTTTTAATTAATGAAATTTTTCCTTTCATATAATTGCCTGTTCGTTTCTGTTGATAACAAAAATTTTGAGAATTACTAATTAACAATAAAAAAAAAATATTAAAAAATGAACTAAGAAAAAAGGGAAGATTGGAAGGCGCCAAGTGAGAAATCATTGAAAAAAATCTTAAATGCAGTTACTGAGATTCGATGAGTGTTCCCTTATAGTTATATTCCCTCGGTTTTCAAAAACACCGAGGTAATAGGTTTATTATTTTTTATGGAGAAAATCAGGCGCTCACTTATAGCTATATTACCTTGGTTTTTTATAAAATCGAGGGAAAATGTTTTTTGTTTGAATTCAAACATGTCGCTCCTAGGACCTATAAGCTAAATTTTTGGCATGTTCGAGATGAAAGCTTCTTCATAAAAAGTGTTATTTGTCGTAGTGATATTAGCATATTCCCCCTTAAGCCACTTAGATTTCGATCTTTGAAACAATTGGAAATCTTTGATCCTTAGAAAAGGATCAAACTTCCACAATGTTTACAACCCTAAAGTGACTCTCATCCTTCGATAAAACCCAATTATCAAACAGTGAATAAAAAGAGCTTACTAATTCTCTCAAAGACTCAATATTGAAAATCAAGAATGCCAAACACCTATTTGTTATAAGCTTTTAAGACTCTTTTATTGAATTTTAGTTTCTCTTTAAGGAAAACAATTTTTGCCAAAAATAAGAGAATCAGAACAGGTGTTATGGACCAACTTTGAGAATTTATTATGGACTAACCAGTGATTGATGAACATAAACTTATTATGGCCCCAAACTTAGTTAGATTACTTCAAGATAACAGGACAGTGATTAGAGACATATTTGGGTATGGGACACTTAGACACTACTCCACGATGTTCTACCACCCAATAGGCACAGGGATTTGATCAAGCCTATTGGCTGCCTCACCATTAGGTTGGAATCAAGTATAATTCCTACATAGAAGAGGGAGATCAATCACATACATAAAATTCATAAACTCTCTACAATCAATATTCCTGAAAGAGCTAAAAAAATCATTATCCCTAACCTTTCACCGGAAAAGCAGACATAATTAATATTTCTTAAAACACACCAAATATCTTCTCAAAAATGGACTTGGATCCTCTTCTCCCCTTTTTATCTTCATTCCTCTTCTAATCTCACTCTATCTATTCATTATAAAATCAATTTTTTAAGAGAGATAGTGAGATTAAGATAGAGATAGAGAGTTAGGAGAGGAATAGATAAAAAATGAAGGAGAGAATCCAAAATGCCTTCAAGATTGTCTTTATAAAGTGTGATTTATAAAGCTTGTTTTCATTAAAAATAATAAATAAAAAATATTGCTAATGGTTTTGTTCAAGTAAGCTTTAAAACCTTAAGTGACGAAGATAAAGGAAACATATTTTGAGATTGTTGAAACCATAAATCAACGTAGAAGTCTGCATGAACACAAGGGAGGATGACAAAATGATTGCGGCAGAGAAGGTTGTATTTGACACAATAATGTGTTCGGTTTAGTTTGTCAGGGCTAGGGTTTGGTTTTTATTGTTCGCGTGTATTGGATCTTTTTGTTTTAATTTGTGGATCCATTCGTATATGAGTTATGTTTTGGGCTTCTTATGGATAAGTTTGGTTTCAACAATTATAAATATGTATCTCTTACATGTTTGCTATTACAACCTTGAGAAATTTAGAGGTGAAGATAGATAGGAGGGTTTGGTTATCCTAGTATTAATCTTAGAGAGGCAAGGGTTAATTTCTAAGAGTTTGTTATTGGAATTTGAGAAACCCTTGCAGATATCTCAGGGAGATTAGGAAAAACTTATAAACACCTTGGGATTGTGTGATTCATATGTAGAGAATTGGAGATATATATTGGAAACACTAGGTGAGAAATAGAATTTGTTGATGTATTTTAGCAGTGCTTTACGTGGATTTATTTGTTAAAGATTGGATGAGATCAAGTCAATTTACATGGAGATATAAATTTGAATTTGAATAAAAAATAAATCATATATTTTGGAGGATTTTTTTGAAACAAATTAAGACCAAACCCTCTATATTTCTAGACGTGATATTATTCAAGAAAAAAAGCCCAGAGTTAGTATTGCTATATAAGGAAACTCAAACCTAGTGTTTGAGGTGTGCATGTAGTGAAGACTCTTGGTGTCAAGGTTTCTATTTTTTCGTCTTTGTTTGAGTTATTGTTGTGCACAACTCTAGTGTTTCCTTTCATATCTTAAGGCATGAAGTTTGGTTTGTCAGTCGAGTTTTGTTTCCTTTCCTTGCTTCCTTCGAGTCTCATTTCCTTTCTTTCGTCTCAAGTTTCATTCCATTTGCTTTATGTCACACTAATGGTGTTCGAGTGAAGAAGATGGAGTTTTGAGTTTCATCCGTGGAAGAAATGAAGTGTTCAAGTTTCATTTAGTGGAAAAGATGAAGTTTTGTGTTTCATTTAGTGGAGAAAATGAAGTTTTGAGTGGAGAAGATGAAGTTTCATTTAGGGTTTGTTTTGTTTTGATTGTATTTTGTGAATGAATGGAATAATATATTATAAGAATTGGTTATGGACTAGGTTTTCCTATCAGATAGATCTAGACACGCAACTAAGGAAAAATGTTTAATATGGCCCAACTAATTAAGGGGACAAATGATTCAATTTGGTGTAATTAATTGCAGGCCATTACAAGATGATGGGTGGTCAAGGGAGTTTAATGGGCTTGTTTTGTAGTCCATTTTTGTAATTTAAAAATAAAATCGAGAAAGGTTTCTAGTGAAAGATTTTTCCTATCAGTTGTCAGCCCAACCAAAAGAATAGGTATTTTACTTTTTAAATAAAAAAAAATGTAGTTTCTAAGATTTGAAGGCGTGCTCTAAAAACTATTCCTGTAGATTGCTAGCTTATTCGAAAGAATAATAGTTTGGTTTTTTAATAAAAAAAATTATCTCCCTCTATTTTTTTCTAAAAAAAGAAGATAGAAATGATGTCTCTTAAAACACAATAGATATCTCCATCAACATTGTCTTTAGGCAATAATTCTTGCAAATTTACAAAGTGTGACTCATGAAGCTTGTTTTTATCAAAAATAATAAAATACAAAGTTTACTTATGGTTTCTCACATTTACATAGAATATATTATCAATAATTAAGACAATGATGCGCTTGTTGATTATACCAATACGTGAATTTTATCGCTCACAAAATGAAATATGAATATCTGAAAGAATCATTTATAAGAAAACAAAAATAACAGTGCATGAACTAGCTAGGAAAAAGAATGGTGAAACATGTACAAGTATTAAGATCAATTTAATTAGCTTCCTATGTGAAGTATATGAACAAACTTGTCAGAAATCAATATCGAGAAACTTAATTTCCTTTATCTTGTATCTCATCTAGTAACAACATGCTTAATGTTAGTTATATATTTATAAGTTTTTCTTCATCCTCTGGACTGCATCTAAGGTACTGCATTGAGCTTTTCTAGGGTTTTTGGCTTAAACTCCTAACCTTAGGGTTAGGGGCCTTGGCCCTGGAGGGTTCAATCTTTCATTGGGTTTACTACAATGGACAAGGGGTGGTCGACGGTTAAGCGTAAACAGAAGCAGAGAAGAAACTGGGATGATTCGGGAAGAGGCAAAAGTAAAGGGTCAGAAGGTTCTACTTCGTTCTTTATTACTGAGTTCCCTGAGAGTATGAGAGCTAAAGACTTATACAAGGTGTTTTCGGAATATGGTGATGTGGATGAAGTTTTTATCCCTCAGAAAAGGGATAAATTGGGTAGACGGTATGGTTTCGTTTGATTTTTTGGGGTGGAGGATTCAAGAAGACTGAGTCTCAAGTTAGATAGTATTTTCTTAGAAGGCAGAAAGATTTTTGCAAATGTGCCGAGGTTTGAGAAGTTGAAAAAAGGCGGTAGGGAGAAGGAAGCGTCTACGTCCCACTTCCAAGAGAAGAAAGGGGAGGGTACGGAGAAGAAAGGGTTTCCATATAAGTTTTGTCCCTCAAAGCATGAGGCTTTCAAAGGATCTAATCAAGGTTTTTCGTATGCAGAAGTGACTAGAAGGAAGGAAGAAGTAGGTATTCTGAGGCTTAAGGTAGCGCAGGATGCAATGGAGAGATTCTCTAAGGCTTATGTGGGTAGAGTGGCCTCCCCTGGAATGACCTACAATATTCAAAGTCATTTTTTCTCGGAAGGATACTTTGGGGTGAAAGTGACTCCTCTTGGGGAGAACTTTTGTCTGTTAGAAGAGGATGAGGAAGGGGAGATCGAAGAGTTGGTTGTTAGCGCTAAATCTTGGCTGGAACAATGGTTTGTGGAGGTTCGTAGGTGGAAAAAAGAAGATGTTGACCCGGAGAGAGTCATGTGGGTTAGGTTGTATGGTGTGCCGTGTTTTGCATGGTCAGTGGAGTTCTTTGAGTTTTTGTCCTCTAAGGTTGGTTGTTACATTTACGGAGAAGAAGATTCCATTAACGTATCCAGAATGGATGTAGCAAATATTATAATTAGAACGTCGTGTGGGAATAACATAGATGATGTTTTCAAGGTGGCTTTCAATGGTGTGGTGCACCGTGTTAGAATGGTAGAAGTTTTGAAGAACATTGGCTATAGTCTTCCTCCGGCCAAGGCGGATGTTTTAAGGCAATCGGAGTCTGAGGGTTCTGAAGATTCTTTTGATAATGGCCAAGCTAGATGGTGGAGTTCAGGGGAGGAAGAAGCTAGGATGGAGGAGGAAGGCGTGTTTGCCTCTGACGGTTCAGTAAGTGGTAGGCCTAGGATGGATGTAGATGGCCAAAAGGTTTCTTTTGTTTCCTTAGGGGAGACGCTTTCAGTGTCAGAGCAGGGGCCTATAGAGTTGGTAGCAGCTTTAGCGGAGACAGAGAAGTAGACTTTGGTTCAGGAGAAGGGTGTCACGTCCCTTTCAGTTTTTAATGAGGAAGCTAGTCTTGGAAAGTCAAAAGACAGAAGGTGCAATAAAGATTCTGGTGGTACGGAGGAAAGTTTGGGCTCTAGGGAATTATCCTTTGATGGGTTGGTTAAGACCCATTACCAAGCAAAGGCCCATGTGGTCTCTACGGATGAAGGGGTAAGTAGGAGTTTAGAAGAAATAAGGGTAGAAGGGGAATTGTCATTCGTTCCTGAGACTCTTTCGTCTTGTCAGGGGAAAGGGGAGGCGAGGGGGGAGGATTTTGTTCCTGGAATCAAAGAAGATACTGGTAAGAGGAAGGTTGGAGTAGAGAGGGTAGAAGATGCTCTAGAAGGGCGTTGCCATACAGTTTCTGATTCCGATGTTTTGAGAGGAAATAAAAGATTTTGGAAAGAGTTGGAAAGTAGGGTCTCATCGAAGGTTAGAGAGATGATTACTTCCTTGGGTATTGTGGAGGATGGGAAAGGAGGTGACATGGAGAGTGAAGTTTTGAGGTTGGAGAAAAGGGATGAGTCTGCAAAATTTAAGAGGGTGTCTAAAGCAAGTGGGTATTTATGAATATTCTCACTTTGAATCTGAGAGGGAGTGGTAGTCTTGTGAAGAGGAAGAGGGTTACTCGTCTTATTCAAGTTAAAGGGTTCGATGTGTGTCTTTTCCAGGAAACGAAACAGGAGAGGTTCAATGATTCTCTTGCTTTCTCTTTATGGGGTAGTAAAGAGGTTGAATGGACGGCTTCTAGTTCATCTGGTGCGTCAGGGGGGTTGGTTATCATGTGGAGAAAAGATATGTTTGTTCCCGTTTGCAGTTTTAAGGGGGATGGCTTTGTGGGGATTAACGTGTCTTGGAAAGGGAGGGATCTATTTTTTGTCAATGTGTACTCAGGTTGTTCTATTGCGAAGAAGAGGCTTCTTTGGTCCAGTCTGTTGGTTGCTAAAGGGAAGTTTGATAGAAGTGACTGTGTGATTGGAGGGGATTTCAACACTGTTGCTCGTAAGGAGGAAAGGAAAGGTCAGGGGAATGGTTGTAAGCACAGAGAGATGGCTGACTTCAGAAGTTTTATCTGTGAGTAGGATGTTGTGGATGTTCCTTGTGTAGATGGGATCTTTACCTAGTTCAATAGAGCAGGGAGCAGTATGAGTAGGATTGATAGAATTCTTCTGTCGGAGTCGCTGGTTGTAGATTGGAATATTAGAGGCCAAGTGATTGGGAAGAGGGATATTTGTAATGCCCTGCATAATATTCATCTAGAATAATACCATACAAGTGTTTTATTTGGTACTGACACATCAAAAGTGCCTAATGACATAGTTCACATACTTGCCCATTTATAAAACGTAAATACAACATATGGCCCAAGGCATGGAAACTAGCCAAAAAATAAAATCTAAGAATAATATACAATATCCTCAATTGTATACAACAGAATAATACACAGCGGAATAAGCTCAACTAAGCTTCTCTTGAAACATCCAAGCATAGCTCCACTTGTAAACCAAACCTGCAAACCACACCTGAAATAAAGCAACTATAGTGGGGTGAGATACATCAAATCTCAGTGAGTTCCCTATCTTATAGGTCCTCTCGGCTTTACAAGGTTCTATCAATCCTAACTCAAGTCAAGGGGAAGGGAAAAGACCTTGAGTACACAATCTCACAATCTCACATTATATGGAAACATGCCATGAGTTCATCAACTCAAAAGTACCACTAATTGATAACCATACCAAGGTACCTCCTGTTCCCGTCCGCTTCTACGTCTAGAAGGCGACCCGAGTCATAGATCCTTGTAACCTACTTGACATACGAATGGATTCGGGTTCTACGGGCCATTAACCGTTATGAACCGTCACTTCACACGGGCCATTAACCGTCACAAGCATACGCTCCATGGGCGCCATTCGTACAGCACGGGGAATCAAACCTGCCAAGTAGTTGTGCATCCATTTCAGAGGAGTCCGAGACTCATGAAACTACACTCAAGATAAACTGGTTACAATTACATGATCACATACAAAATTACGATTGTATTCGACAATCACAAGGCTATAATGCCTTAAGGCCTCTCTTGCCTTTTCACAAAACCACAATGGTTTACACACATGTTCCATACTAGTGTTCTACTCTTTCTATGACATTGTATCTGACACACGCCTCGGCACCGCACGCACGAGCGTTCGTCATAAAGTTATCTACTCTAGGCCAGAACCGTCAATGAATGCACGAGTATCGCCATCCAGAGTTTCTATCACAATTCTATTCACAACCTAGAATTATAACGATCTTAACTATGCCATTTGTTTTGGGGTACGGTTTCCTCACTCTACCTAATCCATATTCTAAGCATGCATATTTCTTTCATTCATACTTAACAATGTTTAGATAGACATGGTATAATCACAACATTTACAAGTAACACATATAATAGCATAACATGTCAAACATAATCACATTATAGTTCATACACGTTTTAAGGCACACAAGCCACTACTATCCTCTACCAAGCATCCTTGGTTAAATCATGGTCTCACATCACCATTCACTACCTTATTGGATTATCTTTCCAAAGGCTTTGGACTTGTATAAATCGGATTCCCGATCCCTGAGTTTTGGTGGAATCAAAATCACATACATTACATTTCTATATTTTTCTTATCAATCCATAGCCTATAACTATGTTTCTACCTCAATATCACAAAGAGCATAAAATTAGCTTTCCAACGCTTCGAACGGGGGTCAAAACGGACTTACGGTTCAAAAGTTACGATCGAAACAATTTTGAAGGAAAACCTACAGCGGGGCTGACACGGGCACCCGTGTTGTGTGACACGGCCCGTGTCACCCGAAATCCTAAATTTCACTTTTTTTCACGTTTCCACCCTCCATAGTCAGTGGACTGACACGGCCACCCGTGTTGTGTGACACGGGCCGTGTCAGGGCCCAGAAAACTTCATTTCTATCGTCGGAAGCCTTCCGGACCTCCGATTTCGATTCCGTAAAAAGCCCCGGTCTCAGAATTCGACATACTACAATATTTTAACAACCAACAGGTCATCCAACATGATTACAAAAATAATACCAATTTGATCAAATATGCAAAGTTAGGTTTTCCAACCAAACCAATTTGATTCAAACTCACTCCCACATAATCAAACACACAAACAAGTATCAACAGGTGATTATACCTATATATCAATCATACTACTCAGCTTATAACGCATTTCAACCGTTAGATTTTATCGAATAGCGATTTAAGCATTTTTCTCACAAAACCTAACTTAAGCTAAAACAATCTCTAACTCTAAAACTTAAAGCTTCTATCTAGAACCCACCTGATAATCGAAGAGGAGTTTGAAGAAGATGATGATGATGATCCATGGGTTTCTCTCTTCTTCCTATTTTCTCCATTTTTCCTCTTTTCCTCTTCTTCTTCTCTTCCCACGTTTTCTTCTTTTTCTTCTCACCCACTTTCTCTTTCTCTTACCCACTTTTTCCTTTCTCTTTCTTATAACATATATATATATATATATAATACTATTATTATATACTATAAATCCAATAGGGTAAAATATCTCCAATTGATATTATTATCGTCTCACACCAAATGATCAATTATTAGAGTTACCATAAAATACTCTCTTGGACTAATCCCTTTAATATAATAATTGATCTCTTCAGAGTTCATTAGTTGCTCTATTGATCCCAAATGTCAATACTTAAAGTACTTAGAGGATTCCATTAATCCAATTTACCAATGATAGAGCACATAGATACTCATCTGATATCCAATTGAGCATTTAAATAATATGGGGTATTACACTCTCCCCCCCTTAAATTGAAATTCGCCCCCGAATTTCCTCTATTCGACAATAACCGCAACTCGTATCATTGTCTTAGAGCCATTCTTAGCTTCACAAATCAAAATCCTTATTTCCATAATTTATCAAACTTCGTGTCCTTAGTCATACTCGTATTCCATTATTGGGTTAACTTTCAACTTGTTTTTCTTCAATTCATCTGTTGTTTCATACAAAGAGACTCGGTCACATCCTACCTTCGGCAAGAATGCACCATTCTATACCTTTCTCTACCGAGTCACAAACCAAACCGTAACACCTTATCTTGGTTTAAGATAACAAACACTCATCAAATCTTCGCGAGGTAATTCGGTGATTCCTTTCCTTTAAGCAATTACCGACAATTATCTTTTCATAAATATTTTAATGTTCAAAACCACTTCGAAATTCGTCAACCGACTTCTTTACCAGTTCCATCAAGTCTGATGCTATACAGTGTACTCATTTTATCCGATATTTCATCTCTTTCGTATCACACCAAAAGGTAGCACACTTAGAACAAAATCTTATTATTTCCAATCTTAAAATCAATTTCTCCTTCGATTCTTATAAATTCTACTGAGCCCTTTCATTTGTCACCTTCCACTGCGCAATCCAAATTCTAACAGTGGAACACCACGCATTCTTGAGCACTACCAATAGCTATCAATCCAAAATAGCATAACAGCTTTCGATGCTAATCACCACATTCCAAATCGATTATACTTACGGTTTTCCGACTTACTCAAGATTCCTTGTTGACGCGAGATCTCATCCAACATCAATGTAACACCACCATGGAACTACAATCATATGTGAATCACCACTTATCAAAACTCAAACCATCAAGCACAACTGTGAGCTTCCATATTACTCACCAATTCACATACCACACTCCACACGTACACACACCCTCAAAGGACATGCCACGCTTCTCAATTGAATCCACTTTTCTTATTCGTTCCGTTCCACAAACGATTCCAAGTTAAACGCTTAACTTCGGAACGTCCAATTCTCACTCTTACTTGGAAAGATAACTTTCAAATTCTCTTCTCTGGGTAAAACACAGCTGCACACAACTGGTACCACTCTTACGGAGTCTAAATCCAATACCATGAACTCACAGAAGATAGCACTTACTAACTCTGACCAACCGTTCCTATCTTAATAACACCAATTACGCACCGAACTATTCCTTGCGAGATCACTACTTCGTGAGTATTCTCTAACTTCATCCTTAAACCTCTCAACAGTACTGATAACAATACACTTAAGACTTTCCCACACTTAACACAGTTCACAAGATTACTTTCCCAAAAGTCAAACTACCTTGTCGTCTAAACAAATGATCGACTAAGTAACACCCTTCCTGAAGTTCCAGTTTCAAAATACCAATTCATCTTTCATTCACTTGCAATTCCATTTCACACTCACATCATACTCTCCAATCGGAGCAACGTAAGGTAACAAAACACAGATGATGGTTCCCAAGGAATTTCACAATTTACACACCCGTTAATCAATTAACCATCCAAGCTAATCGGATTAACTTCTCAAAATTCCACGTAAGACACCTTTCATGCACGGGTTAATCGGTTAACACTGCTGCAGAAACAAAACCAGTTACTCATAATTCAAATCCACCCCTTCCCGAACCATCAATCCGATTTGTTCTTATCTTAGAGTATCATTATCAACTGGTGGGTCCGTAACTGGTGTTACATTCACTAACCATGATCCACCCAAGGTAAAACCGACAAAATCAAAACATGCAGATGACACACTCCAACCAAGTAACAAGGCAAAATTCCAAATTCTGACGCGGTCACTCTACAAAACTTCAGTGGGATAGTTCATCTTTCTGCTCAAACAACTACACTGGCTGGAAGTCAATAATGACGACATTCTAAAGTTTTTTCCACAATTCAAATTAATTCGTCCACAAGTAAAACCCAACACCCTACCATTATACGATACCACAAAAGCGATGGATATAACATGTCGAGCACACAACCTTATTCCCTCACTTGAATTTCTTGGTGAGAAATAAGACAACAACGTCCTTTGTCCAACAAAAGGTAGATTCTGAATAATCCAATCATTCACAAATACAGAAGTTTCTCTATACTTGAAAATAGATCGGGGTAATGCATCCTCTTGAAGAACCTTTATATCACTTCGTACACACTAACCGGGATTTCTTACCTTTCACTACCCATTACACATCCCACTTACACCAAATTACTTAATGGAAGATTCGCAACCGACAATTCTCATCAACTAGTTACAAAACCCTTCCGGTATAAATCATTTCATGATTTACACATAGCCCGTAATAAGTCCTGATTTTGCTTCTCGTTGTTTTACCACAATCTTGTTTCTTAAAATACAATACTCACTGTTCCACAAAGTACGTCTCTTCACACTTATCTCAAGAATAAGAACCCCTCACGTACACTTGTTACCACGGTGCTACCACTACGCTTGTTCTTAATACCAAGGTGTAACCTTCTCATAACATACCATCGATACCGTTTTCCATATCACGTTTACTTTGCTCTCCACGGTAATCCTCTTAGGTCCAAATATAAAACCATCTTACTAAGATTCCCTTCAATCCAAGATACTTACTCTGTCTCTTAATACAAACTACTTCCGGTCCATATCACTACACTTTCTATTACTAAATGAAGTCCAAACTTTCTCCAACACGATACCGTATACCCTTCCTTGGGTATGTTACCAAATCCCAAATTCCAAATTGGTCTCTTACTGAAAACGGAAAACCTGAAGTATTATCACGAACTTAATCTCCACGCATAACTGAAGATACACAACTCATGTCTTACTCTTCTTTCGACTCACACTTGTTTCACTTGAAGCATGTAAACACATCATTGTGTTCCTTCACGCACTTCTCTACTACGTTAAGTTCCCACAACAGCCGAACATCCTTAACTCTCAACTTTAACCAGTTGGAAGATATTGTTCCGAACACATTCCTTAAGGTACTCTCGTCCATTTAAGATACCATAACAACCTTAGAAACTAAAGCACCAAAACTTATCTCACTTTCGGACCTTACGCCACGCGTTCCACAAAACCCCTTTTCTTTTTCACGGAATGAGATTACTTGAAATCCTTATCCAGATTAGTTGTCAATCTAGCTCTACTAGCGCCTGCTACTTACTCTTCAATACCTCAACCAACCGTCCGATAGGGATCCTTAACCTTCAGACTCCATCCATTCCAAAGGATTGCTTAATAACACACCACTCTTTAATTCCATGTTACCCAAAGCACAACTTCTACTAAACCCTTAAATGAGCTGAACAAAACTCCACACTACTACCTCTTGGCTTGAGTCTACCCTCACAACACAAGTTCCGACAACACTTCGGAATCCTCGTGGTCGCTCAACCATGATTCTACCTATCACATACATAGCATTAGGTTGATCAGACCCAACACTAGATAGTATGATATTAAGTTTCATGCTGGCAAGACACACTTAAGAGGCAGGAATAGATTTACTTATGATGTTTCAAGGCTAGGTCGAGGACACGACCTTCTTTGATACCAACTGTAACGCCCTGCATAATATTCATCTAGAATAATACCATACAAGTGTTTTATTTGGTACTGACACATCAAAAGTGCCTAATGACATAGTTCACAAACTTGTCCATTTATAAAACGTAAATACAACATATGGCCCAAGGCATGGAAACTAGCCAAAAAATAAAATCTAAGAATAATATACAATATCCTCAATTGTATACAACAGAATAATACACAGCGGAATAAGCTCAACTAAGCTTCTCTTGAAACATCCAAGCATAGCTCCACTTGTAAACCAAACCTGCAAACCACACCTGAAATAAAGCAACTATAGTGGGGTGAGATACATCAAATCTCAGTGAGTTCCCTATCTTATAGGTCTTCTCGGCTTTACAAGGTTCTATCAATCCTAACTCAAGTCAAGGGGAAGGGAAAAGACCTTGAGTACACTATCTCACAATCTCACACTATATGGAAACATGCCATGAGTTCATCAACTCAAAAGTACCACTAATCGATAACCATACCAAGGTACCTCCTGTTCCTGTCCGCTTCTACGTCTAGAAGGCGACCTGAGTCATAGATCCTTGTAACCTACTTGACATACAAATGGATTCGGGTTCTACGGGCCATTAACCGTTATGAACCGTCACTTCACACGGGCCATTAACCGTCACAAGCATACGCTCCATGGGCGCCATTCGTACAGCACGGGGAATCAAACCTGCCAAGTAGTTGTGCATCCATTTCAGAGGAGTCCGAGACTCATGAAACTACACTCAAGATAAACCGGTTACAATTACATGATCACATACAAAATTACGATTGTATTCGACAATCACAAGGCTATAATGCCTTAAGGCCTCTCTTGCCTTTTCACAAAACCACAATGGTTTACACACATGTTCCATACTAGTGTTCCACTCTTTCTATGACATTGTATCTGCCACACGCCTCGGCACCGCACGCACGAGCGTTCGTCATAAAGTTATCTACTCTAGGCCAGAACTCGTCAATGAATGCACGAGTATCGCCATCCAGAGTTTCTATCACAATTCTATTCACAACCTAGAATTATAACGATCTTAACTATGCCATTTGTTTTGGGGTACGGTTTCCTCACTCTACCTAATTCATATTCTAAGCATGCATATTTCTTTCATTCATACTTAACAATGTTTAGATAGACATGGTATAATCACAACATTTACAAGTAACACATATAATAGCATAACATGTCAAACATAATCACATTATAGTTCATACACGTTTTAAGGCACACAAGCCACTACTATCCTCTACCAAGCATCCTTGGTTAAATCATGGTCTCACATCACCATTCACTACCTTATTGGATTATCTTTCCAAAGGCTTTGGACTCGTATCAATCGGATTCCCGATCCCTGAGTTTTGGTGGAATCAAAATCACATACATTACATTTCTATATTTTTCTTATCAATCCATAGCATATAACTATGTTTCTACCTCAATATCACAAAGAGCATAAAATTAGCTTTCCAACGCTTCGAACGGGGGTCAAAACGGACTTACGGTTCAAAAGTTACGATCGAAACAATTTTGAAGGAAAACCTACAGTGGGGCTGACACGGGCACCCGTGTTGTGTGACACGGCCCGTGTCACCCGAAATCCTAAATTTCACTTTTTTTCCCGTTTCCACCCTCCATAGTCAGTGGACTGACACGGCCACCCGTGTTGTGTGACACGGGTCGTGTCAGGGCCCAGAAAACTTCATTTCTATCGTCGGAAGCCTTCCGGACCTCCGATTTCGATTCCGTAAAAACCCCGGTCTCAGAATTCGACATACTACTATATTTTAACAACCAACAGGCCATCCAACATGATTACAAAAATAATACCAATTTGATCAAATATGCAAAGTTAGGTTTTCCAACCAAACCAATTTGATTCAAACTCACTCCCACATAATCAAACACACAAACAAGTATCAACAGGTGATTATACCTATATATCAATCATACTACTCAGTTTATAACGCATTTCAACCGTTAGATTTTATCGAATAGCGATTTAAGCATTTTTCTCACAAAACCTAACTTAAGCTAAAACAATCTCTAACTCTAAAACTTAAAGCTTCTATCTAGAACCCACCTGATAATCGAAGAGGAGTTTGAAGAAGATGATGATGATGATCCATGGGTTTCTCTCTTCTTCCTCTTTTCTCCATTTTTCCTCTTTTCCTCTTCTTCTTCTCTTCCCACGTTTTCTTCTTTTTCTTCTCACCCACTTTCTCTTTCTCTTACCCACTTTTTCCTTTCTCTTTCTTATAACATATATATATATATATAATACTATTATTATATACTATAAATCCAATAGGGTAAAATATCTCCAATTGATATTATTATCGTCTCACACCAAATGATCAATTATTAGAGTTACCATAAAATACTCTCTTGGACTAATCCCTTTAATATAATAATTGATCTCTTCAGAGTTCATTAGTTGCTCTATTGATCCCAAATGTCAATACTTAAAGTACTTAGAGGATTCCATTAATCCAATTTACCAATGATAGAGCACATAGATACTCATCTGATCTCATCTGATATCCAATTGAGCATTTAAATAATATGGGGTATTACAATATTTCTGACCACTGTCCAGTGTGGTTATTAGTTAAGGATGTTGATTGGGGGCCTAAGCCTTTTAGGTTTAACAATTGTTGGCTTAAACATCCAGGATTCATTTCGTTTGTGAAACAGTGTTGGGAGAAGGATTTTTTTACGGGGAGAGGTGACTTTATACTAAAGATGAAGCTTTCTAGGTTGAAAGAGAGTTTGAGAAGGTGGAGTAGAGATATTTTTGGGTGGGTTGAAGTTAAGGTAGAGGAAGCGGTTAAAGATCAAAACGACCTTGATGCAGAAGTTTCTGGACTTGGGTATACTAGTGTGGAAGAAATGGCTACTAAAAGGTGTAAAGCTGAAGAGGAGGTTTGGAGGAATATTAACTTGAGGGAGGAGATGTTGCGGCTAAAAGCGAGAGAGGATTGGCTGAAGGAGGGAGATAGTAATTCAAAATACTTTCATAAGTTGATTAGGAGAAGGAGGCGTAGAAATGGCATTTGGTGGGTTAATACAGATAGGGGCAAAGTAGAGGATGTGGAAGGTGTTAAGCATGAAGTGAGGAGTTATTTTGAGGAAAGTTTTAGAGAAACTTGTTATAAGAGGCCGAGGATAGACGACAGTGGGCTGAAGAGATTAACTGTTGATGAGAAGTTAGGATTGGAAAAGGAATTCACTAGAGAAGAGATTAAAGACGCGGTGTGGGGGTGTAACGGGGAGAAAAGCTCAGGCCCAGACGACTTTACTTTTGCTTTTTTTCACGGTTGCTGGGAGATAATTAAGGAGGATGTCTTCAGATTTGTGTTAGATTTTCAGAAGAATCCAATTCTTACTATGGCGGCGACGACTTCCTTTATAGCTCTTGTGGCAAAGGTTAAAAACCCTCAAGACTTGAAGGATTACAGACCAATATGTTTGGTTAGTTGCTATCAAAAAATTCTCTCTAAGTTGCTGGCAGGCAGGATTAAAAAGGTCGTGAATTCGTTGGTAGCTCCTGAGCAAACGACTTTCATCCCTGGGAGATGTATATTCGATGGTGTTCTTGTGGCTAATGAGATTATTGATCAAGCCAAGAGATTCAGAAAGAGTTGTCTGTTGATGAAGATAGACTTTGAGAAGGCGTATGATTGTGTGTCTTGGGCTTTCCTTGTTTCACTTCTTCGTTCTATGAATTTTGGTGAAAACTGGATCAGGTGGATTGAGGCTGTGGTTTGTAAGGGCTCTTTGTCAGTGTTGGTCAATGGCAGCGCCACGAGGGATTTTGCAGTGGAGAAGGGTTTGAGGCAGGGGGATCTGTTGTCTCCGTTTCTATTTGTTTTGGTTATGGAAGTCCTCACGATGTTGGTTATGAAGGCTAAAGAAGGAGGGATGTATGAAGGTTATCAGGTGGACGCTGTTTTGAAGGTGAGCATTACTCAATTTGCTGACGACACGCTGTTAGTGGGAAAGGCTAATTGGAAAAATCTGTGGTGTGTTAAATCAATTCTTAGAGGATTTGAATTAGTCACAGGTCTAAAGGTGAATTTCTTTAAAAGCAAGATTGGTGGAGTTAATGTGGGATCTGATTTTTTGGGGTCTGCTGCTATTTTCTTACATTGTGACTTGCTTGAGCTGCCCTACTACTTTCTTGGAGTTCCGTTAGGAGAAAGCCCTAGATTGAAGAGGACATGGAGAGATTTATTAGTTAAGATGGAAAGAAGATTGGCAGGTTGGAAGGGTAGATTGTTATCGTTCGGAGGGAGGTTAGTGCTTATCAATTCTGTTACGAATGCTTTACCTTTGTATCTATTTTCCTTTTACAAGGCTCCTTTGGGTGTCCTGAAGGAGCTCCAAAGAATGCAAAGGTGTTTTCTGTGGAGTGGGAGCTCTAATGGTAGGAGTATTAATTGGGTTGATTGGGATTCCATCTGTAACTCAAAAGAGAGGGGAGGTCTGGGGATTAAAGATTTGGTTTGCTTTAATAGAACCCTTCTTTTGAAGTGGCAATGGAGGCTAATGAACAATGAGGGAGGCATCTGGCAGGCAGTCCTTAAGAGCAAGTATGGTTCCAGTTGTACTCTAGATTTGTGTAGCTACGAAGGGGAGACATGGGGGAAGAATGAATCGGCCTGGTGGAGGGATTTAAAGGAGGCAGGTTTTGACAATAGTTCTAAGGGTAACTGGTTTGGAAATTATGTTAGGTGCAGGTTAGGTGATGGCAGGGGCATATCTTTTTTGGCATAGCAGATGGTTGGTAGACTCCCCTCTTAAGGAGGTTTTTGTGAACCTGTATCAATTTGCTAAGGATAATAATAATGCAGTTGATGTTTGTGGAGAATGGAGAGGAGGAGTGTGGAGTTGGAAATTGAGGTTTAGTTATTTTCTTTGTGATTCTGTTATGGAAAAGGAGAAGGAGGAATTGTTTGTTTTGTTGGAGCAAGTGCAACCGGTTAAGGACAAGAAAGATGTGTTCGAATGGCAGCAGAGATTAGATTATGGAAGTCAAAGTGTGGAGGATTTCTCTGTTAGAAGTTGCTATTTCCTTCTGAGATCTGTTAGTACTGCTCATAGTCTGGATGTGGTAGTTTTGGAAGCTTTGAAAAAGGTTTGGATTGCTAAAATTCCTGCGAAGGTTCAGTTTATGGTGTGGAGGCTTTTGCGTCAAAGGCTAGCCTCTAAGGTCCTTTTAGCAAGGAGGAATGTTTTGCAGCTGGATGGTGATATCTTGTGCTCTCATTGCAGGTTATGTGAGGAGTCTTTAGATCATATCTTCTGCAGCTGCAGTTTTGCTTTAGAGGTTTGGAAAGGTATTGAGCTATGGACAGGTTATAAAGGTCTCTCAGACTCGGGTGTTGAGGTCTCCCTCAATAGCTTTGAAGCGTTTATCAAGGCGAAAACAGGTAACATTAAGGGCCTGATAGTGTGGTATACGTTGGTTTGGGTTCTGTGGCATCGGCGGAATAAAGATGTGTTTGAGAACATCAAATTGTCTGTTTTGGATACTATTAATGCTGTTAAGTTTTTTAGTTGGAAATGGTTGGTGCTTGATAAGTCTATTAAAAGTCCAATTTTTTATGATTGGTATAATGTTCCTCTTCTGTGTCTGAACTAATATTTGTTTGTTAGGGTTGTGGCACCCCTTGTGCTACCATTCAATATATCTTGGCTTGCTGAAAAAAAAAAATCGAAAAACTTAATTAAACTGTGGCTAATTTTGAACGAATTGGATCAGGGCTTGATGGCTTCGAACTTCCACGTGGAAGTAACTGCAATTAATTACGCCAAATTGAGAACAACAAACCATAATCAAGAGAATGATCACCAGAACTGTGGAAAGCACCCTCCTATGTGAAATAGTGATGCCCATGATGATCTCTTTAATTTTATAGAATATTATAATGCAATTATTTTGTATAGAATGAGTATAATTAGAACGCTCTTTTATGCCTTTGTCTCTTGAGAAATACCAGGTATAAATTTTTCTTAATTTGCTAAACCTTGCGATACTGCTGATTTGTGATTTGTGATGGGGATAGTGGTCATGGCAGTCTATGTATATAGCGGTTAGTAATACTTAATATATATTATATCTTGACCAGAGAGCTTGTACTTGTTCTTATTTTATGAAAACACACGTTTATGAATTGACTAGTTAGAAATACGTTGTGTGGTTTAAACATGAAGATTGAAAATTGAACAAATCAAACTTCATATATAGCGCCAATCATTGTTAACGGTGTTATAAAATTGATTTTAAATTAAAATAGATTGAGTTTAGAATTGTGAACGAAATTACTAACTTTAAAAGTATTTCAAATAATATTAAATGTCTTAGAGTTGGAACGCATAAATACACCGAATAATTCAGCTTATAATCGAGTTTGCATAAAACTGATGAAAACTCAAATGTATGAAAAAGTATCTGAAAGTTTAGTGAAGAAGACGTACGTTTTTTTTTGTTTTTTCGTTTATTAAATCCAGAATGAAGTATTTATTGGTTATATTATTGGTGTTGTTTCACAAGGGTGCGACCCTCGGTAAAACAACTCACTTTTACCAAAAATTACGTACTTTTACCAAAAGTTACATACTTTTTACCAAAATTACATACTTTTACTAAACGTTACAATGTTTCTTCCACGACAACATTCTTCAAGAGTTGCATACATTCATTCTGCAACACCTCACGAAGTGTTGCTTACTTCCGAATCAAACCTAGTACAAAACTTCACAAGTGTTATCTATATTTGAATTCAAACCTACTGCAACACTTCACAAATGTTGTCTATTTCTTAATTTAAAATTCACTTTCACTGCATATTTTATTGTCATTTTAAAACACACTCAAGATTATTAATTGTTAATAATTTACACCAATCCCCCACTTGTTCCAAAAATGACAAGACCAATTCTGAAAAAAGAAAAAAAACAAAGAATGTTAATCCAGCTAAATATTTTTCAATTTTAAACTTAACCTTAGTATAAGGACAATGCAAAGTCTGGCCGAAATGTTAGGTAGCAATGCATTTAAACAGTTATTCTTTGTGATTAGACCGATGTTACTTTACACACATGCTTTAATGGTTCTTCACCTACATTTATCGCCTAGAACTTATTTGTGGCCATTTGCTTTCCTTTTTCATGAAGTTTTCGTGAGAGAAACTCCAGTTCTCACTTTGAGAGGACACCATCTCGAAATTCACATAGGTGAAATTCACGTTGTATCTTTTTCCATGGGACACATATCCTCGATATTGAACTTCATTAAGAGTTTGAAAAAAAGTCAACCCTCAATTTGCAATAGTCAACATTATTATATTATGTCGCATAAAGATCCAAATTATCGACTTATTATTACCCATTAATCTTAGGTTAAGGTTTTCTTAACTTTAGATTGGGTTTCTACCATTTTCGGAACCCTTATTCAAGGAGTTTAAATCACATGCCTCTCAAGATATTCTTCATTAAGTCTCTGGTCAATGGCTTTGTAAACATATCAGCTAAATTAGAACTTGTTTATATTTATGTCAGTGAAATGATCACATCCTTAATCAATTTTCTCACAAAAGAATGTCTAAGACCTATGCGCCTAGATTTCTATGTAACTGAGTCTTCTAGCTAGGGTGACTTGACTATCACAATGTATAAACACTTTCAAAACATTGTACTTAGCTAATGGAATCTTCAATGCATGTTTGTTTACATGGTCGAGAGAGCAATGCATGTTTGTTTCTTGCTATTCTAAAAAACTGCACATCCATCTTAATGTAAATATCCACTCAGTTGTAGTATTATAATCACCAACTCGCAGTGGTATATCCTTCTGGTATGGCAGAAAACCTACCGTAATATTGGCCAAAATGGTTGTTTTTTAAAAAATAACCAAAATTCTTTGTGATGGCCTTCCAATGGTCACCATTTGGATTTCTAGTAAATCTATTCATTTTACGAACTGCAAATGCTATGTCAGATATATTGCATAAAATACATTAAACAACCAATATGCACTTGCATATTCCAATTGAGCCACAACTTTTCCATCATTATTTTAAAGTTTGACACTAATATCAAATGGAGTATTCATTTTCTTGAAATGTAAGTGTTCGAACTTATCAAGTATTTTCTTAACATAACGTGTTTGACTAAGTTCATAACCGTCATTATTTCACTTTACTTTGAACCCCAAAAGTGTGTCAACTAGTCCAAGATCATTCATCTTCAACATGGAAGTTAAAAACCTCTTTTTTTCTAAAATTCCATTAATCTAATTGCTAATGATCAATCATATAATCAACATGGAGACAAATGAATATCACAATATTCTCACACAACTTTGTGGACAACCACTTGTAATAAGAATTAGATGGATAAGGTTTTAGATAATCATGAATGATGATGCAAGAAAGTTTTTTGATGAAGTGAAAAATGAAATGATGAGAAATTTAAAGTAGTATAGTATAAATTGCAATGAGAACCTTATTTATGTTCACTTGTCTCAAATCTTCACCTGAATTTCTAAGCTAAGCCTTCTTGATCAACTTCATTTCTCCGGACACTTTTGAACCTTTTCTTCTTTAATAATGTTTGTCTTCATCAAAATTGAACTAGATATAAGATATATTCCTCACATTCTCCCTTTTTTGATGATGAATAACTCTTTGAATTTATGTTTTGATTATGATTGAAAAGTCTCCCATAAGTTGTGTGTCTCCCCTTAATCGGCGAATCTTACAATGACAGAGTCGAATTGTTGATGTCATTGTTTCAGAGCTTGTTCTAATCCATACAAGGATTTGTCAACTTGCACACCTTTTGTTTATTTTCACATAACATTCTACATGCTCCATGTAAATCTCCTCATCGAGGTCTCTATTTAAGAATGTTATTTTGACATCCATTTCAGGATCTATAAGGTTATGCAAAAAAGACAATGCAAACGATGTTATAATTTTGGTTGTGCTTGCTACTAGTGCATATGTGTCAAATGATAAACACCTTATTTTTGTTTAAAAACACCCTTGGTCATTAATCTAGACTTGTAGGTGTTTAGTGTACCATCACACTATGATACTTCCTTCTAAACAAGAGGAGTTCCTTGAAGCTATTGCTTCCTTATAAGTCTTAGGATTATCTTCCATATGAAGAATAATAGGAATTTTACGAACAAAATTCTTACTATTTCCTTCCATTAGATAGAAGAAATAAATTGATTATCAATTTTGTTCGGTCATAGATCCTTATTCTTTCGGACTTTCTTGCGTATTTTAAGTTCGTGTTATTTTTTAACAATCAGTGACAAAATATCAATTTGTGTTTCAATAATCCGTATAGAACCTTCCTCACGAGGTTCTTCAAAAGTGGGAATCTCGAATTACATATCCTTCGTGAAAGGTTCTCAAGATTCCACATCTCAGGATTCAATAGTTGCATCAGACTTCAAATTCAAAAGTCTATATAAACCATTATCCATCTTTGATCTTTATATGCCTTGTAATAATAAATCTCATTGAACACAAACATGTTCTTCCCATAAAATTCAAATTAAAATTCATCTGTAAGATTTAGAATCATAAATTTCAATAAATTTAATCACTTTGATGATTAATAAATTCCACTTTAATAATAATTAAAAAATAAAATTTATTTAAACACTAAGTTGGTTAGCAAAATTAATAAACACAAAATTACACATTACACTCCATATTTTGTTCTTGAAAAACTAACATCTATAGGTGCATATGCAATTATGCTGGAATTTATTTAGTATATTGCTTCTGTTTCATATAGTACAATTTATTTCTTTCATTGTGTATAATTAAAACAATATGAATATATATATATATATATATATATATATATATATATATATATATATATATATATATATATATATATTATTGAGAGAAATTTTTTTAAAAGTAGACTCTGTATTATAATGTTAACTGCAATTTGAAACATCCTCATGCCACTGCGTCCTGTGCATTGCTGCAACCTGCGCCAAATTCATGAATCGCAGTCATGTTGCATCTTTTAAGTGATTCGTTAAAAACATTGGTTGCTTGAAACTCATCAATAATTTTTCTGATATTCAAACTTACTGGGTTCAATTTTGGAGAGTGTTTTTGGCTTAAACTCCTAGCCTTAGGGCTAGGGGCCTTGGCATTTAACAAGCATTGACCTGGTTTGTTTTGAATCCGTTGTAGTCGGTGGATAGTTTTTCTTTTTAGTGGAATCATGGAATGGAAAGTTGTGAGTAGAAACAACAAGAGGAATGAAAATGCACGGTTTTCAGTCTGGAAAGATAGGACTGGCAAGAATCTAGGGGAGAATGAAGTCATTTCTTCTTTCTTTTTTACTGAGATCCCGGATGGTCACAATGCGAGAGAGATGGTGAATGTGTTTAAAGACTATGGGCTTGTATACGAGGTGTTCATCCCAGCTAAGAAAGATAAGAGGGGGAAACGTTATGGTTTTGCCAGGTTTAGGAAGGTGGAGGATGAGAGAAGATTGACAATAAAACTAGACAACATTCAAATCAATGGGAGGAAACTGAATAAACAAAAAAGGTTGGAGTATAGTGACGAAGGGGAGATCTTATGTGGAAGCGACGAGAGGAGAGCAGGCTCGAACTAAGACACACAGTTACTACAAAGGTGAAGAGAGAGCGAGGGAGATTGGGAGATCTTATCCCAACCGGGTAGGCTTATTATTCAGGATAAAAGACAAAGAGTTAAAACGCTTTGAGAAAGCATATGTAGGTGAAATGAAGAAATCTGGGAACTCTTATAATGTTCAGGAGATTTTTCACAAAGAAGGGTTCTTCAATATTAAAGTGACACCAATGGGCGCAAACATGTGTCTCCTCGAAGACTTGGAATAAAATGCAGTGAAATTGGTAGTAGAGGAAGAAGAAGCTTGGTTACAGAACTGGTTCGAGGATATTAGACGTTGGTCACCAGCTGAAGTGGACAAAGAGAGACTAACGTGGGTCAAATGCTTTGGCATCCCATGCCATGCATGGAGAAACGACTTCTTTAAATACATAATTAGCAGGGTTGGAGAATTTATTTGTTGTGATGAAGAAACAGATTCTCAATCAAAATTTGATGTGGCTAGGATTCTGGTAAAAACAAGGTATACCTGTAATTTGAACGAAATTTTTAACATTGAAGTGAATGGTGTAGTATTTGTGATCAAATTAGTGGAAGATAACCACGGCCCAAAACATATTGTCACAAATGAGTCGAAGAGGAAGAGCTTGGATTCAGACGAGTCATTAGTGGAAGAAACAGAAGATGAAACTGAATAAGAAGATAAAGATAATAATGGTGGGAGCCCTGCTATGGAAGACGGATCAGACGAGATTGAAACATCCAAGTTTGGGGACGAACAGGTGGGAGATCATGAAACTAGGCATCATGGCACAAACAATAGGCTCAACAATCAGGAGGTAGGCAAAAATCACAAAAGTGGTCTGACTTTTTCTGCCAACATGGGGAATAAGTCCAAAAAGGTGATTTTTGGTGGAAAAAGGTAGATGGTCACAACTCTGTGATATCTATTGGAGAGGCGGCATTGAATATGGGTGTGGCCCAAGATACTATGATGGGATAGAAGGACGAGGCTTTGAACATGGTGAGAGAAGACGTCAATGAAGGAGACAAGGACCAGGGGAAAGTGTGTACAGAAGGTTTTGGTGTAGATACCAATGAACCCAAGAAAATTTTGTGTTTAGGCCCTACGATGTATTCTGATGTGGACTTTGGTGGGAGGCCCATTGCTTCTCAGGTTGGGGCCCCGAGGACAAACGAGAAGCCCAACCTAACTTTATTGAGAAAAAAGAAGTCTCTAAAGGAGTTATATGGGAATATCCAGATACCTTATGAACCTTCTTTTTACTCTCCATTCATCTTTTGATCTTAAAACTCACAAAGTTCACAGTGGGGTAGTAGATGATATTAGGTTGAATTCCTCTCAATTTAGAGACAATGAGTCGAGATATTCGGGAGGATCTATTTTATGTTTTGATTTTATCTCTGATTCGGATGTTGTAACTGGAAATGAGAGGGTTAAGAGAAGATCAGATGTTTTTGGCAAAGTGTGGACCATTCTCAAGACTATGGGCATAGAGGGAGAACAAGATGATGAAGTTCTTGAAGGGATTCTGAGGAAAATGGAAATTAGAGACACCACTAGAATGGAAATTTTGAAGGAGGCATCATTAACAGTCATATGAATCTAACAACTTATAATGTCAGAGGGTGTAATTCTTCTATCAAAAAAAGAAGAATTAATCTGATGATCGAGTAGAATAACATAGAATTCTGTATGCTTCGAGAAACAAAATGTCAAAAGGTGGAGGAGGACTTTGTCAAAAGCATATGGGGCAGGGACGATTTCGAATGGTCAACCTCAGACTCAAAAGGTCAGTCAGGAGGTATGATTTCTGTATGGAAAAAGAACTCATTTTATTCCACTTTTAGTTTCTCTGGAAATGGTTATCTTGGTGTATTTGGTAAGTGGAGGGGTAGGGATATGTATATTGTTAATATAATTTCTCCATGTGCTATTGCTGAAAAAAGATTATTGTGGGGGAAGCTTCTTAGTTTGAAAGCCAGTATGCCAAGGGGGGACTGGATTTTAGGTGGGGACTTTAGTTCAATCAAATGCAAGGAAGAGAGGAAAGGTAGAGGGGGTTATAATCTGAATGAAATGGAAGAATTTAGTGTGTTTATAGATGATATGGATATATTAGATCTTCCTACAGTGGAAAATAGATTCACTTGGTTCAAGTCTAATGGGTCCTGTAAAAGTTGATTGGATAGGTTTCTAATCAATGAGGAGTTGTGTGATAGTTAGAAAGTTGTTAATCAGAAGATATGTATAAGGGATATATCGGATCATAGGCCTGTTTCTTTGGTGTTGAATGATAGAAATTGGGGTCCTAAGCCTTTTAAGTCAATCAAAGCTTGGATGGAGCATCCCAATTTTTTAGACTTTGTTAGGGAAAGTTGGAATTCTGTTAGAACTTCAGGTAATGCAGGTGACAAGTTGGTTCAGAAATTAAGGCACCTTAAAAGGAGGTTAAGATGGTGGAACATAAATGTATTTGGAATTTGTGATCTAAAAATAGATGAGAAGGTGAAGAGGATTAATGAGTTAGAAGAGGTAATGGCAGAGGCAGTAGGAGAAGTTTCTGAAGAAGTTCTGAAATCAAGAGAAAAGGCTATGGAGGATATGTGGAGTAAACTACATACTAAGGAAAGCATTCTTTAATCAGAAATCAAGGCTAAAATGGTTTGAAGAAGGAGATCACAATTCAAAATTCTTTCACTCAGTTATCAATAGGAGGAGAAGGGTGAACACAATTTCAACTTTAAGTATTGGCCTACAAGAAGAAGATAGTGTGGAGAAAGTAAAACAGTTCTTACACGACCACTTTGAAGATAAGTTTAAGAACAATGCCTTTGAACACTTTGAGATGGATCTAAGTTCCTTGAATAATCTGTCAGAGGAGGATAACTTAAGATTAACTGAACCATTTTCTTATGAAGAAATCTTAGAAATAATAAAATCCTGTGATGGTGACAGAAGTCCTGGGCCTGATGGATTTAATCTGAAATTTTTAAAAAAGACTTGGGAGATTGTTGGCCAGGATTTTTTCAACTGCATTTCAGAGTTTTATGATAAAGCTACTCTCTCAAAATCTTTTTGCTCAGCCTTCTTTGTTCTTATACCAAAGGTGGATAATCCTTAAAACCTGAAGGATTTTAGACCAATTGCACTTATTGGTAGTCTACATAAGATAATGTCAAAGGTCCTTGCTATTAGAATCAGAAGTGTGATTGGTAAATTGGTATCTCCCTCACAAACAGCCTTTGTCCCAGGAAGACAACTTCTAGACGGTGTTCTGGTGGCCAACGAAGTCTTGGACTATGTCAAAAAGAAAAATAAGAAAGGCTATATGTTTAAGGTATACTTTGCACAAGCATATGACTGTGTTAATTGGAACTTTCTGTGTAAGGTGTTGACAACAATGAACTTTTGTCCTAAGTGGATTGATTGGATGAGATGTCTAGTTTGTAAAAGCTATGGTTCGATATTGGTTAATGGAAGTTCCTCTAAGGATTTTAGGATTCATAAGGGTCTGAAACAGGGGGACCCCTTGTCCCCATTCCTATTTGTTTTGATCACAGAATGCTTGGCTTTGCTGTTCAAGAAAGCAGAATTGAGTGGCTTGTTATGTGGTATCAAGATTGAGGGGGATACTGCTATTTCTCTACTTCAGTTTGCCGATGATACACTTATCATCTGTGATGATTCATGGTCAAATTTCTGGGGAATAAAATCAATACTAAGAGGCTTCGAGGCTTTGTCTGGTTTAAGGATCAATTACAACAAAAGTAGTATTATGGGCTTTGGCATTGAGGGGAATAGATTTGAAGCTGTTTCCATTTTCTTGAATTGTAAAGTAGGCAAATTCCCTTTTAATTTTTTAGGATTAGCAGTTGGTGGAAGACACAAGTCAATTGATTTTTGGAAACCTGTTATTTCCTCATTCAAGAACAGATTGGTAGCATGGAGGGGAAAATGTTATCCATAGGAGGTCGTGTGACTCTAATAAATTTTGTCTTAACTAACTTACCAATACACTATTTGGCTTTCTACTTAGCACCTGTAAGTGTATTGAAGATTCTTAAGGCTGCACATAGAAGATTCCTTTGGGCTGGAGATGGGAAAAAGAGAGTATACCATGGGTGAGGTGGTCATCAATTTGTAAACCAAAATCTCAAGGGAGCCTAGGTATCAAAGACATTGGTATTTTCAATAGAGCTTTAGTGGACAAATGGCTTCGGAGAATCTCCTATGATCAAGATGCAATTTGGAAGAATATAATTAAGGCTAGGTATGATGGAGATTTTAACAGCTTGTTCTTTCAACAATCGGAGGTTTCAAAATATCAGAGATCAAACTGGTGGAATGACTTAAGCTGGCTTGCTAGATACTCTAACAAGGAAGGTATTCTGAATAATTTAGTTTGGAAAGTGGGCAATGGAAGAAAGACCCTTTTCTGGCATTCAAGATGGATAGGTGGTAATGCTATTAAAATCTAGTATCCCTCTTTATTCATGTCATCTCCAAATCAAGACATCTTGGTGAAGGATTGTGGTAGCTGGGTGGATAATGATTGAACTTGGGATATTATTGGCAATAATGTGGTTCTGCCTGGTGTAGATGATGAGTTTGTTCAGGATTTACAACTCATTTTACAAGAGACCAGACTATTCAGTCAAGTGGAGGATGTGGTTATATGGCCAAGGAATGTTGATAATTCCTTTAGTGTAAAGGAATGATATAACATATGGATTCACAGAAGAGAAGAGAACCCTTTGGAGAACAGACTTAAGGAAGCCCTAGGACACTTGTGGAAGATCAAGATTCCTTTGAAAATCTTGATCTTTGGATGGAGACTTTTGTTGAAAAGATTACCCACTCGCAGGAATCTCATCAATAGGGGAATAATCACTGACCCTCACCTGACTTCATGTGTGTTTTGTTTCAAGGAGATTGAAGACATCAACCATATTATTCTTGGCTGTGAAAAAACCAGGATTTTGTGGAGGGAACTTGAGTCATGGCTAGGAGTTAAGCTTCCTAGAGGAAACAGTTGCATTGAAATGTTCTTAGAATGGGCCAAAACAGACGGGATAGGATCAACAATAACATTTTTTGGTTGACTTCATGCTGGTGTATTTGGAGGACAAGAAATGCAATTATTTTCAATGATGAAGTGGCTAATTTGAAGAAATTGTTGCAAGACATTCAACAGTCATCATGGAATTGGAAGTGGAGGAAGAAAAAGAAGGTTTGGGTGGGAAGTTTTTATGAGTGGCTTAAGCTACCTTTGGAGACATGTAGATGATACCATGTAATTGATTATAGGATTTAGCCTTTTTTTCATCCTTTTGGTTCCTGCTGCTATCAATAATTTGATCCAGCAATAGCAGGTGTTATTTCTCTGTATTCTATTAGCCATGTAAATCTGTTTGACTTATAGAGTTTATAGAGTTTCCTGTCATTTGTATTTGTTAAACTATTGGCAATATGAATGAATTTGATTATTAAAAAAAATAATGTTATGTGTATGTGATGTATAATATTATGAATGTGCCTGACAGATATCTTGTATATGCTCTTTTCATCATAAATATGCCTATTAAGGAGACTATAGAACATTGCAATAATCATGGTGCATTACCGGAAACACGACACTTTCTAAACTATTTTATGTATGACATATGTATATTCATATATATGAATGATAATTTTCAAATTAAATTAAGATATTTATTAATTATTTATTATTGGAAAATGTTAATATCAATAATCATTGCTTTAATACTATAAGTAAGAAAATTCCATTTGAATCTTAATATTATATTTTCATAGTACTATGAATTTCAAGAGAAGAGTAACAAAATGTACCCGCACCCATAATGTAAATTTTTTTTGTGTTAGAATGTGTCTACGACTAAGCAATTTATCCATTGATCCTTGAAAGGGAGGTCTCGATTGCCATTATACAAATTATTTGTAAGATTGTTATAAAATTGATTATAAATCAAAATGGATCATGACTATAATCATGAACGAAATCACTTTCCTTAAAACTATGGTGTGAAAGACGTAACACCCAACATTTCACCACGTTTATAGATTTCAACCATGGTGATACATTCACTTAAGTTTATGATAACTTATGTGGAATACTTATTTTATCACCTGTTCACTTAACATATAAACTTTCTATCTAACTTAGAAATCAATAATTTGCGATATTAATTTTTATTAGAAGAACAAGTTACACTAATTAATGTTGTACGACCTTTATACAATCCATTATTCGCATTTTTCTCTTTAACGATTAGAATTTGTTTCAATACTTCTAATTCATCAAGTAACACTATCTTCTCAACTAGTTCATTCTACAAAGTGTAATACCCTATTTTTACCCCTAAGATCCTACTTATCATTTTGCATCTGCATCACAAATAAGATCACAAGCCTTGGTCCTCCTTCCCTCCTCTGTGGGTTTGCTTCTGAGGGAGATCACCAAGCACCCATGTGTTTCTTGCTTTTTTTATGTTTGTTTATGTCTACTAACCCTAATAAAAATACCAAAAATGTGTGTTGTTTCCTTTTGTTTTTGTTGTTGAACACGTAAGGAAGATGTTAAGGATATCAAACTTTGTTCTTCTGCATTATTCAAGCTCATTTTGATCAGGAACATCCCAAGGTTTAATTACTTGTCTCCTAAGAAAGTCAAAGGTTCATGTGTTTATTTTCATGCCTTCTTCAACAAGAAAACCTTATGTCAAGACTGAAGCAATGCAGCAAAAGGCCAAATTTTCATGTTTTTCACTGGTTAATCGATTAACATAATAATGTTAATCGATTACACCTTCTCAAGAAGGCGCAAATTTGAATTTTTCAAGTATGTAATCGATTAACATCATTTGGTTAATCGATTACACACTGGCAGGAGTTTTCCAGTCCTGCAGCAGTAGACACCTCATTGCACTTGTATGATTTACTATTACTATTGCAGCAAAATATCAACTACACGTTATTCCCTTACATCATCATAATTGAATTCCACCATACACCCTCATTTTCATACCCAATTTGAACAAATTGATCCTTGATTTGCCACCCAAACCAAATTTCAAGCCTAATTGTGCTCCAAACCTAGACCCTATTTAAACAAACTCCCTCCATTCCAATTCAACTTTACTATCATTTTCTCCTTCAATTTTCTGAATTCTCTACATATCACATTTGAATTCTCTCTCACTTTTTTTGAATTCTTCACTCATTTTCTCCATTTTTCATCTTCCCAAACCATTACTATAGCTCTCTTCATTGAAAGTTAACAAGTTTTTCATTGAAGCTTGTTAATCTTTGAGCTAAACCTCCATCAAAACACTTCTTCTTCATCAAGTTCTGTTGAATCTAAGCTTTGGAGATCATTATTTGAATATAATTTTGAAGCAAATTCATATTTGGTTGGTAATTCTTGGATCTAACTTTGTGTTTAATTCACATCTTTCATCATGTAATCTCTTGTGAATTGTGTGTTTTTTGATCCATTTGATTGCATTGATGTTTGTTTGATGTTAATTGCTGGAATTTCCGTGCTCAATTGCATACATTATCATTTCGTGATTAAATGTGGAAGTGATTGTGGAAAAGTGATTTTAAAACTCTGTTTTCTGCTGTTATAGCAGGTGTAATCGATTAACATCATAGTGTTAATCGATTACACCTCCTATTGCGCCTCTGGATCTGTTGTTTTAGATGTTATAATCAATTAACACCCCTTGGTTAATTGATTACAGCTATGCTAAAGGCATTTTTTTGCTTGTTTTGGGACTGTTTTGGTTCCATTTGCGCCTCATGGAACCTTACTTTTAAGTTCTTTGTTAGTTCTTGTTATTGGCTGGAATTTTGGTAAAACAATGGTGGTGTTAATGATGTCATATGTCTGATGTCTTAACATGAGTTACTAACATTCAGTGTGTGTTAAGTTTGTTAGGGTTGCAGTTTTGTATGCTGATGTTATAACAGATGTCTTGACATCACTATACCAGAACATCAGAACATCAGTTTGTGATGTTTTAGGGCTGCACGTGTTTTGTTGTTAGTGAGATTTTCTGCTGAGAGATAGAGAGATTGCAGGCGAATTTATTGGAGAAGATTTATTCTGATACAATTAATTCTGCATATCTTGTGGAGAATAGTTTGTTACTATTTTTGTGCAAATAGACATGGAGAATTGTTCTTATTTATGTGTAGAAGATCTTGCAGATGAATTAAAAAGTGAAGATTTAAAAGATACATAATATCCTGGAAATATTATGTGGAGATGATTTAAAGGTGTGGAAGATTAAAGATAAAATCTAGTAAAGATTGAGTATTTAAAATATGAAGATTTAATTGAAGACTTTATTGAAGATTTTATTGAAGATCTATTTAGTAGCAGAATCTTCTGCAGATTTGTAGCAGTTAATATGCTGAGATTTGAAGGCCCAAATCCAGTTGGGAAAAAGTTATAAATAGAATGCTTGTTATCTAGAATAGGTACGGGTCCAAGATGTAGATCATTAGGGCTTTGTCTAAGTGAACCACTCGGGTTGTGAGGTGGTCACTGTGGTATAACTCAGAAACCTGTAGGTAATGAGTATTGTATTGTTCTTGGAGGAAGCTTTGAAGCAACTCCAAGTTGTGTCATAGAAAAGTGTCTTCTATGCGGGTAGAGAGTTTTGGAAATCAAGCTGTTGATGCAGTGGCGGAGTTGTTGACTGCTAGATATCATTGCGATGATTGGGAGTGAGATGGAGTCTCTTATCTAGGGAGGACTTAGATAGAAGGGTCATTGGATAGTGATTCAATTAGGTAGATTGTCAACTGGTTTGTTGAGTCTTTAATTTGATACTGCTAATAGTGGACTTCCTTCCTAGCTTGGTATGCCCCCAGATGTAGGTAGTTAGACCGAACTGGGTGAACAATCCTTGTGTGTGGTTTATGCGTTTCTGATACTATTATTGCCTTGTTCATACAGCAGATTGCGATGTTGTGACATTGCATGAGACATCACACATCTGTACCAGAATTTCAATTGGTATCAGAGCAGGCATCCTGTCTGTTTTTGGATGAGATCTAGGGAAGATACTTTCTGGTTCATGAGCAAGGAAGATAGTTTTGCTGAGTTATGGACTTGGTCAGTTCATATAGTTGTTTGGATGATCCCTTGGAATGAAGGATGGACTATTCATGATATAGTTAGCAAACAGTTTATGGGAGTGCCTGAAGGTTGTTGAGGAGTTGTTATGTGTTCCGCTGCATGGTCTCTGGTGTTGTGATTCTAGGAAGATTCCGGTAATGATTCTCTTGGAAAGTCATTAGGGTTTCCTCAGCAGGATATTCTCTGCAAGACAGCTTCAAAGATACTTGAGGATTGAGTGACCAACAGGTGAATGGATCTTATGACAGAGATGTTTTAGTTCAAATCAAACATTGAAGATTAATCTGTCCAGAACTTTGATTCCTTCTTTATCAATTTTCTTGATGGTGAAAGAAGAAGGTGGAGCCAAAGCAAAAGAGTATCACTGTCAAATCTTTCATGCGGGAGTGAAGATCTTGATAAGTTATCTCTTAAGCTTAGTTGTGGTGACCTAATTAGTAGGATCTTCCTGGTTATGATAAGATACATGTTGAGCTTAATATGTCAATTCTAATGTCTCGACATCGCGCTACACATTATGCAGTTTATGGTAAATGCTAAGTCAAAGACCTATTAGATTGTAGCTGTTTTGAAGGATCACCGAAGCTATGAAGTTGAACAATTTTTGAGATGCTGTTCATAATGTCATAACATCTCAGCTGGAGCTGGTTGAAGAAAAGGTAGTAATCTTGATAGCAGAAGAGAAGGAGATGATCCCTATTTAAGCTAAAATGTCTGAGGACAATTTTATAGGGAAAATGCGTCCAAGAGTTTGTGTGTAGTAGCAGTGTAAATTAGCCTGTGGTCAATTGGTGTTTGCATGAGCTCTTTCAGTTTTGTGGCTTGAAGGATTGGAAGTAGCAGATTATCTATGGTATGTTTATGCAGAAGGATGGCAGTTATCACTCTTAAGTTAGACAAGAGGTCTAAACCTTGTGCTTATAAGAAGAAGCTTCTGGAAGAGTGTGTTATGCAAGTTACTGCAATGTTATTGGTCTGATCTTGTAAGTTGATCAGATGTTGATATGTTCTCGTGTGTTCCCTACAAGAGATTTGTGTGGATTAATATGGGTGTTGTCTCCAAAGCCATAGCAGTTGTTTAATGTGATATAGACTGATGTCGGAACTGATGTTGAAACATCATTTCAGTTCTTTGCTTTCTCAGCCAAAGAAAGTTAGTTGTGCTCATGGTGAAGTATCAGGTCAAGCCACTTACCTAATCTGATGTTATCAGTGGTGTGGATTAACAAAAGAGGGATCAGCTAGTGCCTCAAGTGTGCAGGAAAAGAATGTCAGACCAGATCAAATGTCTTACCTTGTGTGAGAAGGTTACCTTATGGTAAATAGCTTGACAGTAGTTGAGTATTTGTATGCTTTTGATAATGTTGTACATTCAACTAATGACAATATACATTGACGGGAGACTATGTATATTGCTGATGGAAAAGTGCAGGACTGGAGAAGTGTTGAGAATTTACTTTTCTCTATGTGGCTGTATATTTCTCTTTGTGGTGTGTTGGTGTGTGAAGACCTGAATTATGTTGTTGAAGATGAAAGACTATGAAGACATCATAGTCTTGATGGTTGGATCAGTTTATTTCTGATCTAGGTGCTTTGGAACATGGGTTTTTTTTTGTGTGAAAGTCGAGGATATGTGGATGTTATCTCTGGCTTTCTACTGACGGCTCTACTAAGGGAAGTGGCTTCCTTTAGTATTTCTATGGGGTAGTCTTGGACTACTTATTTTCTGAAGATTCAGATGTGGTAGGTTTGAAGTCTTTGGGAGTTTCTGAGCAGGCTGGAGGTTGTCTACTCAAACTTGATTGTTGAATCAAGTCTATGAGAGCATGGAAATCTGTTTCTGCAAAGGGAGGAGGTTCTTCTAAGTGGCAGAAGGAAGAGCTGAATTCAACAGTTGGATATCATAATGTTTTGACATCTAGCTTAACTTCAGAAGTTTCAGCTTAAGATAGAGGTGTTCTACAGTTATGGAAGTTTTGGATGCTTCAAAAAGATCTATCTCATACAGTTTGCGGGAGCTGTGGTTTAAGAAGATGTTACATCACCATGGCTTAGGGAGTCTAAGTGTGTTTGCTTTTGAGCAAGTGGAACATGTGACTTGAAGATCGAGTTTCCTTGGTGGATCAAGATATCTTTGTGAGAGTTTTGACAAACGTGAAAAGGTAAAAATGTGGCATTTGTTTGTTTTCATATGAGGATTCATGAATGAGGTGATCAAACTGTGGCATCTAGTTGATCTCAGAAGTGGATTCGAAGAATCAAGATAATCAGAGTGTGGCAGCTGGTTATTATTGAGGATTGTCTTGGAACAAGTTACTCTTAGGCAGAAGGGTGATGAGTTGAAGACTCAAGGAGATTAGTCTTCTTGAAGGTGGATGAGAGTTTAATTCTCTAGTTTTTTGGATTACTATGCAATAGTAAGTCCAGTTGGTGGAGCATATCAAGAATCATGGTGATGATATCTTGGTGTGTGACAAATGTTCTAACTTGTGTTGGGACATTATCTGGTTGAATATCCTTGGTGAAGGATGATTTAGTTCTGGTTCTGAAGCTTGGTGCATACAGTATGCCTAAGGAGCGTCTACATAGTCATACGGGAGAATGATGAAGTAGAAGGTCTACCTTGGATGGAGAATGTAGAGAAGACTGGAGTAGATCAGATATTGATTGCTTGAAAATCTGAAGATGAAGAGTATGATAGGGAATGACTGCTTTTGGAAAATTGGGGGATCTATGTGACTTTGATCTTTATTCAACAATTTGTTTAAAGGAGGATGGTGATCCTTCTGTTCCTCACGAATAACATGATGTGACTTCATGTGTGAGTGACTGCTGGTTCTTGTCTGAAGAGCTTTGTGAGGGTCCTTATTGATGGGAGATGTCACACTTGTCTTGGTGTGTGAGTTCAGTGGAAGGCATTGTGTGTGTATGATGGATGAAGACTGTGTCTGGTTTTTCCAAATGTTATGATCAAGGAGTTCATTCTGAAAATTCCTGTGGATATTACAGAGAGAAGTTAATCAGCTTGGCAAGATGTGAGTTTTGGAGCTTGAGAAGATAACAAACCAAGAGGGAATCATGTGAGTTCTGGTATTTGGATTGTTTGAGGATTAAACATTAAGTGAATGCGTTCAGCAGGTGTGTTGAACAGAGGGTGCGCTCTTGAAGACATGAAGATGAGTCTTATGTTTTCCATTCATTTAAGGTGTTCTTCTTGCAAAGGAGCACTGCTTATCTTCGATAGGGAGAGTTGATCTTTTGTTGAAGAAGTTGTTTATCCAGATTGTAATGTCAGACAAGATGTCATGACATTGTGTTACTGGTGAAGTTCATGGTGTACTTGATAGTTTAGACCTGGTTCTATAGATTTGTGTGTCAATGGATTGAATCAAAAGTATACATTTACACCAATGTTTGTCAATTTTTGGCCATAAAGGGGGAGAGAATGTACAGTAGTGTCGCTCCCGGGATTTTCATCCTAGTACAAACGCGAAAGTGGCACCAAACAGAGTCGCCAGCAATGTGTATTTATCCCAAGAGAGGGAAAGGAAACACCGCATAAACCTGAAGGAAAGGAAAGAGCATGGTCTTGCGACCAAGAGAAAGGGTAAGGGAGTCGGTTACGCGAGAGGAAGGTATTGGCACCCCCTCGCGTCCATCGTACCCGATGGGATCCATGCTTGCTTGTCTCGATCAAAGGGTGAAAAGGATACTGGAAAGGAACTGCTAGCTGGAGAACTGGGAAAAGGAATGGAAAGAGAAAGAGAAACAAATGTAGGGAAAATAAAAGAAGTTCTCGCATGGGCCCTACCCCACTGCCTACGTATCTCATCGGGAACATGAGAATCAGAGCGACGTAGTTCCCCTCACCTAAGGGAAAGTTGTTTGTGTTTTTTAGTAGAATACGCCAACGTTCGCGTCCTAGCAGTTTAGGTGTTGTAGCTCGCTGTAGGGAGACTTAGGCGTTACCTGTTTGCGGCAGAACGGAAATGACGCATCCTTAAGGAAAGAGTGAATGAGATGAGGAAAGAATTCCCGAAGGAAAGATGTTATTGTTTGTTTTTGTCTATTAAGAGTTTTTTTCATTTGTTTGCATATGATAGTGTATCCAAATCTTAGCCATTGGAATGTGTACATTCTCACATTCCAAGATGGAATGAGTAAGAAAATACACTAAGAGTGAAGAAGACCCTCACACTTAGTTCCAATTATTAAGGTTCAAACACACTAGCATACTTGTGTTTATTAAGTGTTTTTTTTTATTAAGAAATGAAGAAGTGTTTTTTTATTATTTGTATCTTCAACAAGTATTGCATTTAAGTCCTTCATACAAGATCAAATGTTTAACACATTGACCCAAGATGGGCTATATGCTACACATTCTAAGATTATAAGAGAAGACCCCTTTATAATCTTTTCTTTATATGAAAGACCTAAATGCAATAAATGCCTACCTTTATTAAGTATTTTGCATTTTTCTTTGAGATGAGAAAGAGATACTCAAGAGAGGAGCAAAGGTAAAATCTATATGAACTAAGACTCAATCCTAATTGAAAATTAAAGGGAGTGGTCCTAATGGTTTGTGAGGTTTAAACCTAAAGTCTAAAGAAAGAATGAATTAAACAATTCACTTCTAAAGTAGAAGATGAATTGTAATTCAAAAAGGGAAAGTGATGAGTTATTAAAAGAAAGCACATAAGTGCTTAACAAAACACAAAATGGAATTGTAAAAGAGATGAGAGGAAATAAGTTTGAATGTGGATTCCTTATCCACACTCAATTGCAACTTACCAAAGCCCCTACATGGTTAGTAAACATGTATAAGAAGTATAAGAAATAAAAGAACTTTTAATGCACCATAAAACTCAAAAGAAGTAGATGAGAAATTGGTTACAACCAGAATGTACATCACATGGAAAACAAATGATCATTATCAGCAAGTCCAAGTGGATAGGCAATAAACATCACCCATGACATTAGAACATGCTACCATAAGAAAAGGGAGAATGAAAGATGAAAAGAAATGGAAGAAACATGCATAAATGGAACATGTAATCCAAGGATCAGAATCGAAATGAAATGAAAAATGATTCACAAACATCTCACAAGTATTCATGCATGACACATCAAAACATTTAAGAAGTGATAGAAGAAGTAGAATTGAAATGGGAGTTCAAAAGAAAACACAAGTACAAACACAACATGTTAAAGGTGCACCATGTTCAAATGAAAGTCAACATGCAAGGATGACATGTAATATGTACCAATTACCTATAATGTCAAGTGAATGGTTCACCAAATATGCAAATGATCTTGCAAGTATGTACAAAAGAAATCATGTAAACATGCACAAAGATTACAAGGATATGACATGTTGTAATGCTTCAAATGAAATGTTTTAAACAAAAATCAAATAAGTTCATGAAAATTATGAAAACATGGTATTGAGGTTCACAAATCAGAGGTGAATCACATATCAAAGTAGCATGCAAGAAATCAAAGCAAAAAGGCTTTATACAATGCACTTAAATCATATTGGATGCACATGCAAAGTAATGCAAAGATGAACATCAAAACATGCCATAACATGACCTAAAAAATCAAATAAAAATCACTTAACATAATTCAAGATGTTAATGACTCACTACAAAAAGAAGCAACTCAAAACAATTTTTAATGATCAAGAACAAAAATAAACAAAATCATGTACCACATTAAGAATGCACACAAAAGAAAATCAAATAAAATTGTGGAACAGGGGCAAAAAAGTCATAAAACCAAGAAATAAAATCATGAAAAATTTTCTAAATGTTTTATTGATGCTCATGAATTTTTGTGGAATTTTATAATTCAATTTAGTATTTTTAAAAATTAAAAAGCAAACGTGTAGAAAAAATAAAAATGAAAAATGAAATGCAAAATGAATGGGGGTGTATGCATAGTAATTACTCAGTTCAACATCATTGGGCTTTAAACAGAGGGGGTGCGAATAGCATAAAGGCTTAAGTCCAAGTTTGCGCAAAACACCATAATAAGCATGTACACTCAGTCAACCAAATTGACTCATTAATAACCATTGGATGAGGTTTCAGTCAAGCCAAAGTCAAAGTATGCCAAATCAACGCACGCGCACGCATGAGCACCCTTACTATCATGTACCATGCCACACCATGTTTAAATGAAATCAGAAATAACACACGTGACACGCACATGGATTTTAATGTGTTGGCACCTTTTGGACCACACGATCATGAAAAATGGACGGATGAGATTATAACATGCATAAACCCTAGCTCTAACAGTCACCGGCCAGAGGTGACCTCCGGTCACCTTCTCCGGCCAAACCACCACCGTCTGCAACCTTGATTTCTCCAGAAATCCACAAACGATATACCAAAATGAAGCCAAGCTCACACACATCATGAATATGCAATTAATTTTCATAGATCATGCACGCATAACACAAACCGAGCCAAAACAATTTGCCCTAACATCACACCTAAACTCCTAAAGAGCCTATCAACTAACCAGAACTCACGCATAGCTTCTAACAAGCTCTAAACACATAAAACGAGTTTAAATCATACTGATATGAAGCATTAAGATTGAGTGAATTAAAACCTGAAAGTGTGGCAACTTGATGTGTTGAGAAAACCAGAGAAAAGCTTGAGGTGTTGAGCTTCTAGATCTTCAACCTTAGCAAAAAAAATGCTACTTGATGTGGAGATCTTGAGAGCAAAAACGGAATTCCAAACTGTGATGATGTTATGCTTGGACAATGGAGTTTTCTCTTGAATGTTCTTGCTCAGAATGAATGAAGATGATTGAGAAAGGGAGAAAAATCGTGCAGAATCAGAGAGAGATAATGGAGAGAATGTGAGAGTGCCTGAGAGAAAGAGTGAGAAATGAAGCTAGAAGTGAAATTTGAGAGAGTGATTTTTATTTATAAAGTGAGCTAACCATGGTTAAACTGAGTGAGTCAGCTGAGTCACAGTTGAGTTAAGTGAGTCATCCCTAACTAACTGAGTCAAGTTAGTTAGGGAGAGCAAGGATATGGTGGTGACAACTCATGGCAAGCTATGGTGGAAGTGAGGAGAAAGTGAAATGGCAAAGCTGCTGCACTAGAAACTTGCTCAGCAAGTTTGTCTTTTCTATTTCCATGCAAAGCACGTGCTAGTGTATGAGATTTATGTCATGGGTGCTTGGTTTAATATGGAAAGCTGAAGTTATGAAGTGTTTGTGGTGTGTGTGAACCAAATCGTGTGTCAAACTGCTAATGTATCAGTGCCAACATAGGGTGGTTTGCAAATGTTTTTCTCCTTATTCAATGAATGGTTTGGTGTGCTTTTGGAGTCAATTGAAAGAGGAGATATTGGAGAACAATGTTGGTTTTAAAATTGAAGTGAAATGAGGTCTCTAACATGCCTAAAAATGACCACAAACAGATGGACAAAGAAATGGTACATATGCGTACGAAGCAAGTCATGGCATGGCAAGTGACATGCATGGAAGTTCAGCCTAATCAACCTATCTTGAGACCACTATAACTCACTCATAACTTGATCAATTCAAAATTTTCCCAACATCAATATTACAGATGACACCACAAAGAACAACTTTGATGTTGAAAACTTTTCCATTTGAGGCTTTTATCTTGATGAAAAATGGGTGGACATTTGGCTCACCAACTGTTTGAGAAAGTGACTGTGCGCGTGCCCTGAAAATCTTGGTCATGACCTAGTTTTGAACCTACTTTGCTCAAACTTTGATCAATCATATCTCACTCAATTTTTATCCAATAGAGATGTTCCATATATGGATGTGAAGCTTAAAACAAGATCTTTTGTTGTGGTCGAGTGGAATTTCCATTTGGTGCTTCAATTTTAAATGGCCTTGTTTCAAACTCTGATGCAAAATGGCCAAAACTTGCTATTTTTAGTAACCCTTCTTCTTCCAAAAATGGTAACTTTCCACCTCTTGATTTTTTCATGATTCCTTTGGAGTTTCTTGACCAAATTTTGTACATTGGACACATATAACATGAATTTTATGGATTTGGCCTCAAAAAGTCAAGAGTTGACTTTTTCCTCTGATTATTTGACTTGGCCCCAATTTCCTGATTTTTTATCTTTCTTCCAATTGAACCACTTCTAAAACCAATTGAGAAGCAATTTTCCATACACATACACTTAAGAACATGTAGAATACCATGACATCAAGTTTTTTCCAAAAAATCAAAGATTCTCTGATTTAATGGGAAACCCTAGTTTTGGTGCCCACCTCCTAGGAGAAAAATGTGCAGTCTTCAATTTCAAATTTCTCAGAGTATGTTGTGTATCCCTTTAAAGAATGATGAGATATGCCACTTGAGATTGATTTTGGATCAATGAGCTATCTCTTTTGAGGGTTTTCCTTCAGTTTTTGAACCTCTTGCATGTTGAAGTATGTATTGCTTCAATCTCCCATTGGATCTCACTTCCTTGAGATTGTGGATAATCAATTGAGATGGTATGAGACATGAGAGACTCTTGGCTTGCCTGGAGGCAACTTGATTGACCTTTTTGTGCTTTGAATGATCCCTTGATTGTCCATCTTCCCCCTGATCACATGCCTTGATGGTAAGGGGAATGCTATGCTTCATTCTTCTATGTTAAATGCAATGCAATGCTAATGAGATGGATATGATATTGTAAATGATAATGCTATGCTATGATGCAAAAAGGGGAGAGCAAATTTTGGGGTATTACAGCTGCCCCTATTCAAACACTGTAGACCTGAATGCCTGAAAGCGAATGCTTTAAGACTTTCAAGGTATATAGTGATTGAATACCAAATATAACCAAAAATTTGCTCTGGATGATGAAAAAGAAAAGGGATATAAACCCAATGCAATTGTTGGATTGAATCTTCAAGTGAAACGTTGTCGGAGAAGTCTGTCTTTTGAACGACGCCAGGCGACAACTGGCTTGCCATACTGTTGATGGACTTTAATAATGTCTTTTGTACGACGCCAGACGACTACTGGCTTGCCACACTGCTGATGGACTTTAGAAATGTCTTTTTAAACGACGCCAGACGACTACTGGCTTGCCACACTGCTGATGGACTTTAGAAATGTCTTTTTAAACGACGCCAGACGACTACTGGCTTGCCACACTGCTGGTGGACTTTAGAAATGTCTTTTTAAACGACGCCAGACGACTACTGGCTTGCCACACTGCTGGTGGACTTTAGAAATCTCTTTTTAAATGACGCCAGACGACTACTGGCTTGCCACACTGCCGGTGGACTTTAGAAATGTCTTTTTAAACGACGCCAGACGACTACTGGCTTGCCACACTGCTGGTGGACTTTAGAAATGTCTTTTTAAACGACGCCAGACGACTACTGGCTTGCCACACTGCTGGTGGACTTTAAAAATGTCTTTTTAAACAACGCCAGACGACTACTGGCTTGCCACACTGCTGTTGGACTTTAATGATTACCAAACAGGCTTTGGAATCTCAAAATTGCCATCCTCGGATGGACTTTTGCAGCTTTGCCAAATTAAACTTGGACTTTGACGCTTACCAAACCGGCTCTGGAAGCTTTGTCAGATGATCATCCCACCTGCTGCAACAACCACCTGCAATATTATCCCACAGGCTGGAATAATATGAACAAACTGTATATAATGATCATCCCACTGGCTGGAACAACCATCTTCCATACTATTCCACAGGCTGGAATAATATGAACAAACTGTATGCCAAAAATAAATTGGACTTTGAGCTATAAATGAGCACTGCTGAGAATTACACCACCGGCTGGGTAATATCATATGCTGACACTTTGCTGAAAAAGAGATTCCGTTGATCCATATAGACCAAGTTGGTGAAATTACCGCGACTCGGCTGGGGAGCATAGCAGACAAGATTCAATGCCGAACTCTGTGGGGATATCATTACCAAAGATATGATCATGCCGGGGACCAGGGCTGCTCTGCCGGGGACATCCAAATCTTGGTTGAAAGACAATCCGTTGCAACATGCTGAGAAAGAATCCTTAGAGATCTGCTGAGGAAAATGACTGTCGAGCTTAGGGTAAATGTCACAATGCCCCCTGTTGGACGAACTTTCCCTTTGACGACTCCGCTGGGGATAATGAGTTTACAACACACTCTGCTGGAGAAAACTGCTTTAAAGCGTCTCTTGTTGGGGCTGCCCTTCGAGAGGATTTTACAGAAGACCAAATGTCTTCCAACTCTACTGGGGATTATAGGTCGGGGATATCCTTTGCTGGGGAGGTTACATGCCCCATGCTTGGGAGGGTCGATAACTCCGCTGGGGATTATTCTTTGACAAATTTCCCATGCCGAACCTGCAGGAGACATGATACGACCACTTGCTGGTACATCCTTGAACTACCTTTCACATTGTCTGCAAGGTACTGGAGGATTGGCACTCGTTGTCAACCTGGAGTATTCACTGCATTAATAACCGTTATTAACACAGAAGAAATCCATCTTCGAACACCGTTGCCGTCACGAAACTTAGTGGGAACTCTTGAATGGAAGAATCGACTTAATAAGATACAACAGTATCCAATCATAGGAAATATCTGCTCGTGGTTACGATCATGCTGTTTGGATCGATCGTGCTCATTACCTGCAACAGAAAAAGAATACGCACATGCCCCAGGATATTGCGTGGTCTTTTGGGTCCACCATCCAAGGTTGTCCAACAAGCAACGTAATTTCCATTGTCTTTGTGCATGTTTTTGCAAGGCCAAGATATTTTCAAAGTAACGTTTTATTATAAAAAATCAGACGTTTTTGCAAACAAAACAGTAAAATGAAAATAAAAGCCCGTGATTGAATGTTCAACTTTATTGATGAAATGCCAAAAATTGGCGAATTTACAATCAGAAGCAAACCCCTGAAAGAGGCGATTGCCATAAAATTGAGAAAAGAAATCTATCCTAATGATAATGCGGAAATTGGTTTCCAACTGATTTCTGATTCTGTTATAGCCAGTATGTACTCCAACTCTCCTGATTATCTTTGCCTTCAGAAGCTCATGATTGGACCAGTTCCTCCTTTGGAATTTTGCCAGTTTGCTGAAGAGTAGAAAATGTACAAATTAATTCAGACTGCAGTCATTCGCTTTAATCCCTCTTTTGTGTGGATCGCCTTTTCAGGTTTTCAATCCACCGGGATACCCTTTTTTGCCTAAGTTGCCCTTTCGGGTTTTCAACTTACCGGGTGTACAATTCTTTTCAATTATATCCCTAATTTTTGCCCGAACCTTTATTCTGTTTTTGGTTCGCCGGGATGCCCTTTTTTGCCTGGATTCTTCTTTTTTTTTTTTATCCAGCGAGTCTCTTTATACGAAATATTTTTTAACTGCATCTGAATTAACAGGGGATGAAAAATCTTCACCATCCATGGTTGTCAGCAACAAGGCTCCACCTGAGAAAACCTTTTTTACCACGAACGAACCTTCATAGTTAGGGGTCCATTTGCCCCTGTGATCTGTACTCGGAGGAAGTATTCTCTTGATTACCACATCCCCGACTTTGTAGACTTGAGGTCGAACCTTTTGATCGAATACCCTCTTCATTCTGCGCTGGTATAGCTGGCCATGGCATACCGCTGCTAAACGCTTCTCCTCAATAAGGCTCAGCTGATCAAATCTGGCTCGTACCCATTCAGGTTCATCTAGCTTAACGTCCATCAATACTCGTAGAGAGGGAATCTCCACTTCTATCGGTAGAACTGCCTCCATACCATATACAAGCGAGTATGGTGTTGCCCCAGTGGACGTGCGGACTGATGTTCTATACCCATGCAAAGCCAGTGGTAACATCTCATGCCAATCTTTGTACGTGACAACCATCTTCTGCACTATCTTCTTGATATTTTTGTTGGCCGCTTCGACCGCGCCGTTCATCTTCGGGCGGTACGAAGAAGAATTGTGGTGCTCGATTTTGAAGTCCCGGCATAGCTCAGCCATCATCTTGTTGTTCAAATTAGAACCATTATCAGTAATGATTCTTTCGGGCACTCCATATCGACAAATGATATCTCGCTTCAAGAAACGAGCCACTACTTGCTTAGTGACATTGGCGTAAGATGCTGCTTCAACCCATTTAGTGAAGTAATCAATGGCGACCAAGATGAAATGATGGCCGTTTGAAGCAGTAGGCTCAATTTTCCCGATCATATCAATGCCCCACATTGCAAATGGCCATGGAGAGGACATGATACTCAACGGATTGGGAGGAACGTGCACTTTGTCTGCATAGATCTGGCATTTGTGACACTTGCGAGCATACTTGCAACAATCTGACTCCATGGTCAGCCAATAATACCCTAATCTCAACAATTTCTTAGCCATCGCATGTCCTCCGGCATGGGTACCAAAAGAGCCTTCGTGCACTTCAATCATCAACAGGTCTGCTTCGTGTCTATCCACACATCTGAGCAGAACCGTGTCAAAATTCCTTTTATACAGCACACCATCTTTGTTCAAGAAGAAACTACCAGCTAGCCTTCTTAATGTCTTCTTGTCATTGGAAGATGCCCCAGGCGGGTATTCTTGATTTTTTAAGAAGCATTTGATGTCATGTTACCAAGGCTTATCGTCAGACACTACATCAACCTCAAACACAAAAGCAGGCCTATCAAGACGAGATACATCAATCATGGGCACAAAATTCCAACCATGCACTTTGATCATCGAAGAGATAGTGGCCAAGGCGTCTGCAAACTTATTTTCATCTCTAGGAACATGGTACAACTTGACAGTTGTAAAGAAGGTCAACAATCTCCTCATATAATCTCTATACGGAATCAAATTCTGCTGATGTGTGTGCCAAGTTCCCTTTACTTGATTGATTACCAGTGCTGAATCACCAAAGATATCGAGGGTCTTGATTCGTAAATCAATAGCTTCCTCGATTCCTAATATGCAAGCTTCGTATTCTGCTTCATTGTTGATACACCCGAAAGTTACTCGGGCAGTGAAGGGTATGTGAATACCTTCTGGCGTAATAAGGATTGCACCAACTCCGCACCCATTCATATTAACTGCCCCATCAAACATCAAACTCCATTTGGACTCAGGGTCAGGCCCCTCCTCCAGAAGTGGTTCCTCGCAGTCTTTCGCTTTGAGAAACATGATGTCCTCATCAGGGAAATCAAATCTCATGGGCTGGTAATCATCAAGAGGCTGTTGCGCCAGATAATCTGACAGTATACTTCCTTTGATTGCCTTTTGCGAAGTAAATTGAATATCGTACTCTGTCAGTACCATCTGCCACCTTGCAACTCTGCCTGTAAGTGCTGGTTTCTCAAAAATATACTTGACCGGATCCAATTTAGAGATCAACAGGGTTGTATGTGTGAGCATGTATTGTCTCAATCGCTTGGCGGCCCATGCGAGTGCACAGCATGTCTTCTCAAGCATTGAATAACGCGATTCACAATCTGTAAATTTCTTGCTCAGATAGTAGATAACATGTTCTTTCCTACCTGTCTCGTCGTGTTGACCGAGAACACAACCCATGGATCCTTCGAGCACTGTCAAGAACATAATCAGTGGTCTCCCTTGAACTAGAGGTATCAGAATTGGAGGTTCCTGCAAATATCTTTTTATTTTATCGAATGCATTTTGACAATCATCATTCCACCTGACCGTTTGATCTTTTCGTAGCATTTTGAATATCGGTTCGCAAGTGGCAGTTAGGTGCGATATGAACCTTGAAATGTAGTTCAATCTTCCTAGAAAGCCGCAAACTTCTTTTTCAGTTCTCGGTACAGGCATATCTTGTATAGCTTTCACTTTAGCAGGATCAACCTCTATCCCTTTTTCACTGACAATGAAACCAAGCAATTTTCCGGACCGCACGCCGAAAGTACACTTGTTAGGATTCAGTCTCAACCTGAATTTCCTCAACCTCTCAAACAACTTCTTCAAGTTGATCAGATGTTCCTCTTCTGTCTTTGATATAGCAATCATGTCATCCACATAGCACTCGATCTCTTTATGAATTAGATCGTGGAATAACGTCACCATTGCTCTTTGATAGGTTGCCCCTGCGTTCTTCAACCCAAAAGGCATTACTTTGTAACAGAAGGTACCCCACGGGGTAATGAATGTCGTCTTCTCCATGTCTTCAGGCGCCATCTTTATCTGATTGTATTCGGAGAATCCATCCATAAATGAGAACACTGAAAACTGAGCGGTATTATCAACCAGCACGTCAATATGAGGGAGTGGAAAATCATCTTTAGGGCTCGCCCTGTTGAGATCTCTGTAATCCACACACATTCTGACTTTGCCATCTTTCTTCGGCACCGGTACTATATTGGCCACCCAGGGAGGATAGTTGGTTACTGCCAGAAAACCTGCATCCAACTGTTTCTGTACTTCTTCCTTGATCTTCAAGGCCATTTCTGGTTTTGTCCTGCGCAGCTTCTGCTTGACCGGTGGGCAGTCCTCTTTTAATGGTAGTCTATGCACAACTATGTCTGTATCTAAACCTAGCATATCTTGATATGACCAAGCAAAGATGTCAACGTATTCACGTAGCATGACTATCAGCTCTTGCTTTACATCAGCTTGCAGACTCGCACCAATCTTGATCTCTTTCTTGCTTTCCTCTGACCCAATATTGATGATCTCAAGAGCTTCCTGATGAGGCTGAATGGTCTTCTCTTCCTGTTTCAACAACCTAGCCAACTCTTCCGGGAGTTCATAGTCTTCATCACTTTCTTCCTCAGCTTGATAGATCGGATTGTCGAAATCATACGTGGGCATAACAGAATCATTTTCAGAGAAATCCACAGAATCCAGTCTGCATGATTGGGTTTATACTTTATTTTAAATTATTTTTGCTTGAAAACAAAAGAAAAGAAAGTGCATTATCATTTTTAATTTTCTTTGTGCAAAAGTAAAAATAAAGAAAGAGTAAAGGAACACAAATTTGTAAACAAAAAACGTCCTTTTATTGATATTTGAACATTATATGAGAAAATATGGTGGCCCTACAAATGGATCCTCACACCTTGGGCAGAGTGTGGGAATTCATGCATTATGAAAGACAAGAATTGTTACTCTGCATGGTGAACAACATGAACGATTTCTTCGCTAGACCAATTTTGCAACACCTCGCCTGGAGCCAGTGCATATACCCATCTGTCCAGATAATCTGAGCTTTCAGCGCCATCTTCTATTGCTGAGCAGGACTGGTTGGGATTGATAATTCCTCCACTGTTGAAGTTGATTAGCCCACGGAATCGGGGAACTGGCGTCCGGCCCGACTGGTATCCAATGCCAAACTTATCTTCTTTCACGAACACATCTATAGCTTTACCCCAGCCTTGGGCATTTCCGCTTTCGACCACTTCTCTGGCCTGCTTGTACGACGCAATTGATACACTCGGCCCACCTGGCACATTCGACACCACCACTGCTGAAGTAGATTCTGGTAAGTTGTTGATATTCAGGGCTTCAAAAGATTGGCACAAAGTTTCATGAATCTCTCCATCCATTTCCACATATTTGAAAGTGGATAGATGACTCACGAATATATCTTCCTCGCCGCAAACAGTAACCACTTGACCCTCGAACACATACTTGAGCTTCTGATGAAGTGTGGAGGTAACTGCGCCTGCTGCGTGAATCCACGGTCGGCCCAACAAACAACTATAAGCAGGCTGAATGTCCATAACATGAAAGGTCGTCTTGAATATCTGTGGACCAACCTGTATTGGTAATTCAACCTCCCCAAACACCGATCTTTGGGATCCATCGAAAGCTCTCACAATCAGATCGCTGGGTCTCAGGACTAATCCATCTACTTCAATTTTCATCAGGGCCTTTTTGGGTAACACATTTAAGGAAGAACCTGTGTCAACCAGCACATGCGACAAAACAGCTCCTTTGCATTCAAGTGTGATGTGCAGTGCTTTGTTGTGGTTACGTCCGTCCGGTGTCAAATCCCTGTTCGTAAATCCCAACCCGTGGCTCACATTCACATTAGAAATTACCCCCTCCAACTGATTCACTGTAATCTCTTGGGGAACGTATGCCATATTCAGAACTTTCAACAAAGCAGCCCGGTGTGCATCTGAACTCATTAACAGGGATAATATCGAAATTTTAGAGGGTGTCTGATTAAGTTGGTCAATGATCATGTAATCACTCTTTTTGATAACCCTCATAAATTCCTCAACATCATTATCAAAATTGACTTTAGGGTCCTCCTCCTGAGCAGGCACCTTGTCATCAACAACCTGTTTTCCTTTCGCTCTTGCAGCGGCTTCAGCCTCTTTATCATTCCTTAGAGTCTGGGGAGCAAACAGCCGACCACTCCTAGTAAAACCACTTGGTCCACTGACATTCTCAATGTTAGTACCAACAGCCTCTGCCTTCTGCCGACTTCCTCCTTGACGAGTATCAGTTCCATACTGCCACGGAACTGCCCTATTAGACACATAAGCAGCCGATTCAGGAACTATAATCGTAACTGGTCTCGGCCTCTCGGGCACGATGATAGCAACAGGCTCCGCAACAGGCACCTGTATCTCGACTGGATTAGAGTAAATGGTAACGGCAGAAACATCCTGTTCTTTCTCTACTTTATCAAACTGAAGACTTCCCTCATCCATAAGATCCTGCAATCCAACTCTCAACTTACTGCATCCATTAACCTGCTTTGAACAATCCTCGCAATCAGAGGCGCATCCAGGAAATACCTTTCCTTTTAACAAACGTTCTTTTACAATCAACAGCGGAGTCTTCACCAAATTAACATTAGTAATCAAATTCAACTTCTCGCCATCAAAAATGGCATTTGTGCCTGCACCTCCATGATGAGGTATTGGATTGTCATGAACATTCGGCGACCTAGAGAAGTTGTAGCTTTTGCATCGATCAGATCTTGAACCTTATGTTGAAAGGTCCAGCACTTTTCTATTGAATGACCTGGCGCACCAGAATGATATCCACATCGAACATTAGCATCATAACCTTGAGGCAATTTTCCGGAATCCAGCGGCTTCATAGTCCGAAGTTCAACCAACTTCTCTTTGAGCAGTTGTGGTAACAAAGCGGCATATGTCATAGGCAAGGGATCAAACTTACGGTCCCTTTGTCTATTGTTCTGAAATCGGGGTCTACCTTGCTGATCTGGTGTTTGCTGTCCAGCTGGAACCGGAATGGTTACCGCATCCACCTGATGATAGGACTGATTCCTTCCTCTGCCCCCTCCTCTGTACACAGCACTGGACTCCCCTTCTCTTTTCCTTGGTCCATTGGCAAAGGGTTTCTTTGAATTTGAAGCAACATCTTGAATCTTACCCAATTTCAACAAACTTTCTATTCGTTCCCCAGCAACGACAATGTCGGCAAACCCGGTGGAAGGACATGCAGCAAGTCTATACAAATACGTCCCTTGAAGTGTACTCATGAACATATCAGCCATCTCACGATCACCCAAAGGTGGTTGAACTCGAGCAGCCAATTCTCTCCATCTCTGTGCGTACTGCTTAAAGCCCTCCTTGTTATCCTGAGTCATACTCTTTAATTGAGTACGATTAGGTGCCATGTCCAGATTATATTGATACTGCTTCAGAAAAGCAGCGCACAAATCCTTCCAACTCCTTATATGAACCTTGTCCAGCTTAATGTGCCATTCCAAGGAAGCGCCTGACAGGCTATCCTGGAAAAAATACATCCAGAGCTTTTAGTCCTCGGTGTAAGCGGCAATCTTGCGATTGTAAGCTTGCAAATGGGTTTTGGGACATGTACTGGCGTTGTACTTATCCAAAACAGGAAGCTTAAACTTGGGTGGAATTCGCACACCCTACATGAGACCCATGTCTTCTACATCAATTCCAAGAGGATTTTGGCTCTCAATAGCCTTGAGTCTTTCATCCAGCCCTTCATACTTCTGGTCGTCATTGTAGAAACCCATGTCATTGTTGAATGCAGTGAACTGGTCCTCCTGACCATCCTAATTGTTATCAAAGCCCAGATGTGCCCCACCAGCAGGGATTGTGCCAACAGGAGGAGTGCGCACATTGCGATTTGGGATTTCAGTTTCCAGCCTCTGGATAATGGTTCTCATAGCTTCTTGTCCAATCCTCATGTTTTCTTGACCGGTTCTCAGCTCTTGCTGACCTTGAGCAATCCCCTGCATGAGGTTCATGAACTGTTCCATCCTTCCCCTCAAATCGGCTAACTCTGTCTGAACTTACTCCATTACTCTTGCTTGATTGCGTCGGGTAGAATACCGGTGAACTGGGGTATCAACTATTGTGCCTGAAAACCAAACAAAGGTTAGCAGGCGCCTGCAAAAGGAAAACCTGCAATGCAAAAATGATATGCAAATGCAAATGCAAAGTTATGTTTGTCATTTCAAAATGCTTTTCATATCCTGATTCCAATCGTAACCAAGAATTCCTGAAGACCAGGAGTCATGATTACTGAGTTTTGCCATGAAGAGATATTCATATACATCGATCACAGATGTCTGAAGACCAGAAATAGTGATTTTGTAGTGTGCTAGTGTGCAGATATCACATCACATATATCTGAAGATCAAAAATTGTGAACAGAAGTAAACCATTTCATACAAATTCCCAAAACTTCTCAAGCACGTTTGCCGTAGTTTCAGCAACAAAATAAGAAACAGGCAGTCAAATGGATCCATCAACAATTCTGATGGTAACCATTACAAATTACAACGAAATGACAAAAATCACTAATCCGACAGCTCTACATCCTTCAGCTTCTGACTGGAGTACTTAATCTCCTCAAATAGGATGCGGGTACGCTGATGATGCAGCTTCTCAATCAGCTCTTTAATTACTGCGTCCCTTTTTCCCAATGCATCCTCCAATGACCCCACGTGCATCAGCAAGGCTTCATCTTCATTGGCTCCTTTGCGCCTCTTGATTCCAGCATGAATTTTAACCAGTTTCAGCTCTGCTTTGACATCTTCAAGCTCCTTGTTGGTGATTTTCAGCTTACCTTCAGCATTTCTCACTTGTTCTTGACTTTTGCCAAGATCTTCTCGATACTTTCTTCTTTCCACGTGCGCTTTCTTCAGCTCTTCATCTTTATCTTTTAGCTGGGCCTGCAATTCGGAGTTCCTAATTCTGACCTCATCCCAAGCTTGACGGAGTTTAGCTAACGAATCCTTGCTTCGGGCCAGCGCCTGCTTTGTAGCCTTATGAGCCTGACTAGTATCATCTGCTCCCAAGGTAAGCTTCCGGAAATATTGAGCTCTCTCATCAAAATCTTCTTCTTTGTCCGCCAGGGTTTTTTCTGCTTTCAACGCTCTCTTTTCCAACTCCTTGTTGTCAGCTAGAGCTTTCTGAAGACATCTGCTCATTCCAGAGTTCTCTATCTGCAGATCTCTAACCATTTTCTTCAATTTCTCGTACTCCTCGGCTGGTACCATGGAATGTTGTCCTGGACATAAGAGAACTTCTCGGGAAAAGGGTAACAACAGCTTTTTGACCTTCATCTCAACCCAAGTATCGTAGTCGGGGTATGATCTACAGTCTCCTTTGCCGAAAGTCAATTTTCCCTCTCTTTGCCTAAATTTCCAAGCATTTATTACTTCCAGCACTCTTTTATTCTTGGTCCCTACGAAAAACATAGAAGCGCTAATCTCTTCATCAGCAGGAGGATGTCTCGAGGCATAACCAAATTGTCTAACTGCCAACACTGGGTTGTAATTAATCCCACCTCTTCTTCCAAGTAGAGGCACATTAGGAAAACTTCTACATTTGACAGTAAGCTCTATCGTCAGTAATTTGGGATCAAACCAAATAATATTATTGGCAGTCAAACCGATCAGTCTCTTGGACCACTTCATTGTCTCAGCAGTTTCTACAAACGCACCAGTCCGGGGTAAATTTTTGAAGAGCCAATGGCATAACAATTGGGTGCAACAACTAACCAAACTCCCTCTTGCCTTCTCATTTTTGTAGTGTACGGAGTGATAAAAATCCCCTAGCAGGGTAGGAATCGGATTCTTCGAGACAAACACTTTCAACGCCTGCATATCAACAAAATCAGGCTGACCGGGGAAAAGCACCAAGCCATAGATACAAAGAGCTAACACAGCGTTGTAAGTAGTCCAATTGTTAGCCTTGGCAGCTTCCTGAGCTTGTCGAAAAAGGAACTCCAAGTGAAATCCTTCATCTTCTTTGAGTCTGCTTAGGCCACTTTTCACAACAAACAAGTCCAGATGCAGGACAGCAGCGATTACTTCAGGGGCAAGAGCACCTTCAGAAAAATACGGTATAGCAGACGTGATTGGAATTCCCAAAATAAATGAGAATTCCTCCAAGGTGGGCATCAGAATGTAGTCAGGGAATAGGAAACATCTCATTGATGGCTCATAGAACTGTAAGAAAGTATGCAACCCATCCTTCTCATACTTTGTGAATGCACAGACCATCTTAATCAGCTCTCCATACTCCTTCTGAAAAGTGCTGAGAACATCAGAACCAGCCATACCTATCATCTTGTTCAATACATCCAGCTTAGGATCAGGGAATTTGTATGACACATTATTCTTCCTTTTAACCTCAGCATCTTGGGAACTCATGATTGGAATCAGACAATATGGTAAGTACCTGAAAATGACAAACATAACCTGTTATGATATGATTATGCAAATGCAAAAGGCATGTGATCAGGTATCCAGGTGTCGGTGTCTGTGTTGAACTGTGTGCAATGTGTCTCTGTACTGAATCTGGCAATATATCTGAGACGAATACTCAAACCACTGTCATAGGATACACTGTCTGTAATAATCATAGAATCACAAGTACGGTATGTAGGAGGCCGGGATACCTGTAAACCTGTAAACATCCCACCCATACTCACATGTGGTTCCTAAAAAATAAAGCTTGTCAGCTTCGGAGGTTTGAAAAGCGATAGCACATTCAGCCCGTAGGATACAATGCTATGCCAATCAAAGAGGTCGTCCACTGACTCATCTTAGAAAATAAAGGTCATCCTATGCAAGTACCAAAGTGGGCCCTCGGGTGCGAGTGGGTTTGCCACAGAATGTGGCCTGCCACTGTCACCGCTAAAGAGAGATGTTTCCACTAAGGTCCTCATGATCGGTCACTAGAGTCGACAGCTCTCTAGATCGACATCCTGGAATACGCAAGATGCGCATGCCATGATGGGTCCCAAGATAGCCTCGTCTAGCTGTGAATTTCGTGATTACCCACGTACACAGATGGCACGTAGGTCCCACTACTCTCCACTCTAAGTCTAAGTGTATACTCGAGCCTGTGTACTGAGCTCATCTCTCAGAAATCCCATCCCGCCAAACAGAAAACAACACAGTCCAGCACAACAGTAATAATATGATATGTAATGTTAAAGAGCAGTAAATACAGTAATGTGCAGTAAGGCAATAAATAACCATACAATAAAACATTAATACAGCACAACAATAAACACCCAATGAAAGAAAAACAGACAAGCGCTAGGATTGACTCGCTTAGGATGGACCAGCAATAGGTCAACCTGTCCCCAGCAGAGTCGCCAGCTGTCGCTCCCGGGATTTTCATCCTAGTACAAATGCGAAAGTGGCACCAAACAGAGTCGCCAGCAATGTGTATTTATCCCAAGAGAGGGAAAGGAAACACCGCATAAACCTGAAGGAAAGGAAAGAGCATGGTCTTGCGACCAAGAGAAAGGGTAAGGGAGTCGGTTAAGCGAGAGGAAGGTATTAGCACCCCCTCGCGTCCATCGTACCCGATGGGATCCAAGCTTGCTTGTCTCGATCAAAGGGTGAAAAGGATACTGGAAAGGAACTGCTAGCTGGAGAACTGGGAAAAGGAATGGAAAGAGAAAGAGAAACAAATGTAGGGAAAATAAAAGAAGTGCTCGCATGGGCCCTACCCCACTGCCTACGTATCTCATCGGGAACATGAGAATCAGAGCGACGTAGTTCCCCTCACCTAAGGGAAAGTTGTTTGTGTTTTTTAGTAGAATACGTCAACATTCGCGTCCTAGCAGTTTAGGTGTTGCAGCTCGCTGTAGGGAGACTTAGGCGTTACCTGTTTGCGGTAGAACGGAAATGACGCATCCTTAAGGAAAGAGTGAATGAGATGAGGAAAGAATTCCCGAAGGAAAGATGTTATTGTTTGTTTTTGTCTTTTAAGATTTTTTTTCATTTGTTTGCATATGATAGTGTATCCAAATCTTAGCCATTGGAATGTGTACATTCTCACATTCCAAGATGGAATGAGTAAGAAAATACACTAAGAGTGAAGAAGACCCTCACACTTAGTTCCAATTATTAAGGTTCAAACACACTAGCATACTTGTGTTTATTAAGTGTTTTTTTTTTATTAAGAAATGAAGAAGTGTTTTTTTATTATTTGTACCTTCAACAAGTATTGCATTTAAGTCCCTCATACAAGATCAAATGTTTAACACATTGACCCAAGATGGGCTATATGCTACACATTCTAAGATTATAAGAGAAGACCCCTTTATAATCTTTTCTTTATATGAAAGGCCTAAATGCAATAAATGCCTACCTTTATTAAGTATTTTGCATTTTTCTTTGAGATGAGAAAGAGATACTCTAGAGAGGAGCAAAGGTAAAATCTATATGAACTAAGACTCAATCCTAATTGAAAATTAAAGGGAGTGGTCCTAATGGTTTGTGAGGTTTAAACCTAAAGTCTAAAGAAAGAATGAATTAAACAATTCACTTCTAAAGTAGAAGATGAATTGTAATTCAAAAAGGGAAAGTGATGAGTTATTAAAAGAAAGCACATAAGTGCTTAACAAAACACAAAATGGAATTGTAAAAGAGATGAGAGGAAAGAAGTTTGAATGTGGATTCCTTATCCACACTCAATTGCAACTTACCAAAGCCCCTACATGGTTAGTAAACATGTATAAGAAGTATAAGAAATAAAAGAACTTTTAATGCACCATAAAACTCAAAAGAAGTAGATGAGAAATTGGTTCCAACCAGAATGTACATCACATGGAAAACAAATGATTATTATCATGCAAGTCCAAGTGGATAGGCAACAAACATCACCCATGACATTAGAACATGCTACCATAAGAAAAGGGAGAATGAAAGATGAAAAGAAATGGAAGGAACATGCATAAATGGAACATGTAATCCAAGGATCAGAATCGAAATGAAATGAAAAATGATTCACAAACATCTCACAAGTATTCATGCATGACACATCAAAACATTTAAGAAGTGATAGAAGAAGTAGAATTGAAATGGGAGTTCAAAAGAAAACACAAGTACAAACACAACATGTTAAAGGTGCACCATGTTCAAATGAAAGTCAACATGCAAGGATGACATGTAATATGTACCAATGACCTATAATGTCAAGTGAATGGTTCACCAAATATGCAAATGATCTTGCAAGTATGTACAAAAGAAATCATGTAAACATGCACAAAGATTACAAGGATATGACATGTTGTAATGCTTCAAATGAAATGTTTTAAACAAAAATCAAATAAGTTGATGAAAATTATGAAAACATGGTATTGAGGTTCAAAAATCAGAGGTGAATCACATATCAAAGTAGCATGCAAGAAATCAAAGCAAAAAGGCTTTATACAATGCACTTAAATCATATTGGATGCACATGCAAAGTAATGCAAAGATGAACATCAAAACATGCCATAACATGACCTAAAAAATCAAATAAAAATCACTTAACATAATTCAAGATGTTAATGACTCACTACAAAAAGAAGCAACTCAAAACAATTTTTAATGATCAAGAAAAAAAATAAACAAAATCATGTACCACATTAAGAATGTACACAAAAGAAAATCAAATAAAATTGTGGAACAGGGGCAAAAAAGTCATAAAACCAAGAAATAAAATAATGAAAAATTTTCTAAATGTTTTATTGATGCTCATGAATTTTTGTGGAATTTTATAATGCCATTTAGTATTTTTAAAAATTAAAAAGCAAACGTGTAGAAAAAATAAAAATGAAAAATGAAATGCAAAATGAATGGGGGTGCATGCATAGTAATTACTCAGTTCAACATCATTGGGCTTTAAACAGAGGGGGTGCGAATAGCATAAAGGCTTAAGTCCAAGTTTGCGCAAAACACCATAATAAGCATGTACACTCAGTCAACCAAATTGACTCATTAATAACCATTGGATGAGGTCTCAGTCAAGCCAAAGTCAAAGTATGCCAAATCAACGCACGCGCACGCATGAGCACCCTTACTATCATGTACCATGCCACACCATGTTTAAATGAAATCAGAAATAACACACGTGACACGCACATGGATTTTAATGTGTTGGCACCTTTTGGACCACACGATCATGAAAAATGGACGGATGAGATTATAACATGCATAAACCCTAGCTCTAACAGTCACCGGCCAGAGGTGACCTCCGGTCACCTTCTCCGGCCAAACCACCACTGTCTGCAACCTTGATTTCTCCAGAAATCCACAAACGATATACCAAAATGAAGCCGAGCTCACACACATCATGAATATGCAATTAATTTTCATAGATCATGCACGCATAACACAAACCGAGCCAAAACAATTTGCCCTAACATCACACCTAAACTCCTAAAGAGCCTATCAACTAACCAGAACTCACGCATAGCTTCTAACAAGCTCTAAACACATAAAACGAGTTTAAATCATACTGATATGAAGCATTAAGATTGAGTGAATTAAAACCTGAAAGTGTGGCAACTTGATGTGTTGAGAAAACCAGAGAAAAGCTTGAGGTGTTGAGCTTCTAGATCTTCAACCTTAGCAAAAAAAATGCTACTTGATGTGGAGATCTTGAGAGCAAAAACGGAATTCCAAACTGTGATGATGTTATGCTTGGACAATGGAGTTTTCTCTTGAATGTTCTTGCTCAGAATGGATGAAGATGATTGAGAAAGGGAGAAAAATCGTGCAGAATCAGAGAGAGATAATGGAGAGAATGTGAGAGTGTCTGAGAGAAAGAGTGAGAAATGAAGCTAGAAGTGAAATTTGAGAGAGTGATTTTTATTTATAATGTGAGCTAACCATGGTTAAACTGAGTGAGTCAGCTGAGTCACAGTTGAGTTAAGTGAGTCATCCCTAACTAACTGAGTCAAGTTAGTTAGGGAGAGCAAGGATATGGTGGTGACAACTCATGGCAAGCTATGGTGGAAGTGAGGAGAAAGTGAAATGGCAAAGCTGCTGTACTAGAAACTTGCTCAGCAAGTTTGTCTTTTCTATTTCCATGCAAAGCACGTGCTAGTGTATGAGATTTATGTCATGGGTGCTTGGTTTAATATGGAAAGCTGAAGTTATGAAGTGTTTGTGGTGTGTGTGAACCAAATCGTGTGTCAAACTGCTAATGTATCAGTGCCAACATAGGATGGTTTGCAAATGTTTTTCTCCTTATTCAATGAATGGTTTGGTGTGCTTTTGGAGTCAATTGAAAGAGGAGATATTGGAGAACAATGTTGGTTTTAAAATTGAAGTGAAATGTGGTCTCTAACATGCCTAAAAATGACCACAAACAGATGGACAAAGAACTGGTACATATGCGTACGAAGCAAGTCATGGCATGGCAAGTGACATGCATGGAAGTTCAGCCTAATCAACCTATCTTGAGACCACTATAACTCACTCATAACTTGATCAATTCAAAATTTTCCCAACATCAATATTACAGATGACACCACAAAGAACAACTTTGATGTTGAAAACTTTTCCATTTGAGGCTTTTATCTTGATGAAAAATGGGTGGACATTTGGCTCACCAACTGTTTGAGAAAGTGACTGTGCGCGTGCCCTGAAAATCTTGGTCATGACCTAGTTTTGAACCTACTTTGCTCAAACTTTGATCAATCATATCTCACTCAATTTTTATCCAATAGAGATGTTCCACATATGGATGTGAAGCTTAAAACAAGATCTTTTGTTGTGGTCGAGTGGAATTTCCATTTGGTGCTTCAATTTTAAATGGCCTTGTTTCAAACTCTGATGCAAAATGGCCAAAACTTGCTATTTTTAGTAACCCTTCTTCTTCCAAAAATGGTAACTTTCCACCTCTTGATTTTTTCATGATTCCTTTGGAGTTTCTTGACCAAATTTTGTACATTGGACACATATAACATGAATTTTATGGATTTGGCCTCAAAAAGTCAAGAGTTGACTTTTTCCTCTGATTATTTGACTTGGCCCCAATTTTCCTGATTTTTTATCTTTCTTCCAATTGAACCACTTCTAAAACCAATTGAGAAGCAATTTTCCATACACATACACTTAAGAACATGTAGAATACCATGACATCAAGTTTTGTCCAAAAAATCAAAGATTCTCTGATTTAATGGGAAACCCTAGTTTTGGTGCCCACCTCCTAGGAGAAAAATGTGCAGTCTTCAATTTCAAATTTCTCAGAGTATGTTGTGTATCCCTTTAAAGAATGATGAGATATGCCACTTGAGATTGATTTTGGATCAATGAGCTATCTCTTTTGAGGGTTTTCCTTCAGTTTTTGAACCTCTTGCATGTTGAAGTATGTATTGCTTCAATCTCCCATTGGATCTCACTTCCTTGAGATTGTGGATAATCAATTGAGATGGTATGAGACATGAGAGACTCTTGGCTTGCCTGGAGGCAACTTGATTGACCTTTTTGTGCTTTGAATGATCCCTTGATTGTCCATCTTCCCCCTGATCACATGCCTTGATGGTAAGGGGAATGCTATGCTTCATTCTTCTATGTTAAATGCAATGCAATGCTAATGAGATGGATATGATATTGTAAATGATAATGCTATGCTATGATGCAAAAAGGGGAGAGCAAATTTTGGGGTATTACAAGTAGTAGCTGCTGAGTCTGGATTTTGTTCTGAGTATATTGGTTGGATGATTCAAAGTTTGATTTTGGAATTTCTTTTGTTCTTGCTGCGATGTTCAGAGTTTGTCCAATTGTGGCTAAAAAGGGGGAGAGTTAGCCTAGTTGTTGCCTAGTTGTCTGTTGTGGTTCTAGGCTTGAGGGGGAATGTGTAGTTTGTGCAACTGTCTTGCTGGTTACAGTTTTGAGGGGGAGTTGCTGCTGCTAGTTGAGTGCTGATATGGCAAGTATCTCTGATGTTGGCTGAGATTGTTTTAGCCAAAATTAGCCAAAGGGGGAGATTGTTAGTTCTTGTTAATGGCTGGAATTTTCGTAAAACAATGGTGGTGTTAATGATGTCATATGTCTGATGTCTTAACATGAGTTATAAACATTCAGTGTGTGTTAAGTTTGTTAGGGTTGCAGTTTTGTATGCTGATGTTATAACTGATGTCTTGACATCACTATACCAGAACATCAGAACATCAGTTTGTGATGTTTTAGGGCTGCACGTGTTTTGTTGTTAGTGAGATTTTCTGCTGAGAGATAGAGAGATTGCAGGCGAATTTATTAGAGAAGATTTATTCTGATACAATTAATTCTGCATATCTTGTGGAGAATAGTTTGTTACTATTTTTGTGCAAATAGACATGTAGAATTGTTCCTATTTGTGTGTAGACGATCTTGCAGCTGAATTAAAAAGTGAAGATTTAAAAGATACATAATATCCTGGAAATATTATATGGAGATGATTTAAAGGTGTGGAAGATTAAAGATAAAATCTAGTAAAGATTGAGTATTTAAAATATGAAGATTTAACTGAAGATTTTATTGAAGATCTATTAAGTAGAAGAATCTTCTGCAGATTTGTAGCAGTTAATATGCTGAGATTTGAAGGCCCAAATCCAGTAGGGAAAAAGTTATAAATAGAATGCTTGTTATCTTGAATAGGTACGGGTCCAAGATGTAGATCATTAGGGCTTTGTCTAAGTGAACCACTCGGGTTGTTTGGTGCTCACTTTGGTATAACTCAGAAACATGTAGGTAATGAGTATTGTATTGTTCTTGGAGGAAGCTTTGAAGCAACTCCAAGTTGTGTCATAGAAAAGTGTCTTCTATGCGGGTAGAGAGTTTTGGAAATCAAGCTGTTGATGCAGTGGTGGAGTTGTTGACTTCTAGACATCATTGCGTTGATTGGGAGTGAGATGGAGTCTCTTATCTAGGGAGGACTTAGATAGAAGGGTCATTGGGTAGTGATTGAATTAGGTAGATTGTCAACTAGTTTGTTGAGTCTGTAATTTGATACTGCTAATAGTGGACTTCCTTCCTGGCTTGGTATGCCCCCAGATGTAGGTAGTTAGACCGAACTGGGTGAACAATCCTTGTGTGTGGTTTATACGTTTCTGATACTATTATTGCCTTGTTCGTACAGCAGATTGCGATGTTGTGACATTGCACGAGACATCACATATCTGTACCAGAATTTCATTCTTGATCAAGATGAGACCACTACCTCTTTTCTTTTAGTGTGGCAAGCTTTAGGAGAGTGACTTATATTTTACTTCTCTAGCTTGTATTAGCACAAATAGTGTATTGACCGACCTCCCATAGTATGAACTTCTTCATAGGTTGTGTTACGATTGCTTAACATAGCGATACATTTTGTCCCAAAATCGGAAATTAAGTTGCTTTTGTAAGAAAGTTGTCAATCTCCTACTCTCCATAGTGTGGTGTGAATTAGATTGTCTCTTTGTCATTAAGGGAGCTAGTTGGCATGCTTGTTGATTTTATCCAAGTTGGAGCCCTTCCCTTAATGATGTATAGATTCATGTTTTCATGCTTATGGTTGATTAGTCGAGTATTCTCCAAAAACCGACAAAATTATTCTTCATCACTAACACTAACAAACTAACTATATAATTACACAAACTTTACTTTATGTTGTTTAATTTTTTCTCTTTAATTCTTGCCATTTATTTTTATGCTTTTACTTTTAGCATTTTATATCATATTATCATCTTGTTTTCTCTTTGTCAACTTGGACCTTTGTTTATGTTTTTGCTCTTTTTATTTTGTCCACTTGGACCATATCCTTCATAAGACACTAATAAATACCAAAACACTAAAAAACTTGGTTCTCTTAATTCTGGGCTGTTGTGCCCTTTTGCTTGGACTTTGGACCTGGACTTCGGACTTAGATCTAGGATCCTTGCCCTATGCTCTTGGAGATTTGAGACCTTGTACCTTTGTGTTACTTTTGTCTGTTTGCCTGGAAATTTTCTGTGCGCAGGTGTTAATACTTTGACATTGTGAAAATCATCTGATACATGACTGTCCTAATTGGCTTTTAACCCTTAGGAAGACATCACTTTGAATTTTCTATGGCTTAACTTGGGACTTCCTCGGATGCTTTAATTCATATGGTTATTATGCTCGTGGTTTAAATCCAAAAGGAAGAGGATTACTTATGTTGACTTGTTGTCAAGTGTTTTCTCATTGTGTGGTTAGATCTTTCCTTCTTTAGATTTTATTTTATGTTTTAGGGTAGTAATTTCATCTCATCCCCTTCTTCAATTTTCAAAATCTTCTCCCTTTTTCAAAATCTTATTGTTTTCAAACTATGACCTCTTTCACAATTAACCTTGACTTTTGTCAAGTAATTTTTCAAACTTCATTTTCTTTAATAAATGTTAATCAACTTTAAGCATATTTTGACCATTTCAAAAAGACATTAAAAAACACTTAAACTCATTCAAATTTTTGTGCCTTAGTGAACTTTTTCATTTAGAACTTTTCATAAAGTTTAGACGTGAGTCATGCGATACTACACTCGGACGAGTTTCTCTTGAGAATATTACTGGTAGGCGAGTAGTCATTCATACCGGTAATATCTAAAAGATGGAATCATGACTCTGGGGACTTTTTAGAACCTTGTTTTACAGGTACTGATATAACCTTAGTACACACCATTATGGGTTGACTTTCACCCTTAACTCCATGCTCGTGACTCTAAACCTTTGAACCCGTGTGCCTTGTGTGATCTTGTTTGTGGTTGTTGCATACATGCACTCATGCATTCATGAGTATTTTTCTCAAGATTTCAAGGAACTTATAGGTGCTTTTTGCCAATATTTCAGATGTCACTAATTATGGATCTTGGAAGAAGGAATACGCTAAAGTACAGTTTCAAGAGTCCCGATCTACGAGAGTTGAGAAAGCTTGGATCTTTGGTATCTAGTCCAGTGGATTTCAAAGGACGTTATGGGAAAATCTTGTCTGTTCTGAAGACTGATATGGAAGATGGGGTTCTCAATACTTTGGTCTAGTTCTATAATCCATTGCATCATTGCTTTAATTTCCTAGACTATCAACTTTTTCCAATCTTAGAGGAGTATGCCTATCTTATGGGTGTGCCAGTCTCTGATAGAGTGATTTGAGTAACGTATCATGAAGAGATCAAGGGAGCAAGAGGATTTATTTTCCTCTAGCATTCAGTTATCATCTAATCTTCCTACTTGTGGAGTATGGAAGGGTGTTGTGGACCAACTCATGATGGAGAAGAACACCATGGAGAGCTACTACAAGAAAGATATCAAGAGGCTTTGTGAGAAGTATCAGCCTAGGATTGGGTCATCTTGTGACATGATTCCATAGATCTAGTTTTATACCTCTTATGTATTGAGACTCTTTGAGATTGTATTTCAGACTTTGTAATCCTTTTTCCAATATCAATGAAATGAGATTTTCAGTATTCCAAATTTGTGTTATTTTAATAATATTTGCATTTCACTTTAAAGTTCCATGAAATCTTTGCATTTTGCATTTGCATATCATGCATCATTGTGCATTGTGTTTTGCCTTTTCCAGGTGTCTTATTTGTTTCCCTTGATCTTCGTTCCGACAAGGTATCGCATCACTATAATACTCGAGCTAATCAAAGAAACAAGATGGATAACCTTGAGTAAGAAAACTGTGAACTTCGTGAAGAGGTATCAATACTGAGTGTTAGTATGGATAGGCTCATTGTTTTGGTGGAGACTTTAGTGGCTGCTCAGAATCAGCCACCACCTCTTTCTTCTCCTCAGACTTTGCTTCAAAGGAACGTGATTTTTGAAGTTGTTTCTACGCTCATTTCGGTGGCTCCCATTAGCACTTCTAGCAGTTCTAAGAAGTATGGAAATGGTTTTTCCCAAAAGAAGGAACAAGCTGTTAATGCTATTTCGCAAGAAAAGCATAGAGGATCTCATAGAAAAAGTAAGCAACAACAACATGTGGCTAAGTTTGATCCAATCTGATGTCCTATTCTGAATTATATCCTGCTTTAGTGCAGAGGAATCTGGTATAGACAAGGGCTCCACCTGCTATCCCAAAGGATCTCCTATGGTGGTTTAAGTTCGATCATTTTTATGCATTTCATCAAGGGGCACCCTGTCATAACATTGAGCACTGTATTCCTTTGAAAGCTGAAGTTCAAAGATTAATTCAAAGCGGTATTCTATCTTTTGAAGACTCTGGACCCAATGTCCAAGCAAAACTATTACCCAACCAAGGAGGTTCTACTTTGAATATGGTGAGGGGAAGTCCTGGAAGATACTGTATCTCTGATGTGAATTCAATAAGATGATCTTTGGTTGATATGCACATCAGTTTGTGTAAGCTTAGGTACTATGGGCATGCCCATGCTTCTTGCACCTCGTGGATGTTCTGTTGTGAAGAGGGATCTCTAATATATGTTGGATCAAAAGCTGCTTCATATTGATCATGATGTGAATGTCATAGTTCTGCATTTCAATATGCCAGAACCGATTGCAGTTTCTTACAATGATCAGAAGTCTGCTGCTTTTCTTTGGGTTATTTATTCGCCAAGTTCTGAACCTTACATTTCTGATGAAGTTATGCCTATAAGTGCAATGCTACTATGCTGGAGGATGGTAGGGAAGTTCCTATTGTTGGTGTTGGTGAAGTAACCCGCAGTGTTTTTATGTTCGCTTCTGTGCCTCCCAAGAGAATTGAGGGTGTTCCTTAAAGCTCAGACTGAAATAGTTTCCTCAAATCATTAGTTTATTTACTGCAATTTTATTTGTAATCTTTTATGATTGTTAATGCTTTATTTGCATGTAGAAACTAGTTTGATTTTGAATAATAATCATAATGCAATGAGTATGTTTGTATTGAAGTAATCTATTCGCATTCGCTCATAAAAATGTTTTTTTTTGCATTGCAATACCAACTTCTTGTCTAAACTCTTGGAGGGAGGATGATGAAGTGAAAACGCAAAATTTATGGTTGTATGCTTTTGAATAAGACCCTGTTGATGATGTAAGGCATTGTTTCAAATTCCCAAACACCGGAGTTATAAGGAAGATAATCCATTGTTAACCCCTTTGAGGCTTGAAGTAGGAGTTTCTTTTCTAAATGAGAAAACCCTTACATTTAACCTAGGGCAGGGTAGTCTTCAGTTAATTTGACCAAGCGTTCAAACTTTCAAAAGGAGTGTGTATCTAAGGACCAACCACAATGGTTATCCCTCATCCATGAAGGAAAGAGATAGTCACAACCCTTTCAAATAAGTCACGTAAGCCAATTTCACATGATTTGTTCAAAAAAAAAAGAAATCAAAAGAAAAATAAAAAATTCCCTCTAAGTCGTAAAACTTGAAATCAAATGACTTAGGCAAAAATTAAGGCATCCTGCTGGACATCAAAATTTTCAAAAGATTTCGTCGCGGAAAAAGTTAGGGAAAAACAAAAGAATGAAAAATATGAAAAGCGAAAAGAAGGATTATAAAGAAAAAAATTAAACAATCTATGTGACTACAACACCAAAAGGCAAAAAGGGTGACTATTATTCCCCGAAAAACCTTATTGGTTATAAAATCATCATTTTCATTGGTTCCTCAACCATCACAAAATCCCTTTGAGAGATAAATATTCATGTCAAATTATATGAATATAGGACTGAAGAACATCACGGAGAATGGGTGGGTACAAATAAATTTTGAGCCTAAAAATCCCTTTTTTCTGAAAACTGTGTACCAGACAACGTTACAACCCTCAAAATACCTAATGGAAGCATGGTTATTTTGAAATCATACATTAACGAGATAACGTTCATGACTCCCATGTGTTGTGCTGAAAGATCTTTGTTGATATCATATATGCATTTATAATCAATGTCGCATCCTAAATAGTGATTCATTCACAGGGTTTTACAACATCTTTTCAGTAAAAACTTCAAGATAAACATGTGTAACTGCAATCGAATTATCATTCCCAAAATTAACATTTTCTGTTCGCATACATTTGTTTGACATCATAGAAGCTTACATATGATCATCGGTGATGAGTTTAATCTTTTGAGGCTTGAAACTCTGATGAGTATTTGGAAAATCATTTCAAGGAATGATCATATCCAGGGGCATGTTGCCTGAAGATTATGTTTAGCATGAGCAAGCTTGTTTTCCCAGTTTATGCTATTACAGGGGAAAAGCTTGAATACTTCGTTGATCAAAGAATGTGCCAAGTTCAGTAAGTCTAAGGCAGTTACGTCGAGATTCGACGAATCTCTCAAAGTTTGAAAACACTGGGGCAGATTATCTCAAGTCCTTATGGTACAAAGTTTTTGGAGGAAAATTTTTTGTATACCATGCAATTTGGGGCAAAAGTTAATTATTATACGGTTAATTTAACAAAACCGAACTTGATATTCTCCCAATCAAGGCTTGTCCTTGTTGATGTTCTCCCAGTAGAATCTGTTGATAATCTCCTTAGCAGATTTTGATCTTATTGATGCATTCCTTAGCTGAGCAATAGTTCGAGTAACTTAAACTTAGACTCCCCTACTAAGTCTTGATTCAGATTTCCTCAGTCGAGCGTGATTCTTCTTCCCCGGTCTGTGTATGATCAAGCATATATAATTATGAATGTGATTGTTGGATCCCATCTTGTTTTGTGATAAAACTTGATGAGGAATCCCCGACAGGTTTCTACCTCCTTTGATATGGTTGTGTTGCTCTTATGACCAATATAAAACATATTTCCTCCTTGTCATACCCCAAATTTTGACCAGACATTTTTAAACCAGCATTTCTGACTTTATTTTCACTTTGCATCATCTCTATTGTATAACATGCATTTCATCGGGCTCTTAAGACATGTGATCAGAAGTTTTCTGTTTATTTGGATGTCCCATATTCTGAGGTGATTTCATTTGGCTATTGTACTAAAATTTGAAACAAGGTGTTAGACTTTCATAATCACAAGCATCTTTTATTAGAGGTTTGTCAAAGCACAATGTCAATCTTCTCTGAGTTTTCTTCAAGGGTATCAGTTATTCAGGGTTTCATTAGTGGCCTAACTGGAAAGATTTTGAATTAGGGTTTTGGTTCTCATCAATTTCCTAAATCATTGCTTCATCAGTATGCACCCAAAGCACAGAGATTAGGGTTTCATGTTTCGTTATGTTCTAGATGGGCATGTCTCATGCAATTCAGGTTCACTTGAGGCTAACAAGTTAAATATGTATGCAATATTGTTTAGTTCAGTTGGATGAGACTTGATCTTGTTTAAGAAAGAGGTGATTGTTTCATTCTCAAGTGGGATTGAGCATAGATCAGTGCTTTATATCTGAATATTATCAAATTTGGATTTTGTGTCTATTCAAGTTGTCTGTTGAATTCAAGTTGCGGGGCCATTAGGAGTCGAGGACAGTTGGTACCTTTCATGTTGTTTGCAAGTCTTGATTGTGTGGTTCAGGTTCTCGTCATTAATCTAAGGATTCGTCAAGTTTGTTGCACAATCAAGATCATTTTAAGATGGATTCAAAGTTGTGATGTCATTCAAGATTAGTGGGATTCATGTTTAATTGTCAAGGTTTTAGGTGTTGTTCAAATGTTGAGGCGTATTACAAAACTTGTTCCTTACCCATATTCATTTCCATTTTCCTAGATTTGATTTATCCATTTTCCATTTTTTATCCCCTCTGTCATTTATCCATTTTTCGTTATGCATTTTCGAACAATTTTCCATTTCCATTCAAATATCTATATCCAATCCAAACATCCATACCCATTAAAACCATTGTTCATTCCATTTTTACAAATATTCATATCTAATTATTCATTTAGTCCAACTCAATTGTCCACTTTTATATCCAAATTGTAACCTTGTCCAAATTATCTCAAATCTATTACACGGGCCCATTTACCATTTCACAAAAATTCTAATATAGTACAAAGCCCAATCCATTACACCAAATGAGCAAAAAAAAAAGAAGAAAAAAATGAGTTGTTGCTACCACAAACCATGCGCACAAGACCTGTTAACATTATGCAAAACAAGCCAAAACCTTGACCAACATTGTGAAATTCAAAAAAAAAAAAAAACAATTCCACAGAACAACACTCCATCATATGCCAAAACAAAGACTCTACATCAAAGAAAGAGCTATAAACCCGTACACCAGAACCAAGTGCAAAATCGCATCACAATACACTAAGCTACAACATAATGACCATCCTGCAGTGTATAAAAACTAGAACAAACACAGCATACACCTACACAAAATTCTGCGCAACACCTACTCACCAAAAACAAAACCTGCATCCTGCGAACCGTACCATCTGCTGCAAAATCGTACCCACCAACGTAAACCTGCAGCCTGCGCATCTGCTACTATCATGAACAAACAGAGCATACTTCTTTGATTATTCTTATTTTATTTTTAACTTTGTCTTTTTAAAATTTCAAGAGCATTTTTAAAGTTGTTTTTAGTAATTTTAAAAAAGTTTTAGTTTAGTAATAACAAAGTTTTATTTAGTTTATTAATTTTATAGTCTTTAGTTAGTAATTTTAAATTTTTATGATTAGTGGTTTTGATTTTCATGATTAAGGATTTTCATTTTATAATTAGTTTTTAATTTTATTTTTAGGAATTATAATTCTTAATTATTATTGAAAAATGAACAAAAGGTGAAAATCGAAAAGACAAAAACATTTAATGTTATTCTTGTTTAAGCCATGAGAGTTTTTTGTGAGAGACTATTAGACTTCGTGTGTGATCTAGGCTTAACATGAATCATCATTAGGGACTTGTGATCTTAAATCACAAGGTGGTTACTGTTGCATCGCTTTTAATCCATTAGACTTGTATTGTTATTGTTCATTGTTTATTTTAGGACACTTACACACTAACCCTCATTTACTTCTCGCATAATATTCCCTTGAACTTTTCCATGTATCCCGCTCCCTTTTGGATGTACTTTTTTTATTACTTTGTGTTGGTTATGGTTTCGTACTAGGAGCACCCTTAGGGACTAGATTCGGTCAAACCCTTCTGCAAGTGGCTCTTTCCCTTAGCTTGTGAGTCGAGGCCTTTTGCCTCGACATTAACCTTCCCAGTTTACCAAAACATCAAACATTTGATCCAACATCAAGTGGATTTTTCTCAATCAAACTTCAAAACATTTAACAACTACCAAACACTTTTCTTCATCCTAAAATCAATTAAAAAATTGTAGTCCACGAACTACGCACGCTCTAATTTCTTATTCTCGTTGTGTATACGTAGGTACAAGGTCCCTAATCCTTGGCGAGCACCCTAATAAAAAAAACTAACCCTTTTTCCCTTTAGCAAGTAGACTTCTAGATTAGAACACCCATTCGAGCTTAGACAATTTAAAAGGTTCCCATCATGTACATAAATGTTAACACAAAAGTTAAATCTTGATGTGAGTCTTGAAATAAAATTTATTTGAGATCAATGAATATAAATTGAAATCACCATAAAATACGTGCTTATGTGCACCATAGTTGTAGTATGGCTATGTCTAACTAATTAATACCCTGCAAAATATCCAAAATATAAAATTTTCTAATTATATAAGATTGACTTGGTTCATGTGTTAATTATACCTGGAAGATGTCTCACATCTCCTCTACCATCCTTTGACAATCTTAGCACATTTTCTGGTTGAGGTATTGTGGTTTCAATATTTTGTTGGGGGCAGAGCAACTACCTTATATGCTTGCACCATTAGAAACAACTTTCATAGCCATGTCTAACTAATTTAAATTTTGGTGGATGAGTACACTCATCAATTTCAATTGTTGCATCATTAAAACAATAACAACACAACAACAAAATATTTCTAAACAATAACAACACACATAAATTTAAATACATACCCAACAACAACACATAACAAAATATTTCTAAACCAAACTTATATTTACCCCAATTATATCCCGGGTACACTTCTCCCGCATCTCCTCATTCAACTTCTCGTGCTTCTCCCCAATCAACCTCTCCCGCTCCTCCTAAATCAATGTCTCTCGTTCCTCCTTAATCAGAATGTCCTATACCTTCTAAGTCACCCTCTCACGCTCTTTTTTTAATGCCTATTGTATCCTCTCACACACTTTTTGATCAACTAGCTCTTTAATTTTTTTCCTGTGTATTACTTTGTTACTCTATGACGATAACACAAAAAATATCCTCAAGTCGATGCATCTTCCAAGACCACAAACATGCCCACTATGCTCCTCTGTTCCAATCACTTCTCTAATATATCATAACGTTGTTGTGGAACAAAGGTACCATTATTAGATTTTTCAACCAGTGAATCATATAACACAAATAAAAGTTCATCTTTACCTAATTGAAGTATATACACACAATCTTTTCAGCAGCTTTTCGTGTAGCCTCTATTGTGAAATTGCCTCATGGACTTTGATGTACCCTCTTCCATTTCTCATGGTGTGATGATGAGGATAGGTTGCGATCAAGGATTCTAGAAGGATCTCTTGTTCTAGTTCTCTTTGTTTTCTTTTTTCTTTAATCATTATTTGTTCCAGTTCATCATATCCTCCACGAAACAATTTATATGAATATATATTTCTTGACCAATTCTCCATTCCTTTATGGCTCTTAGCCAAGAATTTAGGAGCGTTGTGAGACTTGAAAAACTTCTCCCAGATATCTTTCCCAATAAATTTATACATCTTATATGGATGCTTTAAGTTAGGATTTGGATGTCTAATATAATCTCTTGTGAGTTATGTCTTAAAGTCTCTCAAATGCTCACCAGCATATGGAATCCATTTATTTTCTAGCTTACCATAGTTTGGAAGAATAAACACTTCCTACGTTTATATGATAGAGTTGGTATTAGTATTAAATAAAAATAATAAATTGTAATATATACTTATAAAACAAATCATGAAATTTAAAATAAATACCCTTAATATCGGTTCATATTTTTCTTTTCAGTTAACCAGAAACATCGCTCCAATGATCTAGAAAAATATTGACTTTGCTTCTACTGAGTACTACCACGTAACTCTTAATAATCTCAAAATTTTCACCAAAAACCTCACCAGTTTTTAGCAAAAATCAATTGGATGTCTAATACTACTTTGGTGGGATTTTACAACATGGTCACCATCGTGGCACCTCAAAAACATCTTGCACTTTTATTCTTGATAGAGGTATTTGTATAAGAAGTGAAGGTTGTAGGAGAGGAGTTGGTCAAATCGATCATATTTTCTTAAACAAGAATGAAAAAAACATTTTACTAAACACAAATCAGCAAAGACACCTAATATGAGATTCATGGTACATATGGTACATTTTATTTAACACGACATCAACACTTCCTAAGAGAACTTCATAAGAATTGGCTCATAACATTTAACTTGACACAACAATAAAAAAATCTATTTTTTAACTCGTGCATGTGAACTATACTAGTCATAATACAAATGGACTTTTGTCAACAACAATATTAAAAAGGAAAACCTTATTACCATTTTCATCAATATAATAAGAATAACTTCTCTCAATAACAAAAAATAACATTTCTAAGTTATGTGCATGAATAAAGTGACCATAGAATAATAAGAATAATACTAACTAGATATATGGTGAAACATTTCAAGAAAAATAACTTATATGGAAGATTTACGTACATTTTAATGGTATTACATATGGCATTTTAACCGCCGCTATTTTCATTCAAAAAGCGCCATTTTAAACTATGTACAAAACAACGGTTTACGCGGCGTTTAATTTTAAGCTGCCACAATTTTCCTAGCGGCAGCAAAATTTAAGGCGTTTTTGAAAACGCCATTTTTTGTTAATTGTGGCAGTTGAAACCGCCACAATATACTGAAATGAACCGCCATAATTTACGCAATTTTTTGGAGTGCTCTCATACACTCTTTGATCAACTAGCTCTTGAATTTTTTTCTTGCACATTACTTCGTTTCTCTATGACGATAATCCAAAAAATATCCTCAAGCCGATGCATCTTCCAAGACCACAAACATGTCCACTATGCTCCTTTATTCTAATCACTTCTCTAATATATCATAATGTTGTTGTGGAACAAAGGTACCATTATTAGATTTTTCAACCAACGAATCATATAACACAAATAAAAGTTCATCTTTACCGAATTGAAATAACTAAAATAGGTAATGTTGAAAAAATTATCTACTCACAATCTTTTCAACAACTTCTCAGGTAGCCTTTGATGTGAAATCGCTGCATGGACTTTGACATGCACTCTTCCATTTCTCATTGTGTGATGATGGGGATGGGTTGCGATCAAGACTTCTAGAAGGTTTTTTTTGTTCTAGTTCTCTTTTTTTTTTCTTTAATCATTATTTGTTCTAGTTTATCAATCCTCCACGAGACAATTTATATGAATAAATATTTCTTGACCTATTATCCTTTCCTCATTGGATCTTAGCCAAGAATTCAGGAGTGTTGCGAGACTTGAAAAACTTCTCCCAAATGTCCTTCCCAGTGAATTTATACATCTTTTATTGAGGCTTTAAGTTAGGCTTTGGATGCGTTATTTAATCTCTTGTTGTAGCGAGCGATTTTGGACGTGATTCTTAAGCACTGCCGCTCTGGGGTACTACAGGTCGATTCATTCTTTATCCTATTGAAGCTGATGAAGGAAGGGAAATAGATGTCTCCAATTAACCCTGCTTGCATACTGAGTTTAAACAGATGACTGTTGGTTTACAGATGTGGTTTAGATTGTGGGTCTCTCTCTGCTTATTTTGTTAAGAACGAAATGACGGGACTATTTGTGATGATGTTAGGACTGATGCTTTTCGATTGATGTATGAAGGTACGGGATTTTGGGTTTTTTGGTTAGTTTGCTCACTAAGATTTTTCAATCTTATGCCTACGTATTCCCGTTTAACGAAACAGGGAAATCAGAGCGATCGTAGTTCCTCCTATTCTACGGGAGGAAAAAGGTTATTTTGGTGTCTTGTTCAAAGCCCAAGACGTGAAGCTAAAAGTGGTTTGTATCTTGTTCAAAGCCCAAGATGTGAAGCTGAAGGGTCTATTTGTATCTTGTTCAAAGCCCAAGATGTGAAGCTAAAGGGTTTTGACTTTAGAGAGAATTTGTCATCTCTAAAGGGGGATTTTTGGTCTGTTTGTCACAACTTTTGGGTGACTAGTTATAAAGGAGAATTACTTTAAGTGGGATATGTGAATCCAGTAATGCCATAATTTCCTTTATATGGGATTTTTTAACCTGAAGGAGAAGACTTTAACTCAGATTAGAGCAATGCCATCTTTCTTTAGGAATTTCTCATCCTAAAAGAGGGACAATGGCGTGGATGTAAATAATCCAGAGGCTTGCCGCTTACAGCGATTAGATGAAGGAAAAGGAGTTATTGATGTTTTGTATACTGTGAACGAGGTACAACTTTTGATGCTAAAAGGTTGATTGACTTAACCGGGGTTTCCTTATACAAAGCCTAAGAGGAGGCTATAGACCCAACAAGAGGGTGTTTTTATGTGTCTCATACGAAGCCTGAGAGAGAGGCTAAAAGGGTTGACTCAACAAGAGAATGCTTTTGTATGCGTCTTGTACAAAGCCCAAGACGGAGGCTAAAGGTGTTTGACTCAACAAGAGAGTCTTTGTACCTCGTACGAAGCCCGAGATGGAGGCTGAAAATGTTTGACTCAACAAGAGAGTCTTTTATACTCAACAAGAGAGTGATTTTTGTATCCCGTACGAAGCCCGAGATGGAGGCTAAAAGTGTGGTTGACTCAACAAGGGAGTCTTTTATACTCAACAAGAGAGTGTAGGGAGAATTAATGTACAAATCCCAAGAGGAGGCTATTGGTGCTGGTAACTGTTTCAGTTGAGTGACAGGTCCAGTATGTTGGATAAAGAGAAAAGCAGTTCTTATATGGGTAATGTCGTGCTTAGGGATTGATTGGAGTATTAGGGTTATTTCCCGTTCTTTAAGGAAATGGGAAATCCAAAGGGTATTAAGACTGTCCAAGTCTACTAGTGTTTTGAGAAATCGATTCTCGGGTAGTGAATGATATTTGTACGATGCCCAAGAGAAGGCTGGTATGTTAAGGGATGAAGGTCAACCCATTAACAGGTCTGACACTTAACTCAGAAAGATAGCTCTAGCAAATTGATGACTAGGTTCTGTTCCTATACCTGTAGAGGTCTCTAGCTCCTTGTACTAAGCCCAAGAGAAGGCATTAGAGCATTTAAGAAGCCGAAGGGTCCTTGTACAATGCCCAAGAGGAGGCGGGGATGCTTTTAAGAAGCCTGTGGGTCCCCAAACCCCGAGAAGTTCAAGACAAGCCATTCACCAAGAATAGGTCAAGCCAGGAAAGTCTGAGAATTTGAAAGGAACTCAAGATATTCCATTCACGAAGAAAAGATGATCTCTGGGGAGTAGAGTCTCTTTGACAATTTCTAAGGGTAACAATCTGAGAAAGGGTTCACCGAGAATGCTGCCTTTCACGTCTCCGTATTGTTTAACCCTAAGAGGAGGGAAGACTGTGTCTGGTAATCCTATGGGGATCTAGTTTTGTTTGTATTTAAAGAGTGACCAACAGGGCTTTACCTAGTGCTAGACGTAGTTGCCGAGGAAAACTCTAAATATCTATACTAGTATTTTACAGTTGATATTTGACAAGTATATAAAAGTTTGTGAAATAAGGCTTACAGTGAGCAGCCCCACAATACAGTTATAAATATATATGAAAGCGGGTAAAGAAAGCGGGTAAACACTTACTCGGTTGTAGAGCTTCCATGCTGTTTGGTTAGTTGTTCAACAAAGAAAACTTTGATAACAAGATTATATTCAAAATCAAAGGAGAAAGTGCTTTGAAAAGATTGTTGGGGCTTACAGCTCAAGGAGAGGCCCAAGGTTTTATCAGTGATTGCACTGTTGTTTTGAAATTGTACAGGGACTTATACAAGTGACTGAGGCCCAAAAAGGTTTTCTGTACAAGGGGATGGGTCTTACACTCTCTCAAGAGGCCCAAAGATTTATTTTATACAAGTGGTGGGGCTTACAGCTCAAGGAGAGGCCCAAGGTTTTTTTTAAAAGGCGACGATCGCGTCGAACTTTTTGACGGTATCGGGACTTATACAATACACTGAGGCCCAAATCATTTTGGTTTTCAAAAAAGGGTTGGGTCTTACACTCTACTAGAGGCCCAATGGTTTTTAAAGAATGAGGCTTATAACACGAGGGTAGGCCCAAGGGTTTGATTTTTGAACTGGCGATCGGGCCGAGATTTTCTTTTAACGCAGAGGGACTTATACAATATCTGAGGCCCAAAATTGTTTTGGTTAAAAGGGGATTGGGTCTTACACTCTATTAGAGGCCCAAAGATTTGGAAAAAAGTTTGATGAGGGTTGAATTAATAAAAAATCCAAATTTGTTTCCAAAATGTATTTTAATTGAATAAAAATTCAATTAAAATGATCAAAATTGTTAAACATGTGGAAAACAAATTGTGATCTTGGATTAATGTTTCAAAAATTAGGTTTCTATCCACAAAATGATTGGAAATCACTAAAATTTGAAAAAATCAAGAGGGAGAACATATTTTAAATGTCAAAAACAATTAAAATATTAATTCTTTACAAAAATATCAAGTATATAAAATAAATAATATTTTTGGGATTTTTTGGGAAAATAAAATATTTTAACATTTTTGTGAACTATTAAAAAAAGAATCAACTCAAAATCATTAAAACTCAGAGAGAAATTAATTTTTGAATCAATTAAATAAAATCACAAAATTCAAATATTCAAATTTTCAAAAAGGGCGCCAAGAACATGGCAAGAACACGCGCCACCCTCTGTTTCTACATATTTGCGTTTTCTATCCAATCTCACTGAATACTTGATTATATCATGCAATCTATATATCAATCTACTCGTTTCAACCTCACGATCATGTCTATGGTCTTTAATTTCATTTATTTTAAGCATGGAATAAGAAATCAAAGAGAAACCCCAAGAACCCTAAAATTTGCATGAAGGTTCAGAAATTCCATACACGATTCAAACAATGCAATTGATTGAGGGAAAACACTCCATGCATGATTATGAACATATGGCCAAATTATTGTGCAGCCAAAAATGCATGGATCATAGAGTTAGAAGAGCTCATGCTTACCTCTTGCAGCTGGTGATCGTGTTTTGTGTTAGAGGTGTTACAGCTTGGTTCCAAGGATATGGACACCTTCCCTAGGTTCTATGGAGTGTGTCTGGATGCTTGGAATGAATGGAAATGATCTGGAACTGAAGATGGTATCCCAACTGCAACTTGGTTAAAACCTTGAGCATCTGGCTGGTGATTCTGAGAAATCAGTGTTCCAGATGTTGTTTAAGTGTTTGGATCACTTATATATGATGTTTATGAGGTGTGTGTGTGATTGGTTTGATTGGAATAGCTCTCAAACTCAAAACCCGACAGTGACTTGCCTTTGAAGGAAAAATTAGAGTAAAGAAGGAGATTTTGAGGAAAGCATCTGTTTGATGGCTTTGGTGTACTCAAACTGATCACAAATGAGCTCTATTTATAGTAGAGCAAGTTTGTTTTGCAAGGAATAGTGAATGGCAACTGTTGCATAGGTTTGGCCAATGTTAAGCAATGAGAATCCAAATCTCCTCTAGCCATTGACTAGAGGTTAGGGCATAGGCTGCTGGTCCCCTTGGTCTTGGATAAGTCTTGACTGAATGCAGTTGGAAATGGCTCAGTTCATGCCACCTTGGTGCATCCATTGAATTCTCCAAAACAAAATTGGAGTCTTGTCCCCTCTTTAGGGATTTCTAGGTTTGGCATGCTATTTTTAGTTCCAATGACTTGGGAGGCTTGGGATCAGAGTTGGTTCCTCCTTGGTCTCCCCTTGAGGTGTTCAGATGGATAAATGTGTTTGTCATTTGCACAATTTTGGAAAATCGAGCAAAATGCACAAATCTGCCTTGCTTTGACGGTTTTCAGCAAGGCATGTTGCCATTGTCATATCTCATGGCTCAAGTGGAATTTGATGGGGTTCTTGGCCAATTTGGAAAGCCCTCATATGATACAACAACTCTTTGATCATAGTTGGTTTTGATACTTTTTGGATCCAAGTGAAAAATGCCCCTACATTTTGAAAAAAGTAAGACAGATTCTGACTTAGTGAAAATTTCACTAAGTGTTGGAAAAAAGTGACATTTTCACTTTTTGTGATTTTGAATATTCCATAACTCAAAATCCACGAGGAATTGGAATGAGTTGTGTTTGAAGCTTTTGTAGAGTGCCATGAGAGCTATAAATTCAGCGTTGGATGGGTAAAAATGGCCTTGTGGTTTAGGAGTAATGATCCTCCAAAGTTGGTACCCTAGCCACTTTGTTCCATAACTTAGAAAAATTTCTAAGTTTTTATGGTTACCCCTTTTACAAGTTATCCCGCTTTCTTTGGTTTTTCTTGATGAATGATGATTCCAATCACACATTAACATCATTTTAGGGTCAAAGAACCACAATTGTGAAAAATCTCAAAAAGTCAAAGTTGACTTTTGTGCACAGTTGACTTTTTGTCAGATGAATTCCAAACTGTGCGATCCTATATGAAATCAAGTCCTTGACCTAAATCAAACTTGATGGATTGATTTCATAGGTGTTATAGGGTGTATTGAATCATGTTCTAGGGTTTTTGAGCATGTCTTGGTCAAAGGTCAAAGATACAGTTGACTTTTCCCGCGAAACCCTAATTGTGGTTCTGATGAACTTGAAACTTGTAGCTCAAGCTTCTTGGATCAATCCATTGTTGAAAATGGATCAATGTAGTTTATTAGAGACCCTCAAATCCTCTCTTGAGGTCTTGGCTCATGTTTTGTCCCAAAAATCAACTTAGGGGTGAATTAGGTCAAGAAACCCTAATTCCTGATTTTTGATGTATGCATCCCCTGAGGCTAAATTGACTTGATGATTGGGTTTATGATGTTCCATGGAGCATCTTGAGTTATATTGTGAAGCATTGGCTCATGCCCAGAGGAGAATTTCCAACTGGAGGCCTTGGTCGACCAAAACCCTAATTTGGTGACACTGGTGATCTTGAGGCTTAATCCACTTGGAATGCTGCAGCTTTGTGCTTGATTCCTTGATGTGGGAGTCCTCTTGATCCATGGTGGATGTTTGAGAGGTTTAGACAAGTTTAAGATCATGTCATTCCTTGATTGATCCTTTGTCTAAGGCTCTGAGAGGGCTTGAAACCCTAAGTCTGATTGTAGTGAGGGCTCACCCATCTTTGGGGAGATTAATGGTTCATCCATATTGTGATGATGATTTGTACAATGATGGGAAATCTTTTTAGGGTATGACAGGTGCCCCTATTTAATCTTCTTGGACCCGAAGGTGTGAATGTCGAAGGTATTCGGGCATTCGGGGTGCAAGAGGATTAAATATCGGAATACCCGAAATTTTGGTAGTGATTATGAATGGTAGTGTACGCATTCATCGTCTTTTGCTAAGCAATGATGCTTAGAAAAGGTAGACTTCCCCTCGATCCTGGTTTCCTACCAAGGAACTGGTCTCAGTTTCTGATGTAAACTTCCCATCGATCCTGGTTTCCTACCAAGGACTGGTCTAAGTTTCTGAAATAAACTTCCCCTCGATACTAGTTTCCTACCAAGGAACTGGTCTCAGTTTCTTTTGTCAATATGCTTTGTTGACAAGGGACACTATTTGTAGCAGTTTTTCCTCAAACTTCTCGCCAAATTTTCCTGGGGAGATGCCATTTGATGGAAAAAGTTTTGATGTCAGACTGGCCAGGGAACTCAGTCGTCTGAGTTGTAGAGGTGTACAAACTTCTCTGTTGGAGACGCCATTTGTTGACTCTATTGGGGAAAACGAGTCTCTTGGGAGACTGCTTTCGCTTGGAGATACTACATCATACTTTTCTCGGAGATCTTCTCGGAGAAATGCCATAAGATGTGATCCAATTTTGAGGTGCTGATGACTTCATTAACATTGACTTTTTGGAGAGAAAAAATCAATGTGTTGCTGAGATTCTGTATTTGTAAGGCTTTCTCTGGGGATTTTCCTTAATCCGGGAAAGCGAAGGTATCATCTTCAATGGCGAAGAGTGATGTTTGTCGAAAGTTCCTCTATTTTTTCAGAGGTTCAAGTTATCAAAGCGGTCAAGGGACAACTCTATTCCAGAGATAAGATGGAGGAGAGAGATTGTTCAGACGCAATATTTCCTGACTAGGAAAGAACTGACATCTCGATTGAGAGAACTTTTATCACTAGGGGACAAGACCGACTAAAGTGATAGTGATGCAATATGAATGCGAATGTAAATCAATAATGCATGATGTATGTATGTATATGCTGACAAAACTGACACGACATACAAACTAATAGAGGAACATGACTGGATACTCGGCCACAGCGGGAGACGAAAAGTATAACTGGTTCAAAATAGCAATTCTGCCTTGCTTAGGAGAAGTAGTCCCTGCGGGGAGATAAGAACTTGGCCGGGGGGTATCAGATGAAACATGGTCTCTGACACAGCTAATCCTTCATTCAGGTGCACTGGTTTAGAAGGAGTACTTTGATTCTGCACTTTGAAGCTCGATTACTTCTGGCGAAGCGATCGATGTTCTTTCGATGTTCAACAGTCAAAAGAAATTGCCATCTTCATTTTAAAAACAGAAAAGTTTGACAAGTAAATTCGTTTTTGTTTTATTTCAAGATTCGTTGATCATGTTAAAATGTCGTTCTGTAAAGCTAAAACAAATAAGAATTGCAAACAAAAGCACAAGGGCTCAAATTTTATTGATAGGATGGAAATCAGCCAAACGCGTGATTCCATAGAGTATTTACAAAGTTTGAAAATGGTAATTTAAGGGAAAAGGGCTACATTGAAACATAACGACCACTATCTTTCTACCAACTTTAAATTCTGGGCATCCTGAGCTTCCGTCGAAGATGACCGTGGCTGGAGTTTTTCTTCTGATGGATGGCATTACCGCTGAGGAGTTAAACTGATCAGATGTAGTTACTTGCCATTATCCCTAACTTTTGCCTGGATTGTACTTTGATATTTCCAACCCACCAGGATGAGTTTTGATCATGTCTCTAACTTTTGCCTGGACCGCCCTTTCGGGTTTTCAATCCACCGAGACGTTTTTTTTTAGTTTAGGCGAAGTATTTCTTGACTACATCAACATTTGTGGGGTAGGCAAATTCCTCTCCGTCCATGGTTGCAAGACTCAAAGCGCCGCCTGAGAAAGCTTTCTTGACCACATAGGGGCCGTCATAATTCGGAGTCCACTTGCCCTGAGAATCAATGAGAAATGATTGTATATTTTTGAACACAAGGTCTCCTTTCCTGAAGACGCGAGGTCGGACCTTTTTGTCAAATGCCTTCTTCATTCTTTGCTGATATAACTGACCGTGGCATAGTGCCGTTATTCTCTTTTCTTTGATCAGATTTAGTTTGTTGTGTCTGCTTTGACACCATTCAGCTTCTGTAAGCTTAGCTTCCAACAATACCCGGATTGATGGGATCTCTACTTCTATGGGGAGCACTACTTCCATGCCATAAACTAGAGAGAAAGGGGTTGCCCCCGTTGAAGTGCGGACAGATGTGCGATAACCGTGAAGAGCAAAAGGGTAGCATCTCGTGCCAATCTTTGTAGGTTACAACCATATTCTGAACAATCTTCTTGATGTTCTTGTTAGCCGCTCCTACCACTCCGTTCATCTTGGGTCGGTAGGGAGATGAGTTATGGTGTTCGATTTTGAACTCAGCACACAACTCCTTCATCATCTTGTTGTTCAAGTTAGATCCATTATCAGTAATGATCTGGCTCGAAACACCATAACGGCAGACGATATTGTTTTTGATAAATTGGACCACCAGTTGTCGGGTCACATTGGCGTATGACGTTGCTTTGACCCACTTGGTGAAGTAATGAATGACTACCAGGATGAACCGATGTCCGTTCGAAGCTTTAGGTTCGATCATGCCGATCATGTCGATTCCCCATATGGAAAAAGGCCATGGAGAAGAAAGAACTTTAAGATGTGTTGGCGGTACATGGATTTTGTCAGAGTATATCTGACACTTGTGGCACCTCCTAATGTACTTGTAGCAGTCGGATTCCATTGTCAACTAGTAGTACCCTGCTCTCAGAATTTTTCTCGCCATTGTGTGTCCGTTGGCATGAGTGCCAAAGGATCCTTCATGAATTTCCTTTATCAGCATGTCTGCTCCTGGTCTGTCTACACATCGGAGCAAAACCATGTCAAAGTTCCTCTTATAGAGTGTATCACCGCTCAGGAAGAAACTGCCTGCCAGCCTTCTGAGGGTTTTTCTGACTTTCCTTAGTGTCCCAGGTGGGTACTCTTGTTTCTGAAGGAAGCATTTGATATCATGATACCATGGTTTGTCGTCTATGACTGCTTCAACTGTGAAGATGTAAGCAGGTCGTTCAAGGCGCATTATGTCGATCTTAGGTAGGTCGCTCCATTGACCTACACTAATCATGGAAGAGAGGGTGGCTAAGGCATCAACCATGTGATTCTCTTCACGAGGGATATGATGAAACTCGATTCTGTCGAAGAAAGGTAACAACCTTCTCGCATAGTCTTTGTAAGGAATCAATCTGGATTGGTATGTGTTCCAATCTCCTTTGATCTGATTGATAACCAAGGCTGAGTCGCCATATACATCCAAGTTCTTGATCCTCAAACCAATTGCTTCCTCAAGACCTATAATACAAGCTTCGTATTCGGCCTCGTTATTTGTACACTTGAACGTAAGTCTGGCGGTGAAAGGAATGTGGGTACTGTGACGTGTTATGACGATTGCCCCAATTCCGTTTCCATAATGATTGACCACTCCGTCAAAGATAAGTCCCCATTGGGAACCTGGTTCTGGCCCTTCACTAGGTAGCGGTTCATCGCAGTCTTTCATATTTAGATACATGACATCTTCGTCTGGGAAGTCAAACCCAAATGATTCCTGATCTTCAATCGGTTGATGAGCCAAATGATTAGCTAAAATACTTCCCTTAACGGCTTTTTGAGCATGGTATTCGATGTCATATTCTGGTAACAACATCTGCCAACGGGCAATCCTTCCCGTGAGAGTAGGTTTTTCAAATACGTACTTGATTGGATCCATTTCGGAGACCAACCAAGTAGTGTGATGAATCATATACCGGTGAAGACGTTTTGCTGCCCAAGCCAAAGCACAACAATTTTTCTCAAGCATAGTGTACCGAGACTCGTAGTCGGTGAATTTCTTGCTCAAATAGTAAATGGCAGACTCTTTCCTTTTGGTTTCGTCTTGTTGGCCAAGTACACAACCCATGGAGTCCTCTAGGGCTGTGAGGCAGATGATCAGTGGTCTTCCATCCACTGGAGGTGATAGAATCGGTGGATTCAACAGATATTCCTTGATACTGTCGAAGGTGGTTTGACAGTCCTCTGTCCAAACGCAGTCCTGGTTCTTTTTGAGTAACTTGAAAATCGGCGCACATGTCGCGGTCATGAGGAATATGAATCTGGAGATGTAGTTCAAACGTCCCAGGAATCCTCTGACTTGTTTTTTAGTTTTTGGAGAAGGCATTTCTTGAATGGCCTTGACCTTGTCAGGATCAACCTCAATTCCTTTCTGGCTGACGATGAACCCTAAGATTTTCCCTGAACGGACACCGAAGGTGCAATTGTTGGGATTCAAGGAGAGTTTGTACTTCCTCAACCGCTCGAATAGTTTTGACAGGTGGGTCACATGCTCCTCTTCTGTCTTAGATTTTGCAATCATGTCATCGACATATACCTCAATTTCCTTGTGTATTATGTTATGAAACAGAGTAGTCATGGCCCTTTGATAGGTTGCCCCTGCGTTCTTCAAACTGAACGGCATTCCCTTGTAACAAAAGGTACCCCATGGGGTAATGAACGAAGTTTTCTCCATGTCTTTCGGCACCATTTTTATCTTATTATAGCCCGAGAATCCATCCATGAAGGAGAAAACTTTGAAATTTGTTGTACTGTCAACCAGCATGTCAATGTTTGGTAAAGGAAAGTCGTCCTTTGGACTAGCCTTGTTCAGATCTCTGTAGTCCACACACATTCTGAATTTTCCGTCCTTTTTAGGAACTGGTACGATGTTGGCTAACCATTTAGGATATTCTAATGTAGCGAGGAAACCCGCGCAATCTATTTTTGTACTTCCTCTTTGATTTTGATGGCCATGTCTGGATGAGTCTGTCTTAACCTCTGTTTTACTGGCGGATATTCTGACCGTAATGGTAAATGATGTTCCACGATGCTGGTATCCAACTCTAGCATGTCCTGATAGGACCAAGCAAACACATCGGGAAATTCTCGGAGAAGTTTTGTCAAACTCTCTTTGGCAGTTGGACTGAGCAGTGCCCAAATCCTGATTTCTTTTCTCCCTTTTTCTGAACCCAAGTTGACTGTTTCCAGCGGCTCTTTGTGAGGTTTAATGGACCTTTCCTCCAGTTTGAGTAATCGAGAGATCTCTTCTGGAATTTCATCATCAACTTCTTCTTCAGCCCCAAATACCGGGAACTCAAAGTTAGGAGAAGGCATCAGATCGTATGTTTCAATGGGGTTTAAAACAAGCAATCTGCATGACGTGATGATTTGTGTTTAAAAGAGATAAAGAAAATACAAGTGTGTTGAGTATATTTTTTTTTTTTAAAAACTGCTTGTTTATTTTTTTTTTTTTAGGATTACCATTTTCGGAAAAAGCGAAAAGAGAAAACAGCAATAACTGCGGAAATTACAGAACGACGTTATTTTATTTATGATTAAGTCGATTCTTGAAACTACATCCCTATAAAACAAAACACTGTTGCTTTGGGCGAAGCGAAGAGGGAAATTTACAGAAAGTGAGCCCTATCAAAACATTCGTTTCACCTGGGCAGAGTGAAAGGTTAAAGATGGCAATTACTTTGACTTATGAACAATCTTCGGAACATCGACAGCAACCCATTGGTGGCGAACTCCTAGGTGAATCACAAAGTCTGGTACTTTCCTTGATTTGTCTTTAGAAATAACGCTGATTTCTGGCGGAGTAGGATCATTGTAATCTGTCTCCCAGGCAGAGTTGTCATAGAAGGATTCCTCTGTTGTATTTTGCATAGTACTTGTGCTCTCAGGAAAATCTCCTCATCCAATTGGCTGGATATCTTCAAACCTGATACGAGAGCTTTCAGGAGTGGTGTATTTGTCCATGAAGTCGTATTAACCACTTGGTTGTCTTAAGGTGTCCCACACTTCTTTGGCACTGAAAGGGTCATCTCTCTCGATGACGTTGACCTCGGGAAAAGCAAGTTGATGAATTCTAGTCCGGCAAGCTTTGCTAATTCATCGTCATACTAGATAGGTTCTGAATGACCTGAGTGTTGATCCTATGACATGGTGGGGACACAGGTATTCTATTCAATGGCGCTCAGCTGATTTTCATTGTTCGGCTGATTTTCTTGCCCCAAGTCTCCTGGGTACGGCTGCCAGATAGGCAGGCCATCCATTGGGCCATAATAGTCGTGATCAAAGTTGTTCTTCATCAAAGTGTCCTCCTCTAATGAGTTTGGTGGAGCACGACATCCTTCAGGATCACAATCTCCATATATCATTTCGACATCTGACCTCGGTATAAATCTCAGACTCTGTGCGGGATAGCAAAAGTGCGTAGGCACCTCTTTCTAAGACATATAATCGTCCTCGTTGAGATATGACTTCCATTCCTCATCCATATCGGAGGGATCTCCCTCGTTGATAGTATGGACTGCTTGAGGCACTGGGTAAAGGAAACCTCCACTGTGGAAGAAGTCCTGAATGGGATGAAGACTTTCATCGTTGGCGGCTGTCTGGGTGCAGGTTGCAGAAAAACCAAGACCCTTCTTTTTTTTATCAGTAGGAATGACAAGCTGTCCCAATCCTTTCGTGTTGTTATTTTTGATCACTTCGAGAGCATTTTTATATGAGGAAATCGAGGTTCCTTTCTCTGATTAATTCTCATTGCTCACTGACAGTGCTTCGAACTGAGTTCCAACAACCTCCTCAGGTTCTACACAAGTATATAATGACAAGTTACTCACGAGCAAGGCTTGTTCTCCACAAACCGTGACGAGCTGATCGTTCTTGACGAACTTCAGTTTTTGGTGCAGTGTCAAAGTTACTGCCCCAGCCTGGTGTATCCAAGGTCTTCCTAATAAGCAACTGTATGTTGCTCGGATGTCCTTGACCTGGAAAGTGATTAGGAATGTGTGAGGACCGATATTTATGGGAAGGTCAACTTCGGCGATAACTGATTTCCGAGACCCGTCAAATGCTTTGACGATAACCTCACTGCCCCTCATCGGGGACCCTTTGAATGATAGTCGCATTAAAGTGGACTTCGGAATAACGTTGATGGCCGATCCTGTGTCTACCAGTTTGCTAGCTAAAGCATCGTCCTGGCAGTTAACTGTGATATTGAGCGCCATGTTGTGACTTCTGCCCCCCTTTGGCAAGTCCTCATCACTGAATCCTAAGTTATTGCAGGAAGTGATGTTAGAGAGGATACTATCGAACTGTCGTATTGTTACATCCTGTTCCACAAAGGCCTACTCTAAGACTTTCTGTAGAGCCTCTCTGTGGGTAGGGATGGCAACGGGTCGGGTCGGGTGCGGGTTTTCCACTACCCAAACCCGCACCCGAAATCACCACCCAAACCCGAACGCGAACCCAAAGACTATTCGGGTGGCAAAATAACACACACGCCCACACCCATTGGGTTCGGGTTTTTTCACCCAAACCCGAACCCGTAGTAAAAACACAATATATATATATATATATATATATATATATATATATATTTATATATATATATATATTATATATATATAAATATATATAAATATATATAAATATATATATATAATGATTCGGGTGTGGTTTCGGGTTTCGGGCACGGGTTTCACACTACCCAAACCCGCACCCGAAATATCGGGTGGCACCCGAACCCGAACCCGAACCCAATCAATTCGGGTTTTCACCCGTTGACTTGGGTTCGGGTGCGGGTGGGCCCCGCTGGGTTGGGTCTGCTTGCCATCCCTATCTGTGGGCTTCGGAACTGAGTAAAAGTGATAGCATAGAGATCTTTGAAGGAGTTTGTAACAGTTGATCAACAATGTTGTATTCACTCCTTTGGATGAGCTTCAACATCTCATCATTGTTTTTCGAAAGGTCGGGATTACTGGATTGACCAACTGGTGGATCAGGAGCTTCTGTCGGAAGTTCCTTTTCTTTGTTAGGTTCTCTAACTCCTCGGTTGAAGATTCGACCGCTCTGTGTTACTCGACTGATGTTTGCAATATTCACGACGGAGGGTAATGGAATTTCCTTTCCATTCTCAATTATTGTTGCACCGTATTTGTAAGGGATCACCTAAGCTGATTCATACGGTAACGGTCCAGGTAGATAAATAACTACATGAGCCTTCTGATTTTTCAGACTGTCGTAAGTAACTTTAATCAGTTCCTAGCTAAGAACCTTTGATTCGTCCAGTAGAGGGATGATGGTACAAACATCCTTGTTCCTCTCAGGGTCAGAGATTACAACCACGTCTCTGACTTGATCTGTGAAGTAGTCTGGCATCCAGTCAATGGACCCCGAAGCTAGGTATGGGTGAATCTCCTTGCGATCCAACTGACTCTAAAGGGCTGCTCGCACGAGGTAACATCCTTGGTTATTTTCCTAATAGACTCTACAGTGTTCATAGTTGTGTGCTGGCACCTGGCCACGCCCGCTTTGAATGAAGTGCAACCTCACTAGATCTGTTTTTGTAGATCGGACATCCTGACTTCGATGCCGAGTAGGGTTTCCATTAAGCACACTGATTTGTTGCGTGTCTTCATCCATATAGATTGGAGGCCACCAATGGTTTAACAAGTGTTGTAAAGTTCTCTGAACAAGAGCGCACCCTTGGTTACTCTCACAACATCCTTTACAGTTCAGATAATCATGCGAAGTGAGAAAACCAAGTTGGACCTGCCTGGCGTGTAACTCCACCAAACTAGTATTCATCAGACGAATATCAAAGACTTGAAACATATTGATCTGATAGGGATTCCTATCATGGTAGTCCTAGATCCATCCAAGATCCATCTGACGCTGGAGGGCCTATTATACAAAAGAGGATCCCTGTTTGTTTACCGAGCAAGTCAGGCAGGAATTATAATCGTGACGCGGCAGATTATGATACTGGCTTTGCCTTGAGTGCATCTCCACCAAGTTGACATTCATTGCACGGATGTCGTTGTTCTGGATGACGTTGGAATTTGTATAGGTCATGCTGACTCTACGAACTCGATGCTCTTGGATCCATCCGAGATCCAATTGTTCCTGTAGAGCTTATTGCACCACAGAAGATCCTAGATTGTTCTTAGAGCAGATATCACACTGGTGATAGTTATGAGGTGGTACATGGCCATATCCGCTCTGTCTACAATGCATCTTGACCAAGTTGGCTCTTAATAAGAGTACATCATGAATTTGATAGAGGTTGTTAGACTCTCCCTCTATCAAATTGACTGCAGCTTTCTCATGCGGGTTTATGAGAACATTGGGATTCGTATCCTTGAAAGATAAGACCCCGCTCCTAACAAGCTTTTTCACATCGGATTTGAAACTGAGACAGTTTTCTATGTTATGCCCTGGCCCTCCTTGATGGTAAGGACAAGTCTGATCCGTTTTGAACCAAAAAGGCGGATTTTCCGGTACTGTAAGAGGAGACTTAGTTTAGACATGCCCCTTGACTAGTAGTAACGGAAACAATTCTGCGTACAACATGGGTATAGGGTCGAACCCTGGCGGTTGCGTTGTACGTTTGTTGTTGTACGGAGGACGAGCCTGCTGAAGAGACTGCTGTGTCCTTTGCTGAAATTGCTATTGATTCGGTTGGCTCTGTGCAACCTGAGGTTAATACATAGGAGCAGGCACAGGGTTGATAGCAGGAGTTACAACTGCTTTTGGTTGGTAATGTTGCCTTTGCTTTCCAAGAGAGATATTCCCAATATCCTGCTTTTTTTTCTTAGGGAGAGCACTACCGTATCGTTTTGTACTCCTCGATGATCCAACGTCTTTAACTAAACGTCCTTCCCGGACCGCTTCCTCAAGACGAACTCCCATGCCCACCATCTCGGTGAAGTCACTGGGCGCATTGGCGACCATTCTGTCGTAGTAAAATGAGCTCAAGGTCTTTAAGAAGATCTTTGTCATCTCTTTTTCCTCCAGAGGTGGACAAATCTGAGTGGCAATTTCACGCCATCTCTGAGCGTACTCCTTAAAGGTTTCCTTGTCCTTTTGTGACATTGATCTGAGTTGATCTCTGTCTGGTGCCATGTCCAGATTATATTTGTATTGTTGGATGAAAGCAGCACCAAGATCTCTGAATGTTCCGATCGTAGCGCGGTTTAAACCCATGTACCATTTTAATGCGGCACCGGTTAAACTATCCTGAAAGTAGTGAATCAGTAGCTCCTGGTTCTTTGTCTGAGCTGACATTCGCCGAGCGTACATCACCAAATGGCTCTGAGGGCAAGAGTTACCCTTGTATTTTTCAAAGTCGGGCACTTGGAACTTGTGTGGAACTTTCACATTGGGGACCAAGCAGAGGTCCGCGACGTCCTTTCCAAATAGATCCTGACCGCGAAGGGCCTGCAGTTCTTTCTGCATTTCCAGGAACTGTTCCTGGAACGTATTCATTCTGTCGAACATGCTGTCATTTCCACCTGAAGGTATCTGTGGAATCTGTCCTTCCGGGACAGAGTATACCACGGGTGGTGGTATAGTCATTATGGCCGAGACCCTCGGTGTCTCCCGAAGTTTATAACTTTCAGGAGTTGCTGTCATGCCCCTGACATCTTCTCTTTCCCAAATTTTGTAACCTTCAGGCCCAGCGGCTCCTACTGCGGTTCCCTGATCCTCAGCGATCGGCAGAACATATCCTTCTGGGATATAGTTAAGTGGCATGCCCCAGGGACGATCTTTCGGCATCTTGTACCTCGGATCATACTTTTCCACTATGGGCGTTGATGTGATCTCTAAGATCACAGTCCTTTGTTGTTGCATCTGAGTATCTACTAGAGCTTGCATGTCGTTATGAAGCTTTCTCAGATCTTCTTTCAGAGTGTCGATCTCTTCTCTCAACTCTCTGTTCTCTTCCTCGAGATCATCCATCTTTTTTTGACGATTGGCCCGAGTATTGTACGAATGAGACAGTTTGACTCTAGAACCGAGACACAAACGTGATATTCGTAGGTAAGAAGAATGCGCTTATGAGAATGATGAATGCAATGATTATTAAATATTTTTGTTTATTCAAAGTAAACTTCGACAATTTAATTGCAAATATCAAACAGTGGGGAAACCCCGTTTTATTGAATTCAAAGGATTGCAGAAATGGAAATATGCTAGATTACAAAGTGCTGGAAAAAGGAAATCTAAGCTAATGGATCCTGAGTCCTCTCTGAGGAGAGCTCAAGTGCTGGTTCGAGCGCTTTCCTTTTCTTTGTCCGGGGCTCTTGGGCCGTTGTCGGGTTATCATTCCTTTGCCACGTGAAAGGAGCGAGCAAATTCCTTTGGTCATCCTGATTTTCTACAGCATGTTACTCTAAAATCTCAATCAGGGCATCTTTTTCTCTTAACAGTTGCTGTATTTTCTTACACTCCACATTGAGAATACGGTACTTGTTCCTCCAAGACCTCTTCTCCTGCTGAACTTTGCTGAGAGTAACCTGAATTTTTTCTGTCTCAGACATAAAATAAAGGGCAGAGTCCATTAATGGAAGAACTTCCTGACAAGGGTAAGGCATCCTCAGCTTGAGAGCTCTAGTTTGTACCCAATGGAGATAAGGCTCCATCGAGACACAGTCTGGTTTTCCTAGAGACTCTCGTTCTTTCCTATGAACGTATTTCCAAGCGTGCACTATTTCCATCTTTAGTGCCCTATCATTTTCTCCTTCCTTGAAGAAAAGACCTTCCAGATGAGCATTCCGTGGGACGTGCCTCATTGGGTATCTGAATTGACGACAAACGAGAATTGGATGATAGTTGATTCCTTCCTTAGTTCCTATAAGGGGTACATTTGGGAAATTTCCACAACGGTCAATGATTCTGATCCTGTCATAGATTCGATTAGACCAATCGATGTCCGAGTTGGTAAGAGACATGATTCTCTGTGACCAATGTAAAGTATTCTTTTGATCCCAAAATGCAGCAGACTTGGGCAAATGGGAAGTGAACCATTTGTATAGCAGGGGTACACAACACGTGATCATTCCTCTGCTGTATAAATTCCTTAAGTGTACCGAATGATACGCATCTGCGAGTAAGGTCGGTACGGGGTTTCCAATTAGGAAAATCTTAACGGCGTTGATATCTACAAAGTATAGGGCTTTCTTTGTCAAGAACTGGGCTGGCAAACCTCGGATGCCACCCTTAGTGGTCATGCGAGTCCTGACTTCTGGCTCGTCCAAATAAATTGCTCTTGCAATGGTCTGATCCTTTGGAATTTCCTCCAGTCCAGAAAATGGAGCTTGATCAGTAATATGTAAATCAGTCAGGTGAGAATACTCCTCCAGCGTTGGTGCAAGCTGATAATCCGGGAATGTGAAACAGCGATAGACCGGATCGTAGAACTGGATTAATGTGGACATGATTCCTTCGATTACATGAACTCTTAACAAGGACAGCAATCCTCCATACTTGGCTCTGAAAGCGTCGTGGTTGATGATCATTGTCGCCAAACCTCTTAAATCCTCTAACTTTGGAACCTTGAAGGTGTACTTATGAGTTTTCCTTCTACCGAAATCCATTAGCGCAACCTCCTATCTCTGATATTTGCAATCATTGTCTCTGTTTAATTTGAAAAAGAGAGACTAGAAGAGAAGATTTTTTTATTTTTTAATTTTTTTTAGATGAATGCATAAATACAGCACACATAAACATAGAAAAAACATAGGGTCAAAGGGTTGGTGTCATGAAGTCAAGGCTCTACCCCCCCTCCCCCAAAGGTTTATACTGGTAATTTTTTGTACCTGTCCGCAAAATCATTGACCCCTCTAGGATAACAATAGCAAGCGGATCGCCAGAGAGCTGATGTATCCTGGAGTGATCTCAGATGCAGGTAGTATCGCGTGACAACTATTTCCGATAGCTTCCGCACTACAAAATGGCTTAAGTCTACTAAAAACCTCAGCTTCTCAGATAACCCAGTCGACCACACTACTTACAACGACCGAAGTCATATAGGCAATGTATCTGCAAAGGGAGTCTCCACTGAGTTTGATGGTCGATCGGGGGCTCTTAACTGGAATTCACTCCTAGTAAGATTACCCGCATTGCCATCACCTATCTTAGGTGTATACTCAATCTTTCCACATGCGGCATCACACATATTCCCATTAGCAGAAAAATAAACACAGATATCAATTAGGAAAAGCAGTATATATATTTGTCTTAATCATCCTAGACCTCTAGTCTTATGATCCTATACAGACAATGACTCCCTAGCAGAGCTGTCATTTCTGTGACATTTTGTTGAACTCAAGGTTTTCACCGAAGATTGTAAGAAAGAGAAGACGGCCCCACGGTGGGCGCCATTTTTCTGTAGCGAGCAATTTTGGACGTGGTTCTTAAGCACTGTCGCTCTGGGGTACTACAGGTTGATTCATTTTTTATCCTATTGAAGCTGATGAAGGAAGGGAAATAGATGTCTTGAATTAACCCTGCTTGCATACTGAGTTTAAACAGATGACTGTTGGTTTACAGATGCGGTTTAGATTGTGGGCCTCTCTCTGCTTATTTTGTTAAGAATGAAATGACAGGACTATTTGTGAGGATGTTAGGACTGATGCTTTTCGATTGATGTATGAAGGTACGGGATTTTGGGTTTTTTTATTAGTGTGCTCGCTAATATTTTTCAATCTTATGCCTACGTATTCCCGTTTAACGAAATAGGGAAATCAGAGAGATCGTAGTTCCTCCTATTCTACGGGAGGAAAAAAGTTGTTTTGGTGTCTTATTCAAAGCCCAAAACGTGAAGCTAATGGTGGTTTGTATCTTGTTCAAATCCCAAGATGTGAAGCTGAAGGGTCTATTTGTATCTTGTTTGAAGCCCAAGATGTGAAGCTAAAGGGTTTTGACTTTAGAGAGAATTTGTCATCTCTAAAGGGGGATTTTTGGTCTATTTGTCACAACTGTTGGGTGACTGGTTATAAAGGAGAATTACTTTAACTGGGATATGTGAATCTAGTAATGCCATAATTTCCATTATAGGGGGTTTTTTAACCTGAAGGAGAAGACTTTAACTTAGTTTAGAGCAATGCCATCTTTTCTTAGGAATTTCTCATGCTAAAAGAGGGACAGTGGCGTGGATGTAAATAATCCAGAGGCTTGCTGCTTACAGTGATTATATGTAGGAAAAGGAGTTGTTGATGTTTTGTATACTGTGAACGAGGCACAGCTTTTGATGCTAAAAGGTTGATTGACTTAACCGGAGTTTCCTTATACAAAGCCTAAGAGGAGGCTATTGACCCAACAAGAGGGTGTTTTTATGTGTCTCATAGGAAGCCAGAGAGAGAGGCTAAAAGGGTTGACTCAACAAGAGAATGCTTTTGTATATGTCTTTTACGAAGCCCAAGACGGAGGCTAAACGTGTTTGACTCAACAAGAGAGTCTTTGTACCTCGTACGAAGCCCGAGATGGAGGCTGAAAATGTTTGACTCAACAAGAGAGTCTTTTATACTCAACAAAAGAGTGATTTTTGTATCTCGTACGAAGCCCGAGATGGAGGCTAAAAGTGTGGTTGACTCAACAAGAGAGTCTTTTATACTCAACAAGAGAGTGTATGGAGAATCATTTTACAAAGCCCAAGAGGAGGCTATTGGTGCTGGTAACTGTTTCAGTTGAGTGACAGGTCCAGTATGTTGGATAAAGAGAAAATCAGTTCTTATATGGGTAATGTCGCGCTTAGGGATTGATCGGAGGATCAGGGTTATTTCCCGTTCTTTAAGGAAATGGGAAATCCAAAGGGTATTGAGACTGTCCAAGTCTACCGGTGTTTTGAGAAATCGATTCTCGGGTAGTGAATGATCTTTGTATGATGCACAAGAGAAGGCTGGTATGTTAAGGGATGAAGGTCAACCCATTAGCAGGTCTGGAACTTGACTCAGAAAGACAACTCTAGCAAATTGATGAGTAGGTTCTGTTCCTATACCTGTAGAGGTCTCTGGGTCCTTGTACTAAGCCCAAGAGAAGGCATTAGAGCATTTAAGAAGCCGAAGGGTCCTTGTACAATGCCCAAGAGGAGACGTGGATGCTTTTAAGAAGCCTGTGGGTCCCCAAACCCTGAGAAGTTCAAGACAAGCCATTCACCGAGAATAGATCAAGCCAAGAAAGTCTGAGAATTTGGAAGAAACTCAAGAGATGCCATTCACGGAGAAAAGATCATCTCTGGGGAGTAGAGTCTCTTTGACAATTACTGAGGGTGACAGTCTGAGAAAGGGTTTACTGAGAATGCTGCCTTTCATGTCTCCATATTGTTTAACCCCAAGAGGAGGGAAGACTGTGTTTGGTAATCCTATGGGGATCTAGTTTTGTTCACGCCTTTCGTCTTCAACCATCTGGCCCTTATCCATGGAGGTACCCGGATTGATAAGTGGTGGGCTTGAAGCGTCATCCTCATCAGAGTTAGCTCCCTCTGCTTGTGCGTGCTGAGTTAGGGTTTGAACTGGTGCGGCAGTAGCTGCTGTAACATGTGGAATAAGTTGATTAATCTCACTTAAACCAGAGCCAATATCAGAAGATGGGTGATAAGTTGGCTCACCTTGGCTATTGAGAAGCGTGGTGGTGAGGCTTTCTGAAGTTGGGTGAGGAACGAATTCATCAAGTGTGGCAGTGGCGAAGTTGCTTGGAGTCGGTCGAGGGTCCGGATTGTTGAAGATGGATGCCTGAAGAATACAAGTGGAGATAATGAGAATGAAATAATAGGCAGAGGATGTCAAGCATAATAGAAAAGATAATGGTGCGCATACCTGAGTTTGTTCAACAGCAGGACTTGATTCTTCAACCCCATGGTCACCAAGAGGGGTTCTCAAGGCTACCTTGGAGGGTTCCTTCTCGACACCACTTGTGGTGGATGCCTTTTCGAGTATTTTGGCCACCTTCAAAGGAGGTGGTCCAGCAGGTCCAGAGACCTTTGTGGGTTTTTTCCTTTTCCTCGTGAGAATCTCTTCAGGAGATTCATCTGAGGCCTCTGAAACTGTAACCACAGCTGGGGTATCCTTCTTACCTTTCTTGGAAGGTGTTGGAGGCTTTCGACCAGTCTGAAGAGGCGGTGAAAATAAGGAAGAAAGTCATAGAGTACAAGTAAAAACAAAAGGTGCAAAGTATACCTGTGTACTCCCTTGGTCTTTGCCACTTTGTAAGGTGGCAGCTCTAGTCGAAGCAGCTTTCCTAGGCACAGCTGAAAGATAGCACACAATTGTTACAAGTTAATGATTACATGACTAGTCATAAAGCCATGGAGTAAGGATCTCAAACCTTCATATATTTCAGATTCGACACGAACGTCCTGAATTCCTATATGAAGGTGCCCTTTAAAATTGTCTAACGTATGCTTAGTCGAAACCACTCGTTGGGCTTTTGGCTGAGACTGCTGTCGAAGAAGCTTTAAATGCTCCCCACAGACAAACCAATCTGGAAATGGAGGGGCAAGCGCCACTCCAAAATCAGCATTAGGCAGTCGAGGGAACTTTGGGGAAAAAAGATTAAAAGCTACCTCATAACGTTTCTCACGAGGGACGTTGGGAGGAATTTTTAGTTGACCCAGCTTTTTTAGAAATTTTCTCTTTAGAGTAACAGCAGCCTCATGAATGGGTCGACTAAGATCATCTGGTCGATAGATAGTTTCAAAGTATTTTTGAAAAGCCTATATTTCTTCGATGTGAGTGAACTTACTTTTTTTCGTCTTGTCATGCACATGGAGGAAAGCTTGGTCAAGTAACGAAGAAAACGTAGTCGCATCAAGAAAGTGCTCATTATAATGCTTCAACCACCATTGGTGGAAGGATGAAGTGCATAAAAAGGAAGGTTCAAAAAACACAGGGGAGAGGATGCTTCTTTTTTCGTTCCTGATGTTGAGTGCTTCAGAGACGTTCTCCTCGTCGAGGTAGGTGGTGTGAAGAATCACTTGACCCTTTTTCTCATATAAGCACTGAGGGAAACTCTGGGCCAACCCAAATTGTCGAGAAACCAAGTTGGGTTGGTAGGCAATCAACGCTGATAAACCTCTCCCTAGGTTCAGCCTGTGGACAATAAATCTAGGAATCAAAAAGGCTTCCCAGATGATAACAGACTCTGGATCAAGGGGTTGGAGAGAATTTGGAAATGACCTTTGAAACCACTCAGGGCCATGGCTTCGTCGAACAAAGGGTGCCATGCTAGGAGTAAACTCACAGCGTTTGGCGAACATCATTATATAACTGGTGAAAGCCCTTTGAAGGTTTTCACCATCATCATTAGGAGTGAGCTTAGCCAGACGTGTCCCTTCGACGCTCCTCTCCCTGATCTCAGCGGAAGCTTCATTGACTATGCCTTTTCTGGGGAGGCTAGCCTCAAATGTAGCATTGAGCCACAGTTGAAGTAGCCAAAGAGGACCGCTCAGATGCATAGGACCTTGGGCGTCCACATTCTTCAGTCGAGAAGCCCCTTCACTGATAGATTTGTAAAGGTTCGCCAGAATGAGTTCACTCAGGCAGGTCCCTCTGTTGTGGTGGAGTTGGTTCGCCAGGGGCAGGTACTTCTTAGCCACTTGCAAAGACTTGGTACAAAAAACATACCTCGACAGCCAGACTGTGAGGAAAGCAATGTGTTCTTCATCAGACACCTCATCATCTTCTTGTTTGAAGTGGTGTTTGATAAAGAGGGTGTAGGTCAGTTTTGAGCCTGCAATGTTGATGGTATCATCAGCATCAACCTCAGGATTGTAGACGAGGCCATCTGGTCGAAGCCCCGTGATGGCAGCTACGTCAAAAAGGGTTGGAGTGACCATTCCACATGGCAGGTGGAATGTATAATGGGTGCTATCCCAAAAGTACAAAGATGCTGCCAACATGTTCAAGCAATAGGGTATGTTGGTCTTCGACAGCATCAGAAGATCATAGATCCCTATCTCCTTCCAATGGTCAGCTTTAACTTTCTCCATCTTTGCCATCCATTGGTCGAATTCCTTTAAAGGGTTGATGGCTCTCATCAGTCTAGTGCCATCAGTGAGATAGCCAACATTGAGCTTGGGTAAAGGGATCTCTTCAGAGGAAGCTCCAGCAGCAGAATTAATTTTAGGGAAACTCTTTTGCCCTAATGGTTTGGATTTCCGGTACGATGGGAAAAACTCACTCAGCTTCTCGTTGGAAATATCCACCTCAGCCAAAGGACCAGATAATGCATAAGTTTTATCAGACATAACAAGGGGAATCATTACTTGAGATTGGTAGATGGTTCTTGCTTCCGTAGAGGTAGGTTCCGGCATACAACGACGGTTATCTACCAGTTGAGGGCCTGGGATGTTAGCGAACGGTGGGATGGTTTGCTTGAATGGAGTGACTTTGCCCTTTTGGGTCTTCTTTGCTTGAGGATTAATGTGGGAGGAGGCCATTGTGGAAGAAGATGGAAAGATGGTGTCTTTACTGGGTTTGCGCAAAAAACTTAAGAGAAGAAGAGTTGCTTAAGAGTACTAAAGGAGTGGAAAGATCACAAAGTGGCGGAAATGGGTATATATAGATATTTGAAAACCTTCAGGGACTTGGATCCACCGTTGAAGCTGAGGGGTTAGTGGGACACGTGGCTTCCTCCTGAAGGCGTGATGGAAAGGAGCAGTTATGTGCAGACTGTTAACGTCTGTTTTCAAGAAAGGCGTTATGATGAATACGGCTGAAAAGACGTTTTAAGGATTTGTCATGATGGCGTGACGTCAGAGGCGTGGGTTTAAGAAACTGAATAGTTTAGCTATTAGGGAATTAGTGGGATGTTCAGTTAAGGCCATGCAAATAGGCGTCGAAATAAGCATTATGTCAAGAAATGGCCTTCCTACCAAGTCTGGCGAAAGGACATTCCTTGGGGGCAATTTGTTAACCCTCAATTTCGACGCCAGACAAAATCAAAGTTATGTTAATGTTAAAAAATTATTTTTAATGTGAAGAAGGCTTCGACCTAACTTTTGATAGGCCTGAGTCGAATAAATGTGGAGAAACCTTAAAAAATGGCTAAGTATGGAAAAGGTTCTTCGACCATGAGAATGTAGCGCTGCAGTGGTTATATTAAGATTGGAGGGAGTTTCCAATATTTGAAATTTAAATAAGGGCAGTTGTGGACGTGGGAACAGTTGAGATCGAGGGGAAGGCGCCAAAATCCACACGTTCGAAGCAGTAACCACCACTGAGTAGTTATTTCTTAGCACTATAAATAGGAGTTGGTTCTATGTAAATGGGGTGTTCATATTGTTGTACAAGTTACTCTACGAAACTCAAAGTACCCGCGTGTAGAGAAACGAGTTCGTGAGAATGTACGTAATGTAACACCATTGTCTTCATTAATCTAATTTATCTTCAGCATGTTTACTTTCCATGCCTTTACAGTTTCTTGAAATTTATCTTCCATGCCAAATTTATGTTCAAAGCCATTTAAACTTTCTGCGTTTTACTTTCAACTGCATTTTACGTTCAAGCATTTAATCTCCAAACCTTTACTTTTCAAAGTCTTTCATTTTCAAGAACGTGAAGTTCTCCTTTAAATCAATTGCATTTATTTTCAAAGTCTTTTACTTTCCAGCACCTTACCTTCGGCAGCACTTTTACTATCCCAGCCTTTACTTTCCAAGAACGTGGAGTTCGTTGCATTTTACTTTCAAAGCTTTTACCCATTCGACGCCTTTAATTTTTGCACCCTTTACATGCATCACTTTAAATTTCCAGTTTTCACTTTACTTTATTGACTGTAGTCGAACGTGGAGTTCAGTTAGATTTTATTTTCAGTATTGTCGAACGTGGAGTTCAGTTTACATTTTCTTTAAGTTACACTTGTCTCTCGAACTTAGCACATGTCCTAGGATTTGTGTGATCGATCCTGCAAGTTAAATCAATTTGCGTTTAGATTGATAGATCAGAGGTTGTTTACCAAAATTAACAGTAAACAAATTGGCACGCCCAGTGGGACCCAGTGCTAAGTCAAACCTTTTTGTCAGCCTCATCTCTCTTGGTGAAGAAGTAGTTTCGTTGCATGTTATTGAGAAGTGGGAAGTTAGCCACAGCAAACAAAGGGATACCAAAGAGACGATATACTAAGAAGATGGCAACTAATGCTAATCAACAAGTTGATCCTCAAGGGAGTATTTCAAACACTCAGTCCAGTAGCAGTATTGGGACTCAATGCACTCCATCACCAGTGTCTTCGACAGGAGGGCCGACGTCACTTCCATTAGTGGTGTCTGAGCCAGGATCAACGTATACAAAATCATATACTCAACCTGTGTTGGAATACATAGGACCACAAAGTTCTAATTCGCCAACACCCCCAGGAGGAAATACAATGTACAGGCACGTTCCTCCACCAGGTTTTCCACATCCGAGGTCAAGGAGTCAACCCTATGGTATGCCTACATCAATGATGCAAAACCTGCAGAATGCTCCACCTGTATTTTCAGAAACTGTTGTGTCTTCGCCACTACAAGGGTCAGGATCAGGAGGACGAAACAACTAGAGTATAGGCGTTGGTTACTCTATTCAAACACCTAGCCTTACAAATACATCCATAAATTGTTTGAGACAGCAGATGGATGAAAGTAACATGCAAATGGTACATACGTTGTCTCAGACAATGGGAGAAGTTTTTCAACCTTTGATCCAAAATACAACACAAACTAACCAACAACTGGCTGCACAAGTGGCACGCATGGCTGATTTCATGGGAGTACCAGCAGTGGATCGAAGAGCGACGGTAGTCGAAGATATCCCAAGACGTCATCAACGTCAGATACCTGATGCTAACCTGGAGGATCAAGAGATGGTTGACCATTTCAGAGTCGAACCACCAAGAAACCAGATGCCATACTAGATGGAGGAAGAACCAGTAGTGATGGTGAACAGGAACCAAAACGCAGATCAACTACTTAGGCAGGTTCGACACCATAATCAAGCAGAAGAAAATAATCTTGCAGCCATGGTCGAAAGGATAATGACTAGGAATGGGATGAATTTTGGCTTCACCAGGCCAAATTATACATCACCTATAGTGGACTACATTCTCAAAGCAGAACTTCCCCCTAGGATGAAGGTTCCAAAGTTCAGCAAATTTTCAGGAGATACTACTGAGTCTACTGTCGAACATGTGGCTAGATATTTGATCGAAGCGGGCGAGATTGCAGCTGACGAAAGCCTTAGGATCAAATACTTCCCAAGTTCCCTTACCAAGAATGCCTTCACATGGTTTACTACGTTGCCTCCAAATTCCATATACAATTGGACCCAATTAGAACGTTTGTTTCATGAACAGTTCTACATGGGGAAAACTAAGATTAGTTTGAAAGAATTGGCTAGCATCAAGCGCAAGATCACTGAGCCAATTGATGATTACCTGAATAGGTTTCGACTTCTTAAAGCCAGGTGCTTTACACAAGTGCCAGAACATGAGTTGGTAGAAATGGCTGCTGGGGGTCTTGATTATTCCATTAGGAAGAAATTAGATACCCAATATCTTAGAGATATGGCCCAGCTGGCTGATAGGGTTCGACAGCTAGAAAGGCTAAAAGAAGAAAAAGCCAAATTTAGTAGGGGTAAAAAAGTAGCGTTTGTTGAATGCAAGGAAGATGTGGAGAGTCTGTATGGTGAGCCATCTTGTTTCGACGAAAATGAGGTTGACGTTGCTGAGTTAAAGCAAGGTCCACCTTACGCTTGCAAATTATTAGCTCCTTCAGAAGGAAAAAATCCTGTCGAATCTAACGACAAATTCCCTAAGAAAACATATACTTTCGACGTCACTAAATGTGATGAAAATTTTTATTTGTTAGTTAAAGATGGGCAAATGATAGTGCCTGCTGGTGCTAAAACGCCACCTTTAGAACAAAGAAATAAAAGAGGTTTTTGTAAGTACCATAATTTTTTGGGTCATAAAACTTCTCAATGTTTTCTTTTCAGGGATTTGGTGCAAAACGCTATCCAGGAAGGAAGGCTGAAGTTTGGGGAAAAAGGCAAAGCCCAGATGAAGATTGACTCTGACCCGTTGCAAGTTGCAGAGGCCAACTATACAGAGCCTCATGAGGTTCAGATGGTGGAAGCCACAGGGGGATTCGACGAGTCAGTCAACATGGTAGAAGTTACTGAAGACTTCGCCATCAGTGTTGTGATGATTGAAGGTTCTGGTAAGGCTACAAGTGGCCTAAACGTTGATGGTACCAGTCTGATGTTGGTGACCAAAGAAACTGCTGATAAGTTTGTGGAAATGGATAATGCTGCTAAGGTTTTTGATGTAACCGTGAGTGGGTGGAAGATAACTGTCAATGAAGGCATTAATATGGTCGAGTTGGCTGAGGAGTCTGATTCTAGTTCAGATAGTATCAACACCAATAAGGCTATGGGTAGAAATGCCCCCAAAGTTCAAGTTGTTAAGGAATTGGAAGATGACATGCTCTTGGTTGGAGAGATGCTGGACATGGATGGTTGTCTGGTGGAAAATTGGATCTGTATGGCTGCTGAAACTTTTTTCAAGACATCTCCTGATGTCGAGAGAGTCAATGCTGAGGAGATGGTGGAGGCTGAGAAAGCTACTTGGGAAAAAGCTTCCCAAAGAGCTGCAAAAGCAACAGTAGGTGTTGGCTACTTGGCAAAGACTACTGAAAGTCTGGAAGCCAGCTTCTCCAAGATGCGCCTGAAGGACAGAATGGATGTCAACATGGTCGAAATTACGGATCGAAAGATGAACAATTGAGTAAGGTAGATGAGCAAGAGAAACTCAACAAAATGGCTTATCCTAAGCCGGAAGAGACAATTGTGGACTTCTTGCATCGTTGCCAGAAAAAAGACTCTGGAGCAATGCTGTGTCCCAGGTGCAGCACCATTTTTTATGAAAAGGCTGCCCACAAGCTTGAAGGTGTTAAGAAGGCTGGCGAAAGCTGGGGGCAGAAGGTGAGCAAGGGGCACCGAGGTTTTGACCATAGGCGACTTTCGACAGGGCTAAAAAACCAAGCACCAGGAATTAGGCCAGGTACGTTCAAGCCAACGGCGAACGCACCAACAGGTAGTTGGATCAAACCTGTCGAAGGGAGTGGACAGAAGAAAAAGTGGGAGAAGTTCGATGTGGAAAGAGGTGTGTCATTTGAGTACAGAAAAGAGAATCGCACCACAAACAAATCAGCATACATTTCACAGAATTACAAGGGTAACAACCCAATGTCTAGATCGCAATGGCGAAGAGAGCAGCGCAGGCGAAAAGCTGTTAGGGAGGCTCAGGTGCAAGGGGAGTCAAGCACCAATGTGGTTGGGGCAACGGAGAAGATGCCCATACGACGAAAGTTGTTTACTATTCAGCCAGAAAAGAAGGTCGAAGAGGATGATGATATGACTGATAACTTCGACAATGAGTCAGCAGATTCCCTAGACATTTTGGTAAATGTGGTGTCAGTGATGCCAAGAGAATTTGGTCAAGTCTCAGAGATCGAAGACTTAGACCAAACTGCTGAGTTGGAAATGATGGCACACAAGCCTGTGTGCTATTACATCATGAACAATGGGTGCGTCGAAGAACAGAATGCTTTCTTTGAGCGTCCCATGGAGGCAATGAAGGGTCACTTGAAGCCTCTTTATATTACTGGAAAAGTGGAGAACGTTCCTGTCAACAAGATTTTGGTAGACTGTGGTGCGACAGTTAATTTGATGCCAAGATTTCTGTTGAGCAAGATTGGAAAGTTTGAAACTGATACTAAACCCCACAACATGGTCCTGTCGAACTATGAAGGCAAAGTTGGTTCTACTCTGGGAGTGATTCAGGTAGATCTCACTGTGGGAACTATTACCAGACCAACAGTGTTCATGGTCGTCGAAACAAAGGCTAACTATAATCTACTTTTAGGAAGGGAGTGGATTCATGGGATAGGAGCAGTACCCTCATCTATGCACCAGAGAATCACAATCTGGAGACCGAATGGGATAGTGGAAAACATTGAAGCTGATCAAGGGTACTTCAAGGTGCCTGTTAATCATGTGGACAGTAGGCAATTCGAGAAACATCTGGCGAACATTGCTCCATGTTCTCCAGCTGATTTTGAGTTTACACCTGACGAAGAAACGTTTTATTCGTTGTACTTACACCCTGTAGAAGGTTTCAGATGGGACAGGGAGGTACCAGGAGGAAGATTGCCATGCTTAGGCACACCTCCAATAGAGCCCACAGGGTGGGGAGATGAATTCAGTGATCATGCTGAGTTCGACGCTATGAAAAGAATTTCGGCCTATGTGGCCGAAACAAAACTACAAGCGGCTTTGGAAGCCGCCAATGATTATATGGCTGGTGAAGCCATTTCTGAAGTGTATCAAGAAGGTCCTGGCAAGGACTTCGACCCAAAACCTCCAGATAAGGTTGAAACTGGAGGGCAAAGCCAGAGGCTCGACGCCATCTATGAAGATGAGCCTTTGGGATTTGAAAAGGATCTGTTGGCAAATAATATAAAAATGCTAGCACAAGATCCTTTGGAAGAAGTGGACCTCAGTGAGGGGGCAACCAAAAGGCCTACCTACATCAGTGTCAATCTTGATCCCCAGTTGAAAGTCGAAGTAGTCCAGCTGTTGAAAGAATTCAAAGACTACTTCGCTTGGGATTATGATGAGATGCCTGGTCTGAGCAGGGAGTTAGTCGAACACAAGTTGCATGTGACGCCTGGGAAAAAACCAGTCAAGCAAAATCCAAGACGGTTTGCACCAGAGATACTGTCAAAGATCAAAGAAGAAGTCGAAAGACTGCTTCGTTGCAAATTCATTCGCACTGCAAGGTATGTCGAATGGTTGGCTAATATAGTACCTGTTATTAAAAAGAATGGGTCTTTGAGAGTGTGCATCGATTTTAGAGATTTAAACTCTGCAACTCCCAAAGATGAATATTCAATGCCAGTAGCAGAAATGTTAATAGATTCTGCAGCAGGACATGAATATCTTAGTATGCTGGATGGATATTTTGGCTATAACCAAATATTCATTACTGAGGAAGATGTTCATAAAACTGCTTTCAGATGCCCTGGAGCCTTAGGCACCTATGAGTGGGTAGTGATGCCTTTTGGTCTCAAGAATGATGGTGCTACTTATCAAAGGGTAATGGATTCAATTTTCCACGATTTTATAGACATATTCATGCAAATTTATATTGATGATATTGTTATAAAATCTATTTCTGGGAATAGTCACATTGACCATCTTTGACAATCCTTTGAAAGGATGAGAAAATATGGTCTTAAAATGAATCCTCTTAAATGTGCTTTTTGTGTGCAGGCAGGGGATTTCTTAGGCTTTGTGGTCCACAAGAAAGGGATTGAAATAAATCAGAATAAAACCAAAGCCATAATGGAGGCGAAAGCGCCATCAACCAAAAAGGAGTTGCAGTCGTTGTTGGGCAAAATCAACTTCTTAAGAAGGTTTATATCTAACCTGAGTGGCAAAACACAAGCTTTTTCGCCATTGCTTCGTTTTATCAAAGATGGTTTCGAGTGGGGGCAATTGCAGCAAGAAGCCTTTGACAAGATCAAGGAGTACCTAAGCCACCCTCTAATTCTTTCACCACCTTGTAGAAACAAAAGTATGAGATTGTACATAGCTGCAGCAGATAAAACTCTAGGGAGCATGTTAGCTCAAGAGGATGAAAATGGAGTCGAAAGAGCCATTTATTACCTTAGTCGAGTTTTAAATGATGCAGAAACTAGGTATAGCATGATTGAAAAGTTATGTTTATGCTTGTATTTCTCTTGTACTAAACTAAAGAAATATATAAGACCTGTTGATGTGTATGTTTCGTCTCACTTTGATGTTGTAAAACATATGTTATCTAAACCCATTTTGCATAGTCGAATTGGCAAATGGGAATTAGCATTGATAGAATTTTCCTTAACATATCAACCTTTAAAAGCTGTGAAAGGGCAAATAGTTGCAGACTTCATAGTTGACCATTCCATAAATGAAAATGATTTGAATTACGTCGAATTAAGATCTTGGAAATTATACTTTGACGGATCAAGTCATAAAAATGGAACAGGAGTAGGAATATACATTATTTCTCCTGAAAAAATTCCAACAAAATTCAAGTACAAGGTCGAAGGTCCTTGTTCTAACAATGAGGCTGAATATGAAGCATTAATTGCTGGCCTTGAAATTTTGTTAGAATTGGGGGCAACTAGAGTCGAAATAATGGGAGATTCAGAATTGGTCATAAAACAAATCGCAAAGGAGTATAAATGTGTTAAAGAAAATCTCATTATGTACTTTGTGATAGCCAATAGATTATTAAAGAAATTTGAGGTAGTGGCCATTAAACACATACCTAGAATAGAGAATCAAGTTGCTAACGACTTGGCCCAAATTGCTTCTGGATACAAGGTGTCGAAAGAGAACCTTCAAGAAGTAATTGAGGCAAGAGGTAAGGTAGTGGCTGTTGGATTATGTCTATCAGACTTAGAAACAACTAAGCTTGGGTGTATAGATGGCGAAAATTTTGAAATTTTTGCCATAGATAATTTAACAGATGAAGATTGGAGAAAGCCCATAGTTGAGTATTTGCGAAACCCAACGGCTTCGACAGAACGGAAAGTCAGGTATCAAGCTTCAAGCTATGTGCTGATGGGTAATGAATTGTTTAAAAAGACCCCTGAGGGAGTCTTATTGAAATGCCTTAGTGAGGCAGAGGCGTATTTGGCACTTTCGACAGTACATAGTGGGGCATGTGGAGCACACCAAGTTGGCCAGAAGATGAAATGGTTGTTGTTTCGATAAGGCATGTATTGGCCCACTATGCTGAAGGATTGCATAGAATTTGCTAAAGGGTGCCAAGAATGTCAAATTCATGCTGGCATACAGCACATCCCTGCAAGTGAATTACATTCTATAGTGAAACCATGGCCTTTCAGAGGATGGGCTTTGGATATAGTGGGAGAGATTCGACCAGCATCTTCAAAGAACCAGAGATATATTTTGGTGGGAATTGATTATTTCACCAAGTGGATTGAGGCAATACCACTGGTGAATATAGGTTAGGAAGATGTTATTGAGTTCATCCAAAATCACATTATTTATAGATTTGGTATTCCTGAAACAATTACTACAGATCAGGGATCCGTGTTCACTGGTCGAAAGATGCAGGAATTTGCCAAAGAAATAGATTTTAAGTTATTAACTTCTACACCTTATTATGCTCAGGCCAATGGGCAAGTCGAAGCGGCCAATAAGGTAGTGATTGGACTAATCAAGAAACATGTGGGAAAAAGGCCTAGAAATTGGCACAAGACGTTAGACCAGGTTCTTTGGGCGTGTCGAACATCCCCTAAAGAGGCTACCAACACTACCCCATTTCGACTCACTTTTGGTCATGATGCAGTATTACCTGTTGAGATTTATCTACAGTCTGTAAGGGTTCAAAGACATCATGAAATTCCCTCTGAGAATTATTGGGAAATGATGATGAATGAATTAGTGGATTTGGATGAAGAAAGGCTTAGAGCCTTGGAGTTGCTGAGAAGACAAAAGAAGAGGGTCGAAGAATCCTACAACAAAAAGGTTAAATCTAAATCTTTTGCATGTGGGGAATTGGTTTGGAAGGTGATTTTGCCCATGGATCGAAAAGATAGAACATTGGGCAAGTGGTCCCCTAAGTGGGAAGGACCATTCCAAGTCATACAAGTGTTCTCTAATGGAGCTTATGAAGTGGAAGAGTTAGACAGAGATAAAAGAATCTTGAAAGTAAATGGCAAGTATTTAAAAAAATATAAGCCTATGCTGCAGGAGATTCATATAAAAACATAAGCTTTATTTGATAAAAGAAAGCCAAAATAGGCCAAGTCAGGCTAATATGGCATACAAAGCGAAGAGAAAATAGTACAACATTTTTCTTTCTCAAGGAAAGGTTATTCATAATCTCTCCAATCTATGGATTTGAGGAATTCCATATAATCTGCATCTGGCTCATCATCAGAATCTTGGGTGCTGGAGCGCCCTTTCTTGGAGATCTTCATTTTGGTTTCCTTCTTCTTGGCTAAAGAGGCTGCTCCAATGGAGGCATTGGGTTGTTGGGGCGCCTCTACTTTCTTTGTTTCCTCAGTTGCCTTGGCCTTTTCAGCCATCTTCTTGGTTGGAGGTTTCTCTGAAGTATTCATGGTTGCTTCTACGCAAAACATGGTCAGATGGAAGAGATTTATAGAGGCTAAGGGCTGATTGGATTGGCCAGCCAAACGGTGGAAATAGGTGAGTGATTCTTGGAAATAGGCCTGAGGGCCATGCTATAAGTGTCACTTTAAAGCTAGAGGCTTATGCCTTGGAATTTAAAGCTGGAAGGGTGACTTTCCAAGAAAAAGATAGAACTCTTTAATTGCGAATTTGACTGGTAAAATAACAATAGAGAGCATCATCATGCAATATAGGTCGAAAGCAGTTAAAGGCAGAATAATAATGATAAATTAAATCAGTGCCAACAGGCATAAAATTGTCATTACATAAAAAGCCTGAAAAGGCCAAGAAACAAGTGATGATTAGACAAATGAAATAAAGGTGTCGAAGGTATCAGAAGGGAAGCCTCGACACCAACTGAGAAAAAGATTCTATGTGATGTTTGAGGCTAGCGTTGCACAAAGATTCGTCAAGTTTTGCTTCTGTGAGCTCTTTCTCATATCTTTGGGCCGCCTCAATACGATCAATAGCATGCTTCGTCTCTTCAGCTATCTCAGTGTCGTCGAGTTGGCGCAGATCACGGTTGCGGTTTTCAGCATTTGCAATTTTAGCTTGTAGCTCTGTGATCTGTTGCTTCCATGCTTCAATGTCCTTCGTGTTGGAGGCTATCTCGTCTTGCTTTTTCTTTTGATCAGCCTCCATATGTTGGATCTCTTCGTACGCCTCTTGTGCACTACACCAGGTTACACTCTCACAGCCAGATGTTCTCTCGATGGTATCCTTGATCGAGGGAAGCAGTTTGATTTCTGCAGCTATTTGGTTTACCACAGCAGTTAGCTCTATCAGAAAACCAAAGACATCTGGATTGAGGGTAGTGAGCTCAATCTTTGCAAGGGTGTCCTTCAGGTAAGCAGTTGCAGTTGGATCTTGTCGCTCCCAGGATTTTCATCCAGGTACAAATACGAGAGTGGCGCGGAAATACAGAGTCACCAGCCGTGTAAATTTATCCCGAGAGAGGTAAAGGGAACACCGCATAAACCTTAGGAATAGGGAAAGGAATGGTCATCGCAACCATAGCCTGGGTTCGGGAGTCGGTTACACGAGGGGAAGGTGCTAGCACCCCACGCGTCCATCGTACTCAATGGGATCCACGCTTGTTGTCTACTCTAAGGGTAAGTTATACTATCATCTAGGGTTGTACTAAGACGGGGAAGGGGAAGACAAAGACAGACTCGGTAGGACGTCGACGTCCTAGGCCTACGTACCCCCTTTGTGCAATGGGGAATTCAGAGTCAACGTAGTTCGGACGGGAACTATGGGGGGAGGTTGCTTGTCGAGATATCGCATCTCGTGCCTACGTATCCTCAATCTAACGAGAGAGAGGAATCAGAGCAAACGTAGTTCGACCTACGGGTCGAAAAGGTCTCGATCGCGCTAGGGAGAGAAAAGATTCGGTTAACAGGTTGGTCTCGATCGCAAGGGTGCGAGAGAAGAGGGGAGTTAGTTGTTAGTGTGCTCGCCAAGGATAGGGATCCTCGTGCCTACTTATCCTCAATCGAACGAGAGAGAGGAATCAGAGCGTCTGTAGTTCGTGGGTACGACCACGGATGGGTAAGTGTTTTTTATGAGCGACGTTAGATTCGCGCCCGGCAGTTAGGGTCGATGCCTGTTTGCGACTCAGACGGAAGGTAACGTGCCCTTTTCTGAAAATAAAATTTGAAACCCAACAATCCCGAAGGATAAAAAGATTTGAATTTGTTTTGTGTTTTTTAGACAGAAGTGTTTTTTAAGTTAGTTCATAACTTGCATTGCACCAAAGTCTAGGGCACAGGGACGAATACTTAACGAATCGTCCCAAGACAGGACGCCCGCTAAGCACTCTAGAAAGATGAGAGGAAGCCCCTCATTTCTCATTCCCCACGCTTAAGGCTCGTGTGCAATACACTTTATCTTTATTAAGTGTTTTCAAGAAGTTTGAGATGAGAAGAGAGAAGACACAAAGGAAACTCTAAAGGGGAACTAAGAGTCCTAATGTTATCATGCATGGATGACCTATGGTTAGTGAGGCTTAGGAGGGAATTCTACCTAATGTTATCATGCTTGGATTGAGAGCCTAATGTCTATCCTACTCCGAGCTTAATCAGAAATTAAGTCGGACTAAGAGCCTTAAGGGAGCATGCGAATGTAGAGGTAAACAACAAGTAAACATAAGACAACTAAATCACAAAGAGAAAATCAAATAAGAGGCAGTCAAGTATTTAATCAGGAATTAATCAGAATCAAAATCAAAATCAACAATTAATCAAGAATATCCAAATTAAAATTAAAGTGCTAATTAAAATCAAGATTAAATTCTAAGCTAAAAGAAGAGTTAATCTAAAAACTAAATAAAAACAAATCAAACTTGAGTTTATTTGTACTTTATTATTCACAAAGTTTAATGGGCCCAAATGAGAAGCACCAATACTTAGATCAAATCTATTTCTGAATTTTTCACACAACAAATAAAACCAATTATACTTTTGGAAACAAAATGTTAAAGTCTATATCCAGCTTTACTTGGAAACACGCACAGTAGCCAAATCTTATAAAAACTCATCTTTGTGAAATAATTTTCCAAAAAAACTTAGAACATCACAAAATCATGTAATCATTCATATTCACTCAAAAGCACAAACAGTATTAACATAAATATTTACACGGTACACTTGTTGAAATAGATTCCCATAACTTGAAAGAAAAACTATCATACTAACCATAATGTAATAGTAATAAAACCTTTGGACAAAGACCATTAGATACCATATCTCAATACAGGCCTTCCTATGAATCTTACATGGTCTTGTTTTATCCTAAGGCATGTGCTAGCATTATACATCAGTAGAAACACGTTCAACATTATGCTAACAGCTCATTCACAAGAATTGCATCAAAGCAGTGTTTAACACCATCAATTTGGTATCAACAGCTTGCCATTCAAACATATATGCTGTGTTTATCATCCTGAAATTTCAATACACATCAGCAGAAGAAAAATTCACATTACTATAACATTAGAAGGATGTCCAATCAAACCGAAACATTAGCACACACATGGCCAAAATATGCAACAAACTCTCAACTCAAAACCAGCAAGGCTTTTCATTGTTTGAGTTTCTTCTACTCGACATATACAAGGTAAACTAAAACTGATAACCAATACAATATAAAAGTCGAGAATGAACCATATCATAATCGAAACCATATCAAGTTAGCAAACAACGTAAACCGACGGACTCAACCAAGTTGAAAAGTCACAATGCAAACAGAAATTGTAAACGAAACTCGAACCGAAAAACAGGACAACAATATTCAGAACCGCAACATTGAAATCAAACTCATAACCCAAACAATAACAAACAATACTAAGGTTGTCGCGTGCCGACGTTACCACAATATCAGTTATCAACATTAACATAATGAACAAGAACTCAACAGTAACAGGATTGAACTCATGCTCAAAAGAGATTGAAAAGCATTACCGAAATGCGGAAACAAGTTGAGTTGCTGTTAAGCCGCTGCTACAAGTTGAATTGTGGCGTTGTTGCGAAACGAAGAGCTAAAGCTTTGAGTTGTTGTTGTCATTATTTCCGGTACTGAAAGTGCAAATGGAGCTTTACGAACATGCCATGGTTCTAACAGTCGCTACTATGCATCCTTCGTTCTGTTTCGTGCTTCCAAGATCGAACGCTAAACTTCCATCCTACAAACAAACATACACAATAGAAATCCGTAACTGATCAACAAAAATCTTCTAAACTCCATTAGCGATTCTGAACACATCTGGATGTAGAGTCATTGCTGTGTCACCGTAAGGTGAACGGAGAAGTTCACTGGAAATATGTTTGGAGAAGCTGCAGCTTGATGAGACCGTTGCTGTTGCGTGCGACGTTGCTTCTTAATTGCGGCTACCGAAACATTGAACTTCTTGCAAACCTTCGAACAGTCGTTGGAGAATCAATCATAGTAGCAGTATAGTATCATCATCTTCATCAAATCGGCATGAACATGGCACCCTGTCGAAAACAGAAAACAAACTTGCGACACAGAATCTCGATATCTAACTCCTATGTAATGGCGTTTGGAGCTTGAGGTGAAGACCGCGGTGGATATGAGATTCGAAAGATGCTCAGTCAAGGTTTGGCGGATAGCTTTTGTGGAGGAGTTACAGAGTATGATGTTTGGGGTTTGATGTTGACGAAAACCACGACGGAAATTCAATGGAGCTTTGCACGATGCGATGAAGAAGATGATCGAAGGAGAGGCTCGTTGATGAGATCACGGAAGATGATGTTATGCGGCGCCGTTTTCTTCTCTTTCTCTAGATTTTGTTTTTCTCTCTTTTTTCTCTTCAGAGAATTTCCCCTCCGTCACCCTTTTTGTCATTGCTGCAGACCCCTTTTTTATATTCTTTTTTGAATCAGCGCCCCACTCTCTCTTTATAACTAGGTCAAACTTCTTTTTTTTTTTTGTGCAACATGGACTTTAGAAAACAAAAATGACGTGGGCCTAACAATTAGTTATGTATTGGATTATGGCAACATATTTTGGAATGGATATTGTAGGATCATGGATTAGGAAATGGATATAAAAATGGTTAAAAGAGAATGGTTAAAAAAACAAAAAAAAAAAGGTTAAAATGAATGGATATGGACATGAATTGAAATGGATATGGTTATTGGAAAATATGGACTTGAAGAGTGGATAAGTGAATTTAGATGAATTTAAAATGAAACATGGTTATGGTATGAAATGGATAATTGGTTTAGAAAAATGGATATGGATTAAAAGTGGATATTAAAATGGTTATTAAAAATGGATAGAAAATGGACAAAGAAAAAATGGAAATGGATAATAGGTTTATGGTAGAAATTTGAATTCCAAGTAGCCCACATGACAAATCTCTAATTCCAATCACAGTCTCAATCATCACCAAACTCACATCTTCATTGAATCCCAACAATTCGATCAGTAAGCTCAATTGACCATGACCCAATGCCCTTTAAATCAGTCCACAACTGCTTTGTCCTGATAACCACTGATCCTCTTAACCTGAAACCCTAATCACATGATCTTTAACTGATAAACAATCCACAAGCTCAACTTTGGAGAAGAACCCTAATTCACCTTGATGTACACTGATAAATCTTAAAGAAGATGACTTGAACTGAGAAGAAATTAAACCCTGATTCTCACCAATGAACCTCTGACCCGAAGCCTTTGATGAGTCCTCTGAACAAGAATATTACAAGTACCAGACTTCAAACTCTTGCACATAGAAAACCCTTATTTAAAGAAATGTTGTAATCCCATGTCTTAGAAGACCAATGCAAAAAATGAATAATTATGAACTATGACCTAATGAAAAATGCAAAATGAGAAAGAAACATAAGCCAGAAAAGGTAGGGCAAATTTTGGGGTGCTACAGCTGCCCCTATTCAATCGACTTGGACCTGAAAGGATGATAGCAACGGTTTTCAGACATTCAAGGTAGAAGGTGATTGAATATAAAAAAGAACCGAGAAATTTGCATAAAGAACACTATCCCTGCTGATAGAGGGAATTGACGAAGAAAATCTTCAAAAGATTGCTATCTCTGCTGATAAAGAGAACTAGCAAAATAAATGCCATCCCTGCTGATAAAGGGAATTGATGAAGAAAATCTTCAAAAGATTGCTATCTCCGCTGATAAAGAGAACTAGCAAAATAAATGCCATCCCTGCTGATAAAGGGAACTGGCGAAGAAATTTCTCCAAGATAATAACTTCACTGGGGATGAGAGAAATCTAAACAGACAAATCTGCGGGGAAGACAGCTCAACATCGTCAAGGAATTGACGAAGATAACACATTGTCATAGGGATGACAGGAAGAAGATGAAACCCAAGAAACACCTCGTCAAAGGGTTGATGGGAAGAAAACCTAACCGAAGAGAACGCATTGTCATAGGGATGACAGGAAAAAGATGAAACCCATAGAAAGAAAAATGAACCCCAGAACCGCACCAATTATTTATCCGAAGAACCACATTGTCATAGAGATGACAGAAAGAGAACGAAAACACGACCGAAGGGACACATTGTCATGGAGATAACACATTGTCATAGGGATGACAGAAAGAAGATGAAACCCATATCCGAAGAAACACCTTGTCATAGGGATGACAGAAAGAAAATTCCACCGTAGGAACACATTGCCATGGAGATGACACATTGTCATAGGGATGACAGAAAGAAGATGAAACCCATATCCGGTAGGAACACATTGCCATGGAGATGACACATTGTCATAGGGATGACAGAAAGAAGATGAAACCCATATCTGAAGAAACACCTTGTCATAGGGATGACAGAAAGAAGATGAAAATTCCACTATAGGAATACATCGTCATGGGGATGACGGAAAGAAGATGAAACCCAAGAAAACACCTCGTCAAGGGGTTGACGGGAAGAAAATCTGAACATATCCGAAGGTACGAAACCTGAGCTCGGAACACATCGTCAAAGGGTTGACGGGAAGAAACTGAAAACATCCGAAGGTACGAAACCTGAGCTCGGAACACATCGTCAAAGGGTTGACGGGAAGAAACTGAAAACATCCGAAGGTACGAAACCTGAGCTCGGAACACATCGTCAAAGGGATGACAGAAAGAAACTGTCTGCTGAAGAATGGCTTGGCATTCTCTCAGGGGATATGTCATTGTCCTGACTGAAAATTGATTCGGGCTTCTGCGCAAGATACCAAATCTGGCTTATGCTTCGCATGCATATGTTTGAATATTTTTTGGCGTAATGCTCCATACGAAATGGAAATGCTATGCATTTGAGGATGAAATGCAAAATGCTTATGATATGCAAAAGAGACCCCTCCAGCAAAATAAATGCTGAAGAAAAGAGGCCAAATCCGCTGGGGATGGCTAACTAAACTGTCTCCAAGGTTACAAACCCTGCCGAGGAAGTCACACTGACCGACCTTCCTGATATAACCACTGCTGAAGATGAAACCCGAAGAGAACTCCCACTCCGTTGGGGGTTACGAATAAACCTTGAAGATGGACCCCAAAGATCTGTTACGGAAGAGGTGTCAATAACCGTTGGACTTTGAATCTGGTGGGGATGTCAACCACTGTTGATCAAGCCATTGAGATGACTATCACCTGCTTGGGGAATGAAGTCAATAACAACGAACCTGCTGGAGAATATCATTGAACTTAGCCTGTAGTCGGGGAAACACCCTTAACCTGCTGGGGAATACCAGCCATCACCAACAACTCTGCTCGGGGAACGACGGTTGATGATATCTACTCTGCTAGGGGACAACATTGAGCTTACTCCTCTGCTGGAGACTTACTTTCTACCCTTACTCTGTTGGGGAGAGAAACTCTACTGGGGACGTCACGTGTCGACCATCAACATGAACCCTGCAGATGTGATGTGACCAAAAGATGCCCTGATACAGCATAGCCCATAAAGGAACCAGTCTTCGAGAGGTCTCATGAAGATCTTATATATCTTGCCCCATGATCTTGATTAACCGTTCTCCTGAGAAAAACCTTTTTGGCTTTGGGGGTGACCTGCCCCAGCCTTGAAGTGATTTTGCCCTTGACTGACTGATCTGTGAAGGAGTACCTCTGACTGACTGACCTTCGAGAGATTTGTCGAATCTCGACCTGATTGCCCCAGATTGGCTGAATCTTGGAATGAATTGCCCATTTGATATGACTATTTGATGACTTGCCCCTGCTCAACGGAGTACTTAGGCACTCTGAACTTATATTGATCAATATTTTCATTGCAGAACCTTCCCTGATCAAGCACTTACTCGCAAGTAAAACAATTCATTTTGAAAATGACAATTTTAATGCAATGCATATGACAGTTTTGAAATCCAAGTCTGTTCACTGGAAAAAAAGTTGTGACATATAGTGAATGAATCACTAATCAAAGTGTCGCTGATACCAACATGAATGGTAAGAAGATCCTTTTAGGAGTCAGATTCGACGCGATCTTTACCGAAGTATGCTTTCGAAACAACCTTGCTTTAATTAGGTCTTTTAAAGGTTGTAACGTGGCTTGGTTCACGGTTCGAGAAAGAAAGGATATAAGGCTCAAAGTTTTGTTTTAACCCACCCATTCTCCTTGATGTTCTCCAGTCCTACATTCAGCTAACTCGACATAAGCGCTCACCTTTCAACAAGGATAATGAATAGTATGAGGATAGAAAGAACCCACATGGTTTTCGGAGTGGCAGCCACCCCTTTTGCCCTTGGTGTCTGTAAACACATGACTTATTCTTTATTTTTTCTTTTTCCATTTTTCGCTTTTTATTCTTTTGCTTTTCCCTGATTTTGCCTGGACTAACTCTTTTGAATTTTCCGATTTCGAAGTCCAGCGGGATGCCCTAACTTTTGCCTAAGTCACTTATCTTCAAGTTTCGACTTAGCGGGCTTTATTTTTCTTTTGATTCTTTTTCTCTTTTTTTTTTTTGAACAAATCGTGTTACACCAGCTTGTCTGACTTGTTTGAAAGGGATGTGACTGCCTCACTCTTCGGTTGGTGAGGGATAACCATAGACTTGATCCTCGAATTGAACGCTCGGTCAAATTAATTGACACTTACCCTGCCCCAGGTTAAGACTGAGGGTCTTTTCGTTTTCAGAAAGAAACTCCTACTTCTAGGCTCAAAGGGGTTGACAAGGGATTATCTTCCTTATATCTCTGGTGTTTAGGGAATTGAAACAATGCCTGTACATCATCAGCAAGGTTTTGTCCCAAAAGCATACCATCAGAAGTTCTGCGTCTTTGAATTTCACCATCCTCACTCAAATCCTGCTTACACAAGGGTTAGGTATCAATAAAGAAAATATGAGTGAACACAGATGGATTTAATCAAAACATGCATATTCATTTCATTATCGTTATCAACTGAAAACAGACGAGTTTTACAAATGAGTTTGCCCTTTAACAGAAAAGAAACTACAAATGCAAAGAAATGACACGATCTAAAAGATTGTCAGCTCCGGGGAACTGGGCTTTCCAATCTTGACTTGCTACTGAACTAGCCATCTTCAGAATTACTCGTCGAAGTCAGTCTGATAATCATTTGCACCACTGCTCTCGGTGACTTCTTCCATAACCTGAACTGATGAACCCACATGACTGGATGAAGGAGAATTGTTGATCTGAATACCCTGAGGCGTGAATGAGAACCTATTGGAGTCAAGCAGAGTCTGAATCTTGCTCCTAAGCACCTTACAGTCTTCAATTGAATGCCCCTGTGCCCCAGCATGGTAATCACAATGGGCGTTGACATCAAAACCTGGTGGATACGGAAAAGGCACTGGCTTCAATTCCTTCGGCACTATAAGTCCACCTCTGATTAAATCTGGCAACATCTGACTGAATGACATTGGCAACTGAGTGAAATGCCTCTCTGGCTTCCTAGGTCTTTGTCGGGTGTGCTAACGCGGTTGACGGCGGTATGACCGTTGACTCTTAGGGGATCCCTGATACGAAAGCCCAGAAGATTGTTGACTCTGAACCGTTGAAACACCTGAATACTGAGGATGAGGTGGGGGATATTCTTGGACGGAATTACCTTCTTCCACCCATTCTTCTTGAGAACTGACAACTGATCCACTTTCACTAGCCGGGAAGTTCGAGAAGCTTTGGATTTTTCCCCTCTTGATATCGAACTCAACGTGTTCTCCAAGTATTACCAAGTCAGAGAATTTTAATACAGTGATCAACTTATCGAAGCACGGTCCTTGCAAAGTATCCTTGAACATATTGACCAATTCTCTTTCCAAAAGTGGTGGTTGAACGCGAGCAGCTAACTCTCTCCATCTCTGAGCATACTCTCTGAATGATTCGTTATCCGCTTTTGATAAACCTTGCAACTGCAGGCGGCTAGGAGCCATGTCAAGATTATAACTGTACTGCTTTACAAAGGCATTGGCTAGATCTGACCATGATCGGATGCTACCACTTTCCAACTGCATATACCAACTCAATGATGCCCCACTCAGGCTGTCCTGGAAACAGTGAATCATAAGCTCGTCATTATAGACATTTGAGGTCATTCTTCGGCTAAACATCACCAAATGTAGCTTCGGACAGCTATCCCCTTTGTATTTCTCAAAATTCGGCATCTCAAATTTCGGAGGTAACACAAGGCCGGGCACCAAACACATGCTCGCAGCATTCAAATCAAGAGTATCACGCTTCACTAGGGCATCCAGCTTCTCTTCCAACACACGACATCTTTCATCAAACTGAACAGCCCGTGGGTCCTTAGGCTTCGCCTTTGAAATTACCCCTTGGAAATTTGGCACAGAGAAGGCAAAGCGCTGATAGTCTGTGGCATCAAGAGAAGAAGAATGTCCATCTCGGACGATGGTACGCTCGTGTATAATATGATTCTCAACAGGGACTTGCACAGGCTGAGCTTGAGTAACATTGTTCACGGGAGGTGGAATGCCATTCCTAGTAACTGAAGTCCTCTGAACATTGGCCTCTCCCCTATTCATGGCTGTCATAGCTTCCACAAGTTGATCCAGCTGACTCTTCATCAATTCAACATCGGCCCTAGTTACAAACTGATTTTGTTCCCCTGAATTCATGATGATCTCCCCAAAAGCTGATTCAAGTCCGATGAGAAAGTCTAGAAATCAACTGCGGTTCAGACAAAGGATTGATGAGCTCTCTGATCAGGCCGGAGACAGATATGCAAAAATGATGCAAGATGCAAATGCAAATGAACATGTTGGAATATTCGCAGGGCGATCCACCCCTTGATTCCAGTTTAACAGCAGGATAGAACGGAACATCTGCTCATATATTAAGAGAACCAGAGGAAAACCAAATGTTCACAATCATAATCCAAGGTGACAAGCCTGAACACAATAATCATGGATCCCAACCAATAAGCCTGGTGGTTATCCAGAGAGGACAAGAACTACATTATGTCATCAAAGCCCACAAGTGCCAATTCCCCAGGTTCTGCCGTAGAAACAATCTTGTGAACAGGATCCAGAATAAATGATGGGAACTTGTACGCTGTGATATCCTTCTTCTTCTCGGTACTCATTCTTAATAGTCTTCGGAAACCGGAATCAAAGTTAGGATGCAAACCTGCAAATGAACAAACATCTTAGGATGCAAAATGATGATGCAAATGCACACATGGGGTCAAGGATGCTGCTGGATGTGCTGTGCTGTTAGCTAAACGAGAACCACAACCCAGAAAACCAGAATTCCAAAATACCGAACCACTGAGATAACCAGGAACCCAGATAATCAAACACTGACGAGAAATCCAGAAAACCGGGTAGGTTAAAAGTTTCGGTTACCTGCAAACCTGCAAACACCCATCCCCTCTCACGTGTGGGTACTAGGATGTTCAGTATCCCGCGCTCTCAGGTCGAGAAATGATGATACGTTCACCATTTCTGGTTTGGCATCATCATCAATCGAGGAGGCCTCAACTGATTCTCCAAAGTGGAAGGTCCTCATCTTTGGCACTGAGGTCGAGAAACAATAGTACATTCATCCCTCGGGGTATAGTACTATCGTCAATCGAGGAGTGCCTCCACTGATTCTCTTCAAAAGATAGGGGCCATCCTATGCAAGTTCCAAAGTGGGCCCTCGGGTGCGAATGGGTTTGCCACAGGATGTGGTCTGCCACTGTCACCACTAAAGAGGGATGTTTCCACTAAGGTCCTCGATGATCGGTCACCAGAGTCGACAGCTCTCTAGATCAACACCCCAACATGCGCAAGACACACACGTTAGAATGCGTCCCAAGATAGCCTCGTCTGGTTGTGAATTTCGTGAACACACAAACGTACCAAGCGGGCACGTAGGTCCCACTACTCTCCACTCTAGTCCTAGGGTGTACTCAAGCCTGGGTATTGGGCTTATCTCTCAGAACAACCCAACCTGCAAAACAGAAACAACCAGTACAACACAGCAGTATCCAGTATGATAGTAATAAAAATGAAATGCAATGCAGAAAATACGGTAAAAATAAAATACAAGAAATAAAGCAAAGGAAAGACAAAGACACCCAAAGAGAACAAAGACAAGTAAGCGCTAGGATTGACTCACTTAGGGATGGACCAGAATAGGTCAACCAGAATCCCCAGTAGAGTCGCCAGCTGTCGCTCCCAGGATTTTCATCCAGGTACAAACGCGAGAGTGGCGCGGAAAAATAGAGTCGCCAGCCGTGTAAATTTATCCCGAGAGAGGGAAATGGAACACCGCATAAACCTTAGGAAGAGGGAAAGGAATGGTCATCGCAACCATAGCCTGGGTTCGGGAGTCGGTTACGCGAGGGGAAGGTGCTAGCACGCTACGCGTCCATCGTACTCGATGGGATCCACGCTTGTTGTCTACCCTAAGGGTAAGTTATACTATCATCTAGGACTGTACTAAGACGGGGAAGGGGAAGACAAAGACAGACTCGGTAGGATGTCGACGTCCTAGGCCTACGTACCCCCTTTGTGCAATGGGGAATTCAGAGTCAACGTAGTTCGGACGGGAACTATGGGGGGAGGTTGCTCGTCGAGATATCGCATCTCGTGCCTACGTATCCTCAATCTAACGAGAGAGAGGAATCAGAGCAAACGTAGTTCGACCTACGGGTCGAAAAGGTCTCGATCGCGCTAGGGAGAGAAAAGATTTGGTTAACAGGTTGGTCTCGATCGCAAGGGTGCGAGAGAAGAGGGGAGTTAGTTGTTAGTGTGCTCACCAAGGATAGGGATCCTCGTGCCTACGTATCCTCAATCGAACGAGAGAGAAGAATCAGAGCGTCCGTAGTTCGTGGGTACGACCACGGATGGGTAAGTGTTTTTTATGAGCGACGTTAGATTCGCGCCCGGCAGTTAGGGTCGATGCCTGTTTGCGACTCAGACGGAAGGTAACGTGCCCTTTACTGAAAATAAAATTTGAAACCCAACAATCCCGAAGGATAAAAAGATTTGAATTTGTTTTGTGTTTTTTAGACATAAGTGTTTTTTAAGTTAGTTCATAACTTGCATTGCACCAAAGTCTAGGGCACAGGGACGGATACTTAACGAATCGTCCCAAGACAGGACGCCCGCTAAGCACTCTAGAAAGATGAGAGGAAGCCCCTCATTTCTCATTCCCCACGCTTAAGGCTCGTGTGCAATACACTTTATCTTTATTAAGTGTTTTCAAGAAGTTTGAGATGAGAAGAGAGAAGACACAAAGGAAACTCTAAAGGGGAACTAAGAGTCCTAATGTTATCATGCATGGATGACCTATGGTTAGTGAGGCTTAGGAGGGAATTCTACCTAATGTTATCATGCTTGGATTGAGAGCCTAATGTCTATCCTACTCCGAGCTTAATCAGAAATTAAGTCGGACTAGGAGCCTTAAGGGAGCATGCGAATGCAGAGGTAAACAACAAGTAAACATAAGACAACTCAATCACAAAGAGAAAATCAAATAAGAGGCAGTCAAGTATTTAATCAGGAATTAATCAGAATCAAAATCAAAATCAACAATTAATCAAGAATATCCAAATTAAAATTAAAGTGCTAATTAAAATCAAGCTTAAATTCTAAGCTAAAAGAAGAGTTAATCTAAAAACTAAATAAAAACAAATCAAACTTGAGTTTATTTGTACTTTATTATTCACAAAGTTTAATGGGCCCAAATGAGAAGCACCAATACTTAGATCAAATTTATTTATGAATTTTTCACACAACAAATAAAACCAATTATACTTTTGGAAACAAAATGTTAAAGTCTATATCCAGCTTTACTTGGAAACACGCACAGTAGCCAAATCTTATAAAAACTCATCTTTGTGAAATAATTTTCCAAAAAAACTTAGAACATCACAAAATCATGTAATCATTCATATTCACTCAAAAGCACAAACAGTATTAACATAAATATTTACACGGTACACTTGTTGAAATAGATTCCCATAACTTGAAAGAAAAACTATCATACTAACCATAATGTAATAATAATAAAACCTATGGACAAAGACCATTAGATACCAAATCTCAATACAGGCCTTCCTATGAATCAAACATGGTCTTGTTTTATCCTAAGGCATGTGCTAGCATTATACATCAGTAGAAACACGCTCAACATTATGCTAACAGCTCATTCACAAGAATTGCATCAAAGCAGTGTTTAACACCATCAATTTGGTATCAACAGCTTGCCATTCAAACATATATGCTGTGTTTATCATCCTGAAATTTCAATACACATATGCAGAAGAAAAATTCACATTACTATAACATTAGAAGGATGTCCAATCAAACCGAAACATTAACACACACATGGCCAAAATATGCAACAAACTCTCAACTCAAAACCAGCAAGGCTTTTCATTGTTTGAGTTTCTTCTACTCGACATATACAAGGTAAACTAAAACTGATAACCAATACAATATAAAAGTCGAGAATGAACCATAACATAATCGAAACCATATCAAGTTAGCAAACAATGTAAACCGACGGACTCAACCAAGTTGAAAAGTCACAATCCAAACAGAAATTGTAAACGAAAGTCGAACCAAAAAACAGGACAACAATATTCAGAACCACAACATTGAAATCAAACTCATAACCCAAACAATAACAAACAATACTAAGGTTGTCGCGTGCCGACGTTACCACAATATCAGTTATCAACATTAACATAATGAACAAGAACTCAACAGTAACAGGATTGAACTCATGCTCAAAAGAGATTGAAAAGCATTACCGAAATGCGGAAACAACTTGAGTTGTTGTTAAGCCGCTGCTACAAGTTGAATCGTGGCGTTGTTGCGAAACGAAGAGCTAAAGCTTTGTGTTGTTGTTGTCATTATTTCCGGTACTGAAAGTGCAAATGGAGCTTTACGAACATGCCATGGTTCTAACAGTGGCTACTGTGCATCCTTCGTTCTGTTTCGTGCTTCCAAGATCGAATGCTAAACTTCCATCCTACAAACAAACATACACAATAGAAATCCGTAACTGATCCACAAAAATCTTCTAAACTCCATTAGCGATTCTGAACACATCCGGATGTAGAGTCGTTGCTGTGTCACCGTAAGGTGAACGGAGAAGTTCACTGTACATATGTTTGGAGAAGCTGCAGCTTGATGAGACCGCTGCTGTTGCGTGCGACGTTGCTTCTTAATTGCGGCTACCGAAAAATTGAACTTCTTGCAAACCTTCAAACAGTCATTGGCAAATCAATCATAGTAGCAGTATAGTATCATCATCTTCATCAAATCGGCATGAACATAGCGCCCTGTCGAAAACAAAAAACAAACTTGCGACACAGAATCTTGATATCCAACTCCTATGTAATGGCGTTTGGAGCTTGAGGTGAAGACCGCGGTGGATATGAGATTCGAAAGATGCTCAGTCAAGGTTTGGCGGATAGCTTTTGTGGAGGAGTTACAGAGTATGATGTTTGGGGTTTGATGTTGACGAAAACCACGACGGAAATTCAATGGAGCTTTGCACGATGCGATGAAGAAGATGATCGAAAGAGAGGCTCGTTGATGAGATCACGGAAGATGATGTTATGCGGCGCCGTTTTCTTCTCTTTCTCCAGATTTTGTTTTTCTCTCTTTTTTCTCTTCAGAGAATTTCCCCGCCGTCACCCTTTTTGTCATTGCTGCAGACCCCTTTTTTATATTCTTTTTTGAATCAGCGCCCCACTCTCTCTTTATAGCTAGGTCAAACTTCTTTTTTTTTTGTGCAACATGGACTTTAGAAAACAAAAATGATGTGGGCTTAACAATTAGTTATGTATTGGATTATGGCAACATATTTTGGAATGGATATTGTAGGATCATGGATTAGGAAATGGATATAAAAATGGTTAAAAGAGAATGGTTAAAAAAAACAAAAAAAAAAGGTTAAAATGAATGGATATGGACATGAATTGAAATGGATATGGTTATTGGAAAATATGGACTTGAAGAGTGGATAAGTGAATTTAGATGAATTTAAAATGAAACATGGTTATGGTATGAAATGGATAATTGGTTTAGAAAAATGGATATGGAGTAAAAGTGGATATTAAAATGGTTATTAAAAATAGATAGAAAATGGACAAAGAAAAAACGGAAATGGATAATAGGTTTATGGTAGAAATTTGAATTCCAAGTAGCCCACACGACAAATCTCTAATTCCAATCACAGTCTCAATCATCACCAAACTCACATCTTCATTGAATCCCAACAATTCGATCAGTAAGCTCAATTGACCATGACCCAATACCCTTTAAATCAGTCCACAACTGCTTTGTCCTGATAACCACTGATCCTCTTAACCTGAAGCCCTAATCACATGATCTTCAACTGATAAACAATCCACAAGCTCAACTTTGGAGAAGAACCCTAATTCACCTTGATGTACACTGATAAATCTTAAAGAAGATGACTTGAACTGAGAAGAAATTAAACCCTGATTCTCACCAATGAACCTCTGACCCGAAGCCTTTGATGAGTCCTCTGAACAAGAATATTACAAGTACCAGACTTCAAACTCTTGCACATAGAAAACCCTTATGTAAAGAAATGCTGTAATCCCATGTCTTAGAAGACCAATGCAAAAAATGAATAATTATGAACTATGACCTAATGAAAAATGCAAAATGAGAAAGAAACATAAGCCAGAAAAGGTAGGGCAAATTTTGGGGTGCTACAGATCTGAGGCCAGAATTTTGTAAATATCCCCTTTGAGGAATTTTTTCTTGATGGCTTGGAGAATTGAGTGGGCGAAGTCATCTAGTGCTGAGGTCGAAGAAACAGAGGAAGAACCATGCCTTTGCTCAAGAATTAATTTGGCAAACTCACGTGGGTTCGACCACTTGAGGGCTATCAGCGAGTCCCCAGATAGTGGAGCGACCATAGGCGAAGGAGTATGGTGAGGGAGAGGCTCAGCTTGTTCTTCTTCCTCCTTTGATGATTCCTCTTCCTCTTTATCTTCTTCTCCTCCCATTTCCTCATCAGATTCATCAGCAGCTGGTTGCACATTCTCTCACTAATCAGCCGGTGTGGTTTGATCAAGAGTGGCGTTGTGTGTTTGGATTTCAGGTTCACGCTTTTCGTCTTCAACCATCTGGCCCTTATCCATGGAGGTACCCAGATTGATAAGTGGTGGGCTTGAAGCGTCATCCTCATCAGAGTTAGCTCCCTCGGCTTGTGCGTGCTGAGTTGGGGTTTGAACTGGTGCGGCAGTAGCTGCTGTAACATGTGGAATAGGTTGATTAATCTCACTCAAACCAGAGCCAATATCAGAAGATGGGTGATAAGTTAGCTCACCTTGGCTGTTGAGAAGCGTGGTGGTGAGGCTTTCTGAAGTTGGGTGAGGAACGAATTCGTCAAGTGTGGCGGCGGCGAAGTTGCTTGGAGTCGGTCGAGGGTCCGGATTGTTGATGATGGATGCCTGAAGAACACAAGTGGAGATAATGAGAATGAAATAATAGGCGGAGGATGTCAAGCATAATAGAAAAGATAATGGTGCGCATACCTGAGTTTGTTCAACAGCAGGACTTGATTTTTCAACCCCATGGTCACCAAGAGGGGTTCTCAAGGCTACCTTAGAGGGTTCCTTCTCGACACCACTTGTGGTGGATGCCTTTTCGAGTATTTTGGCCACCTTCGAAGGAGGTGGGCCAGCAGGTCCAGAGACCTTTGTGGGTTTTTTCCTTTTCCTCGTTAGAATCTCTTCAGGAGATTCATCTGAGGCCTCTGAAACTGTAACCACAGCTGAGGTATCCTTCTTACCTTTCTTGGAAGGTGTTGGAGGCTTTCGACCAGTCTGAAGAGGCGGTGAAAATAAGGAAGAAAGTCATAGAGTACAAGTAAAAACAAAAGGTGCAAAGTATACCTGTGTACTCCCTTGGTCTTTGCCACTTTGCAAGGTGGCAGCTCTAGTCGAAGCAGCTTTCCTAGGCACAGCTGAAAGATAACACACAATTGTTACAAGTTAATGATTACATGACTAGTCATAAAGCCATGGAGTAAGGATCTCAAACCTTCATATATTTCAGATTCGACACGAACATCCTGACTTCCTATATGAAGGTGCCCTTTAAAACTGTCTAATGTATGCTTAGTCGAAACCACTCGTTGGGCTTTTGGCTGAGAGTGCTGTCGAAGAAGCTTTAAATGCTCCCCACAGACAAACCAATCTGGAAATGGAGGGGCAAGCGCCACTCCAAAATCAGCATTAGGCAGTCGAGGGAACTTTGGGGAAAAAAGTTTAAAAGCTACCTCATAACGTTTCTCACGAGGGACGTTGGGAGGAATTTTTAGTTGATCCAGCTTTTCTAGAAATTTTCTCTTTAGAGTAACAGCAGCCTCATGAATGGTTCGACTAAGATCATCTGGTCGATAGATAGTTTCAAAGTATTTTTAAAAAGCCTGTATTTCTTCGATGTGAGTGAACTTACTTTTTTTCGTCTTGTCCTGCACATGGAGGAAAGCTTGGTCAAGTAACGAAGAAAACGTAGTCGCATCAAGAAAGTGCTCATTATAATGCTTCAACCACCATTGGTGGAAGGATGAAGTGCATAAAAAGGAAGGTTCGAAAAACACAGGGGAGAGGATGCTTCTTTTTTCGTTCCTGATGTTGAGTGCTTCAGAGACGTTCTCCTGGTCGAGGTAGGCGGTGTGAAGAATCACTTGACCCTTTTTCTCATATAAGCACTGAGGGAAACTCTGGGCCAGCCCAAATTGTCGAGAAACCAAGTTGGGTTGGTAGCCAATCAACGCTGATAAACCTCTCCCTAGGTTCATCCTGTGGACAATAAATCTAGGAATCAAAAAGGCTACCCAGATGACAACAGACTCTGGATCAAGGGGTTGGAGAGGATTTGGAAATGGCCTTTGAAACCACTCAGGGCCATGGCTTCGTCGAACAAAGGGTGCCATGCTAGGAGTAAACTCATAGCGTTTGGCGAACATCATTATATAACTGGTGAAAGCCCTTTGAAGGTTTTCACCATCATCATTAGGAGTGAGCTTAGCCAGACGTGTCCCTTCGACGCTCCTCTCCCTGATCTCAGCGGAAGCTTCATCGACTATGCCTTTTCTGGGGAGGCTAGCCTCAAATGTAGCATTGAGCCACAGTTGAAGTAGCCAAAGAGGACCGCTCAGATGCATAGGACCTTGGGCGTCCACATTCTTCAGTCGAGAAGCCCCTTCACTGATAGATTCGTAAAGGTTCGCCAGAATGAGTTCACTCAGGCAGGTCCCTCTGTTGTGGTGGAGTTGGTTCGCCAGGGGCAGGTACTTCTTAGCCACCTGCAAAGACTTGGTACAAAAAACATACCTCGACAACCAGACTGTGAGGAAAGCAATGTGTTCTTCATCAGACACCTCATCATCTTCTTGTTTGAAGTGGTGTTTGATAAAGAGGGTGTAGGTCAGTTTTGAGCCTGCAATGTTGATGGTATCATCAGCATCAACCTCAGGATTGTAGATGAGGCCATCTGGTCGAAGCCCCGTGATGGCAGCTACGTCAAAAAGGGTTGGAGTGACCATTCCACATGGCAGGTGGAATGTATAATGGGTGCTGTCCCAAAAGTACAAAGATGCTGCCAACATGTTCAAGCAATAGGGTACGTTGGTCTTTGACAGCAGCAGAAGATCACTGATCCCTATCTCCTTCCAATGGTCAGCTTTAACTTTCTCCATCTTTGCCATCCATTGGTCGAATTCCTTTAAAGGGTTGACGGCTCTCATCAGTCTAGTGCCATCAGTGAGATAGCCAACATTGAGCTTGGGTAAAGGGATCTCTTCAGGGGAAGCTCCAGCAGCATAATTAATTTTAGGGAAACTCTTTTGTCCTAATGGTTTGGATTTCCGGTATGATGGGAAAAACTCACTCAGCTTCTCGTTGGAAATATCCACCTCAGCCAAAGGACCAGATAATGCATAAGTTTTATCAGACATAACAAGGGGAATCATTACCTGAGATTGGTAGATGGCTCTTGCTTCCGTAGAGGTAGGTTCCGGCATACAACAACGGTTATTTACTAGTTGAGGGCCTGGGATGTTAGCGAACGGTGGGATGGTTTGCTTGAATGGAGTGACTTTGCCCTTTTGGGTCTTCTTTGCTTGAGGATTAATGTGGGAGGAGGCCATTGTGGAAGAAGATGGAAAGATGGTGTCTTTACTGGGTTTGCGCAAAAAACTGAAGAGAAGAAGAGTTGCTTGAGAGTACTAAAGGAGTGGAAAGATCACAAAGTGGCGGAAATGGGTATATATAGATATTTGAAAACCTTCAGGGACTTGGATCCACTGTTGAAGCTGAGGGGTTAGTGGGACACGTGGCTTCCTCCTGAAAGCGTGATGGAAAGGAGCAGTTATGTGGAGACTGTTAACGTCTGTTTTCAAGAAAGGCGTTATGATGAATACGGCTGAAAAGACGTTTTAAGGATTTGTCATGATGGCGTGACGTCAGAGGTGTGGGTTAAAGAAACTGAATTGTTTAGATATTAGGGAATTAGTGGGATGTTCAGTTAAGGCCATGCAAATAGGCGTCGAAATAAGCATTATGTCAAGAAATGGCCTTCCTACCAAGTTTGGCGAAAGGACATTCCTTGGGGGCAATTTGTTAACCCTCAATTTCGACGCCAGACAAAAGCAAAGTTATGTTAATGTTAAAAAATTATTTTTAATGTGAAGAAGGCTTCGACCTAACTTTTGAGAGGCCTGAGTCGAATAAATGTGGAGAAACCTTAAAAAATGGCTAAGTATGGAAAAGGTTCTTCGACCATGAGAATGTAGCGCTGCAGTGGTTATATTAAGAATGGAGGGAGTTTCCAATATTTGAAATTTAAATAAGAGCAGTTGTGGACGTGGGAACAGTTGAGATCGAGGGGAAGGCGCTAAAATCCACACGTTCGAAGCAGTAACCACCACTGAGTAGTTATTTCTTAGCACTATAAATAGGAGTTGGTTCTATGTAAATGGGGTGTTCATATTGTTGTACAAGTTACTCTACGAAACTCAAAGTACCCGCTTGTAGAGAAACGAGTTCGTGAGAATGTACGTAATGTAACACCATTGTCTTCATTAATCTAATTTATCTTCAACATGTTTACTTTCCATGCCTTTACAGTTTCTTGAAATTTATCTTCCATGCCAAATTTATGTTCAAAGCCATTTAAACTTTTTGTGTTTTACTTTCGACTGCATTTTACGTTCAAGCATTTAATCTCCAAACCTTTACTTTTCAAAGTCTTTCATTTTCAAGAACGTGAAGTTCTCCTTTAAATCAATTGCATTTATTTTCAAAGTCTTTTACTTTCCAGCACCTTACCTTCGGCAGCACTTTTACTATCCCAGCCTTTACTTTCCAAGAACGTGGAGTTCGTTGCATTTTACTTTCAAAGCTTTTACCCATTCGACGCCTTTAATTTTTGCACCCTTGCATCACTTTAAATTTCCAGTTTTCACTTTACTTTATTGCCTGTAGTCGAACGTGGAGTTCAGTTAGATTTTATTTTCAGCATTGTCGAACGTGGAGTTCAGTTTACATTTTCTTTAAGTTACACTTGTCTCTCGAACTTAGCACATGTCCTAGGATTTGTGTGATCGATCCTGCAAGTTAAATCAATTTGCATTTAGATTGATAGATCAGAGGTTGTTTACCAAAATTCACAGTAAACAGTTTCCAAAATGTATTTTAATTGAATAAAAATTCAATTAAAATGATCAAAATTGTTAAACATGTGGAAAAAAAATTGTGATCTTGGATTAATGTTTCAAAAATTAGGTTTCTATCCACAAAATGATTGGAAATCACTAAAATTTGAAAAAATCAAGAGGGAGAACATATTTTAAAAGTCAAAAACAATTAAAATATTAATTCTTTACAAAAATATCAAGTATATAAAATAAATAATATTTTTGGGATTTTTTAAGAAAATAAATTATTTTAACATTTTTGTGAATTATTAAAAAAAGAATCAACTCAAAATCATTAAAACTCAGAGAGAAATTAATTTTTGAATCAATTAAATAAAATCACAAAATTCAAATATTCAAATTTTCAAAAAGGGCGCCAAGAACATGGCAAGAACACGCGCCACCCTCTGTTTCTGCAGATTTGCGTTTTCTAACCAATCTCACTGAATACTTGATTATATCATGCAATCTATATATCAATCTACTCGTTTCAACCTCACGATCATGTCTATGGTCTTTAATTTCATTTATTTTAAGCATGGAATAAGAAATCAAAGAGAAACCCCAAGAACCCTAAAATTTGCATGAACGTTCAGAAATTCCATACACGATTCAAACAATGCAATTGATTGAGGGAAAACACTCCATGCATGATTATGAACATATGGCCAAATTATTGTGCAGCAAAAAATGCATGGATCATAGAGTTAAAAGAGCTCATGCTTACCTCTTGCAGCTGGTGATCGTGCTTTGGGTTAGAGGTGTTACAGCTTGGTTCCAAGGATATGGACAGCTTCCCTAGGTGCTATGGAGTGTGTCTGGATGCTTGGAATGAATGGAAATGATCTGGAACTGAAGATGGTATCCCAACTGCAACTTGATTAAAACCTTGAGCAGCTGGCTGGTGATTCTGAGAAATCAGTGTTCCAGATGTTGTTTAAGTGTTTGGATCACTTCTATATGATGTTTATGAGGTGTGTGTGTGATTGGTTTGATTGGAATAACTCTCAAACTCAAAACTTGATAGTGACTTGCCTTAGAAGGCAAAATTTGAGTGAAGAAGGAGATTTTGAGGAAAGCATTTGTTTGATGGCTTTGGTGTACTCAAACTGATCACAAATGAGCTCTATTTAAAGAAGAGCAAGTTTGTTTTGCAAGGAATAGTGAATGGCAACTACTGCATAGGTTTGGCCAATGTTGAGCAATGAGAATCCAAGTCTTCTCTAGCCATTGACTAGAGGTTAGGGCACAAGCTGCTGGTCCCCTTGGTCTTGGATAAGTCTTGACTGAATTCAGTTGGAAATGGCTCAGTCCATGCCACCTTGGTGCATCCATTGAATGCTCCAAAACAAAATTGAAGTCTTGTCCCCTCTTTTGGGATTTCTAGGTTTGTCATGCTATTTTTAGTTCCAAGGACTTGGGAGGCTTGGGATCAAAGTTGGTTCCTCCTTCGTCTCCCCTTGACGTGTTCAGATGGATAAGTGTGTTTGTCATTTGCACAATTTTGGCAAATCGAGCAAAATGCACAAATCTGCATTGCTTTGACGGTTTTCAACAAGGCATGTTGCCATTGTCATATCTCATGGCTCAAGTGGAATTTGATGGGGTTCTTGGCCATTTTGGAAAGCCCTCATATGATACAACAACTGTTTGATCATAGTTGGTTTTGATACTTTTTGGATCCAAGTGAAAAATGCCCCTACATTTTAAAAAAAGTAAGACAGATTCTGACTTAGTGAAAATTTCACTAACTGTTGGAAAAAAGTGACATTTTCACTTTTTGTGATTTTGATCATTCCATAACTCAAAATCCATGAGGAATTGGAATGAGTTGTGTTGGAAGCTTTTGTAGAGTGCCATGAGAGCTACAAATCCAGCTTTGGATGGGTAAAAATTGCCTTGTGGTTTAGGAGTTACGATCCTCCAAAGTTGGTACCCTAGCCACTTTGTTCCATAACTTAGAAAAATTTCTAAGTGAAGATCATGTCATTCCTTGATTGATCCTTTGTCTAAGGCTCTGAGAGGGCTTGAAACCCTAAGTCTGATTGTAGTGAAGGCTCACCCATCTTTGGGGAGACTAATGGTTCATCCATATTGTGATGATGATTTGCACAATGATGGGAAATCTTAGTGGTCAAAATTTTGGGCATGACACTTGTGAGTTGAGTCTTAAAGTCTCTCCAATGCTTACCAACATATGAAATCCATTTCTTTTCTAGCTTATTATAGTTTGGAACAATAAACACTTCCTACGTTTACATGATAGAGCTGGTATTAGTATTAAATAAAAACAATAAATTGTAATAAATATTTGTAAAACAAATCATGACATTTAAAATAAATACCCGCAAAATATCGGTCCATATTTTTCTTTTAAGTTCACCAGAAACATCACTCAAATGATCTATAAAAATATTGAATTTACTTCTACCAAGTACTGCCACGTAACTCTTAAGATTCTCAGCATTTTCACCAAAAATCATACTAGTTGTTAGACAAAAATCAATCATATACCTAATGCTGCTTTGGTGGGATTTTGACAATTTGGTCATCATCGTGGCACCTAAAAAACTTCTTGCACTTTTAGTCTTGATAGAGGATTTGTATGAGAAGTGGAGGTTGTAGGAGAAGGGTTGGTCAAATCGCTCATATTTGTTTAAACAAGAACGCTAATAAACATTTTACTTAACATAAATCAACAAAGGCACCTAATATGAGATTCTTGGTACATAGTGTACATTTTATTTAACAAGACATCAACACTTTCTAAGAGAACTTCATTAGAATAGCCTCATAACATTTAACTTGACACAACACTAAAAAATCTATAGTTTTAAACTCATGCAAATGAATTATACTACTCATAATACAATGGACTTTTGTCAACAACAATACTATAAAGGAAAACCTTATTCCCATTTTTATCAACATAATCAGAATAACTCTGCTCAACAACAAAAAATAATATTTCGAAGTTATGTGCATGAATAAAGTGAGTTACAAACCGAAATTGTGATGAAGAAGGTACAACAATGGTTGAAGAAACAACATATATGGAAGAGAGACACCACAGAATAATACTAACTATATATATGATGAAACATTTCAAGAAAAACAACAAATATGGAAGAGTTACGTACATTTCAATGGTATTATCATTTCTAAATGATTCCGAACACTTCATCCTAAATGATTCAAAATACAAAAATATAATCACTAGATATACGGAAGATAGAGACCATAAAATAATACTAACTAGATATATGATGAAACATTTCAAGAAAAACAACATATAAGAAAAAGTTACGCATATTTCAAGTGTATTAACATTTCATGAGCATCTCTAAAACTAACACCATAGTGCGTAGAAATATTTATAACATTTTTATGTAAATTTTTATTAATAAAGTCATTTCCATAAACATTTGAGTTGCGTATCTCAAACGTGATCACGAAGCTTCCAGATAATGTTAGAAGAGCTGACGTTAAAAAGAGATGATATTCGAGTTGATATTGGAAGAATTTTGATGAAAATCGCCTTAGTATTTTTGTGAAGAGAATGATGATGAAGTTATAGTGTTTGTTGATAGGTAAATGAAAATTACTGTCTAGTTCTCTTAAGTATTCATTCAATAGAACAAACACGTCGATTTTTAGGCAAAACTGAGGAAATATATAAATTAAAATTTTAAAAAAATATACAAAAGACCCATAACGCCATATTCTGCAAATTCATTTAAATAACTATCACATCTGTTTTTTTAGAAAAGCGAGGTAATATATTAATTAATAATTACAAATAATATACAATAAAAACTTTATAAAAAAAACACTTGAAAATATTGATGCAAAAGATACCCCTTAGTTGGCAAATATAACGGTGGGTAATAAAAATTATAAACAAATAAAAAGGAGAAAAGGTAAAAGGGAAATGCGTCATGTGATCCTAAACCAATTAAAAATAAAAATAAAACATAAAATACAATAACTAGGATTTAAAGCGAACTCCCTTGTAGTTATATTCCCCCGATTTTGATAATAATCAAGGGCATTTAAAGAGTGAAGACCCTTTTTGGTCCGTCACAAAAACTACATAACCCAAATTAATCCTCCACAAAAAAAAAAGGATCTGATTTTATCCCTTACAAAATTTAACCGGATGAAAAATTGTTCCTAGAAAGAATCAAACCTAAGGAGCTTTAAGCCACATCCTATGTTTTTACTACTAGGCCAATGTACATTGATGATAGATAATTCGCCTGAATTATAGTAATATTTCACACTTCTGAATTTAAAACAAAATATGCACCATTGTACATTAGTGACAAATAATTCTCATTATTTTAAGTAATATTAAACAATTTTAATTTAAAAAAATAATATATATATATATATATATATATATATATATATATATATATATATATATATATATATATATATATATATATATATATATATATAAAACCGTGGGTCTCAAACCAAAGTCCGTTTAAAGTTAAATGGTAATCACTTTACAACTAAATCAATTGTAGTTTATATGTCTAATGATTAACTTTTAACTTAACAATTCAGAATAAACATTTACTTATTTAATTATTTCAAATACCACACAAATAAATATTTACTTATTTAAAATGATGAATACTTTTTAAAATAAAATTATTAAAATATATATCCTAAATATAATTAATCACATAGAAATAAATTAAATTTAATTAAAATTAAATAACACATAAATAAATATTACTTATTTTGAAATAATTCAAATTAAATAATAACTAATTAATTTAACAGAACTAAATTAATTATTAAAATATTTAATTATTCAAAATTAAGTAATCATTTACTTTTTAAAATTATTTAATTAATTTTAATAAAAGAATATTAAAATAGTTTAATAGTAATTCAATTAAATATTAATTAACTTAATTCTATTTGATTAATTATATTTAGTATTTACATCTTATTATTTTTATGTTTAAATTTGTGTATTATTTGAAATAAGTAAATAAGTAAATGTGTATTCTAAATTATAAAGTTAAGTATTCGTCATTAGAAATAATAACAACATAAATTGATTGGTTTATAGGTTTAAAGTGACTATCATTTAACCTAAAAAAAGTAAGTTTCGTATTTTTTTGTTTTAAATTAAAAATTGTTTAATATTACTACAAATTATGGAAATTATTTGTTAGCAATGTACATTGGTCTATGGGTCAAGGCATAGGATGTGGCTTAAAAGTGCACTACCACAAAACGCGCAAACAATAACGCCAGGTTTACAACGACATCCTATACACCATTGTAATAGTGCGTATTGGATGCGCGCATTATTTTAAGTCTTATTAAAATGCTTTTAATGATGGTTAAAATTTCAATCGTGGTGAACTATGAGGCCTTTCACCACGGTTATTTAAAAAACCGTCATTATAGGTAGTGTCTCGTCATAGGTTCAAGTCTCATTCGCTAACATTTTTTTATATATTATTTTAATTAGAAATTTCAAGGGTATAATAACGGTTGTTGTGTACACCGTGGTGATACAATAAAGCTTTCATGGGTTTGAACCTCATAGCCCTCAAATAGTTTATTCCTTTGACCTAAATGCGCCCCTTTTTAGTTTTATTTATATTTAACTAAAAATTATAAGGATATCACTACGGTTATTTCTTAAAACCGTTGTTACAAACTGAAGCTTCTCTATGTATTTTAAACACCAAGTATATATATATATATATATATATATAAATTTATCCACTGAAAAAAGAAACAAGACGAAATAACCCTAACACCAACATCGTCACCATCGTCAGGAAGAAGACAACAACAATAACAAGAAAGTGTTCTACTTTAAGGTGTTTCAATGTCGCATTTGAAGACAAACTCATCCAAAGGTGTTTCTATGTCTTCTTCCGCTGTAAAATCTCGATCTGGAAATTTCTGTGGTTGTATGGTTTCTGATCGTACCTGGATCAGACAGTATGATAGTGGCCAACAACATCGTGAATTCTTCAGCTCCGGTGATGATGATACGGCCGGGGGGGTGTACCTGCAAGGTACTCCGACGCTCAGGTCAGGAAAGGTCAAAGAAAAAGGCAAGTACAGAAAGCAGGTGTGATTTAGAATGTAATGTAACTTGACCCTCTCAAGTGAGAGGGTATTTATAGAGAGCCCCCAGCGCAGGGCCAACGGTTACTTGCACTGGGCTGGATTGCAAGGCCCAATCCAAACAACTTCTAGGGCTTACGTGGCGTAGTGAAGACCATCACGTGGTCTTCGCCCTGGGATGGACCGTTACTGGGTGACGCCGCGGGGATACGAGAAGTTGTGGAGTCGAGCATCAAAGCAAACAGAAGGACGTGTGTGGGAGAACGAAAGGACGTACTTAGGAAAGGGTGTGCCACGTGTCATGTGTCATCATTACATAGGGCGACTAGGCTAGGATTAGTGCACTTGAGTGCCTAGGGGCGCCTCGAGTCCCGTGAGGGCCTTATAAATAGAGACCACCCCGCGTCATTTGCACGTTTCCTTTCTCTCTGCTCAGATTCTCTCTTCCTCTCTTTGCTTTTGCCACCATTTTGCCGCCGCACGCTGCCGTACCGGACCTCATCAACAGTCGTTTTCAAGTAAGTTTCATGATCCTTTCCCTTTCTAAATGTGTTTCCTGCAGTGGTACTCCGGTGAACTGTTGAAGTTCCCGGGGAAACCATGAGATTTATGGCGAAAACGGCGGAGTTTCTCTATGTTCTTGCTGAATCTCGCGGGTAGATGGGATGCGTCCCACGGGGACAAGAAGAATGTCCCGAGGGCACGAGACGGATATCTCGGGGACCTCAACAATACCCCGAGTTGTGGGATGAATCCCCTGGGGTGATGTACTGGTGACCTGAGGATGGTCATGGGGACGCTCGTTGGATATCCTAAGGACGTTGGGCGAGCACGACTGTCCCGTGATCCCGACGCTCCTTCTTCGCCCTTGGCCGTGGCCATGGAATCTATAGACATTGACGACCAACCTGACTCCCCGATGGCACCGATCACAAGTGTCGAGGTACGGCCGCCCGAGGAGTGGGTTAGCGAAGAGCCTCTGAATATGGTCTCTCAGTTCGTCGATGGTGATGAGGACGACATCTTGTGTACCGTCGAGCACCACCTGGAGGGCTCCGCGAAGACCTTGAAGGTGTTCAGACCTCTGGCGAACCATCGCATTTGCCCAACGTACCGAGGGATGAGGTTTCCTTTATACGAGTTTATGTTCGACGAGGCGGGGTGGCGCCTGGCCTTCACTGATTTTCAGCAATCGGTGTTCGTTTGGCTGCGCCTGGCGCCCTCACAGCTTCATCCCGGCTCTCTCGCTTTTCTCCGTGCCTTCGAGCTAGTCTACAAGTACCTCAAGATTGGGGTGACTATGCCCCTGTTCTTCTGTATTTTTCACTTACAGAGACAGGCGACTGATGGCAGACACGGTTGGGTGTCCTTCAAACAAGTAAGAAGACTGTTCCAGACCTACATGGACTCTATTCGTACCTTCAAATACCGATACTACATCGTGAGGCCGGTCTCGTTCCAGGCCGTGGAGTTGGTGTATAGCTAGGTCATCCGAGAAGAAGATGGGCAGCAGGAAGAAGTCCTCGAATCGAAGTTCCCCTTATTATGGAAGGATGAGCACTTCAAAAGGGGCACATACAGTTACATCGTCAGTCCTGGTCGACTATGTGAAGGGGACCGTATGGCCTACGATGAAATAGTCAAATTTGTCATTGGATTTTCCCCAGCCAAGCTCGTGACGCAGGACGGGAAATTTATCCGGGGTGATGATGGGCAAATTTTAACGAAACGCCGGTTGATCAATACGAGGGCCCTCCTCGAGATGTTTTCCGATGATGATGCCCTTGTGCTGTTAGGTGGTGAAATCTTCCTTGACTTACTCTTTCCTTGCGTTCTGGGTTTTGATTTACTGATGCATTTCCCGCTCTTTGCAGGTAACATGTTGAGTGCGGAGGAGCGCATCAAGAAGCTCATAGCTGCCCAAAATTCGAGGAAAAGCGGGAAAAGCCGTGTCGAGCAGATCCGTTCACAACACCCGGGCCCCACTCCAGCGCCAGGGGGGTCTTCCAGCTCTCCCCGAGGTAGTCAGTCTCCCGACAGTTAGGGGTCCCCGAAGAGACAGTGCACAGACGACCAGGTACATGTTGACCTGACAGTGACCGATAGCCCTCCCTCTGAGAAGTTCGTGCTTCCGCCTTGTCACTCGAATCCTCGTTTCTTTTTGGATTCCAACTCTCCGGGCATAGGTGCTGCCGAGGTCCAGGCCATCCTAGGTGCTGGTTAGGCTTCGAGGAGGAGGACTTTGCTTGAGGACCTGTCTAGTGTGATGCGAGTCTGCTCGGCTACTCTGGTCCTGAACGACGAGACTTGCCCAGCGGCTGAACTGGCCAGGTTACAGAAGAGGTTCAAGGTTGTTGCCGCTGAGATGGAGAAAGTGGGTAAGGAGCTGACCGACTGCAAAAATTAGAACAAGGCGCAGGCCAAGCTTCAGGAGAAGTTGGAGGAGAGGATGAAGAAAGTCAATGAGGAAAGGAGGGGTCTCTTGGCGAGGGTCGCCAAGTTGGAGGAAGCTGTTCGCCCTGCTGAGAAGGAAACCGAGGAAGATAAGCTGTTGAATTCCCGGGCAGCTTTGATAGCGAAGATCAGGCAAGCCGAGCAGGATAGCCTCGTGGCGGCCGACATTGGTTTCAACAAGCCGTGCAGCAGCTTCGGGTCCTCAACCCCGACCTTATCACTGAAGGGACTGACCCCGACTACGAGGTGGTCGCGGGTCGGATCGTGCAGCCGATGCGGGATGAGGAGGTCGACGGAGGGGTTACGGAAAACGAGCAGCAGAGGAGAATATCGTAGACTAGGTTTTTACTTGTTTATCTGGTTTGGCCTGCGAGCCATTTTCTTTTGATGCCTTTTGCCCAGCCTGCGCGACAGGGGCTTTTTGACATGTCTGTAATATTTGCACTTTTTCCCGGTTTTAATACTTTTCTTGTTGTACTTATCTGTGTGTGTGACGCTTGTGTCTTTGATATACTTTACTTGTTTTTGCCTAAGCAATTTGGCGATTTTGGGAGTTTGCTCAACTTTGATGATCCTCGACTGCGTGGAGAGCTGGTCGAGTGGTCGGAGGTGTATTCCGACCTTCAACGAGGCTAAGATCTCGGTCGAGGTCTTAACTTCGTGGCATAAACTACCCATCGCGAGCAGGGCGTTCTGCCTAATTGGTACGATGACGATGGACCTCGATCCAGGGGTCCTCATAGGATCAAAGTCCTCGCGCACACAACGCGGCTCTTGATCGTCGTGTTTCATATGGAGGCGTCGCGCTTGTACCCTAGTGTTGAAGCTAGAATAGAATCAAGCAAAAATATATAAGTAACCCAATTTATCGTTCTCCACAGGGATCAGTGCGAGGGAAAGAATGCCATTCAACGGTTTCAATAATTTTAAGCTCAAAAGTTTTGGTTTTAAGAAGGAACTAAGATAAAATGCAGGAAATGTAAATGCGGAAAATATAAAATAAAGACTGAATTATAAACGGAGCCTTGTTGGAATTAGATTTCATCAATTGATAACACATGCATTCTTCTAATCAAGTAAACACAAATCAATCATTCGCCTAATATCCTCACATATCACTCACAACAGATGTTATGTCTAACGCAACGTCGAGAGGCCAACTGTATTGTCTTATCAGTGATGTCTCAGGCAACAAAACCAACACAGAGCTTTAAGAGCTGATACTCACGCAAGTGTTAGGCCTAAATCTATGTCTAGAGTTCAGTCCTAACAAATATTACTATAACGGCCATATCAAATAAATGATTTCTTCGTATTTAAGCAAGATCAAAATACATACACACGCTTAACCCTTTTTACATGTATTCAACTAATTTGCCCAATGAATGTGAATATCCTTCTTCATCACTATTATCACACATCCTCGCGATACCGTATCGATCCTACTCATGCTTGCCATGATACTTAATCAACACAATACAACAAAAGATAAAATGAATATCAACTCACAAAACCATGTTAAAAGCTTGCTCATTAATAGAAGAAAATCTAAGATAAAAATTTGTAAAGGTTTTTTCAAGACCACAAACAATCAATCAAAGACAACAACAATAGAAAATCAGAATTAATTCACAAACATACATTAGATGAAATACATAAGGTTTCAAAAGATTACATCCTTTTCCAACAAGAAATCAAAGATCCTACCTTTTCTCCCTTGGAAATGAGTAGATATAAGCTATGATCTTTTATTTACAAGTTTCTCTATCCAAAATGACAACTTCATAACCTAAAAAGTGTGAAAATCCTATTTATACAGTTCAGGAATTTACACGTTCGCACTGCGAACCATTCATTCGCACAGCGAATGGTGAAAAATGGCACTTCAAGTGCCTCTTAACAATTAAACCGCCCCAGAAATTATCGCTACTTCGCACTGCGAAGGATTTGTTCGCAAAGCGAACACTCGCTTTCATGTTTGCAAAGAAAACTTTAACTCCTTTTTCCTCTGTCCAATTCTGGGACCATTCGCTGGGACCTTCGCCAGAGTTCGCAAAGCGAACCTTCGTTGGCACTCGCCTTCCCATTCGCAAAGCCAACCAACTGATGCATTCCTCATTTCTTTGACAGCTTGCACCATTTCTTGTGTCTTACACTTTTGATCATTTCATGCCTTATACTGCACAATAACACATATATTACAAGCACCAAAGTTATATTCTCAAGGTTAGAAGAACAACAACAATCATGGATAAAAACCAATGAAAACATGAGAAAAGAGTAGAAACAAATGCAAAGAAAGATATGTCATTTTTAGGTCAAATCTGCACCTAACAACTCTCCCCAACTAAACTTTTTCTTGTCCTCAAGCAAAGCACCCCTCATGAAAACAAGAGGATATGCTCAAGCATAAGATTCAGCCAAAGCAAGATAAATGCGGTCAAACATAAAAATGTGCACAAGCAACGTTTAAAACTCAATAAAATCGAACAATGACCAAGAATTAAGTTCTTAAACAAATATCATAATTGGTTCAAATAAAAACTAAGTTTTCATACTTGAATCACTCTAACACTCCTCTTCAGAATAAGAATGAAGAAATTGACGCGTTTGCTACTGCGGGGAAATTTCACTCACCCGACAAACAATACAAATAACAATCAATTCATACAACATCTAACAATCATAAATGAAAACATGGAAGCAAGAGATCACTAAGGGCTTTAAAGGTTGTAGCTTAGTCGGGTTAACAACAAAGGGACATTTCTAAAGGCCACTGAATCGAAATTGCTGATAAATGATATTTACTCATTACAACTTCATTCACTATTCTCATTCCTTTACCACCAACCTTCTCAAACTTCCTTATGCACAATTATTTCATCTCTATTTTTCCTCATCAAACAAGCATTATTTTTCTTATGTTTTTCACATTCATATTTACACTTTTTCATTTCACGCTTGTTTGAAAATTTTGAAAAGTTGAAAGTAATCTACCATATTCTTTTTCATTCTCCCCAACTTGAATTCAACCAAACCTTAAGTGAATGAACCTTACTTTTTAAGGCAAGGAAATCAAATTATACCAATGTTCAAAGGTTCAAGAAGAAATTTTTAGAAACTCACAAAATTCAATGATGAACCACACTTTCAAATTATGTACATAAACAAGTTCATCACTATAATGAGATCTAAACTGTTTAGCCTCAAAGGGGCTAACAAATTCTCTCTACTCACGGGTAAGATACTTTTGGATACGGTTGTGCTCAATATCAACAAATGCCTTGATCATTTCTAATGCTTCCACAAAATCACAATAATCAAAAGATAAAGCATGAATCAAACGAATTAACAAAGTTATCAGTCATCCAAGCATTTAGTAAACAAAGGAGGTTTCTCACAATTTGTGGCTTTTGGACCTAAGTGAAACAAGCATTCAAACAAGTTGCAAAATGAAACCAGAGTACACATTTTCACAAAGCACAAAATTCTTAAATCATTCTAGCATTCTATAAAGCAGTACAATTTACCAAGCATACTTTCAACGCTCAACATCCATCCAGACTCGGTCGAAGCTTCATTGAATAGTTTTATACACAAAGCAACCAATCTAGAAGGAGTTCTCATCATTCCTGATAAACACTAGAGAAAACATTAAAGAAACACAAATGCATATAATATTAACAACTGTACAAAGCTTAAAAATATAGAAACTATGCGATGCGATTCAATATCTAAACATCGATCCCCCGCAACGGGGCCATTTTGTTGGAGCTAGAATAGCGGCAAGCAAAAATATATAAGTAACCCAATTTATCGTTCTCCATGGGGATCAGTGCGAGGGAAAGAATGCCATTCAACGGTTTCTATAATTCTAAGCTCAAAAGTTTTGGTTTTAAGAAGAAACCAAGATAAAATGCAGGAAATGTAAATGCGGAAAATATAAAATAAAGACTGAATTATAAACGGAGCCTTGTTGGAATTGGATCTCATCAATTGATAACACATGCATTCTTCTAATCAAGTAAACACAAATCAATCATTCGCCTAATATCATCACGTATCACTCACAACAGAGGTTATGTCTAATGCAACGTCGATAGGCCAACTATATTGTCTTATCAGTGATGTCTCACGCAACAAAACCAACACAGAGCTTTAAGAGCAGATACTCACGCAAGTGTTAGGCCTAAATCTATGTATAGAGTTAAGTCCTAACAGATATTACTATAATGTCCATATCAAATAAATGATTTCTTCGTATTTAAGCAAGATCAAAATACATACACACGCTTAACCCTTTTTACATGTATTCAACTAATTTGCCCGATGAATGTGAATATCCTTCTTCATCACTATTATCACGCATCCTCGCGATACCGTATCGATCCTACTCATGCTTGCCATGCTACTTAATCAACACAATACAACAAAAGATAAAATGAATATCAACTCACAAAACCATGTTAAAAGCTTGCTCATTGATAGAAGAAAATCTAAGATAAAAAATTTGTAAAGGTTTTGTCAAGACCACAAATAATCAATCAAAGACAAAAACAATAGAAAATCAGAATTCATTCACAAACATACATTAGATGAAATACATAAGGTATCAAGAGATTACATCCTTTTCCAACAATAAATCAAAGATCCTACCTTTTCTCCCTTGGAAATGAGTAGATATAAGCTCTGATCTTTTATTTACAAGTTTCTCTATCCAAAATGACAACGTCATAACCTAAAAAGTGTGAAAATCCTATTTATACAGTTCAGGAATTTACACGTTCGCACTGCGAACCATTCATTCGCACAGCGAATGGTGAAAAATGGCACTTCAAGTGCCTCTGAACAATTAAACCGCCCCAGAAATTATCGCTACTTCGCACTGCGAAGGATTTGTTCGCAAAGCGAACACTCGCTTTCATGTTTGCAAAGCAAACTTTAGCTCCTTTTTCCTCTGTCCAATTCTGGGACCATTCGCTGGGACCTTCGCCAGAGTTCGCAAAGCGAACCTTCGTTGGCACTCGCCTTCCCATTCGCAAAGCGAACCAACTGATGCATTCCTCATTTCTTTGACAGCTTGCACCATTTCTTGTGTCTTACACTTTTGATCATTTCATGCCTTGTACTGCACAATAACACATATATTACAAGCACCAAAGTTATATTCTCAAGGTTAGAAGAACAACAACAATCATGGATAAAAACCAATGAAAACATGAGAAAAGAGTAGAAACAAATGCAAAGAAAGATATGTCATTTTTAGGTCAAATCTGCACCTAACAACTCTCCCCAACTAAACTTTTTCTTGTCCTCAAGCAAAGCACCCCTCATGAAAACAAGAGGATATGCTCAAGCATAAGATTCAGCCAAAGCAAGATAAATGCGGTCAAACATAAAAATGTGCACAAGCAACGTTTAAAACTCAATAAAATCGAACAATGACCAAGAATTAAGTTCTTAAACAAATATCATAATTGGTTCAAATAAAAACTAAGTTTTCATACTTGAATCACTCTAACACTCCTCTTCAGAATAAGAATGAAGAAATTGACGCGTTTGCTACTGCGGGGAAATTTCACTCACCCGACAAACAATACAAATAACAATCAATTCATACAACATCTAACAATCATAAATGAAAACATGGAAGCAAGAGATCACTAAGGGCTTTAAAGGTTGTAGCTTAGTCGGGTTAACAACAAAGGGACATTTCTAAAGGCCACTGAATCGAAATTGCCGATAAATGATATTTACTCATTACAACTTCATTCACTATTCTCATTCCTTTACCACCAACCTTCTCAAACTTCCTTATGCACAATTATTTCATCTCTATTTTTCCTCATCAAACAAGCATTATTTTTCTTATGTTTTTCACATTCATATTTACACTTTTTCATTTCACGCTTGTTTGAAAATTTTGAAAAGTTGAAAGCAATCTACCATATTCTTTTTCATTCTCCCCAACTTGAATTCAACCAAACCTTAAGTGAATGAACCTTACTTTTTAAGGCAAGGAAATCAAATTATACCAATGTTCAAAGGTTCAAGAAGAAATTTTTAGAAACTCACAAAATTCAATGATGAACCACACTTTCAAATTATGTACATAAACAAGTTCATCACTATAATGAGATCTAAACTGTTTAGCCTCAAAGGGGCTAACAAATTCTCTCTACTCACGGGTAAGATACTTTTGGATACGGTTGTGCTCAATATCAACAAATGCCTTGATCATTTCTAATGCTTCCACAAAATCACAATAATCAAAAGATAAAGCATGAATCAAACGAATTAACAAAGTTATCAGTCATCCAAGCATTTAGTAAACAAAGGAGGTTTCTCACAATTTGTGGCTTTTGGACCTAAGTGAAACAAGCATTCAAACAAGTTGCAAAATGAAACCAGAGTACACATTTTCACAAAGCACAAAATTCTTAAATCATTCTAGCATTCTATAAAGCAGTACAATTTACCAAGCATACTTTCAACGCTCAACATCCATCCAGACTCGGTCGAAGCTTCATTGAATAGTTTTATACACAAAGCAACCAATCTAGAAGGAGTTCTCATCATTCCTGATAAACACTAGAGAAAACATTAAAGAAACACAAATGCATATAATATTAACAACTGTACAAAGCTTAAAAATATAGAAACTATGCGATGCGATTCAATATCTAAACATCGATCCCCCGCAACGGGGCCATTTTGTTGGAGCTAGAATAGCGGCAAGCAAAAATATATAAGTAACCCAATTTATCGTTCTCCATAGGGATCAGTGCGAGGGAAAGAATGCCATTCAACGGTTTCTATAATTCTAAGCTCAAAAGTTTTTGTTTTAAGAAGAAACCAAGATAAAATGCAGGAAATGTAAATGCGGAAAATATAAAATAAAGACTGAATTATAAACGGAGCCTTGTTGGAATTGGATCTCATCAATTGATAACACATGCATTCTTCTAATCAAGTAAACACAAATCAATCATTCGCCTAATATCATCACGTATCACTCACAACAGAGGTTATGTCTAATGCAACGTCGATAGGCCAACTATATTGTCTTATCAGTGATGTCTCACGCAACAAAACCAACACAGAGCTTTAAGAGCAGATACTCACGCAAGTGTTAGGCCTAAATCTATGTATAGAGTTAAGTCCTAACAGATATTACTATAATGTCCATATCAAATAAATGATTTCTTCGTATTTAAGCAAGATCAAAATACATACACACGCTTAACCCTTTTTACATGTATTCAACTAATTTGCCCGATGAATGTGAATATCCTTCTTCATCACTATTATCACGCATCCTCGCGATACCGTATCGATCCTACTCATGCTTGCCATGCTACTTAATCAACACAATACAACAAAAGATAAAATGAATATCAACTCACAAAACCATGTTAAAAGCTTGCTCATTGATAGAAGAAAATCTAAGATAAAAAATTTGTAAAGGTTTTGTCAAGACCACAAATAATCAATCAAAGACAAAAACAATAGAAAATCAGAATTCATTCACAAACATACATTAGATGAAATACATAAGGTATCAAGAGATTACATCCTTTTCCAACAATAAATCAAAGATCCTACCTTTTCTCCCTTGGAAATGAGTAGATATAAGCTCTGATCTTTTATTTACAAGTTTCTCTATCCAAAATGACAACGTCATAACCTAAAAAGTGTGAAAATCCTATTTATACAGTTCAGGAATTTACACGTTCGCACTGCGAACCATTCATTCGCACAGCGAATGGTGAAAAATGGCACTTCAAGTGCCTCTGAACAATTAAACCGCCCCAGAAATTATCGCTACTTCGCACTGCGAAGGATTTGTTCGCAAAGCGAACACTCGCTTTCATGTTTGCAAAGCAAACTTTAGCTCCTTTTTCCTCTGTCCAATTCTGGGACCATTCGCTGGGACCTTCGCCAGAGTTCGCAAAGCGAACCTTCGTTGGCACTCGCCTTCCCATTCGCAAAGCGAACCAACTGATGCATTCCTCATTTCTTTGACAGCTTGCACCATTTCTTGTGTCTTACACTTTTGATCATTTCATGCCTTGTACTGCACAATAACACATATATTACAAGCACCAAAGTTATATTCTCAAGGTTAGAAGAACAACAACAATCATGGATAAAAACCAATGAAAACATGAGAAAAGAGTAGAAACAAATGCAAAGAAAGATATGTCATTTTTAGGTCAAATCTGCACCTAACAACTCTCCCCAACTAAACTTTTTCTTGTCCTCAAGCAAAGCACCCCTCATGAAAACAAGAGGATATGCTCAAGCATAAGATTCAGCCAAAGCAAGATAAATGCGGTCAAACATAAAAATGTGCACAAGCAACGTTTAAAACTCAATAAAATCGAACAATGACCAAGAATTAAGTTCTTAAACAAATATCATAATTGGTTCAATTAAAAACTAAGTTTTCATACTTGAATCACTCTAACACTCCTCTTCAGAATAAGAATGAAGAAATTGACGCGTTTGCAACTGCGGGGAAATTTCACTCACCCGACAAACAATATAAATAACAATCAATTCATACAACATCTAACAATCATAAATGAAAACATGGAAGCAAGAGATCACTAAGGGCTTTAAAGGTTGTAGCTTAGTCGGGTTAACAACAAAGGGACATTTCTAAAGGCCACTGAATCGAAATTGCCGATAAATGATATTTACTCATTACAACTTCATTCACTATTCTCATTCCTTTACCACCAACCTTCTCAAACTTCCTTATGCACAATTATTTCATCTCTATTTTTCCTCATCAAACAAGCATTATTTTTCTTATGTTTTTCACATTCATATTTACACTTTTTCATTTCACGCTTGTTTGAAAATTTTGAAAAGTTGAAAGCAATCTACCATATTCTTTTTCATTCTCCCCAACTTGAATTCAACCAAACCTTAAGTGAATGAACCTTACTTTTTAAGGCAAGGAAATCAAATTATACCAATGTTCAAAGGTTCAAGAAGAAATTTTTAGAAACTCACAAAATTCAATGATGAACCACACTTTCAAATTATGTACATAAACAAGTTCATCACTATAATGAGATCTAAACTGTTTAGCCTCAAAGGGGCTAACAAATTCTCTCTACTCACGGGTAAGATACTTTTGGATACGGTTGTGCTCAATATCAACAAATGCCTTGATCATTTCTAATGCTTCCACAAAATCACAATAATCAAAAGATAAAGCATGAATCAAACGAATTAACAAAGTTATCAGTCATCCAAGCATTTAGTAAACAAAGGAGGTTTCTCACAATTTGTGGCTTTTGGACCTAAGTGAAACAAGCATTCAAACAAGTTGCAAAATGAAACCAGAGTACACATTTTCACAAAGCATAAAATTCTTAAATCATTCTAGCATTCTATAAAGCAGTACAATTTACCAAGCATACTTTCAACGCTCAACATCCATCCAGACTCGGTCGAAGCTTCATTGAATAGTTTTATACACAAAGCAACCAATCTAGAAGGAGTTCTCATCATTCCTGATAAACACTAGAGAAAACATTAAAGAAACACAAATGCATATAATATTAACAACTGTACAAAGCTTAAAAATATAGAAACTATGCGATGCGATTCAATATCTAAACATCGATCCCCCGCAACGGGGCCATTTTGTTGGAGCTAGAATAGCGGCAAGCAAAAATATATAAGTAACCCAATTTATCGTTCTCCATAGGGATCAGTGCGAGGGAAAGAATGCCATTCAACGGTTTCTATAATTCTAAGCTCAAAAGTTTTGGTTTTAAGAAGAAACCAAGATAAAATGCAGGAAATGTAAATGCGGAAAATATAAAATAAAGACTGAATTATAAACGGAGCCTTGTTGGAATTGGATCTCATCAATTGATAACACATGCATTCTTCTAATCAAGTAAACACAAATCAATCATTCGCCTAATATCATCACGTATCACTCACAACAGAGGTTATGTCTAATGCAACGTCGATAGGCCAACTATATTGTCTTATCAGTGATGTCTCACGCAACAAAACCAACACAGAGCTTTAAGAGCAGATACTCACGCAAGTGTTAGGCCTAAATCTATGTATAGAGTTAAGTCCTAACAGATATTACTATAATGTCCATATCAAATAAATGATTTCTTCGTATTTAAGCAAGATCAAAATACATACACACGCTTAACCCTTTTTACATGTATTCAACTAATTTGCCCGATGAATGTGAATATCCTTCTTCATCACTATTATCACGCATCCTCGCGATACCGTATCGATCCTACTCATGCTTGCCATGCTACTTAATCAACACAATACAACAAAAGATAAAATGAATATCAACTCACAAAACCATGTTAAAAGCTTGCTCATTGATAGAAGAAAATCTAAGATAAAAAATTTGTAAAGGTTTTGTCAAGACCACAAATAATCAATCAAAGACAAAAAACAATAGAAAATCAGAATTCATTCACAAACATACATTAGATGAAATACATAAGGTATCAAGAGATTACATCCTTTTCCAACAATAAATCAAAGATCCTACCTTTTCTCCCTTGGAAATGAGTAGATATAAGCTCTGATCTTTTATTTACAAGTTTCTCTATCCAAAATGACAACGTCATAACCTAAAAAGTGTGAAAATCCTATTTATACAGTTCAGGAATTTACACGTTCGCACTGCGAACCATTCATTCGCACAGCGAATGGTGAAAAATGGCACTTCAAGTGCCTCTGAACAATTAAACCGCCCCAGAAATTATCGCTACTTCGCACTGCGAAGGATTTGTTCGCAAAGCGAACACTCGCTTTCATGTTTGCAAAGCAAACTTTAGCTCCTTTTTCCTCTGTCCAATTCTGGGACCATTCGCTGGGACCTTCGCCAGAGTTCGCAAAGCGAACCTTCGTTGGCACTCGCCTTCCCATTCGCAAAGCGAACCAACTGATGCATTCCTCATTTCTTTGACAGCTTGCACCATTTCTTGTGTCTTACACTTTTGATCATTTCATGCCTTGTACTGCACAATAACACATATATTACAAGCACCAAAGTTATATTCTCAAGGTTAGAAGAACAACAACAATCATGGATAAAAACCAATGAAAACATGAGAAAAGAGTAGAAACAAATGCAAAGAAAGATATGTCATTTTTAGGTCAAATCTGCACCTAACAACTCTCCCCAACTAAACTTTTTCTTGTCCTCAAGCAAAGCACCCCTCATGAAAACAAGAGGATATGCTCAAGCATAAGATTCAGCCAAAGCAAGATAAATGCGGTCAAACATAAAAATGTGCACAAGCAACGTTTAAAACTCAATAAAATCGAACAATGACCAAGAATTAAGTTCTTAAACAAATATCATAATTGGTTCAATTAAAAACTAAGTTTTCATACTTGAATCACTCTAACACTCCTCTTCAGAATAAGAATGAAGAAATTGACGCGTTTGCAACTGCGGGGAAATTTCACTCACCCGACAAACAATATAAATAACAATCAATTCATACAACATCTAACAATCATAAATGAAAACATGGAAGCAAGAGATCACTAAGGGCTTTAAAGGTTGTAGCTTAGTCGGGTTAACAACAAAGGGACATTTCTAAAGGCCACTGAATCGAAATTGCCGATAAATGATATTTACTCATTACAACTTCATTCACCATTCTCATTCCTTTACCACCAACCTTCTCAAACTTCCTTATGCACAATTATTTCATCTCTATTTTTCCTCATCAAACAAGCATTATTTTTCTTATGTTTTTCACATTCATATTTACACTTTTTCATTTCACGCTTGTTTGAAAATTTTGAAAAGTTGAAAGCAATCTACCATATTCTTTTTCATTCTCCCCAACTTGAATTCAACCAAACCTTAAGTGAATGAACCTTACTTTTTAAGGCAAGGAAATCAAATTATACCAATGTTCAAAGGTTCAAGAAGAAATTTTTAGAAACTCACAAAATTCAATGATGAACCACACTTTCAAATTATGTACATAAACAAGTTCATCACTATAATGAGATCTAAACTGTTTAGCCTCAAAGGGGCTAACAAATTCTCTCTACTCACGGGTAAGATACTTTTGGATACGGTTGTGCTCAATATTAACAAATGCCTTGATCATTTCTAATGCTTCCACAAAATCACAATAATCAAAAGATAAAGCATGAATCAAACGAATTATCAAAGTTATCAGTCATCCAAGCATTTAGTAAACAAAGGAGGTTTCTCACAATTTGTGGCTTTTGGACCTAAGTGAAACAAGCATTCAAACAAGTTGCAAAATGAAACCAGAGTACACATTTTCACAAAGCACAAAATTCTTAAATCATTCTAGCATTCTATAAAGCAGTACAATTTACCAAGCATACTTTCAACGCTCAACATCCATCCAGACTCGGTCGAAGCTTCATTGAATAGTTTTATACACAAAGCAACCAATCTAGAAGGAGTTCTCATCATTCCTGATCACACTAGAGAAAACATTAAAGAAACACAAATGCATATAATATTAACAACTGTACAAAGCTTAAAAATATAGAAACTATGCGATGCGATTCAATATCTAAACATCGATCCCCCGCAACGGGGCCATTTTGTTGGAGCTAGAATAGCGGCAAGCAAAAATATATAAGTAACCCAATTTATCGTTCTCCATAGGGATCAGTGCGAGGGAAAGAATGCCATTCAACGGTTTCTATAATTCTAAGCTCAAAAGTTTTGGTTTTAAGAAGGAACCAAGATAAAATGCAGGAAATGTAAATGCGGAAAATATAAAATAAAGACTGAATTATAAACGGAGCCTTGTTGGAATTGGATCTCATCAATTGATAACACATGCATTCTTCTAATCAAGTAAACACAAATCAATCATTCGCCTAATATCATCACGTATCACTCACAACAGAGGTTATGTCTAATGCAACGTCGATAGGCCAACTATATTGTCTTATCAGTGATGTCTCACGCAACAAAACCAACACAGAGCTTTAAGAGCAGATACTCACGCAAGTGTTAGGCCTAAATCTATGTATAGAGTTAAGTCCTAACAGATATTACTATAATGTCCATATCAAATAAATGATTTCTTCGTATTTAAGCAAGATCAAAATACATACACACGCTTAACCCTTTTTACATGTATTCAACTAATTTGCCCGATGAATGTGAATATCCTTCTTCATCACTATTATCACGCATCCTCGCGATACCGTATCGATCCTACTCATGCTTGCCATGCTACTTAATCAACACAATACAACAAAAGATAAAATGAATATTAACTCACAAAACCATGTTAAAAGCTTGCTCATTGATAGAAGAAAATCTAAGATAAAAAATTTGTAAAGGTTTTGTCAAGACCACAAATAATCAATCAAAGACAACAACAATAGAAAATCAGAATTCATTCACAAACATACATTAGATGAAATACATAAGGTATCAAGAGATTACATCCTTTTCCAACAAGAAATCAAAGATCCTACCTTTTTTCCCTTGGAAATGAGTAGATATAAGCTCTGATCTTTTATTTACAAGTTTCTCTATCCAAAATGACAACGTCATAACCTAAAAAGTGTGAAAATCCTATTTATACAGTTCAGGAATTTACACGTTCGCACTGCGAACCATTCATTCGCACATCGAATGCTGAAAAATGTCACTTCAAGTGCCTCTGAACAGTTAAACCGCCCCAGAAATTATCACTACTTCGCACTGCGAAGGATTTGTTCGCAAAGCGAACACTCGCTTTCAAGTTTGCAAAGAGGACTTTAGCTCCTTTTTCCTCTGTCCAATTCTGGGACCATTCACTGGGACCTTCGCCAGAGTTCGCAAAGCGGACCTTCGTTGGCACTCGCCTTCCCATTCGCAAAGCCAACCAACTGATGCATTCCTCATTTCTTTGACAGCTTGCACCATTTCTTGTGTCTTTCACTTTTGATCATTTCATGCCTTATACTGTACAATAACACACATATTACAAGCACCAAAGGTATATTCTCAAGGTTAGAAGAACAATAACAATCATGGATAAAAACCAATGAAAACATGAGAAAAGAGTAGAAACAAATGCAAAGAAAGATATGTCATTTTTAGGTCAAATCTGCACCTAACAACTCTCCCCAACTAAACTTTTTCTTGTCCTCAAGCAAAGCACCCCTCATGAAAACAAGAGGATATGCTCAAGCATAAGATTCAACCAAAGCAAGATAAATGCGGTCAAACATAAAAATGCGCACAAGCAACGTTCACCACTCAATAGAATCGAACAATGACCAAGAATTAAGTTCTTAAACAAATATCATAATTGGTTCAAAGAACAACTAAGTTTTCATACTTGAATCACTCTAACACTCCTCTTCAGAATAAGAATGAAGAAATTGACGCGTTTGCAACCGCGGGGAAATTTCACTCACCCGACAAACAATGCAAATAACAATCAATTCATACAACATCTAACAATCATAAATGAAAACATGGAAGCAAAGAGATCACTAAGGGCTTTAAAGGTTGTAGCTTAGTCGGGTTAACAACAAAGGGACATTTCTAAAGGCCACTGAATCGAAATTGCCGATAAATGATATTTACTCATTACAACTTCATTCACCATTCTCATTCCTTTACCACCAACCTTCTCAAACTTCCTTATGCACAATTATTTCATCTCTATTTTTCCTTATCAAACAAGCATTCTTTTTCTTATGTTTTTCACATTCATATTTACACTTTTTCATTTCACGCTTGTTTGAAAATTTTCAAAAGTTGAAAGCATTCTACCATATTCTTTTTCATTCTCCCCAACTTTAATTCAACCAAACCTCAAGTGAATGAACCTTACATTTTAAGGCAAGGAAATCAAACTATACCAATGTTCAAAGGTTCAAGAAGAAATTTTTAGAAACTCACAAAAGTCAATGATGAACTACACTTTCAAATTATGTACATAAACAAGTTCATCACTATAATGAGATCTAAACTGTTTAGCCTCAAAGGGGCTAACAAATTCTCTCTACTCACGGGTAAGATACTTTTGGATACGGTTGTGCTCAATATTAACAAATGCCTTGATCATTTCTAATGCTTCCACAAAATCACAATAATCAAAAGATAAAGCATGAATCAAACGAATTAATAAAGTTATCAGTCATCCAAGCATTTAGTAAACAAAAGAGGTTTCTCACAATTTGTGGCTTTTGGGCCTAAGTGAAACAAACATTCAAAGAAGTTGCAAAATGAAACAAGAATACACATTTTCACAAAGCACAAAATTCTTAAATCATTCTAGCATTCTATAAAGCAGTACAATTTACCAAGCATACTTTCAACGCTCAACATCCATCCAGACTCGGTCGAAGCTTCATTGAATAGTTTTATACACAAAGCAACCAATCTAGAAGGAGTTCTCATCATTCCTGATCACACTAGAGAAAACATTAAAGGAACACAAATGCATATAATATTAACAACTGTACAAAGCTTAAAAATATAGAAACTATGCGATGCGATTCAATATCTAAACACCGATCCCCCGCAACGGGGCCATTTTGTTGGAGCTAGAATAGGAGCAAGCAAAAATATATAAGTAACCCAATTTATCGTTCTCCATAGGGATCAATGAGAGGGAAAGAATGCCATTCAACGGTTTCTATAATTCTAAGCTCAAAAGTTTTGGTTTTAAGAAGGAACCAAGATAAAATGCAGGAAATGTAAATGCGGAAAATATAAAATAAAGACTGAATTATAAACGGAGCCTTGTTGGAATTGGATCTCATCAATTGATAACACATGAATTCTTCTAATCAAGTAAACACAAATCAATCATTTGCCTAATATCATCACGTATCACTCACAACAGAGGTTATGTCTAATGCAACGTCGATAGGCCAACTATATTGTCTTATAAGTGATGTCTCACGCAACAAAACCAACACAGAGCTTTAAGAGCTGATACTCACACAAGTGTTAGGCCTAAATCTATGTATAAAGTTAAGTCCTAACAGATATTACTATAATGTCCATATCAAATAAATTATTTCTTCGTATTTAAGCAAGATCAAAATACATACACACGCTTAACCATTTTTACATGTATTCAACAAATTTGCCCAATGAATGTGAATATCCTTCTTCATCACTATTATCATGCATCCTCACGATAACGTATCGATCCTACTCATGCTAGCCATGCTACTTAATCAACACAATACAACAAAAGATAAAATCAATATCAACTCACAAAACCTTGTCAAAAGCTAGGTCATTGATAGAAGAAAATCTAAGATCAAAGATTTGTAAAGGTTTTGTCAAGACCACAAATAATCAATCAAAGACAACAACAATAGAAAATTAGAATTCATTCACAAACAAACATTAGATGAAATACATAAGGTATCAAAAGATTACATCCTTTTCCAACCAGAAATCAAAGATCCTACCTTTTTTCCCTTGGAAATGAGTAGATATAAGCTCTGATCTTTTATTTACAAGTTTCTCTATCCAAAATGACAACGTCATAACCTAAAAAGTGTGAAAATCCTATTTATACAGTTCAGGAATTTACACGTTCGCACTGCGAACCATTCATTCGCACATCGAATGCTGAAAAATGGCACTTCAAGTGCCTCTGAACAGTTAAACCGCCCCAGAAATTATCGCTACTTCGCACTGCGAAGGATTTTTTCGCAAAGCGAACACTCGCTTTCAAGTTTGCAAAGCGGACTTTAGCTCCTTTTTCCTCTGTCCAATTCTGGGACCATTCGCTGGGACCTTCGCCAGAGTTCGCAAAGCGAACCTTCGTTGGCACTCGCCTTCCCATTCGCAAAGCCAACCAACTGATGCATTCCTCATTTCTTTGACAGCTTGCACCATTTCTTGTGTCTTACACTTTTGATCATGTCATGCCTTATACTGCACAATAACACACATATTACAAGCACCAAAGGTATATTCTCAAGGTTAGAAGAACAACAACAATCATGGATAAAAACCAATGAAAACATGAGAAAAGAGTAGAAACAAATGCAAAGAAAGATATGTCATTTTTAGGTCAAATCTGCACCTAACAACTCTCCCCAACTAAACTTTTTCTTGTCCTCAAGCAAAGCACCCCTCATGAAAACAAGAGGATATGCTCAAGCATAAGATTCAACCAAAGCAAGATAAATGCGGTCAAACATAAAAATGCGCACAAGCAACGTTCACCACTCAATAGAATCGAACAATGACCAAGAATTAATTTCTTAAACAAATATCATAATTGGTTCAAAGAACAACTAAGTTTTCATACTTGAATCACTCTAACACTCCTCTTCAGAATAAGAATGAAGAAATTGACGCGTTTGCAACCGCGGGGAAATTTCACTCACCCGACAAACAATGCAAATAACAATCAATTCATACAACATCTAACAATCATAAATGAAAACATGGAAGCAAAGAGATCACTAAGGGCTTTAAAGGTTGTAGCTTAGCCGGGTTAACAACAAAGGGACATTTCTAAAGGCCACTGAATCGAAATTGCCGATAAATGATATTTACTCATTACAACTTCATTCACCATTCTCATTCCTTTACCACCAACCTTCTCAAACTTCCTTATGCACAATTATTTCATCTCTATTTTTCCTCATCAAACAAGCATTCTTTTTCTTATGTTTTTCACATTCATATTTAAACTTTTTCATTTCACGCTTGTTTGAAATTTTTCAAAAGTTGAAAGCAATCTACCATATTCTTTTTCATTCTCCCCAACTTGAATTCAACCAAACCTCAAGTGAATGAACCTTACTTTTTAAGGCAAGGAAATCAAATTATTCCAATGTTCAAAGGTTCAAGAAGAAATATTTAGAAACTCACAAAATTCAATGATGAACCACACTTTCAAATTTTGTACATAAACAAGTTCATCACTAAAATGAGATCTAAACTGTTTAGGCTCAAAGGGGCTAACAAATTCTCTCTACTCACGGGTAAGATACTTTGGGATATGGTTGTGCTCAATATTGACAAATGCCTTGATCATTTCTAATGCTTCCACAAAATCACAATAATCAAAAGATAAAGCATGAATCAAACGAATTAACAAAGTTGTCAGTCATCCAAGCATTTAGTAAACAAAGGAGGGTTCTTACAATTTGTGGCTTTTGGACCTAAGTGAAACAAGCATTCAAACAAGTTGCAAAATGAAACAAGAATACACATTTTCACAAAGCACAAAATTCTTAAATCATTCTAGCATTCTATAAAGCAGTACAATTTACCAAGCATACTTTCAAAGCTCAACATCCATCCAGACTCGGTCGAAGCTTCATTGAATAGTTTTATACACAAAGCAACCAATCTAGAAGGAGTTCTCATCATTCCTGATCACACTAGAGAAAACATTAAAGGAACACAAATGCATATAATATTAACAACTGTACAAAGCTTAAAAATATAGAAAATATGCGATGCGATTCAATATCTAAACACCGATACCCCGCAACGGGGCCATTTTGTTGGAGCTAGAATAGCAGCAGGCAAAAATATATAAATAACCCAATTTATCGTTCTCCACAGGGATCAGTGCGTGGGAAAGAATGCCATTCAACGGTTTCTATAATTCTAAGCTCAAAAGTTTTGGTTTTAAGAAGGAACCAAGATAAAATGCAGGAAATGTAAATGCGGAAAATATAAAATAAAGACTGAATTATAAACGGAGCCTTGTTGGACTTGGATCTCATCAATTGATAACACATGCATTCTTCTAATCAAGTAAACATAAATCAATCATTCGCCTAATATCATCACGTATCACTCACAACAGAGGTTATGTCTAACGCAACGTCGATAGGCCAACTATATTGTCTTATCAGTGATGTCTCACGCAACAAAACCAACACAGAGCTTTAAGAGCTGATACTCATGCAAGTGTTAGGCCTAAATCTATGTCTAGAGTTCAGTCCTAACAGATATTACTATAACGTCCATATCAAATAAATGATTTCTTCATATTTAAGCAAGATCAAAATACATACACATGCTTAACCCTTTTTACATGTATTCAAAAAATTTGCCCAATGAATGTGAATATCCTTCTTCATCACTAGTGTCACGCATCTTCGCAATACCGTATCGATCCTACTCATCCTAGCCATGCTACTTAATCAACACAATACAACAAAAGATAAAATGAATATCAACTCACAAAACCATGTGAAAAGCTTGGTCATTGATAGAAGAAAATCTAAGATCAAAGATTTGTAAAGGTTTTGTCAAGACCACAAATAATCATTCAAAGACAACAACAATAGGAAATTAGAATTCATTCACAAACAAACATTAGATGAAATACATAAGGTATCAAAAGATTACATCCTTTTCCAACAAGAAATCAAAGATCCTACCTTTTCTCCCTTGGAAATGAGTAGATATAAGCTCTGATCTTTTATTTTCAAGTTTCTCTATCCAAAATGACAATGTCATAACCTAAAAAGTGTGAAAATCCTATTCATTCGCACAACGAACCATTCATTCGCACGGCGAATGCTAAAAAATGGCACTTCAAGTGCCTCTGAACAGTTAAACCGCCCCAGAAATTATCCCTACTTCGCACTGCGAAGGATTTGTTCGCAAAGCGAACACTCGCTTTCAAGTTTGCAAAGCGAACTTTAGCTCCTTTTTCCTCTGTCCAATTCCGGGACCATTCGCTGGGACCTTCGCCAGAGTTCGCAAAGCGAACCTTCATTGGCACTCGCCTTCCCATTCGCAAAGCCAACCAACTGATGCATTCCTCATTTCTTTGACAGCTTGCGCCATTTCTTGTGTCTTACACTTTTGATCATTTCATGCCTTATACTGCACAATAACACACATATTACAAGCACCAAAGGTATATTCTCAAGGTTAGAAGAACAACAACAATCATGGATAAAAACCAATGAAAACATGAGAAAAGAGTGGAAACAAATGCAAATAAAGATATGTCATTTTTAGGTCAAATCTGCACCTAACAACTCTCCCCAACTAAACTATTGCTTGTCCTCAAGCAAAGCACCCCTCATGAAAACAAGTGGATTTGCTCAAGCATAAGATTCAACCAAAGCAAGATAAATGCGGACAAACATAAAAATGCGCACAAGCAACGTTCACCACTCAATAGAATCGAACAATGACCAAGAATTAAGTTCTTAAATAAATATCATAATTGGTTCAAAGAACAACTAAGTTTTCATACTTGAATCACTCTAACACTCCTCTTCAGAATAAGAATGAAGAAATTGACGCGTTTGCAACCACAGGGAAATTTCACTCACCCGACAAACAATGCAAATAACAATTAATTCATACAAAATCTAACAATCATAAATGAAAACATGGAACTAAAAAGATTACTAAGGGATTTAAAGGTTGTAGCTTAGTCGGGTTAACAACAAAGGGACATTTCTAAAGGCCACTGAATCGAAATTTCATATAAATGATATTTACTCATTACAACTTCATTCACCATTCTCATTCCTTTACCACCAACCTTCTCAAACTTCCTTATGCACAATTATTTCATCTCTATTTTTCCTCATCAAACAAGCATTATTTTTCTTATGTTTTTCACATTCATATTTACACTTTTTCATTTCACGCATGTTGGAAAATTTTCAAAAGTTGAAAGCAACCTACCATCTTCTTTTTCATTCTCCCCAACTTGAATTCAACCAAACCTCAAGTGAATGAACCTTACTTTTTAAGGCAAGGAAATCAAATTATACCAATGTTCAAAGGTTCAAGAAGAAATTTTTAGAAACTCACAAAATTCAATGATGAACCACACTTTCAAATTATGTACATAAACAAGTTCATCACTAAAATGAGATCTAAACTGTTTAGGCTCAAAGGGGCTAACAAATTCTCTCTACTCACGGGTAAGATACTTTGGGATATGGTTGTGCTCAATATTAACAAATGCCTTGATCATTTCTAATGCTTCCACAAAATCACAATAATCAAAAGATATAGCATGAATCAAACGAATTAACAAAGTTATCAGTCATCCAAGCATTTAGTAAACAAATGAGGTTTCTCACAATTTGTGGCTTTTGGACCTAAGTGAAACAAGCATTCAAACAAGTTGCAAAATGAAACAAGAATACACATTTGCACAAAGCACAAAATTCTTAAATCATTCTAGCATTCTATAAAGCACTACAGTTTACGAAGCGTACTTTCAAAGCTCAACATCCATCCAGACTCGGTCGAAGCTTCATTGAATACTTTTATACACAAAGCAACCAATCTAGAAGGAGTTCACAACATTCCTGATCACACTAGAGAAAACATTAAAGGAACACAAATGTATATAATATTAACAACTGTACAAAGCATAAAAATATAGAAACTATGCGATGCGATTCAATATCTAAACACCGATCCCCCGCAACGGGGCCATTTTGTTGGAGCTAGAATAGCAGCAGGCAAAAATATATAAGTAACCCAATTTATCGTTCTCCACAGGGATCAGTGCGTGGGAAAGAATGCCATTCAACGGTTTCTATAATTCTAAGCTCAAAAGTTTTGGTTTTAAGAAGGAACCAAGATAAAATGCAGGAAATGTAAATGCGGAAAATATAAAATAAAGAATGAATTATAAACGGAGCCTTGTTGGAGTTGGATCTCATCAATTGATAACACATGCATTCTTCTAATCAAGTAAACACAAATGAATCATTCGCCTAATATCATCACGTATCACTCACAACAGAGGTTATGTCTAACGCAACGTCGATAGGCCAACTATATTGTCATATCAGTGATGTCTCACGCAACCAAACCAACACAGAGCTTTAAGAGCTGATACTCATGCAAGTGTTAGGCCTAAATCTATGTCTAGAGTTCAGTCCTAACAGATATTACTATAACGTCCATATCAAATAAATGATTTCTTCGTATTTAAGCAAGATCAAAATACATACACACGCTTAACCATTTTTACATGTATTCAACAAATTTGCCCAATGAATGTGAATATCCTTCTTCATCACTATTATCATGCATCCTCACGATAACGTATCGATCCTACTCATGCTAGCCATGCTACTTAATCAACACAATACAACAAAAGATAAAATGAATATCAACTCACAAAACCTTGTCAAAAGCTAGGTCATTGATAGAAGAAAATCTAAGATCAAAGATTTGTAAAGGTTTTGTCAAGACCACAAATAATCAATCAAAGACAACAACAATAGAAAATTAGAATTCATTCAAAAACAAACATTAGATGAAATACATAAGGTATCAAAAGCTTACATCCTTTTCTAACAAGAAATCAAAGATCCTACCTTTTCTCCCTTGGAAATGAGTAGATATAAGCTCTGATCTTTTATTTTCAAGTTTCTCTATCCAAAATGACAACGTCATAACCTAAAAAGTGTGAAAATCCTATTCATTCGCACAGCGAACCATTCATTCGCACAGCGAATGCTAAAAAATGGCACTTCAAGTGCCTCTGAACAGTTAAACCGCCCCAGAAATTATCGCTACTTCGCACTGCGAAGGATTTGTTCGCAAAGCGAGCACTCACTTTCAAGTTTGCAAAGCGAACTTTAGCTCCTATTTCCTCTGTCCAATTCTGGGACCATTCGCTGGGACCTTCGCCAGAGTTCGCAAAGCGAACCTTCATTGGCACTCGCCTTCCCATTCGCAAAGCCAACCAACTGATGCATTCCTCATTTCTTTGACAGCTTGCGCCATTTCTTGTGTCTTACACTTTTGATCATTTCATGCCTTATACTGCACAATAACACACATATTACAAGCACCAAAGGTATATTCTCAAGGTCAGAAGAACAACAACAATCATGGATAAAAACCAATGAAAACATGAGAAAAGAGTAGAAACAAATGCAAATAAAGATATGTCATTTTTAGGTCAAATCTGCACCTAACAACTCTCCCCAACTAAACTTTTGCTTGTCCTCAAGCAAAGCACCCCTCATGAAAACAAGAGGATTTGCTCAAGCACAAGATTCAACCAAAGCAAGATAAATGCGGACAAACATAAAAATGCGCACAAGCAACGTTCACCACTCAATAGAATCGAACAATGACCAAGAATTAAGTTCTTAAACAAATATCATAATTGGTTCAAAGAACAACTAAGTTTTCATACTTGAATCACTCTAACACTCCTCTTCAGAATAAGAATGAAGAAATTGACGCGTTTGCAACCGCAGGGAAATTTCACTCACCCGACAAACAATGCAAATAACAATCAATTCATACAAAATTTAACAATCAAAAATGAAAACATGGAATTAAAAAGTTTGCTAAGGGCTTTAAAGGTTGTAGCTTAGTCGGGTTAACAACAAAGGGACATTTCTAAAGGCCACTGAACGAAATTGCCGATAAATGATATTTACTCATAACAACTTCATTCACCATTCTCATTCCTTTACCACCAACCTTCTCAAACTTCCTTATGCACAATTATTTCATCTCTATTTTTCCTCATCAAACAAGCATTCTTTTTCTTATGTTTTTCACATTCATATTTACACTTTTTCATTTCACGCATGTTGGAAATTTTTCAAAAGTTGAAAGCAACCTACCATCTTCTTTTTCATTCTCCCCAACATGAATTCAACCAAACCTCAATTGAATGAACCTTACTTTTTAAGGCAAGGAAATCAAATTATACCAATGTTCAAAGGTTCAAGAAGAAATTTTTAGAAACTCACAAAATTCAATGATGAACCACACTTTCAAATTATGTACATAAACAAGTTCATCACTAAAATGAGATCTAAATTGTTTAGGCTCAAAGGGGCTAACAAATTCTCTCTACTCACGGGTAAGATACTTTGGGATATGGTTGTGCTCAATATTAACAAATGCCTTGATCATTTCTAATGCTTCCACAAAATCACAATAATCAAAAGATAAAGCATGAATCAAACGAATTAACAAAGTTATCAGTCATCCAAGCATTTAGTAAACAAAGGAGGTTTCTAACAATTTGTGGCTTTTGGACCTAAGTGAAACAAGCATTCAAACAAGTTGCAAAATGAAACAAGAATTCACATTTGCACAAAGCACAAAATTCTTAAATCATCTAGCATTCTATAAAGCAGTACAATTTACCAAGCGTACTTTCAAAGCTCAACATCCATCCAGACTCGGTCGAAGCTTCATTGAATACTTTTATACACAAAGCAACCAATCTAGAAGGAGTTCTCAACATTCCTGATCACACTAGAGAAAACATTAAAGGAACACAAATGCATATTGTAGCGAGCGATTTTGGACGCGATTCTTAAGCGCTGGTCGTTCTTTGCGGTTTGAGCTTAAAACTATAGGTCGATTCATTTTTTATCCTATTATGAGCTGAATAAGGAAGGGAAATAGATGTCTTCAATTAACCCTGCTTTGCATACTGAGTTTAAACAGCGGTCTCTTAGGTTACGGATGCTATCAATGTGGGGGGGCTTTTGTACTGGTTATTCGTATTTCGCCAATACAGGTTCTTTCTTTCTATCTAGGCAAAGGGTTTCTGGCGGGGAATAAGGATTAGGATGTTAGGACTGATGCTTTTGAATTACTGCTTTTAATTAATGGAGATATGGGATTTGGGTTTTTTGTTGATTGCGCTCGCTAAGATCTTTTCTTTCGATCTTATGCCTACGTATTCCCGTTTACCAAAACAGGGAAATCAGAGCGTTCGTAGTTCCTCCTATTCTATGGGAGGAAATTGGTTTTTGGTGTCTTGTTCAAAGCCCAAGACGTGAAGCGAAAGGTAGTTTGTATCTTGTTCAAAGCCCAAGATGTGAAGCTGAAAGGTCTATTTGTGTCTTGTTCAAAGCCCAAGACGTGAAGCTGAAAGACCTCGACTTTAGAGAGAATTTGTCATCTCTAAAGAGGGGGAAGGAGAATTACTTTAACTGGGATACGCGGATCCGAGCAATGCCATAATTTCCGAAGAAAGGGTTTTAACCCGAAGGAGAAGACTTTAACTCAGTGTAGAGCAATGCCATCTTTCCTTAGGAATTTCTCATGCTAAAAGAGGGACAGTGGCATGGATATAGATGATCCAGAGGCTTGCCGCTTATAGCGATTAGATGAAGGGAAAGGAGTTGTTGATGTTTGTGTACTGTGAACGAGGCACAGCTTTGATGCTAAAAGGTTGATTGGATCAACCAGTGGTTTTCTTATACAAAGCCTGAGAGGAGGCTAATTTCCGCTAGGAAAATCATTATACAAAGCCTAAGAGGAGGCTATTTTGTGTCTCGTATAAAGCCCGAGAGAGAGGCTAAAGGTTTTTGACCCAGTGGGGTATATCGTTATACAAAGCCTAAGAGGAGGCTAGCAAAGAGTTCGACTCTTGCTTCATGGATTTATTTCTCGTACGAGGCCCGAGATGGAGGCAAAAAAAGGGTGATTGACTCAACGAGGGAACCTTTTGTGTCTCATACAAAGCCTGAGAGAGAGGCTAAAAGGTTGTTTTGACTCCACTGGGGAGAATTTTGGTATCTCGTACGAAGCCCGAGATGGAGGCTTTTGTAACTGTTTCAGTTGAGTGACAGATCCAATATACTGATTTTAAAAGAGAAAATCAGTTCTTATATGAGTAACACTGTACTCAAGGATTTGATTTGAGGATCAGGGATATTTCCTTCTCTTTGAGGAAACGGAAAATCCAAAGGGTATTGAGACTGTCCGAGTCTGCGGGTTTCCTTCCTATTTAACGAAGAGTGCTTGAGAATGTCTTTGAGATCAAGGAAGTTAGACTGTCCGTGTCTAGAGTTTTATCTTTCGTACTATGCTTTGAGAAACAGTAGTAGACTCTATGAAAGGACTGTTCTATGAGGATGACTAAGTTCTGTTCCTATACCTCTAGGAGGTCGTCGGGACAATTTGTACGAAGCCCAAGAGGAGGCTGGAATCTTTTAAGAAGCCGATGGGTCCTTGTACGAAGCCCAAGAGGAGGCTATCATTCCCAGAGGAAGAGATCATTATACAAAGCCTAAGAGGAGGCTGTGAATACTTCTAAGAAGCCGTAGGGTCCTTGAATAATGCACAAGAGGAGGCCGATGCTTTTAAGAAGCCCGTGGGTCTATCATCTCCTTTCCATTAGGAGAGATAACTCTTTTAAAGATAAAAACCACTGGTAAACGTGCGAGGTTTACTATCCGACGACTTTTAACTTTTAAAGAGGGTTCCTTAGTTAAGGTCTAAGATTATGACCGTAGTGGGTACCGAAACCCCGAGACATTCAAGGCAAGCTATCCACAAGGAATAGATCAAGTCAGGAAAGTTCGAGAATTTGGAAGAAACTCAAAGATGCCATTCACGGAGAATACATTCATCTTTGGGAATAGAGTTCCTTGACAATTCCTAAGGAGGACAACCGAAGAGAAGACTGTATCTGGTGCTCCTATTGGGGATCTAGGCGTCTATTTCTACGAATAAATGAAACGGCATCACCTAGTTCTAGACGTAGTTGCCGGGGAAACTCAAAATATATATACTATTATTACACAGTAGATATGAGTTTATGAAAGGAGACTTACAGTGAGCAGCCCCACAATACAGTTTATAATATGAAAGCAGTAAATGAAAGCGATAACCACTTACTCGGTTGTAGTGCTTCCATGCTGTTTGGTTAGTTGTTCAACAAAGAAAGATTGAAAACAACAATATATTCAAAATCAAAGGAGAAAGTGCTTTGAAAAAGAAAGATTTGGGGCTTACAACTCAAGGAGAGGCCCAGGGTTTTATCAGTGAGCGCACTGTTTGACTTTGTACAGCGGGACTTATACAAGTGACTGGGGCCAAAGGTTTTCTGTACAAAGGGATGGGTCTTACACTCTCTCAAGAGGCCCAAAAAGGTTTAAAGAAAAAGAATTGGGTCTTACTACTCGAGGGTAGGCCCAGATGGTTTTTATTTTTAAACGGGCGACGATCGCGCCGTTTACTTGTACAGAGGGACTTATACAATGAGTGAGGCCCAAAAAGTTTTTGTACAAGGGGGGATGGGTCTTACACTCTCTCAAGAGGCCCAAAGAGTTTTAAAGAAAAATAAATGGGTCTTACTACTCGAGGGTAGGCCCAGATGATTTTTGAAAAGGCGACGATCGCGCCGTTTGTTTTTTGACGGTATCGGGACTTATACAATAAGTGAGGCCCAAAGATGATTTGGTCAAAAAAGTATTGGGTCTTACACTCTATTAGAGGCCCAAAGTATTTTGAAAATGATTTATGAGGGTTGAATTAATCCAAAACCCTAATTTGTTTTCAAAATGTATTTAATTGAATAAAAATTCAATTAAAATGATCAAAAATTGTTTAACACATGGAAAACAAATTGTGATCTTGGATTAATGCTTCAAAAATTAAGTATTGACCTACAAAATAATTAGAAAGCATTAAAAGTTGCAAAATCAATGTAGAAAAAAAATATTTAAAATGCCAAAAACAATCAAAATATTAATTCTTTACAAAAATATCAATTATATGAAATAAATAATATTTTTGGGATTTTTTGATAAAATAAAATATTTTAACATTTTTGTGAATTATTAAAAAAAGAATCAACTCAAAATCATTAAAACTCAGAGAGAAATTAATTTTTGAATCAATTAAACAAAATCACAAAATTCAAATATTCAAATTATTCAAAAATGGCGCCAAGAACAGCTGAAGAACACGCGCGTGTTCTTGGTTTCTCAGATTTGCGTTTTCTATCCAATCTCTATGAATACGTAATCATATCATGCAATCCACATATCATTATGCTCGTCTCAACCTCACGATCATGTCTATGTACTTTAATTTCATTTAAATTAAACATACAACAAGAAATCACGAAGAAACCTCAAGAACCCTAATTTCTCCATGAAGGCTAGGATTTTTGATACACGATTCAAACAATGCAATTAATTGAGGGAAAACATTCCATGCATGATTATGAACATATGGCCAAATTATTGTGCGAGGAAATATGCATAGATTGAGAGATGCCCAAGTTTAGGCTTACCTTCAAGTCGTGACAGCAAGAGCAGATGTGATTTTGAGTTGGAGGTGTAACAGACAAGTTGTGATGATCTGGACAGCTTCCCTACACCATATGGAGTGTGTTTGAACACTTGGATTGAATTGAAATGGACTGGATCAGTTTATGGCACCTCAGCTGCAACTTCACTTCAAACTTGTGTGGATGGCAAGTGATTTTGTGAAATTGATGTTTCAGATGTTATGTGAGTGTTTGATCAGCTCATATGTGATGTATGTGAGGTGTGTGAGTGATTGGTTTGTGCAGAATTGCTCTCAAACTCAAAACCCGATAGCTACCTTGCTAAGAAAGGCATTTTTGCCAAGAGAAAGAGATTTTGAGGAAAGCATCTGTTAGATGACTTTGGTGTACTTAAACTGACCACAATTGAGCTCTATTTATAGTAGAGCAAGTTTGTTTTGCAAGGAATAGTGCATGGCAGCTGGTAAGTAGGTTTCCTCAATGTTGGCCAATGGAAATGAAAGTCTCCTCTAGCCATTGACTAGAGGTTAGGGCACAGAGCTTTGGTCCCCTTGGTCTTGGATAAGTCTTGACTGATTTCAGATGAGAATGGCTCAGTCCATGCCACCTTGATGGTTCCATTGAATGCCTCATTCCAAATTTGAAGTCTTGTCCCTATTTTGGCCATTCTAGGTTCAACATGCTATTCCTTGTTCCTTGGACCTTGGAGGCTTGGCTCAGTGATTGTCCCCTTTGGATTCAATCCTCTGAGGTGTCCAAGTGGATTGGGGCAATTGCAATTGGCTGATTTTGGAAAATCGAGCCAAAATGCAAATTCTGCCTTGCCTTGACAGATTTCAGCAAGGCAACTTGCCAATGTTGTATCTCATGATGTAGGTTGAATTTGGCAATGTTCTTGGCCATTTTGGAAAGCTCTTACATGATACAACAACTATTTGAACAAGTTTGGTTTTGATCTCTTTTGATTCCAAGTGAAAAATCCCCCTACATTTGGCAAAAAGTGAGGCAAAATCTGACTTAGTGAAAATTTCACTAAGTGTTGGAAAAAGTGACTTTTTCACTTTTCAGCCACTTTGATCACTCCATAACTCAAAATCCTTAATGAATTGGAATGACTTGTAGTTGAAGTTTTTGTAGGTGATAATGAGGGCTACAAATCCATCTTTGGATGAGAAAAAATGGCCTTGTGGTTTAGGAGTTATGGTCCTCCAAAGTTGGTACCTTTGCCACTTTATTTTTAACTTAGAAAAATTTCTAAGTTTTATGGTTACCCCTTTTACAAGTTATCTCACTTTTCTTGATTTTTCTTGATGAATGATGATTCAAATCATACATTAACATCATTTTAGGGTTAAAAATCCATTTTGGTGAAAAATCTCAAAAAGTCAAAGTTGACTTTTGTGCACAGTTGACTTTTTATCAGATGAATTCCAAACTGTGCAATTCTTCAGGAAATCATGTCCTTGACCTAAATCAAACTTGATGGACATGTTCCATGGGTGTCATAGGGGTATATTCAATCATGTATTAGGGTTTGGGAGCATGTCCTGGTCAAAAGTCAAAGTTACAGTTGACTTTTCCCTTAGAACCCTAATTGTGGTGCAGATGAAAATGAAACTTGTTGCTCAAGCTTCTTGGATCAATCCATGGTTCCAAATGGATCAATATGGTGTATTAGAGACCCTCAAATCATCTCTTGAGGTGTTGGCTCATGGTTTGTCCCAAAAGTCAACTTAGGGGTGAATTAGGTCAAGAAACCCTAATTCCTGATTTTTGATGAATGCATCCCCTGAGGCAAAATTGACTTGATGCATGGGTTCATGAGGTTCCATGAAGTATATTAGATCATATTTTGGATCATTGCCTTGTACCCAGATGAAAATTTCCATCTGGAGGCCCTGGTCGACCAAAACCCTAATTTGGTGACACTGTCGATCTTGAGACTTGATCCACCTAGAAGGGAGCAGCCTTGTGCTTAATCCTTGAAGTGGGAGTCCTTTTTGATCCATTGTGGATGTTTGAGAGATTAGACAAGTTGAAGATCATGTCATTTCTTGATTGATCCTTTGTCTAAAGCTCAGAGAGGGCTTGAAACCCTAATTTTGATTGTATTGGATGCTCACCCATCTTTGGGGAGACTGATGAAGCATGATGGTTCATCCATATTGTGATGATGATTTTCACAATGATGGGAAATCTAAGTGGTCAAAATTTGGGGTATTACAGATGCCCCTATTTAATCTTCTTGGACCCGAAGGTATGAATGACGAAGGGATTCGGGCATTCGGGGTGCAAGAGGATTAAATATCGAAATATCCGAAATTTTGATGGTGGTTATGAATGGTAGCTTACACATTCATCTTCTTTAGCTAAGCAATGATGCTTAGAAAAGGTAAACTTCCCCTCGATCCTGGTTTTCAGCCAAGGAACTGGTCTCAGTTTTCTTTTGAAATAAACCTCCCCTCGTTCTTGGTTTCCTACCAAGGAACTGGTCTTAGTTTCTGATTTAAACTTCCCCTCGATCCTGGTTTCTTACCAAGGAACTGGTCTTAGTTTCTGATTTAAACTTCCCCTCGATCCTGGTTTCCTACCAAGAAACTGGTCTTAGTTTCTGATTTAAACTTCCCATCGATCCTGGTTTCCTACCAAGAACTGGTCTTAGTTTCTTTTGTCAATAAACTTTCTTGACAAGGGACGCTATTCATAGCGGCTTTCCTCAAACTTCTCGCCGAATTTTCCTGGGGAGATGCCATTTTAGTGGAAAAAGTTTTGATGTCAGACTTGCTGGGGAACCCAATCGTCTGAGTTGTAGAGATGCACAAACTTCTCTGTTTTGGAGACGCCATTTGTCGATTCTACTGGGGAAAGCGAGTCTCTTGAGAGACTGTTTTCGTTTGGGATCTTTCATCATACTTTTCTCGGGATCTTCCCGGAGAAACGCCATATGATGGGGTCCAATTTTGTGGGGCCGATGACCTTTTCATCAGCGGTCCTTTCGGAGAAAAACTGGCATGCTGCCGAATCTCTGATCACGAGGCTTTCTCTGGGGATTTTCCTTAATCCAGGAAAGCGAGGATATCATCTTCAATGGCGAAGAGTGACATTTGTTGAAGGTTCTCTGATCTTTCAGAGGTTCAAGTTATCAAAGTGGCCAAGTGCCGACTCTGATCTAAAGATACACTGGAAACGAGATTGTGCAGACGCAACACTTCCTGACGAGGAAAGAACTGACAAACTCGATTGAGAAAACTCTTTATCACTAGGGGACAAGACCGACTCAAGTGATAGTGCTGCAATACGAAATGCGAATGCAAATAAAATGCATGAAGTATGTATGTTTATGCTGACAAAACAGACGCGACATACAAACTAATGGATGAACAAAATTGGATACTCGGCCATCGCGGGGCGAAGAAGTACCACTGATTCAAAATAGCAATTCCACCTTGCTTAGGAGAGATAGTCCCGTTGGGAGCTATGTTGATCGGGCTTAAGAGATGAGAACTCGGTCGAGGATGTCAGACGAAACAAGGTCTCTAACACAGTTGATCCCTTCATTTAGGCATACTGGCTTAGAAGGAGTACTTTGATTCTGCACTTTGAAATTCGCTTACTTCGGGAGAAGCAATCGATGTTCTTCTGATGTTCAACAGTCAAAAGAAATGCCATCGTTAATTTAAAAGCAGAAAAAGTTTTAACAAGTAAATTCATTTTTGTTTTATTTCAAGAATCGCTGATTAAGTTTAAACAACGTCGTTCTGTAAAGCTAAAGCAAGTTAAGAATTACAAACAAAAGCACAAAGGCTCAAATTTTATTGATAAGATGGAGATCAGCCAAACGCGTGATTCCAAAGAGTATATACAAAGTTAGAAAATGGTAATTTACAGGGAAAAGGGCTACGTTGAAACATAACGACCACTATCCTTCTATCAACTTTGAATTCGGGGCATCCTGAGCTTCCGTCGAAGATGACCTTTGACTGGAGATTTCCTCCGATAGATGATGCTGTAACTGCTGCTGAGGGACTTGCCTCTGTTGAACATAGTTACTTGCCATTATCCCTAATTTTTGCCTGGATTGTACTATGAGATTTCCAATCCATCGGGATGATTCTTTTTTTCCATGTCTCTAACTTTTGCCTGGACTGCCCTTTCGGGTTTTCAATCCACCGAGACGTTTTTTTTTTGTTTAGGCGAAGTATTTCTTGACTACATCAACATTCGTGGGGTAGGCAAATTCCTCTCCGTCCATGGTTGCAAGTCTCAAGGCGCCGCCTGAGAAAGCTTTCGTGACCACATAGGGGCCATCATAATTCGGGGTCCATTTGCCCCGAGAGTCAGTGAGAAATGATTGTATCTTCTTGAGTACGAGGTCTCCTTTTCTGAAGACACAAGGTTGAACTTTTTTGTCGAAGACCCTTTTCATTCTCTGTTGATACAACTGACCGTGGCATAGTGCCGTGATTCTCTTCTCTTCGATCAGGTTCAGTTCGTCGTGTCGACTTTGACACCATTCAGCTTCGGTGAGCTGAGCTTCCATCAATACCCTGATTGACGGGATCTCTACTTCTATGGGAAGCACTGCCTCTATGCCATATACTAGAGAGAAAGGGGTAGCCCCTGTTGAAGTACGGACAGATGTGTGATAACCATGAAGAGCAAAAGGTAACATCTTGTGCCAGTCTTTATAGGTTATAACCATCTTTTGAACGATCTTCTTGATGTTCTTGTTAGCCGCTTCTACCGCTCCGTTCATCTTGGGTCGGTAGGGAGATGAGTTATGGTGTTCGATCTTGAACTCTGCACACAACTCTTTCATCATCTTATTGTTCAAGTTAGATCCATTATCAGTAATGATCTCGCTTGGAACACCATAACGGCAAATGATATTGTTTTTGATAAATCGGACCACCACTTGTCGGGTTACATTGGCGAATGACGCTGCTTCGACCCACTTGGTGAAATAGTCAATGGCTACCAGGATGAACCGATGTCCGTTTGAAGCCTTGGGCTCAATCATACCAATCATATCGATTCCCCATATGGAAAATGGCCACGGGGAAGAAAGAACTTTGAGATGTGATGGCGGTACATGAATTTTGTCGGAGTATATCTGACACTTGTGACACCTCCTCATGTACTTGTAGCAGTCGGATTCCATGGTCAACCAATAATACCCGGCTATGAGAATTTTTCTCGCCATTGTGTGTCCGTTGGCATGAGTACCAAAGGATCCTTCATGAATTTCTTTCATAAGCATGTCTGCTTCTGGTCTGTCGACGCATCGGAGCAAGACCATGTCAAAATTTCTCTTATAAAGAGTGTCACCACTCAGGAAGAAGTTTCCAGCCAATCTTCTGAGGGTTTTCCTGTCTTTTCTGAGTGCCCCAGATGGGTACTCTTATTTCTGAAGGAAGCATTTGATATCGTGATACCAAGGTCTGTCGTCTATGACTGCTTCAATCACGAAGATGTAAGCGGGCCGTTCAAGGCGCATTATGTCGATCTTAGGTAGGTCATTCCATTGGCCTACGCTAATCATGGAAGAGAGAGTGGCTAATGCATCAGCCATGTGATTCTCATCACGAGGGATGTGATGAAAGTCAACTCTGTTGAAGAAAGGTAACAACCTTCTTGCATAGTCTTTGTAAGGAATCATTCCTGATTGGTATGTGTTCCAATCTCCTTTTATCTGGTTAATAACCAGAGCTGAGTCGCCATATATGTCCAAGTTTTTTATCCTTAAATCAATCGCTTCTTTGAGACCCATGATACATGCTTCGTATTCGGCCTCGTTGTTCGTACATTTGAACGTAAGTCTGGCAGTGAAAGGAATGTGGGAACCCTGAGGGGTAACAATGATTGCCCCAATTCCGTTTCCATGATGATTGACTGCTCCGTCAAAGATAAGTCCCCACTAGGAACCTGGTTCTGGCCCTTCACTGGGTAGCAGTTCATCGCAATCTTTCATTTTTAGATACATGACATCTTCGTCTGGGAAGTCAAACCCGATTGATTCTTGATCGTCAATCGGTTGATGAGCCAAATGATCGGCTAAAATACTTCGTTTAACGGCTTTCTGAGCGTGGTACTCTATGTCATATTCTGATAGTAACATCTGCCAACGGGCAATCCTTCCCGTGAGAGCAGGTTTTTCGAAAACGTACTTGATTGGATCCATTTCGGAGACCAACCAAGTAGTATGACGAATCATGTACTGGCGAAGACGTTTGGCTGCCCAAGCCAAAGCGCAACAAGTTTTCTCAAGCATTGTGTACCGAGTCTCGCAGTCGGTGAATTTCTTGCTTAGATAGTAAATGGCAGACTCTTTCCTTTTAGTTTCGTCTTGTTGGCCAAGTACACATCCCATTGAGTCCTCTAGGACTGTGAGGTAAATGATCAGTGGTCTTCCTTCCACTGGAGGTGATAGAATCGGAGGATTCAACAGATATTCCTTGATACTGTCGAAGGCGGTTTGGCAATCTTCTGACCAAACGTAATCCTGGTTCTTTTTGAGTAATTTGAAAATTGGCGCACAAGTGGCGGTCATAAGGAATATGAATCTGGAGATGTAGTTCAAACGTCCCAGGAATCCTCTGACTTGTTTTTCAGTTTTCGGAGAAGGCATTTCTTGAATGGCCTTGACCTTGTCAGGATCAACCTCAATCCCTTTCTGGCTGACGATGAACCCTAGTAGTTTCCCTGAACGGACACCGAAGGTGCACTTGTTGGGATTCAAGCGGAGCTTGAATTTTCTTAGACGTTCGAACAATTTTGACAGATGTTCAACGTGCTCATCCTCTGTTCTTAATTTTGCAATCAAATCATCGACATATACCTCGATTTCTTTGTGTATCATGTCATGAAATAGAGTAGTCATGGCCCTTTGATAGGTTGCCCCGGCGTTCTTCAAACCGAACGGCATTACCTTGTAACAAAAGGTACCCCATGGGGTAATGAACGAAGTTTTCTCCATGTCTTTCGGCGCCATTTTGATTTGGTTATATCCCGAGAATCCATCCATGAAGGAGAAAACTTTGAACTTTGTTGTGCTGTCTACCAGCATGTCAATGTGTGGTAAAGGAAAGTCGTCCTTTGGACTTGCCTTGTTCAGATCTCTGTAATCAACACACATTCTGACCCTTCCGTCCTTTTTGGGAACGGGTACGATGTTGGCTAACCATTCAGGATATTCAGATGTAGCGAGGAAACCCGCGTCGATCTGTTTCTGTACCTCCTCTTTGATTTTGATGGCCATGTCTGGGTGAGTGCGTCTCAACCTTTGCTTTACTGGCGGACATTCCGATCTCAATGGTAAGTGATGTTCCACGATGCTGGTATCCAACCCTGGCATATCCTGATAGGACCAAGCGAATACATCGGGGAATTCTTTGAGAAGCTTTATCAAACTTTCTTTGACAGTTGGACTGAGCAGTGCTCCGATCCTGATTTCTTTTCTCTCTTTTTCTGAACCCAAGTTTACCGTTTCCAACGGTTCTTTGTGAGGTTCAATGGACCTTTCCTCTTGTCTGAGTAGTCGGAAGATCTCTTCTAGAATTTGGTCGTCAGTTTCTTCTTCAGCCTCGAATAACGGGAACTCAAAGTTGGAAGAAGGCATCGGATCGTATGTTTCAACGAGGTATAAAACAAGCAATCTGCATGACGTGATGATTCGTGTTTAGAAGAGATAGAGAAAATGCAAGTGTGTGCAGTGTTTTGATTTTACTGCTTGTTTTTATTATTGAATGTTTTTTAGGATTACCATTTTCTGAAAAAGCAAAAAGAGAAAACAACAATTAATGCGGAAATTACATAACGACGTTATTTTATTAATGAACAAGTCGAATCTTGAAACTACAGCCCTATAAAACAAAACTCACTCGCTTTGGGCAAAGCGAAGAGGGAAATTTACAGAAAGCGAGCCCTATCAAAATATCCGTTTCACCTGGGCAGGGTGAAAGGTTAAATATGGCAATTACTTTGACTGGCGAACGACCTTCGGAACCTCGACAGCAACCCATTGGCGGCGAACTCCTCGGTGAATCACAAAGTCTGGCACCTTCCTTGATTTGTCTTCAGAAATGACGCTGATTTCTGGTGGAGCAGGATCATTGGAATCTGTCTCCCAAGCAGAATTGTCGTAGGAGGATTCCTCTGTTGCATTTTGCATAGCATTTGTGCTCTCAGCTGTATCTCCCCATCCAATTGACTGGATATCTTCGAGCCTGATACGAGAGCTTTCGGGAGCGGTGTACTTGACCATATAGTCGTATTTTCCACTCGGTTGTCCCAAAGTGTCCCAAACTTCTTTGGAACTGGAGAAGTCATCCCTCTCGATGACGTTGACCTCAGGAAAAGCATAGTTGATGAATTCTAGTCCTGCAAACGTTGCGAATTCATCTTCATGTTGAGTAGTTTCCGAATGACCTGAATGTTGATCCCATGACATGGTGGGGACACAGGTATTCTGTTCAATGACGCTCAGCTGAGTTTCATTACTCGGCTGACTTTCTTGCCCCAAGTTTCCTGGGTAAGGCTGCCACATTGGCAGACCATCCATCGGGCCATAGTAATTGCGATCAAAGTTTTCTCTCATTAGAGTGCCTTCCTCTAATGAATTTGGCGGAGCACGGCATCCTTCCGGGTCACAATCTCCATAGATCATTTCGACATCTGATCTTGGTATAAATCTCGGAATTTCTGTAGGAAAGCAAAAAGGCATAGGCACCTCTTCCTGAGACATATAGCCGTCCTTGTTAAGGTAGGACTTCCATTCTTCATCTGTGTCAGAGGGATCTTCCTCATTGATAGCATGAACTATCTGAGACACTGGGTGAAGAAAACCTCCACTGTGGAAGAAGTTTTGAAGGGGATGAAGACTTTCATCGTTGACAGCTGTCTGAGTACAGGTCGCGGAAAAACCAAGACCCTTCTTTATTTTATTGTCAATAGGAATGACAAGCCGTCCCCATCCTGTCGTATCGGTACTCTCGACCGCTTTGATAGCATCTTTGTATGAAGAAATTGAGGTTCCTTCTTTGAATTGATCGTTCTTGCTCACCGATAGTGCCTGGAACTGAGTTCCAATAACCTCCTCGGGTTCCACACAAGTAGATGATGATAAGTTACTCACGAGCAAGGCTTGTTCCCCACAAACCGTGACAAGTTGATCGTTCTTGACGAACTTTAGCTTTTGGTGGAGGGTCGAAGTGACCGCTCCAGCCTGATGTATCCAAGGTCTTCCTAATAAACAACTATATGTTGCCCGGATGTCCATGACCTGGAAAGTGATTTGGAAAGTGTGAGGACCAATAGTTATGGGAAGATCCACTTCGCCGATAACTGTTTTTCTGGATCCGTCGAATGCTTTGACGACGACCTCGCTGACTCTCATCGGAGGGCCCTTGAATGATAATTGCATCAAAGTGGACTTCGGCATAACATTCAGGGCTGACCCTGTGTCTACCAGTACGCTGGCTAAAGCATCGTCCTGGCAGTTAACTGTAATGTTGAGCGCCATGTTATGACGGCGACCCTCTTCAGGTAATTCTTCATCACTAAATCCCAAATTATTGCAGGAAGTTATGTTAGAGACAATGCTATCGAATTGTCTGATTGTTACATCCTGTTCCACAAAGGCTTGCTCCAAGACTTTCTGTAGAGCCTCTCTGTGGGCTTCTGAACTGAGTAACAGTGATAATACCGAGATCTTTGAAGGAGTCTGTAACAGTTGATCAACAATGTTATATTCACTCCTTTGGATGAGCTTTAGCATCTCATCTTTGTCTTTTGAACAGTCCGGATTACCAGATTGACCGACTGGTGGATCAGGAATTTCTGCCTGAAGTTCCTTTTCTTTGTTAGCTTCCCCAACCCCTCGGTTGAAGATCCTACCACTCCGTGTTACACGACTGACGTCTGCAATATTCACGACGGAGGGTAATGGAATTTCCTTTCCATTTTCGATTATTGTTGCACCGTATTTGTAAGGGATCACCTTAGCTGATTCATACGGTAATAGCCCCGGTAGATAGATGACTATGGGAACCTTCTGATTTTTCTGACCATCATAAGTAACCTTGATCCATTCCCGGTTGGGAACTCTAGATTCGTCAAGTAGAGGGATGATGGCAAAAACATCCCTGATCTGGTGATGACCAGAGATCGTGACAACATCCTCAACCTGATCGGCAAGGTAGTTCGGCGACCAAATGATGGGTCCAGAACCTGGATATGGACGAATTTCTCCATGATCGATCTAACCCTGAAGAGTTGCTCTCACAAGGTAACACCCTTGGTTACTTTCCGAACAGACGCTACAACTGTCATAGTTGTGTGGTGGCACCTGGCCACGCCCACTTTGAATACAATGTAACCTCACTAGGTTACCTTCCATTGATCGGACATCCTGACTTTGACGACGAGTAGGATTCCTGTTATTGATACCAATCCGTTGAGTATCTTCGTCCATATAGATTGGCATCCACCAGTGATTTAACAAGTGCTGAAGTGCCTCCTGGACAAGGGTACAACCTCGATCGTTTTCGCAACCTGCTTTACAGTTTTGGTAATCATGTGATATTAAGAATCCGAGTCGGACCTGCTCAGCATGTAACTCTACCAGGTTGGTATCCATTACGCGGATATCGAAGATCTGAACCATATTGATTTCATAGGAGTTCCTATCATGGTAGTCTTGGATCCATCCAAGATCCATCTGACGCTGGAGGGCCTCTTGTATGAAAGAGCATCCCTGTTTGTTTACTGAGCAAATCAGACAGGAACTGTAATCGTGCCGCGGCAGATTATGATACTGGCTTTGCCTTGAGTGCATCGCCACCAAGTTGACATTCATCGCACGGATGTCGTGGTTTTGAATGACGTTAGAATTCGTGTAGACCATGTTAACTCCACAAACTCGGTGCTCTTGGATCCATCTGAGATCCATCTGTTCCTGTAGAGCTGATTGCACTACCGGACATCCTTGGTTATCTTTAGAGCAGATATCACACTGGTGATAGTTATGAGGTGGCACATGGCCATATCCACTCTGTCTACAATGCATCTTGACCAGATTGGTCCCCAATAAGAGTACATCGTGAATTTGATAGACATTGTTAGTCTCTTTCTCAATCAGATTGACTGCAGCTTTCTCATGTTGAGGCAGCGGGTTCGTGAGAACATTGGGATTCGTATCTTTAAAAGATAAGAGCCCGCTCCTCACAAGCTTTTGCACGTCGGATTTAAAATTGAGGCAAGTCTCAATGTTATGCCCTGAACCTCCTTGATGATAAGGACATGTTTGATCCAACTTAAACCAGAAAGGAGGATTTTCCGGAACTGAAAGGGGAGACTTAATCTGAATGTGCCCCTTAGCCAGCAGTAACGGAAACAGCTCTGCGTACGTTACAGGTATATGATCAAATCCTGGTGGCCCTGTTGTACGGTTGTTGTTATATGGAGGACGAGCCTGCTGAAGAGGCTGTTGTGTCCTTTGTTGGTCAGGTTGGCTCCGCGCAACCTGAGGTTGATACATAGGAACAGGCACGGGGCCGATAGCATGAGTAACAGCTGCCACTGGCTGATAACGACGCCTTTGCTTTTTGAGAGAGATATTCCCAATATCTTGCTCTTTTTTCTTAGGGAGAGCACTACCGTACTTTTTTAGTACCGCTCGTTGATCCAGTGTCTTTTACCAAACGTCCTTCTCGGACGGCTTCCTCAAGACATACACCCATGCCGACCATTTCGGTGAAATCACTGGGCGTACTGGCAACCATTCGGTCATAGTAAAATGAGCTTAAGGTCTTTAAGAAGATTTTTGTCATCTCTTTTTCCTCAAGAGGTGGACAAATTTGAGCGGCAATTTCACGCCACCTTTGAGCATACTCCTTAAAGGTTTCCTTGTCCTTTTGCGACATCAATCTTAGTTGATCTCTGTCGGGTGCCATGTCCAAATTGTATTTGTATTGTTGGACGAAGGCAGTGCCAAGATCTCTGAATGTACTGATCGTAGTACGGTTTAAACCCATGTACCATTTGAGTGCGGCACCAGTCAAACTATCCTGGAAGTAGTGAATCAGCAGGTCCTGATTCTCCGTCTGGGCTGACATGCGCCGAGCGTACATCAACAGATGGCTCTGAGGGCAAGAGTTACCCTTGTATTTTTCAAAGTCGGGCACTTGGAATTTGTGCCGGACTTTCACATTTGGGACCAAGCAGAGGTCTGCGGCGTCCTTTCCAAATAGATCCTGACCGCGAATGGCTTGCAGCTCTTTCTGCATTTCCAGGAACTGTTCCTGGAATTCCTCCATTCTGTCAAACATAGTTTCCTTCTTACCAGAAGATGTTGGTGGAATCTGTCCTTCCGGGACAGTGTGCACCACAGGGGGTGGTATCTTGACTACGGTAGTAAGTCTTGGCGCTTCCCGAAGTTTGTAACCTTCAGGAGTCTTGAGTATGCCCCTGGCATCTTCGCTTTCCCGAAGTTTATAACCTTCAGGCCCAACGGCTTCTGTTGCGATTCCCTGATCTTCAGTGATTGGCGGAACATATCCTTCAGGGATATAATTAACAGGCATGCCCCAAGGACGATCTTTCGGTATCTGATACCTAGGATCATACTTTTCTATGATAGGCATTGAGGTGATCTCTGAGATCACAGTTCTTTGTAGCTGAGCTTCTGCCATGGCTTGCATGTCGTCACGAAGCTTTCTCATATCCTCTCTCAGAGTGTCGATCTCTTCTTTCAACTCTCTGTTTTCTTCCTCAAGATCATCCATCTTTTTCTGACGATTGGCCCGAGTATTATACGAATGAGACAGTTTGACTTTAGAATCGAGACACAAACGTGAGATTCGTAGGGAAGAAGAATACGCGATGTGAGAATGATGAATGCAATGATTATATTAATTGTTTTTAGGTTTAATTAAAATAAACTTCGACAATTAGATTGCAAATATCAAACAGTGGGGAAACCCCTTTTTATTGAAATTCAAAGGATTACAGAAATGGAAATACAGTAGATTACAAAGTGCAGAAACAGAAACCTAAACTAATGGGTCCCGAGTCCTCTCTGAGGAGAAACCGGGTGCTGACTCTGGTACTTTCCTTTTCTTTGACCGGGGCGCTTGGGCCGTTGTCGGGTTGTCATTCCTTTGCCAGGTGAAAGGACTGAGCAAATTCCTTTGGTCATCTTGATTCTCTACAGCATGCTGCTCCAAAATTTCAATCAGAGCATCTTTCTCTTTCAGTAGTTGCTGTATTTGGATACACTCTACGTCGAGGGTGCGGTACTTGTTCTTCCAAGACCTTCTTTCCTTTTGAACCTTGTTGAGAGTAACCTGAAGCCTTTCAGTTTCCGTCATGAAGTACATGACAATTTCCCTCGGCGGAAGAATTCCGTAACGAGGATAAGGCATCTTTAGCTTGAGAGCTCTAGTTTGTACCCAATGGAGATAAGGCTCCACCGAGACACAGTCCGGTTTTCCCAGAGACTCTCGTCCTTTCTTATGAACATGTTTCCAAGCTTGCACTATTTCCATCTTTAGTGCTCTGTCACTTTCTCCTTCTTTGAAGAAAAGACCTTCCAGATGAACACCCAGTGGGATGTGTCTCATCGGGTATCCAAATTGACGAAGAACTAATATCGGATGATAGTTGATTCCTCCTTTGGTTCCTATGAGGGGTACGCTGGGGAAGTTTCCACAACGGTCAATGATTCTGATTCCCTCATAAATCCTATTACACCAATCTATATCAGAGTTGGTGAGGGACATGATCTTCTGCGACCAACGTAAGACACTCTTGCAATCCCAAAAAGCAGCAAACTTGGGCAAGTGGGATATAAACCATTTGTAGAGCAAAGGTACACAGCATGTGATCTCCCCTCCGCTGTACAAATTTCCTAAGTGTACAGAATGATACGCATCTGCGAGCAAAGTCGGCACAGGGTTTCCAATGAGAAAAACCTTAATAGCGTTGATATCGACGGAGTTATTGATGTTGGGAAACAAAAATAACCCGTAGGTGAGCAAGACAAAGATGCTTTCAAAAGCAGTCCCGTTCCCTATACTAGCAAAGTACAGAGCTTTCTTTGTCAAGAACTGGGCTGGCAAACCTTGGATGCCACCCTTAGTAATCATGTGAGTCCTGACCTCAGACTCGTCCAAATGAATCGCTCTTGCGATAGTCTGATTCTTTGGAATTTCTTCCAGTCCAGAAAATGGAGCTCGACCTGTGATATGTAAATCAGTCAGATGAGAATACTCCTCCAGTGTTGGTGCCAGCTGGTAATCCGGGAATGTGAAACATTGATAAACCGGGTCGTAGAACTGAATGAGCGCGTCCATAATCCCCTTAATCACATGGACTCTTAACAGTGGTAGCAAACCACCGTGCTTGGCTCTGAAAGCCTCTAGGTTAACGATCATCCTCGCTAACTTTCTCAAATCTCCTAGTTTTGGAACCTTGAAGGTATACTGGTGAGTTCTCCTTCTACCGAAATCCATTAGCGTAATCTTTTTCTCTGATATTTGCAATCACAGTCTTAGTTTAATTTGAAAAACAGAGAGACTAGAAGAGAAATTTTTTTAATGTTTTAATGTTTTATTAAATGAATGCATGAATGCAGCACACAAAAACATAGAAAAAACATGGGGTCAGAGGGTCGTTGTCATGAAGTCAAGGCTCTACCCATCCCCAAAGGATTATACTAGGGTGATTTTTGTACCTGTACTCATTATCATCAGCTCCTCCCAGGAAGGCAGACAACAAGCAGATCGCCAGCGAGTTGTGTGCAATCTTAGAGTAAGTGCCATTCACCGAGAATAGATCACCAGCCTCAAATGAGGGTAGTATCGCGTAACAGCTATTTCCGATAGCTTCCGCACTACGAAAAAGGTTGGCTTTTCTTAAGTGTATACTCAATCTCACCACATGCTGCATCACACGCATTCCCAGTAGCAGAAAAATAAACATGTATAGCAATTAGGAAAAGCAGTATATATATTTGTCCTAATCAGCCTAGACTTATAAAGCTATGAATCTTAAGATCCTAACAGAAATGGGTTCCCCGGCGGAAGCCCCAATCTGTGGTTCCCTGCCTAAGAGATGGACCAGCATAGGTCAATCTTTCTCTACGGTAGAGTTCCCATTTTCCGTAGAAAACGGGGATGATGCCCTAAGGCAGAAAAGGAGACTCCCCAGAAGAGTCTCCGTTTATGTAATCTTTCACACAAGAGAAGTAGAAAGAAAGAGACACGCCCCACGGTGGGCGCCATTTTTCTGTTGGCGGCCACCGCCATGAAAATGACTTACCCAAGGTTTAAATTGTAAGAAGGAAAGAACCTCCCCACGGTGGGCGCCATTTTTCTGTAGCGAGCGATTTTGGACGCGGTTCTTAAGCGCTGGTCGCTCTTTGCGGTTTGAGCTTAAAACTACAGGTCGATTCATTTTTTATCCTATTGTGAGCTGAATAAGGAAGGGAAATAGATGTCTCCAATTAACCCTGCTTTGCATACTGAGTTTAAACAGCGGTCTGTTAGGTTACGGATGCTATCAATGTGGGGGGGCTTTTGTACTGGTTATTCATATTTTGCCAATACAGGTTCTTTCTTTCTATCAAGGCAAAGGGTTTCTGGCGGGGAATAAGGATTAGGATGTTAGGACTGATGCTTTTGAATTACTGCTTTTAATTGATGGAGATATGGGATTTGGGTTTTTTGTTGATTGCGCTCGCTAAGATCTTTTCTTTCGATCTTATGCCTACGTATTCCCGTTTACCGAAATAGGGAAATCAGAGCATTCGTAGTTCCTCCTATTCTATGGGAGGAAATTGGTTTTTGGTGTCTTGTTCAAAGCCCAAGATGTGAAGCGAAAGGTAGTTTGTATCTTGTTCAAAGCCCAAGATGTGAAGCTGAAAGGTCTATTTGTGTCTTGTTCAAAGCCCAAGACGTGAAGCTGAAAGACCTCAACTTTAGAGAGAATTTGTCATCTCTAAAGAGGGGGAAGGAGAATTACTTTAACTGGGATACGCGGATCCGAGCAATGCCATAATTTCCGAAGAAAGGGTTTTAACCTGAAGGAGAAGACTTTAACTCAGTGTAGAGCAATGCCATCTTTCCTTAGGAATTTCTCATGCTAAAAGAGGGACAGTGGCATGGATATAGATGATCCAGAGGCTTGCCGCTTACAGCGATTAGATGAAGGGAAAGGAGTTGTTGATGTTTGTGTACTGTGAACGAGGCATAGTTTTGATGCTAAAAGGTTGATTGGATCAACCAGTGGTTTTCTTATACAAAGCCTAAGAGGAGGCTAATTTCCGCTAGGAAAATCGTTATACAAAGCCTAAGAGGAGGCTATTTTGTGTCTCGTACAAAACCCGAGAGAGAGGCTAAAGGTTTTTGACCTAGTGGGGTATATCGTTATACAAAGCCTAAGAGGAGGCTAGCAAAGAGTTCGACTCTTGCTTCAGGGATTTATATCTCGTACGAGGCCCGAGATGGAGGCAAAAAAAGGGTGATTGACTCAACGAGGGAATCTTTTGTGTCTCATACAAAGCCTGAGAGAGAGGCTAAAAGGTTGTTTTGACTCCACTGGGGAGAATTTTGGTATCTCGTACGAAGCCCGAGATGGAGGTTATTGTAACTGTTTCAGTTGAGTGACAGATCCAATATACTGATTTTAAAAGAGAAAATCAGTTCTTATATGAGTAACAATGTACTCAAGGATTTGATTTGAGGATCAGGGATATTTCCTTCTCTTTGAGGAAATGAAAAATCCAAAGGGTATTGAGACTGTCCGAGTCTGCAGGTTTCCTTCCTATTTAACGAAGGGTGCTTGAGAATGTCTTTGAGACTCAAGGAAGTTAGACTGTCCGTGTCTAGAGTTTTATCTTTCGTACTATGCTTTGAGAAACAGTAGTAGACTCTATGAAAGGACTGTTCTATGAGGATGACTAAGTTCTATTCCTATACCTCTAGGAGGTCGTCGGGACAATTTGTACGAAGCCCAAGAGGAGGCTGGAATCTTTTAAGAAGCCGACGGGTCCTTGTACGAAGCCCAAGAGGAGGCTATCATTCCCAGAGGAAGAGATCATTATACGAAGCCTAAGAGGAGGCTGTGAATACTTCTAAGAAGCCGTAGGGTCCTTGAATAATGCCCAAGAGGAGGCCGATGCTTTTAAGAAGCCCGTGGGTCTATCATCTCCTTTCCATTAGGAGAGATAACTCTTTTAAAGATAAAAACCACTGGTAAACGTGCGAGGTTTACTATCCAGCGACTTTTAACTTTTAAAGAGGGTTCCTTAGTTAAGGTCTAAGATTATGACCGTAGTGGGTACCCAAACCCCGAGACATTCAAGGCAAGCTATCCACAAGGAATAGATCAAGTCAGGAAAGTTCGAGAATTTGGAAGAAACTCAAAGATGCCATTCACGGAGAATACATTCATCTTTGGGAATAGAGTTCCTTGACAATTCCTAAGGAGGACAGCCGAAGAGAAGACTGTATCTGGTGCTCCTATTGGGGATCTAGGCGTCTATTTCTACGAATAAATGAAACGGCGTCACCTAGTTCTAGACGTAGTTGCCGGGGAAACTCGAAATATCTATACTATTATTACACAGTAGATATGAGTTTATGAAAGGAGACTTACAGTGAGCAGCCCCACAATACAGTTTATAATATGAAAGCAGTAAATGAAAGCGATAACCACTTACTCGGTTGCAGTGCTTCCATGCTGTTTGGTTAGTTGTTCAACAAAGAAAGATTGAAAATAACAATATATTCAAAATAAAAGGAGAAAGTGCTTTGAAAAAGAAAGATTTGGGGCTTACAGCTCAAGGAGAGGCCCAGGGTTTTATCAGTGAGCGCACTGTTTGACTTTGTACAGCGGGACTTATACAAGTGACTGGGTCCCAAAAAGGTTTTCTATACAAAGGGATGGGTCTTACACTCTCTCAAGATGCCCAAAAAGGTTTAAAGAAAAAGAAATGGGTCTTACTACTCGAGGGTAGGCCCAGATGGTTTTTATTTTTAAACGGGCGACGATCGCGCCGTTTACTTGTACAGAGGGACTTATACTATGAGTGAGGCCCAAAAAGTTTTTGTACAAGGGGGGATGGGTCTTACACTCTCTCAAGAGGCCCAAAGAGTTTTAAAGAAAAATAAATGGGTCTTACTACTCGAGGGTAGGCCCAGATGATTTTTGAAAAGGCGACGATCGCGCCGTTTGTTTTTTGACGGTATCGGGACTTATACAATAAGTGAGGCCCAAAGATGATTTGGTCAAAAAAGGATTGGGTCTTACACTCTATTAGAGGCCCAAAGTATTTTGAAAATGATTTATGAGGGTTGAATTAATCCAAAACCATAATTTGTTTTCAAAATGTATTTAATTGAATAAAAATTCAATTAAAATGATCAAAAATTATTTAACACATGGAAAACAAATTGTGATCTTGGATTAATGCTTCAAAAATTAAGTATTGACCTACAAAATAATTAGAAAGCATTAAAAGTTGCAAAATCAATGTAGAAAAAAAATATTTAAAATGCCAAAAATAATCAAAATATTAATTCTTTACAAAAATATCAATTATATGAAATAAATAATATTTTTGGGATTTTTTGATAAAATAAAATATTTTAACATTTTTGTGAATTATTAAAAAAAGAATCAACTCAAAATCATTAAAACTCAGAGAGAAATTAATTTTTGAATCAATTAAACAAAATCACAAAATTCAAATATTCAAATTATTCAAAAATGGCGCCAAGAACAGCTGAAGAACACGCGCGTGTTCTTGGTTTCTCAGATTTGTGTTTTCTATCCAATCTGCATGAATACGTAATCATATCATGCAATCCACATATCATTATGCTCGTCTCAACCTCACGATCATGTCTATGTACTTTAATTTCATTTAAATTAAACATACAACAAGAAATCACGAAGAAACCTCAAGAACCCTAATTTCTGCATGAAGGCTAGGATTTTTGATACACGATTCAAACAATGAAATTAATTGAGGGAAAACATTCCATGCATGATTATGAACATATGGCCAAATTATTGTGCGAGGAAATATGCATAGATTGAGAGATGCCCAAGTTTAGGCTTACCTTCAAGTCGTGACAGCAAGAGCAGATGTGATTTTGTGTTGGAGGTGTTACAGACAAGTTGTGATGATCTGGACAGCTTCCCTACACCATATGGAGTGTGTTTGAACACTTGGATTGAATTGAAATGGACTGGATCAGTTTATGGCACCTCAGCTGCAACTTCACTTCAAACTTGTGTGGATGGCAAGTGATTTTGTGAAATTGATGTTTCAGATGTTATGTGAGTGTTTGATCAGCTCATATGTGATGTATGTGAGGTGTGTGAGTGATTGGTTTGTCCAGAATTGCTCTCAAACTCTAAATCCGATAGCTACCTTGCTAAGAAAGGCATTTTTGCCAAGAGAAAGAGATTTTGAGGAAAGCATCTGCTAGATGGCTTTGGTGTACTTAAACTGACCACAATTGAGCTCTATTTATAGTAGAGCAAGTTTGTTTTGCAAGGAATAGTGCATGGCAGCTGGTAAGTAGGTTTCCTCAATGTTGGCCAATGGAAATGAAAGTCTCCTCTAGCCATTGACTAGAGGTTAGGGCACAGAGCTTTGGTCCCCTTGGTCTTGGATAAGTCTTGACTGATTTCAGATGAGAATGGCTCAATCCATGCCACCTTTATGGTTCCATTGAATGCCTCATTCCAAATTTGAAGTCTTGTCCCTATTTTGGCCATTCTAGGTTCAACATGCTATTCCTTGTTCCTTGGACCTTGGAGGCTTGGCTCAGTGATTGTCCCCTTTGGATTCAATCCTCTGAGGTGTCCAAGTGGATTGGAGCAATTGCAATTGGCTGATTTTGGCAAATCGAGCCAAAATGCAAATTCTGCCTTGCCTTGACAGATTTCAGCAAGGCAACTTGCCAATGTTGTATCTCATGATGTAGGTTGAATTTGGCAATGTTCTTGGCCATTTTGGAAAGCTCTTACATGATACAATAACTGTTTGAACAAGTTTGGTTTTGATCTCTTTTGATTCCAAGTGAAAAATCCCCCTACATTTGGCAAAAAGTGAGGCAAAATCTGACTTAGTGAAAATTTCACTAAGTGTTGGAAAAAGTGACTTTTTCACTTTTCAGCCACTTTGATCACTCCATAACTCAAAATCCTTAATGAATTGGAATGACTTGTAGTTGAAGTTTTTGTAGGTGATAATGAGGGCTACAAATCCATCTTTGGATGAGAAAAAATGGCCTTGTGGTTTAGGAGTTATGGTCCTCCAAAGTTGGTACCTTTGCCACTTTATTTTTAACTTAGAAAAATTTCTAAGTTTTATGGTTACCCCTTTTACAAGTTATCTCACTTTTCTTGATTTTTCTTGATGAATGATGATTCAAATCATACATTAACATCATTTTAGGGTTAAAAATCCATTTTGGTGAAAACTCTCAAAAAGTCAAAGTTGACTTTTGTGCACAGTTGACTTTTTATCAGATGAATTCCAAACTGTGCAATTCTTCAGGAAATCATGTCCTTGACCTAAATCAAACTTGATGGACATGTTCCATGGGTGTCATAGGGTATATTCAATCATGTATTAGGGTTTGGGAGCATGTCCTGGTCAAAAGTCAAAGTTACAGTTGACTTTTCCCTTAAAACCCTAATTGTGGTGTAGATGAAAATGAAACTTGTTGCTCAAGCTTCTTGGATCAATCCATGGTTCCAAATGGATCAATATGGTGTATTAGAGACCCTCAAATCATCTCTTGAGGTCTTGGCTCATGGTTTGTCCCAAAAGTCAACTTAGGGGTGACTTAGGTCAAGAAACCCTAATTCCTGATTTTTGATGAATGCATCCCCTGAGGCAAAATTGACTTGATGCATGGGTTCATGAGGTTCCATGAAGTATATTAGGTCATGTTTTGGATCATTGCCTTGTACCCAGATGAAAATTTCCATCTGGAGGCCCTGGTCGACCAAAACCCTAATTTGGTGACACTGTCGATCTTGAGACTTGATCCACCTAGAAGGGAGCAGCCTTGTGCTTAATCCTTGAAGTGGGAGTCCTTTTTGATCCATTGTGGATGTTTGAGAGATTAGACAAGTTGAAGATCATGTCATTTCTTGATTGATCCTTTGTCTAAAGCTAAGAGATGGCTTGAAACCCTAATTTTGATTGTATTGGATGCTCACCCATCTTTGGGGAGACTGATGAAGCATGATGGTTCATCCATATTGTGATGATGATTTTCACAATGATGGGAAATCTAAGTGGTCAAAATTTGGGGTATTACACATATAATATTAACAACTGTACAAAGCTTAAAAATATAGAAACTATGCGATGCGATTCAATATCTAAACACCGATCCCCCGCAATGGGGCCATTTTGTTGGAGCTAGAATAGCAGCAGGCAAAAATATATAAGTAACCCAATTTATCGTTCTCCACAGGGATCAGTGCGTGGGAAAGAATGCCATTCAACGGTTTCTATAATTCTAAGCTCAAAAGTTTTGGTTTTAAGAAGGAACCAAGATAAAATGCAGGAAATGTAAATGCAAAAAATATAAAATAAAGACTGAATTATAAACGGAGCCTTGTTGGAATTGGATCTCATCAATTGATAACACATGCATTCTTCTAATCAAGTAAACACAAATCAATCATTCGCCTAATATCATCACGTATCACTCACAACAGAGGTTATGTCTAACGCAACGTCGATAGGCCAACTATATTATCATATCAGTGATGTCTCACGCAAATAAACCAACACAGAGCTTTAAGAGCTGATACTCATGCAAGTGTTAGGCCTAAATCTATGTCTAGAGTTCAATCCTAACAGATATTACTATAACGTCCATATCAAATAAATGATTTCTTCGTATTTAAGCAAGATCAAAATACATACACATGCTTAACCCTTTTTACATGTATTCAAAAAATTTGCCCAATGAATGTGAATATCCTTCTTCATCACTATTATCGCGCATCCTCGCGATACCGTATCGATCCTACTCATGCTAGCCATGCTACTTAATCAACACAATACAACAAAAGATAAAATGAATATCAACTCACAAAACCATGTGAAAAGCTTGGTCATTGATAGAAGAAAATCTAAGATCAAAGATTTGTAAAGGTTTTGTCAAGACCACAAATAATCAATCAAAGACAACAACAATAGAAAATTAGAATTCATTCACAAACAAACATTAGATGAAATACATAAGGTATCAAAAGATTACATCCTTTTCCAACAAGAAATCAAAGATCCTACCTTTTCTCCCTTGGAAATGAGTAAATATAAGCTTGCGCCATTTCTTGTGTCTTACACTTTTGATCATTTCATGCCTTATACTGCACAATAACACACATATTACAAGCACCAAAGGTATATTCTCAAGGTTAGAAGAACAACAACAATCATGGATAAAAACCAATGAAAACATGAGAAAAGAGTGGAAACAAATGCAAATAAAGATATGTCATTTTTAGGTCAAATCTACACCTAACAACTCTCCCCAACTAAACTTTTGCTTGTCCTCAAGCAAAGCACCCCTCATGAAAACAAGAGGATTTGCTCAAGCACAAGATTCAACCAAAGCAAGATAAATGCGGACAAACATAAAAATGCGCACAAGCAACGTTCACCACTCAATAGAATCGAACAATGACCAAGAATTAAGTTCTTAAACAAATATCATAATTGGTTCAAAGAACAACTAAGTTTTCATACTTGAATCACTCTAACACTCCTCTTCAGAATAAGAATGAAGAAATTGACGCGTTTGCAACCGCAGGGAAATTTCACTCACCCGACAAACAATGCAAATAACAATCAATTCATACAAAATCTAACAATCATAAATGAAAACATGGAAGTAAAAAGTTTACTAAGGGCTTTAAAGGTTGTAGCTTAGTCGGGTTAACAACAAAGGGACATTTCTAAAGGCCACTGAATCGAAATTGCCGATAAATGATATTTACTCATTACAACTTCATTCACCATTCTCATTCCTTTACCACCAACCTTCTCAAACTTCCTTATGCACAATTATTTCATCTCTATTTTTCCTCATCAAACAAGCATTCTTTTTCTTATGTTTTTCACATTCATATTTAAACTTTTTCATTTCACGCATGTTGGAAATTTTTCAAAAGTTGAAAGCAACCTACCATCTTCTTTTTCATTCTCCCCAACTTGAATTCAACCAAACCTCAAGTGAATGAACCTTACTTTTTATGGCAAGGAAATCAAATTATACCAATGTTCAAAGGTTCAAGAAGAAATTTTTAGAAACTCACAAAATTCAATGATGAACCACACTTTCAAATTATGTACATAAACAAGTTCATCACTAAAATGAGATCTAAACTGTTTAGGCTCAAAGGGGCTAACAAATTCTCTCTACTCACGGGTAAGATACTTTGGGATATGGTTGTGCTTAATATTAACAAATGCCTTGATCATTTCTAATGCTTCCACAAAATCACAATAATCAAAATATAAAGCATGAATCAAACGAATTAACAAAGTTATCAGTCATCCAAGCATTTAGTAAACAAAGGAGGTTTCTCACAATTTGTGGCTTTTGGGCCTAAGTGAAACAAGCATTCAAACAAGTTGCAAAATGAAACAAGAATACACATTTGCACAAAGCACAAAATTCTTAAATCATTCTAGCATTCTATAAAGCAGTACAATTTACCAAGCGTACTTTCAAAGCTCAACATCTATCCAGACTCGGTCGAAGCTTCATTGAATACTTTTATACACAAAGCAACCAATCTAGAAGGAGTTCTCAACATTCCTAATCACACTAGAGAAAACATTAAAGGAACACAAATGCATATAATATTAACAACTGTACAAAGCTTAAAAATATAGAAACTATGCGATGCGATTCAATATCTAAACACCGATCCCCCGCAATGGGTCCATTTTGTTGGAGCTAGAATAGCAGCAGGAAAAAATATATAAGTAACCCAATTTATCGTTCTCCACAGGGATCAGTGCATGGGAAAGAATGCCATTCAACGGTTTCTATAATTCTAAGCTCAAAAGTTTTGGTTTTAAGAAGGAACCAAGATAAAATGCAGGAAATGTAAATGCGGAAAATATAAAATAAAGACTGAATTATAAACGGAGCCTTGTTGGAATTGGATCTCATCAATTGATAACACATGCATTCTTCTAATCAAGTAAACACAAATCAATCATTCGCCTAATATCATCACGTATCACTCACAACAGAGGTTATGTCTAACGCAACGTCGATAGGCCAACTATATTGTCATATCAGTGATGTCTCACGCAACAAAACCAACACGGAGCTTTAAGAGCTGATACTCATGCAAGTGTTAGGCCTAAATCTATGTCTAGAGTTCAGTCCTAACAGATATTACTATAACGTCCATATCAAATAAATGATTTCTTCGTATTTAAGCAAGATCAAAATACATACACATGCTTAACCCTTTTTACATGTATTCAAAAAATTTGCCCAATGAATGTGAATATCCTTCTTCATCACTATTATCGCGCATCCTCGCGATACCGTATCGATCCTACTCATGCTAGCCATGCTACTTAATCAACACAATACAACAAAAGATAAAATGAATATCAACTCACAAAACCATGTGAAAAGCTTGGTCATTGATAGAAGAAAATCTAAGATCAAAGATTTGTAAAGGTTTTGTCAAGACCACAAATAATCAATCAAAGACAACAACAATAGAAAATTAGAATTCATTCACAAACAAACATTAGATGAAATACATAAGGTATCAAAAGATTACATCCTTTTCCAACAAGAAATCAAAGATCCTACCTTTTCTCCCTTGGAAATGAGTAAATATAAGCTTGCGCCATTTCTTGTGTCTTACACTTTTGATCATTTCATGCCTTATACTGCACAATAACACACATATTACAAGCACCAAAGGTATATTCTCAAGGTTAGAAGAACAACAACAATCATGGATAAAAACCAATGAAAACATGAGAAAAGAGTGGAAACAAATGCAAATAAAGATATGTCATTTTTAGGTCAAATCTACACCTAACAACTCTCCCCAACTAAACTTTTGCTTGTCCTCAAGCAAAGCACCCCTCATGAAAACAAGAGGATTTGCTCAAGCACAAGATTCAACCAAAGCAAGATAAATGCGGACAAACATAAAAATGCGCACAAGCAACGTTCACCACTCAATAGAATCGAACAATGACCAAGAATTAAGTTCTTAAACAAATATCATAATTGGTTCAAAGAACAACTAAGTTTTCATACTTGAATCACTCTAACACTCCTCTTCAGAATAAGAATGAAGAAATTGACGCGTTTGCAACCGCAGGGAAATTTCACTCACCCGACAAACAATGCAAATAACAATCAATTCATACAAAATCTAACAATCATAAATGAAAACATGGAAGTAAAAAGTTTACTAAGGGCTTTAAAGGTTGTAGCTTAGTCGGGTTAACAACAAAGGGACATTTCTAAAGGCCACTGAATCGAAATTGCCGATAAATGATATTTACTCATTACAACTTCATTCACCATTCTCATTCCTTTACCACCAACCTTCTCAAACTTCCTTATGCACAATTATTTCATCTCTATTTTTCCTCATCAAACAAGCATTCTTTTTCTTATGTTTTTCACATTCATATTTAAACTTTTTCATTTCACGCATGTTGGAAATTTTTCAAAAGTTGAAAGCAACCTACCATCTTCTTTTTCATTCTCCCCAACTTGAATTCAACCAAACCTCAAGTGAATGAACCTTACTTTTTATGGCAAGGAAATCAAATTATACCAATGTTCAAAGGTTCAAGAAGAAATTTTTAGAAACTCACAAAATTCAATGATGAACCACACTTTCAAATTATGTACATAAACAAGTTCATCACTAAAATGAGATCTAAACTGTTTAGGCTCAAAGGGGCTAACAAATTCTCTCTACTCACGGGTAAGATACTTTGGGATATGGTTGTGCTTAATATTAACAAATGCCTTGATCATTTCTAATGCTTCCACAAAATCACAATAATCAAAATATAAAGCATGAATCAAACGAATTAACAAAGTTATCAGTCATCCAAGCATTTAGTAAACAAAGGAGGTTTCTCACAATTTGTGGCTTTTGGGCCTAAGTGAAACAAGCATTCAAACAAGTTGCAAAATGAAACAAGAATACACATTTGCACAAAGCACAAAATTCTTAAATCATTCTAGCATTCTATAAAGCAGTACAATTTACCAAGCGTACTTTCAAAGCTCAACATCTATCCAGACTCGGTCGAAGCTTCATTGAATACTTTTATACACAAAGCAACCAATCTAGAAGGAGTTCTCAACATTCCTAATCACACTAGAGAAAACATTAAAGGAACACAAATGCATATAATATTAACAACTGTACAAAGCTTAAAAATATAGAAACTATGCGATGCGATTCAATATCTAAACACCGATCCCCCGCAATGGGTCCATTTTGTTGGAGCTAGAATAGCAGCAGGAAAAAATATATAAGTAACCCAATTTATCGTTCTCCACAGGGATCAGTGCATGGGAAAGAATGCCATTCAACGGTTTCTATAATTCTAAGCTCAAAAGTTTTGGTTTTAAGAAGGAACCAAGATAAAATGCAGGAAATGTAAATGCGGAAAATATAAAATAAAGACTGAATTATAAACGGAGCCTTGTTGGAATTGGATCTCATCAATTGATAACACATGCATTCTTCTAATCAAGTAAACACAAATCAATCATTCGCCTAATATCATCACGTATCACTCACAACAGAGGTTATGTCTAACGCAACGTCGATAGGCCAACTATATTGTCATATCAGTGATGTCTCACGCAACAAAACCAACACGGAGCTTTAAGAGCTGATACTCATGCAAGTGTTAGGCCTAAATCTATGTCTAGAGTTCAGTCCTAACAGATATTACTATAACGTCCATATCAAATAAATGATTTCTTCGTATTTAAGCAAGATCAAAATACATACACATGCTTAACCCTTTTTACATGTATTCAAAAAATTTGCCCAATGAATGTGAATATCCTTCTTCATCACTATTATCACGCATCCTCGCGATACCGTATCGATCCTACTCATGCTAGCCATGCTACTTAATCAACACAATACAACAAAAGATAAAATGAATATCAACTCACAAAACCATGTGAAAAGCTTGGTCATTGATAGAAGAAAATCTAAGATCAAAGATTTGTAAAGGTTTTGTCAAGACCACAAATAATCAATCAAAGACAACAACAATAGAAAATTAGAATTCATTCACAAACAAACATTAGATGAAATACATAAGGTATCAAAAGATTACATCCTTTTCCAACAAGAAATCAAAGATCCTACCTTTTCTCCCTTGGAAATGAGTAGATATAAGCTCTGATCTTTTATTTTCAAGTTTCTCTATCCAAAATGACAACGTCATAACCTAAAAAGTGTGAAATTCCTATTCATTCGCACAGCAAACCATTCATTCGCACAGCGAATGCTGAAAAATGGCACTTCAAGTGCCTCTGAACAGTTAAACCGCCCCAGAAATTATCGCTACTTCGCACTGCGAAGGATTTGTTCGCAAAGCGAACACTCGCTTTCAAGTTTGCAAAGCGAACTTTAGCTCCTTTTTCCTCTGTCCAATTCTGGGACCATTCGTTGGGACCTTCTCCAGAGTTCGAAAAGAGACCTTCATTGGCACTCGCCTTCCCATTCGCAAAGCCAACCAACTGATGCATTCCTCATTTCTTTGACAGCTTGCGCCATTTCTTGTGTCTTACACTTTTGATCATTTCATGCCTTATACTGCACAATAACACACATATTACAAGCACCAAAGGTATATTCTCAAGGTTAGAAGAACAACAACAATCATGGATAAAAACCAATGAAAACATGAGAAAAGAGTGGAAACAAATGCAAATAAAGATATGTCATTTTTAGGTCAAATCTACACCTAACAACTCTCCCCAACTAAACTTTTGCTTGTCCTCAAGCAAAGCACCCCTCATGAAAACAAGAGGATTTGCTCAAGCACAAGATTCAACCAAAGCAAGATAAATGCGGACAAACATAAAAATGCGCACAAGCAACGTTCACCACTCAATAGAATCGAACAATGACCAAGAATTAAGTTCTTAAACAAATATCATAATTGGTTCAAAGAACAACTAAGTTTTCATACTTGAATCACTCTAACACTCCTCTTCAGAATAAGAATGAAGAAATTGACGCGTTTGCAACCGCAGGGAAATTTCACTCACCCGACAAACAATGCAAATAACAATCAATTCATACAAAATCTAACAATCATAAATGAAAACATGGAAGTAAAAAGTTTACTAAGGGCTTTAAAGGTTGTAGCTTAGTCGGGTTAACAACAAAGGGACATTTCTAAAGGCCACTGAATCGAAATTGCCGATAAATGATATTTACTCATTACAACTTCATTCACCATTCTCATTCCTTTACCACCAACCTTCTCAAACTTCCTTATGCACAATTATTTCATCTCTATTTTTCCTCATCAAACAAGCATTCTTTTTCTTATGTTTTTCACATTCATATTTACACTTTTTCATTTCACGCATGTTGGAAATTTTTCAAAAGTTGAAAGCAACCTACCATCTTCTTTTTCATTCTCCCCAACTTGAATTCAACCAAACCTCAAGTGAATGAACCTTACTTTTTAAGGCAAGGAAATCAAATTATACCAATGTTCAAAGGTTCAAGAAGAAATTTTTAGAAACTTACAAAATTCAATGATGAACCACACTTTCAAATTATGTACATAAACAAGTTCATCACTAAAATGAGATCTAAACTGTTTAGGCTCAAAGGGGCTAACAAATTCTCTCTACTCACGGGTAAGATACTTTGGGATATGGTTGTGCTCAATATTAACAAATGCCTTGATCATTTCTAATGCTTCCACAAAATCACAATAATCAAAATATAAAGCATGAATCAAACGAATTAACAAAGTTATCAGTCATCCAAGCATTTAGTAAACAAAGGAGGTTTCTCACAATTTGTGGCTTTTGGACCTAAGTGAAACAAGCATTCAAACAAGTTGTAAAATGAAACAAGAATACACATTTGCACAAAGCACAAAATTCTTAAATCATTCTAGCATTCTATAAAGCAGTACAATTTACCAAGCGTACTTTCAAAGCTCAACATCCATCCAGACTCGGTCGAAGCTTCATTGAATACTTTTATACACAAAGCAACCAATCTAGAAGGAGTTCTCAACATTCCTGATCACACTAGAGAAAACATTAAAGGAACACAAATGCATATAATATTAACAACTGTACAAAGCTTAAAAATACAGAAACTATGCGATGCGATTCAATATCTAAGCACCGATCCCCCGCAACGGGGCCATTTTGTTGGAGCTAGAATAGCAGCAGGCAAAAATATATAAGTAACCCAATTTATCGTTCTCCACAGGGATCAGTGCATGGGAAAGAATGCCATTCAACGGTTTCTATAATTCTAAGCTCAAAAGTTTTGGTTTTAAGAAGGAACCAAGATAAAATGCAGGAAATGTAAATGCGGAAAATATAAAATAAAGACTGAATTATAAACGGAGCCTTGTTGGAATTGGATCTCATCAATTGATAACACATGCATTCTTCTAATCAAGTAAACACAAATCAATCATTCGCCTAATATCATCACGTATCACTCACAACAGAGGTTATGTCTAACGCAGCGTCGATAGGCCAACTATATTGTCATATCAGTGATGTCTCACGCAACAAAACCAACACAGAGCTTTAAGAGCTGATACTCATACAAGTGTTAGGCCTAAATCTATGTCTAGAGTTCAGTCCTAACAGATATTACTATAACGTCCATATCAAATAAATGATTTCTTCGTATTTAAGCAAGATCAAAATACATACACATGCTTAACCCTTTTTACATGTATTCAAAAAATTTGCCCAATGAATGTGAATATCCTTCTTCATCACTATTATCACGCATCCTCGCGATACCGTATCGATCCTACTCATGCTAGCCATGCTACTTAATCAACACAATACAACAAAAGATAAAATGAATATCAACTCACAAAACCATGTGAAAAGCTTGGTCATTGATAGAAGAAAATCTAAGATCAAAGATTTGTAAAGGTTTTGTCAAGACCACAAATAATCAATCAAAGACAACAACAATAGAAAATTAGAATTCATTCACAAACAAACATTAGATGAAATACATAAGGTATCAAAAGATTACATCCATTTCCAACAAGAAATCAAAGATTCTACCTTTTCTCCCTTGGAAATGAGTAGATATAAGCTCTGATCTTTTATTTTCAAGTTTCTCTATCCAAAATGACAACGTCATAACCTAAAAAGTGTGAAAATCCTATTCATTCGCACAGCGAACCATTCATTCGCACAGCGAATGCTGAAAAATGGCACTTCAAGTGCCTCTGAACAGTTAAACCGCCCCAGAAATTATCGCTACTTCGCACTGAAAAGGATTTGTTCGCAAAGGGAACACTCGCTTTCAAGTTTGCAAAGCGAACTTTAGCTCCTTTTTCCTCTGTCCAATTCTGGGACCATTCGCTGGGACCTTCGCCAGAGTTCACAAAGCGAACCTTCATTGGCACTCGCCTTCCCATTCGCAAAGCCAACCAACTGATGCATTCCTCATTTCTTTGACAACTTGCGCCATTTCTTGTGTCTTACACTTTTGATCATTTCATTCCTTATACTGCACAATGTAACACCCCAATTCCCATCGCTAATAAATAATACATAAATAAAATCAGAGTAACTAAAAATTTATTTTTTTCCGACAGAAACAAGGATGTCACATTTTAAATAAACAAAACATCATCCCTGCTTATAAATTTGATACATAGCATAAAATAGAGTACCCTCAAATGGGAAACTTTTTCCATAATAAAGGAAATGTCAATTATGGAATAAAACGGAAGGATCCATAACCGACTTGTTTCACAAAATAAACTGTTTTATACATCTAAATATTCATACAAAATATTTCCTACAAATATATATAACATAATCGTTCCCCGACTCCCGTGCTACGTATCAGAGCAGACACCAATACCTAAGCAAAGATGAAGATCTAACCTTCCACTTGCCTCCACGCCTCTAAAGCTGACAATCTGCACTATGCCATAAAAAGCATATTCCAGCAGAAGGGTGAGAAATAACAACTATAACAAGATTGCATAATAATATGCCACAACACAAATAAATTCACATATATAATATTTCTCACCACATACATCACATACTAACACATATAGCATGCCACCAATACATAACATATTCCTAACAATCCAACCACATGGCATATGACAATTATACCAATACAATCACATTTCACACATAATGTACACCACAAGTATGACCTATGAAAACAAACCACCACATCACATATCATATGTTTATACACAAAACATATTACTCACAACCAATGCATTTATCGGCTATGCATAATAATTCACCATTATCACCATTCCACATGAACACACACATACTTGTTCATCCAACAATGCATCATTATAAGATACAGTTTATATCATCTCCATAAACATACATATATCAATGTTTATTCATCAATGCACAAATACAAAGATGATCAATGCAACTCATAGAGACCGACTCTCGACTCTATGCAGATGCATGCGGTACCGACTCATCACCCGAGCTCAATTGAAGAACTCAATGGAAATATCCTCCCTGCCGGGCCTACGATATTTCCCCATCGCTCATACCATCATGGCATCCGATGTTTCTGGATTGTTCACGCAGACACAATCCGATTGCTCAAACCCCACAAGGGCACACAATCATTCTGAAGATTCCCACGGAATCAAGTGTAACTCATCGCAACGATTACACCCATTGACTACGCAATGTTCAGAGGATCCTCAATGATCATTTGTGTAATCAATCACTCACACCCAACAGGGACGTGATATTACACCCGATTCTCCACGGAATAGCGACACATGAATGCATGTCATGATGTTTCTCATACAAAATGACCACATACACTCATGCAATGCACACATATTTCACAATATAGTCATGCATATACCATTAAATACACACATTGCAATTTCTTGCCTTTCGGCCATAATTCATCACCACAACATGTCATCACATGCATTCACATCATATAACGTCATACAAGTCATACGATATCCATATCAAAAGCACATTGCATGAACACCTCAATTACGCACGCTTATAACGACAAAAGTCGACAAAACAACACCATTCAAATATCATACATCCATCACCAATGCGTATCAATCATGCACAACATTTCATCACATATATTCACATCATATAGCGGCACACAAGCCATACGATACATATTAAAAGCATATAGCATGGTAAAACACCGACCGCACGCGTTTAACGCGATAAAAACCCGACAAACCAACACTTTTCTAAAACCACGACCTAAATAAATCATCTACTTCCCTCCAACCCAATTTTATAAGAAAGAATATTTCATAAGCTTTCTAACGCTTCGAACGGGCACCAAAATGGACTTACGGTTCAAAAGTTATGGCCAAAATACGAAAATACTGTTTTTGTTGTCCCATGCAAATTCGCCTGGCGAATGCCTGGCAAAACGGACTCGCCAGCAACTCGCCTGGCGAATCTGGACGAACCAGAATTCCTCAAAAACGCATTTGGGACCCAAAAATGATCCAAATCTTCACCCCACATGATAGTATTACCCCCAATGACCCAAAAATACATGTTAGAACACGATTAGGCATACATTTCATCAATCCATCCGTGAAAACATCGATTTCTACGAATTACTCACAATTTTACCCAAATAGAAAAACCTATATTTTCACCCAAACATTCAAACAAAACATACATATACATATACAAGCATGATATAATTGAAACTTCTCACCCTTACCCGATTATTCGCGCTCGAAACGGAGCTTTTCCCGATTTTCCTCTTTTTCCTCTTCTCCCTTTTTCCTTCCTCTCTTTTCTCTTCTTTTCCTTTTCTTTCTCTTCTTTCTCTTTTCTTTCTATTTCTCTCTCTCTATTTCTATTTATAATATCTAACTACCCAAATGACCAAAATACCCCTCAGCTCAAATATCTCCCAAACGCTCTCCGAATGCGATAAAACATAAACAATGATGAAAAATAACATTTTGTCAAATAAAAGTCAATAATAAAATAATATAAAACCAAAACCAATTAAATCTACTCTATTAAATAAATCTAACAAAACTGGGGCGTTACAATTCTCCCCCACTTAGACATTTTCGTCCTCGAAAATCTAACCGATACGAACAACTCCGGATACGACTCTCGCATCCGACTAACAAACCAACATGCCAACAAAAGGCACACCACGAATAAAAAAACTGACAAACCACCTTGCTAACTACCACAACGACACGACAACGACGACAACTACAACGACAAGATGCAAAGCCCATACAATGCACTTGACGACAAACTCCCAGAAAAGCCAAGATACCAACACACAGGTTCACTCTAGAACCGAAACACAACAAGATCATTACCCTACCCTAGGTAACACTCCCCTAATTCCCCACACAGGAATTAGCTACACACACTCGAACCATCACCATGGAAACGAGGCAACAACACAAACAAGAACATAAAGTTCCACGACACCACAAGGTCTCAACAACATCAACAAAACCAGAACACCAACATCCTTGTCACACAACCATACTACAACAATGCTACGATTCACCAATCGAACATACAATCAAAACATCCATCTACATAGTAGCCCATGAATAATAGTTAAACCTTTCACCTAACACTTCCATTCTGAAACGTCCAATGGTCTCACTATTACTACATATTTCCAATATTCAACCTATGAACTCTTACAAGTCACACACGCATATATCAAATGCGTCACACCACGCTTCCACTGCGCCACTTTGATTACTCGTAACCATCAAAACTACCAATCTCACGTCCAAAGTCTAACTCTTTCTCATATTCACCAAAATCACTGTTCACTGTTAATATACCCAACCTCACACTCTACTGTGTTACCTCACACCCCAGACACAAGTCTTGGAACTGTTCAAATAATTCTAATTCTCTGACCATCAAAGCAAACTTGCATAAAAACTTTCGACTTAACTCATCAAGCACAACCTTAGCTTCTCCCGAAGGATAATCCAAGCCAAATTCATAACTCGTCACGAATTCTAACCCTCCTTGTCGTCTCATACTCTATTCCTTCAGACCAAACAAGCACTCTAAACTCTTGCGATTACCAAACACTTCAAGCCGAGAACCATAAAAATAATACCTCCAAATATTCCAACACAATACAACCGCGACCAAATCCAAACCCTAAAAGAGTATAGATCCTTTTATGAACCCTCAAATGTCATAAAGCATAAGCCACGACTTTAACCTCTTGCATTAACACACAGACTAAACTTATCAGAGACACGTCTCAATACCTCACAACGATTCATCAGGATCACGCAGAATCAAAACTAGGGCCGTAGACAACTTCTACATCCGCTCACCCAAAACTTACTCACAACGAACGTCCAAAACAAACGAGTCACCCTTTGCAAGTCAACTGAGATAACAAACGTACGAACTTAGCAAAGTCTTCCATAGCCTGCTGTAACAACTAACTGAGCCCGAAAGTTTCTAATCTCCTTAACCGACTTCGGAGCCTCTCATATAGAACTACATCTACTTCCGATGGATCCATAACAATACCACCATCAGAAATAACACATCCAAGAAAACTAACCTTTTCAACCAAAATTCTCACTTGAATAACTTAGCATGAAACTTCGCCTCTTTTCAACACTTGTAATCCAATTCTCAAACACTCTACCTGTTATCCCTCTGAGTTTATAACAGATCCGAATATCCTCAATCAAAACCATTACAAACTTATCCAAATAAATATGGAAGATACGATTCATATACTCCACAAACATTACGGACGCATTACTATCACCGAACAACATCACTGCACGTTGTAATGTCCAACCAAATTCCAAAAGATGTAAATTCTTAAAGCTTTTGCAAAACCTTGCACTGGGTAACTGGCTACTCACCCACAAGCTTAACCGAGTAATTAACAACCTATTCCGATGATAACAACATAACCAGTCACATCAAATCGATCGAAGCCTCAACTCATACAATTCACCATTCTTATCAAACATTCCAAAAAATTGTAATTCCACTCAAACTCAACCAAACCATTCCAGTTATCTTTTCATGAAAGTGGACACTCATTCTCAATCGTTACCTTATAAAACTGTCTGTAATCCATACACAATTTCTTCGCTTAACAGTCCAAATTCCATAAATTCCAACATGTAGCAACAACCATCCCAAAGGAACTCCCAAATACTACATCCACACTTAAGGTTTTCTCAAAATTTCCATTAATGCTCTAAAATTCCAAAAACTCCAAACCTCTCAAGAACTCTAAGTTTTGCTTTCCATAGTTACAATACCATCATACACATCATGCTCGTTATTCCATTCAACCATCATTCCCTTTTGTTACTAACAAAGCTGAAGCTCTCTAAGACAACGCCTTAATGTTCCATTCAAAAACACATCCGAAAACCATGCACAACTGACGGTCCATCACTGTGACTTCCTGCCAATTTCCAGAACACTATTATCACAAATATAACAAACACCTTGGTTTCATCGCCTACGAGTTTTTTCTACTTACTTAGCAGATTCCAAACCTCACATCTTCACCTTCGTCAAATTTGAGTTCACACTTTACTCTCGGAGAACAACCATTAATAATACCCAATCATCCTCCCTTAGTTACATTCCAACTTGACCAATATACCAAAACCTTCAATCCATCTCATAAACAATAATTTCACTTTCCACAGCATAGAACACTTTCATAGCTCCATATCGATATAAAGAACGCTTAAATCGGACACCCGAGTCAAAAGATATGAATTTCGAAGGAAAGTTAATTATTGGAAAACAGCCAGATTCGCCTGGCGAGTCAAGATTTCGCCTGGCGAATAGCTCTTCGCCTGGCGAACAAGCGGTGAATCCTGATTTTTTTTGAAAACTCAAACTTCCAGTAGCTAACACATTTTTGTCTTTCCGTTTTCGCCTGGCGACTTCCGATTTCGCCTGGCAAATCTCCCTTCGCCAGCACCTCGCCTGGCGAACTATTGGCGAATCACAAATGTGGAAAAATCCCAAGAGTTACAGAAGCTACCCCATTTCTGTCATTCCAAATTCGCCTGGCGACTTACGATTCCGCCTGGCGAATCACCCTTCGCCAGCACTTCGCCTGGCGAACGAGTGGCGAGACTTAATCCGCCTGGCGAATTCCCAATTCGCCTGGCGAATCGCACCAGAACCAGAATTTTCTGTTGCACTTCCATGGTTTCCACACCTCAAAATCCAACTTTTCCAAACCAACACATTTTCAAATTCCAAACAATTGATCACACGCACTATCAAGGCCGGAAAGACACGTCTATTCCATCCAACATAATTTCCGTCTACTATCAACAAGAGATTAAGGGTGATCAGTTCCTCAATTTGTCAATAGACAGCCGACAATCATGATGGGGCATAAACCATCTTTACCAAACTATAATAGCATTCCTTACATCCTGTGCACAAAACTACCTAAGGCACAAATCCTTAGTTGACATAAACCTTACCTCCGCATTCCCTACAGAACCGGGAACCACACCGTCCAAACAACACTTACAATCTTGCAATACACAACACACTGAGCCAACGCTCCACACCTAAAGCAACTTGGAGAAGTACCAGCTTCTCCCCCACTTATCTCATTCTAAATCCTACAGACAAAGGATTAGAAAACCAGAAAGTACTGACAGTGCTTCCACACATATCACGTACTAAGGGGCAAACAACGACGACAGTATTCAACTGTCACACCAACTGACTCAACAACTTGGCCGGACGGACCGACCTGCTCTGATACCACTAATGTAACACCCCAATTCCCATCGCTAATAAATAATACATAAATAAAATCAGAGTAACTAAAAATTTATTTTTTTCCGACAGAAACAAGGATGTCACATTTTAAATAAACAAAACATCATCCCTGCTTATAAATTTGATACATAGCATAAAATAGAGTACCCTCAAATGGGAAACTTTTTCCATAATAAAGGAAATGTCAATTATGGAATAAAACGGAAGGATCCATAACCGACTTGTTTCACAAAATAAACTGTTTTATACATCTAAATATTCATACAAAATATTTCCTACAAATATATACATATATAACATAATCGTTCCCCGACTCCCGTGCTACGTATCAGAGCAGACACCAATACCTAAGCAAAGATGAAGATCTAACCTTCCACTTGCCTCCACGCCTCTAAAGCTGACAATCTGCACTATGCCATAAAAAGCATATTCCAGCAGAAGGGTGAGAAATAACAACTATAACAAGATTGCATAATAATATGCCACAACACAAATAAATTCACATATATAATATTTCTCACCACATACATCACATACTAACACATATAGCATGCCACCAATACATAACATATTCCTAACAATCCAACCACATGGCATATAACGATTATACCAATACAATCACATTTCACACATAATGTACACCACAAGTATGACCTATGAAAACAAACCACCACATTACATATCATATGTTTATACACAAAACATATTACTCACAACCAATGTATTTATCACCTATGCATAATAATTCACCATTATCACCATTCCACATGAACACACACATACTTGTTCATCCAACAATGCATCATTATAAGATACAGTTTATATCATCTCCATAAACATACATATATCAATGTTTATTCATCAATGCACAAATACAAAGATGATCAATGCAACTCATAGAGACCGACTCTCGACTCTATGCAGATGCATGCGGGTACCGACTCATCACCCGAGCTCAATTGAAGAACTCAATGGAAATATCCTCCCTGCCGGGCCTACGATATTTCCCCATCGCTCATACCATCATGGCATCCGATGTTTCTGGATTGTTCACGCAGACACAATCCGATTGCTCAAACCCCACAAGGGCACACAATCATTCTGAAGATTCCCACGGAATCAAGTGTAACTCATCGCAACGATTACACCCATTGACTACGCAATGTTCAGAGGATCCTCAATGATCATTTGTGTAATCAATCACTCACACCCAACAGGGACGTGATATTACACCCGATTCTCCACGGAATCGCGACACATGAATGCATGTCATGATGTTTCTCATACAAAATGACCACATACACTCATGCAATGCACACATATTTCACAATATAGTCATGCATATACCATTAAATACACACATTGCAATTTCTTGCCTTTAGGCCATAATTCATCACCACAACATGTCATCACATGCATTCACATCATATAACGTCATACAAGTCATACGATATCCATATCAAAAGCACATTGCAGGAACACCTCAATTACGCACGCTTACAACGACAAAAGTCGACAAAACAACACCATTCAAATATCATACATCCATCACCAATGCGTATCAATCATGCACAACATTTAATCACATATATTCACACCATATAGCGGCACACAAGCCATACGATACATATTAAAAGCATATAGCATGGTAAAACACCGACCGCACGCGTTTAACGCGATAAAAACCCGACAAACCAACACTTTTCTAAAACCACGACCTAAATAAATCATCTACTTCCCTCCAACCCAATTTTATAAGAAAGAATATTTCATAAGCTTTCTAACGCTTCGAACGGGGACCAAAATGGACTTACGGTTCAAAAGTTATGGCCAAAATACGAAAATACTGTTTTTGTTGTCCCATGCAAATTCGCCTGGCGAATGCCTGGCGAAACAGACTCGCCAGCAACTCGCCTGGCGAATCTGGACGAACCAGAATTCCTCAAAAACGCATTTGGGACCCAAAAATGATCCAAATCTTCACCCTACATGATAGTGTTACCCCCAATGACCCAAAAATACATGTTAGAACACGTTTAGGCATACATTTCATCAATCCATCCGTGAAAACATCGATTTCTACGAATTACTCACAATTTTACCCAAATAGAAAAACCTATATTTTCACCCAAACATTCAAACAAAACATACATATACATATACAAGCCTGATATAATTGAAACTTCTCACCCTTACCCGATTATTCGCGCTCGAAACGGAGCTTTTCCCGATTTTCCTCTTTTTCCTCTTCTCCCTTTTTCCTTCCTCTCTTTTCTCTTCTTTTCCTTTTCTTTCTCTTCTTTCTCTTTTCTTTCTATTTCTCTCTCTCTATTTCTATTTATAATATCTAACTACCCAAATGACCAAAATACCCCTCAACTCAAATATCTCCCAAACGCTTTCAGAATGCGATAAAACATAAACAATGATGAAAAATAACATTTTGTCAAATAAAAGTCAATAATAAAATAATATAAAACCAAAACCAATTAAATCTACTCTATTAAATAAATCTAACAAAACTGGGGCGTTACACACAATAACACACATATTACAAGCACCAAAGGTATATTCTCAAGGTTAGAAGAACAACAACAATCATGGATAAAAACCAATGAAAACATGAGAAAAGAGTGGAAACAAATGCAAATAAAGATATGTTATTTTTAGGTCAAATCTACACCTAACAACTCTCCCCAAATAAACTTTTGCTTGTCCTCAAGCAAAGCACCCCTCATGAAAACAAGAGGATTTGCTCAAGCACAAGATTCAACCAAAGCAAGATAAATGCGGACAAACATAAAAATGCGCACAAGCAACGTTCACCACTCAATAGAATCGAACAATGACCAAGAATTAAGTTCTTAAACAAATATCATAATTGGTTCAAAGAACAACTAAGTTTTCATACTTGAATCACTCTAACACTCTTCTTCAGAATAAGAATGAAGAAATTGACGCGTTTGCAACCGCAGGGAAATTTCACTCACCCGACAAACAATGCAAATAATAATCAATTCATACAAAATCTAACAATCATAAATGAAAACATGGAAGTAAAAAGATTACTAAGGGCTTTAAAGGTTGTAGCTTAGTCGGGTTAACAACAAAGGGACATTTCTAAAGGCCACTGAATCGAAATTGCCGATAAATGATATTTACTCATTACAACTTCATTCACCATTCTCATTCCTTTACCACCAACCTTCTCAAACTTCCTTATGCACAATTATTTCATCTCTATTTTTCCTCATCAAACAAGCATTCTTTTTCTTATGTTTTTCACATTCATATTTACACTTTTTCATTTCACGCATGTTGGAAATTTTTCAAAAGTTGAAAGCAACCTACCATCTTCTTTTTCATTCTCCCCAACTTAAATTCAACCAAACCTCAAGTGAATGAACCTTACTTTTTAAGGCAAGGAAATCAAATTATACCAATTTTCAAAGGTTCAAGAAGAAATTTTTAGAAACTCACAAAATTCAATGATGAACCACACTTTCAAATTATGTACATAAACAAGTTCATCACTAAAATGAGATCTAAACTGTTTAGGCTCAAAGGGGCTAACAAATTCTCTCTACTCACGGGTAAGATACTTTGGGATATGGTTGTGCTCAATATTAACAAATGCCTTGATCATTTCTAATGCTTCCACAAAATCACAATAATCAAAAGATAAAGCATGAATCAAATGAATTAACAAAGTTATCAGTCATCAAAGCATTTAGTAAACAAAGGAGGTTTCTCACAATTTGTGGCTTTTGGACCTAAGTGAAACAAGCATTCAAACAAGTTGCAAAATGAAACAAGAATACACATTAGCACAAAGCCCAAAATTCTTAAATCATTCTAGCATTCTATAAAGCAGTACAATTTACCAAGCGTACTTTCAAAGCTCAACATCCATCCAGACTCGGTCGAAGCTTCATTGAATACTTTTATACACAAAGCAACCAATCTAGAAGGAGTTCTCAACATTCCTGATCACACTAGAGAAAACATTAAAGGAACACAAATGGATATAATATTAACAACTGTACAAAGCTTAAAAATATAGAAACTATGCGATGCGATTCAATATCTAAATACCGATCCCCCGCAACGGGGCCATTTTGTTGGAGCTAGAATAGCAGCAGGCAAAGATATATAAGTAACCCAATTTATCGTTCACCACAGGGATCATTGCGAGGGAAAGAAAGCCATTCAACTGTTTCTATAATTTTAAGCTCAAAAGTTTTGGTTTTAAGAAGGAACCAAGATAAAATGCAGGAAATGTAAATGCGGAAAATATAAAATAAAGACTGAATTGTAAACGGAGCCTTGTTGGAATTGTATCTCATCAATTGATAACACATGCATTCTTCTAATCAAGTAAACACAAATCAATCATTCGCCTAATATCCTCACGTATCACTCACAACAGAGGTTATGTCTAACGCAACGTCGAGAGGCCAACTATATTGTCTTATCAGTCATGTTTCACGCAACAAAACCAACACAGAGCTTTAAGAGCTGATACTCACGCAAGTGTTAGGCCTAAATCTATGTCTAGAGTTCAGTCCTAATAGATATTACTATAATGTCCATATCAAATAAATGATTTCTTCGTATTTAAGCAAGATCATAATACGTACACACGCTTAACCTTTTTTACATGTATTCAACTAATTTACCCAATGAATGTGAATATCCTTCTTCATCACTATTATCACGCATCCTCGCAATACTGTATCGATCCTACTCATGCTAGCCATGCTACTTAATTAACACAATACAACAAAAGATAAAATGAATATCAACTCACAAAACCATGTCAAAATCTTTCTCATTGATAGAAGAAAATCTAAGATCAAAGATTTGTAAAGGTTTTGTCAAGACCACAAATAATCAATCAAAGATAACAACAATGGAAAATCAGAATTCATTCACAAACATACATTAGATGAAATACATAAGGTATCAAAAGATTACATCTTTTTCCAACAAGAAATGAAAGATCCTACGTTTTCTCCCTTTGAAATGAGTAGATATAAGGTCTGATCTTTTATTTACAAGTTTCTCTATCCAAAATGACAACGTCATAACTGTCGCTCCCGGGATTTTCATCCAAGTACAAACGCGAAAGTGGCATGGAAATAGAGTCGCCAGCAATGTGTATTTATCCCAAGAGAGGGAAAGGAAACACTGCGTAAACCTGAGGGAAAAGAAAGAGCATGGTCTCGCGAGCAAGAGAAAAGGGTAAGGGAGTCGGTTACACGAGGGGAAGGTATTAGCACCCCCACGCGTCCATCGTACTCGATGGGATCCATGCTTGTTGTCTCGATCAAAGGGTGTAAGGAACTGGAAATCAACTGCTAACTGGAGAACTGGAAATGAAAGACAGAAAAGAAAAGGGAGGGGAGAAAGAAGTGACTCGATAGAACACTATTGTTGTCCTAGGCCTACGTATTCCCTCAATGCAATGGGAAAGTCAGAGTCAACGTTGTTCAACGGACTACGGGGAAGGTTGCTCGTCAAGACATCGCCGTCTTGTGCCTACGTATCCTCAATCGGACGAGAAAGAAGAATCAGAGCAAACGTAGTTCGGGTCAACAAGGGTTGCTTTGTTTGTGTTTTTTAGTGGAAACGTCAGAGTGCGCATTCCAGCAGTTAGGTGTTGCGGCTCGTTGTATGGAGACTTAGGCGTTACCTGTTTGCGGTAGAATGGACATGACGAATCCTTAAGAATGGAACGAAGGAGATAAGAAGAGAATTTTCTATTTTTGTATTTTAGAAAGAAGAAGTGTTTTGATTATTGGTGTGTTTACAACACATATTGTATTTAAGTCCTTCACGTAGGATCGAATGCCTCGCATATCGACCCAAGACGGGACGTATGCTAAACATTCTAAGAAAGTGAGAGAAGATCCCTCACTATCTTATTCTCACATGAAAGGCTCAAATGCAATATATGTTATGCCTTTATTAAGTGTATTTGCTTTTTGTTTTGAGATGAGAAGAAGAAAACTCAAAGGGCAAAAAAGGTAAAAGTCAAAATGGGAGACTAATAATCCTAAAGTTATCTTACATGGAGATCCTATGGTTGTGTTAGGTAGGTCTACCTATGTTAGCATGCTTGGATTAAGAGCCTAATGTCTATCCTACTCCGAGCTTAATCAGAAATTAAGTCGGACTAGGAGCCTTAAGGGAGCATGTGAATACAGAGTAAATCAACAAGTAAACACCAGACAGCTCAATCACCAAGGAAAATCGAGAACAAAACCAAATTAAAAGCAATTCAAGTACAGAGAGAAAATAAGGAATTAATCAAGATAAGTACCAAAATTAATCAACAATTAACCAAGAGTATCCAAGTTAAAAATTAAAATGCTAGTTAAAAACAAGGTTAAATTCTAAGTAGAAAGAGTTAACCTAAAATTAAAACTAATTCTAAAATTAGTATCTAAAAATACACACAAAATTTAATTCAAATTAATTTCCAATAAAACCTCTAATCCAAAATAAAGTCCAACAAAAAAGAAATAATCAAAACTAGATTAAAAGTCAATTAAAACAAGATTAATTCTAATCTAATTAAAACCAAAATTAATTCTAAAATTAATTACAAAACAATTAAAAACAGGCAAAGGGTGCAGTAGTAGTTGGTAGGTGTGAGAACCAGTTCAGACGCACGGGCTTTAACCAGCAGGCCCAAAGTCTTCTCAACCAAGGGGGCATAATGAAAAAAGGGAGTGTGAGGGAAGTTTGGCCGTGTGGGTCTTAATCAGCTGGCCCAAGTTTACATGATCCACAGCCAGGGGGTGTGTTAGAAGCACGTAGGCGGTGTGAATAAAGCCAGGCGAATGGGCTTTTGTCTTCAGGCCCAAGGGTTTCAAAAGGAGGCTGGGGGGTGTAATGAGAATTTATGGGATTGCATAATGCAGCAAGTGGGCTTTAATGTCTGGCCCAAGAACTTGCCAAACATGAAGCCAATAGGGGGAGAGTGAGAGTAAAACCAGGTGTGTGGAAAGAGAAAGCATGGGCCTATGAGCCCGGGTCCAATTTGGTTCAACCTAAAGGATAAAAGAAACCCTAAATCTACTGACACAGCGTTCCATCCCTAACCGTGTTTCCTCTTCACACCAACGTGCCATAGCTTTCCTCTCGCCGCCGATCAAACACCATGCTCCTCTCCAAGCTTCACCATCAACATTCTTCACCTTTCGAAAACATAAATTTTGTCGCCTCTCATCACCAAACTCCTCCACTGCGTCGGATCCTCTTCGCTCATCTCCTCATAGTCTCTCTAATCCGATTCGACTTCTTCCGGTTCGTACGCATTGCGAAACACGCACCTCACCACTTCATCTCTGCTCAAATCACTCCTCACGCACTCATTTCTCTCAATGAAATGCTCTCACTCTCTCACGACGTGATACTCTCAGCTTTCTCCATCGCATGGTTCTCCTAGGTCAATACTTACGCCGTCGCAACAAGTTCCGCAAATTAAACTCCCTCCGTCGAAACCTTCTCAGCACGTCTCCTTTCTCAAATCGATATCCTCCGTTTCACCTCTATTCGGACCGGCAACGCAACACAAAGATTCAACACTCCGTCGCGCCGTGGCCTCGCGCCGGAGGCGGCGGAGGCTTCGCCATATCAGCAAAACGACAATTCAGCTCGCTCTTAATACGATTCAAAATCACACGATGAAAAATATCACAGATGAAGAGATATCAGAGCCTTACCTACAGGAGAAACGTCCGGTGCTTCTTCGAATCAAAGGAAGTTGCTAAGAAATCCAGAGGTAATGTCGAACTTGAATCTTACAAAATCTTATTCTTGATTCCTTAATTGCTGCTTGATTTCTTCTTCTTCAATTTTCTCAATTTTCTTCTACTTTCCTTGAGCGTTGCGTGAAGTTTTTGTTGTTGATTTTGGCTCAAATCTGAACTCGCCGCGAATTGATGTTATTGTTTTCGATTTACAAGTCGATGATTGATGAAGAGTTTTAGTGTGATTTCTGCAGGTTTTGAGATTGAGGGTCGTGAGGTTTGTGATCCGTGGTGAAGCTCCTCTTCAATCTTGTTGAAAGTGGTTGAAGATTAAAGATGATGGAGATTAGAGAAGTGAATTTGAATATGAAGAAACTCCTCAATTTTGTTGCAGTTTTCTTGCTAGTTTTTGAGGTGGAAGAAAGAGGATCAATGAAGCTTCTTGGAGAATTCTCAGGAAAAAATGGAAAGCAGTGACTGAGAGTTCCAATTTTACAGAATGAAAAACCTCATTTCCAATTTCGTTGCAGCTTCTTATATACAGGAATTGGGTGAGGGTAGATTAGTATTTTCACTGAAATTCTATTAGAGATCCTTGTGTAATCACCTACCTTCATTCTTTGTGCAACTTTCCCTTTTTAATTTTCTGCTATCAACTTTTGATTTTCTGAGGTGTATTGTTTCTGTCAAATTCTCTTAGTGAATTGTGTGTGTTTCTGCTATGAGCTTTTTCCACTGCAGTGTATTTGTTCATTTTCTTTTTCTAACGTGGAATTTTCTTGATATTTCTGTTGTTTTGCATTGTGTGATGCCATTTGAAATCATGTGCACGTGCGTTTTGCGTAGCGACATTGGCTCGGCTGCAGGAACAATTTTGGGGAGAAATAATTCAAAGCTTCAAGTGTCTTAGCTTGCTATAAAAAGCTTGGCTTGGATTTGGGTATTGTAACGTGATGGTTTCATTGATTTGGCAGCTTGTATTGTTTTATTTTGCAGCTTCATGTAGCAACTGAAGGTGGCTTGGCAAGATGATGAATTTCCTTATTTTGTATTATTTTTGTAGGTTGATAAATGGTATTAAAAAAAAGGATATTTAAAATGTGGATTTTAAAATGGACATAATTGATTAAAATGATCTTTAAGGTAAAAATGGATAATAGATGTTAAATATGGATAGAATTGGAAAGTGGATGTGGATAATTTGGATATTGGATTGATAATGGTTTAATGGATTAAATTGGAAAAATGGAATTCTAAAAAGCGGATAATTGAATAATGAAAAGCGAAAATAGACAATGGATTTATGGTTAAAAATGGATTTTGAATAAAAAGGATATGGATATTTGTAATGGAAAATTGGTTAATGAATGGATATTATGGACAATGAATAATGGGTTTATGGTAGAAATTTGAATTCCAAGTTCCCCGCACGATTGATTTCCTCAACCTGAAACCCCAATCACTTGATCTTCAACTGATGGTTGTCCTCAAACTCAACCATGAATAAGGAACTTTGATTCACCTTGCATGCACACTGACGAAAGAAATGTCCTAAACAGAGAAGGAACCAAACCCCGATTCACACCCAAGAAAACCTGACCCAATGCCTTTGATGAATCCTCTGAAATAGGAAAACCCTAGACTCTTGATGTACACTGATAAATCCTTCAATCCCGTGTCTTAGAAGACCAATGCAATGATATGATTATGAGTTATGACTTAATGGAGCTGCAAATGAAAGCAAACATAAGCCAGAAAAAGGTAGGGCAAATTTTGGGGTGCTACAGCTGCCCCTATTCAATCGACTTGGACCTGAAAGGATGATAGCAACGGCTTTCAGACGTTCGAGGTAGAAGGCGATTAAATACAAAAAGAACCCAGAAATTTGCACTGTAATGGAGAGAAATGATGTGGTGATTGCCATCCAAAGGTGGACTAATAACCGGAGGCTTGTAGAATCAACAGACCAACAAAGATAACTCCCCTGGGGATAAGAAGGTAGACCATCAACTCTGAGGTTGAGGAAATTTGAAGTAAACAATAACACTGAGGTTGAGGAAAGGTAGACATCAACTCTGAGGTTGGAGAAAAAACCATAACTTTAACTCTGGGGTCAGAAGAAGGATATACGTCAACTCCGAGGTTGGAGACGAAAAGGTGTCAACTAGGAGTTTTGGGAAGAAAGGGACGTTCATCAACTCTGAGGTTGAGAAGAGGTGTCCGACAACTTTGAAGTTGGTAAAGGGAATGACAACTTTGAAGTTGGTAAAGGGAACATCCACGACTACTTTGAAGTTGGTACAGGGAACATCCACGACAACTTTGAAGTTGGTGAAGATGGGCGTCAACCCTGAGGTTGGGGAAGAAAGAGATATTCATCAACTCTGAGGTCGAGAAAAAAAAAGTACTACAACTTTGAAGTTGGTAAGGTGAGCGTCAACCCGGAGGTTGGACAAAATAGGTGTCAACTCTGACGCTGGGGAAAAAGGAGGTACGACAACTCTGAGGTTGGAGAAAGGTGACAACTCTGAGATTGGGAGAAAAGGCGTCAACTTGGAGGTTGGAGAAGAAAGAGGCGTCAACTCTGAGGTTGGACAATAAAGGCGACAACTCTGAGGTTGGGCACGAAAGGTGACAACTCTGAGGTTGGAGAAAAGATATATGACAACTCTGAGGTTGCTAAAAAGGGGCGTCAACTCCGACCTTGGGGAAGAAAGGGATATTCATCAACTCTGAGGTCGAGAAAAGGTATGCAACAACTTTAAAGTTTGGCAGAAAAGGGCGTTCATCAACTCTGAGGTTGAGAAAGCGTATACGAAAACTCTGAGGTTGAGGAGGAATAGGTTGTTCATCAACTTTGAGGTTGAGAAAAGGTATACGACAACTCTGAGGCTGGTAAAAAAGGCTTCAACTCTGAGGTTGGAGAGAGAATGTACGACAACTCTGAGGTTGGAGAAGAAAGGCGTCAACTCGGAGGTTGGGGATAAAAGGATTGTTCATCAACTCTGAGGTTGAGAAAAGGTATACGACAACTCTGAGGTTGGTCACAATAGGCGTCAACTCTGAGGTTGGGAAAAAAAGGGGAGTCAACTCTGAGGTTGGACAAATGGACGTCAACTCTGAGGTTGGGGAGGAATATGTACGACAACTCTGAGGTTGGAGAAAAAAGGCATCAACTCTGAAGTTGGGGCTCTCTTCGGAGGATTGGAATCACTGTTTTGATTGTGGGTTGATCTGGGCTTTCGTACAAGGTACCAAATCTGGCTTATGCTCCGCATGCATATGTTTGAATTTTCTTTCTATGGCGTAATGCTCCATACGAAATGGAAATGCTACGCGTTTTGAGGATGCAATGCAATGATGATTACTAAATGCAAGAATGAGAGGACCCTCCACCGGGGAATGCGCAGAACTAAACAAGCAGACTTTACTGAGGAAGGGATTACCAATGTCCGATCTCCTGTAGGGAGATAACCAACTGTACCACCAATAACCACTAGTGATGCAAACTCTGTTGGGGAACCGCAAGCTGAATTGCAAACTCTGTTGGGGAGATGCCAATGAAGATTGAAATTTGAACTGCTAAGAGCGCCAATAACCATTGGACTTTAACTTGCGGGAAAATACCGAATCTGACTTTTGAGGAAGAGAATACTCTGACTTCTCACCATCTTCAAACTGCTTGAAAATATTCCACCGTCTTACCCTGCTGAGAATGAGGAATCCACCTACACTGCTGGGGGTAAGGAATCTTCATAAAGAACCCCTTTCGATGTGAGAATGATTCTCTGCTTGGGGAAGAATATCAATTTCAACACCTTGCTGGAAAAGATACATTCTGGCTCTTTGCTGGGGAAAAGACTTAGTACTTTAAGTTTCTACCGACCAACTTCACACTGATTGTCAAGAGTGAACAACGGTTCCTTTATGATTTGCCCCAGACCACAGGGTCCATTGAAAGAAATCATCTCAAGAGGATTTTACAGAAGACCGGGCGTTAACATTGCCCCAGGGTCTTCAAACTCTTGGAGAAATTTATCAGATTTCGGCTTAATTGCCCCAGACTGTATAATCCATGGAGGAATTTGCCTCGAGAGGACTTGTAATGACCTGAGATACTCTGCCTCAGTATTTTGAACCTTGAAGAGGTGCTTCTGATTAACCGTCTTTTGGAGAGGATAACTTCTCATACTCCGAAGGTGGCCTCCCTCGATATGAGCTTTAAAGTGACTTTCTCCCTAATCTTCTAATGAATGCCCCTGAATAAATGAACTTCGGAGAGATTTCTCAACGTGACTGCCCCGGATTGGCTACATCTTAACACGACTTACTGGGGAGATCCCACTCCACACTGAGTCTCTTGGCAGCATTGCCCCTTGATATGACTGTCCTTCAAAATTTTCAAGCATCCCAACTTGGCATGATCAAGCTTCTCGATTGGCATTCACTGTGTAAGCTTCATTGATGCTTAGGTACATGTATGCAGGCAGAACGAGTTTATTATGAGAATGATAATTCTAATGCAACAAACATGTTAACCTTGAAGTTTATTGAAAATATGTTGCAAAACCTTGTGAACGAATCACTAGCTATGATGCGACATTGATTTTTGAATGGAAAGCAATATGCACATGCAATACCAACAAAAATCTTTTAGCACAACTCATGGGAGTCAGGAATGCTATCTCGTTGAAGTACGCCTTTGGAATAAACCCTGTTTCAATTAGGACTTTTAAGGGTTGTAACGTGGCCTGGTTCGCGGTTTTAGAAAAAAGGATTTATGGCTCAAAATTTTGTTTGTACCCACCCATTCTCCTTGATGTTCTCCAGTCCTACATTCAGTTAATTTGGCACAAGCGCTCATCTCCCAAAAGGATTTTTGTGAGGAGCAATGGTTAAGGAAACCACGAGTTTTCGGAGTGGCAGTCACCCCTTTCGTCTTTGGTGCTTTGCGGTCACACGACTTGTTCTTTATCGAGGATTTTCTCTTTATCACTTCTTTTTTCTTTTTTTTTCGCCCTTTTTATTTCCCTGATTTTGCTTGGACTGATTGTTTTTTAATCTTTCGATCTTGAAGTCCAGCGGGATGCCCTAACTTTTGCCTAAGTCACTTGTTTTCAAGTTTGGACTTAGCGGGGTTTCTTTCTTTTTCTTTTCTTGTTTTTTATTCTCTTTTTTTTTTAACAAATCATGTGACACTGGTTGTCTGACTTGTTTTGAAAAGGTTGTGACTGCCTTACTCCTTGAACATTGATGGATAACCATTGTGGTTTCACATCTTTTAACCTCTTGATGAATAAAAGTTAATGGATCCTTTGATGTACACTCCTTTTGAAATCTGGACGCTTGGTCAAATTACTGACAACTACCCAGCCCCTGGTTAAATGAGGGTTTTTCGTTTTCAGAAAGAAACTCATACTTCAAGTCTTAAAGGGGTTGATGAGGGTCTATCTCCCTTATATCTCCGGTGTTTGGGGATTTGAAACAATGCCTGTACATCCTCAACAGGGTTTTATCCAAAAGCACACAACCAAAGATTTTGCGTTTTTACTTCATCATCCTCCCTCCAAAAGTTTAAGCAAGAAAATTGGTATTGCAATGCGCAAAAACATTATATGAATGAATAAAATTGAATTACTTAAAGAAAAAATATATTCATTGCATTAAAACATCATTCAAAACACAAACAAGTTTTTTATGCATACAATGCTTTAACAACAAAATGAAAAACTACAAATGAAAATGCAGTAAAGAAGCTGAAGATTGCCGTCGCTGAGGAGGCTTGATTCTGTCTGGACGTCCTTGAAAACTGAGTGCTCACTTGAGATATGAGGCTTCAATTGATGTACATATCATCTTCAGTGAATGCAATCTCCCCTGAGTCGACCAGATCTTGCACCTTGTGCTTGAATACGTTGCAATTTTCATTGGAATGACCCGAAGTGTCTGAGTGATACGCGCATCTAGCATCCAGATCATAATTAGGAGGAATGGGGTCGGGAACAGGCTTGGCATCCCTTAGTTCAACCAGAGAACTCTCAAGTAGACGGGCAAGAACATCACTGTGAGGAATAGGGAGTGGATCTAACCTTCTCGCAAGCCTTCGCGATCTTTGTTGTCTCTGTTGCTGAGGAGCATAAGGTCGCTGATACTGAACAGACCGTTGAACAACAGGAGGAATATACACAACACTAGTTTCTCCTTCATTTCCCTTGGAGGACCCAGCATAAGGTTTCTTTGCATCTTCAGCAGCAATTTGAATCTTTCCCGTTTTGATACCGTTTTCGACTCTTTCTCCTGCCAAAATAAGACCTGAAAATCCGGCTGACAAACATTCAACCAATTTCTCATAATAATGCCCCTGAAGCGTATCCATGAACATGTCAACGAGCTCTCTTTCCAACATCGGAGGTAGAACTTGGGAAGCCAATTCACGCCACCTCTGGGCGTACTCTTTGAAGCTTTCATTTTGTCTCTGAGAAAGACTCTGCAATTGTATTCTATTGGGTGCCATATCCGTATTGTATTGGTAGTGCTTGATGAAAGCCTCTGCCAAATCTCTCCAGCTCTTAATATGCGTTCTCTCCAAGCTCATATACCAGTCTAAAGATGCCCCAGTTAAGTTGTCCTAAAAGGAATGCATCAGTAGCTTCTCATCATCCGTATAGGCAGACATTTTGCTGGAATATGCCTTGATGTGAAGCTTGGGGAAAGTGGTTCCATTGTACTTTTCGAAAACAGGCGCCCTGAACTTCGGAGGAATTTTCACACCTGGGACCAACCCTAAGTCATACATGTCCATGCCCAAAGCATTCTGGCCCTTAAGAGCCTTCAATCTCTCTTCGAGCATACGAAGCCTCTTATCCGTGTCAGTAGGGAAATTCATCTTAGCATCATAAAATTGTGCATCCTGATTATCCACCTCCTGACGAGGAACATGAATCCTAGTAGCACTTCCTCTGGATTGACTCATAGGAGGAGGTGAAGGATGATTAGCTCGTGGAGAATTCACAACTCCGCCCGAAGTATTACCAACAACATTCCCATTACCACCCTCTAGGATAACAACAGCAGCCCTGTGAATAACCGCCCTTAGTTCCTCTTGACGTTGAGCCATACCCTGCATCACCTCCATGCACTGAGCCATACGAGTCTGGAATTCTGACAACTCTGCTCGTATCTGATCCATAATTCTCCTCTAATTACTTCGTGTTGCGTAGTGGTGAGAAGTCAGGTTTGCAGTTCTGAAGAAAATAACAATTCAGAATAAGAATCCCCTTATGAGAATACCTGCTATGCATATGAGTATGAAAATGCAAAATGTCATATGATGCAAATGCAAAGACACAGGATCAAGGTATCCATAAATTTTGAATAGCTGCTGTGCTGATGACTGAATAAGCTCAAAGGTCTGCTCTGAAGAGAATACCGAAATACCAGATATATCCAAATAACTAGAATATCGGAATACCAGGCTGAGAAGCCCACACTGATAAGAAGACCAGAAAACAGGTAGGTAGAAGGTTACAGTTACCTGCAAACCTGTAAACAACCCGTCCCTCTCACATGTGGGTACTAGAAAGGCGAGGATCCTCAATATCACGGGCTCTCAGTTCGAGAAATGATGATACGTTCACCATTTTTGGTTTGGCATCATCAATCGAGGAGGCCTTAACTGATTCCCCTTAAAACGAAAGGTCCTCAGCATCTGGCACTGAGGTCGAGAAGCAATAGTACATTCATCCCTCGGGGTACAGTATTATCGCCAATCGAGGAGTGCCTCCACTGATTCTCTTTCAAAAAGGATATCCTATAGCGAGTTCCAAGCATTGGGTCCTCGGATCGAGAATGTGTAATGGGTTTGCCATTTCTGGTCTGCCATTATCACATCTCGGGAGGAGTGCCGCAACTGAGTCCTCGGGAATAGTCACCAGAGTCGACAGCTTTCTAGTGTTGATATTTTGAAATGCACAAGACGCGCAAATCAGAACATCTCCCAAGAAAACCTTGTCTGGTTGTGGATTTCGTGTAAACCATACGTACCAAGACGCTACGTAGGCCACACTACTTTCCACTTTAATCCTACATGTACTCTCAAGCCTGTGTAATGGGTTTATCTCTCAGATCACCCATCTCGCCAAACAGAAAAACCAGCACAACACAGTCCAGTATAATAATGAAATATGATGCAGTAAATGCGGTAAATACAGTAATGTATAGTAAAGCCGTAAAACAGTAAAACAGCAAAAACAGCATCAAAGTAAACACCCAATGAAAGAAAAACAACAAGCGCTAGGATTGACTCGCAAAAGGGGATGGACCAGCAAGAGGTCAACCTGTCCCCAGTAGAGTCGCCAACTGTCGCTCCCGGGATTTTCATCCAAGTAAAAACGCGAAAGTGGCACGGAAACAGAGTCGCCAGCAATGTGTATTTATCCTAAGAGAGGGAAAGGAAACACTGCGTAAACATGAGGGAAAAGAAAGAGCATGGCCTCGCGACCAAGAGAAAAGGGTAAGGGAGTCGATTACGCGAGGGGAAGGTATTAGCACCCCCACGCGTCCATCGTACTCGATGGGATCCACGCTTGTTGTCTCTATTAAAGGGTGTAAGGAACTGGAAATCAACTGCTAACTGGAGAACTGGAAATGAAAGACATAAAAGAAAAGGGAGGGGAGAAAGAAGTGACTCGATAGGACACTATCGTTGTCCTAGGCCTACGTATTCCCTCAGTGCAATTGGAAAGTCAGAGTCAACGTAGTTCGACGGACTACGGGGAAGGTTGCTCGTCAAGACATCGCCGTCTTGTACCTACGTATCCTCAATCGGACGAGAAAGAAGAATCAGAGCAAACGTAGTTTGGCTCAACAAGGGTTGCTTTGTTTGTGTTTTTTAGTGGAAATGTCAGAGTGCGTATTCCAGTAGTTAGGTGTTGCGGCTCACTATATGGAGACTTAGGCGTTACCTGTTTGTGGTAGACCGGACATGACGAATCTTTAAGAATGGAATGAAGGAGATGAGAAGAGAATTGTTTGTTTTTGTATTTTAGAAAGAAGAAGTATTTTGATTATTGGTGTGTTTACAACACATATTGTATTTAAGTCCTTCACGTAGGATCGAATGCCTCGCATATCGACCCAAGACGGGACGTAAGCTAAACATTCTAAGAAAGTGAGAGAAGACCCCTCACTTTCTTATTCTCACATGAAAGGCTCAAATGCAATATATGTTATGCCTTTATTAAGTGTTTTTGCTTTTTGTTTTGAGATGAGAAGAAGAAAACTCAAAGGGTAAAAAAGGTACAAGTCTAAATGGGAGACTAATAATCCTAAAGTTATCATACATGGAGATCCTATGGTTGTGTTAGGTAGGTCTACCTATGTTAGCATGCTTGGATTAAGAGCCTAATGTATATCCTACTCCGAGCTTAATCAGAAATTAAGTCGGACTAGGAGCCTTAGGGGAGCATGTGAATACAGAGTAAATGAACAAGTAAACACCAGACAGCTCAATCACCAAGGAAAATCGAGAACAAAACCAAATTAAAAGCAATTCAAGTACAGAGAGAAAATCAGGAATTAATCAAGATAAGTACCAAAATTAATCAACAATTAACCAAGAGTATCCAAGTTAAAAATTAAAATGCTAGTTAAAAACAAGGTTAAATTCTAAGTAGAAAGAGTTAACCTAAAATTAAAACTAATTCTAAAATTAGTATCTAAAAATACAAACAAAATTTAATTCAAATTAATTTCCAATAAAACCTCTAATAAAAAATAAAGTCCAACTAAAAAGAAATAATCAAAACTAGATTAAAAGTCAATTAACACAAGATTAATTCTAATCTAATTAAAACCAAAATTAATTCTAAAATTAATTACAAAACAATTAAAAATAGGCAAAGGGTGCAGTAGCAGTTGGTGGGTGTGAGAACCAGTTCAGACGCATGGGCTTTAACCTGCAGGCCCAAAGTCTTCTCAACCAAGGGGGCGTAATGAAAAAAGGGAGTGTGAGGGAAGTCTGGCCGTGTGGGTCTTAATCAACTGGCCCAAGTTTACATGATCCACAGCCAAGGGGTGTGTTAGAAGCACGTAGGCGGTGTGAATAAAGCCAGGCGAATGGGCTTTTGTCTTCAGGCCCAAGGGTTTCAAAAGGAGGCTGGGGGTGCATTGAGAATTTCTGGGATTGCAGAATGCAGCGAGTGGGCTTTAATTTCTGGCCCAAGCACTTGCCAAACGTGAAGCCAATAGGGGGCGAGTGAGAGTAAAACCATGTGTGTGGAAAGAGAAAGTATGGGCCTATGAGCCCATGTCCAATTTGGTTCAAACTAAAGGACAAAAGAAACCCTAAATCTACTGACTCAGTGTTCCATCCCTAACCGTGTTTCCTCTTCACACCAACGTGCCATAGTTTTCCTCTTGCCGCCGATCAAACACCATGTTCCTCTCCATGCTTCACCATCAACATTCTTCACCTTTCGAAAACACAAACTTCACCGCCTCTAATCACCAAACTCCTCCACTGCGTCGGATCCTCTTCACTCATCTCCTCCTAGTCTCTCTAATCTGATTCGACTTCTTCTGGTTCATACACGTTGCGAAACACGCATCTCACCACTTCATCTATGCTCAAATCACTCCTCACGCACTCGTTTCTCTCAACGAAATGCTCTCACTCTCTCACGACATGATACTCTCAGCTTTCTCCATCGCATGGTTCTCCTACGTCAGTACTCACGCCGTTGCAACAAGTTCCGCAAATTAAACTCCCTCTGTCGAAACCTTCTCAGCACATCTCCTTTCTCAAATCGATATCCTCTATTTCACCTCTATTCCGACTGGCAACGCAACACAAAGATTCAACACTCCGCCGCGCCGTCGCCTCGCGGCAGCGGTGGCGGAGGCTTCGCGATATCAGCAAAACGATAATTCACCTCGCTCTTAATACGATTCAAAATTACACGATGAAAAATATAGCAGATGAAGAGATATCAGAGCCTTACCTACCGGAGAAACGTCCGGTGCTTCTTCGAATAAAAGGAAGTTGTTAAGAAATCCAGAGGTAATGTCGAACTTGAATCTAGCAAAATCTTCTTCTTGATTCCTTGATTGCTGCTTGATTTCTTCTTCTTCAATATTCTCAATTTTCTTCTACTTTCCTTGAGCGTTGCCTGAAGTTGCTGTTGTTGATTTTGGCTCAAATCTGAACTCGCCGCGAATTGATGTTGTTGTTTTCAATTTACAAGTCGATGATTGATGAAGAGTTTGAGTGTGATTTCTGCAAGTTTTGACATTGAGGATCGTGAGGTTTGCGATCCGTGGTGAAGCTCCTCTTCAATCTTGTTGAAAGTGGTTGAAGATTAAAGATGATGGAGATTGGAGAAGTGAATTTGAATATGAAGAAACTCTTCAATTCTGTTGCAGTTTTCTTGCTAGTTTTTGAGGTGGAAGAAAGAGGATCAATGAAGCTTCTTGGAGAATTCTTAGGAATAAATGGAAACCAGTGACTGAGAGTTCCAATTTGGCAGAATGAAAAACCTCCTTTCCAATTTCGTTGCAGCTTCTTATATACAGGAATTGGGTGAGGGTAGATTAGTATTTTCACTAAAATTCTATTAGAGATCCTTGTGTAATCACCTACCTTCATTCTTTGTGCAACTTTCCCTTTTTAATTTTCTGCTATCAACTTTTGATTTTCTGAGGTGTATTGTTTCTGTCAAATTCTTTTAGTGAATTGTGCGTGTTTCTGCTATGAGCTTTTTCCACTGTAGTGTATTTGTTCATTTTCTTTTTCTCATGTGGAATTTTCTTGATATTTCTGTTGTTTTGCATTGTGTGATGCCGTTTGAAATCATGTGCACGTGCGTTTTGCGTAGCGACATTGGCTCGGCTGCAGGAACAATTTTGGGGAGAAATACTTCAAAGCTTCAATTGTCTTAGCTTGCTATAAAAAGCTTGGCTTGGATTTGGGTATTGTAACGTGATGGCTTCATTGATTTGGCAGCTTGTATTGTTTTATTTTGCAGCTTCATGTAGCAACTGAAGGTGGCTTGGCAAGATGATGAATTTCCTTATTTTGTATTATTTTTGTAGGTTGATAAATGGTATTAAAAAAAGAATATTTACAATGTGGATTTTAAAATGGACATAATGGATTAAAATGATCTTTAAGGTAAAAATGGATAATAGATGTTAAATATGGATAGAATTGGAAAGCGGATGTGGATAATTTGGATATTGGATTGATAATGGTTTAATGGATTAAATTGGAAAAATGGAATTCTAAAAAGCGGATAATTGAATAATGAAAAGCGAAAATTGACAATGGATTTAATGGTTAAAAATGGATTTTGAATAAAAAGGATATGGATATTTATAATGGAAAATTGGTTAATGAATGGATATTATGGACAATGAATAATGGGTTTATGGTAGAAATTTGAATTCCAAGTGCCCCACACAATTGATTTCCTCAACCTGAAACCCTAATCACTTGATCTTCAACTGATGACTGTCCTCAAACTCAACCATGAATAAGGAACTTTGATTCACCTTGCATGCACACTGATGAAAGAATTGTCCTGAATAGAGAAGGAACCAAACCCCGATTCACACCCAAGAAAACCTGACCCAATGCCTTTGATGAATCCTCCGAAATAGGAAAACCCTAGACTCTTGATGTACACTGATAAATCCTTCAATCTCGTGTCTTAGAAGACCAATGCAATGATATAATTATGAGTTATGACTTAATGGAGCTGCAAATGAAAGCGAACATAAGCCAGAAAAAGGTAGGGCAAATTTTGGGGTGCTACAATAACCTAAAAAGTGTGAAAATACTATTTATACAGTTCAGGAATTTACAAGTTCGCACTGCGAACCATTCATTCGCATAGCGAATGGTGAAAAATAGCACTTCAAGTGCCTCTGAACAGTTAAACCCCCCCAGAAATTATCGCTACTTCGCACTACAAAGGATTTGTTCGCAAAGCGAACACTCGCTTTCAAGTTGCAAAGCAAACTTTAGCTCCTTTTTCCTCTGTCCAATTCTAGGACCATTCGCTGGGACCTTCTCCAGAGTTCTCAAAGCGAACCTTCGCTGGCACTCGCCTTCCCATTCGCAAAGTGAACCAACTGATGCATTCCTCATTTCTTTGACAGCTTGCACCATTTCTTGTGTTTTACACTTTTGATCATTTCATGCCTTATACTGCACAATAACACACATATTACAAGCACCAAAGGTATATTCTCAAGGTTAGAAGAACAACAACAATCATGAGAAAAAAGTGGAAACAAATGCAAAGAAAGATATGTCATTTTTAGGTCAAATCTGCACCTAACACCTAGCGCGCCCCCGTAATTGCGATGTTAGTTTGTCGCGGGCAGTGTCTAACTGTAGTATTGCTTAAGTTTCTCAGAGTTCCATGGTCGAGCAAGTTCTTCCCCGTGTAGATTTTCGAGGTAGTAGGCTCCTGTCCCCGTTTTTGGGTAGACGCAGTACGGGCCCTCCCAATTCGCGGCGAGCTTGCCCTCTCGCGAGTCTTTCTGGTTCCTTCGTAGGACGAGGGTTTAAACCTGAAAATATCATTTCATAACTTTGGTGTTATAACGTAGAGTTATTTTTTGTTTAAGTGAGGCCTCATGGAGGGATGCGCCCGTCCTTATCTCCTCGACGAAGTCGAGTTCTTCCCTTAGGGCTTCGTTGTTCGCTTCCTCATCGAGAGGTGCCTTCGTCCTCCTCGAGGGTTCCCTGATTTCCACGGGGATCATCACTTCAGTTCCATAGGTCAGACAAAAGGGGGTCTCCCCGGTCGTGGAATGCAGGGTTGTTCGATAGGTCCAGAGGACGCTGTGTAGTTCCTCGACCTATCGTTGATTGGCGTCGCCTAGTCGGCATTTCAATCCTCACAGGATCAGTCTATTAGCTGCTTCGTCCTGCCCGTTCGTTTGAGGGCTCTCGACCGACGTGAAGTGCTGCTTCATGCCCAGTTTGGTGACGAAGTCTTGGAAGTTCCTGTCGGTGAAGTGCGTCCCGTTGTCGGTGACAATAGCTTGGGGCACGCCGAACCGGGCGAGGATGTTCCTCTTGTAGAAACGGAGTATGTTGAAGGCCCTGATTTTGGCCAAGGCTTCCGCCTCGATCCACTTTGTGAAATAATATACCCCGACGATGAGGTATTTGTTTTTGTATGAACCCACTATGAAGGGCTCGAGGATATCCATTCCCCACCACGCAAACGGTCATGAGGACGATAGTGTTTTAAGCTCGCTTGGAGGAGCAAGGTGCATGTCCCCGTGTCGTTGGCATCAATTGCACTTCTTGACATGCTTCTTGGCGTCCTGCTGCATGGTGGGCTAGTAATACCCTGCTCGGAGCGCCTTACGGGCTAAGGATCGCCCGCCGAGGTGTTGTGCATTGATCCCCTGGGGGATTTCCTAGAGTATACCAGGGACTCTGGTCGCCTCGGTGCACCTGAGGAGGGGGATAGAAAACCCGCGACGATATAGTTTGTCCTCGACTATTGTGTACGAGCACGCTCGCCGCTTAATAATCCCCGCTTCCTTGGGATCCTCGGGTAGTTTTCCCGTCGTAAGGTATTCGTATACCGGGGTCATCCAGCAATTGTTGTCCCCGATTGTGTTCACGTCCGTCGCCGGAGCAGGTTTGTCGATGCTCGGGCGTGAAAGTACCTCCTGAATGACGGGCTTGTTCTCGCCTTTCTTCTTTGTGCTCGCCAGCTTGGACAATACATCTGCTCGGGTGTTATGCTCGCGCGGGATGTAGGTTACTTCCGCGGAGGCAAAGTTCTTCATTTTTTCCTTCACCTAGGTTAAGTATTCGATGAGGCAGTCGTTCTTGGCTTGGTACTCTCCTCGGACTTGCGAGGCTACGAGCTGGGAGTCGGTGAAGATTTTGACCTCTTTGGCGCCGAGATCTTCGGCAAACCATAGCCCGGCGAGGAAAACCTCGTACTCAGGCTGGTTGTTCGACATTGGGAAGGACAATTCGAGAGCGACCTCGATCAGAATACCTTCCTTGTTCTCGAGGATAATGCCCGCCCCGCTCCCTTTCGTTCTAGATGCCCGTCGACGTACACTTTTGGGATCCGTTGGGTGAAGATTCCGGGACGGTCATTTCTGCCACGAAGTCCGCCAACACCTGGGCCTTCAGGGATTTCCTTCCCTCGTACTGGATGTCGAACTCGACGAGTTTGAGCGACCATCTAAGCATCCTTCCTACCATGTCTGGTCGGCCGAGGAGCTGCCTTATTGGCTACTCGGTCCTTACCACGACCGTGTGTGCCAAGAAGTAATGGCGCAGCCTCCTGGCCGTGGTGACGAGGCCCAGGGTGACTTTCTCAATCTGCTGATACCTGAGCTCGGGGCCTTAGAGGGCCTTGCTCATGAAGTAAATCAGCTTCTTCCCATCCGGGGTTTCCCAGATGAGGACAGCGCTGACCGCTTCGATCCTGATAGCGAGATATAAGAACAGTGTCTCCCTGTTCTCCGACCGTGAGAGGACCAGGGGTTGCGACAGGACTTGTTTGAGGTGGAGGAGCGCCTGCTCGCACTCCTCGCTCCACTCAAACGTCACTTTTTGTCGAAGAGGCTTGAAAACCAGGAGTGCGTATTGTGCAGATTTGGCGACGAAGCGGGAGAGGGCGGTCAGCATCCCGTTCAGCAATTATATTGACTTCGTTGAGTTCAGGATTGGGATCTCGGAGAAAGCCCTACACTTGTCGAGGTTGGCCTCGATTCCTCGCTCTGTGAGGTAGAAACCTAAGAACTTGCCCGCCCGAACGCCGAAGGTGCATTTGTCGGGATTGAACCTCATACGGCATCTCCTCACCGTGTCGAATACCTTCTTGAGATGAGCAGCATGGTCGACTTCTTCTGCGGATTTGACGATCATGTCATCCATATAGACCTCGAGCATGTTGCTGATCTTTCCTCGGAAGACTTTGTTCATCATCCGTTAGTAGGTCGCGCTGGCGTTCTTCAGGCCGAAGGACATTACGTTGTAGTAGTAATTGCCCGACTCGGTCATGAAGGTTGTATGCTGCTTGTCGGCCTTATCCATGGGGATTTGGTTGTACCCCGAGTAGGCGTCCATGAAGGACAATAACTTGTAACCTGCAGAATTATCGAGTAGCTGGTCGATGTTTGGCAAAGGATAAGAGTCTTTCGGGAATGTCCGGTTAAGATCGGTATAGTCAACATACATCCTCCATTTTCCATTATACTTTTTGACAAGTACAACATTGGACAGCCAGGTTATGTACCTAGCCTCTGAAATAAAATTCTCCTCTAGGAGGTCTTTTACAGCTTTTTCAGCAGCCTCCGCTTTTTCAAGAGAGTGCCTACACCTACGTTGAACTATGGCCCTAGCGGCCGAATCTATGGTGAGCTGATGGCAGGCCACCTCGGGGTCAAGCCCAGGCATCTCGGAAGCACTCCATGCAAACAGATCAGCATTCTCTTGGAGACATGCTTTCAGCTGCTTCTTCGCCAGGTCGGGGAGTCCGGTGCCAATCTTCACGTTTCGGTCTGGGTTGTCTCCGAGGGCGACGAGCTCGAAGTCTCCGTCCGGGACGGGGCGCGCTGGGTGGAGGGGCTTCCTGTTGCTTTCTGCCTGGAGGTCGAGGTCAGCTGCTCCGCCTTCTTCATGCTCGCCAAGGAACCTGCTGTCGAGGTCGACCACATTGACGCGCGGGAGTGGCCTTTGCATAGCGGCCGGGGATGACTTCGCTCCGGTCTTGGGCTAGGTGCTGATGGAACTCATGCCTTTAATTGCAGCATCGAAGCATCTCCTGGCCGCGTCTATGTCCCCGTGCATCGTAACGACCTGACCCCTGGCCGTGTAGTACTTCATCTTGAGATGGATCGTTGATGGCACTTCCGTGAGTTCGGCCAGGGTGGTCCTCCTGAGGATGCAGTTGTAGAGGGACGGACATTCGACTACCAGGAAGTGGGTCTTGACTTGCCGGGAAGTGTCTTCGGCCCCGAATGTGACCATCAGTTCAACGTAGCCCCAGGGTCTGGTGGTGGTGCCGTTGAACCCCTGCAGATCTGAACCCACGTAAGGGGTCAGATGCCTCTCGTCGAGCTGGAGAGTCCCAAAGAAGTGAGCGTACATGATGTCGACCGAACTTCCCTGGTCGACAAGGATCCTGCGAACGTCAAAATTTACCATCTGTGCCCTGACCAGGAGGGGGATAGTGGTGTTGGGTGCTCTGCCCGACAGCTCTTCAAGATAGAAGGTGATGAGGTTTGATTTCCCTTGCACCTTCTCGAGAGTGGTGGTCTTCGCCGATGTTGCGGACTCCAGTTCGTCAAATATCTGCTTGATCGACCCGACGGACACCTTCTGTTAACCACCTTCGGATATGACCATCGTCTTGGGGAAACCTTCCCACGTGCTGCGGGCAGCAACGGGGTCTTCGTGGGGGAAGTTTGCCCACATGCTGCGAACTGCCTCTTGGGCCTCGATGCCTTCGGGGACAAAAAAGTCTTGGGGTCGAGTGACGCTGAGGGCGACCTGTAGCCGACTCTCATCGGGAGGACGTGTTGTCTCCTCGACACTTTGAGCTTCCCGAGCACTGGGACGAGGGGCGTCGTTCTTCTGGGGATACTTCTTTAGGTGCCCTTCCTTGATCAGCATCTCAATTGCATCTTTGAGATGGATGCAATCCTTTGTGACATGTCCGTGGCTCCAGTGGAACCTGCAGTACTTGGACTTGTCCGTGTTTGATTTTGGGGTTGTAGGCTTGGGAAAGCGGATGCCCCCTTTCTGAAATTCCGAGTTCGCGCACTTGGAGAGAATTCACGCGTGGGGAGCGTTGAGCGGCGTGTATTCTGTGAACCGGCCCGCATGACCTCTCGGTTCGCGAGAGTCCCGGAGGCGACCTTTCTTCCTTCTTTCTCCCCCACGCCGGGGGGGAGGAAAGTCTTCATCTCTGTGGTCGCGGGGGCCATCTCGCCGCCGTGAGCCGAGGGCTATTTGAGGGGCCTGCGTCTCCTCGAACTCGATGTACGATTGAGCTCGGAAGAGCAGGTCTTCCAAGTTGTGAACCCACAGCTTTGGCGAAGTCGGTTCCAGTGCGTAGTCCCCTTGCGATCAGGAACTTCATGTCGTCGGTCGCGTGGACCTCGACGGCTTCTTTGTTGAACCTCTCGATGTAGTCTCTGAGGGACTCGTTCCGCCCTTGGAAGATGGCCTGTAGGGAGGCCACCGTCTTCGGGTGTCGACGAGAGGCGGTAAAATCCTTGGAGAACTGCTTTTTCAGCTGTTTCCAGGACGTGATGGATTCCAGAGCAAGCCTCTTGTACCACGTCACAGCTCCTTTCCGGAGGGTAGTCGGGAAGAGCCTGCACTTAATAGCTCCCCGGACGTTTCTATAGTAGAGCATGGCTTCGAAGCTCTCGATATGATCGTCGGGGTCGGCTGTGCCATCATAAGTCCCCAGTTGCAGGGGCTTCTCTATTCCCGCGGGTATAGGTGTGTCCATAATTTCCCTAGACAAGGGAGTTCTCTGGTCGTCCTCGTCACTTCTGACCGGCAACTGCGATGGGGAGCGATGGTTCCGACCTGGTCCATGTCGACGAGGAGAACTCATGGAATGGCTCTTCTGCTTTTCGCTGTCGTCCTTGGTCCTCTTCCTGTTCGGGGAGCACCTCAGTTCATTTTGAGGAGGGGAGCGAGGGCTCTTCTGGGCAACCATTGGCTGGGGTCGTTCCAGACACGGTTGGCGGCCCTCACGCTGTAGGGAGGGGTTGCGAGAGCTCACTGGGGGATTCCTTCGCGGGGAAGGAGAAAGGTTGGGAGACGGTGGATGACCATGTCTTCGTGGGGAAGTGCGTCGTGGTCGCCCTCTTTCGAGCGCTTCGATCCTGAGATTCTACTGGGCAATCAATTGGTTTGCTGGTTGACCAATGCGAACAGGGCCACTGTTCCCGGATCAGCGTTTGGTGGTGCAGCGACTGGCTGGTATACGACCGGCGGGATGTCATGTTGGGCGGCGTCGTACGCCACATCTTCAAAAAAAGGGGAGGCGGTCTGCCCGTATCTTACGTCGCCTTCTTCGATGTGGACGACAACGTTGTCCTCCCGGTGGTTTTCGTTGTCGAGCTTTGTGAAGGAGATGTCCGGAGCATTGTTCCCATCCTGGGTGCTGGTGCTGGCCATGGTAGTTATGAACGGAGAGATTGCTTTGGTTTAATGATGAAGGGAAAATGGGGAAGCAGTAGTTTCCCACAGACGGCGCAACCGATCGTACCTGGATCAGATAGTATGACAGTGGCTAACAGCGTCGTGAAATCTTCAGCTCCAGTGATGATGATACGGAGGGGGGTGTACCTGCAAGGTACTCTGACGCTTAAGTCAGGAAAGGTCAGAGAAAAAGGCAAGTACAGAAAGAAGGTGTGAGTTAGAATGTAATGTAACTTGACCCTCTCAAGTGAGAGGGTATTTATAGAGATCCCCAGTGCAGGGCCAACGGTTACTTGCACTGGGCTGGACTGCAAGGCCCAATCCAAGCAACTACCTGGGCTTACGTGGCGTAGTGAAGACCAACATGTGGTCTTCACCCTGGGATAACGGTCCCGAGATCTCCGGAAGGTGGGAAGACCGAATCCTTCGGAGGTGGGAGGTTACAAGAGAATGTGTACTCGCGGGGAGGAGCTCATGGATGTCAAGGAGAGACGTGTTCAGGAAAGCTTGATGCCTCTGCTCGATAGTATCTGCTGCACATGCCCAACCTTGTAGGAGGGTGGCACGTGCTCGACGCAGGGGTAAATATAGGCCTTGTTGAGCCTTCCCAGATCATTGGATTGGGCCTGCCCAACTGGTGGGCAGGCGCCGGCCCAGTCCAGAACAGTTTCGTACCAATGCAAGATGGGACAAAATAAAGGAAGGCTTTTTTGGAGATGTCCATTTTGGAGGATCGATGAAACATGTTATTTGTTCAAATGGGATGAATACATGGGAGAAAGAGGTGGAAATGAAGATGAGAGAATTATGAAGTCAGAGTTGGAAGTTGTGGGCTATTTGAAGGTTATTTATGAGGATTTAAAGAAGAAGAACAAGAATTTGAAGAACAAATTGAAATCAGAGAGATTTTCTGGAAATCTCAAGATGTTATGTTTTCTTGTTTCCTTTATGTTTAATGTTTACATTGTAATGAAATGTAATAGTTGAATTAAGGTTTCAATTACATTGTTGATGTTTAAACTGTAGATGCATTGTTGATGTTTGAATTACATAATGAAGACTGGAATGCAACTAATTAAAGAAGGTTTCTTACGAGTAAGTTCAACGTAAACTTTTGAATTTTCAATTAGTTATCTGTTTGTTAGTATATTATTTGATAAATATTGTAGCTGATAGTTTAAGCTGTTAAGCAAAAAGATTAAAATTTCATTAGATAAATTAAGTTTCATTACATAAACTTTTCATTACATAAACTTAATCATCAAATCTAAATGCTCTGGATGAGAGGAAGTTTGACCAACCATAGTCAGCCTCATCATAATCATACGAATCGAAAATAACCATATTCCTTCTCAACATTTTTGGTAGCTTGATCAGTAGAACTCATTTTGATTCTTTTGGATTAAGTTGTTTTTATGTTTTGTCTCTTATGCTTTTATATTGTTTCTTCTGATTCTTCATCTTCTCTTGGAAGTTAGATAAGTTTCTGCCAACCTCGAGCTGTTGACAAATGGTGTATTGTTGATTCTGGTATGATACGTTTGTTTTTTATTCATAAACAATATCACAACGGTTATTACTCTTAACCGTTGTTATACGACGCGCGCTTCTCAAATTATTACAACGGTTACAGGACCGTGATTGTAAGTACCATATATACAACAACACTCTACAAAACAACGCATGTGTCCGCGTAATTATATATCTTTCTCAACCGTTGTTAAATTTGTCTTCCGTAGTAGTGGTGTTTGGTTTAATTCCTTCTAAGAACAATTTTTTTCATTTTATTTGATATTTTTAAATCTGAATTGTATCAAAATAAAATTGAAATTAAAAACTAAAATCAAATTAGTATTTATGAAAAAATAAAAATTAAAATCAAATTAGTATTTAAAAAATTAAAAATAAAAAATAAAATCCAACCTGAAAGTCCAGGCACGGAATAAAAGTAGAAAAAAAATTCGATTTGAAAAAAATATTAACATAGGAACTAATATTGTCTAGTTAAATTTTGTAAGGGATTAAATAATGTCATTTTTTATGGAGAATTAATATGGGTTATATAGTTTTTGTGAGGGACTAAAATGGTTCTTTACTCTTAAAAAAAATAAATGATGGCGCTGCCAAGACATATACCTTAATTATTGGTGAATTGAGGTGAAAACTTTGTCATGAAATATATTATTTGTAGTAGTGTGGTTTTTAGATAGATCAGATGTGAACTTCTGCACTTTCTCCGATTGGCTTAATAATCATAGTCTCTGTCTAAGCCTATGGTGAATCAAGTTTTCTCTTGATTTTGATATGTGATTGTTGGTGTTTTTTTTTTGGATTCTAATTTGTCGATGATGGTTATGTTTATTGGGCTTTTTTTAGTGGTTTTCTTCAAGAATTATTTATTATTGTTGTTATTTTTTTGTTGCTTAAAAGGAAGGGGAAGGAATCTAAACTAACACTCTGTGCAAATGGTTTTCCTACAAATGCAAAGAGATATGGAATCGGGGGTCGGTTATACTAAGGGAAGCTATTAACATCCTAAGTATCTATAGTACTCTATAGGAACCTTTTGTACATTTTTACTATTAGTTATCTTATCTACTTAAGTTGTTTATCTGTTGATTAGGAAAGTTTTAACCTATGGGTGAGAATGAGAATGAGAATGTGAAATATTTTTGGGAGTTTTTGTTTTATGAAATGTACGGGGACCTAAGGGGTTTTATTTAAAGGTGTGCTCGCTAAGATCTCGCAATCTTATGCATGCGTATTCCCAAAAAAAGGAGACTTTGGGAGATCAGATGTTCGTAGTTCCACCTGAATATGGGTGGAATTTGTATCTTGTTCAAAGCCCAAGATGTTGAAGCTAAAAGGGTGTTTGTGTGTCTTGTTCAAAGCCCAAGATGTGAAGCTAAAGAGGTTTGTTGGTTTTGAAAGAAAAGACAAATTGTCCTTTTTTAAGGGAGATATCCCACCTATTCATCACAAACATTTGAGAGTAATATCATAAAGAAAGAAGCTTTAAACTTCGATGTTAAATAATCCTATGCAATGCCACATCTTCCTTTATGAGTCTTTGTATGCTAAGAGAAGGACCTTAACTTGGATATAATATCAACAAATGTGACACTTACATCACCTATATGAAAGAAAAGCTTTGGACCAGGATAAGAGAAGGACTCAAGCTTGGATTTTGAATCAACAAGTGTGCCACTTACATCACTTATATGGCAAAAAAGTTTGTAATGTTTATATTTTTTTGAATTGTGGTGTATAGAAGAGATATCTTCCTACAAAGATGACTCAATGTCTCATCTTTGGGGAGAAGTTGAATTATTTGAGTATCTTGTTCAAACCCCAAGATGTGAAGATAAAATGTTTGTTTGTATCTTGTTCAAAGCCCAAGATGTGAAGCTAAAAGGTTTGTTTGTATCTTGTTCAAAGCCTAAGATGTAAAGCAAAAAGGTTTGTTTTCCTGAGAGGAGGCTGACTTAATTGGGGGGAGTCTTGAATTGATGGCCTCTGTATGAAGCCTAAGATGAAGGCTATGAATGCTTTTAAGAAGTGTGGGGGTCCTTGTATGAAGCCCAAGAGGAGGCTATGATGAAGTTGACTTCATCCAAGGGGAACTAAGGTTTGAACTAAGTTGTACTTGAGGGAACCCTAATGTTTGATCTAAAGTCAAAACTAAGGATGAGGTGTTATAAATGTCAAGAGAAACTTAACATGAATAAGTATATTACAAGTATAGACATGAATTGAAAGTGGAGGGCCTTACACTCTAGTTAAGCCCCATGTCTAAGCATCGTTGACTTGAAAATATGATGGGTCTTACACTCTTATAGAGGCCCATGAGTTTAACATTGTGAGACTTAAAATGTGATGGGTCTTACACTCTAACAGAGGCCCATTTCTAAGCATGGTTGACTTGAAAATATGATTTGTCTTACACTCTTATAGAGGCCCATAAGTTTTAAATTTGACTTAAAAGGTGGTAGGTCTTACACTCTAATAGAGGCCGTAAATTTTAAATTTGAATGCCACTAGGGCTGTGTTTGATGAAAGTTTGATGATTGAGATTAAAAAGTGTTGAAAGACTTAAGAATTTGAAGAAAGTTTTGAGGAGGAGGGGAGAGACTTACACTCTAATAGAGGCCCAAAGAGTTTGTTTAAGAAGTATGAAAAAGTTTCTAATCAAGATGAAACCCTAATGAAAGTTTTAATCAAAGGTATTTTCAAAAGGAAATTATTTAAACATGGTATAAATGATGTGTAAATCAAGATAAACATGTTGTGATTTTGTATCAATGTTTTAAACAAAGTGTATTTATCCATATGAGAAAAAAAAATGAATTAGGTTTGAAATCATTAGAAAGAAAATCAAATTTTCAAGGTTTTAAACCTAAAAAGGCACTTCTTTTCAACTTAATAAAAAGTGATTAAATAAATTCTTTTTTTAGAATTTTTTGATGGATTAAAATAATAGAGTGTATGAGTGATATGTATGAAACAATTCGGGTCAAAAAGAATTAATTTGATAGGCGAAATAAATGTTTGAAATTTGGAAGAAAAATAGGTAAAATATGAAAAGTGGTAAAAAAATATGTTGGAGGTGGGACTTGAACCCTTGCCACCAAGGGTCAGACTAACAAAACATTCCCTTGCCAATGAGCCAACGCGCATTGGTGCTACCTAAACACAACCATTCAAATAAATATGAAAACTTCGTGCCAAAATTCAAAAATGCGCGTCATGGCCTTTATATTCTTCTTCGGGCAAAAAGATTTGCAGAAAGGGGTCTATCTCCCGCAATACGTAATGATTTTGAAAGATTTAAACATGAAACTTGTTCGTTTTTAAACAAGGAATCGAATGGCAGTTTTTAATTTCATTTATTTTTAATGTGGAGTAAATTATCCAACATGAACCAGATGAACCATAGTTTTGTAAAAACTATAATGAAATCCTATACATGTAATATAAATGACAATTTATTGAGAGTAAATGATCTATGAACTTCCAGAAACACATTGGTAACTTGAAATAACATTTATGATGCATGAATCATAGAGTTTGAAAAGTTCAGGCTTACCTTGCAAGAGGAAATCGAATCCTCAGTTTGAGGTGTTACAGATGTGATTTGATGATCTAGACAACTTCTTTGGACCTCAAGGATTGTGTTGAGATGCTTAGAACAAGTTAAAACTTCCTGGATTGCTTGGATCGAATCCAACTGCAGCTTGATCAAGGTGAGATATGATCTTGTTGAATTTTATGTTACAGAAAGTGTTTAAGTGTTTGGATCTTGATGTATGTGAAGTGTTTGAATCAAAAGTTTGAGTGGAAAAGCTCTGGTTTTGAAAATTCGAATCTCACTCTTTAAAATTTTGAAACTTTGAAGTGAAAGAGAAAGACTGAGAAAACAAGTGTTGTGATTGTTTTGGTGTTCTCTGAATGATCAAATGTGGCCTTTATTTATAGGGGAAAAGATTTGTTTTGGAGGAATAGTGATGGTTGAAGGATGAACTCAATGTTAAATGGTTTTGGCAATGCATCATTACTATATCAAAGTACCTTATCTCTTCAACTAGTCTAGCTCTCCTCTTGACCAATTCCGCATTCTGCAGATGTTTTTAATGTTGTTTAAGAGTGCATCTTGACTGGCTGGAGTGGTTTCTTTGATAATGCACTATTCCACATAAATGCCTCTTGAATTCAAGGCTTTAAGTGATGATGTTTCGTCATTTCAAAGGGATTCCTCTTGACTTAGTGGCTCTATCTTGTAGGTTTTGGATGATTCACTCAGATTTTTATTGAATGAGCATTGTATGATCATCACACTTGGACCCAAAAAATCTTGCTTCACAAGTAATGTTAATTCTGTGGTTTTAATTAATCTTGGATCATGGTGAAAATAGTCTCAAAGTTGGCTCCAACACAAGACAGATTTTGTCTAAAAATTTTCTAAATGTCAAAGTTCAAAAAGTGTGGAAACCCTACTTTCATGGCCTCATATCTTAAAATCTATGCACTTTTTGGGAATCCACCCTAAGTGACAAAGTTGTAGTATGTAACAACCTCTTCAATTTGATCTTTGGATCAGAGAAACTGGTTACTTGGTTTGGAAGTTATGACCTTACAAAGTAGGGTAAAAATCATTGTTTTTTCATGACTTAGAAAAATTTCAAGTTCTCCATGGTTGCCCTTTTTACAAGTAACCTCATTTTTCTTGATTTTTTTCTATCAGTCATGATCCAAATCACATATTAACATTGTTCTTGACTCGAGGAGATCATGTTTGACCAAAAACTCCAAAGTCAAACTTGATTTTGACCACAGTTGACTTTTTGTATTAGATGAATTTTGAACTTTGTGATCCTTTTTGAAATCAAATCCTTGGGCTAATTTAAACATCATGGATGGGTTCCAAAGGTGTTTTTGAGTGTCTTGAATCATGTTCAAGGTTTGAGATTATGCCTTACTTAAAAGTCAAAGGTACAGTTGACTTTTCATTAAAACCCTAGTTTGTGGTCCAGATGAATTTCAATTCTTGCAATGCTTATGAATCAAGTTCTTTGGATCAATCTAATCATATGAATGGACTAATATGAGGTGTTTGATGTCCTTGAAACATATCTTGAGGTCTTGGATCATGCCTTGCTCCAAAAGTCAACCCAGGGACTAAAATAGGTCAAAACCCTAATTTTGGTGCACTGAGGATCTTGAGGCTTGTTGATTTTGAAATGAGGCAATCTTATACTTGATTATTGATGAATGAGAGTTCTTGATCTTCATGGATGACTGAGAGACTGGATAAGTTGAAAATCATGCACATTCTTGATTGATCATTTGCTTGAGTCTCCTTTGAGGCTCAAAACCCTAATTGGTAATCAAATGAAACAAACAACAATCTTTGTATCTCCAAATGGGTTAGTGATGCATAAAAATATACATACATATGATGCTAATGAAATGCAAATGATGTGGGAACTTAGGGTCAAAAATTAGGATATGACACAATTGTAGTTAATATTTTTAATGATTAACTTTTAACTTAATAATTCAGAATAAATATTTACTTATTTAATTATTTCAAATAACACACGAATAAATATTTACTTATTTCAAACGATAAAAATTTTAAAATAAAATTAATAAAATATATATCATAAATATAATTAATCACATAGAAATAAATTAAATTAATTGAAATTAAATAACACATAAACAAATATTACTTATTTTGAATTAATTCAAATTAAATAATAGGCTTAATACGTGTTTGTTGATTCTACGAAAATTAGAATTTTATCACCCACACAATGAAATATGAATGTATAAAAGAATCATTTATAAGAAAACAAAAATAACAGTGCATGAATTAGCTAGGCAAAAGAATGGCGAAACATGTACAAGAATAAGATCAATTTAAGCCTATACTATTTAACTATGGTAGTTAATTAGCTTGCTAGGTAAGTATATGAACAAACTTGTCACAAATCAAAATATCGAGGAACTTGATTAAACTGTCGATAATTATGGACGAATTGGATCAGGGCTTGATGGCTTCGAACTACCGCGTTGAAGTAACTGCAAAACAAGCCCATTAAACTCCCTTGACCGCTCATCATCTTGTAATGGCCTGCAATTAATTACTCCAAATTGAGAAGAAGTTACCAAAATCAAGAGAATGATCACCAGAACTGTGGAAAGCACCCTCCTGTATGAAATAGTGATGCACATGATGATCTCTTTAATTTTATAGAATATTATAATGCAATTATTTTTTATAGAATGAGTATAATTAGAACTCTTTTATGCCTGTCACTTGAGAAATAAATATCAGGTATATTTTTCTTAATTTGCTAAACCTTGTGATACTGCTGATTTGTGATTTGTGATGGGGATAGTGCTCATGGACGTCTATATATATAGCGGTTAGTAATACTTAGTATATATTATATATTGACCAGAGAGCTTGTACTTGTTCTTATTTTTTGAAAACACACGTTTATGAATTGACTAGTTAGAAATACGTTGTATGGTTTGAACTTGAATATTGAAAATTGAACAAATCAAACACCAAATATAGCTTCGCGCCAAACAATGTTAACGGGTATTATTTGTTAAGGTTTATGGTCATAACTTTAAACTCCTATCTCAATGTACAACTATTAAAAAAAACCTGAAAAATGGTTTTATATCGATTTTATAGGCGAGGTAATTAGGGGTGCGCAAGAAAACCAAAAATCACAAATTAAATCAGCATTCAAATTAATCTATATTTTAAAACCAAGTCTAAAATTACATTTTAAAACCGGTGGCCCATTTATCAAACCAAAAAAAAAAAGGGAAACCATTAATCAATTTTGATCTGGTTATCGGTTTCTAAATTTGAGACTCTCTCAAAACTCTCTCTTTTGCTTATCGGCAAAAATCCACCATCTCTAATTGCTAAACCTTAATTTCCAAAACGACAACACCAGCATCTTCCTAATTCTCCTTCACGTTCTCCATCTCCGTTTCTCTATACACTTTCTCTCTCATTCCATCCATTTTTTACTCTTGTACCATCCGGCAAGTTTATTCAAGAAAAAAAGCTTCGAGATAGTATTGTTATATAAGGAAACTCAAACCTGGAGTTTGAGGTGTGCATGTAGTGAAGACTCTTGGTGTCAAGGTTTCTATTTTTGAGTCTTTGTTTGAGTTATTGTTGTGCACAACTCTAGCGCTTCCTTTCATATCTTAAGGCATGGAGTTTGGTTTGTTAGTCGAGTTTTGTTTCCTTTCCTTGCTTCCTTCGAATCTCATTTCCTTTCTTTCGTCTCAAGTTTCATTCCATTTGCTTTATGTCACACTAATGGTGTTCAAGTGGAGAAGATGGAGTTTTGAGTTTCATCCGTGAAAAAAATGAAGTGTTCGAGTTTCATTTAGTGGAAAAGATGAAGTTTTGTGTTTCATTTAGTGGAGAAAATGAAGTTTTGAGTGGAGAAGATGAAGTTTCATTTAGGGTTTGTTTTGTTTTGATTGTATTTTGTGAATGAATGGAATTGTATTCTAAGAATTGGTTATGGACTAGGTTTTCCTATCAGATAGATCTAGACACGCAACTAAGGAAAAATGTTTAATATGGCCCAACTAATTAAGGGGACAAATGAGTCTCAATTTGGAGTAATTAATTGCAGGCCATTACAAGATGATGGGTGGTCAAGGGAATTTAATGGGCTTGTTTTGTAGTCCATTTTTGTAATTTAAAAATAAAAACGAGAAAGGCTTCTAGTGAAAGATTTTTCCTATCCATTGTCAGCCCAACCAAAAGAGTGGGTATTTTATTTTTTAAATAAAAACAAAAAAAATGTAGTTTCTAAGATTTGAAGGCGTGCTCTAAAAACTATTCATATAGAATGCTAGCTTATTTGAAAGAATAATAGTTTGGTTTTTTAATAAAAAAAATTATCTCCCTCTATTTTTTTTTTTTTTTTAAAAAAAGATAGAAATGATGTCTCTCAAAACACACTAGATATCTCCTTCAACATTGTCTTTAGGCAATAATTCTTGCAAATTTACAAAGTGTAACTCATGAAGCTTGTTTTTATCAAAAATAATAAAATACAAAGTTTACTTATGGTTTCTCACATTTACATAGAATATATTATCAATAATTAAGACAATGATGCGCTTGATGATTATACCAAAACGTGAATTTTATCACTCACAAAATGAAATATGAATATCTGAAAGAATCATTTATAAGAAAACAAAAATAACAGTGCATGAACTAGCTAGGAAAAAGAATGGTGAAACACGTACAAGAATTAAGATCAATTTAAGCCTATAGATTTTAACTATGGTAGTTAATTAGCTTCCTATGTAAGTATATGAACAAACTTGTCACAAATCAATATCGAGAAACTTAATTAAACTGTGGCTAATTATGGACGAATTGGATCAGGGCTTGTTGGCTTCGAACTTCCACGTGGAAGTAACTGCAAAACAAGCCCATTAAACTCCCTCGACCACTCATCATCTTGTAATGGCCTGCAATTAATTACTCCAAATTGAGAACAACAAACCATAATCAAGAGAATGATCATGATGATCTCTTTAATTTTATAGAATATTATAATGCAATTATTTTTTAGACAATGAGTATAATTAGAACGCTCTTTTATGCCTTTGTATCTTGAAAAATACCAGGTATAAATTTTTCTTAATTTGCTGAACCTTGCGATACTGCTGATTTGTGATGTGTGATGGGGATAGTGGTCATGGCCGTCTATGTATATAGCGGTTAGTAATACTTAATATATATTATATCTTGACCAGAGAGCTTGTACTTGTTCTGATTTTATGAAAACACACGTTTATGAATTGACTAGTTAGAAATACGTTGTGTGGTTTAAACATGAGGATTGAAAATTGAACAAATCAAACTTCATATATAGCGCCAAACATTGTTAATGGTGTTAGAAAATTGATTTTAAATCAAAATAGATCGAGTTTAGAATTGTGAACGAAATTACTAACTTTAAAAGTATTTCAAATAATATTAAATGTTTTAGAGTTGGAACGCATAAATACACCGGATAATTCAGCTTATAATCGAGTTTGCATAAAACTGATGAAAACTCAAATGTATGAAAGAGTATCGGGAAGTTTAGTGAAGAAGACGTACGTTTTTTTGTTTTTTCTTTTATTAAATCCAGAATGAAGTATTTATTGGTTATATTGGTGTTGTTTCACAAGGTTGCGACCATCGGTAAAACAACTCACTTTTACTAAAAGTTACGTACTTTTACCAAAAGTTACATACTTTTTACCAAAATTACATACTTTTACTAAACGTTACAATGTTTCTTCCACGACAACATTCTTCAAGAGTTGCATACTTTCATTCTACAACACCTCACGAAGTGTTGCTTACTTCCGAATCAAACCTAGTACAAAACTTTACAAGTGTTGTCTATATTTGAATTCAAACCTACTGCAACACTTCACAAATATTGTCTATTTCTTAATTTAAAATTCACTTTCACTGCATATTTTATTGTCATTTTAAAACACACTCAAGATTATTAATTGTTAATAATTTACACCAATCCCCCACTTGTTCCAAAAATGACAAGACCAATTCTGAAAAAAGAAAAAAAACAAAGAATGTTAATGCAGCTAAATATTTTTCAATTTTAAACTTAACCATAGTATAAGGACAATGCAAAGTCAGGTCGAAATGTTAGGTAGCAATGCATTTAAACAGTTATTCCTTGTGATTAGACCGATGTTACTTTACACACATTCTTTAATGGTTCTTCACCTACATTTATCGCCTATAACTTATTTGTGGCCATTTGCTTTACTTTTTCATGAAGTTTTCCTGAGAGAAACTCCAGTTCTCACTTTGAGAGGATACCATCTCGAAATTCACATAGGTGAAATTCACGTTGTATCTTTTTTCATGGGACACATATCCTCGATATTGAACTTCATTAAGAGTTTGAAAAAAACTCAACCCTCAATTTGCAATAGTCAACATTATTATATTATGTCGCATAAAGATCCAAATCATCGACTTATTATTACCCATTGATCTTAGGTTAAGGTTTTCTTAACTTCAGATTGGGTTTCTACCATTTTCGGAACCCTTATTCAAGGAGTTTAAATCACATGCCTCTCAAGATATTCTTTATTAAGTCTCTGGTCAATGGCTTAGTAAACATATCAGCTAAATTAGAACTTGTTTATATATATGTCAGTGAAATGATCACATCCTTAATCAATTTTCCCACAAAAGAATGTCTAAGACCTATGCGCCTAGATTTCTATGTAACTGAGTCTTCTAGCTAGGGTGACTTGACTATCACAATGTATAAACACTTTCAAAACATTGTACTTAGCTAATGGAATCTTCAATGCATGTTTGTTTACATGGTCGAGAGAGCAATGAATGTTTGTTTCTTGCTCTCCTAAAAAACTGCACATCCATCTTAATGTAAATATCCACTCTGTTGTAGAATTATAATCACCAACTCACAATGGTATATCCTTCTAGTATGGCAGAAAACCTACCGTAATATTGACCAAAACGGTTGTTTTTCAAAAAATAACCAAAATTCTTTGTGATGGCCTTCCAATGCTCACCATTTGGATTTCTAGTAAATCTATTCATTTTACGAACTGCAAATGCTATGTCAGATATATTGCATAAAATACATTAAACAACCAATATGCACTTGCATATTCCAATTGAGCCACAACTTTTCCATCATTATTTTAAAGTTTGACACTAATATCAAATGGAGTATTCATTTACTTGAAATGTAAGTGTTCGAACTTATCAAGTATTTTCTTAACATAATGTGTTTGACTAAGTTCATAACCCTCATTATTTCACTTTACTTTGAACCCCAAAAGTGTATCAACTAGTCCAAGATCATTCATCTTCAACATGGAAGCTAGAAACCTATTTTTTTCTAAAATTCCATTAATCTCATTACTAATGATCAATCATATAATCAACATGGAGACAAATGAATATCACAATATTCTCACACAACTTTGTGGACAAACACTTGTAATAAGAATTAGATGGAAAAGGTTTTTAGATAATCATGAATGATGATGCAAGAAGGTTTTTTGATGAAGTGAAAAATGAAATGATGAGAAATTTAAAGTAGTATAGTATAAATTGCAATGAGAACCTTATTTATGCTCACTTGTCTCAAATCATCACCTGAATTTCTATGCTAAGCCTTCTTGATCAATTTCATTTCTCCGGACACTTTTGAACCTTTTCTTCTTTAATAATGTTTGTCTTCATCAAAATTGAACTAGATATAAGATGTATTCCTCACATTCTTCCTTTTTTGATAATGAAAAACTCTTTGAATTTGTGCTTTGATTATGATTGAAAAGTCTCCCTTAAGTTGTGTGTCTCCCCTTAATCGGCGAATCTGACAATGCCAGAGTCAAATTGTTGATGTCATTGTTTCGGAGCTTGTTCTAATCCATACAAGGATTTGTCAACTTGCACACCTTTTGTTTATTTTCACATAACATTCTACCTCCTCCATGTAAATCTCCTCATCGAGGTCTCTATTTAAGAATGTTATTTTGACATCCATTTCAGGAACTATAAGATTATGCAAAAAAGACAATGCAAACGATGTTATAATTTTCGTTGTGCTTGCTACTAGTGCATATGTGTCAAATGATAAACACCTTATTTTTGTTAAAAAACACCCTTGGTCATTAATCTAGACTTGTAAGTGTTTAGTGTACCATCACACTACGATACTTCCTTCTAAACAAGAGGAGTTCCTTGAAGCTATTGCTTCCTTATAAGTCTTAGGATTATCTTCCATATGAAGAATAATAGGAATTTTACGAACAAAATTCTTACTATTTCCTTCCATTAGATAGAAGAAATAAATTGATTATCAATTTTGTTCGGTCATAGATCCTTATTCTTTTGGACTCTCTTGCGTATTTTAAGTTCGTGTTATTTTTTAACAATCAGTGACAAAATATCGATTTGCGTTTCAACAATCCGTATAGAACCTTCCTCACGAGGTTCTTCAAAAGTGGGAATCTCGAATTACATATCCTTCGTGAAAGGTTCTCAAGATTCCACATCTCAGGATTCAATAGTTGCATCAGACTTCAAATTCAAAAGTCTATATAAGCCATTATCCATCTTTGATCTTTATATGCCTTGTAATAATAATTCTCATTGAACACAAACATGTTATTTCCATAAAATTCAAATTAAAATTCATTTGTAAGATTTAGAATCATAAATTTCAATAAATTTAATCACTTTGATGATTAATAAATTCCACTTTAATAATAATTAAAATATAAAATTTATTTAAACACTAAGTTGGTTAGAAAAATTAATAAACACAAAATTACACATTACATTCCATATTTTGTTCTTGAAAAACTAACATCTATAGGTGCATATGCAATTATGCTGCAATTTATTTAGTATATTGCTTCTGTTTCATATAGTACAATTTATTTCTTTCATTGTGTATAATTAAAACAATATGAATATATATATATATATATATATATATATATATATATATATATATATATTACTGAGAGAAATTTTTTTAAAAGTAGACTCTGTATTATAGTGTTAATTGCAATTTGAAACATCCTCATGCCACTGCGTCCTGTACATTGCTGAAACCTGCGCCAAATTCATGAATCGCAGTCATGTTGCATCTTTTAAGTGATTCTTTAAAAACATTGGTTGCTTGAAACTCATCAATAATTTTTCTGATATTCAAACTTACTGGGTTCAATTTTGGAGAGTGTTTTTGGCTTAAAATCCTAGCCTTAGGGCTAGGGGCCTTGGCATTTGACAAGCATTGTCCTGGTTTGTTTTGAATCCGTTGTAGTCGGTGGATAGTTTTTCTTTTTAGTGTAATCATGGAATGGAAAGTTGTGAGTAGAAACAACAAGAGGAATGAAAATGCACGGTTTTCAGTTTGGAAAGATAGGACTGGCAAGAATCTAGGGGAGAATGAAGTTATTTCTTCTTTCTTTTTTATTGAGATCCCGGATGGTCACAATGCGAGAGAGATGGTTAATGTGTTTAAAGACTATGGGCTTGTATACGAGGTGTTCATCCCAGCTAAGAAAGATAAGAGGGGAAAACGTTATGGTTTTTCCAGGTTTAGGAAGGTAGGGGATGAGAGAAGATTGGCAATAAGACTAGACAGCATTCAAATCAATGGGAGGAAACTGAATAAACAAAAAAGGTTGGAGTTGAGTGACGAAGGGGAGATCTTATGTGGAAGCGACGAGAGGAGAGCAGGCTCGAACTAAGACAAACAGTTACTACAAAGGTGAAGAGAGAACGAGGGAGATTGGGAGATCTTATCCCAACCGGGTATGCTTATTATTTAGGATAAAAGATGAAGAGTTAAAACGCTTTGAGAAAGCATATGTAGGTAAAATGAAGAAATCTGGGAACTCTTATAATGTTCAGGAGATTTTTCACAAAGAAGGGTTCTTCAATATTAAAGTGACACCAATGGGCACAAACATGTGTCTCCTCGAAGACTTGGAATAGAATGCAGTGAAATCGGTAGTAGAGGAAGAAGAAGCTTGGTTACAGAACTGGTTCGAGGATATTAGACGTTGGTCACTAGTTGAAGTGGACAAAGAGAGACTAACGTGGGTCAAATGCTTTGGCATCCCATGCCATGCGTGGAGAAACGACTTCTTTAAATACATATCTAGCAGGGTTGGAGAATTTATTTGTTGTGATGAAGAAACAGATTCTCAATCAAAATTTGATGTGGCTAGGATTCTGGTAAAAACAAGGTATACCAGTAATTTGAACGAAATTTTTAACATTGAAATGAATGGTGTAGTATTTGTGATCAAATTAGTGGAAGATAACCACGGCCGAAAACGTATTGTCAATGAAATGAGATTTTCAGTATTCCAAATTTGTGTTATTTTAATAATATTTGCATTTCACTTTAAAGTTCCGTGAAATCTTTGCATTTTGCATTTGCATATCATGCATCATTGTGCATTGTGTTTTGCCTTTTCCAGGTGTCTTATTTGTTTCCCTTGATCTTCGTTCCGACAAGTTATCGCATCACTATAATACTCGAGCTAATCAAAGAAACAAGATGGATAACCTTGAGCAAGAAAACCATGAACTCCGTGAAGAGGTATCAATACGGAGAGTTAGTATGGATAGGCTCACTGCTTTACTGGAGACTTTAGTGGTTGCTCAGAATCAGCCACCACCTTCTTCTTCTCCTTAGAATAAGGGTTTCATGTTTCGTTATGTTCTAGATGGGCATGTCTCGTGCAATTCAGGTTCACTTGAGGCTAACAAGTTAAATATGTATGCAATATTGTTTAGTTCAGTTGGATGCGACTTGATCTTGGTTAAGAAAGAGGTGATTGTTTCATTCTCAAGTGGGATTGAGCATAGATCAGTGCTTTATATCTGAATATCATCAAATTTTGATTTCGTGTCAATTCAAGTTGTCTGTTGAATTCAAGTTGCGGGGGCCATTAGGAGTCGAGGACATTTGGTACCTTTCATGTTGTTTGCAAGTCTTGATTGTGTGGTTCAGGTTCTCGTCATTAATCTAAGGATTCGTCAAGTTTGTTGCACAATCAAGATCATTTTAAGATGGATTCAAAGTTGTGATGTCATTCAAGATTAGTGGGATTCATGTTCAATTGTCAAGGTTTTGGGTGTTGTTCAAATGTTGAGGCGTATTACAAAACTTGTTCCTTACCCATATTCATTTCCATTTTCCTAGATTTGAGTTATCCATTTTCCATTTTTTATCCCCTCTGTCATGTATCCATTTTTCGTTATGCATTTCCGAACAATTTTCCATTTCCATTCAAATATCCATATCCAATCCAAACATCCATACCCATTAAAACCATTGTTCAATCCATTTTTACAAATATCCATATCTAATTATTCATTTAGTCCAACTCAATTGTCCACTTTTATATCCCAATTGTAACCTTGTCCAAATTATCTCAAATCTATTACACGGGCCCATTTACCATTTCACAAAAATTCTAATATACTACAAAGCCCAATCCATTACACCAAATGAGCAAAAAAAAAAAGAAAAAAATGAGTTGTTGCTACCACAAACCATGCGCACAAGACCTGCTAACATTATGCAAAACAAGCCAAAACCTTGACCAACATTGTGAAATTAAAAAAAAAAACAATTCCACAGAACAAAACTCCATCATATGCCAAAACAAAGACTCTACATCAAAGAAAGAGCTATAAACGCGTACACCAGAACCACGCGCAAAATCGCATCACACATACACTAAGCTACAACACAATGACCATCCTGCAGTGGACAAAAACCAGAACAAACACAACATACACCTACACAAAATTCTGCGCAACACCTACTCACTAAAAACAAAACCTGCATCCTGCGAACCGTACCATCTGCTGCAAAATCGTACCCACCAACGTAAACCTGCAGCCTACGCATCTGCTACTATCATGAACAAACACAACATATTTCTTTGATTATTCTTATTTTATTTTTAACTTTGTCTTTTTAAAATTTCAAGAGCATTTTTAAAGTTTTTTTTTTAGTAATTTTGAAAAAGTTTTAGTTTAGTAATAACAAAGTTTTATTTAGTTTATTAATTTTAAAGTCTTTAGTTAGTAATTTGAAATTTTTATGATTAGTGGTTTTGATTTTCATGATTAATGATTTTCATTTTATAATTAGTTTTTAATTTTATTTTTAGGAATTATAATTCTTAATTATTATTGAAAAATGAACAAAGGTGAAAATCGAAAAGACAAAAACATTTAATGTCATTCTTGTTTGAGCAATGAGAGTTTTTTGTGAGAGACTATTAAACTTCGTGTGTGATCTAGGCTTGACATGAATCGTCATTAGGGACTTGTGATCTTAAATCACAAGGTGGTTACTGTTGCATCGCTTTTAATCCATTAGACTTGTATTGTTATTGTTCATTGTTTATTTTAGGACACTTGCACACTAGCCCCCATTTACTTATCGCATAATATTCCCTTGTACTTTTCCATGTATCCCGCTCCCTTTTGGATGTACTTTTTTTTATTGCTTTGTGTTGGTTATGGTTTCGTACTAGGAGCACCCTTAGGGACTAGATTCGGTAAAACCCTTCTGCAAGTGGCTCTTTCCCTTAGCTTGTGAGTCGAGGCCTTTTGCCTCGACATTAACCTTCCCAGTAACCAAAACATCAAACATTTGATCCAACATCAAGTGGATTTTTCTCAATCAAACTTTAAAACATTTAACAACTACCAAACACTTTTCTTCATCCTAAAATCAATTAAAAAATTGTAGTCCACGAACTACGCACGCTCTGATTTCTTATTCCCGTTGTGTATACCTAGGTACAAGGGCTCTAATCCTTGGCGAGCACCCTAATAAAAAAACTAGATTAGAACACCCATTCGAGCTTAGACAATTTAAAAGGTTCCCATCATGTACGTAAATGTTAACACAAAAGTTAAATCTTGATGTGAGTCTTGAAATAAAAATTATTTGAGATCAATGAATATAAATTGAAATCACCATAAAATACGTGCTTATGTGCACCATAGTTGTAGTATGGCTATGTCTAACCAATTAATACCCTGCAAAATATCCAAAATATAAATTTTTCTAATTATATAAGATTGACTTAGTTCATGTGTTAATTATACCTGGAAGATGTCTCACATCTCCTCTACCATCCTTTGACAATCTTAGCACATTTTCTGGTTGAGGTATTGTGGTTTCAATATCGTGTTGGGGGCAGAGCAACTACATTATATGCTTGCACCATCAGAAACAACTTTCATAGCAATGTCTAACTAATTTAAATTTTGGTGGATGAGTACACTCGTCAATTTCAATTGTTGCATCATTAAAACAATAACAACACAACAACAAAATATTTCTAAACAATAACAACACACATAAATTTAAATACATACCCAACAACAACACATAACAAAATATTTCTAACCCAAACTTATATTTACCTCAATTATATCCCGGGTACACTTCTCCCGCATCTCCTCGTTCAACTTCTCGTGCTTCTCCCCAGTCAACCTCTCCCGCTCCTCCTATATCAATGTCTCTCGTTCCTCCTTAATCAGAATCTCCTATACCTTCTAAGTCACCCTCTCACGCACTTTTTTTTAATGCCTATTGTATCCTCTCACACACTTTTTGATCAACTAGCTCTTTAAATTTTTTCTTGTGTATTACTTTGTTACTCTATGACGATAACACAAAAAATATCCTCAAGTCGATGCATCTTCCAAGACCACAAACATGCCCACTATGCTCCTCTGTTCCAATCACTTCTCTAATATATCATAACGTTGTTGTGGAACAAAGGTACCATTATTAGATTTTTCAACCAGTGAATCATATAACACAAATAAAAGTTCATCTTTACCTAATTGAAGTATATACTCACAATCTTTTCCGCAACTTTTCGTGTAGCCTCTATTGTGAAATTGCCTCATGGACTTTGACGTACCCTCTTCCATTTCTCATGGTGTGATGATGAGGGTAGGTTGCGATCAAGGATTCTAGAAGGATCTCTTGGTTCTAGTTCTCTTTGTTTTCTTTTTTCTTTAATCATTATTTGTTCCAGTTTATCATATCCTCCACGAGACAATTTATATGAATATATATTTCTTGACCAATTCTCCATTCCTTTATGGCTCTTAGCCAAGAATTTAGGAGCGTTGTGATACTTGAATGACTTCTCCCAGATATCTTTGCCAATAAATTTATACATCTTATATGGATGCTTTAAGTTAGGATTTGGATGTGTAATATAATCTCTTGTGAGTTATGTCTTAAAGTCTCTCAAATGCTCACCAGCATATGGAATCCATTTATTTTCTAGCTTACCATAGTTTGGAAGAATAAACACTTCCTACGTTTATATGATAGAGTTGGTATTAGTATTAAATAAAAATAATAAATTGTAATATATACTTGTAAAACATATCATGAAATTTAAAATCAATACCCCTAATATCGGTTCATATTTTTCTTTTCAGTTAACCAGAAACATCGCTCCAATGATCTAGAAAAATATTGACTTTGCTTCTACAGAGTACTACCACGTAACTATTAATAATCTAAAAATTTTCAGCAAAAACCTCACCAGTTTTTAGCAAAAATCAATTGGATATCTAATACTACTTTGGTGGGATTTTTACAACATGGTCACCATCGTGGCACCTCAAAAACATCTTGCACTTTTATTCTTGATAGAGGTACTTGTATAAGAAGTGAAGGTTGTAGGAGAGGAGTTGGTCAAATCGATCAAATTTTCTTAAACAAGAACAAAAAAAACATTTTACTAAACATAAATCAGAAAAGGCACCTAATATGAGATTCATGGTACATATGGTACATTTTATTTAACACGACATCAACACTTCCTAAGAGAACTTCATAAGAATTGGCTCATAACATTTAACTTGACACAACACTAAAAAAATATATTTTTTAACTCGTGCATGTGAACTATACTAGTCATACTACAAATGGACTTTTGTCAACAACAATATTAAAAAGGAAAACCTTATTACCATTTTCATCAATATAATAAGAATAGCTTCTTTCAATAACAAAAAATAACATTTTTAAGTTATGTGCATGAATAAAGTGACCATAGAATAATAAGAATAATACTAACTAGATATATGGTGAAACATTTCAAGAAAAATAACTTATATGGAAGATTTACGTACATTTCAATGGTATTACATATGGCATTTTAACCGCCGCTATTTTCATTCAAAAAGCGCCATTTTAAACTATGTACAAAACAACGGTTTGCGCGGCGTTTAATTTTAAGCTGCCACTATTTTCCTAGCGGCAGCAAAATTTAAGGCATTTTTGAAAACGCCATTTTTTGTTAATTGTGGCAGTTGAAACCGCCACAATATACTGAAATGAAACGCCATAATTTACGCAATTTTTTGGAGTGCTCTCATACACTCTTTGATCGACTAGCTCTTGAATTTTTTTCTTGCACATTACTTCGTTTCTCTTTGACGATAATCCAAAAAATATCCTCAAGCCGATGCATCTTCCAAGACCACAAACATGTCCACTATGCTCCATTGTTCTAATCACTTCTCTAATATATCATAATGTTGTTGTTGAACAAAGGTACCATTATTAGATTTTTCAACCAACGAATCATATAACACAAATAAAAGTTCATCTTTACCGAATTGAAATAACTAAAATAGGTAATGTTGAAAAAATTATCTACTCACAATCTTTTCAACAACTTCTCGTGTAGCCTTTGATGTGAAATCGCTGCATGGACTTTGACATACACTCTTCCATTTCTCATTGTGTGATGATGGGGATGGGTTGCGATCAAGACTTCTAGAAGGATTTTTTGGTTCTAGTTCTCTTTGTTTTTTTTTCTTTAATCATTATTTGTTCTAGTTTATCAATCCTCCACGAGACAATCTATATGAATAAATATTTCTTGACCTATTATCCTTTCCTCTTTGGCTCTTAGCCAAGAATTCAGGAGTGTTGCAAGACTTGAAAAACTTCTCCCAAATTTCCTTCCCATTGAATTTATACATCTTTTATTGAGGCTTTAAGTTAGGTTTTGGATGCGTAATTTAATCTCTTGTTGTAGCGAGCGATTTTGGACGTGGTTCTTAAGCACTGTCGCTCTGGGGTACTACAGGTCGATTCATGTTTTATCCTATTGAAGCTGGTGAAGGAAGGGAAATAGATTTCTCCAATTAACCCTGCTTGCATACTGAGTTTAAACAGATGACTGTTGGTTTACAGATGCGGTTTAGATTGTGGGCCTCTCTCTGCTTATTTTGTTAAGAACGAAATGACGGGACTATTTGTGAGGATGTTAGGATTGATGCTTTTCGATTGATGTATGAAGGTACGGGATTTTGGGTTTTTTGATTAGTGTGCTCGCTAAGATTTTTCAATCTTATGCCTACGTATTCCCGTTTAAAGAAACAGGGAAATCAGAGCGATCGTAGTTCCTCCTATTCTACGGGAGGAAAAAAGTTGTTTTGGTGTCTAGTTCAAAGCCCGAGACGTGAAGCTAAAGGTGGTTTGTATCTTGTTCAAAGCCCAAGATGTGAAGCTGAAGGGTCTATTTGTATCTTGTTTGAAGCCCAAGATGTGAAGCTAAAGGGTTTTGACTTTAGAGAGAATTTGTCATCTCTAAAGGGGGATTTTTGGTCGGTTTGTCACAATTGTTGGGTAACTGGTTATAAAGGAGAATTACTTTAACTGGGATATGTGAATCCAGTAATGCCATAATTTCCTTTATAGGGGATTTTTTTTACCTGAAGGAGAAGACTTTAACTCAGTTTAGAGCAATGCCATCTTTCCTTAGGAATTTCTCATGCGAAAAGAGGGACAGTGGCGTGGATGTAAATAATCCAGAGGCTTGCCGCTTACAGCGGTTAGATGAAGGAAAATGAGTTGTTGATGTTTTGTATACTGTGAACGAGGCACAACTTTTGATGCTAAAAGATTGATTTACTTAATCGGGGTTTCCTTATACAAAGCCTAAGAGGAGGCTATTGACCCAACAAGAGGGTGTTTTTATGTGTCTCATACGAAGCCTCAGAGAGAGGCTAAAAGGGTTGACTCAACAAGAGAATGCTTTTGTTTGTGTCTTGTACGAAGCCCAAGACGGAGGCTAAAGGTGTTTGACTCAACAAGAGAGTCTTTGTACCTCGTACGAAGCCCGAGATGGAGGCTGAAAATGTTTGACTCAACAAGAGAGTCTTTTATACTCAACAAGAGAGTGATTTTTGTATCTCGTACGAAGCCCGAGATGGAGGCTAAAAGTGTGGTTGACTCAACAAGAGAGTCTTTTATACTCAACAAGAGAGTGTAGGGAGAATCATTGTACAAAGCCCAAGAGGAGGCTATTGGTGCTGGTAACTGTTTTAGTTGAGTGACAGGTCCAGTACGTTGGATAAAGAGAAAATCATTTCTTATATGGGTAATGTCGTGCTTAGGGATTGATCGGAGGATCAGGGTTATTTCCCGTTCTTTAAGGAAATGGGAAATCCAAAGGGTATTGAGATTGTCCAAGTCTACTGGTGTTTTGAGAAATCAATTCTCGGGTAGTGAATGATCTTTGTATGATGCCCAAGAGAAGGCTGGTATGTTAAGGGATGAAGGTCAACCCATTAACAGGTCCGACAATTGACTCGGAAAGATAACTCTAGCAAATTGGTGACTAGGTTCTGTTCCTATACTTGTGGAGGTATCTGGGTCCTTGTACTAAGCCCAAGAGAATGCATTAGAGCTTTTAAGAAGCCGAAGGGTCCTTGTACAACGCCCAAGAGGAGGCGGGGATGCTTTTGAGAAGCCTGTGGGTCCCCAAACCCCGAGAAGTTCAAGACAAGCCATTCAACGAGAATAGATCAAGCCAGGAAAGTCTGAGAATTTGGAAGAAACTCAAGAAATGCCATTCACAGAGAAAAGATCATCTCTAGGGAGTAGAGTCTCTTTGACAATTTCTAAGGGTGACACTCTGAGAAAGGGTTCACCGAGAATGCTGCCTTTCACGTCTCCATATTGTTTAACCCCAAGAGGAGGAAAGATTGTGTCTGGTAATCCTAAGGGGATCTAGTTTTGTTTGTATTTAAAGAGTGACCAACAGGGCTTTACCTAGTGCTAGACGGTTGCCGGGGAAAACTCTAAATAACTATACTAGTATTACACAGTTGATATTTGACAAGTATATAAAAGTTTGTGAAAGAAGACTTACAATGAGCAGCCCCACAATACAGTTATATATATATTTATGAAAGCAGATAAACACTTACTCGGTTGTAGAGCTTCCATGCTGTTTGGTTAGTTGTTCAACAAAGAAAACTTTGATAACAATATTATATTCAAAATCAAAGGAGAAAGTGCTTTGAAAAGATTGTTGGGGCTTACAGCTCAAGGAGAGGCCCAAGGTTTTATCAGTGATTGCACTATTGTTTTGAAATTGTACAGGGACTTATACAAGTGACTGAGGCCCAAAAAGGTTTTCTGTACAAGGGGATGGGTCTTACACTCTCTTAAGAGGCCCAAAGATTTATTTTTATACAAGTGGTGGGGCTTACAGCTCAAGGAGAGGCCCAAGGTTTTGTTTTAAAAGGCGACGATCGCGTCAAAATTTTTGACAGTATCGGGACTTATACAATACACTGAGGCCAAATCATTTTGGTTTTCAAAAAAGGGTTGGGTCTTACACTCTACTAGTGGCCCAATGGCTTTTAAAGAATGGGGCTTATAACACGAGGGTAGGCCTAAGGGTTTGATTTTTGAACAGGCGATCGCACCGAGATTTTCTTTTAACGCAGAGGGACTTATACAATATCTGAGGCCCAAAATTGTTTTGGTTAAAAGGGGATTGCGTCTTACATTCTATTAGAGGTCCAAAGATTTTGAAAAAAGTTTGATGAGGGTTGAATTAATCAAAAACCCTAATTTGTTTCCAAAATGTATTTTAATTGAATAAAAATTGAATTAAAATGATCAAAATTGTTAAACATGTGGAAAACAAATTGTGATCTTGGATTAATGTTTCAAAAATTAGGTTTCTATCCACAAAATGATTGGAAATCACTAAAATTTGAAAAAATCAAGAGGGAGAACATATTTTAAATGTCAAAAACAATTAAAAAATATTAATTCTTTACAAAAATATCAAGTATATAAAATAAATAATATATTTGGGATTTTTTGGGAAAATAAAACATTTTAACATTTTTGTGAATTATTAAAAAAAGAATCAACTCAAAATCATCAAAACTCAGAGAGAAATTAATTTTTGAATCAATTAAATAAAATCACAAAATTCAAATATTCAAATTTTCAAAAAGGGCGCCAAGAACATGGCAGGAACACGCGCCACCCTCTGTTTCTGCAGATTTTCATTTTCTATCCAATCTCACTGAATACTTGATTATATCATGCAATCTATATATCAATCTACTCGTTTCAACCTCACGATCATGTCTATGGTCTTTAACTTCATTTATTTTAAACATGGAATAAGAAATCAAAGAGAAACCCCAAGAACCCTAAAATTTGCATGAAGGTTCAGAAATTCCATACACGATTCAAACAATGCAATTGATTGAGGGAAAACACTCCATGGATGATTATGAACATATGGCCAAATTATTGTGCAGCAAAAAATGCATGGATCATAGAGTTAGAAGAGCTCATGCTTACCTCTTGCAGCTGGTGATTGTGTTTTGTGTTAGAGGTGTTACAGCTTGGTTCCAAGGATATGGACAGCTTCCCTAGGTGCTATGGAGTGTGTCTGGATGCTTGGAATGAATGGAAATGATCTGGAACTGAAGATGGTATCCCAACTGCAACTTGGTTAAAACCTTGAGCAGATGGCTGGTGATTCTGAGAAATCAGTGTTCCAGATGTTGTTTAAGTGTTTGGATCACTTCTATATGATGTTTATGAGGTGTGTGTGTGATTGGTTTGATTGGAATAGCTCTCAAACTCAAAACCCGATAGTGACTTGCCTTAGAAGGCAAAATTGGAGTGAAGAAGGAGATTTTGAGGAAAGCATCTGTTTGATGGCTTTGGTGTACTCAAGCTGATCACAAATGAGCTCTATTTATAGTAGAGCAAGTTTGTTTTGCAAGGAATAGTGAATGGCAACTGCTGCATAGGTTTGGCCAATGTTGAGCAATGAGAATCCAAGTCTCCTCTAGCCATTGACTAGAGGTTAGGGCACAGGCTGCTGGTCCCCTTGGTCTTGGATAAGTCTTGACTGAATTCAGTTGGAAATGGTTCAGTCCATGCCACCTTGGTGCATCCATTGAATGCTCCAAAACAAAATTGGAGTCTTGTCCCCTCTTTAGGGATTTCTAGATTTGGCATGCTATTTTTAGTTCCAAGGACTTGGGAGGCTTGGGATCAGAGTTGGTTCCTCCTTGGTCTCCCCTTGAGGTGTTTAGATGGATAAGTGTGTTTGTCATTTGCACAATTTTGGAAAATCGAGCAAAATGCACAAATCTGCCTTGCTTTGACGGTTTTCAGCAAGGCATGTTGCCATTGGCATATCTCATGGCTCAAGTGGAATTTGATGGGGTTCTTGGCCATTTTGGAAAGCCCTCATATGATACAACAAATGTTTGATCATAGTTTTTTTGATACTTTTTGGATCCAAGTGAAAAATGCCCCTACATTTTGAAAAAAGTAAGACAGATTCTGACTTAGTGAAAATTTCACTAAATGTTGGAAAAAAGTGACATTTTCACTTTTTGAAATTTTGATCATTCCATAACTCAAAATCCATGAGGAATTGGAATTAGTTGTATTTGAAGCTTTTGTAGAGTGCCATGAGAGCTACAAATCCAGCTTTGGATGGGTAAAAATGGCCTTGTGGTTTAGGAGTTATGATCCTCCAAAGTTGGTACCCTAGCCACTTTGTTCCATAACTTAGAAAAATTTCTAAGTTTTTATGGTTACCCCTTTTACAAGTTATCCCACTTTCTTTGGTTTTTCTTGATGAATGATGTTCCAATCACACATTAACATCATTTTAGGGTCAAAAAACCATAATTGTGAAAAATCTCAAAAAGTCAAAGTTGACTTTTGTGCACAGTTGACTTTTTGTCAGATGAATTCCAAACTGTGCGATCCTCTATGAAATCAAGTCCTTGACCTAAATAAAACTTGATGGATTAATTTCATAGGTGTTATAGGGTGTATTGAATCATGTCCTAGGGTTTGGGAGCATGTCCTGGTCAAAAGTCAAAGATACAGTTAACTTTTCCCGCGAAACCCTAATTGTGGTTCTGATGAACTTGAAACTTGTAGCTCAAGCTTCTTGGATGAATCCATTGTTGCAAATGGATCAATATGGTTTGTTAGATACCCTCAAATCCTCTCTTGAGGTCTTGGCTCATGTTTTGTCCCAAAAGTCAACTTAGGGGTGAATTAGGTCAAGAAACCCTAATTCCTTATTTTTGATGTATGCATTCCCTGAGGCTAAATTGACTTGATGATTGGGTTTATGATGTTCCATGGAGCATCTTGAGTTAAATTGTGAAGCATTGGCTCATGACCAGAGGAGAATTTCCAACTGGAGGCCTTGGTCGACCAAAACCCTAATTTGGTGACACTGGCGATCTTGAGGCTTAATCCACTTGGAATGCTGTAGCTTTGTGCTTGATTCCTTGATGTGGGAGTCCTCTTGATCCATGGTGGATGTTTGAGAGGTTTAGACAAGTTGAAGATCATGTCATTCCTTGATTGATCCTTTGTCTAAGGCTCTGAGAGGGCTTGAAACCCTAAGTCTGATTATAGTGAAGGCTCTCCCATATTTGGGGAGAATAATGGTTCATCCATATTGTGATGATGATTTGCACAATGATGGGAAATCTTAGTGGTCAAAATTTGGGGTATAACAGATGCCCCTATTTAATCTTCTTGGACCCGAAGGTGTGAATGGCGAAGGTATTCGGGCATTCGGGGTGCAAAAGGATTAAATATCGGAATACCCAAAATTTTGATACAACTTTCATTCTGAGTTGTAGAGGTGTACAAACTTCTCTGTTGGAGACGCCATTTGTCGACTCTATCGGGGAAAACGAGTCTCTTGAGAGACTGCTTTCGCTTGGAGATACTACATCATACTTTTCTCGGAGATCTTCTTGGAGAAATGCCATAGGATGTGATCCAATTTTGAGGTACTGATGACTTCATTAACATTGACTTTTTGGAGAGAAAAAATCAATGTGTTGCTGAGAGTCTGTAGTTGTGAGGCTTTCTCTAGGGATTTTCCTTAATCCGGGAAAGCGAAGGTATCATCTTCAATGGCGAAGAGTGATGTTTGTCAAAAGTTCCTCTTTTTTTTCAGAGGTTCAAGTTATCAAAGCGTTCAAGGGCCAACTCTATTCTAGAGATAAGCTGGAGGAGAGAGATTGTTCAGACGCAACATTTCCTAACGAGGAAAGAACTGACAACTCGATTGAGAGAACTTTTATCACTAGGGGACAAGACCGACTAAAGTGATAGTGATGCAATATGAATGCGAATGTAAATCAATAATGCATGATATATGTATGTATATGCTGACAAAACTGACACGACATACAAACTAATAGAGGAACACGGCTGGATACTCGGCCACAGCGGGAGACAAAAAGTATCACTGGTTCAAAATAGCAATTCTGCCTTGCTTAGGAGAAGTAGTCCCTGCGGGGGAATAACCGTTGATCGGGCTTAGGAGATAAGAACTCGGCCGGGGGGGTGTCAGATGAAACATGGTCTCTGACACAGCTGATCCTTCATTCAGGTGTACTGGTTTAGGAGTACTTTGATTCTGCACTTTGAAGCTCGATTACTTCTGGCGAAGCAATCGATGTTCTTTCGATGTTCAACAGTCAAAAGAAATTGCCATCTTCATTTTAAAAGCAGAAAAGTTTGACAAGTAAATTCGTTTTTGTTTTATTTCAAGAATCGTTGATCATGTTAAAATGTCATTCTGTAAAGCTAAAACAAATAAGAATTGCAAACAAAAGCATAATGGCTCAAATTTTATTGATAGGATGGAAATCAGCCAAACGCGTGATTCCATAGAGTATTTACAAAGTTTGAAAATTCTAATTTAAGGGAAAATGGCTACATTGAAACATAACGACCACTATTCTTCTACCAACTTTGAATTCTGGGCATCCTGAGCTTCTGTCGAAGATGACCGTGGCTGGAGTTTTTCTTCTGATGGATGGCATTACCGCTGAGGAGTTAAACTGATCAGATGTATTTACTTGCCATTATCCCTAACTTTTTCCTGGATTGTACTTTGAGATTTCCAATCCACCGGGATGATTTTTTATCATGTCTCTAACTTTTGCCTGGACTGCCCTTTCGGGTTTTCAATCCACCGAAAAAATTTTTTTTAGTTTAGGCGAAGTATTTCTTGACTACATCAACATTTGTGGGGTAGGCAAATTCCTCTCCGTCCATGGTTGCAAGTCTCAAGGCGCCGCATGAGAAAGCTTTCTTGACCACATAGGGGCCGTCATAATTCAGAGTCCACTTGCCCCGAGAATCAGTGAGAAATGATTGTATCTTTTTTAGCACAAGGTCTCCTTTCCTTAAGACGCGAGGTCGGGCCTTTTTGGCAAACGCCTTCTTCATTCTTTACTGATACAACTGACCGTGGCATAGTGCCGTTATTCTCTTTTCTTCGATCAGTTTTAGTTCGTCGTGTCTGCTTTGACACCATTCAGCTTCTGTAAGCTTAGCTTCCAACAATACCCGGATTGATGGGATCTCTACTTCTATGGGGAGCACTGCTTCCATGCCATAAACTAGAGAGAAAGGGGTCGCCCCCGTTAAAGTGCGGACAGATATGCGATAACCGTGAAGAGCAAAAGGGTAGCATCCATTGCCAATCTTTGTAGGTTACAACCATCTTCTGAACAATCTTCTTGATGTTCTTTTTAGCCGCTTCTACCGCCCCGTTCATCTTGGTTCGGTAGGGAGATGAGTTACGGTGTTCGATTTTGAACTCAGCACACAACTCCTTCATCATCTTGTTGTTCAAGTTAGATCCATTATCAGTAATGATCTGGCTCGGAACACCATAATGGCAGACGATATTGTTTTTGATAAATTGAACCACCACTTGTCGGGTCACATTGGCGTATGACGCTGCTTCGACCCACTTGGTGAAGTAATCAATAGTTACCAGGATGAACCGATGTCTGTTTGAAGCCTTAGGTTCGATCATGCCGATCATGTCAATTCCCCATATGGAAAAAGGCCATGGAGAAGAAAGAACTTTGAGATGTGTTGGCGGTACATGAATTTTGTCGGAGTATATCTGACACTTGTGACACCTCCTCATGTACATGTAGCAGTCAGATTCCAGTGTCAACCAGTAGTACCCTACTCTCAGAATTTTTCTCGCCATTGTGTGTCTGTTGGCATGAGTGCCAGAGGATCCTTCATGAATTTCCTTTATCAGCATGTCTGCTTCTGATCTGTCTGCACATTGGAGCAAGACCATGTCAAAGTTCCTCTTATAGAGTGTATCACTGCTCAGGAAAAAACTGCCTGCCTGCCTTCTGAGGGTTTTTCTGTCTTTCCTTAGTGTCCCAGGTGGGTACTCTTGTTTCTGAAGGAAGCATTTGATATCGTGATACCAAGGTTTGTCGTCTATGACTGCTTCAACTGTGAAGATGTAAGCGGGCCGTTCAAGGCGCATTATGTCGATCTTAGGTAGTTCGCTCCATCGACCTACACTAATCATGGAAGAGAGGGTGGCTAAGGCATCAGCCATGTGATTCTCTTCACGAGGGATATGATGAAACTCGATTCTGTTGAAGAAAGGTAACAACCTTCTCGCATAGTCATTGTAAGGAATCAATCTGGATTGGTATGTGTTCCAATCTCCTTTGATCTGATTGATAACCAAGGCTGAGTCGCCATATACATCCAAGTTCTTGATCCTCAAATCAATTGCTTCCTCGAGACCCATAATAAAAGCTTCGTATTCGACCTCGTTATTTGTACACTTGAACGTAAGTCTGGCGGTGAAAGGAATGTGGGTACCCTGAGGTGTTATGATGATTGCCCCAATTTCATTTCCATAATGATTGACAGCTCCGTCAAAGATAAGTCCCCATTGGGAACCTGGTTCTGGCCCTTCACTGGGTAGCGGTTCATCGCAGTCTTTCATTTTTAGATACACGACATCTTCGTCTGGGAAGTCAAACCTGATTGATTCCTGATCGTCAATCGGTTGATGAGCCAAATGATCGGCTAAAATACTTCCCTTAACGGCTTTTTGAGCGTGGTATTTGATGTCGTATTCTGATAACAACATCTGCCAACGGGCAATCCTTCCCGTGAGAGCAGGTTTTTCAAATTCGTACTTGATTGGATCCATTTCGGAGACCAACCAAGTAGCGTGACGAATCATATACTGGCGAAGACGTTTGGCTGCCCAAGCCAAAGCACAACAAGTTTTCTCAAGCATAGTATACCGAGTCTCGCAGTCGGTGAATTTCTTGCTCAAATAGTAAATGGCAGACTCTTTCCTTTTGGTTTCGTCTTGTTGGCCAAATACACAACCCATGGAGTCCTCTAGGACTGTGAGGTAGATGATCAGTGGTCTTCCTTCCACTGGAGGTGATAGAATCGGCGGATTCAACAGGTATTCCTTGATACTGTCGAAGGAGGTTTGACAGTCCTCTGTCCAAACGCAGTCCTGGTTCATTTTGAGTAACTTGAAAATCGGCGCACATGTCGCGGTCTTGAGGAATATGAATCTGGAGATGTAGTTCAAACGTCCCAGGAATCCTCTGACTTGTTTTTTAGTTTTTGGAGAATGCATTTCTTGAATGGCCTTGACCTTGTCAGGATCAACCTCAATTCCTTTCTGGCTGACGATGAACCCTAAGAGTTTCCCTGAACGGACACTGAAGGTGCATTTGTTGGGATTCAAGCGGAGTTTGTACTTTCTCAATTGCTCAAATAGCTTTGACAGGTGGGTCACATGCTCCTCTTCTGTCTTAGATTTTTCAATCATGTCATCGACATATACCTCAATTTCCTTGTGTATCATGTCATGAAACAGAGTAGTCATGGCCCTTTGATAGGTTGCCCCGACGTTCTTCAAACCGAACGGCATTACCTTGTAACAAAAGGTATCCCATGGGGTAATGAATGAAGTTTTCTCCATGTCTTTCGGCGCCATTTTTATCTGATTATAGCCTGAGAATCCATCCATGAAGGAGTAAACTTTGAACTTTGTTGTACTGTCAACCAGCATGTCAATGTGTGGTAAAGGAAAGTCGTCCTTTGGACTAGCCTTGTTCAGATCTCTATAGTCCACACACATTCTGACTTTTCCGTCCTTTTTAGGAACTGGTACGATGTTGGCTAACCATTGAGGATATTCTGATGTAGCGAGGAAACCCGCGTCAATCTATTTTTGTACTTCCTCTTTGATTTTGATGGCCATGTCTGGATGAGTCCGTCTTAACCTCTGTTTTACTGGCGGACATTCTGACCGTAATGGTAAATGATGTTCCACGATGCTGGTATCCAACCCTGGCATGTCCTGACAGGACCAAGCAATCACATCGGGAAATTCTCTGAGAAGCTTTGTCAAACTCTATTTGGCAGTTGGACTGAGCAGTGCCCCAATCCTGATTTCTTTTCTCTTTTTTTCTGAACCCAAGTTGACCGTTTCCAACGGCTCTTTGTGAGGTTCAAAGGACCTTTCCTCCAGTCTGAGTAATTGGGAGATCTCTTCTGGAATTTCATCGTCAACTTCTTCTTCAGCCCCAAATACCGGGAACTCAAAGTTGGGAGAAGGCATCGGATCGTATGTTTCAATGGGGTTTAAAACAAGCAATCTGTATAACGTGATGATTTGTGTTTAGAAGAGATAGAGAAAATGCAAGTGTGTGCAGTGTTTTTTTTTTGAAAAACTGCTTGTTTATTATTATTTGTTTTTTTTAGGATTACCATTTTCGGAAAAAACGAAAAGAGAAAACAACAATAACTGCAGAAATTACAGAACGACGTTATTTTATTTATGATTAAGTCGATTCTTGAAACTACAGCCCTATAAAACAAAACTCTGTCGCTTTGGGCGAAGAGAAGAGGGAAATTTACAGAAAGTGAGGCCTATCAAAACATCTGTTTCACCTGGGCAGGGTGAAAGGTTAAAGATGGCAATTACTTTGACTTATGAACAATCTTCGGAACATCGACAGCAACCCATTGGCGGCGAACTCCTCGGTGAATAACAAAGTCTGGTACTTTCCTTGATTTGTCTTCAGAAATAACGCTGATTTCTGGCGGAGCAGGATCATTGGAATCTGTCTCCCAGGCAGAGTTGTCGTAGGAGGATTACTCTATTGTATTTTGCATAGTACTTGTTCTCTCAGGCAAATCTCCCCATCCAGTTGGCTGGATATCTTTAAACCTGATACGAGAGCTTTCAGGAGCGGTGTATTTGACCATGAAGTCGTATTTACCACTTGGTTGTCCTAAGGTGTCCCACACTTCTTTGGCACTGGAGGGGTCATCTCTCTCGATGACGTTGACCTTGGGAAAAGCATAGTTGATGAATTCTAGTCCGGAAAGCTTTGCCAATTCATCGTCGTACTGGATAAGTTATGAATGACCTGAGTGTTGATCCCATGACATGGTGGGGACACAGGTATTCTGTTCAATGACGCTCAGCTGATTTTCATTGTTCGGCTGATTTTCTTGCCCCAAGTCTCCTGGGTACGGCTGCCAGATAGGCAGGCCATCCATTGGGCCATAATAGTCGTGGTCAAAGTTGTCCTTCATCAGAGTGTCCTCCTCTAATGAGTTTGGTGGAGCACGACATCCTTCAGGATCACAATCTCCGTATATCATTTCGACATCTGACCTCGGTATAAATCTCGGACTCTATGCAGGATAACAAAAGGGTATAGGTACCTCTTTCTGAGACATATAACCGTCCTCGTTGAGATAGGACTTCCATTCCTCATCCGTATCAGAGGGATCTCCCTCATTGATAGTATGGACTGCTTGAGGCACTGGGTTAAGGAAACCTCCAATGTGGAAGAAGTCCTGAATGGGATGAAGACTTTCATCGTTGGCAGCTGTCTGGGTTCAGGTTGCAGAAAAACCAAGACCCTTCTTTTTATTATCAATAGGAATCACAAGGTGTCCCAATCCTTCCGTATTGTTATTTTTGATCACTTCGAGAGCATCTCTATATAAGGAAATCGAGGTTCCTTTCTCTGATTGATTCTCATTGCTCACCGACAGTGCTTGGAACTGAGTTCCAACAACTTCCTCAGGTTCTACACAAGTAGATAATGACAAGTTGCTCACGAGAAAGGCTTGTTCTCCACAAACTGTGATGAGTTGATCGTTCTTGACGAACTTCAGTTTTTGGTGCAGTGTCGAAGTTACTGCCCCAGCCTGGTGTATCCAAGGTCTTCCTAATAAGCAACTGTATGTTGCCCGGATGTCCATGACCTGGAAAGTGATTAGGAAAGTGTGAGGAGCGATAGTTATGGGAAGGTCGACTTCGCCGATAACTGCTTTCTGAGACCCATCAAATGCTTTAACGATAACCTCACTCCCCTCATCGGGGATCCTTTGAATGATAGTCGCATTAAAGTGGACTTCGGCATAACGTTGATGGTCGATCCCGTGTCTACCAGTACGCTGGCTAAAGCATTGTCCTGGCAGTTAACTATGATATTGAGCGCCATGTTGTGACTTTTGCCCCCCTCTGGCAAGTCCTCATCACTGAATCCTAAGTTATTGCAGGAAGTGATGTTAGAGATGATGCTATCAAACTGTCATATTGTTACATCCTGTTCCATAAAGGCATGCTCTAAGACTTTCTGTAGAGCCTCTCTGTGGGCTTCGGAACTGAGTAAAAGTGATAGCATAGAGACCTTTGAAGGAGTTTGTAACAGTTGATCAACAATGTTGTATTCACTCCTTTGGATGAGCTTCAGCATCTCATCATTGTTTTTCGAAAGGTCGGGATTACTGTATTGACCGACAGGTGGATCAGGAGCTTCTGTCGGAAGTTCCTTTTCTTTGTTAGGTTCTCCAACTCCTCGGTTGAAGATTCGACCGCTCCGTGTTACTCGACTGATGTCTGCAATATTCACGACGGAGGGTAATGGAATTTCCTTTCCATTCTCAGTTATTGTTGCACCATATTTATAAGGGATCGCCTTAGCTGATTCATATGGTAACGGTCCAGGTAGATAAGTAACTACAGGAGCCTTCTGATTTTTCTGACTGTCGTAAGTAACTTTAATCAGTTCCTGGCTAAGAACCTTTGATTCGTCCAGTAGAGGGAAGATGGTACAAACATCCTTGTTCCTCTCAGGATCAGAGATTACAACCACGTCTCTGACTTGATCTGCGAAGTAGTCTGGCATCCAGTCAATGGACCCCGAAGCTAGGTATGGGTGAATCTCCTTGCGATCCAACTGACTCTGAAGGGCTACTCGCACGAGGTAACCTCCTTGGTTATTTTCTGAAAAGACTCTACAACGTTCATAGTTGTGTGGTGGCACCTGGCCACGCCCGCTTTGAATGCAGTGCAACCTCACTAGATCTGTTTTCGTAGAACGGACATCCTGACTTCGTTGCCGAGTAGGGTTTCCATTAAGCACACTGATTTGTTGTGTGTCTTCATGGTAGTCCTGGATCCATCCAAGATCCATCTGACGCTGGAGGGCCTCTTGTACAAAAGAGCATCCATGTTTGTTTACCGAGCAAGTCATGCAGGAATTATAATCGTGACGCGGCAGATTATGATACTGGCTTTGCCTTGAGCGCATCGCCACCAAGTTGATATTCATTGCACATATGTCGTTGTTCTGGATGACGTTGCAATTCGTATAGGTCATGCTGACTCTACGAACTCGATGCTCTTGGATCCATCCGAGATCCAATTGTTCTTGTAGAGCTGATTGCACCACAGAACATGCCGGATTGTTCTTAGAGCAGATATCACACTGGTGACAGTTATGAGGTGGCACATGGCCATATCCGCTCTGTCTACAATGCATCTTGACCAAGTTGGCTCTTAATAAGAGTACATCATGAATTTGATAGAGGTTGTTAGACTCTCCCTCTATCAAATTGACTGCAGCTTTCTCATGTTGAGGCAACGAGTTTGTGAGAACATTAGGATTCGTATCCTTGAAAGATAAGACCCCGCTCCTAACAAGCTTTTGCACATCGAATTTGAAACTGAGACAGTTTTCTATGTTATGCCCTGGTCCTCCTTGATGGTAAGGACAAGTATGATCCGTTTTGAACCAAAATGGCGAATTTTCCGGTACTGTAAGAGGAGACTTAGTTTAGACATGCCCCTTGACTAGTAGTAACGGAAACAATTCTGCGTACAACATGGGTATAGGGTCGAACCCTGGTGGTCGCGTTGTACGGAGGACGAACCAGCTGAAGAGACTGTTGTGTCCTTTGCTGAAATTGCTGTTGATTCGGTTGACTCTGTGCAACCTGAGGTTGATACGTAGGAACAAGCGCAGGGTTGATAGTAGGAGTTACAGCTGCTACTGATTGGTAACGTCGCCTTTTCTCTCTGAGAGAGATATTCCCAATATCCTGCTCTTTTTTCTTAGGGAGAGCACTACCGTATCGTTTTGTACTACTCGATGATCCAACGTCTTTAACTAAACGTCCTTCCCGGACCGCTTCCTCACGACAAACTTCCATGCCCACCATCTCGGTGAAGTCACTGGGCACACTGGCGACCATCTCGTAGTAAAATGAGCTCAAGGTCTTTAAGAAGATCTTTGTCATCTCTTTTTCCTCCAGAGGTGGACAAATCTGAGAAGCAATTTCACGCCATCTCTGAGCGTACTCCTTAAAGGTTTCCTTATCCTTTTGTGACATTGATCTGAGTTGATCTCTGTCCGGTGCCATGTCCAGATTATATTTGTATTGTTGGACAAAAGCAGCGCCAAGATCTCTGAACATGACGATAGTAGAGCGGTTTAAACCCATGTACCATTTTAATGCGGCACCGGTTAAACTATCCTAAAAGTAGTGAATCAGTAGCTCCTGGTTCTTTGTCTGAGCTGACATTCGTCGAGCGTACATCAACAAATGGCTCTGAGGGCAAGAGTTACCCTTGTATTTTTCAAATTTGGGCACTTGGAACTTGTGTGGAACTTTCACATTAGGGACCAAGCAGAGGTCCGCGGCGTCCTTTCCAAATAGATCCTGACAGTGAAGGGCCTGCAGTTCTTTCTGCATTTCCAGGAACTGTTCCTGGAACGTATTCATTCTGTCGAACATACTGTCGTTTCCACCAGAAGGTATCTGTGGAATTTTTCCTTCCGGGACAAGTATACCACGGGTGGTGGTATAGTCATTATGGCCGAAACCCTCGGTGTCTCCCAAAGTTTGTAACCTTCAGGAGTTGCTATCATGCCCCTGGCATCTTTGTTTTCCCAAAGTTTGTAACCTTCAGGCCCAGCGGCTCCTGCTGCGGTTCCCTGATCCTCAGCGATCGGCACAACATATCCTTTTGGGATATGTTAAGTGGCATGCCCTAGGGACGATCTTTTGGCATCTTGTACCTAGGATCATACTTTTCCACTATGGGCGTTGATGTGATCTCTGAGATCACAGTCCTTTGTTGTTGCATCTGAGCGTCTACTAGAGCTTGCATGTCATTATGAAGCTTTCTCAGATCTTCTTTCAGAGTGTCGATCTCTTCTCTCAACTCTCTGTTCTCTTCCTCGAGATGATCCATCTTTTTCTGACGATTGGCCCGAGTATTGTACGAATAAGACAGTTTGACTCTAGAACCGAGACACAAACGTGAGATTTGTAGGTAAGAAGAATGCGCTTATGAGAATGATGAATGCAATGATTATTAATTATTTTTGTTTATTCAAAGTAAACTTTGACAATTGGATTGCAAATATAAAACAGTGGGAAACCCCGTTTTATTGAATTCAAAGGATTGTAGAAATGGAAATACAGTAGATTACAAAGTGCTGGAAAAAGGAAATCTAAGCTAATGGATCCTGAGTCCTCTCTGAGGAGAGCTCAAGTGCTGGTTCGGGCGCTTTCCTTTTCTTTGACCGGGGCTCTTGGGCCGTTGTCGGGCGCCATTTTTCTATAGCGAGCGATTTTGGAAGAAAGAGAAAACGACCCCAAGGTGGGCGCCATTTTTCTGTAGCGAGCGATTTTGGACGTGGTTCTTAAGCAATGTCGCTCTGGGGTACTACAGGTCGATTCATTTTTTATCCTATTGAAGCTGATGAAGGAAGGGAAAAAGATGTCTCCAATTAACCCTGCTTGCATACTGAGTTTAAAAGAGAGTCTTTGTACCTCGTACGAAGCCCGAGATGGAGGCTGAAAATGTTTGACTCAATAAGAGAGTCTTTTATACTCAACAAGAGAGTGATTTTTATATCTCGTACGAAGCCCGAGATGGAGGCTAAAAGTGTGGTTGACTCAACAAGTGAGTCTTTTATACTCAACAAGAGAGTGTAGGGAGAATCATTGTACAAAGCCCAAGAGGAGGCTATTGGTGCTGGTAACTGTTTCAGTCGAGTGACAGGTCCAGTATGTTGGATAAAGAGAAAATCAGTTCTTATATGGGTAATGTCATGCTTAGGGATTGATCGGAGGATTAGGGTTCACTACGCCAAAATTGGCTTTTCGCATCGCCACAAAGACAGCGCTTTTTGCATAAAGCGCTGCTATAAGTCTTTAAAAAATTTCGCTAAAAAAAAGCGCTGCAAAAGACAGCCTTTAGAAAGCGCTTTTTAAAAGCGCTGCTAAATGCCCTAAATTGAAGCCACTTTAGAAAACGCTTTTTGAAAAGCGCTGCTATAGGTATTACCTTAGAAAGCACTTTAAAAAAGCACTGCTATAGGTTAACCTTAGAAAGCGCTTTCAGAAAGCGCTGCTATAGGTCTTAAATTCTCCCCACTTAAGAAAGCGCTTTCTAAGGAAAGCACTCTTAGAGGTAGCACTTAAGAAAGCGCTTTTTGAAAAGCGCTTTCTAAGGTTAATTATGAATTAAAATATAAAACACATTTCTAATCATTTTCAGAAATTTCTTTTCATTTTCTTCTCTCGACCGTTTCTTTCTGAAACCCTTGCTTTCGTTCATTCTTGCTTTCGTTCTGAAACCCTTGCCATTGCCATTGCCGTCGTTCTGAAACCCTTGCCATTGCCATTACCGTCGTTCAGAAACCCTTGCCATTTCCATTGCCGTCGTGAAGAAGAAGACGAAAACGAAGAAGAGGTACGTTGTTGTTGTTGTTCTTGCTTCTTACATTGTTCTTGTTTCTTACATTGTTCTTGTTTCTTACATTCTTGCCGTCGTTCTGTTGTTATTGTTGTTGTCGTCGTCGTTCTGTTATAGTTAGTTGTTATGCTTCTAAACTTGTGTTACGCTTCTGTTACATTGGTCTTGTTTCTTGTTGTTAGTTGTTAGTTGTTATGCTTCTTACATTGTTCTTGTTTCTTACATTGTTCTTCTTACATTATTCATGCTTCTTGTTGTTGTTGTTGTTAGTTGTTAGTTGTTAGGTGTTTTGTTATGTTTAATTCTAAATTTTCGTTGTGTTACTGCTTAGCTTGTTTCTATTTGAATTTCCCTTTGAACTTATAAGGGTGGTGGTTTATTCTTTGGTATTTGAAATGTTCGAAGTTGCATCGAGTTGTTCTTAATTCATCCTACCAGGATTGTTTGCTTTGAACTTCTATGTGTTTGACTGCAAATTATTGATTTAGTTCTTCTTATGCAAATCTTTTAGGGTGTGCTTCATGTATTATGGATTCGTTTGAAATATTGTAATGAATTTGCCAACCATGTGAGTATCAGATTTTATTTCTATGGTTAGTTGGATTGACATTGTATTTTTTGAATGGTGTTGCTGCTTTTGGGTAAATTTGTGTAGCTGATTGTTGCTGCCATCAATCAATTTTATATTGTATTAACATTATGTGGTTACTACTCTACTTTGTTATGCTAGTGAGTTTCAATGGTGGCCTTTCGTTTTGCCTTGTTAAAAAAATTAGTTGTGTATAAAATGTTGTTGTTAGTCTGCAGGATATTTTTTTTCATATATTTCAAGTTAGTTTTGATGTAGTAATTAGTTGTTCTCTCTCACCACTGTAATTAGTAGTGCTTTGAATGAACTGATATGATGGGGTTACTAACTTATTGAATTTGCTATATATAGGGGTTACTTGTGATCAAAGTGTGAAAGTCGGATCGTTTCCCTACAGGTAAATATTTTTTTTTTTGTTTTTGTTTAGTTTAATTAGTATAACTATGGATAAGAAATGGATGTCTTCAAGTCGATTGTCGAAACAGAACGAGAATGGGGTATCGGAATTCGTTAAGTTTGCTATTGCGCACGCCAAAAACCCCAGTCGAATGATATGTCCTTGCTTGGGTTGCTATTTTGGGAGTCGGGTTGACGCGGTTCAGTTGGCATCGCATTTAATGAAGTATGGAATTGATAGAAGTTATACATGTTGGAATTTTCATGGTGAGAAGATTAGCGGGAATGTTGAACCGGGGGATAATACGACCTATGCTTCAAACGACAATGGCACAGATACATACGATTCTGATCGAGTCGAAGAGATTGGAGAAGCACTTGAAGAAGGTCTTAAGGATTGTCCCAAAATGTTTGAGAGGTTAGTAAGCGATGCAGAGAAACCGTTGTATAATGGTTGCACTAAATTCACAAGATTGTCTGCGGTATTAAAGTTGTACAACTGAAAGGCGGCAATGGATGGTCGGATAAAAGTTTCACAGAGTTATTGGCCCTTATGAAAGATATGCTTCCAGAGGATAATGTTCTTCCCAATCGAACATATGAGGCCAAAAAGATGGTGTGCTCTATTGGCATGAGCTATGATAAGATACATGCCTGTCCAAACGATTGCGTTTTGTTTCGAAATGAGTATGTGTAACACCCCACTTTCCCATTTTTCAAAATAAACAAAATATATGAAATAAATCAGAGTTCTCACACCAAAGTAGGATGCCACATTTTAAAACCAACAAAACAAATCTCCTTTATTTTAATAAAATTAAACAACGGAAAATATATTCAATTATTCGATTTACGACCATCTGCCTATAACACCAAAGACTCCACATTATCGTGGTCCACCATAATATTCATCAAAATAAAGATACGTAACAAAAACAGTAACAAATAACAAATAACTGAAATCCCCATAAATCTCGTGTTACATATCAGAGCACTCCTAAGACTCGAACAAGCAACCCGTACTCCAGCAACCTAAGTACCTGGATTATCTATACTTCCGAAGAAGCACAGACACAACAACAACAAAGGGGTGAGAAATCACGTTCAATATATATACGGTGAACAAATACATGATAAAAGTAGTATTCACGCACAATCATAAAATCAAGACCCACTGGTCACAACCATCACCATGTAATACTTCATACAACAGCAAATGCAATGCGACATAACTATGGACACCATGCATGTGGTACTAACAACACGGTTCATTCAATCCAACCCGGATAGATCACATACACCGCTACTTGGAAATGATCTATCCCTACCATTCTCCATATCGGAGTACGGATGAATCACATACACTCCTCCTGAGCAATGATTCATCCCACCATCACCATGAGATACATGACACAGAATGCATATTAAAACACATGTATTATAACATAGATACATGCTCACGATCCTCCTGATCACACCATCAAACACACTATCATCATCTAACACCATAAGATTATTTCACATCACCTAACCCACTTAATTATTAATTAATCCTAAAAAAATTATTAAATTAATTAATTTCATAATCATTGTTACATCCCTCAACATCTGGCATCTATCCTCAACCTATCTATCCAAGAGAAACCAATTCCGATGTGAAAACGGGAAAGAAATCGCAAATCGGGGAATTTCTGCACTCATGCTGTCCATATGCGTAATGACCAGCTCCCTCGCCCTTCCTGCGCGTACCAGACGCGTAAGGCGTCCTGCCTCGCCGCACCATACACGTACTGACCAGCTTCATATGCGTATGGGCAGAGACCCATTTTTTCTTCAAAATCCAACTTCCAGATCTGCTTACGCGTACAGCTACTCCCATACACGTATTGCCTTGCCACCATACGTGTACCCTTACGCATATGGGCAGAGGGTCGTGTCAATTCTTCCTTTTGGCCTCCCCTTACACGTAATGGCCCTTGCCCTGCCCAGCCCATACGCGTATCACCCCACCCCATACGCGTACGGCCAGATCTATTACGCAAATTCACCATTCCCACACTAGATTGAATTCTGCTACGAGATTCTCCAATTTCCACTCCAAATTGGTCCTAAAATTGGTTCTACATCAGTTTTAGTACTCTTAATTTCATCTTATCACTTCACCTATTTTTACTACATGACCTTTAGGTCTTAGATTCCAAATTGTTCTCCCAATTTGGGTCAAAAACAAATCTGCAACAGAGATGTTCATACAACAGCAACAACAACAAAAAAATCATATTGACACAGATCGATTCATGCACAATCTCCTCATCATATCAGACATACAATAATTCATTAACACAACATTTTGCATACAAATTCCTACGGGGTTAAGGACTCCCCACTACCCTATCATGATCATATCACCAATATTAAACCAGTTTCTCCCCCTTACCTCGAATCCTTGATTAATTCCTGCGAAAATTGATGAAGATCTTAGCCCTAGCACACCCTTGTTCTTCCTCTTCTTAGCCTTTCTCTTTCTATCTCTAAAATTCTGATTATGCTAGACCCTTACCAATTTCCACTAATTAATCTCTAATTACTAAACTGCCCTCATAAATTCTTTTTTCCCATTATCTAATTAATTAAATCAGCTTTTATTTTACTAAATAATAATAATAGTAATGATAATAATAACCATAATAATAATAATATGAAATAATACTATTAATAATAATAATAATAATAAACTTCATATTGCTATTAAAGGACACACCCTCTAAACAAGGCCAAACAATTAAAAATAAAACCAGACGATTAAATAATTAAAAATGGGGTGTTACAACTCTCCCCCACTTAAATTATTTTCGTCCTCGAAAATGTACCTGATGGAAACAGTTCTGGATACGACTCCCGCATCCTGCTCTCCAATTCCCAGGTCACACTTCCGCCAGCAGCTCCTCCCCAAGCTACTCTCACCAGAGGTATCTCCTTTCCTCTGAGTTGCTTCATCTTGCGATCCTCGATCCTTAAAGGCATCGTCTCTACTGAAAGATTCTCCCTGATTTGTACTTCATCCCTCTGAATAACATGAGACGGATCTGAAACATACTTCCGAAGTTTCGACACGTGAAACACATCATGCAAGTTCGAAAGTTCCGATGGCAACGCCATTCTGTAAGTAACTGCACCAACTCTCTGCAAGATCTGATACGGTCCAATAAACTTAGGATCCAACTTCTTTGATTTTAATGCACGCCCCACACCGGTCATTGGGTTTACTCTCAAGAACACATGATCACCTTCACTGAATTCCAAATCTTTCTTTCGATTATCATGATAACTTTTCTGCCTACTCTGAGACGCCTTCATCTTTTCACGGATCATTTGAATCGTCTCAGTTGTCTGTTGCACAATTTCTGGTCCAAGCACCACATTCTCACCTATTTCATACCAACACAGAGGTGTCCTACACCTCCTACCATACAAAGCTTCAAAAAGTGCCATCCCAATGCTAGAATGGTGACTGTTATTGTACATGAACTCAATCAATGGCAAATGAGTATCCCACGCACCACCTTTTTCCAATACACAGGCTCTCAACAAATCCTCCAACGACTGAATGGTCCTCTCTGACTGACCATCGGTCTGTGGATGGTAAGTCGAGCTCAACTTCAACTTAGAACCCAAGGCTTCCTGCAGACTCCTCCAAAATTCTGAAGTAAACCTCGGATCTCTATCCGACACTATGCTCGACGGAACACCATGTAACTTCACAATTATCCTGATATAAATCTTCGCCAGCTTCGACAATGGAAAACTGATGTTAATTGGTATAAAATGTGCGGACTTCGTAAGTCGATCCACCACTACCCAAATAGCATCAAAGCCCCTTGCCGTATTTGGCAAACCAGTAACAAAATCCATCGCAATACTGTCCCATTTCCATTCAGGGATCTCTAACGGTTGCATTAATCCCGACGGCTTCTGGTGCTCCACTTTCGACTTCTGACAGGCCAAACAAGCATAAACAAACTGAGCTATGTCCCTCTTCATACCGGACCACCAAAACAACTTCTTCAAATCATGGTACATCTTTGTAGCTCCCGGATGAATACTCAAGCTACTCCGATGACTTTCTTCCAAGATTGCCTTTTTCAATTCCTCATTATCCGGTACACAAATTCTGCCCCGGAATCTCAACACACCAACATTATCCACTTTAAAGTCACTATCAGGATCATCTCCTCCTGTAGGCATCAAGTCCACTAATTTCACATCCAATTTCTGATTTTCCTTAATTACATCTAAAAAGTCATTATTCACTTTCAGCATACCCAATCTGATACTTCCCGGTGTAGTTTCACTTACCATACTCAAATCTCTGAACTGTTCAATCAATTCCATCTCCTTCAGCATTAACGCAAACATATGGATTGTCTTCTGACTCAGAGCATCTGCCACAACATTAGCCTTTCCCGGATGGTAACTCAAATTGAAATCATAATCCTTTAAGAACTCTAACCACCTTCTCTGCCTCATATTCAATTCTTTCTGATCGAATAGATACTTCAGACTCTTGTAATCACTGAATACTTCAAATCTTGATCCATACAAATAATGTCTCCAAATTTTTAACACGAACACCACTGCAGCTAATTCCAGATCATGAGTAGGATAGTTTCTCTCATGCACCCTCAACTGCCTTGAAGCATAAGCCACTACCTTGCCACCTTGCATCAACACACCGCCTAATCCTATCTTAGACGCACCACAATACACTACGAAAGAATCATTAGGACTTGGTAAAATTAGTACTCGTGTTGTAGTCAATTTCTTCTTTAGTTCCTCGAAACTCTCCTCACAGGCAGCATCCCAGACAAAAGCTTGATTCTTCCTGGTCAACTGAGTCAATGGCAACGCAAATTTAGAAAACCCTTCAATGAATCTTCTATAGTAACCTGCCAAACCCAAAAAGCTTTTAATCTCCGTTGCGGTCTTTGGAGTTTCCTGTAACACCCCGTTTCCCAAATACATAATATAATAATAATTATAATAGCACTTATCAGAGTTTTCATAAAACACAGGATATTACATTCTTTTCAACTTTATAATAATAGTAACTATAAAAATAATACTTTATTAATTCCATAAAAATTCCTTTATAAAGGTTTATACAAACTGCAGCGAAAAATATTTTTTTTTTATAACATCACCATCTTCAACTCAAATGGCACCAAGTCCTTCATTACAACAAATAAACAACTTCTTCATAATATGTTTCAAAATCTAATACGTAACAAAATAGGAATAAAAACAACTAAACAAGACCCATCCCATTACGTATCAGAGCAGACTCCTACACGAAGACACAAGAGACTCCGAACTCAAGCAGCAACTACTCCAATGAATCTGCATGTTACCCACGTAAGAGGTAACATTCAAGCAGAAAGGGTGAGATTTCACAATTCATAATAAAATGATAACATAGTAAGGAATGATCATGTTCAACAACTTACAATCCTTCACCAATAAGAACACATAATGCATGTTATCAACAACAACAATATATTATCATATTATAGTAACAATAGCAATTTATCACGTATGTGTAGTTAACAACTGACATCAAAATCAACACCACATATAACAACAACCATACAACATCAACTACACATTATTATTCATATTATTCAATAGTTTACAGCATCATCAACAATTAGCAGCATCAACAATTTATAACATTTAGCAGCATCAACAATTAACATCAACATCATATGAAATGCAAGTGCAATCATGCATGTGGTACCCAGGGCATAAGCCCTCAACATTTTTCCTTAAATAAGGATCCAAGGCATAAGCCTTCAACAGTGCCAATCCAGGCCAACAACAGAGCATAAGCCCTCAACGATGCATATGTAATCATGCCAAATGAAATCAGCTCAAAAACATCAACAATCAACATTTGGCACAATGGCCCAAGGCATAAGCCTTCAACAACGTCATCAACAACAACATCATCAATATTGGTACAAAGACCCAAGGCATAAGCCTTCAACAACAAACATCAACAATAACATAATTTATTTCATCAAGTAAATAATTACTCCCAACATCATTTTATACATCATTTGATTCGCCCAAATGCGTAACACAACTACCAACGATCGACACAATCATATTCAAATAATTATTTAAAATATCAAACGAAGTCGGAATCACGCAAACGAATATGTTCCGGAAATCTTAGAAAGTCTATTTCAAGGATCTGAATTTTATTTTAAGACCTAATACACCAATCAGTTAAGTTTAATCAAACCATAAGAACACATACTCACACCGGGCAGAATATTTTGTCTAACTTCAAAATGATGCCAACCCTTATATAGTTATGATAAAATTCCGAAACTTTCCAGTTAGAAAATTCATTAAGTCCTCTTTCCAACGCAACTAACGCCACCCCAAACGGACTTACGACGCTCCAGTTACACTCGAAACAAAATGACCAATGCATGACCGAAATCACCAACATTTATGGTATAAAAACATGGTAACCACTACTATTTAAGAACTCCTGGACTTAATTTCTCCATATAAACATAAATATTATCGCGTTAGCTTTCTAACGCTTCGAACGGGACCTCAAACAGACTTACGGAACTCAAGATATGCCCAAAACAAGTCGGTCAATACACTTCTACAGTCTCCTGCGATCCCATTACGGAAATTTCACTCTTAAACTCATTTTTTTTCAACTTAAAATTATGTTAAACATTCCCCAACATGATCAAATAGCTTATTTTGAAAATCACTTATTATTGGTCAATTACTTTTTGTTATTTCATTCTAAACCTATCAACCAACATCAATTCTAACAATATTATGCCATCAAAATTCATCCCCATTCATCAATTCAACACAAATCAACATTTAACAACATTATCAACAAACATATACAACCCTATTACATCAATTCATAATCAACTCAAAAACATCCCTAAACAACCCTAACCCCAAACATACATTATCAATCCCATTATAAAATGTTAGTCCCCCCTTACCTTGTAACTGGAGGCTATAACTCAAAGGGTTTGCAGAATGTTACATTCCTTTCTTTCTCTTCTCTCTACGTTTCGTTCTTCACACTTCTCAGCCAGCCTTTTCCCAAATGATCGTACCAATGTTACTATCTAACTCTATTCTCCCTATATTATATTTCCCATATTCCAATAATAACCTTAGGACCCGTAATATCCCAAGTTATTCCAATTCTACCCTTCTCAACTTATATATTTTTTTTTTTATAACAATATACCACTAATCCCCTTTTATTATAATTTCTAATAACAATAATAATAATAATAACCGTATAATAATTATTATTATTTCCAATATTACTAATATTATATTTTAAGTATTAATAATAATAACATACTAGCATCCTCATGCCACCCCCAAGGTTCTACACTTTTGGTCATACACCCCCTACCTTATATTTTATATATTTTATTTTTTTTATTATTTTAGTTACTCAATAATAATAATAATAATTAACTAATTATATTATTATATACCATCATCAACATCACACAATTCATCACAAAACACAATAATTCATAAATCATCACCACAATTAGTCAAATTAATTAATTAGACTCTATAAATAATAAAATAAATAAAAGAGGGCGTTACGACTCTCCCCCACTTAGAATGTTTTCGTCCTCGAAAACGCACCAACAGAAACGAGTCCAGATACAACTCTCTCATCCACTCCTCACGCCTTCAAATCCAACTCTTGCCAAAAGGCCAAACATACACTACCCTTACTAAGGTAACTTCCTTGTTTTAGCCATCTACCGAAATTCCCAAGTTTGAATACAACGCTCTCATCGGAGTCAAACCACATCGCGGTTTCTACATTTCTTAATATACAAAGTATCATAAACGACCATTCCAACACATTGAATGGGAAAATCTCTAACTTATTTCAATCAACTACTAATGGCTATCTCAAGCACTCCTTCGTCTATGCACCCAAACTTTCAATAATCCTTCCAGGGATTAAATAACTCTCTTCTTCAGATCATCTGTCTACGGTTCATAAGAAGAATTTCATCCGACTTAGTACTAACACAATATGTGCTCCTTACCAAAACGTCAATTATAAATCATGTATTTCAATCGAACACAATACTCTACAGAATATCACAACTTTCATAACCTTGCTGATATACTACCCATTAACTTTCTCCATCACATTCAGCCGTCGAAACAATAGTTCATCAAATTCTAATACATCTTCATCACCTCTGACAGAATATTTATCTTCCTTCGGCGTCCTTTCTCAAACATTATTCTTTTAATTTTCAAGCACGCTAATAATACGAAAATGATTCATAAATCCAATCCCATTATCTTCATCAACATAAATTCATCATTCTATCCTTAATACATCAAAACCAATCATTCTAATCACTTTAAATTCATCCATTGATTCTCTTAATTTTTTTTTCCTCAATAGATCCACCAACCCACCTCGGTAATTCCTTCTTGGTAATATCTTATATTGCACCACCAATTAAATTTAATCCTGTGAGTTTCTCTATCAACTCCATCTCACGATTCATAATCGTCGCCGTAAGCAATATCATATGATTTAAACATTAGTCACTACATAAATATTTCCAAAATAATCGCTCACATAAAACATAGTTCTTCAACAGTCCTAACCATCTTGTCTGTCACATAATAACCTCTCGCGAGTTGACTAAACACTTCAATTTCTGCGATTACTGAATACCGCCATCTTGGTCTTCAAAGGTTACATTACCCACTTACAACACAAACTCTTTTTTAGAAACATCACACTGAACCACTAAAAGATTTCTGCCCAATTCTGCAAAATCAACATCGAAGCAACCGCTAACACTTCTTCGGTTCAAACTTTCCATTCTGGATAATCCAACTTGCACTTCTAGATATCTCAGCACCTAGCCGTATACACCTCTACACTAGCAGTTTCAACCTTCAGAATGTTATTCTAGTTAACTCAAAATCAGACGATATCCAACCTCAATTTCTTCTCACTAAACAACATACCAAGTAAACGATTCATTAACACGGTCTCAAATCCTTTGGTCTTATCCAAAACAATTCAAATTCACGACTTCACACATACAATTCTTATACCAATATACCTATCTGATCTCATAATTCTAAATTCTCCAAGTGCATGTCTCTGTACATGAAAATAAACAACATGTCTATCACAGTGACTCTCATCACATCCCTTCTCTACTCAAGGAAACAAACATTAAAACATTTTCTCATATCCTTTCACAACATCTTTATTTTCTTTACAATCACGAACTTAACTCCCAACAATCACCTGAATCAACACATGCGACCGGTATCATAACGTCTATCGCATTATCCTTGATGTGTACGGACGCAACTCTACCAAACATCGCTACATCAATCTTAATTCACTACTCAAATCTCAACAATAACATACATGAAATCTCATGAAGTCAAAACATCACACCACTGCACCCACAACGCTACGACAATGGCATCCGCATTTTCGATCATACCAAAGCACCGTATAAACCTTCAAAAGCATCCAATCACTTTAAACAGAAAATAATCATTTCCTTTCATGGAACATATTTTTATCAAAAAGTTCGCTGCGCTAGCTTTCCAACGCCTCGAACGGCACCCAAAATGGATACACGAAACTCAAGTTATGAATTTTCGAAGTCTTCAAAAATCATCCATAACATAGCTACGGGTTTGACATCTAGTTGACTCAAAACCCAACCAAAACTCATCTTTGATTCCCCAAACTCTTATTTTAACTTATTTATACATATAAGGAACTATTGGGAACATAAGAACACAGTTTCATTCCGATCAATTCTTCCCCAAATTCCCAAAAACTCACTTCTCATCTCCAACGTTAGTATCTAAACGACCTTTACAAATCTATCAATCTCTCCATCAACATCGTCGTTTTCCACGCTTCACAACTCAATGCTCCCTTCCACAACTTCCTTATAACTGGAATCACCCGTTACTTATCAATATCTTCATCCTTCATGATGCCAAGATTACAATCCTTTTCATAATCTTCTTTATATCCTCGAGTCCCGACTTGACCTGTTCAACTCACCCGCAACATTCAACAATCATATATATAATTCCAACGACAAAACTCTACAACACTCCACCATTCTCAAATAATAACATCACGCTTCATAATAATTCCACACGACTAACTCTACGAATAATACGCAGTCCTGAAAACATCGCAACTATCTGAGCTTCATCCTCTCAGACTCATCCCAACCGTTTAGCGACTATTCCTTCGAGACAAGAATCTGCATCTATTCATCAGAACAATCCGTAATCACTTGGCTCAACTACAACCATCCCCCGATCCCACAATTTAAGCCGAAAGACACGTCTATCCCATCCAACATAATCCCATATGCTATCAACAAGAGATTGAGGGTGATCAGTTCCTCAATTTGTTAATAGACATCCAGAAACCAGGATGGGGTACAAACCGTCTTTACCAACTACAATAGAGTTCAACCGCGCACAAACGGCAACTCCACACCCAACATCTCAGAGAAGCAAAAGCTTCTCCCCCACTTATTTCGGACTCATCCTCCTGCAAAGTTAGAAGTAAGACAAAAGAAGACCGGTAGTGTTTTCACACAGATATCGCATACACACAACACGACTCTACGGACTCAACAACCTGGCCGGACGGACCGACCTGCTCTGATACCAATTGTAACACCCCGTTTCCCAAATACATAATATAATAATTATTATAATAACACTTATCAGAGTTTTCATAAAACACAGGATATTACATTCTTTTCAACTTTATAATAATAGTAACTATAAAAATAATACTTTATTAATTCCATAAAAATTCCTTTATAAAGGTTTATACAAACTGCAGCGGAAATTTTTTTTTTTTATAACATCATCATCTTCAACTCAAATGGCACCAAGGCCTTCATTACAACAAATAAACAACTTCTTCATAATATGTTTCAAAATCTAATACGTAACAAAATAGGAATAAAAACAACTAAACAAGACCCATCCCGTTACGTATCAGAGCAGACTCCTACACGAAGACACAAGAGACTCCGAACTCAAGCAGCAACTACTCCAATGAATCTGCACGTTACCCACGTAAGAGGTAACATTCAAGCAGAAAGGGTGAGATTTCACAATTCAGAATAAAATGATAACATAGTAAGGAATGATCATGTTCAGCAACTTACAATCCTTCACCAATAACAACACATAATGCATGTTATCAACAACAACAATATATTATCATATTATAGCAACAATAGCAATTTATCACGTATGTGTAGTTAACAACTGACATCAAAATCAACACCACATATAACAACAACCATACAACATCAACTACACATTATTATTCATATTTATCAACAGTTTACAACATCATCAACAATTTATAACATTTAGCAGCATCAACAATTAACATCAACATCATATGAAATGCAAGTGCAATCATGCATGTGGTACCCAGGGCATAAGCCCTTAACATTTTTCCTTAAATAAGGATCCAAGGCATAAGCCTTCAACAGTGCCAATCCAGGCCAACAACAGAGCATAAGCCCTCAACGATGCATATGTAATCATGCCAAATGAAATCAGCTCAAAAACATCAACAATCAACATTTGGCACAATGGCCCAAGGCATAAGCCTTCAACAACGTCATCAACAACAACAACATCAATATTGGTACAAAGACCCAAGGCATAAGCCTTCAACAACAAACATCAACAATAAAATAATTTATTTCATCAAGTAAATAATTACTCCCAACATCATTTTATACATCATTTGATTCGCCCAAATGCGTAACACAACTACCAACGATCGACACAATCATATTCAAATAATTATTTAAAATATCAAACGAAGTCGGAATCATGCAAACGAATATGTTCTGGAAAGCTTAGAGTGTCTATTTCAAGGATATGAATTTTAGTTTAAGACCTAATACACCAATCAGTTCAGTTTAATCAAACCATAAGAACACATACTCACACCGGGCAGAATATTTTGTCTAACTTCAAAATGTTGCCAAAAATTATATAGTTATGATAAAATTCCGAAACTTTCCATTTGGAAAAGTCATTAAGTCCTCTTTCCAACGTAACTAACGCCCCCCAAACGGACTTACGACGCTCCAGTTACACTCGAAACAAAATGACCAACGCATGACCGAAATCGCCAACATTTATGGTATAAAAACAAGGTAACCACTACTATTTAAGAACTCCTGGACTTAATTTCTCCACATAAACATAAATATTATCGCGTTAGCTTTCTAACGCTTCGAACGGGACCTCAAGATATGCCCAAAACAAGTCGGTCAATACACTTCTACAGTCTCCTGCGATCCCATTACGAAAATTTCACTCTTAAACTCATTTTTTTTCAACTTAAAATTATGTCAAACATTCCCTAACATGTTCATATAGCTTATTTTGAAAATCACTTATTATTGGTCAATTACTTTTTGTTATTTCACTCTAAACCTATCAACCAACATCAATTCTAACAACATTATGCCATCAAAATTCATCCTTATTCATCAATTCAACAGAAATCAACATTTAACAACATTATCAACAAACATATACAACCCTATTACATTAATTCATAATCAACTCAAAAACATCCCTAAACAACCCTAACCCCAAACATACATTATCAATCCCATTATAAAATGTTAGTCCCCCCTTACCTTGTAACTGGAGGCTCTAACTCAAAGGGTTTACAGAATGTTACATTCCTTTCTTTCTCTTCTCTCTACGTTCCGTTCTTCACACTTCTCAGCCAGCCTTTTCCCAAATGATCGTACCAATGTTACGATCTAACTCTATTCTCCCTATATTATATTTTCCATATTCCAATAATAACCTTAGGAGCCCTAATATCCCAAGTTATTCCAATTCTACCCTTCTCAACTTATATTTTATTTTATTTTTATAACAATATACCACTAATCCCCTTTTATTATAATTTCAAATAACAATAATAATAATAATAACCATATAATAATTATTATTATTTCCAATATTACTAATATTATATTTTAAGTATTAATATTAATAACATACTAGCATCCTCATGCCACCCCCAAGGTTCTACACTTTTGGTCATACACCCCCTACCTTATATTTTATATATTTTATTATTTTTATTATTTTAATTACTCAATAATAATAATAATTAACTAATTGTATTATTATATACCATCATCAACATCACGTAATTCATCACAAAACACAATAATTCATAAATCATCACCACAATTAGTCAAATTAATTAATTAGACTCTATAAATAATAAAATAAATAAAAGAGATTTTAATCTCCGTTGCAGTCTTTGGAGTTTCCCACTGAAGTACTGCACTTACTTTAGAGGGATCCACCGCTATACCATCACCAGAAATCACATGACCCAAGAAACTCACAGTCTTCAACCAAAATTCACACTTCGAGAACTTTGCAAACAGTTTATTATCTTTCAACACCTGCAATGCAATTCTCAAGTTACCTGCATGCTCTTCGTCAGACTTAGAATAAATCAGTATATCATCAATAAATACCACAATAAACTGATCTAGATAAGAATGGAAAATACGATTCATATACTCTGAATATGGTCTCTCAGTTCGTCGATGGTGATGAGGACGACATCTTCTGTACTGTCGAGCACCGCCTGGAGGGCTCCGCGAAGACCTGGAAGGTGTTCAGACCTCTGGCGCACCATCACATTTGCTTGACGTACTAAGGGATGAGGTTTCCTTTATACGAGTTTCAGTAATTGGTGTTTGTTTGGCTGCGCCTGGTGCCCTCACAGCTTCATCCCAACCCTTTCGCTTTTCTTCGTGCCTTCGAGCTAGTCTGTAAGTACCTCAAGATCGGGGTGACTGTACCCCAGTTCTTCCGTATTTTTCACTTACAGAGACAGGCGACTGATGGCAGACATGGTTGGGTGTCCTTCAAACAGGTGAGTAGACTGTTCCAGACCTACATGGACTCTGTTTGCACCTTCAAATACCGATACTACATCGAGAGGCCGGTCTCATTCCAGGCCGTGGAGTCGGTGTAGAGACAGGTCATCCGAGAAGAAGACGGGCAGCAGGGAGAAGTCCTCGAACCGAAGTTCCCCTTATTATGGAAGGAGGAGCACTTCAAAAGGGGCACAGACAGTTACATCGTCAGTCCTGGTCGACTATGCGAAGGGGACCGTATGGCCTACGATGAAATAGTCTAATTTGTCGCTAGATTTTCCCCAGCCAAGCTCGTGACGCTGAACGGGAAATTTATTCGGGGTGATGATGGGCAAATTTTAACGAAATGCCGGTTGATCAATATGAGGGCCCTCCTCGAGACGTTTTCCGATGAGGATGCCCTTGTGCTGTTAGGTGGTGGAATCTTCCTCGACTTACTCTTTCCTTGCGTTTTGGGTTTTGATTTACTGATGCATTTCCCTCTCTTGGTTGGTAACATGTCGAGTGCGGAGGAGCGCATCAAGAAGCTGGTAGCTACCCAAAATTCGAGGAAAAACGGGAAAAGTCGTGTCGAGCAGATCCGTTCACAGTACCCCGGCCCCACTCTAGCGCCAGGGGGTTCTTCCAGCTCTCCCTGAGGTAGTCAGTCTCCCGACAGTCAGGGGTCCCCGAATAGACAGCGCACAGACGACCAGGTACATGTTGACCTGACAGTGACTGATAGCCCTCCCTCTGAGAAGTTCGTGCTTCCGCCTTGTCACTCGAATCCTCGTTTCTTTTTGGATGCCAACTCTCTGGGCATCGGTGCTGCCGAGGTCCAGGCCATCCTAGGTGCTGGTCAGGCTTCGAGGAGGAGGACTTTGCTTGAGGACCTGTCTACTGTGATGCGAGTCTGCTCGGCTGCTCTGGTCTTGAACGACGAGACTTTCCCAGTGGCTGAACTGACCAGGTTACAGAAGAGGTTCAAGGTTGTTGCCGCTGAGATGGAGAAAGTGGGTAATGAGCTGACCGACTGCAAAAATCAGAACAAGACGCAGGCCGAGCTTCAGGAGAAGTTGGAGGAGAGGCTTAAGAAAGTCGATAAGGAAAGGAGGGGTCTCTTGGCGAGGGTCGCCGAGTTGGAGGAAGCTGCTCGCCCTGCTGAGAAGGAAATCGAGGAAGATAAGCTGTTGAATTCCCGGGCAGCTCTGATAGCGAAGATCAGGCAAGCCGAGTAGGATAGCCTCGTGGCGGCCGACATTGGTTTCAACAACGCCGTGCAGCAGCTTCGGGTCCTCAACCCTGACCTTATCACTGAAGGCACTGACCCTGACTACGAGGTGGTCGGGGGTCGGATCGTGCAACCGATGCAGGATGAGGAGGTCGACGGAGGGGTTATGGAAAACGAGCAGCAGAGGAGAATATCGTCGACTAGGTTTTTGCTTGTTCGTCTGGTTTGGCCTGCGAGCCATTTTGTTTTGATGCCTTTTGCCCAGCCTGCGCGCCAGGGGCTTTTTGACATGTCTGTAATATTTGCACAATGGGTTTTTACCCGATTTTAATAATTTTCTTGTTGTGCTTATCTGTGTGTGTGACGCTTGTGTAATTGATATACTTTACTTGTTTTTGTCTAAGTAATTTGGCGATTTTGGGAGTTTGCTCGACTTTGATGATCCTCGACTGCGTGGAGAGCTGGTCGAGTGGTCGGAGGTGTATTCCAACCTTTAACGAGGCTAAAATCTCGATCGAGGTCTTAACTTCCTGGCGTTAACTACCCATCGCGATCAGGGCGTCCTCGTAGGATCAAAGTCCTCGCGCACACACAACGCGGCCATTGATCGTCGTGTTTCATATGGAGGCGTCGCGCCTGTACCCTAGCGCGCCCCTGTAATCGCGACGTTGGTTTGTCGTGGGCAGTGTCTAAGTGTAGTATTGCTTAAGTTTCTCAGCGTTCCATGGTCTAGCAAGTTCTTCCCCGTGTAGATTCTCGAGGTAGTAGGCTCCTGTCCCCATTTTTACGCGGACGCAGTACGGGCCCTCCCCGTTCGCGGCGAGCTTGCCCTCTCGAGAATCTTTCTGGTTCCTTCGTAGGATGAGGGTGCCAACCTGAAAATCTCATTTAATAACTTTGGTGTTATAACGTAGAGTTATTTTTTGTTTAAGTGAGGCCTCTTGGAAGGATGCGCCCGTCCTTATCTCCTCGACGAAGTCGAGCTCTTCCCTCAGGGCTTCGTTGTTCGCTTCCTCGTCGAGGGGGGCCTCCGTCCTCCTCGAGGATTCCTTGATTTCCACGGGGATCACCGCTTCAGTTCCATAGGTCAGACGAAAGGGGGTCTCCCCGGTCGTGGAATGCAGGGTTGTTCGATAGGCCCAGAGGACGCTGTGTAGTTCCTCGACCCATCGTTGCTTGGCCTCGCCTAGTCGGCATTTCAATCGTCGCAGGATCACTCTATTAGCTACTTCGTCCTGCCCGTTCGTTTGAGGGTGCTCGGCCGACGTGAAGTGCTGCTTCATGCCCAGTTTGGTGATGAAGTCTTGGAAGTTCCTGTCGGTGAACTGCGTCCCGTTGTCGATGACAATCGTTTGGGGCACGCCGAAACGGGCGAGGATGTTCCTCTTGTAGAAACGGAGTATGTTGAAGGCCATGATTTTGGCCAAGGCTTCTGCCTCGATCCACTTTGTGAAATAATATACCCTGACGATGAGGTATTTGTTTTGGTATGACCCTACTACGAAGGGCCTGAGGATATCCATTCCCCATCACACAAACGGTCATGAGGACGATAGTGTTTTAAGCTCGCTTGGAGGAGCAAGGTGTATGTCCCCATGTCGTTGGCATCGATCTCACTTCTTGACATGCTCCTTGGCATCCTGCTACATGGTGGGCCAGTAATACCCTGCTCGGAGCGCCTTACGGGCTAAGGATCGCTCGCTGAGGTGCAGTGCGTTGATCCCCTGGTGGATTTCCTATAGTATACTAGGGACTCTGGTTGCCTCGGCGCACCTGAGGAGGGGGATAGAAAACCCGCGACGATATAGTTTGTCCTTGACTATTGTGTACGAGCACGCTCGCCACTTAATAATCCCCGCTTCCTTGGGATCCTCAGGTAGTTTTCCCGTCATGAGGTATTCGTATACCGAGGTTATCTAGTAATTGTTGTCCCCGATGGTGTTCACGTCCATCGCCGGAGCGGGTTTGTCGATGCTCGGGCGTGAAAGTACCTCCTGATGACGGGCTTGTTCCCGCCTTTCTTCTTTGTGTTCGCCAGCTTGGACAATACATCTGCTCGGGTGTTATGCTCGTGCGGGATGTGGGTTACTTCCGTGGAGGAAAAGTTCTTCATTTTTTCCTTCACCAAGGTTAAGTATTCGATGAGGCAGTCGTTCTTGGCTTGGTACTCTCCTTGGACTTGCGAGGCTATGAGCTGGGAGTCGGTGAAGATTTTGACCTCTTTGGCGCCGAGATCTTCGGCCAATCGTAGCCCGGCGAGGAAAGCCTCGTACTCAGGCTGGTTGTTCGATGTTGGGAAGGACAATTCGAGAGAGACCTCGATCAGAATACCGTACTCGTTCTCAAGGATAATGCCCGCCCCACTCCCTTTCGTTCTGGATGCCCGTCGACATACACTTTTGGGATCCGTTGGGTGAAGATTCCGGGACGTTCATTTCTGCCACGAAGTCCGCCAACACCTAGGCCTTCAGGGCTTTCCTTCCCTCGTACTGGATGTCGAACTCGGCGAGTTCGAGCGACCATCTGAGCATCCTTCCTGCCATGTCTGGTCGGCCGAGGAGCTGCCTTATTGGCTACTCGGTCCTTACCACGACCGTGTGTGCCAAGAATTAATAGCGCAGCCTCCTGGCCATGGTGACGAGGCCCAGGGCAACTTTCTCGATCTGCTGATACCTGAGCTCGGGGCCTTGGAGGGCCTTGCTCGTGAAGTAAATCGGCTTCTTCCCGTCTGGGGTTTCCCGCATAAGGACAGCGCTGACCGCTTCGATGTGATGGCAAGATATAAGAACAGTGTCTCCTCGTTCTCCGGCCGTGAGAGGACCGGGGGTTGCGACAAGACTTGTTTGAGGTGGAGGAGCGCCTGCTCGCACTCCTCGCTCCACTCAAACGTAGCTTTTTGTCGAAGAGGCTTAAAAAATGGGAGTGCGTATTGTGCAGATTTGGCGACGAAGCGGGAGAGGGCGGTCAGCATCCCGTTCAGCAATTGTATTGACTTCTTTGAGTTCGGGATTGGGATCTCGGAGAAATCCCTACACTTGTCGGGGTTGGCCTTGATTCCTCGCCTTGTGAGGTAGAAGCCGAGGAACTTGCCGGCCCGAACGCCGAAGGTGCATTTGTCGGGATTGAACCTCATACGGCATCTCCTCGCCGTGTCGAATACCTTCTTGAGATGAGCAGCGTGGTCGACTTCTTCTACGGATTTGACGATCATGTCGTCCATATAGACCTCGAGCATGTCGTCGATCTCTCCCCAAAAGACTTTGTTCATCATCCGTTAGTAGGTCACACCGACGTTCTTCAGACCGAAGGGCATTACGTTGTAGTAGCAATTGCCCAACTCGGTCATGAAGGTTGTATGCTGCTTTTCGGCCTTATCCATGGGGATTTGGTTGTACCCCGAGTAGGTGTCCAAGAAGGACAATAGCTTGTAACCTGCAGAATTGTCGACCAGCTGATCAATGTTAGGCAAAGGATAAGAGTCTTTTGGGCATGTCCGGTTAAGATCGGTATAGTCAACATACATCCTCCATTTTCCATTATTCTTTTTGACAAGTACAACGTTGGACAGCCAGGTTGTGTACCTAGCCTCCGAAATAAAATTCGCCTCTAGGAGGTCTTTTACAGCTTTTTCAGCAGCCTCCGCTTTTTTGGGAGACTGCCTACACCTACGTTGAACTATGGCCCTAGCGCCCGGATCTACGGTGAGCTGATGGCAGGCCACCTCGGGGTCAAGGCCAGGCATCTCGGAAGCGCTCCGTGCAAACAGATCAGCATTCTCTTGGAGACATGCTTTCAGCTGCTTCTTCGCCAGGTCGGAGAGTCCGGTGCCAATCTTCACTCTACGGTATGGGTCATCTCCGAGGGCGACGAGCTCGAAGTCTCCATCCGGGATAGGGCGCGCTGGGTGGACGGGCTGCTCGTTGCTTTCCGCCTGGAGGTCTAGGTCAGCTGCTCCTCCTTCTTCATGCTCGCCAAGGAAGCTGCTGTCGAGGTCGACCGCGTTGACGCGCAGGAGTGGCCTTTGCATAGCGGCCGAGGATGACTTCACTCCGGTCTTGGGCTTGGTGCTGATGGAACTCATGCCTTTAATTGCAACGTCAAAGCATCTCCTGGCCGCGTCTATGTCCCCGTGCATCGTAACGACCCGACCCCTAGCCGTGTAGTACTTCATCTTGAGATAGACCGTTGATGGCACTTCCTTGAGTTTGGCCAGGGTGGTCCTCCCGAGGATGCAGTTGTAGGCCAGGGTCTTAACTTGCCGGGCAGTGTCTCCGGCCCCGAATGTGACCATCAGTTCAACGTAGCCCCACGGTCTGGTGGTGGTGCTGTTGAACCCCTGCAGATCTGAACCCACGTAAGGGGTCAGATGCCTCTCCTCGAACTCGATGTATGATTGAGCTCGGAAGAGCAGGTCTTCCAAGTTGTGAGCCCACAGCCTTGGCGAAGTCGGTTCCAGTGCGTAGTCCCCTTGCGATCAGGAACTTCTTCATGTCGTCGGTCGCGTGGACCTCGACGGCTTCTTTGTTGAACCTCTCGATGTAGTCTCTGAGGGACTCGTTCCGCCCATGGAAGATGGCCTCTAGGGAAGCCACCATCTTTGGGTGTCGACGAGAGGCGGTAAAATCCTTGGAGAACTACTTTTTCAGTTGTTTCCAGGACGTGATGGATTCCAGAGCAAGCCTCTTGTACCACGTCATGGCTCCTTTCCGGAGGGTAGTTGGGAAGAGCCTGCACTTAATAGCTCCCTGGACGTTTCTATAGTCGAGCATGGCTTCGAAGCTCTTGATATGATTGTTGGGGTCGGCTGTGCCGTCATAAGTCCCCAGTTGCGGGGGCTTCTCCATTCCCGCGGGTACAGGTGTGTCCATAATTTCCCTGGTCAAGGGAGTTCTCTGGTCGCCCTCTTTCGAGTGCTTCAAACCTGAGATTCTGCTGGGTAATCAATTGGTTTGCTGGTTGACCAATGTGAATAGGGTCACCATGCCTGGATCAGCGTTTGGTGGTGCAGCGACTGGCTGGTAGACGACCGACGGGATGTCATGTTGGGCGGCGTCGTACGCCGCGTCTTCAGAAAAAGGGGAGGCGGTCTGCCCGTCCCTTACGTCGCCTTCTTCGATGTGGACAACAACGTTGTCCTCCCGGTGGTTTCCGTTGTCGAGCTTCGTGAAGGAGATGTCAGGAGCGTTGTTCCCGTGCTGGGTGCTGGTGCTGGCCATGGTAGTTATGAACAGAGAGATTGCTTTGGTTTAACGATGAAGCAAAAATAGGGAAGCAGTAGTTTCCCACAGACGGCGCCACTGATCGTACCTGGATCAGACAGTATGACAGTGGCCAACAGCATCGTGAAATCTTCAGCTCCGGTGATTATGATACGGAGGGGGGTGTACCTGCAAGGTACTCCGGCGCTTAAGTCAGGAAAGGTCAGAGAAAAAGGCAAGTACAGAAAGCAGGTGTGAGTTAGAATGTAATGTAACCTGACCCTCTTAAGTGAGAGAGTATTTATAGAGATCCCCCAGCGCAGGGCCAACGGTTATTTGCACTAGGCTGGACTGTAATGCCCAATCCAAGCAACTACCTGGGCTTACGTGGCGTAGTGAAGACCAACACGTGGTCTTTGCCCTGGGATAACGGTCTCGATATCTCCGGAAGGTGGGCAGACCGAATCCTTCGGAGGTGGGAGGTTACAAGAGAACGTGTCCTCGCGGGGAGGAGCTCATGGATGTCGAGGAGAGACGTGTTCAGCAAAGCTTGACACCTCTGCTCGATAGTATCTGTTGCACGTACCCAACCTTGCAGGAGGGTGGCACGTGCTCGACGCAGGGGTAAATATGGGCCTTGTTGAGCCTTCCCATATCATTGGATTGGGCCTGCCCGACTGATGGGCAGGCGTCGGCCCAGTCCAGAACAATTTCGTACCAATGCAAGAAGGGACAAAATAAAGGAAGGATTTTTTTGGAGATGTCCATTTTGGAGGATCGATGAAACATGTTATTTGTTCATATGGGATGAAGACATGGGAGAAAGAGGTGGAAATAAAGATGAGAGCATTATGAAGTCAGAGTTGGAAGTTGTGGGCTATTTGAAGGTTATTTAATAGGATTTAAAGAAGAAGAACAAGAATTGGAAGAACAAATTGAAATCAGAGAGATTTTCTGGAAATCTCAAGATGTTATGTTTTCTTGTTTCCTTTATGTTTAATGTTTACTTTATAATGAAATGTAATAGTTGAATTAGGGTTTCAATTACATTGTTGATGTTTAAACTGCAGATGCATTGTTGATGTTTGAATTACATAATGAAGACAGGAATGCAACTAATAAAAGAAGGTTTCTTACGAGTAAGTTCAACGCAAACTTTTGAATTTTCAATTAGTTATCAGTTTGTTAGTATATTATTTGATAGATATTGTAGCTTATAGTTTAAGCTGTTAAGCAAAAAGATTAGAATTTCATTAGATAAATTAAGTTTCATTACATAAACTTTTCATTACATAAACTTAATCATCAAATCTAAATGCTCTGGATGAGAGGAAGTTTGACTAACCATAGTCAGCCTCATCATAATCATCAGAATCGAAAACAACCATATTCCTTCTCAACATTCTTTTCCTTCTTCTCCTCACCCTCAGAGCTCTCATTCTTTCCGCAACAGCCACATCTACAACAACAACTTGTTGATTCTGAGGAAGGTTTTGAACGACAACCCCGTCTACAATAACTTGTTGATTCTAAGGAAGGTTTTGAACTACATCCCCCTCTACAGCAACAGCTTCATTCTCAACATTTTTGGTAGCTTGATCAGTAGAACTCATTTTGATTCTTTTGGATTAAGTTGTTTTTATGTTTTGTCTCTTATGCTTTTATATTGTTTCTTCTGATTCTTCATCTTCTCTTGGAAGTTAGATAAGTTTCTGCCAACCTCGAGCTGTTGACAAATTATGTATTGTTGATTCTGGTATGATACGTTTGTTTTTTATTCATAAACAATATCACAACGGTTTTTACTCTTAACCGTTGTTGTACGCCGCACACTTCTCACTTTATTACAACGGTTACAGGACCGTGATTGTAAGTACCATATATATAACAACACTATACAAAACAACGCATGTGTCCGCGTCATTATATATCTTTCCCAACCGTTGTTAAATGGGTATTCCGTAGTAGTGGTGTTTGGTTTGATTCCCTCTAAGAACAATTTTTTTCTTTTTATTTGATATTTTTAAATCTGAATTGTATCAAAATAAAATTGAAATTAAAAACGAAAATTAAATTAGTATTTATGAAAAATTAAAAATTAAAATCAAATTAGTATTTAAAAAATAAAAAATAAAAAATAAAATCCAACCTGGAAGTCCAGGCACGGAATAAAAGTAGAAAAAAAAATCGGTTTGAAAAAAATATTAACATAGGAACTAATATTGTCTAGTTAAATTTTGTAAGGGATTAAATCATGTCCTTTTTTATGGAGCATTAATATGGGTTATATAGTTTTTGTGAGGGACTAAAATGGTTCTTTACTCTTAAAAAAAATAAATGATGGCGCTGCCAAGACATATACCTTAATTATTGGTGAATCGAGGTGAAAACTTTGTCATGAAATATATTATTTGTAGTAGTGTGGTTTTTAGATAGATCAGATGTGAACTTGTGCACTTTCTCCGATTGGCTTAATAATCATAGTCTCTGTCTAAGCCTATGGTGAATCAAGTTTTCTCTTGATTTTGATATGTGATTGTTGGTGTATTTTTTTTTTGGATTCTAATTTGTCGATGATGGTTATGTTTATTGGGCTTTTTTTAGTTGTTTTCTTCAAGAATTATTTATTATTATTGTTTTTTTTTGTTGCTTAAAAGGAAGGGGAAGGAATCTAAACTAACCCTCCGTGCAAATGGTTTTCCTACAAATGCAAAGAGATCTAGAATCGGGGGTCAGTTATATTAAGGGAAGCTATTAACATCCTAAGTATCTATAGTACTCTATAGGAATCTTTTGTACATTTTTACTATTAGTTATCTTATCTACTTAAGTTGTTTATCTGTTGATTGTGAAAGTTTTAACCTATGGGTGAGAATGAGAATGTGAAATATTTTTGGGAGTTTTTGTTTTATGAAATGTACGGGGACTTAAGGGGTTTTATTTAAAGGTGTGCTCGCTAAGATCTCACAATCTTATGCCTGCGTATTCCCAAAAAAAAGGAGACTTTGGGAAATCAGAGTGTTCGTAGTTCCACCTAAATATGGGTGGAATTTGAATCTTGTTCAAACCCCAAGATGTTGAAGCTAAAAGGGTGTTTGTGTGTCTTGTTCAAAGCCCAAGATGTGAAGCTAAAGAGTTTTGTTGGTTTTGAAAGAAAAGACAAATTGTCCTTTTTTAAGGGAGATATCCCACCTATTCATCACAAACATTTGAGAGTAATATCATAAAGGAAGAAGCTTTGAACTTCGATGTTAAATAATCCTAAGCAATGCCACATCTTCCTTTATGAGTCTTTGTATGCTAAGAGAAAGACCTTAACTTGGATGTAGTATCAACAAATGTGACACTTACATCACTTATATGAAAGAAAAGTTTTGGACCAGGATAAGAGAAGGACCCAAGCTTGGATTTTGAATCAACAAGTGTGCCACTTACATCACTTATATGGCAAAAAAGTTTGTAATGTTTATATTTTTTTGAATTGTGGTGTATAGAAGAGATATCTTCCTACAGAGATGACTCAATGTCTCATCTTTGGGGAGAAGTTGAATTATTTGAGTATCTTGTTCAAACCCTAAGATGTGAAGATAAAATGTTTGTTTGTATCTTGTTCAAAGCCCAAGATGTGAAGCTAAAAGGTTTGTTTGTATCTTGTTCAAAGCCCAAGATGTGAAGCAAAAAGGTTTGTTTTCTTGAGGGGAGGCTGACTTAACTGGGGGGAGTCTTGAATTGATGGCCTCTGTATGAAGCCCAAGATGGAGGCTATGAATGCTTTTAAGAAGTGTGGGGGTCCTTGTATGAAGCCCAAGAGGAGGTTATGATGAAGTTGACTTCATCCACGGGGAACTAAGGTTTGAACTAAGTTGTACTTGAGGGAACCCTAATGTTTGATCTAAAGTCAAAACTAAGGATGAGGTGTAATAAATGTCAAGAGAAACTTAAGATGAATAAGTATATGACAAGTATAGACATGAATTGAAAGTGGAGGGTCTTACACTCTAGTTGAGCCCCATGTCTAAGCATCGTTGACTTGAAAATATGATGGGTCTTACACTCTTATAGAGGCCCATGAGTTTAACATTCTGAGACTTAAAATGTGATCGGTCTTACACTCTAACAGAGGCCCGTGTCTAAGCATGGTTGACTTGAAAATATGATTGGTCTTATGTAACACCCCACTTTCCATTTTTCAAAATAAACAAAATATATGAAATAAATCAGAGTTTCCACACCAAAGTAGGATGCCACATTTTAAAATCGACAAAACAAATCTCTTTTATTTTAATGAAATCAAACTGCGGAAAATTTATTCAATTATTCGATTTACGGCCATCTGCTTATAACACCAAAAACTCCACATAATCGTGGTCCACCATAATATTCATTAATTGAAAGATACGTAACAAGTATACAACATAAAACAAATGGTAAAAACCCCCAAATCCCGTGTTACGTATCAGAGCGACTCTCTAAACTCGAACAAGCTACACAAGCTCCAAGCACTAACCTGGCACCTGAATATCTGTACTTTCGAAGAAGCACAGACACAACAACAACAGAGGGGTGAGAACTACATTCAATATAAAAAGGCGAATAATACATATAAGGAGGTAGTATCTCACACCACCAACAACAACATATAATCACCATGGTTCATTGAATCGAACCCGGATAAATCACATACACCCCTACTTGGCAATGATTTATCCCACCACACTCCTCGAGGGAGTTCGGATGAATCACATACACTCCTCCTGAGCAATGATTTCATCCCACCAATAATATGTATGCATGACTCAATGCACATAACAACACATGTATGACACATTCATACATCTACACGATCCTACTAATCACACAAGAGATACACATAATCACACATGTATAACAAATGATAAACAAATTCACGATCCTCCTGATCACAACAAACATACATATAACACACATGTATAATAAATGATATACAAATTCACGATCCTCTAGATCACAACAAACATACATATAACACACATGTATAATAATTGATAAACAAATTCACGATCCTCCTGATCACAACAAACATACATATAACACACATGTATAATAAATGATAAACAAATTCACGATCCTCCTGATCACAACAAACATACATATAACACACATGTATAATAATAGACATACCTAGTTACGATCCTCCCGATCACACATGAGACACATAATCGTCCCCACTTGCACCATAATCATTGAACCCTCACAAGTCACCATAATTTACCAAACACTAATTAATTCCTAAAAATTATAAAATTAATTAGTTTCATCACCGACTGTGTATTACTCAGCATCTGACTCCCAATCCCAACCTCTTAAACCAAGAGAAACCGAATCAGACGCGAAAACGGGAAAGAAATCGCGAAACGGTGACATTCTGCACTCACGCAGTCCATACGCGTATTGACCTGAGTCATACGCGTAATGACTAGCTCCCTCGCCCCCTCCTGCGCATACCAGGCGCGTAAGGTGTCCTGCCTCGCCTCACCATACGCGTGTTGCCCAGCTTCATATGCGTATGGGCAGAGACCCATTTTTCCTTCAATGTCAAATTCCAGATATGCATACGCGTACGACCACCCCCATACGCGTATTGCCTTGCCTACCATACGCGTACCCTTACGCGTATGGACAGAGGGTCGTGCCAATTCCTCCTCATGGCCTCCCCTTACGCGTAATGTCCCATGTCCTGCCCAGCCTTACGCGTATCAACTTCTCCCATACGCGTATGGCCAGATCCATTACGCAATTCGTCCTCTTCCACACCAGACTGAGTTCTGCTACGAATTCCTCCAATTTCTACTCCAAAACAGTCCTAAAACTTGTTCTACATTGATTTTAGGTACTCATGTTCATCTTATCTCTTATTCTTATGATTACTAATCACAATCTACAGGTTTTTATAATTAATTTCACCTCCCTAACCTGTACCAAAATTAAGATCTACAACAATCATGTTCAAACAACAGCAACAACATCCATATAACATCAATTCAACAATTTGACTACACGAATTTCAACATGGATTCACATATAGACACCAAAATCATACAACAACACAAAATCAGACAAAATCCTACGGGGTTAAGGACTCCCCACTATCCTTATACGATTTAATCACCAAATATGAACCCATTCTCCTCCCTACCTCGCGTTGTTCAGAAATCTGGAAAAAATTGAGAAGAAATCCTTGCCCTATCACCCCTTCTTCTTCCTTGTTCTTCTTTCTCTCTTTTTCTTGTTTTATGTGAAATTAACCTCCTCTCCACTAAACCTCTCTAATTCCCCTTAATTAGATTTTTAATTAGATTTTCTTAATAATAATAATAATAATAATAATAATAATAATACTAATATTCTCATTATTTTATCATTACTAAATGCATCTCTTAATTATCTAATATTAATTTACTACTCCAACACCTCTATTAAAGATATACCCTCCTCTGCACTCAACCGCACACCCTTAACAAAGCCCAACAAACAGAAATAATAACACGACGATTAATAATTTCAATTGGGATGTTACAACTCTCCCCCACTTAAATTATTTTCGTCCTCGAAAATATAACGGAAATGAATCACTCCGGGTACAACTCTCACATTCGACAACCAACAATCATACCAACAAAAGGTACACCATGAATAACACAAACTAACAGACGACCTTGCTAACAGCAACTAGAACAACGACAAGATGCAATGCCCATACAATGCCCTTTACGACTAATTCACAACCCAAAGAATACTCAAGTTACGAACACACCAAGATCGTTACCCTCACCATAGGTAACCCTCTCCTAATTCCCCACCATAGGAATTAGCCACTCGCACTTGAACCATCACCATAGGCAACGAGGCAACAACAAAAATAAGAACATAAAGTTCCATGACACAACATCGTTTCAACAACCTCTACATAACCATGATATCAACATCCTTGTCACACAATATTATTACAACAATGCTGCGATTCACCAATCAACATAAGACTAAAACATCCATCTACTTAATAGTCCAAGAATAATATTTAACCTTTTCTACTTCCATTCTGAAACGTCCAATGGTCTCATCGGTCCTACATATTTCCACTGTTCAACCTATGAACTCTTACCAGTTACGCACCCATATACGAAAGATACCATATCACGCTTTCGATGCACACTCTGATTACTCGCAACAATCAAATTTACCAAAGTCATATCCAACTTTTGACTCTCTTTAATCTTCACCTGAAAAATCATAGTTCATTACTAATATACCCAACCTCACACTCTGCTGTGTTATCTCACACACCAGACGCAAGTCTCTGTACTGCTTAAATAATTCTAATCCATCCGGCCATCAAAACAGACATGTATAAAAACTTCTGACTTAACTCATCTGGCACGACATTAACTTCTCCAATAGGATAACTCTAGCTAATGTCATAACTCATCCGGAATCTCAACCGTCCTCGTTGTCTCATACTCTATTATTTCCGACCAACCAGATACTCAATATTCTTGTGATTACTAAACAATTTGAACTCAAAACCATAAAAATAATATTGCTAGATCCTCAGCACAAAAATAACCGAAGCCATCTTGAAATCATGAATTCTCAATTGTCGTAAAGCATAAGCGACGACTTTACCATCCTGCATTAACACACTGACTAAATTCATCATGGACACATTCCAATACCTCACAATGGTTTATTAGGATCACGAAGAAGCAAAACTGGAGCCGCAAACAAATTCTACTTTAGCCCTCTCAAACTTCTTCACAATGAACATCCAAAGAAAATGACTTACCCCTTGCAAGTCAACTGAAGTAACAAAAATGCTAACTTGGAAGAGCCTTCCATAACCTCCGGTAATAACCAACTAAAGTCCAAAAGCTTCTAATCACCTTAACCGACTTCGGAGCCTCTCTTTGTAGAACTGCATCTACTTCCGATGGATCCATAACAATACTATAACATATCCAAGAAAACTTACCTTTTTAACCAAAATCTTAACCTGAATAATTTAGCATACAAATCTCTTTCGTTTCAACACTCGCAACTCAATTTTTAAACACCCTACAAATTCTCTTTCTGATTTAATAATAGATCCGCATATTCCTAATGAACACCACTCTGAACTCATCCAATCTTGTCCAGACTCACCTACAAGCTTAACCGAGTAAATAACAACCCATTCCGATGATAACAAACATAACCAGTCACATGAAATCGATCAAAGCCTCAACCCACACAAATCCACCACTCTTATCAAATGTTACAAACAATTGTAATTCCAATCAAACTCAACCAAACTATTCCAATCCTCCATTCTTGAAAGTGGACACTTATTCTCAATCGTTACTTCATTCAACTATCGGTAATCCATACACAATTTCATTCTCTGATAAATCCACATTCCACAATTTCTAACATGTATCAACAATCAAACAAAAAGAACTCTCAATCTCAATATTACATTCACACCCAAGGGTTTTCTCAAAATTCCCATTAGCGCCCTAAAACTCTAAGAATTCCAAAACTCATCCAAACTCTAAGTTTGCTTCCCATAGCCTCAATACCCTTATAAGAATCTTCAATGATAGCCTACTAAGTCCAATACACTCTTAATCTTCGTCATTGTCTTCAAAGGTTTTTCCACCGAAGCACTGCGCTAATTTCCCGATGGATCTACCACAATACCTTTACCAAAAATAACTTGTTCCAATAAACTCACCGTTTACAATCAAAACTCCCAATTCGAACTTGCGAACAATTCATTATTCTTCTGCACCTACAAAACAATTATCATATGCTCTGCGTGATCTTCCTCCGATTCGGAATACTCAAATATCATCAACCAATCCTGACGGTTTAATTCATATACTCCACAATTACACCCTGCAGCTACTTTCCGTACGGAGTCATTGACATCAGACTCGTACCAAGTGTTGGCTCAATAATCACCTCTATCTTCTTAACGTGCCTATGATCCACTTATCTCTCCTGAAAATAAATCCAAAAAATTCACAAACAACCAGAAACTCGACACGTGCAACTTCACTACTAACTCGTCACAACGCGAACATTAATACACTGAGGCTTCGCCTGATAAATACTCACCCGTTCGCTCAGCATACAACAATACCAGTTCCCTACCATTATCCAATTCGGATCCACACCTCAGAAAGACATCAAGGATTACCCAACACCGACATCTCTCTAGCCATCACCTTGTTCTCTACTCCCTAACAAGCAATCACTAACCATACCTGATTGTCCCTCCTCGGAGATATTCTTCAGCTTGACCGGCAAGTACCTCTCTTCTACATCCTCTTTTAGATAATAAAGATCTCTACCTACTCAACACAACCATCTTCCACATCCCCTGCTCTCTTAACCGTCAAGGTGCATCTATCCCTTCATCTTGATTTCTGACTATTATCAACAAGAGATTGAGAGTGATCAGTTCCCCAATTTGTTCATAGACAGCCGATCATCTTGATGAAGTATAGACCCTTCCTCACCAACTATGATAACACTCCATTACTTACCAATCCGTCCTTCCAGAGTGGAAGCATCCTGGAGAAGCACCAGCTTCTCGCCCACTTATCTCAACCTCAACTCCTACAACCAAACGGTTAGAAAACAAGCACGTACCGACAGTGTTCTACACACATGTCGCATATCACGACACAAATCATACTAGACAACCTGGCCGGACGGGCCGACCTGCTCTGATACCAATTGTAACACCCCACTTTCCCATTTTTCAAAATAAACCAAATATATGAAATAAATAAGAGTTTCCACACCAAATTAGGATGCCACATTTTAAAATCGACAAAACAAATCTCCTTTATTTTAATGAAATCAAACAGCGGAAAATTTATTCAATTATTCGATTTACAACCATCTGCCTATAACACCAAAAACTCCACATAATCGTGGTCCACCATAATATTCATCAATTGAAATATACGTAACAAGTATACAACATAAAACAAATGGTAAAAACCCCCAAATCCCGTGTTACGTATCAGAGCGACTCTCTAAACTCGAACAAGCTACACAAGCTCCAAGCACTAACCTGGCACCTGAATATCTGTACTTCCGAAGAAGCACAGACACAACAACAACAGAGGGGTGAGAACTACATTCAATATAAAAAGGCGAATAATACATATAAGGAGGTAGTATCTTACACCACCAACAACAACATATAATCATGACCTACTGCCATATTCAATCACCAACAACCAACATATAAACAATGCAATGCATGTGGTACCAACATCACCATGGTTCATTCAATCAAACCCGAATAAATCACATACACCCCTACTTGGCAATGATTTATCCCACCACACTCCTCGAGGGAGTTCGGATGAATCACATACACTCCTCCTGAGCAATTATTTCATCCCACCAATAATATGTATGCATGACTCAATGCACATAACAACACATGTATGACACATTCATACATCTACACGATCCTACTGATCACACAAGAGATACACATAATCACACATGTATAACAAATGATAAACAAATTTACGATCCTCCTGATCACAACAAACATACATATAACACACATGTATAATAAATGATAAACAAATTTACGATCCTCCTGATCACAACAAACATACATATAACACACATGTATAATAATTGATAAACAAATTCACGATCCTCCTGATCACAACAAACATACATATAACACACATGTATAATAAATGATAAACAAATTCACGATCCTCCTGATCACAACAAACATACATATAACACACAGGTATAATAATAGACATACCTAGTTACGATCCTCCCGATCACACATGAGACACATAATCGTCCCCACTTGCACCATAATCATTGAACCCTCACAAGTCACCATAATTTACCAAACACTAATTAATTCCTAAAAATTATAAAATTAATTAGTTTCATCACCAACTGTGTATTACTCAACATCTGACTCCCAATCCCAACCTCTCAAACCAAGAGAAACCGAATCAGACGCGAAAACGGGAAAGAAATCGCGAAACCGTAAAATTATGCACTCACGCTGTCCATACGCGTATTGACCTGAGTCATACGCGTAATGACTAGCTCCCTCGCCCCCTCCTGCGCGTACCAGACGCGTAAGGCGTCCTGCCTCGCCTCACCATACGCCTACTGCCCAGCTTCATACGCGTATGGGCAGAGACCCATTTTTCCTTCAATGTCAAATTCCAGATCTGCAAACGCGTACGACCACCCCCATACGCGTATTGCCTTGCCTACCATACGCGTACCCTTACGCGTATGGGCAGAGGGTCGTGCCATTTCCTCCTCATGGCCTCCCCTTACGCGTAATGTTTCATGTCCTACCCAGCCTTACGCGTATCAACTTCTCCCATACGCGTATGGCCAGATCCATTACGCAATTCGTCCTCTTCCACACCAGACTGAGTTCTGCTATGAATTCCTCCAATTTCTACTCCAAAACAGTCCTAAAACTTGTTCTACATTGATTTTAGGTACTCATGTTCATCTTATCTCTTATTCTTATGATTACTAATCACAATCTACAGGTTTTTAGAATTAATTTCACCTCCCTAACCTGTACAAAAATTAAGATCTACAACAATCATGTTCAAACAACAGCAACAACATCCATATAACATCGATTCAGCAATTCGACTACACGAATTTCAACATGGATTCACATATAGACACCAAAATCATACAACAACACAAAATCAGACAAAATCCTACGGGGTTAAGAACTCCCCACTACCCTTATACGATTTTATCACCAAATATGAACCCGCTCTCCCCCCTTACCTCGAATTGTTCAAAAATCTGGAAAAAATTGAGAAGAAATCCTTGCCCTAGCACCCCTTCTTCTTCCTTGTTCTTCTTTCTCTCTTTTTCTTGTTTTATGTGAAATTAACCTCCTCTCCACTAAACCTCTCTAATTCCCCCTAATTAGATTTTTAATTAGATTTTCTTAATAATAATAATAACAACAACAACAATAATAATAATAATATTAATAATAATAATAATAATAATAATAATAATAATAATAATAATATTCTCATTATTTTATCATTACTAAATGCATCTCTTAATTATCTAATATTAATTTACTACTCCAACACCTCTATTAAAGATATACCCTCCCTTGCACTCAACCGCACACCCTTAACAAAGCCCAACAAACAGAAATAATAACACGACGATTAATAATTTAAATTGGGGTGTTACATCTTACACTCTTATAGAGGCCCATGAGCTTGAAATTTGACTTAAAAGGTGGTAAGTCTTATACTCTAATAGAGACCCGTAAATTTTAGATTTGAATGCCACTAGGGTTGTGTTTGATTATTGAGATTAAAAAGTGTTGAAAGACTTAAGAATTTGAAAAAAGTTTTGAGGAGGAGGGGAGAGACTTACACTCTAATAGAGGCCCAAAGAGTTTGTTTAAGAAGTTTGAAAAAGTTTCTAATCAAGATGAAACCCTAATGAAAATTTTAATCAAAGGTATTTTCAAAAGGAAATGATTTAAACATGGTATAAATGATGTGTAAATCAAGATAAACATGTTGTGATTTTGTATCAATGTTTTAAAAAAAGTGTATTTATCCATATGAGAATAAAAAATGAATTAGGTTTGAAATCATTAGAAAGAAAATCAATTTTTCAAGGTCTTAAACCTAAAAAGGCACTTCTTTTCAACTTAATAAAAAGTGATTAAATAAATTCTTTTTTTAGAATTTGTTGATGGATTAAAATAATAGAGTGTCTGAGTGATATGTATGAAACAATTCGGATAAAAAAGAATTAATTTGATAGGAGAAATAAATGTTTGAAATTTGGAAGAAAAATAGGTAAAATATGAAAAGTGGTAAACAAATATGTTGGAGGTGGGACTTCAACCCTTGCCACCAAGGGTCAGACTAACAAAACATTCCCTTTGCAACTGAGCCAACGCGCGTTGGTGCTAACTAGACACAACCATTCAAATAAATATGAAAATTGGGTGCCTAAATTCAAAAATGCGCGTCATGGCCTTCATCTTCTTCTTCGGGCTCAAGATTTGCAGAAATGGGTCTATCTCCCTCAATACGTAATGATTTTGAAAGATGTAAACATGAAACTTGTTCGTTTTTAAACAAGGAATCGAATGGCAGTTTTTAATTTCATTTATTTTTAATGTGGAGTGAATTATCCAGCATGAACCAGATGAACCATAGTTTTGCAAAAACTATAATGAAATCCTATACATGTAATATAAATGACAATTTATTGAGAGTAAATGATCTATGAACTTCTAGAAACACATTGGTAACTTGAAATAACATTCATGATGCATGAATCATAGAGTTTGAAAAGTTCAAGCTTACCTTGCAAGAGGAAATCGAATCCTCAGTTTGAGGTGTTACAGATGTGATTTGATGATCTGGACAACTTCTTTGGACCTCAAGGATTGTGTTGAGATGCTTAGAACAAGTTGAAACTTCCTGGATTGCTTGGATCGAATCCAACTGCAGCTTGATCAAGGTGAGATATGATCTTGATGAATTTTATGTTACAGAAAGTGTTTAAGTGTTTGGATCACTTCTACATGATGTATGTGAAGTGTTTGAATAAAAAGTTTGAGTGGAAAAGGTCTGGTTTTGAAAATTCGAATCTCACTCTTTGAAATTTTGAAACTTTGAAGTGAAAGAGAAAGAATGAGAAAACAAGTGTTGTGATTGTTTTGGTGTTCTCTGAATGATCAAATGTGGCCTTTATTTATAGGGGAAAAGATTTGTTTTGGAGGAATAGTGAGGGTTGAAGGATGAACTCAATGTTCAATGGTTTTGGCAATGCATCATTACTTCTATATCAAAGTACCTTATCTCTTCAACTAGCCTAGCTCTCCTTTTGACCAATTCCGCATTCTGCAGATGTTTTTAATGTTGTTTAAGAGTGCATCTTGACTGGCGGGAGTGGTTTCTTTGACAATGCACTATTCCACATAAATGCCTCTTGAATTCAAGGCTTTAAGTGATGATGTCTCGTCATTTCAAAGGGATTCCTCTTGACTTAGTGGCTCTATCTTGCAGGTTTTGGATGATTCACTCATATTTTTATTAAATGAGCATTGTATGATCATCACACTTGAACCCAAAAAATCGTGCATCACAAGTAATGTCAAATCTATCTTGCCAAAACAGTTGCATCAAGGCATATTGTGCACTCCATATCTCCTTGCTCAAATGGAATTAGATTGTGTTTTTGGACATTTTGGAAAACTGACATATCATACTTCAATTTTGATGTTTGAATTTGGTCTTAATTAATCTTGGATCATGGTGAAAAATAGTCTCAAAGTTGGCTCCAACACAAGACAGATTCTGTCTAAAATTTTTCTAAGTGTCAAAGTTCAAAAAGTGTGGAAACCCTACTTTCATGGCCTCATATCTTAAAATCTATGCACTTTTTGGTAATCCACCCTAAGTGATAAAGTTGTAGTATGTAACAACCTCTTCAATTTGATCTTTGGATCAGAGAAACTGGTTACTTGGTTTGGAAGTTATGACCTTACAAAGTAGGGTAAAAATCATTGTTTTTTCATGACTTAGAAAAATTTCAAGTTCTCCATGGTTGCCTTTTTTACAAGTAACCTCACTTTTCTTGATTTTTTTCTATTAGTCATGATCCAAATCACATATTAACATTGTTCTTGACTCGAGGAGACCATGTTTGACCAAAAACTCCAAAGTCAAACTTCATTTTGACCACAGTTGACTTTTTGTATTAGATGAATTTTGAACTTTGTGATCCTTTTTTAAATCAAATCCTTGGGCTAAGTTAAACATCATGGATGGGTTCCAAAGGTGTTTTTGAGTGTCTTGAATCATGTTCCAAGGTTTGAGATTATGCCCTGCTTAAAAGTCAAAGGTACAGTTGACTTTTCATTAAAACCCTAGTTTGTGGTCCAGATGAATTTGAATTCTTGCAATGCTTATGAATCAAGATCTTTGGATCAATCCAATCATATGAATGGACTAATATGAGTCGTTTGATGTCCTTGAAACATATCTTGAGGTCTTGGATCATGCCTTGCTCCAAAACTCATGGACGTCTATATATATAGCGGTTAGTAATACTTAGTATATATTATATATTGACCAGAGAGCTTGTACTTGTTCTTATTTTTTGAAAACACACGTTTATGAATTGACTAGTTAGAAATACGTTGTATGGTTTGAACTTGAATATTTAAAATTGAACAAATCAAACACCAAATATAGCTTCGCGCCAAACAATGTTAACGGGTATTATTTGTTAAGGTTTATGGTCATAACTTTAAACTCCTATCCCATTGTACCACTATTAAAAAAAACCTGAAAAATGGTTTTATATCGATTTTATAGGTGAGGTAATTAGGGGTGCGCAAGAAAACCAATAATCACAAATTAAATCAGTATTCAAATTAATCTATATTTTAAAACGAATTCCAAAATTACATTTTAGAACCAGTGGCCCATTTATCAAACCAAAAAAAAAAAAGGAAACCATTAATCAATTTTGATCAGGTTATCGATTCCTAATTCTCCTTCACGTTCTCCATCTCCGTTTCTCTCTACACTTTCTCTCTCATTCCATCCATTTTTTACTCTTGTACCATCTGGCAAGTTTATTCAAGAAAAAAAGCTCCGAGATAGTATTGCTATATAAGGAAACTCAAACCTGGAGTTTGAGGTGTGCATGTAGTGAAGACTCTTGGTGTCAAGGTTTCTATTTTTGAGTCTTTGTTTGAGTTATTGTTGTGCACAACTCTAGCGCTTCCTTTCATATCTTAAAGCATGGAGTTTGGTTTGTTAATCAAGTTTTGTTTCCTTTCCTTGCTTCCTTCGAATCTCATTTCCTTTCTTTCGTCTCAAGTTTCATTCCATTTGCTTTATGTTACACTAATGGTGTTCAAGTGGAGAAGATGGAGTTTTGAGTTTCATCCGTGGAAAAAATGAAGTGTTCGAGTTTCATTTAGTGGAAAAGATGAAGTTTGTGTTTCATTTAGTGGAGAAAATGAAGTTTTGAGTGGAGAAGATGAAGTTTCATTTAGGATTTGTTTTGTTTTGATTGTATTTTGTGAATGAATGGAATAATGTATTCTAAGAATTGGTTATGGACTAGGTTTTCCTATCAGATAGATCTAGACACGCAACTAAGGAAAACTGTTTAATATGGCCCAACTAATTAAGGGGACAAATGAGTCTCAATTTGGAGTAATTAATTGCAGGCCATTACAAGATGATGGGTGGTCAAGGGAGTTTAATGGGCTTGTTTTGTAGTCCATTTTTGTAATTTAAAAATAAAAACGAGAAAGGCTTCTAGTGAAAGATTTTTCCTATCCGTTGTCAGCCCAACCAAAAGAATGGGTATTTTATTTTTTAAATAAAAACAAAAAAAAATGTAGTTTCTAAGATTTGAAGGCGTGCTCTAAAAACTATTCATATAGAATGCTAGCTTATTTGAAAGAATAATAGTTTGGTTTTTTAATAAAAAAAACTATCGCCCTCTATTTAAAAAAAAAAAAATAAAAGATAGAAATGATGTCTCTCAAAACACACTAGATATCTCCTTCAACATTGTCTTTAGGCAATAATTCTTGCAAATTTACAAAGTGTGACTCATGAAGCTTGTTTTTATCAAAAATAATAAAATACAAAGTTTACTTATGGTTTCTCACATTTACATAGAATATATCATCAATAATTAAGACAATGATGCGCTTGATGATTATACCAAAACGTGAATTTTATCACTCACAAAATGAAATATGAATATCTGAAAGAATCATTTATAAGAAAACAAAAATAACAGTACATGAACTAGCTAGGAAAAAGAATGGTGAAACACGTACAAGAATTAATTTAAGCCTATAGATTTTAACTATGGTAGTTATAGTTAATTAGCTTCCTATGTAAGTATATGAACAAACTTGTCAGAAATCAATATCGAGAAACTAAATTAAACTGTCGCTAATTATGGACGAATTGGATCAGGGCTTAATGGCTTCGAACTTCCACGTGGAAGTAACTGCAAAACAAGCCCATTAAACTCCCTCGACCACTCATCATCTTGTAATGGCCTGCAATTAATTACTCCAAATTGAGAACAACAAACCATAATCAAGAGAATGATCACCAGAACTGTGGAAAGCACCCTCCTGTGTGAAATAGTGATGCCCATGATGATCTCTTTAATTATTTTGTATACAGTGAGTATAATTAGAACGCTCTTTTATGCCTTTGTCTCTTGAGAAATACCAGGTATAAATTTTTCTTAATTTGCTAAACCTTGCGATACTGCTGATTTGTGATTTGTGATGGGGATAGTGGTCATGGCAGTCTATGTATATAGCGGTTAGTAATACTTAATATATATTATATCTTGACCAGAGAGGTTGTACTTGTTCTTATTTTATGAAAACACACGTTTATGAATTGACTAGTTAGAAATACGTTGTGTGGTTTAAACATGAAGATTGAAAATTGAACAAATCAAACTTCATATATAGCGCCAAACATTGTTAACGGTGTTAGAAAATTGATTTTAAATCAAAATAGATCGAGTTTAGAATTGTGAACGAAATTACTAACTTTAAAAGTATTTCAAATAATATTAAATGTCTTAGAGTTGAAAAACTCAAATGTATGAAAGAGTATCTGGAAGAGTATCTGAAAGTTTAGCTTATAATCGAGTTTGCATAAAACTGATGAAAACTCAAATGTATGAAAGAGTATCTAGAAGTTTAGTGAAGAAGACGTACGTTTTTTTGTTTTTTCTTTTATTAAATCCAAAATGAAGTATTTATTGGTTATATTGGTGTTGTTTCACAAGGTTGCGACCCTCGGTAAAACAACTCACTTTTACCAAAAATTACGTACTTTTACCAAAAGTTACATACTTCTTACCAAAATTACATACTTTTACTAAAAGTTACAATGTTTCTTCCACGACAACATTCTTCAAGAGTTGCATACATTTATTTTGCAACACCTCACGATGTGTTGCTTACTTCCGAATCAAACCTAGTACAAAACTTCACAAGTGTTATTTATATTTGAATTCAAATCTACTGCAACACTTCACAAATGTTGTCTATTTCTTAATTTAAAATTCATTTTCACTGCATATTTTATTGTCATTTTAAAACACACTCAAGATTATTAATTGTTAATAATTTACACCAATCCCCCACTTGTTCCAAAAATGACAAGACCAATTCTGAAAAAAGAAAAAAAACAAAGAATGTTAATCCAGCTAAATATTTTTCAATTTTAAACTTAACCTTAGTGTAAGGACAATGCAAAGTCAGGCCGAAATGTTAGGTAGCAATGCTTTTAAACAGTTATTCTTTGTGATTAGACCGATGTTACTTTACACACATTCTTTAATGGTTTTTCACCTACATTTATCGCCTAGAACTTATTTGTGGCCATTTGCTTTCCTTTTTCATGAAGTTTTCGTGAGAGAAACTCCAGTTCTCACTTTGAGAGGACACCATCTCGAAATTCACATAGGTGAAATTCACGTTGTATCTTTTTTCATGGGACACATATCCTCGATATTGAACTTCATTAAGAGTTTGAAAAAAACTCAACCCTCAATTTGCAATAGTCAACATTATTATATTATGTCGCATAAAGATCCAAATTATCGACTTATTATTACCCATTGATCTTAGGTTAAGGTTTTCTTAACTTCAGATTGGGTTTCTACCATTTTCTGAACCCTTATTCAAGGAGTTTAAATCACATGCCTCTCAAGATATTCTTCGTTAAGTCTCTGGTCAATGGCTTAGTAAACATATCAGCTAAATTAGAACTTGTTTATATTTATGTCAGTGAAATGATCACATCCTTAATCAATTTTCTCACAAAAGAATGTCTAAGACCTATGCGTCTAGATTTCTATGTAACTGAGTCTTCTAGCTAGGGTGACTTGACTATCACAATGTATAAACACTTTCAAAACATTGTACTTAGCTACTGGAATCTTCAATGCATGTTTGTTTACATGGTCGAGAGAGCAATGCATGTTTGTTTCTTGCTCTTCTAAAAAACTGCACATCCATCTTAATGTAAATATCCACTCAGTTGTAGAATTATAATCACCAACTCGTAGTGGTATATCTTTCTAGTATGGCAGAAAACCTACCGTAATATTGGCCAAAATGGTTGTTTTTTAAAAAATAACCAAAATTCTTTGTGATGGCCTTCCAATGCTCACCATTTGGATTTCTAGTAAATCTATTCATTTTACGAACTGCAAATGCTATGTCAGATATATTGCATAAAATACATTAAACAACCAATATGCACTTGCATATTCCAATTGAGCCACAACTTTTCCATCATTATTTTAAAGTTTGACACTAATATCAAATGGAGTATTCATTTTCTTGAAATGTAAGTGTTCGAACTTATCAAGTATTTTCTTAACATAACGTGTTTGACTAAGTTCATAACCCTCATTATTTCACTTTACTTTGAACCCCAAAAGTGTGTCAACTAGTCCAAGATCATTCATCTTCAACATGGAAGTTAGAAACCTCTTTTTTTCTAAAATTCCATTAATCTAATTGCTAATGATTAATCATATAATCAACATGGAGACAAATGAATATCACAATATTCTCACACAACTTTGTGGACAACCACTTGTAATAAGAATTAGATGGATAAGGTTTTAGATAATCATGAATGATGATGCAGGAAGGTTTTTTGATGAAGTGAAAAATGAAATGATGAGAAATTTAAAGTAGTATAGTATAAATTGCAATGAGAACCTTATTTATGTTCACTTGTCTCAAATCTTCACCTGAATTTCTATGCTAAGCCTTCTTGATCAACTTCATTTCTCCGGACACTTTTGAACCTTTTCTTCTTAAATAATGTTTGTCTTCATCAAAATTGAACTAGATATAAGATGTATTCCTCACATTCTCCCTTTTTTGATGATGAAAAACTCTTTGAATTTATGTTTTGATTATGATTGAAAAGTCTCCCTTAAGTTGTGTGTCTCCCCTTAATCGGCGAATCTTACAATGACAGAGTCGAATTGTTGATGTCATTGTTTCAGAGCTTGTTCTAATCCATACAAGGATTTGTCAACTTGCACACCTTTTGTTTATTTTCACATAACATTCTACATGCTCCATGTAAATCTCCTCATCGAGGTCTCTATTTAAAAATATTATTTTGACATCCATTTCAGGAGCTATAAGGTTATGCAAAAAAAACTATACAAACGATGTTATAATTTTGTTTGTGCTTGCTACTAGTGCATATGTGTCAAATGATAAACACCTTATTTTTGTTTAAAAACACCCTTGATCATTAATCCAGACTTGTAGGTGTTTAGTGTACCATCACACTATGATACTTCCTTCTAAACAAGAGGAGTTCCCTGAAGCTATTGCTTCCTTATAAGTCTTAGGATTATCTTCCATATGAAGAATAATAGGAATTTTACGAACAAAATTCTTATTATTTCCTTCCATTAGATAGAAGAAATAAATTGATTATCAATTTTGTTCTGTCATAGATCCTTATTCTTTCAGACTCTCTTGCGTATTTTAAGTTCGTGTTGTTTTTTAACAATCAGTGACAAAATATCGATTTGTGTTTCAACAATCCGTATAGAACCTTCCTCACGAGGTTCTTCAAAAGTGGGAATCTCGAATTACATATCCTTCGTGAAAGGTTCTCAAGATTCCACATCTCAGGATTCAATAGTTGCATCAGACTTCAAATTCAAAAGTCTATATAAGCCATTATCCATCTTTGATCTTTATATGCCTTGTAATAATAATTCTCATTGAACACAAACATGTTATTCCCATAAAATTCAAATTAAAATTCATCTGTAAGATTTAGAATCATAAATTTCAATAAATTTAATCACTTTGATGATTAATAAATTCCACTTTAATAATAATTAAAAAATAAAATTTATTTAAACACTAAGTTGGTTAGCAGAATTAATAAACACAAAATTACACATTACACTCCATATTTTGTTATTGAACAACTAACATCTATAGGTGCATATGCAATTATGCTGCAATTTATTTAGTATATTGCTTCTGTTTCATATAGTACAATTTATTTCTTTCATTGTGTATAATTAAAACAATATGAATATATATATATATATATTACTGAGAGAAATTTTTTTAAAAGTAGACTCTGTATTATAGTGTTAATTGCAATTTGAAACATCCTCATGCCACTGCGTCCTGTGCATTGCTGCAACCTGCGCCAAATTCATGAATCGCAGTCATGTTGCATCTTTTAAGTGATTCGTTAAAAACATTGGTTGCTTGAAACTCATCAATAATTTTTCTGATATTCAAACTTACTGGGTTCAATTTTGGAGAGTGTTTTTGGCTTAAACTCCTAGCCTTAGGGCTAGGGGCCTTGGCATTTGACAAGCATTGTCCTGGTTTGTTTTGAATCCGTTGTAGTCGGTGGATAGTTTTTCTTTTTAGTGGAATCATGGAATGGAAAGTTGTGAGTAGAAACAACAAGAGGAATGAAAATGCACGATTTTCAGTCTGGAAAGATAGGACTGGCAAGAATCTAGGGGAGAATGAAGTTATTTCTTCTTTCTTTTTTACTGAGATCCCGAATGGTCACAAAGCGAGAGAGATGGTGAATGTGTTTAAAGACTATGGGCTTGTATACGCGGTGTTCATCCCAGCTAAGAAAGATAAGGGGGGAAAACGTTATGGTTTTGCCAGGTTTAGGAAGGTGGAGGATGAGAGAAGATTGACAATAAAACTAGACAACATTCAAATCAATGGGACGAAACTGAATAAACAAAAAAGGTTGGAGTAGAGTGACGAAGGGGAGATCTTATGTGGAAGCGATGAGAGGAGAGCAGGCTCGAACTAAGACAAATAGTTACTACAAAGGTGAAGAGAGAGCGAGGGAGATGGGGAGATTTTATCCCAACTGGGTAGGCTTATTATTCAGGATAAAAGACGAAGAGTTAAAAAGCTTTGAGAAAGCATATGTAGGTGAAATGAATAAATCTGGGAACTCTTATAATGTTCAGGAGATTTTCACAAAGAAGGGTTATTCAATATTAAAGTGACACCAATGGGCGCAAACATGTGTCTCCTCGAAGACTTGGAATAGAATGCAGTGAAATCGGTAGTAGAGGAAGAAGAAGCTTGGTTACAGAACTGGTTCGAGGATATTAGACATTGGTCACCAGCTGAAGTGGACAAAGAGAGACTAACGTGGGTCAAATTCTTTGGCATCCCATGCCATGCGTGGAGAAACGACTTCTTTAAATACATATCTAGCAGGGTTGGAGAATTTATTTGTTGTGATAAAGAAACAGATTCTCAATCAAAATTTGACGTGGCTAGGATTCTGGTAAAAACAAGGTATACCAGTAATTTAAACAAAATTTTTAACATTGAAGTGAATGGTGTACTATTTGTGATCAGATTAGTGGAAGATAACCACGACCCAAAACGTATTGTCACAAATGAGTCGAAGAGGAAGAGCTTGGATTCAGACGAGTCATTAGTGGAAGAAACAAAAGATGAAACTGAAGAAGAAGATAAAGATAATAATGGTGGGAGCCCTGCTATGGAAGACGGATCGGACGAGATTGAAACATCCAAGTTTGGGGACGAACAGGTGGGAGATCATGAAACTAGGCATCATGACACAAACAATAGGCTCAACAATCAGGAGGTAGGCAAAAATCACAAAAGTGGTATGACTTTTTCTGCCAACATGGGGAATAAGTCCAAAAAGGTGATTTTTGGTGAAAAAGGTAGATGGTCACAACTCTGTGATATCTATTGGAGAGGCGGCATTTAATATGGGTGTGGCCCAAGATACTATGATGGGATAGAAGGAAGAGGCTTTGAACATGGTGAGAGAGGACGTCAATGAAGGAGACAAGGACCAGGGGAAAGTGTGTACAGAAGGTTTTGGTGTAGATACCAATGAACCCAAGAAAATTTTGTGTTTAGGCCCTACGATGTATTCTGATGTGGACTTTGGTGGGAGGCCCATTGCTTCTCAGGTTGGGGCCCCGAGGACAAACGAGAAGCCCAACCTAACTCTATTGAGAAAAAAGAAGTCTCTAAAGGAGTTATATGAGAATATACAGATACCTTATGAACCTTCTTTTTACTCCTCGCTTCTCCATTCATCTTTTGATCTTAAAACTCACAAAGTTCAGAGTGGGGTAGCAGATGATATTAGGTCGAATTCCTCTCAATTTAGAGACAGTGAGTCGAGATATTCGGGAGGATCTATTTTATGTTGTGATTTTATCTCTGATTCGGATGTTGTAACTGGAAATCAGAGGGTTAAGAGAAGATCAGATGTTTTTGGCAAAGTGTAGACCATTCTCAAGACTATGGGCATAGAGGGAGAAGAAGATGATGAAGTTCTTGAAGGGATTCTAAGGAAAATGGAAATTAGAGACACCACTAGAATGGAAATTTTAAAGGAGGCATCATTAACAGTCACATGAATCTAACAACTTATAATGTCAGAGGGTGTAATTCATCTATCAAAAAAAGAAGAATTAATCTGATGATCGAGTAGAATAACATAGAATTCTGTATGCTTCAAGAAACAAAATGTCAAAAGGTGGAGGAGGACTTTGTCAAGAGCATATGGGGCAGGGACGATTTCGAATGGTCGACCTCAGACTCAAAAGGTCAGTCAGGAGGTATGATTTTTGTATGGAAAAAGAACTCATTTTATTCCACTTTTAGTTTCTCTGGAAATGGTTATCTTGGTGTATTTGGTAAGTGGGGGGGGGGGGGGGGGGGGGTAGGGATATGTATATTGTTAATATATTTTCTCCATGTGCTATTGCTGAAAAAAGATTATTGTGGGGGAAGCTTCTTAGTTTGAAAGCCAGTATGGCAAGGGGGGACTGGATTTTAGGTGGGGACTTTAATTCAATCAAATGCAAGGAAGAGAGGAAAGGTAGAGGGGGTTATAATCTGAATGAAATGGAAGAATTTAGTGTGTTTATAGATGATATGGATATATTAGATCTTCCTACAGTGGAAAATAGATTCACTTGGTTCAAGTATAATGGGTCCTGTAAAAGTAGATTGGATAGGTTTCTAATCAATGAGGAGTTGTGTGATAGTTGGAAAGTTGTTAATTAGAAGATATGTATAAGGGATGTATCGGATCATAGGCCTATTTCTTTGGTGTTGAATGATAGAAATTTGGGTCCTAAGCCTTTTAAGTCAATCAATGCTTGGATGGAGCATCCCAATTTTTTAGACTTTGTTAGAGAAAGTTAGAATTCTGTTAGAACTTCAGGTAATGCAGGTGACAAGTTAGTTCAGAAATTAAGGCACCTTAAAAGGAGGTTAAGATGGTGGAACATAAATGTATTTGGAATTTGTGATCTGAAAATAGATGAGAAGGTGAAGAGGATTAATGAGTTAGAGGAGGTAATGACAGAGGGAGTAGGAGAAGTTTCTGAAGAAGTTCTGAAATAAAGAGAAAAGGCTATGGAGGATATGTGGAGTAAACTACATACTAAGGAAAGCATTCTTTAATCAGAAATCAAGGCTAAAATGGTTTGAAGAAGGAGATCACAATTCAAAATTATTTCACTCAGTTATCAATAGGAGGAGAAGGGTGAACACAATTTCAGCTTTAAGTATTGGCTTACAAGAAGAAGATAGTGTGGAGAAAGTAAAACAGTTCTTACACGACCACTTTGAAGATAAGTTTAAGAACAATGCCTTTGAACACTTTGAGATGGATCTAAGTTCCTTGAATAAACTGTCATAGGAGGATAACTTAAGATTAACTGAACCATTTTCTTATGAAGAAGTCTTAGAAACAATAAAATCCTGTGATGGTGACAGAAGTCCTGGGCCTGATGGATTTAATCTGAAATTTTTAAAAAAGACTTGGGAGATTGTTTGCCAGGATTTTTTCAACTGTATTTCAGAGTTTTATGATAAAGCTACTCTCTCAAAATCTTTTTGCTCAGCTTTCTTTGTTCTTATACCAAAGGTGGATAATCCTCAAAACCTGAAGGATTTTAGACCAATTGCACTTATTGGTAGTCTACATAAGATAATGTCAAAGGTCCTTGATATTAGAATCAGAAGTGTGATTGGTAAATTGGTATCTCCCTCACAAACAGCCTTTGTCCTAGGAAGACAACTTCTAGATGGTGTTTTGGTGGCCAACGAAGTCTTGGGCTATGTCAAAAAGAAAAATAAGAAAGGGTATATGTTTAAGGTATACTTTGCACAAGCATATGACTGTGTTAATTGGAACTTTCTGTGTAAGGTGTTGACAACAATGAACTTTTGTCCTAAGTGGATTGATTGGATGAGATGTCTAGTTTGTAAAAGCTATGGTTCGATCTTGGTTAATGGAAGTTCCTCTAAGGATTTTAGGATTCATAAGGGTCTGAAACAGGGGGACCCGTTGTCCCCATTCCTATTTGTTTTGATCACAGAATTCTTGGCTTTGCTGTTCAAGAAAGCAGAATTGAGTGGCTTGTTATGTGGTATCAAGATTGAGGGGGATACTGCTATTTCTCTACTTCAGTTTGTCGATGATACACTTATCATCTGTGACGATTCATGGTTAAATTTCTGGGGAATAAAATCAATACTAAGAGGCTTCGAGGCTTTGTCTGGTTTGAGGATCAATTACAACAAAAGTAGTATTATGGGCTTTGGCATTGAGGGGAATAGAATTGAAGCTGTTTCCACTTTCTTGAATTGTAAAGTAGGAAAATTCCCTTTTAAGTTTTTAGGATTAGCAGTTAGTAGAAGACACAAGTCAATTGATTTTTGGAAACCTGTTATTTCCTCATTCAAGAACAGATTGGCAGCATGGAGGGGAAAATGTTATCCATAGGAGGTCGTGTGACTCTAATAAATTCTGTCTTAACTAACTTGCCAATACACTATTTGGCTTTCTACTTAGCACCTGTAAGTGTATTGAAGATTCTTAAGGCTGCACAGAGAAGATTCCTTTGGGCTGGAGATGGGAAAAAGAGAGTATACCATGGGTGAGGTGGTCATCAATTTGTAAACCAAAATCTCAAGGGGGCCTAGGAATCAAAGACATTGGTATTTTCAATAGAGCTTTGGTGGCCATATGGCTTTGGAGAATCTCCTATGATCAAGATGCAATTTGGAAGAATATAATTAAGGCCATGTATGATCGAGATTTTAACAGCTTGTTCCTTCAACAGTCTGAGGTTTCAAAATATCAGAGATCAAACTGGTGGAATGACTTAAGCTGGCTTGCTAGATACTCTAACAAGGAAGGTATTCTGAATAATTTAGTTTGGAAAGTGGGCAATGGAAGAAAGACCCTTTTCTGGCATTCAAGATGGATAGGTGGTAATGCTATTAAAATCCAGTATCCCTCTTTATTAATGTCATCTCCAAATCAAGACATCTTGGTGAAGGATTGTGGTACCTGGGTGGATAATAGGGCTGGAAATGAGTCGAGTCGAGTCGAACTCGCCTTAGCTCAGTTCGACTCGTTAAGAATTAGCCGAGTTCGAGTTCGAGTTCGAGTTCATCACGAACTTTTTTTTCAGCTCAAACTTGACTCGTTAAGAATTGGCCGAGTTCAAGTTCGAGTTCGAGTTCATCACAAACTTTTTTTTAGGTCAAACTCGACTTGTTAGAAGTTCACGAATATCTCAGTTCAACTCGTTAGGTTTATCTTGTTAGGTTCAACTCGCTTATTTCACAGACTTAAAAATAATTTTTTAAAGTCTATTATATATATATATATATATATATATATATATATATATATTTGACATTTTAAATTAATATTTTTTAAATAAAAAATATAGAAATAAAATAAAAGTTATAAGATTGGAATTTATACGATGTTAATTTTATTTGTATAATTATTCGTAGAAATATTTTACTCACTTGAGAATATAAATTATCAATTAAAACCGTTAGATTAAAAGAAAATATGAGACTAAGATTTAGAACAAATCTTTAAACCTACTCTTAAAGACAATATAATCTATCTCATATATAATTGAATTGACTCATGAACCTAACGAGTCGAACTATGTATAGTTCAAGTTCAGATCATTTAGTTAACGAACTTAGTTTTTAGCTCATATTTAGCTCATTTGGTTCATGAACCTGGTTCAACGATTTAATTTTCGAATCGAATTTCGAACTATTTTCGAGTTGGTTTGGTTCATTGCCAGCCCTAGTGGATAATGATTGAACTTGGGATACTATTGGCAATAATCTGGTTCTGCCTGGTGTAGATGATGAGTTTGTTCAGGATTTGCAACTCATTTTACAATAGACCAGACTATTCAGTCAAGTGGAGGATGTGGTTATTTGGCCAAGGAATGTTGATAATTCCTTTAGTGTAAAGGAATGATATAACATGTGGATTCACAGAAGAGAAGAGAACCCTTTGGAGAACATACTTAAGGAAGCCCTAGGACACTTGTGGAAGAACAAGATTCCTTTGAAAATCTTGATCTTTGGATGGAGACTTTTGTTGAATAGATTACCCACGCGCAGGAATCTCATCAATAGGGGAATAATCACTGATCCTCACCAGACTTCATGTGTGTTTTGTTTCAAGGAGATTGAAGACATCAACCATATTATTCTTGGATGTGAAAACACCAGGATTTTGTGGAGGGAACTTGAGTCATGGCTAGGAGTTAAGCTTCCTAGAGGAAACAGTTGCATTGAAATGTTCTTAGAATGGGCTAAAACAGACGGGATAGGATCAACAATAACATTTTTCTGGTTGACTTCATGCTGGTGTATTTGGAGGACAAGAAATGCAATTATTTTCAATGATGAAGTGGCTAATTTGAAGAAATTGTTGCAGGACATTCAACAATCATCATGGAATTGGAAGTGGAGGAAGAAAACGAAGGTTTGGGTGGGAAGTTTTTATGAGTGGCTTAAGCTACCTTTGGAGACATGTAGATGATACCATGTAATTGATTGTAGGATTTAGCCTTTTTTTCATCTGTTTGGTTCCTGCTGCTATCAATAATTTGATCCAGCAATAGCAGGTGTTATTTCTCTGTATTCTATTAGCCATGTAAATCTGTTTGGCTTATAGAGTTTATAGAGTTTCCTGTCATTTGTATTTGTTAAACTATTGGCAATATGAATGAATTTGATTATTAAAAAAAAATAGTTTTATGTGTATGTGATGTATAATATTATGAATGTGCCTGACAGATATCTTGTATATGCTTTTTTCATCATAAATATGCCTATTAAGGAGACTATAGAACATTGCAATAATCATGGTGCATTACCGGAAACACGACACTTTCTAAACTATTTTATGTATGACATATGTATATTCATATATATGAATGATAATTTTCAAATTAAATTAAGATATTTATTAATTATTTATTATTGGAAAATGTTAATATCAATAATCATTGCTTTAATACTATAAGTAAGAAAATTCCATTTGAATCTTAATATTATATTTTCATAGTACTATGAATTTCAAGAGAAGAGTAACAAAATGTACCCGCACCCATAATGTAAATTTTTTTTGTGTTAGAATGTGTCTATGACTAAGCAATTTATCCATTGATCCTTGAAAGGGAGGTCTCGATTTCCATTATACAAATTATTTGTAAGATTGTTATAAAATTGATTATAAATCAAAATGGATCATGACTAGAATCATGAATGAAATCACTTTCCTTAAAAGTATGGTGTGAAAGACGTAACACCCAACATTTCACCATGTTTATAGATTTCAACCATGGTGATACATTCACTTAAGTTTATGATAACTTATGTGGAATACTTATTTTATCACCTGTTCACTTAACATATAAACTTTCTATCTGACTTAGAAATCAATAATTTGCGATATTAATTTTTATTAGAAGAACAAGTTACACTAATTAATGTTGTACGACCTTTATACAATCCATTATTCGCATTTTTCTCTTTAACGATTAGAATTTGTTTCAATACTTCTAATTCATCAATTAACACTATCTTCTCAACTAGTTCATTCTACAAAGTGTAATACCCTATTTTTACCCTTAAGATCCTACTTATCATTTTGCATCTGCATCACAAACAAGATCACAAGCCTTGGTCCTCCTTCCCTCCTCTGTGGGTTTGCTTCTGAGGGAGATCACCAAACACCCATGTGTTTCTTGCTTTTTTTTATGTTTGTTTATGTCTACTAACCCTAATAAAAATACCAAAAATGTGTGTTGTTTCCTTTTGTTTTTGTTGTTGAACATGTAAAGAAGATGTTAAGGATATCAAACTTTGTTCCTCTGCATTATTCAAGCTCATTTTGATCAGGAACATCCCAAGGTTTAATTACTTGTCTCCTAAGAAAGTCAAAGGTTCATGTGTTTATTTTCATGCCTTCTTCAACAAGAAAACCTTAAGTCAAGACTGAAGCAATGCAGCAAAAGGCCAAATTTTCATGTTTTTCACTGGTTAATCGATTAACATAATAATGTTAATCGATTACACCTTCTCAAGAAGGCGTAAATTTGAATTTTTCAAGCATGTAATCTGTCGCGGCCGGAAAAAATATTCGAGTCACCATCATATTTTTTAAGGAAAATAATGATAAACCTAAAATCCTAATCCTAAGGGCAGAGATTCCTACGGTTCGGGAGTCGGTTAAGTAAAGGGAAGGTGTTAGACACCCCTTACTTCCATTGTACTCAATGGGATCCACCTTTGAGTTTAGGGCATGTTTGTTTGTCTAAATGAAAAGAAAACCTAAGTTTTTTCCTAATTATACTTGCTAGGGTTGGTTTGCAACCCTATGCCTACGTACCCTCAAAATGAAGGATCAGAGTAACCGTAGTTCACCTCCCCTATTCCTACCCCCTAATCCTATTCCTAAATCCCAAAACCTATCCCTAAATCCCATCCACTATTTATACTCTTGGATAAAGAGTTCTATCCCTTAAATCTAGTGTTTATACTCCTAGATGAGGAGTTCTATCCCTTAAATCCCTTAAATCCCTATCCATTATTTAGACTCTCGGAGGAAGAGTTTTATCCCTTAATCCTTTTATTTATACTCTCGGATATCAAGAGTGTTATCCCTAAATCCTTATCCCCTATCCCTTATTTAGGCTCTCGGACCAAGAGCTTTATCCCATAATAGTTTATCCCAATTATATCCCTAATATCTCATTGTATCCCTTTGATTTTATTGAAAAATATCCCTTTAATTTACTTAGAAAAATAAATTAACCATATCTTGATTTATTAAGTATTTTATGATTAAACCCTTATCCCTAATTTTACTCCTAGTTTTTATCCCTTGAAATCCCAATATTTTATCCCATTTTTTATTCCAAAATATTATCCCATTTAAATATCTCTTTACCAACCCTTATACTTTGTTTATATTAATCCATTTTTTAAAGAATTAATCCTTAATTTCCATAGGCCTAATTATTCTCAAAATTAATCCCTAATAAATCCCTAATTTAATTTCATGCTTATTATAATTTCCTAAAATAATTATCTAGTTATTTTATGTATTAATTCCATTATTATATTAAATTACAAATTAATTTAGTTAACCTTGAATTGTACCTGATTAATATTTATGATAAAATATATTAATTACCCTAATTACTCTTAACATTAGCCCTAACACTTATTTAAATCTCTAATTATGTTTTTGCATATTAATGCCATGTTGACCATAAGTATTTAAATAATTATTTAATTAGTTAATTCTAGATGGCTAATTATTCTAACTTGTCTCTACAGTTACGTTAATCAACCCCAATGTCATCCGATTAAAATAATTAATCTCCTAAGCCTCTTAAATTGCCCTAATTATATAATGAAAGACATTAATTTTTTTTATTTGCTTCTGATACTTTTTATTATATTAAATATTTAAGGGGAAAGTTTTACATAATAACCTAACTAATTTAATGAAAATAATTAGCTTTAACTATCCTAATTAATGACATACTTATTTAGAAAAATAAAATAGGTTATACATACTTAATATTTTAATTGTTTCTTTTTCTAATAAATTAGTAAATAAAAATAGAAAACAACCACCATAAAGAACAAAGGGGTATACGTGGGGAAGCCCTCCAATCCACTATGCACTTTTTTAATAAAAAAAAAAAAACTAGAAAGAGAAATAAAGTGTGTTTTTAAATTATAAAAGAGAAATTTACAAAAAAGAATTTTAATCTCTAAATTTTTATTTTTATTATCTATTGTTTAGTTTTCTTATTTTTTAATTATGTATAGTAAAGCAATAATGGATTTATATAGTTGTTCTTTAGAATTACTTTAATAAAAACTGAAATTTTTGTTAAGAGTTTTAAAAAGGATAATTAAAAAAATTAGTCTTTCCATTTTTGTGTTAAAGGTGTTTTAGTTACTCTGCTATTTTAAAAAAAAAACAAAGATTAATCCATCACTATTTTTTATTCTTCAAGAAAACTTGATTATATAATGACCCAAATTAGTATTACATCCCCCTAAACTCATAATTTTAAACGAACAGATAATAAGATCCAACAAGAACAAATATATATTTTAAGAATTCAGATATACATACAATTGATAACTAATAGTTTGAATTACCAACCTGAAGTGTCGTGACCAATTTAAGCTGTTGCTTCCTCCTTTATCTCCCTCTCTTTCCCTTATGTGTGATTCCTTCCCTTTAGGCTTTTAGTGTTTTTTTTCCCTTTTCCTTTAGTGCAAAACCTCCCTTTCCTTTATTGCAAGACCCCTTTTCCCTTTTTGTGTTGTTGTTCTTCGATGTGAAGAACAACAACTTTTTTAGACTTATTTATTTGTGAATTGTGGGTGAGGAAAATATGAGAAAAAGAGGCTCTATTTATAGGGTGGAATTAGGTCAAAAAATTGAATGTGATTGTCTAATTTAGGAAGGATGCAATCTGCCCTGATTTCCTCTATTTCTTGGAGCCCAAGCAATTGAATCTGGATGGATTCATGGCTTGGTGAATTTAAATAAAAAAATTAATATTTTAAATAAAATAAATATCCTAATAATGATAATGAGAAAAAAATATTTGATTGATTTTTATTTTTATTTTTATGATTTTTGATATTTTTTCCATAAAATATTGATTTTAATGAAAAAAATCATATTTTTAAAATTGCATTAAATACAAATACGAAAATTATAAAAATAAATATTAAAAAATGATATTTTTATGATTTTTTATTAAAAATAAAAATAAAAATAAAAATTTAGTAGTAAAGATAAAACAAATACAACATTAAAAATGAAAAAGGTGGGATTCGAACTCACAACCTCTCCGTCTTGTAACTCCCTATACTCCCCTTGCTACCAACTGTACCATTTTATTTATTCAAAATAAAACAACATTAGCGGGTATTTTAATAATAATTCAATGATAATATTAATATTAATAATAATATTAATATTAACATTAATCGTCTAATAACCCCACTATGACCCTAGTATAATTCGATTAAAAATTAATATGACCCTACTTAATCCCTATATATAAAAATAACAGTAATCTAACCCTATTTAACTCATAACGCTATCATAATTTATTCTACCCCTGCTATTAAAATAAATAAACCCCTCAATACAAAAAGCAAAAAAAGAATAGACGTGTGGTCAAAATTTGGGGTACGACAGATGCCCCTATTTAATCGTCTTCGAATCAGAAAGAGGATGTTGATGAGTCTTCCTCTTTTGTTGCGGAGACGATTAAATATAAGAAGGACCCTAATTTTGACCACAGAGCCCGGTAGGTACTACGCTGATCATCCTAAGATCCCAAGTAATAAACCCTTAACGAAATCCCCGATTGAACCCCTTTGAAATTTTTTTAGTGGAACCCCTTGATAACTCTTTTTGATGAAATCTCTTAAAATCCTTTATGGAAACCTCCTTGATAAATCCCCAGTGAAACCATTTGGCAAACCCCTGGTGAAACCCCATGATAAGACATTGGTGAACCCTTTATTAACATTCTGGTAGAACCCCTAAAAATCTGGTAGATCCTTTTGGTAAATCCCTGTGTAGAATGTTCGATGTAAACCCTTTGATAGAACGCCTTGATGAAATCCCTAGATGATGAAAAAAACCTGGATAGGAATTTTTGTAGAACCCCTGATAAATCCCTTGATGAAATCCCTTGATGATGAAAAATCCCTGGATAGGAATTTTTGTAGAACCCTTGCTAAATCCCTTGATGATAAAAAAAATCTTGGATAGGAATTTTTGTAGAACCCCTGATAAATCCCTTGGAAAAAAAATTAAAAATTCTTTGATAAAATCCCATGAGGAAAAAAACCTCGATAAACCCTTGATTAAACCCTTAGAGGAAACCTTTAAATGAAATCCTTTAAATGAAACCCTGGATATAATCCTTCTGATAAAAACTAATGAAAAATCCTAATGAAACCCTCGACAAAACCCTTAATGGAACCCTAGATAAAAACCCTTAGATAATTGAAGAAACACGATACCTTATGAAAGCCATGTTGCCAAGTTGGGGATTAAACTCCTTGAAATGTATGCCCCTGATTAGATTGACCCTTGGAGTGACCGGTTTCACCATGTCGTTAAGGTGTCCTGCCCCTAGTCAGAAATTCCTTGAAATGATATGCCCCTAATTAGACCATTATTGATATTTCCTTGGTGCTAAGTATTGATTTACGAGTAAAATTATTCCCTTTGAAAAGTAATTCTAACTCAATGCTCATGCAAGTTTTGAAATCGAGAAATTTTTTTTACAACGTATACAGATGATATTTGTCCATAAGGTTGGCACAAATGAAGGTGTGAGAATATGGTTAGCGATATTCCAACAAACATTCGGATTCGGAGTCAGTTTAACAACGACTTTGCCGAGTATGCTTTTATAGTGCCCCTAGCTTCAATTAGGACTTTTATATGTTGTAATGTGGCCTGGTTCACGGTTTAAAAAAAAAACAAAGATACAAGGCTCAAAATTTGAAATTTAACCCACCCCATTCTCCTTGATGTTCTCCATTCCTAAATCCAATTAACCCAACAGACGCGTTCATCCTGCAAAAGAACCTTTTCAGCCACGGTGATTAAAAGGTATACTGGTTTAAGCACTTGATGAGATTTTTTTTTTGAGGTACAGTCACCCACTCCTGTTTATAAGATTGTTCCCTATTTTCCTTTTTCCTTTATTTTAATCCCTTATTTTTGCATGGACCAATTCTTCTGAATTTAGTAGTCCATCGGGATACCCTTATTTTGCCTAAGTCAAAGTCCACTGTTTTTCAGCTTTTTCCTTTTCTTCTTGACTTAACGGGCTTTTCTTTTTCCTCCTTTTTTTGGAACAATTCTTGAGTGATCTTGCTTTTGACTTAGAAAGGGTGTGACTGCCATATTAGATATTATGAGCTATTATCTCTTTTGCATCCTCAATGTTGGATGGTGTGAGGAAGAAGATGTGCTTTAAACCCTTTGTTTGGATTGACGGATTCTCTTGAGATCAGAATGCTTCGTTGAGTAAATTGAAATCTACCCTGCCCCTGGTTAATATTAAGGTTTTTTTTTAAAATAGAAAGAACACCAACTTCTGGCTCGAGGGGGTTGACTACGGATTAACTCCTTATTCCTCCAGTGTTTGGGAAGTGAAACAATGCCTTACATCGTCAGCCGAGTCTTACTATTAAAAGCATACGTCAGCAAATTCGATTGTTTTAATTTACCTCATTCTCCTCCTAAGTTTGTCAATAGGTGAGAAGTGAAATGGAAAAGCTTTGATTTTTTTTTGCAAATGATAGTATATAAGAGAGTGTAACGAATGGATGAATTCCAAAAACATGCATGCTTATTTCATTAAAATTATATCCCAAAAGGTACATCTTTTAATTACAAACAACATTTAGCAAAAAGGAAAATACAACTGGAAATGATAAAGGCCTATTGATCCTAGAAGTGAGCTTCCTTGTTGATCCACCAGTCTTGAAATATTGGTGTAGGATCTAGTTCCCTTCCAAACTTCCTTTGTTGTATGGGCATCATCCAAGGTTATTGCATTTGAGGCTCTAAGCACTCCTCTGGCAGACATGGTGAAGGGTTATCTTCTTTCATCAATGGTACTTGCCCCTCTTAAATTCCTCCCTAGCTTCTTGAGGTACCCCTTAAGTTCGCTCATGAATATCGGGAAACCTCTTAGCTCTTGGTAATTGGACAAGGGTGAAAGCGGAAAAGATATGCAAATGCATGTGTATGTGTGAAAATGCATGAAAATGCATGGGGTATGCAAAAAAAAAATTATTTGGGGGGTATTCCAAAATCCATTATAGTTATAGATGAATATATCCAAAGGATGAAACCCATACACCTAGAATATCAAATCCAAATCCATTAGCCAATCCCAAATCCAAAATGCCCTATAACAATAATTCCTCAGGAACAACCCAAAACAATAATCCCAAGATGGAAGCTCCTGAACTTAAGAAGGCGTAAACTAAGTGGATGCCCCCAATGCCTTCTTCAAATGAGCTTTAAACTCCTCCAAGTATCCTTTCTTAAGCCCTTGCACTTCCCTATCCTCCTTGTAGTGAGATGATGGATTTTCAAAGGGTACAGCTGAGTTTTTTTATTTTTTAAGCTTGACCATTTTTCTTTTTCTTTTTTTTTTATATATTTTTTCCGTTTTTTTCCTCTTTTTCCCCCATGCCCCTTTGTAAGTTTTTCTCCTTGTAAATTCAAGTATAGCGTAAGAGCTAGTTGAAAATCCTTGAAGAGGAAGTCACATAGAGAAGGGTCATAAAGTTGTGCAAAAGCAATTATGGCCTCTACCTTCATAGGGCTCCCTAAGAGATCGAGGATCCTTCCATACTTGGGTGTAAACATCCTTTGAGCAGATTTGGCATTAAGTCTCAAAGGTCCTTGAGACTTTGTAAATCACCACTTAGCACTCTAATGCGTAGAGTAGCCCTTTTGTTTGAATCCATCTTTCCCATATTCCTACAACGCATCTTGAAATTCCCCACAAAAATGTATATATGCAAAAAAGTTTTTAAATGCATGATGACATGGACCCTTTGTTCTTTGGTTAAATGTTTTTTTGGGTTAGGGTAAGGTGAAAATGCAAGCATGCCCTAGCAAGGTAAGCTCCCTATGATAGGTTTAGATCTAAAGCTTATCTACCCAATCCCCTCACATGTAGGATAAAAATTTGGACAGCATAACGGCCCCAAAATGTTTAGATTATACCCTTGTTTTACCATGAGAAGGAGCAAGCCTTCCTATGGTAATCCTTCGGGATAAGTCTCATTTGGGGTAGGAGCCTAGTAACAGCCCTTGAGGGTTGAATACATAAGGTCTTCATAGACTGGTGTGGGGTAGGTTAAAGGTTCTCAGAGTCACGGACCACATCCAAATCATTCCACTACGTCAGGGGCTAGCCCTTTCGTGAGGACAACTTTGGAAGGATCTACTCTTAGTGTGGCATCAATGCATTTTAGGGGATGTTGCGTCCCCCGCAAAAACATTTCCGTTCCACTTTAGGTTCTAGGGTTATCCTCCAAGCTTTGGGTTTTAGCTTCACTCCTTTTTTTTTATGTCTCAATCCCTTGCATGATAATACAAAAAACAAAATGTTAAATAAATAAATTTATGAAATAAAAATAAATAAATAACAATAAAAAAAATAAAAAAAACCAAAATAACATCCAAGACAAACAAATCCCTAAATCCTAAGGCTAGGATTGACTCTCGCTAGGAAGGAATCCCCAGTAGAGTCGCCAGCTGTCGCGGCCGGCAAAAATATTCGAGTCGCCATCATATTTTTTAAGGAAAATAATGATAAACCTAAAATCCTAATCCCAAGGGCAGAGATTTCTACGGTTCGGGAGTCGGTTAAGTAAAGGGAAGCTGTTAGGCACCCCTTACTTCCATTGTACTCAATGGGATCCACCTTTGAGTTTAGGGCATGTTTGTTTGTCTAAATGAAAAGAAAACCTAAGATTTTTCCTAATTATACTTGCTAGGGTTGGTTTGCAACCCTATGCCTACGTACCCTCAAAATGAAGGATCAGAGTAACCGTAGTTCACCTCCCCTATTCTACCCCCTAATCATATTCCTAAATCCCAAAACCTATCCCTAAATCCCATCCACTATTTATACTCTTGGATAAAGAGTTCTATCCCTTAAATCTAGTGTTTATACTCCTAGATGAGAAGTTCTATCCCTTAAATCCCTATCCATTATTTAGACTCTCGGAGGAAGAGTTTTATCCCTTAATCCTTTTATTTATACTCTCGGATATCAAGAGTGTTATCCCTAAATCCTTATCCCCTATCTCTTATTTAGGCTCTCGGACCAAGAGCTTTATCCCATAATAGTTTATCCCAATTATATCCCTAATATCTCATTTTATCCCTTTGATTTTATTGAAAAATATCCCTTTAATTTACTTAGAAAAATAAATTAACCATATCTTGATTTATTAAGTATTTTATGATTAAACCCTTATCCCTAATTTTACTCCCAGTTTTTATCCCTTGAAATCCCAATATTTTATCCCATTTTTTATTCCAAAATATTATCCCATTTAAATATCCCTTTTACCAACCCTTATACTTTGTTTATATTTATCCATTTCCATAGGCCTAATTATTCTCAGAATTAATCCTTAATTTCCATAGGCCTAATTATTCTCAAAATTAATCCCTAATAAATCCCTAATTTAATTTCATGCTTATTATAATTTCCTAAAATAATTATCTAGTTATTTTATGTATTAATTCCATTATTATATTAAATTACAAATTAATTTAGTTAACCTTGAATTGTACCTGATTAATATTTATGATAAAATATATTAATTACCCTAATTACTCTTAACATTAGCCCTAACACTTATTTAAATATCTAATTATGTTTTTGCATATTAATGCCATGTTGACCATAAGTATTTAAATAATTATTTAATTAGTTAATTCTAGATGGCTAATTATTCTAACTTGTCTCTACAGTTACGTTAATCAACCCCAATGTCATCCGATTAAAATAATTAATCTCCTAAGCCTCTTAAATTGCCCTAATTATATAATGAAAGACATTAATTTTTTTTATTTTCTTCTGATACTTTTTATTATATTAAATATTTAAGGGGAAAGTTTTACATAATAACCTAACTAATTTAATGAAAATAATTAGCTTTAACTATCCTAATTAATGACATATTTATTTAGAAAAATAAAATAGGTTATACATACTTAATATTTTAATTGTTTCTTTTTCTAATAAATTTGTAAATAAAAATAGAAAACAACCACCATAAAGAACAAAGGGGTATACGTGGGGAAGCCCTCCAATCCACTATTCACTTTTTTAATAAAAAAAAACTAGAAAGAGAAATAAAGTGTGTTTTTAATTTATAAAAGAGAAATTTACTAAATAGAATTTTAATCTCTAAATTTTTATTTTTATTATCTATTGTTTATTTTTCTTATTTTTTAATTATGTATAGTAAAGCAATAATGGATTTATATAGTTGTTCTTTAGAATTACTTAAATAAAAACTGAAATTTTTGTTAAGAGTTTTAAAAAGGATAATTAAAAAAATTAGTCTTTCCCTTTTTGTTTTAAAGGTGTTTTAGTTACTCTGCTATTTTAAAAAAAAAACAAAGATTAATCCATCACTATTTTTTATTCTTCAAGAAAACTTGATTATATAATGACCCAAATTAGTATTACATCCCCCTAAACTCATAATTTTAAACGAACAGATAATAAGATCCAACAAGAACAAATATATATTTTAAGAATTCAGAAATACATACAATTGATAACTAATAGTTTGAATTACCAACCTGAAGTGTCGTGACCAATTTAAGCTGTTGCTTCCTCCTTTATCTCGCTCTCTTTCCCTTATGTGTGATTCCTTCCCTTTAGGCTTTTAGTGTTTTTCTCCCTTTTCCTTTAGTGCAAAACCTCCCTTTCCTTTATTGCAAGACCCCTTTTCCCTTTTTGTGTTGTTGTTCTTCGATGTGAAGAACAACAACTTTTTTAGACTTATTTATTTGTAAATTGTGGGTGAGGAAAATATGAGAAAAAGAGGCTCTATTTATAGGGTGGAATTAGGTCAAAAAATTGAATGTGATTGTCTAATTTAGGAAGGATGCAATCTGCCCTGATTTCCTCTATTTCTTGGAGCCCAAGCAAATGAATCTGGATGGATTCATGGCTTGGTGAATTTAAATAAAAAAATTAATATTTTAAATAAAAGAAATATCCTAATAATGATAATGAGAAAAAAAATATTTGATTGATTTTTATTTTTATTTTTATGATTTTTGATATTTTTTCCATAAAATATTAATTTTAATGAAAAAAATCATATTTTTAAAATTGCATTAAATACAAATACGAAAATTAAAAAAATAAATATTAAAAAATGATATTTTTGTGATTTTTTATTAAAAATAAAAATAAAAATAAAAATTTAGTAGTAAAGATAAAACAAATACAACATTAAAAATGAAGAAGGTGAGATTCGAACTCACAACCTCTCCGTCTTGTAACTCCCTATACTCCCCTTACTACCAACTGTACCATTTTATTTATTCAAAATAAAACAACATTAGCGGGTATTTTAATAATAATTCAATGATAATATTAATATTAATAATAATATTAATATTAACATTAATCGTCTAATAACCCCACTATGACCCTAGTATAATTCGATTAAAAATTAATATGACCCTACTTAATCCCTATATATAAAAATAACAGTAATCTAACCCTATTTAACTCATAACGCTATCATAATTTATTCTACCCCTGTTATTAAAATAAATAAACCCCTCAATACAAAAAGCAAAAAAAGAATAGACGGGTGGTCAAAATTTGGGGTACGACATAATCGATTAGCATCATTTGGTTAATCGATTACACACTGGCAGGAGTTTTGCAGTCCTGCAGCAGTAGACAGCTCATTGCACTTGTATGATTTACTATTACTAGAGCAGCAAAATATCAACTACACATTATTCCCTTACATCATCATAATTGAATTCCACCATACACCCTCATTTTCATACCCAATTTGAACCAATTGATCCTTGATTTGCCACCCAAACCAAATTTCAAGCCTAATTGTGCTCCAAACCTAGACTCTATTTTAACAAACTCCCTCCATTCCAATTCAACTTTACAATCATTTTCTCCTTCAATTTTCTGAATTCTCTACACATCACATTTGAATTCTCTCTCACTTTTTTTGAATTCTTCACTCATTTTCTCCATTTTTCATCTTCCCAAACCATTACTATAGCTCTCTCCATTGAAAGTTAACAAGCTTTTCAGTGAAGCTTCTTAATCTTTGAGCTAAACCTCCATCAAAACACTTCTTCTTCATCAAGTTCTGTTGAATCTAAGCTTTGGAGATCATTCTTTGAAGATAATTTTGAAGCAAATTCATATTTGGTTGGTAATTCTTGGATCTAACTTTTTGTTTAATTCACATCTTTCATCATGTAATCTCTTGTGAATTGTGTGTTTTTTGATCCATTTGATTGCATTGGTGTTTGTTTGATGTTAACTGCTGGAATTTCCGTGCTCAATTGCATACATTATCATTTCGTGATTAAATGTGGAAGTGATTGTGGAAAAGTGATTTTAAAACTCTGTTTTCTGCTGTTATAGCAGGTGTAATCGATTAACATCATAATGTTAATCGATTACACCTCCTATTGCGCCTCTGGATCTGTTGTTTTAGATGCTGTAATCAATTAACACCCATTGGTTAATTGATTACAGCTATGCTAAAGGCATTTTTTGCTTGTTTTGCGACTGTTTTGGTTCCTTTTGCGCCTCATGGAACCTTACTTTTAAGTTCTTGATCAAGATGAGACCACTGCCTCTTTTCTTTTAGTGCGTCAAGCTTTAGGAGAGTGACTTATATTTTACTTCTCTAGCTTGTATTAGCACAAATAGTGTATTGACCGACCTCCCATAGTATGAACTTCTTCATAGGTTGTGTTACGATTGTTTAACATAGCGCTACATTTTGTCCCAAAATCGGAAATTAAGTTGCTTTTGTAAGAAAGTTGTCAATCTCCTACTCTCCATAGTGTGGTGTGAAATAGATTGTCTCTTTGTCATTAAGGGAGCTAGTTGGCATGCTTGTTGATTTTATCCAAGTTGGAGCCCTTCCCTTAATGATGTGTAGATTCATGTTTTCATGCTTATGGTTGATTAGTCGAGTATTCTCCAAAATGCGACAAAATTATTCTTCATCACTAACACTAACAAACTAACTATATAATTGCACAAACTTTACTTTATGTCGTTTAATTTTTTCTCTTTAATTCTTGTCATTTATTTTTATGCGTTTACTTTTAGCATTTTATATCATATTATCATCTTGTTTTCTCTTTGTCAACTTGGACCTTTGTTTATGTTTTTGCTCTTTTTATTTTGTCCACTTGGACCATATCCTTCTTAAGACACTAATAAATACCAAAACACTAAAAAACTTGGTTCTCTTAATTCTGGACTGTTGTGCCCTTTTGCTTGGACTTTGGACCTGGACTTCGGACTTAGATCTAGGATCCTTGCCCTATGCTCTTGGAGATTTGAGACCTTGTACCTTTGTGTTGCTTTTGTCTGTTTGTCTGGAAATTTTCTATGCCCAGGTGTTAATACTTTGACATTGTGAAAATCATCTGATACATGACTGTCCTAATTGGCTTTTAATCCTTAGGAAGACATCACTTTGAATTTTCTATGGCTTAACTTGGGACTTCCTCGGATGCTTTAATTCATATGGTTATTATGCTCGTGGTTTAAATCCAAAAGGAAGAGGATTGCTTAAGTTGACTTGTTGTCAAGTGTTTTCTCATTGTGTGGTTAGATCTTTCCTTCTTTAGCTTTTATTTTATGTTTTAGGGTTGTAATTTCATCTCATCCCCTTCTTCAATTTTCAAAATCTTCTCTCTTTTTCAAAACCTTATTGTTTTCAAACTATAACCTCTTTCACAATTAACCTTGACTTTTGTCAAGTGATTTTTCAAACTTCATTTTCTTTAATAAATGTTAATCAACTTTAAGCATATTTTGACCATTTCAAAAAGACTTTCAAAAACACTTAAACTCATTCAAATTTTTGTGCCTTTGTGAACTTTTTCATTTAGAACTTTTCATAAAGTTTAGACATGAGTAATGCGATACTACACTCGGACGAGTTTCTCTTGAGAATATTACTGGTAGGCGAGTAGTCATTCATACCGGTAATATCTGAAAGATGGAATAATGACTCTAGGAACTTTTTAGAACCTTGTTTTACAGGTACTGATATAACCTTAGTACACACCATTATGGGTTGACTTTCACCCTTGACTCCATGCTCGTGACTCTAAACCTTTGAACCCGTGTGCCTTGTGTGATCTTGTTTGTGGTTGTTGCATACATGCACTCATGCATTCATGAGTATTTTTCTTAAGATTTCAAGGAACTTATAGGTGCTTTTTGCAAATATTTCAGATGTCACTGATTATGGATCTTGGAAGAAGGAATATGTTAAAGTACAGTTTCAAGAGTCCCGATCTACGAGAGTTGAGAAAGCTTGGATCTTTGGTATCTAGTCCTGTGGATTTCAAAGGCTGTTATGGGAAAATCTTGTCTATTCTGAAGACTGATATGGAAGATGGGGTTCTCAATACTTTGGTCTAGTTCTATAATCCATTGCATCATTGCTTTAATTTCCTAGACTATCAACTATTGCCAATCTTAGAGGAGTATGCCTATCTTATGGGTGTGTCAGTCTCTGATAGAGTGATTTGAGTAACGTATCATGAAGAGATCAAGGGAGCAAGAGGATTTATTTTCCTCTAGCATTCGGTTATCATCTAATCTTCCTACTTGTGGAGTATGGAAGGGTGTTGTGGACCAACTCATGATGGAGAAGAACACCATGGAGAGCTACTACAAGAAAGATATCAAGAGGCTTTGTGAGAAGTATCAGCCTAGGATTGGGTCATCTTGTGACATGATTCTATAGATCTAGTTTTATACCTCTTATGTATTGAGACTCTTTAATATTGTATTTCAGACTTTGTAATCCTTTTTCCAATATCAATGAAATGAGATTTTCAGTATTCCAAATTTGTGTTATTTTAATAATATTTGCATTTCACTTTAAAGTTTCGTGAAATCTTTGCATTTTGCATTTGCATATCATGCATCATTGTGCATTGTGTTTTGCCTTTCTGATCGTTGTAAGAAACTGCAATCGGTTCTGGCATATTGAAATGCAGAACTATGACATTCACATCATGATCAATATGAAGCAGCTTTTGATCCAACATATATTAGAGATCCCTCTTCACAACAGAACATCCACGAGGTGGAAGAAGCATAGGCATGCCCATAGTAGCTAAGCTTACACAAACTGATGTGCATATCAACCAAAGATCCTCTTATTGAATTCACATCAGAGATACAATATTTTCCAGGACATCCCCTCACCATATTCACAGTAGAACCTTCTTGCTTGGGTAATAGTTTTGCTTGGACATTGGGTCCAGAGTCTTCAAAAGATAGAATACCGCTTTGAATTAATCTTTGCACTTCAGCTTTCAAAGGAATACAGTGCTCAATGTTATGACCGGGTTCCCCTTGATGAAATGCATAAAAATGATTGAACTTAAACCACCATAGGAGATCCTTTGGGATAGCAGGCGGAGCCCTTGTCTATACCAGATTCCTCTGCACTAAAGCAGGATATAATTCCGAATAGGACATCGGATTGGATCAAACTTAGCCACATGTTGTTGTTGTTTACTTTTGCTATGAGATCCTCTATGCTTTTCTTGCGAAATAGCATTAACAGCTTGTTCCTTCTTCTTGGAAAAACCATTTCCATACTTCTTAGAACTGCTAGAAGTGCTAATGGGAGCCACCGAAATGAGCGTAGAAACAACTTCAAAAATCACGTTCCTTTGAAGCAAAGTCTGAGGAGAAGAAGGAGGTGGTGGTTGATTCTGAGTAGCCACTAAAGTCTCCACCAAAATAGTGAGCCTATCCATACTAACTCTCAGTATTGATACCTCTTCACGGAGTTCACGGTTTTCTTACTCAAGGTTATCCATCTTGTTTCTTTGATTAGCTCGAGTATTATAGTGATGCGATAGCTTGTCGGAACGAAGATCAAGGGAAACAAATAAGACACCTGGAGTCTGCTGCTTTTCCTTGGGTTATTTATTCGCCAAGTTCTGCACCTTACATTACTAATGAAGTTATGCCTATAAGTACAATGCTACTATACTGGAAGATGGTAGGGAAGTTCCTATTGTTGGTGTTGGTGAAGTGACCCGCAGTGTTTTTATGTTCGCTTCTGTGCCTCCCAAGAGAATTGAGGGTGTTCCTTAAAGCTCAGACTGAAATAGTCTCCTCAAATCATTAGTTTATTTACTGCAATTTTATTTGTAATCTTTTATGATTGTTAATGCTTTATTTGCATGTAGAAACTTGTTTGATTTTGAATAATAATCATAATGCAATGAGTATGTTTGTATTGAAGTAATCTATTCGTATTCGCTCACAAAAATGTTTTTTTTGCATTGCAATACCAACTTCTTGTCTAAACTCTTGGAGGGAGGATGATGAAGTGAAAACGCATAATTTCTGGTTGTATGCTTTTGAATAAGACCCTGTTGATGATGTAAGGCATTGTTTCAAATTCCCAAACACCGGAGATATAAGGAAGATAATCCATTGTTAACCCCTTTGAGCCTTGAAGTAGGAGTTTCTTTTCTAAATGAGAAAACCCTTACATTTAACCTAGGGCAGGGTAGTCTTCAGTTAATTTGACCAAGCGTTCAAACTTTCAAAAGGAGTGTGTATCTAAGGACCAACCACAATGGTTGTCTCTCATCCATGAAGGAAAGAGATAGTCACAACCTTTTCAAATAAGTCACATAAGCCAATGTCACATGATTTGTTCAAAAAAAAAAGAAATCAAAAGAAAAATAAAAAAATCCCGCTAAGTCGTAAAACTTGAAATCAAATGACTTAGGCAAAAATTAAGGCATCCTGCTGGACATCAAAATTTTCAAAAGATTTAGTCGCGACAAAAGTTAGGGAAAAACAAAAGAATGAAAAATATGAAAAGCGAAAAGAAGGATTATAAAGAAAAAAATTAAACAATCTATGTGACTACAACACCAAAAGGAAAAAAGGGTGACTATTATTCCCCGAAAAACCTTATTGGTTATAAAATCATCATTTTCATTGGTTCCTCAACCATCACAAAATCCCTTTGAGAGATAAACATTCATGTCAAATTATATGAATATAGGACTGAAGAACATCACGGAGAATGGGTGGGTACAAATAAATTTTGAGCCTAAAAATCCCTTTTTTCTGAAAACTGTGTACCAGACCACGTTACAACCCTCAAAATACCTAATTGAAGCAGGGTTATTTTGAAATCATACATTAATGAGATAGTGTTCATGACTCCCATGAGTTGTGCTGAAAGATCTTTGTTGATATCATATATGCATTCATAATCAATGTCGCGTCCTAGATAGTGATTCATTCACAGGGTTTTGCAATATATTTTCAGTAAAAACTTCAAGATAAACATGTGTAACTGCATTAGAATTATCATTCTCAAAATTAACATTTTCTGCTCGCATACATTTTTTTGACATCATAGAAGCTTACATATAATCATCGGTGATGAGTTAATCTTTTGAGGCCCGAAACTCTGATGAGTATTTGGAAAATCATTTCAAGGAATTATCATATCCAGGGGCATGTTGCCTGAAGATTATGTTTAGCATGAGCAAGCTTGTTTTCTCAGTTTATGCTATTACAGGGGAAAAGCTTGAATACTTCGTTGATCAAAGAATGTGCCAAGTTCAGTCAGTCTGAGGCAGTTACGTCGAGATTCGACGAATCTCTCAGAGTTTGAAAACACTGGGGCAGATTATCTCAAGTCCTTATGGTACAAAGTTTTTGGAGGAAAATTTTTTGTATACCATGCAATTTGGGGCAAAAGTTAATTATTATACGGTTGATTTAACACAACTGAACTTGATATTCTCCCAATCAAGGCATGTCCTTGTTGATGTTCTCCCAGTAGAATCTGTTGATAATCTCCTTAGCAGATTTTGATCTTATTGATGCATTCCTTAGCTGAGCAATAGTTCGAGCATCTCAAACTTAGACTCCCCTACTAAGTCTTGATTCAGATTTTCTCAGTCGAGCGTGATTCTTCTTCCCCGGTCTGTGTATGATCAAGCATATATAATTATGAATATGATTGTTGGATCCCATCTTGTTTTGTGATAAAACTTGATGAGGAATCCCCGACAGGTTTCTACCTCCTTTGTTATGGTTGTGTTGCTCTTATGAACAATATAAAACATATTTCTTCCTTGTCATACCCCAAATTTTGACCAGACATTTTTAAACCAGCATTTCTGACTTTATTTTCACTTTGCATCATCTCTATTGTATAACATGCATTTCATCGGGCTCTTAAGACATGTGATCAGAGGTTTTCTGTTTATTTGGATGTCCCATATTCCGAGGTGATTTCATTTGGCTATTGTACTAAAATTTGAAACAAGGTGTTAGACTTTCATCATCACAAGCATCTTTTATTAGAGGTTTATCAAAGTACAATGTCAATCTTCTCTGAGTTTTCTTCAAGGGTATCAGTTATTCAGGGTTTCATTAGTGGCCTAACTGGAAAGATTTTGAATTAGGGTTTTGGTTCTCATCAATTTCCTAAATCATTGCTTCATCAGTATGCACCCAAAGCACAGAGATTAGGGTTTCATGTTTCGTTATGTTCTAGATGGGCATGTCTCGTTCAATTCAGGTTCACTTGAGGCTAACAAGTTAAATATGTATGCAATATTGTTTAGTTCAGTTGGATGCGACTTGATCTTGGTTAAGAAAGAGGTGATTGTTTCATTCTCAAGTGGGATTGAGCATAGATCAGTGCTTTATATCTGAATATCATCAAATTTGGATTTTGTGTCTATTCAAGTTGTCTGTTGAATTCAAGTTGCGGGGCCATTGTCTATTCATGTTGTTTGCAAGTCTTGATTGTGTGGTTCAGGTTCTCGTCATTAATCTAAGGATTCATCAAGTTTGTTGCACAATCAAGATCATTTTAAGATGGATTCAAAGTTGTAATGTCATTCAAGATTAGTGGGATTCATGTTCAATTGTCAAGGTTTTAGGTGTTGTTCAAATGTTGAGGCGTATTACAAAACTTGTTCCTTACCCATATTCATTTCCATTTTCCTAGATTTGATTTATCCATTTTCCATTTTTTATCCCCTCTGTCATTTATCCATTTTTCGTTATGCATTTCCGAACAATTTTCCATTTCCATTCAAATATCCATATCCAATCCAAACATCCATACCCATTAAAACCATTGTTCAATCCATTTTTACAAATATTCATATCTAATTATTCATTTAGTCCAACTCAATTGTCCACTTTTATATCCAAATTGTAACCTTGTCCAAATTATCTCAAATCTATTACACAGGCCCATTTACCATTTCACAAAAATTCTAATATAGTACAAAGCCCAATCCATTACACCAAATGAGCAAAAAAAAAAAAGATAAAAATGAGTTGTTGCTACCACAAACCATGCGCACAAGACCGGCTAAAATTATGCAAAACAAGCCAAAACCTTGACCAACATTGTGAATTTCAAAAAAAAAAAAAACAATTCCACAGAACAACACTCCATCATATGCCAAAACAAAGACTCTACATCAAAGAAAGAGCTATAAACCCGTACACCAGAACCAAGCGCAAAATCGCATCACACATACACTAAGCTACAACACAATGACCATCCTGCAGTGTACAAAAACCAGAACAAACACAGCATACACCTACACAAAATTCTGCGCAACACCTACTCACCAAAAACAAAACCTGCATCCTGCGAACCGTACCATCTGCTGCAAAATCGTACCCACCAACGTAAACCTGCAGTCTGCGCATCTGCTACTATCATGAACAAACAGAGCATATTTCTTTGATTATTCTTATTTTATTTTTAACTTTGTCTTTTTAAAATTTCAAGAGCATTTTTAAAGTTTTTTTAGTAATTTTAAAAAAGTTTTAGTTTAGTAATAACAAAGTTTTATTTAGTTTATTAATTTTAAAGTCTTTAGTTAGTAATTTTAAATTTTTATGATTAGTGGTTTTGATTTTCATGATTAAGGATTTTCATTTTATTATTAGTTTTTAATTTTATTTTTAGGAATTATAATTCTTAATTATTATTGAAAAATGAACAAAAGGTGAAAATCGAAAAGACAAAAACATTTAATGTTATTCTTGTTTGAGCCATGAGAGTTTTTTGTGAGAGACTATTAGACTTCGTGTGTGATCTAGGCTTGACATGAATCGTCATTAGGGACTTGTGATCTTAAATCACAATGTGGTTACTTTTGCATCGCTTTTAATCCATTAGAATTGTATTGTTATTGTTTATTGTTTATTTTAGGACACTTGCACACTAACCCCCATTTACATCTCGCATAATATTCCCTTGTACTTTTCCATGTATCCCGCTCCCTTTTGGATGTACTTTTTTTATTGCTTTGTGTTGGTTATGATTTCGTACTAGGAGCACCCTTAGGGACTAGATTCGGTCAAACCCTTCTGCAAGTGGCTCTTTCCCTTAGCTTGTGAGTCGAGGCCTTTTGCCTCGACATTAACCTTCCCAGTAACCAAAACATCAAACATTTGATCCAACATCAAGTTGATTTTTCTCAATCAAACTTCAAAACATTTAACAACTACCAAACACTTTTCTTCATCCTAAAATCAATTAAAAAATTGTAGTCCATGAACTACGCACGCTCTGATTTCTTATTCCCATTGTGTATACGTAGGTACAAGGTCCCTAATCCTTGGCGAGCACCCTAATAAAAAAAAACTAACCCTCTTTCCCTTTAGCAAGTAGACTTCTAGATTAGAACACCCATTCGAGCTTAGACAATTTAAAAGGTTCCCATCATGTACGTAAATGTTAACACAAAAGTTAAATCTTGATGTGAGTCTTGAAATAAAATTTATTTGAGATCAATGAATATACATTGAAATCACCATAAAATATGTGCTTGTGTGCACCATAGTTGTAGTATGGCTATGTTTAACCAATTAATACCCTGCAAAATATCCAAAATATAAATTTTTCTAATTATATAAGATTGACTTGGTTCATGTGTTAATTATACCTGGAAGATGTCTCACATCTCCTCTACCATCATTTGACAATCTTAGCACATTTTCTGGTTGAGGTATTGTGGTTTCAATATTTTGTTGGGGGTAGAGCAACTACCTTATATGCTTGCACCATTAGAAACAACTTTCATAGCCATGTCTAACAAATTTAAATTTTGGTGGATGAGTACACTTATCAATTTCAATTGTTGCATCATTAAAACAATAACAACACAACAACAAAATATTTCTAAACAATAACAACACACATAAATTTAAATACATACCCAACAACAACACATAACAAAATATTTCTAAACCAAACTTATATTTACCTCAATTATATCCCGGGTACACTTCTCCCGCATCTCCTCGTTCAACTTCTCGTGCTTCTCCCCTGTCAACCTCTCCCGCTCCTCCTAAATCAATGTCTCTCGTTCCTCCTTAATCAGAATGTCCTATACCTTCTAAGTTACCCTCTCACGCTCTTTTTTTTAATGCCTATTGTATCCTCTCACACACTTTTTGATCAACTAGCTCTTTAATTTTTTTCTTGTGTATTACTTTGTTACTCTATGACGATAACACAAAAAATATCCTCAAGTCGATGCATCTTCCAAGACCACAAACATGCCCACTATGCTCCTCTGTTCCAATCACTTCTCTAATATATCATAACGTTGTTGTGGAACAAAGGTACCATTATTAGATTTTTCAACCAGTGAATCATATAACACAAATAAAAGTTCATCTTTACCTAATTGAAGTATATACACACAATCTTTTCAGCAACTTTTCGTGTAGCCTCTATTGTGAAAATGCCTCATGGACTTTGACGTACCCTCTTCCATTTCTCATGGTGTGATGATGAGGATAGGTTGCGATCAAGGATTCTAGAAGGATCTCTTGGTCCTAGTTCTCTTTGTTTTCTTTTTTCTTTAATCATTATTTGTTCCAGTTCATCATATTCTCCACGAGACAATTTATATGAATATATATTTCTTGACCAATTCTCCATTCCTTTATGGCTCTTAGCCAAGAATTTAGGAGCGTTGTGAGACTTGAAAAACTTCTCCCAGATATCTTTCCCAATAAATTTATACATCTTATATGGATGCTTTAAGTTAGGATTTGGATGTGTAATATAATCTCTTGTGAGTTATGTCTTAAAGTCTCTCAAATGCTCACCAGCATATGGAATCCATTTATTTTCTAGCTTACCATAGTTTGGAAGAATAAACACTTCCTACGTTTATATGATAGAGTTGGTATTAATATTAAATAAAAATAATAAATTGTAATATATACTTATAAAACAAATCATGAAATTTAAAATAAATACCCCTAATATCGGTTCATATTTTTCTTTTCAGTTAACCAGAAACATCGCTCCAAAGATCTAGAAAAATATTGACTTTGCTTCTACTGAGTACTACCACGTAACTCTTAATAATCTCAAAAATTTCACCAAAAACCTCACCAGTTTTTAGCAAAAATCAATTGGATATCTAATACTACTTTGGTGGGATTTTACAACATGGTCACCATCGTGGCACCTCAAAAACATCTTGCACTTTTATTCTTGATAGAGGTATTTGTATAAGAAGTGAAGGTTGTAGGAGAGGAGTTGGTCAAATTGATCATATTTTCTTAAACAAGAATGAAAAAAACATTTTACTAAACACAAATCAGCAAAGGCGCCTAATATGAGATTCATGGTACATATGATACATTTTATTTAACACGACATCAACATTTCCTAAGAGAACTTCATAAGAATTGGCTCATAACATTTAACTTGACACAACACTAAAAAAATCTATTTTTTAACTCGTACATGTGAACTATACTAGTCATAATACAAATGGACTTTTGTCAACAACAATATTAAAAAGGAAAACCTTATTACCATTTTCATCAATATAATAAGAATAACTTCTCTCAATAACAAAAAATAACATTTCTAAGTTATGTGCATGAATAAAGTGACCATAGAATAATAAGAATAATACTAACTAGATATATGGTGAACCATTTCAAGAAAAATAACTTATATGGAAGATTTACGTACATTTCAATGGTATTACATATGGCATTTTAACCGCCGCTATTTTCATTCAAAAGGCGCCATTTTAAACTATGTACAAAACAACGGTTTACGCGGCGTTTAATTTTAAGCTGACACTATTTTCCTAGCGGCAGCAAAATTTAAGGCATTTTTGAAAACGCCATTTTTTGTTAATTGTGGCGGTTGAGACGGCCACAATATACTGAAATGAACCGCCATAATTTACGCAATTTTTTGGAGTGCTCTCATACACTCTTTGATCAACTAGCACTTGAATTTTTTTCTTGCACATTACTTCGTTTCTCTTTGACGATAATCTAAAAAAAAATCCTCAAGCCGATGCATCTTCCAAGACCACAAACATGTCCACTATGCTCCTTTATTCTAATCACTTCTCTAATATATCATAATGTTGTTGTGGAACAAAGGTACCATTATTAGATTTTTCAACCAACGAATCATATAACACAAATAAAAGTTCATCTTCACCGAATTGAAATAACTAAAATAGGTAATGTTGAAAAAATTATCTACTCACAATATTTTCAACAACTTCTCGGGTAGCCTTTGATGTGAAATCGCTGCAAGGACTTTGACATGCACTCTTCCATTTCTCATTGTGTGATGATGGGGATGGGTTGCGATCAAGACTTCTAGAGGGATTTTTTGTTTCTAGTTCTCTTTGTTTTTTTTTCTTTAATCATTATTTGTTCTATTTTATCAATCCTCCACGAGACAATCTATATGAATAAATATTTCTTGACCTATTATCCTTTCCCAGTGAAGTTAGGCCTTGGATGCGTTATTTAATCTCTTGTTGTAGCGAGCGATTTTGGACATGGTTCTTAAGCACTGTCGCTCTGGGTACTACAGGTCGATTCATTCTTTATCCTATTGAAGCTGATGAAGGAAGGGAAATAGATGTCTCCAATTAACCCTGCTTGCATACTGAGTTTAAACAGATGACTGTTGGTTTACAGATGTGGTTTAGATTGTGGGCCTCTCTCTGCTTATTTTGTTAAGAACGAAATGACGGGACTATTTGTGAGGATGTTAGGACTGATGCTTTTCGATTGATGTATGAAGGTATGGGATTTTGGGTTTTTTGATTAGTGTGCTCGCTAAGATTTTTCAATCTTATGCCTACGTATTCCCGTTTAACGAAACAGGGAAATCAGAGCGATCGTAGTTCCTCCTATTCTACGGGAGGAAAAAAGTTGTTTTGGTGTCTTGTTTAAAGCCCAAGACATGAAGCTAAAGGTGGTTTGAATCTTGTTCAAAGCCCAAGATGTGAAGCTGAAGGGTCTATTTGTATCTTGTTCGAAGCCCAAGATGTGAAGCTAAAGGTTTTTGACTTTAGAGAGAATTTGTCATCTCTAAAGGGGGATTTTTGGTCTGTTTGTCATAACTTTTGGGTGACTGGTTATAAAGGACAATTACTTTAACTGGGATATGTGAATCCAGTAATGCCATAATTTCCTTTATATGGGTTTTTTTAACCTGAAGGAGAAGACTTTAACTCAGTTTAGAGCAATGCCATCTTTCCTTGGGAATTTCTCATGCTAAAAGAGGGACAGTGGCGTGGATGTAAATAATCCAGAGGCTTGCCGCTTACAGCGATTAGATGAAGGAAAAGGAGTTGTTGATGTTTTGTATACTGTGAACGAGGTACAGCTTTTGATGCTAAAAGGTTGATTGACTTAACCAAGGTTTCCTTATACAAAGCCTAAGAGGAGGCTATTGACCCAACAAGAGGGTGTTTTTATGTGTCTTATACGAAGCCTGAGAGAGAGGCTAAAAGGGTTGACTCAACAAGAGAATGCTTTTGTATGTGTCTTGTACGAAGCCCAAGACAGAGGCTAAAGGTGTTTGACTCAACAAGAGAGTCTTTGTACCTCGTACGAAGCCCGAGATGGAGGCTGAAAATGTTTGACTCAACAAGAAAGTCTTTTATACTCAACAAGAGAGTGATTTTTGTATCTCGTACGAAGCCCGAGATGGAGGCTAAAAGTGTGGTTGACTCAACAAGGGAGTCTTTTATACTTAACAAGAGAGTGTAGGGAGAATCATTGTATAAAGCCCAAGAGGAGGCTATTGGTGTTGGTAACTGTTTTAGTTGAGTGACAGGTCCAGTATGTTGGATAAAGAGAAAAGCAGTTCTTATATGGGTAATGTCGTGCTTAGGGATTAATCGTAGGATCAGGGTTATTTCTCGTTCTTTAAGGAAATGGGAAATCCAAAGGGTATTGAGACTGTCCAAGTCTACTGGTGTTTTGAGAAATCAATTCTCGGGTAGTGAATGATATTGGTACGATGCCCAAGAGAAGGCTGGTATGTTAAAGGATGAAGGTCAACCCATTAACAGGTCTGACACTTGACTCAGAAAGACAGCTCTAGCAAATTGATGACTAGGTTTTGTTCCTATACCTGTAGAGGTCTCTGGGTCCTTGTACTAAGCCCAAGAGAAGGCATTAGAGCATTTAAGAAGTCGAAGGGTCCTTGTACAATGCCCAAGTGGAGGCGGGGATGCTTTTAAGAAGCCTGTGGGTCCCCAAACCCCGAGAAGTTCAAGACAAGCCATTCACCGAGAATAGATCAAGCCAGGAAAGTATGAGAATTTGGATGAAACTCAAGAGATGCCATTCACGGAGAAAAGATTATCTCTGGGGAGTAGAGTCTCTTTGACAATTTCCAAGGGTGACAGTCTGAGAAAGGGTTCACCGAGAATGCTGCCTTTCATGTCTCCATATTGTTTAACCCCAAGAGGAGGGAAGACTGTGTCTGGTAATCCTATGGGGATCTAGTTTTGTTTGTATTTAAAGAGTGACCAACGGGGCTTTACCTAGTGCTAGACGTAGTTGCCGGGAAAACTCTAAATATCTATACTAGTATTACACAGGTTATATTTGACAAGTATGTAAAAGTTTGTGAAAGAAGGCTTACATTGAGCAGCCCCACAATACAGTTATATATATATGAAAGCGGGTAAAGAAAGCGAGTAAACACTTACTCAGTTGTAGAGCTTTCATGCTGTTTGGTTAGTTGTTCAACAAAGAAAACTTTGATAACAATCTTATATTCAAAATCAAAGGAGAAAGTGCTTTGAAAAGATTATTGGGGCTTACAGCTCAAGGAGAGGCCCAAGGTTTTATCAGTGAATGCACTGTTGTTTTGAAATTGTAAAGGGACTTATACAAGTGACTGAGGCGCAAAAAGGCTTTCTGTACAAGGGGATGGGTCTTACACTCTCTCAAGGGGCCCAAAGATTTATTTTTATACAAGTGGTGGGGCTTATGGCTCAACGAGAGGCCCAAGGTTTTTTTTAAAAGGCGACGATCGCGTCGAACTTTTTGACGGTATCGGGAATTATACAATACACTGAGGTCCAAATCATTTTGGTTTTCAAAAAAGGGTTGGGTCTTACACTCTACTAGAGGCCCAATGGTTTTTAAAGAATGGGGCTTATAACACGAGGGTAGGCCCAAGGGTTTGATTTTTGAACTGGCGATCGCGCCGAGATTTTCTTTTAACGCAGAGGGACTTATACAATATCTGAGGCCCAAAATTGTTTTGGTGAAAAGGGGATTGGGTTTTACACTCTATTAGAGGCCCAAAGATTTTGAAAAATTTTTGATGAGGGTTGAATTAATCAAAAACCCTAATTTGTTTCCAAAATGTATTTTAATTGAATAAAAATTCAATTAAAATGATCAAAATTGTTAAACATGTGGAAAACAAATTGTTATCTTGGATTAATGTTTCAAAAATTAGGTTTATATCCACAAAATGATTGGAAATCACTAAAATTTGAAAAAATCAAGAGGGAGAACATATTTTAAATGTCAAAAACTATTAAAATATTAATTCTTTACAAAAATATCAAGTATATAAAATAAATAATATTTTTGAGACTTTTTTGGAAAATAAAATATTTTAACATTTTTGTGAATTATTAAAAAAAGAATCAACTCAAAATCATTAAAACTCAGAGAGAAATTAATTTTTGAATCAATTAAATAAAATCAAAAAATTCAAATATTCAAATTTTCAAAAAGGGCGCCAAGAACATGGCAAGAACACGCGCCACCCTCTGTTTCTACAGATTTGTGTTTTCTATCCAATCTCACTGAATACTTGATTATATCATGCAATCTATATATCAATCTACTCGTTTCAACCTCACGATCATGTCTATGGTCTTTAATTTCATTTATTTTAAGCATGGAATAAGAAATCAAAGAGAAACCCCAAGAACCCTAAAATTTGCATGAAGGTTCAGAAATTCCATACACGATTCAAACAATGCATTTGATTGAGGGAAAACACTCCATGCATGATTATGAACATATGGCCAAATTATTGTGCAGCCAAAAATGCATGGATCATAGAGTTAGAAGAGCTCATGCTTACCTCTTGCAGCTGGTGATCGTGTTTTGTGTTAGAGGTGTTACAACTTGGTTCCAAGATATGGACAACTTCCCTAGGTGCTATGGAGTGTGTCTGGATGCTTGGAATGAATGGAAATGATCTGGAACTGAAGATGGTATCCCAACTGCAACTTGGTTAAAACCTTGAGCAGCTGGCTGGTGATTCTGAGAAATCAGTGTTCCAGATGTTGTTTAAGTGTTTGGATCAGTTATATATGATGTTTATGAGGTGTGTGTGTGATAAGTTTGATTGGAATAGCTCTCAAACTCAAAACCCGATAGTGACTTGCCTTAGAAGGCAAAATTGGAGTGAAGAAGGAGATTTTGAGGAAAGCATATGTTTGATGGCTTTGGTGTACTCAAACTGATCACAAATGAGCTCTATTTATAGTAGAGCAAGTTTGTTTTGCAAGGAATAGTGAATGGCAACTGCTGCATAGGTTTGGCCAATGTTAAGCAATGAGAATCCAAATCTCCTCTAGCCATTGACTAGAGGTTAGGGCACAGGCTGCTGGTCCCCTTGGTCTTGGATAAGTCTTCACTGAATGAAGTTGGAAATGGCTCAGTCCATGCCACCTTGGTGCATCCATTGAATGCTCCAAAATAAAATTGGAGTATTTTCCCCTCTTTAGGGATTTTTAGGTTTGGCATGCTATTTTTAGTTCCAAGGACTTGGGAGGCTTGGGATCAGAGTTGGTTCCTCCTTGGTCTCCCCTTGAGGTGTTCAGATGGATAAATGTGTTTGTCATTTGCACAATTTTGGAAAATCGAGCAAAATGCACAAATCTGCTTTGCTTTGATGGTTTTCAGCAAGGCATGTTGCCATTGTCATATCTCATGGCTCAAGTGGAATTTGATGGGGTTCTTGGCCAATTTGGAGAGCCCTCATATGATACAACAATTGTTTGATCATAGTTGGTTTTGATACTTTTTAGATCCAAGTGAAAAATGCCCCTACATTTTGAAAAAAGTAAGACAGATTCTGACTTAGTGAAAATTTCACTAAGTGTTGGAAAAAAGTGACAGTTTCACTTTTTGGAATTTTGATCATTCCATAACTCAAAATCCACGAGGAATTGGAATGAGTTGTGTTTGAAGCTTTTGTAGAGTACCATGAGAGCTACAAATCCAGCATTGGATGGGTAAAAATGGCCTTGTGGTTTAGGAGTTATGATCCTCCAAAGTTGGTACCCTAGCCACTTTCATCCATAACTTAGAAAAATTTCTAAGTTTTTATGGTTACCCCTTTTACCAGTTATCCCACTTTCTTTGGTTTTTCTTGATGAATGATGATTCCAATCACACATTAACATCATTTTAGGGTCAAAGAACCATAATTGTGAAAAATCTCAAAAAGTCAAAGTTGAATTTTGTGCACAGTTGACTTTTAGTCAGATGAATTCCAAATTGTGCGATCCTCTATGAAATCAAGTCCTTGAACTAAATCAAACTTGATGGATTGATTTCAAAGGTGTTATAGGGTGTATTGAATCATGTCCTAGGGTTTGGGAGCATGTCCTGGTCAAAAGTCAAAGATACAGTTGACTTTTCCCTCGAAACCCTAATTGTGGTTCTGATGAACTTGAAACTTGTAGCTCAAGCTTCTTGGATCAATCCATTGTTGAAAATGGATCAATGTGGTTTATTAGAGACCCACAAATACTCTCTTGAGGTCTTGGCTCTTGTTTTGTCCCAAAAGTCAACTTAGGGGTGAATTAGGTCAAGAAACCCTAATTCCTGATTTTTGATGTATGCATCCCCTGAGGCTAAATTGACTTGATGATTGGGTTTATGATGTTCCATGGAGCATCTTGAGTTATATTTTGAAGCATTGGCTCATGCCTAGAGGAGAATTTCCAACTGGAGGCCTTGGTCGACCAAAACCCTAATTTGGTGACACTGGCGATCTTGAGGCTTAATACACTTGGAATGCTGCAGCTTTGTGCTTGATTCCTTGATGTGGGAGTCCTCTTGATCCATGGTGGATGTTTAAGAGGTTTAGACAAGTTTAAGATCATGTCATTCCTTGATTGATCCTTTGTTTAAGGCTCTGAGAGGGCTTGAAACCCTACGTCTGATTGTAGTGAAGGCTCACCCATCTTTGGGGAGACTAATGTTTCATCCATATTGTGATGATGATTTGCACAATGATGGGAAATCTGAGTGGTCAAAATTTGGGTATGACAGATGCCCCTATTTAATCTTCTTGGACCCGAAGGTGTGAATGGCAAAGGTATTCGGGCATTCGGGGTGCAAGAGGATTAAATATCGGAATACCCGAAATTTTGGTAGTGATTATGACTGGTAGTGTACGCATTCATCGTCTTTTTCTAAGCAATGATGCTTAGAAAAGGTAAACTTCCCCTCGATCCTAGTTTCCTACCAAGGAACTGGTCTCAGTTTCTGATGTAAACTTCCCCTCGATACTGGTTTCCTAGCAAGGAACTGGTCTAAGTTTCTGAAATAAACTTCCCCTCGATCCTGGTTTCCTACCAAGGAACTGGTCTCAGTTTCTTTTGTCAATAAGATTTCTAGACAAGGGACACTATTCGTAGCGGTTTTTCCTCAAACTTCTCGCCGAATTTTCCTGGGGAGATGCCATTTGATGGAAAAAGTTTTAATGTCAGACTGGCTCGGGAACCCAGTCGTCTGAGTTGTAGAGGTGTACAAACTTCTCTGTTGGAGACGTCATTTGTCGACTCTATCGGGGAAAACGAGTCTCTTGAGAGACTGCTTTCACTTGGAGATACTACATCATACTTTTCTCGGAGATCTTCTCGGAGAAATGCCATAGGATGTGATCCAATTTTGAGGTGCTGATGACTTCATTAACATTGACTTTTTGGAGAGAAAAAATCAATGTGTTGCTGAGAGTCTCTAGTTGTGAGGCTTTCTCTGGGGATTTTCCTTAATCCGGGAAAGCGAAGGTATCATCTTCAATGGCGAAGAGTGATGTTTGTCGAAAGTTCCTCTGTTTTTTCAGAGGTTCAAGTTATCAAAGCAGTCAAGGGCCAACTCTATTCCAGAGATAAGATGGAGGTGAGAGATTGTTCAGACGCAACATTTCCTGACGAGGAAAGAACTGACATCTCGATTGAGAGAACTTTTATCACAAGGGGACAAGACTGACTAAAGTGATAATGATGCAATATGAATGCGAATGTAAATCAATAAAGCATGATGTATGTATGTATATGCTGACAAAACTAACACGACATACAAACTAATAGAGGAACACGACTGGATACTCGGCCACAGCAGGAGACGAAAAGTATCACTGGTTCAAAATAGCAATTCTGCCTTACTTAGGAGAAGTAGTCCCTGCGGGGGAACAACCGTTGATCGGGCTTAGGAGATAAGAACTCGGCCGGGGGGTGTCATATGAAACATGGTCTCTGACACAGCTGATCCTTCATTCAGGTGCACTGGTTTAGAAGGAGTACTTTGATTCTGCACTTTGAAGCTCGATTACTTCTGGCGAAGCGATCGATGTTCTTTCGATGTTCAACAGTCAAAAGAATTGCAAACAAAAGCAATCAGCTGACAAGTAAATTTGTTTTTGTTTTATTTCAAGATTCGTTGATCATGTTAAAATGTCGTTCTGTAAAGCTAAAACAAATAAGAATTGCAAACAAAAGTACAAGGGCTCAAATTTTATTGATAGGATGGAAATCAGCCAAACGCGTGATTCCATAGAGTATTTACAAAGTTTGAAAATGGTAATTTAAGGGAAAAAGGCTACATTGAAACATAACGACCACTATCCTTCTACCAACTTTAAATTCTGGGCATCCTGAGCTTCCGTCGAAGATGATCGTGGCTGGAGTTTTTCTTCTGATGGATGGCATTACCGCTGAGGAGTTGAACTGATCAGATGTAGTTACTTGCCATTATCCCTAACTTTTTCCTGGATTGTACTTTGATATTTCCAACCCACCAGGATGATTTTTGATCATGTCTCTAACTTTTTCCTGGACCGCCCTTTCGGGTTTTCAATCCACCGAGACGTTTTTTTTTAGTTTAGGCGAAGTATTTCTTGACTACATCAACATTTGTTGGGTAGGAAAATTCCTCTCCGTCCATGGTTGCAAGTCTCAAAGCGCCGCCTGAGAAAGATTTCTTGACCACATAGGGGCCGTCATAATTCGGAGTCCACTTGCCCTGAGAATCAGTGAGAAATAATTGTATCTTTTTTAGCACAAGGTCTCTTTTCCTGAAGACGCGAGGTCGGACCTTTTTGTCAAACGCCTTCTTCATTCTTTGCTGATACAACTGACCGTGGCATAGTGTCGTTATTCTCTTTTCTTCGATCAAATTTAGTTCGTCGTGTCTGCTTTGACACCATTAAGCTTCTGTAAGCTTAGCTTCCAACAATACCCGGATTGATGGGATCTCTACTTCTATGGGGAGCACTACTTCCATGCCATAAACTAGAGATAAAGGGGTTGCCCCCGTTGAAGTGCGGACAGATGTGCAATAACCGTGAAGAGCAAAAGGGTAGCATCTCGTGCCAATCTTTGTAGGTTACAACCATATTCTGAACAATCTTCTTGATGTTCTTGTTAGCCGCTTCTACCGCTCCGTTCTTCTTGGGTCGGTAGAGAGATGAGTTATGGTGTTCGATTTTGAACTCAGCACACAACTCCTTCATTATCTTGTTGTTCAAGTTAGATCCATTATCAGTAATGATCTGGCTCGGAACACCATAACGACAGACGATATTGTTTTTGATAAATCGGACCACCACTTGTCGGGTCACATTGGCGTATGACGCTGCTTCGACCCACTTGGTGAAGTAATCAATGGCTACCAGGATGAACCGATGTCCGTTCAAAGCCTTAGGTTCGATCATGTCGATTCCCCATATGGAAAAAGGCCATGGAGAAGAAAGAACTTTGAGATGTGTTGGCGGTACATGGATTTTGTCTGAGTATATCTGACACTTGTGACACCTCCTCATGTACTTGTAGCAGTCAGATTCCATTGTCAATCAGTAGTACCCTGCTCTTAGAATTGTTCTCACCATTGTGTGTCCGTTGGCATGAGTGCCAAAGGATCCTTCATGAATTTCCTTTATCAACATGTCTGCTTTTGGTCTGTCTACACATCGGAGCAAGACTATGTCAAAGTTCCTCTTATAGAGTGTATCACCGCTCAGGAAGAAACTTCCTGCCAGCCTTCTGAGGGTTTTTCTGACTTTCCTTAGTATCCCACGTGGGTACTCTTGTTTCTGAAGGAAGCATTTGATATCATGATACCATGGTTTGTCGTCTATGACTACTTCAACTGTGAAGATGTAAGCGGGCCGTTCAAGGCGCATTATGTCGATCTTAGGTAGGTCGCTCCATTGACCTACACTAATCATGGAAGAGAGGGTGGCTAAGGCATCAACCATGTGATTCTCTTCATGAGGGATATGATGAAACTCGATTCTATCGAAGAAAGGTAACAACCTTCTCGCATAGTCTTTGTAAGGAATCAATCCGGATTGGTATGTGTTCCAATCTCCTTTGATCTGATTGATAACCAAGGCTGAGTTGCCATATACATCCAAGTGCTTGATCCTCAAATCAATTGCTCCCTCGAGACCCATAATACAAGCTTCGTATTCGGCCTCGTTATTTGTACACTTGAACGCAAGTCTGGCGGTGAAAGGAATGTGGGTACCCTGAGGTCTTATGATGATTGCCCCAATTCCATTTCCGTAATGATTGACAGCTCCGTCAAAGATAAGTCCCCATTGGGAACCTGGTTCTGGCCCTTCACTGGGTAGCGGTTCATCGCAGTCTTTCATATTTAGATACATGACATATTCGTCTGGGAAGTCAAACCCGATTGATTCCTGATTTTCAATCGATTGATGAGCCAAATGATCAGCTAAAATACTTCCCTTAACGGCTTTTTGAGCGTGGTATTCAATGTCGTATTCTGATAACAACATCTGCCAACGGGCAATCCTTCCCATGAGAGCAGGTTTTTCAAATACATACTTAATTGGATCCATTTCGGAGACCAACCAAGTAGTGTGACAAATCATATACTGGCGAAGACGTTTGGCTGCCCAAGCCAAAGCACAACAAGTTTTATCAAGCATAGTGTACCGAGACTCGTAGTCGGTGAATTTCTTGCTCAAATAGTAAATGGCAGACTCTTTCCTTTTGGTTTCGTCTTGTTGGCCAAGTACACAACCCATGGAGTCCTCTAGGGCTGTGAGGTAGATGATCAGTGGTCTTCCTTCCACTGAAGGTGATAGAATCAGTGGATTCAACAGGTATTCCTTGATATTGTCGAAGGTGGTTTGACAGTCCTCTGTCCAAACGCAGTCCTGGTTCTTTTTGAGTAACTTGAAAATCGGCGCACATGTCGCAGTCATGAGGAATATGAATCTGGAGATGTAGTTCAAATGTACCAGGAATCCTCTGACTTGTTTTTCAGTTTTTACAAAAGGCATTTCTTGAATGGCCTTGACCTTGTCAGGATCAACCTCAATTCCTTTCTGGCTGACGATGAACCCTAAGAGTTTCCCTGAACGGACACCGAAGGTGTATTTGTTGGGATTCAAGTAGAGTTTGTACTTTCTCAACCGTTCGAATAGTTTTGACAGGTGGGTCACATGCTCCTCTTCTGTCTTAGATTTTGCAATCATGTCATCGACGTATACCTCAATTTCCTTGTGTATCATGTCATGAAACAGAGTAGTCATGGCCCTTTGATAGGTTGCCCCGGCGTTCTTCAAACTGAACGACATTCCCTTTTAACAAAAGGTACCCCATGGGGTAATGAACGAAGTTTTCTCCATGTCTTTCGGCGCCATTTTTATCTGATTATTGCCCGAGAATCCATCCATGAAGGAGAAAACTTTGAAATTTGCTGTACTGTCAACCAGCATGTCAATGTGTGGTAAAGGAAAGTCGTCCTTTGGACTAGCCTTGTTCAGATCTCTGTAGTCCACACACATTCTAAATTTTCTGTCCTTTTTAGGAACTGGTACGATGTTGGCTAACCATTTAGGATATTCTGATGTAGCGAGGAAACTCGCGTCAATCTGTTTTTGTACTTCCTCTTTGATTTTGATGGCCATGTCTGGATGAGTCTGTCTTAACCTCTATTTTACTGGCGGACATTCTGACCGTAATGGTAAATGATGTTCCACGATGCTGGTATCCAACCCTGCCATGTCCTAATAGGACCAAGCAAACACATCGGGAAATTCTCTGAGAAGCTTTGTCAAACTCTCTTTGGCAGTTGGACTGAGCTGTGCCCCAATCCTGATTTCTTTTCTCTCTTTTTCTGAACCCAAGTTGACCGTTTCCAACGGCTCTTTGTGAGGTTCAATGGACCTTTCCTCCAGTTTGAGTAATCGAGAGATCTCTTCTGGAATTTCATCATCAACTTCTTCTTCAGCCCCAAATACCGGGAACTCAAAGTTGGGAGAAGGCATCAGATCGTATGTTTCAATGGGGTTTAAAACAAGCAATCTGCATGACGTGATGATTTGTGTTTAGAAGAGATAGAGAAAATGCAAGTGTGTGCAGTGTATTTTTTTTTAAAAACTGCTTGTTTATTTTTTTTTTAGGATTACCATTTTTGGAAAAAGCGAAAAGAGAAAACAGCAATAACTGTGGAAATTACAGAACGACGTTATTTTATTTATGATTAAGTCTATTCTTGAAACTACAGCCCTATCAAACAAAACTCTGTCGCTTTGGGCGAAGCGAAGAGGGAAATTTACCGAAAGTGAGCCCTATCAAAACATCTGTTTCACCTGGGCGGGGTGAAAGGTTAAAGATGGCAATTACTTTGACTTATGAACAATCTTCGGAACATCGACAGCAACCTATTGGTGGCAAACTCCTCGGTGAATCACAAAGTCTGGTACTTTCCTAGATTTGTCTTCAGAAATAACGCTGATTTCTGGCGGAGCAGGATCATTGGAATCTGTCTCCCAGGCAGAGTTGTCGTAGGGGGATTCCTGTTTTGTATTTTGCATAGTACTTGTGCTCTCAGGAAAATCTCCCCATCCAGTTGGCTGGATATCTTCAAACCTGATACGAGAGCTTTCGGGAGCGGTGTATTTGACCATGAAGTCGTATTAACCACTTGGTTGTCCTAAGGTGTCCCACACTTCTTTGGCACTGGAGGGGTCATCTCTCTCGATGACGTTGACCTCAGGAAAAGCATAGTTGATGAATTCTAGTCCGGCAAGCTTTGCCAATTCATTATCGTACTGGATAGGTTCTGAATGACCTGTGTGTTGATCCCATGACATGGTGGGGACACATGTATTCTATTCAATGACGCTCAGCTGATTTTCATTGTTCGGCTGATTTTCTTGCCCCAAGTCTCCTGGGTACGGCTGCCAGATAGGCAGGCCATCCATTGGGCCATAATAGTCGTGGTCAAAGTTGTCCTTCATCAGAGTGTCCTCCTTTAATGAGTTTGGTGGAGCACGGCATCCTTCAGGATCACAATCTCCGTATATCATTTCGACATCTGACCTTGGTATAAATCTCGAACTCTGTGCGGGATAACAAAAGAGCGTAGGCACCTCTTCCTAAGACATATAACCGTCCTCGTTAAGATAGGACTTCCATTCCTCATCCGTATCGGAGGGATCTCCCTCGTTGATAGTATGGACTGCTTGAGGCACTGGGTAAAGGAAACCTCCACTGTGGAAGAAGTCCTGAATGAGATGAAGACTTTTATCGTTGGTAGCTATCTGGGTGCAGGTTGCAGAAAAACCAAGACCCTTCTTTTTATTATCAGTAGGAATGATAAGTTGTCCCCATCTTTTCGTATTGTTATTTTTGATCACTTCCAGAGCATCTCTTTATGAGGAAATCGAGGTTTCTTTCTCTGATTGATTCTCATTCCTCACTGACAGTGCTTGGAACTGAGTTCCAACAACCTCCTCAGGTTCTACACAAGTATATAATGACAAGTTGCTCACGAGCAAGGCTTGTTCTCCACAAACCGTGATGAGCTGATCATTCTTAACGAACTTCAGTTTTTGGTGCAGTGTCAAAGTTACTGCCCCATCCTGGTGTATCCAAGGTCTTCCTAATAAGCAACTGTATGTTGCCCGGATGTCCATGACCTGGAAAGTGATTAAGAAAGTGTGAGGACCGATATTTATGGGAAGGTCGACTTCGGCGATAACTGCTTTCCGAGACCCGTCAAATGCTTTGACGATAACCTCACTGCCCATCATCGGGGACCCTTTGAATGATAGTCGCATTAAAGTGGACTTCGGCATAACGTTGATGGTCGATCCTATGTCTACCAGTGCGTTGGCTAAAGCATCGTCCTGGCAATTAACTGTGATATTGAGCGCCATGTTGTGACTTCTGCCCCCCTTTGGCAAGTCCTCATCACTGAATCCTAAGTTGTTGCAGGAAGTGATGTTAGAGATGATACTATCGAACTATCGTATTGTTATATCCTGTTCCACAAAGGCCTGCTGTAAGACTTTCTATAGAGCCTCTCTGGGGGCTTCGGAACTGAGTAAAAGTGATAGCACAAAGATCTTTGAAGGAGTTTGTAACAGTTGATCAACAATGTTGTATTCACTCCTTTGGATGAGTTTCAACATCTCATCATTGTTTTTCGAAAGGTCGGGATTACTGGATTGACCGACTGGTGGATCAGGAGCTTCTGTCGAAAGTTCCTTTTCTTTGTTAGGTTCTCCAACTCCTCGGTTGAAGATTTGGCCGCTCTGTGTTACTGTACTAGTGTTTGCAATATTCACGATGGAGGGTAATGGAATTTCCTTTCCATTCTCAATTATTGTTGCACCGTATTTGTAAGGGATCGCCTTAGCTGATTCATACGGTAACGGTCCAGGTAGATAAATAACTACAGGAGCCTTCTGATTTTTTTGACTGTCATAAGTAACTTCAATCAGCTCCTGGCTAAGAACCTTTGATTCGTCCAGTAGAGGGATGATGGTACAAACATCCTTGTTCCTCTCAGGGTCAGAGATTATAACCACGTCTCTGACTTGATTTGCGAAGTAGTCTGGCGTCCAGTCAATGGACCCCAAAGTTAGGTATGGGTGAGTCTCCTTGCCATCCAACTGACTCTAAAGGGTTTCTCGCACGAGGTAACATCCATGGTTATTTTCCTAATAGACTCTACAGTGTTTATAGTTCTGTGGTGGCACCTGGCCACGACCGGTTTGAATGAAGTGCAAGCTCACTAGATCTGTTTCCGTAGATCGGACATCCTGACTTCGATACCGAGTAGGGTTTCCATTAAGCACACTGATTTGTTGCGTGTCTTCATCCATATAGATTGGAAGCCACCAGTGGTTTAATAAGTGTTGTAAAGTTCTCTGAACAAGAGCGCACCCTTGGTTACTCTCACAACATCCTTTGCAGTACAGATAATTATGCAAAGTGAGAAAACCAAGTTGCATCTGCCTGGCGTGTAACTCCACCAAACTGGTATTCATCAGACAAATATCAAAGACTTGAAACATATTGATCTGATAGGGATTCCTATCATGGTAGTCCTGGATCCATCCAAGATCCATCTGACGCTGGAGGGCCTATTATACAAAAGAGCATCCCTGTTTGTTTACCGAGCAAGTCAGGCAGGAATTATAATCGTGACGCGGCATATTATGATACTGGCTTTGCCTTGAGTGCATCGCCACCAAGTTGACATTCATTGCACGGATGTTGTTGTTCTGGATGACGTTGGAATTCATATAGGTCATGCTGATTCTACGAACTCGATGCTCTTGGATCCATCCGAGATCCAATTGTTCCTGTAGAGCTTATTGCACCACAGAACATCCCAGATTGTTCTTAGAGCAGATATCACACTTGTGATAGTTATGAGGTGGCACATGGCCATATCCGCTCTGTCTACAATGCATCTTGACCAAGTTGGCTCTTAATAAGAGTACATCATGAATTTGATAGAGGTTGTTAGACTCCCCCTCTATCAAATTGACTGCAGCTTTCTCATGTTGAGGCAGCAGGTTTGTGAGAACATTAGGATTCGTATCCTTGAAAGATAAGACCCCGCTCCTAACAAGCTTTTGCACATCGGATTTGAAACTAAGACAGTTTTCTATGTTATGCCCTGGTCCTCCTTGATGGTAAAGACAAGTCTGATCCATTTTGAACCAAAAAGGCAGATTTTCCGATACTGTAAGAGGAGACTTAGTTTAGACATGCCCCTTGACTAGTAGTAACGGAAACAATTCTGCGTACAACATGGGTATAGGGTCGAACCCTGGCGGTTGCGTTGTACGTTTGTTGTTGTACGGAGGACGAGCCTGCTGAAGAGACTGTTATGTCCTTTGCTGAAATTGCTGTTGATTCGGTTGGCTCTGCGCAACCTGAGGTTGATACATAGGAATGGGCGCAGGGTTGATAGCAGGATTTACAGCTGCTTCTGGTTGGTAACGTCGCCTTTGCTTTCCAAGAGAGATATTCCCAATATCCTGCTCTTTTTTCTTAGGGAGAGCACTACCGTATCATTTTGTACTCCTCGATGATCCAACGTCTTTAACTAAACCTCCTTCCCGGACCGCTTCCTCAAGACGAACTCCCATGCCCACCATCTCGGTGAAGTCACTGGGCGCACTGGCGACCATTCTGTCATAGTAAAATGAGCTCAAGGTCTTTAAGAAGATCTTTGTCATCTCTTTTTCCTCCAGAGGTGGACAAATCTGAGCGGAAATTTCACGCCATCTCTGAGCGTACTCCTTAAAGGTTTCCTTGTCCTTTTGTGACATTGATCTAAGTTGATCTCTGTCCGGTGCCATGTCCAGATTATATTTGTATTGTTGGATGAAAGCAGCGCCAAGATCTCTGAACGTGTCGATCGTAGCGTGGTTTAAACCCATGTACCATTTTAATGCGGCACCGGTTAAACTATCCTGAAAGTAGTGAATTAGTAGCTCCTGGTTCTTTTTCTGAGCTGACATTCACGGAGCGTACATCACCAAATGGCTCTGAGGGAAAGAGTTACCCTTGTATTTTTCAAAGTCGGACACTTGGAACTTGTGTTGAACTTTCACATTAGGGACCAAGCAGAGGTCCGCGGAGTCCTTTCCAAATAGATCCTGACCATGAAGGGCCTGCAGTTCTTTCTGCATTTCCAGGAGTTGTTCCTAGAATGTATTCATTCTGTCGAACGTGTTGTCATTTCCACCAGAAGGTATCTCTGGAATCTGTCCTTCCGGGACAGAGTATACCACAGGTGGTGGTATAGTCATTATGGACGAGACCCTCGGTGTCTCCCGAAGTTTATAACCTTCAGGAGTTGTTGTCATGCCCTGGCATCTTCTCTTTCCCAAAGTTTGTAACCTTCAGGCTCAGCGGCTCCTACTGCGGTTCCCTGATCCTCAGCAATCGGCAGAACATATCCTTCCGGGATATAGTTAAGTGGCATGCCCCAGGGACGATCTTTCGGCATCTTGTACATAGGATCATACTTTTCCACTATGGGCGTTGATGTGATCTCTGAGATCACAGTCCTTTGTTGTTGCATCTGAGCATCTACTAGAGCTTGCATGTCGTTATGAAGCTTTCTCAGATCTTCTTTCAGAGTGTCGATCTCTTCTCTCAACTCTCTGTTCTCTTCCTCGAGATCATCCATCTTTTTCTGACGATTGGCCCGAGTATTGTACGAATGAGACAGTTTGACTCTAGAACCGAGACACAAACGTGAGATTCGTAGGTAAGAAGAATGCGCTTATGAGAATGATGAATGCAATGATTATTAATTATTTTTGTTTATTCAAAGTAAACTTCGACAATTGGATTGCAAATATCAAATAGTGGGGAAACCCCATTTTATTGAATTCAAAGGATTGCGGAAATGGAAATAGGCTAGATTACAAAGTGCTGGAAAAAGGAAATCTAAGCTAATGGATCTTGAGTCCTCTCTGAGGAGAGCTCAAGTGCTGGTTCGGGCGCTTTCCTTTTCTTTGACCGGGGCTCTTGGGCCGTTGTCGGGTTATCATTCCTTTGTCACGTGAAAGGAGCGAGCAAATTCCTTTGGTCATCCTGATTTTCTACAACATGTTGCTCTAAAATCTCAATCAGGGCATATTTTTCTCTTAACAGTTGCTGTATTTTCTTACACTCCACATTGAGAATACGGTACTTGTTCCTCCAAGACCTCTTCTCCTGCTGAACTTTGCTGAGAGTAACCTGAAGTTTTTCCGTCTCAGACATAAAATAAAGGGCAGAGTCCATTAATGGAAGAACTTCCTGATGAGGGTAAGGTATCCTCAGCTTGAGAGCTCTAGTTTGTACCCAATGGAGATAAGGCTCCATCGAGACACAGCCTGGTTTTCCTAGAGACTCTCGTTCTTTCCTATGAACGTATTTCCAAGCATGCACTATTTCCGTCTTTAGTGCCCTGTCATTTTCTCCTTCCTTGAAGAAAAGACCTTCCAGATGAGCATTCCGTGGGACGTGCCTCATCGGGTATCCGAGTTAACGACAAACGAGAATTGGATGATAGTTGATTCCTTCCTTAGTTCCTATAAGGGGTACATTTGGGAAATTTCCACAACGGTTAATGATTCTGATCCTGTCATAGATTCGATTGGACCAATCGATGTCTGAGTTGGTAAGAGACATGATTCTCTGTGACCAACGTAAAGTATTCTTTTGATCCCAAAATGCAGCAGACTTGGGCAAATGGGAAGTGAACCATTTGTATAGCAGGGGTACACAGCTCGTGATCATTCCTCCGCTGTATAAATTCCTTAAGTGTACCAAATGATACGCATCTGCGAGTAAGGTCGGTACGGGGTTTCCAATCAGGAAAATCTTAACGGCGTTGATATCTACAAAGTATAGGGCTTTCTTTGTCAAGAACTGGGCTGGCAAACCTCGGATGCCACCCTTAGTGGTCATGTGAGTCCTGACTTCTGACTCGTCCAAATAAATTGCTCTTGCAATGGTCTGATCCTTTGGAATTTCCTCCAGTCCAGAAAAGGGAACTTGATCAGTAATATGTAAATCAGTCAGGTGAGAATACTCCTCCAGCATTGGTGCAAGCTGATAATTCGGGAATGTGAAACAGTGATAGACCGGATCGTAGAACTGGATTAATATGGACAGGATTCCTTCGATTACATGAACTCTTAACAAGGACAGCAATCCTCCATACTTGGCTCTAAAAGCCTCGTGGTTGGTGATCATTCTCGCCGAACCTCTTAAATCCTCTAACTTTGGAACCTTGAAGGTGTACTTATGAGTTTTCCTTCTACCGAAATCCATTAGCGCAATCTCCTTTCTCTGATATTTGCAATCATTGTCTCAGTTTAATTTGAAAAAGAGAGACTAGAAGAGAATATTTTTTTATTTTTAAATTTTTTTTAGATGAATGCATGAATACAGCACACAAAAACATAGAAAAAACATGGGGTCAAAGGGTCGGTGTCATGAAGTCAAGGCTCTACCCCCCCCCCCCCTCCAAAGGTTTATACTGGTGATTTTTTGTACCTGTCCGCAAAATCATTGACCCCTCTGGGATAACAACAGCAAGCGGATCGCCAGCGAGCTGATGTATCCTGGAGTGATCTCAGATGAGGGTAGTATCGCATGACAACTATTTTCGATAGCTTCCGCACTACAAAATGACTTAAGTCTACTAAAAACCTCAGCTTCTCAGATAACCCAGTCGACCACACTACTTTCAACGACCGAAGTAGTATAGGCAATGTATCTGCAAAGGGAGTCTCCATTGAGTTTGATGGTCGATCGGGGGCTCTTAACTGGAACTCACTCCCAGTAAGATTACCCGCATTGTCATCACCTATCTTAGGTGTATACTCAATCTTTCCACATGCGGCATCACACATATTCCCATTAGCAGAAAAATAAACACAGATATCAATTTGGAAAAGCAGTATATATATTTGTCTTAATCATACTAGACCTCTAGTCTTATGATCCTATACAGACAATGAATCCCTAGCAGAGCTGTCATTTCTGTGACATTTTGTTGAACTCAAGGTTTTCACCGAAGATTGTAAGAAAGAGAAGACGGCCCCACGGTGGGCGCCATTTTTCTATAGCGAGCGATTTTGGACGTGGTTCTTAAGCACTGTCGCTCTGGGGTACTACAGGTCGATTCATTTTTTATCCTATTAAAGCTGATGAAGGAAGGGAAATAGATGTCTTCAATTAACCCTGCTTGCATACTGAGTTTAAACAGATGACTGTTGGTTTACAGATGCGGTTTAGATTGTGGGCCTCTCTCTACTTATTTTGTTAAGAACGAAATTACGGGACTATTTGTGAGGATTTTAGGATTGATGCTTTTCGATTGATGTATGAAGGTACGGGATTTTGGGTTTTTTGATTAGTGTGCTCGCTAAGATTTTTCAATCTTATGCCTACGTATTCCCGTTTAACGAAACAGGGAAATCAGAGCGATCATAGTTCCTCCTATTCTAAGGGAGGAAAAAAGTTGTTTTGGTGTCTTGTTCAAAGCCCAAGACTTGAAGCTAAAGGTGGTTTGTATCTTGTTCAAAGCCCAAGATGTGAAGCTGGAGGGTCTATTTGTATCTTGTTCGAAGCCTAAGATGTGAAGCTAAAGGGTTTTGACTTTAGAGAGAATTTGTCATCTCTAAAGGGGGATTTTTGGTCTGTTTGTCACAACTGTTGGGTGACTGGTTATAAAGGAGAATTACTTTAACTGGGATATGTGAATCCAGTAATGCCATAATTTCCTTTATAGGGGGTTTTTTAACCTGAAGGAGAAGACTTTAACTTAGTTTAGAGCAATGCCATCTTTCCTTAGGAATTTCTCATGCTAAAAGACAGACAGTGGCGTGGATGTAAATAATCCAGAGGCTTGCCGCTTACAGCGATTAGATGAAGGAAAAGGAGTTGTTGATGTTTTGTATACTGTGAATGAGGCACAACTTTTGATGCTAAAAGATTGATTGACTTAACCGAGGTTTCCTTATACAAAGCCTAAGAGGAGGCTATTGACCCAACAAGAGGGTGTTTTTATGTGTCTCATAGGAAGCCTGAGAGAGAGGCTAAAAGGGTTGACTCAACAAGAGAATGCTTTTGTATGTGTCTTGTACGAAGCCCAAGACGGAGGCTAAAGGTGTTTGACTCAAGAAGAGAGTCTTTGTACCTCGTACGAAGCCCGAGATGGAGGCTGAAAATGTTTGACTCAACAAGATATTCTTTTAAACTCAACAAAAGAGTGATTTTTGTATCTCGTACGAAGCCCGAGATGGAGGCTAAAATTGTGGTTGACTCAACAAGAGAGTCTTTTATACTCAACAAGAGAGTGTAGGGAGAATCATTGTACAAAGCCTAAGAGGAGGCTATTGGTGCTGGTAACTGTTTCAGTTGAGTGACAGGTCCAATATGTTGGATAAAGAGAAAATCAGTTCTTATATGGGTAATGTCGTGCTTAGGGATTGATCGGAGGATCAGGGTTATTTCCCGTTCTTTAAGGAAATGGGAAATCCAAATGGTATTGAGACTGACCAAGTCTACTGGTGTTTTGAGAAATCGATTCTCGGGTAGTGAATGATCTTTGTATGATGCACAAGAGAAGGCTGGTATGTTAAGGGATGATGGTCAACCCATTAACAGGTCTGGCACTTGACTCTGAAAGACAACTTTAGCAAATTGATGACTAGGTTCTGTTCCTATACCTGTAGAGGTCTCTGGGTCCTTGTACTAAGCCCAAGAGAAGGCATTAGAGCTTTTAAGAAGCCGAAGGGTCCTTGTACAACGCCCAAGAGAAGGCGGGGATGCTTTTAAGAAGCCTGTGGGTCCCCAAACACTGAGAAGTTCAAGACAAGCCATTCACCGAGAATAGATCAAGCCAAGAAAGTCTGAGAATTTGGAAGAAACTCAAGAGATGCCATTCACGGAGAAAAGATCATCTCTGGGGAGTAGAGTCTCTTTGACAATTTCTAACGGTGACAGTCTGAGAAAGGGTTCACCGAGAATGCTGCCTTTCATGTCTCCATATTGTTTAACCCCAAGAGGAGGGAAGACTGTGTCTGGTAATCCTATGGGGATCTAGTTTTGTTTGTATTTAAAGAGTAACCAACAAGGTTTTACCTAGTGCTAGACGTAGTTGCCGGGGAAAACTCTAAATAACTATACTAATATTACACAGTTGATATTTGACAAGTATATAAAAGTTTGTGAAAGAAGACTTACAGTGAGCAGCCCCACAATACAGTTATATATATATATATATATATATATATATGAAAGCGGGTAAAGAAAGCGGGTAAACACTTACTCGGTTGTAGAGCTTCCATGCTGTTTGGTTAGTTGTTCAACAAAGAAAACTTTGATAACAATATTATATTCAAAATCAAAGGGGAAAGTGCTTTGGAAATATTGTTGGGGCTTACAGCTCAAGGAGAGACCCAATGTTTTATCAGTGATTGCACTGTTGTTTTGAAATTGTACAGGGACTTATACAAGTGACTGAGGCCCAAAAAGTTTTTTTGTACAAGGGGATGGGTCTTACACTCTCTCAAGAGGCCCAAAAATTTATTTTTATACAAGTGGTGGGGCTTACAGCTCAAGGAGAGGCCCAAGGTTTTTTTTAAAAGGCGACGATCGCGTCAAACTTTTTGACAGTATCGGGACTTATACAATACATTGAGGCCCAAATCATTTTGGATTTCGAAAAAGGGTTCGGTCTTACATTCTACTAGAGGCCCAAGGGTTTTTAAAGAATGGGGCTTATAACACGAGGGTAGGCCCAAGGGTTTGGTTTTTGAACTGGCGATCGTTCCGAGATTTTCTTTTAACGCAGAGGGACTTATACAATATCTGAGGCCCAAAATTGTTTTGGTTAAAAGGGGGTTGGGTCTTACACTCTATTAGAGGCCCAAAGATTTTGAAAAAAGTTTGATGAGGGTTGAATTAATCAAAAACCCTAATTTGTTTCCGAAATGTATTTTAATTGAATAAAATTTCAATTAAAATGATAAAAATTGTTAAACATGTGGAAAACAAATTGTGATCTTGGATTAATGTTTCAAAAATTAGGTTTCTATCCACAAAATGATTGAAAATCACTAAAATTTGAAAAAATCAAGAGGGAGAACTTATTTTAAATGTAAAAAACAATTAAAATATTAATTCTTTACAAAAATATCAAGTATATAAAATAAATAATATTTTTGGGATTTTTTGGGAAAATAAATTATTTTAACATTTTTGTGAATTGTTAAAAAAAGAATCAACTCAAAATCATTAAAACTCGGAGAGAAATTAATTTTTGAATCAATTAAATAAAATCACAAAATTCAAATATTCAAATTTTCAAAAAGGGCGCCAAGAACATGGCAAGAACACGCGCCACCCTCTGTTTCTGCAGATTTGCGTTTTCTATCCAATCTCACTGAATACTTGATTATATCATGCAATCTACATATCAATCTACTCGTTTCAACCTCACGATCATTTCTATGGTCTTTAATTTCATTTATTTTAAGCATGGAATAAGAAATCAAAGAGAAACCTCAAGAACCCTAAAATTTGCACGAACGTTCAGAAATTCCATACACAATTCAAACAATGCAATTGATTAAGGGAAAACACTCCATGCATGATTATGAACATATGGCCAAATTATTGTGCAGAAAAAAATGCATGGATTATAGAGTTAGAAGAACTCATGCTTACCTCTTGCAGCTGGTGATCCTGTTTTGTGTTAGAGGTGTTACAGCTTGGTTCCAAGGATATGGACAGCTTCCCTAGGTGTTATTGAGTGTGTCTGGATGCTTGGAATGAATGGAAATGATCTGGAACTGAAGATGGTATCCCAACTGTAACTTGGTTAAAACCTTGAGCAGCTGGCTGGTGATTCTGAGAAATCAGTGTTCCAGATGTTGTTTAAGTGTTTGGATCACTTCTATATGATGTTTATGAGGTGTGTGTGTGTGATTGGTTTGACTGGAATAGCTCTCAAACTCAAAACCCGATAGTGACTTGCCTTAGAAGGCAAAATTGGAGTGAAGAAGGAGATTTTGAGGAAAGCATTTGTTTGATGGATTTGGTGTACTCAAACTGATCACAAATGAGCTCTATTTAAAGTAGAGCAAGTTTGTTTTGCAAGAAATAGTGAATGGCAACTGCTGCATAGGTTTGGCCAATGTTGAGCAATGAGAATCCAAGTCTCCTCTAGCCATTGACTAGAGGTTAGGGCACAGGCTGCTGGTCCCCTTGGTCTTGGATAAGTCTTGACTGAATTCAGTTGGAAATGGCTCAGTCCATGCCACCTTGGTGCATCCATTGAATGCTCCAAAACAAAATTGGAGTCTTTTCCCCTCTTTAGGGATTTCTCAGTTTGGCATGCTATTTTTAGTTCCAAGGACTTGGGAGGCTTGGGATCAAAGTTGGTTCCTCCTTGGTCTCCCCTTGAGGTGTTCAGATGGATAAGTGTGTTTGTCATTTGCACAATTTTGGCAAATCGAGCAAAATCCACAAATCTGCATTGCTTTGACGGTTTTCAACAAGGCATGTTGCCACTGTCATATCTCATGGCTTAAGTGGAATTTGATGGGGTTCTTGGCCATTTTGGAAAGCCCTCATATGATACAACAACTGTTAGATCATAGTTGGTTTTGATACTTTTTGGATCCAAGTGAAAAATGCCCCTACATTTTAAAAAAAGTAAGACAGATTCTGACTTAGTGAAAATTTCACTAACTGTTGGAAAAAAGTGACATTTTCACTTTTTGTGATTTTGATCATTCCATAACTCAAAATCCATGAGGAATTGGAATGAGTTGTGTTTGAAGCTTTTGTAGAGTGCCATGAGAGCTACAAATCCAGCTTTGGATGGGTAAAAATGGCCTTGTGGTTTAGGAGTTATGATCCTCCAAAGTTGGTACCCTAACCACTTTGTTCCATAACTTAGAAAAATTTCTAAGTTTTTATGGTTACCCCTTTTACAAGTTATCCCACTTTCTTTGGTTTTTCTTGATGAAAGATGATTCCAATCACACATTAACATCATTTTAGGGTCAAAGAACCATAATTGTGAAAAATCTCAAAAAGTAAAAGTTGACTTTTGTGCACAGTTGACTTTTTGTCAGATGAATTCCAAACTGTGCGATCCTCTATGAAATCAAGTCCTTGACCTAAATCAAACTTGATGGATTGATTTCATAGGTGTTATCGGGTGTATTTAATCATGTCCTAGGTTTTGGGAGCATGTCCTGGTTAAAAGTCAAAGATACAGTTGACTTTTCCCGCGAAACCCTAATTGTGGTTCTGATGAACTTGAAACTTGTAGCTCAAGCTTCTTGGATCAATCCATTGTTGCAAATGGATAAATGTGGTTTATTAGAGACCCTCTAATCCTCTCTTGAGGTCATGGCTCATTTTTTGTCCCAAAAGTCAACATAGGGGTGAATTAGGTCAAGAAACCCTAATTCCTGATTTTTGATGTATGCATTCCCTATGGATAAATTGACTTGATGATTGGGTTTATGATGTTACATGTAGCATCTTGAGTTATATTGTGAAGCATTGGCTCATTCCTAGAGGAGAATTTCCAACTGGAGGCCTTGGTCGACCAAAACCCTAATTTGGTGACACTGGCGATTTTGAGGCTTAATCCATTTGGAATGTTGCAGCTTTGTGCTTGATTCCTTGATGTGGGTGTCCTCTTGATCCATGGTGGATGTTTGAAAGGTTTAGACAAGTTGAAGATCATGTCATTCCTTGATTGATCCTTTGTCTAAGGCTCTGAGAGAGCTTGGAACCCTAAGTCTGATTGTAGTGAAGGCTCGCCCATCTTTGGGGAGACTAATGGTTCATCCATATTGTGATGATGATTTGCACAATGATGGGAAATCTTAGTGGTCAAAATTTGGGGTATGACACTTGTGAGTTGAGTCTTAAAGTCTCTCCAATTCTTACCAACATATGAAATCCATTTATTTTCTAGCTTATTATAGTTTGGAACAATAAACACTTCCTACGTTTACATGATAGAGTTGGTATTAGTATTAAATAAAAATAATAAATTGTAATAAAAATTTGTAAAACAAATCATGACATTTAAAATAAATACCCGCAAAATATCGGTCCATATTTTTCTTTTCATTTCACCAGAAACATCACTCAAATGATTTATAAAAATATTGAATTTACTTCTACCAAGTACTGCCACGTAACTCTTAAGATTCTCAGCATTTTCACCAAAAATCATACCAGTTGTTAGACAAAAATCAATCATTTACCTAATGCTGCTTTGGTGGGATTTTGACAATTTGGTCATCATCGTGGCACCTAAAAAACTTCTTGCACTTTTAGTCTTGATAGAGGATTTGTATGAGAAGTGGAGGTTGTAGGAGAAGGGTTGGTCAAATCGCTCATATTTGTTTAAACAAGAACACTAATAAACATTTTACTTAACATAAATCAACAAAGGCACCTAATATGAGATTCTTGGTACATAGTGTACATTTTATTTAACAAGACATCAACACTTTCTAAGAGAACTTCATTAGAATAGCCTCATAACATTTAACTTGACACAACACTAAAAAATCTATAGTTTTAAACTCATGCATATGAATTATACTACTCATAATACAAATGGACTTTTGTCAACAACAATACTATAAAGGAAAACCTTATTCCCATTTTTATCAACATAATCAGAATAACTCTGCTCAACAACAAAAAATAATATTTCGAAGTTATGTGCATGAATAAAGTGAGTTACAAACCGAAATTGTGATGAAGAAGGTACAACAATGGTTGAAGAAACAACATATATGGAAGAGAGACACCACAGAATAATACTAACTATATATATGATGAAACATTTTAAGAAAAACAACAAATATGGAAGAGTTACGTACATTTCAATGGTATTATCATTTCTAAATGATTCCGAACACTTCATCCTAAATGATTCAAAATACAAAAACATAATCACTAGATATACAGAAGATAGAGACCATAAAATAATACTAACTAGATATATGATGAAACATTTCAAGAAAAACAACATATAAGAAAAAGTTACGCACACTTCAAGTGTATTAACATTTCATGAGCATCTCTAAAACTAACACCATAGTGCGTAGAAATATTTATAACATTTTTATGTACATTTTTATTAATAAAGTCATTTCCATAAACATTTGAGTTGCGTACCTCAAACGTGATCACGAAGCTTCCAGATAATGTTAGAAGAGCTGACGTTAAAAAGAGATGATATTCGAGTTGATATTCGAAGAATTTTGATGAAAATCGCCTTAGTATTTTTGTGAAGAGAATGATGATGAAGTTATAGTGTTTGTTGATAGGTAAATGAAAATTTACAGTCTAGTTCTCTTAAGTATTCATTCAATAGAACAAACACATCGATTTTTAGGCAAAACTGAGGAAATATATAAATTAAAATTTTAAACAAAATTTACAAAAGACCCATAACGCCATATTCTAACGCCATATTCTGCAAATTCATTTAAATAACTATCACATCTGTTTTTTAGAAAAACCGAGGTAATATATTAATTAATAATTACAAATAATATACAATAAAAACTTTATAAAAATAACACTTGAAAATATTGATGCAAAAGATACCCCTTAGTTGGCAAATATAACGGTGGGTAATACAAATTATAAATAAATAAATAAATAAAAAGGGGAAAAGGTAAAAGGGAAATGCGTCATGTGATCCTAAACCAATTAAAAATAAAAATAAAACATAAAATGCAATAATTAGAATTTAAAGCGAGCTCCCTTGTAGTTATATTTCCCCGATTTTGATAATAATCAAGGGCATTTAAAAAGTGAAGACCCTTTTTGGTCCATCACAAAAACTACATAACCCAAATTAATCCTCCACAAAAAAAAAAAATCTGATTTTATCCATTACAAAATTTAACCAGATGAAAAATTGTTCCTAGAAAGAATCAAACCTAAGGACCTTTAAGCCACATCCTATGTTTTCACTACTAGGCCAATGTACATTGATGATAGATAATTCTCCTGAATTATAGTAATATTTCACACTTCTGAATTTAAAACAAAATATGCACCATTGTACATTAGTGACAAATATTTCTCATTATTTTAAGTAATATTAAACAATTTTAATTTAAAATATATATATATATATATATATATATATAATATTTGTAACCATGGGTCTCAAACCTAAGTCCTTTTAAAGTTAAATTGTAGTCACTTTACAACTAAATCAATTGTAGTTTATATTTCTAATGATTAACTTTTAACTTAACAATTCATAATAAACATCTACTTATTTAATTATTTCAAATACCACACAAATAAATATTTACTTATTCAAAATTATGAATATTTTTTAAAATAAAATTATTCAAATATATATCCTAAATATAATTAATCACATAGAAATAAATTAAATTTAATTAAAATTAAATAACACATAAATAAATATTACTTATTTTGAATTAATTCAAATTAAATAATAACTAATTAATTTAATAGAACTAAATTAATTATTAAAATATTTAATTATTCAAAATTAAGTAATCATTTACTTTTTAAAATTATTTAATTAATTTTAATAAAAGAATATTAAAATAGTTTAATAGTAATTCAATTAAATATTAATTAACTTTATTCTATTTGATTAATTATATTTAGTATTTACATTTTATTATTTTTTATGTTTAAATTTGTGTATTATTTGAAATAAGTAAATAAGTAAATGTGTATTCTAAATTATAAAGTTAAGTATTCGTCATTATAGGTTTAAAGTGACTATCATTTAACCTAAAAAAAGTAAGTTTCGTATTTTTTTTGTTTTAAATTAAAAATTGTTTAATATTACTACAAATTATGGAAATTATTTGTTAGCAATGTACAGTGGTCTATGGGTAAAGGCATAGGATGTGGCTTAAAAGTGCACTACTACAAAACGCGCATTATTTTAAGTCTTATTAAAATGCTTTTAAGGATGGTTAAAATTTCAACCGTGGTGAACTGTGAGGCCTTTCACCACGGTTATTTAAAAAATCGTCATTATAGGTAGTGTCTCGTCATAGGTTCAAGTCTCATTCGCTAACATTTTTTTATATATTATTCTAATTAGAAATCTCAAGGGTATAATAACGGTTGTTGTGTACACCGTGGTGATACAATAAAGCTTTCATGGGTTTGAACCTCATAGCCCTCAAATAGTTTATTCCTTTGACCTAAATGCGCCCCTTTTTAGTTTTATTTATATTTAACTAAAAATTATAAGGATATCACTACGGTTATTTCTTAAAACCGTTGTTACAAACTGAAGCTTCTCTATGTATTTTAAACACCAAGTATATATATATATATATATATATATATATATATATATATATATATATATATATATATTAATTTATCCACTGAAAAAAGAAACAAGACGAAATAACCCTAACACCAACGTCGTCACCATCATCGGGAAGAAGACAGCAACAACAACAAGAAAGTGTTCTACTTTAAGGTGTTTCAATGTCGCATTTGAAGATAAACTCATCCAAAGGTGTTTCTATGTCTTCTTCCGCTGTAAAATCTCGATCTGGAAATTTCTGTGGTTGTGATGGTTGTATGGTTTTTGATTGTACCTGGATCAGACAGTATGACAGTGGCCAACAGCGTCGTGAATTCTTCAGCTCCGGTGATGATGATACGCGGGGGGGGGGGGGGGGGGGGTGTACCTGCAAGGTACTCCGACGCTCAGGTCAGGAAAGGTTAAAGAAAAAGGCAAGTACAGAAAGCAGGTGTGAGTTAGAATGTAATGTAACTTGACCCTCTCAAGTGAGAGCGTATTTATAGAGAGCCCCTAGCGCAGGGCCAACGGTTACTTGCACTGGGATGGATTGCATGGCCCAATCTAAACAACTGCTAGGGCTTACGTGGCGTAGTGAAGACCAGCACGTGGCCTTCGCCCTGGGATAACAGTCCTGAGATCTCTGGAAGGTGGGCAGACTGAATCCTTCGGAGGTGGGAGGTTACAAGAGAACGTGTCCTCGCGGGGAGGAGCTCATGGATGTCGAGGAGAGACGTGTTCAGCAAAGCTTGACGCCACTGCTCGACAGTATCTTCTGCACGTGCCCGACCTTGCTGGAGGGTGGCACGTGCTCGACGCAGGGGTAAATATGGGCCTTGTTGAGCCTTTCCAGATCATTGGATTGGGCCTGCCCGACTGGTGGGCAGGCGCCGGCTCAGTCCAGAACAGGAGCCCCCAAAGTCGTTGCTCCGAGGTGTCGGAGCAATGACTTAAGGGTCAGTAACCACGTCGAGGACGTACTGAACGTACTCGTGGTACCGGGCGATCCTTGTCGTCTGTTACCCTCGGTTGCCCTTTTGTCGGGGAACGTGCCAAATGGGGGACTTCCCGGCATTGACGGGCTTACCACTACGAGCGAGGAATGTTGGACAGGCAGAAATCTTGAAGTCTGCTCGAGTTCGATGGACCGTTACTGGGTGACGCCGCGGGGATACGAGAAGTTATGGAATCGAGCATCAAAGCAAACAGAAGGACGCGTGTGGGAGAACGAAAGGACGTACTTAGGAAAGGGTGTGCCACATGTCACGCGTCATCATTACCTAGGGCGGCTAGGCTACGATTAGTGCACTTGAGTGCCTAGGCGCGCCTCGAGTCCCATGAGGGCCTTATAAAAAGAGGCCACCCCGCGTCATTTGCACCTTTCGTTTCTCTCTGCTCAGATTCTCTCCTCCTCTCTTTGCTTTTTCCACCGTTTTGCCGCCGCACACTGCCGTATCGGACCTCATCAACAGCCGTTTTCAAGTAAGTTTCATGACCCTTTCCCTTTCTAAATGTGTTTCCTGCGGTGGTACTCCAGTGAACTGATGAAGTTCCCAGAGAAACCATGAAATTTCTGGCGAAAACGGCAGAGTTTCTCTATGTTCTTGCTGAATCTCGCGGGTAGATGGGATGCGTCCCATGGGGACAAGAAGAATGTCCTGAGGGCACGAGACGGATATCTCGGGGACCTCAACAATACCCCGAGTTGTGGGATGAATCCCCTGGGGCGATGTACCGGTGACCTGAGGATGGTCATGGGGACGCTCGTCGGATATCCTGAGGACGTTGGGCGAGCACGACTGTCCCGTGATCCCGACGCTCCTTCTTCGCCCTTTTACTTGATCAGCGATGGAGGGGTGAATTTGATATGGACCATCGAATTCACCGTTTCCTTCTGCTTTTCAGGTAAATGGAAGCCTTGGCCGTGGCCGTGGGATCTATAGACATTGACGACTAACCTGACTCCCCGATGGCACCGATCACAAGCGTCGAGGTACGACTGCCCGAGGAGTGGGTTAGCGAAGAGCCTATGAATATGGTTGCTCAGTTCGTCGATGGTGATGAGGACGACATCTTGTGTACCATCGAGCACTGCCTGGAGGGCTCCGCGAAGACCTGGAAGGTGTTCAGACCTCTGGCGCACCATCCCATTTGCCCGACGTACCGAGGGATGAGGTTTCCTTTATACAAGTTTATGTTCGACGAGGCGGGGTGGCGCCTGCCCTTCACTGATTTTCAGCAATTGGTGTTCGTTTGGCTGCGCCTGGCGCCCTCACAGCTTCATCCCAACTCTCTCGCTTTTCTCCGTGCCTTCGAGCTAGTCTGCAAGTACCTCAATATTGGGGTGAATGTGCCCCTGTTCTTCCATATTTTTCACTTATAGAGACAGGCGACTGATGGCAGACACGGTTGGGTGTCCTTCAAACAGGTGAGCAGACTGTTCCAGACCTACATGGACTCTGTTCGTACCTTCAAATACCGATACTACATCGTGAGGCCGGTCTCGTTCCAGGCCATGGAGTTGGTGTATAGACAGGTCATCCGAGAAGAAGACGGGCAGCAAAAAGAAGTCCTCGAACCGAAGTTCCCCCTATTATGGAAGAAGGAGCACTTCAAAAGGGGCACAGACAGTTACATTGTCAGTCCTGGTCGACTATGCGAAGGGGACCGTATGGCCTACGATGAAATAGTCAAATTTGTCGTTGGATTTTCCCCAGCCAAGCTCGTGACGCTAGACGGGAAATTTATCCGAGGTGATGATGGACAAATTTTAACAAAACGCCGGTTGATCAATACGAGGGCCCTCCTAGAGACGTTTTCTGATGAGGATGCCCTTGTGTTGTTAGGTGGTGAAATCTTCCTCGACTTACTCTTTCCTTGCGTTCTGGTTTTGATTTACTGATGCATTTCCCTCTCTTTGCAAGTAACATGTCGAGTGCGGAGGAGCGCATCAAGAAACTCGTAGCTGCCTGAAATTCGAGGAAAAGCGGGAAAACCCGTGTCGAGCAGATCCGTTCACAGCACCCCGGCCCCACTCCAGCGCCAGGGGGTTCTTCCAGCTCTCCCCGAGGTAGTCAGTCTCCCGACAGTCAGGGGTCCCCGAAGAGACAGCGCACAGACGACCAGGTACATGTTGACCTGACAGTGACCGATAGCCCTCCCTCTGAGAAGTTCGTGTTTCCGCCTTGTCACTCGAATCCTCGTTTCTTTTTGGATGCCAACTCTCCGGGAATAGGAGCTGCCGAGGTCCAGGTCATCCTAGGTGCTGGTCAGGCTTTGAGGAGGAGGACTTTGCTTGAGGACTTGTCTACTGTGATGCGAGTCTGCTCGGCTGCTCTGGTCCTGAACGACGAGACTTGGCCAGCGGCTGAACTGGCCAGGTTATAGAAGAGGTTCAAGGTTGTTGCCGCTGAGATGGAGAAAGTGGGTAAGGAGCTGACTGACTGCAAAAATCAGAACAAGGCGCATGCCGAGCTTCAGGAGAAGTTGGAGGAGAGGCTGAAGAAAGTCGATGAGGAAAGGAGGGGTCTCTTGGCGAGGGTCGCCGAGTTGGAGGAAGCTGCTCGCCCTGCTGAGGAGGAAACCGAGGAAGATAAGATGTTGAATTCCCGGGCAGCTTTGATAGCGAAGATCAGGCAAGCCGAGCAGGATAGCCTCGTGGCGGCCGACATTGGTTTCAACAACGCCGTGCAGCAGCTTCGGGTCCTCAACCCCGACCTTATCACTGAAGGGACTGACCCCGACTACGAGGTGGTCGCGGGTCAAATCGTGCAGCCGATGCGGGATGAGGAGGTCGACGGAGGGGTTACGGAAAATGAGCAGCAGAGGAGAATATCGTCGACTAGGTTTTTGCTTGTTCATTTGGTTTGGCCTGCGAGCCATTTTCTTTTGATGCCTTTTGCCGAGCCTGCGCGCCAGGGGCTTTTTGACATGTCTGTAATATTTGCACAATGGGTTTTTGCTCGGTTTTAATACTTTTCTTGTTATGCTTACCTGTGTGTGTAACGCTTGTGTATTTGATATACTTTACTTGTTTTTGTCTAAGTAATTTGGCGATTTTGGGAATTTGCTCGACTTTGACGATCCTCGACTGCGTGGAGAGCTGGTCGAGTGGTCGGAGGTGTATTCCGACCTTCACCGAGGCTAAGATCTCGGTTGAGGTCTTAACTTCTTGGCGTGAACTACCCATCGCGAACAGGGCGTTCTGCCTAATTGGTACGATGACGATGGAGCTCGATTCAGGGGTCCTCGTAGGATCAAAGTCCTCGCGCACACAGAACGCGGCCCTTGATCGTCGTGTTTCATACGGAGGCGTCGCGCCTGTACCCTAGTGTTGAAGCTAGAATAGCAGCATGCAAAGATATATAAGTAACCCAATTTATTGTTCTCCACAGGGATCAGTGCGAGGGAAAGAATGCCATTCAACGGTTTCAATAATTCTAAGCTCAAAAGTTTTGGTTTTAAGAAGGAACTAAGATAAAATGCAGGAAATCTAAATGCGGAAAATATAAAATAAAGACTGAATTATAAACGGAGCCTTTTTGGAATTAGATCTCATCAATTGATAACCCATGCATTCTTCTAATCAAGTAAACACAAATCAATCATTCACCTAATATCCTCACGTATCACTCACAACAGATGTTATGTCTAACGCAACGTCGAGAGGCCAACTGTATTGTCTTATCAGTGATGTCTCACGCAACAAAACCAACACAGAGCTTTAAGAGCTGATACTCACGCAAGTGTTAGGCCTAAATTTATGTCTAGAGTTCAGTCCTAACAGATATTACTATAACGTCCATATCAAATAAATGATTTCTTCGTATTTAAGCAAGATCAAAATACGTACACACGCTTAACCCTTTTTATATGAATTCAACTAATTTGCCCAATGAATGTGAATATCCTTCTTCATCACTATTATCACGCATCCTCGCGATACCTTATCGATCCTACTCATGCTAGCCATGCTACTTAATCAACACAATACAACAAAAGATAAAATGAATATCAACTCAGAAAACCATGTCAAAAGCTTGCTCATTAATAGAAGAAAATCTAAGATCAAAGATTTGTAAAGGTTTTGTCAAAACCACAAATAATCAATCAAAGACAATAACAATAGAAAATCAGAATTCATTCACAAACATACATTAGATGAAATACATAAGGTATCAAAAGATTACATCCTTTTCCAACAAGAAATCAAAGATCCTACCTTTTCTCCCTTGGAAATGAGTAGATATAAGCTATGATCTTTTATTTACAAGTTTATCTATCCAAAATGACAACTTCATAACCTAAAAAGTGTGAAAATCCTATTTATACAGTTCAGGAATTTACACGTTCGCACTGCGAACCATTCACTCGTACAGCGAATGGTGAAAAATGGCACTTCAAGTGTCTCTGAACAGTTAAACCGCCCCAGAAATTATCGCTACTTCGCACTGCGAAGGATTTGTTCGCAAAGCAAACACCCGCTTTCAAGTTTGCAAAGCGAACTTTAGCTCCTTTTTCCTCTGTCCAATTCTGGGACCATTCGCTGGGACCTTCGCCAGAGTTTGCAAAGCGAACCTTCGTTGGCACTCGCCTTCTCATTCGCAAAGCGAACCAATTGATGTATTCCTCATTTCTTTGACAGCTTGCACCATTTCTTGTGTCTTACACTTTTGATCATTTCATGCCTTATACTGCACAATAACACACATATTACAAGCACCAAAGGTATATTCTCAAGGTTAGAAGAACAACAACAATCATGGATAAAAACCAATGAAAACATGAGAAAAGAGTAGAAACAAATGCAAAGAAAGATATGTCATTTTTAGGTCAAATCTGCACCTAACAACTCTCCCCAACTAAACTTTTGCTTGTCCTCAAGCAAAGCACCCCTCATGAAAACAAGAGGATTTGCTCAAGCATAAGATTCAACCAAAGCAAGATAAATGCGGTCAAACATAAAAATGCGCACAAGCAACGTTCACCACTCAATAGAATTGAACAATTACCAAGAATTAAGTTCTTAAAAAAATATCATAATTGGTTCAAAGAACAACTAAGTTTTCATACTTGAATCACTCTAACACTCCTCTTCAGAATAAGAATGAAGAAATTGACGTGTTTGCAACCGCGGGGAAATTTCACTCACCCGACAAACAATGCAAATAACAATCAATCCATACAACATCTAACAATCATAAATGAAAACATGGAAGCAAAGAGATCACTAAGGGCTTTAAAGGTTGTAGCTTAGTCTGGTTAACAACAAAGGGACATTTCTAAAGGCCACTGAATCGAAATTGCCGATAAATGATATTTACTCATTACAACTTAATTCACCATTCTCATTCCTTTACCACCAACCTTCTCAAACTTCCTTATGCACAATTATTTCATCTCTATTTTTCCTCATCAAACAAGCATTCTTTTTCTTATGTTTTTCACATTCATATTTACACTTTTTCATTTCACGCTTGTTTGAAATTTTTCAAAAGTTGAAAGCAACCTACCATCTTCTTTTTCATTCTCCCCAACTTGAATTCAACCAAACCTCAAGTGAATGAACCTTACTTTTTAAGGCAAGGAAATCAAATTATACCAATGTTCAAAGGTTCAAGAAGAAATTTTTAGAAACTCACAAAATTCAATGATGAACCACACTTTCAAATTATGTACATAAACAAGTTCATCACTAAAATGAGATCTAAACTGTTTAGGCTCAAAGGGGCTAACAAATTCTCTCTACTCACGGGTAAGATACTTTTGGATATGCTTGTGCTCAATATTAACAAATGCCTTGATCATTTCTAATGCTTCCACAAAATCACAATAATCAAAAGATAAAGCATGAATCAAACGAATTAACAAAGTTATCAGTCATCCAAGCATTTAGTAAACAAAGGAGGTTTCTCACAATTTGTGGCTTTTGGACCTAAGTGAAACAAGCATTCAAACAAGTTGCAAAATGAAACAAGAATACACATTTTCACAAAGCACAAAATTCTTAAATCATTCTAGCATTCTATAAAGCAGTACAATTTACCAAGCATACTTTCAACGCTCAACATCCATCCAGACTCGGTCGAAGCTTCATTGAATACTTTTACACACAAAGCAACCAATTTAGACGGAGTTCTCATCATTCCTGATCACACTAGAGAAAATATTAAAGGAACACAAATGCATATAATATTAACAACTGTACAAAGCTTAAAAATATGGAAACTATGCGATGCGATTCAATATCTAAACACCGATCCCCGGCAACGGCGCCATTTTGTTGGAGCTAGAATAGCAGCAAGCAAAAATATATAAGTAACCCAATTTATAGTTCTCCACAGGGATCAGTGCGAGGGAAAGAATGCCATACAACGGTTTCTATAATTCTAAGCTCAAAAGTTTTGGTTTTAAGAAGAAACCAAGATAAAATGCAGGAAATGTAAATGCGGAAAATATAAAATAAAGACTGAATTATAAACGGAGCCTTGTTGGAAATGGATCTCATCAATTGATAACACATGCATTCTTCTAATCAAGTAAACACAAATCAATCGTTCGCCTAATATCATCACGTATCACTCACAACCGAGGTTATGTCTAACGCAATGTCGAGAGGCCAACTATATTGTCTTATCAGTGATGTCTCACGCAACAAAACCAACACAGAGCTTTAAGAGTTGATACTCACACACGTGTTAGGCCTAAATCTATGTCTAGAGTTCAGTCCTAACAGATATTACTATAACGTCCATATCAAATAAATGATTTCTTCGTAATTAAGCAAGATCAAAATATGTACACGCGCTTAACCCTTTTTACATGTATTCAACTAATTTGCCCAATGAATGTGAATATCTTTCTTCATCACTATTATCACGCATCCTCGCGATACCGTATCGATCCTACTCATGTTAGCCATGCTACTTAATCAACACAATACAACAAAAGATAAAATGAATATCAACTCACAAAACCATGTCAAAAGCTTGCTCATTGATAGAAGAAAATCTAAGATCAAAGATTTGTAAAGGTTTTGTCAAGACCACAAATAATCAATCAAAGACAACAACAATAGAAAATCAGAATTCATTCACAAATATAGATTAGATGAAATACATAAGGTATCAAAAGATTACATCCTTTTCCAACAAGAAATCAAAGATCCTACCTTTTCTCCCTTGTAAATGAGTAGATATAAGCTCTGATCTTTTATTTACAAGTTTCTCTATCCAAAATGACAACGTCATAACTGTCGCTCCCGGGATTTTCATCCAAGTACAAACGCGAAAGTGGCACGGAAACAGAGTCACCAGCAATGTGTATTTATCCCAAGAGAAGGAAAGGAAACACTGCGTAAACCTGAGGGAAAAGAAAGAGCATGGTCTCGCGACCAAGAGAAAAGGGTCGGGGAGTCGGTTACGCGAGGGGAAGGTATTAGCACCCCCACGCGTCCATCATACTCGATGGGATCCACGCTTGTTGTCTCGATCAAAGGGTGTAAGGAACTGGAAATCAACTGCTAACTGGAGACCTGGAAATGAAAGACAGAAAAGAAAAGGGAGGGGAGAAAGAAGTGACTCGATAGGACACTATCGTTGTCCTAGGCCTACGTATTCACTCAGTGCAATGGGAAAGTCAGAGTCAACGTAGTTCGACGGACTACGGGGAAGGTTGCTCGTCAAGACATCGTCGTCTTGTGCCTACGTATCCTCAATCGGACGAGAAAGAAGAATCAGAGCAAACGTAGTTCGGCTCAACAAGGGTTGCTTTGTTTGTTTTTTTTAGTGGAAACGTCAGAGTGCGCATTCCAGTAGTTAGGTGTTGCGGCTCGCTGTATGGAGACTTAGGCGTTACCTGTTTGCGGTAGAACGGACATGACGAATCCTTAAGAATGAAATGAAGGAGATGAGAAGAGAATGATTTGTTTTTGTATTTTAGAAAGAAGAAGTGTTTTGATTATTGGTGTGTTTACAACACATATTGTATTTAAGCCCTTCACGTAGGATCGAATGCCTCGCATATAGACCTAAGACGGGACGTATGCTAAGCATTCTAAGAAAGTGAGAGAAGACCCCTCACTATCTTATTCTCACATGAAAGGCTCAAATGCAATATATGTTATGCCTTTATTAAGTGTTTTTGCTTTTTGTTTTGAGATGAGAAGAAGAAAACTCAAAGGGGTAAAAAAGGTAAAAGTCTAAATGGGAGACTAATAATCCTAAAGTTATCATACATGGAGATCCTATGGTTGTGTGAGGTAGGTCAACCCATGTTAGCATGCTTGGATTAAGAGCCTAATGTCTATCCTACTCCGAGCTTAATCAGAAATTAAGTCGGACTAGGAGCCTTAAGGGAGCATGTGAATACAGAGTAAATCAACAAGTAAACACCAGACAACTCAATCACCAAGGAAAATCGAGAACAAAACCAAATTAAAAGCAATTCCAGTACAGAGAGAAAATCAGGAATTAATCAAGATAAGTACCAAAATTAATCAACAATTAACCAAGAGTATCCAAGTTAAAAATTAAAATGCTAGTTAAAAACAAGGTTAAATTCTAAGTAGAAAGAGTTAACCTAAAATTAAAACTAATTCTAAAATTAGTATCTAAAAATACAAACAAAATTTAATTCAAATTAATTTCCAATAAAACCTCTAATAAAAAATAAAGTCCAACTAAAAAGAAATAATCAAAACTAGATTAAAAGTCAATTAAAACAAGATTAATTCTAATCTAATTAAAACCAAAATTAATTCTAAAATTAATTACAAAACAACTAAAAATAGGCAAAGGGTGCAGTAGCAGTTGGTGGGTGTTAGAACCAGTTCAGACGCATGGGCTTTAACCAGCAGGCCCAAAGTCTTCTCAACCAAGGGGGCGTAATGAAAAAAGGGAGTGTGAGGGAAGTCTGGCCGTGTAGGTCTTAATCAGATGGCCCAAGTTTACATGATCCACAATCAGGGGGTGTGTTAGAAGCACGTAGGTGGTGTGAATAAAGCCAGGCGAATGGGCTTTTGTCTTCAGGCCCAAGGGTTTCAAAAGGAGGCTGGGGGTGCAATGAGAATTTCTGGGATTGCAGAATGCAGCGAGTGGGCTTTAATGTCTGGCCCAAGAACTTGCCAAACATGAAGCCAATAGGGGGCGAGTGAGAGTTAAACCTGGTGTGTGGAAAGGGAAAGTATGGGCCTATGAGCCCGGGTCCAATTTGGTTCAAACTAAAGGACAAAAGAAACCCTAAATCTACTGACTCAGCGTTCCATCCCTAACCGTGTTTCCTCTTCACACCAACGTGCCATAGCTTTCCTCTCGCCGCCGATCAAACGCCATGCTCCTCTCCAAGCTTCGCCATCAACATTCTTCACCTTTCGAAAACACAAACTTCGCCGCCTCTCATCACCAAACTCCTCCACTGCGTCGGATCCTCTTCACTCATCTCCTCCTAGTCTCTCTAATCCGATTCAACTTCTTCCGGTTCGTACGCGTTGCGAAACACGCATCTCACCACTTCATCTCTGCTCAAATCACTCCTCACGCACTCGTTTCTCTCAACGAAATGCTCTCACTCTCTCACGACGTGATACTCTCAACTTTCTCCATCGCATGGTTCTCCTACGTCAATACTCACGCCATCGCAACAAATTCCGCAAATTAAACTCCCTCTGTCGAAACCTTCTCAGCACGTCTCCTTTCTCAAATCGATATCCTCCGTTTCACCTCTATTCGGACCGACAATGCAACACAAAGATTCAACACTCCGCCGCGGCGGAGGCGGCGGAGGCTTCACGATATCAGTAAAACGACAATTCACCTCGCTCTTAATACGATTCAAAATCACACGATGAAAAATATAGCAGATGAAGAGATATTAGAGCCTTACCTACCGGAGAAACGTCCGGTGCTTCTTCGAATCAAAGGAAGTTGTTAAGAAATCCAGAGGTAATGTCGAACTTGAATCTAGCAAAATCTTCTTCTTGATTCCTTGATTGCTGCTTGATTTCTTCTTCAATTTTCTTAATTTTCTTCTACTTTCCTTGAGCGTTGCGTGAAGTTGCTGTTGTTGATTTTGGCTCAAATCTGAACTCGCCGCGAATTGATGTTGTTGTTTTTTATTTACAAGTCGATGATTGATGAAGAGTTTGAGTGTGATTTCTGCAGGTTTTGAGATTGAGGATCGTGAGGTTTGCGATCCATGGTGAAGCTCCTCTTCAATCTTGTTGAAAGTGGTTGAAGATTAAAGATGATGGAGATTGGAGAAGTGAATTTGAATATGAAGAAACTCCTCAATTCTGTTGCAGTTTTCTTGCTGGTTTTTGATGTGGAAGAAAGAGGATCAATGAAGCTTCTTGGAGAATTCTAAGGAAAAAATGGAAAGCAGTGACTGAGAGTTCCAATTTTGCAGAATGAAAAACCTCCTTTCCAATTTCGTTGCAGCTTCTTATATACAGGAATTGGGTGAGGGTAGATTAGGATTTTCACTGAAATTCTGTTAGAGATCCTTGTGTAATCACCTACCTTCATTCTTTGTGCAACTTTCCCTTTTTGATTTTCTGCTATCAACTTTTGATTTTCTGAGGTGTATTGTTTCTGTCAAATTCTCTTAGTGAATTGTGCGTGTTTCTGCTATGAGCTTTTTCCACTGCAGTGTATTTGTTCATTTTCTTTTTCTCACGTGGAATTTTCTTGATATTTCTGCTATTTTGCATTGTGTGATGCCATTTGAAATCATGTGCACGTGCGTTTTGCGTAGCGACATTGGCTCGGTTGCAGGAACAATTTTGGGGAGAAATACTTCAAAGCTTCAAGTGTCTTAGCTTGCTATAAAAAGCTTGGCTTGGATTTGGGTATTGTAACGTGATGGCTTCATTGATTTGGCAGCTTGTATTGTTTTATTTTGCAGCTTCATGTAGCAACTGAAGGTGGCTTGGAAAGATGATGAATTTCCTTATTTTGTATTATTTTTGTAGGTTGATAAATGGTATTAAAAAAAGGATATTTACAATGTGGATTTTAAAATGGACATAATGGATTAAAATGATCTTTAAGGTAAAAATGGATAATAGATGTTAAATATGGATAAAATTGGAAAGTGGATGTGGATAATTTGGATATTGGATTGATAATGGTTTAATGGATTAAATTGGAAAAATGGAATTCTAAAAAGCGGATAATTGAATAATGAAAAGAGAAAATAGACAATGAATTTAATGGTTAAAAATGGATTTTGAATAAAAAGGATATGGATATTTGTAATGGAAATTTGGTTAATGAATGGACATTATGGACAATGAATAATGGGTTTATGGTAGAAATTTGAATTCCAAGTGCCCCACACGATTGATTTCCTCAACCTGAAACCCTAATCACTTGATCTTCAACTGATGACAGTCCTCAAACTCAACCATGAATAAGGAAATTTGATTCACCTTGCATGCACACTGATGAAAGAAATGTCCTGAACAGAGAAGGAACCAAACCCCAATTCACACCCAAGAAAAACTGACCCAATGCCTTTGATGAATCCTCCGAAATAGGAAAACCCTAGACTCTTGATGTACACTGATAAATCCTTCAATCCCGTGTTTTATAAGACCAATGCAATGATATGATTATGAGTTATGACTTAATGGAGCTGCAAATGAAAGCGAACATAAGCTAGAAAAAGGTAAGGCAAATTTTGGGGTGCTACAGCTGCCCCTATTCAATCGACTTGGACCTGAAAGGATGATAGCAACGGCTTTCAGACGTTCGAGGTAGAAGGCAAATGAATACAAAAAGAACCTAGAAATTTGCACTGTAATGGAGAGAAATGATGTGGTGATTGCCATCCAAAGGTGGACTTACAACCGGATTCTTGTAGAATCAACAGACCTATAAAGATAAGTCCGCTGGGGATAAGAAGGTAGACCATCAACTCTGAGGTTAAGGAAAAAAGGCAGTCGCTCTGAGATTGAGAAAATTTGAAGTAAACAATAACACTGAGGTTGAGGAAAGGTGGACATCAACTCTGAGGTTGGAGAAAAAAATCATAACTTCAACTCTGGGGTCAGAAGAAGGATATACATCAACTCTGAGGTTGGAGATGAAAAGGTGTCAACTAGGAGTTTTGGGAAGAAAGGGACGTTCATCAACTCTGAGGTTGAGAAGAGGTGTCCGACAACTTTGAAGTTTGTAAAGGGAATGACAACTTTGAAGTTGGTAAAGGGAACATCCACGACTACTTTGAAGTTGGTAAAGGGAACATCCACGACAACTTTGAAGTTAGTGAAGATGGGCGTCAACCCTGAGGTTGGGGAAGAAAGAGATATTCATCAACTCTGAGGTCGAGAAAAAAAAAGTACGACAACTTTGAAGTTGGTAAGGTGAGCGTCAACCCGGAGGTTGGACAAAATAGGCGTCAACTCTGACGTTGGGAAAAAATGGAGGTACGCTAACTCTGAGGTTGGAGAAAGGTGACAACTCTGAGATTGGGAGAAAAGGCGTCAACTCGGAGGTTGGAGAAGAAAGGGGCGCCAACTCTGAGGTTGGACAATAAAGGCGACAACTCTGAGGTTGGGCAAGAAAGGCGACAACTCTGAGGTTGGTAAAAAGGGGCGTCAACTCTGAGGTTGGGGAAGAAAGGGATATTCATCAACTCTGAGGTCGAGAAAAGGTATACAACAACTTTGAAGTTTGGTGGAAAAGGGCGTTCATCAACTCTGAGGTTGAGAAAGCGTATACGAAAACTCTGAGGTTGGGGAGGAATAGGTTGTTCATCAACTTTGAGGTTGAGAAAAGGTATACGACAACTCTGAGGTTGGAGAGAGAATGTACGACAACTCTGAGGTTGGAGAAGAAAGGCGTCAACTCGGAGGTTGGGGATAAAAGTATTGTTCATCAACTCTGAGGTTGAGAAAAGGTATACGACAACTCTGAGGTTGGGAAAAAAATGGGAGTTAACTCTGAGGTTGGACAAACGGACGTCAACTCTGAGGTTGGGGAGGAATATGTACGACAACTCTGAGGTTGGAGAAAAAAGGCATTAACTCTGAGGTTGGGTCTCTCTTCGGAGGATTGGAATCATTGTTTTGATTATGGGTTGATCTGGGCTTTCGTACAAGGTACCAAATCTGGCTTATGCTCCGCATGCATATGTTTGAATTTTCTTTCTATGGCGTAATGCTCCATACGAAATGGAAATGCTACGCGTTTTGAGGATGCAATGCAATGATGATTACTAAATGCAAGAATGAGAGGACCCTCCACCGGGGAATGCGCAGAATGAAACAAGCAGAATTCACTGAGGAAGGGATCACCAATGTCCGATCTCCTGTAGGGAGATAACCAACTGTACCACCAATAACCACTAGTGATGCAAACTCTGTTGGGGAACCGCGAGCTGAATTGCAAACTCTGTTGGGGAGATGCCAATGAAGATTGGACTTTGAACTGCTAAGAGCGCCAATAACCATTGGACTTTGACTTGCGGGAAAATACCGAATCTGACTTTTGAGGAAGAGAATACTCTGACTTCTCACCATCTTCAAACTGCTTGAAAATATTCCACCGTCTTACCCTGCTGAGAATGAGGAATCCACCTATACTGCTGGGGGTAAGGAATCTTCATAAAGAATCCCTTTCGATGTGAGAACGATTCTCTGCTTAGGGAAGAATATCAATTCCAACACCTTGCTGGAAAAGATACCTTCTGGCTCTTTGCTGGGGAAGAGACTTAGTACTTCAAGTTTCTACCGACCAACTGCACACTGATTGTCAAGAGTGAACAACGGTTCCTTTATGATTTTCCCCAGACCACAGGGTCCATTGAAAGAAATCATCTCAAGAGGATTTTACAGAAGACCGGGCGTTCACACTGCCCCAGGGTCTTCAAACTCTTGGAGAAATTTATCAAATTTCGACTTAATTGCCCCAGACTGTATGATCCATGGAGGAATTTGCCTCGAGAGGACTTGTAATGACCTGAGATACTCTGCCTCAGTATTTTGAACCTTGAAGAGGTGCTTCTGATTAACCGTCTTTTGGAGAGGATAACTTCTCATGCTCCGGAGGTGGCCTTCCTCGATATGAGCTTTGAAGTGACTTTGCCCCTAATCTTCGAATGAATGCCCCAGAATAAATGAACTTCGGAGAGATTTCTCAAAGTGACTGCCCCAGATTGGCTACATCTTACCACGACTTACTGGGAAGAGCCCACTCCACACTGAGTCTCCTGGCAGCATGCCCCTTGATATGATTGTCCTCCAAAATTTTCAAGCATCCCAACTCGGCAGGATCAAGCTTCTCGACTGGCATTCACTGTGTAAGCTTCATTGATGCTTAGGCACATGTATGCAAGCAGAAGGAGTTTATTATGAGAATGATAATTCTAATGCAACAAACATGTTAACCTTGAAGTTTATTGAAAATATGTCGCAAAACCTTGTGAACGAATCACTAGCTACGATGCGACATTGATTTTTGAATGGAAAGCAATACACTCATGCAATACCAACAAAAATCTTTTAGCACAACTCATGGGAGTCAGGAACGCTATCTCTTTGAAGTACGCCTTCGGAATAAACCCTGTTTCAATTAGGACTTTTAAGGGTTGTAACGTGGCTTGGTTCGCGGTTTTAGAAAAAAGGATTTATGGCTCAAAATTTTGTTTGTACCCACCCATTCTCCTTGATGTTCTCCAGTCCTACGTTCAGTTAATTTGGCACAAGCGCTCATCTCCCAAAAGGATTTTTGTGAGGAGCAATGGTTAAGGAAACCACGAGGTTTTCGGAGTGGCAGTCACCCTTTTCGTCTTTGGTGCTTTGCGGTCACACGACTTGTTCTTTATCGAGGATTTTCTCTTTATCACTTCTTTTTTCTTTTCTTTTTTTGCCCTTTTTATTTCCCTGATTTTGCTTGGACTGATTGTTTTTTAATCTTTCGATCTTGAAGTCCAGCGGGATGCCCTAACTTTTGCCTAAGTCACTTGTTTTCAAGTTTGGACTTAGCGGGCTTTCTTTCTTTTTCTTTTCTTTTTTTTATTCTCTTTTTGTTTTGAACAAATCGTGTGACACTGGTTGTCTGACTTGTTTTGAAAAGGTTGTGACTGCCTCACTCCTTGAACATTGATGGATAACCATTGTGGTTTCACATCTTTTAACCTCTTGATGAATAAAAGGTAATGGATCCTTTGATGTACACTCCTTTTGAAATCTGGACGCTTGGTCAAATTACTGACAACTACCCTGCCCCTGGTTAAATGGGGGTTTTTCGTTTTCAGAACAAAACTCATACTTCAAGGCTCAAAGGGGTTGACGAGGGTCTATCTCCCTTATATCTCTGGTGTTTGGGGATTTGAAACAATGCCTGTACATCCTCAATAGGGTTTTATCCAAAAGCACACAACCAAAGATTTTGCGTTTTTACTTCATCATCCTCCCTCCAAGAGTTTAAGCAAGAAAATTGGTATTGCAATGCGCAGAAACATTATATGAATGAATAAAAATGAATTACTTCAAGAAAAAACATATTCATTGCATTAAAACATCATTCAGAACACAAACAAGTTTTTTATGCAAACAATGCTTTAACAAGAAATGAAAAACTACAAATGAAAATGCAGTAAAGAAGCTGAAGATTGCCATTGCTGAGGAGGCTTGATTCTGTCTGGACGTCCTTGCAAACTGAGTGTTCACTTGAGACAGGAGGCTTCAATTGATGTACATATCATCTTCAGTGAATGCAATGACCCCTGAGTCGACCAGATCTAGCACCTTGTGCTTGAATATGTTGCAATTTTCAATGGAATGACCTGGTGTGTCTGAGTGATACTCGCATCTAGCATCCAGATCATAATCAGGAGGAATGGGGTCGGGAACAAGCTTGGCATCCCTTAGTTCAACCAGAGAACTCTCAAGTAGATGGGCAAGAACATCACTGTGAGGAATAGGGAGTGGATCGAACCTTCTCGCAGGCCTTCGCGATCTTTGTTGTCTCTGTTGCTGAGAAGCATAAGGTCGCTGATACTGAACAGGCCATTGAACGACAGGAGGAATATACACAACACTAGTTTCTCCTTCATTTCCCTTGGAGGACCCAGCATAAGGTTTCTTTACATCTTCAGCAGCAATTCAAATCTTTCCCGTTTTGATACCGTTTTTGACTCTTTCTCCTGCCAAAACAAGACCTAAAAATCCGGCTGACAAACATCCAACCAATTTCTCATAATAATGCCCCTGAAGCGTATCCATGAACATGTCAACGAGCTCTCTTTCCAACATCGAAGGTTAAACTCAGGAAGCCAATTCACGCCACCTCTGGGCGTACTCTTTGAAGCTTTCGTTTTGTCTCTGAGAAAGACTCTGCAATGGTATTTTATTGGGTGCCATGTCCGTATTGTATTGGTAGTGCTTGATGAAAGCCTCTGCCAAATCTCTCCAGCTCTTAATATACGTTCTCTCCAAGCTCATATACCAGTCTAAAGATGCCCCAGTTAAGCTGTCCTGAAAGGAATGCATCAGTAGCTTCTCATCATCCGTATAGGCAGACATTTTGCTGGAATATGCCCTGATGTGAAGCTTGGGGCAAGTGGTTCCATTGTACTTTTTGAAAACAGGCGCCCTGATCTTCGGAGGAATTTTCACACCAGGGACCAACCCTAAGTCATACATGTCCATGCCCAAAGCATTCTGGCCCTTAAGAGCCTTCAATCTCTCTTCGAGCATACGAAGCCTCTTATCCGTGTCAGTAGGGAAATTCATCTCAGCATCGTAAAATTGTGCATCCTGATTATCCACCTTCTGACGAGGGACATGAATCCTAGCAGCACTTCCTCTGGATTGACTCATAGGAGGAGGTGAAGGATGATCAGCTCGTGGAGAATTTACAACTAAGCCTGGAGTATTACCAACAACATTCCCATTACCACCCTCTGGGATAACAACATCAGCCCTGTGAATAACCGCCCTTAGTTCCTCTTGAAGTTGAGCCATACCCTACATCACCTCCATGCACTGAGCCATACGAGTCTGAAATTCCGACAACTCTGCTCGCATCTGATCCATGATTCTCCTCTAATTACTTCGTGTTGCATAGTGGTGAGAAGTCAGGTTTGCAGTTTTGAAGAAAATACCAATTCAGAATAAGAATCCCCTTCTGAGAATACCTGCCATGCATATGAGTATGAAAATGCAAAATGTCATGTGATGCAAATGCAAAGACACAGGATTAAGGTATCCATAAATTCTGAATAGCTGCTGTGCTGATGACTGAATAAGCTTAAAGGTATGCTCTAAAGAGAATACCGAAATACCAGAATATCCGAATAACCAGAATATCGGAATACCAGGCTGAGAAGGCCACACTGATAAGAAGACCAGAAAATAGGTAGGTAAAAGGTTACGGTTACCTGCAAACTTGTAAACAACCCGTCCCTCTCACATGTGGGTACTAGAAAGGCGAGGATCCTCAATATCATGGCCTCTCAGTTCAAGAAATGATGATACGTTCACCATTTCTGGTTTGGCATCATCATCAATCGAGGAGGCCTCAACTGATTCCCCTTAAAATGAAAGGTCCTGAGCTTCTGGCACTGAGGTCGAGAAGCAATAGTACATTCATCCCTCGGGGTACAATACTATCGCCAATCGAGGAGTGCCTCCACTGATTCTCTTTCAAAAAGGATATCCTATAGCGAGTTCCCAGCATTGGGTCCTCGGATCGAGAATGTGTAATGGGTTTGCCATTTCTGGTCTTCCATTATCACATCTCGGGAGGAATGCCGCATGTGAGTCCTCGGGAATGGTCACCAGAGTCGACAGCTTTCTAGGTTGATATTTTGAAATGCACAAAACGCGCAAATCAGAACATCTCCCAAGAAAATCCCGTCTAGTTGTGGATTTCGTGTAAACCATACGTACCAAGACGCTACGTAGGCCACACTACTTTCCACTTTAATCCTACATGTACTCTCAAGCCTGTGTAATGGGCTTATCTCTCCGATATCCCATCCCGCCAAACAAAAAAACCAGCACAGCACAGTCCAGTATAATAATGAAATTTGATGCAGTAAATACGGTAAATGCAGTAACGTAAAGTAAAGCCGTAAAACAGTAAAACAATAAAAACAGCATCAAAGTAAACACCCAATGAAAGAAAAACAAACAAGCGCTAGGATTGACTCGCAAAAGGGGATGGACCAGCAAGAGGTCAACCTGTCCCCAGCAGAGTCACCAGCTGTCGCTCCCGGGATTTTCATCCAGGTACAAACGCGAAAGTGGCACGGAAACAGAGTCACCAGCAATGTGTATTTATCCCAAGAGAGGGAAAGGAAACACTGCGTAAACCTGAGGGAAAAGAAAGAGCATGGTCTCGCGACCAAGAGAAAAGGGTAAGGGAGTCGGTTACGCGAGGGGAAGGTATTAGCACCCACACGCGTCCATCGTACTCGATGGGATCCACGCTTGTTGTCTCGATCAAAGGGTGTAAGGAACTGGAAATCAACTGCTAACTGGAGAACTGGAACTGAAAGACAGAAAAGAAAACGGAGGGGAGAAAGAAGTGACTCGATAGGACACTATCGTTGTCCTAGGCCTATGTATTCCCTCAGTACAATGGGAAAGTCAGAGTCAACGTAGTTCGACGGACTACGGGGAAGGTTGCTCGTCAAGACATCACTGTCTTGTACCTACGTATCCTCAATCGGACGAGAAAGAAGAATCAGAGAAAATGTAGTTCGGCTCAACAAGGGTTGCTTTGTTTGTGTTTTTTAGTGGAAACGTCAGATTGCGCATTCCAGCAGTTAGGTGTTGCGCCTCGCTGTATGGAGACTTAGACGTTACCTGTTTGCGGTAGAATGGACATGACGAATCCTTAAGAATGGAATGAAGGAGATGAGAAGAGAATTGTTTGTTTTTGTATTTTAGAAAGAAGAAGTGTTTTGATTATTGGTGTGTTTACAACACATATTGTATTTAAGTCCTTCACGTACGATCGAATGCCTCGCATATCGACCCAAGACAGGACGTATGCTAAACATTCTAAGAAAGTGAGAGAAGACCCCTCACTATCTTATTCTCACATGAAAGGCTCAAATGCAATATATGTTATGCCTTTATTAAGTGTTTTTGCTTTTTTTTTTTAGATGAGAAGAAGAAAACTCAAAGGGTAAAAAAGGTAAAAGTCTAAATGGGAGACTAATAATCCTAAAGTTGTCATACATGGAGATCCTATGGTTGTGTAAGGTAGGTCTACCTATGTTAGCATGCTTGGATTAAGAGCCTAATGTCTATCCTACTCCGAGCTTAATCAGAAATTAAGTCAGTCTAGGAGCCTTAAGGGAGCATGTGAATACAGAGTAAATCAACAAGTAAACAACAGACAGCTCAATCACCAAGGAAAATCGAGAACAAAACCAAATTAAAAGCAATTCAAGTACAGAGATAAAATCAGGAATTAATCAAGATAAGTACCAAAATTAATCAACAATTAACCAAGAGTATCCAAGTTAAAAATTAAAATGCTAGTTAAAAACAAGGTTAAATTCTAAGTAGAAAGAGTTAACCTAAAATTAAAACTAATTCTAAAATTAGTATCTAAAAATACAAACAAAATTTAATTCAAATTAATTTCCAATAAAACCTCTAATAAAAAATAAAGTCCAACTAAAAAGAAATAATCAAAACTAGATTAAAAGTCAATTAAAACAAGATTAATTCTAATCTAATTAAAACCAAAATTAATTCTAAAATTAATTATAAAATAATTAAAAACAGGCAAAGGGTGCAGTAGCAGTTGGTGGGTGTGAGAACCAGTTCAGACGCATGGGCTTTAACCAGCAGGCCCAAAGTCTTCTCAACCAAGGGGGCGTAAAAAAGGGAGTGTGAGGGAAGTCTGGTCGTGTGGGTTTTAATCAGCTGGCTCAAGTTTACATGATCCACATCCAGGGGGTGTGTTAGAAGCACGTAGGCGGTGTGAATAAAGCCAGGCGAATGGGATTTTGTCTTCAGGCCCAAGGGAGACAAAGTTCTTCATTTTTTCCTTCACCAAGGTTAAGTATTCGATGAGGCAGTCGTTCTTGGCTTGGTACTCTCCTCGGAATTGCGAGGCTACGAGCTGGGAGTCGGTGAATATTTTGACCTCTTTGGCGCCGAGATCTTCGGCCAACCCTAGCCCGCCGAGGAAAGCCTCGTACTCAGGCTGGTTGTTCGACGTTGGGAAGGACAATTCGAGAGAGACCTCGATCAGAATACCTTCCTTGTTCTCGAGGATAATGCCCGCCCCGCTCCCTTTCGTTCAGGATGCCCGTCGATGTACACTTTTGGGATCCGTTGGGTGAAGATTCTGGGACGGTCATTTCTGCCACGAAGTCCGCCAACACCTGGGCCTTCAGGGCTTTCCTTCCCTCGTACTGGATGTCGAACTCGGCGAGTTCGAGCGACCATCTGAACATCCTTCCTGCCATGTCTGGTCGGCCGAGGAGCTGCCTTATTGGCTACTCGGTCTATACCACGACCGTGTGTGCCAAGAAGTAATAGCGCAGCCTCCTGGCCGCGGTGACGAGGCCCAGGGCGACTTTCTTGATCTGCTGATACCTGAGCTCGGGGCCTTGGAGGGCCTTGCTCGTGAAGTAAATCAGCTTCTGCCCATCCGGGGTTTCCCAGATGAGGACAGCGCAAACCGCTTCGATCTTGATGGCGAGATATAAGAACAGTGTCTCCCCGTTCTCTGGCCATGAGAGGACCAGGGGTTGCAACAGGACTTGTTTGAGGTGGAGGAGTGCCTGCTCGCACTCCTCGCTCCACTCAAACGTCTCTTTTTGTCGAAGTGGCTTGAAAAACGGGAGTGCGTATTGTGCAGATTTGGCGACGAAGCGGGAGAGGGCGGTCAGCATCCCGTTCAGCAATTATATTTACTTCTTTGAGTTTGGGATTGGGATCTCGGAGAAAGCCCTACACTTGTCAGGGTTGGCCTCGATTCCTCGCTCTGTGAGGTAGAAACCGAGGAACTTGCCCGCCCGAACGCCGAAGGTGCATTTGTCGGGATTGAACCTCATACGGCATCTCCTCGCCGTGTCGAATAACTTATTGAGATGAGCAGCATGGTCGACTTCTTCTGCGGATTTGATGATCATGTCGTCCATATAGACCTCGAGCATGTCGCTGATCTCTCCCCGGAAGACTTTGTTCATCATCCATTAGTAGGTCACGCTGGCGTTCTACGGGCCGAAGGGCATTACGTTGTAGTAGTAATTGGCCGACTCGGTCATGAAGGTTGTATGCTGCTTGTCGGCCTTATCCATGGGGATTTGGTTGTACCCTGAGTAGGCGTCCATGAAGGACAATAGCTTGTAACCTGCAGAATTGTCGACCAGCTGGTCGATGTTAGGCAAAGGATAAGAGTCTTTCGGGAATGTCCGGTTAAGATCGGTATAGTCAACATACATCCTCCATTTTCCATTATTCTTTTTGACAAGTACAACGTTGGACAGCCAGGTTGTGTACCTAGCCTCCGAAATAAAATTCGCCTCTAGGAGGTCTTTTACAGCTTTTTCAGCAGCCTCCGCTTTTTCGGGAGACTGCCTACACCTACGTTGAACTATGGACCTAGCGGCCGGATCTACAGTGAGCTGATGGCAGGCCACCTCGGGGTCAAGGCCATGCATCTCGGAAGCACTCCATGCAAACAGATAAGGATTCTCTTGGAGACATGCTTTCAGCTGCTTCTTCGCCAGGTCAGAGAGTTCGGTGCCAATCTTCACGTTTCGGTCTGGGTCGTCTCCGAGGGCGACGAGCTCGAAGTCTCCGTCCGAAACGGGGTGCGCTGGGTGGAGGGGTTTCCTGTTGCTTTCCGCCTGGAGGTCGAGGTCAGCTGCTCCGCCTTCTTCATGCTCGCCAAGGAACCTGCTGTCGAGGTGGACAGCATTGACGCGCGGGAGTGGCCTTTGCATAGCGGCCGGGGATGACTTCGCTCCGGTCTTGGGCTTGGTGCTGATGGAACTCATTCCTTTAATTGCAGCGTCGAAGCATCTCCTGGCCGCGTCTATGTCCTCGTGCATCATAACGACCCGACCCCTGGCCATGTAGTACTTCATCTTGAGATGGACCGTTGATGGCACTTCCATGAGTTCGGCCAGGGTGGTCCTCCCGAGGATGCAGTTGTAGAGGGACGAACATTCGACCACCAGGAAGTGGGTCTTGACTTGCCGGGCAGTGTCTTCGGCCCCGAATATGACCATCAGTTCAACGTAGCCCCACGGTCTGGTGGTGGTGCCGTTGAACTCTAGCAGATCTGAACCCATGTAAGGGGTCAGATGCCTCTCGTTGAGCTGGAGAGTCCCAAAGATATGAGCGTACATGATGTCGACCGAACTTCCCTGGTCGACAAGGATCCTGCGAACGTCAAAATTTGCCATTTGTACCCTGACCAAGAGGGGGATAGTGGTGTTGGGTGCTCTGCCCGGCATCTCTTCAAGATAGAAGGTGATGGGGTTTGATTTCCCTTGCACCTTCTCGAGAGTGGTGGTCTTCGCTGATGTTGCAGACTCCAGTTCGTCAAATATCTGCTTAATCAACCCGACGGACACCTTCTGTTAACCACCTCCGGATATGACCATTGTCTTGGGGAAACCTTCCCACGTGCTACGGGCAGCAACGGGGTCTTCGTAGGGGAAGTTTGCCCATATGCTGCGAACTGCCTCTTGGCTCTCGATGCCTTCGGGGACCAAAAAGTCTTTGGGTCGACTGACGCTGAGGGCGACCTGTAGCTGACTCTCGTCAGGAGGAGGTGTTGTCTCCTCGACGCTTTGAGCTTCCCGGGCACTGGGACGAGGGGTGTCGTTCTTCTGGGCATACTTCTTTAGGTGCCCTTCCTTGATCAGCATCTCAATTGCATCTTTGAGATGGATGCAATCCTTTGTGACATGTTCGTGGCTCTGGTGGAACCTGCAGTACTTGGACTCGTCCGTGTTTGATTTGGGGGCTGTAGGCTTGGGAAAGCGGACGCCCACTTTCTGAAATTCCGAGTTGGTGCACTTGGAGAGAATTCGCGTGTGGGGAGCGTTGAGCGGCGTGTATTCTGTGAACCGGCCCGCATGACCTCTCGGTTCGCGAGAGTCCCGGAGGCGACCTTCCTTCCTTCTTTCTCCCCCACGCCGGGGGGAGGACAGTCTTCATCTATGTGGTCGCGGGGGCCATCTCGTCGCCGTGAGTTGAGGGCTATTTGAGCGGCTTGCGTCTCCTTGAACTCGATGTACGATTGAGCTCGGAAGAGCAGGTCTTCCAAGTTGTGAGCCCACAGCCTTGGCGAAGTCGGTTCCAGTGCGTAGTCCCCTTGCGATCAGGAACTTCTTCATGTCATCGGTCGCGTGGACCTCGACGGCTTCTTTGTTGAACCTCTCGATGTAGTCTCTGAGGGACTCGTTCCGCCCTTGGAAGATGGCCTCTAGGGAGGCCACCGTCTTCGGGTGTCGACGAGAGGCGGTAAAATCCATGGAGAACTGCTTTTTCAGCTGTTTTCGGGACGTGATGGATTCCAGAGCAAGCCTCTTATACCACGTCATAGCTCATTTCCGGAGGGTAGTCAGGAAGAGCCTGCACTTAATAGCTCCCCGGACGTTTCTATAGTCGAGCATGGCTTCGAAGCTCTCGATATGATCTTCGGGGTCGGCTGTGCCGTCATAAGTCCCCAGTTGCAGGGGCTTCTCCATTCCCGCGGGTATAGGTGTGTCCATAATTTCCCTAGACAAGGGAGTTCTCTGGTCGTCCTCGTCACTTCTGACCGGCAACTGCGATGGGGAGCGATGGTTCCGACCCGGTCCATGTCGACGAGGAGAACTCGTGGAATGGCTCTTCTGCTTCTCGCTGTCGTCCTTGGTCCTCTTCCTGTTCGGGGAGCACCTCAGCTCATTCTGAGGAGGGGAGCGAAGGCTCTTTTGGGGAACCATTGGCTGGGGTCGTTCCAGGCGTGGTTGGCGGCCCTCACGCTGTGGGGAGGGGCTGCGAGAGCTCGCCGAGGGATTCCTTCGCGGGGAAGGAGAAAGGTTGGGAGATGGTGGATGACCATGTCTTCGCGGGGAAGTGCGTCGTGGTCGCCCTCTTTCGAGCGCTTCGATCCTGAGATTCTCCTGGGCAATCAATTGGTTTGCTGGTTGACCAATGCGAACAGGGCCACCGTGCCCGGATCAGCGTTTGGTGGTGCAGCGACTGGCTGGTAGACGACCGGCGGGATGTCATGTTGGGCGACGTCGAACGCCACATCTTCAGAAAAAGGGGAGGCAGTCTGCCCATCTCTTACGTCGCCTTCTTCGATGTGGACGTTGTCCTCCCGGTGGTTTTCATTGTCGAGCTTCGTGAAGGAGATGTCTGGAGCATTGTTCCCATGTTGGGTGTTGGTGCTGGCCATGGTAGTTATGAACGGAGAGATAGCTTTGGTTTAATGATGAAGGGAAAACGGGGAAGCAGTAGTTTCCCACAGACGGCGCCACTGATCGTACCTGGATCAGACAGTATGAAAGTGGCCAACAGCGTCGTGAAATCTTCAGCTCCGGTGATGATGATACGGAGGGGGGGTGTACCTGCAAGGTACTCCGACGCTTAAGTCAGGAAAGGTCAGAGAAAAAGGCAAGTACAGAAAGCAGGTGTGAGTTAGAATGTAATGTAACCTGACCCTCTCAAGTGAGAGGGTATTTATAGAGATCCCCGGCGCAGGGCCAACGGTTACTTGCACTAGGCTGGACTGCAAGGCCCAATACAAGAGAACGTGTCCTCGCGGGGAGGAGCTCATGGATGTCGAGGAGAGACGTGTTCAGCAAAGCTTGACGCCTCTGCTCGATAGTATCTGCTGCACATGCCCAACCTTGCAGGAGGGTGGCACTTGCTCGACGTAGGGGTAAATATGGGCCTTGTTGAGCCTTCCCAGATCATTGGATTGGGCCTGCCCGACTGGTGGGTAGGCGCCGGCCCAGTCCATAACAGTTTCGTACCAATACAAGAAGGAATAAAATAAAGGAAGGCTTTTTTGGAGATGTCCATTTTGGAGGATCGATGAAACATGTTATTTATTCATATGGGATGAAGACATTGGAGAAAGAGGTGGAAATGAAGATGAGAGCATTATGAAGTCAGAGTTGGAAGCTGTGGGCTATTTGAAGGTTATTTATGAGGATTTAAAGAAGAAGAACAAGAATTTGAAGAACAAATTGAAATCAGAGAGATTTTCTGGAAATCTCAAGATGTTATGTTTTCTTGTTTCCTTTATGTTTAATGTTTACTTTGTAATGAAATGTAATAGTTGAATTAAGGTTTCAATTACACTGTTGATGTTTAAACTGCAGATGCATTGTTGATGTTTGAATTACATAATGAAGACAGGAATGCAACTAATAAAAGAAGGTTTCTTACGAGTAAGTTCAACGCAAACTTTTGAATTTTCAATTAGTTATCAGTTTGTTAGTATATTATTTGATAGATATTGTAGTTGATAGTTTAAGCTGTTAAGCAAAAAGATTAAAATTTCATTAGATAAATTAAGTTTCATTACATAAACTTTTCATTACATAAACTTAATCATCAAATCTAAATGCTCTGGATGAGAGGAAGTTTGACCAACCATAGTCAGCCTCATCATAATCATCAGAATCGAAAACAACCATATTCCTTCTCAACATTCTTTTCCTTCTTCTCCTCACCCTCAGAGCTCTCATTCTTTCCGCAACAGCCACATCTACAACAACAACTTGTTGATTCTGAGGAAGGTTTTGAACGACAACCCTGTCTACAACAACTTGTTGATTCTAAGGAAGGTTTTGAACTACATCCCCCTCTACAGCAACAGCTTCATTCTCAACATTTTTGGTAGCTTGATCAGTAGAACTCATTTTGATTCTTTTGGATTAAGTTGTTTTTATGTTTTGTCTCTTACGCTTTTATATTGTTTCTTCTGATTCTTCATCTTCTCTTGGAAGTTAGATAAGTTTCTGCCAACCTCGAGCTGTTGACAAATTATGTATTGTTGATTCTGGTAAGATACGTTTGTTTTTTATTCATAAACAATATCACAACGGTTATTACTCTTAACCGTTGTTGTACGGCGCACACTTCTCACTTTATTACAACGGTTACAGGACCGTGATTGTAAGTACCATATATATAACAACACTATACAAAACAACGCATGTGTCCGCGTCATTACATATCTTTCCCAACCGTTGTTAAATGGGTCTTCCGTAGTAGTGGTGTTTGGTTTGATTCCTTCTAAGAACAATTTTTTTCTTTTTATTTGATATTTTTAAATCTGAATTGTATCAAAATAAAATTGAAATTAAAAACGAAAATCAAATTAGTATTTATGAAAAATTAAAAATTAAAATCAAATTAGTATTTAAAAAATTAAAAATAAAAAATAAAATCCAACCTGGAAGTCCAGGCACGGAATAAAAGTAGAAAAAAAAATCGGTTTGAAAAAAATATTAACATAGGAACTAATATTGTCTAGTTAAATTTTGTAAGGGATTAAATCATGTCCTTTTTTATGGAGCATTAATATGGGTTATATAGTTTTTGTGAGGGACTAAAATGGTTCTTTACTCTTAAAAAAAATAAATGATGGCGCTGCCAAGACATATACCTTAATTATTGGTGAATTGAGGTGAAAACTTTGTCATGAAATATATTATTTGTAGTAGTGTGGTTTTTAGATAGATCAGATGTGAACTTGTGCACTTTCTCCGATTGGCTTAATAATCATAGTCTCTGTCTAAGCCTATGGTGAATCAAGTTTTCTCTTGATTTTGATATGTGATTGTTGGTGTATTTTTTTTGGATTCTAATTTGTCGATGATGGTTATGTTTATTGGGCTTTTTTTAGTGCTTTTCTTCAAGAATTATTTATTATTGTTGTTTTTTTTTTTGTTGCTTAAAAGGAAGGGGAAGGAATCTAAACTAACCCTCCGTGCAAATGGTTTTCCTACAAATGCAAAGAGATCTGGAATCGGGGGTCGGTTATACTAAGGGAAGCTATTAACATCCTAAGTATCTATAGTACTCTATAGGAACCTTTTGTACATTTTTACTATTAGTTATCTTATCTACTTAAGTTGTTTATCTGTTGATTGGGAAAGTTTTAACCTATGGGTGAGAATGAGAATGTGAAATATTTTTGGGAGTTTTTGTTTTATGAAATGTACGGGGACCTAAGGGGTTTTATTTAAAGGCGTGCTCGCTAAGATCTCGCAATCTTATGCATGCGTATTCCCAAAAAAAGGAGACTTTGGGAAATCAGAGTGTTCGTAGTTCCACCTAAATATGGGTGGAATTTGCATCTTGTTCAAAGCCCAAGATGTTGAAGCTAAAAGGGTGTTTGTGTGTCTTGTTCAAAGCCCAAGATGTGAAGCTAAAGAGTTTTGTTGGTTTTGAAAGAAAAGACAAATTGTACTTTTTTAAGGGAGATATCCCACTTATTCATCACAAACATTTGAGAGTAATATCATAAAGGAAGAAGCTTTGAACTTCGATGTTAAATAATCCTAAGCAATGCCACATCTTCCTTTATGAGTCTTTGTATGCTAAGAGAAGGACCTTAACTTGGATATAGTATCAACAAATGTGACACTTACATCACTTATATGAAAGAAAAGTTTTGGACCAGGATAAGAGAAGGACTCAAGCTATGATTTTGAATCAACAAGTGTGCCACTTACATCACTTATATGGCAAAAAAGTTTGTAATGTTTATATTTTTTTGAATTGTGGTGTATAGAAGAGATATCTTCCTACAGAGATGACTCAATGTCTCATCTTTGGGGCGAAGTTGAATTATTTGAGGATCTTGTTCAAACCCCAAGATGTGAAGATAAAATGTTTGTTTGTATCTTGTTCAAAACCCAAGATGTGAAGCTAAAAGGTTTGTTTGTATCTTGTTCAAAGCCCAAGATGTGAAGCAAAAAGGTTTGTTTTCCTGAGAGGAGGCTGACTTAACTGGGGGGAGTCTTGAATTGATGGCCTCTGTATGAAGCCCGAGATGGAGGCTATGAATGCTTTTAAGAAGTGTGGGGGTCCTTGTATGAAGCCCAAGAGGAGACTATGATGAAGTTGACTTCATCCAAGGGGAACTAAGGTTTGAACTAAGTTGTACTTGAGGGAACCCTAATGTTTGATCTAAAGTCAAAACTAAGGATGAGGTGTTATAAATGTCAAGAGAAACTTAAGATGAATAAGTATATGACAAGTATAGACATGAATTGAAAGTGGAGGGTCTTACACTCTAGTTGAGCCCCATGTCTAAGCATCGTTGACTTGAAAATATGATGGGTCTTACACTGTTATAGAGGCCCATGAGTTTAACATTGTGAGACTTAAAATGTGATGGGTCTTACACTCTAACAGAGGCCCATGTCTAAGCATGGTTGACTAGAAAATATGATTGGTCTTACACTCTTATAAAGGCCCGTGAGTTTTAAATTTGACTTAAAAGGTGGTAGGTCTTACACTCTAATAGAGGCCCGTAAATTTTAGATTTGACTGCCACTAGGGCTGTGTTTGATGAAAGTTTGATGATTGAGATTAAAAAGTGTTGAAAGACTTAAGAATTTGAAGAAAGTTTTGAGGAGGAGGGGAGGGACTTACACTCTAATAGAGGCCCAAAGAGTTTGTTTAAGAAGTTTGAAAAAGTTTCTAATCAAGATGAAACCCTAATGAAAGTTTTAATCAAAGGTATTTTCAAAAGGAAATGATTCAAACATGGTATAAATGATGTGTAAATCAATATAAATATGTTGTGATTTTGTATCAATGTTTTAAACAAAGTGTATTTATCCATATGAGAATAAAAAAATGAATTATGTTTGAAATCATTAGAAAGAAAATCAAATTTTCAAGGTTTTAAACCTAAAAAGGCACTTCTTTTCAACTTAATAAAAAGTGATTAAATAACTTCTTTTTTTAGATGTTTTTGATGGATTAAAATAATATAGTGTATGAGTGATATGTATGAAACAATTCGGGTCAAAAAGAATTAATTTGATAGGCGAAATAAATGTTTGAAATTTGGAAGAAAAATAGGTAAAATATGAAAAGTGATAAAAAAATATGTTGGAGGTGGGACTTGAACCCTTGCCACCAAGGGTCAGACTAACAAAACATTCCCTTGCCAACTGAGCCAACGCGTGTTGGTGCTACCTAGACACAACCATTCAAATAAATATGAAAACTTCGTGCCAAAATTCAAAAATGCGCATCATGGCCTTTATCTTCTTCTTCGGGCTCAAGATTTGCAGAAAGGGGTCTATCTCCCTCAATACGTAAAGATTTTGAAAGATGTAAACATGAAACTTGTTCGTTTTTAAACAAGGAATCGAATGGCAGTTTTTAATTTCATTTATTTTTAATGTGGAGTAAATTATCCAGCATGAACCAGATGAACCATAGTTTTGCAAAAACTATAATGAAATCCTATACATGTAATATAAATGACAATTTATTGAGAGTAAATGATTTATGCACTTCCAGAAACACCTTGGTAACTTGAAATAACATTTATGATACATGAATCATAGAGTTTGAAAAGTTCGGGCTTACCTTGCAAGAGGAAATTGAATCCTCAGTTTGAGGTGTTACAGATGTGATTTGATAATCTGGACAACTTCTTTGGACCTCAAGGATTGTGTTGAGATGCTTAGAACAAGTTGAAACTTCCTGGATTGCTTGGATCGAATCCAACTGCATCTTGATCAAGGCGAGATATGATCTTGATGAATTTTATGTTACCGAAAGTGTTTAAGTGTTTGGATCACTTCTACATGATGTTTGTGGAGTGTTTGAATCAAAAGTTTGAGTGGAAAAGCTCTGGTTTTGAAAATTCGAATCTCACTCTTTGAAATTTTGAAACTTTGAAGTGAAAGAGAAAGAATGAGAAAACAAGTGTTGTGATTGTTTTGGTGTTCTCTGAATGATCAAATGTGGCCTTTATTTATAGGGGAAAAGATTTGTTTTGGAGGAATAGTGATGGTTGAAGGATGAACTCAATGTTCAATGGTTTTGGCAATGCATCATTACTTCTATATCAAAGTACCTTATCTCTTCAACTAGCCTAGCTCTCCTCTTGACCAATTTCGCATTCTGCAGATGTTTTTAATGTTGTTTAAGAGTGCATCTTGACTGGTGGGAGTGGTTTCTTTGACAATGCAATATTCCACATAAATGCCTCTTGAATTCAAGGCTTTAAGTGATGATGTCTCGTCATTTCAAAGGGATTTCTCGTGACTTAGTGGCTCTATCTTGCAGGTTTTGGATGATTCACTCAGATTTTTATTGAATGAGCATTGTATGATCATCACACTTGGACCCAAAAAATCTTGCATCACAAGTAATGTCAAATCTGTGGTCTTAATTAATCTTGGATCATGATGAAAAATAGTCTCAAAGTTGGCTCCAACACAAGACAGATTTTGTCTAAAATTTTTCTAAATGTCAAAGTTCAAAAAGTGTGGAAACCCTACTTTCATTGCCTCATGTCTTAAAATCTATGCACTTTTTGGGAATCCACCCTAAGTGACAAAGTTATAGTATGTAACACCCTCTTCAATTTGATCTTTGGATCAGAGAAACTGGTTACTTGGTTTGGAAGTTATGACCTTACAAAGTAGGGTAAAAATCATTGTTTTTTCATGACTTAGAAAAATTTCAAGTTCTCCATGGTTGCCCTTTTTACAAGCAACCTCACTTTTCTTGATTTTTTTCTATCAGTCATGATCCAAATCACATATTAACATTGTTCTTGACTCGAGGAGACCATGTTTGACCAAAAACTCCAAAGTCAAACTTGATTTTGACCACAGTTGACTTTTTGTATTAGATGAATTTTGAACTTTGTGATCCTTTTTGAAATCAAATCCTTGGGTTAATTTAAACATCATGGATGGGTTCCAAAGGTGTTTTTGAGTGTCATGAATCATGTTCCAAGGTTTGAGATTATGCCTTACTTAAAAGTCAAAGGTACAGTTGACTTTTCATTAAAACCCTAGTTTGTGGTCCAGATGAATTTGAATTCTTGCAATGCTTATGAATCAAGATCTTTGGATCAATCCAATCATATGAATGGACTAATATGAGGTGTTTGATGTCCTTGAAACATATCTTGAGGTCTTGGATCATGTCTTGCTCCAAAAGTCAACCCAGGGACTAAAATAGGTCAAAACCCTAATTTTGGTGCACTGAGGATCTTGAGGCTTGTTGATTTTGAAATGAGGCAATCTTATACTTGATTATTGATGAATGAGAGCTCTTGATCTTCATGGATGAATGAGAGACTGGATAAGTTGAAAATCATGCACATTCTTGATTGATCATTTGCTTGAGTCTCCTTTGAGGCTCAAAACCCTAATTGGTAATCAAATGAAACAAACAACAATCTTTGTATCTCCAAATGGGTTAGTGATGCATAAAATATACATACATATGATGCTAATGAAATGCAAATGATGTGGGATCTTAGGGTCAAAAATTAGGATATGACACAATTGTAGTTAATATTTTTAATGATTAACTTTTAACTTAATAATTCAGAATAAATATTTACTTATTTAATTATTTCAAATAACACACGAATAAATATTTACTTATTTCAAACGATAAAAATTTTTAAAATAAAATTAATAAAATATATATCATAAATATAATTAATCACATAGAAATAAATTAAATTAATTGAAATTAAATAACACATAAACAAATATTGCTTATTTTGAATTAATTCAAATTAAATAATAGGCTTAATACGTGTTTGTTGATTCTACCAAAATTAGAATTTTATCACCCACACAATGAAATATGAATGTATAAAAGAATCTTTTATAAGAAAACAAAAATAACAGTGCATGAACTAGCTAGGAAAAAGAATGGTGAAACATGTACAAGAATAAGATCAATTTAAGCCTATACTATTTAACTATGGTAGTTAATTAGCTTGCTAGGTAAGTATATGAACAAACTTGTCACAAATCAAAATATCGAGGAACTTGATTAAACTGTCGATAATTATGGACGAATTGGATCAGGGCTTGATGGCTTCGAACTACCGCGTTGATGTAACTGCAAAACAAGCCCATTAAACTCCCTTGACCGCTCATCATCTTGTAATGGCCTGCAATTAATTACTCCAAATTGAGAAGAAGTTACCAAAATCAAGAGAATGATCACCAGAACTGTGGAAAGCACCCTCCTGTATGAAATAGTGATGCACATGATGATCTCTTTAATTTTATAGAATATTATAATGCAATTATTTTTTATAGAATGAGTATAATTAGAACTCTTTTATGCCTGTCTCTTGAGAAATAAATATCAGGTATATTTTTCTTAATTTGCTAAATCTTGTGATACTGCTGATTTGTGATTTGTGATGGGGATAGTGCTCATGGACGTCTATATATATAGCGGTTAGTAATACTTAGTATATATTATATATTGACCAGAGAGCTTGTACTTGTTCTTATTTTTTGAAAACACACGTTTATGAATTGACTAGTTAGAAATACGTTGTATGGTTTGAACTTGAATATTGAAAATTGAACAAATCAAACACCAAATATAGCTTCGCGCCAAACAATGTTAACAGGTATTATTTGTTAAGGTTTATGGTCATAACTTTAAACTCCTATCTCATTGTACCACTATTAAAAAAAATCTGAAAAATGGTTTTATATCGATTTTATAGGTGAGGTAATTAGGAGTGCGCAAGAAAACCAATAACCATAAATCAAATCAGTATTTAAATTAATCCATATTTTAAAATCAACTCCAAAATTACATTATAGACACTACAACAAAAGTAAGTTATAACATCGCACCTTAGACAGCGCTTTAATACAAAAGCGCTGCTATAACTTAAAAACAAGGAAACTAGCCATTTAAAAAAGTAAAAGCGCAAAAAAATATAAGACCTTAGACAGCGCTTTGGTCAAAAGCGCTTTATAAGGTCTTATTAATTTAAAAAAAAAAATTAAAGGAAAATATTAGACAACGCTTACCTTAAAAGCGCTGTCTAAGATCTTAAAAATTAAAAAAAAATAAAATCAAAAGCGCTGTCTAAGGCCAACCTTAGAAAGCGCTTTGAAAAGCGCTGTCTAAGATCCACCTTAGAAAGCGCTTTTATGACAAGCGCTGTCTAAGGTCTAATAAAATTAAAATATATGAATAGTCAGTATTCATTTTCATATTTCCGCTCTTTCTTCTCCCCTGCATGCGAACAGAGCTCAAAACCCTTGCGAACGAAAAACCTTCACCGTCAACCGTCCTCCACCGTGTCGTCGTTTGTTGTTGCCGTCGTTGCATTGTCGTCCGTCCGTTTCTGCTCACTGCCGTCGTTTTCGTTTCTGCTCATTGCCGTCGTCGTTCGTTTCTCTTTCTGCTCTTTGATACATTTCGTTCTTGCATTGTCGTTGTTACCGTCGTTAAAGGTACGTCGTTGTTGTGAAGAATAGGGTTTTGTTGCTTTACATTGTTGTTGTAGGGTTTTGTTGCTTTACAATGTTGTAGTGAATGATTATGTTTGGTGAGTTTTGTTAATGAAGTTATGTTGTTCTGTTTTATTAATGAAGTTTTGTAGTGAATGAGTATGTTTGAAGTGTTGTTAATGAAGTTTTGTAGTGAATGAGTATGTTTGATGAAATCTTCTAAAAAACTCTAAAAAACTCTTAAAATTGATGGAGTTTTGTTAAAATTGATGGAAATAGTTTAGTTTAGTTTTATTTTTTCCACCTCTTAAATCTTCTAAAAAACTCTTAAAATTGATGGAAATGTCCTCTGAATTTTAGAATTCAAAGCTTGTTTTTGAAGCCTCAAAATTCTAGAATTTGAGATGGTTGAGTTAATAAACAAATATAATGAACATAAACATTTCACTAAAACATAAGAAATTCAACCAGTTACATATCAAACACTATCAAACTTGTTCATTTCTTGATTAATATGGTTGAATTAATGTTATTTTGTTGACCTTAATAAGTAGGAAAACCATGGATAAAAAATGGATGGATGCCGATCGATTGTCCAAAGAGTACGAGAATGGGGTATTGGATTTCGTTAAGTTTGTTGTTCAACACGCTGACGCTGAAGAGCTCAATCGAATAAAATGTCCTTGCTTGGGTTGTTGTTATGTGGGTAGGGTTAACGCAGATGGATTGAAATCGCATTTACTGATGAATGGAATTGATCGAAGTTATAAGTGTTGGATACATCATGGGGAGAAAATTAACGAGAATGTTGAACCGACGGGGAAAAGTAATACGACCTATGCTTCAGCTGATAAAGACACGGAAACATACGATTGTGATCGAGTCGAAGAGATTGCAGAAGCAGTTGTAGAAGATCTTCATGATTATCCTGAAATGTTTGAGAGGTTGGTAAGCGATGCAGAGAAACCGCTCTATCAAGGTTGCACTAAATTCACAAGACTGTCTGCGGTATTGAAGTTGTACAACTTAAAGGCGGACAATGGATGGTCGGATAAAAGTTTCACAGAGTTGTTGGCCCTTTTGAGAGAAATGCTACCGGAGGATAATGTTCTTCCCAATCGAACCTATGAGGCCAAAAAAATGTTGTGTTCTATTGGCATGAGCTATGATAAGATACATGTTTGTCCAAACGATTGCGTTTTGTTTCGAAACACATATGCATCGTTAACTGAGTGCCCTAAATGCGGTTTGTCTCGATATAAGAAAAAATTGTCTCCAGCCAAGGTCTTATGGTATTTTCCTATAATACCGAGATTTAGGCGCTTGTTTCGTAGTGAAACCGATGCAAGACACCTGACTTGGCATGCAGATGAAAGAATTATTGATGGAAAGTTGCGACATCCGGCTGATTCACCACAGTGGTCGAAAATTGATAATGATTATCGTGACTTTGGAGAAGAAGCAAGAAACCTTCGCTTGGCATTATCTACTGATGGAATGAACCCGCATGGTCTTCAAAGTATCTCACATACCACATGGCCTGTGATTCTTATGATTTATAACCTACCTCCGTCGCTATGCATGAAGCGTAAGTACATGATGTTATCTATGTTAATCTCTGGGCCTAAACAACCAGGGAATGACATAGAATGGTTAAAGGATCATATTTATTCGAAGCGCTCTTCAGATCCTGCTTCAGTAACAGAAAGGTTGAGATGTTTGGCATATGGTCCAAGTTTGCATGTGTATTCTCATAGCGCATACGCAATTAATGGATACACATTTTATACCAAAGACCAAGACGATAAAAGTACTATGCAAAATAGTGGTGTCACCGTCCTAGCTGAAGGAATGCACATATCAAGTATGAAGGACTTAAACCCCAAATATGCAAATCTGTCATATTTTGGAGTTATTGAGCACATTTGGGTGTTTGATTACGAGAAGTTTCAGATTCCAATCTTTGGTTGCAACTGGGTAAATAGTAGTGGCATACGAATGGATAAGTCTGGATTTTTGCAAGTGGATCTTAATAGGGTGGGGTACAAAGATGAGCCTTTTATTCTAGCATCTCAAGCTAGACAAGTGTTCTATGTCACTGACCCGACGACTACGAAATGGTCTATAGTGCTTCTATCTAACAAAGTGGTTGATGATAGCGGTGTAGATCAATGTGATATTGATGTTGAGAATGAGTCATGCATTAGAAGGAATGAGTTGAATACAAATGATCAAGATGAGGATCTTATAGCGGATGAGTCATATATCAGAAATGACCATAACGAGGGAATTTGGATCCATTCATCCGTCCGCATTGCTAAGACACAAGTAATTCATATTCCAACCAAGAAAAGAAAGAGATGTTAGTGAAAGAGGTAAAATTTGTTATATACTTGATTTCTTTATTATATTTGTTATATGTTATGTCATATTTGTTATATATTAGTGAAAGAGCATTTTATTTTCATTTTTACATGGTAATGTTATTTAGACTCCAACAAGATCCAAAACAAAGGATAAGCGGATTCCGGAGCATACCGAGTCCGTTGTTTCAAAAAAACAGGTACATCACAATTATATGATATTTATGCATAGAAAATGTTAAATTGGATATCTTATACTTCATCTAACAAATTATATGATATATAGCTGTTAATCTTACACTTGTTTAATCTTACAGTGGACATTGGTTGTTGGTCGCAATTAACCACAGCGGAGAGTCAACCCCATTATTACATGGAATTATGTGAAGGTATATTAATTATCACATGTTTTATTATATTAGTGATGCTACTTGATAAAACTTAGGATTTATCCATATTTTCTTTTAATTGAATTACAATCTTTGTGTTTTCAGGACCTATAATGTAGATTTGAAGCAATGCTTTGGTTGAATGCAAAAGTATTAGTATAAGTAATATGTGCATTTGTAGAAAAAATGTAATGATTTGTAATTATAAATAGGTGTATATATAATTTTGGTTTGTAATTTTAAATATATATATTGGTTTGAATTGCCAATTGTTTTGCATATATAATTTTGGTGTAAATTGCCAATTTCTGAAAAAAAATTGCTGGTTGAAAAACAGGTAAAATTCTGGTTGAAAAAACCTGGTAAAAATTGTGGTTTAAAAAAATTTATATAAAATTTTTCGTATACCTTAGACAGCGCTTCTGGAGAAAGCGCTGTCTAAGGTAGAGATTAGACAGCGCTTTTTACAAAAGCGCTGTCTAAGGTAGGGCTTAGAAAGCGCTTTTGACAAAAGCGCTGTCTAAGGTATACCTAGAAAAATTCAAAAAGGTTGACCTTAGACAGCGCTTTCACCAAAACCGATGTCTAAGGTATACCAAAAAAATGTCAAAAAAGGTGAGGCTTAGAAAGCGCTTTTTCCAAAAGCGATGTCTAAGGTGTACCTTATAATGTCAAAAAGCGCTGTCTAAAGGTACCATAGACAGCACTTTTCATTAAATAGACCCCCCTTTAGACAGCGCTTTTGGTATTACCCAAAGCGCTGTCTAAACCTATAGCAGCGCAGGTTTATACAGCGCTTAAAAGCGCTGTCTAAGGGCAAAAAAAGCGCTGTCTAAGGTCTTTTTTGTGGTAGTGAGAACCGGTGGCCCATTTATCAAACAAAAAAAAAAGGGGGAAACTATTAATCAATTTGGATCAGCTTATTGGTTTTTAAATTTGAGACTCTCTCAAAACTCTCTCTTTTGCTTATCGCCAACAACCCACCATCCTCAATTGTTAAACCCTAATTTCCAAAACGACCACACCATCATCTTCCTAATTCTCCTTCACGTCTCCATCTCCGTTTCTCTCTACACTTTCTCTCTCATTCCATCCATTTTTTACTCTTGTACCATCCGGCAAGTTTAGTACTCAACAAAAACTCCATAAGATACTTTGCTTTTGAAGTTGGCAACAACGAAATCCATCACCATTTTGGATTTGCAAGACGTTTTCAAAAGATTCTCTTTTGATAGTATTTGTAAATTTTCCTTCGGTTTAGACCCTATGTGTTTAGAAAAATCACTACCCATGTCAGATTTTGCTCTTTCTTTCGATCTAACATAAAAATTATTAGCAGAAAGAGCCATGGTTGTGTCTCCACCTCTAATATGGAAAATCAATATATTCTTCAACATGGTTAGTAAGAGAGTTGAAAAAAAGAATCAATATCATTAACATGTTAGCCAAAGTATTTATAAACCAAAAAAGAAAAATGGGTTTTAGCGATCATCAAGATTTTTTATCAAGATTCATGAGTACAACAATTCACGACGACAAGTTTGAGAAACCGTTTTAAAATTGATTTTTTTTTTAAAAATGGATTTTCTTTGAAAAACTGGTTTAAAGCTGAACCGATCCACTTGTAAACCGGTTTTAAAAAAATAAACCGGTTTGATTAAAATAGTTTCAAGATCCAAACCAAACAATATATATACACTACTACAAAACACGCATTAATTCAACAACGCCATGGTCACCACGGTTTTTCCCTACACCGTGGTGACATATCTTAACTAAGGCGCGACCATATTTATTTTGTTTTTTGATTAAAAGTTATTTGTATATAACAACTGTTACAGAACCAACCGTTGTGATACAATCAAACTTTCATCGGTTCGAACCTTAACGCCATAAAATATTTTATTCCTTTAACGTTAAGATGCACCTTTTCTTTTTTATTTATTTTAAAATTCAGAAATAAAAGGGATATCACTACAGTTCTTCTGGCTAACCGTAGTGATATATTTATATTAAATAAATACTTATCTATATGGTTGTTATTGTTAACCGTTGTGAAATAGTTTACCCATATATAAGCGAATTAACTTTCACTTATTGACAGTAGCGTCGTTGCCTTCACAGCGAAACCCTAGAACCCATTTTTTCTCTTCGACTTCACCATTAGCCGTGAATCTTGTGCTTCATACATTAAGGTATTCTTCTTCTTCCATCTATTGTTAGATATTTCCCATTATCTCGTTTGTTGCATGTTGTTTTTGTTGATTGTTCTCATTTTTTCAGATTCGTCTTCACTACCTTAACAAAGACCATACTTTGGCTATGGTACATAATGTTTATGTAGCTATGGAAAAAAGTACAATAACCATGAAGCTATTATGGAAACTTCATCCACCTTGTACTTCTTCATAACGTCACAAACAAGATGTTAGTAAATGAAGAAACAAAAGTGGCAACAAACTTCATCTAGTTTTAGAAACAATGAAAAGAAATATAAGTTGTATGGTTTTAACTTGAATATTAAAAATTGAACAAATCAAACACCAGATATAGCTTTGAGCCAAACTGTTGTGAAAAACGATGCCTTTGCACAAAGTATTAATGGTTTCTTGTTTGCAAGAAATACACTAGGGTTAGGGTTAACGGAGAAACAAGAAGAAAAACAACAGGGATTGGGGCAAAAATTTTCTGTTTACTATTCACTTTCTCATTTAAGGTTACAAATGATTACAAATGAATATTTGCCACACTCAACAAACTGAGTGTACTAGCCTATTTATAGACTAACTAGATAACTTACAGCCCAAGCTACCTAAACAATTGGATCCTTAACACAAGGCCCAATTCGATAAACATTTCGACAATACATATTTGAACATACTTCGACTATAATATGTATCCTACAACTACAACATATGACCCAGCTTCGACTTCATGCTTGTCTCCTTTCGAAACACATGAAAGCTTTCCCTCGACACAGCATGAGTTCGACCCAATAGTCTCACAAATCACCACCTTGGATCTAACTCTACAACCAGGGAATCAACTAGCTTTCATCATGCCGCTTTATCAACTGCATACAATGGAAAAACTTGTAACTCGGCAACGTCTTGGTGATCATATCAGTAGCATTTTCTTCACTCGAAACCTTCAGCACCTGGAATTTACCATGCTCGATTATCTCTCTGACTAAGTGCAACCTCACATCGATGTGCTTAGTTCGCTCATGATAGGCTGAATTCTTCGACAGGTGTATTGCACTTTGACTATCACATTTAACAGTGATACTTCGTCCTTGAAGTTTCAGCTCCTTTGCAAAACCTTCAAGCCACAATGCTTCTTTCACAGCTTCAGTGAGGGCAATGTACTCTGCTTCACTAGTTGATAAGGCAACAACCTTCTGAAGCGTCGCTTTCCAACTGATTGTTGTGCCAAACATTGTGAACACATATCCAGAAATAGACTTTCTGGAATCCATACAACCTGCATAATCAGAGTCGACAAATCCTTCGATTTCGACTATGCTATCACCACCACAGGCTCCACCATAAATCAAGACTCTTTTCAGAGACCCATTTATGTACCTTAGAATCCACTTTACAGCTTGGCAGTGTGCCTTTCCAAGATTGGCCATATACCTGCTCACAAGGCTCACCCCATATCACTACGCCAAAAATAGCCTTATGCAGCACTAAAAAAACAGCGCTTTTATCACAAAGTGCAGCTGTAAAGAATAAAAAAAATTCGCTAAAAAAAAGCGCTGGTAAAGGATACCTTTAGAAAGCGCTTTCTAAAAGCGCTACTAAAGGTCGTAAATAGTCCCCACCTTAGAAAGCGCGTTTTTAAAAAGCGCTGTTAAAGATATAACCTTAGAAAGCGCTTTTAAAAAGCGCTGCTAAATGATAGCCTTAGAAAGCGCTTTTAAAAAGCAATGTTATAGGCTAATTAAAAGATAACCTTAGAAAGCGCTTTTAATAAGCGCTGCTATTGGCCAATTAAAAGAAACTGCTTTATTAGGAAAAAGCGCTGTCTTAGGTCAATTATTATTAAAAAATAAAATAACACTAAATTTTCAGAACCCTCGTTCTCCGACCAGCCATCGTTCTCCTTTCTCTCTCGCGATTTCTCCGACCACCATCGTTCTCCCACCAGCCTTCTGTTCTCCGACCACCGCTGTTCTGTTCGTTCTCCCACCGCCGTTGTTCTATTTGTTCTCCCACCGCCGTTGTTTTGTTCGCGACTGCTCCCTCATCTCTCTCTCTCTCTCGCGTGATGTAAGAAGAGGTACGTTGTTGTTGATACAATGTTGTTGTCTTTTACGTTGTTGTTGATACATTTTGTGTCAAGGTATTGTAAATGGCTATTTTAGTGTAAATATAGTGTGTGCATGCGTTTGGTTTACCATTTTCTATGACTGTCTTTTTCTGGTTTGCCATTTGTTATCTATTTCGATTCAAGAATGAAGAAGATGAAAGTTTATATTTAGTTTATATTCGATTCAAGAATGAAGAAGATGAAAGTTTATATGACTGCCATTTGCCATTTGCCATTTGTTATCCATTTGTTATCTATGACTGTCTTTTGACTAATTTTGGTGTCACTAAACAAACATGCGAAAATCACACAAGTTCCAACATCTTACAAAACAACAAAATTCCAGACAAGATGAAATTAACCTTGAAAACTAAAGATGGAAACATATAAAATTAACTTTGAAAGCAATAAATTTCTTGTTTTTGGCGCGCTTTCCTTCATGATTTCAGCATCCTACTCCTCATCCATCTCCTCACTTCCATCATCTCCCACGTCCTCTTCTTCTCCTTCCTCCTCTTCTTCGTATTCATTTTCATCCCCCTCATTTTCTGCAGTCTCAGTTGCTGCATCAACTGTACCTTCACCAGCAGCCCCTCCTAAATAGAATGGCCTGTCCCCAGGCCAAGATACATGAGTCTGATAAGCCTCGGGGGTAAGGATCTGCTGCTCAACGTCCTCGGGCCTGCCCATTTGCAATTGCATCCGATACATGGAGTTCTGAATACTAGTCATGGCACGGTTGGTGGCCTCATTTTGGTCCCATGTATAGGAGAATGAAGCATGGAACCGTGGATCCCACTCATCGAAATTCAAGTTGTCAGAACTAGGTTGGTCGGGAGCTGCCCTTGTGTTTGGTTCCTCCTTGCAAAAACGAGTAATATATGCATCATTCACAGTCCCCTTGAGAGTTTGGTGCACTTGGTTAGGGATTACCATGCGGGCAGCCCGTAGTAATCCCATGATTAGCCCCGGAAAAACCAATGGACACGATGCTTTGGTTACCAATCCTGGTTCTTTCCCACTTTCCGCCACAATTTTCATTTCATTTGAAATGATGCGTGCCACACACACACTTTTACCTTTCAAGATGAAATAGAGTAACTGAGCGGTATCCATGGTGAATGTTGTGGTGTGACTCCGAGGACGGATGTTGTGTAGAATAAGCATTAATATCACCTGAGCATGTTGCCTGATGTCCTTACGGAGAAAGTGTGTTGCCACCCCTGCTGCATTCTTCTGCACTCTCTTTCCTTGACATAAAAGGTACTTGGTGAGTTGTTTGACATCTGGTGCTGCATTCAAATTAAACTCATAATCACAAGCGTGGCCTTCTGAAATAACCAGAGGATTTCCAAGAGATTCGTTGATGGCTTTGCGGCTGAAATCAATAGTGCGACCTTGGACCATGGTTTTGTAAGTAAAGGTTTCGTCACTTGAAGGAAGAGAGTTGGCGTAGAACTCTATGACCATATCATAATTGAGATGCTTGGGAGGGATGACCAACTTTTCCCATTTCTGAATTGTTATCACTTCCATGATCTCATGGTAATCACCTTCCTGATCTATTTCAAACCTACGCTCAGGCCAGATACTTCTTGACTCAAGTTCTCTGAATCGTTCTGCTTGTTCAGGGCCAACAAAACGCGATTGATCAAAGGGTCTGCTTCTTGAAGTTTCTCCTCCCACCTTTTGCTTCTTTTGTTGGACTTGCTATTTTGGTACCATGTCTACAAAACAGAAAAAATTTTACAGCACAAGGATAACTTTGGTTAGCACAATATATTTATGAATTTGTTTGGCTGGGATTTACTGTGAACAAGGATTCGGTGACTGCAATTTGATTTGCTTTTCTAAGTTCTTAGCCAAATCTTGATAGCTTGTACTACCAAACTACCCAACAATGATAATCACAGTAAGTTTCTCATATACCATAACAAGAGTTTAAAATATCCTTCAAGCTCCACAATAAAACTAAAAACCCTAATTTTTTAAAAGAGTGAACAAAAATTTCAAAACTCAAAGCCTAAGGATTTAGCAAGAATGATTCAGGCCAAGGAGATTCATGGTGTTTTCTTTTTTCATTTTTTTCCAAAGGTTTTGATCAAGTTTTGAAGATTTAACAAGTAAAGAGATGCAGCCCTTTAAAATCTAGATTTACAGAAAAAAATTAGTGAAAATGAACATACCTTGAAGCTCTTGAGAGAAGTGAGAAATGCAAACTTTTTTTCTTGAGATTTGATAATTGTGTGAATTGATTTGTGTGTGAAAAGTGAAGAGATAAAGTGAGAAAAGTAAAGAAATAGAGAAGTAAAGGCGCAGCAGATGAGCAGACACTGTCTTCTAGGGTATGCAGAGAGTGGGTGTGTGTAGTAACTTTCATAAATGCAGGTTTGACCAACCTAACTTCGCTTCAAGGATGGTTTAGTTCTGTCTTCCATCGCTGCCTACCGCTGTCCCTTGCTGTCCATCGCTTCCTATCGCTGTCCGTCGCATAGTGAACCTTCGCATAGCGAAGCATTTGGTCGCGATGCGAAAGTTGCATTTGTTTCAACTGGTTTTTCTTGAGCCTAAATCCTGCAAAACCATTCAAATCCCCAAGTACCAACCTTTTGGGTCTTTTGTTAGTCGATTCTCATAAAAAATGCAAAGGAACAATGCGATTCGTATAAGTTTTGACTAATGATATTTGTACTTTTGGATTGTTATCAGCTTGCAATGATTGAGAACTAACTTATTGAATTTGCTATATATAGGGGTTACTTGTGATCAAAGTGTTAAAGTCGGATCGTTTCCCTACAGGTAAATATTTTTTATTTTGTTTTTGTTTAGCTTAATTAGTATAACTATGGATAAGAAATGGATGTCTTCAAGTCGATTGTCGAAAGAGTACAAGAATGGGGTATCAGAATTCGTTAAGTTTGCTGTTGCGCACGCCGAAGACCCCAGTCGAATGATATGTCCTTGCTTGGGTTGCTGTTTTGGGAGTCGAGTTGACGCGGTTCAGTTGGCATCGCATTTAAAGAGGCGTGGAATTGATAGAAGTTATACATGTTGGAATTTGCATAGTGAGAAAATTAACAGGAATGTTGAACCGGGGGATACTACGACCTATTCTTCAATTGAAAATGGCACAGATACATACAATTATGATCGAGTCGAAGAGATTGCAGAAGCTCTTGAAGAAGATCTTAAGGATTGTCCCAAAATGTTTGAGAGGTTGGTTAGCGATGCAGAGAAACCGTTGTATAATGGTTGTACTAAATTCACAAGATTGTCTGCGGTATTAAAGTTGTACAACTTAAAGGCGGGTAATGGATGGTCGGATAAAATTTCACAGAGTTATTGGCCCTTATGAAAGATATGCTTCCAGAGGATAATGTTCTTCCCAATCGAACATATGAGGCCAAAAAGATGTTGTGCTCTATTGGCATGAGCTATGATAAGATACATGCATGTCCAAACGATTACGTTTTGTTTCAAAATGAGTATGCATCGTTAAATGAGTGTCCTAAATGCGGTGTCTCTCGATATAAGAAAAAGTTGTCTCTAGAAAAAGTTTTATGGTATTTTACTATAATTCCGAGATTTAGACGCATGTTTCGTAGTGAGACTGATTCAAGACACTTGACTAGGCATGCAGATGAAAGAATTATTGATGGAAAGTTTCGACATCCGGCAGATTCACCACAGTGGATGAAAATTGATGATGATTATCCTGAATTTGGAAAATAAGCAAGAAACCTTCGCTTGGCATTATCTACTGATGGAATGAACCCACACGGTCTTCAAAGTATCTCACATAGCACTTGGCATGTGATCATTATGATTTATAATCTACCATCATAGCTATGCATGAAGCGTAAGTACATGATGTTATCTATGTTAATTTTTGGGGCTAGACAACCAGGGAATGACATAGACGTATACTTGGCACCCTTAATCGAAGATTTAAAGTTTTTGTGGGAGAACGGTGTGGAGGTTTATGATGGGTATAGGAAAGAAAGTTTCAACTTGAGGGCGATGTTGTTTGGCACAATTAATGATTTTCCAACATACAGAAATCTATCAGGGTACAGCATAAAAGGTCAATCTGCGTGTCCTATTAGTGAAGATAAAACAGATTCGACGCAATTGGAGTTTGGTCAGAAGAATGTATTTCTCGGTCATCGTAGATTCTTAAATTCTAATCATCACTACCGTGGGTGGGAGAAAAGCATTCAATGGAGAGCCAGAACAAGTTAGAGCTCCACCTATATTGACAGGTGATCAAATTTTTGAAAAGGTGAAAGATGTGAGTACTCAGTTTGGCAAGCTTTTTGCACATACACTTGTCAAGAGAGGGTGGAAGAAGAGGTCAATTTTTTTTGAACTGCCATATAGGAAGTCGTTGTATGTAAGACATTTTCTCGATGTTATGCATATTGAAAAAAACGTATTTGACAGTGTTATTGGTACGTTAATCAATATACAAGGAAAGTCTAAGGATGGCCTTAAAGCAAGAAAGGACTTGATAGCGATGGGGATAAGAACTGAATTAGGACCCTTGAAGAAAGGAAAACGAACATATCTACCACCTGCTGCGTATACTCTATCTAGAAAGGAGAAAAAAGTATTGTGTAAGTTTCTAAGTGAAGTTAAAGTTCCAGAAGGATACTCTTCAGATATTAGAAGACTTGTGTCTATGAAAGACCTCAAGTTAAAGAGTTTAAAGACGCATGACTGCCATGTTATAATGGAACATTTTCTACCAATAGGTATACGTTCTATTCTTCCAGAAAAAGTAAGAAGCGCAATAACTAAATTGTGTTTTTTCTTCAAGTCAATTTGCAGTAAGGTGATCGATCTTGCGATCTTACCAACATTGCAAAAAGAAATAGTTATTACTTTGTGTGATCTTGAAATGTATTTTCCTCCCTCGTTTTTTGACATAATGGTTCATCTAGTTGTTCATCTGGTGAAAGAGACACAATTGTGTGGACCGGCTTATATGAGATGGATGTACCCTGCTGAACATTATATGAAAATATTAAAAGGGTATGTGAAAAACCGAAGTCGACCAGAGGGTTGTATTGCCGAATGATACATTATTGAAGAAGCGATTGAGTTTTGTACTGAATATTTGTCCAATGTACAATCAATTGGACTCCCCAAATCTCATATTGTCAGAAAAAAAGAAGGAAAAAAGTTAATTGGAAATGAAGTTGTGACAGTATCAAGGGTCGAACAGGATCAAGTGCATTTGTATGTTCTGCACAATGAGGGTATTTGAATCAATCCAACCGTCTGTGTTGTTAAGAGACGGGTAGAACATATTCCAACCAAGAAAAGAAAGAGACGTTAGTGAAAAAGGTACTAGTTGTAAAATTATAGCTTATGTCATTTAATAATATTAAATAGTTGTCATGTTATATATATTCAATGGATTATGGATTATGGATTTTTATATTTGCCATTTAATTTTTGTTTTTTTCTTTCTTACAGGTCAGATGGCTAGTAACCAGGAAGACTCACACGAGACACGTGATACAAATGAAAGACCTGAGAATGTAGAAAGTGAAATTAAATGAGGAATAACAATTATGAAGTCAATCATCCGTGCAAGAGATAAAGGGATCAAATTTGATGTACATTGGAGTGATGAAAACTAACTAATTGAGCCAAACGGTTCAATGTTGACTAGTTACATAGGTTCCCTTGTCCGTCAGCACATTCCAATCACCGGTGATAATTGGAGGAATCCGTTGTTGCAAGTCGGTAAAGATAAAATATGGACTGAGATACAGGTACTTACCAAATATGATTGATGTTATTAGATTTTTGTTGACGATTAAGTATTTAATTTACTTATACTAACACACTCTATGTGTATGTTTTTTTGTAGAGGTCTTTTAATATTGATGAAAGCTGAAAAAAATATTGTCTTCAATTGGCTAGAAAAAGACATAGAGGCTTTCGAACTATGTTATCAAACAAATATCTTAGGGATGCGGAAAATTTTTTTGTTGAAGCAGAACTTCCACAATTGTATGCGGACTTGATTGCTTCTGAAGAATGGAGCACTTTTGTAGCCAAACGAAAATCTGAAAAATTCAATGTAATGTTAATTTGTCATGTTTATTAATTGTATTATATACTTGTTGCATTAGTTTGTTCTGATATGACTTAAACTTGTTTATCCAGGAATTGAGTGCCACTAATCGCCAAAGAGCATCAAAACTCGCGTATCCATACAGAAAAGGGCATTTGGGATATGTACGCTTACAACAAAAATTGGTAAGTATATATAAATGCTATGATTTTATTAATTGTCTTATTGTGTTATAATTGATAATCTTATTATTTATCTCAATGCGTAGTTAGAAGAGACGAAAAGTGAAGAAACATCACTTCCGGACCATGTTTTGTGGAAGGAAGCTCGTGTGGGCAAGGATGGAGTTGTTAGGGAAGATGTTCAGCATGTTTATGACGAATGTGTAAGTATAACATTATGTCTTTAAGTTAATCGAAATTTTATTAAAATATAATTAATTTTTAATCCCCACTAATAATTTTCGATATGTCAATGAATTTCAGGAGACTCTATCTAAATCCTTAACCACAGGTGAGGAGGATTGCAGGAGCATACTTAGTCGAGTACTAAATGTTCCTGAGTATTCCGGTTAGGTGAGGGGTAAAGGATTTGGTGTGACTCCATCTTCCTTGTATAAGCATTCAAAGAAAAAAAATCCTAGCAATCAAGAAGTGATGCAATCGTTGGAGGAATTAAAAGCGCAAGTCCGTGAATTGCAAAAGGATAAAGAGAGATATGAGGCGGAAAAGCGCGGTTCAGAGTTGAAAGCTACTAGTGACAAAGCTAGTACCAATTGTCAACAGAAAATTCCCGAGGTAATTAGCACGTTTATTTTAATTGACATATATTTATTTTAATTAAATTAGCACATTTATTTTAATTGACATATATACACATTAACGGTTACATATTTATTATTTCTTTAGGGCATTTAATCTTGTCAACTATTTTAATCATTACCGACTTATCGCATAGTTGGCAAGGGAAAAATGCATAACAAATTGAGACTTACTTCACCATAAACCGCTCCCTGATGGATGTCTGAAAGTGTCGGTTGATATTGCTTTAGAGCTTGATGCGTTGCTACCGATCCCTGACATTGTTTCAGAGACAACATTGTTGCGAGATGCAATAGGATCGTTTGTTGCATGGTCGGCAGACCTCATTTTCATAGATGAGGAGGTATGTTGAAAACCATTATGAATGTTTTAGTAATCAAAAGTCAATTTTGAACCATTATGAAAAGCATTTTGAATGTTTTTACATGGTAATGTTAGACTCCTTCAAAACACGCATCTAAGGATAAAGGAATTTTGCCGCACAACGCGTCTGTTGTATCACAAAAAGAGGTACATTGAAAGTGTTATTCTATGATCCGAATTCAAAAGCTTCATGATTTTCTACTTTACCTAACTTATATGATTTTTAGGTTCCTGCTCAAGTTTCACAACAAGCCAGCAAGAAAAGAGCTCCTACAAAGACCAGGCAGCAGGCAAAAAGAGCTTTTACACCTCGCTTTCAGATGTGTCTTGAAACACTTGTGGCAACATCAGATTTGATGGATGGTGTTATTCGTCAAATAGACATGGACGAAGGTGTTTTTGGTTTTCCTCATTCCGAAATAATTGCAAAAGAGGACATGGAACAAATTTTTCGGCATCTTGAATTAGGTATAGGTATTATGCATTCATACATCTGGTACTCTGATCAATCTATTATTTGATTAGTTGAACAATTTATTTACACATTTCAATGAAAATAGTCTAATGTTTATTATGTTTTTATTTAAGGTGCTTGTATGACAAATTGATGCGCGGGAATTAATTATCAAACAGATTCCATTTCTTGTCTTGCGCCCGTGTCAATACACTGGCAATTGCTACTGATCCAAATTCAGTAAGAGATCACTTACTCCAGAGATTTATGGCCAGGAGTACAGAAAGTTTGTATCTTTTACCGTATAATACTGGAAACGGGTAAGATTTTCATTCTAATTTCATTATAATCTTTGTATCTTTTGCGTATAAATTATCCATTTAAACTTTTGTTATATTTTACAGTGGACACTGGTTGTTGGTTGCTATTAATCCTATAAGAGAAGTGGTGTATTATCTGAATTCATTAGATCATGATTGGACAACATATCAGAATATGAAGGATTTGGTTGATATGTAAGTGAGATTGTTCTAAATATTCGTGTGTATTTGTATATTTAATTATTTCTGTGAGATTATTCTAAATTTACGTTTTTCTTTTATAGATTAATACTAGTATACCGAGCACAAAGAGAAGCTCGAGTATCACGGTCTAAAGCTTCCACCATTACATGGATCAAAGTGGAGGTATATTAATTTTCACAATGTTGCTTATAATAGTGATGCTACTTGATAACACAAGACAACTATATATTAATTCTTATTTGTTTTTCTATGTGTAGTGTCCTCGTCAGCGTAATGGTATAGACTGGGGTTATTTCGTTTTGAGGTTTATGAGAGAAATCCTTCATTTGGATCGATTAGAGATTCCCATCATGGTATGGATTTATAACTTAGGATTTATTTTAATACTTATCGGATATTTCATATAATTTATTATTTTAAACTAAATCATGCATATTGTCTTTTGTTATGTAGTACTTTGATGAATACGCGTGTCCTCGTTACACGAAAGATAATTTGGAACAAATCAAGGAGGAATTGTGTGAATACCTTATTGGGAAAAGAATCATATAAGGTATATATGGAAGTTGGTGTGTAGTTATGGAGTGTAATTGTATAGTTTTGGAAGTTGTTGTATATTAGGAGATCTTTAGAAGTTAAAGGATTAGAATGGTTTAATTATGTGAATGGTTTATGTGAATGGTTTATGGATTACAATAGTTTAATTATGTGAATGGTTTATGTTAATGATTTATGTATTAGAATGGTTTAATTATGGAAATGGTTTATGTGAATGGTTTATGTGAATGGTTTATGGATTAGAATGGTTTATGTGATTTATAAGGATTAGAAATGGCCTAAAATGTGAAGGATTGGAAATGGCATAAAATGTGAAGGAAAATATATACAGGTTTATGTGATTTATACGGATTAGAAATGGCCTAAAATGTGAAGGATTGGAAATGGCCTAAAATGTGAAGGAAAATATATACAGGTTTCTGCATAAAAAAACTGGGAAAATTTGATTTTTTTAAAAAATCATTAAAAAAAACGTGAAGAAAAGACAGCGCTTTTAAGAAAAAGTGCTGCCTTTAGTGAAAATAAAAAAAAATTTAGACAGCGCTTTCAAAAGCGCTGTCTAAAGGGGGGGAAATAGAAAGCGCTTTTCCTTAGAAAGCGCTGCCTAAAGGTGAAAATAAAAAATAAATTAAACAGCGCTTTTAAAAGCTGTGTCTAAAGGGGGACAATAGAAAGCACTTTTTCCTGAAAAAGCGCTGCCTGAAGATGCCAATAATAGGCATAAAAGGCCAGAAAAGGCGCTGCAAAAGGGCCACTTTAGAAAGCGCTTTTTCAGTTAAAAGCGCTGCTAAAGGCCTACTTTAGAGAGCGTTTTTAAAGGTAAAGAGCTGCCTAAAGTAGGCCTTTAGCAGCGCTTTCTTATAAAAAAAAGCGCTGTCTTTACCTACGCCAGCACCACCTTAGGCAGCGCGTTTAAGCGCTGTTAAAGGCCAAAAAAGCGCTATTTTTTCCCTTAATTGGCATAGTGTATGCTATGTCTGGCCTCATACAGACCATAGCATACATCAAAGAACCCGCTACACTAGCATATGGAATGCTACTCATATAGATTAACTTCAGTACTCGCACTTTGAGTAGTACTAAGCTTAAACTGAGGATTTGTAGGTATCACAACAGGCTTTGAATTCGACATACCAAACTTGTCGAGAAGTTTCCGTAGGTATGTCTCTTGAGATAAGCACAACTTCGACTGTTTTCTATCTCTCTGGATGTCAATCCCAAGAATCTTGGCGGCAGCTCCCAGATCCTTCATTTCGAAATCCTTACTGAGTTCATCCTTCACCTCTATTACATCCTCAACACTGTTGCTGGCTATTAGGATGTCATTCACATAAAGCAACAACATAAGAAATGAGTTTCCAGGTCGAAATCTAAAGTAAACACAGTGATCGAACTGACTCTTAGTGAAACCAATATGTGCCATGAACTTGTCGAATCTCCTGTTCCACTATCGAGGAGATTGTTTCAGGCCATACAAAGACCTATTTAGGTTGCACACATAATCTTCTTTACCCTTTTCTGCATACCCTTCAGGTTGACGCATCAGGATCGTTTCATCTAGATCACCATATAGAAATGTTGTCTTCACATCCATTTGCTCAAGTTCCAAGTCGAACCTCGCCACCATGGCCAACAACATTCGAATGGATCTATGCTTTACAACAGGTGAGAACACATCATTGAAGTCGACACCTTCTTTCTGAGTGAATCCCCTAGCAACTAGCCTCGCCTTAAAGCGCTTCGACATCACTCCTTCGATTCCTTCCTTGACCTTGAAAATCCACTTACAACTGACTAACCTTGCTCCTGCAGGTTTCTCAATCAGCTCCCAAGTGTTATTATCATGAAGAGATTTCATCTCGTCATCCATGGATTTTCTCCATTCAGACTTGTTTCGACTCCTTATAGCTTCCTTGTAATCTCTAGGTTATTCCTCAAGTACCTCACTTGTAGAGATTAAGGTAAAAGCTATAAGATCTTCATAACCAAGTCTCTGAGGTGGCATGATGACTCTTTTTGACCTATCTCTTTCCAGTAGGTAGTCGTCGACAGTTTCCTCAGCTTCTTTAGCATCTTGCTTTTCTTCTTCGACTTCATCTGGGCTATGCACTTCAGCATTACTATGCTCCACCTCAACAGGCATCTCTACCTGTTCCAGCTCCTCTTTAGAGATTTTTGCACTTCGACCAACATCACCAGTTTTCTTGAACGCCATCTCGACCTCATTGAAAACTACATCATGACTTGTGATACATCTTCTGTGACCTAGTTCTAGGCACCATAGCCTATAACCCTTGACTCCCTCAGGATATCCAAGGAACATGCATCTCAGAGCTCTAGGTTTGACCTTGTCTTGCCTAATGTGAGCATAGGCTAAATAGCCAAATACTCTCAGTTTGTCGAGATCTAGTGGATGACCCGACCAAACTTCTTCAGGTGTCTTCATTCCCAGGGCAGTCGAGGGACATCTATTTATTAGATAAGCTGCTGTCGAAACAGCCTCTGCCCAAAACACCTTCTTCAATCCAGCACTAACCAACATGCATCTAACCCTTTCAAGTATTGTTCGATTAAATCTCTCAGCCAAGCCATTTTGTTGAGGAGTACCTGCTACAGTCTTATGCCTTGTAATCCTAGACTCAACACAGTAACTATCGAACGCTTCGTTGCAAAACTCAAGGCCATTGTTGGTTCTCAACCTCTTAACCTTTCTGCCAGTTTGAGTTTCGAATAGAACCTTCCAACTTTTGAAATTCTCAAATGCTTCATCCTTCATTTTCTGAATGAATACCCATAGCTTTCTGGAATAGTCATCAACGATGGATAGAAAATGCCTTGCACCTAAGTGTGAAGGATTCCTTGCAGACCCCCAAAGATCATCATGAATATAATCCAGGGATCCATGTGTTCTTTGCTTGCCTTTGTTAAACTTCGCCCTACAGGATTTACCAAATACACAAGATTCACAAAACTCAAACTTTTCGACTTTGTCACCACCTAGCAGGTTCTGCTTCCCCATTTCGACCATGCCTCTTTCGCTGACATGGCCCAATCTCATGTGCCATTATTCTGTCTTCGACACAGGTTTCGTGGATACAACATTTGTCAAACCACTTACAACCTCGGCCTCAAGGGTATACAAGCCTTGTGTCTTCACGCCTCTCATGACTTCCTTCGACCCCTTTATGACTTTCAGGATACCTTGCTCTCCTTTGAAGACATATCCTTTCTTGTCGAATTCACCAAGAGAAATTAAATTCCTCTCAAGGTCAGGTACATACCTAACCCAATTCAATAACCTTATTGACTCATCATGGAGCTTGAATCTAACAGATCCAATACCTGTAATCTTACAAGCTTCATTGTACCCCAGCTGCTCTGATCCACCATCTTGATCACATAATTCTTCAAACACATTCTTGTTTAGAGTCATATGCCAAGTACATCCATAATCCATAATCCACTCTCTTTGCAAGCGTTGCTGCTCGACACCACAAGGACATCAGATGATTCATAATCATCTTGCACAATAGTTGCATTCCCATTGTCCTTACCTCCATGATTATTCAGGCGCTCAGGGCACACCTTTTTTGTGTGACCCTCCTTCTTACAGTGATAACATTTAATACCAGACAGATCACCACCACAAGACTTCTGCTGAGCCTTACCTTTCTTCTTGTCAAACCTACCATCTTTCTTTGACGATTTTTCTTTCACGGACAACCCTTCGCCAACTGATGATGGTTTCTGCTCTTTCTTTTGTTCAAATCCTTCGAATACAATGCTGCTTGAACTTCTTCAAAGGTCAGGGACTCTCTTCCATACAAGAGGGTTTCTTTGAAGTGAGCACTGGGCAAAGCACACAACAGCAACAGTGCTTGATCTTCGTCATCGATCTTCACATTAATATTTTCAAGATCAAGAATCAGCTTGTTGAACATATCCAACTGCTCAGCCAAAGCTTTGTCTTCACTCATCTTGAACGAATACAAAGCTTGCTTTAGGTAGAGACGGTTCACCAGAGATTTGGTTTTATACAAACTTTTGAGTTTCACCCATAATCCTGACGCCGTAGTCTCCTTTGATACCTGCCAAAGAACCTTATCACCAAGGCTCAACAATATTGCGTTGTGGGGTTTCTCGATCATGACCATCTTTTCTCTTTCCGTTAACGCAACATCTATGGCTGCCTGTCCCTTCAACGCTTCCAAACAACCCTGCTGAACCAGTAGGGCTTTCATCTTCAAGCGCCACAGACCGAAATCGTTCACTCCGGTGAACTTTTCAATCTCATACTTTGTTGAAGACATCTTATCCACGCTCACAGCACCAATTTGTTGTGAAAAATGATGCCTTTGCACAAAGTATTAACGGTTTCTTGTTTGCAAAAAAACACACAAGGGTTAGGGTTAACGGAGAAACAAGAAGAAAAACAACAAGGATTGGGGCAAAAATTTTCTGTTTACTATTCACTTTCTCATTTAGGGTTACAAATGATTACAAATGAATATCACAATTTGCCACACTCAACAAACTGAGTGTACTAGCCTATTTATAGACTAACTAGATAACTTGCTGCCCAAGCTACCTAAACAATTGGATCCTTAACACAAGGCCTAATTCGACAAACATTTCGACAATACATATTTGAACATACTTCGACTACAATATGTATCCTACAACTACAACATGTGACCCAGCTTCGACTTCATGCTTGTCTCCTGTCGAAACACATGAAAGCTTTCCCTCGACACAACATGAGTTCGACCCAATAGTCTCACACAAACAATGTTAACGGGTATTAGTTGTTAAGGTTTTTGGTCATAACTTTAAACTCCTATCTCATTGTACCACTATTAAACAAACCGGAAAAATGGTTTTACATCGATTTTATAGGTGAGGTAACTAGGGGTGGAAAAAAACCAATAACCATAAACATAATTAGTATCCAAATTAATCCATATTTTAATACCAAGTTCAAAATTACATTTTATAACCGATAGTCCATTTATCAAACCAAAAAAAAATACCAGGAACCATTAATCAATTTGGATCAGCTTATCGGTTTTCAAATTTGAGACTTTCTCAAAACTCTCTCTTTCGCTTACCGTCAAAAATCCACCATCCTTAATTGTTAAACCCTAATTTCCAAAACAACAACACCAGCATCTTCCTAATTCTCCTTCATGTTCTCCATCTCCGATTCTCTCAACACTTTCTCTCTCATTCCATCCATTTTTTACTCTTTTACCATCCGGCAAGTTTAGTATTCAACAAAAAATCCATAAGATACTTCGCTTTTGAAGTTGTCAACAATGAAATCCATCACCGTTTTGGATTTGCAAGACGTTTTCAAAAAATTCTTTTTTGATAGTATTTGTAGATTTTCCTTCGGTTTAGAAAAATCACTACCCATGTCAGATTTCGCTCTTTCTTTCGATCTAGGATTAAAATTATCAGCACAACGAGCCATGGTTGTGTCTCCACCTCTAATCTGGAAAATCAATAGATTCTTTAACATGGGTAGTGAGAGAGAGTTGTAAAAAAGAATCAATATCATTAACATGTTAGCCAAAGTATTTATAAACCAAAATAGAAAAATGGGTTTTAGCAATCATCAAGATTTGTTTTCAAGATTCATGAGTACAACAATTCACGACGACAAGTTTGAGAAACCGGTTTAAAACCGTTTTTTTTAAATTGGATTTATTGTGAAAAACTAGTTTAAAACTGAACCGATCCACTTGTAAACCGGTTTTAAAAAAATAAACCAGTTTTATGAAAATAATTTCAAGATCCAAACCAAAAAAATATATCTAATTCGGTTTGATTTGATTTATGATCCATCCACACCCCTAGAATTATCGAATTGTTGGTGCATAAGGTGAAAAAGATGAAGATGAAGGAAGAGAGAGAAGAAAGAGAGAATAACAAATTCTAACTAACTTCCACTACTCTGCTAAAACGGTTACAGCAAAATAGTTGCACACACTGCACTACAATACTCAGTGTGTACAACTGTTGACAGCTAGAGTACTATATATCCACAAATAAAAGTGTCACGTGTGGTAAATACTAAAATACTGAATTACCCTTCAACACCATACCGTAATTCAGTCAGGATTTAACTAATTAAAACTGGCAACATCAATTTCATCTCTCAAATGAAAAAATTGACTAGTCTTGATCGCATTCGTGAGAACTCGTTTATGGCTTGACTTAGAAATACGTAGTATGGTTTGAACTTGAAAATTGAAAAGTGAACAAATCAAACACCAAATAAAGCTTCCCCCCAAACAAAGTTAACAAGTATCAATTGTTAAGGTTCATTATACCTCTCATCTCATTGTACCGCTATTAAAAAAACCTCTTTTTACTTCAATTGAAAAAGGAGTTTTGCATCGATTTTATAGGTGAGATAACGATAAACATCATAAGAATTTGCCTTTTTTTTTCATCAGATAAGGTTTTGCTGAGGTGGAAATTGTGCTGGTCATAAGTTGAATCTCCAATAATAATATTTTTGTATTTTTAAAATTAGAAAACTCATATCACTATACCTATCTGAGGTTATAAATGTGTATTTATCTCGGTTTAAAATTCAAAACGAAGGGGAAAACATTTTTTGTCAAATATAATTTGTTTTAAATTTTATTTTGACCTATATTTTTTTTAAATAGAACGTATATACATATTTTGTGACATAATCTATATACACATTCGTAACAAAATAATAACATTTTTTTTACATATACCAAATTAGATTGTTTAAAAAATTTGTAAGAAAATCTAATATATACATATCCAAAATGGTACATCGAGAGAACCTATATGCATATTTGTCAATTGAATCCGAATGACAAAACCAAATAGATATGTGTAACTGAAAAACTATACAAATTGTTTACAACAACCAAACTAAACTAGTGTTGTTGATGTTCATAAAATGATAGAAAGGAACCGACTCAACGTGAATGGATATCATTTATATTTTCTTTTGGGAATGGTGTTGGATCATTAAACACATACAATTTGAACAAAATTTAAATTAGAATAAACTTACAACAACATCAAAAATTCAATCTCCACAACAGCAACAACATAATTCTTTTAACATAAACCTTTACTAGCTAAAATTAACAACAATAACTGAATGACTAACATAAATAAATTCTATGCATATGAATAAAGTGAATACCTTAAAACAGAAATCACTAATGTCTTCAAACAGAATATCCAACATATGTTTCATAACATAGATCCACACGAATATCTGTTGGGTTGTTTCCACGACTACAAATAATTTTCAAATAATTATTAATACACACAAAGCACAAATAATGCATTAGCGAAAATAAAAGAATGTCAAAAAGGACAAGTAATACTTATTTTTGGAAAAAAGAACTTTGAATTTTTTATTTCTTATATTACGAGTCATAAAAATGTGCCCCTCCATAGTTCTACATGTTGGAAATAATTATAAACAAAAATTATTCAAAACTAATGATAAAATTTGAGTATTACAAATAATACCACTTACGCACTCAAAATATCTTACATCGTTGAATGAAAATTATAGTGTAATGAGCATACCATAGTTACACGATTTTGCTTGGGAAATATAATTACTAGTTACCAATACCCACTGCAAAAACATCTAGAATAATTAATAATGTGAATAAAATTAATTTATAAAAGAAAACAGAAATTTAGTTATATTTACAAATCGACAAATAGTCTTTTGTAACATTCTCTTTTCTCTTGAATTAACTTATTTTGTATGTACGTTTAATGATTGGTGTCTGATGTTGAAATATTGAATGGTTCTAAGAAACAATACTTTGTAAAGTCTTTTTTTGCACAAATCTGATGCATGTACCTAAATGTTAACACAAAAGTCAAATCTTGATGTGAGTCTTGAAATAAAAATTATTTGAGAGCAATGAGTATAAATTGAAATCACCATAAAATATGTGCTTATGTGCACCATAGTTGTAGTATGGCTATGTCTAACCAATTAATACCCTGCAAAATATCCAAAATATAAATTTTTCTAATAATATAAGATTGACTTGGTTCATGTGTTAATTTTATCTGGAAGATGTCTCACATCTCTACCATCCTTTGACAATTTTAGCACATTTTCTGGTTGAGGTATATTGTGGTTTCAATATCGTGTTGGGGGCAGAGCAACTGCCTTATATACTTGCACCATCAGAAACAACTTTCATAGCTATGTCTAACTGATTTAAATTTTGGTTGATGAGTACACTCATCAATTTCAAATGTTGCATCATTAAAACAATAGCAACACAATACATAAATTCAAATACATACCCAACAACAACACATAACAAAATATTTCTAAACCAAACTTATATTTACCTCAATTATATCCCGAGTACACTTCTCCCGCATCTCCTCCTTCAACTTCTCATGCTCCTCCTTAGTCAACCTCTCCCGCTCCTCCTAAATCAATGTCTCTCATTCCTCTTTAATCAGAATCTCTTATACCTTCTGAGTCACCCTCTCACGCTCTTTTTTAATGCCTATTGTATCCTCTCACACACTTGTTGATCAACTAGGTCTTCAATTTCTTTCTTGTGTATTACTTTGTTACTATATGACGATAACCTAAAAAAAATCCTCAAGTCGATGCATCTTCCAAAATCACAAACATGCCCACTATGCTCCTCTGTTCCAATCACTTCTCCAATATATCATAAAGTTGTTGTGGAACAAAGTTACCATCATTAGATTTTCCAACCAGTGAATCATATAACACAAATAAAAGTTCATCTTTACCTAATTGAATTAACTAAAATAAGTAATGTTGAATAAAGTATCTACTCACAATCTTTTCAGCAACTTTTCGTGTAGCCTCTATTGTGAAATTGCCTCATGGACTTTGACGTACCCTCTTCCATTTCTCATGTTGTGATGATGGCGATAGGTTGCGATCAAGACTTCTAGAAGGATCTCTTGGTTCTAGTTATCTTTGTTTTCTTTTTTCTATAATCATTATTTGTTCCAGTTCATCATATCCTCCACGAGATAATCTATATGAATATATATTTCTTGACCAATTCTCCTTTCCTTTGTGGCTCTTAGCCAAGAATTCAGGAGTGTTGTGAGATTTGAAAAACTTCTCCCAAATGTCCTTCCCAATAAATTTATACATCTTATATGGATGCTTTAAGTTAGGCTTTGGATGTGTAATATAATCACTTGTGAGTTGTGTCTTAAAGTCTCTCAAATGCTCACCGGCATATGGAATCCATTTATTTTCTAGCTTATCATAGTTTGGAAGAATAAGCACTTCCTACGTTAATATGATAGAGTTGGTATTAGTATTAAACAATAATAATAAATTATAATATATACTTGTAAAACAAATCATGAAATTTAAAATAAAAACCCCTAATATCGGTTCATATTTTTCTTTTTAGTTCACCAGAAACATCGCTCCAATGATCTAGAAAAATATTGACTTTGCTTCAACTGAGTACTACCACGTCACTCTTAATAATCTCAACATTTTCACCAAAAACGTCACCAGTTGTTAGCAAAAATCAATTGAATAACTAATACTGCTTTGGTGGGATTTTTACAACATGGTCACCATCGTAGCTCCTCAAAAACTTCTTGCACTTTTATTCTTGATAAAGGTATTTGTATAAGAAGTGAAGGTTGTAGGAGAGAAGTTGGTCAAATTGATCATATTTGCTTAAACATGAACGAAAAGAAACATTTTACTTAACAAAAATCAACAAAGACACCTAATATGGGATTCATGGTACATATGGTACATTTTATTTAACACGACATCAACACTTCCTAAGATAACTTCATAAGAATATGCTCATAACATTTAACTTGACACAACACTAAAATATCTATTTTTTAGACTTGTGCATGTGAACTATACTACTCATAACACAAATGGAATTTTGTCAACAACAATGCTAAAAAGGAAAACCTTATTTCCATTTTTATCAACATAATCAGCATAACTTCTCTCAATAACAAAAAATAACATTTCCAAGTTATGTGCATGAATAAAGTGACTGTAGAATAATAAGAATAATACTAACTAGATATAAGGTGAAACATTTCAAGAAAAATAACATATATGGAAGATTTACATACATTTCAACGGTATTACCATTTCTAAATGATTCCAAACACTTTATCCTAAATGATTCAGAACATAGAAACATACTAACTTGATATATGAAAGAGAGAGACCATAGAATAATACTAACTAGATATATGATGAAACATTTCAAGAAAAATAACATATATGGAAGAGTTACATACATTTTAGGTGTATAATAATTTCTGTGAGTATTTCTAAAACTAACACCATAGTGCGTAACTGTTGGAATTAAACCAAGACTTTGAGTAATTGTAAACCAATATTGATGAACAAGATTCAATCAACCGATAAAAATCCCTTGCTCTTCACTCTTCACTTGAGGGAATCAATCAAACCTTGATTGCAAGAATGATTCTGCGCAGCAATTGTTAATTGAAGAAGAAAGAAAAATTGAATAAGAAAGGGTTTGATGAAAATTAGGGAAGAAGATGATTTATGCAGAGTAACTCTCTGCTCTCAAACTGAGAAAATATTATTCAAATGTGCAACAACACTTTCTGTTGTGTGTTATAATTCATAATAGGGTTACTCCCTATTTATAATTGAGCTAGTTTTCTCCCTATGGTAAAGCTCAAAATTACAAAAGCCCAAAATTTCTATTTTGGTCTAGGTCTAAATCATGCGTCAAGCAACCTGCTTCAACACTTCGACATCTAACACAACTCGAAACACGCTACAAGTTTCGAAAGATCCTTGTTTCTGTCGACCACTACCTACTTTGACACAAGGAATTACAATCTCAACACGCCACCTAATTTATTATGTCTAAGCTATCTATATTCATCATAGACCTTAGTTTCTTGAATAGTTTGACGTTCACTCCTTTCGTCATGATATTTGTAACCTGATTCTCAGCTCTGCAGTGTTCCAAGTTCATTTTCCCTTCTGCTACCTGCTCATGAAGATAGTGGAACCTCATTTTGACGTGCTTGCTTCATCCTTGTGCTATCGGATTTTTCGCAGATATATAGCTGACATGTTGTCGATCTTCATGGTAATTGCTACATGACTCTTCCCTGTAATCTCTTCGATCAAGTTCACCGTCCATGTTTCTTGACATGCGCAAAGAGAAACAACTATGTACTCTGCTTCGCATGATGACAATGCCACTGCTGGCTCTTTTCTCGAACTCCAAGCACTTGGTGCACCACCTAGCATAAACACATAACCCGCTGTGGACTTTCTATCCTCGGCATCATTACACCAACTTGAGTCGGTGTATCCCACTAACTTGCATTCTTTACCTTCATCAGCTGCACGAAACAAAATGTCGTAGTCGAGAGTTCCTTTTAGATACCTTAGTATCCTCTTCGTCGTTGCTAGGTGTGATACCTTTGGCTTCCGGATGAATCTACTTGCCATACCCACAAATTATGCTAGATCAGGCCTAGTATGATAAAGGTATCTTAATAACCCAATAATTCTTCTGTACTAAGTTAGGTCGACATCATCTTCATCTAATTCTTTCAATAGTTGCAATATGGGCTCAGCTGGAGTCGAAGCTGGGTTGCAATCTTGCATCTCAAATCTCTTGAGTATTTCGCCTGTATATCTTCTTTGATGCATCATAAAACTTCTACCACTCTTGTAGAACTCGATGCCAAGGAAGTATGAGAGAATTTTCAAGTCTGACATTTCAAACTCCTCACTTAAGTCATGTTTGAAATCTTCGATCTCCTTTTTGCAACTTCCTGTTATTTACAGGTCATCGACATAGAGACATTGTATAAGCAATTCTCTATTGCTTCTCCTTACATATACTCTATGCTCAGTTGTGCACTTCACAAATTCTTTCTCCCTTAGAAAGTTATTTATCTTCTTATTTCAAGCTCTTGGAGCTTGCTTAAGTCCATACAGGGATTTATGCAGCCTGTACACCTTTCATTCTTCGCCTTGTTTCACAAACCCAGCTAGTTATACAACATAAACTTCTTCATCTAGGGAGGCATTCAGGAATGAACATTCACATCCATCTGACATATATGCAAATTGTTCATGTTTGCTAGACCAACAACCAACCTGATTGTTCTGATCCTATCAACATGTACAAAAACTTTGTCGAAGTTGATTCCTTCTTTCTGAAGAAATCCTTTCACCATAAGTCTTGCCTTGTGTCGAGTTACTTCTCCTTTGGGATTCAGCTTTACCGTGTATACCCACTCCACATCGATTGCCTTCCTTCCTTGAGGCAATTTGACAAGTAACCAAGTGTTGTTGACTTCGATAGACTCTAGTTCTTCATTCATTGTTTTCTTCCCCTTTGAATCTTTCAATGCCTCAGATGCATTGACTGGTTTGACATCTGCGTAGAAAGCAAAGTGTACCAACTCACCTTCTTCATTGACCACATTATCTGATATAATCACATATTCTTGCAACCTTGCAGGCATGTGTCTTGTTCGTTGAGGTCTGTTTGAGCCTGCTTCACCTCTGACTTCTACTTGCCAAACTTTTCTTTCGACTTCACTAGTTGGTTCTTCACATAAGATTCTCACTTAATCCTTCTTAACATTCTCAGTCCAATCCCATTCTTTAAGCTCATCTATGATCATGCCCTTGCTGATCACTACTTGCTTGTTCACTGGATCGAACAACTTGTATCCTCCAGTCAAATATTATCCTATCAAGATCATTTGACATGACTTGTCATCAAGTTTTCTTCTCAACAGATCTAGCACATGTCTATGAGAGATAGATCCAAACACCTTCAAATGATTTAGGCTAGGCTTGAAACCAAACCAACACTCTTCTGGTGTAATTCCTTCTAGCCTTTTCGTTGGACATTTGTTCAAGATGTATGTTGTAGTAAACACAGCTTCTCCACATAATTCTTTGGGTAAATGCTTTCCTTGCAACATATTTCACACCATACTCATGATGATTATATTTTTCCTTTCTACAGTTCTATTATGCTATGGAGTGTAGGGTGAAACCACCTCATGCACAATCCCTTCTTTATCACATAATGCATCAAAATATTTCGACACATACTCTCCACCACCATCAATCCTAAGAATCTTTAGCTTTCGACCACTTTGTCTTTCGCAACAATTGTTAATGGAAGAAGAAAGAAAATTTTAATAAGAAAGAAGATTAGGGTTTAATGAAAATTGGGGAGGAAGATGATTTCTGCAAAGTAACTCTCTTCTCTCAAACTGAGAAAATATTATTCAATTGTGCAACTGCACTTTCTATTGTGTGTTACAATTCATAATAGGGTTACTCCTTATTTATAATTGAGCTAGTTTTCTCCTTAATGTAAATCCCAAAATTACAAAAGCCCAAAATTTCTATTTTGGTCTAAGTCAAAATCTTGTGTCAAGCAACCTGCTTCGACATCTAACACAACTCGGCACTCACTACAAGTTTCGACACATCCTTGTTTCTGTCGAGCACTACCTACTTCGACGTAACTAATTACAATCTCAACAGTAATAACATTTATAACAACATTTTTATAAACATTTTTAAAACTAAATTTTTTTCTATGAACATTTCACTTACGTACCTCAAACATGGTCACGAAGCTTCCAAATGATGTAAGAAGAGTTGACTTAGAAAAGAGATGATGTTCGAGTTGATATTGGAAGAGTTTTGATGAAAATCACCTTAGGGTTTTTGTGAAGAGAATACCAATGAAGTTATAATGTTTGTTGATAGATAAATGAGAAGTTAGAGTCTAGTTCTCTGAAGTATTCAAGCAATAGAACAAACATGTCGGTTTTTAGGCAAAACTGAGAGAATATATTAATTACAAATTTAAAAAAAATAGAAAAGCCCCATAGCACCATATTCTGCAAATTCATTTAAATAATTATCACGTCGGGGTTTAGAACAACCCGAGGTAATAGATTAATTAATAATTATAAATAATAGACAATAAAAAAATCACTTGAAAATATTGATGTAAAAGATATTACCCATCGGTTGGCAAATATAATTGAGGGTAATACAAATTAAAAATAAATAAATAAAAAAAGGGAAAAGCGAAAAGATAAAGGTGCCATGTGACTATAAACCAATTAAAAATAAAAATAAAACATAAAATGCAATAACTAAGATTTGAAGCAAACTCCTTCCCTCAATTTTGATAATAACCAAAGATATATATATATATATATATATATATATATATATACATTAAAGAGTGAAAATCCATTTTAGTTCTTCATAAAAACCACATAACCCAAATTAATCCTATAAAAAAAGGATCCGATTTGTTCTCTTACAAAATTTAACCGGGCCAAAAATTATTCCTAGATGGAATCATACCTAGGGACCTTTAAGTCACATCCTATGTTTTCACTGCTAGGTCAATGTATATTGAGGATTGATAATTAATTTCTCATAAATTATAGTAATATTAAACACTTTTGAATTTAAAACAAAAAATACACTATTGTACATTAGTAACGGATAATTATCATTATTTAGAGTAATATTAAACAGTTTTGAATAAAAAAAAAATATAACATTTGTAACTATGGGTGTCAAACTCGAATCCTTTAAGGTTAAATGATAGTCACTTTACAATTCGATCAATTGTAGTTAATATTTGTAATGATAAACTTTTAACTTAATAATTCTGAATAAACACTTACTTATTTACTTATTTCAAATAACACACAAAGAAATATTTACTTAATTCAAAAAATAAACAAATTTAAAAATAAAATTAATAAAATATATAGCCTAAATATAATTAATCATATATAAATAAATTAAAGTTAATTAAAATTAAATAACACATAAATAAATTTTACTTATTTCGAATTAATTCAAATTAAATAATAATTAATAAATTTAATAGTAATTAAATTAATTATTAAAAATTTTAATTATTTCAAATTAAATAATGAATTAACTTTTAAAATTATTTAATCAATTCAGATAAAATAATATTAAACTAGTTTAATAGTAATTTAATTAAATATTAATTAACTTAATTCTATTTTATTAATTATTTTTAGGATTTACATTTTATTAATTTTATTTTTAAATTGCTGTATTATTTGAAATAAGTAAATAAATAAATAAGTAAATGTGTATTCTAAATTATAAAATTAAGTATTCATCATTAGAAATATTAACAACAAAAACGGATTGGTTTATAGGTTTAAAATGACTACCATTTAACCTAAAGAAAGTAAGGTTCGTATTTTTTGTTTTAAATTAAAAATTGGTTAATATTAATAATGAGAATTATTGTTAGCAATGTACATTGGCCTATGTGGGTAAAGGCATAGGATGTGGCTTAAATGTGTGTGTTTTGATTTATTCTAAGAACAATTTTTTTCCTTTTGATTTGATATTTAAGAATCTCAATTGTATAAAAATAAAATTGAAATTTAAAAATTACAAAAAATTATTTTAAAAAAATATAAAATAAAATCCAACGTGCCAGTCCAGTCATGATTTAAAAATAGGAAAAAATTGATTTGAAAAAAATATTAACAGAGGGACTAATATGATCCAGGTAAATTTTGTAAGGAATCAAATAAGATCTTTTTTTAGTGGAGGATTAATTTGAATTATGTATTTTTTGTGAGAGCCTAAAATGGATACTCACTTTAAAAAAATGATGACACGGCCAGGACATATACCTTAATTATTGTTGGATTGAGGTGAAAGTTTTGTCATAAAATATATTATTTGTAGTAGTGTAATTTTTAAATAGATCAGAGGTGAACTCATGCACTTTATTCAACTGACTTAAGAATCCTATTCTCTGTCTTAACTTAACCGTGATAGATCGAGTTTTGTCTTGATTTTGGTATTTGACGGATAATTAAAATTTATTTAATGATATGAAATATAAAGTTTCTCTTAAAATAGGTTAAAACTAGCTTTGTTCAAACCTTAAAAAATGATTAATCACGATAATTTGTGCGGGCTACACAACTTTATATATATATATATATATATATATATATATATATATATATATATATATATATATATATATATATATATATATATATATATATATATATATATATATATATAGTGTTATGCTAATGCACACCCATGTAGGCGTGTATTAGTAATATACACTTTAGTGTATTTTTGTGTGGGACCCACCAATTTTGCGTGGGACCCACATTAAAAAGATGAAGGAAAAAAATAGAACGAAAATAGATGTAGTGTATTTTTGTGTGAGGTCCACCAATTTTGGGTGTATATTAGCATTTCCCATATATATATATATATTGAAAGCACCTTTAGTTTGATAAATTTTGGTAAAACACATGGATGATAAAGATGAATAAATTTGGACTGAACAAAGATGTCGAAGAAGATGTCATAACTTAAAATCATGACATCCTGAAGTACTGCACTGATTTAGCAAGTGGATTATTCACATGGATCAAGGACTGAAGACAGAAGCCCAGGAAAGCATAAGCCTATAAATAGAAGACTTGGACCTAGGTTTGTCATGCCTGAGTACGCCTGTTATAACCTTGTTTTCTTGTGTAAGAAACAAGGGTTTAGGGTTTTGAGAGTCGTTGACTCTCTAGGTTATAAGTCACCCTTTGTATCAGTTAATACACTATGGTAGATATAGGTGTTGCACAAATCCATAAGCCTTGAGGTATTGGATTGTGTATTGTTCTTGGATGAAGCTTTTAAGCAAATCCGAGTTAGCTTGTTTGTCAAGTATGCTTGACAGATTTCTGTATTGATAGGGACGATGAAGAAATCACAGTAGGTGGTTGAGGGAAGTGAGTGGGGTATCTCGTATCAGGGTTCTAAACGTTTGAGTTTAACCTTGGTAAAGATGTTCATGGGGTAGATGTTAGGGATAAAGTTGTAAACGTGGGAGTTTAACTTTGTAACAGTCTACACAATAGTGATGTCTTCTTCCTAGATTGGTATCCCCCAGATGTAGGTGAATTGCACCGAGCTGGGTTAACAATTATTGTGTTCTTTATCATTCTGCATATTTACGTTTCTGTTAGGGTTCATGATGAACATGTTGGATCAGATGTCATGACATCTGTGATGGTGCAGTTCTGATATTCAAGGTATCAGTCTGCAGTTGCGCCTCCAATTTTAAAAGATTATGCAGCACAATGTCTTGACATGTGGGAGGACATCTGTTGTCTACATAGGCCAGAATTTCAAGTGGTATCAGAGCAGGCACCTGTCTGGTTCTGGATGAGATCTTTGGGAGATACTTTCTGGAGTTTAAACAAGGAGGAGTTTTGGAGATCAGATCAATCAACTCAAACATACCCAAGGGTATTAATGGATGAGATGGATGTTTTGGATCGAAGGGAGCAACTCGGAGGTTGTTCATGTTGCTGAGGAGATTCTACAACAACTACAGGAGAAGTGGTTATTTCTCTTGTTGGTGTGTCTTATAAGATGTTGTGACATCTTATTAGGGCAAGCAGGATCTGTACCTTGGTGGTTCCGCTGCATGTGTTTCTGATGGAAGAGCTCTAGAATTATGGGAATCTGGAGTTGTTACTGAAGACAGTTGGTGGAAGTTCTCAATCGATGACCTCTATATATTTGAAGATATCTGTGCTCTTTTATTCCAGAGTCGGGAGCGATGGAGTGAAAGGTGTTGTGGATAGATATCTGGTATGGTTACTTGGTACTTGGAAGCTTGGTTTCTTAGTGCAGTTTGGAGTCAGTTGAAGAGGAGAGGAGTTGAGTTAAAGTTTATCAGGTTCTTGCTCTAGGAGTTTGATAAATGTTTGGACGGCTAGGTTGTCAAAGATACTTGAGAATTCTCTCAAGTCCACTCATAAAGGCATCTATGTCATGTATCTGGAGTCTTCTAGTTACTCTTCTGACTAGAAGGTGTTTCTTTGAAACACGATCTGAAGAAAGTGGAGGTGATTTATTTTCACCATCCAAAAACAGCAAGGAAGGATTCATCTCTCTTGACCCTAAGAGTGGATCCAATCTGATTGAAGAGTTGTTGAGGTAAATAAGACTTGTTCAGAGAAAGTCTTAGTTACTTGAGTCAAGGGTGGCAGCCTTGGTATCTCAACATTGTCCTTTGAAAAGGATACTTGCAAAAAGGATTGAATACTTTATAAGTATTCATGACATGATCTGGTGGAGCTCAGCTATAGCAGTGAAGAAGGTTTATTGTACAAGGATTTAAGATCAATTGCTATTTGTGGAATCCACACGTATTTAATTGATTATCCTTGAAAGTCAAGATTGAGGATGTTCTGTCAGATGTTCTAACATCTTTTCATCAGAGGTTTGGAGAATCATGGGAGGGGTTCTGCATTCGCTCAAAAGTCTCCTAGGTGTTGACCTGGGATTATTGACTTAGCGTCTGTTTCCTAGAAAGTATTGTGAATTACTTGTCCAGATGGTGATGCTGTTGAAGATGGAGATGGAAGACTATGAAGACATCATAATCTTGATGGTTACAGTTTGGGTCAGTTTATTTCTGATCCAGGTGCTTTGGAGCATAGTGTTTGCTCGGGTTGTGAAGGTCGAGGATAAGTGGTAGTTATCTCTGGCTTTCTACTGACGGCTCTACCAAGGGAAGTGGCATTCTTTGGTAGTGATATGGGGTAGTCGTGGACTACTTATTTTCTAAAGATTCAGATGTGGCAGGTTTGAAGTCTTTGGAGTTTCAAAGCAGAATGGAGGTTGTATACTCAAAACTTGGTTGTTGAATCAAGTCTGTGAGAGCATGGAAATCTGTTTTTGCAAAGGGAGGAGGTTCTTCTAAGTGGCAAAAGAAAGAGCTGAATTCAACAGTTGGATGTCATAATGTTTTGACATCTAGCCCAACATCAGAAGTCTCAGCTGGTGATGTGGCACATCAGCTTAAGATAAGGTGATCTACAGGAGAATGGGAGTGATGGATTTTTCAAAAAGGTCTATCTCATACAGTTTACGGGAGCCGTGGATGAGAAGATGTTACATGACTAAGAGGCTTGGTGGATCCAAGATGTCTTGATATAGGGCAAGTAGTTTGTGTGACTTGAAGATCTGGTTTCATTAGTAGATCAAGGTATCTTGTGGGAGTTCTGAAGATGAGTGAGGTCAATCAAAAAGTGGCATTTAATTGGTTTCACAATGTGTGTTCAAGCAGGATGCTTGAAACTGACTGCTCTTTTGTACAAGAGTAGTTAGTTGAATTTTTTTGAAGGTTCTGGTTCTCTGGGAGCTTGTGGCAGAAGTTCTAGGTTGAGAATGGAAGCATACCTTCATGGTGGTTGAGAGTTTAGTTCACTCTGGGTTTCTGAAGAATTTTTTGTTCAAGCTGGTGGGTCAGTGTTGTGTAAAGATCCTCAGTGGGGATTACTATGCAGATAGTAAGTCCAGTGGTGGAACATATCAAGAACCATGGTGGGTGGTGTCTGTGATGTGTGAAAGATGTCCTAACTAATGTTAGAACACCTTTGGGTTAGCTTTTCTTGGTGAAGGATTTCAAGTTCTGTGATGAACTGGTTACTTGCATCGTGTCCAAGAAGTATCTACAGGATCATCCGGGAGAATGATGGAGTAGAAGGGTCCCTTTGAAGGAAGATGTAAGTATTTGTGAAGACTGAAGTGGATCATGTGTTGATTACATGGAAGTCTGTTTCCTGAATGCATTCAGAAGTGGAGATTCACCATAAATCAGAAGTATTATAGGTTATCATACGGGAGAATGATAGGAATGACTGTCTTGGATTGCGTGGTTTATCTCTATTGCTGGCTGGGTGAGGTCAGTGGAAAATCTTGCATACGACATTGGAGCCCTTAGAGCAAGTCATGCTAGTAGTGGATCAGTTTAGCAGCTGTGAAGTTCTGGAGCATGCATACGATAGCTGACATCATTATAACAAACTAAGAGGCCCTGTGCGTCTCTTTGAGGAATGTGAAGCATTCTGATTCAATTGGTTTGTGCCTCAAGCAGCTGGAGGTCTATACTTGAGAATTCAAGAGGAGTTCGTGTGGTGTGTAGATGGTTGCAGGATGGGGGGGATCAATGGGACTTTGATCTTAAGCCAAGAGTTTGTTATGGTTGGTATACAAGTACTCATGGGATGCATGATTTGGATCATGTATGAGTAATTATTGTTTCTTGTCAGAGGGAACAATAATGAGTTAATGGTTGCGTTCAGCAGGCGTGTTGAATAGATGGTGCGCTCTTGAAGACATGAAGATGCGTCTTATGTTTTCCAATCATTAGCTTGGGTGTTTAGTGGAGGAGCACCAGTTACCTTAGTCAGGGGGAGAGGCCTCTTGATCTGAGATGAAGTTCCAGTTTGCATTTGTGCTTCAAGCAAACTGAGATGTCAAGATGGCTTGACATTATTGTTGAAGTTCCAGTTTGCATTTGTGCGTCAAGAAAACTGAGATGTCAAGGAGGATGGCTTGACATTACTGTGGAAAATCCAGTTTGCATTTGTGCGTCAAGAAAACTGAGATGTTAATGAGGATCTCTTGACATTAAATTATTGTTGCAAGTTGTGGGAAACTTGGCAATGCATACTTGAATGGTTCTTATTGGATGCTTAAGAATTACTGATGAGTTTGGGAGAATTTATTTTTCTTTACAGACTGTAATCACAATGTTGTGAAGATTGTAGTCAATACAAGAGTTTTCTTGGAGAACAGTGTCTGACATGATGTCAGAACATTGACAAGGACATGCTTAATAGGAAATAAGTCTTTTGGTCGGTAGGCCTTACATTATGCGCGTGCTAAACATGTTCATCGTTACTCATATTATTGTGGGACGGTTTCCTTGAAGAAGAAACAGTCAAATTTTTAGCCGGTGCACATTGGGACTTGGTAAAGTTACAACCTTAGAATAATAACTACATTGAATTTCAACAGATCGTTACATTCGAAGGAAAATTCTTGGTTATTTAAGGGTGTGGCTAGAGCAGGGTTCCTCAGATTGTGGTTCTCTTTGTGATTCAGTCAAAATGTCTTTTGTTCAAATCTAGTTTTGTGTTGGTTGGGTTTGGGAATGCCTTGGTTTCTTTTGCCAATTTTTGGCTAAAAAGGGGGAGTATGAGTCACTAGGTCGAAGAGGACGAAGGATTGAAGGGTTGTTTCTGCAGTTGTTTTGCAAGGATGATAAAAAAAAATGTTTTAACATCATGTCTGCATGTTTGTTTCCTTGTGTCTTGTGACTTGAGTTAAGAATCAAGTTGTGTCTTGTGACCTGAGTTACATGTTTTATGTGCACAGAATCAACAAGACTACAACTGATCTCTGGAGGGGGAGTGTATTTGAAAGGATATCCTATGGTCTCTGGTTTAAAGAGGTTTTACTGACTTCTTTAGAAGTGTCTATTGCCTGGACAGTTATCAAAATTCACTCATCCAGGTTTACTACTTTCGTCAAGAGTGGAAGTACCGTCTCATTGGTTAAGGGGGGGCCAGAGTTATCTTTTTCTTCATGTACATCAACAATGACTTGGTTCGCTCAGTATTCCAATCATAGCCGCCACCCAGAGTGAAGAGACGTTCAAGATGTGTTTTAGCCAAAATTTGTCAAAAGGGGGAGATTGAAAGCACCTTTAGTTTGATAAATTTTGGTAAAACACATGGATGATAAAGATGAATAAATTTGGACTGAACAAAGATGTCGAAGAAGATGTCATAACTTAAAATCATGACATCCTGAAGTACTGCACTGATTTAGCAAGTGGATTATTCGCATGGATCAAGGACTGAAGACAGAAGCCGAGGAAAGCAAAAGCCTATAAATAGAAGACTTAGACCTAGGTTTGTCATGCCTGAGTACGCCTGTTGTAACCTTGTTTTCTTGTGTAAGAAACAAGGGTTTAGGGTTCTGAGAGTCGTTGGCTCTCTAGGTTGTAAGTCACCCTTTGTATTAGTTGATACACTATGGTAAATATAGGTGTCGCACAGATCCATAAGCCTTGAGGTATTGGATTGTGTATTGTTCTTAGATGAAGCTTTTAAGCAAATCCGAGTTAGCTTGTTTGTCTTGTATGCTTGACAGATTTCTGTATTGATAGGGACGATGAAGAAATCACGGTTGGTGGTTGAGGGAAGTGAGTGGGGTATCTCGTATAAGGGTTCTAAACGTTTGAGTTTAACCTTGGTAAAGATGTTCATGGGGTAGATGTTAGGGATAAAGTTGTAAACGTGGGAGTTTAACTTTGTAACAGTCTACACAATAGTGAAGTCTTCTTCTTGGATTGGTATCCCCCAGATGTATGTGAGTTGCACCGAACTGGGTTAACAATTACTGTGTTCTTTATCATTCTGCAGATTTACGTTTCCGTTAGGGTTCATGATGAACATGTTGGATAAAATGTCGTGACATTTGTGATGGTGCAGTTCTGATATTCAAGGTATTAGTCTGCAGTTGCGCCTCCAAGTTTAAAAGATTATGCAGTACAATGTCTTGACATGTGGTAGGACATCTGTTGTCTGCATAGGCCAGAATTTCATATATATATATATATATATGTATATAAGTAAATTTTTCATTTGCATCTAGATTACTCATGTCTTCATGTATGTTAGATGAGAGAATTGCATCACCATTGATGAACATGCTTATGCATGGAAGAGATGACGAACATGGATCGAAAAGATTAAACTTTTCTTGATTCATATGTGATTATTATTATTGCTATGGAATTGGTTATGGTTTGTACATATATATAAGGGTGAAGTTAGTTACACTCTAACTAACTTCATGCACACTCTAACTAACTTAACATGCACCTTAACTAACCTATCATACACCCTCACTTGATTACTATTCTTACATTCCAATACTCCCTGTCAAACTCATGATGGTTTGACACAGACAAGCTTGAGTTTGTCACGAAAGTTATCAAACAATTTATAAGAAAAAAGGCTTAGAGAAGATGTTTGCAAGTTGGGTCGGGGATAGAACATGTTGTATATGTAACTTGGCTGCCATAACACGTTCACGAACAAAGTAAATATCAAGCTCAATATGTTTTGTACGAGCATGTAATATAGGATTATGGGACAACATTATTGCACTCATGTTGTCACATAAGAGAGTTGGAAATAGATAGAGAATTTTTATCTCATGAAGTAGTGATTCAATCCATAAGACTTTAGATGTGGCATGAGCTAGCGCGCGATATACCACTTCTGCACTTGACCTAGCAACAAGGGACTGCTTCTTGGAGCTCCAGGCTATAATATTGGAACCAAAAAAAGCACATGACCCTGAGGTAGACATGCGGTCATCAGGGTCACTAGCCCAATCGGAATCACTATACTCTTAAAGTGATAATGTTAGGGGATTGGCTGCTGGATTCAAAATGAGACCATGATGTCGTGTGCCACTCAGATAGCGTCGGATCCATTTTACTACACTCCAGTGTGATTCAAGTGGTGCAGCCATGTATTGGTAAGCTTTTTTCACTGAGAAGGCGATGTATGGTCTTGTTTAGGTGACATATTGGAGTGCACCAACTGTGGATCTATATAAGAATGGATCAAACATTGTGTCATCCCCATGTTTACTTAGTTTTCATGTACTAAACATGGGTGTGTTGTCTCCTTTTGCTTCTGACATGTTCACCTTGCACAATAGATCTTTAATGTACTTGGTTTGAATGAGGACAATGGCTCCAATTGATTGATGATAGACCCCAATGCCTAAAAAGTACTTTGGTGTGCCAAGCTTCTTAAGAGCAAAGGTAGTATGCATATTTTCAATGAGTTTATGCAGAAAAATAGATAAAGATCTCATGATTAAAATATCATCCACACAGACCGAAGCATACATTGTGACATTGTGATGTTGATAGATGAAAAGTGAGTGATCACATTGGCTCGAAAAAAAGCCAAACCGAATCAAACATTGATGGAGTTTTTCATACCAGGCACAGGTGTAGTGCGATTTTTGTGGTTTCGAATCACTATCACTTTGGTACTATAGTTTGATTCATTTTTTATCCTGTTGAGCTGATTAAGGAAGGGAAATAGATGTCTTCAATTAACCCTGCTCGCAAACTGAGGTTAAACAGTCAAACTGTTGGTTTACAGATGCTATAGGGGGGTTCGTCTTTTAAGGTTATTTGCTTAAAAACAGGGTCTGGACTATGGGCTAGGCTTCTGGTAAGGTCTTAGGTCTGATGCTTTTGATGGATATATAAAGGTACTGGATTTTGAGTTTTTGATTAGTATGCTCGCTAATATTTTTGCAATCTTATGCCTACGTATTCCCGAAACAGGGAAATCAGAGCGATCGTAGTTCCTCCTATTCTATGGGAGGAAAAAGGTTGTTTTGGTGTCTTGTTCAAAGCCCAAGACATGAAGCTAAAGGTGGTTTGTATCTTGTTCAAAGCCCAAGATGTGAAGCTAAAGGGTTTTGGATAAGAAAGAATTTGTCATCTCTAAAGAGGAATTGTTGATGTTTGTATGTTGTGAGCAAGGCACAAATTTGATGCTAAAAGGTTGATTGACTCAACCGGGGTTTCCTTATACAAAGCCTAAGAGGAGGCTGGAAGTTTGACTTTTTCCGGGGCAAACGTTCTTTCTGCCTAGTACAAAGCCCAAGATTGAGGCTAAAAGGGATTTTGACTCCGTTGGGGAGAATGTATCTTGTATAAAGCCCAAGATGGAGGCTGAAAGGGTTTGACTCAACAAGAGAGTACTTTTATCTGTCTTGTATCAAGCCCAAGACGGAGGCTAAAAAGGTTGACTCAACAAGAGAGTCTGGAACAGGTGATTGACTCAACAAGAGAGTCTGTTTGACTCAACAAGAGAGTCTTTTATACTCAACAAGATAGTGTTTTGTTGCCTCGTACGAAGCCCGAGATAGAGGCTAAAAGGAGATCGACTCAACAAGAGAGTCTTTTATACTCAACAAGAGAGTGTTTTATATGTGTCTTGTATGAAGCCCCAGACGGAGGCTAAAGGTTAACTCAACAAGAGAATCTTTTATACTCAACAAGAGAATGGGTTTTATATGCCTTGTACCAAGCCCAAGACGGAGGCTAAAAGGGAGACTGACTCAACAAGAGAGTCTGAAAAGGTTAGCTCCGCTGGGGCGAGTCATTGTACAAAGCCCAAGAGGAGGCTATGTTACTGCTGAGGATTAGATCCATAGGCAGGCCCAAGGGTGAGGAACTCTCATGAGAGAGACCGGGTTTCAGAGTGATCCGTGACTTTTTTCTATGTTTAAAAGGAACTTGATAATGTCTTTGAGACTCAAGGGGTTTTAGACTTTCCAAGTCTTGAGTTTTATTTATTGTACAATGCCCAAGAGGAGGCACGAGTATTAAGGGACGAGTATCAACCCTAAAGTGGCCAGCAGTTTGACACTGGAAAGACTGTTCTAGCAAAGGATGACAAAGTTCTGTCTTATACCTTTAAGAGGTCGTCAGGGTCCTTGTATTAAGCTCAAGAGAAGGCATGAGAACTTCTAAGAAGCGAAAGGGTCCTTGTACAACGCCCAAGAGGAGGCGGGGATGCTTTTAGGAAGCCCGTGGGTCCCTAAACCAAGAGAAGTTCAAGAAATGCAATTCACAGAGAAGAGATCATTTCAGGAAAGTTCAAGAATTTGGAAGAAACTCAAGAGATGCTCTTCACAGAGAATAGATCACCCCTGGGGAGTAGGGTTTCTTTGACAATTTCTAAGAGTGACAGTCTGAGAAAAGGTTCACCGAGAATACTGCCTTTCTCTTTGTTCCATATTGTTTAACCCCAAGAGAAGGGAAGACTGTATCTGGAATCCTATGGGGGATCTAGTTTTGACTGTATTTAAGAGTGATCAACAGGGCTTTACCTAGTTCTAGACGTAGTTTCCAGGGAAACTCTAAATAACTATACTAGTATTACACATTTGATATTTGACAAGTATATAAAAGGATGTGAAAAGAGACTTACAGTGAAACAGCCCCACAATACAGTTATATACATATGAAAGCGATAAATGAAAGCGGATAAACACTTACCCGTTGTAGAGCTTCCATGTTGTTTGATTAGTTGTTCAACAAAGAAAGTTTTGATAACAACAGATATTTGAATTCAAAATCAAAGGAGAAAGTGCTTTGAAAAGATTGTTGGGGCTTACAGCTCAAGGAGAGGCCCAAGTTTTAACGATGATTGCACCGTTGTTTTGAAAACTGTACAGAGGGAGTTATTCAATACGTGAGGCCCAAGAAGTTTTTATGTACAAGAGGATGGGTCTTACACTCTATTAGAGGCCCAAAGATTTTTGTTAAAAAGGATACGATCGCGCCGAACGTTTGAAAATATACAGAGGGACTTATACAATGTGTGAGGCCCAAAAGGTATTCTTTACAAAGGTGTTGGGTCTTACACTCTATTAGAGGCCCAAAAGTGTTTTTGTACAAGTGATGAGGCTTACAACTCAAGGAGGGGCCTAATAAGTTTTTAAACTGGCAATCGCGCCGAGATTTTTATTGTGTAGAGACTTATACAATACCTGAGGCCCACAAAGGTTTTATTTACAAAAGGATTAGGTCTTACACTCTATCAAGTTGCCCAAGCGTTGGAAAATAAGTAAAGATGGGTCTTATAACTCAAGGAGAAGCCCAATTGGTTTCGTTACAAAGGCGACGACCGCACCATACTTTTGAAAATAAACAGAGGGACTTATACAATGCCTGAGGCCCAAAAAGGTTTTATTTACAAAAGGATTGGGTCTTACACTCTACCAAGAGGCTCAAAGAAACTTAAAAGAAAAGAAGTGGGGGCTTATAACACGAGGGTATGCCCATTTGTTTTTGTTCTAAACTGGCGATCGCGCCGAGATTTTTCTCTTAACACAGAGGGACTTATACAATATCAGAGGCCCAAAAAGGTTTTGGTTAAAAGGGGATTGGGTCTTACACTCTATTAGAAGCCCAAAGGTGTTTTAAAATGATTGATGAGGGTTGCATTAATCAAAACCCTAATTTTGTTTAAAAAGGAATTAATTTTGTTAAAAAATTAATTAAAAGTGATGAAAACATGTGAAAAATGAGTGGTGATCTTGGATCAATGTTTCAAAATTCATGTTTATATCCACAAAATGATTGGAAACTAATTAAATTTGGAAAATCAAGGGGGGAAAATATTTCAAATGTTAAAAACAAATTAAACATTAATTCCTTGCAAAAATATCAAATATATGGAATAAATAATATTTTTGGGATTTTTTGGTAAAATAAATTATTTTAACATTTTTGTGAATTATTAAAAAAGAATCAACTCAAAATCATTAAAACTCAGAGAGAAATTAAAATTTGAATCAATTAAATAAAATCACAAAATTCAAATATTTGAATTTGTGAAAAAGGCGCCAAGAACATAGCAAGAACACGCGTGTGTTCTGAGTTTGGCCTGATTTGCATTTTCTATCCAATCTCATTGAATACTTGATGAAATCACACAATCCACATATCAATCTGCTCGTTTTCACCTCACGATCATGTCTATGGTCTTTAATTTCATTTATTTTAAGCATGGAATAAGAAATCAAAACAAAACCTCAAGAATCCTAAAATTTGCATGAAGGCTGAGAATTTTGATACACGATTCAAACAAAGCAATTAATTGAGGGGAAACATTCTATGCATGATTATGGACATTTGGCAAAAGTATTGTGCGAGGAAATATGCATAGATTAAGAGGTGACCAAGTTTAGGCTTACTTGAAGGTCGTGCCAGCAAGAGCAATGTGATTTTTGAGTTGGAGGTGTTACAAATGAGTTATGATGATCTGAACAGCTTCCCTACACCATATGGAGTGTGTTTGAATGCTTGGACTTGATTGGAAATGGCTGGATCACTTCATGGTTAAAACCTTGAGCAATTGGCTGGTGATTCTGAGAAATCAGTGTTACAGTTGTTCTTTAATTGTTTGGATCACATCTATATGATGTTTATGAGGTGTGTGTGTGTGATTAGTTTGGTTGGAATAACTCTCAAACTCAAAACCCGATAATGATTTGCTTTGGAAGGCAAATTTGGAAGTGAGAAGGTGATTTTGAGGAAAGCATCTGTTTGATGGCTTAGGTGTACTTAAATGATCACAAATGGGCTCTATTTATAGTATAGCAAGTTTGTTTTGCAAGGAATAAGGAATGGCAACTGCAGCAGAGGTTTGGCCAATGTTGATCAATAGGAATCCAAGTCTCCTCTAGCCATTGACTAGAGGTTAGAGCATATGCATATGGTTCTTTGGTTCTGATCTTATCCTTGACTCATTCAGTTAGAAATGGCTCGGTTCATGCCACCTTGGTGCATCCATTGAAGGGTCCAAAACGAAATTGGAGTCTTGTCCCCTCTTTAGGGGTTTTAAGGTTTGGCATGCTATTTTTAGTTCCAAGGACTTGGGAGGCTTATGGATCAATATTTGTCCCTCCTTGGTCTCCCCCTGAGGTGTTCAGATGGATAAACTTGTTTGTCATTTGCAAAAATTGCTCAAATCGAGCAAAATACACAAATCTGCCTTGCCATGACAGTTTGTAGCAAGGCACATTGCCATTGTCATATCTCATGGCTTAAGTGGAGTTTCATGGGGTTCTTGGCCATTTTGGAAAGCTCTCATATGATACAACATATGTGTGATCATAGTTTGTCTTGACACTTTTTGGATCCAAGTGAAAAATGCCCATACATTTTGGAAAAAGTGAAATAGATTCTGACTTAGTGAAAATTTTACTAAGTGTTGGAAAAAAGTGACATTTTCACTTTTTGTGATTTTGGTCATTCCATAACTTAAAATCCATAGAGAATTGGAATGAGGTGTAGTTGAAGCTTTTGTAGTATGCCATGAGAGCTACAAATATATCTTTGGATCAACCAAAATGGTTGCTTGGATCTCAAGTTATGATCCTTGGAAGTTGGTACCCTAGCCACTTTGTTCCATAACTTAGAAAATTTCTATGTTTTTATGGTTACCCATTTTACAAGTTATCCCACTTTGGTTTTTCTTGATGAATGTTGATTCAAATCACACATTAACATTATTTTAGGGTTAGGGAACCATGATTGATCAAAAAATCAAAAAGTCAAACTTTGACTTTTAGGCACAGTTGACTTTTTATCAGATGGATTCCAAACTGTGCGATCCTCTATGAAATCAAGTCCTTGACCTAAATCAAACTTGATGGATTGATTTCATAGGTGTTATAGGGTGTGTTGAATCATGTCCCAAGGTTTGGGAGCATGTCTTGGTCAAAAGTCAAAGGCGCAGTTGACTTTTTCCGCGAAACCCTAACTGTGGTTCTGATGAACTTGAAACTTAGGAATCAAGCTTCTTGGATTAATCCATTGTTGAAAATGGATCAATGTGGTGTGTTGGAGACCCTCAAATCATGTCTTGAGGTCTTGGCTCATGCTTTGTCCCAAAAGTCAACTTAGGGGTGAATTAGGTCAAGAAACCCTAATTCCTGATTTTTTTTGGTAAATGCAGCCCCTGAGGTTAAATTGGCTTGATGGTTGGGTCCATGAGGTCCCTTGGAGTATCTTGGGTTATGCCTTGAAGCATTGGCTCATGCCCAGAGAAAAATTTCCATCTGGAGGCCTTGGTCGACTAAAACCCTAATTTGGTGAACTGGCGATCTTGAGGCTTAATCCACTTGGAAGGTAGCAACCTTGTGCTTAATCCTTGATGTGGGAGTCCTCTTGATTCTTTGTGGATGTTTGACAGGTTAGACAAGTTGAAGATCATGTCATTCCTTGATTGATCCTTTGTCTAAAAGCTCTGAGAGGGCTTGAAACCCTAATCTTTGATAGTAGTGAATGTTCAACAATTCCTTGAGGAGATTGGTGAAGCATAAAGGTACATCCATATTGTGATGATAATTTTCACAATGATGGGAAACCTTAGTGGTCAAAATTTGGGGTATGACAGATGCCCCTATTTAATCTTCTTGGACCCGAAGGTGTGAATGGCGAAGGTATTCGGGCATTCTGGGTGCAAGAGGATTAAATATCGGAATACCCAAAATTTTGATGGTGGTTAGGAATGGTAGTTCATGCCTCCCTCTTCTTTTGCTAAGCAATGATGCTTAGAAAAGGTAGAAACTTCCCCTCGATCCTGGTTTCCTACCAGGTAACTGGTCTCAGTTTCTGAAATGAACTTCCCCTCGATCCTGGTATCTTACCAAGGAACTGGTCTAAGTTTCTGATGTAAACTTCCCCTCGATCCTAGTTTCCTACCAAGGAACTGGTCTAAGTTTCTGAAATAAACTTCTCCTCGATCCTGGTTTCCTACCAAGGAACTGGTCTAAGTTTCTGATGTAAACTTCCCCTCGATCCTGGTTTCCTACCAAGGAACTGGTCTAAGTTTCTAAAATAAACTTCCCCTCGATCCTAGATTCCTACCAAGGAACTGGTCTAAGTTTCTGAAATAAACTTCCCCTCGATCCTAGTTTCCTACCAAGGAACTGGTCTAAGTTTCTTTTGTCAATAAACTTTTTTGACAAGGGACGCTATGTGTAGCGGTTTCCTCAAACTTCTTGCCGAATTTTCCTGGGGAGATGCCATTTGGTAGAAAAAATTTTGATGTCAGATTTGCTGGGGAACCCAGTCGTCTGAGTTGTAGAGGTGTACAAACTTCTCTGTTGGAGACGCCATTTGTCGACTCTATCGGGGAAAACGAGTTTCTTGAGAGACTATTTCCGCTTGGGGTATTTACATCATACTTTTCTCGGGATCTTCTCGGAGAAATGCCATATGATGTGATCCAATTTTGAGGTACTGATGACCTTTTCGTCAACGGATTTTTCAGAGAAAACTGTTGTATTGCCGAATCTCTGATTAAGAGGCTTTCTCTGGGGATTTTCCTTAATCCGAGAAAGCGAAAATATCATCTTCAATGGCGAAGAGTGATGTTCGTCGACGGTCTTCTTGTTTTTCAGAGGTTCAAGTTATCAAAGTGGTCAAGGGACCAACTTCAATCCAAAAATAAACTGGAGGAGAGATCATTTAGATGGTTCCCTTCCTGACGAGGAAAAAATTAACAACTCGATTGAGAGGATTTTTATCACTTGGTGATAAGACTGACCAGAGTGATAGTGATGCAATATGAATGTGAATGTAAATCAATAATGCATGATGTATGTATTTTTATGCTGACAAAACTGACGCGACATATAGACTAGTAGATGAACACAACTGGATACTCGACCACAGTGGGAGATGAAAAGTATCACTGGTTCACGATAGCAATTCTGCCTTGCTTAGGAGAGATAGTCCCTGTGGGGGACAACCGTTGGTCGGGCTTAGGAGGTAAGAACTCTGCCAGGGGTGTCAGACAAAACATTCGTATCTGACACAGTTGATCCTTCATTCAGGCGTGCTGGTTTAGAAGGAGTACTTTGATTCTGCACTTTGGAACTCGATAACTTCTGGAGAATCGAACGACGTTCTTTCGATGTTCAACAGTCAAAAGAAATTGCCATCTTTATTTTAAAGCAGAAAATTTTTAACAAGTAAATTCATTTTTGTTTTATTTCAAGAATCATTAATCATGTTAAAACGCCGTTCTGTAAAGCTAAAACAAATAAGAATTTCAAGCAAAAGCACAAGGGCTCAAATTTTATTGATAGGATGGAAATCAGCCAAACGCGTGATTCCATAGTGTATTTACAAAGTTTAGAAAATGGTAATTTAAGGGAAAAGGGCTACATTGAAACATGACGACCACTATCCTTCTACCGACTTTGAATTCGGGACATCCTGAGCTTCTATCGAAGATGACCTTGACTGGCGTTTTCCTGACTGATGGCATTACTGCTGCTGAGGGATTTGCACCTTTGTTGAACATAGTTACTTACCATTATCCCTAATTTTTTCCTGGATTGTACTTTGAGATTTCCAATCCACCGGGATGATTTTTGATCATGACTATAATTTTTGCCTGGACCGCCCTTTCGGGTTTTCAATCCACCGAGACGTTTTTTTTTTATTTAGGCGAAGTATTTCTTGACTACGTCAACATTTGTGGGGTAGGAAAATTCTTCTCCATCCATGGTTGCAAGTCTCAAGGCGCCGCCTGAGAAAGCTTTCTTGACCACATAGGGGCCGTCATAATTCGGAGTCCACTTGCCCCGAGAGTCAGTGAGAAAAGATTTTATCTTTTTTAGCACAAGGTCTCCTTTCCTGAAGACGCGAGGTCGGACCTTTTTGTCAAACGCCTTCTTCATCCTTTGCTGATACAACTGACCGTGGCATAGTGCCGTTATTCTCTTTTCCTTAATCAGATTCAGTTCGTCGTGTCGAATTTGACACCATTCAGCTTCTGTTAGCTTAGCTTCCATCAATAACCAGATTGATGGGATCTCTACCTCTATGGGGAGCACTTCTTCCATGCCATACACTAGAGAAAAAGGGGTTGCCCCTGTTGAAGTGCGGACAGATGTGCGATAATCGTGAAGAGCAAAGGGTAGCATCTCGTGCCAGTCTTTGTAGGTTACAACCATCTTCTGAACAATCTTCTTGATGTTCTTGTTAGCCGCTTCTACCGCCCCGTTCATCTTAGGTCGGTAGGGAGATGAGTTATGGTGTTCGATCTTAAACTTATCGCACAACTCTTTTATCATCTTATCGTTCAAGTTAGATCCATTATCCGTAATGATCTGGCTTGGAACACCATAACGGAAGATGAGATTGTTTTTGATAAAGCGGGCCACAACTTGTCGGGTTACGTTGGCGTATGATGCTGCTTCGAACCACTTAGTGAAGTAATCAATGGCTACTAGGATGAACCGATGTCCGTTTGAAGCCTTGGGTTCGATCATGCCAATCATGTCGATTCCCCATATGGAAAAAGGCCATGGGGAAGAGAGAACTTTGAGATGTGTTGGCGGTACATGGATTTTGTCTGAGTATATCTGACACTTGTGACACCTCCTCATGTACTTGTAGCAGTCGAATTCCATTGTCAACCAATACTACCCTGCTCTTAAAAATTTTCTCCCCATTGTATGTCCGTTGGCATGAGTGCCAAAGGATCCTTCGTGAATTTCTTTTATCAGCATGTTTGCTTCTGGTCTGTCGACGCATCGGAGCAAGTCCATGTCGAAGTTTCTCTTATAAAGTGCATCACCGCTCAGGAAGAAACTTCCTGCCAGCCTTCTGAGAGTTTTTCTGTCTTTCCTTAGTGCCCCAGGTGGGTACTCTTGTTTCCAAAGGAAGCATTTGATATCGTGGTACCAAGGTTTGTCGTCTATGACTGCTTCAATCGCGAAGATGTAAGCGGGCCTTTCTAGGCACATTATGTCGATCTTAGGTAGGTCGTTCCATTGACCTACACTAATCATGGAAGAAAGAGTGGCTAATGCATCAGCCATGTGATTCTCTTCACGAGGGATATGATGGAACTCAATTTTGTTGAAGAAGGGTAACAACCTTCTCGCGTAATCTTTGTAAGGAATCAGTCCTGATTGGTACGTGTTCCAATCTCCTTTGATTTGATTGATAACCAGGGCTGATTCGCCATATACATCCAAGTTCTTGATCCTTAAGTCGATCGCTTCTTCGAGACCCATGATACAAGCTTTGTATTCAGCCTCGTTGTTTGTGCATTTGAATGTCAGTCGGGCGGTGAAAGGAATGTGGATACCCTGAGGTGTTATGATGATTGCCCCAATTCCATTTCCATACTGATTGACAGCTCTGTCAAAGATAAGTCCCCATTGGGAACCTGGTTCTGGCCCTTCACTGGATAGTAGTTCATCACAATCTTTCATTTTTAAATACATGACATTTTCGTCTGGGAAGTCAAAACCGATTGATTCCTGATCATCAATTGGTTGATGAGCCAAATGATCGGCTAAAATACTTCCCTTGACGGCTTTTTGAGCATGGTACTCTATGTCATATTCTAATAACAACATCTGCCAATGGGTTATCCTTCCCGTGAGAGCAGGTTTTTCAAAGACATACTTGATTGGATCCATTTCTGAGATCAACCAAGTAGTGTGACGAATCATATACTGGCGAAGACGTTTGGCTGCCCAAGCCAGAGCACAACAAGTTTTCTCAAGCATAGTGTACCGAGTCTCGCAGTCGGTGAATTTCTTGCTTAAATAGTAAATGGCAGACTCTTTCCTTTTCGTTTCGTCTTGTTGACCAAGCACACGACCCATCGATTCTTCCAAGACTATTAGGTATATGATCAGTGGCCTTCCTTCCACTAGAGGTGACAAATTCCGTGGATTCAACAGGTATTTCTTAATACTGTCGAAGGCGGTTTGGCAATCTTTTGTCCAAACGCATTCCTGAGTCTTTTTGAGTAATTTGAAGATTGGCGTGCATGTTGCAGTCATGAGGAATATAAATCTGGAAATGTAGTTCAAACGTCCCAGGAATCCCTTAACTTGCTTTTCAGTTTTTGGAGAAGGCATTTCTTTTATGGCCTTGACTTTGTCAGGATCAACGTCAATTCCTTTCTGGCTGACGATGAACCCTAAGAGTTTCCCTGAACGGACACCAAATGTGCACTTGTTGGGATTCAAGCAGAGTTTGTACTTTCTCAACCGCTCGAATAGCTTTAGTAGGTGGGTCACATACTTCTTTTCTGTCTTAGATTTGGCAATCATATCATCGACATATACCTCGATTTCCTTGTGTATCATGTCGTGGAACAGAGTAGTCATGACCCTTTAATAGGTTTCCCCAACATTCTTTAAACCGAACGACATTACCTTGTAGAAAAAAGTACCCCCCTGGGGTAATGAATAAAGTTTTCTCCATGTCTTTCAGAGCCATTTTGATTTGATTATAGCCCGAGAATCCATCCATGAAGGAGAATACTTTGAATTTTGTTGTACTGTCAACCAGCATGTCAATGTGTGGTAAAGGAAAGTCGTCCTTTGGACTAGCCTTGTTTAGATCTCTGTAATCCACACACATTCTGACCTTTCCGTCCTTTTTTGGAACTGGCACTATGATGGCCAACCATTGAGGATATTCTGAGGTGACGAGGAAACCCGCGTCAATCTGTTTCTGCACTTCCTCTTTGATTTTGATAGCCATGTCCGGGTGAGTTCTTCTCAACCTTTGTTTTACTGACGGACATTCTAATCTTAATGGTAGATGATGTTCCACGATGCTGGTATCCAACCCTGGCATGTCCTGATAGGACCAAGCAAACACATCGGGGAATTCTTTGAGAAGCCTTATCAAACTTTCTTTGACAGTTGGACTGAGCAGTGCCCCAATCCTGACTTCTTTTCTCTCCTCCTCTGAGCCCAAGTTGATCATTTCCAACAGCTCTTTGTGAGGTTCAATGGACCTTTCCTCCTGTCTGAGTAATCGGGAGATCTTTTCTGGAATTTTATCGTCAACTCCTTCTTCAGCCCCAAATACCAGGAATTCAAAGTTGGGAGAAGGCATCCGATCGTATGTTTCAATGGGGTTTAAGACAAGCAATTTGCATGACGTGATGATTGTTTTTCAGAAGAGATAGAGAGAATGCAAGAGTGCATGCAGTGTATTTTTTTTACTGCTTCTTTTTATTATTTGAATTGTTTTTTAGGATTACCATTTTCTGAAAAAGCGAAAAGGGAAAACAGCAATAAATGCGGGAATTACAGAACGACGCTATTTTATTTATGAACTTGTCGATTCTTGAAACTACGGCCCTATAAAACAAAACTCTGTCGCTTTGGGCGAAGCGAAGAGATATATTTACAGAAAGTGAGCCCTTATCAAAACATCCATTTCACCTGGGTAGGGTGAAAGGTTAAAGACGGCAATTACTTTGACTTATGAACAATCTTCGGAACATCGACAGCAACCCATTGGCGGCGAACTCCTCGGTGAATCCCAAAGTCTGGTACCTTCCTTGATTTGTCTTCAGAAATAACGCTGATTTATGGTGGAGCAGGATCATTGGAATTTGTTTCCCAGGCAGAGTTGTCGTAGGAGGATTCCTCTGTTGTATTTTGCATAGTATTTGAACTCTCAGGTGAATCTCCCCATCCAGTTGGCTGGATATCTTCGAACCTGATACGAGAGCTCTCAGGAGCGGTGTACTTGATCAAGTAGTCGAACTTGCCATTTGGTTGTCCTAAGGTGTCCCACACTTCTTTGGAACTGGAGGAGTAATCCCTTTCGATGACGTTGACCTCAGGAAAATCATAGTTGATGAATTCTAGTCCTACAAACTTTGCGAATTCATCGTCGTCCTGGATAGGTTCTGAATACCCTGAGTGTTGATCCCATGACATGGTGGGGACGCAGGTATTCTTTTCTATGATGCTCAGCTGATAAGTATAGTTCGTCTAATTTTCTTGCCCCAAGTCTCCTGGGTACGGCTGCCAGATAGGCAGGCCATCCATCGGGCCATAATAGTCGTGGTCAAAGTTGTCTTTCATCAGAGTGTCTTCCTCTAATGAGTTTGGTGGAGCACAACATCCTTCTGGATCACAATCTCCATATATTGTTCTGACATCTGACCTGGGTATAAATCTTGGACTCTGTGCGGGATAGCAAAATGGCGTAGGCACTTCTTCCTGAGAGATATAACCGTCCTCGTTGATATAGGACTTCCACTCCTCATCTGTATCGGAGGAATCTCCCTCCTTGATGGTATGTACTTCTTGAGATATTGGGTGAAGGAAACCTCCACTATGGAAGAAGTCCTGAATGGGATGAAGACTTTCATTGTTAGCAGCTGTCTGGGTACAGGTTGAGGAAAAACCAAGACCCTTCTTTGTTTTGTTATCTGTAGGAATGACAAGCTATCCTCATCCCTTGGTATTATTACTTTTAATCACTTCGAGAGCATCTCTATATGAGGAAATCGAGGTTCCTTTCTTTGACTGATTTTCATTGCTCACCGACAGTGCTTGGAACTGAGTTCCAACAACCTCCTCGGGTTCTACACAAGTCGATAATGAAAGGTTACTCACGATCAAGGCTTGTTCTCCAAAGACCGTGACGAGTTGATCGATCTTGACGAACTTCAGTTTCTGGTGCAGTGTCAAAATGACCGCCCCAACCTGGTGTATCCAAGGTCTTCCTAATAATCAGTTGTATGCTGCCCGGACGTCCATGACTTGGAAAGTGACTAGGAAAGTATGAGGACCAATAGTTATGGGAAGGTCGACTTCGCCGATAACTGCTTTCCGATATCCATCAAATGCTTTGACGACGACCTCACTGCCCCTCATCGGGGATCCTTTGAATGATAGTCGCATTAACGTAGATTTTGGCATAACATTCAGAGCTGATCCGGTGTCTACCAGTACGCTGGCTAAAACATCGTCCTGGCAGTTAACTGTGATATTGAGCGCCATGTTGTGACTTTTGCCTTCTTCTGGAAATTCCTCATCATTGAACCCTAAGTTATTGCAAGAAGTGATGTTAGAGACAATGCTATCGAACTGTCGTATTGACACATCCTGTTCCATAAAGGCTTGCTCTAAGACTTTCTGCAGAGCCTCCCTGTGAGCCTCGGAACTGAGTAAAAGAGATAACATAGAGATCTTTGAAGGAGTTTGTAATAGCTGATAAAAAATGTTATATTCACTCCTTTGGATGAGCTTCAGTATCTCATCGTCGTTCTTTGAAAGGTCAGGGTCACTGGACTGACCGACCGGTTGATCGGGAACTTCTGTTTGAGGTTCCTTTTCTTTGCTAGGTTCTCCAACTCCTCGGTTGAAGATTCGACCGCTCCGTGTTACTCGACTGATGTCTGCAATATTCACGATGGAGGGTAACGGAATTTCCTTTCCATTCACAATTATTGTTGCACCGTATTTGTAAGGGATCTCCTTATCAGATTTTTACGGCACTGGTCCCAGTAGATAGATAACTGCAAGAGCCTTCTGATTTTTCTGAATGTCGTAAGTAACTTCAATCAGTTCTTGGTTAAGAACCTTCGATTTGTCAAGTAGAGGGATGATGGCACAAACATCTTTGGTCTTTTTGCGACCAGAGATTTCAACGACATCTTTGATTTGATCAGCGAAATAGTCGGGTATCAAGTTGATGGACTCTGAAACTGGACATGGTTGAACCTCTTTGCGGTCCAACTGACTCTGAAGGGCTGCTCGCACGAGGTAACATCCTTGATTATTTTCCGAGCAAACTCTACAGCGCTCGTAGTTAAGTGGTGGCACCTGGCCACGTCCGCTTTGAATGCAGTGTAACCTCACTAGATCTGTTTCCATTGATCGAACATCCTGACTTTGATCCCTTGTAGGGTTCCAATTAACCAGACTAATTTGTTGCGTGTCTTTATCCATATAGATCGGAAGCCACCAGTGGTTTAACAAGTGTTGCAAAGTTCTTTGAATGAGAGCACATCCCTGGCCACTCTCACAACATCCTTTACAGTTCTGATAGTTATACGAAGTCAGAAAACCGAGCTGGACTTGTGTAGCGTGTAACTCCACCAAGCTGGTTTTCATTAAACGAATATCCAAGATTTGAATCATATTAACTTGATACTGATTTCTATCATGGTAGTCCTAGATCCATCCAAGATCCATCTGACGCTGGAGGGCCTATTGTACAAAAGAGCATCCCTGTTTGTTTACCCAGCAAGTCAGACAGGAATTGTAATCGTGCCGCGGCAGATTATGATACTGGCGTTGCCTTGAGTGCATTGCCACCAGGTTGACATTCATCGCACGGATGTCGTGGCTCTGAATGATGTTGGAATTCATATAAGTCTTGTCGACCCCACGAACTCGATGCTCTTGGATCCACCCGAGGTCCAATTGTTCCTGTAGAGCTGATTGCACCACAGAACATCCTTGATTGTCTTTAGAGGAGATATCACACTGATGATAATTGTGAGGTGGTATATGGCCATATCTGCTCTGTCTACGATGCATCTTGACCAGATTGGTCTTCAATAAGAGTAAATCATGAATTTGATAGCTGTTGTTAGACTCTCCTTCTATCAAATTTACTGTAGCTTTCTCGTGTTGAGGCAATGGGTTTGTGAGAACATTCGGATTCGTATCTTTGAAAGATAAGACCCCGCTCCTAACAAGATTTTATACGTCAGATTTGAAACTGAGACGGTTTTCTATGTTATTGCCCTGGTCCTCCTTGATGGTAAGGACAAGTCTGATCCGCCTTGAACCAAAAAGGTGGATTTTCAGGTACTGTAAGAAGAGCCCTGGTTTGGACATGCCCCTTGACCAGTAGTAATGGAAACAGTTCTACGTACAACACTGATATAGGGTCAAACCCCGGTGGTCGTGTTGTACGATTGTTGTTGTACTGGAGACGAGCCTGCTGAAGAGGTTGTTATGTCCTTTGCTGATATTGTTGTTGATTCAGTTGGCTTTGAGCAACCTGAGATTGATACGTAAGAACAGGCGCAGGGTTGATAGCAGGAGTTACAGCTGCTACTGGTTGGTACCATCGCCTTTGTTTTCCGAGAGAGAAATTACCAATATCCTGCTCTTTTTTCTTAGGGAGAGCACTACCGTATCTTTTTGTACTACTTGATGATCCAGCGTCTTTAACTAAACGTCCTTCTCGGACGACTTCCTCAAGACAAACTCCCATGCCCACCATCTCAGTGAATTCACTGGGCGCACTGGCAACCATTCTATCGTAATAAAACGAGCTTAAGGTTTTCAAGAAGATCTTTGTCATCTCTTTTTTCTCAAGAGGTGGACAAATCTGGGCGGAAATTTCACGCCATCTCTGAGCGTACTCCTTAAAGGTTTCCTTATCCTTTTGTGACATCAATCTGAGTTGATCTCTGTCCGGTGCCATGTCCAGGTTATACTTATACTGCTGAACTAAAGCAGTGCCAAGATCTCTGAAAGTAGCGATCTTAATGCGGTTTAAACCCATGTACCATTTGAGTGCGGCACCGGTTAAACTATCATGAAAGTAGTGAATCAGTAGCTCCTGGTTCTTTGTCTGAGTTGACATCCGCCGAACGTACATCACCAAATGGCTTTGAGGGCAAGAGTTACCCTTGTACTTTTCAAATTCGGGCACTTTGAATTTGTGCGGAACTTTCACATTGGGGACCAAACAAAGGTCTACGGCGTCTTTTCCAAATAGATCCTGACCGCGAATGGCCTGCAGTTCTTTCTGCATCTTCAAGAGCTGTTCCTAGAACTCATTCATTCTGTCAAACATACTTTCATTTCCACTAGAAGGTATCTGTGGAATCTGTCCTTCCGGGACAGTGTGTACCACGTGCGGTGGTATAGTCACCATGGCAGTGACTCTAGGTGCCTCCCGAAGTTTGTAACCTTCAGGAGTTGTTGTCATGCCCCTGGAATCTTCGCTTTCCCGAAGTTTGTAACCTTCAGGCCCAGCGGCTCCTGCTGCAGTTTCTGGATCTTCCATGATCAGCGGAATATATCCTTCCGGGATATAATTGAGTGGCATGCCCTGGGGACGATCTTTTTGCATTTTGTACCTATGATCATACTTCTCCACTATGGGCGTAGATGTGATCTCTGAGATCACAGTCCTTTGTAGTTGTATCTGAGCTTCTTCCAGAGCTTGCATGTCGTTATGAAGCTTTCTCAGATCTTCTTTCAGAGTGTCGATCTCTTCTCTCAACTCTCTATTCTCTTTCTCGAGATCATCCATCGTTTTCTGTCGATTAGCCCGAGTATTGACGAATGAGACACTTTGACTCTAGAATCGAGACACAAACGTGATATTCGCAGGGAAGAAGAATGCGTTTATGCGAGAATGATGAATGATATGCAATGATTAATATTAATTATTTTTGTTATTTAATCAAAAGAAACTTTGACAATAGGTTTGCAAATATCAAACAGTGGGGAAGACCCCGTTTTATTGAATTCAAGGATTGCGAAAATGGAAATACAGTAGATTACAAAGTGCTAAAAAGGAAATGTCTAAGCTAATGGATCCTGAGTCCTCTCCGAAGAGAGCTCAGGTGCTGGTTCTGGTATTTTCCTTTTCTTTGACCGGGGCTCTTGGGCCGTTGTCGAGTGTCATTCCTTTGCTAAGTGAAAGGAGCGAGCAAATTTCTTTGGTCTTCTTGATTCTCTACAACATGTTGCTCTAAAATCTCAATCAGAGCATCTTTATCTTTCAATAGTTGTTGTATTTTCTTACACTCCACATTGAGGATGTGATACTTGTTCCTCCAAGACCTCTTCTCCTGTTGAACTTTGTTGAGAGTAACTTGAAGTTTTTCCGCACCAGACATAAAATAAAGGATGGGGTCCCTTAACGTAAGAACTTCCTGACGAGGGTAAGACATCCTCATCTTGAGAGCTCTAGTTTTTACCCAGTGGGGATAAGGCTCCACCGAGACACAGTCTGGTTTTCCTAGAGACTCTCGTCCTTTCCTATGAAAGTGTTTCCAAGCATGCACTATTTCTGTCTTTATTGCCCTGTCGTTTTCTCCTTCCTTGAAGAAAAGACCTTCCAGATGAGCATTCCACGGGACATGCCTCATCGGGTATCCAAATTGACGATGAACTAACACCGGATGATAATTGATTCCCCCCTTAGTTCCTATAAGGGGTACATTTGGGAAGTTTCCACAACGGTCAATGATCCTGATCCCGTCATAGATTCGATTGTACCAATCGATGTCAGAGTTGGTAAGAGACATGATTCTCTACGACCAACATAAAGTATTCTTTTGATCCCAAAATGCGGCAGACTTGGGCAAGTGGGAAATAAACCATTTGTACAGCAGGGGTACATAACATGTGATCATTCCTCCGCTGTACAAATTCCTTAAGTGTACAGAATGATACGCATCTGCGAGTAAGGTTGGTACAGGATTTCCAATCAGACATATCTTAATGGCATTAATATCTACAAAGTTATCGATGTTGGGAAACAAAAATAACCCGTAGGTGAGAAAAACAAAGATGCTCTCGAAAGCGGCCACATTCCCTATACTAGCAAAGTACAGGGCTTTCTTTATCAAAAAATGGGCCGGCAAACCCTGGATACCACACTTAGAGGTCATGTGAGTCCTTAATTCTGACTTGTCCAAATAGATTGCTCTTGCAATGGTTTGATCTTTTGGAATTTCTTCCAGTCCAGAAAAGGGAGCGTGATCAGTAATATATAAATCAGTCAGGTGAGAATACTCCTCCAGTGTTGGTGCTAGTTGATAATCTGGGAATGTGAAACAGTGATAAACCGGATCGTAGAACTGAATGAGTATAGACTGGATTCCTTCAATTACATGGACCCTTAATAGGGACAACAATCCTCCATACTCGGCTCTGAAAGTCGCAGGGTTGGTGATCATCCTAGCCAACCCTCTTAAATCCTCTAACTTTGGAACCTTGAAGTTGTACTTGTGAGTTTTCCTTCTACCGAAATCCATAACGCAATCCCTCTCTCTGACATTTGCAAACATTGTCTTAGTTTAATTTGAAAAAGAGAGATTAGAAGCGAAATCTTTCTTTGTTTAAATGTTTTTTAAATGAATGTATGAATGCAGCACACAAAAACATAGAAAAAACATGGGGTCAAAGGGCCGGTGTCATGAAGTCAAGGCTCTACCCATCCCCAAAGATTTATACTGGTGATTTTTTGTACCTGTGCGCAAAATCATTGACACCTCTTGGGATAACAACAGCAAGCGGATCGCCAGCGAGCTGATGTATCCTAGAGTGATCTCAAATAAGGGTAGTATCACGTGACAACTATTCCCGATAGCTTCCGCACTACAAAATGGTTTCAGTCTACTAAAAACCTCAGCTTCTCAGATAACCCAGTCGACCACACTACTTTCAACAACCAAAGTCGTATAGGTAATGTATCTGCAAAGGGAGTCTCCACTGAGTTTGATGGTCGACCGGGGACTCTTAACTGGGATTCACTCCCCGTAAGATTACCCGTATAATGCCATCCCCTATCTTAGGTGTATACTCAATCTTTCCACATGCGGCATCACACGCATTCCCATTAGCAGAAAAATAAACACAGATATCAATTAGGAAAAGCAGTATATATATTGGTCTTAATATCCTAGACCTCTAGTCCTATGATCCTATACAGACAATGACTCCCCAGCAGAGTCGTCATTTCTGTAGTGTTTGGTGAATTTAAGGCCTTCACCTTAAAAGAGGCTAGAAAGAGTGTCTCCCACTGTGGTCGCCATTTTTCTGTAGCGCGATTTGTGTGGTTTCGAATCACTATCGCTTTGGTACTACAGTTTGATTCATTTTTTATCCTGTTGAGCTGATTAAGGAAGGGAAATAGATGTCTCCAATTAACCCTGCTCGCAAACTGAGGTTAAACAGTCAAAACTGTTGGTTTACAGATGCTATAGGGGGGTTCGTCTTTTAGGGTTATTTGCTTAAAAACAGGGTCTGGACTATGGGCTAGGCTTCTGGTAAGGTGTTAGGTCTGATGCTTTTGATGGATATATGAAGGTACTGAATTTTGAGTTTTTGATTAGTATGCTCGCTAAGATTTTTGCAATCTTATGCCTACGTATTCCCGAAACAGGGAAATCAGAGCGATCGTAGTTCCTCCTATTCTATGGGAGGAAAAAGGTTGTTTTGGTGTCTTGTTCAAAGCCCAAGACATGAAGCTAAAGGTGGTTTGTATCTTGTTCGAAGCCCAAGATGTGAAGTTAAAGGGTTTTGGATGAGAGAGAATTTGTGATCTCTAAAGAGGAATTGTTGATGTTTGTATGTTGTGAGCAAGGCAAAAATTTGATGCTAAAAGGTTGATTGAATCAACCAGGGTTTACTTGTACAAAGCCTAAGAGGAGGTGGGAAGTTTGACTTTTTCTGGGGAAATCGTTCTTTTTGTCTTGTACAAAGCCCAAGATTGAGGCTAAAAGGGATTTTGACTCCGTTGGGGAGAATGTATCTTGTATAAAGCCCAAGATGGAGGCTGAAAGGGTTTGACTCAACAAGAGAGTACTTTTATCTGTCCTGTATAAAGCCCAAGACAGAGGCTAAAAATGTTGATTCAACAAGAGAGTCTGGAACAGGTGATTGACTCAACAAGAGAGTCTGTTTGACTCAACAAGAGAGTCTTTTATACTCAACAAGAGAGTGTTTTGTTGTCTCGTACGAAGCCTGAGATAGAGGCTAAAAGGAGATCGACTCAATAAGAGAGTCTTTTATACTCAACAAGAGAATGGGTTTTATATGTCTTGTACCAAGCCTAAGACGGAGGCTAAAAGTGAGACTGACTCAACAAGAGAGTCTGAAAAGGTTAGCTCCACTGGGGAGAGTCATTGTACAAATCCCAAGAGGAGGCTATGTTACTGCTGAGGATTAGATCCATAGGCAGGCCCAAGGGTGAGGAACTCACATGAGAGAGACTGGGTTTCAGAGTGATTCGTGTCTTTTTTCTATGTTTGAAAGGAACTTGAGAATGTCTTTAAGACTCAAGGGGTTTTAGACTGTCCAAGTCTAGAGTTTTATATATTGTACAATACCGAAGAGGAGGCATAAGTATTAAGGGATGAGTATCAACCCTAAAGTAGCCAGCGGTTTGACACTGGAAAGAATGCTCTAGCAAAGGATGACTAAGTTCTTTCTTATACCTTTAAGAGGTCATCAGGGTCCTTGTATTAAGCCCAAGAGAAGGCATGAGAACTTTTAAGAAGCCGAAGGGTCCTTGTACAACGCCCAAGAGGAGGCAGGGATGCTTTTAGGAAGCCTGTGGGTTCCCAAACCAAGAGAAATTCAAGAAATGCAATTCACAGAGAAGAGATCATTCCAGGAAAGTTCGAGAATTTGAAAGAAACTCAAGAGATGCTATTCACGGAGAATAGATCAACCCTGGGGAGTAGAGTTTCTATGACAATTTCTAAGAGTGACAGTGTGAGAAAAGGTTCACCGAGAATACTGCCTTTCTCTTTGTTCCATATTGTTTAACCCCAAGAGAAGGGAAGATTGTATCTGGAATCCTATAGGGGATCTAGTTTTGACTCTATTTAAGAGTGATCAACAGGGCTTTACCTAGTTCTAGACGTAGTTGCCGGGGAAACTCTAAATAACTATACTAGTATTACACAGTTGATATTTGACAAGTATATAAAAGGATGTGAAAGGAGACTTACAGTGAAACAGTCCCATGTAACACCCCAATTTAAATTATTTGATCGTCGTGTTATTTCCCGTTGTTTGGCCTTGTTAAGGGTGTGTGTGGTTGAGCGCGTAGGCGTGTGGTCCTTAGTGGGACGGGTAGATTAGAGGTGTCGGGAATAATTTTAGGGTATGAGTAGTAATAGTATTATTATTATTATTATTATTATTATTATTATTATTAATATTATTACTAGTATTATTATAATTATGATGTGAGTAGCATTACTAGTAATATTATTGTTTTTATTAAACTAAAAATCTTATTTAATTAAATGGATAATGGGCTAGTGGAGAAAATAAGGACAGTTTGGTCATTAAGCAGAGATTAGTGAGGGTTAGTGAGTAGGGTTAAACTAATCAGAATTTCAAAAAGAGAAAGGCTAGGGAGAGGAAGAACAAGGAAGAACTAGGGCTTTGAAGAATCAATTTTCGCAGGAATTTCTGAGTAATTTCGAGGTAAGGGGGAGAATATATTTCAATATTGATGGTAATAACATGAGAGGGTAGTGGGGAGTCCTTAACCCTGTAGGAATTCGTATGAATATATTCTGTGTTATGAATTTGTTTTTGTATGGTTGAAATTATGTTGAACATTGCATGAATCGATTTATTCTGTCATGATTTGTGTGTAAATACATGGTGTTCTTGCTGCTATGTGAATGTTGGTGTTGCAGAACTGATTTTTGTGCAGGTTGAGAGAATGAATTAGATCTAAGACCTGTAATTTTGATTAGTAATGATAGGTGAAAGAAGGAAGATGAAAGATAGAGCCTAAAATTGATGTAGAACCAAGTTTAGGACTGAATTGGAGTGGAAAGTGAGGATCCCGTAGCAGAACATGGACTGGTGTGGAGAAATCCAGTTTGCGTAACAGATATGGCAATACGCGTATCAGGCAGGTCAGTACGCGTATGGCTCTGGTCAATACGCGTATGGGAGGGCCAAAAGGAGGCTTGGCATGGCCCTTTGCCCGTACACGTAACAGTACGCATATGGAAGTTTGGGTATTACGCGTAATGGGGGAGGACTTACGCGTAACGATGTAGGGAAATGGGGCATTACACGTATGGTTTGGGCGAGCGAGTTGGGCAATACGCGTATGGCACAAGGCAATACGCGTATGGTCAGCGAGTGAGCAGAATTTTTCCGTTTCGCGATTCCTTTCCCGTTTTCGAGTCCGAACTGGGTTCTTTTGGTTTGAGAGGTTGGGGATAGATGCCAGAACTTGAGGAATGTAGGATTGGTGATAAAAATAATTAATTTAGTAATTTTAGTGAATTAATTAGTAATTACCTAATTAGTGGACGAGTTCCTTGTAAGGTGTGCAGAATGTTTTGTGTGGCACTGTTTGTGTGAGGTGCGAGCTGTCTTGGGATACCAGAGGTAATTCTTGGTGAATTATGGTGAGTGGATGACTCACGTGGGATCAATGAGGATCGTGTATTTTACTTGATGATAATCTCTTGTGCATAAATTGTGTGTGATAATGCTGTGTTACAGGTTAGGTAATTCTAGTGTGAATTACGATGGGCGTATGGCTTACGTGTGATCAGGAGGATCGTGAAGATGTATGATTGTTGTCATACATGTGTATGGTGTGCATAATTGCTGTCATGCATTCATGGTGTTGGTGGTTATGAATCATTGCTTAGGAGGAGTGTATGTGATTCATCTGAACTCCAATGTGGAGTGTGGTGGAGATAAATCATTGCCAAGTAGGGGTGTATGTGATTTATCCGGGTTCGATTGAATGAACCATGGTGATATTGGTACCATATGCATTGTGTCGATGTTTTTGAGTCACATTTCATTATTATGTGTTTGGTGAAATTTGAATGAAATTGACAAGGATGTCGTGATGGTGTGCTTCTGTTATATGATTGTGTGAGTATTACCTTTAGCATGTATTATACACCATTTTTATTGAATGTAGTTCTCACCCCTTTTGTTGTTTGTTGCGTCTGTGCTTCTTCGGAAGTACAGATAATCCAGGTACTTGAGTGCGCATGGTGTGTGTGTTGCTTGATCGAGTCTTAGGAGTCGCTCTGATACGTACCACGGGATTTTGGGAGTTTTTCATCATTGTTATTCTTTATTGTTTTGTTACGTATCATTCTTTATTTGAAACTTTGGTGGACCACGATTTATGTGGAATTTTGGTGTTGTTGGCATATTGCCGTATTTTGAATAAAACAATTATTTCCGCTGCTTATTAATGAAAAAGAGTTTTGTTGTTGGTTTTAATGATGTAGCATCCTACTTTTGGTTGTAACTCTGATTATTTTCGTAATATTTACTTATTTTGTAAAATGGGAAAGTGGGGTGTTACAATTGGTATCAGAGCAGGTCGGTCCGTCCGGCCAGGTTGTCTAGTATGAGTTGTGTCGTAGTATGCGACATGTGTGTAGAACACTCTCGGTACGTGCTTGTTTTCTAATTGTTTGGTTGCAGGAGTTGGGAATGAAATAAGTGGGGGAGAAGCTGGTGCTTCTCCAGGATTCTTCCAATATGGAAGAATGGATTGATGCGTAGGGAAGCGCTATCATAGTTGGTAAGGAAGGTCTATACTTCGTCATGATAGTCGACTGTCTATTGACAAATTGGGGAATTGATCACCCTCAATCTCTTGTTGATAGTAGTCGGGGATCAAGATGGATAGATGTGCCTTGACAGTTAAGATGGAATGTGTTGTGGATTGTTTGGGCGTCTGATAAGTGCAAATTGTACCAATTTGTGTAAATAAGTTTTGTTGTACTTATCGTTACTTTGTGTTAAAATTGGTTGAATAAACCCCACTTTATGTGTAAATACGTTTACTTTACGTTTTCGTGTGTATATTGCGTTTTCTTGTATATATCGTTGAGTTTAATTGATTTTGGCTCATTTTTGTAGGTAACTAATAAAGGCCATTTTGCTATATTCTTTTAGAGCATCTAATAAGCTTTCCAGCGCTTCCGACCGTGCGTAAATCGGAGCTACGGTGCAGAAGTTGTGGTCAAATAAGGGACTGGTTTTCTGTCATGTTCGCCTAGCGAGTGTGACAACGAATGTTCGCTTAGCGAAGGCTGGCGAAGGTCCCAGCGAAGGAGGCCAGAAAGAGGCAGAGGAGAAAGAGACCTAAGTTCACTTTGCAAGCGTCCTGGAGAGCATTCGCTAGGCGAATAAAACGTTCGCTTAGCGAACTTCTGAAGAAAGCAAAAGGCGGTTTAACTATTCAGAGGCACTTAAGTGCCATTTTCGTGCATTCGCCTAGCGAATGATTTGTTCGCCTAGCGAGCAGTGCAGAATTTGAAATGTATATAATTCATTTTAATCACTTTTTATGTTATGTTTTTGGGGGAACTTTCTCCCAACTTCATCAAACTTCATTTTTTCAGTAGATTAGCTTAGAAAACAACATGGAAGCTTGCATGTGGATGATCCGGGGTGGATTTCTCATCGATCGGCGCCGACAAACCGCGAGATGTTTGGTTCATTTCTGATTTTCTTCATGTCTTTCTTCTTTGTTGGGTTATGTATATGTATTTGCTATGATCTCATGTATATTTGTCGTCCATGGCGTTGTATAAAACTTGCTTTACAAATCTTTATTGGTAATTGTCTTTGATTTTTGCTTTATGCGCGGGGTTTGAGTTGCATTAGACATAACCTTCACGAACTTCGATTAGGGATGATTGTCTGTTAGTTTCTGGATTCTAGAGATAGATTTAGGGCTAACAATCTTTAATAGGCGTCGAAGCTTAATGCCTTCCGTGTTTCGAGGCTTCGCTCGCGAGAGTGACGAAGAGAGTAACACAGTTGTTCTCTCAACTTTGCGTTAGACATAACCTTTGTTGTGAGCGATGTTGGGTGATATTGATGAGTATTGTAAGTGGAGTATAACTGGTCGGTAAGTTTAAGTTTGTGAGGAGTGATTTGTATGCATTGCCGGACGAGTTTTTCTCTCTGAAGAATTATTTCTTTTTGTTTTAATGTTTACTTTTATGTTTTCTTGTTTGAAACTATTTTAATCCAAACTCATAAACGCGAGAGACTGTCGAATGACATTCTTTCCCTCGAATCGATCTCTGTGGACACGACATAAATCCCGAAGGGAATTCTTCCAAAAATAAATATTTTTGCTTGCTTGCCCTATTCTGCAACCAACAAAATGGCACCGTTGCCGGGGATGTGTTTTGATATTGAATCGCATTGCGATAGTTTCTTTGTTTTTGAGTTTTGTAGATATCGTACATGTTGTATATTTTCACTTGTTTATATTGATACTTGTACATTTTGACGTTTGTTCAAGTGTTTGGTTAGGACACTTGCTTTTGGTTGCGCGGTGAGACATCACCATGGCATGAATGAAGGAAGTTTCTAATTAAGCACCGTAAAGGCATCGAGCTTACGACGTAAAACAAGCATGTTTTATAGTTTTTCTTTTCGAATGTTTTTGGTTGTTGTTTGCTCACAGATTTTGATTGACTTACTTGAGGACGATGTTGTGATTTTCCAAGTTGGTTCGTTTCAACTTGCGGATGTATGGTAATGATTTTGGTAAGTTTTGTACACGTCCGAGGTATGTATTTATCGCTTTCTATACTTTAGCATATTCATGATACTTAGGCATTTTACAAACTTCCATGCCATCCATTCTTTTGTATACTTGTTCTATTGTGAATCACTTTAGTTCCCAACCTTTTTGTGAGGTGGCTTTCCATTGTTCATATATGCGCGGAGAACCAACATTCTTGTTATAACTGGATTTTATTATGTTGAATCTTTTATTTGTGTTGATTATATGAATGCATGAAAAGGATCAAGGCAATTGTTTCATTTTGAGCACAACTACCTTAGCCAAATAGTCAATTCACCTTGTGAGTGTGTGAGAATTCGTAACCCCTTTGAGCTTTTTGATCCATGTTTTTATTTGAACTTAATGCTTGTCTATGAGTGTTTAGTTCACTTATTTTTTATTGGATTTTGTTTTTACTTGAGCCCTTAACTTTGTGTTGTTGTATGGATTTTTTCCCTGCCTTAGAAAGTAGGGAGTATTCACATGATGGTGCGGTTGAATTCAAATTGGGGAGAGGATGATTGTATACTCATTGGTTGGATTCTATGAGGATTGAAAAAGAAAAGAAAAAAAAGAGAAAAATATGACAAAGAAAAGAAAAGAAAAAAGTGAAAAAGAAAGGAAAAGAAAATCCTTGAGAAAGGAAACAAAAAGAGTTCAATAATTGTGCTAAATAAGTATTGTGTGTTGTGTAGCACTTGGGATTTTGGAAGAAGTTGGTTGAAATTTTGTGTGTGAATCTTTGTGAGTTTTCACTCCCTTAGGTTTAGGCAAGTTTTTGTTTCAATTACCTTTAGAAATTGCCCCTTGTTTGTTTACCCGACCACGTTACAACCTTGGAAGTCCTTGTGATTCTTGCCTTTGTATTTTCAATGTGAATTTGTGGATGTATGCATAATTTAGTCTTTTGTTTGCAAGATTGTTGTGTGAGTGAAAGAACCTCATTTTGTGTTTTTCATCTACCGATGATTGTTTTTGCTAGGTGTGATTCACTTTGGAACTTGTGTTGTTTTAGAACGTTTGGCATGATTTTTGTATTTTGCATTTGTTTCGTGACTATGTTGTCGTCGTAGCAAGTGGTAAGTATTTACTTTTTGTGTGTACCGTTTTCATTTGAACCATTAATTCGTTTTCGTTTTTCAAAACCTGTTGATTCGACATTCTTTGGATATCGCTTTTGTGTTTTCAAGTTTGTTTGATTTTTGTTTGTGGACAAACAGTTATGTAAGTTGCGGAGAGTTTGATAAGTGCAAATTGTACCTATTTGTGTAAGTAAGTTTTGTTTCACTTATCGTTACTTTGTGTTAAAATTGGTTGAATAAACCCCACTTTATGTATAAATACATTTACTTTACGTTTTCGTGTGTATATTGCGCTTTCTTGTATATATCGCTGAGTTTAATTGATTTTGGCTCATTTTTGTAGGTAACTAATAAAGGCCATTTTTCTATATTCTTTTAGAGCATCTAATAAGCTTTCCAGCGCTTCCGACAGTGCGTAAATCGGAGCTACGGTGCAGAAGTTGTGGTCAAATAAGGGACTGGTTTTCTGTCATGTTCGCCTAGCGAGCGTGACAACGAATGTTCGCTTAGCGAAGGCTGGCGAAGGTCCCAGCGAAGGAGGCCAGAAAGAGGCAGAGCAGAAAGAGACCTAAGTTCGCTTCGCGAGCGTCCTGGCGAGCATTCGCTAGGCGAATAAAACGGCTTAGCGAACTTCTGAAGAAAGCAAAGGGCGGTTTAACAATTCAAAGGCACTTAAGTGCCATTTTCGTGCATTCGCTTAGCGAATGATCTGTTCGCCTAGCGAGCAGTGCAGAATTTGCAATGTATATAATTCATTTTAATCACTTTTTATGTTATGTTTTTGGGGGAACTTTCTCCCAACTTCATCAAACTTCATTTTTTCAGTAGATTAGCTTAGAAAACATCATGGAAGCTTGCATGTGGATGATCCGGGGTGGATTTCTCATCGATCGGCGCCGACAAACCGCGAGATGTTTGGTTCATTTCTGATTTTCTTTATGTCTTTCTTCTTTGTTGGGTTGTGTATATGTATTTGCTATGATCTCATGTATATTTGTCGCCCATGGCGTTGTATAAAACTTGCTTTACAAATCTTTATTGGTAATTGTCTCTGATTTTTGCTTTATGCGCGGGGTTTGAGTTGCGTTAGACATAACCTTCGCGAACTTTGATTAGGGATGATTGTCTGTTAGTTTCTGGATTCTAGAGATAGATTTAGGGCTAACAATCTTCAATAGGCGTCGAAGCTTAATGCCTTCCATGTTTCGAGGCTTCTGTGTTGGTATGAGACCGGTGAGAATGTGGTGCTTGGACCTGAGATTGTGCAACAGACTACTGAGACAATTCAGATGATCCACGAGAAGATGAAAATGTCTCAGAGTAGGCAGAAAAGTTATCATGACAATCGGAGGAAAGACTTGGAATTCAATGAAGGTGACACGTATTCTTGGGAGTCAACCCAATGACCGGTGTTGGGCGTGCATTGAAATCAAAGAAGCTAGATCCTAAGTTTATTGGACCGTATAAGATCTTGCACAGAGTGGGCGCAGTTGCATATAGAGTGGTGTTGCCACCTGAACTTTCGAACTTGCATGACGTGTTTCATGTGTCGCAACTTCGAAAGTATGTATCTGATCTATCTCATGTTATCCAGAGGGATGAGGTGCAGATTTGAGATAATCTTACTGTGGAGGCGATGCCGATAAGGATTGAGGATCGCAAGATGAAGCAACTCAGAGGGAAGGATATTCCTTTGCTAAAAGTAGCTTGGGGAGTAGCTGCTGGAGGAAGTGTAACCTGGGAGTTGGCGAGCAGGATGCGAGAGTCGTATCCAGAATTGTTTCCATCATGTACATTTTCGAGGACGAAAATAATTTAAGTGGGGGAGAGTTGTAACACCCTAATTTAAATTATTTGATCGTCTTGTTATTTCCCATTGTTTGGCCTTGTTAAGGGTGTGTGTGGTTGAGCGTGTAGGCGTGTGGTCCTTAGTGGGACGGGTAGATTAGAGGTGTCGGGAATAATTTTGGGGTATGAGTAGTAATAGTATCATTATTATTATTATTATTATTATTATTATTATTATTATTACTAGTATTATTATAATTATGATGTGAGTAGCATTACTAGTAATATTATTGTTTTTATTAAACTAAAAATCTGATTTAATTAAATGGATAATGGGCTAATGGAGAAAATAAGGACAGTTTGGTCATTAAGCAGAGATTAGTGAGGGTTAGTGAGTAGGGTTAAACTAATCAGAATTTCAAAAAGGGAAAGGCTAGGGAGAGGAAGAACAAGGAAGAACTAGGGTTTTGAAGAATCAATTTTCGCAGGAGTTTATGAGTAATTTCGAGGTAAGGGGGGATAATATATTTCAATATTGGTGGTAATAACATGAGAGGGTAGTGGGGAGTCCTTAACCCCGTAGGAATTCGTATGAATATATTCTGTGTTATAAATCTGTTGTTGTATGGTTGAAATTATGTTGAACATTGCATGAATCGATTTATTCTGTCATGATTTGTGCGTAAATACATGGAGTTGTTGCTGCTATGTGAATGTTGGTGTTGCAGAACTGATTTTTGTGCAGGTTGAGAGAACGAATTAGATCTAAGACCTGTAGTTTTGATTAGTAATGATAGGTGAAAGATGTAAGATGAAAGATAGAGCCTAAAATTGATGTAGAACCAAGTTTAGGACTGAATTGGAGTGGAAAGTGAGGATCCCGTAGTAGAACATGGACTGGTGTGGAGAAATCCAGTTTACGTAACAGATCTGGCAATATGCGTATCAGGCACGTCAATACGCATATGGCTCTGGTCAATACGCATATGGGAGGGCCAAAAAGAGGCTTGGCACGACCCTCTACCCGTACGCGTATGGAAGTTTGGGCATTACGCGTAATGGGGGAGGACTTACTCGTAACGGTGTAGGGAAATGGGGCATTACACGTATGGTTTGGGCGAGCAAGCTGGACAGTACGCGTATGGCACAAGGCAATATGTGTATGGTCAGCGAGTGTGCAGAATTTTTCCGTTTCGCGATTCCTTTCCTGTTTTTGCGTCCGAACTAGGTTCTTTTGGTTTGAGAGGTTGGGGATAGATGCCAGAACTTGAGGAATGTAGGATTGGTGATAAAAATAATTAATTTAGTAATTTTAGTGAATTAATTAGTAATTAGCTAATTAGTGACGAGTGCCTTGTAAGGTGTGCAGAATGTGTTGTGTGGAACTGTTTGTGTGAGGTACGAGTTGTCTTGGGATAACAGAGGTAATTCTTGGTGAATTACGGTGAGTGGATGACTCACGTGGGATCAATGAGGATCGTGTAATTTACTTGATGATAATCTCTTGTGCATAAATTGTGTGTGATGATGCTGTGTTACAGGTGAGGTAATTCCAGTGTGAATTACGGTGAGCATATGGCTTAAGTGTGATCAGGAGGATCGTGAAGATGTATGATTGTTGTCATACATGTGTATGGTGTGCATAATTGCTGTCATGCATTCATGGTGTCGGTGGTGATGAATCATTGCTCAGGAGGAGTGTATGTGATTCATCCGAACTCCAATGTGGAGTGTGGTGGAGATAAATCATTGCCAAGTAGGGGTGTATGTGATTTATCTGGGTTCGATTGAATGAACCATGGTGATATTGGTACCACATGCATTGTGTCGATGTTTTTGAGTCACATTGCATTATTATGTGTTTGGTAAAATTTGAATGAAATTGACAAGTATGTCGTGATGGTGTGCTTCTGTTATATGATTGTGTGAGTACTATCTTTAACATGTATTATACACCGTTATTTATTGAATGTAGTTCTCACCCCTTTTGTTGTTTGTTGCGTCTGTGCTTCTTCGGAAGTACAGATTATCCAGGTACTTGAGTGTGCATGGTGTGCATGTTGCTTGATCGAGTCTTAGGAGTCGCTCTGATACGTAACATGGGATTTTGGGAGTTTTTCGTCATTGTTATTCTTTATTGTTTTGTTACGTATCATTCTTTATTTGAAACTTTGGTGGACCACGATTTATGTGGAATTTTGGTGTTGTTGGCATATTGCCGTATTTTGAATAAAACAATTATTTCTGCTGCTTATTAATGAAAAGGAGTTTTGTTGTTGGTTTTAATGATGTAGCATCCTACTTTTGGTTGTAACTCTGATTATTTTCGTAATATTTACTTATTTTGTAAAATGGGAAAGTGGGGTGTTACACCCCACAATACAGTTATATACATATGAAAGCGATAAATGAAAGCGGATAAACACTTACCCGTTGTAGAGCTTCCATGTTGTTTGGTTAGTTGTTCAACAAAGAAATTTTTGATAACAACAAATATCTGAATTCAAAATCAAAGGAGAAAGTGCTTTGAAAAGATTGTTGGGGCTTACAGCTCAAGGAGAGGCCCAAGTTTTAACGATGATTGAACCATTGTTTTGAAAACTGTATAGAGGGACTTATTCAATATGTGAGGCCCAAGAAGTTTTTATGTACAAGGGGATATGGGTCTTACACTCTATTAGAGGCCCAAATATTTTTGTTAAAAAGGCGACGATCGCGCCGAACGTTTGAAAATATACAGAGCGACTTATACAATGTGTGAGGCCCAAAAGGTATTCTTTACAAAGGGGTTGGTTCTTACACTCTATTAGAGGCCCAAAAGTGTTTTTGTACAAGTGATGGGGCTTACAACTCAAGGAGAGCCCCAAGAAGTTTTTAAACTGGCGATCGCGCCGTGATTTTTATTGTGTCGGGACTTATACAATATTTGAGGCCCATAAAGGTTTTATTTACAAAAGGATTGGGTCTTACACTCTAACAAGAGGCCCAAGAGTTGGAAAATAAGTAAATATGGGTCTTACAGCTCAAGGAGAAGCCCAATTGGTTTCGTTACAAAGGCGACGATCGCGCCGTACTTTTGAAAATAAACAGAGGGACTTATACAATGCCTGAGGCCCAAAAAGGTTTTATTTACAAAAGGATTGGGTCTTACACTCTACCAAGAGGCCCAAAGAAACTTAAAAGAAAAGAAGTGGGGCTTATAACACGAGGGTAGGCCCAGTTGTTTTTGTTCTAAACTGGCGATCGCGCCGAGATTTTTCTTTTAACACAGAGGGACTTAGGCAAGTTGAAGATCATGTCAGTTCTTGATTGATCCTTTGTCTAAGTGCTCTGGGAGGTTTCAAAACCCTAATTCTTGATTGTAGTGAATGCTCAATAATCCTTGAGGAGATTGATGAGGTATGATGATACATCCATATTGTGGTAATGATCTTCACAATGATGGGAAATCTTGTGGTCAAATTTTAGGGTATGACAGATGCCCCTTTTTAATCTTCTTGGATCCGAAGGTGTGAATGGCGGAGATATTCGGACATTTAGGGTGTAAGAGGATTAAATATTAGAATACTTGAAATTTTGACTGTGGTTATGAATAGCAGTTTGCTCATCCATCTTCTTTTGCTAAGAAATGTTACTTAGAAAAGTGTAAAACTTCCCCTCGATCCTGGTCTTTAGCCACGAAACTGGTCTTAGTCTTCTTTTGAAATAAACTTCCCCTCGATTCTGGTTTTTCAGCCACGGAACTGGTCTCAGTTTCTTTTGAAATAAACTTCCCCTCGATCCTGGTCTTCATCCACAGAACTGGTCTCAGTTTCTTCTTGAAATAAACTTCCCCTCGATCCTAGTCTTCAGCCACGGAACTGGTCTCAGTTTCTTCTTGTCGAGTTCCTTCCTCGGCAAGGAACGCTATTTGTAGCGGTCTTCATCAAACTTATCACCGAGTTTTACTGGAGAGACCCCATTTGATGGAAAATGATTTGATGTCAGACTTGCTGGCGAGATCCATTTGTTTGAACTGCAGAGGTGTGCAAACTTCTCTGTTGGAGATGCCATTTGTCGACCTACTGAGGAAAAAATGAGTCTCTTGAGAGACCATTTTTTGTTTGGTGAGATTACATCATACTTTTCTTTGAGACCATTTCGGAGAAATGCCATGTGATGTAATCTAATTTTGAGATACTGATGACTTCATTAACATCAAATTTCTTGGGAGAAAAACCAATGTATTGTCGAGAGTCATTCAGCGAAGGGGCTTTCTTTGGGGATTTTCCTCAATCCGGGAAAGCAAAAATATCATCTTCAATGGTGAAGAGTGACGTTCCAGAGGTGTTTGTCGAATGTCTTCTTGCCTTTCAGAGGTTCAAGTTATCAAAGTGGTCGAGGACAGGCTTCAATCCAGAAATAAACTGGGGGGAGAGATTGCTTAGGCGGCACTTTTCAGACGAAGAAAGAACTGACAACCTTATCGGTGAGAGGACACTTATCACTTGGGGATGAGAATGACCAGAGTGATATTAATGCAACATATATATGAATATGAATCAATTGTGCATGATGTATATATATTTATCCTGACAAAACAGACGCGACATACGGACTGGTGAATGAACACGACTGGATACTCGGCCACTGCAGGGGATAAAAAGTATCATTGGCTCTAGATAGTGATCCTTTCCTGCTTAGGAGGGGTAGACCCTTCTGGGGAGAAAAACCTTCAATAGGTCTTTAGAGGTAAGAACTTTGACGGGGATATCAGACGGGATATTATATCTGAAATGGATTATCCTTCATTTAGGTGTAGTGGTTTAGAATAAGTACTTTGATTCTGCATTTTGAGGTTTAATCCCTTCCGGAGAAGCCATCGATGTTCCTTTTTGTGTTCAGTAATCAAAAGGAATGTTATCTTTATTTTAAAAGCAGAAGAAAATTTGAAAATTAAATTCATTTTTTTTTGTTTCAAGAATCGTTGATCATATTTTAAAATGTCATTCTATAAAGCAAAATAATTGAAAATTTCAAGAAAAAGCACTAAGGCTCAAATTTTATTGATAGAATGGTAATCAGTCGAACGCGTGATCCCATAGAGCATTTACAAAGTTTAGAAAATGGTAATTTAAGGGAAAAGGGGCTACATTGAAACATAAAGACCGCTATCCTTCCACCAACTTTGAATTCTGGACGTTCTGAGCTTCTGTCGAAGATGGCCTTGATTTGAAGTTTTTTGACGGATGGTGTTACCGCTGGGGATTTATCCTTGTCAGACGTAGTTATTTGCCATGAATCCCTAACTTTTTCCTGGATTGTCTTTTGAGGTTTCCAATCCATAGGGATGATTTTTGCTCGTGTCTCTTATTTTTTCCTGGACCGCCCTTCCGGGTTTTCAATCCACCGAGACGTTTTTTTTATTATTTAGGCGAAGTATTTCTTGACTACATCAACATTCGTGGGGTAGGTAAACTCCTCTCCATCCATGGTTGTGAGTCTCAAGGCGCCACCTGAAAAGGCTTTCTTGACCACATAGGGGTCTTCATAATTCAGAGTACATTTGCGCTTAGAATTTGTGAGAAATGATTGTATCTTCTTGAGCACGAGGTCTCCTTTTCTGAAGACACGGGGCCGGACCTTTTTGTCGAACTCTTTCTTCATTCTTTGCTGATACAATTGACAATGGCATAGGGCCGTTATTCGCTTTTCTTCGATTAGGTTCAGTTCATCATGTCGACTTTGACATCATTCGATTCTACGAGCTTAGCTTCCATCAATACCCTGATTGATGGTATCTCTACTTCTACGGGGAGTACTACCTCCATGCCATATACTAGAGAGAAAGGGATTGCCCCTGTTGAAGTGCAGACAGATGTGCGATAACCATGAAGAGCAAAGGGTAGCATGTTGTGCCAATCTTTATAGGTTACAACCCTCTTTTGAACAATCTTCTTGATTTTCTTGTTAGCCGCTTCTACCGCTCCGTTCATCTTGGTGTCAGTAGGGAGATGAGTTATGGTGTTCGATTTTGAACTCAGCACACAACTCTTTCATCATCTTGTTGTTCAAGTTGGATCCATTATCCGTAATGTTCTAGCTTGGAACACCATAACGGCAGATGAGATTGTTCTTGATAAACCGGACTACCACTTGTCGGGTCACATTGGTGTATGATACTGCTTCGACCCACTTGGTGAAGTAGTCAATGGCTACCAGGATGAACCGATGTCCATTTGAAGCTCTTGGTTCAATCATGCCAATCATGTCAATTCCCTATATAGAAAAAGCCATGGAGAATAAAGTACTTGGAGATGCGTTGGCGGTACGTGGATTTTGTCTGCGTATATCTGACACTTGTGACATCTACTCATGTACTTGTAGCAATCGGATTCCATTGTCAGCCAGTAATATCCTGCTCTCAGAATTTTTCTCGCCAATATGTGTCAATTGGCATGAGTGCCAAAGGAGCCTTCGTGAATCTCTTTCATCAACATGTTTGCTTATTGTCTGTCTACGCATCTGAGCAAAACCATGTCGAAGTTTCTCTTATAGAGTGTTTCACAGTTCAGGAAGAAGTTGCCAGCTAGTCTTTTGAGAGTCTTCCTGGCTTTTCTGGATGCCCTAGGTGGGTACTCATGTTTTTGAAGGAAGCATTTGATACCAGGATACCATGGTCTATCATCTATGATTGCTTCAATCGTGAAAATGTAAGCGGGCCTTCAAAGGTGTATTATGTCAATCTTAGGTACGTCATTCCATTGACCTACACTAATCATGGAAGAGAGAGTGGCTAGTGCATCAGCCATGTGATTTTCTTCACAAGGGATATTATGAAACTCGATTCTGTTGAAGAATGGTAACAATCTTCTCGCGTAATCTTTATAAGGAATTAGTCTTGATTGGTATGTGTTCCAATCTCCCTTGATCTGATTGATAACCAAAGCTGAGTCTCCATACACATCCAAATTCTTTATCCTTAGGTCAATGGCTTCTTCGAGACCCATGATACAAGCTTTGTATTCGACCTCATTGTTTGTGCATTTGAATTTTAATCTGGCAGTGAAAGGAATATGGGTATCCTGAGGTGTTACGATGATTTCCCCAATTCCGTTTCCATAATTTTTGATAGCTCAGTCGAATATTAGTCCCCATTGGGAACCTGGTTCTGGCCCTTCGCTTGGTAGCGGTTCATCGCAATCTTTCATTTTCAAGTACATGACATCTTCGTCTAGGAAGTCTGTCATACCCCAAATTTTGACCACAAGATTTCCCATCATTGTGAGGATCATTACCATAATCTGGATGTGCCATCATACCTCATCAATCTCCTCAAGGATTGTAGAGAATTCACTACAATCAAGAATTAGGGTTTCAAGCCCTCTCAGAACACTTATACAAAAGATCAATCAAGAAATTACATGATCTTCAACTTATCTAACCTCTCAAAACATCGATGAAGGATCAAGAGGTCTCCCCTACCAAGAATCAAGCACAAGAGGGCAGCATCTCAAACTGATCAAGCCTCAAGATCACCAGTGTCACCAATTTAGGGTTTTGGTCGACCAAGGCCTCCAGATGAAAATTTTCATCTGGGCATGAGCCAATACCTCAAAACATGATCCAAGAAGCTGAAAGAGACCTCATGGATCCAATCACCAAGTCAAAACAACATCAGGGGAAGCATTCATCAAAAATCAGGAATTAAGGTTTCTTGACCTAATTCACCCCTAAGTTGACTTTTGAGGCAATACATGAACCAAGACTTCAAGACATGATTTGAGGGCCTCAAATACACCATATTAATCCATTTACAATCATGGATTGATCCAACAAGCTTGATTCACAAGTTTCAATTTCATATGGACCACAATTAGGGTTTTGAAGAAAAAGTCAATTGTATCTTTGACTTTTGACCAAGACATGTTCCCAAACCTTGGGACATGATTCAAGACACCCTAAAACACCTATGGAATCCATCCATTAGGTTTGAATTAGGTCAATAACTTGATTTCATAGAGGATCACACAGTTTGAATTTCATCTGACAAAAAGTCAACTGTGCCTAAAATCAAGTTTGACTTTTTGGATTTTTCCACAAATATGGCTCCCCTAAGTCAAAAACAATGTTAATGTATGGTTTTGATCATCATTCATCAAGAAAAATCAATAAAAGTGAGGTTTCTTGCAAAAGGGGCAACCATAGAAAACTTAAAATTTTCTAAGTTATGGAAGAAAAGTGTCAGATTACATCAGATTACCCTAAGGCCTTTTGCTTCCATACAAAGCTCAAATGAAAGCTCTCATTATATACTTCAAAAATGTCAATTACACCCGATTCCAAATCCTCATGGATTTTGAGTTATGGATTGATCAAAATCACAAAAAATGAAAATGGACATTTTCATTCCAGCACTTAGTGAAATTTTCAAGTCAGAATCTGTTTCACTTTTTCCAAACTTTGAGGTCATTTTTCTCCATGATCCACATTGATCCAAGTCCAAATGTAAACACCAAAGTTGAAGCACAATGTATCAACATTTCAAAGAGCTCACCAGCATGAAAAAACTCCACTTGAGCAAGGAGTTATGGAATGTCCAACATGCCTTGTTGCAAAATGTTGCAAGACAGTTTTGGTGATTACTTGCCACATAAGATTTTTCTTGTCAAGAGCAATGATCAATGCCTCTCACATTCATTGCATATCAGAAGGAATCAAGACAAAACCTTCAAATTTGAGTCAAGGATTCAAGAAAGCTTTCCACTTGAAGTAATGGTTTTTGTCACATTATGCCTTGAATTCAAAGGCATTAATGTGCAATAGTGTACATTCAACAAAATGACATCCCTCAGTCAAGATGCTCACATAAACAACAATAAAAATGACTGAGGAATGTGGAATTGGTCAATTAGTAGCTGATCTATTTGGACACCTTGGTGTACCTTAAATTAAGGGTAATGATACCATTCCAAAACCATTGAACCAAGGCCTTATCTTCCAATTTGAAGCTGTTCATCCAAGACAAATCTCCTCCACTATAAATAGAGGTCACATTTCTTCATTCAGATCACACCAAAACAACCACAATGCTTGTTTTCTCACAATTCATCCTTCTTGCTAAATTCTAAGTTCTCAAAGAGTCAAAGTTTGGAATTCTCAAACCAGAGAAATTCTGTCCAAACTAAGCATTCAAACATTTCACATACACTATGTGGAAGTGATTCAAACACTTACATCTCATCTGTAACATCAAAATATTCAAGTCACCATCCTTTTGCTCAATTTTGCCTCAAAGCGGCAGATTGAGTCGTGTCAAGTGATTCAGAAGGTTTCAAACCAGTCTGAACATTGGAACACCATCCTTGAGGGTCAAGGAAGCTATCTAGATCATCAAAACACATCTGTAACATCTCCAACAGAGAATTCGATTCTCACTTGCAACGTTAGCTTCATCAAAACTGAACTCATTAATTCATGCATCATAAACATCCTTTCAAGTTACCAATGTATTTCTGATAGTTTATAGATCATTTTCCCTCAATCAATTGCTTCATATCTTGTACATATGAAATTTTATTTTAAATTCTCTTTTTAGGGTTCATACGATTTCAAACTATTTTCTTTCAATTCTTTGAATTTAAATAAAATTGAGTAATACCATTCAATTCCTCGTTCAAAAATAGACAAGTTTCGTTTTTACATCATCCAAAATGGTTGCGTATTAATGGAGATACGGTTTCAAAAATTTGACGAAGATGATGAAGCTGAAGGTGATGGCCATGGCGCAATTCTTCATAATCAAATATAGTTTTACTATATATTATTTCATTTCCACTATATATTTGAATTGGCATTGCGCCCTAGTGGTTGATCAACTGGTTTTGTGTGTGTAGCGAGCAAAGGGTCTGAGGTTCGAATCCCCCTTGCCCCAGACCTTTTGGTTTTATTTTTTAAACCATTTTCAAAGGATGTTTTCATATATTATTTACTCTTTCCATTCTCTATCAGCCAACGTACGTGGCTCAGTTGGTAAAGTTTTAAACCTTCCACCCCAAGGGCGTGGGTTCAAACATTGGGAGGACTATCCCATTTTTTTACTACTTATTTTTTCACATTTTTTCATAATTTCTTAATAAATTCAAAAATTAATTTCTCTTTCAATTTCAAACATTTTTGAATGATTCTTTTATTTCAAAATTCACAAATATGTTAAAGTATTTTATTCCACAAAAAAATCAAAAATATATTATTTATTTAATATATTTTGAATTTTTGAAAAGAATTCCTTTTTAATTGTGTTTAAACATTTTAAATAAATTATTTCTCTTTATTTTTCAAATTCAATTGATTTTCAAATCATTTTTATGAATGAAATATGTTTCTTCAAACTCTTATCCAAAATCGCAACTTGTTTTTTTTTTTACATGTTTGATAAATTTTGATCATTTTAATTGATTTTTATTCAAATTAAAATGTATTTTTCAATCAAGTTAGGGTATTGATTATTTTCACCCTCACAAACATTTTTCAAAACACTTTTAGGCCTCTAATAGAGTGTAAGACCCATCCCTTGTCACACATAAATAATTTGGGCCTCAATCATTGTGTAAGACCCAATACAATTTTCAAAACGGCGGTGTGATCACTGTCTTTCCTATGGGTCTCGCCCTGAGTTATATGTCCCATTCTTTCTTCTTTTTAAAGTACTTTTTGGGCCTTTTGATTGAGTTTAAGTCTCATCCCTTTGTAAATAAACCTTTTGGGCTCAGTCTTTGTATAAGACCCGATATGATTTTAAAAATCTCGGCGCGATCGCTATTTTTTAAAACAATTTTCATCTGGGCCTCCCTTTGGTTGTAAGCCCCATTTTTCTTTTTTTCAAACACTTTTGTGCCTATAATAGAGTGTAAGACCCATCCCCTTTCTACATAAATAATTTTGGCCTCAGTCATTGTATAAGTCCCTCTGTGATTTTCAAAACTACGACGCGATCGTCGCCTTTTCAAAAGAATTCATCTGGGCCTCTCTTTGAGTATAAGCCCCAAACTTCCTTTAAAAATAACTTTTCTTTTGATTTAGACTCAAATTCAAAATGATATAAAAAATTTCTTTAATTTCTTGAAAAACTAACCATACAGCTGTAGTTGATATGCTTGGGCTTGCTCAATTGTAAGTTTCATTATCCTTCTCAATATATGCTTGGTTATATATTTTATCTATATATACTTGTATATATATTTGCTTAGAGTTTTCCCCAACAACTAGGTCTAGGTTTAGATCAAACAAGTGGTTATTATTTCAACACAGTCAAAAACTAGTTCCCCCATAGGAAATTCCAGATACAGTCTTGCCTTCTCTTGGGCTTATACAATATGGAACAGAGAAAGGCATTATTCCCGGTGAAACTTTTCTCAAGACTGTCACAACTTAGAAATATTTGTACAAGAAATTCACTCCCCCAAAGAGGATTAATTCCCGGTGAAACCTCTGTTGAATTTCTTCAAACCCTATAATTGTTCACTAAAGAAAGGATTATTCCCGGTGAAACCTTTCTTGAACTTTTCTCAGGCTTGGACCCACAGGCTTTCTAAAAGCACCCCCAGCCTCTTCTTGGGCTTTGTACAAGGACCCACAGGCTTCTTAGAAGTTCTCAGCCTCCTCTTGGGCTTAGTACAAGGACTCGAAGACCTCCTATAGGTATCGGGCAGAACCTAGTCATCTTTTGCTAGTTCAATCATCCAGAGAGTCAGAATTCCAAAACATCATATCAGTTTAGGGTTGATTCTCATCCCTTAAAACCACAACCTCTTCTTGGGCATCATACAAAGATCATTCTCTAACTAAGAGTCAACCTCTTCATACCAGTAGACATGGAAAGCCTCATCTTCTCTCAGATCTCAAAGAAACCCTAAAATTTCCTAAGCATAGGAAAAACCCCGATCACTTCATCAATCTCCAGCAGAGTTTGAAACCTCCTTAGGTTTTCATACTCTGATAGTTCCTGGATTGGCTGGAATTTTGGTAAAACAAAGGATATTCAATGTTGATGTCAAGGTGCTGATGTTGCAACATTGAAGTCTTAACACTGGACTGTGTTAAGTAGTTAAGTGCTAAAGTTGGATGTCTAATGTCACACAGGTGATGTTGTAACATCAGACCTGCAGAATTAACAACAGCAGGACATGTTATTAGGGCACGTGTATTAGCTGGAATTGTGGAGAGTGGTTGACTCATTGGATGAGAATATCTTGGGATAGATATTTTCTGTTACATGGGAGATTTGATTGCAGGTCTGTTGGAGAATTAAAAGGTTGAAGATTTAAAAAGATTTTGGGGATAAAATCTGTTTTGAAGATTCAGTTTTAATTAACAAATCTGATCAAATATTGTGACAAGTCCAAGCCCAATTCAGGAGCTATATAAAGCGCACAAGACCAAAGGAAAAAGTACAGAAAACATTCAGAAGATCAAGAGCAGAAGGCTTAGTGTCTAGAGTTTGTTTAAAGTGCTTGTATTTACACTATTCTAGGGTTTGAATAGGTGTTGAGTTTCTGTTCTCTCTAAAGTTGTGAAGCAAAGAGAGTTGTGTGATTTGATCGAAGTTGTGAAGTAAGATCAAGGGTACTCAAAGTGGGTTCTTTGAGGGTTTGTAAGGGATTGAGTTGTGTTCTCATACCTAAGTGGTTTCTTAGGTAGGAAGTCATTAGTAGAGCATAAGTTTAGGAGATTGTCAACGGGTCGTTGAGTCTGTAAATTATATCTACAAGTAGTGAATTCCATCCCTGGCTTGGTAGCCCCCAGAGTAGGTTGGTTGTAACCGAACTGGGTCAACAATTCTTGGTGTTATTTTACTGTTATTGTTGTCCATTGTGCATAGTGTGTTGTTGTGACATCACACCTTAACATCACACGTCTGATACCAGAATTTCAATTGGTATCAGAGCAGGCATCCTGTCTGTCTCTGGGTGAGATCTAGGGAAGTTACTTTCTGGTGAAAAGATGGACAAAGAAGTTGGAGGATTCATCAACAGACCCCCTATTTTGGATGGATCCAATTATGACTATTGGAAGCCAAGGATGACCACCTTCTTAAAATCCTTGGACAGTAGGGCTTGGAAGGCTGTTATTAAAGAGTGGAAAGCACCTGTTGTATGTGAGAAGGATGATGCTGGTAAAGATAAAGAAGGCACCTCTATGCCAAAGCCTGATGAAGAGTGGACCAAGGAGGAAGACGAGCTTGCACTTGGAAATTCCAAAGCTCTAAATGCCATCTTCAATGGAGTGGATAAGAACATCTTCAGGTTAATCAATACCTGTGAAGTTGCTAAGCAAGCATGGGATATCTTGCAGGATACTCATGAAGGAACATCTAGAGTCAAGATGTCAAGACTTCAGATTTTGACATCAAAATTTGAAAGCCTGAAGATGAAGGAAGATGAGACTATTCATGATTTCCACATGAGTGTTCTTGAGCTGGCCAATGCATCTAGTGCTCTTGGAGAGAAGATGTCTGATGAAAAGCTTGTGAGGAAGATCCTTAGGTCCCTACCTAAGAAGTATAAGATGAAGGTTACTGCCATTGAAAAATCACAAGACATCAGCAAGATGAGAGTTGATGAGCTCATTGGATCTCTTCAAACCTTTGAGCTTGGGTTGAATGAGGAAGAACCAGAAAAGAAGCCAAAGAGTATAGCCCTGGTGACAAATGGTGAAGAAGAAAAAGGGAAGAAATCTGAATCCCAGGAGGATCTATCTCAGGCCATAGTGATGTTGGGAAGACAGTTCACCAAAGTATTCAAGAGAATGAATAATAACTCCAGGCCTAATATCAAGAACATGACTTCTGACACCAGCAAGAAGGATGAAGAGAAAACTGCCCAAGATAAAGGAGTGCAGTGCTTTGAGTGCGAAGGGTATGAACATGTCAAGAAAGAATGTCCCACCTTCTTGAAAAAGCAGAAGAAGGGCATGACAGTTTCCTGGTCTGACTCAGATAGTGAAAGTGAAAGTGAGTCAGCAAAACATGTTAGAGCCCTAACAGGAGCTGTTGTTTCTGATGATGATGAGGAGTTAGCATCTACCTATCAGGAGCTATGTTTAAAAAGTGCTGAGATTTGTCAAGAGAATAAGTGTCACAAGCAACAGATTGCTCAGCTAGAGAATGAAAAGACTGATCTGGAAAATGAAGTGGTGCTTGTTAGAGCTCACCTTGATCAAATGACCAAGTCGGTTAGGATGCTGAGCTGTGGTACAGACACACTTGACAAGATCCTTCAGTCAGAAAAAGCTGCTGGAGACAAAGCTGGGATAGGTTATGTGGTTGAGGATAAGGGAACTTCAGAAGGAAGCACTTCAGGTTCAAAGAAGGATGTGTCACAACTTTCATCTCAACATCAGCCAAAGAAGCAAGATCCTACCCCTAAGAAAGCTGATGTTTCCCAACCTAAGAAGAAGACGGGTCCCTATCAGAAGAGAAAGCAGCCACAAGGAGCTAGTCAGTATATGCCCCCACAATACCATGAGAGCATGCAAGCTGCTCAGTTCAAACAGCACATGTCTCAACATCAGGACAACTGGTATGGTTATGAATATGGATACACCAATGCTGTTCCTTATATCTATGGAAGAAGAAAGCCACACCATTATGGGAGACAATCCAGGAAACAACATTCTCAGCCGTCTTATGGAAGAAGATATCAACATAATAGATGGCAGGGCAGTTATGGTAGGAGGAGACCACGTTATGGATGGCAACATAAGCAATCTCATCATGGCAGAAGATTCAGAGATGAAAGGGTGAGATGCTATTATTGTGGAAGATTTGGACATATGCAGTACTCTTGCTACAAGCTGCATGGATACCCTCAGCCTCAAAACAGATGGAGAGAGCACAGGCCCAAAGTTGTTAAACAATGGGTACCTAAGGAGAAGGTGAAGTGCTTATTGGCTCACATGGGTGATAGAGAAGGAGCATGGTATTTTGATAGTGGGTGTTCCAAGCACATGTCTGGATGTAAATCCATGTTTTCTGAACTTAGACCTTGCCCCTCTCATGAGGTCATATTTGGCAATGGAGAAAAAGGTGTTGTTGCAGGAGTTGGGAAAGTGCAAGGTGATGGTAGACCTGAACTTGACAATGTTATGTTTGTCAATGGCTTAAGTGCAAATTTGATCAGCATAAGCCAGTTGTGTGATGAAGGTTACGAGGTAAACTACACTAAGCATGAGTGTGTAGTGTCTGATGAGCATAATCAGATTGTTATGAAGGGTACCAGAACCAATGACAACTGTTATCAGTGGACCACTCTTGAAGGAGATTCAACTAGTAATGTTCTAGTTGATGTTATAACATCAGACTATGACATCAGGATGCTGAAAGATCACTCTGAGTTAGTGAGTCCTGATGTGAATTCTTTTAAATGTGTAAAAGGAAAGTCTGTATGGAGGGAGAAAATTAGTAATTGGTCTTTAAAAAATACTGAAAAGCTGGCGCCATACCTCAGACCATCATTCTCTAGTGTAGCAAGATCACAGTTCATCAAAGAGCATATCTTCCGTCCGTTCATCTTCTTCAACAAGATGAATCATCTGAACTCATACTGCCTCAGGGAACCATGTCAAACCAGACGTCGTCTCCATCAAAGAAATCTGTCGCTCAAAGCTCTTCGCGAGATAAGGCTAGGGTTTCTTCAGAAGAGGGATTTGCAGAAGAAGCCTTGAATATAGAACCTATCTCAATGATGCTCCCAAAATCAGGTACTTCGAGACCCACTAAACTAACTCCTAAGAGACTTGCTACTATTTTCAAGAATCCTGAAACAAAGAAGGTTGTTACTAGTGTGTTATTTGGGGACAAAACTGTGCCAAAATCATTTACGTCTCGAACTATTGAAGAGAAGTTTGATGTAGACAAAAGGATGGGTAATCTTGCCTCAAAGATTCTGGACAAAGGCATCCCTGTCAAAGGAATTTCTATCCCACTGAATCGGATGCCAGCTGAGAAAGACAACATGCAGGAAGGTAAGTCAAGTCTTCAACAACTTGCAATGACAGCTATTGAAGATGCTGATCAGAGTGAAGACATACATGAAGAAACAAATGTTGAGGAGAGTGTTAGGACATCTGCTGAACCCACTTCTGTTAATGATATTCATGGTGAAGTCGATGAGGAGGTTAGAACATCGCTTAGTAGGGATGCTGAGACTACTGATGTAATTGATGTTGATGACTTGTCTAATAATGAAGTCATTGGAAGAGCAGTGCCTAGTCTGTCCAAGAGGCTAAGAACAAGAAAAGGAAAGATGGTTGAATCGTCGTCAAAGAAAGCTTCTGATGAGAAGAGGAAAAAGACTGTTGTTAGGCCAACAAAAGCATGGAGTAAGGTTGATGTGAATCCCAGAAAAAGGAAGCTAATGGAAGAATCTGAATCAGAGTATGATGTTGAGGATGATGTTCAAGACATCACTCCTGTCAAAAAGACAATCTTGAAGAGAATTGCTGACAAGATACCTGAGGTTCCGGTTGATAACATTTCATTCCATTATGCAAGCAGTGCGTCGGTGTGGAAGTTCATCTGTCAAAGAAGACTTGCTCTTGAGAGAGAGATTGGGAAAGAAATTATGGAGATTAAAGAAATCATAGAGGTGATTAAGGCTACTGGTTTGGTGAAGACGGTCCATGGGTTCTCCGAGTGCTATGACAGCCTGGTTAAGGAATTTGTGGTCAATATTCCTGTGAAGATTTCAGACAAAAGCAGTGTGGACTACATGAAAGTGTTTGTGAGAGGAAGATGTGTTGAATTCTCTCCTGAAGCTATAAACAAGTATCTAGGAAGAAAAGATGAAGAATTTGCTGAGCTAGAGGCCACTGAGAATGATGTCTGTAAGGAAATAACTGCTGGTCAAGTTAAGGTGTGGCCCTTGAAAGGGAAACTGCCAACTAGCAAACTTAGTGTTAAGTATGCTATCTTACACAGAATTGGAGCCGCAAATTGGGTGCCTACCAATCATAAAACCACAACAGCTGTGGGACTAGGGAGGTTTATTTATGTTGTGGGTACTAAGAAGAAATTTGACTATGGAGCATATGTGTTTGAGCAGACTGTGAGACATGCCACCACTAATGCTATCAAACTGCCTATAGCATTTCCTTCGCTCATCTGTGGAGTTATGATGAAACAACATCCAGGCATATTAACAAGTTCAGACACAGCATGTAAGAGGAAATCAGCTTTATCCTTGCATCCCAAACTGTTTGCTGGGAGTCATGTTCCAGACATTGTTACAACATCAAGTTCTGGGATTAAGAAGGTCAGTTCAAAATCTAAGCTGATTCAAGAATTAAGGGCAACCTGCAAGGATCTTGATATGGTTATCAAGACCAGCACTGACAGGAAAATAAAGATTGAGAAGATGATTCAAAGTTTGGAACAAGATGATCATACTGACACTGAAGATGAAGGACAAGATAGTGCTGATGAAGCAAGCTCAGAAAAAGACTAGCTTATTTTCTCTTGCCTTCAGTAGTTTTAGTAGTTTTAGTTTTTTTTTTGCTATGTTGGTTTTGTAATTTGAATATTGTGCTGGTTTATGCACTGTTTATGCTTTTAGTGTCCTTCTATGATTTGTTTTGCCTGTTTACTAACTGAGAGGCTAACAATGAGAGCTAGGGTATACTGACTATAGTTAATAGGGCTTCTTATAGAAGCTTTCCTAATTGTGGCTAAAAAGGGGGAGAAAATAGCCAAGATAGTCAAGAGGATTATTGCCATATGCTGCTGATGTGATGCAGAGATTAAGGGGGAGTTAGATTGATGCTGCTAAAAGGTGGTTAGTTGAAAGAACTAGAGAAGATATCATGACATGTGAAGAGTGCAGCCAAGCAGACATCTAGGGGGAGTAAATTGCTGCACATTGTGAGCTACTGAACAGCTGAGATGCTGGTTCATGTTTTAGAAGGGGAGCACCAATTGGTTGTTGTCAATAATGAAGATGGTGCTGCAGCAGATCAAGTAATGAAGACCATGAAGATTGTCAAACTGCTGCTGATTGTAAAGTTTCAAATTTCTGAAGATTATTCCGCTGCTAAAATCTCTGAAGGTGCAGAGTGCAGAAGTTGTTTGCAGAGTGCAGAGATTGTTTTAGCCAAAATTAGCCAAAGGGGGAGATTGATAGTTCCTGGATTGCCTGGAATTTTGGTAAAACAAAGGATATTCAATGTTGATGTCAAGGTGCTGATGTTGCAACAATGAAGTCTTAACACTGGGCTGTGCTAAGTAGTTAAGTACTGAAGTTGGATGTCTGATGTCACACAGGTGATGTTGTAACATCAGACCTGCAGAATTAACAACAGCAGGACATGTTATTAGGGCACATGTATTAGCTGGAATTGTGGAGAGTGGTTGACTCATTGGATGAGAATATCTTGGGATAGATATTTTCTGTTACATGGGAGATTTGATTGCAGGTCTGTTGGAGAATTAAAAGGTTGAAGATTTAAAAATATTTTGGGGATAAAATCTGTTTTGAAGATTCAGTTTTAATTAACAAATCTGATCAAATATTGTGACAAGTCCAAGCCCAATTCAGGAGCTATATAAAGCGCACAAGACCAAAGGAAAAAGTACATAAAACATTCAGAAGATCAAGAGCAGAAGGCTTAGTGTCTAGAGTTTGTTTAAAGTGCTTGTATTTACACTATTCTAGGGTTTGAATAGGTGTTGAGTTTCTGTCCTCTCTAAAGCTGTGAAGCAAAGAGAGTTGTGTGATTTGATCGAAGCTGTGAAGTAAGATCAAGGGTACTCAAAGTGGGTTCTTTGAGGTTTTGTAAGGGATTGAGTGGTGTTCTCATACCTAAGTGGTTTCTTAGGTATGAAGTCATTAGTAGAGTATAAGTTTAGGAGATTGTCTACGGGTCGTTGAGTCTGTAAATTATATCTACAAGTAGTGAATTCCATCCCTGGCTTGGTAGCCCCCAAAGTAGGTTGGTTGTAACCGAACTGGGTCAACAATTCTTGGTGTTATTTTACTGTTATTGCTGTCCATTGTGCAGAGTGTGTTGTTGTGACATCACACATTAACATCACACGTCTGATACCAGAATTTCATACTCAAAACTTAAACCTTTACCATCAATATAACCTTAACAGAATCAGAACTGTCATACCCCAAATTTTGACCACTAAGATTCCCATCATTGTGCAAATCATCATCACAATATGGATGAACTTTCATACTCATTAGTCTCCCCAAAGATGGGTGAGCATTCTTTACACTCAAAGAATTAGGGTTCCAAGCCCTCTCAGAGCATTTAGACAAAGGATCAATTAAGGAATGACATGATCTTCAACTTTTCTAACCTCTCAAATATCCACAAAGGATTAAGAGGTCTCCTACATCAAGAATTAAGCACAAGAGTGCAACATTTCAAGTGGATCAAGCCTCAAATTTATCTGATACAAAGTCAACTGACACAGAAAGTCAGAGTTTGACTTTTGGTCAACTTTGAGCTTCACAAGCCATTACTCAAGAAAATATGATGGATGATTGCATTTGATCGAATTTAAATCAAGAAATCACGCAAAGTTGCAAAATTGATCAAATTGAAGGAAACTTAGAAATTTTTTCTAAGTTAAAATCATGTTCAAGTGCACAACTTTTCAAGGTTGTAACTATTGATCCAAGCATCCATTGATTTTGCGTAAGAGCTACTTTTAAAGAGGGTATTTGATACTTCAACTTTTTAGAAGGAATCAACTCAAAATATCATAAGGATTGAAAGATATAAGTGATCAAAGTTGAGAATTCTTAATGTCAGATGTTCTGACATTTCGTAGGACATCATTAATTATTTTTCCAACAAGAAAGTCCCAATTTTAAGGACGTTTTTCTCCATGATCCAAGTTGATTCAAGCCAAACCTTGAACATCAAAGTTGAAGTACGTAATCTCACCTTTCCAGAAAGTCCTAGAAAGCTCATTTATCATTCTCGAGCAGAAAGTTATGGTCTCTGCAAAAGGCATTGATAAAACAGAATTTTCATGACAGCTTTTAGGACAGATTTGATCACACAAGTTCAAGGTCATTTTTGACAACTTTACAAGTCTTATCTTCACAAACATTGAACATCAAAGTTTAAGTACGTTATCTCAGCTTTCCAGAAATTTGTAGAACGTCCATTTATCATACTTGAGCAGGAAGTTATGGACTTTACAGTAAGGTTTGTTGTAGCTGTTTTTTAGGACAGATTTTGTGCACTTTTTCTTATGCCACACAATTTTCAAGCTTTGTCACCATGCAGGACAAGCATCAAAGGTGCAATTCACTTCAACTCAAAATATCATAGTGGATTAAAAGATATAAGTGATTAGAGTTTGGAATTGTTAATGTTCAAAGTTGTCAAATATTTCAACATTTCATAGGACATCATTAATATTTTTCCAGCAAGAATGTCCCAACTTCAAGGATGTTTTTCTCCATGATCCAAGTTGAACCAAGTCTAGGGTCAAACATCAAAGTTGAAGTATGTCATCTCAGTTTTCCATAAAATCCTGGAACAACCATTTATCATTCTTGAGCAAGAAGTTATGGATTTTACAACAAGGCTTGCTGCAGCTGATTTTTAAGACAGGTTTCAGGACAGATTTGCACATTTCTTGTGCCACACAAATTTTTAAACCTTGTCATCATTTTGGACACATCTGAGGATCAAATCCAAGGGGGATGATCTGATCTCCAAGCCTCCAAAGTCCTTGGAACCAAAAGTAGCATGCCAAACCTAAAAAACCCTAAAAGAGGGACAAGACTCCAATTTTGGTTTGGAGCATTTAATGGATGCTTAGAGGTGGCATGGACTGAGCTTCCTCTAACTGAATTCAGTCAAGATTCATCCAACAACAAGGGAACCAGCAGCCTGTGCCCTACCCTCTAGTCAATGGCTAGAGGAGACTTGGATTCTCATTGATCAACATTTGCCAAACCTCTGCTGCAGTTGCCATTCACTTTTTCTTGCAAAACAAACTTGCTCTACTATAAATAGACCTCATATGTGCTCAGTTTGAGTACACCAAAGCCATCAAACAAATGCTTTCCTCAAAATCACTTCTTGCACTCCAAAATGCCTTCTTTAGCAAGGTAATTCTGAGTTTTTGAGTTAGAGAGAATTTCCATCACAACTCATGATCCAAACACATCCAATATGTCATATCTAAGCTGTCCGAACTCTCACAAGTGATCTATAACACCAAAATCACAAAGTCACCTCTCAAAACCTCAAAATTGGACTTTTTTGCATTTTTCAAGCCATGTCTTGATTAAGTCACTTTCCAAACCAGATAAAGCCTCAAACACACTCCAAATATCATCCTTGAACTGTCCCAAATGCCCCCCCCCCATCTGGAACACCATTTGAGAGAGTTAGCATTTTGACCACTTTTGCCCATTTTGCAAGAAAAAGCTCAAACTTGCTCCAGAGGTTTCCAGCTGATTCCAACCATCCTAAAAGCTTCTAAGAGGTCATTTGAGGGTGTCCAAAGCATCAAATCATTTCTGGAACAAAGCACTTGGTAGGTTGCACAAAATCTCCAAAAAAGAGGTAAGCTTCACAACTAGAATTCTTTGAATTATGCTTTCCTTTGATGTCCACATACATGCATCATATTGAATAATTCTTGAAGCAAAAATGTAGTCCTTAATGTGTATGTTGTGATCCTCCTACTATTTCCACTTTAACATGTTTATATGTGGAGTTTATGTTGTTTTAAAATTCATGTACAGTTCTGGTTTTTTGCTTTGTGCATTCTGTACATTAAGTTTCAGTATGTATGAGTGTACCATTGGATTCCTTGCGAAAAATTGGTCAAGATAGGTTCTTACGGATTTTAATTTCGTTAAAATTTGAGGGAGTTATGCGTGTTGGAAGTTTGACGAGAAAAGACGTTGAAAACTAAACATACAGTTCTGGTTTTTTGCTTCGTGTGTTTTGTACATTAAGTTTCAGTATGTATGAGTGATACCATTCGATTCCTTGCGAAAAATTGGTCAAGATAGGTTCTTACGGATTTTAATTTCGTTAAAATTTGAGGGAGTTATGCGTGTTGGAAGTTTGACGAGAAAAGACGTTGAAAACTAAACATACAGTTCTGGTTTTTTGCTTCGTGTGTTTTGTACATTAAGTTTCAGTATGTATGAGTGATACCATTCGATTCCTTGTGAAAAATTGGTCAAGATAGGTTCTTACGGATTTTAATTTCGTTAAAAATTGAGAGAGTTATGAGTGTTGGAAGTTTGATAAAAAAGATGTTGAAAACTAAAAGAGATGTCGAAAAGGATGTTGCGACATCTTTCCTCTTTTTCTTATTTTATTTTCAAAACTCAACCAATTCTTTTACATAGCAAAAATCATCATTTTTCAATTTTGTTTTACACACTTCTTATTCATACTCCATAATATTTTAATCCACAAAAAATCACAAAAAAAAAAAATTATTATTTGATATATTTTTAATATATTCAAAAATTTTGTTTTAAATTGTTTTAAATGCTTTTAAAATGATTTCTTTTTCTTGATTTTTAAAACCAAAATGATTTTAAATATTCATGTGGATAAAATACTTTTTCATAAACCTTAATCATTATTTATAACATGATTAATGATTTTATTTGATATTTTTATCATTTTTTACTTGATTTTTCTTTGAAAAATGCCTTTAAAAAATGAAATTGGGGTTTCTTTGATTTTCACCCTAACAAATCTTTTTCAAACACTTTTGGGCCTCTAATAGAGTGTAACACCCAACCCCCTTTTTGTGCATAAATAATTTGGGCCTCAGTCATTGTATAAGTCCCAGTACAATTTTCAAAAATAACAGTGCGATCACTGTTTTCATCTGGGCCTCACCTCGTGTTGTAAGTCCCATCTTTCTTTTTCAAAACATTTGGGCCTCTAATAGAGTGTAAGACCCAACCCTTTTTGTACATAAATAATTTGGGCCTCAGTTATTGTATAAGACCCAATACGTTAAAAATCTCGGCGCGATCGTCGCCTTTTCAACAAAAAACACGGTACGATCACTGTGGAAACTTGGGCCTCTCCTTGAGCTGTAAGCCCCAACCTCTTTTCAAAATACTTTCTCCTTTGATTTTGAAATATATTGTTGTTTTCAATTTTTTTTGTTGAACAATTAACAAAACAGCATGGAAGCTCTACAACCGAGTAGGTGTTTACATGCTTTCTTTATCCGCTTTCATACATATAACTGTATTGTGGGAAGCTGCGTATGGTTAGTATTCTTTCATAAACTCTTATATACTTGTCATATATAAACTGTGTATTACTAGTATGGCTATTTAGAGTTTTCCCCGGCAACTACGTCTAGCACTAGGTAAAGCCATGTTGGTCACTATTAAATACAAACAAAACTAGATCCCCATAGGATTACCAGACAAAGTCTTCCCTCCTCTTGGGGTTAAACAATATGGAGACGTGAAAGGCAGCATTCTCGGTGAACCCTTTCTCATACTGTCACTCTTAGAAATCGTCTAAGAGACTATACTCCCCATAGATGATCTTTTCTCCGTGAATGGCATCTCTTGAGTTTCTTCCAAATTCTCAGACTTTCCTGGCTTGATCTATTCATGGTGAATGGCATGTCTTGAACTTCTCGGGGTTTGGGGACCCACAGGCTTCTTAAAAGCATCCCCGCCTCCTCTTGGGCGTTGTACAAGGACCCTTCAGCTTCTTAAAAGCTCTCATGCCTTTTGTTGGGCTTAGTACAAGGACCCAAAGACCTCTACAGGTATAGGAACAAAACCTAGTCATCAATTTGCTAGAGCTGTCTTTCTGAGTCAAGTGTCAGACCAGTTAATGGGTTGACCTTCATCCCTTAACATACCAGCCTTCTCTTGGGCGCCATACAAAGATCATTCACTACCCGAGAATCGATTTCTCAAAACACCAGTAGACTTGGACAGTCTCAATACCCTTTGGATTTACCATTTCCTTAAAGAACAGGAAATAACCCTGATCCTCTGATCAGTACCAAAGCACAACAATACCTTTAATCGTTCCCCTCATAAGAACTTGTTTTCTCTTTTATCCAATATACTGGACCTGTCACTAAACTGAAACAGTCACCAGCATAATAGCCTCCTCTTGGGCTTGGTACAATGATTCTCCCCAGTGGAGCTAACCCTTTTAGCCTCCATCTCGGGCTTCGTACGAGATACAAAAACACCCTCTTGTTGGGTCACTAGCCTCCTCTTAGGCTTTGTATAAGGAAACCCCGGTTGAGTCAATCAACCATTTAGCATCAAAATTTGTGCCTTGCTCACAGGATACAAACATCAACAACTCCTTTTCCTTCATCTAATTGCTGTAAGCGCCAAGCCTCTGGATTATTTACATCTACGCCACTGTCCCTCTTTTAGCATGAGAAATTCCTAAGGAAAGATGGCATTGCTCTAAACTGAGTTAAAGTCTTCTCCTTCAGGTTGAAAATCCCCTATAAAGGAAATTATGGCATTGTTGGATTCACATATCCCAGTTAAAGTAATTCTCCTTTATAATCAGTCACCCCAACAGTTGTGACAAACAGACCAAATACCCCTCTTTAGAGATGACAAATTCTCTCTAAAGTCAAAACCCTTTTAGCTTGACATCTTGGTCTTCGAACAAGATACAAATAGACCCTTCAGCTTCACATCTTGGGCTTTGAACAAGATACAAACCCCATTTAGCTTCACGTCTTGGGCTTTGAACAAGACACCAAAACACCTTTTTCCTCCCATAGAATAGGAGGAACTACGATCGCTCTGATTTCCCTGTTTTGTTAAACGGGAATACGTAGGCATAAGATTGGAAAAATCTTAGCGAGCACACTAATTAAAAACATCAAATCTAGTACCTATCCAAAATCCCCATGAATAGTCCCATCATTTCATTCTTACCAAAATAAGCAGAGAGAGGCCCACAATCTAAACCGCATCTGTAAACCAATAATCTTCTGTTTAAACTCAGTATGCAAGCAGGGTTAGTTGGAGACATCTATTTCCCTTCCTTAGTCAGCTTAATAGGATAAAAAATGAATCGACCTGTAGTACCCCAGAGCGACAGTGCTTAAGAACCACGTCCAAAGTCGCTCGCTACAAGAACCTTAATGCATCTGATATTTCAACTCTTCTTCAATCCTCAGCAAGAGTTGATTCCCCAATTTGGACCTGTCTCTGGATCTCAATAATCCTCAGCAGAAGCTAGCCTCCTCTTAGGCTTTATATAAGAAATTCCCCAACCAGCCTCCTCTTAGGCTTTGTATAATTATTTTTCCCTCAGCAAAGTTAGCCTCAATATTAGGCTTTGCAGATCATATTCTCCAGCTGAGTTAATCAACCTTTTAGCCTCAATCTTGGGCTTTGTACAAGATAGATAAAACCTCTCCCCAGTGGAGTCAATTCTTTTAGCCTCAATCTTGGGCTTTGTACAAGACAGACCAAACTTTCCTTGGAAGAGTCAATTATTTTCAGCCTCAATCTTGGGCTTTATATAAGACAGAAATAAAACTCCCTAAACAGAGTCAACTTCGTCTTTGTTCTGCTCATATATGGGTTATTCCTTTTTCCCAACATCGACAACTTCGTCGATACCAACGCTGTTAAGATATTCTTGATAGGAAACCCCGTACCAACCTTGCTTGCAGATACTTATCATTCTGCACACTTAAGGAATTTGTACAGCGGAGGAATGATCACATGCTGTGTACCCTTACTCTATAAATGGTTCATTTCCTATTTACCCAAGTCTGCTGCTTTTTGGGATCACAAGAATACTCTACGTTGGTCACAAAGGATTATGTCTCTTACCAATTCTGACATAGATTGGTACAATCAGATTTACGAAGGGATAGAGATCATAGACAGATGTGGAAATTTCCTAAACGTACCCCTCATAAGAACTAAAGGAGGAATCAACTACCATCCAATTTTAGCTCGCCGTCAACTTGGATACCCGATGAAGAATATCCAACATAAAGTTCATCTAGAAGGTCTTTTCTTCAAGGAAGGGGAAATTGACAGGGCACTGAAGAAAGAAATAGTGCATGCCTGGCAACATATTCACATGAAAGGCAGAGAGTCTTTGGGAAGACCAAATTGTACTTCTGCAGAACCTTATCTCCACTGGGTGCAAACTAGAGCCCTCAAGCTGAGGATGCCCTACCCTCGCCAAGAATTTTTTCCATTAAAGGAATCTGTCTTTTATTTCATGTCAGATGCAGAAAAACTCCAGGTCGCTCTCAACAAAGTTCAACGTGAGAAAAGCTCTTGGAGAAACAAATACCAAATCCTTAATTTGGAGTGTACCAAGATTCAGGAACTGTTAAAGGAGAAGGATGCCCTGATTGAGATATCAGAGCAGCATGCTATAGAATGTCAGGAAGACCGGAGAAATTTGCTTGCTCCTTTCACTTGGCAGAGAGTTGTCGACCCGACAACGGCTGAAGAGCCCCGATCGAAGAAAAGAAAAAAAATAGGAACCAACATCTGAGCTCTCTTCAGAGAGGACTTTGGATCCATGAGCTTAGACATTTCCTTACAACACTTTGTAAAATACTGTACTTTTCCTTGTAAAATACTGCAATCTTTCGAATTCAATAAAAGGGGTCTCCCCCCACTGTGTTATATTTGCAATCTATTTGTTGAAGTTTCTTTTTAATAAAACAAAAAATAAAAAAATATGTCTTTGCATATCATTCATCATTCTCACATAACGCATTTTTCTTATCTTTGAGTCTCACGTTTGTGTCACAATTCTAGAGTCAAACTGTCTCACTCATACAATACTCGGGCCAATGGACAAAAGAAAATGGACGATCTCGAGGAAGAGAACAAAGAGATGAGAGAAGAAATCGACACTCTGAAGGAAAGTTTGGAAAAACTTCACAGTGACATGCAATCCCTGGCAGCAGCTCAGGAGCAGCGACATCAAAAGACTGTAATCTCAGAGATTACATCTACACCCATTATGGAGACACATGTGAATCATCCTCGGTACAACTTTCCTAAAGGTCGCCCCTGGGGCATACCTCTCAACTTTATACCTGAAGGATATATCCCGTCGGTCACTGAAAACCCAGAAGCCGTAGCAGGAACCGCTGGACCTGAAGGTTACAAACTTCAAGAAAGCGAAGATTCAAGGATTACGATTACAACTTCTGAAGGTTACAAAATTCAGGGCATGGAAGCGCCAAGAGTCACCGTTGTAATGTCTATACCATAGCCAGTGATACACACTGTCCCGAAAGGACAGATTCTGCAACTAATTTCTGGTGGAAATGAAGACGTAAATGAAAGGATGAATGAGTTCCAAGAACAATTCTTGGAAATGCAGAAGGAGCTGCATGCCATTCGCGGTCAAGACTTATTCGGAAAGGACGCCGCAGACCTCTGTTTGGTCTCTAATGTGAAAATACAGCATAAATTCAAGGTGCCTAACTTTGAAAAATACAAAGGCAACTCTTGCCCTCAAAGTCATCTGGTGATGTACGCTCGAAAAATGTCTACTCAGCCAGAAAATCAACAGCTACTGATCCATTATTTCTAAGACAATTTAACCAGTGCCACACTCAAATGGTACATGGGTTTAAACCGCACCAAGATTAGTACTTTCAGAGATCTTGGGGCAGCCTTCATTCAACAGTATAAATACAATTTGGACATGGCACCGGATAGGGATCAACTCAAAGCAATGTCACAGAAGGACAAAGAAACTTTTAAAGAGTATGCTCAGAGATGGCGTGAAATCACCGCCCAGATCTGTCTCCCTCTTGAGGAAAAGGAGATGACCAAGATCTTTTTGAAATCCTTTAGCTCGTTCAATTACGACCGAATGGTCGCCAGTGCGCCCAGTGACTTCACTGAAATGGTGAACATGGGAGTACGTCTTGAAGAAGCGGTTCGAGAAGGGCGATTGGTCAAAGATGCAGAGCCGTCTAGCAGTACTAAAAGATACGATAGTGCTTTCCAAAAGAATAAAGAGCAAGATATCAGTAATATCTCTCTAGGAAAGCAAAGGCGAAGGTAACAACCAGTAGCGGCGGTAACTCCCGTTATCAACCCAATGCCAGCTCTGACTTATCAACTTCAGGTTGCACAGGGCCAACCAAATCAACAACAGTGTCAGCAAAGGCCACAACAGCCTTTTCAGCAGGCTCTTCCACAGTACAACAACAACAACACTCGTACGACACAACCATCAGGGTTTGACCCTATACCGATGTTGTACGCAGAACTACTTCCACTTCTACTGGCCAAGGGGCATGTCCAAACCAGGACTCCTCTTACAGTACCAGAAAATCCACCTTTTTGGTTTAAAGCGGATCAAACTTGCCCTTACCATCAAGGACGAACGAGACACAACATTGAGAATTGTCTCAGCTTCAATTCTGACGTACAAAAGCTTGTCAGGAACGGGATCTTATCTTTCAAAGATACTAATCAGAATGTTATCAGAAACATAAGTCTTCAGAGTCTTCAGAACTTATTCAGCAGAACCTTGTCTTCAGAGTCTTCAGAACTTGGTCTTCAGAAACTTAAGTCTTCAGAGTCTTCAGAACTTATTCATCAGAACCTTGTCTTCAGAGTCGTTAGCACTTAGTCTTCAGAAGATAAGTATTAGAGTTAAATTCAGAGCCATAATCCAAGAGAACATTGCAACAGCAACATAGTGTTTTCTTAGAGTCTTTTTGAAGCGCAGTAGATCAGAAGCAATCTTGCTTCTTATACGCAGAAGCGACCATTGAGAAATTTTAGAGTGACGTTTCACATGATTTCTATCAGAGTCAGAGCTATCTTTATTAGGGTCAGAATTATCTTTATCAGAGCCAGAATTATCTTTATCAACGTCAGCACCAATTTGTCAATACTTAAGAAAACAAACGTTAGAGTACCAAAATTGTTCTCACACAAATACAACTTTGTTATTATCAAAACAAAGAGATATCTTGCAGAACCAAATCTTGTTCTAACATGAATTACATTTTTAAGTTCACTTCATGAAATAAAAGTTGGTCATGACAAATTTGTTTGATCGTGGTTGTCGATTGCTATAAATGTTTAATGCATTAAATATATTTCAAATATACTTAAGTGGAAATAAAACTTAAGATTAAAAAGGTTAGCAAATAAAAAATGACATAAAATTTGTCTATATGAAAAAATGAATGACAAAAGTGTCATGATGATAATGGTTCGAAAATATCAAGAATATAGAACATATGTTGTATATGGAAGTTGTACAAATATAACAAAAGTGTTATGATTTACTGATAGCTGGTAAATACTATCAAGAGTACATAAAGTAATCATATGCATCATTACTTGAAAAATTGAATATTCGGAATTTATTAAAGTTTGGAAAAATCTTGCAACTCTTTGACGAAAGGATTGACAAATATATGCTATCTTTGGATATAATTAAATACAATGAAGACATCATTAGGGATGTCGAACAAGTATGTATCTAATTAATCATCAATAGTGGAAACTCAACTCACACTTAATTAAGGTTAAGTCTTGAGTTCATTGATGAAAGTACACTATTAGAGTGATTGAAGTTCTTAATGATAGGTACATCCCAAGGGGTAAAAGTACTTAGACCATATATATATATATATATATATACATACATATATATATATACACATATATATATATATATATATATATGTGTGTGTGTGTGTGTATATATATATATATATATATATATATATATACATACACACACACACACACACACATATATATATATATATATATATATATATATATATATATATATATATATGTTTTCTGGAATGCATAATTATGGGTGCATTCCTGATATAGTCTACTTATATGATAATGAAGTGGTTCCTCTTCATAGAGTTCAAGGGTTTGACTCCTAAATTCTTCTGAAAAGGATATGAGACACAATACCTTATTAAATGTGTCATATTAATAATTCGATCACTGGTATCGAGATTTCATGTGTGAGTTATGCACGCTTATTCTAATGAATAATTGGTTCAAAGCTTGTCTACCAATTTATTCGGGGATGAGTGAAAACTTAACTTACTAAGTATTGGTTCAAATCGTAAGTTACCTTTATCTAAAACCAGGGAATTTCCTGAATAATGGATTTAGATATATTTTGAAAATGGTGGGGGATTGTTAGAGAAATTTCCAAAATATTAAATTGATAAATAATAATGATTAAATTGATTTTATGAATCTTTTTAATCATAATTAATGGCTATGTTTTGTAGTGATTATGGCTTTTGCTATAAAGTAAATGGACAAAAGTTGCAATTGTCTAGAATGAAACCAAAGACCATATAATGATTGGGTGCATGGTCATAAGATGCAACAACCAGACCAACACAACTTTTCATGAAAAGATTTGCTTTTATAGATATTTAATGGTTTGTGAATGGTTATGTTGAAACCATTGACACATTGTTTCTCCTCACCAATTGATACAAATTTTTCTATAAATAGAGATACTTGTTATGCATAAAATATATACAGAAATAATATATGTTAGAGCCAAAATTTATATCTAATTCATTTCTTTATTTTTCTTGTGCACGGGAATAAGTGAAGAAACTTTATTCTGTAAAATATCGTTGATCGATATACTTAATGTGAATGTGCAATTTATGTTAAGGTTTGCAAGAGTATCCTGAAGGGGATTCACCGGATTAACCATTTGCATTCAATTTGCCTATATTGGTGGGGGCGAGTCGAACCTAAAGCTTAGTGTCAACACACGCTTTGGAATTTATTTTGTGCAACTTTCATCATAACATCTTCATATTTTTCTTATTCAAGTTTTGCAGCAGACCCCCAATACAAGATCTAACAATCTTTAGTTTCGATTTTCAATTTTGATCCATTCTTTATTTTTACTTAATATTAAATTATGCAACTTTAAAGAAGATGATAATAACTTCTAATGATGGTGAAAGGTACACAATTATTTCATATAATTTTAAATTTGTTGAATTTTAATTTATGATTTTTATGATAATTTGTGGTTAGAATTTTGATGGAGAGATAAACATGCATCTTTGTTTATTCATATCTATAGTGAAAGATACATAATTATTTTAAATAGATCTATGTTATATAAAATTCTAAATCTTTATAAAAATATTAAAAATAATATTTATTTATGTTAAATTTAACACGTGGAATAAATTTATATATGCATGATTTATAAATTATTATTTTTGAAAGAGCTTAAAGAACCATCGTCCCCTACTTTTCCACTAGAAGAGCAAATAAAATTGAAATCTCTCATGTAACTAAAAAGGAAGAATTGAAATCTCTCAAAGCATCACAACTATCTCATCCAAGATTGTCTTTACCCAAAAATTCTTTTTAAATTTACTGTGTGATTCATGAAGCTTGTTTTTATTAAAAATAATATAGAATACAAAGTTTACTAATGGTTTGTCACATTTACATATAATATGTGATCAATAATTTAGACAATCACGTGCTTGTTGATTCTACTAAAACGTGAATTCTATCACCCCACAAATTATGAATATATAACAGAATCTTTTTTAAGAAAACAAAAATAACAGTGTATGAACTAGCTTGGAAAAAGAATGGTGAAACATGTACAAGAATTAAGATCAATTTAATTAGCTTCCTATTTAAAGTATATGAACAAACTTGACAGAAATCAATATCGAGAAACTAAATTAAACTGTCGCAAATTATGGACGAATTGGATCAGGGCTTGATGGCTTCGAACTTCCACGTGGAAGTAACTGCAAAACAAGCCCATTAAACTCCCTCGACTACTCATCATCTTGTAATGGCCTGCAATTAATTACTCCAAATTGAGAACAACAAACCACAATCAAGAGAATGATCACCAGAACTGTGGAAAGCACCCTCCTGTAAGAAAGGCTCATGCCCATGATGATCTCTTTAAAATTAATGTAATTATTTTTGATAGAATGAGTATAATTAGAACGCTCTTTTATGCCTTTGTTTTTTCTTGAGTTTAACCAGGTAAATTTTTCTTGATTTGCTAAACCTTGTTTGATATGTGATGTGTGATGGGGATAGTGCTTATGGACGTGTATATATATAGCGGTTATAGTAATACTTAGTATATATTATACCTTGACCAGAGAGCTTGTACTTGTTCTTATTTTTTGAAGAAACTCGTTTATGTGTTGACATAGCAATACGTAGTATGGTTTGAACTTGAAGATTCAAAATTGAACAAATCAAACTTCAAATATAGCTTCTTTAGCGCCAAACAATTTCCACGGGTATTAATTGTTATGGTTGGTGGTCATATTTTTAAACACGTGTCTAGTTGGACATATTAAGGTGTCTAGTAAAACATTTCTATATTTCAGTTTTTATATAATTTTAAAATTTACATTTATTATGCGAAAAACGAGAGTAAATAAGAAATTTGGTGGTAAATTTGTAAATAAAATGTCATTTTAAGTATTAATACGTGACAATAGATACCTTTTTTTTTTTTAAAAAAAAGGTGTAAATTAAAAATATTATTATAATAAATTAAAATTATTTATTATAGTAAAATCTATATTACTCATATTAAAGGTAAAAACTAAAAAGGGTGTAAATTTAGATTGGCTGAAAAAATTTGTTTATTTTAATAACTCTAGTTATTAATCTTAAACACATTCATCTTAAACACATTAAAAAAAACTCTTCTTTAATCAAATTTATCAGATAATGTAAAAGTGTAATAAAATAACTACGCGTATCATTATCCCTAAATAATTTTCAAAATTAATCATGTTATAGTTAAAAAAACATTTAACAAGTAGATATATACACACATCATCGAACCCAAATGTCACACCGATAAGTGCAAAAAAAAACCCTCACCACGACCTCTATCATTTCTCTTCCCTAACCAACCCCTCACCCTTCATCTTCAACCACAACCATGATGAGGGAATGGAAACAAGATGAACACACAATAAAAACAACGCCTCTCCAAAACCCGACCAAATATTCGACCCTAATTCCTATCTCAATTTCGATTTCTTTTAATCTCTTTCCAAACCCAAGGTTCTCCAAACCCTCACCCTTATGATTTTTTTTCATGAATAATTCGTCGATTTAGGGTTTGTTTTTGTTACTAATTAGTGATGTGCAGGATTATTATAAGATATTGGAAGTTGATTACGATGCTAACGAGGATGTTATTCGCTCTAATTATATTCGTCTTGCTCTTGCTCTTGTGAGTTTCGGTTTACGTGTTCTTCTTTATCTGCTAGTTACATTCGTTTTGGGATGGATTGAGTTAGTAATCTATTTTTGCTATGAATATTAACACATAAATGGCACCCAGATAAACAGAAAGACCGTTATTTTGCTACGTTTTGATAAACAGAAATGGCAACTGGATAAGCATAACCAACGTTTTGATATTGAGTTCCCTTTATTAGAGCAAGAGTTATCTCTGCAAGTCATCTCTATGTTTTGATGGTAACAATGAGTATTTGTGAAAGAACTATTTTATGTTCTAATGTGTGTTGTGTGCAGATCATAATCATAGAAGATATCAAATCCAACAAGCACCAGCAAGATGTGCGTAAATGTTCATATGCGAGTTACTATGTGTAACACAAGTCGCAAGAAGCAAGTATGCTTCTGTATCTGATCATAACCAGAAAGATCCAAGGATGCTGATATTGCTATTGCAATTCTCTTGTGGATGTTATTCTGAAAGTGGTTATGATTCTGAAGATAGCGAAGCTTCTGAAGAGATATTCTTCTGGAGAACCGAAGTGCTGAAGATTCTGATGACTTGAAGTTCTGAAGGCTGGAGGCTCTGAAGACCAAGTGCAGAAAGATTCTGAAGACTTATGAGTTCTGAAGATTTTGGTTCTAAAAGTCAAGTGCTGAAGACTCTGAAGACAAATTCCTAATGGACAAGTTCTGAAGACTCTGAAGACTTGAAGCAGTGAAGATAACGGGTTTCTCGGCAAGTTCTGAAGCTCTGAAGACAGATTCCTAATGGACAAGTTCTGAAGACTAAAGACTTGAAGATTCAAAAGACCCTGTTATAAAGTGTCTACTCATGCTTCAATTAATTACCATCAGAAGCCTCTGAAGATTTGAAGACAAATGTTACCGTTGGCAATGACTGTACACCGTACTGAAAAGATCTATCCCGTCACTTCTGTAGCACCCCAAAATTTGCCTTTCTTTTTTAACCACTAACTGGCTTATGTTTCATTTCATTTTTGCATAATCATCTTTGCATATCATTTGGTTCATAGCATGGGATCAGGGTATATGAGAAATCTCCAGTGGATCACACTCACCTAACCAGTGCAAAATTATGGTTTTGGTGAAAAGTCAGTGCAAGTGAATTTTTTAGCCAAAGCTTGATTTAAAGGTTTTCCATATGGTTTCAATTGTCTAAGGATGAAGTATTGGCCATTGGTTCATTTTAGAGGATATTCAATTGATCAATTGGTTGAGAATCAGTCAGATTGGGGAAAGGTCAACTGTGCAGTGAAAAAGTCAACTCCTGACTTTTTGAGGTCAACATCATGATTTTTAAGTCATATGTGATCAATGGACAAGGTTTGATCAAGGAATGTTCAAAGATTCACGAAAAATCAAGAATGGGAGAAAGTTACTAAAATTGGAAACTAGGGTTTTAGAAACCTACTATTTTTAGTAAGTTTTTAACCACTTTCAAGGCCACTTTTCACCATGATCAAGGCCTTATTTGAAAATCTCTTCCACATGAAAGTTGTAGTATGAAGCATTCCCTTTAAAATGGGCACAAGAACCATGGCATTTGAGTTGTTCTTGGATGAGTTATGGTGTTCCAAAGTTAGTTATTTTCATCTTGCCAAGTTCAAAAACTTAGAATTTTTCTAAGTCCCTTTTTGGCAGATTTGAAGATACATGTTCATGACAAATTTTCACATGGTTCAAGGCCTTGTTTCAACCAGATTTCAACATGAATCTTGTTCTATCATCTTCCTATTTTCAATTGATCTCAAGATTGTCTCAAATGGAGCCATATTCTTCAAGTAATGTTCATTTAAAGTGCATGGCTTCCAATCTTTTTTTCAAGGCATGTCATGGTATATTTTGAAGTTATATGGCAGCATGGTTATGTACATGTTAAGGTCACAAATTCATCACCAATTACCTCAACACAATATTTCCTTATATGTCCAAACATACACTACATGCTCATGCACCATTTCATGTGTTTTTAACATAAATGAGAAAATAGAAATAAAGGTATCCTCTGACCATTCTTTCCTCTCACGTGCTATGTACACCACCCCTCATTTCATGATCCATTTTACACTAAGAAACCACAACCCGTACCACCTCTCTCTCTCTCTTCAAATTTTTGTCAAAAATCCAAACAACCTTCTACCCCATTTTAGGCCCATTTAATCCATATAATCCATCATATATAAAAGCATACAAACCCTAGAGAGGGGGGAGAACTCAGTGGCTGCAGAAAAATTCACAGAACCTCAAGTTTCCTTCACTTTCTCTCTCTTCGAATTCCATCATTGTTGCAGAATCTCTCCCATTTTGGTGCTTCATTCGTACTCACAGAGACCTGAGGAATCCATTGGAAGCTTTCTCTTAAAGTTCAAGCACAAATTCAAGGGCCAACGGAGCCACTCCGTTGAGTAATCTTTTTTAACTCTAAACCTTCATTTTAGATGTGAATAGGATCATTTCTGGGTGCATCTGAAGTCCTACCTTAGGGTAGGCAATGCTTCAGTGTTTGTTTAGCTATTTTGATGAGTTTCAATCTTAAGTACATGAACTTTAGCACTTGATTACATGAGTTTTGTTGGTTATTTTTGGAATCCATTTGCATATTTGAAACCTCCTTGAAGTGCACTACAGTATGATGTATGGCTTGTTTTGTTTTGAGCTTGTTGTTCCATGGGTGTTGTTCCTTGTTGCTCATTTTTCATGGCTTAGGAGGAGGAATCTTGAGAAGGTGAGTTTGTTTTTGGATTCTACGTGAAAAATTGAGGGGGGTGTCTCTGTTTTCTTGTTTTCGGCCGGACCAGCCGCCGCCGACGGTGGTCGGCCGGACCGGCTCGGTGAGCGGCGAACCCCTGCATGTCCATGCGTCCGGAACTATTCACGTAGGCTCAATGCATGGTATTGGTGAAGACGATGATGTTGCTGAGGGATTATGTGTTTTAATTGTTTTATTTGTTTGAGTTTTTGCCATTTAGTACTTAAAAAAGGGGTGACCTATTGATAAGCAAGTGACATAGTTTTGTTACATTTTTTTTTATTTTTTTTAATTCACTTTGTTTAGTTAAAAATTCTGTCCAGCATATGCTTCTCATGGGCCTGCGTACGCCCTACTATTGCCCCCCCCTACACACACACACACACACGGTAGGCCCAACTGTGGCCTTGTTATTTTCACTACTCATTGCACCTCCCTTTAATTTTCAGCACTTTTTATTTTTCTTTTTTCTTATTTTCGTTTTGTTTTTAATTTTCAAAAATACTTTATTTTATCAAAAAATTCCAAAAAACTTCTTGAACATTTTTTAGCCTCTTATTTAATTTTCTATTTTTTTTAATTTCATTTTTATATTTTTTTGATAATTAATTCGGATTTTATAATCAAAGGTGTTCGAGTTGACCTAGTTTGCATGTTAGGGCTTTGATTTTAATGTTTCCCACTTGTGATTGATCCTAATTTTTGGACACACTTAGTCACATGTATATAGAACACTTTGGTGCTGGTTTGGAATTTTTTCCATTAATTTTTGGTCCATAATTGAATTTATTTTGAAGCTTGACTTGTGTGGTCATTCCTTTGCGTATTGTCTAATGTTTGACATTGTTTGAACACTTTTTCTCACACAATCTTGAGCACACATTTTGGAAAAATTGAGCCCCTGACCTCACCTTGCTATTTCTCTAATTTTTCATATTTTTTTCCAAACTCTTAACTATTTTTCTTGAGTGACACAATGCATGCCTAGTTGTTAGGATGTACACGAGCTTTGTGAATTGTTTCGAGTTGCACTTGTGCAACCATTTAGGGATTGTTCTTCCCTCTGGTTCTTGATTGAAATGCCATGTGCTAAAGCCTATTTTCATTATTTTATAGGTCTTTCCATGCTTCTTTGATTGTGTTCTTGATTGATTGAAACTTGCCATGGTTGTGTGCCTACTTTGTTGCCTTTCTTTGAACTCATCTTATGCTATAGCCTCTTCGTGCTTGGGAACTTTTCATGAAATGATCAATGTGTGTTTGCTTCTGACTTGTGTCATCTTACACTATGCCAAATAAGCTATTTAATAGCGCTTTTTTTTTGTTTTTGATAGCGCTTAAAAGCCCTATTAACCGCGCCGTTATTGTAAATGTTTTTTATTAATAGCGCTTTTAAAGCGCTATTAAAGTACCAGTTTTTAATAGCGTTTTTCCTTAAGCGCTACCAAAGTGGGCATTTTGCGCGTTTTTTTATAGCACTTTCAAAATAAGCGCTATTATAAAGCATATGTTTGATAGCACTTTCAAAATAAGTGCTACTATATGACACATGTTTGATAGCACTTTCAAACAAAGCGCTAATATATGACACATGTTTGATAGCACTTTCAACAAAAGCGCTAACATATGACACATGTTTGATAGCACTTTCAACAAAAGCGCTATTATAGTACACTTTTTTTTTTACACAAAAGCATCCTTTTGGTTTGCAAATATCAAAAAGATACATTCAATTCAATACCAAATAACGCTTGAAGTTACTCATTACATACGTATTATAATCCATCAATACCAAATAATATTTTAAACTAAATCCACTTGTATAACTCAACTTTAGATTTCAGGAACTATAAATAGTAAAATTTATTTTAAACACCCTATATAAGATTAATGAAACAGATGTTTTGAATTCTTTAAATTCAAATCTACCTACAAAGTATTGTCACAGAAATCTGATATATTTAGCGGTGCTGCCAGTTATTGCTAGCAAAAGCTGATACATTCTGGATTCAGAAAAAATATTAAGGAAACTGCATTATTGCTAGCAAAAGCTTTTGCAGTTATACCAACAAATTGACGACAAAACTGTGATAAACCATATCCTCAGACAACAGAATCTGAGCTCCCCAGGCCTGCACTGATGCTGCCAGGGCTAGAAGCTGCAAAACCAAAACTCGGAAGGCAGAAAACACATAGCAAGCCTGCAACGACCAAACACTTGCTGTCTCGATGATGCTCCAACCGAATCCTTAGATTTCGGGAAAATCTAAAGCAAACATTATGAGTAATAGCCAAAGAGACAGTACTGATAATATTAGAGTAGAGAAAAGACACTAGGAAAATCAAGCCAACCTAAAAAACTAAAGCTATTATATCAATCTCTAACTGAAATATTATCTTCTAATCTAAACTCTGTATATATTCTAAACTAACTAATGTATCAAATTTCTAAACTAACTAATATATTGAATTTCTAAACTAACTAAATGTATATGTTAAATTTTAAACTAACTAATGTATAAAATTTCTAAATGCTACTGAATGTTTAAGTATATTCTAATGTTACTATATGCATTTTAACTAAGCTACCGAGGATGATGAGGAGAGTAGAGAATTCAAATGTGTTTTTGTTATTGAGTTATGGATTCTCATAATGATACTTATGAATTCATTTGACCTTAATCTACATAGAGTTACACCTAACTTACCCACGAATTTCAGCAAGATCTCTAGTAAGCTCATAGCTATACAGTAATAAAAAATATGCAGACATTATTCAAAAGACATACAGCTAAGGAAGTAACTAGAGACTCGAGTTCTACCTTCCACTCTCGAAGCAACTAATGCATATGCTCCTCAAATATCATAATGCCATTAGCCCTGCTTTCCTTTCTGGAAGACTGATGATTGGTGAAAATCCATTGAATCTTATCCACCAAATATTTCTCCTTCTCTTTCATGGATTTATGAGAAGAAGACCCACATTTTCCCTTGGGATTTTCTTTCATCATACCTTCCTTGAAGAACTACTATAAAAAGGACAAATAATTTATTATATTAATAGCTAATGAGCAGAAATATCACAGACGTCACAAATAGTAATAAATTTTGATGATTGTAGGCTCCTGACTCACGATAGTGATCGATATGAAAATACAGTAACATATCCCTTTAGCTTAATTAAATAATTGAATTAATTAAATAATAGCCAACAAATAACCTAGAGATGTCTTAAATTTGGGTTTTTTTTCTGACTAATTTCACTATGGTTGTCTCCAAGGGGACTAAATCTAGAGATCATAAAGCTCACGAGAATAAAAATCAGCAACACATTAATTACAAGCAAATGACAAAAATTCAGTAGAAACTTACTTGGAAACTACAATTAATTGGTAGTGAGCAGCTGCTGCCTCAACTAAGTTAGCTGAGAGTTCTTGAAAACCTATGGTTAGAAAAACCATTAGCAAATAACAATGATATCTGGACACCTTTCACAAATTACATTAATAAAAAAACACAAGCTTGTACTAAATGAAAATACATAAAAAAAGTTGCAAAATAGAACTGCGAATTCAATTTATTCTTCAACCATGTGAGAAACCACTATAATATCTGTAGGTGGGTGCTTTCTCACTAAAAATTAAAAAGTCAACATCTATGTTCTACATTAACACGACAGTTAAGGCAAGTCAACTACACAGACATGTCAATATAGCTTGTGATTCAAACAATATATGATATAGATTGAATCACTTACCCTCTTCAGGATTACTGAACTTGCTGAGATTTTGAGCAACAACAACATTCATCCTTACAGCCCTAGCTTCAAATGCTTCAATCACTACATTAGGCTTCAACCAATCCTCAGTTGAAAGGAATAAAAAATCAGTATAAAATCGCAAAGTAAAGGAGCATATTGTAAGATATTGGTAGAAAGAGATACACCTTCTGAAGGATCAGTTCCACCATCAATTTCATCGATGAGAACAAGTGTCAAATAGATTATCAGGGTCAATCCTCTCCTCTGTCACTTGCAGAACATATTGTGCTAAGCACTGCTTAGTAGCCATCTTTGCAGACAACCATTCAGCTTGTAGATCTTCATTGTAACTTAAGCTATCAAATATTGGCTAAAAGAGCTGTCAACAACAATGCGAATATCGCAACTCCTTCAAAGTAGCCAAACTTTACATCACTAAATCGATGTATAGGTAGCACATAACACAATTGAACAACACCTCGACTCCATTTTCAACTTTAACACTACAAGTTTAACAACAAAATCAATATAAACTTTAACAATTAAATTAATAAAGAAACAACACAAGTCATATTAATTACCGTTGTAACCGTAACATCATCCAAGAACTATTGTACTCTCGACTCAAACACCAAGGAGACCACTTGTGAACACGTAAACCAAAGATGATAGTCTCGTGAATTCTTAGTTCATCTAACACTGAACAATCTGAGATGATAATCTCGTGAATTCTTGGAAAGAGAGTGAGAAAGGAGACGTGCAGGGAATTGAGAGAAGGATTAAGAAACTGCATATAACTTTATTAATTTTGGGTCGGTGGGCTAGCGGGTCGATCCACACCCATAAACACTCAATAGAACAGTAAAAATGACATTAAAAACTGCATATAAGAAATGGAACACACAACCGCTATACATTACATAGTTATTGAAACTAAGATGCAAGAAAATGATATAGAAAATTGAAAACAGAGACACAACAGAACTTTCAAACAAAGATAAATAAACAAGAAAAGGTGGTGTAGTTGTGTTGTGTGATCAGTGCTTGTTAATAACTCTAACCGCCTATACCTCTATAAGTTATGGTCATGCACATATTTTTCTAAGCAACCACTACAAGTTTCCTCTTGTTCACTGCTCCACTCCGAATGAAGTTTTTAGCAACTTTCTAAATATCTCTCTGTAAAGTAACATGCCAGGAGTATAACAAGTAATAGTGTGAGTTATCATACTTTGGATTACTGTCTTAAGTAACATGGCCCTGTCAGCCATTGAAAGAGTGGATCATATCCAAGCAGTCAATTTAGATATGATCTTGTCAGTTGTAGGCTTAAGGTACAAAGCTTTAACTTTCCCTTTGGAAATGGACACTCCTAAATACATAAAAGGCATGGAGCCTCTGGTGAAGCTAGTTAGAGTTATGATGTGCCTATTCTTGCTTGAGATAAAGAGCCAAAATGTGTGCATCAGTATTAAGACTTCTACTGAGATCAAACCTCAAAATTCCAAAAAATAACAGCAGAGAATTAATAACAAAATGTGCGCATCAGTATTAAGATTTCTACCAAAAATGTAAATAATAGCAAACATTCTCAAATCTGTGGAGCAAATCTAAAAGGAAAAACTGAACCTCCAAGCTTTTTAACCTATACCCCAAATCATTCTACGGCTACAACATGCTCATATCAATATTAGAAAACCTATTCTCGAAGAGCTACCGTGAATCGAAAATGAGTCCTAAGCAAACAATTAACAAGCATACATAAAGTAATGACAACACATATAAAGGTTATGAAGGTCTATACAAGCATATGCATGCAGCTATGAAAACAACAACAAGAATGACAGAGCATGTTGTTATGAAGTTCGGACGAAGATACCGTTGTTGATGTTAATAGCTCAGGTGTGTCTGCAACTCTCTTTCTCCTTTCTCCCGTAGTCTTTCAAGTTCCTTGTGCTTGGTATTGTGGAGTACTCTACAATCTACCACAATGGAATCTAAAACAACAGAGAATTGGACAAAATAATACAGTCAACCAAATTTGAAGTATTAGATTGAATGAGAGCGTGATACAGCTTCAGCTCCCAAGCTATTTGTAATCCCCATCTGATATTAGGGATTCACTTATAATTAATCAACAATGGTAGAAACAAAATTATCTTCAAATTCAAATCCCTAATTTTAAAATTTACAACATAAATCAATAATCTGAGAAGAGAAACATTACCACATACCAATGACGCGAAGGAGGACGGTGGTGAGCTGACGAAGGGCTGAGTTCGACGGAGAATCGAAGTGAATCGAAGTGAATCGAAGGATGACGGTGGTGAGCTGACGAAGGGTTTTCTTCGTTCTTTCTTTACAGTGGTGAATCGAAGTGAATGGAGACGATGAAGGCTAACTATTTGCGGTGAATTGATGAATGGAGCGTATGATTGTTTTGAATCCGGGAAAGAATTTTGTGAATGATGGCGTGAAAAATTTTCACTTTGTGCGCCAAAACGAAATTTTATCCAGGAAAGAATTTTGTGAATGGCGTGAAAAATTACTTTGTGCGTGTAAAATAATAATTAATTTTATTATTTATTATATATTTTAATATTAAATAGCGTTTTGGATAAGTGCTAACATTAAATACTTAAATAATAGCGCTTCTTAAGAAAGTGGTATCTTAGGGAAATATATTAATAGCGTTTATGAAAAAGCGCTATCGTAGTACATATTATTAATAGCACTTTAAAAAAAGCGCTATGTTATTGAACATTAATAATAACATTTTTTTATAAAGTGCTATCAAATTTACATTGTCTGCATTTTATAATAGCGCCCGACTATAAAGCGCTATTATAAATATGTTTATTTCCTTTTTAATAGCACTTTTTGTAAAAGCGTTATTAAATTAGGCGATACAAAATATCAATTTTGGCGTAGTGTTAATGACATATCCATGCTTACTTGTTCATTACTTGGTCATAAATGAGTGTTTCCTTTCAAGGTTGACTGTGTGGTTTGAAATTGCCTTCTTTCTTGAACATATCTTGATGTGATGTGCATGATTCTTTCTTGAAATGTTGAGTTTAGTTTTGCATTTATCATCTCACATTTGCTACTTCCCCCTTGGATTCATATCATGTTTCCATCTCATTTGATCATTGTGGTTTGATTTGCATGATGCATATTACTAGCATTTGATTGTTGCTTCTTTGGTTCATGATGCATGTTAATATGAAGCATTCTTACATGTTTGAATTGGATGTTTATAGCATGACTTAAGTTATGAATTTGCCTCATCTTCATCTTACTTTGCTCACATAACCTTGGTGTGATGTTTAATGATGTTCATTTGTGCTTCTAATGCAAGTTTCCTTGCATCCTTTCTTGTTTGCTATTACTTGCTTACTTGGATTTTCTTGCATGATCTTTGAAGCTTGATTGATGATGTGAATTGGATATAATGTGTATGATTTGCTTGCTGCCCTCTCTTGTTTCTCATCTCTTATTTCATCTTCTTCTTCATCTATCTCACTTATTTCCTTCCCCTTTGGACCTTAAGACTTGCTCAAGTCTTGGACCCACTTTTGTATGCTCCCTTAGGGTTCCTAGTCCAACTTAATCTTTGATTAAGCTTGGAGTATGATAGACATTAGGATTCAAACCATGCATGCTAACTTAGGTAGATGTTTTCCCCTCTTACCTCAACCTTAGGGCCATCTTTGCATGACAACATTAGGATAGATTTCCCCTTAGTGTTTTCTTTTTCTTGAGTCTTCTCTTCTCATCTCATAACAACTCTAACACACTTAATAAAATTAACGTGTATTGCGCATGAGCCTTGCATGTGGGAAGTGAGGAATGAGGGGTTTCCTCTTATTTTTCTAGAGTGTTTGGTGGACGTTCCATCTTGGAACGATTTGCTAAGCATTCGTTCCTATGTCATAGACTTCGGTGCAATGCAAGTTACGAACTAACTTCAATCCACTTCTGTCTAAAAAACACAAACAAATTCAAAACCTTTTTACCCTTCAGGATTGTTGAGTTTCAAATCATTTTCATAAAAGAGCACGTTATTTTCCGTTTTGTCGCAAACAGGCATCGACCCTAACTGCCGGACGCAAACTTAACGTCGCTCATAAAAAACACTAAAAACACTAAGACCTCGTTAGGTCGAACTATGACTGCTCTGATTTCCTCCTTCTTGTTAGATTGGGGATACGTAGGCACGAGACGGCGACGTCTTGGCGAGCAACCTCCCCCCGTAGTTGTTGGTTCAGTATTAGGGGGGTGTTTTTATCGTCTCCACAGGGATTGTGCGATATTAGATGCCTGCCGTTCAATAGTCACAATGTTTTAAGTTAAAGAGTTTCAAATGGTGCTTGAGTTTGGTTAACATTAATTGGTAGCAAAGAGTAAATTTGTGGCAAAGAGTTTGTAAGGTTTTTAGAAAAGCATGTCAAGGTTAGGTTTCGCTAATCCTTTTCACACATATTCGAATAATCAAGCATATGAACTTAGTTTCCGACCAATACAACCGCGTATCCTCTCGACTAAGTTTGTGTCTAAAGCAAAGTCGTGAGTATCATTGTTTAGACCGTTAGATGATGTCTCACGCTAACAATTGAAACAACAATCATTAAGATCAACACAAAGCGAATAACAAATCCCAAATCTATGTCTAGAGTTTGGTTTTTAAGAGATGAAAATATTAGGTCATGATTTGTAGAATCTATGTCTAGAGTAATACAAACCACAAATACATCATTAAGAACAAATAACTCCATCTATATTGATCAATAACCTTGTTCATATACAAAAGATCAAAAGAAATACATATTATCAAGATCAACTACATCTAACCTTAACACAAGAGTGTTTAGCTACTCATTCTCATGGTAGCTTGGATGACAAGTAAGTTGCAAAGCTTTTGGAGCATCAATCTTCAAAGATTTAAGGATTGAAGCATAAAAGCTTTGGATTCTAAAAAAAATAATAAAAGATGGAGTTTTTGATATCTCAAGAGTTTTCTAGGTTACAAAGATTGTTTTGAAAAGTGACAATACTCCAAAATATCCACACAATGAGACTATAAACAAGTTCAGCCCAGACAAGAGCGCCTCGCGATGCTTTTCACGGCCTGGCGGTGACCATAAAGTAAGGCCACGTGACAGCTACAATCACGTGGAGCTCAGAAAATAACTGAGAGCGTCGGGCGATGACATCATAGCGCCTGGTGATGCTTTCACGGCCGGGCGGTCTTCAAGAGGCGCAGCTAGTCACAACACTGGAACTTTGAACCAAAATGGAGGAAGCACCGCCCCTGCAGCGTCGGGCGATGAGACCCTCCTACGCCTTAGCAGGGCCGGGCGGTGCAGGGACCTAAATCTCGACACGCAGAATTTCCAATTTCTTCGTTTTCGTGCGAATCGAGCTGCAATCTTTTCACCAAAATTGCTGCAAAAATTAGCAAACACGTCAAAATACCTACATCTCACAAAAATGCAAGAATCGCTTAACTAATAAGTCGTTTCACGATTAAAGCGCTTAAAATAGCTCAAAGGCATCAAAATCAATTATGAAAATAAGCACTTCTTGACACCTAACAACTCTCCCCAACTTGCATATTTGTTTGCCCTCAAACAAACTTAATTGTCAATAACAACAAGCAAGAATCCAAACACCCAATCAACCAAAAACATTAATGGTTCAAACTCGACACATACACGCACAAAGTATTTTCACAAAGTTACATAGAATCAAAACATGATTATGAATTAAAGTTCTAAACACAACATCATACAATGCAACATCAAGTATATACAAGTTCAAGTTGAATCACCTAAATTCGCTTATTATCAACACACTATGTATAATGTTTCACACAAGACAAAACACTCTCACAAGCAATCGTGCCACATCCGGAATCGTTCATGCATTCATCCCACAAAGTTATCAAAAATCAGTAGAAACAAAGATCACTAAGGGCTTTAATGTTTGTAACAAGGCCAGGGTAAAAACAAGGAACACATGTACACGGCCATTGAATCAAGAAAGGGTAAAATTCATGAAGAGCATTTTCCTTTTTAACACAAACCTTCATGCTCAAACTTCCAACACTTATTCTCACAATGCATTCTCTTTTCTAGCTTTGATTCTTATAATCTTTTTTTTTTCTTTTGATTTTTCCATTTCTTTCTTTTTTATTCTCTTAGTGAATTCATTTGAGAATGCATTGTATCCACCATTCCTTTTTCTCATACACAATGAACCAATCTCCCCAACTTCAACAATACTATTCACTTAAATCAAAATGCTCTTCAACAAGGTTAAAGTTCGGATTCATGAGTCAAACAAAAATTTTCTTTATGGCTCAAAAGAGGTTCAAATGCGCACACACTCACATAAGGGTACATGAAGTGTTTATGGACTGGTGGTTTTCCTCATCGTACTCAATAATGTGCCTTGATCATTTCTAAGTTTCCAATCATTTAAAACAACTCACAAGATTAAACATGAACAAGACGAGTAAAACAACGATTACTTGACTCTCTTTTTGGTGAACAATGGAAAGCATCTCACTTTTGTGGTTTTGTCCTAATTGATTCACAAATGAACAAGCATTTACAACATAATGCATTACCATAATTTTGTGTAAAGCACTAACTCCCAACCATGTTAAAATTCTACACAACACATACACACTTTGATTGTGCACAAAATTGAGAATTCTATCATTACCACCAATGTTTAATGCTAACAAAGCACACTCACTTTTTGTGCTATCACACAAAATTTTCCAAAAATTAAGGGCAACCAAAACTTTCTTTGTGCCAACACATCATAAAAAAAATTAAAGACAGAATTTATAAAAAATAAAAACAAAATTTATACATAAAAAAAATAAAAAACAAAATTTATACTAAATCATATTTAACCAACTTGAAAATATTATAAACTATGGTGTTAAAAACACCGAAATTGTACTCGCCTAAGCGACAAAACACTACAATAGAAATCCTCGCCGAAGCGATCCCAAAAGTACAAACTAAAAAACTGAAACTATAAATGAAAATACAAAATAAAATCCTTCACTTTGAAGCCTAGTTAACCATATCATTGAGATCGTCCTGCATCTCATCACCATCATCATCATCATCATCATCATCCGCAACAACACCTCCGGTGCTTGCCCCCTCTGAAAAGAATGGGCGTCTGTCCCCAGGTCAATTTGCATAGGCGTCGAACGCCTCCCTTGAAGGAAAGGGAGTGTACTCTGCAGGGTGCGTCTGAATATGATACATCTGCTGCATACAATCAAAGTTAAACTGATTAAACCTATGGAGTGACTCACCCATGTCCCACGTGTAGCTAAACGCCACTTTCATATAAAAAACAGACGAGTCACTCGCATCTTCCTGAACACCTGAACTACTTCCTAACTCAGCAGCCTTCTTATTCTTTCTATCTTCCTTGGGCTTGCAAAACCGATCCAAGTAATTGTCATCCACCAAAAATTTGAGTTTTTCATTAATCACACCTGGAATCAAAATGTCAGTCTGATAAATTAAAGCCTGAACCAAACAAGGGAAGATGATGGGAGCATCATCATGCACTCCCGGCCTCCGAGTATTATCCACAAAAATTTTCATCTCCCAAGCAATGATCTGAGCGACATCCACCTCCTTGTCCTCCATGATACAGTACATAAGGAGTCCTGTATCAAGTGGGACAGAGGAACGGTGATGTCGCGGCTTTACGTTATAGCAAAGCAAGAGGAGAACAGCTTGTGCCTCAGGAGTCATGAATTTCTGACTATATTTGATTGGCTCCCTTTTAGCATTCCGATCGACCTTGCATCCTGGTTTGAGGATCACACTGGCTACCATTTTGTGATCATGCTTTGCTGCTGAAAGCTTCACAAAATCATTGGTTTGCAAACTTCCCAAGCTACAAGGACTGCCCAAGAGCCTATTAATGGCATCCCTGCTGAAACTGATCTCTCAACCCCTTACGAAGGTCTTAAATCTATAAAATTCTCCTTCAGGCTGAAGGGCGTTAGCATAAAATTCTCTGATCAGCTGGTAACATACGCGATCAGCCGGGTTCATCAGCTTACCCCATCTTTTCTTTTCAAAGATCTCCTGGATCCATCTGTAGCCTCCTTCACGGTTGATTACAAATCTCTTTTCAGAGAGGACAGTTCTGCCCTCCAGAGACTTGAGTCGAGCTTCATGCTCGGCAGACAAAAACCGACTGTTGTCAAATTCCAATGGAACATCATATGAGGAAGCTACATTCTTTTGTTTCCTCCTAGAAGCATGTTGAGGAGCGAAACGGTGAGACATCAGCACAATTCAAACACAAACAGCACAGCACAAACATTTACATTAGCACTGTTAGTCATATGAAAACAAAAACGAAGCAAACAGAAAAATCCCAACACTGGGCAAAACAGGGCCAGCGCCTGAGCATCGTCGGGCGACGCAAGAGCGCTGCTGCGCCCCTCTACCGCTGGGCGGTACTAGCGATATCAGAAACAACTTTTCATGGCAGCCCTGCTCTTTTCAAACCCATCCTTCTTAAACCCAAAATTAATAATCAACACAGAGAGCACCAATAAGAACATGCAAGGTGAAAGAAGGATGTCTAGCCCAACAATCATCTATATCCATCATTAACAAACCTAACCATATTTTTTCTATCATTATACATGATTAAGAAAAGAAAAGCAAAGAAAAACACAAATTACATGCATACCTTGAAGGTTGGAGGATCTGAAATGAGAGAAAGTGAGAGAGCAAAGAGTGAGAGAGTGAGAGTGTGGGAGCTAGGGTTTTCACGGGAGAGAATGAGAGAAAAGGTTTAAAACTTTCTCTCAAGCCTTTTTAAATAGCCAGGGGAAAACATGGGAAAACATCAAATGGAGCTACTAAACCCGTTAGTTCAATAGCAAACGTTCAAAATTCCCACCCAAAACTCACTCGCCTGGCCAATCAGAGGCGAGGCCTCTTTAAATTTTTCACACTGCCGGGCGCTCCACACCAGTTGGCAGAATTTATGCTAAAGTGCAGGAGACCATTTTTAGCAACCACAACACTCAACTCACAACATGCAAAAATCTCAATTCTACATTCCAAATGGCAATGTAACAATAAAAACACTGAAAAGCAAGAATTACTTACAATGTTGGGGTGCCTCCCAACAAGCGCTTGTTTAACGTCTGCTAAGCTCGACGGTCCAATGCAACCTCAAGGATCGCAAAACGGCACAACGGAAGGATTCCGCTCGAAATCACCACCCAGATAAACTTTCAACCTTTGACCATTAACAGTCCAATTCTCCTTTGTCTTTGTGTCTTCAATCACAATTGCCCCATATGACTTGATTTCCTGAATCCGAAATGGACCAGACCACTTAGACCTCAATTTACCTGGGAACAATTTCAATCGAGAATTGAAAAGTAGGACCAGCTGTCCCACTTCAAACTGCTTGCTCACTATTTTCCTGTCATGGTAATTTTTGACTCGCTCTTTGTACAACTTATTGGAATCATACGCCTGGAGGCGCAATTCATCCAATTCATGCAATTGCATTTTTCTTCTGTCACCGCTTAGAGTTGGATCAAAGTTCAAAAATTTCAAGGCCCAAAACGCCTTATGTTCCAACTCTACTGGAAGATGACAATTCTTACCATAAACCAATTTAAACGGCGTGAGACCGATCGGATCTTTAAAAGCCATCCGATAAGCCCATAAAGCATCATCAAGCTTATTAGACCAATCCTTCCTTGAGGATGACACTGTTTTTCCAAAATTCTTTTAATTTCTCGGTTCGATACCTCCGCTTGCCCATTAGCCTGAGGATGATATGGTGTTGTAACCTTGTGCTTAACACCATATTGCTCCAAAGCTTTTTCAAGCTGAGTGTTGCAGAAGTGGGATCCTCCGTCACTTATCAACACTCGCGGAGTACCAAATCGAGCAAAAATGTTTCTTTTCAAAAAATTTATTACGGTTTTTCCATCGTCCTTAGCACATGCTATTGCCTTAACCCATTTGGAAATGTAATCAACAGCGACCAAAATGTACTCGTTAGAAAATGAAGATGGAAAAGGCCCAACAAAGTCAATTCCCCAACAATCAAATACTTCAATTTCCAACATATTTTGTAAAGGAATTTCGTGCCGCTTTGAAATTCCCCCACTTCTCTGACATTTGTCACAACTTTGGGCATGCCCATGCGCATCTTTGAATAAAGAAGGCCAATAAAAGCCCGATTGAAGGACTTTCGTTGCCGTTCTTAACCCGTTAAAATGCCCTCCAAACGGAGAGTCGTGACAATGCCAAAGTATGTTCGTGGCTTCCTCTACTGACACACATCTTCTCAAGAGGTTGTCGACGCCAAGCTTAAACAAATGTGGTTCTTCCCAAACAAAAGACTTGGCGTCCGACAAAAATTTCTTTTTTTGATGGTGAGTTAGACCATCCGGTATTAATCCGACGGCTTTGTGGTTAGCCATGTCGGCGAACCATGGTCTAACTTGCACCCTAAACAATTTTTCATCCGGAAACTCCTCTTTGACCTCACATTCCTTTTTTGTCACGTCAACGTTTACAAGGCGGGATAAGTGATCCGCCACCAAATTCTCGGATCCTTTCTTGTCACGAATTTCTAGATCAAATTCTTGCAACAAGAGGATCCAACGAATTAGCCTTTGTTTAGAATCGGGCTTGCTGAGCAAATACTTAATCACCGTGTGATCCATGTAAACGACAACTCGTGACCCAATCAAATAGGAACGAAGTTTTTCCAATGCATACACTATCGCAAGCAACTCTTTTTCAGTTGTTGCATAGTTAATTTGAGCTTTGTTTAAAACTTTTCTCGCATAGTGTATAGCATGAAAAATTTTTGTTTTCTGCTGACCCAAAACTGCACCCACCGCATAATCACTCGCATCACACATTAGTTCAAAATCCAATTTCCAATTAGGTGCGATGATTATGGGTGAGGTAGTCAAACTTTTCTTTAAAACATTAAAAGCAAACATGCAAGATTCATCAAAGTCAAAGAACTTATCTTTTTTGAGCAAATTTCTCAATGGCTTTGCTATCTTCACGAAGTCCTTGATGAACCTCCGATAGAATCCCGTATGTCCGAGAAAACTTCAAATGCCTTTGACATTAGTTGGAGGAGGCAACTTTTCAATCACTTCAATTTTGGCTTGATCAACCTCAAGACCTTTGGAGGAGACTTAGTGGCCCAACATTATTCCCTCCGTAACCATAAAATTGCACTTCTCCCTGTTCAATACCAAATTCTTCTCAACACACCGTTCAAGCACAACCTCCAAATTTCTCAAACAAAGATCAAAAGACGCTCCGAAAACGGAGAAGTCGTCCATGAAAACCTCCATCGTCTTTTCAATAAGATCAGAGAAAATAGCATGAACACAATGTTGAAACGTCGCCGGTGCGTTGCATAGACCAAACGGCATCTTTCGGTAGGCAAAAATTCTGAAAGGACAAGTGAATGCCATTTTCTCATGGTCATCCGGGTCCACTGAAATTTGGTTATACCCGGAATAACCATCCAAGAAGCAATAGAATTGTTGGTCCGACAATCTTTCTAACATTTGGTCTATAAAAGGAAGTGGAAAATGGTCTTTCCGTGTCGCGGTGTTTAGCCTCCTATAGTCTATACACATCCTCCACCCCATCACCGTTTTTGTCGGGATCAGCTCATTTTTTTCATTACGGATCACGGTCATTCCTCCTTTTTTTTGGCACAACATGGACCGAACTTACCCAAGGGCTATCGGAAATCGGGTAAATCATACTGGCATCCAAGAGTTTGACAACTTCTTTTCTTACTACTTCTTTCATCGTTGGATTCAAACGGCGTTGTGGTTGAGCAACCGGTTTGAAATCCTCTTCCATGAATATGCGATGCATACAATAAGAGGGGCTTATTCCTTTGAGATCAGAAAGAGTCCATCCCATTGCTTCTTGATTTTTCCTCAAAACTTGAATTAACCAGTTTTCCTCATTGTCAGATAAAATGTTGCTTATGATAACAGGTTTATTACAATCGTCAACCAGGAAAGCATATTTCAAATTTGAAGGCAACACCTTCAATTCAAGTTGAGATTTCGCATCACTCACATCTTTTTTAAGCACTTCCTCTTCACATTCCCAAGGTTGCAACTCCTCCAAAGATTCAAGTTCCTTTAGACACTCTTCAAGTGCTCTTTCCTCTTCTTCGGAGAATACTTCAAATGAATCATCAAGAGCTCTTTGCAAAGGGGACACTACATGAACTTGTTTCGTGACATCCATAACCACTTCTTCCGTTGCATCTATTCTGAAATAGTCACCTTTGTCTTCTTGTGTTTCATGGCCTCAAATAGATTGAAACAAACCTCCTCATCTTGGATTCTAACCTTCATAAGACCGTCGTCCATATCAATTGCCATTCTAGTAGGTTTTATAAACGGTATCCCAAGAATCAATGGGGCGTCTTCATCTTCCTCCATTTCAATTACCACAGAGTCAATAGGAAATAAGAATTTATCCACTTTAACCAATACATCTTCCGCTAAATCGTGAGGATGGGTAGTGGATTTGTCGGCAAGTTGCAATGTCATTTGAGTGGACCTCAATTCCATGTGTCCTAACCATTTCACAATCGACAAAGGTATCAAATTGATACTAGAGCTCAAATCAATCAATCCGTTGCCCACATAGATATTTCCTATAGTAACCAGCAAGGTGACTCGTCCCAGATCACATTCTTTCCTCGGGAGAGTACGTTGAATCATAGTGCTACAACTAGCATCCACCATAATGGTCTCTTGATCCATATACCTCTTCTTTTTTGTGAGAATATCCTTCATAAATTTCGCATATTTTGGCATTTGCTCCAAAGCTTCGGAAAATGGAATGTTTATTTGTAATTGTTTGAAAATATCCATAAACCGAGTGTAGTGCCTCACACTATCTTTCTTTGTAGGAGCATGAGGATATGGTAAATGTTGGAAAGGAATATTATTCAACGGTTCTTTCCCCTTCCTAGTTTTTTTCAATTTTTCATCTCTCTTTCTTTTTCATCGTCCTCACTTTTTTCCTTCTCATTTTCAACTAGATCACCCTCAACATTTTTTTCTACTTTAACCTCATCACTATCTTTTTCTTTTTCAACTACAACCTCCTCCTCCACTACAACTTCACCTACACCCATGTCAATCTCTCTTCCACTTCTTGTTAGAATAGCCTTACAATGCTCTTTAGGATTTGGGAGAGTATTCGCTGTAAAGTTTCCTTTTTGTTGGTCGGCCAATTGTTTTGATAATTGTCCGACTTGTGTTTCAAGATTCCTTATGGCCGCATCGGTATTCTTCTGATTGGATATTGACATTTGCATAAATTGCGTGAGAGTGTCTTCCATCTTCGTATTTCCAACGGGAGCTTGCGGAGGTTGAGTGTAATTTTGGTATTGTTGAAGGTTTGACGGTCCGGCTTCTTGTGGTCTCCACGGTTGTTGATAACCCTGGTTACCCCGTTGTTGGTAACCTGGGTTGCCTTGTTGATAAGGAGGCCGGGGTTGGTATCCTTGATTTCCTGCATAGTTTACCTCCTCCACAACCGGAGGACAATATCCAGTAAGATGGTCGCCTCTACAAAGTTCACATACCAAGACCTACACGTTTTTACTCGAGGAGTCATGAACTTCTTTAAATTGTTGAGGAAGTTTAGACATTTGTTTCGTCAACAACTCAACTTGTTGGGATAATAACTTGTTTTGGACAAGTATAGCATCATTGGTTCCAGTTCCAAAAATCCAGGAGTCCTTTGAGAAGGGCCACGGTTATGGCTTCCCTGATGATCATTTAAAGCCATCTTATCAATAATGGCAATGGCTTCTTCAGCAGTTTTGCTCAGTAAGGATCCACCAACGGTGGCACCCAACAAAGTTTTATGCACTGGTTGAAGTCCATTCCAAAAAATATGAATTTGAGATAATTCATCAAAGCCATGCCCCTTGCATTTCCTCAACATAGATTTAAATCTCTCCCACGCTTCGTTGAGAGATTCGTTGACACCTTGCGTGCTATTGCGGTTTTTGCTTCCATGAAACGATTATGTGGGAAAAATCGCTCCAAAAATTTTTCTTCAAGTGAATTCCAATCAGTCATTATTGCCATTGACTGATCAAGATACCATTCCTTGGCCTTCCCAATGAGGGAATGCGGGAATAGCCTCTTAAACAGAGATTCCTCTTCCGCTTTGGGCGCACCAGTTGCCCCCGCAATCTCATAGAACTTTGTCAGATGAGTAAAAGGATCCTCATGATCCATACCAGTAAAAGGACTCTGATATAGAAGCTGAAGAATACCAGTCTTCATTTCTGAATACCGACCGTTCTGCGCATTGCGAGCAAACTGTGCATTATGTCTTGGACTGTTGGTACATGGTCTAGAAGCAGGTGGTGGTGGTGGTGGTGGATGTTCCATAGATGGAAGTAACTCTGGAAATAATGGTGGTGTAGAAGTCGAACTTCCCTCTTGTTCTTGCCTTTGTCTATCTAGTTGCCTCCTTCGTCTCGTTCTGCTATTGATTCTACGACCGGTTCTTTCAATCTCAGGATCGAACAGAAGTTGGTCCGCCGGTAGTTTCCCTCGCATAAAACAAAGTCTGCACACTAAAAAAAACAAATTAACAAGTTCGAGAAAAAGTTAACACGCTTAAAACAAAATAACTATTGCAATGCTTGCAATATCAATGAACAATCCCTGGCAACGACGCCATTTTGTTGGTTCAATATTAGGGGGGTGTTTTTATCGTCTCCACAGGGATTGTGCGATATTAGATGCCTGCCGTTCAATAGTCACAATGTTTTAAGTTAAAGAGTTTCAAATGGTGCTTGAGTTTGGTTAACATTAATTGGTAGCAAAGAGTAAATGTGGCAAAGAGTTTGTAAGGTTTTTAGAAAAGCCTGTCAAGGTTAGGTTTCGCTAATCCTTTTCACACATATTCGAATAATCAAGCATATGAACTTAGTTTTCGACCAATACAACCGCGTATCCTCTCGACTAAGTTTATGTCTAAAGTAAAGTCGTGAGTATCGTTGTTTAGACCGTTAGATGATGTCTCACGCTAACAATCGAAACTACAATCATTAAGATCAACACAAAGCGAATAACAAATCCCAAATCTATGTCTAGAGTTTGGTTTTTAAGAGATGAAAATATTAGGTCATGATTTGTAGAATTTATGTCTAGAGTAATACAAACCACAAATACATCATTAAAAACAAATAACTCCATCTATATTGATCAATAACCTTGTTCATATACAAAAGATCAAAAGAAATACATATTATCAAGATCAACTACATCTAACCTTAACATAAGAGTGTTTAGCTACTCATTCTCATGGTAGCTTGGATGACAAGTAAGTTGCAAAGCTTTTGGAGCATCAATCTTCAAAGATTCAAGGATTGAAGCATAAAAGTTTTGGATTCTAAGAAAAATAATAAAAGATGGAGTTTTTGATATCTCAAGAGTTTTCTAGGTTACAAAGATTGTTTTGAAAAGTGACAATACTCCAAAATATCCACACAATGAGACTATAAACAAGTTCATCCCAGACAAGAGCGTCGGGCGATGCTTTTCACGGCCGGGCGGTGACCATAAAGTAAGGCCACGTGACAGCTACAATGTCACGTGGAGCTCAGAAAATAACTGAGAGCGTCGGGCGATGACATCATTGCGCCGGGCGATGCTTTCACGGCCGGGGGGTCTTCAAGAGGCGCAACTAGTCACTACACTGGAACTTTGAACCAAAATGGTGGAAGCACCACCCCTGCAGCACCGGGCGATGAGACCCTCCTGCGCCTTAGCAGGGTCGGGCGGTGCAGGGGCCTAAATCGCGACACACGGAATTTCCAATTTCTTCGTTTTCGTGCGAATCGAGCCGCGATCTTTTCACCAAAATTGCTGCAAAAATTAGCAAACACATCAAAATACCTACATCTCACAAAAATTCAAGAATTGCTTAATTAATAAGTCGTTTCTCGATTAAAGCGCTTAAAAGAGCTCAAAGGCATCAAAATCAATTATGAAAATAAGCACTTCTTGACACCTAACAGTAGTTTTTTGAACTACGTTGACTCTGACTTTCCCATTGCACGAGGGAATACGTAGGCCTAGGACGGCAATGTCCTATCGAGTCACTTCTTTTTTCTTTTCTTCCTCGTTTCTTCGTTCCTTTCCATTCCCGTTCCTTTCCCTTTCCAATAGCAGTGGAGCTCCAGATGGCGACACCCTTTGATCGAGACAACAAGCGTGGATCCCATCGTGTACGATGGATGCGTGGGGGTGCTAACACCTTCCCCTCGCGTAACCGACTCCCTTACCCATTTCTCTTGGTTGCGAGACCATGCTTTTTTCCTTCCCTCAGGTTTACGCAGTGTTTCCTTTCCCTCTCTTGGGATAAATACACATTGCTGGCGACTCTGTTTCCGCGCCACTTTCGCGTTTGTACTTGGATGAAAATCCTGGGAGTGACAGCTGGCAACTCTGCTGGGGACAGGTTGATCTCTTGCTGGTCCATCCCCTATGCGAGTCAATCCTAACGCTTGTCTATTTTATTTCATTGGGTGTGTATTGTTGTACTTTATTTGTTGTATATTCTGTACATTACTGTATTTTTACTGCATTTTATTGCATTGCATTGTTATCATGTGCTAGACTGTGATGTGCTGTACTGGTTTCTCTGTTTGGCGGGTTAGGATTCTTTGAGAGATAAGCCTAATACATAGGTGTAGCGAGCGATTTTGGACGCGGTTCTTAAGCGCTGGTCGCTCTCTGCGGTTGAGTTTACTACAGGTCGATTCATTTTTTATCCTATTAAAGCTGATGAAGGAAGGGAAATAGATGTCTCCAATTAACCCTGCTTTGCATACTGAGTTTAAACAATGGTTTGTTAGGTTACGAATGCTATCAATGTGGGGGGGCCTTTGTACTAGTTATTTGTATTTTCACCAATACTGTTTTCTCTCTTTCTTGGATTTTCTGGCGGGGAACAAGGATTAGGATGTTAGGACTGATGCTTTTGATAGATACATGAGAGTATGGGATTTTGGGTTTTTGTTTAGTGTGCTCGCTAAGATTTTTCTTTCAATCTTATGCCTACGTATTCCCGTTTACCGAAACAGGGAAATCAGAGCGTTCGTAGTTCCTCCTATTCTATGGGAGGAAATGGTATTTGGTGTCTTGTTCAAAGCCCAAGACGTGAAGCGAAAGGTGATTTGTATCTTGTTCAAAGCCCAAGATGTGAAGCTGAAGGGTCTATTTGTATCTTGTTCAAAGCCCAAGATGTGAAGCTAAAAAGGTTTGACTTTAGAGAGAACTTGTCATCTCTAAAGAGGGGTTTGTATGTCACAACTGTTTATAAAGGAGAATTACTTTAACCGGGATGTGTGAATCCGGCAATGCCATAATTTCCTTTATATGGGATTTTAACCTGAAGGAGAAGACTTTAACTCAGTGTAGAGCAATGCCATCTTTCCTTAGGAATTTCTCATGCTAAAAGAGGGACAGTGGCATGGATGTAGATGATCCAGAGGCTTGCTGCTTACAGCGATTAGATGAAAGGGAAGGAGTTGTTGATGTTTGTATACTGTGAACGAGGCAAAGTTTTGATGCTAAAAGGTTGATTGATTCAACGAGTGGTTTTCTTATATAAATCCTAAGAAGAGGCTAATATGTGTCTCGTACAAAGCCCGAGAGAGAGGCTAAAAAGTTTTGATTCGACGAGGGAGTCTTTTGGTATTTCGTATAAAGCCCGAGATGGAGGCTAAAATTTGTTTGGCTCAATAAGAACCTTTTTGTATCTCGTATAAAGCCCGAGATGGAGGCGAAAGGGGTAATTGATTCAACGAGGGAATCTCTTATGTGTCTCGTACAAAGCCCGATTGAGAGGCTAAACGTTGTCTGACCCCGCTGGGGAGCATCATTGTACAAAGCCCAAGAGGAGGCTAGGGTTACTGTTTCAGTTAAGTGACAGGTCCAGTATACTGATTTTAAAGAGAAAATCAGTTCTTATATGAGAAACACTGTACTCAGGGATTTGATTCGAGGATCTGGGTTATTCCTGTTCTTTAAGGAAGTGGGAAATCTGAAGGGTATTGAGACTGTCCGAGTCTACGGGTTTTCTTCCTATTTTTGAAGAGTGCTTGAGAATGTCTTTGAGACTCAAGGAGATTAGACTGTCCAAGTCTAGAGTTTTATCTCTTGTACTATGCTTTGAGAAACAGTAGTAGACTCTATGAAAGGGTTGTTCTATGAAGATGACTAAGTTCTGTTCCTATACCTCTAGGAGGTCGTCGGGACAATTTGTACGAAGCCCAAGAGGAGGCTGGAAACTTTTAAGAAGCCGACAAGTCCTTGTACGAAGCCCAAGAGGAGGCTATCATTCCCGGAAGAAGAGATCATTATACGAAGCCTAAGAGGAGGCTGTGAATACTTCTAAGAAGCCGTAGGGTCCTTGTACTAAGCCCAAGAGGAGGCGGGGTTGCTTTTAGGAAGCCTGTGGGTCCTTGTATGATGCCCAAGAGGAGGTCGATGCTTTTAAGAAGCCCGTGGGTCCCCACACCCCAAGAAATTCAAGGCAAGCTATTCAGAAGGAATAGATCAAGCCAGGAAAGTTCGAGAATTTGGAAGAAACTCAAAGATTCCATTCACGGAGAATACATTCATCTCTGGGAGTAAAGTTTCTTGACAATTCCTGATGAGGACAGCCGAAGAGAAGACTATATCTGGTGATCCTATTGGGGATCTAGTAGTCTATTTCTATAAACGAAACGGCGTCACCTAGTTCTAGACGTAGTTGCCGGGGAAACTCTAAATATCTATACTATTATTACACAGTTGATATGAGTTTATGAAAGAAGACTTACAGCGAAACAGCCCCACAATACAGTTATATGTATATGAAAGCGGTAAATGAAAGCGATAACTACTTACTCGGTTGTAGAGCTTCCATGCTGTTTGGTTAGTTGTTCAACAAAGAAAGATTGAAAACAACAGTATATCCAAAATCAAAGGAGAAAGTGCTTTAAAAAAGAAATATTTGGGGCTTACAGCTCAAGGAGAGGCCCAGGGTTTTACCAGTGAGTGCACTGTTGTTTTGTACAGAGGGACTTATACAAGTGACTGAGGCCCAAAAAGGTTTTCTGTACAAAGGGATGGGTCTTACACTCTCTCAAGAGGCCCAAAAAGTTTTAAAGAAAAAGAGTGGGGCTTATAACAAGAGGGTAGGCCCAGTGTTATTTTTCAGAAGGCGACGATCGCGCCGTTTGTTTGAAAATGTACAGAGGGACTTATACAATAAGTGAGGCCCAAAAATGTTATCTGTACAAAGTGGGTTGGATCTTACACTCTAATAGAGGCCCAAAAGTTTTGAATGGGTCTTATAGCTCAAGGAGAGGCCCAAGTTATTTTTCAGAAAGCGACGATCGCGCCGTTTTTTTTTATGGTATCGGGACTTATACAATACACTGAGGCCCAAAAATGGTTTGGTCAAAAAAAGATTGGGTCTTACACTCTATTAGAGGCCCAAGAGTGTTTTATACAAGAGATGGGGCTTACCATTCAAGGAGAGGCCCAAAGGTGTTCGAGAGAGGTTTTATCGTGAATAAATCCTCTCTCTGTGCATTGTGTATTTACAGGAAATACTTGTTTGCAAGTTCAATTGTTTTTAAACAAGTGTGAACAAATCATGCATGGCATACAAGCAGAGCATTTAAATTCGAGTTTACCGTACACCGGTGAACTTTTCCATGCAAGCAGAGGAGCGTCTGATGAGCTTGAGATCCCGACGAAGCTTTAAGCGTCCAATGAGCTCCAAGGCGTCAATTAAGAATTTCTGCATCAGATGGAAAAACCAAACAAGTAGAGAAAACCAAAGATCGCATAAAAATGCCTTTGATCTCATCAAGTGGTTAGATTTGAATCGCTCAGTGAATAAACGATACAAGAAACAAATCATTTAATTAATTATTTGCAAAAAAAATAGTCTAAGAATTATGACTTTAAAACAAATAATTTAAATGATTAATTAATTTAATTAAACTAATTAAAATTTAGTAGAGACTAATTAGACAAAAATTAGTCCAACTAAAAACAATTAGTAATTAATTAAATTAAAAAAAAAATAGGAGAGGGGCTGATAATAAAGCCCATGGGTGCAGTTAGCAGCTATTTAAGCCCAAACCCACCAAAAAAGTCAGATTTTTATTTTATAAACAAAATCTATTTTGAACGATACTTATTTTTTCTGAAAAAAAAGTTTCACTTTCCCCAAAACACGTTTATCTTTCTCAATCGCATCCTTCCTTCCCAAAATCACTCCGCCATGGCTCCGCTCACGGCTTCCGGCGGAATCCTTTCCGTTTCTTCGCCGGTGCGGTCGTGATGATGATGTGATTCGATGTTCCTTCGTCTGATTCCGGCGCGGCGATCCTTCGAAGAAAAAAGGGTGGCGCGATGACGTTTTCCGATCGCGGCTCGCCTCTGTTTCATTCTATTTTCCGGTGCAACGTTTGAATAGTTCAGGTTAGGAACATTACAAACTTGTTAATTCCTCTGTTGTTCATCTTTCTTTCCCTGTTAACAACAACAACAAAAATTGAGGAGTTAGGGTTAAAATAGGGGGTGATGAAATCTGATGAAATTAATTGAAATTAGACTGATAGATATGAGATTGAATCAAATTGTATTCATGGTTCTGAATTGTTGATAAACTTGTTGAAATTGCAGGGTAATTATAGATATTTGGTGAATTCGACGCGTCGACGACGTCGAATTTTGGGTTGCAGTTGCAGCTCTGTTATACGTTATGACAGGTGAGCTTATATTTTCTGCAACTTGGTTGTAACCCCTTCTTCTTCCTTTTGTTTTGAACAAAATTTTCTGTCATGAATATTCTGAATTTTTCTTATTCTGCAAAATCGTGTAATTGTTGCTGTTATAGAGTTCCTGAAAAACAAATTGAGATTTTGATTAGAATTTGTAAATAAGAACAAAACTGATGAAATTGAATTGAACTGAATTTGAATTGCTCTGATTCTGCAGGAATAGCTGTGATTCTTTCTGCTGTCACAAGCTATGTTGAAGGTGATGGTTGCTGTGAACTGTGATATAGCAGCCCTCCTACCATCTTTTGTTGCAGACAAACAAATAGTTACTCAAGAAAAATGGAATTCTTTGTGAAATAATTGTAACTATGTCTGAAAGTATTTTTTCATGTTAATTGTTGTTGTAGTTATATAAAAAAAATGACAGAAACTTAAATGTGAGTTTTAGCAGGAAAAAATATTGAAGATGATCTCTATATTAGTATGTGTATGTGATAATTCATGTATATAAAAAAAAAGATAAAGCTGTGAGATAGAGCAGTGGTGCGCTGCACCCTCTCTTGTGTATTGCTTCAAAAAAATTTAAGTTACATACAATGTATAAAAGATTCAAAGAAGAGAAACAAGCATTTAGCACAGTTTGGTCTGTCTTTGCAAGTGAATTTGAGAGCCTATTTATAGGCAAAGAAAAACTTATTGGTAAAGATACAAAATATATTAAACTATGACATTCAAAGTTGATCAAAGATTCAAAACTTGTGCTCTAAGTTTGCCAAAAGTTTTCAAAGTTTGTTAAGAATTTAATGTATGTAAGAAAATGTTTTCAAGCCTCTTTTGTAATTGGCTAGTGAAAATGGGTCAAGGAGACAATGTTATCTTACTTGTCTCATAAGAAACAAATTTGGTAAAAAACAAATTCTATAAAAAACAAAAAATCTTACAAATGAAACAACAATCTAATAAAAATAAAAAACATGTATCTACATATATATACATATATATTCATGCGCAGCATACATATATATACATTTATATTTATATTTTATTTTTTTCTTTTAAAACAAACATGTTTTAAAAAAAAAAAAAAAAGAAAACAAAAATACGTATAACTATATATATATATATATATATTTTTTTTTTATTTATTTCAAAACCAACAAAATCAATAAAGGAAAAAGTCTATATATATATATATATATATAAACAAACAAGTGTAAATATACATATATATAAAAAATACGAAATTAGATATGTATATACACATTTTTTTATTTTTTTTATTTAATTCAATTTTTTGTGAAAATAAAACAAAAAATGGAATATTGGTTAAATCGTGTGAAAAATAATGAATAATGGACATTTGCGAATTTAATTGAAAAATACGTCCGTTCATCGATTTTTCGCACAATTAACCAGAAAAGACGAAGATTTCAACGCATATACTCTGACTAAATAATCAAACGATATGCATGACAAAAACAGATGATATGATATGCAGACGACACGAAGTGAAAATACAATCGAGTTTTGATCACTGGTGGTTCTGAGGCTTAATCCACTTAGAATGCTGCAGCCCTGTGCTTGATTCTTGATGTGGGAGTCCTTTTTATCCTTTGTCTATGTTAAGAGGTTTAGACAAGTTGAAAATCATGTCATTCCTTGATTGATCCTTTGTCTGAGGCTCTGAGAGGGCTTGAAATCCTAATTTTGATGGTAGTGGATGCTCACCCATCTTTGGGGAGACTGATGAAGTATGATGGTTCCTCCATATTCTGGTGATGATTTGCACAATGATGGGAAATCTTAGTGGTCAAAATTTGGGGTATGACAATAGGCTTTAGTATACACTTAGGACTAGAGTGAAAAGTAGTGGGACCTACGTGTCGTCTTGGTACGTTTGGTGTTCACGAAATTCACATCCAGACGAGGCTATCTTGGGAGATATTTTGACGTGCGTGTCTTGCGCATTTCAGGGTGTTGATCTAGAGAGCTGTCGACTCTAGCGACCGTTTCCCCGAGGGCTCAGTTGAGGCACTCCTCCCGAGATGCGATAATGGCAGACCAGAAATGGTAAACCCATTACGCATTCTTAATCCGAGGACCCAATGCTGTGAACTTGCTATAGGATATCCTTTTTGAGGGGAATCAGTTGAGGCCTCCTCGATTGATGATGATGCCAAACCAGAAATGGTGAACGTATCATCATTTCTCGACCTGAGAGTTCGTGATATTGAGGATCCTCGCCTTTCTAGAACCCACATGTGAGAGGGGTTGGGTGTTTGCAGGTTTGCAGGTAACCCTGACTTTCAACATACCTGGTATTCTGGTTCTCTTATCAGTGTGAGCTTATCAGCCTAGTATTCTGGTTATTCGGATATTCTGGTATTCTGGTATTCTCTTTAGAGTAGACCTTTAAACTTATCCATTCAGTAGCACAACAGTACAGAGCTTTATGGAAGCCTTGATCCCATGTCTGTTGCATCTGCATCATCATTTTTGCATACATGTTCTTGTATTTCCAAGGGATATTAACTTTGCGACTCGCTATTGAGCATTTCCGTCTATTTCTTGTAGTTCTTTTGTCAAAAAACTTGAATCAAAGAAGAATGATTCCTTGGAAATATTTGAACATGGCATTTGCATTGCATTTCCATACTCATACGCATAGCAGGTGCTTGAGGTTGGTCTATTGATCCCAGTCGAGTTTTCTTCATGGTTGCAGATTCAATCTTTTAAAGTCGTGTCCTAATCGAGCAAAATCAGAAGAAAGTCATGGATCAGATGCAAGCCGAGTTGATTGAGATGCGGACTCGCATGGCTCAATTTATGGAGTTAATGCAAGGTGTTGCTCAAGGTCAAGAGCAGTTGAGGACTTTGGTCCAGCCTCTGATTGCTAGAGTCGATGAGGATGTGGTTATGCATGGAGGTGTTCATACTGGTGCTATTCCTCCGGGCGGAGGTGTTGGGGGTAATGGTATTCCTACTGGTCCTCCGGGCAGAGGTATTCCCGTTCCTTCTGTTGATATCCCTTCGGGCGGAGGAGAGAATGTTGTGATTCCTTCTATTATGGGATGAGGAAACTGTATCTGTGCGGTACACGGTCATCGCTATGATGATCAACAGGATGATGTGTTTTCTCTTCCAGGTGGGGATGCTGACCCCCGACTTGATAATGATCAAAGAATCAGAATGATTGAAGAGCAGTTGAAAGGGGTTGTGAATCAGAATTCCTTGGGTATGGATTTGGATGATTTGGGACTGGTCCCTGGTGTCAAGATTCCGCACAAGTTTCAGGCGCCTACTTTCGAGAAATATAATGGTGCTACTTGCCCAAAGATTCATGTCCGGGCCTATGCGAGGAAAATGGCTGCATATTCTAATGACGAAAAGTTATTGATGCATTTCTTCCAAGATAGCTTTACTGGGGAGTCTTTGGAATGGTACATGCAGTTAGAGAGGTCCCGTGTTCGAAACTGGAGGGAGTTGGTAGAAGCTTTTGTTAAGCACTATCAGTACAATACTGATATGGCTCCAAATAGGACACAGTTACAAAACTTGTCGCAGAAGAATAATGAAAGCTTTAAGGAGTATGCCTAAAGGTGGCGGGAATTGGCAGTAAGGGTACAGCCTCCCATGTTAGAGCGGGAGATGATAAATATGTTTATGGATACCCTGCAAGGTCATTATTATGAAAAGCTGGTACCTTGTATGCCCGAAAAGTTTTCCGACTTGATCTTAGTTGGAGAAATGGTCGAAAGCGGTATCAAAATGGGAAAGATTCAAGTTGCTCCCGGTTATTCTGAAAATGCAAAGAAGCGTTACAGGGGGGAAGAAGGAGAAACTAATTTCGTTCAGTACCAACAACCTCATGCTCCTCAACAACAGAACTATCGGCGTTAGAATCAGCATAGGCCTCGCAACAACCTTGAAAAAAGGAATGCTCCTCTTCATCCAGTTCCCATGTCGTACAGTCAACTCTTGCCACACCTGGTTAAAAATTCATTGGTGGAGCCTAAGACTTTGAAGCTTGTTCCAGAACCATACCCTCCGGGGTACAATCCCCATGTGCAATGTGGATATCATGGAGGATTTATGGGGCACTCAACTGAAGATTGCAAAGCCTTCCAGGTCAAAGTGCAACGATTGATTGACAAAGGGTACATATCCTTTCCAAAAGGAGACTTGGTTGTGCATGTCGATCTCTCATCTATTTGAAGACTTCAAAGGTCATCTCCTAAAGCCAGTAGTCCAGGCGGAGTCAAGTTTCCTCAACATTGGCAATCATCAGTTTCTTTACTGCATTTTCATATGTAGCTTTCATTTGTTTGTTTAAACACTGTCTGCATGAAAAACTTGTTTGTGTTTTAAATGTTGATTTTAATACAATAAGCATGTTTTTCTTGAAGTAATCCATTCGTGTTCACTCTTAAATGTTCATGTGCATTGCAATACTGACTTTCTTGCTTAAACTCTTTAAGGGAGGATGATGAGGTGAAAAACGTAAAATCTTTGGTTGTATGTTTTTAGGATAGAACCCTGTTGAGGATGTACAGACATTGTTGCAAATCCCCAAACACTGGAGATATAAGGGAGATAGACCCTCTTCAACCCCTTTGAGCCTTGAAGTAGGAGTTTCTTTCGTATGAAAACCCAGGGGCAGGGTAGGCGTCAGTTAATTTGACCGAGCATTCAAATTTCGAAAGGAGTGTGCATCCGAGGATCCATTGCCTTCTATTCGACACCATCAAGAGGCCAAAAGATGTGAAACCACAATGGTTATCCATCAACAATCAAGGAGTGAGGCAGTCACAACCCTTTCAAACAAGTCAGACAAAACGGTGTCACGCGATTTGTTCAAAAAAAAAAGGGGAAAATCAAAATCAAGAGATAAAGAAAAGAAAAAGCTCGCTAAGTCGAAACTCGAAAACAAACGACTTAGGAAAAAGTTAGGGCATCCTGCTGGACTTCAAAATCTAAAGATTCAAAAGAAACAGTCCAGGCATAATTAGGGATCAAAAAGAAAAAGAACGAAAATGCGAAAAGCAAAAGGATTACAAAAGAAAATCCTCGAGCAAGAACAAAGTCGTGTGACTACGAACAAAAGACAGAAAGGGGTGACTGTCGCTCCAAAACCTCATCAGGTGTCAAACCATTAGTTGCATGGGTTCCTTAAAGATCACAAAATCTTTTTGGGAGATGAGCACTTGTGTCATATTAGCTGAACATAGGACTGGAGAACATCAAGGAGAATGGGTGGGCACCGATAAACTTTGGCCTTAAATCTTTTTTTCTCAAAAACCGTGAACCAGGCCACGTTACAACCCTGAAAAGTCCTAATTGAAGCAAGGTTTATTTCGAAAGTGCACTTCAGCGAGATAGCGTTCCTGACTCCTATGAGTTATGCTAATAAGGTTTTTGTTGGTATTGCATGTGCGTATTGTTTTCCATTCAAAAATCAATGTCGCATCCCAGATAGTGATTCATTCACAGGGCTGGGCGACGCATTTTCAATAAAACTTCAAGGTTAACACGAGTGTTGCATTAGAATTGTCATTCTCACAATAAACATTTTCTGCTTGCATGTGTTTGACATCAAAGAAGCTTACACAATGAACGTCAGTCGAGAAGCTCGATCACGCCAAGTTGAGATGGTGAAAACTACGAAGGACAGTCATGTCAAGGGGTATGTGGCCAAGAGACTGTGAGAAGCCTGGGGGTTCCCGATAAATGGTGATAAGATGCAGCCAATCTGGAGTAGTCACATTGAAAACTCTCCCTAAAGTAGCCAATATGGGGTAATCAGGTCAATTTGACAAATCTCTGTAAGATCAGTCAGGGGAAAAGTTTCTTCAAGTCTTGGGGCAGGCCACCTCTAGAGCATAAGAAGTTGTCCACTCCTAAAGACGGTTAATTGAAAGTACCTATTCAAAGTTCAGAATACTGGGGCAGAGTATTTCCAAGTCATTAAAAATCCTTTCGAGGTAATTTACTTCATGGATTATGAAGTCTGGGGCAGTTGTGTCGAGATCTAATAAATATCTCCACGAGTTTGATGACCCTATGGGTAGTGTGAATGCCCGATCTTCTATAAAATCCTCTTGAGATGATTTCTTCCTTTAGACCTGGTGGTCTGGGCAAGTGGAGAGTTCAAAGGACCGTTTATGACTCTAGAGACAAGTCAGGCTGGGTAACAAGTTTGTTTTTCCCCAGTAGCGTTACTCTCCCCAGCACTGAAAGTTCATCATCCTCAGCACAACTTATTCTCCCCAGCAAGAGTACAGAGGATTGTGTTCCCCAGCCGAAGTCATGGTTGGTTGATTATTCCCCCGCAAGCAGTTTAAAGTGGATTGCTCCGAGGTGAATGTGGTTGTATCTCCAGCAGGAGATGTGTTGGATGTCTTTGAAAAGACTTTCTTTTCCCCATAGAGCCTGGTACTCACTTTCCTCAGCAGGTCAGGGAGTGCATTTTCGTCAGCAACAACATGCTCTAATCCCCAGCATGGTAAATTCTTTCCTCCAACAGCAGGTTAAGCTCAATGATATCCCTCGACAGGTTTCGTTGACTTTCCTCCCCAGCAGAATTATTCTCCCTAGCATTGTGGTTTCATCATCCTCATCAGACTGTCACTCTCCCCACTCAGAGTACAAAAGATTGTTCCTCATCCAGCATTTAAAGTGGATTGCTTTAGGATGGATGTTGTTTTGTTACCACAGGGAGATTTGTGGAACGTATTCTCGAGACAAAGATGTTGTCTTCCCTGTAGAGTATTGGTGTATACTCCCCTCGACCAGTTAGGAAACGTGTTTTCACCAACAACAGCAGGATAAGGGCGGAGTCATTTCCCCAGCAGCGGGTTAAGTCCAATGGCGTCCCCAGCAGGTCTAGTACTTGTGATGTGTCTCCCCAAGCAGAGTTTGGTAGTAGTCTTTGCAGCAGGTTTGATCAGCGATGGTTGACATCCCCAGCAGGTTTTAAGTCCAAGTGATATTTGGCACTCTTCTAATTCAGGTCTTGGTTTCCTTTTTCAAAGAGTTATATATAATCCCCAGCAGAGTGGATTTTCTTTTGGATTTCATCTCCAGCAAAAGTTGTTGATCAAAGGAGTTGTTCAATAGAGTTCTTGGACTCATAGGACAATTTCCGGTGGAGCTGCCTTCGTTTTCAGCATTTATTTTGCTAGAGCGTTTCTTTTTACATTGCATAAGCATCATTTGCATGGCATCCTCCCAAACGTGTAGCATTTCCATTTCGTATGGAGCATTACACCATAGAAAAATTCAAACGTATGCATTCGAAGCATAAGCCAAGTTTGATACTTTCTTTGCCAGTTCTCTTTCTTAGCAGAGATGGCATAACCCCGGAGATTTTGTTTTATCCTCGGTGAGGTCGCTGAGGGATGTGTTCATCCTACCTGTGCTCCCCGGCAGAGTCTTCTATTTAGACTTCTCCTTTCCCCAACGGAGTCATCTTATCTTTGGGTTGTAAGTCCGTTGATTTTACATCTCGCCCTTTCGGTTCACGACCGTATCTTTGTTGGGAGTCTGACTTTGATTGACCAACCCCTTTTGTAAACCCAGTTCTCGCCTGGTAGTCAGTTCTCGTCTGACTTATTTCGTGAAACCCAGTTCTCGCCTGGTAATCAGTTCTCGTCTGACTTGTTTCGTGAAACCCAGTTCTCGCCTGGTGGACAGTTCTCGTCTGACATATTTAGGGAAACCCAGTTCTCGCCTGGTAGTCAGTTCTCGCATGACATCTCTTTTGTAAACCTAGTTCTCGCTTGGTAGTCAGTTCTCGTCTGACTTATTTTGTGAAACCCAGTTCTCGCCTGGTAGTCAGTTCTCGTCAGACTTATTTCGTGAAATCCAGTTCTCACCTGTAGTCAGTTCTCGTCTGACTTATTTTCGTGAAACCCAGTTCTCGCCTGGTAGTCAGTTCTCGTCTGACCTACTTCATGAAACCCAGTTCTCTTCCTCAGCAGAGATGGCATAACTCAGAAGAGTTTGTTTCACTTTAGCCCCAGCAAAGTCCACCTTTGGCTTGGTCTTCCTTTTCAAGTTCGTATTCGGTCGTCCTCATGTTACCCTTTGGTTGAAAGTCCACCTTCGGCTTGGCCTTTCTTTTCGAGTTTTCCTTCGGCCGTCCTTGTATTATTTTGTTGTTGGAATGTCCACCTTCGGCTTGGCCTTTCTTTTCAAGTTTTTCTTCGGCCGCCCTCGTATTATTTTGTTGGGTAGTCCGCCTTCGGCTGGCAAACACTCTATTTCATTGTCCCCGCAGTTTGCAAATTTCAGGGTTCTTTTGGTATTAAATCTCCGTGTATCCTTGAATGTCTGAAAGCCGTTGCTATCATACCTTCAAGACCAAGTAGATTGAATAGGGGCAGCTGTAGCACCCCAAAATTTTCCTTTCTTTTTTTAACCACTAACTGGTTTATGTTTCATTTCATTTTTGCATAATCATCTTTGCATATCATTTGGTTCATAGCATGGGATCAGGGTATATGAGAAATCTCCAGTGTATCACACTCTCCTAACCAGTGCAAAATTAAGGTTTTGGTGAAAAGTCAGTGCAAGTGAATTTATGAGCCAAAGCTTGATTTCAAGGTTTTCCATATGGTTTCAATTGTCTAAGGATGAAGTATTGGCCATTGGTTCATTTCAGAGGATATTCAATTGATCAATTGGTTGAGAATCAGTCAGATTGGGGAAAGGTCAACTGTGCAGTGAAAAAGTCAACTCCTGACTTTTTGAGGTCAACATCATGAATTTCAAGTCATATGTGATCAATGGACAAGGTTTGATCAAGGAATGTTCAAAGATTCACGAAAAATCAAGAATGGGAGAAAGTTACTAAAATTGGAAACTAGGGTTTTAGAAACTTACTATTTTTAGTAAGTTTCAAACCACTTTCAAGGCCACTTTTCACCATGATCAAGGCCTTATTTGAAAATCTCTTCCACATGAAAGTTGTAGTATGAAGCATTCCCTTTAAAACGGGCACAAGAACCATGGCATTTGAGTTGTTCTTGGATGAGTTATGGTGTTCCAAAGTTAGTTATTTTCATCTTGCCAAGTTCAAAAACTTAGAATTTTTCTAAGTCCCTTTTTGGCAGATTTGAAGATACATGTTCATGACAAATTTTCACATGGTTCAAGGCCTTGTTTCAACCAGATTTCAACATGAATCTTGTTCTATCATCTTCCTATTTTCAATTGATCTCAAGATTGTCTCAAATCGAGCCATATTCTTCAAGTAATGTTCATTTAAAGTGCATGGCTTCCAATCTTTTTTTCAAGGCATGTCATGGTATATTTTGAAGTTATATGGCACCATGGTTATGTACATGTTAAGGTCACAAATTCATCACCAATTACCTCAGCACAACATTTCCTTATATGTCCAAACATACACTACATGCTCATGCACCATTTCATGTGTTTTTAACATAAATGAGAAAATAGAAATAAAGGTATCCTCTGACCATTCTTTCCTCTCACGTGCTATGTACACCACCCCTCATTTCATGATCCATTTTACACTAAGAAACCACAACCCGTACCACCACTCTCTCTCTCTCTTCAAATTTTTGTCAAAAATCCAAACAACCTTCTACCCCATTTTAGGCCCATTTAATCCATATAATCCATCATATATAAAAGCATACAAACCCTAGAGAGGGGGGAGAACTCAGTGGCTGCAGAAAAATTCACAGAACCTCAAGTTTCCTTCACTTTCTCTCTCTTCGAATTCCATCATTGTTGCAGAATCTCTCCCATTTTGGTGCTCCATTCGTACTCACAAAGACCTGAGGAATCCATTGGAAGCTTTCTCTTAAAGTTCAAGCACAAATTGAAGGGCCAACGGAGCCACTCCGTTGAGTAATCTTTTTTAACTCTAAACCTTCATTTTAGATGTGAATAGGATCATTTTTTGGTGCATCTGAAGTCCTACCTTAGGGTAGGCAATGCTTGAGTGTTTGTTTAGCTATTTTGATGAGTTTCAATCTTGAGTACATGAACTTTAGCACTTGATTACATGAGTTTTGTTGGTTGTTTTTGGAATCCATTTGCATATTTGAAACCTCCTTGAAGTGCACTACAGTATGATGTATGGCTTATTTTGTTTTGAGTTTGTTGTTCCATGGGTGTTGTTCCTTGTTGCTCATTTTTCATGGCTTAGGAGGAGGAATCTTGAGAAGGTGAGTTTGTTTTTGGTTTCTACGCGAAAAACTGAGAGGGGGGGTGTCTCTGTTTTCCTGTTTCCGGCCGGACCGACGCGGTGGGCGGCGAACCCCTGCATGTCCATGCGTCCGAAACTGTTCACGTAGGCTCAATGCATGGTATTGGTGAAGACGATGATGTGGCAGAGGGATTATGTGTTTTAATTGTTTTATTTGTTTGAGTTTTTGTCATTTAGTACTTAAACAAGGGGTGACCTGTTGATAAGCAAGTGACATAGTTTTGTTACATTTTTTTATTTTTTTTAATTAACTTTGTTTAGTTAAAAATTTTGTCCAGCATATGCTTCTCATGGGCCTGCGTACGCCCTACTATTACCCCCCCCCCCCCCCCCCCCCCACCCCCCCACGGTAGGCCCAACTGTGGCCTTGTTGTTTTCACTACTCATTGCACCTCCCTTTAATTTTCAGCACTTTTTATTTTTTCTTTTTTCTTATTTTCATTTTGTTTTTAATTTTTAAAAATACTTTATTTTATCAAAAAATTCCAAAAAAACTCTTGAACCTTTTTTAGTCTCTTATTTAATCTTCTATACTTTTTAATTTCATTATTATTTTATTTTGATAATTAATTCGGATTTTATAATCAAAGGTGTTCGAGTTGACCTAGTTTGCATGTTAGGGCTTTGATTTTAATGTTTCCCACTTGTGATTGATCCTAATTTTTGCACACACTTAGTCACATGTATATATAACACTTTGGTACTGGTTTGGCATTTTTACCATTAATTTTTAGTCGATAATTGAATTTCTTTTGAAGCTTGACTTGTGTGGTCATTCCTTTGCGTATTGCCTAATGTTTGACATTGTTTGAACACTTTTTCTCACACAATCTTGAGCACACCTTTTGGACACATTGAGCCCTTGACCTCACCTTGCTATTTCTAATTTTTCATATTTTTTTCCAAACTCTTAACTATTTTCTTGAGTGACACAATGCATGCCTAGTTGTTAGGATGTACACGAGCTTTGTGAATTGTTTAGAGTTGCACTTGTGCAACCATTTAGGGATTGTTCTTACCTCTTGTTCTTGATTGAAATGCCATGTACTAAAGCCTCTTTTCATTATTTTATAGGTCTTTCCATGCTTCTTTGATTGTGTTCTTGATTGATTGAAACTTGCCATGGATGTGTGCCTACTTTGTTGCCTTTCTTTGAACTCATCTTATGCTATAGCCTCTTCGTGCTTGGGAACTTTTCATGAAATGATCAATGTGTGTTTGCTTCTGACTTGTGTCATCTTAATGACCTATCCATGCTTACTTGTTCATTACCTGGTCATAAATGAGTGTTTCCTTTCAAGGTTGACTGTGTGGTTTGAAATTACCCTATTTCATGAACATATCTTGATGTGATGTGCATGATTATTTCTTGACATGTTGAGTTTGGTTTTACATTTATCATATCACATTTGCTACTACCCACTTGGATTCATATCATGTTTCCATCTCATTTGATCATTGTGGTTTGATTTGTATGATGCATATTACTAGCATTTGATTGTTGCTTCTTTGGTTCATGATGCATGTTAATATGAAGCATTCTTACATGTTTGAATTGGATGGTTATAGCATGACTTGAGTTCTGAATTTTCCTCATCTTCATCTTACTTTGCTCACATAACCTTGGTGTGATGTTTATTGATGTTCATTTGTGCTTCTAATGCAAGTTTCCTTGCATCCTTTCTTGTTTGCTCTTACTTGCTTACTTGGATTTTCTTGCATGATCTTTGAAGCTTGATTGATGATGTGAATTGGATATGATGTGTATGATGTGCTTGCTGCCCTCTCTTGTTTCTCATCTCTTATTTCCTCTTCTTCTTCATCTATCTCACTTCTTTCGTTCCCCTTTGGACCTTAAGACTTGCTCAAGTCTTGGACCCACTTTTGTATGCTCCCTTAGGGTTCCTAGTCCAACTTAATCTTTGATTAAGCTTGGAGTAGGATAGACATTAGGATTCAAACCATTCATGCTAACTTAGGTAGATGTTTTCCCCTCTTACCTCAACCTTAGGGCCATCTTTGCATGACAACATTAGGATAGATTTCCCCTTAGTGTTTTCTTTTTCTTGAGTCTTCTCTTCTCATCTCATAACAACTCTAACACACTTAATAAAATTAACGTGTATTGCGCATAAGCCTTGCATGTGGGAAGTGAGGAATGAGGGGTTTCCTCTCATTTTTCTAGAGTTTGGTGGACGTTCCATCTTGGAACGATTTACTAAGCATTCGTTCCTATGTCATAGACTTCGGTGCAATGCAAGTTACGAACTAACTTCAATCCACTTCTGTCTAAAAAGCACAAACAAATTCAAAACCTTTTTATCCTTCGGGATTGTTGTGTTTCAAATCATTTTCAGAAAAGAGCACGTTATTTTCCATTTTGTCGCAAATAGGCATCGACCCTAACTGCCGGACACGAACTTAACGTCGCTCATAAAAAACACTAAGACCTCGTTAGGTCGAACTACGACTGCTCTGATTTACTCATTCTGGTTAGATTGAGGATACGTAGGCACGAAACGACAATGTCTTGGCGAGCAACCTCCCCCCGTAGTTTTCCAAACTACGTTGACTCTGACTTTCCCATTGCACGAGGGAATACGTAGGCCTAGGACGGCGATGTCCTATCGAGTCACTTCTTTTTTCTTTTCTACCTCGTTTCTTCGTTCCTTTCCATTCCCGTTCCTTTCCCTTTCCAGTAGCAGTGGAGCTCCAGATGACGACACCCTTTGATCAAGACAACAAGCGTGGATCCCATCGTGTACGATGGACGCGTAGGGGTGCTAACACCTTCCCCTCGCGTAACCGGCTCCCTTACCCGTTTCTCTTGGTCGCGAGACCATGCTTTTTTCCTTCCCTCGGGTTTACGCAGTGTTTCCTTTCCCTCTCTTGGGATAAATACACATTGCTGGCGACTCTGTTTCCACGCCACTTTCGCGTTTGTACTTGGATGAAAATCCCGGGAGCGACAACTTCTTCTACAGTAAAAAGAAGATAAGGCAGCATAACTTTCATCATTGCATAATGACTCTTTTCAAATAGCCAACAGTGCTTCAACGGCTATATTTTACTTGGCTATTTAAAGGAAAGGAGAATGCGCTTCTGAAGGTGTCGATGTGATGATAGTCGTAACGATCAGTTATTATTGTTACACTAAACATTTAAAGCTATCACCATTAACACACAACCATTGTTGTTGAAGCTCAAATATCATCATTCAACACAACAACAATCAATTGGAACAGAAGCTGTAGATGAACAAGACAACATTACAAATCAGTCAAGTCATCAACCAACTACATCATCTCTGCAATCAAAGATCAAAAGCAAGGGAGTTGTTGCTCGAAGATTGCTCAACGAAGAAGATGAAGAATTCTCAAGATGTTATTCAACTATCAAATCATGTACATCTTGTTAGAGTCATGTAGTTTGCAAGGAGCTGTTGCTCATATCTTGCTAAAACATTGTGTGTTCATTTGTACTTAAACTTAGGAGAACTCTGCTTATTAAGAAGCATTCTTGTAACCTCTAACAAACTAATTCTATGTGAATTAGGATTTCTCAAGTTATCAGTGTGATCAGAGACTTGAGAAGACATTGACTTGGTGTCATTGTGGAAATCCTGAAATATGGTCAATGATAGTCATATCTCAAAGAGGACCAATGTTGGGTCAGACTCATGTGAGATCACTGATGGAACTCATTGAAAATCCTGGAAGAATTGTCAGTAAACGTTATATCCATTAACTAGGATCCCTGAACGTTTAGCTGTGAAATCCTGATATTAGGTCTTGTGAGACTGGAACCTATTGGGTCAATGTTCGTTATATCCATTAACTTGGATCCCTGAACGGTTCATTGTGGGTTAGTCAGAGTTGCGGTTGTGCAGGTTGTTAGTCACCGGCGTTAGCCCGTGCATCTGTAATCGGATTTGGTTATAGTGGATTAAGTCCTTGTGTTCAAGGCAAAATCTCCTCGGAAGGGTGGACTGGATTAGCTTGAGAGTTGCTCAGGTGAACCAGGATATATCGTGTGTTCTCTACTCTTATTATGCTTTGATTTATTGTTTATGTTTCTGTATCGATTATCAGAACCTTACATAAGCAAGTCAGAACCTTGCAACCCAACTCTGATAAGCTTCCGAAATTGCAAGTCTGATTCAAGCATCGTTATTCAGATTCTCCTTCTTGCTTATGCTTTATGCATCGCACAATCTGAATGACGTTTTGCAAGTCAGGGTCTCTCAACGCAACTCTGATATTCTCTTAGCACGTTAACGATAAGAGGCAAAAAGTTTCAAAAGAGTTAAAATATAATTCACCCCCCCCCCCTTTCTTGTGTCTTTCTCGCACCTTCAATTGGTATCAGAGCTCCGGTTCTGTTATTGATGGATATCAAACACTTAACAGTGTCAGAAAAAGATCCAGTTATGGTGTGTAGAAATACTCTAGGTGAGATTTCAATCCACTTACAATTTCAATATCATTTAAGAAGTTGATTGTGTAGTAAATTGTAATCAAACGAATTACTTGAGCAAGTCATTGATTCTTGAAGTTTTGTAACTGTCAACAACAAGAATCTCTACGCTGAAGCATGGAAGAAGATTGAAGAATCAGCTGATAAGATAGATTCATCAGATAAGTAGTAGTATCTGTTGAATGCTTATCTTAGAAAATACGTCTGGATAAACCACGTATTTGCTCAAGATTGAATCATCAGAAAATAAGAAATCTTGTTTGCTGAAGATTATTTCTTTATGAGTTTTTGAGATGTTTTCAAGAAACAGATTAGTCCACCCTTGACTTTCTCATTAGAGCTCATTAAGAATTTCTTCGTGTAAAGAAGAGAGATTGTTGTTCTATGATTTTGAACTTCAGTATGAAGTCTGCAAAAGAAACCAGAAACTGAAGAATTCAAGTTCTTAGAAGTGATTCAACATCTGAAGCTCAACTGATCAAGCAGTTAAAAGATTCAATTGAATGTTGGTTCCTTAGGAAGCTTTGAAGAAAACCGAAGAACGTTCATCAGAATCTGATTCAGGATGATTTCTGTGTCTTGGTTGAAATAACATAGACGGTTGAGTTATGTTAACTTGAGATTCTATCTCAGTTGAACCAACTGTATTTGGTCAGAATGTTATCTGTTAATTCTCTCAGAATTTCATGTTGTACAAATTTTGGAATCAGAAGATGCTTGACTAGATGCAAATACAGAAGTCATCTACTCAAAGCCAAAAAGGATTTATGTTACTGATGTTTTTCAGAATGAAAAAATCAGTAGACATTCCTTTTAGAAGCTGATATGCTGTCAATCCTTGACGGACTAACTGTAAACAAGTTAGATCAGCATTGCAAGAACAAGAGTGCCATGCAAACTATGTCATATGTTACACAATTGTTTGATGATACTTGTATCTGAACAAGCTTTGCATCTGTTCGAAGAAACAGAGTCAGAAGATATTATAGGATGTCAATCAATTCTCTCTTGCACATAATCTCTCAGCAGTTTATGTTCAACCTAAGGAATTACTGATCTTCCATAAGCAAGCATTGGCTCAAGAGATACCTTGATGGAAGAAAGATGTTCTGTTGGTCAAAATATATGTATCTGAAGATTGCTCTCAGAAGTCAGATGAGTGTTTCTAAATGAAAAGGGAAAAGATCATCTGAAGAGAAGATTGATTCTAGTTCTCAGACCAATGATCAGAATTCAGAATATACTCATTTTCTTCAACATCAAGATGAGAATTCTTGAAGAAAATGAAAAACTAAAAGAAACACAGTCAGAGTCTCTTATGAATCACTCTGAAGAAAGCAGATACATAACAAGGCTGACCAGAAGCTTTACAAAGGACGCCCGTATCAGACACTCAAGAAATCTTAATGGAAAGCACTCAGATTTAGAATCACTGTAAAAAGATTTCAGAATCTCTAAGGTATGTTTTTCTTCATTCATGACCATCCCTATTCTCCGAATTTTTAACAGTAGCAATATTTTGAATCTAGTCATAACCACTAATCATTCACTGACACATTAGGTTTCGTAAAGATTTATTGAAAATATAGTAAGATTCTCACACATTTATGATTAGACGAATATTTAGTGTAAAATAAGCGTTTACGATTACTTTGTGTCAGCCACTCCCTTACAGCTCATAAGTATACATCGATTTGTATCCTTATTTGTGATCTGCTCTGACAACTACTATATAGAGTCTATCACATGTCTTTTCATCTTAAAGCTGACTGCCATCACTACTCATAGCTATTCTCGAAAATAATGAACCCTGCTTGTTCCAATTCATTAAATAGCTATTGATCATATGTCCTTCTCATATCATTTCCTCTAAGAATCACTCTTTAACTATCTCATAGTTTAATTTATTTCTCTCTCTTAAACAAAATCACTCATGTTCAAAATGACTTCCCGCAACATCAGAGGAGAAATTTCTGATCTTGAACTCCTGAAGGAATACACTCTGAATTTAAGCCTTCTGCCTCAACTCAACAAAACAAGTATCCTCTCTGGAATAGAATTTCAGAACTGGGAAAACTACTTCAACATGCTTGTTGGACCTGTCTTTCCTGAGCTTGTAACTGAGTTCTGGGCAAATGCTCGAGTACTAGCGTATGACTATGGCAAGAATGCTATTTTGTCTGTGGTTGCTGGCTGTCCAGTCTTGATCAACCCTACCATCATTGCCAAAGCCATTAGGTGTAATGAAGATGGTTCGTTGGTTGAAAGCTACATCAACAACACTTATTTCGACAAGCACTTTGTCATACCCCAAATTTTGACCACTAAGATTTCCCATCATTGTACAAATCATCATCACAATATGGATGGACCATCATGCCTCATTAGTCTCCCCAAAGATGGGTGAACACTCATTATAGTCAAAATTAGGGTTTCAAGCCCTCTCTGAGTTCTTAGACAAATGATCAATCAAGAAATGACATGATCTTCAACTTGTATAACCTCTTTAACATCCCCAAGGGATCAAGAGGACTCCCACTTAAAGGATTAAGCACAAGGCTACTCACTTCTAGGTGGATCAAGCCTTAAGATCGCTAGTGTCACCAAATTAGGGTTTGGTCGACCAGGGCCTCCAGATGGAAATTCTCCTCTCGGCATGAGCCAATGCTTCAAGGCATAACCTATGATGCTCCAAGGGACATCATAAACCCAATCATCAAGTCAATTTAGCCTCTGGGGAAGCATTCATCAAAAAAATCAGGAATTAGGGTTTCTTGACCTAATTCACCCCTAAGTTGACTTTTAGGACCAATCATGAGCCAAGACCTCAAGAGATGATTTGAGGGTCTCTAATAAACTACATTTATCCATTTGCAACAATGGATTAATCCAAGAAGCTTGAGCAACAAGTCTCAATTTCATCAGTACCACAGTTAGGGTTTTGAGGAAAAAGTCAACTGTAGCTTTGACTTTTGACCAGGAAATGCTCCCAAACCCTAGGACATGATTCAATGTACCCTATAACACCCATGGAACATGTCCATCAAGTTTTATTTAGGTCAAGGACATGATTTCCTAAAGGATCGCACAGTTTGGAATTCATCTGACAAAGTCAATTGTGCATAAAAGTCAACTTTGACTTTTTGAGATTTTTCACAAAAATGGTTTTTTAACCCTAAAATGATGTTAATGTATGATTGGAATCATCATTCATCAAGAAAAATCAAGAAAAGTGGGATAACTTGTAAAAGGGGTAACCATAAAAACTTAGAAAATTTTATAAGTTGTGAACAAAGTGGCAAGGGAACCAACTTTGGAGGATCATAACTCCTAAACCATAAAGCCATTTTTCCCCATCCAAAGCTTGATTTATAGATCTCATTACCCTCTACAAAAGCTTAAAACTGGCCTCCCTCCAAATTCATCATGGATTTTTAGTTATGGAATGATCAAAATCACAAAAAGTGAAAACGTCACTTTTTTCCAACACTTAGTGAATTTTTCACTAAGTCAGAATCTGTCTTCACTTTTTTCCAAATGTAGGGGGGTTTTTCACTTGGATCCAAAAGGTATCAAAACCAAATATGATCAAACAGTTGTTGTATCATATGAGGGCTTTCCAAAATGACCAAGAACATCACCAAATTCCACATTAGCCATGAGATATGACAAGGGCAATATGCCTTGCTGAAAACTGTCAAGGCTAGGCAGAATTTTGTATTTTTGCTCGATTTGGCAAATTCAGATAATTCCAAGCCTTGTCATCACTTTGGACACATCTGAGGATCAAATCTAAAGGGGACAAACACTGAGCCAAGGCTCCAAAGTCCTTGGAACAAGAAGTAGCATGCCAAACCTAGAATTGCCTAAAAGAGGGACAAGACTCCAATTTTGGATTGGAGCATTCAATGCATACACCAAGGTGGCATGGACTGAGCCATTTGCAACTGAATTCAGTCAAGACTTATCCAAGACCAAGGGAACCACAACCTTGTGCTCTAACCTCTAGTCAATGGCTAGAGGAGACTTGGATTCCAAAGTGCAACCATTGGCCAAACCTCTGCTGCAGTTGCCATTCACTATTGATCCCAAAAAAAACTTGCTATACTATAAATAGAGCTCATTTGTGCTCAGTTTGAGTACACCAAAGCCATCAAACAGATGCTTTCCTCAAAATCCCTTTCTTTAGGCAAAAATATCTTCTTTAGCAAGGTAACTCTGAGTTTTTGAGTTAGAGAGCATTTCCATCACAGCTCATGATCCTAACACCTCATAAACATCATATGTAGGTGATCCAAACTCACACAAGTGACCTGTAATCCTTAAATCACAAAGTCACCTCTCAAAACCTCAAAATAAGCTTTTTGTGCATTTTTCAAGCCATGTCTTGAATCAGTCACTTTCCAAACCAGATAAAACCTCAAACACACTCCAAATAACATCCTTGAACTATCCCAAATGGTTCCCCCCATCTGGAACACCATTTGAGGGAGTTGCTATTTTGGCCATTTTAACCCCTTTTGCAAGAAAGGGCCAGTTTGTGTTTTTGCAGGTTCCAGCTGATTCCAATCATCCTAAAAGCTTCCAAGGGATCATTTTAGAGTGTCCAAAGCATCAAACCATTTCTGGAACAAAGAACTTGGCAGATTGCACAGAAAACTGCAAAAGCTCAAAAAGAGGTAAGCCTCATGACTTGAACTTTCCAAAATATGCATTGCTTTGAAGTCCACTAATCATACACACCTCATACATGTTGTATATGTTATGTTTGAACGAATTCATCATGTAATGCATGCCTGTATCAAAGTGTAGCATAGAAAATGCAATTATAGGCATTTTTCAAAACCACTATCGGGTTTTGAGGAGGGAGTATGATCTAAAAAAAATACCACCACCATTGGATTCCTTGTGAAATTCACGGCCAGATGCATATAAATTTTGTCCCTAAACATGGAGAAATGAGAAAGTTATGACCTTCACGTTTCTGAGCCAAAACTTGCCTTGCCTTGCCTTGGCCAGGCCTAGAAAACAAGGCAAGCCTTGTATATTTGTGGTTTCACTTCAAGCAATGGAAGTATCACCAACCCAGTGGTAAGGCGCGCGCCCTATAACCTTGAGGTCGTGGATTCAAACCCCACCCATGCCATTTTGTGTTTTCTCACATTTTTGCTTTTTTTTCCAATATTTTCATGTTTTATTAATTAATTGGAAAATTAATAACTCTTTCAATTTTAATTATTTTTTATTGGTTCTTTTTGCAATAAATCACAAAAATGTTGAAATATTTTATTCCACAAAAAATTAAGTTTATTAGTATTTTTGTGAATAAATTCATTTTTAATGTTTTTAAACATTTTAAAAGTGAACATTTACTTTGAAAATCAAAACCAAGTGAGTTTTAATTCACCTTGTGATTAATCCCTCATTTTTCAAACCTTAAACAAAAATCACAAATGGTTTATTCAAACTTATTTGGTATTTTATTTGATTTTCTTTAAATATTTACTTTTAAAGAATAACAAATTAGGGTTTCTTTGATTTTCACCCTCATCAAACAAATTCAAACACTTTTGGGCCTCTAATAGAGTGTAAGACCCAATTCCCTTTTAACCAAAACAATTTTGGGCCTCAGATATTGTATAAGTCACTCTACGTTAAAAGAAAACCTCGGCGCGATCACCAGTTGAAAACAAATGACCCTGGACCTCTCCTTGAGCTGTAAGGCCCACCACTTATACAAAAATAAATCACTTGGGCCTCTTTAGAGAGTGTAAGACCCATCCCCTTGTACAGAAAACCTTTTTGGACCTCAGTCACTTGTATAAGTCCCTCTGTACAAAACGACAGTGCGATCACTGATAAACCTTGGGCCTCTCCTTGAGCTGTAAGCCCCAACATCTTTTCAAAATACTTTCTCCTTTAATTTTGAATATACTGTTGTTTTCAATCTTTCTTTGTTGAACAACTAACTAAACAGCATGGAAGCTCTACAACCGAGTAAGTGGTTTATACGCTTTCATTTACCGCTTTCATATACATATAACTGTATTGTGGGGCTATTTCACTGTAAGTCTTCTTTCATAAACTCATATCAACTGTGTAATACTAGTATAGATATTTAGAGTTTCCCCGGCAACTACGTCTAGCACTAAGCTCTGTTGGTCACTCTTAAATAGACAAAACTAGATCCCCCATAGGATTACCAGACACAGTTTTCCCTCCTCTTGGGGTTAAACAATATGGAGACTTGAAAGGCAGCATTCTCGATGAACCCTTCACAGACTGTCACCCTTAGACATTGTCAAAGAAACTCTACTCCCCAGAGATGTTCTTTTCTCCGTGAATGGCATCTCTTGAGTTTCTTCTAAATTCTCGGACTTTCCTGGGTTGATCTATTCTCTGTTAATAGCCTGTCTTAAATTTCTCGGGGTTTGGGGACCCACAAGCTTCTTAAAAGCATCCCCGCCTCCTCTTGGGCGTTGTACAAGGACCCTGCAGCTTCTTAGAAGTATTCACAGCCTCCTCTTAGGCTTCGTATAAGGATTCTTCCTTCGGGAAGAAAGCCTCCTCTTGGGCTTCGTACAAATTGTCCCTCGGCTTCTTAAAAGTTTCCAGCCTCCTCTTGGGCTTCGTACAAATTGTCCCGACGACCTCCTAGAGGAATAGCAACAGAAATTAGTCATCTTAATAGAACAGTCTTTCAAAGAGTCTAAATCCTACTACTACTATTTCTCTAAAGCATAGTACAAAAGACAAAACTCTAGGCTTGGATAGTCTAACTTCCTTGAGTCTCGAAGGCATTCTCAAGCCCCTTTCAAAAATAGGGAAAAACACCAGTAGATTCGGACAGTCTCCAATACCCTCTGGATTCCCCATTTCCTTAAAGAACAGGAAATAACCCTGATCCTTTGATCAATCCCAAAGCATAACCTTGCCTTTAATTAGTCTCTTTATAAGAACTGATTTTCTCTTTTAACCCACCTATTGGACCTGTCACTCAACTGAAATAGCAATCCTTTTAGCCTCCATCTCGGGCTTCGTACGAGATACAAATCACTCTCTTGTTGAGTATAAAGCACCCTCTTATTGAGTCAACCTTTAGCCTCTATCTCGGGCTTCGTACGGGATACAAAAAGACTCTCTTGTTGAGTCAATCTCTCTTTTAGCCTCCATCTCGGGCTTCGTACGAGATACAAAACCACTCTCTTGTTGACTATAGAGCACTCTCTTGTTGAGTCAAACCCTTTTAGCCTCTCTCTCGGGCTTCGTACGAGACACATAAAAACACACTCTTGTTGGGCCAATAGCCTCCTTTTAGGCTTTGTATAAGAAACCCCCGGTTGAGTCAATCAACCTTTTAGCATCAAATATGTGCCTCGTTCATAGTATACAAACATCAACAACTCCTTTTCCCCATCTAATTATTGTAAGCGGCAAGCCTCTGGATTATTTACATCCACGCCACTGTCCCTCTTTTAGCATGAGAAATTCCTAAGGAAAGATAGCATTGCTCTACACTGAGTTAAAGTCTTCTCCTCTAGGTTGAAAAACCCCTATAAAGGAAATTATGGCATTGTCGGATTCACATATCCCGGTTAAAGTAATTCTCCTTTATAAACACTTGTGACAAACATACCCCTCTTTAGAGATGACAAATTCTCTCTAAAGACAACACCTTTTTAGCTTCACATCTTGGGCTTCGAACAAGATACAAATAGACCTTTTTTAGCTTCACATCTTGGGCTTTGAACAAGATACAAACCACCTTTAGCTTCACGTCTTGGGCTTTGAACAAGACACCGAAACACCATTTCCTCCCATAGAATAGGAGGAACTACGATCGCTCTGATTTCCCTGTTTCGGTAAACGGGAATACGTAGGCATAAGATTGCAAGAAAAATCTTAGCGAGCACACTAATCCAAAAACCCAAATCCCTACCTTCACATATCAAACGAAAAGCATCAGTCTTAAACTCCCACCAATCGCCCAGGCACTATTTTAACAAAATAACTTAAGAGAGACCCACAATCTCAATAGCATCTGTAAACCAACAGTCATCTGTTTAAACTCAGTATGCAAGCAGGGTTAATTGGAGACATCTATTTCCCTTCCTTCATCAGCTTCAATAGGATAAAAAATGAATCGAACTGTAGTACCCCAAAAGCGATAAGTGCTTCGCAACCACGTCCAAAAATTCGCGCTACACACTTGCATGTCATTTTTGAGACCGAAGGTCGTCCCACTCAACCTTGTACCCTCACTCCTATAGCTAAAGACTGGTATAAATTAATGGTAACTAATTTAAGGCCAAGAGAAAGAGGAGCAGGATAGTTATCTGACAAAGAGAGATTATTTATTTTCTTCTTAGTTTCTAGGATCAAAATAAACCTACCCCAATCCATGTATAATCATCTAAAGGAAGAAATTAATTTGTCTATAGAAGACACAGTCTATCAAGTTCCCTACTGCAGAGTTATCTCCCACATTTTTGATCTTGAAGGAGTAGTTAGTCATTGCAGGAGAAATGGAATGACTGGGAAGATTCTTCCTGAGTTTTGTCAACCTATGACATTCTTAGTCTAAAATAGAAAGATTTCCTAGAGTCATAAGTTTTTCAAGGTCTTTGCTTGCCTGACCTTTTTGAATTCAACTTGTATCTCCTTGATCAATTAATGAAGTAACCCTGATTGTGAACTGCTTATCCTTATGAATGATTAATTTTATGTTCATCTTATCACGATGCATTGTTTAATCTACACTTGATAAATTTACTATAGATTAGAATAAAATAATTAAGCATTATAATCAATTACATGCATTTATTATTAGTCACACAAAAAGCCTTAGGGTTATCAAGAAACTACAATATCTCCTTAGGTTATAATTGTGCAACGGTTACTCTCGCCATTCATAAGAGAGAAGTTATGCTTAATGATCGGTTAATTTTCTCTCGTTAAAGAAACTAATCATTTACTCTCGTTTCCCATGTCCCTTAGCCGACCAAGGAAAGATCAACCGTTACCCTCTCAAATTCTTTTGCCTTTACTCTCTTCATTATTTTATAAATAGGCTCAACCTTAACCCACTCTTCGCAACCCTTACATCATCCAAATCTTGAGTAAACTCTATTAGTGTGTTTCACCATCAACAATGGTCGTCTTCTGTCAAAATACATTACGCCCCATCACCACAAAAACACCAGTTGAAAAACTCATTGTCAAGTCTGAAACAATTGTGAATTTCAAGGATTTGAAAGCAAACGGATGTGATGTGACTCACTCCATGAATCATCAAGGGTGGAGAAACTACTTCAAAAGGTTGGAAGGACCAACCTATGCTTGTCTGGTCAAAGACTTCTGGATTCATGCTACTACGAGCACAACTGTCATTGTATCCTCTGTGTTTGGAAGGAAAATAGTTATATCTGAAAAGACCCTTTCAGATTTGCTGATGCATGACAATACCGGATTAAGAATCACCAAGGATCAACTAAGAAAGAAAAGAGAAGCAAAAGTCTTGGCTACTAGTTTTAAAGAAGAAAATGTATTTGATGCGGAGAACCCAATATTCTCAAGTCTGAAGGATTCCCTACAAGTGTGGTTCAGAATCCTGCAAGGAAATATGTTTCATCATCTTCCTTCAGATCACCTTAATGAGACTCAGAAGTGTGTCCTATTCCTCCTTCTAAAAGGAATCAAGATACATCTTCCTGCAATCCTTTTTAAACTGCTGAAAGAATCTATAAGGGACTCCAGAATGGGTTCTGGCACGGAATTCAGATATGTTCCGTATGGGAGACTCATCTTTGATTTTCTAGTGGAATCAGGAATAGTTGATGACATCCTGATCAACGAAGGAGAATCAAACAAACTTCTAAAAAGCGCAGGAAAAACTCTCAGATTTAAGGATCCAAGGACAAAGGAAAAAGACGCTGATCTTGATGATACGTCACTAAGGCAAGTGACGATGGCTATAAGGGTTCCTGTTGAAGAATTTCCTAACTTCAAAACACATGATCAAGTAGAAATGGCAAACTATCTGCTAAAATTCAAAGAGGAAGACATTGGTGTATGGATTGATCTAGAGAACATTACAGATATGCTTCAAGAACTCGCAGAATGGAAGAAAAAGGGAAAGAAGCAGAAAAGTGCTGATAGCGAAGAACCTTCTTTGAAAAGATCAAAAACTGTTAATGAAGTATTAACATCCTTCAAGGATAATGCTATTAACAGAATCCAAACATTAATAGATATATCAGGTTCCAGCATGGATCCCACTACTATGGGAAATATCTGGACTGAATTTCATGGATGGATGTCTGAAGAAATTGTGAAGAACAAGCAGTTAGCAATCACACAAGCTAAAGATAAATAGATACATGTTTCAAGAACCGATGAATCTGAAAGCCCATCTTCCACCTCCTCCCTATCCTTAGGCACCTCCTAGACTATTCCCTAGGAATCTGTTTTCATAGCCTGTGTTTTGATCGCTCCAAACTACCTAGGATTAAGTAATCTATTTTAAATGAAATATCTTTTGAATCTATTTGAAATAGCATATTTTATGATAGAATGTTCACTATCATATTGATCATATTTAAAATGCTTAAATGCTCTAACTTTTTGATGATGTCAAAAAGGGGGAGAAATAGAAATATGATTTTGATATATATGTTAAAAGAATGCAAAACTCAAACAAGTAAATCAATGGTGTAAAATGTGTTTACTACTAACGTTTGTTTGATGTTTAACCGAGGAACTCTGAACAAGTTCACTAGGCATTCTTAGAACAGGTTTAAGAAAGAAGAACTTTGTTTGTTCATATCATCAAAGTTGCACACTTCGTGACCATGTGTTCAAAATCAGATTGACCCAGTACTGTTCAGAAGTTGAGAACTTTCTGAAAGTCAAAGTTATCATGATTTTGGTATCATCTTGTTCAGAAGTTGTAAACTGTCTGAGAATATGATATTTAGAACATAAGAATCAGAAGAAGAAATCTTCCTGAAAGCTATCAAGACAAAGTCTACATTCAAAGATGCTCTTCAGAAGAACTGAGCAAATCAGAAGTCAAAGACTGTCTGAAGATCTGGATAGAAGATCAAAGAAGAAGAAGCTCTGATAAACCAAGAATTCAACTCAGAAGAAACTGAATTGGTATCAGACTCAATCCACAATTGGTATCAGACTTAGTTAAGCTATGAACTGTTCTCAAATACCTTCATTCATATCAAACTAAGCAACTTTGGTATCAGACTAAGAATCTAGATCACATTGGTATCAGATTCAGAATCAAGCTTCGTTTGATCACAAAATATCTATCAATCAGATCAAGAATCAAGCTTTGATGAACCACTGAGTTATGGCAGTAACAAGGTTCTGAGATGAAGGCATGTGTTCAAGTCAAACTCTGAATAGTCAAGATCTTAATCGATGATCAGAACTGGTATGACCAAATCAAAAATCTGAAGATCATCAAGTCTAAAACTCAGGGTGAGTTTCTTACATCAAAAGACAAGTTCAATTCTGATAAATAGCGTGGCTAAGTTATTAGAAGAGAATTGTTCTATCTCATTGCTAAAATGGTTCTGCTGAAAAGTAGAAATTACTTCAGAAGACTCTGAAGATTATGAGCTCTGATACGACGTCCAAAGGAACTAAGTTCTGAATATCTGAAGACAGAGGTTCTGATGAACAAGTCCAGATGCTGAAGACTTTTGTCTCCTCAAGACAGATAGGGAAGTAATCCTTCTCTATTTTATGTTCTGACAACTCAAAATTGTTATTTTGTGAGTCTTTGGATCATATAAGATTCTAGATTATCACAGATAAAATTTTGGGTTTAACACATTCAGGGAGAGTTGTTGTTCCGGACTCTGAATATGTTATGTTTGGTGATTACCTTGTATAAAATGTTCAATCAAAATACATGGTTTTGTCATCATCAAAAAGGGGGAGATTGTTAGAGCAAGAGTTGTCTTTGCAAGTCATCTCTACGTTTTGATGATAACAATGAGTATTTGGGAAAGAACTATTTTATGTTCTAATGTGTTTTGTGTGCATATCATAATCTTAGAAGATATCAGATCCAACAAGCACCAGCAAGATGTGCGTAAATGTTCATATGCGAGTTACTATGTGTAACACAAGTCGCAAGAAGCAAGTATGCTTCTGTATCTGATCATAATCAGAAAGATCTAAGGATGCCGAAATTGTTGTTGCAATGCTCTTGTGGATGTTGTTCTGAAAGTGGTTATGATTCTGAAGATAGCGAAGCTTCTGAAGAGATAATCTTCTGGAGAACCGAAGTGCTGAAGATTCTGATGACTTGAAGTTGTGAAGGCTGAAGGCTCTGAAGACCAAGTGCAGAAAGATTCTAAAGACTTATAAGTTATGAAGATTTTGGTTCTAAAAGTCAAGTGCTGGAGACTCTGAAGACAGATTCCTAATGGACAAGTTCTGAAGACTCTGAAGACTTGAAGCAATGAAGATAACGGGTTTCCAGACAAGCGCTGAAGCTCTGAAGACAGATTCCTAATGGATAAGTTCTGAAGACTGAAGACTTGAAGATTCAAAAGACCCTGTTATAAAGTATTTACTCATGCTTCAATTAATTACAATCAGAAGCCTCTGAAGATTTGAAGACAAATGTTATCGTTGGCAATGACTGTACACCGTACTGAAAAGATCTATCTCGTCACTTCTTCTACAGTAAAAAGAAGATATGGTAGTACAACTTTCATCATTGCATAACGACTCTTTTCAAACAGCCAACAGTGCTTCAATGACAATATTTTACTTGGCTATTTAAAGGAAAGGAGAATGCGCTTCTGAAGGTGTCGATGTGATGATAGTCGCAATAATCAGTTATCGTTGTTACACTAAACATTTAAAGTTATCACCATTAACACACAACCATTGTTGTTGAAGCTCAAATATCATCATTCAACACAACAACAATCAATTGGAACAGAAGTTGTTGATGAACAAGACAACATTACAAATTAGTCAAGTCATCAACCAACTACATCATCTCTGCAATCAAAGATCAAAAGCAAGGGAGTTGTTGCTCGAAGCTTGCTCAACGAAGAAGATGAAGAATTCTCAAGATGTTATTCAACTGTCAAATCATGTACATCTTGTTAGAATCATGTAGTTTGCAAGGAGATGTTGCTCATATCTTGATAGAACTGATGCGTATTTTTTTCGCAAGTGTGCGAACGCGTCAGAGTAATATAAAAGATTATCGTATCCACAGAGACCAAGTGTCAATCTATCGCTATCTATTGTTAAGGTGTGTATCTAAGGTGATTGAAAATAGTAGTTTTGAAGAGTGCACGGTAGTAAATAAAGTAATTAAAATTAATTGATAAAGACAGGTTCGAATGCAATTCACACAACCAATTGATAATCCAAGTACTTGCTAATAGAACTACTTACGGGCAATGTTTTCTACTTTGAAAAGAACTAATTTGACAGGAACTGTCGCTTTCGCGTACTCAGAACTGAGTTGTACCCCCTAATCAAACCCTCTTATTGTCACGGATAAAAAGGCGCGCATTGCGTTAGAGTAGTAAACCTATTTTTAAGAAATATAGTATCTTGACCAAGTTGAAAAGTATTTTAACCTGGATTTTCTAAAAAAAAGAGGTTCTTACGAACCAGACTTTAAACTTCTTAACGCGTCCAAAAATGGTTTTAAAATCTCTTTTCCTTTTAAATTAAAAACTCCTAATAAACTAGACAAAGCGCTTTCGCTGTTTTTGAAATAGTTTAAAAACAATTAAGTTTAGATAGGCGTTGGACGGCTTTCGATCTTACCCAACGGAATTTAAGAACAGGAAAACTTATATTGAAAGTTAAAATAGCCCTTAAGTGTTTCCACTAACAATTGTACAGATTATCGGTTCAGTTATGATCTTCACACTCTAACCTTTATAAAATTAGCCAGACATGGTAAAGTAAAAGTTCATTTTTAGATTTTTAATAAAAAAAAAGTATTTAAGTGCGAGTGCGGAAAGTAAATGAAAGTAGTGCGAGTGCGGAAAGTAAATGAAAGTAAAGCAGTGCGGAAAATAAATGAAATTAAAAGACAGTGCAAGAAATAAAGTTGACAAAAAGGTAAAGTAATAAAAACCTGCTCCAATCGGAGTGGTTGAATAAAATACGAACTGAAAGTAAAATGGCGGCAGGATTAACTTCCTTCCAGAGTGCTCCAAGACTCAATCTCACAGGCTCTTACAGACTCGATCTCTCGAATGTAGTAACACCTCGATGTGAAGCGATTACCACTATTACACTGATATATGCTTATGAACAACTAAACTTGGATGAAGAAAAACGAAAATCTAAAGTCCTATTTATAGGCAAGGAAACATGTGGAAAAGACAAGGATGCCCCTAGCATTTGAATTTGGGCGGGAACTTGTTTTGCTCTTGTGGCGCCCGCCACAACACCATGGCGCCCGCCATGAGTGGTAAATTGCTTGGGCAGTTGAAGATCGTGGGGAAAAACAGTTGGGAGGAGTTTGAGACATGGCCACGTCATGGAAGACCCTGTGGCGGCCGCCAGAGTGGATGCCATAAGTGCAAAATGCTGATTTTCTCTATTTTAGCTCATTTCGGCTCCTTTTTCGCTCCTTTTCTCGCTCGGGGCTCCGATTAGACTAAAAACCTGAAAACAAAGAAAAACATAATAATAACATAATAAAATGACATTAAAAGACTAAGAATGCATGTGAAATCGGAGTCAAAAATACGGTGAAATTCAGTGTCATCAAATTCTCCCACACTTAGACATTTGCTTGTCCTCAAGCAAAACATTTAAAGCTCAAAGTAAGAAAACTAGTGCTGACACGTGATTCGGGCAAAAAGGGCTTCTAAGTTCAAGTCAGGATGCAGTGACAGGTACTAAGTGAACCAAGGGTATCGTAATGACACTTATCCGCAGAGGCGGACATAAACTTCATTCTTATATTAATCAACCGTATCATCCCACAATAACTAGGCCTACCTCTTCATCTCTTTTTGGGTCCTTTTCATTCAGGCGCAATCACATTAAGCCCGTTATCTGTACATGTTTCATAGTAGAGTGACCTGTTAGTGATTCTGATCCAAAACATAGGGTTTCTGGCACATAAGACTTTGTAAACCCTTTTATTTAACCCAAATGCAGTTGTGGGGGATCGGATCGTAATCCGCCCTACCGAGTTCAGCGCCAGATACCTCTGAACCAACTAACAATGGGTGAGCTAAAATTATATATATATATATATATATATATATATATTTTTTTTTTTTTTTTTTGTGGCAACAATTCAACTTTTTGGTTTAAACGACCTTGTGAGGGTCATCTATCCGGAGTTTGCCTTTTTCTTTATTTAATTTACTGGATCATTCACTTATGTTCATCGGTCCCCTACGTAGAACATGCTTAGGCCGGAGCTGACTGCTGAAATAAACTACTTAGGACAAATTTGGAAATGATAATTAAGGACATGGTACATGGGGTTTTGGAATGATTCCTATATTCGTGAAGTCTACGGTGCTAAAACGATACTAATGTTTCAAAAAGTTCACCTAAGTCACCACATCCTAATCCAAACCTGTCTTAAAGCCCAAAAAACGTGTAGAACAACAATGTTTTCTTTTTGCAAAAATTTTTTTTGTAGGGCTAAAGAAATGGGGAAAAATGAGGGTGCACTAGGGATACACTGTACTGGTGACTCGTCAGACTCATGCATTTTCTAGAAAAAAGACATAGACAAAAACAAGAAATAAACAACTAACTAAAAATGGAAATAGAAAGCAATAAAATCCCCTCCCACACTTAAATCGAACATTGTCCCCAATGTTTCGAAATAAGATAAGGAGAGTAACCTGTAAAACTACTGATGTGGACCACTGGTGCCCTCGTCGTCCTGCTGGGAATGCCTGGGACGACGGGATCTGCTGCGATGCTGGTCTCTCCGGTCCAATCGGGATGATAAGGCCACCTGGGCATCTCTGACCTGTCGAAGGTTACCTAGAACGGAACCTTGAGTAGCCTCCATAAGCTGGTAATGTCGGCGGTTGAAGTCTTACTGACGGGATTGCTCGTCTGTGATCGCAAGCAAGGTGCGAGAAACGGACTCGAAGGATCGATCTGTCCTTCGTCGTGATTCTTCCATGAAGCTCATATTATCCGTCAGTTGTTGCTGAATGGTAGAGAGAAGGTCATCTCGCCTTTCTTCTCTAGCCATATGGTCACGCCACATCTCCTCAGTGACATAGGATCCAGGGACTGAACCTGCAAAAGGGTTAGAGGAAGAGGGTGCGGTGTGTGGTGGTGAAGGATGATGGGGGGACACATGAGGTATGGGAGACTGATCTCTCCGCTCAAATTCTTCGTCAGTGTTGTGTCCCTCCGTATCAGGAATATTAGGAGGAAGTGGACCTAGAACAGGTGGAGCATTTAAATCATAGGTCCAGTTCCTTTCATTACGTACATCGGTACGTCTACTGCAGGGCAAGGCAACAGATGGGATAGCTACACCATGGATCATCAATACAAAACCACCCTCTCTTCTCGCTCGGCACAATTTCATATCTTTTAGAAATTTTAGGTTGATTGTGCGAGGAGTTAAGGGCTCTAGTGTGGCTATCTCATCGTTCAGGTTAAGGGCCCGAGCAATAGACGTAATCAGTCCTCCAAAATATAACAAGAAATAAAATAAAACAAAATGTAGAAAAAGTAAATAAGGTAAGAAAATCATGGGTTGCCTCCCATGCAGCGCTTGTTTAACGTCGTTAGCTTGACGACTGGAACTTATACATCTCTTGTCGGGATTGGTGGATCACTTAGAGTGTGGCTGGAGTAGGTTGTTGGAATGTCTCCTCCTTCGTAGAGCTTCAGTCTTTGTCCATTGACGATGAATGGTTTACATGTCTCGTTTTTTATTTCAACAGCTCCAGACCTCAGAATTTTTGATACTTTGAAGGGGCCAGTCCATCATGAACGGAGCTTTCCTGGGAAGAGCCGTAGCCTAGAATTGAACAGGAGAACAGGGTCGCCTAAGTTGAAGTCTTTTCTTACGATTCTTTTGTCGTGCCAAGCTTTTGTTCTTTCTTTGTATATTATGGCATTCTCGTAGGCTTGCTGTCTGAGTTCTTCCAATTTGTGGATGTCAAGGATACGTTTCTCACCAGCAGTTAGGTAATCCAAATTCAAAGTTTTAATGGCCCAATAGGCCTTATGCTCTAACTCAAAAGGTAAATGACAAGATTTTACATAGACTAGTTGGTAGGGGGTTGTTCCTATAGGGGTTTTGAAAGCGGTTCTGTAGGCCAATAAAGCCTCTTGAAGCTTTTGCGACCAATCTTTTCTGGATACAGAGACAGTTTTTTCTAAAATTTGTTTAATCTCCCTATTAGATACTTCCACTTGGCCACTAGTCTGTGGGTGATATGGTGTTGCTACTCTATGCTTAACTCCATACTTGCTTAAAAGCTTATCAAATATTCTTAATATGAAGTGAGATCCTCCATCACTTATAACTAAACTGGGTGTTCCAAATCTGGGGAATATATAATTTTTAAATAATTTAATCACTACTCTAGTGTCGTTTGTGGGTGCAGCTATCGCTTCAATCCATTTAGACACGTAGTCTACTGCAACTAAGATATACTTGTTTCCTAAAGATGGTGGGAATGGTCCCATGAAATCTATACCCCATACGTCGAAGAGTTCTACTTCTTGGATGTTTCTTAAAGGCATTTCGTCGCGTCTTGAAATATTTCCTGTGCGTTGGCATCTATCACATTTGACAATGTAAGCATGGACATCACGCCACATGGTAGGCCAGAATAGGCCAGCTTGAAGAATCTTGGCGTAGGTCTTAGAGGTGCTTGCATGTCCACCATAAGGCGCAGAGTGACAATGCTGAATTATACTTTCTACCTCGTCTTCTGGAACGCAACGGCGGAAAATGCCATCTTTACCTCTCTTGAAAAGAAGTGGCTCGTCCCAATAGAAGTTTCTAACATCACTTAAGAACTTCTTCTTCTTGTGGTAATCGAGATCAGGGGGTATGATATCAGCAGCTAGGTAATTAACAAAATCAGCGTACCAGGGCACGTTACTTACAGCTAAGGATTTTTGAAAGTGCTCATGAGGGTCTGGTTTTTTATCTTCAATGGTTTCCAACTGGGCTATCAGTCTATCATAGGCAAAATCATCATTTATGGGTACTAATTCAGGATTCAGGTATTCTAGCCTAGATAGGTGATCGGCTACTACATTTTCTGTGCCTTTTTTATCTCGGATATCTAAGTCGAACTCTTGTAGCAACAAAATCCATCGAAGTAACCTGGGTTTAGCATCTTTTTTACTTAGTAGGTAACGGATGGCAGCATGATCGGTGTAAACTATAATTTTGGCTCCTACTAGATATGATCTAAATTTGTCTATAGCGAAAACTACCCCTAGGAGTTCTTTCTCGGTTGTTGCGTAATTGACCTGGGCGGCGTCTAGGGTTCTACTGGCATAATATATTACATGTAATCTTTTATCTTTTCTCTGACCTAGAACGGCTCCTACAGCATAATCACTGGCGTCACACATTATCTCAAACGGTTCAGACCAATCAGGGGGTTTCATAATGGGTGCTGAAATCAATGCTTGCTTCAAAAGGTTGAATGCTTCATTGCATTTTTCATCAAAGATGAATTCAGCATCTTTCATTAACAGGCCAGTTAAAGGTTTTGTTATTTTGGAGAAGTCCTTGATGAAACGGCGGTAGAATCCAGTGTGTCCAAGGAAACTTCTAACTTCCCTGATAGTCTTGGGTGGTTTTAGGTTCTCTATAACTTCTATTTTTGCTTTATCTACCTCTATACCTCTTTCGGAGATTATATGTCCTAAAACAATTCCTTCAGTCACCATGAAATGGCATTTTTCCCAATTCAGCACAAGGTTCACCTCCACACATCTTTCCAGGATTTTCTCAAGGTTGATAAGACAATTTTGGAAATCAAAACCGCAAACCGAGAAATCATCCATAAATACTTCCATGATTCCATCTAGATAATCTGCAAAGATTGACATCATGCAACGTTGGAAAGTAGCAGGGGCATTACAGAGTCCAAAAGGCATTCGTCTGTAGGTAAAAGTTCCAAAAGGGCATGTAAAGGTAGTTTTTTCTTGATCTTCTTGATGTATAGGTATTTGGAAGAATCCCGAATACACGTCTAGATAGCAGAAGTAAGAATGTCTGGCAAGACGTTCTAACATCTGGTCTATGAACGGTAAAGGGAAATGATCCTTCCTAGTTGCTTTATTTAACTTTCTATAGTCTATGCACATACGCCAACCTCCTTCTATCCGCTTTGCTATTTGTTCACCTTTCTCATTTTGCACAACTGTGATGCCTCCCTTCTTGGGTACCACATGCACAGGGCTCACCCACTTACTGTCTGAGATCTGATATATTATACCTGCTTCTAGCGACTTCAGAACTTCCTTCTTGACAACATCACTCAGTATAGGGTTTATCCTTCTCTGGTGTTCTCTGGAAGGTTTTGAATCTACTTCGAGCGAAATCCGATGCATGCATACGAATGGACTTATACCTTTCAGATCAGAGATATTATATCCTAAGGCTGAGGGATATCTTCGTAAAACGTCCAAGAGTTGATCTGTTTCTTTTTGTCTCAAGGCAGCACTAACTATAACCGGACGATTCATTTCTTCATCAAGAAACTCATATCTCAGGTTCTTAGGCAGTTCCTTAAGTTCCAAGGCTGGTTTAATAGGGCAAGGCATAGGATCTGGGGTAAGGGATAAACATTCGTAAAGGTTATCATCGATGTAGGGTTTCTTATAATTGTCATCTTCCAAAATAAGAGTTGATGGCAGCTTAATTGTTTCAATGACTTCTTCTTGCTCTAACTCCCTAACACATTCATCAATGATATCTATCGCATAACACGCGTCTCCTATCACAGGTGCCATAAGAAATTTTGAAAGTATAAATTCTATCTTCTCGTTCCCTACCTCAAAGGTTAGCTTCCCCTTTTTGACATCTATTATGGCTCCAACAGTCGATAAGAATGGTCTACCTAGAAGAATTGGTATGTCATCATCTTCTTTAATGTCCATGACAACAAAATCAGTAGGGATAAACAGCTGACCTATCCTAATAGGGACGTCTTCAAGTATGCCTATCAGATATTTAACAGATCTATCGGCTAATTGAAGTGACATCTTGGTAGGTTGCAACTCTCCTAAGTTTAACCTTTCGCAAACTGCTAAGGGCATTAAGCTCACACTAGCTCCTAAGTCTAGAAAAGCTTTTTCGATGACATGACTCCCCAAAATACAAGGAATGGAAAAGTTTCCAGGATCTTTATCCTTTTTTACTAATTTATTTTCGGCAATAGAATTACATTCCAAGGGTTTCGGATCATCAAGTCTATGTTTATTGGTAAGGATGTCTTTGAGAAAGTTTGTGTAGGATGGTATTTGGGTAATGGCTTCTGTGAACGGGATTTCTACGTGAAGTTTTTCTATAACTTTAATGAATTTCTGATACTGATTATTGATCTGGGTTTGTTTAAGTCTTTGCAGATATGGTATTGGTGGTTTGTATGGCGGGGGTGGTATATAGGTTTTGTCTTTGGGTTCTTCTCCTTTTTCTTGACTTTCCTGGTTTACAGATTCCTCTGGTTTCTTCTTTTTATCTGGGATGTTGTCATCTTCCTTAGAAGTTTTGGGATCACTCAACCTTGGGTTACAAGGTTCATCGTAAGCGGTCCCACTTTGTAGGGTAATGGCATTTGCTTGTCCTTTCGGGTTTTGTTGAGGTTGTCCAGGGAATTGTCCTCCAGGTGTGGTCTGAGGGGCTTGGTTTAAAGCTACCTGCGAGATTTGGGTTTCAAGCATCTTATTGTGAGTGATTATTTGGTCAACCTTGGTTCCTAATTGGGTAATTAGTTCGTTAACATAAACGTTTTGGTTCATGAACTCCTTGTTTTGTTGGATTTGAGCAGCGACAAAATTATCCACGATTTTCTCAAGGCTCTGTTTTGGTGGTACAGGTTGCATAGGTTGATTTGATCTTGGGGCTTGATAACTTGATTGTCTCGGAGGGGCAGTATTTTGGATAGGGTTATCATTCTTATAGGAAAAGTTTGGGTGATTCCTCCATCCAGGGTTATAGGTATTTGAAAATGGGTTCCCTTGGGTTTAGTTCACTTGTTCAGAGCTGGTCTCGTTTAACAGACTGCATTCTGCGGATTGGTGTCCTTTCGTCCCACATATCTCACAATCTGACGAAACTGCGGCTGCAGTATTCGGGGTTGTACACATATGCTCAACTCTTAGGGCTAATGCGTCCATTTTAGCTTGCATCATGTCTATAGAGCTTAACTCATGTATTCCTCCTTGGGCTTCCTTCTTTTCCACTGTCGCTCGTTCTACTCCCCATGATTGATGGTTTTGGACCATATCTTCGATAAGGGCACTAGCTTCAGGGTAAGGTTTGTTCATCAGTGCGCCACCTGCGGCGGCGTCGATGGTCATCTTAGTGTTATAATGAAGTCCATTATAGAAGGTTTGAATGATTAACCAATTTTCTAAACCATGATGTGGGCATGCTCTTAACAGCTCTTTATATCTCTCCCAGGCTTCGAACAACGATTCTCCTTGGTTTTGGGTAAATCTAGTTATTTGGTTTCGAAGAACAGCGGTCTTACTCGGGGGAAAATATCTGGCAAGAAATACTTTTCTAAGGTCTTCCCAACTTGTTATGGAATTTGGTGGAAGGGAATCTAACCAAGATAGGGCCTTATCTCTGAGGGAAAAAGGAAATAATCTTAAGCGAATCGCCTCAGGAGGGGCTCCATTGGTTTTAAAGGTGTCTGCTAGTTGGAGAAAGTTTTTCAAATGTTGGTTTGGGTTCTCTGTAGCAAGACCTGCGAATTGTCTCTGCTGTAGTAACTGCAACAGGGATGGTTTAAGTTCAAAATTGTTAGCTGGTATGGCTGGATTTACTATACTAGAACTAGGTTCCTCGTTGGATGGTTGGGCGAAATCCTTAAGAGGTCTTTGATTTTGATCTTCGGCCATAGCTTTCCTAAGTTTACAGAAATATAAACGTGCGCGAGCGTAACGTTCTGGTTCAGCTAGAGGGTCTACTAAACTTCCGGTACTACGAGTTTTTCGCATTGACCGGCGGGTAACTTCCTTAGTCTAAACGGTATAACAACAGGGTACGAAATTTGACGAAATTGGTCCCCGGCAACGGCGCCAAAGACTTGATGCGTATTTTTTTCGCAAGTGTACGAATGCGTCAGAGTAATATAAAAGATTATCGTATCCACAGAGACCAAGTGTCAATCTATCGCTATCTATTGTTAAGGTGTGTATCTAAGGTGATTGAAAATAGTAGTTTTGAAGAGTGCACGGTAGTAAATAAAGTAATTAAAATTAATTGATAAAGACAGGTTCGAATGCAATTCACACAACCAATTGATAATCCAAGTACTTGCTAATAGAACTACTTACACTTTGAAAAGAACTAATTTGACAGGAACTGTCGCTTTCGCGTACTCAGAACCGAGTTGTACCCCCTAATCAAACCCTCTTATTGTCACGGTTAAAAGGCGCGCATTGCGTTAGAGTAGTAAACCTATTTTTAAGAAATATAGTATCTTGACCAAGTTGAAAAGTATTTTAACCTGGATTTTCTAAAAAAAAGAGGTTCTTACGAACCAGACTTTAAACTTCTTAACGCGTCCGAAAATGGTTTAAAAATCTCTTTTCCTTTTAAATTAAAAACTCCTAATACTCTAGACAAAGCGCTTTCGCTGTTTTTGAAATAGTTTAAAAACAATTAAGTTTAGATAGGCGTTGGATGGCTTTCGATCTTACCCAACGGAATTTAAGAACAGGAAAACTTATATTGAAAGTTAAAATAGCCCTTAAGTGTTTCCACTAACAATTGTACAGATTATCGGTTCAGTTATGATCTTCACACTCTAACCTTTATAAAATTAACCAGACATGGTAAAGTAAAAGTTCATTTTTAGATTTTTCATAAAAAAAAGTATTTAAGTGCGAGTGCGGAAAGTAAATGAAAGTAGTGCGAGTGCGGAAAGTAAATGAAAGTAAAGCAGTGCAGAAAATAAATGAAATTAAAAGACAGTGCAAGAAATAAAGTTGACAAAAAGGTAAAGTAATAAAAACCTGCTCCAATCGGAGTGGTTGAATAAAATGCGAACTGAAAGTAAAATGGCGGCAGGATTAACTTCCTTCCAGAGTGCTCCAAGACTCAATCTCACAGGCTCTTACAGACTCGATCTCTCGAATGTAGTAACACCTCGATGTGAAGCGATTACCACTATTACACTGATATATGCTTATGAACAACTAAACTTGGATGAAGAAAAACGAAAATCTAAAGTCCTATTTATAGGCAAGGAAACATGTGGAAAAGACAAGGATGCCCCTAGCATTTGAATTTGGGCGGGAACTTGTTTTGCTCTTGTGGCGCCCGCCACAACACCATGGCGCCCGCCATGAGTGTAAAATTGCTTGGGCAGTTGGAGATCGTGGGGAAAAACAGTTGGGAGGAGTTTGAGACATGGCCACGTCATGGAAGACCCTGTGGCGGCCGCCAGAGTGGATGCCATAAGTGCAAAATGCTGATTTTCTCTATTTTAGCTCATTTCGGCTCCTTTTTCGCTCCTTTTCTCGCTCGGGGCTCCGATTAGACTAAAAACCTAAAAACAAAGAAAAACATAATAATAACATAATAAAATGACATTAAAAGACTAAGAATGCATGCGAAATCGGAGTCAAAAATACGGTGAAATTCAGTGTCATCAAGAACACTGTGTGTTCGATTGTACTTAAACTTAGGAGAACTCTGCTTGTTAAGAAGCATTCTTGTAACCTCCAATAAACTAATTCTACGTGAATTAGGATTCCTCAAGTGATCAGTGTGATCTGAGACTTGAGAAGACATTGACTTGGTGTCATTTTGGAAATCCTGAAATATGGTAAATGATAGTCATATCTTAAAGAGGACCAATGTTGGGTCAGACTCTTGTGAGATCACTGATGGAACTCATTGAAAATCCTGGAAGAATGGTCAGTAAACGTTATATCCGTTAACTAGGATCCCTGAGCATTTCGCTGTGAAATCCTGATAGTAGATCTTCCGAGATTGGAACCTATTGGGTCAATGTTTGTTATATCCATTAACTTGGATCCCTGAATGGTTCATTGTGGGTTAGTCACAACTGCGGTTGTGCAGGTTGTTAGTCACCGGTGTTAGCCCGTGCATCTGTAATCGGATTTGGTTAAAGTGGATTAAGTCCTTGTGTTCAAGGCGAAATCACCTCGGAAGGGTGGACTGGATTAGCTTGAGAGTTGCTCAGGTAAACCAGGATATATCGCGTGTTCTCTACTCTTGTTATGCTTTGATTTATTGTTTATGTTTCTGTATCGATTATCAGAACCTTACATAAGCAAGTCAGGACCTTGCAACCCAACTCTGATAAGCTTCCAAAATTGCAAGTCTGATTCAAGCATCGCTATTCAGATTCTCCTTGTCGCTTATGCTTTATGCATCGCACAATCTGAATGACGTTTCGCAAGTCAGAGTCTCTCAACGCAACTCTGATATTCTCTTAGCACGTTAACAATAAGAGGCGAAAAGTTTCAAAAGAGTTAAAACACAATTCAAACCCCCCATTTCTTGTGTCTTTCTCGCACCTTCACCCTTGACCCACGTTCATATTATTCCTATTACTTATCTCTTTAACCAACTTTTTTTCTTTTTGTTAATTTTATTATTATTCATTTTAATTATTTAACCTAGACTCTAACTACTTTATTCTTCTTGATTTGTTGTCATATATATTTAAATAAAGGCATTACATATTCTTGATTTGTTGGCATATACATTAAAGAAGAAAAAAAATATGCACCGACTTTTATACTGTCAACCAATCACTATCATATATTTTGGCAAATTATTCTAATATTTTTAAATTAGTTGTGTGATATGGTTGATTAATAAATTTTGGATTAATAACTATTTTGTCCCCTGCCATTTGGGCGAAATTTGAAAAACTCCCTGTAAAAAAAATTTAGATTCCCCCTTAACATTTGAAGATTCCACTGATTCAATCTCTCATTAAACCAACTCATCAAATTGTCTGACGTGGCATTACCAATGTGTAATTTTTTGTTATTTTCATTTTATTATTATTCTACATGTAATATATTTTAATTTTCGGATGATAATTTTTACACAATGAAATTTGTTAACCCTAAATCCCAAATGAGTTTTCACGCATAATCCTAGTTTCTTCTCCCTCCTTCGAACTACCATCTGCAGGCATCTAGCATTTTCACATTCTTCCTTCTTCCTCCTTCTTCCTCCACATATAATTGCGCACGAAGTCAATCAATGACCGAAAGTTCAAAGAGTAACATGTTCGCTAATGGTAGAATCACTCCTAAATTTCGAAACGGTCTTTCAATGAAGGTGTTTGTTTCAAAGTCTACTGCAAATCCTGGTAGAAAATGTTGGAAGTGCAAATTTTGAGGGAAAGATGAAGACTGCCAGTTATTTTATTGGGATGATGAGTACTTTGGTTCTATTGATAGGAAGAGAATTGAGGAAGATGATGATGGTTGTAGTAGATGTGATGTCATGATAGAGTACTTGAGAACATTTGGAAAGGAATTGGGACAAATTTGTGTTCTAAGCGTCATACCCCAAACTTGTCCTACTTGTATATTACTTTCATCTGTACTTTCATCCACTAACCATTATTAAAAAAACTAAAAAAAAAAACAAGTATTTTGTTTCTGGTTGTTGTAGTGATTGAGAATCGTTGGTCAGGCAAGATTTTGTTTCCTGATTAAGACCATGATGTGCTTCATTTAAGTGGTGTGAGTTTGAGCTTCTAGTTAGGGTGTGTGCTAAATTCAAATATTTCATGGTGAAGAATCATTAGAATTCAATGCATTTCCAGATAGGGTTTTGTGCACTGGGTTGAGTTTCATATTTCAAGTCCTGGTTCAAATTTCAAAGCATGTTGAAAGATTTGGTTCATTGTGATTAAGTTCAGATGGATTCAGTGATTCAATGCTTTAATTGATTCAAAGTACCAGATTTAGTTATGATTGAGTTTATTTCTCAAGGACCGATTCAAGATTTTGTTCATTTTCAAGTGAGAATTTAAGAAGTTGGAATTTAGTTCTAATAACTTTTTTGAGGATCAAACATGGAATTTCAAGTTTTAATGGTCATGTTTTTCAATCAAGGATCAAGAATTGCGCTCAAATTAATTACCAGGTCAAGTACAAAATAAAGGTGTAAATAGTATTGTTACAAGCCCATTGTTTTCCATCCATTACAAATAAATTACAAGTCCAATATCATTACACCTTTACCAAAAAAAAAAAACTAGTTCCTAAAAGTTCTTCAAAAAAAAAAACAATACAAGGCCCCTGGTTTGTTACAAAATGGCAAACAATTACAAAGTACCAAGGCCCATGAATGCTTTGCAATACAACCATTTGCCAAACACAAAAGAAAAGAATTACATCATGAACAAACTACACGCTGCCTCCAATTTTCACTTGCCAAACCACTTTTTTTTCAACCACACAAATGTGTTATACGGTCAGGTCCCACATATCATATTACAAAAATCTTTAAGCTTCCTGATTCATACTACAACACATGATTTCGCCGCCTTCCTTCACCACACGACCCACAAATAACTCAAGGGCAATCTCATCAATTCATTAAACAAGCCTTCATTTCCCTACCCTTCAAATAGCCAGCCGCAAATAAAACAAAATACACACAGCAGAAAACCAGAAAAACAAAACTTGTACTAATCATACCAAGACAACAATTAACTCACACTACAGCCACGTCACACAACCAAACAAAGAACAACGTTACACACTACAAAATAATGAGCCAGCCACACAATTCTTTGATTTATAGCACATCTAGAGCTGGAAAGAAGTCGAGTCGAGTCGAATTCGCTTTACCTCAGTTCGACTCGTTAAGACTTAGACGAATTCGAGTTCGAGTTCATCACGAACTTTTTTTTCAGCTCAAACTCGACTCATTAAGAATTGGCCGAGTTCGAGTTCATCACGAACTTTTTTTCAGTCCAAATTCGACTTGTTAGAAGTTCACGAATATCTCGGTTCAACTCGTTAGATTTATCTTGTTAGGTTCAACTCGCTTATTTCACATACTTAAAAATAATTTTTTAAAGTCTATTTTTTATATATATATTTGACATTTTAAATTAATATTTTTAAATAAAAAATATAAAAATAAAATAAAAGTTATAAGATTGAAATTTATATGATGTTAATTTTATTTGTATAATTATTCGTAGAAATATTTTATTCACTTGAGAATATAAATTATCAATTAAAACCGTTAGATTAAAAGAAAGTGTGAGACTAAGATTTAGAACAAATCTTTAAACCTACTCTTAAAGACAATATAATCTATCTCATATATAATCGAATTGACTTATGAAACTAACGAGACGAACTATGTATAGTTCAAGTTCAGATCATTTAGTTAACGAACTTAATTTTTAACTCTTATTCAACTTATTTGATTCATGAACCTCGAATTTCAAACTATTTTTGGATTAATTTGATTCATTAACAGCCCTAAACACAACCATGAAAAAATAAAAGAACCTGAAAAAAGCATGACCCACCCACCAAATTTCAAACGCAAAACGGACCCACAATATAATGCTTAACAACCTGCGCAAATCAAAAGTTGAAATAAACTGACCCCACATGAGCAAACAAGACATCATCAAAATGCAAAATCCTGCTGAATAAAAAAAATTGTCACAAAATGCAAACAAATTCACAGCACATATTTCACACATAATGCACATGATATTCAAGAGTCGTACCTTCAAAACGTCAGAAAAATCGCAAAAACGGCATTCCAATTTCATCACAATAATTTCACTTCTTCCGCGAATACCCCCAATCTCCTCCATAACTAGCACTAAAATCTCCACGATTTCTGAAGCTCTTTTGAGCCAAACCTACGCTGCGAAAATCACCACCGATAAACCTTTTTCTCCAACAACAAACCTTCTTCTCCCAACAAAACCTTCAATCGAACCCTTCTTCACATGTTAACACCCTTGATCTGTTTCTTGCACCCCTTGTATTTGTTTCTCATGTTTTATTTTCTTCTCTTTTCTAATTCTTTAATAATTTTTTCTTTATTTACTCAAGAGTATTTTAAATATTTTTTTCTTATAAATGTGATATTTGGTTCTTGACTTATCATTTCCTTTTTATTAATATTTTTATTTCTCACCTTGATTTTCTTTTCGATTTTATTTTTGGTCAATGAAAGTCAAATATCATAGATTGTCGATTTATCGATTTAAAGTCTTGATTAGGATGAAACCGATTTTATTAACTTCTTTCATTTTCTTTTTATTTTTGATTGATGAAGTCTAAGTATTGCGAATGTTAGTTAATTGAGGTTGTTTAACCTTCATGATTTCAAATTTGTAAAAAATGATCATCGAGATCATTGTCTATACTTTGAGATCGTGATAGGTTACCTTCGATTAAATCGAAGAAAGTTTGTGATTAAGACGAGATCACCCGCTTTTCTTTTCGTGTGGCGCGATTTCCTTAGAGAATGATTCACAATACCATTTCTCCATCGTGTTTTAGCACAAACATCATCTTGTGCGGCCTCCTATAGCATGATCTTCATCATAGATCATGCTACGACGGTTTAGCGCTATAGTTGACTCGATTTATCCGAATAAATGACAATTAACGATTAATCACTAACCACTAACTTTAATTTCCGTCAATATATTCTCGATTTACTTTTTCGTCAATATTATCTTGTCTTACTTTTCTGTCAATACTATATCTTGTTATATTATCGTTCATATTTTTGTTCAAATTGTTATTATATTGTTCATATCGTATTCATCTTATCATCTTGTTCGCACCATGTTCATCTTATTCAAAATACGCTAAGATTATCGAAACGTCAAGACACTTAATTTTCGATTAAAATACTTAACACACCTATTTATATCATTTTCTTAATTAAATTGCGAAAGAATTGAATTCTTGAGGTCTATCACTTCTTGGGTTCTTGAATGACCGCTCTTGAGGCGCATGCTTTGGGTTGTGATCATTCGACCTTTCATTTCTAAAACACTCTCCTTAATTATTTGGGCAAGGAAACACCATTGGAGTCTAGCATTCCACGTGGTACCTTCATTCATCAAACAAAATTTCATAATCAAACGAATGAAAAAGGTGTCGTTGAGATCTAGCATCCCAATAATGCCCTGATTAATTGGTTGCGAAGCCTACATCTCGTTTATAGAATAATCTTCATTCTCTCTAAAACAATTAAGAAATCAAACATCATATTCGCGCTCCCGTGCGAACGAACTCTCGCGCTCCCGTGCGAACGAACTCTTCGCGTACCCTAATCCGATTCGAATACGTAACCAAACATTTTTTCAATCAAACTTCGAAAGAAGGAGATTCTTGGGATCTAGCATTCCTTGGATCTTTGAATGAATAGCTCTCGAGGCACGCCCTTGGGTTGTTGTTCATTCAACCTTTCGACTTTTACAAATTACACCAATTTCAAACCAATCCTTGATTCGCCGTCGAGCTACTTCTCAAAACATCCTCTTAAGGCGAGCGTCATTTGTCTCACCATCAAACGTACACTTGCACATCTCGTGGTTTCGTTACTAGGAGCACCCCTAGGGACTAGTATCGATCCTCGCCTGTTTACGTAACCCATCGGATTCGATATTTTTCTAACCGTTTTTCTTAATCAACTTACGAAAGAAGAAGGTTCTTGGAGTCTCGCATTTCTTAGATCTTTGAATGGATAGCTCCTAGGGCGCATGCCTTGGGTTGTTGTTCATTCAACCTTTCGTATCAAAATACTTAATCTTTATCAAATATTTTCACAATCAACCATGAAAGAACCGAGTTCTTGGAGTCTCGAATTCCTTGAATTCTTGAATAACTGCTCTCAAGTCCTTCCCTTGGGTTGTTTGTCATTCGATCTTTCGTCTCTTAAAATCCAACCCCTCATTTTCGTGGTCGTATCCACGAACTACGAACGTTCTGATTCTTCTTTCTCGTCCGAATGAAAGATACGTAGGCACAAGATTGCGATAATCTTGGCGAGCACACTTCCATCTTTTTCCGTCATTCCGCGTCTAACCTCTATCCTTTCCCGTAGTCGAACTACGAGCGCTCTGATTCCTCATTCTCGTCCTAATGAGCATACGTTGGCACAAGGGCCCCAATCCTTAGAGATCACCCTTATCTAAAACCACCCATTTTCCCCTCCATATCGAATCCTTTTTCTTTACCATTTCGCATTTATCATTTAGAAGAAAACAAACAAGCTTAGCTAACGTTTATCACAATTCGAACTAAGAGGTCTCCGTTGAGTACAACGAACGTAAGGGGGTGCGCGTACCTTCCCCTCACGTAACCTACTCCCGAACCCAGAATATGGTTGCAACGACCATGTTCTTATCCCTTTTAAAGGTTTTCTCGATATTTTCCTTTCCCTCTTTTGGGATAAATAAAGTTCGGTGGCAACTCTGTCGAACTGTAATTTCTTCCGCGCCTTTTGCGCAAGGGTCGTATTTTCGATGATTTTTCGAGGTGCGACACTAAGGAGATGAAAGATATGAAGAACAAGTTAGAGAGCACAAGGAAGAAGTTGGCCTTTGCAGTTGTAGTACTTATTTGTTCTTGGGTTTATTTTGTCATTGTCTAAGCAGGCTGATAGTTGTATTGTTTTAAGTGTTAATTATGTAGAATGAATGTTGTATTGTGATTAATTAATGAATGTTGTGCTCTGTTAACAAATTGGTTGATTTAAATTGAGTGAAAACAAAATTTTTGCTTACAAAACAAAATAGTTGTTCCAAAGAGTACTTCCATATTTTATTATGTAGCCATAGGCATAATGTCATTACAACTAACAAAACAGTATGACAGTGCAACCTTGTTGCTTCAACTTACAAATCAAAATGACATATTTTGCACTAAACTTGTTGTACCAACTTACAAAACATTAAGACAGTTCCTAATCCACTCACATATTGTGAGGATTGGCTTATACCTAGCTTGTAAAATAGTGATATTAAAAGACTCACTAAGATTGTTCATTAATACATCACATTTTGGGTAATAGCTAAATGAATGCTTACACCATAGTTTTGTAGGGACTCCCATCATCCATTCCCATGCCTTATTGTCCAGTTGCTTTAGCTCAATCATCTTTTTCTCCCATGCTTGGTAATAAGTAGCTTTTCCAGCTCCCATGATTAAGTCTCTTATTACAGCTCGACCTTCAAACTTCTTCTTGAAATTAGCATAGAGGTGCCAAAGACAAATCCTGTGTTCAATTTGTTCAAACATTTCTTCAAATACACTAACCAGACCCTACGACAAAATTCTTAGCATCAATAGTTAGATGAATGTATAATACAACAAAAATAAATGAAACAAAATTTGAATGAAAGAATATAAAAGTACCTTTTGTTGGTCTGATATAAAAATATATCTTCTTTCTACACCAATATCTTGGAGAAGTAACTCTATACACCATTTTCAACTATCTTTTGTCTCTGTCTCAACTACACCAAATGCTAAAGGGTAGTACTAATCATTTGGATATCTTGCTATAGCAAACAACAACTGTCCACCATACTTTGTTTTGAGGTTGCACCCATCAACACAAATGAAAGGTCTATAACCTTTAATTAAGCCGTTTTTGCATTCATGAAAACAAAAATAGAATCTCTCAAATCTTGGTGGAAGACTTGATATTGGCCTCTCCATGTTGATCCTAATAGTGTTTCCCACACATTGATTTTTAACTCTACAACATAGCTCCATAACAAGGAATATTGCTTTACTGCATCCCCTTCAACAACTTCATCAGCCATTGTCTTAGCCCTTCATGCCTTAACTTTGGTGATGCCTGTAACACCCTTTCTACCCCACAAATATACGCGACAAAATACACTAATTATCGGAGTAAAAATCACCTCAGAAAGGTGCACATTTCTCAATAAACTCAAAATAAAACATTTGCTCCGTAAACAACAGGTTTTCCTCAAAATAATAAAAAAGCCATCAAATAGCAGCGGAACCACCATAACCACAATAATCCAAAATCAAAAGGGTTTTCATTAAAAGCCATAATAATCAAATAACAACAAAAATAACAACTCAACATGGTTCGACTCAACGACCCAACCCGATGTTACAATATCAGAGCAAGACCCTTTACATCGACCAAAAGCAAAATAAACTCCAAAAGTCCTCGAGGACATCCACAGCTAAGCCTGATCACCTGCATGTTACCCACGTGAAGGCAACATTCAAACAGGCAGAGTGAGTAATCACAATTCATTATAATCAATATAAAAATAGGATATGCATAAATAGCGTCATCATCATATACAACATCTTCAGGATCATCACAAGGAAAACATCAAAATCACGTTATCATAAATCACATCAATGCCAAATAAATGCAATTCACAACAAGACTCATGCATGTGGTACCAATCGTCACAGTCGATGGACACTTAGGCCATCACCCTCAAAAGATCCCCGTCATTAGGATCGATTCCACACAAGAACCGGAGCACGTCAAAAACCACCTCACATCCACACAATGGGATGAAAGCCTCAATAGACTGAAGTCTAACTCACTGAAATGCTATGAATGCATGATACACAACGTCATAATCATCATCATCATCATCAATAAAAGTCATTACGTGCATCATCATGCATCAAAATCTCATGTCAATCATGTCATCAATTATTCATCAAAACATCGCGAAATCATCATCTCATAGTCATGAATAACATCATGGTAAATCATCAGAAAAATCACAACATCAAAACATCAAGACGGCACAGAACCACAACATAATTTCCCGAAACAGCAGGCATTCGCTAGAATGTTCGCTTTGCAAACTCGTTTGCTCTGGCGTTCGCTTTGCAAGCTGCCAGCGAATCCCCAAAATCCCATACAAAAACCAGAGAACCCTACTCCGTCTCACTCGCTACCTCTGTTCGCTTTGCGAAGTCATCCGCTGGGAAGTTCGCCGTGCGAACTAAAAATCACAATCAGAGTTTATCTCAGTATCATCAAACAAAATCATCGCGCATTCGCTGCGCTGCTCGCTTTGCGAGTCTGGGGCGAATGTTCTCCTTGCGAAGGAATTATTTTCTTTGCGAACTCGTGATTTCAGGAAATTGCTGCTACGCATCAGTAGTATAACAGACCCAAAAACCTCACGAACTGATCCTCCTTTTACCTCAACCACATCCCCAAAATATTCCTAAGGTATCATGGCAACACGGGTACAAAATCTACGACTGGTAGGCCGATTAATTATACTATCTTGACCTCAAAATCACCTAATCCTTCACAACCCCAAAGATTCTCATAAACCCCATAAATCCCTTTCTCTACAAGATCCCACATATCATCAACAGAAGGTTTTGCCTCGAAGGCCTACTTTTATCCGATTCAATTCAACCCTTAATAATCAATCCACAAAAATTCCCTAGAGCACCAATTTACTCAAAAACCCACTGTTACACCCTTTTTCTACCCAACAAAACATCACGAATAACACGTCAAAATAATCAGAGTAACATCCCAAAAACGGCATCACATATCGTCAAGAATCATCAAAACATTCACATGTCCCGTCACACGGGTTTTACCATCACAAGTTACTTAAACACCACGCAGCGAAAAATCAAGTTTAAAACTAAACACTTTTATAATTCAAAACTTCTCAAATAAAACTCATGAAAAAAGTCATGTCCACAAAAACAAAAGAACAAAATCCTTCGACTCAAACGTCCCGACCCGATGTTACATATTAGAGCAAGACCCTCTAAATCGACGGAGAAATAAAAAATGCTTCAAAATTAAATCTTCATGCGCCAAGGAGCTAAACCTGATCACCTGCACGTTCCCCACGTGGAGGCAACATTCAAACAGGCAGGGTGAGTAATCACGAAATCAATATATAAGATATGCATAAAAGATAAAGCACAAGTAACATCATCATCAATCACACACAACATCAAAACACATCAATAACATTAATGCAATGCAATGCCACATAGTATGCAATGCAACGTCAGACTCATGCATGTGGTACCAACATCGTCATAATCGATGGACACTGGGTCATCATCCACCAAATATCCCCACCAATAGGATCGATTCTACACAAGAATCGGAGTACGTCATAAAACACTTCAATCCACACAATGGGATTGAAGCCACCAAAATGGACCGAAGTCTGACTATGCCATGAATGCATGATGCAAAATCGTCATAAAATCGTCATGGTTGCATCATCTTTCATGAATTCATCATCAAACAAACATCATAACATCACACCAATGTCGCACTCATCAAAATTCATCATTATAACTCACAATACGTCATAGTTGGTTCATCACATAAAATCCCCGATTTTTATTCTATTCATCGTCATTACTAGATTACTAGTATTATATTATCTCATCATAGCCCTGCGTCTCAAAGAAACCTTGTTACAACCGAAATCGGGACAGAAATCGCAAAAACGGGAAAATCTGTCCATGCCCCTGCCCATACGCGTATTGACCACCCTGATACGCATATAGCTCAAATTCCACGTCCACCCTTACGCGTATTGCCTTGCCCATTACGCGTATTGCCTTCTCCATTACGCGTATTGCCTTCCCCATTACGTGTATCACCAGAGACTCCTCCAAAAACTCAGATTTCGCATCTGAACGCAAAATCCCTCTTCCCAACACCTTCGGTCTACCAGAAAATAGCCTCAAATCATCTTCGATTCATCCTAGATCTAAGTTATTCATCCTACTTCCTCATCTACATCAATTACCCTTAATTACTAAGTCTGAATTTAGTTATTATTAGGTTCGGTTTACAGATCTGGTTACCCAAGGTTCGTCACAGCATCAACAATTGTTCAATCATTAAAATACAGCAATTTTCTCTAGAATCATCACAAAAATCACACACATCAGATCACGAAAATACATGATAAATTCATCACAGATCCACACGAAATTATTAGAAAACGAAAAAAAACACATGACTACCTCTACCTTAAGCCTATATCAAACACATTAACCCGGATTAACCCCCATACCTCAAAATTTCAGCAGAGATTCTTCGTTTTCCGGGGTTCTACGGTCAATTCCTCAATCTAGGCTCCTTTCCTCAGATCTCCAATCACTCCTTAGGGTTGAAAAATTCTGATCTCAAAATCCCTACTTTTCTCTTTTGTTAAACCTAAGGGTTTTTGGGCCTTAATATCTGTTTACCATGTTATCCTCCACTAATCCCCTCCACATTACCGTATTACCCTTAATGGTCTCTTAATTATTTAATTAACAATAATAATAATAATAATTTAAATACTAATTTAATTATTCAAATTATTTCAATACTATTATTAATAAAATAATCTAATTAATCTATTACATCTAAGGCCTCAAAGTTCCCTTAACCCAAGGATACCCCACAAATCACATAATTCATCAACGTCACAAAGTCATCACAAAGCACCAAAACACCGCATAATCATAATAATTTAATAAATAAATATTATAATTATTTGGGGGCGTTACAACTCTCCCCCACTTACAGAATTTTCGCCCTCGAAAATTACCTGAAGGAAACAGAGTCGGATACGACTTCTTGATCTGATCTTCACGTTCCCAAGTCCAACTGTCGCCAGCTGGTCCACCCCAGAACACCTTCACCAAGGCTATGTCTTTATCCCGCAATTGCTTCATTTCACGACCATCAATCCGCACAGGCAATGCTTCCACAGTCATATTATCCCTCACTTCTACATCATCCATCTGAATCATATGCGACGGATCTAGAATGTACTTCCTCAACTGAGACACGTGGAACACGTCGTGTAAATTCGCAAGCGTCGGTGGTAACATAATCCGATAGGCTACCTCTCATATCCTCTGCAAGATTTGGTACGGACCAACAAAACGTGGAGTGAGCTTCCTAGACTTTAAGGCTCGACCCACACCAGTCACTGGCGTCACCCTAAAAAACACGCGATCTCCCTCTTGGAACTCAAGTGCTTTCCTCCTCCTATCATGGTAACTTTTTTGATGACTCTGTGAAGCTTTCATCCTTTCTTGGATAATCTTAATCTTCTCAGTCGTCTCTTGCACAATTTCAGGTCCGAGTACAGCACTCTCGCCTGACTCATACCAACACAATGGAGTCCTACACCTTCTCCCATACAAAGCCTCATAGGGTGCCATTCCAATACTAGCATGAAAAATATTGTTGTACGTGAACTCAATCAATGGTAAATGGCTATCCCAAGATCCTCCATGATCCAACACACAAGCCCTCAGCAAATCCTCTAAAGATTGGATAGTCCGTTCTGTTTGACCGTCCGTCTGCGGATCTCATCCTCAACTTAGTACCCAACGCATCTTGTAAACTCTTCCAGAACCTTGATGTAAATCTCGGATCCTTATCCGACACAATACTTAAAGGTATCCCATGCAACTTCATGATCCCCGCAATGTATATCTCGACTAACTTCTGCATAGAATGATTAATCTTCATCGGCAAGAAATGAGCCGATTTAGTTAATCTATCCACAATCACCCAAATAGAATCATTTCCCTTAGCAGTCTTCGGTAATCCCACCACAAAATCCATAGAGATACTATCCCACTTCCATTATGGAATTCTCAACGGCTGCATCACACCTAAAGGATTCTGATGCTCAATCTTCGAATTCTGACAAGTCAATCACGCATACACCAACTCCGCAACATCCTTCTTAATACCTGGCCACCAAAACAACTTTTTTAAATAATGGTACATCTTCGTAGCACCGGGATGAATACTCATCCTACTTTGGTGTTCTTCCTCAAGAATGCTCTTCTTAATGTCTGGAACATCTAGGACACACACCCTGTCTCTAAACATCATCACACCATTCTCATCATTTCAAAATTCTCCTCCGTTACCTTGGGTGATCAAAGTCAATTGGTCCACTAACTTCAAGTCAGATTGTTGTCCCACTCTGATCTCTTCCAGAATACCACTAGTCAACTTCAGCATTCCCAACTTCACACTATCAGGAGTCGCTTCACACACCAAACTCAAATCTCGAAATTGTTCAAGTAACTCTAACTCTTTCTCCATAAGCATCGACATATGTAATGACTTTCTGCTCAATGCATCAGCCACTACATTTGCTTTACCGGGATGGTAATTCAGATCGAAGTCATAATCCTTCAAAAATTCCAACCACCTTCTCTGCCTCATATTCAACTCTTTCTGATTAAATAGGTACTTCAGACTTTTATGATCATTGAACACTTGAAACTTGGAGCCAAACAGATAATGTCTCCAAATCATCAACACAAACACCACAGCGGCCAATTCCAAGTCATGTGTAGGATAATTCCTCTCATGAAATCACAATTGTCTCGAAGCATAGTTAACAACTTTTCTATTATGCATCAATACTCCACCAAGACCCATCTTCGACGCATCACAATACACTACGAAAGATTCATTCGGATTAGGCAAAATTAACACTAGAGCATTAGTCAGCCTCTTCTTCAATTCCACGAAACTCTCTTCATAAGCCACATCCCACACAAAAGGTTGACCCTTTCGAGTCAACTGAGTCAAAGGTAATGCCAACTTAGAAAAGCCCTCAATAAACTTGCAGTAATAACCCGACAATCCCATAAAACTTCGTATCCCAGTAGCAGACTTTGGAGTCTCCCACTGTAATACATCATCAATCTTCAAAGGATCAACATCAATTCCACCACTAGAAATCACATGGCCAAGGAAACTCAATTCCTTCAACCAGAATTCACACTTCGACAGCTTTGCATACAACTTTTTCTCTTTTAATACTTGCAACACAGTCCTCAAATGCCGAGCATGCTCTTCTTCCGATTTAGAATATATCAAGATACCGTCGATGAACACCACCACAAACTTATCCAAATACTCATGAAAAATCCAATTCATGTACTCCATGAACACACCAGGTGCATTAGATACACCAAACGGCATCACAGTGTATTCATAGTGTCTATACCTCGTCCTGAATGTTGTCTTCGGAATATCATCAGGCTTAACTTGAATCTGATGATAACCCGATCTCAAATCAATCTTGCTAAACACACAAGCACCTACTAGCTGATCCATCAAATCGTCGATTCTCGGTAGTGGATACTTATTCTTGATAGTCACTTTATTCAACTGCTAATAATCAACACACAACTTCATACTTCCATCCTTCTTCTTCACTAACAGCATAGGAGCACCCCACGGAGAGACACTTGGTTGAACAAACCTCTTCTCAAGCAGCTCTTCCAATTTTTTCTTCAATTCACTTAACTCAGAAGCAGACATCCGATAAGGAGCCATCGACACTGGACTCGTCTTCTTAGACTCAAAGCTCGACCCACACCAGTCACTGGCGTCACCCTCAAAAACACGTGATCTCCCTATTGGAATTCAAGTGTCTTCCTTCTCTTATCATGGTAGCTCTTTTTGCGACTCTGCGACATTTTCATCCTTTCTTGGATCATCTTAATCTTCTCGGTCATCACTTGCACAATCTCAGGTCCGAGTACAACACTCTCGCCCGACTTATACCAACACAAAGGAGTCCTACACCTTCTCCTATACAAAGCTTCATAGGGCGCTATTCCAATACCGGCATGAAAACTATTATTGTACGTGAACTCAATCAATGGTAAATGGCTATCCCAAGATCCTCCGTGATCCAACACACAAGGCCTCAGCAAATCCTCTAAGGATTGGATAATCCTTTCTGTCTGTCCGTCCGTCTGTGGATGATAGGCAGAACTCATCCTCAACTTAGTACCCAAAGCATCTTGCAAACTCTTCCAGAAGCTAGATGTAAATCTTGGATCTCTATCCGACACAATGCTCGAAGGTATCCCATGTAACTTCACAATATCCTCGATGTACATCTCAGCTAGCTTCTGCATAGAATGATTAATCTTCATCGGCAAGAAATGGACTGATTTAGTTAATCTATCCACGATCACCAAAATTGAATCATTTCCCTTAGCAGTTCTCGGTAATCCAGACACATAATCCATGGAAATGCTATCCCATTTCCATTCTGGAATATTCAATGCCTGCATCATACCTAAAGGCTTTTGATGCTCAATCTTCGACTTCTGACACGTCAAGCACGCATAAACAAACTCAGCGCTATCCTTTTTCATTCCCGACCACCAAAATAACTTTTTAAAATCCTGGTACATCTTCGTAGCACCGGGATGAATACTCAACCCACTTCGGTGTCCTTCTTCTAAAACACTCTTCTTGATTTCTGGAACATTTGGGACACATACTCTATCCCGAAACTTCATCACACCATTCTCGTCAATCTGGAATTCTCCTCTGTTACCTTGATTGATCAATGTCAACTGGTCAACCAACTTCAAGTCAGATTGTTGTCACACTCTGATCTCTTCCAGAATGCCACTCGTCAACTTCAACATTCCCAACTTCACACTGTCGGGAGTGGCTTCACATACCAAACTCAAATCTCGGAATTGTTCAAGTAACTCCAACTCTTTCACCATGAGCATCGACATATGCAATGACTTTCTGCTCGCTGCATCGGCCACTACATTTGCTTTGCCCGGATGATAACTCAAATCAAAATCGAAATCCTTCAACAGCTGTAACCACCTTCTCTGCCTCATATTCAATTCTTTATGATAAAATAGGTACTTCAGGCTTTTATAATCACTGAGCACTTCAAACTTAGAGCCAAATAGATAATGTCTCCAAATCTTCAACACAAACACCACAACGGAAAATTCCAAGTCATGTGTAGGATAATTCCTCTCATGAGCTCGCAATTGTCTCGAAGCATAGGCAACAACTTGTACATTCTGCATCAATACTCCTCCAAGACCCATCTTCGACGCATCACAATACACCACAAAAGATTCGCTTGGATTAGGCAAAATCAACACTAGAGCGGTCGTCAACCTCTTCTTTAATTCCACAAAACTCTCCTCACAAGCTATATCCCACACAAAAGCTTGACCCTTTCGAGTCAACTGAGTCAAAGGTAATGCCAACTTAGAAAAGTCTTCGATAAACTTGCGGTAACAACCCGCCAATCCCAGGAAACTTCGTATCTCGGTAGTAGACTTCGGAGTCTCCCACTGTAACACAACATCAATCTTAGATGGATCAACAGCAATCCCACCACTTGAAATCACATGGCCAAGGAAACTAACTTCCTTCAACAAAAACTCACACTTGGACAGCTTTGCATACAACTTCTTCTCCTTCAGTACTTTCAAAACAGTTCTCAAATGCTCAGAATGTTCTTCTTCAGATCTAGAATATATCAAGATATCATCGATAAACACCACCACAAATTTGTCCAAATACTCATGAAAGATCCGATTCATGTACTCCATGAACACACCAGGTGCATTGGATACACCAAATGACATCACAGTGTATTCATAGTGACCATACCTTGTCCTGAAAGCCGTCTTCGGAATATCATCCAGCTTAACACGAATATGATGATAACCAGACCTCAAATCAATCTTGCTAAACACACAGGCACCTACTAGCTGATCCATCAAATCGTTGATTCTCGGAAGTGGATATTTATTCTTGATAGTCACTTTATTCAACTGCCGATAATCAAGACACAACCTCATACTTTCGTCCTTCTTCTTCACTAACAACACAGGAGCACCCCACAGAGAAAAACTTGGTCGAACAAACCTCTTCTCAAGCAACTCTTCCAACTGTTTCTTCAATTCACTTAACTCAGAAGCAAACATCCGGTAAGGAGCCATCGTACACTGGACTCGTACCTGGACTCCAACCATTTTATTCCAAAGATTACATTGATTTGGTGCAGGGGTAGGCACACCAAATCCATCACAAAACTCTTCTCAAAAATCATCACAGGGCATCTCAAACACACAAAGGTAGTAGTAACAAAACCATTAGCTGGAGTTTCTATTACCATATTACCATTCATATCAGATAACTTCAAACCCAATCTATTAGCATATTCAAGCGAGATAAAAGAATGAGTAGCACCAGTATCAATAATAGCAACCAACTCGATATTATTAATAACACAAGTACCTCGAATCAGGTTGTCCTTCTCTGGCGCTTCTTCACCACTCAAAGCAAACACTCTTCCACTGGTCTGAGCAGCAGTGGCAGTCTTCTTCGGCTTCTGACACTGGGTATTGATGTGACCCTTCTCCCCATAATTGAAATAGGTTGGACCATCATCTTTGCAATCAATAGCTCTATGCCCCTTCTTACCACACATGTAGCACCTTAAAACATTATTGGTACACACATCAGCAAGGTGGCATTGCTCGCCATGCTTATAACATTTCCCAGAAGCAGGAGCTGCTCCCGCACTTATCTTTTTCCCCTTTGAAGCCTTCTGCTTCCCTTTGTCAGCTGAAGTTGTATAAGGTTTCACCCTATACTGCCCTTTCTTCTCACTCAACTACTTGTAGGGAGCAGATCGAGCTCGACTATCCTCATCGTAGATTCTGCTCTTGTCCACCAACTCAGCATACCTGCGGATCTGTTAATACCCAATACCCTGCTTAATTTCCGGTCTCAGCCCATTCTCGAACTTGAGACACTTGGACATTTCAGCATCAACACGATTGTAGTGCAGACAGAACTTCACCAGCGCCTCGAACTTCGTGGCATACTCTGCCACAGTCATGTCTCCTTGTTTCAGCTCAAGGAATTCCACTTCTCTCTTTCAACGAGCATCCTCTAGAAAATACTTTCCCAGAAACTCCTGCTTAAACACAACCCAGGTTATCACAGTGCCAACATATGCGAGTCTCTGACGGGTGTTATCCCACCAATCCTCGGCCTCTTCTTCCAGCATATACGTTCCAAACTGAACTTGTTTCTCATCAGTAGACCCCATCACTTGGAAGATCTTCTCGATCGCCTTCAGCCACTTGTGTACACTTGCTGGATCATGAGCACCCACAAAAGTTGATGGGTAGTTCCTCTGAAACTTCCCCTAAGCACGAAAATCGTCCTGAACTCCACCATTCGGATTGAGTCGAGCCACTACATTAGCAACTGATTCCAATGCATCAGCGATAGCACGATCATTTCTTCCAGCCATCTTACACACCACCAACAAGGTTAGAAGAAACAAAACATCGATAGTGTACACACACTCGTCGACTGACAGAGGACTGACATCACGTAAAAACCTGGCCGGACGGGCCGACCTGCTTTGATACCACTAATGTAACAGCTTTTTATACGCCACAAATATACGCGGCAAAATACACAGATTATCAGAGTAAAAATCACCTCAGAAGGGTGCACATATCTCAATAAACTCAAAATAAAACATTTGCTCCGTAAACAACAAGTTTTTCTCAAAATAATCAAAAAGCCATCAAATAGCAGCGGAACCACCGTAACCACAATAATCCAAAATCAAAAGGGTTTTCATTAAAAGCCATAATAATCAAATAACAACAAAAATAACAACTCAACATGGTTCGACTCAACGACCCAATCCGATGTTACAATATCAGAGCAAGACCCTCTACATCGACCAAAAGCAAAATGAACTCCAAAACTCCTCGAAGGCATCCATAGCTAAGCTTGATCACCTGCACATTACCCACGTGGAGGCAACATTCAAACTGGCAGGGTGAGTAATCACAATTCATTATAATTAATATAAAAATAGGATATGCATAAATAGTGTCATCATCATATACAACATCTTCAGGATCATCACAAGGAAAACATCAAAATCACATTATTATAAATCACATCAATGCCAAATAAATGCAATCCACAACAAGACTCATGCTTGTGGTACCAATCGTCACAGTCGAGGGACACTTAGGCCATCACCCTCTAAAGATCCCTGTCATTAGGATCGATTCCACACAAGAACCGGAGCACGTCAAAAACCACCTCACATCCACACAATGGGATGGAAGCCTCAATAGACTGAAGTCTAACTCACTAAAATGCTATGAATGCATGATACACAATGTCATAATCATCATCATCAATAAAAGTCATTACGTGCATGAGCCAAGACCTCAAGACATGATTTGATGGCCCCAAATACACCTCATTGATCCATTTGCAATGATGGATTGATCCAAGAAGCTTGACTCACAAGTTTCATTTTCATCTGGACCACAATTAGGGTTTTGAAGGGAAAAGTGAACTGTACATTTGACTTTTGACCAGGACATCCTCCCAAACCTTGGGACATGATTCAATACACCCTATATTACCTATGGAATCCATCCATTAAGTTTGATTTAGGTCAAGGACTTGATTTCACAAAGGATCGCACAGTTTGGATTTCATCCGATAAAAAGTCAACTGTGCACAAAATCAAGTTTGACTTTTTGGAATTTTTCACAAATATGGTTCCCGTAAGTCAAAAATAATGTTAATGTGTGACATTGATCATCATTCATCAAGAAAAACCAATAAAAGTAAGGTTTCTTGCAAAAGGGGCAACCTTGAGAAACCAAATTTTTTCTAAGTTATGGAACAAAAGTGGTTTTGGTACCAACTTCCAAGGACCATAATTTGAGATCCAAGCAACCATTTTGGGTGATCCAAAGCTGGATTTGTAGGTCTTGCTACACTCTACAAAAGCTTCAACTACCTCCAACTCCAATTCTTTGTGGATTTTAAGTTATGGAGTGATTATGGAGTGATGACACTTTTTCCAACACTTAGTGAAAATCTGCCTAAGTTACCAGCCTTGAACATCAATGTTCATGGGGTTTTTTCAGTGGGATCCAAATAGATTCAAAACAAACTATGATCACACATGTTTTGTATCATATGAGGGTTTTATAAAAAGCACAAGAGCCTCCTATAACTCAACCTGAGCAGGGAGATATGAATCCCTCAAAATCACCATTTCCAACTCTCCCAAGCAAGGAAGATTTTGTGCATTTGCTCGATTTGAAAAATTTGGACAACTCCAAGCCTTGTCATACATTTGGACACATCTGAGGATAAAACAAAAGGAGAATGATCTGATCCCCAAGCCTCCAAAGTCCAAGAATCTACACTTAGCCATAACAAACCTAAAAAGGCTAAAAAGGTGCCAAGACTCCAATTTTGTTTCCAAGCATTCAATGGATACACCAAGGTGGCATGGACTGACACATTCCTAACTGAATGAGTCAAGAATAAGCTCTGAATCAAAGGACCATAGGCCTGTGCCCTAACCTCAAGTCAATGCCTAGAGGAGACTTGAGATTCCTTTTGCTCAACTTTGACCAAAGGCCTGTTGTAGCTGTCATTCACTATTGATTCAAAAACAAACTTGACACACTATAAATAGAGTTCAATTATAATCAGTTTGAGTACACCAAAGCACTACAACACTTGCTTTCCTCAAATTCTTTTACTCTAGGCCAAAATGCCTTCTTTTGCAAGTTATCTCTGAGTTTTTGAGTTAGAGAGCAATTCCACCACAACTCATGATCTAAACACCTCTAATATTTTATATCTAAGCTATTCAAACACTCACTTGTGACCTAAAACACCAAAATAAAAAAGTCAACTTCCAAAACCTCAAAAATTGACTTTTCTGCATTTTTCAAGCCATGTTTTGATTTAGTCACTTCCAAAACCAAACAAGGCCTCAAACACACTCCAAATATCATCCTCAAACTGTCCCAAATGGTTCCCCTCATCTGCAACACCATTTGAGAGAGTTACCATATTGGTCACTTTTGCTCCTTTTGCAAGAAAGAGCCAAAACTTGTTCCTAAAGATTCCAGCTGGTTCTAATCATCCTAAAAGCTTCTAAGGGATCAATTAGGAGTGTTCAAAGCATTGGATCACTTCTGGCACAAGGAACTTGACAGTTAGCATAAGAAGCTCCAAGTGGTAAGTGCATCACAACTTGAACTCTTTGAATTATACATTCCTTTGAGGTACACTGATCATAAACATCTCATAGATGTTGTATATGTTGTGTTTGAACCAATTTGTCGTACAATTCTTGCCTGTACCATGAGATAGCATAGAATATGCAAAATTTGGCCTATTTTGAAACCACTTTCGGGTTTTAAAATAGGGGCACTTTCTAAAAATTCCAAAAACACCATTGGATTCCTTGTGAAATTCTAGGTCAGATGCACTAAAATTTTGTCCCAATCCATGGAGAAATGAGAAAGTTAGAGGCTTCACGTAAATTGCCAAAACTTACCTTGCCTTGCCTTGGCCTGGCCTGAAAACTTGGCACCCCTTATGTATTAATGGGGTGGTTTTGATACACGGATGCATCACCACCCCAGTGGTAGCGCGCATGTGTGTTTGTGTATGAGGTCGTGGGTTCAAACCCCACCCAGACCTTTTTTACTACTCTCTCATTTTTGCTATTTTTTCAATATTTTCATGTTTTTGTTAATTAATTCAAAAATTATTCTCTCTCAATTTTAATTATTTTTTATTGATTCTTTTTTTGAAAATTAAAAAAAATGTCAAAATATTTTATTCCATGAAAATTTTATAAAAATATTATTTATTTCATATATTTTATATTTTGTTTTGTAAAGAAATATATTTTTATTTGTTTTTAAACATTAAATATATTTCTTTCTCTTGGTTTTGCAAAATTCAAATGATTTTTAAATCATCCCATAAATAAAACATGATTTTCCAAATATAAATCCAAGATCATAACTTTTTTTCACATGGTTGATTATTTTAATTGAATTTTTATTCAATTAAAATACATTTTAAAGCCAAAAATTAGGGTTTTGATCACTATCACCCTAACAAATCTTTTCAAACATCTTTGGGCCTCTTGATAGAGTGTAAATCCCACCCCTTTGTAAATAAAAACCTTTTTGGGCCTTAGTCATTGTATAAGTCCCATTGCGATTTTAAAACCTCGGCGCGATCGTCGCCTTTTAAACAAAATAATTTGGGCCTCTCCTTGAGTTATAAGCCCTATCTCTTGTATAAAATAAACTTTTGGGCCTCTATTAGAGTGTAAGACTCAATCCCTTTTTAACCAAAACCTTTTTGGGCCTCAGTCATTGTATAAGTCCCACTGCGATTTTAAAATCTCGGCGCGGTCGTCGCTTTTCAAACGAAAACCATCTGGGCCTACCCTTGTGTTGTAAGTCCCATTTATTTTCTTTTTCAAACTTTTAGGCCTCTCCTTGAGTTGTAAGATCCATCCCTTTGTACAGAAAACCTTTTTTGGTCCTCAGTCGTTGTATAAGTCCCGATACAAATTTCAGATCAATGGTGCGATTACTGTTTTTCATTTGGGCCCCTCTTTGAGTTATAGGCCCCATATCTTGTACAAAAATAAACCTTGGGCCTCTCCTTTAGTATAAGCCCCAACAATCTTTTCAAAACAACTTCCCTTTTGATTTAGGTTTAAATTCATAGTTGTTATCAAAACTTTCTTTAATTTCTTGAACAACTAACCATACAGCTGTTACAATGGAGGCTTGCTCACCTATATGTTTTTATCGGCTTTCATTTACTTGCTTTCATATATATATATATATATAAAACTGTATTGTTGGAAGCTTGCTCACCTTTAAGTCTTTCTTTCATATCCTTTTAAATACTTGTCATATATCAACTGTATATATACTTGTATATCTGCTTAGAGTTTTCCCCGACAACTAGGTCAGAACTAGGTAAAGCCAGTTCGTCACTCTTAAATACAGCCAAAACTAGTTCCCCATAGGAATTCCAGATACAGTCTTGCCTTTTCTTGGGCTTAAACAATATGGAACAAAGAGAAAGGCATTATTCCCGGTGAAACTTTTCTCAGATTGTCACTATTAGAAATTGTCAAAGAAGTTCATTTCCCCAGAGAGGATTAATTCCCGGTGAAACCTCTCTGAATTTCTTCAAACCCTAGAACTGTTCACTTAAAGAAAAGATTATTCCCGATGAAACTTTTTTTAAGTTTGGACCCACATGCTTCCTAAAAGCATTCCCGCCTCCTCTTGGGCTTTGTACAAGGACCCTCCAACTTCTTAGAAGCTCTCATGCCTTCTCTTGGGCTTAATACAAGGACCCTGAAGACCTCTTAAAGGTATAAGACATAACTTAGTCATCCTTTGTTAGAGCTGTCTTTCTAAAAGAGTCAAAACCTTTGACCAATTTTAGGGTTGATACTCATCCTTTAAAAGAGTCAGCCTCCTCTTGGGTGTTATACAAAGATAAACTTTTTCATACTAGTAGACTTGGACAGTCTAAATCCCCTCTTGAGTCTCAAAATACATTCTCAAGTTCCCTACAAACACAGGAAAAAACACTGGTAATTTAATCAATCCCCAGTAGAGTCGAAACCCGTGAGTTCTAAAACTCCATCTTTTATCCTAAACTTCCCCAGCCAGGGTCAGTTTATCATCAGAGCCTCAAGGAATCCGATACCTCAACTCTTCTGTAAACCCTCAGCGAGAGTTGATTCCTCATTTGTATCTGGCTCTGGATCTCAATAATCCTCAGCAGAAGTCAGCCTCCTCTTGGGCTTTGTACAAAGATTTTCCCCAGCTGAGCTAACCTTCTCAAACTCTCTTGTTGAGTCGATAACCTTTTCAGACTCTTTTGTTGAGTCAATCACCTTTCAATACTCTCTTGTTGAGTCAACCCTTTTTGGCCTCAATCTTGGGCTTTGTACAAGACATATAAGAGCACTCTCTTGTTGAATCAATCTTTTTCAGCCTCCTCTTAGGCTTGATATAATGATTTCCCCTAGCAGAAGTTAGCCTCCTCGCAGGCTGTGTATAATGATTTCTTCAGCTTTTTCAGCCTCAATCTTGGGCTTTGTACAAGAAACCATATAAACTTCCTAAGCAGAGTCAACCCTCTCTTCAGCCTCAATCTTGGGCTTTGTACAAGACATATAATACTCTCTCGCAGAGTCAAACTCATTTCAGCCTCAATCTTGGACTTTGTATAATACACCTAAAATATCCTCAGCCGAGTGAGTAAAGTCTCATTTTAGCCTCAATCTTGTGCTTTGTACAAGACAGATAAAGATTTCTTTCCTACAGAGCCAGTCTTCTTTTCAGCCTAAATCTTGGGCTTTGTACAAGACACATACAAACCCTCCCCGACAGAGTCAAAATCCCTTTTTAGCCTCAATCTTGGGCTTTGTACAAGACTGACAAAATATTTCACTGGAAAAGTCAAACTTTTAGCCTTCTCTTAGGCTTTGTATAATGATATCCCCAAAGAGTCAGTTTCTTTTTTAGCCTCAATCTTGGGCTTTGTACAAGACATATATAAACACTCTCTTGTTGTGTCAGTCTTTTCCAGCCTCCTCTTAGGCTTTGCATAAGGAAATCCCCAGTGGAGTCAATCAATCTCTTAGCTTCAACCTTGGGCTTTTATCAAGGCACACACAAAAACCAAAATCCCCTCAGAGGAAATCAAAAAATCTCTGTAGGAATTAATTTCTCTGTTTATCACTCTTCAAAACAGAAAAATCAAAACAAACCCTAATCCCAGATAACTGTTGTAAGGGGCACACTTGTTGATTCAAATATCCAAGCTGTTGTCCATCTTTTATCCTAGTAAATTCTATCTTTCATCTAATTGCTATAACTGGCAAGCCTCTGGATTGTTTACATCCATGCCATTGTCCCTCTCTTAGCATGAGAAATTCCTAAGGAAAAATGGCATTGCTCAACACTGAGTTAAAATTTTCCCCTTCAGGACAAATCCCCTATAAAGGAAATTATGGCATTGCTGGATTCTCATATCCCAGTTAAAGTAATTCTCCTTTATAAACAGTCACCTTAAAGTTGTGATAAACAGACGAGATGTCTCCCCTTTAGAGATGACAAATTCTCTCTCAGTCAAACCTTTTAGCTTCAATCTTGGGCTTTGAACAAGACACAAATACTAAACCTTTTAGCATCAATCTTAGGCTTTGAACAAGACACCAAAAAATCTTTTCCTCCCATAGAATAGGAGGAACTACGATTGCTCTGATTTCCCTGTTTCTTTAAACGGGAATACGTAGGCATAAGATTGCGAAATCTTAGCGAGCATACCAATTAAAAACTCTAGGTCCAATACCTTCATACCAATTAAAAACTCTAGGTCCAGTACCTTCATACCAATCAAAACTCTAGGTCCAGTACCTTACCAAAAACATCGGAAAACTCGAGCATAAACAAAAAAACTCACACACTCTCTCTCTCTCTCTCTCTTTCTCTCATATTTTCCAAGAAACTTTCCTAACCCATCAACAAGTAAACACCATCAAGTACAAAGTGTAACCTAATGCTAACAACCTGTGGATAACCACATATAGGATGGGTAATTAACAACTCCTCATTGTATAATCTGACCCCGAACCCCCCAATCTCTTTAAGCGTTTGTTCAGTTAAACATTCGCGTGCAAGGTTAGTTTGAGATAGCATTCCTTTCCCTTCCAGCTTCATGGGACAAGTAAGAAATCAGAAAGTAACACCCCACTCCTCCTCTGAGGAGGAAACCATTCCCTGCGATAAGGTGGTCGCGTCACCGAAAAAAATTGCACGCTACAATAAAATGGCGGCTCTGCTGGGGAAACATTTTGTCTGTTTAGGACTAGGATTATAGTTTCTAAAAGGTCTAGGATGTTAGCTTTAGGAATGAATATATATATATATATATCAGTTTTCCTACTTGATATCCGTGTTTATTTTTCTGCTAATGGGAATGCGAGTGATGTCGCATGTGGAAAATATGAGTGATACCTAAGATAGGTGATGGCAGAGATGGGCAGTCTTACAGGGATTGAATCCCGAATAAGCTGTCCCGGTAGACCATCAAATCAGTGGAGATACCCTTTGCGGATTCAATGTCTAACGACTTCGGTTGTGAAAGAAGATTGTTCGATTGTGGTATCCATGAAACTGAGGATTTAGTAGACAGTAACCATGTGGCTATTTAGTAGTGCGGTAGCTATTGGAAATAATTGTCACGTGATACTACACTCAATTGAGATTACCCTAAGATGCTACAGCTCGCTCGGGTGAACCAGCCTGCTGTTGTTATCCCAAGGGGGTCAATGATTTTGAGTACAGGTACAAAAATTCACCTTAGTACAACCTTTGGGGATGGGTAGAGCCATGAATCCATGCTCGTGATGCTGAACCTTTAAACCCATGTTGTTTCTATGTTTTTGTGTGCTGCATTCATGCATTCATCTAAAAAAACTTTAACAAAGAAAAAATCTTCTTTTCTAGTCTCTCTTTTTCAAATTAAACTAAGAGAATGATTGCAAATATCAGAGAGAAAGATTGCGTTATGGATTTCGGTAGAAGGAAGACGCACAAGTACACCTTCAAGGTTCCAAAACTAGAGGACTTAAGGGGGTTGGCAAGGATGATCACCAACCCTGATGCCTTTAGAGCTAAGTACGGAGGACTGTTGTCTTTGTTAAGGGTCCATGTAGTTGAAGGAATCCTGTCTACGTTAATTCAATTTATGATCCGATTTATCATTGTTTCACATTCCCGAATTATTAACTAGCACCGCACTAAAAGAATACTCTCACCTGACTGATTTACCTATCACTGACCAAGCTCCCTTTTCTTGACTGGAAGAAATTCCAAAGGATCAAACCATTGCAAGAGCAATCTATTTGGACGAGTCAGAAGTAAAGACTCATTTGACCACTAAGGATGAAATCAAAGGTTTACCAGCCAAGTTTCTAGTAGAGAAAGCCCTGTACGTTGTCAGTATAGGAAATGTTAGTGCTTTCGAAGATATATTTAGTTTACTCACATACGGGCTTTTCCTTTATCCCAACATTGATAACTTCGTTGATATCAATGCCATTAAGATATTTCTGATTGGAAACCCCGTACCAACCTTGCTCGCAGATGCTTATCATTCTATACACTTAAGGAATTTGTAAATCAGAGGAATGATCACTTGCTGTGTACCCTTGCTTTACAAGTAGTTCACTTCTCACTTACCCAAGTCTGCTGCATTTTGGGATCATAAGAGTACTCTACGTTGGTCACAGAGAATCATGTCTCTTACCAACTCTGACATAGACTGGTAAAATTGGATCTATGACGGGATAAGAACCATCGATCGTTGTGGAAATTTCCCTAATTTACCCCTCATAGGAACCAAAGGAGGAATCAACTATCATCCAATTTTAGTTCGCTGTCAACTTGGATACCCGATGAGGCATATCCCACGTAATGTCCATTTGGAAGGTCTTTCTTCAAGGAAGGAGAAAATGACAGGGCACTAAAGACAGAAATAGTGCATGCTTGGAAACATGTTCACAAGAAAGGAAGAGAGTCTCTAGGAAAACCAGAATGTGTCTTTGTGGAACCCGGTCAAAGAAAAGGAAAAAACCAGAACCAGCACCTGAGCTCTCTTTAGAAAGGACTCAGTGTCCATAAGCTTAGACATTTCCTTTTACAGCACTTTGTAAAATACTGTATTTCCCTTTCTGCAATCTTTCAAATTCAATAAAACGGGGTCTCCCCACTGTATGATATTTCTATTTGTTGAAGTTTCTATTTGATTAAAAATAAAAAAATAAATATATCATTGCATTCATCATTCTCACATAACGCATTCTTCTTACCTTCGAATCTCACGTCTGTGTCTCGATTCTATAGAGAGAGTCAAAATGTCTCATTCGTACAATACTCGGGCCAATCAAAAAAAGAAAATAGATGATTTCGAGGAAGAGAACTGAAGCTGAGAGAAGAAATTGACGCTCTGAAAGATGATCTGAGGAAACTTCACAGTGACATGCAATCCTTGGCAACAGCTCAGAGGCAATCACAAGGCACTGTGATCTCGGAGATCACATCTACACCCATAGTAGAGACGTATGATCCTTGGTACAATATGCCTAAAGATCGTCCCTGGGGCATGCCTGTCAACTTTATCCCTGAAGGGTATATTCCGCCGGTCACGGAAGACCCGGAAACTGCAGCAGGAACTGCTAGGCCTGAAGGTTACAAACTTCGGGAAAGCGAAGACGCAAGAGTGATGACAACAACTCCTGAAGGTTACAAACTTCGGGATAGGGAAGCACCAAGGGTCACCGCCGTAATGACTATACCACAACCAGTGGTACACACTGTCCTGGAAGGACAGATTCCACAAGTAATCTCTGGTGGAAATGATAGTATGTACGACATAATGAATGAGTTCCAAGAACAATTCCTCGAGATGCAGAAGGAACTGCATGCCATTCGCGGTCAGGATTTATTTGGAAAGGACGCCGCAGACCTTTGTCTGGTTCCTAATGTAAAGATCCCACACAAATTCAAGGTGCCTGACTTTGAAAAATACAAAGGCAACTCTTGCCCTCAAAGTCATTTGGTGATGTACGTTCGAAAGATGTCAAATCAGATAGTGAATCAACAGCTACTGATCCATTACTTCCAAGATAGTTTAACCGGTGCCGCACTTAAATGGTACAAGGGTTTAACCGCACCAAGATCGTTACTTTCAGAGATCTTGGAGCAGCCTTCGTTCAGCAGTACAAGTATAACCTGGACATGGCACCAGATAGAGATCAGCTCAGAGCAATGTCGTAGAAGGACAGGGAAGCCTTTAAGGAATATGCTCAGAGATGGCGTGAAATTGCCGCCCAAATTTGTCCCCCTCTTGAGGAAAAAGAGATGACAAAGATCTTTTTGGAAACCTTGAACTCATTCTACTACGACCAAATGGTCGCAAGTGCGCCCAGTGACTTTAGTAAAATGGTAAGCATGGGAGTACGCCTTGAAGAAGCAGTCCGAGAAGGACGATTGGTCAAAGATACAGGACCATCAAGCAGTACCAAAAGATACGGTAATACTTTCCCTAAGAAAAAAGAGCAAGATATTGGTAATATCTCTCTCGGAAAGCAAAGGCGACGGTATCAACCCTGCGCCTGTTCCAATATATCAACCTCAGGTTGCTCAGAGCTAACCTAATCAACAACAATATCAGCAAAGGACACAACAACCTCTTCAGCAAGCTCGTCCTCAGTACAACAATAACAACCATACAACGCGGCCACCAGGGTTTAACCCTATACCAATGTTGTACGCAGAACTATTTCCACTACTACTGGTCAAGGGGCATGTCCAAACCAGGTCTCCTCTTACAGTACCAGAAAATCTGCCTTTTTGGTTCAAAGCAGATCAAACTTGCCCTTACCATCAAGGAGGACCGGGGCATAACATAGAAAACTGTCTCAGCTTCAAATCTGATGTACAGAAGCTTGTCAGGAACGGGGTCCTATCGTTCAAAGATACGAATCCAAATGTTCAGACGAACCCGTTGCCTCAACATGAGAAACTACTGTAAATTTGATAGAGGAAGAATCTTCAAATTCACAATGTACTCCTATTAGGAACCAATCTGGTCAAGATGCATTGCAGACAGAGCGGATATGGTCATGTACCAATTCACAATTATCACCAGTGTGATATCTGCTCTAAAGACAATCAAGGATGTTCCGTAGTGCAATCAGCTCTACAAGAACAGATGGATCTCGGGTGGTTCCAAGACCACCGAATCCGTGAGGTCAATATGGCTTACACAAATCCTAACATTGTTCAGAACCACGACATCCGTGCAATGAATGTTAACTTGGTGGCAATGCACTCAAGGCAAAGCCAACATCATGATCTGCCACAACACGATTATAATTCCTGTCCGATTTGCTCAATAAACAATCAGGGATGCTCTTTTGTACAAGAGGCCCTCCAGCGTCAAATGGATCTCGGATGGATCCAGGATTACAGTGATAGATGTAGCCATCAAGTTAATATGATTCAAATCTTTGATATTCACTTGATGAATAACAGTCTGGTATAATTACACGCTAAGCAGGTCAGGCTCGGTTTTCTAGCTTTACATGATTATCAAAACTGTAAAGTGTGTCGTAAAGACGACCAAGGATATTCACTTGTCCAAAGAACACTTCAACACCTGTTGAACCACTGGTGGCTTCCGATCTATCTAGATGAAGACACCCAATATATCAGTATGACTTATGGAAACCCTACTAGGCATCAAGGCCAGGATGTTCGATCAATGGAAACAGATCTAGTAAGGTTTCACTGCATACAAAGCGGACGTGGCCAAGTACCACCACACAACTATGAGCGCTGTAGAGTTTGCTCAAAGAACAACCAAGGATGCTACCTCGTTTGAGCAGCCCTTTAAAACCAGTTGGACCGCAAAGAGATTCGACCATGTTCAAGTTTTGGGTCGATCAACGTAATGCAAGACTACCTTCCTGATCAAAGCAAAGATGTTGTCTTAATCCCTAAACGAGAAGTAAACAAAGACGTATGTGCCATAATCCCTCTACTCCATGAATCAAGAGTTCCTCTTGATATTAGGAAGATTCTCAACCTGGAACCAATTGAGGCAGACTATGATGGTCAGAAAAATCAAAAGGCTCCTATGGTTATCTATCTGTCGGGACCAATACCGTACAAATTAGATAAGGTTATCCCTTACAAATACGGTGCAACAACATTAGAAAATGGAAAGGAAACTCCATTACCCACCGTCGTGAACATTGCAGACATCAGTCGAGTGACACGGAGCGGTCGGATCTTCAACAGAAGAGTTGGAGAACCCACCAAGGAAAAGGAACCTCAAACAGAAGTTCCCAATTAACCAGTCGGGCAATCCAGTAATCCTGACCTTTCAAAGAACAATGATGAGATGCTGAAGCTCATCCAAAAGAGCGAGTACAACATAGTAGATCAACTGTTGCAAACTCCTTCGAGAATCTCTGTGCTATCTCTCTTGCTCAGTTCCGAAGCTCACCGGGAAGCCCTACAGAAAGTCTTAGAGCAAGCCTTTGTGGAACAAGATGTGACAATAAGACAATTTGACAGCATCATCTCCAACATCACTTCCTGCAACAACTTAGGATTAAGTGATGAAGAACTGCCAGAAGAAGGAAAAAATCACAACATGGCACTCAACATTACAGTCAACTGCCAGGACGATGCTTTAGCCAGCATACTGGTAGATACCGGATCAACTCTGAATGTTATGCCAAAATCAACTCTGATGCGACTATCATTTCAAGGATCTCTGATGAGAGGCAGTGAGGTCATCGTCAAAGCATTTGACGGATCCCAAAAACAGTTATAGGCGAAGTCGATCTTCCCATAACTATCGGTCCTCACACTTTCCAAGTCACTTTCTAGGTTATGGACATCCTAGCAGCATACAACTGTTTATTAGGAAGACCTTGGATACACGAGGCTGGGGCAGTCACTTCGACACTTCACCAGAAGCTGAAGTTCGTCAAGAACGACCAACTAGTCACAGTCTGTGGGGAGCAAGCCTTAATCGTGAGCAACTTATCATCATCATCCTGCTTAGAGCCCAAGGAGGTTGTTGGAACCCAGTTCCAAGCACTTTCGGTGAGCAATGAGAATCAATCAGAAAAAGGAACATCGATATCCTCATATAAAGATGCTCTCAAAGCAATCGAGAGTAACAATGCAAAAGGATGGGGGCAGCTTGTCATTCCTACTGATAACAAGACGAAAAAGGTCTTGGTTTTTCCTCAACCTGTACCTAGACTTCTACTAACAATGAAAGTTTTCATCCCATTAAGGACTTCTTTCACAGTGGAGGCTTCCTTCACCCAGGGTCTCAAGAAGTACATACCATCAATGAGGGCGACTCCTCCGATATAGATGAAGAGTGGAAGTCCTATGTCAACAAGGATGGTTATATGTCTCAGGGAGAGGCGCATACGCCATTCTGCTATCCCGCGCAGAGTCCGAGATATATCCCAAGATCAGATGTCAAAATAATGTACGGAGATTGTGATTCGGAAGAATGCCGTGATCCACCAAACTCATTAGAGGAGGACACTCTAATGAAAGACAACTTCGACTATGACTATTTTGACCCAGTGGATGGCCTGCCTATCTAGCAGGCGTACCCAGGAGACTTGGGCCAAAAGAGTCAGCCAAACGATGCATATCGATTGAGCATCATTCAAAAGAATACCTGCGTCCCCACCACTTCATGGGATCATCACTTAGGACATTCAGAAGATATCCCGCACAATGATGAATCTACATAGATTGCAGGACTATAGTTCATCAACTATGCTTTTCCGGAGGTCAACGTCATCGAGAAGGATGACTCCTCCAGTTCCACTGAAGTATGGGATACCTTAGGACAACCGAGTGGCAAGTACGACTTCTTGGTCAAGTACACCACTCCTGAAAGCTCTCGTATTAGGTTCGAAGACATCCAGCCTACTGGATGGGGATATCCATTTGAGAATGAAAACACTGTGCAAGATACAACAAAAGAGTTCGTTTATGATAACTCTGCATGGGAGGAAGACTCCAACGATCCTGCTCCGCCAGAAATCAGCGTTATTTCTGAGGACAAACCAAGAAAGAAGGTACCATACTTTGTGATTCACCGAGGAGTTTGCCGCTAATGGGTTGCTGTCGATGTCCCGAAAGTCGTCCATAAGTCTAAGTAATTGCCGTCTTTATTTAACCTTTCACCCTGCCTAGGTGATACGACTGTCTTTATAGGGCTCACTTTCTGTAAATGTCCCTCTTCGCTTCGCCCAAAATCATAAATAAATAAATGTCATTTTGTAATTTCCGCATTTATTGTTGTTTTCATTTTTCGCTTTTTCAGAAAAAGGTAGTCCTAAAAACGACTCAAAATAATAAAAACAAGCATTTTTCAAAGAATACACTGCAGACACTCTTGCATTTCTCTCCATCTCTTCTAAAAATAAATCATCACGTCATGAAGATTGCTTGTTTTAAACCCCGTTGAAACATACGATCCAATGCCTTCTCCCAACTTTGAATTCCCGGTATTTGAGGCTGAAGAAGAAAATGACAAAGAAGTTCTAGAAGAGATCTCCCGATTACTCAGACAAGAGGAAAGGTCCATTGAACCTCACAAAGAGTCGTTGGAAATGGTCAACTTGGGTTCAGAAGAAGAGAGAAAAGAAGTCGAGATTGGGGCACTGCTCAGTCCAACTGTCAAAGAAGGCTTGATAAAACTTCTCAAAGAATTTCCCGATGTTTTTGCTTGGTCTTATCAGGACATGCCAGGGTTGGACACCAGCATCGTGGAACATCATCTACCGTTAAGATCAGAATGTCTGCCAGTAAAACAGAGGTTGAGAAGAACTCACCCAGACATGGCCATCAAAATCAAAGAGGAAGTGCAGAAACAGATTGACGCGGGTTTCCTCGCCATGTCACAATATCCTCAATGGCTAGCTAACATAGTACCAATTCTGAAAAAGGACGGAAAAGTCAGAATGTGTGTAGACTACAGGGATCTGAACAAAGCCAGTCCAAAGGATGACTTTCCCCTGCCGCACATAGACATGCTGGTAGACAGTACATCAAAGTTCAAAGTATTATACTTCATGGATGGATTCTAGGGCTATAATCAGATAAAAATGGTGCCGGAAGACATGGAGAAAACTTCGTTCATTACCCCATGGGGCACCTTTTGTTACAAGGTAATGCCATTCGGTTTGAAGAACGCCGGGGCAGCCTATCAAAGGGCCATGACTACTCTCTTCCACTACATGATACACAAAGAAGTAGAAGTGTATGTCGATGACATGATTGCCAAATCTAAGATAGAAGAGCAGCATGTGACCTACCTATCAAAACTATTTGAGCATCTGAGAAAGTACAAACTCCGCTTGAATCCCAACAAATGCACATTCGGTGTTCCCTTGGGGAAACTTTTAGGGTTAATCGTCAGCCAGAAAGGAATTGAGGTTGATCCTGACAAAGTCAAGGCCATTTAAGAAATGCCTTCTCCAAAGACTGAAAAACAAGTCAGAGGATTCCTGGGGCGTTTGAATTACATTTCCAGATTCATATTCCTCATGACCGCGACATGCGCGCCAATCTTCAAATTACTCAAAAAGAATCAGGACTGCGTATGGACAGAAGAATTCCAAACCGCCTTTGACAGTATCAAAGTATACCTGTTGAACCCACATATCCTGTCACCTCTAGTGGAGGGAAGACCGCTGATCATCTATTTAACAGTCTTGGAAGACTCAATGGGCTGTGTACTTGGTCAACAGGATGAAACAAAAAGAAAAGAGCCTGGCATCTACTATCTGAGCAAGAAATTTACTGACTGTGAAACTCGATACACTATGCTTGAGAAAACTTGCTGTGCTCTGGTTTGGGCAGCCAAACGTCTTCGGCAGTACATGATTTGTCACACTACTTGGTTAATCTCCAAAATGGATCCGATCAAGTATGTCTTTGAAAAGCATGCTCTCACGGGAAGGATTGCCCATTGGCAGATGTTGTTATCAGAATATGACATTGAGTACCATGCTCAAAAAGCCGTCAAAGGAAGTGTTTTAGCCGATCATTTGGCTCACCAACTGATTAATAATCAAGAATCAGACGGATTTGACTTCCTAGACGAAGATGTCATGTACCTGAAAATGAAAGATTGCGATGAACCGCTACCCAATGAAGGGCCAGAACCAGGTTCCCAATGGGGACTAATCTTTGACGGAGCTGCTAATCATTATGGAAATGGAATTAGGGCAATCATCATAACACCTCAGGGTACCCACATTCCTTTCACTGCCAGATTGACATTCAAATGTACAAACAATGAGACCGAATACGAAGCTTGTATTATGGGTCTCGAAGAAGCGATTGACTTGAGAATTAAGAACTTGGATGTATATGGAGACTCAGCCCTAGTTGTCAATCAGATCAAAGGAGATTGGAACACATACCAATCAGGACTGATTCCTTACAAAGATTACGCGAGGAGGTTGTTACCATTCTTCAACAGAATCGAGTTTTATCACATCCCTCGTGAAGAAAATCACATGGCTGATGCATTAGCCACTCTCTCTTCCATGATTAGTGTAGGTCAATGGAACGATGTACCTAAGATCGACATAATGCGCCTAGAACGGCCCGCTTACATCTTCGCGATTGAAGCAGTCATAGACGAAAAACCTTGGTATCACGATATCAAATGCTTGCTTCAGAAACAAGAGTACCCACCTGAGGCATCAAGAAAAGATAGAAAGACCCTCAGAAGATTGGCAGGCAACTTCTTTCTAAGCGGTGATACACTCTATAAGAGAAACTTTGACATGGTCTTGCTCCGATGCTTAGACAGACCAGAAGCAAACATGCTGATAAATTGGATTCAAGAAGAATCCTTTAGCACTCATGCCAATGGACACACAATGGCGAGAAAATTTCTGAGAGCAGGGTACTACTGGTTGACAATGGAATCCGATTGCTACAAGTACATGAGGAGATGTCACAAGTGTCAGATATACTCAGACAAAATCCATGTACCGCTAACACATCTCAAAGTTCTCTCTTCCCCATGGCCTTTTTCCATAGGGGGAATCGACATGATCAGCATGATCGAATCCAGAGCTTCAAATGGACATCGGTTCATCCTGGTAGCCATTGACTATTTCACCAAGTGGGTCGAAGCAGCGTCATACACCAATGTAACCCGACAAGTCGTGGTCCGCTTTATCAAAAACAATCTCATCTGCCGTTATGGTGTTCCAAGCCAGATCATTACTGATAATGGATCTAACTTGAACAACAAGATGATGAAAGAATTGTGTGTTGAGTTCAAGATCGAACACCATAACTCATCCCCATACCGACCTAAGATGAACGGAGCGGTAGAAGCGGGTAACAAGAATGTCAAGAAGATTGTTCAAAAGATGGTTGTAACCTACAAAGACTGGCACGAGATGCTACCCTTTGCTCTTCATGGTTATCGCACAACTGCCCGCACTTCAACAGGGACAACCCCTTTCTCTCTAGTATATGGCATGGAGGTAGTGCTCCCCATAGGAGTATAGATACCATCGATCAAGGTATTGATGGAAGCTAAGCTAACAGAGGCTGAATGGTGTCAAAGCAGACACGAAGAATTAAATCTGATCGAAGAAAAGCGAATAACTGCACTATGCCACGATCAGTTATATCAGCAAAGCATGAAGAAAGCGTTCGACAAAAAGGTCCGACCTCGTGTCTTCCAAAAAGGATATCTTGTGCTCAAGAAGATACAGTCATTTCTCACTGATTCTCAGGGAAAATGGACTTTGAACTATGACGGTCCCAATGTGCTCAAGAAAGCCTTCTCAGGCGGCGCCTTGAGACTCGCAACCATGGATGGAGAAGAATTTTCCTACCCCACGAATGTTGATGTAGTCAAGAAATACTTCGTCTAAAAAAAACTCATCTCGGTGGATTGAAAACCCGAAAGGGCGGTCCTAGCAAAAATTAGAGACACAATCGAAAATCATCCCGATGGATTGGAAATCTCAAAGTACAATCCATAAAAAATTAGGGATTAATGGCAAGTAACTACGTCCGACGAGGTTAAATCCCGCTGTAGTAATGCCATCCATCAAGAAAACTCCGGTCAAGGTCATCTTTGGCATAGGCTTAGGATGTCCAGGATTTAAAGTTGGTATAAGGAATACGGTCGTTATGTTTCAATTTAGCCCCTTTTCCCTTAAATTACCATTTTCTAACTTTGTAAATACTCTATGGAATCACACGCTTAGCTGATCTCCATTTAATCAATAAAACTTGAGCCCTAGTGCTTTTGTTTACAATACTTATTTGTTTTAGCTTTACAGAATGACATTTTAACATGATCAACGATTCTTGAAATAAAACAAAAATGAATTTACTTGTCAAAAATTTTTCTGCTTTTAAAATAAAGATGGCAATTCTTTTGACTGTTGAACATCGAAAGAACATTGATCGCTTCTCCGAAGGTGGTTGAACCTCAAGGTGCAGAATCAAAGTACTCCTTCTAAACTAGTACGCCTGAATGAAGGATCAACTATTTCAGATGTGATTTTCCCATCTGACATCCCCGACAGAGTTCTTACCTCCTAAGACCGATTGAACAACTCTTTCTCCCCACGGGGACTACCTCTCCTAAGCAAGGCATGATTGCTATCTGGAACCAGTGATACTTTTTATTCCCCGCAGTGGCCGAGTATCCAGTGTATTCATCTATTGGTCTGTATGACGCGTCAGTTTTGTCAGCATAAACATACATACATCATGCATTATTGATTCACATTCATATTCATATTGCATTATTATCACTCTAGTCGGTCTCGTTCCCAAGTGATAAAAGTCCTCTCAATCGAGTTGTCAGTTTTTTCCTCGTCAGGAAATGTATCGTCTGAACAATTTCTCCCCCCAGTTTATTTCTGGACTAGAGACAGTTCTCGACCCCTTTGATAACTTGAACCTTTAAAAAACAAGGAGTCATTCAACAAACGTCACTCTTCACCAGTGAAGATGATATGTTCACTTTCCCGGATTTAAGGAAAATCCCCAGAGAAAGCCCCTCAACCGAAGACTCTCGGAAATTAAGCAGTTTCTCTCCGAAAGGTTTGCTGTCAACAAGGTCATCAGCACCTCCAAATTGGATTACATCACATGGCATTTCTCTGAGAAGATCTCGAAGAAAAGTATGATGTGGTACCACCAAGCAGAAAATATTCTTTTAAGAGACTCGTTTTCCCCAGTAGAGTCAACAAATGGCGTCTCCAAACAGAGAAGTTTGCACACCTCTACAACTTAGACGAATGGGTTCCCCAGCAAGTCTGACACCAAAACTTTTTCCCATCAAATGGTATTTCCCCAGGAAAATTCGGCGAGAAGTTTGAAGAAAACCGCTACACTTAACGTCCCTTGTCAAGAAAGGAACTTGAAATAAAAAAGATAAACTGAGACCAGTTCCTTGGCTGAAGACCAGGATCGAGGGGAAGTTTATTGACAAAAGAAACTGAGACCAGTTCCTTGGTTGAAAACCAGGATCAAGGGGAAATTTATATCAGAGACTTAGAATAGTTCCTTGGATGAAGACCAAGATCGAGGAGAAGTTTATTGACAAAAGAAACTTAGACCAGTTCCTTGGCTGAAGACCAGGATCGAGGGGAAGTTTATTGACAAAAGAAACTTAGACCAGTTCCGTGGCTGAAGACCCGGATCGAGTGGAAGTTTATATCAGAAACTTAGACCAGTTACGTGGCTGAAGACCCGGATCGAGGGGAAGTTTATATAAAAAACTTAGACCAATTCCTTGGCTGAAGACCAGGATCGAGGGGAAGTCTTACCCTTCTCTAAGTATCATTGCATAGTAAAAGAAGATGAATAGGCAAACTTCCATTCATAACCAAAATCAAAATTTTGGGTATTCCGATATTTAATCCTCTTGCACCCTGAATGTCCAAACATCTTCTCCATTCACACCTTCAGATCCAGGAAAATTAAATATGGGCATCTGTCATACTCGAAATTTTGACCAACAAGACTTCCCATCATTGTGCAAATCACCACCACAATATGGATATACTTCCATGCCTCATCAATCTCCTCAAAGATGGCTGAGCATCCACTACAATCAAGAATTAGGGTTTTGAACCCTCTCAGAGCACTTAGGCAAAAGATCAATCAAGAAATGACATGATCCTCAACTTGTCTAACGTCTCAAACACCTATAAAAGATCAAGAGGACTCCCACATCAAGAATCAAGCACAAAGTTACAGCATTCCAAGTGGATCAAGCTTCAAGATCGCCAGTGTCACCAAATTAAGGTTTTGGTCGACCAAGGCCTCCAGATGGAAATTTTCATCTGGCCATGAGCCAATGCTTCAAAGCATAACCCAAGATACTCCAAGGGACCTCATGGACCCAATCATCAAGTCAATTTAACCTCAGGGGATGCATTTACCAAAAATCAGGAATTAGGGTTTCTTGACCTAGTTCACCCCTAAGTTGACTTTTGAGGCAAAGCATGAGCCAAGACCTCAAGAAATAATTTGAGGACTTCAAATACACTACGTTGATCCATTTTCAACAATGGATTGACCCAAGAAACTTGGTTCACCAGTTTCAATTTCATCTGGACTACAATTAGGGTGTTGAAGGGAAAAGTCAAATGTACCTTTGACTTTTGACCAAGACATGCTGCCAAACCTTTAGACATGATTCAGTACACCCTATATCACCTATGGAGTCCATCCATTAGGTTTGATTTAGGTCAAGGACTTGATTTCACAAAGTATCGCACAGTTTGGATTTCATCCGATAAAAAGTTAACTGTGCACAAAATCAAGTTTGACTTTTTGGAATTTTTCATAAATATGATTCCCCTAAGTCAAAAATAATGTTAATGTATGGTATTGATCATCATTCATTAAGAAAAATTAAGAAAAGTGAGGTTTCTTTCAAAAGGGGCAACCTTGAGAAACCAAAATTTTTCTAAGTTATGGAATAAAAGTGATTTTGGTACCAACTTCCAAGGATCATAACTTGAGATCCAAGCAACCATTTTGGGTGATCCAAAGCTGGTTTCGTAGGTCTTGCTACACTCTACAAAAGCTTCAACTACCTCAGACTCCAATTCCTTATGGATTTTGAGTTACAAAATGATCAAAATGGCAAAAAACATGAAAATGACACTTTTCCAACACTTAGTGAAATTTTCAACAAAAGTCATAATCTGCCTTACTTTTCCCAAAATGTAGGGACATTTTTCACCTTGATCCATGTTAAACCAGGTCTAGGGGTGAACATCAAAGTTAAAGTATGCCATGCGGGCTTTCCAACAAGTACCAGATCATCTACAAATTCAATTTGAGTAGGGAGATACAACCCTTGGAACATGGCATCATGAACTGGTTTTTACAAGGCAAAATTTGTGCATTTTGGTCGATTTGTCCAAATCTGATAAATCCAAGCATTGTCATCAATTTAGTCACATTTGAGGATAAAACAAGAAGGGAATGATCTGATCCCCAAGCCTCCAAAGTCCAAGAATCTACATTAGCCATAACAAACCTAAAAAGGCTAAAAAGGTGCCAAGACTCCAATTTTGTTTCAATGCATTTAATGGATACACCAAGGTGGCATGGACTGACACATTCCTAACTGAATGAGTCAAGAATAAGCTCTGAATCATAGGACCATAGGCCTGTGCCCTAACATCAAGTCAATGGCTAGAGGATACTTGAGATTCTTTTTGCTCAACATTGGCCAAAGGCCTGATGCAGTTGCCATTCACTATTGTTTGCAAAACAAACCTGCTCTACTATAAATAGAGCTCATTTGTGCTCAGTTTGAGTACACCAAAGCACTACAACACTTGCTTTCCTCAAAATCTCTTTCTTTAGGCCAAAATGCCTTCTTTTGCAAGGTATCTATGAGTTTTTGAGTTAGAGAGCAATTCTACCACAACTCATGATCCAAACAACTCTAATATGTTGTATCTAAGTTGTTCAAACACTCATATGTGACCTGAAACACCAAAATCATGAAGTCAACCTCAAAAACCTCAAAAATTAACTTTTTCGCATTTTTCAAGCCATGTCTTGATTCAGTCACTTCCAAAACCAAACCAGGCCTCAAACACACTTCAAATATCATCCTTAAACTGTCCCAAATGGTTCCCTTCATCTGGAACACCATTTGAGAGAGTTGTCATATTGGTCACTTTTGCCACTTTTGCAAGAAAGAGCTAAAACTTGTTCATGAGGATTCCAGCTAGTTCTAATCATTCTAAAAGCTTCTAAGGGATCAATTGAGAGTGTCTAAAGCATCAAATTACTTCTGGCACAAGGAACTTGGCAGATAGCAAAAAAGCTCCAAGAGGTAATTGCATGACTGTCATACCCCAAATTTTAACCACTAAGATTTCCCATCATTGTGTAAATCATCATCACAATATGGATGTATTTACATGCCTCATCAATCTCTCAAAGATGGTTGAGCATTCACCACAATCAAGAATTAGGGTTTCAAGCCCTCTCAGAGCCTTAGACAAAGGATCAATCAAGAAATAACATGATCTTCAACTTGTCTAACCTCTCAAACACCCATAAAGGATCAAAAGGACTCCCATATCAAGAATCAAGCACAAAGTTTCTACATTCCAAATGGATCAAGCCTCAAGATCGCTAGTGTCACCAAATTAGGGTTTTGGTCAACTGAGGCCTCCAGATGGAAATTTTCCTCTGGGCATGAGCCAATGCTTCAAAGCACAACCTAAGATACTCTAAGGGACCTCTTGGACCCAATCATCAAGTCAATTTAACCTCAGGGGATGCATTTACCAAAAAAATCAGAAATTAGGGTTTCTTGACCTAATTCACCCCTAAGATGACTTTTGGGACCAAACATGAGTCAAGACCTCAAGACATGATTTGAGGGTCTCCAATACACTACATTGATCCATTTATAACAATGGATTGATCCATGAAGCTTGATCTACAAGTTTCAATTTCATCAGGACCACAATTAGGATTTCGAGGGAAAAGTCAACACTACCTTTGACTTTTGACCCAAACATGCTCCCAAACCTTGGGACATGATTCAATACACCCTATAACACCTATGGAATATACCCATCAGGTTTGATTTAGGTCAAGGACTTGATTTCACCAAGGATCGCATAGTTTGGAATTGATCCGATAAAAAGTCAACTGTGCACCAAAGTCAAGTTTGACTTTTTGAGATTTTTCACAATTATGGTTCCTTGACCCTAAAACAATGTTAATATATGATTGGAATCATAATTCATCAAGAAAAATCAAAGAAAGTGAGTTAACTTGTAAAAGGGGTAACCCTAAAAAACTTAGAATTTTTCTAAGTTATGGAACAAAGTGGCTAGGGTACCAACTTCCAAGGATCATAACTTGAGATCCAAGCAACCATTTTGGATGGTCCAAAGCTGGATTTGTAGCTCTCATGGCATACTTTAAAAGCTTCAACTACAGCTCATTCCAATTCCTCATAGATTTTAAGTTATGGAGGGGTCAAAATGGCTGAAAATATGAAAATGACATTTTTCCAACACTTATTGAAATTTTCACTAAGTCAAAATCTGCCTTACTTTTTCCAAAATGTAGGGACATTTTTCACCTTGATCCAAGTCAAACCAGGTCTAGGGATGGACATCAAAGTTAAAGTATACCATGAGGGCTTTCCAACAAGTACCAGATCATCTCCAAATTCCATTTGAGCAAGGAGATATACCCCTTGAAACATGGCATCATGAACTGATTTTTTCAAGACAGATTTGGCAGATTTTGTGCATTTTGCCTCATTTGTCCAAATTTGATAAATCCAAGCCTTGCCATCAATTTGGACACATCTGAGGATCAAATCCAATGGGGATGATCTGATCTCCAAGCCTCCAAAGTCCAAGAATCTACAAGTAGCATGCCAAACCTAAAAGAGCTAAAAAGGTGCCAAGACTCCAATTTTGTTGCAATGCATTTAATGGATAAACCAAGGTGGCATGGACTAATACATTCCTAACTGAATGAGTCAAGGATAAACTCTGAAACAAAGAACCATAGGCCTGTGCCCTAATCTTAAGTCAATGGCTAGAGGAGACTTGAGATTCCTTTTGCATAACATTGGCCAAAGGCCTGCTGCAGTTGCCATTCACTATTGCTTGCAAAACAAACTTGCTCTACGATAAATAGAGCTCATTTGTGCTCAGTTTGAGTACACCAAAGCAACCAAACTGATGCTTTCCTCAAAATACCTCTCTTTAGGCCAAAATGCCTTCTTTAGTAAGGTATCTCTGAGTTTTTGAGGTAGAGAGCATTTCCATCATAACTCGTGATCCAAACACATCCAATATGTCATATCTAAGCTGTCCAAACTCTCATATGTGACCTGTAACACCGAAATCACAAAGTCCCATCTCAAAACCTCAAATCTAAGCCATGTCTTGATTCAGTCACTTTCAAAATCAAAATCTAAGCCATGTCTTGATTCAGTCACTTTCAAAACCAAATAAAGCCTCAAACACACTCTAAATATCATCCTTGAACTGTCCCAAATGGTTCCCCATATCTGGAACACCATTTGAGAGAGTTGCCATATTGGTCACTTTTGCCTCTTTTGCAAGAAAGAGCTTAAACTTGTTCCTAAGGATTCCTGCTGGTTCTAACATTTCTAAAAGCTTCTAAGGGATCAATTGAGAGTGCCCAAAGCATCAAATTACTACTGGCACAAGAAACTTGGCAGATTGCACAACAAGCTCCAAGAGGTAAATGCATCATCACTTAAACTTTCTAAAATATGCATTGCTTTGAAGGCCACTGATCATAAACATCTCATACATGTTATATATGTTGTGTTTGAACCAATTTGCCATGTAATTCTTGCCTGTACCATGTGTTAGTATATAAAATGCAATTATAGGCCTATTTCAAAAACACTATCGAGTTTTTAAATAGGGACCTGATCTGAAAAACCACCACCACCATTGGATTCCTTGTGAAATTCTAGGCAGGATAGACCTAAATTTTGCCCCAATCCATGGAGAAATAAGAAAGTTATGGCCTTTATGTTTTTGGTCCAAAACCTTGCCTTGCCTTGCCTTGGCCAGGCCTAAAACAAGGTGTTGTACCCCAAATTTTACCCGTAGATGTCATAACATCTTGCATTGACATTTAGGTTCAATCATCTATGCATTGTTAACTAACTACTTCATTTTGCTATTTTGTTTCTTTTGTGAAAAGCCAAGACTTATACAAGAGGAGGGCAAAGTCTCCTAAGCCAAGCTCTCGTCTGATTCAAAGAGAGAAGGACAATTAAGGCTCCAAGTGCAACCATGTGAGCTCACCTACATCCTAGAGGTCTTACTCAACAAAAATTCAAGAGTGACTGGCTCTCATCACAAGTAACTTGGGTCACAAGTTCACCCTGCCTCCAATTAGGGTTTTGTAGTGACAAGACTATCATCGCCTTTGATATTGATCAAGAGTTGTTCTCAAGCCCTGGGACATGACTCCATGTGATGCTATACATCCCTAGAGACCATCTATGAGCCTTATATGTGATTGAAGAAACAAGATCATCAGAGATCATTCAAGTGCATTCACAGGTGAAATTAGGGTTTTGACTGAGGCTCTAACCTTTGAGATTTTGATCCAAAGTGAAACATCCAAGTCATTAATCCATCATGACATGTATCATTGATGAGTTAGGGTATGAGAGATCAAGTTTTAAGAAAGTTTCTTGCAAAGGAAACAAGGTTTGGTCTTTGAAACTTTTCAAAGGTGGAAATTTCACTACTGGTGCAAAAATTGAAACAGTCATAACTTTCAAACCACACATCCAAATTGAGTGACTCAAAGCTCAAATGGAATCTCTTTTCATGATATTCAAAACATATTAGAGGACCCTCTTTCAAAAAATGCATGGTTTTTAAGTTACAAGACTTGGAAGATAAGTCACCCTTGGGGACTTAGTGAAATTTCAGCTTTTTCACCTTATTTTGCGCACCACTTTAACCTGATTTTTCATACAGTTGCAAACCTCAAATAAAAAATCTTTGAACATGAAAGTTGTAGAGGGAATTGAGGGAATTCCAAAAAGTACTAGAACTCCTCCATCCATTGAGTGAGCTGGGAGTTTCGAAGCTTCAAAGTTGGAGGTTTCATTTCTTAAAACTCAAGAAACCAACTTTTGTGTATTGACCCAAAACCTTCTTTAATCACAAAAACCACTTGTTTCTGAGTTCTAATGTTGATTTTAACTTTGATACAAGCCTTGCCACGAAATTCAAATTGGTTTGCATTAAAATATTAGTTTGTGTCATATTTATGCAAGTAGTAGGAGGAAAGAAAAACTTTTCAAAGCAACAAGTATTTGTTTATTCCTTGAGCCTCTCACCAATCACTTCTCACCAGATGAAGCAGGCCTAACCACATCAATGTTCAAAGATATTTGAAATCTTGGCTCAGCAAACCCCAAACTTCACACGATGGAAAAAGGCCATTGTTGGCATTTGTTGCAAATCTGACCATGCCTTGGATTCTCATGTTTTCCATATAAATAGCAGGCTTTTCTACTCAGTTTGGACACCAACATCTTACACAACACTTCTCATACTAAATCTAAAAACCTCTAAGTTCAAGCTTGGCAAGAAGGAGAAAGGAAGAATCCACTTGAAAACTGGTGTTAATGGAGAAGGCAAGAAAGTCAGTTCACATCTTCCACTAGGTACTCTTCATTTTCTTGGTTTCTTGTTGTATCCATACTAATATATATTATTCTTGTAGCATACATATTTTGCTTTTGAGCTATCATGATTGGTTTTAAACTTGAATAATGTTGATGTTGTTGATATTGCCTAGTGTTACAAGGAGTTGTCATGTCTATTCTTGGTTTGCATTTAAGTATGATATTATGTGTTCATGAAAGTTTCTGTATACTACCAACTGCTGGCTTGTTATTTTCCATATCTACGATATATTTTGAGTGTTTGAATCATGTCAAACTGTCCATGCTAGGACACTATGGTTGGAGCAATATAGAAGGTTTTGTGTTGACTAACAAGATGAATATGTGATATTACTTTGCCTTATTTTTTTTATCATGTGCATTAAACTTAAGCTAGCATTGTATACATTTGAGATTATCTTGAATCTGCATGGCCATGAGGGAGATTTGAGTTTATTACTGATCACATTTGTGTCTATACCCTATATTGGTTTTGTTTAAGGATCAGTGTTGTTCTTATCAAGCCAAATATTAGAGGACTGTTTGAGTTTTATTTTTTTAAGTTAACAACTTGAAGGTTTTTCTTGGATTTAATGAGTGTTGGTTCTAATTCTTGCTCTTTATCTTTGTTTGTACTCTTAAGCATACTTTGATGTTACATTATGCACTTGAAACTTGGTTTGAACCTACATAAATGAGTGCATATTGGTGAAAATTTGTATTGTCATGATTTCATTGAGCCTACATATTGGGTTTTGACAACTGCTATGTGGAAGACCAATTCTTGTTATTCCCTGCTCTCTCATAGCTCTGAGTAAGTATTTTGATAGTAGACCAAGTAATCTTGTGGAATGGATGATTGAAGCATGTAATCTTAAATCCTTGAAGTATTATATTCAGGACAGTTTGCTTAGTTTGAACAAGTAGTTTTTTCTTTTTTGTGTGAACATCATGAAAAGGATTACGTTGTTGTTTTGTTGATATGATAACTACCTTGTTGTCTTTGTCTAAGTTTGCTATGATGCCATGAATGTGTAAACTGTCATTATGCTACTTGTTTTACATTCAAGTCTTATGTATTCATTCTAGTCTATTTTGTTGAGAATGTCTTGAAGGTGTGCTTAAGACCATGTAAATGACAAGTTCCTGATCTTTACTTGTTCCTTCACCTTGTTGACACACTACTTCATATAATCAAAATCTTGTTTTTGTTTCACTTTGTCTTTGATGGATCACTTGCCTTGACTGTTTTATATATAATTATGTGCCTGCTATCATCATGCTTTGCTTTGTGTTCAGGATGTGTGTGTAGACTGTCAATATACCATCTGATGTGTATCTAAGTTGTGAATATGAAAATTATTGCTAAGCTGTGTATTCAGGATGTGTATGTGAAATTGTTAACATGCTATCCGTTTAGACATACAAACTATGTTGTGCCATTTGGTTTTGTTGTACACCTTGAGGCGGCTTGACTGTGCATATAGGAGATCTTGATCTTATGTCATGTTTTGTTCTCACCATCTCATGATCACATTGCTTCCATGTTTGATTATTTGTTTCCTTGCTTCTTTTGCCAAGTAATAAGGTGAATAATGATGTTGTGGTCATGTAATGTTGTTAACATTAGTCTTTGAGAATGTTTTGTTTGAGACAACATACCCATATGTATGTGACTAAGTTTGTTTTGAACCTGTGTTGTGTTGTTACAATAGTAAGTTTAAAACTCCACTTATGAATATATGGATTCCATGTTGCTCTACTCTTGCTGAATAATAACCCTGCTGTTCTGCTTCCTAGTTTTTAATTGAATCTCATGAGTTTGTATCACTACAACACTAACACTGGAGATAAGATTAGAAGGCATAAGATTTTTACCTTATGCCATAGTCTGCACATTTGAGAGTGCACTTAGATTGTCTAGGTGATGTTAAATCACACTTTCTCTTGTATTCCATGTTTTACTGTGATCATATGCATCAGCCAAGAGATATTGTCATGGTAGTTAGTTCAACTTTAATTTAATTTTGCCATAATAAGGATGTGATTTCCCTTTTTTACATTGAGTGCACTTGATTTCTTTCTGCTATGCCATTGTTGGTTTTAGTCTTAAAAGTCCATAATAATCATGTTCTCATGCTTGAAAACTCAAAGGTCTTGTGAATACTCTTCATATACCTAGTCTAGGTTTGGACAATATGAAAGTAACATTTGAAGTTGTGACGGTGTGCTCACGATATGTGCATGAGCTTGAAAGGTTGAAATGAAATTGAGCTTGATAATGAAACCAAAGGCCCAGCCATGGCGCCTGAGTTATAAGTTCTAGAACTTGTTTGAGTATATTAGTTCTAGATTTCACTAAATAACCGGATGTAACAGGCCACCCCAGTGGCGCATTTCTTGCCTTGCCATGCCTTGTGAGTACCGTGTCCTGGGTTCGATTCCAAGAATCAGCCTTCCTTTTTTATACGTGCTTTTCTGAAACCTTTTGCTTTGAGATACAACTTATTTTCACCAACGCATTTATTTCACAAGTTATATGAATAGCTCAGCTGGTGAATCTTTTAGGTAGCAAGCGCAAGGGTATGGGTTCAACACCCATGAGAGCCATTTTCTTATATTTTTATCACTTGTTCATTTTGTATATTTTTATTCATGCTTTAATTTCAAAAATCCATAACTTGGTCATTTTCTATTCTTTTTTGCCCATTCTTTTTGAAAATTACTCCTTAATGTATCTACTCTTTGAACATAAAAAGAAATTGATGGAAATAAATATTTTTGAGGTATTTTATCATGTTGGAAGCAGAGGACCTTTTAGGGTTTCTGTTATGAATACTCTTGACTATTTTTTATTCTTTCGCTATATTATCTTGTTCATCTTGATTTAATATATGTGTTTCTAACCTTGTATGGCATTATGAGCTTTATTTCATCTTGATACTTTGTTGTTTGTGGTTGCATCTTCCTATAAATATCCCTACAAACTTCTTGTTTCATAAAAAATTGTTATCCTCCCCTCCTTCCAAAGGAAAGTCTTTCTATTGACCTCAAAGTCATAGATAACTCGTAATCAAACCTTGACCTCATAGTCATAGGTATATACTTCCCTCCTTGACCTCAGAGTCACAAGACTACCATCTTTGACCTCATAGTCATTGCCACTTACCAGCCTTGACCTCATAGTCATGGCCACACCTTCTCCTTGACCTCATAGTCATAGGATTACCAGCTTTGACCTCATAGTCATAGCCTTTCCCTTGGCCTCATAGCCATTCACCTCTTACAACTTAGAACTAAGTTAGAGTTCTTGGACTCTATGTGAACTCATCACCTTGATTATTCACTTCCCCTATAACTTAAACTTAGAGAGTTTCTTAAACTCTACATGAGCCCATACTCATTCCCCTTGGAACTTTGACCATAGTCAATGGTTCCTCAAATTAACCTTAGTTAGGTGAACTATGGTTGCTCTGATTCTTTAGTCAAATACGTAGGCACAAGATGCGACGTCTTGGCGAGCAAACTTAGTGTACATACCCCTAGGTCTTTACCTTTACCTTAGCAGATTCTTAGCAAGCAAACATAATATAACACAAACTAAACAAGAGGTTCCTGTAGAGTACTACAGATATTAAGGGTGCTAATACATTCCCTTAGTATAACCAACCCCCGAATATTAGATTTCCCCCTTTAGGTTTTCTCGATCTTGAACCTTTCCTTTGGATAAATCAAAGTCGGTGGTGAATTTCAAAGAAATGTGATGTAAGTTAATTAATAGCTTGTTATCTGATTCTCACCGCAACACAAGGCGTGCACTGCAACCTTGAGGTCTGGGGTTCGAATCCCCCTCGCCCCAAACTCTTTTTTTACCACTGTTTCCACTTTTTTTTAAATATTTTTCATATTATTTTTAATGATTTGGAAAATTAATTTCTCTCTCACTTTTAATTATTTTTTATTGGTTCTTTTTGCAAAAAATCACAAAAATGTTAAAATATTTTATTCCACAAAAAAATCCAATTTATATTATTTATTTAATATAATTAGAATTTTTGAAATTAATTTCATTTTAATTGTTTTTAAACATTTTTAAATGAAATTCACACTTTGATCTTTCAAAATTAATTGGATTTTAAGCTTTCATATGATTAAACTTGATTTTCAAAAATATTTTCCAAAGTGTACAACTTGTTTTTGAATATAATTGATATTTTATCATTTATTATTTAAATTACCTTTGAAAAATGCCATTTTAATTCAAAAATCAGGGTTTCTTTGATGCTCACCCTAACAAATCTTTTTCAAACACTCATGGGCCTCTAATAGAGTGTAAGACCCAACCCCCTTTTAACGAAAACCATTTTGGGCCTCAGATATTGTATAAGTCCCTCTGCGTAAAAAAAAATCTCTGCACGATCGCCATTTCAAAACAAAAATCATTTGGGCTTCCCCTCGCGTTGTAAGTCGCATCTTTCTTTTTCAAAACACTTTTGGGTCTCTCCTTGAGCTGTAAGACCCATCCCTTTGTATAGAAAACCTTTTTTGGCCTCAGTCGTTGTATAAGTACCGATGCGATGTTCAAAAACAACGGTGCGATCACTGTCAAACCTTGGGCCTCTCCTTGAGTATAAGCCCTAACAGCCTTTTCAAAAACAACTTCCCTTTTTGATTTAGATTCAAATATGCAGTTGTTATCAAAACTTTCTTTAATTTCTTTGAACAACTAACAATACAGCATGGAAGCTTGCTCACCTTTAAGTTTTAAACAACTTTCATTTACTCGCTTTAACATATATGTAACTGTATTGGGGGAAGCTGCGCACTGTAAGTCTTCTTTCATCTCTTTTAAGTATATGTCATATATATATAACTATATTATGGGAAGCTGCGCATGATTAGTCTTCTTTCATACTCTTTTAAATACTTGTCATATATCAAACTGTATATATACTAGTATAGCTATTTAGAGTGTTCCCCGGCAACTAGGTCTAGAACTAGGTAAAGCCATGTTGGTAATTCTTAAATACAGACAAAACTAGATCCCCATAGGATTTCCAGATACAGTCTTGCCTTCTCTTGGGCTTAAATAATATGGAACAAAGAGAAAGGCAGTATTCTTCGTTAACCTTTTCTCAGGCTGTCACTTTAGAAATTGTCAAAAAAACTCTACTCCCCAGAGTTGATCTATTCTCGAGGAATAACATCTCTTGATTTCTTCAAACCGTAGAACTTTCACTAAATGATCTATTCTCGGTGAATAGCATTTCTTGAAGTTTCTTGGTTTGGGACCCCCAGGCTTCCTAAAAGCATCCATGCCTCCTCTTGGGCTTTATACAAGGACCCTCCGGCTTCTTAAAAGTTCTCATGCCTTCTCTTGGGCTTAATCCAAGGACCCTGATGACCTCTTAAAGGTATAAGACAAAACTTAGTTATCCTTTGATAGAGAAATCTTTCCAATGTCAAAATCTCATACCAATTTAGGGTTGATTGTCATCCCTTAATACACCCGCCTCCTCTTGGGCATCATAGAAAAGATAAAACTCTTCCACACCAGTAGACTTGGACAGTCTAGACCCCCTCTTGAGTCTCAAAGACATTTTCAAGTTCCCTACAAACATAGGAAGCAACCCCGGTCATTCTGGATAAATCCCCAACTGGGTTAAAATCCAGTCTCTATCCTAAAAATTCCTCAACCAGGGTCAGTTTATTATCAGGATAACACTATCTCAAATCAAAAACTCAAGGCATCTGATACGTTAACTTTCTTATAAACCCTCAGTAAGAGTTTATTTCCCCATTTGGACCTGCCTCGGGATCTCAATAATCCCTAGCAGAAGTTAGCCTCCTCTTATGCTTTGTATAATGATCTTTCCTCAACATAGTCAGCCACCTCTTAGGCTTTGTACCAATGATTCTCCCCTGCGAAGCTAACCTTTTCAGACTCTCTTCTTGAGTCAATCACCTTTTCAGACTCTCTTGTTGAGTCAATCACATTTTCAGACTCTCTTGTTGAGTCAATCACCTTTCAGTACTCTCTTGTTGAGTCAACCCTTTAGCCTCAATCTTGTACGAGACAGATAAAAAACACTCTCTTGTTGAGTCAATAGCCTCCTCTTAGGCTTTGTATAATGATTTCCCCTAGCAGGAGTTATCCTCCTCTCAAGTCATGTATGATAACTTCTCCAGCTTATTCAGCCACAATCCTGGGCTTCATACAGGACAGATAAAAGCACTCTCTTGTTGAGTCAAACCCTTTTTAGCCTCTATCTTGGGACAAACGTCTTCCCCAGCGGAGTTATTTCCTCCGAGCCTTCTTTTAGACTTCGAGAAATAATTCCTAAGCAGAGTCAACTTTTTTCCGCCTCCATCTTGGGCCTTGTACAAGATAGATAATACTCTCCGGCAGAGTAAAATCCCTTTTAGCCTCAATCTTGGGCTTTGTACAAGACAGAAAGAACATTTCCCCCAGAAAGGTCAAAGCCTCATTCTAGGCTTTGTATAAAGTCATCCACAAAGAGTCAGTCTCTTTTTAGCCTCAATCTTGGGTTTTGTACAAGACACATATATAAACTTTCTTGTTGAGTCAGCCTCCTCTTAGGCTTTGTATAAGGACTTCCCCAGCGGAGTCAATCAACCTCCTAGCTTCAACCTTTGGCTTTGATCAAGGCACACAAAAATCAATATTTCCCTTTAGAGGTGACAAATTCTCCCTCAGTCAAACCTTTTAGCTTCAATCGTGGGCTTTGAACAAGACACCAAAACATCTTTTTCCTCCCATAGAATAGGAGGAACTACGATTGCTCTGATTTCCCTGTTTCATTTAAATAGGAATACGTAGGCATAAGATTGTGAAATCTTAGCGAGCATACTAATCAAAAACTCTAGGTCCAGTACCTTCATACATCAGTCAAAGACTTTAGGTTTCATACCTTAGCCATCATCAACATCAATTCACTCACTCACTCATACTTCCCAAGAAACTTTCCCAACCCATTAACTGATAAACACCATCAATTACAAAGCAAAACCTAAAGCTAATATCCTGTGGATAACCACATATAGGATAAGTAATTAACAACTCCCCATTGTATAACCTGACCCCGGACCCCCCAATCTCTTTTAAGCGTTTGTTCAGTTAAACAATTGCGTGCAAGGTTAGTTTTAGATAGCATTCCTTTCCCTTCCATCTTCATGGGATAAATAAGAAATCAGAAAGTAGCAACCCTTTCTCCTCAAGGAGGAAACCCCAAACTTCAACGATAAGGTGGTCGCATCACCGACAAAAATCGCTCGCTACAATGACAACTTGAACTCTTTGAATTATGCATTGCTTTGAAGTCCACTGATCATAAACATCTCATACATGTTATATATGTTGTGTTTGAACCAAATGGCCATGCTATTAGTGTGTGTATGATGTGTTAGCACAGAAAATGCAAATTTTGGCCTATTTCAAAACCATTATCGGGTTTTAAAATAGGGACCTCATCTGAAAAAACCAAGACCACCGTTGGATTCCTTGTGAAATTCTAGGTCAGATGCACCTAAATTTTGTCCCAATCCATGGAGAAATGAGAAAGTTAGAGGCTTCACGTAAATTTCCCAAAAGCTTGCCTTGCCTTGCCTTGCCCAGGCCTAGAAACAAGGCATGACTTATGATTTAATGAGGTGTTTTTGATACAGGGATGTATCACCACCCCAGTGGTAGCGCGCATGTGTGTTTGTGTATGAGGTCGTGGGTTCAAACCCCACCCAGACCTTTTTTGCTACCTCTCTCATTTTTGCCATTTTTCATTATTTTCATGTTTTGTTAATTAATTGAAAAATGAATTTCTCTCTCAATTTTAATTATTTTTTATCGGTTCTTTTTTTGAAAATTCCCAAATATGTTAAAATATTTTATTCCATGAAAATTTCACAAAAATATTATTAATTTCATATATTTGATATTTTTGTAAAGAATTATATTTTTATTTGTTTTTTAACATTAAAAATATTTCTTTCTCTTGGTTTTACAAAATTCAAATGATTTTTAAATCATCCCATGAATGAAACATGATTTTCCAAATATAAATCCAAGATCACAACCTTTTTCCACATGTTTTATTATTTTAATTGAATTTTTATTCAATTAAAATATATTTAAAAACAAAAACAATTAGGGTTTTGATCACTATCATCCTAACAAATCCTTTCTCAAACACTTGAGCCTCTAATGGAGTGTAAGACCCAACCCCTTTTGTACATAAACTTTTTTGGGCCTCAGTCATTGTATAAGTCCCAATACAATTTTAAAATCTCGGCACGGTCGTCGCCTTTTTAAACAAAAACCTTAGGGCCTCTCCTTGAGTTGTAAGCCCCATCGCTTGTATATAAAATAAACTTTGGGCTTCTCCTTGAGTTGTAAGACCCATCCCTTTGTACAGAAAACCTCTTCGGGCCTCAGTCATTGTATAAGCCCTAGTACAGTTTACAGAACAACGGTACAATTACTGTTTTTCCTCTGGGCCTCTCCTTGAGTATAAGCCCCAACAATCTTTTCAAAACAACTACCCTTTTTATTTAGGTTCAAATTCATACACTATGCTACGGAAGGGAAAAGACAACGCTTTTTTTGACTTTTAACAACGCTTAAAAGCGCTGCCTAAGGTGGTGCTGCTATAGGTAAAGACAACGCTTTTGTTTTATGCAAAAGCGCTGCCTTATGTAGGCCTTTAGCAGCACTTTTTCTGTAAAAGTGCTTTCTAAAGTAGGCCTTTAGCAGCGCTTTTTCTAGAAAAATGCTATCTAAAGTAGGCCTTTAGCAGCGCTTTTTCTGGCCTTTTATGCTTTCTATTGGCATCTTTAGGCAGTGCTTTTTCAGCAAAAAGCGCTTTCTATTGTCCCTCTTTAGAAAGCGTTTTCAACACAACAACTTTCATACCTTTTGACAAATCCTGAGTACATACCCGACAAACTTGGCCAAAAATGGTTCAAAGCACTCAAAAACCCCTAAAGCTCTTCGCGTGGTACCTCATCTTGACTTAAGTACTCGAGGGGCTAGCATATACATAAAAGAGTAATTCATTGCAGGAGGAAAAACGACATATTATATAAAATGCTTCAGATGAGCCAAAACATTGTACAATACAATTAAAAAGAGAGCCTGAAGGCCAGAAAAATCACTTACACCCATATAAGGGGACAATCAAAACAAGAATAAAATACAGCTTCCCCTCTAGAAGCTAATCGCTCTCTCTCCCACATCCTGAATGAAGAAAATTGAACCAGTCTTCATCCCAGTCACCATCAATATTTGCACCAAAATCACGTTTCGGAGCGCGGTCTTTTGTGAGAGATTTCATCTTTGTCACAGATTTCTTCCCGGACAAGGTTGCTCTGATTGATGATGCGGAAGATATTGCAACATTTGGCCCGTCCCTTCTTTATTTTTTCGGTCACCTTCTTGGCCGCGGAGTTTTTTAGGGAAGTGCTCATGTTAAAGTATTGTGCAGGTCGTATACAAAAGAGCAAAATGGCCCTAAATATATAAAGAACAAGTCCTGTGTCGCCTTCTAGGCCACAGGACTCTATATTCAAGAAGTAGGACCTTGAAAGACGTGAAATCACCCTTGGAAAGACACCACCGCCCACTCTACGACACTTCCTATGTCATTGAAACTTGTTTTTTTAAAAGCTGTTTTTGCACGCCTTTTCTAGAGGAAATGGGGGTCAGTCAAAACTAATCTACAACAATAATTTCAAAATCAAATTCAAACAACATCCATATCAATACTAATTCGGATTCTAAATCCTAAATGAAATACATTTGCTTTTCATAAAACAAAATTTTCATAAGATGCAAATTACAATAGTAGAATAGAAATAAGATTAACATATACAATGCAATCACTAAAACGAAAATGAAAATAAAAAACAAAATAGAATAATTAAAAGAAAGAGCATTTGGACATCCTTCATTCTATTACTCCCATTCTTTTGGAAGATGTTTTATTACTCAGAATTTTGAAAATACATTCAATTTCATAAAAAGATTACACTTCATCACAAATCATACACCAGAAATGTATCAACATCCTCATAACCAAACATCCAAGTCCTTACACGATTCATCAAATACTTACACAAACCGGTCCTCAAAACATTAATCATACCAAACAATTTCGTCAAAAATATACCAGAAATTCCAAACCAATTCATCAAAGTCATACCCCACTTCATCAAGATCATTACATGACTAAACACAAAATCAAGACCAGAAAACTCATCAACATACACCAGAAGTTTGTCATACAAACATACCAGAACAACTAACATCCACCAAAATTCAAGAACTCAAAACACAACAATAGCAGTAACTGTCGCTAGAAGAAGGAGGCAAGACAAGAACAGTACACACAATTCATACAAAGTCATCAGATTCACACAAGAAAATTCAGAACATCATACACGCAATAATTTGAATTGAAGGAGAGAGAAGATAAATTATCATAACAATGCGCATCGCAGAGGCAGCATAAAGAAATCACAGCAATACATACACAATCGAATAGCAAAATTCATATGACAATTCCAGATTTTTCAAAAATTACACTTACGTGAACCTGTGCTGTTGTGTGGTCAGTGGCAAAAGGTCACTTATTGACAAAGCCAAAAATAAGGTCGGCCAAATACTTCAGCCTGCTATACAAAGCATCTCCAAAACCTGTGCAGGATAGAATCAAGGGTCATCATTTCACAAATCATAACCAAATCATAGAATCGCCACTTGAAATGCATTGAAGAAGGAAAGTTCACAAATACAAGCATGAATTCACGGCGAAAGAAAATAAAACTCGTAACAGCATCACCACACGAAATAAAAGTTTATATAGACATGATGGTATGAGAATGGAAAATTGAAAGACAACAACCACATCAACACTTTGATACTCTAACAACACTCATTTTTCTATAACACTCTTTTTTCTAACAACCCTCATTTTTGTAATGGATATAATTTCCTATAATATAACAACACTCATTCAAACTACATTCACACTAACACATTCAAACTAAAAACAAAACAAAAACAAAACAAGATGCTCAAGAACAAACCCTCAAGAGAAGACGATGAACAGTGCCAGTCGAAGAACAAACAAGTGACACTCACGGAGGAATGCCGGTCGGAGAAGATGGAGATACGAACAGATGAACAGTGCTGGTCGGAGAGGACAGATAGAGGAATGTCGGTCGGGGAAGACGAACGGTATGGAGGGAGAAGTCGCGAGAGAGGGGGAGACACGACGGAGGGAGAAGTCGCGAGAGAGAGGGAGAAAGAAAAGAAATGATTAAGGCGTTCTGAAACAACGAAAAGTTTTTTAATATTTATTAAATAATAACATAAGACAGCGCTTTTGGAAAGCGCTTTCTTATGTATTAGCTTTAGCAGCGCTTTTTCTCTAAGAGCACTTTCTTTTTAATTGCCTATAGCAGCGCTTTCAGAAAGCGCTTTCTAATGTGTGACCTACGTAAGGCCTTTAGCAGCGCTTTCTAAAGTGTGCCTTTAGCAGCGCTTTCCTGAAAGCGCTTTCTAAGGTGTCACATTTGTATGGCTTTTAACAGCGCTTTTAGGAAGCACTATCTAAAGTAGGCCTTTAGGCAGCACTTTTTTTCAGCGTGTTTTTTTTAAAACATATAGCAGCGCTTTTGATCAAAAGCGCTGTCTATGTAGTGCTGCCAAAAAGCAATTTTGGTGTAGTGATAGTTGTTGTCAAAAATTTCTTTAATTTCTTGAACAACTAACCATACAGCTGTTACAATGGAAGCTTGCTCGCTTGTAAGTTTTATCAGCTTTCATTTACTTGCTTTCATATATATATATATATATATATAACTGTATTGCTGGAAGCTTGCTCTCCTGTAAGTCCTTCTTTCATATCCTTTTAAATACTTGTCATATATCAACTGTATATATACTAGTATATCTGCTTAGAGTTTTACCTAGCAACTAGGTCTAGAACTAGGTAAAGCCAATTGGTCACTCTTTAATACAGTCTAAACTAGATCCCCATAGGATTTCCAGATACAGTCCTTCCTTCTCTTGGGCTTAAACAATATGAAACAAAGAGAAAGACATTATTCCCGGTGAAACTTTTCTCAGACTGTCACTTTTAGAAATTGTCAAAGAAATTCATTTCCCCAGAGAGGATTAATTCTCGGTGAAACCTCTTTTGAATTATTCAAACCCTAGAATTATTCACTAATGAAAAGATTATTCCCGGTGAAACTTTTCTTGAACTTTTCTTAAGTTTGGATCCACAGGCTTCCTAAAAGCATCCCTGCCTCCTCTTGGGCTTTGTACAAGGACCCTCCGGCTTCTTAGAAGTTCTCATGCCTTCTCTTGGGCTTAATGCAAGGACCCTGAAGACTTCTTAAAGGTATACGACATAACTTAGTCATCCTTTGTTAGAGCTGTCTTTCTAAAAGAGTCAAAACCTCAGACCAATTTTAGGGTTGATACTCATCCCTTAAAAGAGTCAGCCTCTTCTTGGGCGTTATACAAAGATAAAAACTTTCATATTAGTAGACTTGGACAGTCTAAATCCACTCTTTAGTCTCAAAAGACATTCTCAAGTTCCCTACAAACACAGGAAAAAACACTGGTCATTTAATCAATCCCCAGTAGAGTCAAAACCCGTGAGTTCTAAAACTCCGTCTTTTATCCTAAACTTCCCCAGCCAGGGTCAGTTTATCATCAGAGTCTCAAGGTATCTAATACCTCAACTCTTCTGTAAACCCTCAGCGAGAGTTGATTCCCCATTTGGACCTGCCTCTGGATCTCAATAATCCTCAGCAGAAGTCAGTCTCCTCTTGGGCTTTGTACAAAGATTTTCCCCAGCTGAGATAACCTTTTCAGATTCTCTTGTTGAGTCGATAACCTTTTCAGACTCTCTTGTTGAGTAAATCACCTTTCAATACTCTCTTGTTGAGTCAACCCCTTTTAGCCTCAATCTTGGGCTTTGTACAAGACAGATAAGAGCACTCTCTTATTGAGTCAATCTTTTTCAGCCTCCTCTTAGGCTTGGTATAATGATTTCCCCTAGAAGAAGTTAGCCTCCTCGCAGGCTGTGTATAATGATTTCTCCAGCTTGTTCAGCCTCAATCTTGGGCTTTGTAAAAGACACCATACAAACTTCATAAGCAGAGTCAACCCTCTCTTCAGCCTCAATCTTGGGCTTTGTACAAGACATATAATACTCTCCCGCAGAGTCAAACTCATTTCAGCCTCAATCTTGGGCTTTGTACAAGACACCTAAAATATCCTCAGCCGAGTTAGTAAAGTCTCATTTTAGCCTTAATCTTGGGCATTGTACAAGACAGATAAAGATTTCTTTCCCACAGAGTCAGTCTTCTTTTCACCCTCAATCTTGGGCTTTGTACAAGACACATACAAACCCTTCCCGACGGAGTCAAAATCCCTTTTTAGCCTCAATCTTGAGCTTTGTACAAGACAGAAAAAATATTTCATTGAAAAAGTCAAATTTTAACTTTCTCTTAGGCTTTGTATAATGATATCCCCAAAGAGTCAGTTTCTTTTTTAGCCACAATCTTGGACTTTGTACAAGACATATATAAACACTCTCTTGTTGTGTCAGTCTTTTCCAGCCTCCTCTTAGGCTTTGTATAAGGACTTCCCCATTAGAGTCAATCAATCTCTTAGCTTCAACCTTGGGCTTTGATCAAGGCACGCACAAAAACCAAAATCCCCTCAGAGGAAATAAAAAACTCTATGTAGGAAGTCATTTCTCTGTTTATCACTCTTCAAAACAGAAAAATCAAAACAAACCCTAATCCCAGATAACTGCTGTAAGTGCCACACTTGTTGATTCAAATATCCAAGTTGTTGTCCATCTTTTATGCTGGTAAATTCTCTCTTTTGTCTAATTGTTGTAAGCGGCAATCCTCTGGATTGTTTACATCCACGCTACTGTCCCTCTCTTAGCATGAGAAATTCCTAAGGAAAAATGGCATTGCTCAACACTGAGTAAAAGTTTTCCTCTTCAGGACAAATCCCCTATAAAGAAAATTATGGCATTGCTGGATTCTCATATCCTAGTTAAAGTTATTCTCCTTTATAAACAGTCACCCCACAGTTGTGATAAACAGACGAGATGTCTCCCCTTTAGAGATGACAAATTCTCTCTTAGTCAAACCTTTTAGCTTCAATCTTGGGCATTCAACAAGATACAAATACTCAACCTTTTAGCTTTAATCTTGGGCTTTGAACAAGACACCAAAACATCTTTTCCTCCCATAGAATAGGAGGAACTACGATTGCTCTAATTTCCCTGTTTCTTTAAACGGGAATATGTAGGCATAAGATTGCGAAATCTTAGCGAGCATACCAATTAAAAACTCTAGGTCCAGTACCTTCATACCAATTTAAAACTCTAGGTCCAGTACCTTCATACCAATCAAAAGTCTAAGTCCAGTACCTTACCAAAAACATCAGAAAACCTGAGCATAAATAAAAAAACTCACTCTCCCTTTCATATTTCCCAAGAAACTTTCCCAACTCATCAACAGATAAACATCATCAAGTACAAAGTGTAACCTAATGCTAATAACCTGTGGATAACCACATATAGGATGGGTAATTGACAACTCCCCATTGTATAACCTGGCCTCAAACCCCCTAATCTCTTTAAGCGTTTGTTTAGTTAAACATTCGCGTGCAAGGTTAGTTTGAGATAGCTTCCCTTTCCCTTCTAGCTTCACGGGGAAAATAAGAAATCAAAAAGTAGCACCCCACTCCTCCTCAAATAGGAGGAAACCATTCCCTGCGATAAGGTGGTCGCGTCACCGACAAAAATCGCACGCTACACACTGTCCTTCTCTTAGCATGGAAAACTCCTAAGGAAAAATGGCATTGCTCAACACTGAGTTAAAGTTTTCTCCTTCAGGAAAAATCCCTCATAAAGGAAATTATGGCATTGCCGGATTCTCATATCCCAGTTAAAGTAATTTTCCTTTATAAACACATCCCATTAGATATGACAAGTTCTCTCTCAGTCAAACCTTTTAGCTTCAATCTTGGGCTTTGAACAAGACACAAATGAACCTTTTAGTTTCAATCTTGGGCTTCAAATAAGACACCAAAACATCTTCTTTTCCTCCCATAGAATAGGAGGAACTACGATTGCTCTGATTTCCCCGTTTCTTTAAACGGGAATACTTAGGAATAAGACTGAAAAATCTTAGCGAGCATACCAATCAAAAACCTTAGGTCTAGTATCTTCACACCAATCAAAACTGAGGTCCAGTACCTCACCAAAATCATAAAAAATTCACTATCTCTCTCAAACTTTTCCCAACCCATTTACAAACAAACACCATCAAGTACAAAGCATAACCTATAACTATCAACCTATGGATAACCACATATAGGATGGGTAACTGACAACTCCCCATTGTATAACCTGACCCCGAACTCCCCGAATCTGTCTTAGCGTTTGTTCAGTTAAACATTCGCGTGCAAGGTTAGTTTTAGATAGCTTCACTTTCCCTTCCAGCTTCACAGGATAAATAAGAAATCAGAAAGTAGCACCCCTTTCCTACTGTTACGGTGAGGAAGAACCCATGGCGATAAGGTGGTCACGTCACCGACAAAAATCGCACGCTACAGGAAAATGGAGACTCTGCTAGGGACGCATTTTGTCTGTTTTGGACTAGGATTATAGTTCCTAAGAGGTCTAGGATGTTAGTTTTAGGAATACTATATATATATATTGCTTTTCCTGCTTGATATCCCTGTTTATTTTTCTGCTAATGGGAATGCGAGTGATGTCGCATTTGGAAAGTTTGAGTGATACCTAAGATAGGTGATGGCATAGACAGGCGGTCTTACAGGGAGTGAATCCCGAATAAGTTGTCTTGGTAGACCATCAAATTAGTGGAGATACCCTTTGCAGATTCAATGCTTAACGACTCCGTTGTGAAGGAAGATTGTCCCAATGTGGTATCCGTGAAACTGAGGATTTAGTAGACTGTAACTATGTGACCATTTAGTAGTGCGGTAGCTATCGAAAATAGTTGACACACGATACCACACTCAATTGAGATTACCCTAGGATGCTACAGCTCACTCATGTGAACCAGCTTGCTGTTGTTATCCTTAGGGGGTCAATGATTTTGGGAACTTTTAACCCATTCTACAGGTACAAAAATTCACCAGAATACAACCTTTGGGGATGGGTAGAGCCATGACACCATGCTCGTGACGTTGAACCTTTGAACCCATGTTTTTTTATGTTTTTGTGTGTTGCATTCATGCGTTCATTTAAAAAACTCTTAAACAAAGAAAAAATATTCTTTTCTTTTCTCTCTTCTTGTTTCAAATTAAACTAAAACAATGATTGCAAATATCAGAGAGAAAGATTGCGTTATGGATTTCGGTAGAAGGAAGGCGCACAAGTACACCTTCAAGGCTCCAAAACTAGAGGATTTAAGGGGGTTGGCAAGGATGATCACCAACCCTGATGCTTTCAGAGCTAAGTACGGAGGACTGCTGTCTCTTTTAAAGGTCCATGTAGTTGAAGGAATCCTGTCTACGCTAATTTAATTCTACGATCCGGTTTATCACAGTTTCACATTTCCAGATTATCAACTAGCACCAACACTGGAGGAGTACTCTCACCTGACTGATTTACCCATCACTGATCAAACTCCATTTTCTAGACTGGAAGAAATTCCAAAGGATCAAACCATTGCAAGAACAATCTATTTGGACGAGTCAGAAGTCAGGACTCACATGACCACTAAGGAAGGAATCCAAGGTTTACCGGCTAAGTTTTTGGTAGAGAAAGCCTTGTACTTTGCCACTATAGGTAATGTAACTGCTTTCGAGGACATCTTTGTGATACTCGCATATGGGTTATTCCTTTTTCCCAACATTGATAACTTCGTCGATACCAATGCCATTAAGATATTTCTGATTGGAAACCCCGTACCAACTTTACTCACAGAAGCTTATCATTCTGTACACTTAAGGAATTTGTACAGCGAAGGAATGATCACATGCTGTGTACCCCTGCTTTACAAATGCTTCACTTCCTATTTACCTAAGTCTGCTACCTTTTGGGATCATAAGAGTACTCTACGTTGGTCATAGAGAATCATGTCTCTTACCAACTCTGACATAGATTGGTACAATCGAATCTATGACGAGATAAGGATCATTGACAAATGTGGAAATTTCCCTAATATACCCCTCATAGGAACTAAAGGAGGAATCAACTATCATCTGATTTTAGTTCGCCGTCAACTCGGATGTCCAATGAAGCATATACCGCGTAATGTTCATCTGGAAGGTCTTTTCTTCAAGGAAGGAGAAATTGATAGGGCACTAAAGATAGAAATAGTGCACGCCTGGAAACATGTTCACAGGAAAGGAAGAGAGTCTCTAGGAAAACCAGACTGTGTCTCTGTGGAACCTCATCTCCACTGGGTACAAACTAGAGCTCTCAAGCTGAAGATGCCTTACCCTTGTCAAGAAGTTCTTCCGCTAAAGGAATCTGTCCTTTATTTTATGTCTGATGCGGAAAAACTCCAGGTCACTCTCAACAAAGTTCGACAGGAAAAGAAATATTGGAAGAACAAGTACCGTATTCTCAATGTAGAGTGTACCAAAATTCAGCAACTGTTACAAGAAAAGGATGCTCTGATTAGGATATTAGAGAAACATGTTGTAGAAAATCAAGAAGACCAAAGAAATTTGCTCCCTCCTTTCACTTGGCAAGGACCGACAATGCGATAATGGCTCAAGAGCCCCGACCAAAGAAAAGGAAAATACCAGAACCAGCACCTGAGCCCTTCTCAGAGAGGACTCAGGATCCATAAGTTTAGACATTTCCTTTTACATCACTTTGTAAAATATTGTATTTCCCTTTCTGCAATCTTTCAAAATTCAATAAAACAGGGTCTCCCCACTGTATGATATTTGCAATCTAGTTATTGAAGTTTCTTTTTGATTAAAAATCAATTAATATATATCATTGCATAACATTCATCATTCTCACATAACGTATTCTTCTTACCTTCGAATCTCGCGTATGTGTCACGATTCTAGAGTCAAATTGTCTCATTCGTACAATACTCGAGCCAATTGACAAAAGAAAATGGATGATCTCGAGGAAGAGAACAGAGAGCTGAGAGAAGAAATCGACGCCCTGAAAGAAGATCTGAGGAAACTTCATAGTGACATGAAATCTCTAGCAGCAACTCAAAGACAACAACAAAGGACTGTGATCTCGGAGATCACATCTACTCCCATAGTGGAGACGTATGATCCTCGGTACAACATGCCTAAAGATCGTCCCTGGGGCATGCCTATCAACTTTGTCCCTAAAGGATATATTCCGCCGGTCACGGAAGACACGAAAACTGCAGCAGGAACCGCTGGGCCTGAAGGTTACAAACTTCGGGAAGGCGAAGATGCAAGAGTCATGAAAGCAACTCCTGAAGGTTACAAACTTTGGGATATGGAAGCACCAAGAGTCACCGCCGTAATGACTATACCACAACCTGTGGTACACACTGTGTAACGCCCCGATTTTTATTATTTCCCATTTTGTTGAGTCTTTTATTTAATTGAGTGATAAATTATTTCATTTGTGAAATTGGTGTGTTAATATGCTATGTTGACATGTTGTGATATTTTATCGTTTTTGAGAGTTTTCGGGAAAATTAGAATTGAGGGTATTTTAGACATTTCTCAATTAATGATAAGTTAGAAATTTAGTGGAAATAGAATTTTGTGAGAAAATGAATTAATTGAATTTGAATAGAAAATACAAAAGAAAAAGAGATAAGGAGAGGAAATATGAGAGAAAGAGAAAGAAAAGAAAGATAGAGAGAAAAAGGAGAGAAAGAAAGAGGAAGAGGAGAAAAGAGAAAGAAAAGGGGAAAACTAGAAAATCATTAAGAACAATCATCTAGCAAGTTTGGAATCCGGGTAAGGGTGTGAAATCTTATTATCTCATCAATGTATATCATTATGTATGTGTTTGCTTGGATGTTTTTCTTGTTTTCCATAGTTTGAGTTTTAGGTCGAAATTGAGATTTTTGTGAGGAATCGATGGTTCTACGGTTGAAATTCGGTGTAAATGTAATAGAATACTTGTCATCATGATTGAATTATGTTTTGATGATTATATGACTGTTTGGAATGTGTTGAGTGGTGAAAACATGAATTTTAGATGAACTGGTACGCTGCTGGGTTTTTCTGAAAACGCAGGTTCGCACTGCGAATGGCTAGCGAGTGGATAGCGAGCATTCGCTGAATGTTCGCACTGCGAATGGGGTAGCGAAGGGTGCGCTAGCTTCTGCCTTGATTCGCTGGGTGCTTCGCATTGCGAATGGGGTAGCGAGCATTCGCTGGGGGGTTCCCACTGCAAACGATGAGAATTTTCTAGGCTATTTTGCTTCTGCCTTGGCTCGCTAGGAGCTTTGCACTGCGAATGTAGCAGTTTTTCCCAATTTGTTTTCTCTGTAACTTTTGATCTGTGTTTCGGCTTGAGGTGTGGTTTGATGCGTTAGAGAGCTTATGAAATGTACTTTATTATGATGATGTTTTGGAAATTGTTAGCCGATTTAATTATGTAGGAAAGTCGTGAATAGGGTTATTTAGCGACTTTTACCATTTTGAATGTGTGTTTTGGATGTGAATCGTACAATAGTGCATTGATGTGAATGTATATAGATTGTATGTGATGGTATGAGATGAATGCATGAATATATTGTGAATATGTATGCATTTCAAGAATGTCTTGAGTCATTTTGTATGTGAAGCATAATGATGTACATTCTTGCATGTGTGATTCTAATGAGAATCCGCTATAACATCGTGTGCCCATGTGGGGTGTGAGTGACAAATTGGTTCCAGAGGGAATCCGCTATAACGTCGTGTGCCCATGTGGGGTGTGAGCGATGATTATAGACGATCGTGTGCCCATGTGGGGTGTGAACGATCGGGTCGTGTGCCCGTGTGGGGTGTGAGCGACGGGGAACATCGTATGCCCGACGGGGAGTTACATTGGTAACGAGCGATGGTTCCAATAAGTTCCTGAGTGAACTTGAGATGATTGAGTCGGTACCCGCATTGCATTTGCTTAGAGTCGTGAGTCGGTCTCTATGATTTGCATTTATCATCTTTATAATTGAGCATTGATGAATAAACATGAATGTGTACGTTTATGTGGAATGATAAGAATTGTGAAAGTATGCATGATGAATATGCTTGGTTTTGTATATATATATACATTGTGATGTATATGAGTGTGTTGTGAGGAATAGTGGTGAGAATGGAGAATATGTGTATTTTTATGCTAAGATATATAATTATATGCATTGTTATTATGATAATATTTCTTACCCTTCTGCTGTTTTATGATGCTCTATGAGGCATTGCAGAGTAGGTATGCTGGTGGTCTTTTTGTGAAGCATGTCTTCATCCTTTTGGTCGGTCGGCTCTGATATGTAGCACCGGGTAGCTAGGAAGTATATGATTCTTTTGTGATGCAATTGTATATGTATCTTGGTGATGAATGATTATGTAAACATGAATTATGTTGGTGGATAATACTTGATGATATATATATATATATATATATATATATATGTATATATATATATATATATATATATGATGTTATTCAATGTTTAGATTTTCCGCTTTTATTCTAAATATTGAGATGTGGGTGTAAGGACTAAGTTCCTCTGTTGCAAAGTTACCCCACTGTTGCATATCAATCGTTGAGCAGGTGTTGAATGTTTTAATTTCATGTATGATGTGACATACCTCTTTTATACTATGTTTATAATTATACTCTGACGGAATTTTTAATATATGCCTAAATGATTATGTGATTATTTGGGGGTATAGAAAGGGGGTGTTACATTAAGTGGTATCAGAGCCAGTGTTGAGTCAGTTGTGTCTGTCTTGTGGTTGTGATGGTTGAACTGTTGTTTAACCTTGTTGTCATTTTTGGGAATGATCAGAATATGGCTGGTAGAAACGACAATGCGATGGCTGCTGCTTTGGAAGCAATGGCTAGGGCGGTGCAAGGTGCGCCGAATGTGAATGCTAATGACGAGTTCAGGAAGAATCAACCACCGGTCTTCAAAGGAAGATTTGATCCCGATGGTGCTCAGCTTTGGTTGAAAGAGATTGAAAGGATCTTCAGAGTCATGGACTGTGTGGAGGAGAATAAGGCGAGGCTTGGGTCTCACATCCTGAAGGAAGAAGCCGACGATTGGTGGGTCGGTATGCGTCAAATTCTTGAGGTGGATGATGAAGAGATAACTTGGAATTTATTTCGTACCGAGTTCTTGAGGAAGTATTACCCTGAAAGTGTGAAAGGGAAGAAGGAGATGGAGTTCCTTGAACTGAAACAAGGAAGTATGTCCGTGGTGGACTATACTGCTAAGTTTGTGGAATTGGTTCAATTCCATCCTCACTATGCTGCAATTACTGTTGAGTTCTCAAAGTGTATTAAGTATGAGAATGGTTTGCGTCCCGAGATCAAACAAGCTGTGGGATATCAAAGGATAAGAAGTTTTACGGATTTGACGGAATGTTGTAGAATCTTCGAGGAAGATAGCAAGGCTCGTTCTACACATTACAAAAGTTTGAATGAGAGGAAGGGAAAGCAACAAGCTAGAGGTGGACCTTATGTGGCACCCGCTGATAAGGGTAAGCATAGGGGAAACTTTGATAAGAGATCTGGAGGAGGAGGTTCCGGTTCCGTTAAGTGTTATAAGTGTGGTGGAATGGGTCATAAATCATTTGAGTGTGGGAAGACTGTGGTGAAATGTTCTAACTGTGGAGGCCTTGGGCATGCTACTACTGATTGTAGAAGGAATATAGTGAAGTGCTATAATTGTGGAGAAGTGGGTCACATTAGTACTAAGTGTACTAAGCCGAAACAAGCTCAAGCGGGCGGAAAGGTGTTTGCATTAGCGGGGACGGACACTACTAGTGCAGACCGTTTGATTAAAGGTACATGTTTTATTAATAGTACGCCTTTAGTTGCTATTATTGATACGGGGGCGACTCATTCATTCATTTCTCACGAGTGCGCTGAGCTTTTGAATTTGTTTATGACTTCTTGGGGTGGTGAGATGGTTATTGAGACTCCTGCTGCAGGGTCGGTAACTACGTCTTTGGTGTGTGTAAGTTGTCCTTTGACCATGTATGGTAAAGACTTCATTATGGATTTAGTGTGTTTGCCGTTGGAGGGATTGGACGTAATCTTGGGTATGAACTGGTTGCAATTTAATCGAGTTCATATAGATTGCTATCACAAGTTAGTGAGGTTTCCTTCTTTGGAAGATGATGAAGATGAGAGTTTCCTATCCACTAAAGAGTTGAAGAAACTTTTAGCGGACGAAGCTCAATTGTTCGGTTTGTTTGCATCATTGTCGGTGGAGAGTAAAGTTGAGCTTGATGTGTTCCCAGTGGTGCGTGATTTTCCAGAGGTGTTTCCGGAGGATATTACGGATGTACCGGCGGAAAGAGAAGTTGAGTTTTCTATTGATCTAGTTCCGGGTGCTAGACCGGTTTCGATGGCACCGTATCGTATGTCGGCATCAGAGTTGGTAGAATTGAAGAAGCAATTGAATGACTTGTTGGACAAAAGATTTGTAAGGCCAAGTGTTTCTCCTTGGGGTGCTCCGGTATTGTTGGTAAAGAAAAAGGATGGGAAAATGCGGTTATGCATTGATTATCGACAATTGAACAAGGTGACAATTAAGAACAAGTATCTACTTCCAAGGATCGATGATTTGATGGACCAATTGATTGATGCGCGTGTTTTTAGCAAGATTGATTTGAGATCGGGATATCACCAGATTCGTGTGAAAGAAGAGGATATCCAAAAGACGGCCTTTAGGACATGGTATGGCCATTACGAATATTCCGTGATGCCATTCGGGGTTTTTAATGCGCCAGGTGTGTTTATGGAATACATGAACCGTATTTTTCATGAACAGTTAGATCATTTTGTGGTTGTGTTCATCGATGATATTTTGATTTACTCTAAGTCTCAAGAGGAGCATGAAGAGCATTTGAGGATTGTGTTACAAATTTTGAAAGAGAAACAATTGTATGCTAAGTTGTCGAAATGTGAATTTTGGTTGTCGGAAGTAAGTTTTCTTGGACATGTTATTTCCGGTAGTGGTATTAGTGTTGATCCATTCAAGATGGATGCGGTGATGCAATGGGAGGCTCCTAGATCGGTTACGGAGATTCGAAGCTTTTTAGGCTTGGCGGGTTATTATCGGAGGTTTATTGAGGGATTTTCGAAGTTGGCACTTCCGTTAACGCAATTGACTTGTAAAGAAAAGGCTTTCATTTGGGATATTCGTTGTGAAGAGAGTTTCAATGAGCTAAAAAGAAGGTTGACAACGGCTCCGATCTTGATTTTGCCAAATCCGACGAAACCATTTGTTGTGTATTGTGACACTTCATTGGTTGGTTTAGGTGGTGTTTTGATGCAAGATGGAAAAGTTGTGGCTTATGCTTCAAGACAATTGAGAGTGCATGAAAAGAATTATCCGACACATGACTTGGAGTTAGCGGCCGTGGTGTTTGTTTTGAAAATTTGGAGGCACTATCTTTATGGTGCAAGATTTGAAGTTTTTAGTGATCACAAGAGCTTGAAATATTTATTTGATCAAAAAGAATTGAACATGAGACAAAGAAGGTGGTTAGAGCTTTTGAAGGATTACGATTTTGGTTTGAATTACCATCCGGGTAAGGCAAACGTGGTGGCCGATGCTTTGAGTCGGAAGTCGTTACATATGTCCACATTGATGATGAGAGAATGGGAACTTTTGGAGAATTTTAGAGACTTGAGTTTGGTTTGTGAAATGACGCCGAGAAGTGTGAGACTTGGTATGCTACATGTTACGAATGATTTTCTTGCAACCGTATGTGAAAAGCAAAAGTTGGATTTGAAGTTCGTTGATTTGATGATGAATGAGAATGAGGATTTCAAGGTTGATAATTTTGGAGTTTTGAGATTCCGTGGTCGTATTTGTATTCCCGACGATGCGGAGTTGAAAAAGATGATATTGGAAGAAGGACACCAAAGTAACTTAAGTATTCATCCGGGAGCGAATAAGATGTATCAAGATTTGAAGAAAATCTTTTGGTGGTCCGGATTAAAGAGGGATGTGGCTCAATTTGTGTATGCGTGCTTAACTTGTCAAAAGTCTAAGGTGGAACATCAAAAGCCTAGTGGATTGATGCAACCGTTGGACATTCCGGAGTGGAAATGGGATAGTATATCGATGGATTTTGTTACAGGATTACCGAATACACAAAGAGGTCATAATACTATTTGGGTAATCGTTGATAGGCTTACTAAATCTGCTCACTTCATTCCAATTGATATTAGTTATCCTTTGGAGAAGTTAGCCGAGATTTATGTTCTCGTGGTTGTGAAGTTACATGGAGTTCCTAAGAGTATTGTATCGGATAGAGATCCTAGATTTACATCGAGGTTTTGGGAGAGTTTACAAAAGGCTTTGGGTTCTAAGCTAAGATTGAGTTCGGCTTATCATCCGCAAACGGACGGTCAAACCGAGAGGACAATTCAATCGTTGGAGGATTTATTGCGTGCTTGTGCGCTCGAGCAAGGTGGTGCTTGGGATAGTTATTTGGCATTGATTGTGTTCACCTACAATAATAGTTTTCATTCAAGTATAGGTATGGCACCATTTGAGGCTTTGTATGGTCGGAGATGTCGAACACCTTTGTGTTGGCATGAAACCGGTGAGAGGACGATAGTTGGACCGGAGATGGTACAACAAACGATGGAGAAAGTGAAGTTTATTCGTGAGAAGATGAAAGCTTCTCAAAGTAGACAAAAGAGCTATCATGACAAGAGAAGGAAAGATCTTGAATTCCAAGAAGGCGACCATGTGTTTTTGAGAGTTACGCCGGTTACGGGTGTGGGTCGTGCTTTGAAGTCGAAGAAGTTGACTTCTCGTTTTATTGGTCCGTATCAGATTTCTGCGCGAGTTGGTGCTGTGGCTTACCGTGTGGCGTTGCCTCCGAATCTTTCGAATTTGCATGATGTATTCCATGTTTCGCAACTTCGGAAGTATGTTCCGGATCCGTCACATGTTATTCCTATGGACGAGGTTGAAGTGAGAGATAACCTTACGGTTGAAGCTTTACCGATTAGGATTTTGGACCGTGAAGTTAAGAAGCTAAGAGGCAAGGATATTGCACTTGTGAGAGTAGCGTGGGGAGGCGCTGCGGAAGGCAATATGACTTGGGAGCTAGAGACTAGGATGCGAGAGTCGTATCCGGAGTTGTTTGAATCAGGTAATATTTTCGAGGACGAAAATTTCTAAAGTGGGGGAGAGTTGTAACGCCCCGATTTCGATTATTTCCCATTTTGTTGAGTCTTTTATTTAATTGAGTGATAAATTATTTCATTTGTGAAATTGGTGTGTTAATATGCTATGTTGACATGTTGTGATATTTTATCGTTTTTGAGAGTTTTCGGGAAAATTAGAATGGAGGGTATTTTAGACATTTCTCAATTAATGATAAGTTAGAAATTTAGTGGAAATAGAATTTTGTGAGAAAATGAATTAATTGAATTTGAATAGAAAATAGAAAAGAAAAAGAGATAAGGAGAGGAAATAGGAGAGAAAGAGAGAGAAAAGAAAGATAGAGAGAAAAAGGAGAGAAAGAAAGAGGAAGAGGAGAAAAGAGAAGGAAAAGGGGAAAACTAGAAAATCATCAAGAACAATCATCTAGCAAGTTTGGAATCCGGGTAAGGGTGTGAAATCTTATTATCTCATCAATGTATATCATTATGTATGTGTTTGCTAGGATGTTTTTCTTGTTTTCCATAGTTTGAGTTTTAGGTCGAAATTGAGATTTTTGTGAGGAATAGATGGTTTTACGGTTGAAATTCGGTGTAAACGTAATAGAATACTTGTCATCATGATTGAATTATGTTTTGATGATTATATGACAGTTTGGAATGTGTTGAGTGGTGAAAACATGATTTTTAGATGAACTGGTGCGCTGCTGGGTTTCTCTGAAAATGCAGGTTCGCACTGCGAATGGCTAGCGAGTGGATAGCGAGCATTCGCTGAATGTTCGCACTGCGAATGGAGTAGCGAAGGGTGCGCTAGCTTCTGCCTTGATTCGCTGGGTGCTTCGCATTGCGAATGGGATAGCGAACATTCGCTGGGGGGTTCGCACTGCGAACGATGAGAATTTTCTAGGCTATTTTGCTTTTGCCTTGGCTCGCTAGGAGCTTCGCACTGCGAATGTAGCAGTTTTTCCCAATTTGTTTTCTCTGTAACTTTTGATCTGTGTTTCGGCTTGAGGTGTGGTTTGATGCGTTAGAGAGCTTATGAAATGTACTTTATTATGATGATGTTTTGGAAATTGTTAGCTGATTTAATTATGTCGAAAAGTCGTGAATAGGGTTATTTATCGACTTTTACCGTTTTGAATGTGTGCTTTGGATGTGAATCGTACAATAGTGCATTGATGTGAATGTATATAGATTGTATGTGATGGTATGAGATGAATGCATGAATATATTGTGAATATGTATGCATTTCAAGAATGTCTTGAGTCATTTTGTATGTGAAGCATAATGATGTACATTCTTGCATGTGTGATTCTAATGAGAATCCGCTATAACGTCGTGTGCCCATGTGGGGTGTGAGCGACGGATTGGTTCTAGAGGGAATCCGCTATAACGTTGTGTGCCCATGTGGGGTGTGAGAGATGATTATAGACGATCGTGTGCACATGTGGGGTGTGAGCGATCGGGTCGTGTGCCCGTGTGGGGTGTGAGCGATCCATAAACGTCGTGTGCCTATGTGGGGTGTGAGCGACGGGGAACATCGTATGCCCGACGGGGAGTTACATTGGTAACGAGCGATGGTTCCAATAAGTTCCTGAGTGAACTTGAGATGATTGAGTCGGTACCGCATTACATTTGCATAGAGTCGTGAGTCGGTCTCTATGATTTGCATTTATCATCTTTATAATTGAGCATTGATGAATAAACATGAATGTGTACGTTTATGTGGAATGATAAGAATTGTGAAAGTATGCATGATGAATATGCTTGGTTTTGTATATATATATATACATTGTGATGTATATGAGTGTGTTGTGAGGAATAGTGGTGAGAATGGAGAATATGTGTATTTTTATGCTAAGATATATAATTATATGCATTGTTATTATGATAATATTTCTCACCCTTCTGCTGTTTTATGATGCTCTATGAGGCATTGTAGAGTAGGTATGCTGGTGGTTTTTTTGTGAAGCGTGTCTTCATCCTTTTGGTCGGTCGGCTCTGATATGTAGCACTGGGTAGCTAGGAAGTATATGATTCTTTTGTGATGCAATTGTATATGTATCTTGGTGATGAATGTTTATGTAAACATGAATTATGTTAGTGGATAATACTTGATGATATATATATATATATATATATATATATATATATATATATATATATATATATATGTATATATGTTTGATGTTATTCAATGTTTAGATTTTTCGCTTTTATTCTAAATATTGAGATGTGGGTGTAAGGACTAAGTTCCTCTGTTGCAAAGTTACCCCACTGTTGCATATCAATCGTTGAGCAGGTGTTGAATGTTTTAATTTCATGTATAATGTGACATACCTCTTTTATACTATGTTTATAATTATACTCTGACGGAATTTTTAATATGTGCCTAAATGATTATGTGATTATTTGGGGGTATAGAAAGGGGGTGTTACACACTGTCCCGGAAGGATAGATTCCACAAGTAATCTCTGGTGGAAATGAAGATATGTACCACAGAATGAATGAATTCCAGGAACAATTCCTGGAGATGCAGAAGGAACTGCATGCCATTCGTGGCCAGGATTTATTTGGAAAGGACGCCGCAGACCTTTGTCTGGTCCCTAATGTGAAAGTCCCGCACAAATTCAAGGTGTCCGACTTTGAAAAATACAAGGGCAACTCTTGCCCTCAAAGTCATTTGGTGATGTACGCTCGAAAGATGTCAACTCAGACAGAGAATCAACAACTACTGATCCACTATTTCCAAGACAATTTAACCGGTGCCGCACTTAAATGGTACATGGGTTTAAACCGCACCAAGATCATCACTTTCAGAGATCTTGGTGCAACCTTCGTTCAGCAGTATAATTATAACCTAGACATGGCACCGGATAGAGATCAACTTAGAGCCATGTCGCAGACAGACAAGAAAACGTTTAAGGAATATGCTCAGAGATGGTGTGAAATTGCTGCCCAGATTTGTCCTCCTCTTGAGGAAAAAGAGACGACAAAGATCTTTTTGAAAACCTTGAGCTCATTCTATTACGACCGAATGGTCGCCAGTGCCCCCAGCGACTTCACTGAGATGGTGAACATGGGAGTACGCCTTAAAGAAGTAGTCCGAGAAGGACGACTGGTCAAAGATACAAGACCATCAAGCTGTACCAAAAGATACGGTAGTGCTTTCCCTAAGAAAAAAGAGCAGGATATTGGTAATATCTCTCTCGCAAAGCAAAGGTGAAGGTATCAACCAGTAGCAGCAATAATTCCTGCTATCAATCCTGTGCCTGCTACAACGTATCAACCTCAGGTTGCTCAGAGCCAACCGAATCAACAACAGTATCAGCATAGGACACAACAGCTTCTTCAGCAGGCTCGTCCACAGTACAACAACAACAACAACAATAACCATACAGCGCGACCACCAGGGTTTAACCCTATACCGATGTTGTACGCAGAACTATGTCCACTCTTACTTGTCAAGGGGCACGTCCAAACCCGGACTCCTCTTACAATACCGGAAAATCCGCATTTTTGGTTTAAGGCGGATCAAACATGCCCTTACCATTAAGGAGGACCGGGGCACAACATTGAAAACTGTCTCAGCTTCAAATCCGACATACAAAAACTTGTAAGGAATGGGGTGTTATCCTTCAAGGATACAAATCCAAATGTTCAGACGAACCCATTTCCTCAACATGAGAAGACTGCAGTAAATTTGATAGAGGAGGAATTTAGCCGCAGTTATTAAATTCGCGATGACTCTAATTAGGGACCAATCTGGTCAAAATTCATTGCATACAGATCGGGTACGATCATGTATCGTCTCACAATTATCACCAGTGTGATATTTGCTCAAAGAATAATCAAGGATGTTCTGTAGTGCAATAAGCTCTACAAGAACAGATGGATCTCAGATGGATCCAAGATCACAGAATCCGTGAGGTCAATATGGCTCACGCAAATCCCAACATTGTTCAGAACCATAACACTCTGATGATGAACGTCAACTTGGTGGCAATGCACTCAAGGCAAAGCCAACATCATGATCTTCCATGGCACGATTACAATTCCTGTCTGATCTGCTCAATAAATAATTAGGGATGCTCTTTTGTACACGAGGCCCTCCAGAGTCAGATGGATCTTGGATGGATCCAGGATTACCGTGATAGAAGTAGTCATCAAGTTAATATGATTCAAATCTTTGATATTCGCTTGATGAATACCAGTCTAGTAGAATTACATGCTAAGCAATTCCGGCTCGGTTTTCTGGCTTCACATGATTATCAAAACTGTAAAGTGTGTCGTGAAGACGACCAAGGATGTTCACTTATCCAAAGAACACTTCAACACTTGTTGAACCACTGGTGGCTTGCGATCTACCTAGATGAAGACACACAATAAGTCAGTATGACTGACGGGAATCCTACTAGGCATCAAAGTCAGGATGTTCGCACGATGGAAACAGATCTAGTGAAGTTGCACTGCATACAAAGCGGACGTGGCCGGGTGCCACCACACAACTATGAGCGCTATAGAGTTTTCTCAGAGAACAACCAAGGATGTTATCTTGTACGGTCATCTCTTCAAAAATAGGTGGACCAAAAAGAGATTTGACCATGTTCGAGTACTAGTTCGGTCAACGTAATGCAAGACTATCTTACTGATCAAAGCAAAGACGTTGTCTTAATCTCCGATCATGAAAGGATCAAAGAGTTCCTCTTGATAGTAAAAAGATTCTCAACCTCGAACCAATTGAAGCCGCCAACAATGGTCAAAAAAATCAAAAAGCTTCTGTGGTTATCTATTTGCCGGGTCCAATACCGTACAAATCAGACAAGGCTATCCCTTACAAATATGGTGCAACAATAATTAAGAATGGAAAGGAAACTCCATTACCCTCCGTCGTAAATATTTCTGACATCAGTCGAGTAACACAGAGCCGCCGGATCTTCAACAAAGGAGTTGGAGAACCCACCAGAGAAAAGGAACCTCAAACAAAAGTTCCCAATCAACTAGTTGGTCAATCCAGTAATCCAGAACTTGTAAAGAACAATGATGAGATGCTGAAGCTCATCCATAAAAGAGCGAGTACAACATTGTAGACCAACTGTTGCAAACTCTATCTCGAATCTCGGTGCTATCTCTCTTGCTAAGTCCCGAAGCTCACAGGGAAGCTCTACAAAAAGTCTTAGAGAAAGCTTTCGTAGAACAAGATGTGACGATAAGACAATTCGACAACATCATCTCCAACATCACTTCCAGCAACAATTTAGGATTCCGTGATGAATAACTGCCGGAAGAAGGCAAAAATCACAACATGGCGCTTAAAATTACAATCAACTGCCAGGACGATGCTTTAGCCGCGTACTGGTAGATACCGGATCAGCTCTGAATGTTATGCCAAAATCTACTCTAATGTGACTATCATTTCAAGGATCTCCGATGAGAGGCAGCGAGAAATTTTTGTCGGTGATGCGATCACCTTATCGCTGGGTTTTCCTCACCGTAATGAGGAGGAGGGGTGCTACTTTCTGATTTCTTATTTATCCCAGGAAGCTGGAAGGGAAAGGGAAGCTATCTAAAACTAACCTTGGACGTGAATGTTTAACTGAACAAACGCTTAAAAAAGATTGGTGGTCCTGGGTCATGTTATACAATGGGGAGTTGTCAATTACCCATCCTATATGTGGTTATCCACAGGATATTAGCTTTAGGTTTCGTTTTTACTTGATGTTGTTTATCCGTTAATGGGTTAGGAAAGTTTCTTGGGAAGTATGAGTGAGTGAGTGAGTTGATGTTCGGGTGTTTTTGGTAAGGTATTGGACCTAAGTTTTAATTGGTATGAAGGTACTGGACCTAGAGTTTTTGATTTAGTATGCTCACTAAGATTTCCCAATTTATGCCTACGTATTCCCATTTAAATGAAATAGGGAAATCAGAGCAATCGTAGTTCCTCCTATTCTAAGGGAGGAAAAAAATGTTTTGGTGTCTTGTTCAAAGCCCAAGATTACAGCTAAAAGGTTTATTTATATCTTGTTCAAAGCCCAAGATTAAGGCTAAAGGTTTGACTGTGAGAGAATTTGTCATTTGTAAAGAGGGATTGTTGATTTTTGTGTGCCTTGATCAAAGCCCAAGGTTGAAGCTAAGAGGTAGATTGACTCCACCGGGGAAATCCTTACCGACAGCCTAAGAGTAGGCTGGATAATACTGACTCAACAAGAGAGGGTATATATTGGTGTCTTGTACAAGGCCCAAGATTGAGGCAAAAAGAGACTGACTCTGGGGATATCATTATACAATGCCTAAGAGGAGGCTAAAAGCTTGACTATTCTGGGGAAAATGTTCTATCTGTCTTGTACAAAGCCCAAGATTGAGGCTAAAATGGATTTTGGCTCCACCAGGGAGATTTGTATGTGTCTTGTACAAAGCCCAAGATTAAGGCTGAAATGGGTTTGACTCTTGCTGGAGAGTATTATTTGTCTTGTATAAAGCCCAAGATTAAGGTTGAAAAGAGTTTGACTCTGCTTGGGAAATCATTCCTAAAAGCCTAAAAGAAGGCTGGAAGGAAATGACTCGACTGAGGAAGATATTTGTCCCAGTTCAACAAGAGAGTGATTTTATCTATCTCGTACAAAGCCCGAGATTGAGGCTAAAAAGGTTGACTCAACAAGAGAGTGCTAAAATGTGATTGACTCAACAAGAGAGTCGGAAAAAGTGATCGACTCAATAAGAGAGTCTGAAAAGGTGATTTACTTAATGAGAGAGTTTGAAAGTTGATTGACTCAACAAGAGAGTTTGAAAGGGGTGAGTGACTCAACAAGAGAGTCTGAAAAGGTTAGCTCCGCTGGGAAGAATTATTATACAAAGCCTAAGAGGAGGTTGGCTTTCTGTTGAGGAAAGGTCCTTATACAAAGACTAAGAGGAGGCTATCTTTTGCTGCGGAGGATTATTGAGATCTCGAAGCAGGTCCAAATTGGGATTCAGCTCTTGCTGAGGGTTCTAGAAGAGTTGAGATATCAGATACCTTGAGGTTCTGAATTGGGATAGTGTTATACTGATGATAAACTGACCCTGGCCAGGGGATTTGTGGGAGAGAGATTGGGTTTTTTAGAACCTATGGATTTTAACTCTACTGGAGATTTATCCAGAGTTACCGGGGTTTCTACCTATGTTTGTAAGGAACTTGAGAATGTCTTTGAGACTAAAGGGGATTAGACTGTCCAAGTCTACTGGTGTGGAAAAGTTTTATCTTTTGTACGATGCCCAAGAGGAGGCGAGTGTTTTTAGGGATGAGAATCAACCCTAAACTGGTCTGTGGTTTGACACTGGAAAAACTGCTCTAGCAAAGGATGACTAAGTTCTGTCTTATACCTTTAGGAGGTCGTCAGGGTCCTTGCATTAAGCCCAAGAGAAGGCATGAGAACTTCTAAGAAGCCGAAGGGTCCTTGTACAAAGCCTATGAGGAGCCGGGGATGCTTTTAGGAAGCCTGTGGGTTCCAAACCAAGAAAAGTTCAATAAATGCTATTCACCGAGAATAGATCATTTATTGAAAGTTCTAAGGTTTGAAGAAACTCAAGAGATGCTATTCACGGAGAGTAGATCAACTCTGGGGAGTAGAGTTTCTTTGACAATTTCTAGGGGTGACAGTCTGAGAAAAGGTTCACGAGGAATACTGCCTTTCTCTTTGTTCCATATTGTTTAAGCCCAAGAGAAGGCAAGACTGTATCTGGAAATCCTATGGGGATCTAGTTTTTGTTGTATTCAAGAGTGACCAACATGGCTTTACCTAGTTCTAGACCTAGTTGTCGGGGAAAACTCTAAATAACTATACTAGTATATATACAGTTGATATATGACAAGTATTTTAAAAGGGTATGAAAGAAGACTTACAGTGCGCAGCTTCCCACAATGCAGTTATATTTATGAAAGCGAGTAAATGAAAGCCGTTAAAACTTACACGTGAGCAAGCTTCCATGCTGTATTGTTAGTTGTTCAAAGAAATTAAAGAAAGTTTTGATAACAACATGTATATTTGAATCTAAATCAAAAGAGACGTTCTTTTTGAAAAGATTATTGGGGCTTATACTCAAGGAGAGGCCCAGGGTTTAACGGTGATTGCATCGTTGTTTTGAGAATTGTCTCGGGACTTATACAACGACTGAGGCCCACATTATTTTAGTATCAAAAAGGGATTGGGTCTTATACTCTATTAGAGGCCCAAAGAGTTTGAAAATGAATAAATATGGGTCTTATAACTCTAGGAGAAGCCCAATTGACTTTGTTAAAAAGGCGACGATCGCGTCGTACTTTTGAAAATATACAGAGGGACTTATACAACGTGTGAGGCCCAAATTATTTTATTTACAAAGGGGTTGGGTCTTACACTCTATTAGAGGCCCAAAAGTGTTTTTGTACAAGTGATGGGGCTTACACCTCTAGGAGAGGCCCATTGATTTCTGTTTGAAAATGGCGATCACGCAGAGATTTTTCATCGTATCGGGACTTATACAATATCTAAGGCCCAAAAAAGGTTTATGTACAACAAGGGTTGGGTCTTACACTATATTAGAGGCCCATGAGTGTTTTGAAAAAGATTGATGAGGGCGAAATCAATCAAAACCCTAATTTTGTTAAAAATGGAATTAATTTTGATTAAAAATTAATAAAAATTATTGAAAACATGTGAGAAATGAGTTGTGATTTTGGGTCAATGTTTCAAAAATCATGTTTTTATTCATAAAATGATTGAAAACCATTTAAGTTTGGAAAATCAAGGGAAAGAAAACTTTTAAAATGTTAAAAAAACAAATAAAAATTAATTCTTTGCAAAAATATCAAATATATGAAATTAATAATATTTTTGGAAAATTTTTGTAAAATAAAATATTTTAACATTTTTGTGAATTTTGAAAAAAAGATTCAACTCAAAATCATTAAAATTCAGAGAGAAATTAAATTTTGAATCAATTAAATAAAATCGCAAAATTCAAATATTCAAATTTTCAAAAAGGGCGCCAAGAACACGCGCATGTTCTGAGTTTTTGCACATTTGCGTTTTCTCACTAATCTCACTGAATACTTGATGAAATCACACAATCCAAATATCAATCTGCTCGTTTTCAACTCACGATCATGTCTATGGTTTTTAATTTCATTTATTTTAAGTATGGAATGAGAAATTAAAGAGAAACCTCAAGAACCCTAATTTCTGCATGAAGGCTAAGAAATTCCATACACGATTCAGACAAAGCAATCAATTGAGGGGAAACACTCTATACATGATTATGAACATATGGCAAAATTATTGTGCGAGGAAATATGCATGAATCATGAGATGACCAAGTTTAGGCTTACCTCTTGCAGTTGGTGATCGAGTTCTAGGTTGGAGGTGTTACAGCTTGGTTCTAATGATGTGAACAGCTTCCTTAGGTGCAGTGGAGTGTGTCTGGATGGTTGGAGTGGATTGAATTGAGCTGGAACTGGATTTGGCACCTCAACTACAAATCTGTCAAAGGCTTGTGCAGATGGCTGGTGATTTTGTGAAATTGATGTTCCAGATGTGATTTTGTGTTATGGATCACTTCTATATGTTATATGTGAGGTGTGTGTGTGATTGGTTTGGTTGGAATTGCTCTCAAACTCAAAACCCGATAGTGGCTTGCTTTAGAAGGCAAAATTTGGAGTGAAGAGGTGATTTTGAGGAAAGCATCAGTTTGGGTGCTTTGGTGTACTCAAACTGATCACAAATGAGCTCTATTTATAGTAGAGCAAGTTTGTTTTGCAAGCAATAATGAATGGCAACTGGTATAGGTCTGTGGCCAATTGTGATAAAATGGAATCTCAAGTCTCCTCTAGCCATTGACTAGAGGTTAGGGCACATGCCAATGGTTCTATGATTCAGAGTGTATCCTTGACTCATTTAGTTAGGAATGTATCAGTCCATGCCACCTTGGTGTATCCATTAAATGCATTGCAACAAAATTGGAGTCTTGGCACCTTTTTAGCTCTTTTAGGTTTGGCATGGCTACTTGTAGATTCATGGACTTCGGAGGCTTGGAGATCAGATTATCCCCCTTGGATTTGATCCTCAGATGTGTCCAGATTGATGACAAGGCTTAGATTTATCAGATTTGGAAAAATCGAGCAAAATACACAAAATCTGCCAGATCTTCCTTGAAAAGAATCAGTTCATGATGCCATGTTTCAGGGGCTGTATCTCCTTGCTCAAATTGAATTTGGAGATGATCTGGTACTTGTTGGAAAGCCCTCATGGTATATTTTAACTTTGATGTCGACCCCTAAACCTGGTTTGGCTTGGATCAAGGTGAAAAATGTCCCTACATTTGGGAAAAAGTAAGGCAGATTTTGACTTAGTGAAAATTTCACTAAGTGTTGGAAAAATGTCATTTTCATGTTTTTTTGCCATTTTGATCACTCCATAACTTAAAATCCTTCAGGAATTGGAATGAGCTGTAGTTGAAGCTTTTGAAGAGTGTAATGAGAGCTACAAATCCAGCTTTGGACAAGCCAAAATGGTTGCTTGGATCTCAAGTTATGGTCCTTGGAAGTTGGTACCCTAGCCACTTTATTTCATAACTTAGAAAAATTCTAAGTTTTTTATAGTTACCCCTTTTACAAGTTAACTTACTTTCTTTGATTTTTCTTGATGAATGATGATTCAAATCATATATTAACATTGTTTTAGGGTCAAAGAACCATAATTGTGAAAAATCCCAAAAATTCAAACTTGATTTTGTGCACAAATGACTTTTTATCGGATGAAATCCAAACTGTGTGATCCTTTGTGAAATCAAGTCCTTGATCTAAATCAAACCTAATGGATATATTCCATAGGTGTTATAGGGTGTAATGAATCATGTCCCAAGGTTTGGGAGCATGTCCTGGTCAAAATTCAAAGGCATAGTTGACTTTTTCCTCGAAACCCTAACTGTGGTCCTAATGAAATTGAAACTTGTGAATCAAGCTTCTTGGACCAATCCATTGGTGTAAATTGATAAATGTAGTGTATTGGAGACCCTCAAACCATGTCTTGAGGTCTTGGATCATGTTTTGTCCCAAAAGTCAACTTAGGGGTGAATTAGGTCAAGAAACCCTAATTCCTGATTTTTGATGAATGCATCCCCTGGGGCTAAATTGACTTGATGATTGGTTCCATGAGGTCCCTTGGAGTATCTTAGGTTGTTGTGTGAACCATTGGCTCTTTGATCAGTGCATTTTAATGCACATTCTTTTATATTTGTACTTAGGCATTCCTACAGTTTATTTGAGTATTTTTACTATTTTAATGTGTTTTCATATTTAAGTTTGTTTCTCCCTTTATTTTATTTTCGCAGCTTATTTTCAGGTTTAGCGGTTATTTGATACCTGTCCACTGTTCGGATCATAACTAGAGCTAAGAGAATCAGATTTGCGCGTTCTACTAGTTGTTGGAAAGCTAAGACAAAGAGCTACAAATTTTATGTTTTACAAAGAAGCTGATTCGAAGTGTAGCAGGCTCGAATAATTCGTTGAAATCAGAACCCGAATTTTGCCTTTAGGAATATTTAGTTTTGGGCCGAGTTTTTTATGTTTTTCGACCCAGTTGGGTTAGAACCGGATTTTGTGTGCTTCCCTATACCTAGTAGCAGCGGTACTACTGTTGATTATCTTCTTTTCTCGAATAATTCTTTTTAGCTTTTTACGTATTCCATGGAGAACTAAACTCCTTGAGTTGATCTGCTGTAACCGTATCTTCGTTCACTTTGAGGTTAATTTATTTTCCAAGTAATTTAAATTATATTTTCAATTCTATCTATAATCCTGTTTGCTTAATTCAGTTGCCGTTGTTTACTTAATTTGATTGCATATTTTATAGAATACGATTGAATTGATTCGATTGATGTATGTTCTGTTAATCGTAACCGCGTTTGCTTAATTCGTGTTTGCATTATCTATTTGCTTAATTCGGATTTAGGAACATAAATAATATAGTAATTCAATCACGCTTGCTATTGTTTCTATGATCGAAAGAGAATGAAATCCGCTTAGGGCTTGGTAATTATATGATCAATGATAAGTAGGAGAACGAACAATAGATTGACTTATTTTATAATCACTTATTGTTAATCACTTATTTTTAATCACTTTTTCTCATAGCTTTTTGAAAAGAAAACAAACCCCCTCAATCTTACTTGGTTAATTAACAAGAATCCTTGAGAGATGACACTCGAGTCATTGTCGCTTTACTATTGTTTTAAAAATACTCGTTTTGGATCCGTGCGCGACAGCGGATCAAATTGGCGCCGTTGTCATGGATTCTTATAGATTTTAACCAATTTTAGAATTTTAGTTTAAAGTTTTGTTAGATTTTTTGTTTTTTGTTTTGTTTTGTTTTTGCTTGTTGATATTTAGGGTTGCAGTGCAGTGGTAAGCGTGTCAGCCTAACAGGTACATTTGGAAGCTACTGTTTCGATTTGCTCCAAATTTTTTCCGGCAAATCAGAAAAAAATCGACGAATATTACTCATTTAGAATGTTATTCTAAAAGATTTCGACCCTCAAAATCGTAAATTTTTCTTTTTTCGATTTAATTTGATTTATTTTCTATTTTTATATTTTCAAAAAAATCTGAAAAAAATTGTGCCATCTTTATTTGATTTAATTAGATTTTGTGCATTATTTTTATATTTTTTAGATTTAATTTTGATCTCTTTTCTTATTTTCCATTCTTTTTAAATCTGTAGTGATTTTATTTGATTCTGTGTTGAAATTGATAATCATATCATGGATGATCAAATGACTCTGAGGGAACTGGTTGCACTTGTGAATTATAACGATTTATGTATTGAATATCCTTCTGTTACTGTACCTTTCGAATGAAATTCTGATTTAATACACTTGTTTCCAAGGTTTAATGGTCTTGCAGGTGAGGAGCCGAATAAGAATCTGAAGAAATTCCAGATTGTGTGCTCTACACCTTCCGAACCTTCACTAGAGGACCTTGTCAAGCAAATGGCTATAAATGATCTCCAGTTTCAACAACAAACTAATTCTACTATTCAGGCTTTACAGACACAGATTGGACAGCTTGCCACTTTAGTGAATGCCATGAAGCAAGCTCAAGAGTTAAACCATCTACCTACCTAAATAGTAGTAAATCCAAAAGAGTTGTTTTCTGATTTAGTTGATGATACTTATTCTGAATTGTGTTCTGATTTTCCATCATTAGCAGATTTTGATGATACTTACTCTTGTGATTCATGTACCGATACTAAGATTTGCTCTGTTTGAGCTGAGATTAATGCTGCCGTGCAGGGTGATGTTTTTCATGCAGATGAAGTTATAGATGAAGTTGTTTATGCAGCTGAAGCTCTTGACATCATGGCTGCCCCAACCTCACCATCCATTGAACAACCTCTTTCCTTAGAGCTTAAACCACTTCATAATAATCTGAAATATGCTTATTTAGAGATGGATGAAAAGCTTCCAGTTATAATTTCTTCTAACCTTGATTTTGATCAAGAAAATAAGCTTTTGCAGGTTTTGAAGAAACATAAGAATGGAATTGGATGTACCTCGATGGAAGATGAAAGAAAAGCAGTGAGGCAGCCCCTTAATTCTTTGATTCTTGATGTTGTGAAAAAAGAGATCACGTTGACGTGCCCATTCGAAACTTTTGCTTATCGAAGATTCTTCTTTGATCCTAGAATAAATGGCGAAGGCACTAATAAATATTTCAAAGTCGATGGATGCTACCCAAAGTTACTCCCCACTTTAGAAGAGGAGACTGCAGGAAATCTCTCTTTGGGAAAGGATACCTATGTGATCACTTATCCACCTAGACTCCTCGGGTGTGTTCTTTCCTTTCTTTCTTTCACTCTTATTTAGCAGTTATGTCCTTTCATTGAGGACAATGCATGTTTTAAGTGTGGGGGAGGGAATCATTTAGTTTATTTATTTTATTTTTTGTTTTCTATTTTTGTTATTTGTTTTGTTTTATTTTGCTTTCGTTTCTTTAAGTGAAAAATAAATAAAAAATTGCATTTTTTTTGAAAGTTTTAGGCTATAGATTAATTTGAGGTTAGATTATGGAGACTTGGGAAAATTTCATAAGATCGGTATCATTATAACACCTTATTATGACATAGCCTTGAGTTCTCGTCCTTTAATAACTCTTAAGTAGTTTATCTAGCAGTCAGCACCATCTAGAAATCACACACTAAGTAATTAAGCTGATGCAAATAAGTGAATGATCCTGTGCTTAATAAGAAATCTAAATAGGAATTCGCCTTTTAAGTTAGGTGACCCTCACCCGGTCACTTAGGCTAACGGTTGTGAAACCTTCAAAAAAAGAAAAAAAATGGTTATTTTTAATTGTTGAAAAGATATGGATCATAGTCATTAACAAGCTTATTTACCATGTGTGTAAATAGATAACGAGTTTAATGTAATTGCATTAGAACGAAATAGAGCAAAAAGGAGGATGAGTAAGTTAGGCTTAGGCATAATAACATGATTTCGATTGGTTTGTATAGGAGGGAGGTTTATGATCGTACAATTGCATATTTGTGTTCTTACGATATCCTTAGTGTGTAAATTTAGTACCTATCGATACAATCTTGAACGAAGATGAGTTTTTAGCCTAGAATGAGTTTCCGGATGCTATTGTTTTTCATGGGTCTTAATGCTATTTTGCTCGGAGTGCAAAAGTTCAAGTGTGGGGGAATTTGATCAGTGCATTTTAATGCTCATTCTTTTATATTTGTACTTAGGAATTCCTACAGTTTATTTGAGTATTTTTACTATTTTAATGTGTTTTCATATTTAAGTTTGTTTCTACCTTTATTTTATTTTCGCAGTTTATTTTCAGCTTTAGCGGTTATTTGATATCTGTCCACTGTTCGGATCATAACTGGAGCTACGAGAATCGGATTTGCGCCTTCTACTAGTCTTTGGAAAGGTAAGACAAAGAGCTACAACTTTTATGTTTTACAAAGAAGCTGATTCGGAGTGTAGCGGACTCGAATAATTCGTTGAAATCAGAACCCGAATTCTACCTTTAGGAATATTTAGGTTTCGGCCGAGTTTTTTATGTTTTTCGACCCAGTTGGGTTACAACCGTATTTTGTGTGCTTCCCTATACCTAGTAGCAGCGGTACTACTGTTGATTATCTTCTTTTCTCAAATAATTCTTTTTATCTTTTTACGTATTCCATGGAGAACTAAACTCCTTGAGTTGATCTGTTGTATCCGTATCTCCGTTTACTTTGCGGTTAATTTATTTTCCAAGTAATTTCAATTATCTTTTCAATTCTATCTATAATCCTATTTGCTTTATTCAGTTGCCGTTGATTGCTTAATTCAATTGCATATTTTATAGAATAGGATTGAATTAATTCGATTGATGTATGTTCTGTTAATCGTAACCGCGTTTGCTTAATTCGTGTATGCGTTATCTCTTTGTTTAATTCGGATTTAGGAACATAAATCATATAGTAATTCAATCACGCTTGCTATTGTTACTATGATCGAAAGAGAATGAAATCCGATTAGGGCTTGGTAATTATATGATCAATGATAAGTAGGAGAACGAACAACAGATTGACTTATTTTATAATCGCTTACTGTTAATCCCTTATTTTTAATCACTTTTTCTCATAGCTTTTTGAAAAGAAAACAAACCCCCTCAATCTTACTTGGTTAATTAACAAGAATCCTTGAGAGATGATACTCGAGTCATTATCACTTTACTACTGTTTTAAAAATACTCGTTTTGGATCCGTGCGCGACAGCGGATCAAGGGAATCATTTAGTTTATTTTTTTTCTTCTATTTTTGTTATTTGTTTTGTTTTGTTTTGCTTTCGTTTCTTTAAGTGAAAAATAAATATAAAATTGCATTTCTTTTTTAAAGTTTTAGGCTATAGATTAATTTGAGGTTAGATTATGGAGACTTTGGAAAATATCATAATATCGGTATCGTTTTAACACCTTATTATGACATAGCCTTGAGTTCCCGTCCTTTAATAGCTCTTAGGTAGTTTATCCTGCATTCAGCACCATATAGAAATCACACACTAAGTAATTAAGCTGATGCAAATAAGTGAATGATCCTGTGCTTAATAAGAAATCTAAATAGGAATTCACCTTTTAAGTTAGGTGATCCTCACCCGGTCACTTAGGCTAACGGTTGTGAAACATTCAAAAAGAGAAAAAAATGCTTAATTTTTAATTGTTGAAAAGATATGGATCATAGTCACTAACAAACTTATTTACCATGTGTGTGAATAGATAACGGGCTTAATGTGATTGCATTAGAACGAAATAGAGCAAAAAGGAGGATGAGTAAGTTAGGCTTAGGCATAATAACATGATTTCGATTGGTTTGTATAAGAGGGAGGTTCATGATCGCACAATTGCATATTTGTGTTCTTACGATATCCTTAGTGTGTAAATTTAATACCTATCGATACAATCTTGAACGAAGAAGAGTTTTTAGCCTAGAACGAGTTTCCGGATGCTATTGTTTTTCATGAGTCTTAATGCTATTTTACTCGGAGTGCAAAAGTTCAAGTGTGGGGGAATTTGATCAGTGCATTTTAATGCTCATTCTTTTATATTTGTACTTAGGAATGCCTACAGTTTATTTGAGTATTTTTACTATTTTAATGTGTTTTCATATTTAAGTTTGTTTCTACCTTTATTTTATTTTCGCAGTTTATTTTCAGCTTTAGCGGTTATTTGATATCTGTCCACTGTTCGGATCATAACTGGAGCTACGAGAATCGGATTTGCGCCTTCTACCTGTCTTTGGAAAGCTAAGACAAAGAGCTACAACTTTTATGTTTTACAAAGAGGCTGATTCGGAGTGTGGCGGTCTCGAATAATTCGTTGAAATCAGAACCCGAATTCTGCCTTTAGGAATATTTAGTTTAGGGCCGAGTTTTTTATGTTTTTCGACCCAGTTGGGTTAGAACCGGATTTTGTGTGCTTCCCTATACCTAGTAGCAGCGGTACTACTGTTGATTATCTTCTATTCTCGAATAATTCTTTTTAGCTTTTTACGTATTCCATGGAGAACTAAACTCCTTGAGTTGATCTGCTGTAACCGTATCTCCGTTCACTTTGAGGTTAATTTATTTTCCAATTAATTTTAATTATCTTTTCAATTCTATCTATAATCCTGTTTGCTTAAATGAGTTGCCGTTGTTTGCTTAATTCAATTGCATATTTTATAGAATAGGATTGAATTAATTCGATTGATGTATGTTCTGTTAATCGTAACCACGTTTGCTTAATTCGTGTTTGCGTTATCTGTTTGCTTAATTCGGATTTAGGAAACATAAATCATATAGTAATTCAATCACGCTTGCTATTGTTACTATGATCGAAAGAGAATGAAATCCACTAATGGCTTAGTAATTATATGATCAATGATAAGTAGGAGAACGAACAGCAGATTGACTTATTTTATAATTAGTTATTGTTAATCACTTATTTTTAATCACTTTTTCTCATAGCTTTTTGAAAAGAAAACAAACCCCCTCAATCTTACTTGGTTAATTAACAAGATCCTTGAGAGATGATACTCGAGTCATTATCGCTTTACTACTGTTTTAAAAATACTCGTTTTTGATCCGTGCGCGACAGCGGATCAAGGGAATCATTTAGTTTATTTTTTTTCTTCTATTTTTGTTATTTGTTTTGTTTTGTTTTGCTTTCGTTTCTTTATGTGAAAAATAAATAAAAAATTGCATTTCTTTTTTAAAGTTTTAGGCTATAGATTAATTTGAGGTTAGATTATGGAGACTTTGGAAAATGTCATAAGATCGGTATCGTTTTAACACCTTATTATGACATAGCCTTGAGTTCCCGTCCTTTAATAGCTCTTAGGTAGTTTATCCTGCATTCAGCACCATATAGAAATCACACACTAAGTAATTAAGCTGATGCAAATAAGTGAATGATCCTGTGCTTAATAAGAAATCTAAATAGGAATTCGCCTTTTAAGTTAGGTGATCCTCACCCGGTCACTTAGGCTAACGGTTGTGAAACCTTTAAAAAAATAAAAAAATGCTTAATTTTTAATTGTTGAAAAGATATGGATCATAGTCACAAACAAGCTTATTTATCATGTGTGTGAATAGATAACGGGCTTCATGTGATTGCATTAGAATGAAATAGAGCAAAAAGGCGGATGAGTAAGTTAGGCTTAGGCATAATAACATGATTTGGATTGGTTTGTATAGGAGGGAGGTTTATGATCGTACAATTGCATATTTGTGTTCTTACGATATCCTTAGTGTGCAAATTTAGTACCTATCGATACAATCTTGAACGAAGAAGAGTTTTTAGCCTAGAATGAGTTTCCGGATGCTATTGTTTTTCATGAGTCTTAATGCTATTTTGCTCGGAGTGCAAAAGTTCAAGTGTGGGGGAATTTGATCAGTGCATTTTAATGCACATTCTTTTATATTTGTACTTAGGAATTCCTACAGTTTATTTGAGTATTTTTACTATTTTAATGTGTTTTCATATTTAAGTTTGTTTCTACCTTTATTTTATTTTCGCAGCTTATTTTCATCTTTAGCGGTTATTTGATACCTGTCCACTGTTCGGATCATAATTGGAGCTACGAGAATCGGATTTGCGCCTTCTACCAGTCTTTGGAAAGCTAAGACAAAGAGCTACAACTTTTGTGTTTTAAAAAGAAGCTGATTCGGAGTGTACCACGCTCGAATAATTAGTTGAAATCAAAACCTGAATGCTGCCTTTAGGAATAATTAGTTTTGGACCGAGTTTTTTATGCTTTTCGATCCAGTTGGGTTAGAACCAGATTTTGTGTGCTTCCCTATACCTAGTAGCAGCGGTACTACTGTTGATTATCTTCTTTTCTCAAATAATTCTTTTTAGCTTTTTACGTATTCCATGGAGAACTAAACTCCTTGAGTTGATCTGCTGTAACCGTATCTCCGTTCACTTTGAGGTTAATTTATTTTCCAAGTAATTTTAATTATCTTTTCAATTCTATCTATAATCCTGTTTGCTTAATTCAGTTGCCGTTGTTTGCTTAATTCAATTGCATATTTTATAGAATAGGATTGAATTAATTCGATTGATGTATGTTCTGTTAATCGTAACCACGTTTGCTTAATTCGTGTTTGCGTTATCTGTTTGCTTAATTCGGATTTAGGAACATAAATCATATAGTAATTCAATCACGCTTGCTATTGTTACTATGATCGAAAGAGAATGAAATCCGCTTAGGGCTTGGTAATTATATGATCAATGATAAGTAGGAGAACGAACAGCAGATTGACTTATTTTATAATCACTTATTGTTAATCACTTATTTTTAATCACTTTTTCTCATAGCTTTTTGAAAAGAAAACAAACCCCCTCAATCTTACTTGGTTAATTAACAAGAATCCTTGAGAGATGATACTCGAGTCATTATCGCTTTACTACTGTTTTAAAAATACTCGTTTTTTATCCGTGCGCGACAACGGATCAAGGGAATCATTTAGTTTATTTATTTTATTTTTTGTATTCTATTTTTGTTATTTGTTTTGTTTTGTTTTGCTTTCATTTCTTTAAGTGAAAAATAAATAAAAAATTGCATTTTTTTTGAAAGTTTTAGGCTATAGATTAATTTGAGGTTAGATTATGGAGACTTGGGAAAATTTCATAAGATCGGTATCGTTTTAACACCTTATTATGACATAGCCTTGGGTTCCCATCCTTTAATACCTCTTAGGTAGTTTGTCTAGCATTCAGCACCATCTAGAAATCACACACTAAGTAATTAAGCTGATGCAAATAAGTGAATGATCATGTGCTTAATAAGAAATCTAAATAGGAATTCTCCTTTTAAGTTAGGTGACCCTCACCCGGTCACTTAGGCTATCGGTTGTGAAACCTTCAAAAAAAGAAAAAAAATTGTTAACTTTTAATTTTTGAAAAGATATGGATCATAGTCACTAACAAGCTTATTTATCATGTGTGTGAATAGATAACGGGCTTAATGTGATTGCATTAGAATGAAATAGAGCAAAAAGGTGGATGAGTAAGTTAGGCTTAGGCATAATAACATGATTTGGATTGTATAGGAGGGAGGTTTATGATCGTACAATTGCATATTTGTGTTCTTACGATATCCTTAGTGTGCAAATTTAGTACCTATCGATACAATCTTGAACGAAGAAGAGTTTTTAGCCTAGAATGAGTTTCCGGATGCTATTGTTTTTCATGAGTCTTAATGCTATTTTGCTCGGAGTGCAAAAGTTCAAGTGTGGGGGAATTTGATCAGTGCATTTTAATGCACATTCTTTTATATTTGTACTTAGGAATTCCTACAGTTTATTTGAGTATTTTTACTATTTAAATGTGTTTTCATATTTAAGTTTGTTTCTACCTTTATTTTATTTTCGCAGCTTATTTTCATCTTTAGCGGTTATTTGATACATGTCCACTGTTCAGATCATAATTGGAGCTACGAGAATCGGATTTGCGCCTTCTACCAGTCTTTGGAAAGCTAAGACAAAGAGCTACAACTTTTGTGTTTTAAAAAGAAGCTGATTCGGAGTGTACCAGGCTCGAATAATTAGTTGAAATCAAAACCGGAATGCTGCCTTTAGGAATATTTAGTTTTGGACCGAGTTTTTTACATTTTTCGATCCAGTTGGGTTATAACCAGATTTTGTGTGCTTCCCTATACCTAGTAGCAACGGTACTACTGTTGATTATCTTCTTTTCTCAAATAATTCTTTTTAGCTTTATACGTATTCCATGGAGAACTAAACTCCTTGAGTTGATCTGCTGTAACCGTATCTCCGTTCACTTTGAGGTTAATTTATTTTCCAAGTAATTTTAATTATCTTTTCAATTCTATCTATAATCTGGTTTGCTTAATTCAGTTGCCGTTGTTTGCTTAATTCAATTGCATATTTTATAGAATAGGATTGAATTAATTCGATTGATGTATGTTCTGTTAATCGTAACCATGTTTGCTTAATTCGTGTTTGCGTTATCTGTTTGCTTAATTCGGATTTAGGAACATAAATCATATAGTAATTCAATCACGCTTGCTATTGTTACTATGATCGAAAGAGAATGAAATCCGCTTAGGGCTTGGTAATTATATGATCAATGATAAGTAGGAGAATGAACAGCAGATTGACTTATTTTATAATCACTTATTGTTAATCACTTATTTTTAATCACTTTTTCTCATAGCTTTTTGAAAAGAAAACAAACCCCCTCAATCTTACTTGGTTAATTAACAAGAATCCTTGAGAGATGATACTCGAGTCATTATCGCTTTACTACTGTTTTAAAAATACTCGTTTTTTATCCGTGCGCGACAACGGATCAAGGGAATCATTTAGTTTATTTATTTTATTTTTTGTTTTCTATTTTTGTTATTTGTTTTGTTTTGTTTTGCTTTCATTTCTTTAAGTGAAAAATAAATAAAAAATTGCATTTTTTTTGAATGTTTTAGGCTATAGATTAATTTGAGGTTAGATTATGGAGACTTGGGAAAATTTCATAAGATCGGTATTGTTTTAACACCTTATTATGACATAGCCTTGGGTTCCCATCCTTTAATACCTCTTAGGTAGTTTGTCTAGCATTCAGCACCATCTAGAAATCACACACTAAGTAATTAAGCCGATGCAAATAAGTGAATGATCATGTGCTTAATAAGAAATCTAAATAGGAATTCTCCTTTTAAGTTAGGTGACCCTCACCCGGTCACTTAGGCTATCGGTTGTGAAACCTTCAAAAAAAGAAAAAAAAATGGTTAACTTTTAATTTTTGAAAAGATATGGATCATAGTCACTAACAAGCTTATTTATCATGTGTGTGAATAGATAACGGGCTTAATGTGATTGCATTAGAATGAAATAGAGCAAAAAGGTGGATGAGTAAGTTAGGCTTAGGCATAATAACATGATTTGGATTGTATAGGAGGGAGGTTTATGATCGTACAATTGCATATTTGTGTTCTTACGATATCCTTAGTGTGCAAATTTAGTACCTATCGATACAATCTTGAACGAAGAAGAGTTTTTAGCCTAGAATGAGTTTCCGGATGCTATTGTTTTTCATGAGTCTTAATGCTATTTTGCTCGGAGTGCAAAAGTTCAAGTGTGGGGGAATTTGATCAGTGCATTTTAATGCACATTCTTTTATATTTGTACTTAGGAATTCCTACAGTTTATTTGAGTATTTTTACTATTTAAATGTGTTTTCATATTTAAGTTTGTTTCTACCTTTATTTTATTTTCGCAGCTTATTTTCATCTTTAGCGGTTATTTGATACATGTCCACTGTTCAGATCATAATTGGAGCTACGAGAATCGGATTTGCGCCTTCTAGCAGTCTTTGGAAAGCTAAGACAAAGAGCTACAACTTTTGTGTTTTAAAAAGAAGCTGATTCGGAGTGTACCAGGCTCGAATAATTAGTTGAAATCAAAACCGGAATGCTGCCTTTAGGAATATTTAGTTTTGGACCGAGTTTTTTACATTTTTCGATCCAGTTGGGTTATAACCAGATTTTGTGTGCTTCCCTATACCTAGTAGCAATGGTACTACTGTTGATTATCTTCTTTTCTCAAATAATTCTTTTTAGCTTTATACGTATTCCATGGAGAACTAAACTCCCTTGAGTTGATCTGCTGTAACCGTATCTCCGTTCACTTTGAGGTTAATTTATTTTCCAAGTAATTTTAATTATCTTTTCAATTCTATCTATAATCTGGTTTGCTTAATTCAGTTGCCGTTGTTTGCTTAATTCAATTGCATATTTTATAGAATAGGATTGAATTAATTCGATTGATGTATGTTCTGTTAATCGTAACCACGTTTGCTTCATTCGTGTTTGCGTTATCTGTTTGCTTAATTCGAATTTAGGAACATAAATCATATAGTAATTGAATCACGCTTGCTATTGTTACTATGATCGAAAGAGAATGAAATCCGCTTAGGGCTTGGTAATTATATGATCAATGATAAGTAGGAGAACGAACAGCAGATTGACTTATTTTATAATCACTTATTGTTAATCACTTATTTTTAATCACTTTTTCTCATAGCTTTTTGAAAAGAAAACAAACCCCCTCAATATTACTTGGTTAATTAACAAGAATCCTTGAGAGATGATACTCGAGTCATTATCGCTTTACTACTGTTTTAAAAATACTCGTTTTTGATCCGTGCGCGACAACGGATCAAGGGAATCATTTAGTTTATTTATTTTATTTTTTGTATTCTATTTTTGTTATTTGTTTTGTTTTGTTTTGCTTTCATTTCTTTAAGTGAAAAATAAATAAAAAATTGCATTTTTTTTGAAAGTTTTAGGCTATAGATTAATTTGAGGTTCCATTATGGAGACTTGGGAAAATTTCATAAGATCGGTATCGTTTTAACACCTTATTATGACATAGCCTTGGGTTCCCATCCTTTAATACCTCTTAGGTAGTTTATCTAGTATTCAGCACCATCTAGAAATCACACACTAAGTAATTAAGCTGATGCAAATAAGTGAATGATCATGTGCTTAATAAGAAATCTAAATTGGAATTCTCCTTTTAAGTTAGGTGACCCTCACCCGGTCACTTAGGCTATCGGTTGTGAAACCTTCAAAAAAAGAAAAAAAATGGTTAATTTTTAATTTTTGAAAAGATATGGATCATAGTCACTAACAAGCGTATTTATCATGTGTGTGAATAGATAACGGGCTTAATGTGATTGCATTAGAATGAAATAGAGCAAAAAGGCGGATGAGTAAGTTAGGCTTAGGCATAATAACATGATTTGGATTGGTTTGTATAGGAGGGAGGTTTATGATCGTACAATTGCATATTTGTGTTCTTACGATATCCTTAGTGTGCAAATTTAGTACCTATCGATGCAATCTTGAACGAAGAAGAGTTTTTAGCCTAGAATGAGTTTCCGGATGCTATTGTTTTTCATGAGTCTTAATGCTATTTTGCTCGGAGTGCAAAAGTTCAAGTGTGGGGGAATTTGATCAGTGCATTTTAATGCACATTCTTTTATATTTGTACTTAGGAATTCCTACAGTTTATTTGAGTATTTTTACTATTTTAATGTGTTTTCATATTTAAGTTTGTTTCTACCTTTATTTTATTTTCGCAGCTTATTTTCATCTTTAGCGGTTATTTGATACCTGTCCACTGTTCGGATCATAATTGGAGCTACGAGAATCGGATTTGCGCCTTCTACCAGTCTTTGGAAAGCTAAGACAAAGAGCTACAACTTTTGTGTTTTAAAAAGAAGCTGATTCGGAGTGTACCAGGCTCGAATAATTAGTTGAAATCAAAACCTGAATGCTGCCTTTAGGAATATTTAGTTTTGGACCGAGTTTTTTATGTTTTTCGATCCAGTTGGGCTAGAACCAGATTTTGTGTGCTTCCCTATACCTAGTAGCAGCGGTACTACTGTTGATTATCTTATTTTCTCAAATAATTCTTTTTAGCTTTTTACGTATTCCATGGAGAACTAAACTCCTTGAGTTGATCTGCTGTAACCGTATCTCCGTTCACTTTGAGGGTAATTTATTTTCCAAGTAATTTTAATTATCTTTTCAATTCTATCTATAATCCTGTTTGCTTAATTCAGTTGCCGTTGTTTGCTTAATTCAATTGCATATTATATAGAATAGGATTGAATTAATTCGATTGATGTATGTTCTGTTAATCGTAACCACGTTTGCTTAATTCGTGTTTGCGTTATCTGTTTGCTTAATTCGGATTTAGGAACATAAATCATATAGTAATTGAATCACGCTTGCTATTGTTACTATGATCGAAAGAGAATGAAATCCGCTTAGGGCTTGGTAATTATATGATCAATGATAAGTAGGAGAACGAACAGCAGATTGACTTATTTTATAATCACTTATTGTTAATCACTTATTTTTAATCACTTTTTCTCATAGCTTTTTGAAAAGAAAACAAACCCCCTCAATATTACTTGGTTAATTAACAAGAATCCTTGAGAGATGATACTCGAGTCATTATCGCTTTACTACTGTTTTAAAAATACTCGTTTTTGATCCGTGCGCGACAACGGATCAAGGGAATCATTTAGTTTATTTATTTTATTTTTTGTATTCTATTTTTGTTATTTGTTTTGTTTTGTTTTGCTTTCATTTCTTTAAGTGAAAAATAAATAAAAAATTGCATTTTTTTTGAAAGTTTTAGGCTATAGATTAATTTGAGGTTCCATTATGGAGACTTGGGAAAATTTCATAAGATCGGTATCGTTTTAACACCTTATTATGACATAGCCTTGGGTTCCCATCCTTTAATACCTCTTAGGTAGTTTATCTAGTATTCAGCACCATCTAGAAATCACACACTAAGTAATTAAGCTGATGCAAATAAGTGAATGATCATGTGCTTAATAAGAAATCTAAATAGGAATTCTCCTTTTAAGTTAGGTGACCCTCACCCGGTCACTTAGGCTATCGGTTGTGAAACCTTCAAAAAAAGAAAAAAAATGGTTAATTTTTAATTTTTGAAAAGATATGGATCATAGTCACTAACAAGCGTATTTATCATGTGTGTGAATAGATAATGGGCTTAATGTGATTGCATTAGAATGAAATAGAGCAAAAAGGCGGATGAGTAAGTTAGGCTTAGGCATAATAACATGATTTGGATTGGTTTGTATAGGAGGGAGGTTTATGATCGTACAATTGCATATTTGTGTTCTTACGATATCCTTAGTGTGCAAATTTAGTACCTATCGATGCAATCTTGAACGAAGAAGATTTTTTAGCCTAGAATGAGTTTCCGGATGCTATTGTTTTTCATGAGTCTTAATGCTATTTTGCTCGGAGTGCAAAAGTTCAAGTGTGGGGGAATTTGATCAGTGCATTTTAATGCACATTCTTTTATATTTGTACTTAGGAATTCCTACAGTTTATTTGAGTATTTTTACTATTTTAATGTGTTTTCATATTTAAGTTTGTTTCTACCTTTATTTTATTTTCGCAGCTTATTTTCATCTTTAGCGGTTATTTGATACCTGTCCACTGTTCGGATCATAATTGGAGCTACGAGAATCGGATTTGCGCCTTCTACCAGTCTTTGGAAAGCTAAGACAAAGAGCTACAACTTTTGTGTTTTAAAAAGAAGCTGATTCGGAGTGTACCAGGCTCGAATAATTAGTTGAAATCAAAACCTGAATGCTGCCTTTAGGAATATTTAGTTTTGGACCGAGTTTTTTATGTTTTTCGATCCAGTTGGGCTAGAACCAGATTTTGTGTGCTTCCCTATACCTAGTAGCAGCGGTACTACTGTTGATTATCTTATTTTCTCAAATAATTCTTTTTAGCTTTTTACGTATTCCATGGAGAACTAAACTCCTTGAGTTGATCTGCTGTAACCGTATCTCCGTTCACTTTGAGGGTAATTTATTTTCCAAGTAATTTTAATTATCTTTTCAATTCTATCTATAATCCTGTTTGCTTAATTCAGTTGCCGTTGTTTGCTTAATTCAATTGCATATTATATAGAATAGGATTGAATTAATTCGATTGATGTATGTTCTGTTAATCGTAACCACGTTTGCTTAATTCGTGTTTGCGTTATCTGTTTGCTTAATTCGGATTTAGGAACATAAATCATATAGTAATTCAATCACGCTTGCTATTGTTACTATGATCGAAAGAGAATGAAATCCGCTAATGGCTTGGTAATTATATTATCAATGATAAGTAGGAGAACGAACAGCAGATTGACTTATTTTATAATCACTTATTGTTAATCACTTATTTTTAATCACTTTTTCTCATAGCATTTTGAAAAGAAAACAAACCCCCTCAATCTTACTTGGTTAATTAACAAGAATCCTTGAGAGATGATACTCGAGTCATTATCGCTTTACTACTGTTTTAAAAATACTCGTTTTTGATCCGTGCGCGACAACGGATCAAGGGAATCATTTAGTTTATTTATTTTATTTTTTGTTTTCTATTTTTGTTATTTTTTTTGTTTTGTTTTGCTTTCATTTCTTTAAGTGAAAAATAAATAAAAAATTGCATTTTTTTTGAAAGTTTTAGGCTATAGATTAATTTGAGGTTACATTATGGAGACTTGGGAAAATTTCATAAGATCGGTATCGTTTTAACACCTTATTATGACATAGCCTTGGGTTCCCATCCTTTAATACCTCTTAGGTAGTTTATCTAGCATTCAGCACCATCTAGAAATCAAACACTAAGTAATTAAGCTGATGCAAATAAGTGAATGATCATGTGCTTAATAAGAAATCTAAATAGGAATTCTCCTTTTAAGTTAGGTGACCCTCACCCGGTCACTTAGGCTATCGGTTGTGAAACCTTCAAAAAAAGAAAAAAAATGGTTAATTTTTAATTTTTGAAAAGATATGGATCATAGTCACTAACAAGCGTATTTATCATGTGTGTGAATAGATAACGGGCTTAATGTGATTGCATTAGAATGAAATAGAGCAAAAAGGCGGATGAGTAAGTTAGGCTTAGGCATAATAACATGATTTGGATTGGTTTGTATAGGAGGGAGGTTTATGATCGTACAATTGCATATTTGTGTTCTTACGATATCCTTAGTGTGCAAATTTAGTACCTATCGATGCAATCTTGAACGAAGAAGAGTTTTTAGCCTAGAATGAGTTTCCGGATGCTATTGTTTTTCATGAGTCTTAATGCTATTTTGCTCGGAGTGCAAAAGTTCAAGTGTGGGGGAATTTGATCAGTGCATTTTAATGCACATTCTTTTATATTTGTACTTAGGAATTCCTACAGTTTATTTGAGTATTTTTACTATTTTAATGTGTTTTCATATTTAAGTTTGTTTCTACCTTTATTTTATTTTCGCAGCTTATTTTCATCTTTAGCGGTTATTTGATACCTGTCCACTGTTCGGATCATAATTGGAGCTACGAGAATCGGATTTGCGCCTTCTACCAGTCTTTGGAAAGCTAAGACAAAGAGCTACAACTTTTGTGTTTTAAAAAGAAGCTGATTCGGAGTGTACCAGGCTCGAATAATTAGTTGAAATCAAAACCTGAATGCTGCCTTTAGGAATATTTAGTTTTGGACCGAGTTTTTTATGTTTTTCGATCCAGTTGGGCTAGAACCAGATTTTGTGTGCTTCCCTATACCTAGTAGCAGCGGTACTACTGTTGATTATCTTATTTTCTCAAATAATTCTTTTTAGCTTTTTACGTATTCCATGGAGAACTAAACTCCTTGAGTTGATCTGCTGTAACCGTATCTCCGTTCACTTTGAGGGTAATTTATTTTCCAAGTAATTTTAATTATCTTTTCAATTCTATCTATAATCCTGTTTGCTTAATTCAGTTGCCGTTGTTTGCTTAATTCAATTGCATATTATATAGAATAGGATTGAATTAATTCGATTGATGTATGTTCTGTTAATCGTAACCACGTTTGCTTAATTCGTGTTTGCGTTATCTGTTTGCTTAATTCAGATTTAGGAACATAAATCATATAGTAATTGAATCACGCTTGCTATTGTTACTATGATCGAAAGAGAATGAAATCCGCTTAGGGCTTGGTAATTATATGATCAATGATAAGTAGGAGAACGAACAGCAGATTGACTTATTTTATAATCACTTATTGTTAATCACTTATTTTTAATCACTTTTTCTCATAGCTTTTTGAAAAGAAAACAAACCCCCTCAATATTACTTGGTTAATTAACAAGAATCCTTGAGAGATGATACTCGAGTCATTATCGCTTTACTACTGTTTTAAAAATACTCGTTTTTGATCCGTGCGCGACAACGGATCAAGGGAATCATTTAGTTTATTTATTTTATTTTTTGTATTCTATTTTTGTTATTTGTTTTGTTTTGTTTTGCTTTCATTTCTTTAAGTGAAAAATAAATAAAAAATTGCATTTTTTTTGAAAGTTTTAGGCTATAGATTAATTTGAGGTTCCATTATGGAGACTTGGGAAAATTTCATAAGATCGGTATCGTTTTAACACCTTATTATGACATAGCCTTGGGTTCCCATCCTTTAATACCTCTTAGGTAGTTTATCTAGTATTCAGCACCATCTAGAAATCACACACTAAGTAATTAAGCTGATGCAAATAAGTGAATGATCATGTGCTTAATAAGAAATCTAAATAGGAATTCTCCTTTTAAGTTAGGTGACCCTCACCCGGTCACTTAGGCTATCGGTTGTGAAACCTTCAAAAAAAGAAAAAAAATGGTTAATTTTTAATTTTTGAAAAGATATGGATCATAGTCACTAACAAGCGTATTTATCATGTGTGTGAATAGATAATGGGCTTAATGTGATTGCATTAGAATGAAATAGAGCAAAAAGGCGGATGAGTAAGTTAGGCTTAGGCATAATAACATGATTTGGATTGGTTTGTATAGGAGGGAGGTTTATGATCGTACAATTGCATATTTGTGTTCTTACGATATCCTTAGTGTGCAAATTTAGTACCTATCGATGCAATCTTGAACGAAGAAGAGTTTTTAGCCTAGAATGAGTTTCCGGATGCTATTGTTTTTCATGAGTCTTAATGCTATTTTGCTCGGAGTGCAAAAGTTCAAGTGTGGGGGAATTTGATCAGTGCATTTTAATGCACATTCTTTTATATTTGTACTTAGGAATTCCTACAGTTTATTTGAGTATTTTTACTATTTTAATGTGTTTTCATATTTAAGTTTGTTTCTACCTTTATTTTATTTTCGCAGCTTATTTTCATCTTTAGCGGTTATTTGATACCTGTCCACTGTTCGGATCATAATTGGAGCTACGAGAATCGGATTTGCGCCTTCTACCAGTCTTTGGAAAGCTAAGACAAAGAGCTACAACTTTTGTGTTTTAAAAAGAAGCTGATTCGGAGTGTACCAGGCTCGAATAATTAGTTGAAATCAAAACCTGAATGCTGCCTTTAGGAATATTTAGTTTTGGACCGAGTTTTTTATGTTTTTCGATCCAGTTGGGCTAGAACCAGATTTTGTGTGCTTCCCTATACCTAGTAGCAGCGGTACTACTGTTGATTATCTTATTTTCTCAAATAATTCTTTTTAGCTTTTTACGTATTCCATGGAGAACTAAACTCCTTGAGTTGATCTGCTGTAACCGTATCTCCGTTCACTTTGAGGGTAATTTATTTTCCAAGTAATTTTAATTATCTTTTCAATTCTATCTATAATCCTGTTTGCTTAATTCAGTTGCCGTTGTTTGCTTAATTCAATTGCATATTATATAGAATAGGATTGAATTAATTCGATTGATGTATGTTCTGTTAATCGTAACCACGTTTGCTTAATTCGTGTTTGCGTTATCTGTTTGCTTAATTCGGATTTAGGAACATAAATCATATAGTAATTCAATCACGCTTGCTATTGTTACTATGATCGAAAGAGAATGAAATCCGCTAATGGCTTGGTAATTATATTATCAATGATAAGTAGGAGAACGAACAGCAGATTGACTTATTTTATAATCACTTATTGTTAATCACTTATTTTTAATCACTTTTTCTCATAGCATTTTGAAAAGAAAACAAACCCCCTCAATCTTACTTGGTTAATTAACAAGAATCCTTGAGAGATGATACTCGAGTCATTATCGCTTTACTACTGTTTTAAAAATACTCGTTTTTGATCCGTGCGCGACAACGGATCAAGGGAATCATTTAGTTTATTTATTTTATTTTTTGTTTTCTATTTTTGTTATTTTTTTTGTTTTGTTTTGCTTTCATTTCTTTAAGTGAAAAATAAATAAAAAATTGCATTTTTTTTGAAAGTTTTAGGCTATAGATTAATTTGAGGTTACATTATGGAGACTTGGGAAAATTTCATAAGATCGGTATCGTTTTAACACCTTATTATGACATAGCCTTGGGTTCCCATCCTTTAATACCTCTTAGGTAGTTTATCTAGCATTCAGCACCATCTAGAAATCAAACACTAAGTAATTAAGCTGATGCAAATAAGTGAATGATCATGTGCTTAATAAGAAATCTAAATAGGAATTCTCCTTTTAAGTTAGGTGACCCTCACCCGGTCACTTAGGCTATCGGTTGTGAAACCTTCAAAAAAAGAAAAAAAATGGTTAATTTTTAATTTTTGAAAAGATATGGATCATAGTCACTAACAAGCGTATTTATCATGTGTGTGAATAGATAACGGGCTTAATGTGATTGCATTAGAATGAAATAGAGCAAAAAGGCGGATGAGTAAGTTAGGCTTAGGCATAATAACATGATTTGGATTGGTTTGTATAGGAGGGAGGTTTATGATCGTACAATTGCATATTTGTGTTCTTACGATATCCTTAGTGTGCAAATTTAGTACCTATCGATGCAATCTTGAACGAAGAAGAGTTTTTAGCCTAGAATGAGTTTCCGGATGCTATTGTTTTTCATGAGTCTTAATGCTATTTTGCTCGGAGTGCAAAAGTTCAAGTGTGGGGGAATTTGATCAGTGCATTTTAATGCACATTCTTTTATATTTGTACTTAGGAATTCCTACAGTTTATTTGAGTATTTTTACTATTTTAATGTGTTTTCATATTTAAGTTTGTTTCTACCTTTATTTTATTTTCGCAGCTTATTTTCATCTTTAGCGGTTATTTGATACCTGTCCACTGTTCGGATCATAATTGGAGCTACGAGAATCGGATTTGCGCCTTCTACCAGTCTTTGGAAAGCTAAGACAAAGAGCTACAACTTTTGTGTTTTATAAAGAAGCTGATTCGGAGTGTACCAGGCTCGAATAATTAGTTGAAATCAAAACCTGAATGCTGCCTTTAGGAATATTTAGTTTTGGACCGAGTTTTTTATGTTTTTCGATCCAGTTGGGCTAGAAACAGATTTTGTGTGCTTCCCTATACCTAGTAGCAGCGGTACTACTGTTGATTATCTTTTTTTCTCAAATAATTCTTTTTAGCTTTTTACGTATTCCATGGAGAACTAAACTCCTTGAGTTGATCTGCTGTAACCGTATCTCCGTTCACTTTGAGGGTAATTTATTTTCCAAGTAATTTTAATTATCTTTTCAATTCTATCTATAATCCTGTTTGCTTAATTCAGTTGCCGTTTTTTGCTTAATTCAATTGCATATTTCATAGAATAGGATTGAATTAATTCGATTGATGTATGTTCTGTTAATCGTAACCACGTTTGCTTAATTCGTGTTTGCGTTATCTGTTTGCTTAATTCGGATTTAGGAACATAAATCATATAGTAATTCAATCACGCTTGCTATTGTTACTATGATCGAAAGAGAATGAAATCCGCTAATGGCTTGGTAATTATATTATCAATGATAAGTAGGAGAACGAACAGCAGATTGACTTATTTTATAATCACTTATTGTTAATCACTTATTTTTAATCACTTTTTCTCATAGCTTTTTGAAAAGAAAACAAACCCCCTCAATCTTACTTGGTTAATTAACAAGAATCCTTGAGAGATGATACTCGAGTCATTATCGCTTTACTACTGTTCTAAAAATACTCGTTTTTGATCCGTGCGCGACAACGGATCAAGGGAATCATTTAGTTTATTTATTTTATTTTTTGTTTTCTATTTTTGTTATTTTTTTTGTTTTGTTTTGTTTTCATTTCTTTAAGTGAAAAATAAATAAAAAATTGCATTTTTTTTGAAAGTTTTAGGCTATAGATTAATTTGAGGTTCCATTATGGAGACTTGGGAAAATTTCATAAGATCGGTATCGTTTTAACACCTTATTATGACATAGCCTTGGGTTCCCATCCTTTAATACCTCTTAGGTAGTTTATCTAGTATTCAGCACCATCTAGAAATCACACACTAAGTAATTAAGCTGATGCAAATAAGTGAATGATCATGTGCTTAATAAGAAATCTAAATAGGAATTCTCCTTTTAAGTTAGGTGACCCTCACCCGGTCACTTAGGCTATCGGTTGTGAAACCTTCAAAAAAAGAAAAAAAATGGTTAATTTTTAATTTTTGAAAAGATATGGATCATAGTCACTAACAAGCGTATTTATCATGTGTGTGAATAGATAACGGGCTTAATGTGATTGCATTAGAATGAAATAGAGCAAAAAGGCGGATGAGTAAGTTAGGCTTAGGCATAATAACATGATTTGGATTGGTTTGTATAGGAGGGAGGTTTATGATCGTACAATTGCATATTTGTGTTCTTACGATATCCTTAGTGTGCAAATTTAGTACCTATCGATGCAATCTTGAACGAAGAAGAGTTTTTAGCCTAGAATGAGTTTCCGGATGCTATTGTTTTTCATGAGTCTTAATGCTATTTTGCTCGGAGTGCAAAAGTTCAAGTGTGGGGGAATTTGATCAGTGCATTTTAATGCACATTCTTTTATATTTGTACTTAGGAATTCCTACAGTTTATTTGAGTATTTTTACTATTTTAATGTGTTTTCATATTTAAGTTTGTTTCTACCTTTATTTTATTTTCGCAGCTTATTTTCATCTTTAGCGGTTATTTGATACCTGTCCACTGTTCGGATCATAATTGGAGCTACGAGAATCGGATTTGCGCCTTCTACCAGTCTTTGGAAAGCTAAGACAAAGAGCTACAACTTTTGTGTTTTAAAAAGAAGCTGATTCGGAGTGTACCAGGCTCGAATAATTAGTTGAAATCAAAACCTGAATGCTGCCTTTAGGAATATTTAGTTTTGGACCGAGTTTTTTATGTTTTTAGATCCAGTTGGGCTAGAACCAGATTTTGTGTGCTTCCCTATACCTAGTAGCAGCGGTACTACTGTTGATTATCTTCTTTTCTCAAATAATTCTTTTTAGCTTTTTACGTATTCCATGGAGAACTAAACTCCTTGAGTTGATCTGCTGTAACCGTATCTCCGTTCACTTTGAGGGTAATTTATTTTCCAAGTAATTTTAATTATCTTTTCAATTCTATCTATAATCTTGTTTGCTTAATTCAGTTGCCGTTGTTTGCTTAATTCAATTGCATATTTTATAGAATAGGATTGAATTAATTCGATTGATGTATGTTCTGTTAATCGTAACCACGTTTGCTTAATTCGTGTTTGCGTTATCTGTTTGCTTAATTCGGATTTAGGAACATAAATCATATAGTAATTCAATCACGCTTGCTATTGTTACTATGATCAAAAGAGAATGAAATCCGCTAATGGCTTGGTAATTATATTATCAATGATAAGTAGGAGAACGAACAGCAGATTGACTTATTTTATAATCACTTATTGTTAATCACTTATTTTTAATCACTTTTTCTCATAGCTTTTTGAAAAGAAAACAAACCCCCTCAATCTTACTTGGTTAATTAACAAGAATCCTTGAGAGATGATACTCGAGTCATTATCGCTTTACTACTGTTTTAAAAATACTCATTTTTGATCCGTGCGGGACAACGGATCAAGGGAATCATTTAGTTTATTTATTTTATTTTTTGTTTTCTATTTTTGTTATTTGTTTTGTTTTGTTTTGCTTTCATTTCTTTAAGTGAAAAATAAATAAAAAATTTCATTTTTTTTGAAAGTTTTAGGCTATAGATTAATTTGAGGTTCCATTATGGAGACTTGGGAAAATTTCATAAGATCGGTATCGTTTTAACACCTTATTATGACATAGCCTTGGCTTCCCATCCTTTAATACCTCTTAGGTAGTTTATCTAGTATTCAGCACCGTCTAGAAATCACACACTAAGTAATTAAGCTGATGCAAATAAGTGAATGATCATGTGCTTAATAAGAAATCTAAATAGGAATTCTCCTTTTAAGTTAGGTGACCCTCACCCGGTCACTTAGGCTATCGGTTGTGAAACCTTCAAAAAAAGAAAAAAAATGGTTAATTTTTAATTTTTGAAAAGATATGGATCATAGTCACTAACAAGCGTATTTATCATGTGTGTGAATAGATAACGGGCTTAATGTGATTGCATTAGAATGAAATAGAGCAAAAAGGCGGATGAGTAAGTTAGGCTTAGGCATAATAACATGATTTGGATTGGTTTGTATAGGAGGGAGGTTTATGATCGTACAATTGCATATTTGTGTTCTTACGATATCCTTAGTGTGCAAATTTAGTACCTATCGATGCAATCTTGAACGAAGAAGAGTTTTTAGCCTAGAATGAGTTTCCGGATGCTATTGTTTTTCATGAGTCTTAATGCTATTTTGCTCGGAGTGCAAAAGTTCAAGTGTGGGGGAATTTGATCAGTGCATTTTAATGCACATTCTTTTATATTTGTACTTAGGAATTCCTACAGTTTATTTGAGTATTTTTACTATTTTAATGTGTTTTCATATTTAAGTTTGTTTCTACCTTTATTTTATTTTTGCAGCTTATTTTCATCTTTAGCGGTTATTTGATACCTGTCCACTGTTCGGATCATAATTGGAGCTACGAGAATCGGATTTGCGCCTTCTACCAGTCTTTGGAAAGCTAAGACAAAGAGCTACAACTTTTGTGTTTTAAAAAGAAGCTGATTCGGAGTGTACCAGGCTCGAATAATTAGTTGAAATCAAAACCTGAATGCTGCCTTTAGGAATATTTAGTTTTGGACCGAGTTTTTTATGTTTTTCGATCCAGTTGGGCTAGAACCAGATTTTGTGTGCTTCCCTATACCTAGTAGCAGCGGTACTACTGTTGATTATCTTCTTTTCTCAAATAATTCTTTTTAGCTTTTTACGTATTCCATGGAGAACTAAACTCCTTGAGTTGATCTGCTGTAACCGTATCTCCGTTCACTTTGAGGGTAATTTATTTTCCAAGTAATTTTAATTATCTTTTCAATTCTATCTATAATCCTGTTTGCTTAATTCAGTTGCCGTTGTTTGCTTAATTCAATTGCATATTTTATAGAATAGGATTGAATTAATTCGATTGATGTATGTTCTGTTAATCGTAACCACGTTTGCTTAATTCGTGTTTGCGTTATCTGTTTGCTTAATTCGGATTTAGGAACATAAATCATATAGTAATTCAATCACGCTTGCTATTGTTACTATGATCGAAAGAGAATGAAATCCGCTAATGGCTTGGTAATTATATTATCAATGATAAGTAGGAGAACGAACAGCAGATTGACTTATTTTATAATCACTTATTGTTAATCACTTATTTTTAATCACTTTTTCTCATAGCTTTTTGAAAAGAAAACAAACCCCCTCAATCTTACTTGGTTAATTAACAAGAATCCTTGAGAGATGATACTCGAGTCATTATCGCTTTACTACTGTTTTAAAAATACTCGTTTTTGATCCGTGCGGGACAACGGATCAAGGGAATCATTTAGTTTATTTATTTTATTTTTTGTTTTCTATTTTTGTTATTTGTTTTGTTTTGTTTTGCTTTCATTTCTTTAAGTGAAAAATAAATAAAAAATTTCATTTTTTTTGAAAGTTTTAGGCTATAGATTAATTTGAGGTTAGATTATGGAGACTTGGGAAAATTTCATAAGATCGGTATCGTTTTAACACCTTATTATGACATAGCTTTGGGTTCCCATCCTTTAATACCTCTTAGGTAGTTTATCTAGCATTCAGCACCATCTAGAAATCACACACTAAGTAATTAAGCTGATGCAAATAAGTGAATGATCATGTGCTTAATAAGAAATCTAAATAGGAATTCTCCTTTTAAGTTAGGTGACCCTCACCCGGTCACTTAGGCTATCGATTGTGAAACCTTCAAAAAAAGAAAAAAAATAGTTAATTTTTAATTTTTGAAAAGATATGGATCATAGTCACTAACATGCTTAATTATCATGTGTGTGAATAGATAACGGGCTTAATGTGATTGCATTAGAATGAAATAGAGCAAAAAGGCGGATGAGTAAGTTAGGCTTAGGCATAATAACATGATTTGGATTGATTTGTATAGGAGGGAGGTTTATGATCGTACAATTGCATATTTGTGTTCTTACGATATCCTTAGTGTGCAAATTTAGTACCTATCGATGCAATCTTGAACGAAGAAGAGTTTTTAGCCTAGAATGAGTTTCCGGATGCTATTGTTTTTCATGAGTCTTAATGCTATTTTGCTCGGAGTGCAAAAGTTCAAGTGTGGGGGAATTTGATCAGTGCATTTTAATGCACATTCTTTTATATTTGTACTTAGGAATTCCTACAGTTTATTTGAGTATTTTTACTATTTTAATGTGTTTTCATATTTAGGTTTGTTTCTACCTTTATTTTATTTTCGCAGCTTATTTTCATCTTTAGCGGTTATTTGATACCTGTCCACTGTTCGGATCATAATTGGAGCTACGAGAATCGGATTTGCGCCTTCTACCAGTCTTTGGAAAGCTAAGACAAAGAGCTACAACTTTTGTGTTTTAAAAAGAAGCTGAGTCGGAGTGTACCAGGCTCGAATAATTAGTTGAAATCAAAACCTGAATGCTGCCTTTAGGAATATTTAGTTTTGGACCGAGTTTTTTATGTTTTTCGATCCAGTTGGGCTAGAACCAGATTTTGTGTGCTTCCCTATACCTAGTAGCAGCGGTACTACTGTTGATTATCTTCTTTTCTCAAATAATTCTTTTTAGCTTTTTACGTATTCCATGGAGAACTAAACTCCTTGAGTTGATCTGCTGTAACCGTATCTCCGTTCACTTTGAGGGTAATTTATTTTCCAAGTAATTTTAATTATCTTTTCAATTCTATCTATAATCCTATTTGCTTAATTCAGTTGCCGTTGTTTGCTTAATTCAATTGCATATTTTATAGAATAGGATTGAATTAATTCGATTGATGTATGTTCTGTTAATCGTAACCACGTTTGCTTCATTCGTGTTTGCGTTATCTGTTTGCTTAATTCGGATTTAGGAACATAAATCATATAGTAATTCAATCACGCTTGCTATTGTTACTATGATCGAAAGAGAATGAAATCCGCTTAGGGCTTGGTAATTATATGATAAATGATAAGTAGGAGAACGAACAGCAGATTGACTTATTTTATAATCACTTATTGTTAATCACTTATTTTTAATCACTTTTTCTCATAGCTTTTTGAAAAGAAAACAAACCCCCTCAATCTTACTTGGTTAATTAACAAGAATCCTTGAGAGATGATACTCGAGTCATTATCGCTTTACTACTGTTTTAAAAATACTCGTTTTTGATCCGTGCGCGACAACGGATCAAGGGAATCATTTAGTTTATTTATTTTATTTTTTGTTTTCTATTTTTGTTATTTGTTTTGTTTTGTTTTGCTTTCATTTCTTTAAGTGAAAAATAAATAAAAAATTGCATTTTTTTTGAAAGTTTTAGGCTATAGATTAATTTGAGGTTACATTATGGAGACTTGGGAAAATTTCATAAGATCGGTATCGTTTTAACACCTTATTATGACATAGCCTTGGGTTCCCATCCTTTAATACCTCTTAGGTAGTTTATCTAGCATTCAGCACCATCTAGAAATCACACACTAAGTAATTAATCTGATGCAAATAAGTGAATGATCATGTGCTTAATAAGAAATTTAAATAGGAATTCTCCTTTTAAGTTAGGTGACCCTCACCCGGTCACTTAGGCTATCGGTTGTGAAACCTTCAAAAAAAGAAAAAAAATAGTTAATTTTTAATTTTTGAAAAGATATGGATCATAGTCACTAACAAGCTTATTTATCATGTGTGTGAATAGATAACGGGCTTAATGTGATTGCATTAGAATGAAATAGAGCAAAAAGGCGGATGAGTAAGTTAGGCTTAGGCATAATAACATGATTTGGATTGATTTGTATAGGAGGGAGGTTTATGATCGTACAATTGGATATTTGTGTTCTTACGATATCCTTAGTGTGCAAATTTAGTACCTATCGATGCAATCTTGAACGAAGAAGAGTTTTTAGCCTAGAATGAGTTTCCGGATGCTATTGTTTTTCATGAGTCTTAATGCTATTTTGCTCGGAGTGCAAAAGTTCAAGTGTGGGGGAATTTGATCAGTGCATTTTAATGCACATTCTTTTATATTTGTACTTAGGAATTCCTACAGTTTATTTGAGTATTTTTACTATTTTAATGTGTTTTCATATTTAAGTTTGTTTCTACCTTTATTTTATTTTTGCAGCTTATTTTCATCTTTAGCGGTTATTTGATACCTGTCCACTGTTCGGATCATAATTGGAGCTACGAGAATCGGATTTGCGCCTTCTACCAGTCTTTGGAAAGCTAAGACAAAGAGCTACAACTTTTGTGTTTTAAAAAGAAGCTGATTCGGAGTGTACCAGGCTCGAATAATTAGTTGAAATCAAAACCTGAATGCTGCCTTTAGGAATATTTAGTTTTGGACCGAGTTTTTTATGTTTTTCGATCCAGTTGGGCTAGAACCAGATTTTGTGTGCTTCCCTATACCTAGTAGCAGCGGTACTACTGTTGATTATCTTCTTTTCTCAAATAATTCTTTTTAGCTTTTTACGTATTCCATGGAGAACTAAACTCCTTGAGTTGATCTGCTGTAACCGTATCTCCGTTCACTTTGAGGGTAATTTATTTTCCAAGTAATTTTAATTATCTTTTCAATTCTATCTATAATCCTGTTTGCTTAATTCAGTTGCCGTTGTTTGCTTAATTCAATTGCATATTTTATAGAATAGGATTGAATTAATTCGATTGATGTATGTTCTGTTAATCGTAACCATGTTTGCTTAATTCGTGTTTGCGTTATCTGTTTGCTTAATTCGGATTTAGGAACATAAATCATATAGTAATTCAATCACGCTTGCTATTGTTACTATGATCGAAAGAGAATGAAATCCGCTAATGGCTTGGTAATTATATTATCAATGATAAGTAGGAGAACGAACAGCAGATTGACTTATTTTATAATCACTTATTGTTAATCACTTATTTTTAATCACTTTTTCTCATAGCTTTTTGAAAAGAAAACAAACCCCCTCAATCTTACTTGGTTAATTAACAAGAATCCTTGAGAGATGATACTCGAGTCATTATCGCTTTACTACTGTTTTAAAAATACTCGTTTTTGATCCGTGCGGGACAACGGATCAAGGGAATCATTTAGTTTATTTATTTTATTTTTTGTTTTCTATTTTTGTTATTTGTTTTGTTTTGTTTTGCTTTCATTTCTTTAAGTGAAAAATAAATAAAAAATTTCATTTTTTTTGAAAGTTTTAGGCTATAGATTAATTTGAGGTTAGATTATGGAGACTTGGGAAAATTTCATAAGATCGGTATCGTTTTAACACCTTATTATGACATAGCTTTGGGTTCCCATCCTTTAATACCTCTTAGGTAGTTTATCTAGCATTCAGCACCATCTAGAAATCACACACTAAGTAATTAAGCTGATGCAAATAAGTGAATGATCATGTGCTTAATAAGAAATCTAAATAGGAATTCTCCTTTTAAGTTAGGTGACCCTCACCCGGTCACTTAGGCTATCGGTTGTGAAACCTTCAAAAAAAGAAAAAAAATAGTTAATTTTTAATTTTTGAAAAGATATGGATCATAGTCACTAACATGCTTAATTATCATGTGTGTGAATAGATAACGGGCTTAATGTGATTGCATTAGAATGAAATAGAGCAAAAAGGCGGATGAGTAAGTTAGGCTTAGGCATAATAACATGATTTGGATTGATTTGTATAGGAGGGAGGTTTATGATCGTACAATTGCATATTTGTGTTCTTACGATATCCTTAGTGTGCAAATTTAGTACCTATCGATGCAATCTTGAACGAAGAAGAGTTTTTAGCCTAGAATGAGTTTCCGGATGCTATTGTTTTTCATGAGTCTTAATGCTATTTTGCTCGGAGTGCAAAAGTTCAAGTGTGGGGGAATTTGATCAGTGCATTTTAATGCACATTCTTTTATATTTGTACTTAGGAATTCCTACAGTTTATTTGAGTATTTTTACTATTTTAATGTGTTTTCATATTTAGGTTTGTTTCTACCTTTATTTTATTTTCGCAGCTTATTTTCATCTTTAGCGGTTATTTGATACCTGTCCACTGTTCGGATCATAATTGGAGCTACGAGAATCGGATTTGCGCCTTCTACCAGTCTTTGGAAAGCTAAGACAAAGAGCTACAACTTTTGTGTTTTAAAAAGAAGCTGAGTCGGAGTGTACCAGGCTCGAATAATTAGTTGAAATCAAAACCTGAATGCTGCCTTTAGGAATATTTAGTTTTGGACCGAGTTTTTTATGTTTTTCGATCCAGTTGGGCTAGAACCAGATTTTGTGTGCTTCCCTATACCTAGTAGCAGCGGTACTACTGTTGATTATCTTCTTTTCTCAAATAATTCTTTTTAGCTTTTTACGTATTCCATGGAGAACTAAACTCCTTGAGTTGATCTGCTGTAACCGTATCTCCGTTCACTTTGAGGGTAATTTATTTTCCAAGTAATTTTAATTATCTTTTCAATTCTATCTATAATCCTATTTGCTTAATTCAGTTGCCGTTGTTTGCTTAATTCAATTGCATATTTTATAGAATAGGATTGAATTAATTCGATTGATGTATGTTCTGTTAATCGTAACCACGTTTGCTTCATTCGTGTTTGCGTTATCTGTTTGCTTAATTCGGATTTAGGAACATAAATCATATAGTAATTCAATCACGCTTGCTATTGTTACTATGATCGAAAGAGAATGAAATCCGCTTAGGGCTTGGTAATTATATGATAAATGATAAGTAGGAGAACGAACAGCAGATTGACTTATTTTATAATCACTTATTGTTAATCACTTATTTTTAATCACTTTTTCTCATAGCTTTTTGAAAAGAAAACAAACCCCCTCAATCTTACTTGGTTAATTAACAAGAATCCTTGAGAGATGATACTCGAGTCATTATCGCTTTACTACTGTTTTAAAAATACTCGTTTTTGATCCGTGCGCGACAACGGATCAAGGGAATCATTTAGTTTATTTATTTTATTTTTTGTTTTCTATTTTTGTTATTTGTTTTGTTTTGTTTTGCTTTCATTTCTTTAAGTGAAAAATAAATAAAAAATTGCATTTTTTTTGAAAGTTTTAGGCTATAGATTAATTTGAGGTTACATTATGGAGACTTGGGAAAATTTCATAAGATCGGTATCGTTTTAACACCTTATTATGACATAGCCTTGGGTTCCCATCCTTTAATACCTCTTAGGTAGTTTATCTAGCATTCAGCACCATCTAGAAATCACACACTAAGTAATTAATCTGATGCAAATAAGTGAATGATCATGTGCTTAATAAGAAATCTAAATAGGAATTCTCCTTTTAAGTTAGGTGACCCTCACCCGGTCACTTAGGCTATCGGTTGTGAAACCTTCAAAAAAAGAAAAAAAATAGTTAATTTTTAATTTTTGAAAAGATATGGATCATAGTCACTAACAAGCTTATTTATCATGTGTGTGAATAGATAACGGGCTTAATGTGATTGCATTAGAATGAAATAGAGCAAAAAGGCGGATGAGTAAGTTAGGCTTAGGCATAATAACATGATTTGGATTGATTTGTATAGGAGGGAGGTTTATGATCGTACAATTGGATATTTGTGTTCTTACGATATCCTTAGTGTGCAAATTTAGTACCTATCGATGCAATCTTGAACGAAGAAGAGTTTTTAGCCTAGAATGAGTTTCCGGATGCTATTGTTTTTCATGAGTCTTAATGCTATTTTGCTCGGAGTGCAAAAGTTCAAGTGTGGGGGAATTTGATCAGTGCATTTTAATGCACATTCTTTTATATTTGTACTTAGGAATTCCTACAGTTTATTTGAGTATTTTTACTATTTTAATGTGTTTTCATATTTAGGTTTGTTTCTACCTTTATTTTATTTTCGCAGCTTATTTTCATCTTTAGCGGTTATTTGATACCTGTCCACTGTTCGGATCATAATTGGAGCTACGAGAATCGGATTTGCGCCTTCTACCAGTCTTTGGAAAGCTAAGACAAAGAGCTACAACTTTTGTGTTTTAAAAAGAAGCTGAGTCGGAGTGTACCAGGCTCGAATAATTAGTTGAAATCAAAACCTGAATGCTGCCTTTAGGAATATTTAGTTTTGGACCGAGTTTTTTATGTTTTTCGATCCAGTTGGGCTAGAACCAGATTTTGTGTGCTTCCCTATACCTAGTAGCAGCGGTACTACTGTTGATTATCTTCTTTTCTCAAATAATTCTTTTTAGCTTTTTACGTATTCCATGGAGAACTAAACTCCTTGAGTTGATCTGCTGTAACCGTATCTCCGTTCACTTTGAGGGTAATTTATTTTCCAAGTAATTTTAATTATCTTTTCAATTCTATCTATAATCCTATTTGCTTAATTCAGTTGCCGTTGTTTGCTTAATTCAATTGCATATTTTATAGAATAGGATTGAATTAATTCGATTGATGTATGTTCTGTTAATCGTAACCACGTTTGCTTCATTCGTGTTTGCGTTATCTGTTTGCTTAATTCGGATTTAGGAACATAAATCATATAGTAATTCAATCACGCTTGCTATTGTTACTATGATCGAAAGAGAATGAAATCCGCTTAGGGCTTGGTAATTATATGATCAATGATAAGTAGGAGAACGAACAGCAGATTGACTTATTTTATAATCACTTATTGTTAATCACTTATTTTTAATCACTTTTTCTCATAGCTTTTTGAAAAGAAAACAAACCCCCTCAATCTTACTTGGTTAATTAACAAGAATCCTTGAGAGATGATACTCGAGTCATTATCGCTTTACTACTGTTTTAAAAATACTCGTTTTTGATCCGTGCGCGACAACGGATCAAGGGAATCATTTAGTTTATTTATTTTATTTTTTGTTTTCTATTTTTGTTATTTGTTTTGTTTTGTTTTGCTTTCATTTCTTTAAGTGAAAAATAAATAAAAAATTGCATTTTTTTTGAAAGTTTTAGGCTATAGATTAATTTGAGGTTACATTATGGAGACTTGGGAAAATTTCATAAGATCGGTATCGTTTTAACACCTTATTATGACATAGCCTTGGGTTCCCATCCTTTAATACCTCTTAGGTAGTTTATCTAGCATTCAGCACCATCTAGAAATCACACACTAAGTAATTAAGCTGATGCAAATAAGTGAATGATCATGTGCTTAATAAGAAATCTAAATAGGAATTCTCCTTTTAAGTTAGGTGACCCTCACCCGGTCACTTAGGCTATCGGTTGTGAAACCTTCAAAAAAAGAAAAAAAATAGTTAATTTTTAATTTTTGAAAAGATATGGATCATAGTCACTAACATGCTTATTTATCATGTGTGTGAATAGATAACGGGCTTAATGTGATTGCATTAGAATGAAATAGAGCAAAAAGGCGGATGAGTAAGTTAGGCTTAGGCATAATAACATTGATTTGGATTGATTTGTATAGGAGGGAGGTTTATGATCGTACAATTGCATATTTGTGTTCTTACGATATCCTTAGTGTGCAAATTTAGTACCTATCGATGCAATCTTGAACGAAGAAGAGTTTTTAGCCTAGAATGAGTTTCCGGATGCTATTGTTTTTCATGAGTCTTAATGCTATTTTGCTCGGAGTGCAAAAGTTCAAGTGTGGGGGAATTTGATCAGTGCATTTTAATGCACATTCTTTTATATTTGTACTTAGGAATTCCTACAGTTTATTTGAGTATTTTTACTATTTTAATGTGTTTTCATATTTAAGTTTGTTTCTACCTTTATTTTATTTTCGCAGCTTATTTTCATCTTTAGCGGTTATTTGATACCTGTCCACAGTTCGGATCATAATTGGAGCTACGAGAATCGGATTTGCGCCTTCTACCAGTCTTTGGAAAGCTAAGACAAAGAGCTACAACTTTTGTGTTTTAAAAAGAAGCTGATTCGGAGTGTACCAGGCTCGAATAATTAGTTGAAATCAAAACCTGAATGCTGCCTTTAGGAATATTTAGTTTTGGACCGAGTTTTTTATGTTTTTTGATCCAGTTGGGCTAGAACCAGATTTTGTGTGCTTCCCTATACCTAGTAGCAGCGGTACTACTGTTGATTATCTTCTTTTCTCAAATAATTCTTTTTAGCTTTTTACGTATTCCATGGAGAACTAAACTCCTTGAGTTGATCAGCTGTAACCGTATCTCCGTTCACTTTGAGGGTAATTTATTTTCCAAGTAATTTTAATTATCTTTTCAATTCTATCTATAATCCTGTTTGCTTAATTCAGTTGCCGCTGTTTGCTTAATTCAATTGCATATTTTATAGAATAGGATTGAATTAATTCGATTGATGTATGTTCTGTTAATCGTAACCACGTTTGCTTAATTCGTGTTTGCGTTATCTGTTTGCTTAATTCGGATTTAGGAACATAAATCATATAGTAATTCAATCACGCTTGCTATTGTTACTATGATCGAAAGAGAATGAAATCCGCTAATGGCTTGGTAATTATATGATCAATGATAAGTAGGAGAACGAACAACAGATTGACTTATTTTATAATCACTTATTGTTAATCACTTATTTTTAATCACTTTTTCTCATAGCTTTTTGAAAAGAAAACAAACCCCCTCAATCTTACTTGGTTAATTAACAAGAATCCTTGAGAGATGATACTCGAGTCATTATCGCTTTACTACTGTTTTAAAAATACTCGTTTTTGATCCGTGCACGACAACGGATCAAGGGAATCATTTAGTTTATTTATTTTATTTTTTGTTTTCTATTTTTGTTATTTGTTTTGTTTTGTTTTGCTTTCATTTCTTTAAGTGAAAAATAAATAAAAAATTGCATTTTTTTTGAAAGTTTTAGGCTATAGATTAATTTGAGGTTACATTATGGAGACTTGGGAAAATTTCATAAGATCTGTATCGTTTTAACACCTTATTATGACATAGCCTTGGGTTCCCATCCTTTAATACTAGGTAGTTTATCTAGCATTCAGCACCATCTAGAAATCACACACTAAGTAATTAAGCTGATGCAAATAAGTGAATGATCATGTGCTTAATAAGAAATCTAAATAGGAATTCTCCTTTTAAGTTAGGTGACCCTCACCCGGTCACTTAGGCTATCGGTTGTGAAACCTTCAAAAAAAGAAAAAAAATAGTTAATTTTTAATTTTTGAATAGATATGGATCATAGTCACTAACAAGCTTATTTATCATGTGTGTGAATAGATAACGGGCTTAATGTGATTGCATTAGAATGAAATAGAGCAAAATGGCGGATGAGTAAGTTAGGCTTAGGCATAATAACATGATTTGGATTGGTTTGTATAGGAGGGAGGTTTATGATCGTACAATTGCATATTTGTGTTCTTACGATATCCTTAGTGTGCAAATTTAGTACCTATCGATACAATCTTGAACGAAGAAGAGTTTTTAGCCTAGAATTAGTTTCCGGATGCTATTGTTTTTCATGAGTCTTAATGCTATTTTGCTCGGAGTGCAAAAGTTCAAGTGTGGGGGAATTTGATCAGTGCATTTTAATGCACATTCTTTTATATTTGTACTTAGGAATTCCTACAGTTTATTTGAGTATTTTTACTATTTTAATGTTTTTTCATATTTAAGTTTGTTTCTACCTTTATTTTATTTTCGCAGCTTATTTTCATCTTTAGCGGTTATTTGATACATGTCCACTGTTCAGATCATAATTGGAGCTACGAGAATCGGATTTGCGCCTTCTACCAGTCTTTCGAAAGCTAAGACAAAGAGCTACAACTTTTGTGTTTTAAAAAGAAGCTGATTCGGAGTGTACCAGGCTCGAATAATTAGTTGAAATCAAAACCTGAATGCTGCCTTTAGGAATATTTAGTTTTGGATCGAGTTTTTTACATTTTTCGATCCAGTTGGGTTAGAACCAGATTTTGTGTGCTTCCCTATACCTAGTAGCAGCGGTACTACTGTTGATTATCTTCTTTTCTCAAATAATTCTTTTTAGCTTTGTACGTATTCCATGGAGAACTAAACTCCTTGAGTTGATCTGCTGTAACCGTATCTCCGTTCACTTTGAGGTTAATTTATTTTCCAAGTAATTTTAATTATCTTTTCAATTCTATCTATAATCCGGTTTGCTTAATTCAGTTGCCATTGTTTGCTTAATTCAATTGCATATTTTATAAAATAGGATTGAATTAATTCGATTGATGTATGTTCTATTAATCGTAACCACGTTTGCTTCATTCGTGTTTGCGTTATCTGTTTGCTTAATTCGGATTTAGGAACATAAATCATATAGTAATTGAATCACGCTTGCTATTGTTACTATGATCGAAAGAGAATGAAATCCGCTTAGGGCTTGGTAATTATATGATCAATGATAAGTAGGAGAACGAACAGCAGATTGACTTATTTTATAATCACTTATTGTTAAGCACTTATTTTTAATCACTTTTTCTCATAGCTTTTTGAAAAGAAAACAAACCCCCTCAATCTTACTTGGTTAATTAACAAGAATCCTTGAGAGATGATACTCGAGTCATTATCGCTTTACTACTGTTTTAAAAATACTCGTTTTTGATCCGTGCGCGACAACGGATCAAGGGAATCATTTAGTTTATTTATTTTATTTTTTGTTTTCTATTTTTGTTATTTGTTTTGTTTTGTTTTGCTTTCATTTCTTTAAGTGAAAAATAAATAAAAAATTGCATTTTTTTTGAAAGTTTTAGGCTATAGATTAATTTGAGGTTAGATTATGGAGACTTGGGAAAATTTCATAAGATCGGTATCGTTTTAACACCTTATTATGACATAGCCTTGGGTTCCCATCCTTTAATACCTCTTAGGTAGTTTATCTAGCATTCAGCACCATCTAGAAATCACACACTAAGTAATTAAGTTGATGCAAATAGGTGAATGATCATGTGCTTAATAAGAAATCTAAATAGGAATTCTCCTTTTAAGTTAGGTGACCCTCACCCGGTCACTTAGGCTATCGGTTGTGAAACCTTCAAAAAAAGAAAAAAAATGGTTAATTTTTAATTTTTGAATAGATATGGATCATAGTCACTAACAAGCTTATTTATCATGTGTGTGAATAGATAACGGGCTTAATGTGATTGCATTAGAATGAAATAGAGCAAAAAGGCGGATGAGTAAGTTAGGCTTAGGCATAATAACATGATTTGGATTAGTTTGTATAGGAGGGAGGTTTATGATCGTACAATTGCATATTTGTGTTCTTACGATATCCTTAGTGGGCAAATTTAGTACCTATCGATACAATCTTGAACGAAGAAGAGTTTTTAGCCTAGAATTAGTGTCCGGATGCTATTGTTTTTCATGAGTCTTAATGCTATTTTGCTCGGAGTGCAAAAGTTCAAGTGTGGGGGAATTTGATCAGTGCATTTTAATGCACATTCTTTTATTTTTGTACTTAGGAATTCCTACAGTTTATTTGAGTATTTTTACTATTTTAATGTTTTTTCATATTTAAGTTTGTTTCTACCTTTATTTTATTTTCGCAGCTTATTTTCATCTTTAGCGGTTATTTGATACATGTCCACTGTTCAGATCATAATTGGAGCTACGAGAATCGGATTTGCGCCTTCTACCAGTCTTTCGAAAGCTAAGACAAAGAGCTACAACTTTTGTGTTTTAAAAAGAAGCTGATTCGGAGTGTACCAGACTCGAATAATTAGTTGAAATCAAAACCTGAATGCTGCCTTTAGGAATATTTAGTTTTGGATCGAGTTTTTTACATTTTTCGATCCAGTTGGGTTAGAACCAGATTTTGTGTGCTTCCCTATACCTAGTAGCAGCGGTACTACTGTTGATTATCTTCTTTTCTCAAATAATTCTTTTTAGCTTTTTACGTATTCCATGGAGAACTAAACTCCTTGAGTTGATCTGCTGTAACCGTATCTCCGTTCACTTTGAGGTTAATTTATTTTCCAAGTAATTTTAATTATCTTTTCAATTCTATCTATAATCCGGTTTGCTTAATTCAGTTGCCATTGTTTGCTTAATTCAATTGCATATTTTATAAAATAGGATTGAATTAATTCGATTGATGTATGTTCTATTAATCGTAACCACGTTTGCTTCATTCGTGTTTGCGTTATCTGTTTGCTTAATTCGGATTTAGGAACATAAATCATATAGTAATTGAATCACGCTTGCTATTGTTACTATGATCGAAAGAGAATGAAATCCGCTTAGGGCTTGGTAATTATATGATCAATGATAAGTAGGAGAACGAACAGCAGATTGACTTATTTTATAATCACTTATTGTTAATCACTTATTTTTAATCACTTTTTCTCATAGCTTTTTGAAAAGAAAACAAACCCCCTCAATCTTACTTGGTTAATTAACAAGAATCCTTGAGAGATGATACTCGAGTCATTATCGCTTTACTACTGTTTTAAAAATACTCGTTTTTGATCCGTGCGCGACAACGGATCAAGGGAATCATTTAGTTTATTTATTTTATTTTTTGTTTTCTATTTTTGTTATTTGTTTTGTTTTGTTTTGCTTTCATTTCTTTAAGTGAAAAATAAATAAAAAATTGCATTTTTTTTGAAAGTTTTAGGCTATAGATTAATTTGAGGTTACATTATGGAGACTTGGGAAAATTTCATAAGATCGGTATCGTTTTAACACCTTATTATGACATAGCCTTGGGTTCCCATCCTTTAATACCTCTTAGGTAGTTTATCTAGCATTCAGCACCATCTAGAAATCACACACTAAGTAATTAAGCTGATGCAAATAAGTGAATGATCATGTGCTTAATAAGAAATCTAAATAGGAATTCTCCTTTTAAGTTAGGTGACCCTCACCCGGTCACTTAGGCTATCGGTTGTGAAACCTTCAAAAAAAGAAAAAAAATAGTTAATTTTTAATTTTTGAAAAGATATGGATCATAGTCACTAACAAGCTTATTTATCATGTGTGTGAATAGATAACGGGCTTAATGTGATTGCATTAGAATGAAATAGAGCAAAAAGGCGGATGAGTAAGTTAGGCTTAGGCATAATAACATGATTTGGATTGGTTTGTATAGGAGGGAGGTTTATGATCGTACAATTGCATATTTGTGTTCTTACGATATCCTTAGTGTGCAAATTTAGTAGCTATCGATACAATCTTGAACGAAGAAGAGTTTTTAGCCTAGAATGAGTTTCCGAATGCTATTGTTTTTCATGAGTCTTAATGCTATTTTGCTCGGAGTGCAAAAGGTCAAGTGTGGGGGAATTTGATCAGTGCATTTTAATGCACATTCTTTTATATTTGTACTTAGGAATTCCTACAGTTTATTTGAGTATTTTTACTATTTTAATGTTTTTTCATATTTAAGTTTGTTTCTACCTTTATTTTATTTTCGCAGCTTATTTTCATCTTTAGCGGTTATTTGATACATGTCCACTGTTCAGATCATAATTGGAGCTACGAGAATCGGATTTGCGCCTTCTACCAGTCTTTGGAAAGCTAAGACAAAGAGCTACAACTTTTGTGTTTTAAAAAGAAGCTGATTCGGAGTGTACCAGGCTCGACTAATTAGTTGAAATCAAAACCTGAATGCTGCCTTTAGGAATATTTAGTTTTGGATCGAGTTTTTTACATTTTTCGATCCAGTTGGGTTAGAACCAGATTTTGTGTGCTTCCCTATACCTAGTAGCAGCGGTACTACTGTTGATTATCTTCTTTTCTCAAATAATTCTTTTTAGCTTTTTACGTATTCCATGGAGAACTAAACTCCTTGAGTTGATCTGCTGTAACCGTATCTCCGTTCACTTTGAGGTTAATTTATTTTCCAAGTAATTTTAATTATCTTTTCAATTCTATCTATAATCCGGTTTGCTTAATTCAGTTGCCATTGTTTGCTTAATTCAATTGCATATTTTATAAAATAGGATTGAATTAATTCGATTGATGTATGTTCTATTAATCGTAACCACGTTTGCTTCATTCGTGTTTGCGTTATCTGTTTGCTTAATTCGGATTTAGGAACATAAATCATATAGTAATTGAATCACGCTTGCTATTGTTACTATGATCGAAAGAGTATGAAATCCGCTTAGGGCTTGGTAATTATATGATCAATGATAAGTAGGAGAACGAACAGCAGATTGACTTATTTTATAATCACTTATTGTTAATCACTTATTTTTAATCACTTTTTCTCATAGCTTTTTGAAAAGAAAACAAACCCCCTCAATCTTACTTGGTTAATTAACAAGAATCCTTGAGAGATGATACTCGAGTCATTATCGCTTTACTACTGTTTTAAAAATACTCGTTTTTGATCCGTGCGCGACAACGGATCAAGGGAATCATTTAGTTTATTTATTTTATTTTTTGTTTTCTATTTTTGTTATTTGTTTTGTTTTGTTTTGCTTTCATTTCTTTAAGTGAAAAATAAATAAAAAATTGCATTTTTTTTGAAAGTTTTAGGCTATAGATTAATTTGAGGTTAGATTATGGAGACTTGGGAAAATTTCATAAGATCGGTATCGTTTTAACACCTTATTATGACATAGCCTTGGGTTCCCATCCTTTAATACCTCTTAGGTAGTTTATCTAGCATTCAGCACCATCTAGAAATCACACACTAAGTAATTAAGCTGATGCAAATAAGTGAATGATCATGTGCTTAATAAGAAATCTAAATAGGAATTCCCCTTTTAAGTTAGGTGACCCTCACCCGGTCACTTAGGCTATCGGTTGTGAAACCTTCAAAAAAAGAAAAAAAATAGTTAATTTTTAATTTTTGAAAAGATATGGATCATAGTCACTAACAAGCTTATTTATCATGTGTGTGAATAGATAACGGGCTTAATGTGATTGCATTAGAATGAAATAGAGCAAAAAGGCGGATGAGTAAGTTAGGCTTAGGCATAATAACATGATTTGGATTGGTTTGTATAGGAGGGAGGTTTATGATCGGACAATTGCATATTTGTGTTCTTACGATATCCTTAGTGTGCAAATTTAGTAGCTATCGATACAATCTTGAACGAAGAAGAGTTTTTAGCCTAGAATGAGTTTCCGGATGCTATTGTTTTTCATGAGTCTTAATGCTATTTTGCTCTGAGTGCAAAAGTTCAAGTGTGGGGGATTTTGATCAGTGCATTTTAATGCACATTCTTTTATATTTGTACTTAGGAATTCCTACAGTTTATTTGAGTATTTTTACTATTTTAATGTTTTTTCATATTTAAGTTTGTTTCTACCTTTATTTTATTTTCGCAGCTTATTTTCATCTTTAGCGGTTATTTGATACATGTCCACTGTTCAGATCATAATTGGAGCTACGAGAATCGGATTTGCGCCTTCTACCAGTCTTTGGAAAGCTAAGACAAAGAGCTACGACTTTTGTGTTTTAAAAAGAAGCTGATTCGGAGTGTACCAGGCTCGAATAATTAGTTGAAATCAAAACCTGAATGCTGCCTTTAGGAATATTTAGTTTTGGACCGAGTTTTTTACATTTTTCGATCCAGTTGGGTTAGAACCAGATTTTGTGTGCTTCCCAATACCTAGTAGCAGCGGTACTACTGTTGATTATCTTCTTTTCTCAAATAATTCTTTTTAGCTTTTTACGTATTCCATGGAGAACTAAACTCCTTGAGTTGATCTGCTGTAACCGTATCTCCGTTCACTATGAGGTTAATTTATTTTCCAAGTAATTTTAATTATCTTTTCAATTCTATCTATAATCCGGTTTGCTTAATTCAGTTGCCATTGTTTGCTTAATTCAATTGCATATTTTATAGAATAGGATTGAATTAATTCGATTGATGTATGTTCTGTTAATCGTAACCACGTTTGCTTCATTCGTGTTTGCGTTATCTGTTTGCTTAATTCGGATTTAGGAACATAAATCATATAGTAATTGAATCACGCTTGCTATTGTTACTATGATCGGAAGAGAATGAAATCCGCTTAGGGCTTGGTAATTATATGATCAATGATAAGTAGGAGAACGAACAGCAGATTGACTTATTTTATAATCACTTATTGTTAATCACTTATTTTTAATCACTTTTTCTCATATCTTTTTGAAAAGAAAACAAACCCCCTCAATCTTACTTGGTTAATTAACAAGAATCCTTGAGAGATGATACTCGAGTCATTATCGCTTTACTACTGTTTTAAAAATACTCGTTTTTGATCCGTGCGCGACAACGGATCAAGGGAATCATTTAGTTTATTTATTTTATTTTTTGTTTTCTATTTTTGTTATTTGTTTTGTTTTGTTTTGCTTTCATTTCTTTAAGTGAAAAATAAATAAAAAATTGCATTTTTTTTGAAAGTTTTAGGCTATAGATTAATTTGAGGTTAGATTATGGAGACTTGGGAAAATTTCATAAGATCGGTATCGTTTTAACACCTTATTATGACATAGCCTTGGGTTCCCATCCTTTAATACCTCTTAGGTAGTTTATCTAGCATTCAGCACCATCTAGAAATCACACACTAAGTAATTAAGCTGATGCAAATAAGTGAATGATCATGTGCTTCACAAGAAATCTAAATAGGAATTCTCCTTTTAAGTTAGGTGACCCTCACCCGGTCACTTAGGCTATCGGTTGTGAAACCTTCAAAAAAAGAAAAAAAATAGTTAATTTTTAATTTTTGAAAAGATATGGATCATAGTCACTAACAAGCTTATTTATCATGTGTGTGAATAGATAACGGGCTTAATGTGATTGCATTAGAATGAAATAGAGCAAAAAGGCGGATGAGTAAGTTAGGCTTAGGCATAATAACATGATTTGGATTGGTTTGTATAGGAGGGAGGTTTATGATCGTACAATTGCATATTTGTGTTCTTACGATATCCTTAGTGTGCAAATTTAGTAGCTATCGATACAATCTTGAACGAAGAAGAGTTTTTAGCCTAGAATGAGTTTCTGGATGCTATTGTTTTTCATGAGTCTTAATGCTATTTTGCTCGGAGTGCAAAAGTTCAAGTGTGGGGGATTTTGATCAGTGCATTTTAATGCACATTCTTTTATATTTGTACTTAGGAATTCCTACAGTTTATTTGAGTATTTTTACTATTTTAATGTTTTTTCATATTTAAGTTTGTTTCTACCTTTATTTTATTTTCGCAGCTTATTTTCATCTTTAGCGGTTATTTGATACATGTCCACTGTTCAGATCATAATTGGAGCTACGAGAATCGGAGTTGCGCCTTCTACCAGTCTTTGGAAAGCTAAGACAAAGAGCTACAACTTTTGTGTTTTAAAAAGAAGCTGATTCGGAGTGTACCAGGCTCGAATAATTAGTTGAAATCAAAACCTGAATGCTGCCTTTAGGAATATTTAGTTTTGGACCGAGTTTTTTACATTTTTCGATCCAGTTGGGTTAGAACCAGATTTTGTGTGCTTCCCTATACCTTGTAGCAGCGGTACTACTGTTGATTATCTTCTTTTCTCAAATAATTCTTTTTAGCTTTTTACGTATTCCATGGAGAACTAAACTCCTTGAGTTGATCTGCTGTAACCGTATCTCCGTTCACTTTGAGGTTAATTTATTTTCCAAGTAATTTTAATTATCTTTTCAATTCTATCTATAATCCGGTTTGCTTAATTCAGTTGCCATTGTTTGCTTAATTCAATTGCATATTTTATAGAATAGGATTGAGTTAATTCGATTGATGTATGTTCTGTTAATCGTAACCACGTTTGCTTCATTCGTGTTTGCGTTATCTGTTTGCTTAATTCGGATTTAGGAACATAAATCATATAGTAATTGAATCACGCTTGCTATTGTTACTATGATCGGAAGAGAATGAAATCCGCTTAGGGCTTGGTTATTATATGATCAATGATAAGTAGGAGAACGAACAGCAGATTGACTTATTTTATAATCACTTATTGTTAATCACTTATTTTTAATCACTTTTTCTCATATCTTTTTGAAAAGAAAACAAACCCCCTCAATCTTACTTGGTTAATTAACAAGAATCCTTGAGAGATGATACTCGAGTCATTATCGCTTTACTACTGTTTTAAAAATACTCGTTTTTGATCCGTGCGCGACAACGGATCAAGGGAATCATTTAGTTTATTTATTTTATTTTTTGTTTTCTATTTTTGTTATTTGTTTTGTTTTGTTTTTCTTTCATTTCTTTAAGTGAAAAATAAATAAAAAATTGCATTTTTTTTTAAAGTTTTAGGCTATAGATTAATTTGAGGTTAGATTATGGAGACTTGGGAAAATTTCATAAGATCGGTATCGTTTTAACACCTTATTATGACATAGCCTTGGTTCCCATCCTTTAATACCTCTTAGGTAGTTTATCTAGCATTCAGCACCATCTAGAAATCACACACTAAGTAATTAAGCTGATGCAAATAAGTGAATGATCATGTGCTTCATAAGAAATCTAAATAGGAATTCTCCTTTTAAGTTAGGTGACCCTCACCCGGTCACTTAGGCTATCGGTTGTGAAACCTTCAAAAAAAGAAAAAAAATAGTTAATTTTTAATTTTTGAAAAGATATGGATCATAGTCACTAACAAGCTTATTTATCATGTGTGTGAATAGATAACGGGCTTAATGTGATTGCATTAGAATGAAATAGAGCAAAAAGGCGGATGAGTAAGTTAGGCTTAGGCATAATAACATGATTTGGATTGGTTTGTATAGGAGGGAGGTTTATGATCGTACAATTGCATATTTGTGTTCTTACGATATCCTTAGTGTGCAAATTTAGTACCTATCGATACAATCTTGAACGAAGAAGAGTTTTTAGCCTAGAATGAGTTTCCGGATGCTATTGTTTTTCATGAGTCTTAATACTATTTTGCTCGGAGTGCAAACGTTCAAGTGTGGGGGAATTTGATCAGTGCATTTTAATGCACATTCTTTTATATTTGTACTTAGGAATTCCTACTGTTTATTTGAGTATTTTTACTATTTTAATGTTTTTTCATATTTAAGTTTGTTTCTACCTTTATTTTATTTTCGCAGCTTATTTTCATCTTTAGCGGTTATTTGATACATGTCCACTGTTCAGATCATAATTGGAGCTACGAGAATCGGATTTGCGCCTTCTACCAGTCTTTGGAAAGCTAAGACAAAGAGCTACAACTTTTGTGTTTTAAAAAGAAGCTGATTCGGAGTGTACCAGGCTCGAATAATTAGTTGAAATCAAAACCTGAATGCTGCCTTTAGGAATATTTAGTTTTGGACCGAGTTTTTTACATTTTTCGATCCAGTTGGGTTAGAACCAGATTTTGTGTGCTTCCCTATACCTAGTAGCAGCGGTACTACGGTTGATTATCTTCTTTCCTCAAATAATTCTTTTTAGCTTTTTACGTATTCCATGGAGAACTAAACTCCTTGAGTTGATCTGCTGTAACCGTATCTCCGTTCACTTTGAGGTTAATTTATTTTCCATGTAATTTTAATTATCTTTTCAATTCTATCTATAATCCGGTTTGCTTAATTCAGTTGCCATTGTTTGCTTAATTCAATTGCATATTTTATAGAATAGGATTGAATTAATTCGATTGATGTATGTTCTGTTAATCGTAACCACGTTTGCTTCATTCGTGTTTGCGTTATCTGTTTGCTTAATTCGGATTTAGGAACATAAATCATATAGTAATTGAATCACGCTTGCTATTGTTACTATGATCGAAAGAGAATGAAATCCGCTTAGGGCTTGGTAATTATATGATCAATGATAAGTAGGAGAACGAACAGCAGATTGACTTATTTTATAATCACTTATTGTTAATCACTTATTTTTAATCACTTTTTCTCATATCTTTTTGAAAAGAAAACAAACCCCCTCAATCTTACTTGGTTAATTAACAAGAATCCTTGAGAGATGATACTCGAGTCATTATCGCTTTACTACTGTTTTAAAAATACTCGTTTTCGATCCGTGCGCGACAACGGATCAAGGGAATCATTTAGTTTATTTATTTTATTTTTTGTTTTCTATTTTTGTTATTTGTTTTGTTTTGTTTTCCTTTCATTTCTTTAAGTGAAAAATAAATAAAAAATTGCATTTTTTTTTAATGTTTTAGGCTATAGATTAATTTGAGGTTAGATTATGGAGACTTGGGAAAATTTCATAAGATCGGTATCGTTTTAACACCTTATTATGACATAGCCTTGGGTTCCCATCCTTTAATACCGCTTAGGTAGTTTATCTAGCATTCAGCACCATCTAGAAATCACACACTAAGTAATTAAGCTGATGCAAATAAGTGAATGATCATGTGTTTAATAAGAAATCTAAATAGGAATTCTCCTTTTAAGTTAGGTGACCCTCACCCGGTCACTTAGGCTATCGGTTGTGAAACCTTCAAAAAAAGAAAAAAAATAGTTAATTTTTAATTTTTGAAAAGATATGGATCATAGTCACTAACAAGCTTATTTATCATGTGTGTGAATAGATAACGGGCTTAATGTGATTGCATTAGAATGAAATAGAGCAAAAAGGCGGATGAGTAAGTTAGGCTTAGGCATAATAACATGATTTGGATTGGTTTGTATAGGAGGGAGGTTTATGATCGTACAATTGCATATTTGTGTTCTTACGATATCCTTAGTGTGCAAATTTAGTACCTATCGATACAATCTTGAACGAAGAAGAGTTTTTAGCCTAGAATGAGTTTCCGGATGCTATTGTTTTTCATGAGTCTTAATGCTATTTTGCTCGGAGTGCAAACGTTCAAGTGTGGGGGAATTTGATCAGTGCATTTTAATGCACATTCTTTTATATTTGTACTTAGGAATTCCTACAGTTTATTTGAGTATTTTTACTATTTTAATGTTTTTTCATATTTAAGTTTGTTTCTACCTTTATTTTATTTTCGCAGCTTATTTTCATCTTTAGCGGTTATTTGATACATGTCCACTGTTCAGATCATAATTGGAGCTACGAGAATCGGATTTGCGCCTTCTACCAGTCTTTGGAAAGATAAGACAAAGAGCTACAACTTTTGTGTTTTAAAAAGAAGCTGATTCGGAGTGTACCAGGCTCGAATAATTAGTTGAAATCAAAACCTGAATGCTGCCTTTAGGAATATTTAGTTTTGGACCGAGTTTTTTACATTTTTCGATCCAGTTGGGTTAGAACCAGATTTTGTGTGCTTCCCTATACCTAGTAGCAGCGGTACTACTGTTGATTATCTTCTTTTCTCAAATAATTCTTTTTAGCTTTTTACGTATTCCATGGAGAACTAAACTCCTTGAGTTGATCTGCTGTAACCGTATCTCCGTTCACTTTGAGGTTAATTTATTTTCCAAGTAATTTTAATTATCTTTTCAATTCTATCTATAATCCTGTTTGCTTAATTCAGTTGCCATTGTTTGCTTAATTCAATTGCATATTTTATAGAATAGGATTGAATTAATTCGATTGATGTATGTTCTGTTAATCGTAACCACGTTTGCTTCATTCGTGTTTGCGTTATCTGTTTGCTTAATTCGGATTTAGGAACATAAATCATATAGTAATTGAATCACGCTTGCTATTGTTACTATGATCGAAAGAGAATGAAATCCGCTTAGGGCTTGGTAATTATATGATCAATGATAAGTAGGAGAACGAACAGCAGATTGACTTATTTTATAATCACTTATTGTTAATCACTTATTTTTAATCACTTTTTCTCATAGCTTTTTGAAAAGAAAACAAACCCCCTCAATCTTACTTGGTTAATTAACAAGAATCCTTGAGAGATGATACTCGAGTCATTATCGCTTTACTATTGTTTTAAAAATACTCGTTTTTGATCCGTGCGCGACAACGGATCAAGGGAATCATTTAGTTTATTTATTTTATTTTTTGTTTTCTATTTTTGTTATTTGTTTTCTTTTGTTTTGCTTTCATTTCTTTAAGTGAAAAATAAATAAAAAATTGCATTTTTTTTGAAAGTTTTAGGCTATAGATTAATTTGAGGTTAGATTATGGACACTTGGGAAAATTTCATTAGATCAGTATCGTTTTAACACCTTATTATGACATAGCCTTGGGTTCCCATCCTTTAATACCTCTTAGGTAGTTTATCTAGCATTCAGCACCATCTAGAAATCACACACTAAGTAATTAAGCTGATGCAAATAAGTGAATGATCATGTGCTTAATAAGAAATCAAAATAGGAATTCTCCTTTTAAGTTAGGTGACCCTCACCCGGTCACTTAGGCTATCGGTTGTGAAACCTTCAAAAAAAGAAAAAAAATAGTTAATTTTTAATTTTTGAAAAGATATGGATCATAGTCACTAACAAGCTTATTTATCATGTGTGTGAATAGATAACGGGCTTAATGTGATTGCATTAGAATGAAATAGAGCAAAAAGGCGGATGAGTAAGTTAGGCTTAGGCATAATAACATGATTTGGATTGGTTTGTATAGGAGGGAGGTTTATGATCGTACAATTGCATATTTGTGTTCTTACGATATCCTTAGTGTGCAAATTTAGTACCTATCGATACAATCTTGAACGTAGAAGAGTTTTTAGCCTAGAATGAGTTTCCGGATGCTATTGTTTTTCATGAGTCTTAATGCTATTTTGCTCGGAGTGCAAAAGTTCAAGTGTGGGGGAATTTGATCAGTGCATTTTAATGCACATTCTTTTATATTTGTACTTAGGAATTCCTACAGTTTATTTGAGTATTTTTACTATTTTAATGTGTTTTCATATTTAAGTTTGTTTCTACCTTTATTTTATTTTCGCAGCTTATTTTCATCTTTAGCGGTTATTTGATACCTGTCCACTGTTCGGATCATAATTGGAGCTACGAGAATCGGATTTGCGCCTTCTACCAGTCTTTGGAAAGCTAAGACAAAGAGCTACAACTTCTGTGTTTTAAAAAGAAGCTGATTCGGAGTGTACCAGGCTCGAATAATTAGTTGAAATCAAAACCTGAATGCTGCCTTTAGGAATATTTAGTTTTGGACCGAGTTTTTTATGTTTTTCGATCCAGTTGGGTTAGAACCAGATTTTGTGTGCTTCCCTATACCTAGTAGCAGCGGTACTACTGTTGATTATCTTCTTTTCTCAAATAATTCTTTTTAGCTTTTTACGTATTCCATGGAGAACTAAATTCCTTGAGTTGATCTGCTGTAACCGTATCTCCGTTCACTTTGAGGTTAATTTATTTTCCAAGTAATTTTAATTATCTTTTCAATTCTATCTATAATCCGGTTTGCTTAATTCAGTTGCCGTTGTTTGCTTAATTCAATTGCATATTTTATAGAATAGGATTGAATTAATTCGATTGATGTATGTTCTGTTAATCGTAACCACGTTTGCTTCATTCGTGTTTGCGTTATCTGTTTGCTTAATTCGGATTTAGGAACATAAATCATATAGTAATTCAATCACGCTTGCTATTGTTACTATGATCGAAAGAGAATGAAATCCGCTTAGGGCTTGGTAATTATATGATCAATGATAAGTAGGAGAACGAACAGCAGATTGACTTATTTTATAATCACTTATTGTTAATCACTTATTTTTAATCACTTTTTCTCATAGCTTCTTGAAAAGAAAACAAACCCCCTCAATCTTACTTGGTTAATTAACAAGGATCCTTGAGAGATGATACTCGAGTCATTATCGCTTTACTACTGTTTTAAAAATACTCGTTTTTGATCCGTGCGCGACAACGGATCAAGGGAATCATTTAGTTTATTTATTTTATTTTTTGTTTTCTATTTTTGTTATTTGTTTTGTTTTGTTTTGCTTTCATTTCTTTAAGTGAAAAATAAATAAAAAATTGCATTTTTTTTGAAAGTTTTAGGCTATAGATTAATTTGAGGTTAGATTATGGAGACTTGGGAAAATTTCATAAGATCGGTAACGTTTTAACACCTTATTATGACATAGCCTTGGGTTCCCATCCTTTAATACCTCTTAGGTAGTTTATCTAGCATTCAGCACCATCTAGAAATCACACACTAAGTAATTAAGTTGATGCAAATAAGTGAATGATCATGTGCTTAATAAGAAATCTAAATAGGAATTCTCCATTTAAGTTAGGTGACCCTCACCCGGTCACTTAGGCTATCGGTTGTGAAACCTTCAAAAAAAGAAAAAAAATAGTTAATTTTTAATTTTTGAAAAGATATGGATCATAGTCACTAACAAGCTTATTTATCATGTGTGTGAATAGATAACGGGCTTAATGTGATTGCATTAGAATGAAATAGAGCAAAAAGTCGGATGAGTAAGTTAGGCTTAGGCATAATAACATGATTTGGATTGGTTTGTATAGGAGGGAGGTTTATGATCGTACAATTGCATATTTGTGTTCTTATGATATCCTTAGTTTGCAAATTTAGTACCTATCGATACAATCTTGAACGAAGAAGAGTTTTTAGCCTAGAATGAGTTTCCGGATGCTATTGTTTTTCATGAGTCTTAATGCTATTTTGCTCGGAGTGCAAAAGTTCAAGTGTGGGGGAATTTGATCAGTGCATTTTAATGCACATTCTTTTATATTTGTACTTAGGAATTCCTACAGTTTATTTGAGTATTTTTACTATTTTAATGTGTTTTCATATTTAAGTTTGTTTCTACCTTTATTTTATTTTCGCAGCTTATTTTCATCTTTAGCGGTTATTTGATACCTGTCCACTGTTCGGATCATAATTGGAGCTACGAGAATCAGATTTGCGCCTTCTACCAGTCTTTGGAAAGCTAAGACAAAGAGCTACAACTTCTGTGTTTTAAAAAGAAGCTGATTCGGAGTGTACCAGGCTCGAATAATTAGTTGAAATCAAAACCTGAATGCTGCCTTTAGGAATATTTAGTTTTGGATCGAGTTTTTTACATTTTTCGATCCAGTTGGGTTAGAACCAGATTTTGTGTGCTTCCCTATACCTAGTAGCAGCGGTACTACTGTTGATTATCTTCTTTTCTCAAATAATTCTTTTTAGCTTTTTACGTATTCCATGGAGAACTAAACTCCTTGAGTTGATCTGCTGTAACCGTATCTCCGTTCACTTTGAGGTTAATTTATTTTCCAAGTAATTTTAATTATCTTTTCAATTCTATCTATAATCCGGTTTGCTTAATTCAGTTGCCGTTGTTTGCTTAATTCAATTGCATATTTTATAGAATAGGATTGAATTAATTCGATTGATGTATGTTCTGTTAATCGTAACCACGTTTGCTTCATTCGTGTTTGCGTTATCTGTTTGCTTAATTCGGATTTAGGAACATAAATCATATAGTAATTCAATCACGCTTGCTATTGTTACTATGATCGAAAGAGAATGAAATCCGCTTAGGGCTTGGTAATTATATGATCAATGATAAGTAGGAGAACGAACAGCAGATTGACTTATTTTATAATCACTTATTGTTAATCACTTATTTTTAATCACTTTTTCTCATAGCTTCTTGAAAAGAAAACAAACCCCCTCAATCTTACTTGGTTAATTAACAAGAATCCTTGAGAGATGATACTCGAGTCATTATCGCTTTACTACTGTTTTAAAAATACTCGTTTTTGATCCGTGCGCGACAACGGATCAAGGGAATCATTTAGTTTATTTATTTTATTTTTTGTTTTCTATTTTTGTTATTTGTTTTGTTTTGTTTTGCTTTCATTTCTTTAAGTGAAAAATAAATAAAAAATTGCATTTTTTTTGAAAGTTTTAGGCTATAGATTAATTTGAGGTTAGATTATGGAGACTTGGGAAAATTTCATAAGATCGGTATCGTTTTAACACCTTATTATGACATAGCCTTGGGTTCCCATCCTTTAATACCTCTTAGGTAGTTTATCTAGCATTCAGCACCATCTAGAAATCACACACTAAGTAATTAAGCTGATGCAAATAAGTGAATGATCATGTGCTTAATAAGAAATCTAAATAGGAATTCTCCATTTAAGTTAGGTGACCCTCACCCGGTCACTTAGGCTATCGGTTGTGAAACCTTCAAAAAAAGAAAAAAAATAGTTAATTTTTAATTTTTGAAAAGATATGGATCATAGTCACTAACAAGCTTATTTATCATGTGTGTGAATAGATAACGGGCTTAATGTGATTGCATTAGAATGAAATAGAGCAAAAAGGCGGATGAGTAAGTTAGGCTTAGGCATAATAACATGATTTGGATTGGTTTGTATAGGAGGGAGGTTTATGATCGTACAATTGCATATTTGTGTTCTTACGATATCCTTAGTGTGCAAATTTAGTACCTATCGATACAATCTTGAACGAAGAAGAGTTTTTAGCCTAGAATGAGTTTCCGGATGCTATTGTTTTTCATGAGTCTTAATGATATTTTGCTCGGAGTGCAAAAGTTCAAGTGTGGGGGAATTTGATCAGTGCATTTTAATGCACATTCTTTTATATTTGTACTTAGGAATTCCTACAGTTTATTTGAGTATTTTTACTATTTTAATGTGTTTTCATATTTAAGTTTGTTTCTACCTTTATTTTATTTTCGCAGCTTATTTTCATCTTTAGCGGTTATTTGATACCTGTCCACTGTTCGGATCATAATTGGAGCTACGAGAATCGGATTTGCGCCTTCTACCAGTCTTTGGAAAGCTAAGACAAAGAGCTACAACTTCTGTGTTTTAAAAAGAAGCTGATTCGGAGTGTACCAGGCTCGAATAATTAGTTGAAATCAAAACCTGAATGCTGCCTTTAGGAATATTTAGTTTTGGACCGAGTTTTTTATGTTTTTCGATCCAGTTGGGTTAGAACCAGATTTTGTGTGCTTCCCTATACCTAGTAGCAGCGGTACTACTGTTGATTATCTTCTTTTCTCAAATAATTCTTTTTAGCTTTTTACGTATTCCATGGAGAACTAAACTCCTTGAGTTGATCTGCTGTAACCGTATCTCCGTTCACTTTGAGGTTAATTTATTTTCCAAGTAATTTTAATTATCTTTTCAATTCTATCTATAATCCTATTTGCTTAATTCAGTTGCCGTTGTTTGCTTAATTCAATTGCATATTTTATAGAATAGGATTGAATTAATTCGATTGATGTATGTTCTGTTAATCGTAACCACGTTTGCTTCATTCGTGTTTGCGTTATCTGTTTGCTTAATTCGGATTTAGGAACATAAATCATATAGTAATTCAATCACGCTTGCTATTGTTACTATGATCGAAAGAGAATGAAATCCGCTTAGGGCTTGGTAATTATATGATCAATGATAAGTAGGAGAACGAACAGCAGATTGACTTATTTTATAATCACTTATTGTTAATCACTTATTTTTAATCACTTTTTCTTATAGCTTTTTGAAAAGAAAACAAACCCCCTTAATCTTACTTGGTTAATTAACAAGAATCCTTGAGAGATGATACTCGAGTCATTATCGCTTTACTACTGTTTTAAAAATACTCGTTTTTGATCCGTGCGCGACAACGGATCAAGGGAATCATTTAGTTTATTTATTTTATTTTTTGTTTTCTATTTTTGTTTTTTGTTTTGTTTTGTTTTGCTTTCATTTCTTTAAGTGAAAAATAAATAAAAAATTGCATTTTTTTTTAATGTTTTAGGCTATAGATTAATTTGAGGTTAGATTATGGAGACTTGGGAAAATTTCATAAGATCGGTATCGTTTTAACACCTTATTATGACATAGCCTTGGGTTCCCATCCTTTAATACCTCTTAGGCAGTTTATCTAGCATTCAGCACCATCTAAAAATCACACACTAAGTAATTAAGCTGATGCAAATAAGTGAATGATCATGTGCTTAATAAGAAATCTAAATAGGAATTCTCCATTTAAGTTAGGTGACCCTCACCCGGTCACTTAGGCTATCGGTTGTGAAACCTTCAAAAAAAGAAAAAAAATAGTTAATTTTTAATTTTTGAAAAGATATGGATCATAGTCACTAACAAGCTTATTTATCATGTGTGTGAATAGATAACGGGCTTAATGTGATTGCATTAGAATGAAATAGAGCAAAAAGTCGGATGAGTAAGTTAGGCTTAGGCATAATAACATGATTTGGATTGGTTTGTATAGGAGGGAGGTTTATGATCGTACAATTGCATATTTGTGTTCTTACGATATCCTTAGTGTGCAAATTTAGTACCTATCGATACAATCTTGAACGAAGAAGAGTTTTTAGCCTAGAATGAGTTTCCGGATGCTATTGTTTTTCATGAGTCTTAATGCTATTTTGCTCGGAGTGCAAAAGTTCAAGTGTGGGGGAATTTGATCAGTGCATTTTAATGCACATTCTTTTATATTTGTACTTAGGAATTCCTACAGTTTATTTGAGTATTTTTACTATTTTAATGTGTTTTCATATTTAAGTTTGTTTCTACCTTTATTTTATTTTCGCAGCTTATTTTCATCTTTAGCGGTTATTTGATACTTGTCCACTGTTCGGATCATAATTGGAGCTACGAGAATCGGATTTGCGCCTTCTACCAGTCTTTGGAAAGCTAAGACAAAGAGCTACAACTTCTGTGTTTTAAAAAGAAGCTGATTCGGAGTGTACCAGGCTCGAATAATTAGTTGAAATCAAAACCTGAATGCTGCCTTTAGGAATATTTAGTTTTGGACCGAGTTTTTTATGTTTTTCGATCCAGTTGGGTTAGAACCAGATTTTGTGTGCTTCCCTATACCTAGTAGCAGCGGTACTACTGTTGATTATCTTCTTTTCTCAAATAATTCTTTTTAGCTTTTTACGTATTCCATGGAGAACTAAACTCCTTGAGTTGATCTGCTGTAACCGTATCTCCGTTCACTTTGAGGTTAATTTATTTTCCAAGTAATTTTAATTATCTTTTCAATTCTATCTATAATCCTATTTGCTTAATTCAGTTGCCGTTGTTTGCTTAATTCAATTGCATATTTTATAGAATAGGATTGAATTAATTCGATTGATGTATGTTCTGTTAATCGTAACCACGTTTGCTTCATTCGTGTTTGCGTTATCTGTTTGCTTAATTCGGATTTAGGAACATAAATCATATAGTAATTCAATCACGCTTGCTATTGTTACTATGATCGAAAGAGAATGAAATCCGCTTAGGGCTTGGTAATTATATGATCAATGATAAGTAGGAGAACGAACAGCAGATTGACTTATTTTATAATCACTTATTGTTAATCACTTATTTTTAGTCACTTTTTCTCATAGCTTTTTGAAAAGAAAACAAACCCCCTCAATCTTACTTGGTTAATTAACAAGAATCCTTGAGAGATGATACTCGAGTCATTATCGCTTTACTACTGTTTTAAAAATACTCGTTTTTGATCCGTGCGCGACAACGGATCAAGGGAATCATTTAGTTTATTTATTTTATTTTTTGTTTTCTATTTTTGTTTTTTGTTTTGTTTTGTTTTGCTTTCATTTCTTTAAGTGAAAAATAAATAAAAAATTGCATTTTTTTTGAATGTTTTAGGCTATAGATTAATTTGAGGTTAGATTATGGAGACTTGGGAAAATTTCATAAGATCGGTATCGTTTTAACACCTTATTATGACATAGCCTTGGGTTCCCATCCTTTAATACCTCTTAGGTAGTTTATCTAGCATTCAACACCATCTAGAAATCACACACTAAGTAATTAAGCTGATGCAAATAAGTGAATGATCATGTGCTTAATAAGAAATCTAAATAGGAATTCTCCTTTTAAGTTAGGTGACCCTCACCCGGTCACTTAGGCCATCGGTTGTGAAACCTTCAAAAAAAGAAAAAAATAGTTAATTTTTAATTTTTGAAAAGATATGGATCATAGTCACTAACAAGCTTATTTATCATGTGTGTGAATAGATAACGGGCTTAATGTGATTGCATTAGAATGAAATAGAGCAAAAAGGCGGATGAGTAAGTTAGGCTTAGGCATAATAACATGATTTGGATTGGTTTGTATAGGAGGGAGGTTTATGATCGTACAATTGCATATTTGTGTTCTTACGATATCCTTAGTGTGCAAATTTAGTACCTATCGATACAATCTTGAACGAAGAAGAGTTTTTAGCCTAGAATGAGTTTCCGGATGCTATTGTTTTTCATGAGTCTTAATGCTATTTTGCTCGGAGTGCAAAAGTTCAAGTGTGGGGGAATTTGATCAGTGCATTTTAATGCACATTCTTTTATATTTGTACTTAGGAATTCCTACAGTTTATTTGAGTATTTTTACTATTTTAATGTGTTTTCATATTTAAGTTTGTTTCTACCTTTATTTTATTTTCGCAGATTATTTTCATCTTTAGCGGTTATTTGATACCTGTCCACTGTTCGGATCATAATTGGAGCTACGAGAATCGGATTTGCGCCTTCTACCAGTCTTTGGAAAGCTAAGACAAAGAGCTACAACTTCTGTGTTTTAAAAAGAAGCTGATTCGGAGTGTACCAGGCTCGAATAATTAGTTGAAATCAAAACCTGAATGCTGCCTTTAGGAATATTTAGTTTTGGACCGAGTTTTTTATGTTTTTCGATCCAGTTGGGTTAGAACCAGATTTTGTGTGCTTCCCTATACCTAGTAGCAGCGGTACTACTGTTGATTATCTTCTTTTCTCAAATAATTCTTTTTAGCTTTTTACGTATTCCATGGAGAACTAAACTCCTTGAGTTGATCTGCTGTAACCGTATCTCCGTTCACTATGAGGTTAATTTATTTTCCAAGTAATTTTAATTATCTTTTCAATTCTATCTATAATCCTATTTGCTTAATTCAGTTGCCGTTGTTTGCTTAATTCAATTGCATATTTTATAGAATAGGATTGAATTAATTCGATTGATGTATGTTCTGTTAATCGTAACCACGTTTGCTTCATTCGTGTTTGCGTTATCTGTTTGCTTAATTCGGATTTAGGAACATAAATCATATAGTAATTCAATCACGCTTGCTATTGTTACTATGATCGAAAGAGAATGAAATCCGCTTAGGGCTTGGTAATTATATGATCAATGATAAGTAGGAGAACGAACAGCAGATTGACTTATTTTATAATCACTTATTGTTAATCACTTATTTTTAATCACTTTTTCTCATAGCTTTTTGAAAAGAAAACAAACCCCCTCAATCTTACTTGGTTAATTAACAAGAATCCTTGAGAGATGATACTCGAGTCATTATCGCTTTACTACTGTTTTAAAAATACTCGTTTTTGATCCGTGCGCGACAACGGATCAAGGGAATCATTTAGTTTATTTATTTTATTTTTTGTTTTCTATTTTTGTTTTTTGTTTTGTTTTGTTTTGCTTTCATTTCTTTAAGTGAAAAATAAATAAAAAATTGCATTTTTTTTGAATGTTTTAGGCTATAGATTAATTTGAGGTTAGATTATGGAGACTTGGGAAAATTTCATAAGATCGGTATCGTTTTAACATCTTATTATGACATAGCCTTGGGTTCCCATCCTTTAATACCTCTTAGGTAGTTTATCTAGCATTCAACACCATCTAGAAATCACACACTAAGTAATTAAGCTGATGCAAATAAGTGAATGATCATGTGCTTAATAAGAAATCTAAATAGGAATTCTCCTTTTAAGTTAGGTGACCCTCACCCGGTCACTTAGGCCATCGGTTGTGAAACCTTCAAAAAAAGAAAAAAATAGTTAATTTTTAATTTTTGAAAAGATATGGATCATAGTCACTAACAAGCTTATTTATCATGTGTGTGAATAGATAACGGGCTTAATGTGATTGCATTAGAATGAAATAGAGCAAAAAGGCGGATGAGTAAGTTAGGCTTAGGCATAATAACATGATTTGGATTGGTTTGTATAGGAGGGAGGTTTATGATCGTACAATTGCATATTTGTGTTCTTACGATATCCTTAGTGTGCAAATTTAGTACCTATCGATACAATCTTGAACGAAGAAGAGTTTTTAGCCTAGAATGAGTTTCCGGATGCTATTGTTTTTCATGAGTCTTAATGCTATTTTGCTCGGAGTGCAAAAGTTCAAGTGTGGGGGAATTTGATCAGTGCATTTTAATGCACATTCTTTTATATTTGTACTTAGGAATTCCTACAGTTTATTTGAGTATTTTTACTATTTTAATGTGTTTTCATATTTAAGTTTGTTTCTACCTTTATTTTATTTTCGCAGCTTATTTTCATCTTTAGCGGTTATTTGATACCTGTCCACTGTTCGGATCATAATTGGAGCTACGAGAATCGGATTTGCGCCTTCTACCAGTCTTTGGAAAGCTAAGACAAAGAGCTACAACTTCTGTGTTTTAAAAAGAAGCTGATTCGGAGTGTACCAGGCTCGAATAATTAGTTGAAATCAAAACCTGAATGCTGCCTTTAGGAATATTTAGTTTTGGACCGAGTTTTTTATGTTTTTCGATCCAGTTGGGTTAGAACCAGATTTTGTGTGCTTCCCTATACCTAGTAGCAGCGGTACTACTGTTGATTATCTTCTTTTCTCAAATAATTCTTTTTAGCTTTTTACGTATTCCATGGAGAACTAAACTCCTTGAGTTGATCTGCTGTAACCGTATCTCCGTTCACTTTGAGGTTAATTTATTTTCCAAGTAATTTTAATTATCTTTTCAATTCTATCTATAATCCTATTTGCTTAATTCAGTTGCCGTTGTTTGCTTAATTCAATTGCATATTTTATAGAATAGGATTGAATTAATTCGATTGATGTATGTTCTGTTAATCGTAACCACGTTTGCTTCATTCGTGTTTGCGTTATCTGTTTGCTTAATTCGGATTTAGGAACATAAATCATATAGTAATTCAATCACGCTTGCTATTGTTACTATGATCGAAAGAGAATGAAATCCGCTTAGGGCTTGGTAATTATATGATCAATGATAAGTAGGAGAACGAACAGCAGATTGACTTATTTTATAATCACTTATTGTTAATCACTTATTTTTAATCACTTTTTCTCATAGCTTTTTGAAAAGAAAACAAACCCCCTCAATCTTACTTGGTTAATTAACAAGAATCCTTGAGAGATGATACTCGAGTCATTATCGCTTTACTACTGTTTTAAAAATACTCGTTTTTGATCCGTGCGCGACAACGGATCAAGGGAATCATTTAGTTTATTTATTTTATTTTTTGTTTTGTATTTTTGTTATTTGTTTTGTTTTGTTTTGCTTTCATTTCTTTAAGTGAAAAATAAATAAAAAATTGCATTTTTTTTGAAAGTTTTAGGCTATAGATTAATTTGAGGTTAGATTATGGAGACTTGGGAAAATTTCATAAGATCGGTATCGTTTTAACACCTTATTATGACATAGCCTTGGGTTCCCATCCTTTAATACCTCTTAGGTAGTTTATCTAGCATTCAACACCATCTAGAAATCACACACTAAGTAATTAAGCTGATGCAAATAAGTGAATGATCATGTGCTTAATAAGAAATCCAAATAGGAATTCTCCTTTTAAGTTAGGTGACCCTCATCCGGTCACTTAGGCTATCGGTTGTGAAACCTTCAAAAAAAGAAAAAAAATAGTTAATTTTTAATTTTTGAAAAGATATGGATCATAGTCACTAACAAGCTTATTTATCATGTGTGTGAATAGATAACGGGCTTAATGTGATTGCATTAGAATGAAATAGAGCAAAAAGGCGGATGAGTAAGTTAGGCTTAGGCATAATAACATGATTTGGATTGGTTTGTATAGGAGGGAGGTTTATGATCGTACAATTGCATATTTGTGTTCTTACGATATCCTTAGTGTGCAAATTTAGTACCTATCGATACAATCTTGAACGAAGAAGAGTTTTTAGCCTAGAATGAGTTTCCGGATGCTATTGTTTTTCATGAGTCTTAATGCTATTTTGCTCGGAGTGCAAAAGTTCAAGTGTGGGGGAATTTGATCAGTGCATTTTAATGCACATTCTTTTATATTTGTACTTAGGAATTCCTACAGTTTATTTGAGTATTTTTACTATTTTAATGTGTTTTCATATTTAAGTTTGTTTCTACCTTTATTTTATTTTCGCAGCTTATTTTCATCTTTAGCGGTTATTTGATACCTGTCCACTGTTCGGATCATAATTGGAGCTACGAGAATCGGATTTGCGCCTTCTACCAGTCTTTGGAAAGCTAAGACAAAGAGCTACAACTTCTGTGTTTTAAAAAGAAGCTGATTCGGAGTGTACCAGGCTCGAATAATTAGTTGAAATCAAAACCTGAATGCTGCCTTTAGGAATATTTAGTTTTGGACCGAGTTTTTTATGTTTTTCGATCCAGTTGGGTTAGAACCAGATTTTGTGTGCTTCCCTATACCTAGTAGCAGCGGTACTACTGTTGATTATCTTCTTTTCTCAAATAATTCTTTTTAGCTGTTTACGTATTCCATGGAGAACTAAACTCCTTGAGTTGATCTGCTGTAACCGTATCTCCGTTCACTTTGAGGTTAATTTATTTTCCAAGTAATTTTAATTATCTTTTCAATTCTATCTATAATCCTATTTGCTTAATTCAGTTGCCGTTGTTTGCTTAATTCAATTGCATATTTTATAGAATAGGATTGAATTAATTCGATTGATGTATGTTCTGTTAATCGTAACCACGTTTGCTTCATTCGTGTTTGCGTTATCTGTTTGCTTAATTCGGATTTAGGAACATAAATCATATAGTAATTCAATCACGCTTGCTATTGTTACTATGATCGAAAGAGAATGAAATCCGCTTAGGGCTTGGTAATTATATGATCAATGATAAGTAGGAGAACGAACAGCAGATTGACTTATTTTATAATCACTTATTGTTAATCACTTATTTTTAATCACTTTTTCTCATAGCTTTTTGAAAAGAAAACAAACCCCCTCAATCTTACTTGGTTAATTAACAAGAATCCTTGAGAGATGATACTCGAGTCATTATCGCTTTACTACTGTTTTAAAAATACTCGTTTTTGATCCGTGCGCGACAACGGATCAAGGGAATCATTTAGTTTATTTATTTTATTTTTTGTTTTGTATTTTTGTTATTTGTTTTGTTTTGTTTTGCTTTCATTTCTTTAAGTGAAAAATAAATAAAAAATTGCATTTTTTTTGAAAGTTTTAGGCTATAGATTAATTTGAGGTTAGATTATGGAGACTTGGGAAAATTTCATAAGATCGGTATCGTTTTAACACCTTATTATGACATAGCCTTGGGTTCCCATCCTTTAATACCTCTTAGGTAGTTTATCTAGCATTCAACACCATCTAGAAATCACACACTAAGTAATTAAGCTGATGCAAATAAGTGAATGATCATGTGCTTAATAAGAAATCCAAATAGGAATTCTCCTTTTAAGTTAGGTGACCCTCATCCGGTCACTTAGGCTATCGGTTGTGAAACCTTCAAAAAAAGAAAAAAAATAGTTAATTTTTAATTTTTGAAAAGATATGGATCATAGTCACTAACAAGCTTATTTATCATGTGTGTGAATAGATAACGGGCTTAATGTGATTGCATTAGAATGAAATAGAGCAAAAAGGCGGATGAGTAAGTTAGGCTTAGGCATAATAACATGATTTGGATTGGTTTGTATAGGAGGGAGGTTTATGATCGTACAATTGCATATTTGTGTTCTTACGATATCCTTAGTGTGCAAATTTAGTACCTATCGATACAATCTTGAACGAAGAAGAGTTTTTAGCCTAGAATGAGTTTCCGGATGCTATTGTTTTTCATGAGTCTTAATGCTATTTTGCTCGGAGTGCAAAAGTTCAAGTGTGGGGGAATTTGATCAGTGCATTTTAATGCACATTCTTTTATATTTGTACTTAGGAATTCCTACAGTTTATTTGAGTATTTTTACTATTTTAATGTGTTTTCATATTTAAGTTTGTTTCTACCTTTATTTTATTTTCGCAGCTTATTTTCATCTTTAGCGGTTATTTGATACCTGTCCACTGTTCGGATCATAATTGGAGCTACGAGAATCGGATTTGCGCCTTCTACCAGTCTTTGGAAAGCTAAGACAAAGAGCTACAACTTCTGTGTTTTAAAAAGAAGCTGATTCGGAGTGTACCAGGCTCGAATAATTAGTTGAAATCAAAACCTGAATGCTGCCTTTAGGAATATTTAGTTTTGGACCGAGTTTTTTATGTTTTTCGATCCAGTTGGGTTAGAACCAGATTTTGTGTGCTTCCCTATACCTAGTAGCAGCGGTACTACTGTTGATTATCTTCTTTTCTCAAATAATTCTTTTTAGCTGTTTACGTATTCCATGGAGAACTAAACTCCTTGAGTTGATCTGCTGTAACCGTATCTCCGTTCACTTTGAGGTTAATTTATTTTCCAAGTAATTTTAATTATCTTTTCAATTCTATCTATAATCCGGTTTGCTTAATTCAGTTGCCGTTGTTTGCTTAATTCAATTGCATATTTTATAGAATAGGATTGAATTAATTCGATTGATGTATGTTCTGTTAATCGTAACCACGTTTGCTTCATTCGTGTTTGCGTTATCTGTTTGCTTAATTCGGATTTAGGAACATAAATCATATAGTAATTCTATCACGCTTGCTATTGTTACTATGATCGAAAGAGAATGAAATCCGCTTAGGGCTTGGTAATTATATGATCAATGATAAGTAGGAGAACGAACAGCAGATTGACTTATTTTATAATCACTTATTGTTAATCACTTATTTTTAATCACTTTTTCTCATAGCTTTTTGAAAAGAAAACAAACCCCCTCAATCTTACTTGGTTAATTAACAAGAATCCTTGAGAGATGATACTCGAGTCATTATCGCTTTACTACTGTTTTAAAAATACTCGTTTTTGATCCGTGCGCGACAACGGATCAAGGGAATCATTTAGTTTATTTATTTTATTTTTTGTTTTCTATTTTTGTTTTTTGTTTTGTTTTGTTTTGCTTTCATTTCTTTAAGTGAAAAATAAATAAAAAATTGCATTTTTTTTGAATGTTTTAGGCTATAGATTAATTTGAGGTTAGATTATGGAGACTTGGGAAAATTTCATAAGATCGGTATCGTTTTAACACCTTATTATGACATAGCCTTGGGTTCCCATCCTTTAATACCTCTTAGGTAGTTTATCTAGCATTCAACACCATCTAGAAATCACACACTAAGTAATTAAGCTGATGCAAATAAGTGAATGATCATGTGCTTAATAAGAAATCCAAATAGGAATTCTCCTTTTAAGTTAGGTGACCCTCACCCGGTCACTTAGGCTATCGGTTGTGAAACCTTCAAAAAAAGAAAAAAAATAGTTAATTTTTAATTTTTGAAAAGATATGGATCATAGTCACTAACAAGCTTATTTATCATGTGTGTGAATAGATAACGGGCTTAATGTGATTGCATTAGAATGAAATAGAGCAAAAAGGCGGATGAGTAAGTTAGGCTTAGGCATAATAACATGATTTGGATTGGTTTGTATAGGAGGGAGGTTTATGATCGTACAATTGCATATTTGTGTTCTTACGATATCCTTAGTGTGCAAATTTAGTACCTATCGATACAATCTTGAACGAAGAAGAGTTTTTAGCCTAGAATGAGTTTCCGGATGCTATTGTTTTTCATGAGTCTTAATGCTATTTTGCTCGGAGTGCAAAAGTTCAAGTGTGGGGGAATTTGATCAGTGCATTTTAATGCACATTCTTTTATATTTGTACTTAGGAATTCCTACAGTTTATTTGAGTATTTTTACTATTTTAATGTGTTTTCATATTTAAGTTTGTTTCTACCTTTATTTTATTTTCGCAGCTTATTTTCATCTTTAGCGGTTATTTGATACCTGTCCACTGTTCGGATCATAATTGGAGCTACGAGAATCGGATTTGCGCCTTCTACCAGTCTTTGGAAAGCTAAGACAAAGAGCTACAACTTCTGTGTTTTAAAAAGAAGCTGATTCGGAGTGTACCAGGCTCGAATAATTAGTTGAAATCAAAACCTGAATGCTGCCTTTAGGAATATTTAGTTTTGGACCGAGTTTTTTATGTTTTTCGATCCAGTTGGGTTAGAACCAGATTTTGTGTGCTTCCCTATACCTAGTAGCAGCGGTACTACTGTTGATTATCTTCTTTTCTCAAATAATTCTTTTTAGCTGTTTACGTATTCCATGGAGAACTAAACTCCTTGAGTTGATCTGCTGTAACCGTATCTCCGTTCACTTTGAGGTTAATTTATTTTCCAAGTAATTTTAATTATCTTTTCAATTCTATCTATAATCCGGTTTGCTTAATTCAGTTGCCGTTGTTTGCTTAATTCAATTGCATATTTTATAGAATAGGATTGAATTAATTCGATTGATGTATGTTCTGTTAATCGTAACCACGTTTGCTTCATTCGTGTTTGCGTTATCTGTTTGCTTAATTCGGATTTAGGAACATAAATCATATAGTAATTCTATCACGCTTGCTATTGTTACTATGATCGAAAGAGAATGAAATCCGCTTAGGGCTTGGTAATTATATGATCAATGATAAGTAGGAGAACGAACAGCAGATTGACTTATTTTATAATCACTTATTGTTAATCACTTATTTTTAATCACTTTTTCTCATAGCTTTTTGAAAAGAAAACAAACCCCCTCAATCTTACTTGGTTAATTAACAAGAATCCTTGAGAGATGATACTCGAGTCATTATCGCTTTACTACTGTTTTAAAAATACTCGTTTTTGATCCGTGCGCGACAACGGATCAAGGGAATCATTTAGTTTATTTATTTTATTTTTTGTTTTCTATTTTTGTTTTTTGTTTTGTTTTGTTTTGCTTTCATTTCTTTAAGTGAAAAATAAATAAAAAATTGCATTTTTTTTGAATGTTTTAGGCTATAGATTAATTTGAGGTTAGATTATGGAGACTTGGGAAAATTTCATAAGATCGGTATCGTTTTAACACCTTATTATGACATAGCCTTGGGTTCCCATCCTTTAATACCTCTTAGGTAGTTTATCTAGCATTCAACACCATCTAGAAATCACACACTAAGTAATTAAGCTGATGCAAATAAGTGAATGATCATGTGCTTAATAAGAAATCTAAATAGGAATTCTCCTTTTAAGTTAGGTGACCCTCACCCGGTCACTTAGGCTATCGGTTGTGAAACCTTCAAAAAAAGAAAAAAAATAGTTAATTTTTAATTTTTGAAAAGATATGGATCATAGTCACTAACAAGCTTATTTATCATGTGTGTGAATAGATAACGGGCTTAATGTGATTGCATTAGAATGAAATAGAGCAAAAAGGCGGATGAGTAAGTTAGGCTTAGGCATAATAACATGATTTGGATTGGTTTGTATAGGAGGGAGGTTTATGATCGTACAATTGCATATTTGTGTTCTTACGATATCCTTAGTGTGCAAATTTAGTACCTATCGATACAATCTTGAACGAAGAAGAGTTTTTAGCCTAGAATGAGTTTCCGGATGCTATTGTTGTTCATGAGTCTTAATGCTATTTTGCTCGGAGTGCAAAAGTTCAAGTGTGGGGGAATTTGATCAGTGCATTTTAATGCACATTCTTTTATATTTGTACTTAGGAATTCCTACAGTTTATTTGAGTATTTTTACTATTTTAATGTGTTTTCATATTTAAGTTTGTTTCTACCTTTATTTTATTTTCGCAGCTTATTTTCATCTTTAGCGGTTATTTGATACCTGTCCACTGTTCGGATCATAATTGGAGCTACGAGAATCGGATTTGCGCCTTCTACCAGTCTTTGGAAAGCTAAGACAAAGAGCTACAACTTCTGTGTTTTAAAAAGAAGCTGATTCGGAGTGCACCAGGCTCGAATAATTAGTTGAAATCAAAACCTGAATGCTGCCTTTAGGAATATTTAGTTTTGGACCGAGTTTTTTATGTTTTTCGATCCAGTTGGGTTAGAACCAGATTTTGTGTGCTTCCCTATACCTAGTAGCAGCGGTACTACTGTTGATTATCTTCTTTTCTCAAATAATTCTTTTTAGCTTTTTACGTATTCCATGGAGAACTAAACTCCTTGAGTTGATCTGCTGTAACCGTATCTCCGTTCACTTTGAGGTTAATTTATTTTCCAAGTAATTTTAATTATCTTTTCAATTCTATCTATAATCCGGTTTGCTTAATTCAGTTGCCGTTGTTTGCTTAATTCAATTGCATATTTTATAGAATAGGATTGAATTAATTCGATTGATATATGTTCTGTTAATCGTAACCACGTTTGCTTCATTCGTGTTTGCGTTATCTGTTTGCTTAATTCGGATTTAGGAACATAAATCATATAGTAATTCAATCACGCTTGCTATTGTTACTATGATCGAAAGAGAATGAAATCCGCTTAGGGCTTGGTAATTATATGATCAATGATAAGTAGGAGAACGAACAACAGATTGACTTATTTTATAATCACTTATTGTTAATCACTTATTTTTAATCACTTTTTCTCATAGCTTTTTGAAAAGAAAACAAACCCCCTCAATCTTACTTGGTTAATTAACAAGAATCCTTGAGAGATGATACTCGAGTCATTATCGCTTTACTACTGTTTTAAAAATACTCGTTTTTGATCCGTGCGCGACAACGGATCAAGGGAATCATTTAGTTTATTTATTTTATTTTTTGTTTTCTATTTTTGTTTTTTGTTTTGTTATGTTTTGCTTTCATTTCTTTAAGTGAAAAATAAATAAAAAATTGCATTTTTTTTGAATGTTTTAGGCTATAGATTAATTTGAGGTTAGATTATGGAGACTTGGGAAAATTTCATAAGATCGGTATCGTTTTAACACCTTATTATGACATAGCCTTGGGTTCCCATCCTTTAATACCTCTTAGGTAGTTTATCTAGCATTCAACACCATCTAGAAATCACACACTAAGTAATTAAGCTGATGCAAATAAGTGAATGATCATGTGCTTAATAAGAAATCTAAATAGGAATTCTCCTTTTAAGTTAGGTGACCCTCACCCGGTCACTTAGGCCATCGGTTGTGAAACCTTCAAAAAAAGAAAAAAATAGTTAATTTTTAATTTTTGAAAAGATATGGATCATAGTCACTAACAAGCTTATTTATCATGTGTGTGAATAGATAACGGGCTTAATGTGATTGCATTAGAATGAAATAGAGCAAAAAGGCGGATGAGTAAGTTAGGCTTAGGCATAATAACATGATTTGGATTGGTTTGTATAGGAGGGAGGTTTATGATCGTACAATTGCATATTTGTGTTCTTACGATATCCTTAGTGTGCAAATTTAGTACCTATCGATACAATCTTGAACGAAGAAGAGTTTTTAGCCTAGAATGAGTTTCCGGATGCTATTGTTTTTCATGAGTCTTAATGCTATTTTGCTCGGAGTGCAAAAGTTCAAGTGTGGGGGAATTTGATCAGTGCATTTTAATGCACATTCTTTTATATTTGTACTTAGGAATTCCTACAGTTTATTTGAGTATTTTTACTATTTTAATGTGTTTTCATATTTAAGTTTGTTTCTACCTTTATTTTATTTTCGCAGCTTATTTTCATCTTTAGCGGTTATTTGATACCTGTCCACTGTTCGGATCATAATTGGAGCTACGAGAATCGGATTTGCGCCTTCTACCAGTCTTTGGAAAGCTAAGACAAAGAGCTACAACTTCTGTGTTTTAAAAAGAAGCTGATTCGGAGTGTACCAGGCTCGAATAATTAGTTGAAATCAAAACCTGAATGCTGCCTTTAGGAATATTTAGTTTTGGACCGAGTTTTTTATGTTTTTCGATCCAGTTGGGTTAGAACCAGATTTTGTGTGCTTCCCTATACCTAGTAGCAGCGGTACTACTGTTGATTATCTTCTTTTCGCAAATAATTCTTTTTAGCTTTTTACGTATTCCATGGAGAACTAAACTCCTTGAGTTGATCTGCTGTAACCGTATCTCCGTTCACTTTGAGGTTAATTTATTTTCCAAGTAATTTTAATTATCTTTTCAATTCTATCTATAATCCGGTTTGCTTAATTCAGTTGCCGTTGTTTGCTTAATTCAATTGCATATTTTATAGAATAGGATTGAATTAATTCGATTGATGTATGTTCTGTTAATCGTAACCACGTTTGCTTCATTCGTGTTTGCGTTATCTGTTTGCTTAATTCGGATTTAGGAACATAAATCATATAGTAATTCAATCACGCTTGCTATTGTTACTATGATCGAAAGAGAATGAAATCCGCTTAGGGCTTGGTAATTATATGATCAATGATAAGTAGGAGAACGAACAGCAGATTGACTTATTTTATAATCACTTATTGTTAATCACTTATTTTTAATCACTTTTTCTCATAGCTTTTTGAAAAGAAAACAAACCCCCTCAATCTTACTTGGTTAATTAACAAGAATCCTTGAGAGATGATACTCGGGTCATTATCGCTTTACTACTGTTTTAAAAATACTCGTTTTTGATCCGTGCGCGACAACGGATCAAGGGAATCATTTAGTTTATTTATTTTATTTTTTGTTTTCTATTTTTGTTATTTGTTTTGTTTTTTTTTGCTTTCATTTCTTTAAGTGAAAAATAAATAAAAAATTGCATTTTTTTTGAAAGTTTTAGGCTATAGATTAATTTGAGGTTAGATTATGGAGACTTGGGAAAATTTCATAAGATCGGTATCGTTTTAACACCTTATTATGACATAGCCTTGGGTTCCCATCCTTTAATACCTCTTAGGTAGTTTATCTAGCATTCAGCACCATCTAGAAATCACACACTAAGTAATTAAGCTGATGCAAATAAGTGAATGATCATGTGCTTAATAAGAAATCTAAATAGGAATTCTCCATTTAAGTTAGGTGACCCTCACCCGGTCACTTAGGCTATCGGTTGTGAAACCTTCAAAAAAAGAAAAAAAATAGTTAATTTTTAATTTTTGAAAAGATATGGATCATAGTCACTAACAAGCTTATTTATCATGTGTGTGAATAGATAACGGGCTTAATGTGATTGCATTAGAATGAAATAGAGCAAAAAGTCGGATGAGTAAGTTAGGCTTAGGCATAATAACATGATTTGGATTGGTTTGTATAGGAGGGAGGTTTATGATCGTACAATTGCATATTTGTGTTCTGACGATATCCTTAGTGTGCAAATTTAGTACCTATCGATACAATCTTGAACGAAGAAGAGTTTTTAGCCTAGAATGAGTTTCCGGATGCTATTGTTTTTCATGAGTCTTAAAGCTATTTTGCTCGGAGTGCAAAAGTTCAAGTGTGGGGGAATTTGATCAGTGCATTTTAATGCACATTCTTTTATATTTGTACTTAGGAATTCCTACAGTTTATTTGAGTATTTTTACTATTTTAATGTGTTTTCATATTTAAGTTTGTTTCTACCTTTATTTTATTTTCGCAGCTTATTTTCATCTTTAGCGGTTATTTGATACCCGTCCACTGTTCGGATCATAATTGGAGCTACGAGAATCGGATTTGCGCCTTCTACCAGTCTTTGGAAAGCTAAGACAAAGAGCTACAACTTCTGTGTTTTAAAAAGAAGCTGATTCGGAGTGTACCAGGCTCGAATAATTAGTTGAAATCAAAACCTGAATGCTGCCTTTAGGAATATTTAGTTTTGGACCGAGTTTTTTATGTTTTTCGATCCAGTTGGGTTAGAACCAGATTTTGTGTGCTTCCCTATACCTAGTAGCAGCGGTATTACTGTTGATTATCTTCTTTTCGCAAATAATTCTTTTTAGCTTTTTACGTATTCCATGGAGAACTAAACTCCTTGAGTTGATCTGCTGTAACCGTATCTCCGTTCACTTTGAGGTTAATTTATTTTCCAAGTAATTTTAATTATCTTTTCAATTCTATCTATAATCCGGTTTGCTTAATTCAGTTGCCGTTGTTTGCTTAATTCAATTGCATATTTTATAGAATAGGATTGAATTAATTCGATTGATGTATGTTCTGTTAATCGTAACCACGTTTGCTTCATTCGTGTTTGCGTTATCTGTTTGCTTAATTCGGATTTAGGAACATAAATCATATAGTAATTCAATCACGCTTGCTATTGTTACTATGATCGAAAGAGAATGAAATCCGCTTAGGGCTTGGTAATTATATGATCAATGATAAGTAGGAGAACGAACAGCAGATTGACTTATTTTATAATCACTTATTGTTAATCACTTATTTTTAATCACTTTTTCTCATAGCTTTTTGAAAAGAAAACAAACCCCCTCAATCTTACTTGGTTAATTAACAAGAATCCTTGAGAGATGATACTCGGGTCATTATCGCTTTACTACTGTTTTAAAAATACTCGTTTTTGATCCGTGCGCGACAACGGATCAAGGGAATCATTTAGTTTATTTATTTTATTTTTTTTTTCTATTTTTGTTATTTGTTTTGTTTTGTTTTGCTTTCATTTCTTTAAGTGAAAAATAAATAAAAAATTGCATTTTTTTTGAAAGTTTTAGGCTATAGATTAATTTGAGGTTAGATTATGGAGACTTGGGAAAATTTCATAAGATCGGTATCGTTTTAACACCTTATTATGACATAGCCTTGGGTTCCCATCCTTTAATACCTCTTAGGTAGTTTATCTAGCATTCAACACCATCTAGAAATCACACACTAAGTAATTAAGCTGATGCAAATAAGTGAATGATCATGTGCTTAATAAGAAATCTAAATAGGAATTCTCCTTTTAAGTTAGGTGACCCTCACCCGGTCACTTAGGCCATCGGTTGTGAAACCTTCAAAAAAAGAAAAAAATAGTTAATTTTTAATTTTTGAAAAGATATGGATCATAGTCACTAACAAGCTTATTTATCATGTGTGTGAATAGATAACGGGCTTAATGTGATTGCATTAGAATGAAATAGAGCAAAAAGGCGGATGAGTAAGTTAGGCTTAGGCATAATAACATGATTTGGATTGGTTTGTATAGGAGGGAGGTTTATGATCGTACAATTGCATATTTGTGTTCTTACGATATCCTTAGTGTGCAAATTTAGTACCTATCGATACAATCTTGAACGAAGAAGAGTTTTTAGCCTAGAATGAGTTTCCGGATGCTATTGTTTTTCATGAGTCTTAATGCTATTTTGCTCGGAGTGCAAAAGTTCAAGTGTGGGGGAATTTGATCAGTGCATTTTAATGCACATTCTTTTATATTTGTACTTAGGAATTCCTACAGTTTATTTGAGTATTTTTACTATTTTAATGTGTTTTCATATTTAAGTTTGTTTCTACCTTTATTTTATTTTCGCAGCTTATTTTCATCTTTAGCGGTTATTTGATACCTGTCCACTGTTCGGATCATAATTGGAGCTACGAGAATCGGATTTGCGCCTTCTACCAGTCTTTGGAAAGCTAAGACAAAGAGCTACAACTTCTGTGTTTTAAAAAGAAGCTGATTCGGAGTGTACCAGGCTCGAATAATTAGTTGAAATCAAAACCTGAATGCTGCCTTTAGGAATATTTAGTTTTGGACCGAGTTTTTTATGTTTTTCGATCCAGTTGGGTTAGAACCAGATTTTGTGTGCTTCCCTATACCTAGTAGCAGCGGTACTACTGTTGATTATCTTCTTTTCTCAAATAATTCTTTTTAGCTTTTTACGTATTCCATGGAGAACTAAACTCCTTGAGTTGATCTGCTGTAACCGTATCTCCGTTCACTTTGAGGTTAATTTATTTTCCAAGTAATTTTAATTATCTTTTCAATTCTATCTATAATCCTATTTGCTTAATTCAGTTGCCGTTGTTTGCTTAATTCAATTGCATATTTTATAGAATAGGATTGAATTAATTCGATTGATGTATGTTCTGTTAATCGTAACCACGTTTGCTTCATTCGTGTTTGCGTTATCTGTTTGCTTAATTCGGATTTAGGAACATAAATCATATAGTAATTCAATCACGCTTGCTATTGTTACTATGATCGAAAGAGAATGAAATCCGCTTAGGGCTTGGTAATTATATGATCAATGATAAGTAGGAGAACGAACAGCAGATTGACTTATTTTATAATCACTTATTGTTAATCACTTATTTTTAATCACTTTTTCTCATAGCTTTTTGAAAAGAAAACAAACCCCCTCAATCTTACTTGGTTAATTAACAAGAATCCTTGAGAGATGATACTCGAGTCATTATCGCTTTACTACTGTTTTAAAAATACTCGTTTTTGATCCGTGCGCGACAACGGATCAAGGGAATCATTTAGTTTATTTATTTTATTTTTTGTTTTCTATTTTTGTTTTTTGTTTTGTTTTGTTTTGCTTTCATTTCTTTAAGTGAAAAATAAATAAAAAATTGCATTTTTTTTGAATGTTTTAGGCTATAGATTAATTTGAGGTTAGATTATGGAGACTTGGGAAAATTTCATAAGATCGGTATCGTTTTAACACCTTATTATGACATAGCCTTGGGTTCCCATCCTTTAATACCTCTTAGGTAGTTTATCTAGCATTCAACACCATCTAGAAATCACACACTAAGTAATTAAGCTGATGCATATAAGTGAATGATCATGTGCTTAATAAGAAATCTAAATAGGAATTCTCCTTTTAAGTTAGGTGACCCTCACCCGGTCACTTAGGCCATCGGTTGTGAAACCTTCAAAAAAAGAAAAAAATAGTTAATTTTTAATTTTTGAAAAGATATGGATCATAGTCACTAACAAGCTTATTTATCATGTGTGTGAATAGATAACGGGCTTAATGTGATTGCATTAGAATGAAATAGAGCAAAAAGGCGGATGAGTAAGTTAGGCTTAGGCATAATAACATGATTTGGATTGGTTTGTATAGGAGGGAGGTTTATGATCGTACAATTGCATATTTGTGTTCTTACGATATCCTTAGTGTGCAAATTTAGTACCTATCGATACAATCTTGAACGAAGAAGAGTTTTTAGCCTAGAATGAGTTTCCGGATGCTATTGTTTTTCATGAGTCTTAATGCTATTTTGCTCGGAGTGCAAAAGTTCAAGTGTGGGGGAATTTGATCAGTGCATTTTAATGCACATTCTTTTATATTTGTACTTAGGAATTCCTACAGTTTATTTGAGTATTTTTACTATTTTAATGTGTTTTCATATTTAAGTTTGTTTCTACCTTTATTTTATTTTCGCAGCTTATTTTCATCTTTAGCGGTTATTTGATACCTGTCCACTGTTCGGATCATAATTGGAGCTACGAGAATCGGATTTGCGCCTTCTACCAGTCTTTGGAAAGCTAAGACAAAGAGCTACAACTTCTGTGTTTTAAAAAGAAGCTGATTCGGAGTGTACCAGGCTCGAATAATTAGTTGAAATCAAAACCTGAATGCTGCCTTTAGGAATATTTAGTTTTGGACCGAGTTTTTTATGTTTTTCGATCCAGTTGGGTTAGAACCAGATTTTGTGTGCTTCCCTATACCTAGTAGCAGCGGTACTACTGTTGATTATCTTCTTTTCTCAAATAATTCTTTTTAGCTTTTTACGTATTCCATGGAGAACTAAACTCCTTGAGTTGATCTGCTGTAACCGTATCTCCGTTCACTTTGAGGTTAATTTATTTTCCAAGTAATTTTAATTATCTTTTCAATTCTATCTATAATCCTATTTGCTTAATTCAGTTGCCGTTGTTTGCTTAATTCAATTGCATATTTTATAGAATAGGATTGAATTAATTCGATTGATGTATGTTCTGTTAATCGTAACCACGTTTGCTTCATTCGTGTTTGCGTTATCTGTTTGCTTAATTCGGATTTAGGAACATAAATCATATAGTAATTCAATCACGCTTGCTATTGTTACTATGATCGAAAGAGAATGAAATCCGCTTAGGGCTTGGTAATTATATGATCAATGATAAGTAGGAGAACGAACAGCAGATTGACTTATTTTATAATCACTTATTGTTAATCACTTATTTTTAATCACTTTTTCTCATAGCTTTTTGAAAAGAAAACAAACCCCCTCAATCTTACTTGGTTAATTAACAAGAATCCTTGAGAGATGATACTCGAGTCATTATCGCTTTACTACTGTTTTAAAAATACTCGTTTTTGATCCGTGCGCGACAACGGATCAAGGGAATCATTTAGTTTATTTATTTTATTTTTTGTTTTCTATTTTTGTTTTTTGTTTTGTTTTGTTTTGCTTTCATTTCTTTAAGTGAAAAATAAATAAAAAATTGCATTTTTTTTGAATGTTTTAGGCTATAGATTAATTTGAGGTTAGATTATGGAGACTTGGGAAAATTTCATAAGATCGGTATCGTTTTAACACCTTATTATGACATAGCCTTGGGTTCCCATCCTTTAATACCTCTTAGGTAGTTTATCTAGCATTCAACACCATCTAGAAATCACACACTAAGTAATTAAGCTGATGCATATAAGTGAATGATCATGTGCTTAATAAGAAATCTAAATAGGAATTCTCCTTTTAAGTTAGGTGACCCTCACCCGGTCACTTAGGCCATCGGTTGTGAAACCTTCAAAAAAAGAAAAAAATAGTTAATTTTTAATTTTTGAAAAGATATGGATCATAGTCACTAACAAGCTTATTTATCATGTGTGTGAATAGATAACGGGCTTAATGTGATTGCATTAGAATGAAATAGAGCAAAAAGGCGGATGAGTAAGTTAGGCTTAGGCATAATAACATGATTTGGATTGGTTTGTATAGGAGGGAGGTTTATGATCGTACAATTGCATATTTGTGTTCTTACGATATCCTTAGTGTGCAAATTTAGTACCTATCGATACAATCTTGAACGAAGAAGAGTTTTTAGCCTAGAATGAGTTTCCGGATGCTATTGTTTTTCATGAGTCTTAATGCTATTTTGCTCGGAGTGCAAAAGTTCAAGTGTGGGGGAATTTGATCAGTGCATTTTAATGCACATTCTTTTATATTTGTACTTAGGAATTCCTACAGTTTATTTGAGTATTTTTACTATTTTAATGTGTTTTCATATTTAAGTTTGTTTCTACCTTTATTTTATTTTCGCAGCTTATTTTCATCTTTAGCGGTTATTTGATACCTGTCCACTGTTCGGATCATAATTGGAGCTACGAGAATCGGATTTGCGCCTTCTACCAGTCTTTGGAAAGCTAAGACAAAGAGCTACAACTTCTGTGTTTTAAAAAGAAGCTGATTCGGAGTGTACCAGGCTCGAATAATTAGTTGAAATCAAAACCTGAATGCTGCCTTTAGGAATATTTAGTTTTGGACCGAGTTTTTTATGTTTTTCGATCCAGTTGGGTTAGAACCAGATTTTGTGTGCTTCCCTATACCTAGTAGCAGCGGTACTACTGTTGATTATCTTCTTTTCTCAAATAATTCTTTTTAGCTTTTTACGTATTCCATGGAGAACTAAACTCCTTGAGTTGATCTGCTGTAACCGTATCTCCGTTCACTTTGAGGTTAATTTATTTTCCAAGTAATTTTAATTATCTTTTCAATTCTATCTATAATCCTATTTGCTTAATTCAGTTGCCGTTGTTTGCTTAATTCAATTGCATATTTTATAGAATAGGATTGAATTAATTCGATTGATGTATGTTCTGTTAATCGTAACCACGTTTGCTTCATTCGTGTTTGCGTTATCTGTTTGCTTAATTCGGATTTAGGAACATAAATCATATAGTAATTCAATCACGCTTGCTATTGTTACTATGATCGAAAGAGAATGAAATCCGCTTAGGGCTTGGTAATTATATGATCAATGATAAGTAGGAGAACGAACAGCAGATTGACTTATTTTATAATCACTTATTGTTAATCACTTATTTTTAATCACTTTTTCTCATAGCTTTTTGAAAAGAAAACAAACCCCCTCAATCTTACTTGGTTAATTAACAAGAATCCTTGAGAGATGATACTCGAGTCATTATCGCTTTACTACTGTTTTAAAAATACTCGTTTTTGATCCGTGCGCGACAACGGATCAAGGGAATCATTTAGTTTATTTATTTTATTTTTTGTTTTCTATTTTTGTTTTTTGTTTTGTTTTGTTTTGCTTTCATTTCTTTAAGTGAAAAATAAATAAAAAATTGCATTTTTTTTGAATGTTTTAGGCTATAGATTAATTTGAGGTTAGATTATGGAGACTTGGGAAAATTTCATAAGATCGGTATCGTTTTAACACCTTATTATGACATAGCCTTGGGTTCCCATCCTTTAATACCTCTTAGGTAGTTTATCTAGCATTCAACACCATCTAGAAATCACACACTAAGTAATTAAGCTGATGCATATAAGTGAATGATCATGTGCTTAATAAGAAATCTAAATAGGAATTCTCCTTTTAAGTTAGGTGACCCTCACCCGGTCACTTAGGCCATCGGTTGTGAAACCTTCAAAAAAAGAAAAAAATAGTTAATTTTTAATTTTTGAAAAGATATGGATCATAGTCACTAACAAGCTTATTTATCATGTGTGTGAATAGATAACGGGCTTAATGTGATTGCATTAGAATGAAATAGAGCAAAAAGGCGGATGAGTAAGTTAGGCTTAGGCATAATAACATGATTTGGATTGGTTTGTATAGGAGGGAGGTTTATGATCGTACAATTGCATATTTGTGTTCTTACGATATCCTTAGTGTGCAAATTTAGTACCTATCGATACAATCTTGAACGAAGAAGAGTTTTTAGCCTAGAATGAGTTTCCGGATGCTATTGTTTTTCATGAGTCTTAATGCTATTTTGCTCGGAGTGCAAAAGTTCAAGTGTGGGGGAATTTGATCAGTGCATTTTAATGCACATTCTTTTATATTTGTACTTAGGAATTCCTACAGTTTATTTGAGTATTTTTACTATTTTAATGTGTTTTCATATTTAAGTTTGTTTCTACCTTTATTTTATTTTCGCAGCTTATTTTCATCTTTAGCGGTTATTTGATACCTGTCCACTGTTCGGATCATAATTGGAGCTACGAGAATCGGATTTGCGCCTTCTACCAGTCTTTGGAAAGCTAAGACAAAGAGCTACAACTTCTGTGTTTTAAAAAGAAGCTGATTCGGAGTGTACCAGGCTCGAATAATTAGTTGAAATCAAAACCTGAATGCTGCCTTTAGGAATATTTAGTTTTGGACCGAGTTTTTTATGTTTTTCGATCCAGTTGGGTTAGAACCAGATTTTGTGTGCTTCCCTATACCTAGTAGCAGCAGTACTACTGTTGATTATCTTCTTTTCTCAAATAATTCTTTTTAGCTTTTTACGTATTCCATGGAGAACTAAACTCCTTGAGTTGATCTGCTGTAACCGTATCTCCGTTCACTTTGAGGTTAATTTATTTTCCAAGTAATTTTAATTATCTTTTCAATTCTATCTATAATCCTATTTGCTTAATTCAGTTGCCGTTGTTTGCTTAATTCAATTGCATATTTTATAGAATAGGATTGAATTAATTCGATTGATGTATGTTCTGTTAATCGTAACCACGTTTGCTTCATTCGTGTTTGCGTTATCTGTTTGCTTAATTCGGATTTAGGAACATAAATCATATAGTAATTCAATCACGCTTGCTATTGTTACTATGATCGAAAGAGAATGAAATCCGCTTAGGGCTTGGTAATTATATGATCAATGATAAGTAGGAGAACGAACAGCAGATTGACTTATTTTATAATCACTTATTGTTAATCACTTATTTTTAATCACTTTTTCTCATAGCTTTTTGAAAAGAAAACAAACCCCCTCAATCTTACTTGGTTAATTAACAAGAATCCTTGAGAGATGATACTCGAGTCATTATCGCTTTACTACTGTTTTAAAAATACTCGTTTTTGATCCGTGCGCGACAACGGATCAAGGGAATCATTTAGTTTATTTATTTTATTTTTTGTTTTCTATTTTTGTTTTTTGTTTTGTTTTGTTTTGCTTTCATTTCTTTAAGTGAAAAATAAATAAAAAATTGCATTTTTTTTGAATGTTTTAGGCTGTAGATTAATTTGAGGTTAGATTATGGAGACTTGGGAAAATTTCATAAGATCGGTATCGTTTTAACACCTTATTATGACATAGCCTTGGGTTCCCATCCTTTAATACCTCTTAGGTAGTTTATCTAGCATTCAACACCATCTAGAAATCACACACTAAGTAATTAAGCTGATGCAAATAAGTGAATGATCATGTGCTTAATAAGAAATCTAAATAGGAATTCTCCTTTTAAGTTAGGTGACCCTCACCCGGTCACTTAGGCCATCGGTTGTGAAACCTTCAAAAAAAGAAAAAAATAGTTAATTTTTAATTTTTGAAAAGATATGGATCATAGTCACTAACAAGCTTATTTATCATGTGTGTGAATAGATAACGGGCTTAATGTGATTGCATTAGAATGAAATAGAGCAAAAAGGCGGATGAGTAAGTTAGGCTTAGGCATAATAACATGATTTGGATTGGTTTGTATAGGAGGGAGGTTTATGATCGTACAATTGCATATTTGTGTTCTTACGATATCCTTAGTGTGCAAATTTAGTACCTATCGATACAATCTTGAACGAAGAAGAGTTTTTAGCCTAGAATGAGTTTCCGGATGCTATTGTTTTTCATGAGTCTTAATGCTATTTTGCTCGGAGTGCAAAAGTTCAAGTGTGGGGGAATTTGATCAGTGCATTTTAATGCACATTCTTTTATATTTGTACTTAGGAATTCCTACAGTTTATTTGAGTATTTTTACTATTTTAATGTGTTTTCATATTTAAGTTTGTTTCTACCTTTATTTTATTTTCGCAGCTTATTTTCATCTTTAGCGGTTATTTGATACCTGTCCACTGTTCGGATCATAATTGGAGCTACGAGAATCGGATTTGCGCCTTCTACCAGTCTTTGGAAAGCTAAGACAAAGAGCTACAACTTCTGTGTTTTAAAAAGAAGCTGATTCGGAGTGTACCAGGCTCGAATAATTAGTTGAAATCAAAACCTGAATGCTGCCTTTAGGAATATTTAGTTTTGGACCGAGTTTTTTATGTTTTTCGATCCAGTTGGGTTAGAACCAGATTTTGTGTGCTTCCCTATACCTAGTAGCAGCGGTACTACTGTTGATTATCTTCTTTTCTCAAATAATTCTTTTTAGCTTTTTACGTATTCCATGGAGAACTAAACTCCTTGAGTTGATCTGCTGTAACCGTATCTCCGTTCACTTTGAGGTTAATTTATTTTCCAAGTAATTTTAATTATCTTTTCAATTCTATCTATAATCCTATTTGCTTAATTCAGTTGCCGTTGTTTGCTTAATTCAATTGCATATTTTATAGAATAGGATTGAATTAATTCGATTGATGTATGTTCTGTTAATCGTAACCACGTTTGCTTCATTCGTGTTTGCGTTATCTGTTTGCTTAATTCGGATTTAGGAACATAAATCATATAGTAATTCAATCACGCTTGCTATTGTTACTATGATCGAAAGAGAATGAAATCCGCTTAGGGCTTGGTAATTATATGATCAATGATAAGTAGGAGAACGAACAGCAGATTGACTTATTTTATAATCACTTATTGTTAATCACTTATTTTTAATCACTTTTTCTCATAGCTTTTTGAAAAGAAAACAAACCCCCTCAATCTTACTTGGTTAATTAACAAGAATCCTTGAGAGATGATACTCGAGTCATTATCGCTTTACTACTGTTTTAAAAATACTCGTTTTTGATCCGTGCGCGACAACGGATCAAGGGAATCATTTAGTTTATTTATTTTATTTTTTGTTTTCTATTTTTGTTTTTTGTTTTGTTTTGTTTTGCTTTCATTTCTTTAAGTGAAAAATAAATAAAAAATTGCATTTTTTTTGAATGTTTTAGGCTATAGATTAATTTGAGGTTAGATTATGGAGACTTGGGAAAATTTCATAAGATCGGTATCGTTTTAACACCTTATTATGACATAGCCTTGGGTTCCCATCCTTTAATACCTCTTAGGTAGTTTATCTAGCATTCAACACCATCTAGAAATCACACACTAAGTAATTAAGCTGATGCATATAAGTGAATGATCATGTGCTTAATAAGAAATCTAAATAGGAATTCTCCTTTTAAGTTAGGTGACCCTCACCCGGTCACTTAGGCCATCGGTTGTGAAACCTTCAAAAAAAGAAAAAAATAGTTAATTTTTAATTTTTGAAAAGATATGGATCATAGTCACTAACAAGCTTATTTATCATGTGTGTGAATAGATAACGGGCTTAATGTGATTGCATTAGAATGAAATAGAGCAAAAAGGCGGATGAGTAAGTTAGGCTTAGGCATAATAACATGATTTGGATTGGTTTGTATAGGAGGGAGGTTTATGATCGTACAATTGCATATTTGTGTTCTTACGATATCCTTAGTGTGCAAATTTAGTACCTATCGATACAATCTTGAACGAAGAAGAGTTTTTAGCCTAGAATGAGTTTCCGGATGCTATTGTTTTTCATGAGTCTTAATGCTATTTTGCTCGGAGTGCAAAAGTTCAAGTGTGGGGGAATTTGATCAGTGCATTTTAATGCACATTCTTTTATATTTGTACTTAGGAATTCCTACAGTTTATTTGAGTATTTTTACTATTTTAATGTGTTTTCATATTTAAGTTTGTTTCTACCTTTATTTTATTTTCGCAGCTTATTTTCATCTTTAGCGGTTATTTGATACCTGTCCACTGTTCGGATCATAATTGGAGCTACGAGAATCGGATTTGCGCCTTCTACCAGTCTTTGGAAAGCTAAGACAAAGAGCTACAACTTCTGTGTTTTAAAAAGAAGCTGATTCGGAGTGTACCAGGCTCGAATAATTAGTTGAAATCAAAACCTGAATGCTGCCTTTAGGAATATTTAGTTTTGGACCGAGTTTTTTATGTTTTTCGATCCAGTTGGGTTAGAACCAGATTTTGTGTGCTTCCCTATACCTAGTAGCAGCGGTACTACTGTTGATTATCTTCTTTTCTCAAATAATTCTTTTTAGCTTTTTACGTATTCCATGGAGAACTAAACTCCTTGAGTTGATCTGCTGTAACCGTATCTCCGTTCACTTTGAGGTTAATTTATTTTCCAAGTAATTTTAATTATCTTTTCAATTCTATCTATAATCCTATTTGCTTAATTCAGTTGTCGTTGTTTGCTTAATTCAATTTCATATTTTATAGAATAGGATTGAATTAATTCGATTGATGTATGTTCTGTTAATCGTAACCACGTTTGCTTCATTCGTGTTTGCGTTATCTGTTTGCTTAATTCGGATTTAGGAACATAAATCATATAGTAATTCAATCACGCTTGCTATTGTTACTATGATCGAAAGGGAATGAAATCCGCTTAGGGCTTGGTAATTATATGATCAATGATAAGTAGGAGAACGAACAGCAGTTTGACTTATTTTATAATCACTTATTGTTAATAACTTATTTTTAATCACTTTTTCTCATAGCTTTTTGAAAAGAAAACAAACCCCCTCAATCTTACTTGGTTAATTAACAAGAATCCTTGAGAGATGATACTCGAGTCATTATCGCTTTACTACTGTTTTAAAAATACTCGTTTTTGATGCGTGCGCGACAACGGATCAAGGGAATCACTTAGTTTATTTATTTAATTTTTTGTTTTCTATTTTTGTTTTTTGTTTTGTTTTGTTTTGCTTTCATTTCTTTAAGTGAAAAATAAATAAAAAATTGCATTTTTTTTTAATGTTTTAGGCTATAGATTAATTTGAGGTTAGATTATGGAGACTTGGGAAAATTTCATAAGATCGGTATCGTTTTAACACCTTATTATGACATAGCCTTGGGTTCCCATCCTTTAATACCTCTTAGGTAGTTTATCTAGCATTCAACACCATCTAGAAATCACACACTAAGTAATTAAGCTGATGCAAATAAGTGAATGATCATGTGCTTAATAAGAAATCTAAATAGGAATTCTCCTTTTAAGTTAGGCGACCCTCACCCGGTCACTTAGGCTATCGGTTGTGAAACCTTCAAAAAAAGAAAAAAAATAGTTAATTTTTAATTTTTGAAAAGATATGGATCATAGTCACTAACAAGCTTATTTATCATGTGTGTGAATAGATAACGGGCTTAATGTGATTGCATTAGAATGAAATAGAGCAAAAAGGCGGATGAGTAAGTTAGGCTTAGGCATAATAACATGATTTGGATTGGTTTGTATAGGAGGGAGGTTTATGATCGTACAATTGCATATTTGTGTTCTTACGATATCCTTAGTGTGCAAATTTAGTACCTATCGATACAATCTTGAACGAAGAAGAGTTTTTAGCCTAGAATGAGTTTCCGGATGCTATTGTTTTTCATGAGTCTTAATGCTATTTTGCTCGGAGTGCAAAAGTTCAAGTGTGGGGGAATTTGATCAGTGCATTTTAATGCACATTCTTTTATATTTGTACTTAGGAATTCCTACAGTTTATTTGAGTATTTTTACTATTTTAATGTGTTTTCATATTTAAGTTTGTTTCTACCTTTATTTTATTTTCGCAGCTTATTTTCATCTTTAGCGGTTATTTGATACCTGTCCACTGTTCGGATCATAATTGGAGCTACGAGAATCGGATTTGCGCCTTCTACCAGTCTTTGGAAAGCTAAGACAAAGAGCTACAACTTCTGTGTTTTAAAAAGAAGCTGATTCGGAGTGTACCAGGCTCGAATAATTAGTTGAAATCAAAACCTAAATGCTGCCTTTAGGAATATTTAGTTTTGGACCGAGTTTTTTATGTTTTTCGATCCAGTTGGGTTAAAACCAGATTTTGTGTGCTTCCCTATACCTAGTAGTAGCGGTACTACTGTTGATTATCTTCTTTTCTCAAATAATTCTTTTTAGCTTTTTACGTATTCCATGGAGAACTAAACTCCTTGAGTTGATCTGCTGTAACCGTATCTCCGTTCACTTTGAGGTTAATTTATTTTCCAAGTAATTTTAATTATCTTTTCAATTATATCTATAATCCGGTTTGCTTAATTCAGTTGCCGTTGTTTGCTTAATTCAATTGCATATTTTATAGAATAGGATTGAATTAATTCGATTGATGTATGTTCTGTTAATCGTAACCACGTTTGCTTCATTCGTGTTTGCGTTATCTGTTTGCTTAATTCGGATTTAGGAACATAAATCATATAGTAATTCAATCACGCTTGCTATTGTTACTATGATCGAAAGAGAATGAAATCCGCTTAGGGCTTGGTAATTATATGATCAATGATAAGTAGGAGAACGAACAGCAGATTGACTTATTTTATAATCACTTATTGTTAATCACTTATTTTTAATCACTTTTTCTCATAGCTTTTTGAAAAGAAAACAAACCCCCTCAATCTTACTTGGTTAATTAACAAGAATCCTTGAGAGATGATACTCGAGTCATTATCGCTTTACTACTGTTTTAAAAATACTCGTTTTTGATCCGTGCGCGACAACGGATCAAGGGAATCATTTAGTTTATTTATTTTATTTTTTGTTTTCTATTTTTGTTATTTGTTTTGTTTTGTTTTGCTTTCATTTCTTTAAGTGAAAAATAAATAAAAAATTGCATTTTTTTTGAAAGTTTTAGGCTATAGATTAATTTGAGGTTAGATTATGGAGACTTGGGAAAATTTCATAAGATCGGTATCGTTTTAACACCTTATTATGACATAGCCTTGGGTTCCCATCCTTTGATACCTCTTAGGTAGTTTATCTAGCATTCAGCACCATCTAGAAATCACACACTAAGTAATTAAGCTGATGCAAATAAGTGAATGATCATGTGCTTAATAAGAAATCTAAATAGGAATTCTCCATTTAAGTTAGGTGACCCTTACCCGGTCACTTAGGCTATCGGTTGTGAAACCTTCAAAAAAAGAAAAAAAATAGTTAATTTTTAATTTTTGGAAAGATATGGATCATAGTCACTAACAAGCTTATTTATCATGTGTGTGAATAGATAACGGGCTTAATGTGATTGCATTAGAATGAAATAGAGCAAAAAGGCGGATGAGTAAGTTAGGCTTAGGCATAATAACATGATTTGGATTGGTTTGGATAGGAGGGAGGTTTATGATCGTACAATTGCATATTTGTGTTCTTACAATATCCTTAGTGTGCAAATTTAGTACCTATCGATACAATCTTGAACGAAGAAGAGTTTTTAGCCTAGAATGAGTTTCCAGATGCTATTGTTTTTCATGAGTCTTAATGCTATTTTGCTCGGAGTGCAAAAGTTCAAGTGTGGGGGAATTTGATCAGTGCATTTTAATGCACATTCTTTTATATTTGTACTTAGGAATTCCTACAGTTTATTTGAGTATTTTTACTATTTTAATGTGTTTTCATATTTAAGTTTGTTTCTACCTTTATTTTATTTTCGCAGCTTATTTTCATCTTTAGCGGTTATTTGATACCTGTCCACTGTTCGGATCATAATTGGAGCTACGAGAATCGGATTTGCGCCTTCTACCAGTCTTTGGAAAGCTAAGACAAAGAGCTACAACTTCTGTGTTTTAAAAAGAAGCTGATTCGGAGTGTACCAGGCTCGAATAATTAGTTGAAATCAAAACCTGAATGCTGCCTTTAGGAATATTTAGTTTTGGACCGAGTTTTTTATGTTTTTCGATCCAGTTGGGTTAGAACCAGATTTTGTGTGCTTCCCTATACCTAGTAGCAGCGGTACTACTGTTGATTATCTTCTTTTCTCAAATAATTCTTTTTAGCTTTTTACGTATTCCATGGAGAACTAAACTCCTTGAGTTGATCTGCTGTAACCGTATCTCCGTTCACTTTGAGGTTAATTTATTTTCCAAGTAATTTTAATTATCTTTTCAATTCTATCTATAATCCTATTTGCTTAATTCAGTTGCCGTTGTTTGCTTAATTCAATTGCATATTTTATAGAATAGGATTGAATTAATTCGATTGATGTATGTTCTGTTAATCGTAACCACGTTTGCTTCATTCGTGTTTGCGTTATCTGTTTGCTTAATTCGGATTTAGGAACATAAATCATATAGTAATTCAATCACGCTTGCTATTGTTACTATGATCGAAAGAGAATGAAATCCGCTTAGGGCTTGGTAATTATATGATCAATGATAAGTAGGAGAACGAACAGCAGATTGACTTATTTTATAATCACTTATTGTTAATCACTTATTTTTAATCACTTTTTCTCATAGCTTTTTGAAAAGAAAACAAACCCCCTCAATCTTACTTGGTTAATTAACAAGAATCCTTGAGAGATGATACTCGAGTCATTATCGCTTTACTACTGTTTTAAAAATACTCGTTTTTGATCCGTGCGCGACAACGGATCAAGGGAATCATTTAGTTTATTTATTTTATTTTTTGTTTTCTATTTTTGTTTTTTGTTTTGTTTTGTTTTGCTTTCATTTCTTTAAGTGAAAAATAAATAAAAAATTGCATTTTTTTTGAATGTTTTAGGCTATAGATTAATTTGAGGTTAGATTATGGAGACTTGGGAAAATTTCATAAGATCGGTATCGTTTTAACACCTTATTATGACATAGCCTTGGGTTCCCATCCTTTAATACCTCTTAGGTAGTTTATCTAGCATTCAACACCATCTAGAAATCACACACTAAGTAATTAAGCTGATGCAAATAAGTGAATGATCATGTGCTTAATAAGAAATCTAAATAGGAATTCTCCTTTTAAGTTAGGTGACCCTCACCCGGTCACTTAGGCTATCGGTTGTGAAACCTTCAAAAAAAGAAAAAAAATAGTTAATTTTTAATTTTTGAAAAGATATGGATCATAGTCACTAACAAGCTTATTTATCATGTGTGTGAATAGATAACGGGCTTAATGTGATTGCATTAGAATGAAATAGAGCAAAAAGGCGGATGAGTAAGTTAGGCTTAGGCATAATAACATGATTTGGATTGGTTTGTATAGGAGGGAGGTTTATGATCGTACAATTGCATATTTGTGTTCTTACGGTATCCTTAGTGTGCAAATTTAGTACCTATCGATACAATCTTGAACGAAGAAGAGTTTTTAGCCTAGAATGAGTTTCCGGATGCTATTGTTTTTCATGAGTCTTAATGCTATTTTGCTCGGAGTGCAAACGTTCAAGTGTGGGGGAATTTGATCAGTGCATTTTAATGCACATTCTTTTATATTTGTACTTAGGAATTCCTACAGTTTATTTGAGTATTTTTACTATTTTAATGTTTTTTCATATTTAAGTTTGTTTCTACCTTTATTTTATTTTCGCAGCTTATTTTCATCTTTAGCGGTTATTTGATACATGTCCACTGTTCAGATCATAATTGGAGCTACGAGAATCGGATTTGCGCCTTCTACCAGTCTTTGGAAAGCTAAGACAAAGAGCTACAACTTTTGTGTTTTAAAAAGAAGCTGATTCGGAGTGTACCAGGCTCGAATAATTAGTTGAAATCAAAACCTGAATGCTGCCTTTAGGAATATTTAGTTTTGGACCAAGTTTTTTACATTTTTCGATCCAGTTGGGTTAGAACCAGATTTTGTGTGCTTCCCTATACCTAGTAGCAGCGGTACTACTGTTGGTTATCTTCTTTTCTCAAATAATTCTTTTTAGCTTTTTACGTATTCCATGGAGAACTAAACTCCTTGAGTTGATCTGCTGTAACCGTATCTCCGTTCACTTTGAGATTAATTTATTTTCCAAGTAATTTTAATTATCTTTTCAATTCTATCTATAATCCGGTTTGCTTAATTCAGTTGCCGTTGTTTGCTTAATTCAATTGCATATTTTATAGAATAGTATTGAATTAATTCGATTGATGTATGTTCTGTTAATCGTAACCACGTTTGCTTAATTCGTGTTTGCGTTATCTGTTTGCTTAATTCGGATTTAGGAACATAAATCATATAGTAATTCAATCACGCTTGCTATTGTTACTATGATCGAAAGAGAATGAAATCCGCTAATGGCTTGGTAATTATATGATCAATGATAAGTAGGAGAACGAACAGCAGATTGACTTATTTTATAATCACTTATTGTTAATCACTTATTTTTAATCACTTTTTCTCATAGCTTTTTGAAAAGAAAACAAACCCCCTCAATCTTACTTGGTTAATTAACAAGAATCCTTGAGAGATGATACTCGAGTCATTATCGCTTTACTACTGTTTTAAAAATACTCGTTTTTGATCCGTGCGCGACAACGGATCAAGGGAATCATTTAGTTTATTTATTTTATTTTTGTTTTCTATTTTTGTTATTTGTTTTGTTTTGTTTTGCTTTCATTTCTTTAAGTGAAAAATAAATAAAAAATTGCATTTTTTTTGAAAGTTTTAGGCTATAGATTAATTTGAGGTTAGATTATGGAGACTTGGGAAAATTTCATAAGATCGGTATCGTTTTAACACCTTATTATGACATAGCCTTGGGTTCCCATCCTTTAATACCTCTTAGGTAGTTTATCTAGCATTCAGCACCATTTAGAAATCACACACTAAGTAATTAAGCTGATGCAAATAAGTGAATGATCATGTGCTTAATAAGAAATCTAAATAGGAATTCTCCTTTTAAGTTAGGTGACCCTCACCCGGTCACTTAGGCTATCGGTTGTGAAACCTTCAAAAAAAGAAAAAAAATAGTTAATTTTTATTTTTTGAAAAGATATGGATCATAGTCACTAACAAGCTTATTTATCATGTGTGTGAATAGATAACGGGCTTAATGTGATTGCATTAGAATGAAATAGAGCAAAAAGGCGGATGAGTAAGTTAGGCTTAGGCATAATAACATGATTTGGATTGGTTTGTATAGGAGGGAGGTTTATGATCATACAATTGCATATTTGTGTTCTTACGATATCCTTAGTGTGCAAATTTAGTACCTATCGATACAATCTTGAACGAAGAAGAGTTTTTAGCCTAGAATGAGTTTCCGGATGCTATTGTTTTTCATGAGTCTTAAAGCTATTTTGCTAGGAGTGCAAAAGTTCAAGTGTGGGGGAATTTGATCAGTGCATTTTAATGCACATTCTTTTATATTTGTACTTAGGAATTCCTACAGTTTATTTGAGTATTTTTACTATTTTAATGTGTTTTCATATTTAAGTTTGTTTCTACCCTTATTTTATTTTCGCAGCTTATTTTCATCTTTAGCGGTTATTTGATACCTGTCCACTGTTCGGATCATAATTGGAGCTACGAGAATCGGATTTGCGCCTTCTACCAGTCTTTGGAAAGCTAAGACAAAGAGCTACAACTTTTGTGTTTTAAAAAGAAGCTGATTCAGAGTGTACCAGGCTCGAATAGTTAGTTGAAATCAAAACCTGAATGCTGCCTTTAGGAATATTTAGTTTTGGACCGAGTTTTTTATGTTTTTCGATCCAGTTGGGTTAGAACCAGATTTTGTGTGCTTCCCTATACCTAGTAGCAGCGGTACTACTATTGATTATCTTCTTTTCTCAAATAATTCTTTTTAGCTTTTTACGTATTCCATGGAGAACTAAACTCCTTGAGTTGATCTGCTGTAACCGTATCTCCGTTCACTTTGAGGTTAATTTATTTTCCAAGTAATTTTAATTATCTTTTCAATTCTATCTATAATCCTATTAGCTTAATTCAGTTGCCGTTGTTTGCTTAATTGAATTGCATATTTTATAGAATAGGATTGAATTAATTCGATTGATGTATGTTCTGTTAATCGTAACCACGTTTGCTTAATTCGTGTTTGCGTTATCTGTTTGCTTAATTCGGATTTAGGAACATAAATCATATAGTAATTCAATCACGCTTGCTATTGTTACTATGATCGAAAGAGAATGAAATCCGCTAATGGCTTGGTAATTATATGATCAATGATAAGTAGGAGAACGAACAGCAGATTGACTTATTTTATAATCACTTATTGTTAATCACTTATTTTTAATCACTTTTTCTCATAGCTTTTTGAAAAGAAAACAAACCCCCTCAATCTTACTTGGTTAATTAACAAGAATCCTTGAGAGATGATACTCGAGTCATTATCGCTTTACTACTGTTTTAAAAATACTCGTTTTTGATCCGTGCGCGACAACGGATCAAGGGAATCATTTAGTTTATTTATTTTATTTTTTGTTTTCTATTTTTGTTATTTGTTTTGTTTTGTTTTGCTTTCATTTCTCTAAGTGAAAAATAAATAAAAAATTGCATTTTTTTGAAAGTTTTAGGCTATAGATTAATTTGAGGTTAGATTATGGAGACTTGGGAAAATTTCATAAGATCGGTATCGTTTTAACGCCTTATTATGACATAGCCTTGGGTTCCCATCCTTTAATACCTCTTAGGTAGTTTATCTAGCATTCAGCACAATCCAGAAATCACACACTAAGTAATTAAGCTGATGCAAATAAGTGAATGATCATGTGCTTAATAAGAAATCTAAATAGGAATTCTCCTTTTAAGTTAGGTGACCCTCACCCGGTCACTTAGGCTATCGGTTGTGAAACCTTCAAAAAAAGAAAAAAAAATGGTTAACTTTTAATTTTTGAAAAGATATGGATCATAGTCACTAACAAGCTTATTTATCATGTGTGTGAATAGATAACGGGCTTAATGTGATTGCATTAGAATGAAATAGAGCAAAAAGGCGGATGAGTAAGTTAGGTTTAGGCATAATAACATGATTTGGATTGGTTTGTATAGGAGGGAGGTTTATGATCGTACAATTGCTTATTTGTGTTCTTACGATATCCTTAATGTGCATATTTAGTACCTATCGATACAATCTTGAACGAAGAAGAGTTTTTAGCCTAGAATGAGTTTCCGGATGCTATTGTTTTTCATGAGTCTTAATGCTATTTTGCTCGGAGTGCAAACGTTCAAGTGTGGGGGAATTTGATCAGTGCATTTTAATGCACATTCTTTTATATTTGTACTTAGGAATTCCTACAGTTTATTTGAGTATTTTTACTATTTTAATGTTTTTTCATATTTAAGTTTGTTTCTACCTTTATTTTATTTTCGCAGCTTATTTTCATCTTTAGCGGTTATTTGATACATGTCCACTGTTCAGATCATAATTGGAGCTACGAGAATCGGATTTGCGCCTTCTACCAGTCTTAGGAAAGCTAAGACAAAGAGCTACAACTTTTGTGTTTTAAAAAGAAGCTGATTCGGAGTGTACCAGGCTCGAATAATTAGTTGAAATCAAAACCTGAATGCTGCCTTTAGGAATATTTAGTTTTGGACCAAGTTTTTTACATTTTTCGATCCAGTTGGGTTAGAACCAGATTTTGTGTGCTTCCCTATACCTAGTAGCAGCGGTACTACTGTTGATTATCTTCTTTTCTCAAATAATTCTTTTTAGCTTTTTACGTATTCCATGGAGAACTAAACTCCTTGAGTTGATCTGCTGTAACCGTATCTCCGTTCACTTTGAGGTTAATTTATTTTCCAAGTAATTTTAATTATCTTTTCAATTCTATCTATAATCCTATTTGCTTAATTCAGTTGCCGTTGTTTGCTTAATTCAATTGCATATTTTATAGAATAGGATTGAATTAATTCGATTGATGTATGTTCTGTTAATCGTAACCACGTTTGCTTCATTCGTGTTTGCGTTATCTGTTTGCTTAATTCGGATTTAGGAACATAAATCATATAGTAATTCAATCACGCTTGCTATTGTTACTATGATCGAAAGAGAATGAAATCCGCTTAGGGCTTGGTAATTATATGATCAATGATAAGTAGGAGAACGAACAGCAGATTGACTTATTTTATAATCACTTATTGTTAATCACTTATTTTTAATCACTTTTTCTCATAGCTTTTTGAAAAGAAAACAAACCCCCTCAATCTTACTTGGTTAATTAACAAGAATCCTTGAGAGATGATACTCGAGTCATTATCGCTTTACTACTGTTTTAAAAATACTCGTTTTTGATCCGTGCGCGACAACGGATCAAGGGAATCATTTAGTTTATTTATTTTATTTTTTGTTTTCTATTTTTGTTTTTTGTTTTGTTTTGTTTTGCTTTCATTTCTTTAAGTGAAAAATAAATAAAAAATTGCATTTTTTTTGAATGTTTTAGGCTATAGATTAATTTGAGGTTAGATTATGGAGACTTGGGAAAATTTCATAAGATCGGTATCGTTTTAACACCTTATTATGACATAGCCTTGGGTTCCCATCCTTTAATACCTCTTAGGTAGTTTATCTAGCATTCAACACCATCTAGAAATCACACACTAAGTAATTAAGCTGATGCAAATAAGTGAATGATCATGTGCTTAATAAGAAATCTAAATAGGAATTCTCCTTTTAAGTTAGGTGACCCTCACCCGGTCACTTAGGCTATCGGTTGTGAAACCTTCAAAAAAAGAAAAAAAATAGTTAATTTTTAATTTTTGAAAAGATATGGATCATAGTCACTAACAAGCTTATTTATCATGTGTGTGAATAGATAACGGGCTTAATGTGATTGCATTAGAATGAAATAGAGCAAAAAGGCGGATGAGTAAGTTAGGCTTAGGCATAATAACATGATTTGGATTGGTTTGTATAGGAGGGAGGTTTATGATCGTACAATTGCATATTTGTGTTCTTACGATATCCTTAGTGTGCAAATTTAGTACCTATCGATACAATCTTGAACGAAGAAGAGTTTTTAGCCTAGAATGAGTTTCCGGATGCTATTGTTTTTCATGAGTCTTAAAGCTATTTTGCTCGGAGTGCAAAAGTTCAAGTGTGGGGGAATTTGATCAGTGCATTTTAATGCACATTCTTTTATATTTGTACTTAGGAATTCCTACAGTTTATTTGAGTATTTTTACTATTTTAATGTGTTTTCATATTTAAGTTTGTTTCTACCCTTATTTTATTTTCGCAGCTTATTTTCATCTTTAGCGGTTATTTGATACCTGTCCACTGTTCGGATCATAATTGGAGCTACGAGAATCGGATTTGCGCCTTCTACCAGTCTTTGGAAAGCTAAGACAAAGAGCTACAACTTTTGTGTTTTAAAAAGAAGCTGATTCAGAGTGTACCAGGCTCGAATAGTTAGTTGAAATCAAAACCTGAATGCTGCCTTTAGGAATATTTAGTTTTGGACCGAGTTTTTTATGTTTTTCGATCCAGTTGGGTTAGAACCAGATTTTGTGTGCTTCCCTATACCTAGTAGCAGCGGTACTACTATTGATTATATTCTTTTCTCAAATAATTCTTTTTAGCTTTTTACGTATTCCATGGAGAACTAAACTCCTTGAGTTGATCTGCTGTAACCGTATCTCCGTTCACTTTGAGGTTAATTTATTTTCCAAGTAATTTTAATTATCTTTTCAATTCTATCTATAATCCTATTAGCTTAATTCCGTTGTCGTTGTTTGCTTAATTGAATTGCATATTTTATAGAATAGGATTGAATTAATTCGATTGATGTATGTTCTGTTAATCGTAACCACGTTTGCTTAATTCGTGTTTGCGTTATCTGTTTGCTTAATTCGGATTTAGGAACATAAATCATATAGTAATTCAATCACGCTTGCTATTGTTACTATGATCGAAAGAGAATGAAATCCGCTAATGGCTTGGTAATTATATGATCAATGATAAGTAGGAGAACGAACAGCAGATTGACTTATTTTATAATCACTTATTGTTAATCACTTATTTTTAATCACTTTTTCTCATAGCTTTTTGAAAAGAAAACAAACCCCCTCAATCTTACTTGGTTAATTAACAAGAATCCTTGAGAGATGATACTCGAGTCATTATCGCTTTACTACTGTTTTAAAAATACTCGTTTTTGATCCGTGCGCGACAACGGATCAAGGGAATCATTTAGTTTATTTATTTTATTTTTGTTTTCTATTTTTGTTATTTGTTTTGTTTTGTTTTGCTTTCATTTCTTTAAGTGAAAAATAAATAAAAAATTGCATTTTTTTTGAAAGTTTTAGGCTATAGATTAATTTGAGGTTAGATTATGGAGACTTGGGAAAATTTCATAAGATCGGTATCGTTTTAACACCTTATTATGACATAGCCTTGGGTTCCCATCCTTTAATACCTCTTAGGTAGTTTATCTAGCATTCAGCACCATTTAGAAATCACACACTAAGTAATTAAGCTGATGCAAATAAGTGAATGATCATGTGCTTAATAAGAAATCTAAATAGGAATTCTCCTTTTAAGTTAGGTGACCCTCACCCGGTCACTTAGGCTATCGGTTGTGAAACCTTCAAAAAAAGAAAAAAAATAGTTAATTTTTAATTTTTGAAAAGATATGGATCATAGTCACTAACAAGCTTATTTATCATGTGTGTGAATAGATAACGGGCTTAATGTGATTGCATTAGAATGAAATAGAGCAAAAAGGCGGATGAGTAAGTTAGGCTTAGGCATAATAACATGATTTGGATTGGTTTGTATAGGAGGGAGGTTTATGATCGTACAATTGCATATTTGTGTTCTTACGATATCCTTAGTGTGCAAATTTAGTACCTATCGATACAATCTTGAACGAAGAAGAGTTTTTAGCCTAGAATGAGTTTCCGGATGCTATTGTTTTTCATGAGTCTTAAAGCTATTTTGCTCGGAGTGCAAAAGTTCAAGTGTGGGGGAATTTGATCAGTGCATTTTAATGCACATTCTTTTATATTTGTACTTAGGAATTCCTACAGTTTATTTGAGTATTTTTACTATTTTAATGTGTTTTCATATTTAAGTTTGTTTCTACCCTTATTTTATTTTCGCAGCTTATTTTCATCTTTAGCGGTTATTTGATACCTGTCCACTGTTCGGATCATAATTGGAGCTACGAGAATCGGATTTGCGCCTTCTACCAGTCTTTGGAAAGCTAAGACAAAGAGCTACAACTTTTGTGTTTTAAAAAGAAGCTGATTCAGAGTGTACCAGGCTCGAATAGTTAGTTGAAATCAAAACCTGAATGCTGCCTTTAGGAATATTTAGTTTTGGACCGAGTTTTTTATGTTTTTCGATCCAGTTGGGTTAGAACCAGATTTTGTGTGCTTCCCTATACCTAGTAGCAGCGGTACTACTATTGATTATATTCTTTTCTCAAATAATTCTTTTTAGCTTTTTACGTATTCCATGGAGAACTAAACTCCTTGAGTTGATCTGCTGTAACCGTATCTCCGTTCACTTTGAGGTTAATTTATTTTCCAAGTAATTTTAATTATCTTTTCAATTCTATCTATAATCCTATTAGCTTAATTCAGTTGCCGTTGTTTGCTTAATTGAATTGCATATTTTATAGAATAGGATTGAATTAATTCGATTGATGTATGTTCTGTTAATCGTAACCACGTTTGCTTAATTCGTGTTTGCGTTATCTGTTTGCTTAATTCGGATTTAGGAACATAAATCATATAGTAATTCAATCACGCTTGCTATTGTTACTATGATCGAAAGAGAATGAAATCCGCTAATGGCTTGGTAATTATATGATCAATGATAAGTAGGAGAACGAACAGCAGATTGACTTATTTTATAATCACTTATTGTTAATCACTTATTTTTAATCACTTTTTCTCATAGCTTTTTGAAAAGAAAACAAACCCCCTCAATCTTACTTGGTTAATTAACAAGAATCCTTGAGAGATGATACTCGAGTCATTATCGCTTTACTACTGTTTTAAAAATACTCGTTTTTGATCCGTGCGCGACAACGGATCAAGGGAATCATTTAGTTTATTTATTTTATTTTTTGTTTTCTATTTTTGTTATTTGTTTTGTTTTGTTTTGCTTTCATTTCTTTAAGTGAAAAATAAATAAAAAATTGCATTTTTTTGAAAGTTTTAGGCTATAGATTAATTTGAGGTTAGATTATGGAGACTTGGGAAAATTTCATAAGATCGGTATCGTTTTAACGCCTTATTATGACATAGCCTTGGGTTCCCATCCTTTAATACCTCTTAGGTAGTTTATCTAGCATTCAGCACAATCCAGAAATCACACACTAAGTAATTAAGCTGATGCAAATAAGTGAATGATCATGTGCTTAATACGAAATCTAAATAGGAATTCTCCTTTTAAGTTAGGTGACCCTCACCCGGTCACTTAGGCTATCGGTTGTGAAACCTTCAAAAAAAGAAAAAAAAATGGTTAACTTTTAATTTTTGAAAAGATATGGATCATAGTCACTAACAAGCTTATTTATCATGTGTGTGAATAGATAACGAGCTTAATGTGATTGCATTAGAATGAAATAGAGCAAAAAGGCGGATGAGTAAGTTAGGTTTAGGCATAATAACATGATTTGGATTGGTTTGTATAGGAGGGAGGTTTATGATCGTACAATTGCTTATTTGTGTTCTTACGATATCCTTAGTGTGCAAATTTAGTACCTATCGATACAATCTTGAACGAAGAAAAGTTTTTAGCCTAGAATGAGTTTCCGGATGCTATTGTTTTTCATGAGTCTTAATGCTATTTTGCTCGGAGTGCAAACGTTCAAGTGTGGGGGAATTTGATCAGTGCATTTTAATGCACATTCTTTTATATTTGTACTTAGGAATTCCTACAGTTTATTTGAGTATTTTTACTATTTTAATGTTTTTTCATATTTAAGTTTGTTTCTACCTTTATTTTATTTTCGCAGCATATTTTCATCTTTAGCGGTTATTTGATACATGTCCACTGTTCAGATCATAATTGGAGCTACGAGAATCGGATTTGCGCCTTCTACCAGTCTTTGGAAAGCTAAGACAAAGAGCTACAACTTTTGTGTTTTAAAAAGAAGCTGATTCGGAGTGTACCAGGCTCGAATAATTAGTTGAAATCAAAACCTGAATGCTGCCTTTAGGAATATTTAGTTTTGGACCAAGTTTTTTACATTTTTCGATCCAGTTGGGTTAGAACCAGATTTTGTGTGCTTCCCTATACCTAGTAGCAGCGGTACTACTGTTGATTATCTTCTTTTCTCAAATAATTCTTTTTAGCTTTTTACGTATTCCATGGAGAACTAAACTCCTTGAGTTGATCTGCTGTAACCATATCTCCGTTCACTTTGAGATTAATTTATTTTCCAAGTAATTTTAATTATCTTTTCAATTCTATCTATAATCTGGTTTGCTTAATTCAGTTGCCGTTGTTTGCTTAATTCAATTGCATATTTTATAGAATAGGATTGAATTAATTCGATTGATGTATGTTCTGTTAATCGTAACCACGTTTGCTTAATTCGTGTTTGCGTTATCTGTTTGCTTAATTCGGATTTAGGAACATAAATCATATAGTAATTCAATCACGCTTGCTATTGTTACTATGATCGAAAGAGAATGAAATCCGCTAATGGCTTGGTAATTATATGATCAATGATAAGTAGGAGAACGAACAGCAGATTGACTTATTTTATAATCACTTATTGTTAATCACTTATTTTTAATCACTTTTTCTCATAGCTTTTTGAAAAGAAAACAAACCCCCTCAATCTTACTTGGTTAATTAACAAGAATCCTTGAGAGATGATACTCGAGTCATTATCGCTTTACTACTGTTTTAAAAATACTCGTTTTTGATCCGTGCGCGACAACGGATCAAGGGAATCATTTAGTTTATTTATTTTATTTTTGTTTTCTATTTTTGTTATTTGTTTTGTTTTGTTTTGCTTTCATTTCTTTAAGTGAAAAATAAATAAAAAATTGCATTTTTTTTGAAAGTTTTAGGCTATAGATTAATTTGAGGTTAGATTATGGAGACTTGGGAAAATTTCATAAGATCGGTATCGTTTTAACACCTTATTATGACATAGCCTTGGGTTCCCATCCTTTAATACCTCTTAGGTAGTTTATCTAGCATTCAGCACCATTTAGAAATCACACACTAAGTAATTAAGCTGATGCAAATAAGTGAATGATCATGTGCTTAATAAGAAATCTAAATAGGAATTCTCCTTTTAAGTTAGGTGACCCTCACCCGGTCACTTAGGCTATCGGTTGTGAAACCTTCAAAAAAAGAAAAAAAATAGTTAATTTTTAATTTTTGAAAAGATATGGATCATAGTCACTAACAAGCTTATTTATCATGTGTGTGAATAGATAACGGGCTTAATGTGATTGCATTAGAATGAAATAGAGCAAAAAGGCGGATGAGTAAGTTAGACTTAGGCATAATAACATGATTTGGATTGGTTTGTATAGGAGGGAGGTTTATGATCGTACAATTGCATATTTGTGTTCTTACGATATCCTTAGTGTGCAAATTTAGTACCTATCGATACAATCTTGAACGAAGAAGAGTTTTTAGCCTAGAATGAGTTTCCGGATGCTATTGTTTTTCATGAGTCTTAAAGCTATTTTGCTCGGAGTGCAAAAGTTCAAGTGTGGGGGAATTTGATCAGTGCATTTTAATGCACATTCTTTTATATTTGTACTTAGGAATTCCTACAGTTTATTTGAGTATTTTTACTATTTTAATGTGTTTTCATATTTAAGTTTGTTTCTACCCTTATTTTATTTTCGCAGCTTATTTTCATCTTTAGCGGTTATTTGATACCTGTCCACTGTTCGGATCATAATTGGAGCTACGAGAATCGGATTTGCGCCTTCTACCAGTCTTTGGAAAGCTAAGACAAAGAGCTACAACTTTTGTGTTTTAAAAAGAAGCTGATTCAGAGTGTACCAGGCTCGAATAGTTAGTTGAAATCAAAACCTGAATGCTGCCTTTAGGAATATTTAGTTTTGGACCGAGTTTTTTATGTTTTTCGATCCAGTTGGGTTAGAACCAGATTTTGTGTGCTTCCCTATACCTAGTAGCAGCGGTACTACTATTGATTATATTCTTTTCTCAAATAATTCTTTTTAGCTTTTTACGTATTCCATGGAGAACTAAACTCCTTGAGTTGATCTGCTGTAACCGTATCTCCGTTCACTTTGAGGTTAATTTATTTTCCAAGTAATTTTAATTATCTTTTCAATTCTATCTATAATCCTATTAGCTTAATTCAGTTGCCGTTGTTTGCTTAATTGAATTGCATATTTTATAGAATAGGATTGAATTAATTCGATTGATGTATGTTCTGTTAATCGTAACCACGTTTGCTTAATTCGTGTTTGCGTTATCTGTTTGCTTAATTCGGATTTAGGAACATAAATCATATAGTAATTCAATCACGCTTGCTATTGTTACTATGATCGAAAGAGAATGAAATCCGCTAATGGCTTGGTAATTATATGATCAATGATAAGTAGGAGAACGAACAGCAGATTGACTTATTTTATAATCACTTATTGTTAATCACTTATTTTTAATCACTTTTTCTCATAGCTTTTTGAAAAGAAAACAAACCCCCTCAATCTTACTTGGTTAATTAACAAGAATCCTTGAGAGATGATACTCGAGTCATTATCGCTTTACTACTGTTTTAAAAATACTCGTTTTTGATCCGTGCGCGACAACGGATCAAGGGAATCATTTAGTTTATTTATTTTATTTTTTGTTTTCTATTTTTGTTATTTGTTTTGTTTTGTTTTGCTTTCATTTCTTTAAGTGAAAAATAAATAAAAAATTGCATTTTTTTGAAAGTTTTAGGCTATAGATTAATTTGAGGTTAGATTATGGAGACTTGGGAAAATTTCATAAGATCGGTATCGTTTTAACGCCTTATTATGACATAGCCTTGGGTTCCCATCCTTTAATACCTCTTAGGTAGTTTATCTAGCATTCAGCACAATCCAGAAATCACACACTAAGTAATTAAGCTGATGCAAATAAGTGAATGATCATGTGCTTAATACGAAATCTAAATAGGAATTCTCCTTTTAAGTTAGGTGACCCTCACCCGGTCACTTAGGCTATCGGTTGTGAAACCTTCAAAAAAAGAAAAAAAAATGGTTAACTTTTAATTTTTGAAAAGATATGGATCATAGTCACTAACAAGCTTATTTATCATGTGTGTGAATAGATAACGGGCTTAATGTGATTGCATTAGAATGAAATAGAGCAAAAAGGCGGATGAGTAAGTTAGGTTTAGGCATAATAACATGATTTGGATTGGTTTGTATAGGAGGGAGGTTTATGATCGTACAATTGCTTATTTGTGTTCTTACGATATCCTTAGTGTGCAAATTTAGTACCTATCGATACAATCTTGAACGAAGAAAAGTTTTTAGCCTAGAATGAGTTTCCGGATGCTATTGTTTTTCATGAGTCTTAATGCTATTTTGCTCGGAGTGCAAACGTTCAAGTGTGGGGGAATTTGATCAGTGCATTTTAATGCACATTCTTTTATATTTGTACTTAGGAATTCCTACAGTTTATTTGAGTATTTTTACTATTTTAATGTTTTTTCATATTTAAGTTTGTTTCTACCTTTATTTTATTTTCGCAGCTTATTTTCATCTTTAGCGGTTATTTGATACATGTCCACTGTTCAGATCATAATTGGAGCTACGAGAATCGGATTTGCGCCTTCTACCAGTCTTTGGAAAGCTAAGACAAAGAGCTACAACTTTTGTGTTTTAAAAAGAAGCTGATTCGGAGTGTACCAGGCTCGAATAGTTAGTTGAAATCAAAACCTGAATGCTGCCTTTAGGAATATTTAGTTTTGGACCAAGTTTTTTACATTTTTCGATCCAGTTGGGTTAGAACCAGATTTTGTGTGCTTCCCTATACCTAGTAGCAGCGGTACTACTGTTGATTATCTTCTTTTCTCAAATAATTCTTTTTAGCTTTTTACGTATTCCATGGAGAACTAAACTCCCTGAGTTGATCTGCTGTAACCGTATCTCCGTTCACTTTGAGATTAATTTATTTTCCAAGTAATTTTAATTATCTTTTCAATTCTATCTATAATCTGGTTTGCTTAATTCAGTTGCCGTTGTTTGCTTAGTTCAATTGCATATTTTATAGAATAGGATTGAATTAATTCGATTGATGTATGTTCTGTTAATCGTAACCACGTTTGCTTAATTCGTGTTTGCGTTATCTGTTTGCTTAATTCGGATTTAGGAACATAAATCATATAGTAATTCAATCACGCTTGCTATTGTTACTATGATCGAAAGAGAATGAAATCCGCTAATGGCTTGGTAATTATATGATCAATGATAAGTAGGAGAACGAACAACAGATTGACTTATTTTATAATCACTTATTGTTAATCACTTATTTTTAATCACTTTTTCTCATAGCTTTTTGAAAAGAAAACAAACCCCCTCAATCTTACTTGGTTAATTAACAAGAATCCTTGAGAGATGATACTCGAGTCATTATCGCTTTACTACTGTTTTAAAAATACTCGTTTTTGATCCGTGCGCGACAACGGATCAAGGGAATCATTTAGTTTATTTATTTTATTTTTGTTTTCTATTTTTGTTATTTGTTTTGTTTTGTTTTGCTTTCATTTCTTTAAGTGAAAAATAAATAAAAAATTGCATTTTTTTTGAAAGTTTTAGGCTATAGATTAATTTGAGGTTAGATTATGGAGACTTGGGAAAATTTCATAAGATCGGTATCGTTTTAACACCTTATTATGACATAGCCTTGGGTTCCCATCCTTTAATACCTCTTAGGTAGTTTATCTAGCATTCAGCACCATTTAGAAATCACACACTAAGTAATTAAGCTGATGCAAATAAGTGAATGATCATGTGCTTAATAAGAAATCTAAATAGGAATTCTCCTTTTAAGTTAGGTGACCCTCACCCGGTCACTTAGGCTATCGGTTGTGAAACCTTCAAAAAAAGAAAAAAAATAGTTAATTTTTAATTTTTGAAAAGATATGGATCATAGTCACTAACAAGCTTATTTATCATGTGTGTGAATAGATAACGGGCTTAATGTGATTGCATTAGAATGAAATAGAGCAAAAAGGCGGATGAGTAAGTTAGGCTTAGGCATAATAACATGATTTGGATTGGTTTGTATAGGAGGGAGGTTTATGATCGTACAATTGCATATTTGTGTTCTTACGATATCCTTAGTGTGCAAATTTAGTACCTATCGATACAATCTTGAACGAAGAAGAGTTTTTAGCCTAGAATGAGTTTCCGGATGCTATTGTTTTTCATGAGTCTTAAAGCTATTTTGCTCGGAGTGCAAAAGTTCAAGTGTGGGGGAATTTGATCAGTGCATTTTAATGCACATTCTTTTATATTTGTACTTAGGAATTCCTACAGTTTATTTGAGTATTTTTACTATTTTAATGTGTTTTCATATTTAAGTTTGTTTCTACCCTTATTTTATTTTCGCAGCTTATTTTCATCTTTAGCGGTTATTTGATACCTGTCCGCTGTTCGGATCATAATTGGAGCTACGAGAATCGGATTTGCGCCTTCTACCAGTCTTTGGAAAGCTAAGACAAAGAGCTACAACTTTTGTGTTTTAAAAAGAAGCTGATTCAGAGTGTACCAGGCTCGAATAGTTAGTTGAAATCAAAACCTGAATGCTGCCTTTAGGAATATTTAGTTTTGGACCGAGTTTTTTATGTTTTTCGATCCAGTTGGGTTAGAACCAGATTTTGTGTGCTTCCCTATACCAAGTAGCAGCGGTACTACTATTGATTATCTTCTTTTCTCAAATAATTCTTTTTAGCTTTTTACGTATTCCATGGAGAACTAAACTCCTTGAGTTGATCTGCTGTAACCGTATCTCCGTTCACTTTGAGGTTAATTTATTTTCCAAGTAATTTTAATTATCTTTTCAATTCTATCTATAATCCTATTAGCTTAATTCAGTTGCCGTTGTTTGCTTAATTGAATTGCATATTTTATAGAATAGGATTGAATTAATTCGATTGATGTATGTTCTGTTAATCGTAACCACGTTTGCTTAATTTGTGTTTGCGTTATCTGTTTGCTTAATTCGGATTTAGGAACATAAATCATATAGTAATTCAATCACGCTTGCTATTGTTACTATGATCGAAAGAGAATGAAATCCGCTAATGGCTTGGTAATTATATGATCAATGATAAGTAGGAGAACGAACAGCAGATTGACTTATTTTATAATCACTTATTGTTAATCACTTATTTTTAATCACTTTTTCTCATAGCTTTTTGAAAAGAAAACAAACCCCCTCAATCTTACTTGGTTAATTAACAAGAATCCTTGAGAGATGATACTCGAGTCATTATCGCTTTACTACTGTTTTAAAAATACTCGTTTTTGATCCGTGCGCGACAACGGATCAAGGGAATCATTTAGTTTATTTATTTTATTCTTTGTTTTCTATTTTTGTTATTTGTTTTGTTTTGTTTTGCTTTCATTTCTTTAAGTGAAAAATAAATAAAAAATTGCATTTTTTTGAAAGTTTTAGGCTATAGATTAATTTGAGGTTAGATTATGGAGACTTGGGAAAATTTCATAAGATCGGTATCGTTTTAACGCCTTATTATGACATAGCCTTGGGTTCCCATCCTTTAATACCTCTTAGGTAGTTTATCTAGCATTCAGCACAATCCAGAAATCACACACTAAGTAATTAAGATGATGCAAATAAGTGAATGATCATGTGCTTAATAAGAAATCTAAATAGGAATTCTCCTTTTAAGTTAGGTGACCCTCACCCGGTCACTTAGGCTATCGGTTGTGAAACCTTCAAAAAAAGAAAAAAAAATGGTTAACTTTTAATTTTTGAAAAGATATGGATCATAGTCACTAACAAGCTTATTTATCATGTGTGTGAATAGATAACGGGCTTAATGTGATTGCATTAGAATGAAATAGAGCAAAAAGGCGGATGAGTAAGTTAGGCTTAGGCATAATAACATGATTTGGATTGGTTTGTATAGGAGGGAGGTTTATGATCGTACAATTGCATATTTGTGTTCTTACGATATCCTTAGTGTGCAAATTTAGTACCTATCGATACAATCTTGAACGAAGAAGAGTTTTTAGCCTAGAATGAGTTTCCGGATGCTATTGTTTTTCATGAGTCTTAATGCTATTTTACTCGGAGTGCAAAAGTTCAAGTGTGGGGGAATTTGATTAGTGCATTTTAATGCACATTCTTTTATATTTGTAATTAGGAATTCCTACAGTTTATTTGAGTATTTTTACTATTTTAATGTGTTTTCATATTTAAGTTTGTTTCTACCTTTATTTTATTTTCGCAGCTTATTTTCATCTTTAGCGGTTATTTGATACATGTCCACTGTTCAGATCATAATTGGAGCTACGAGAATCGGATTTGCGCCTTCTACCAGTCTTTGGAAAGCTAAGACAAAGAGCTACAACTTTTGTGTTTTAAAAAGAAGCTGATTCGGAGTGTACCAGGCTCGAATAATTAGTTGAAATCAAAACCTGAATGCTGCCTTTAGGAATATTTAGTTTTGGACCGAGTTTTTTATGTTTTTCGATCCAGTTGGGTTAGAACCAGATTTTGTGTGCTTCCCTATACCTAGTAGCAGCGGTACTACTGTTGATTATCTTCTTTTCTCAAATAATTCTTTTTAGCTTTTTACGTATTCCATGGAGAACTAAACTCCTTGAGTTGATCTGCTGTAACCGTATCTCCGTTCACTTTGAGGTTAATTTATTTTCCAAGTAATTTTAATTATCTTTTCAATTCTATCTATAATCCTATTAGCTTAATTCAGTTGCCGTTGTTTGCTTAATTGAATTGCATATTTTATAGAATAGGATTGAATTAATTCGATTGATGTATGTTCTGTTAATTGTAACCACGTTTGCTTCATTCGTGTTTGCGTTATCTGTTTGCTTAATTCGGATTTAGGAACATAAATCATATAGTAATTCAATCACGCTTGCTATTGTTACTATGATCGAAAGAGAATGAAATCCGCTAATGGCTTGGTAATTATATGATCAATGATAAGTAGGAGAACGAACAGCAGATTGACTTATTTTATAATCACTTATTGTTAATCACTTATTTTTAATCACTTTTTCTCATAGCTTTTTGAAAAGAAAACAAACCCCCTCAATCTTACTTGGTTATTTAACAAGAATCCTTGAGAGATGATACTCGAGTCATTATCGCTTTACTACTGTTTTAAAAATACTCGTTTTTGATCCGTGCGCGACAACGGATCAAGGGAATCATTTAGTTTATTTATTTTATTTTTTGTTTTCTATTTTTGTTATTTGTTTTGTTTTGTTTTGCTTTCATTTCTTTAAGTGAAAAATAAATAAAAAATTGCATTTTTTTGAAAGTTTTAGGCTATAGATTAATTTGAGGTTAGATTATGGAGACTTGGGAAAATTTCATAAGATCGGTATCGTTTTAACGCCTTATTATGACATAGCCTTGGGTTCCCATCCTTTAATACCTCTTAGGTAGTTTATCTAGCATTCAGCACAATCCAGAAATCACACACTAAGTAATTAAGCTGATGCAAATAAGTGAATGATCATGTGCTTAATACGAAATCTAAATAGGAATTCTCCTTTTAAGTTAGGTGACCCTCACCCGGTCACTTAGGCTATCGGTTGTGAAACCTTCAAAAAAAGAAAAAAAAATGGTTAACTTTTAATTTTTGAAAAGATATGGATCATAGTCACTAACAAGCTTATTTATCATGTGTGTGAATAGATAACGGGCTTAATGTGATTGCATTAGAATGAAATAGAGCAAAAAGGCGGATGAGTAAGTTAGGTTTAGGCATAATAACATGATTTGGATTGGTTTGTATAGGAGGGAGGTTTATGATCGTACAATTGCTTATTTGTGTTCTTACGATATCCTTAGTGTGCAAATTTAGTACCTATCGATACAATCTTGAACGAAGAAAAGTTTTTAGCCTAGAATGAGTTTCCGGATGCTATTGTTTTTCATGAGTCTTAATGCTATTTTGCTCGGAGTGCAAACGTTCAAGTGTGGGGGAATTTGATCAGTGCATTTTAATGCACATTCTTTTATATTTGTACTTAGGAATTCCTACAGTTTATTTGAGTATTTTTACTATTTTAATGTTTTTTCATATTTAAGTTTGTTTCTACCTTTATTTTATTTTCGCAGCTTATTTTCATCTTTAGCGGTTATTTGATACATGTCCACTGTTCAGATCATAATTGGAGCTACGAGAATCGGATTTGCGCCTTCTACCAGTCTTTGGAAAGCTAAGACAAAGAGCTACAACTTTTGTGTTTTAAAAAGAAGCTGATTCGGAGTGTACCAGGCTCGAATAATTAGTTGAAATCAAAACCTGAATGCTGCCTTTAGGAATATTTAGTTTTGGACCAAGTTTTTTACATTTTTCGATCCAGTTGGGTTAGAACCAGATTTTGTGTGCTTCCCTATACCTAGTAGCAGCGGTACTACTGTTGATTATCTTCTTTTCTCAAATAATTCTTTTTAGCTTTTTACGTATTCCATGGAGAACTAAACTCCTTGAGTTGATCTGCTGTAACCGTATCTCCGTTCACTTTGAGATTAATTTATTTTCCAAGTAATTTTAATTATCTTTTCAATTCTATCTATAATCTGGTTTGCTTAATTCAGTTGCCGTTGTTTGCTTAATTCAATTGCATATTTTATAGAATAGGATTGAATTAATTCGATTGATGTATGTTCTGTTAATCGTAACCACGTTTGCTTAATTCGTGTTTGCGTTATCTGTTTGCTTAATTCGGATTTAGGAACATAAATCATATAGTAATTCAATCACGCTTGCTATTGTTACTATGATCGAAAGAGAATGAAATCCGCTAATGGCTTGGTAATTATATGATCAATGATAAGTAGGAGAACGAACAGCAGATTGACTTATTTTATAATCACTTATTGTTAATCACTTATTTTTAATCACTTTTTCTCATAGCTTTTTGAAAAGAAAACAAACCCCCTCAATCTTACTTGGTTAATTAACAAGAATCCTTGAGAGATGATACTCGAGTCATTATCGCTTTACTACTGTTTTAAAAATACTCGTTTTTGATCCGTGCGCGACAACGGATCAAGGGAATCATTTAGTTTATTTATTTTATTTTTGTTTTCTATTTTTGTTATTTGTTTTGTTTTGTTTTGCTTTCATTTCTTTAAGTGAAAAATAAATAAAAAATTGCATTTTTTTTGAATGTTTTAGGCTATAGATTAATTTGAGGTTAGATTATGGAGACTTGGGAAAATTTCATAAGATCGGTATCGTTTTAACACCTTATTATGACATAGCCTTGGGTTCCCATCCTTTAATACCTCTTAGGTAGTTTATCTAGCATTCAGCACCATTTAGAAATCACACACTAAGTAATTAAGCTGATGCAAATAAGTGAATGATCATGTGCTTAATAAGAAATCTAAATAGGAATTCTCCTTTTAAGTTAGGTGACCCTCACCCGGTCACTTAGGCTATCGGTTGTGAAACCTTCAAAAAAAGAAAAAAAATAGTTAATTTTTAATTTTTGAAAAGATATGGATCATAGTCACTAACAAGCTTATTTATCATGTGTGTGAATAGATAACGGGCTTAATGTGATTGCATTAGAATGAAATAGAGCAAAAAGGCGGATGAGTAAGTTAGGCTTAGGCATAATAACATGATTTGGATTGGTTTGTATAGGAGGGAGGTTTACGATCGTACAATTGCATATTTGTGTTCTTACGATATCCTTAGTGTGCAAATTTAGTGCCTATCGATACAATCTTGAACGAAGAAGAGTTTTTAGCCTAGAATGAGTTTCCGGATGCTATTGTTTTTCATGAGTCTTAAAGCTATTTTGCTCGGAGTGCAAAAGTTCAAGTGTGGGGGAATTTGATCAGTGCATTTTAATGCACATTCTTTTATATTTGTACTTAGGAATTCCTACAGTTTATTTGAGTATTTTTACTATTTTAATGTGTTTTCATATTTAAGTTTGTTTCTACCCTTATTTTATTTTCGCAGCTTATTTTCATCTTTAGCGGTTATTTGATACCTGTCCGCTGTTCGGATCATAATTGGAGCTACGAGAATCGGATTTGCGCCTTCTACCAGTCTTTGGAAAGCTAAGACAAAGAGCTACAACTTTTGTGTTTTAAAAAGAAGCTGATTCAGAGTGTACCAGGCTCGAATAGTTAGTTGAAATCAAAACCTGAATGCTGCCTTTAGGAATATTTAGTTTTGGACCGAGTTTTTTATGTTTTTCGATCCAGTTGGGTTAGAACCAGATTTTGTGTGCTTCCCTATACCTAGTAGCAGCGGTACTACTATTGATTATCTTCTTTTCTCAAATAATTCTTTTTAGCTTTTTACGTATTCCATGGAGAACTAAACTCCTTGAGTTGATCTGCTGTAACCGTATCTCCGTTCACTTTGAGGTTAATTTATTTTCCAAGTAATTTTAATTATCTTTTCAATTCTATCTATAATCCTATTAGCTTAATTCAGTTGCCGTTGTTTGCTTAATTGAATTGCATATTTTATAGAATAGGATTGAATTAATTCGATTGATGTATGTTCTGTTAATCGTAACCACGTTTGCTTAATTCGTGTTTGCGTTATCTGTTTGCTTAATTCGGATTTAGGAACATAAATCATATAGTAATTCAATCACGCTTGCTATTGTTACTATGATCGAAAGAGAATGAAATCCGCTAATGGCTTGGTAATTATATGATCAATGATAAGTAGGAGAACGAACAGCAGATTGACTTATTTTATAATCACTTATTGTTAATCACTTATTTTTAATCACTTTTTCTCATAGCTTTTTGAAAAGAAAACAAACCCCCTCAATCTTACTTGGTTAATTAACAAGAATCCTTGAGAGATGATACTCGAGTCATTATCGCTTTACTACTGTTTTAAAAATACTCGTTTTTGATCCGTGCGCGACAACGGATCAAGGGAATCATTTAGTTTATTTATTTTATTTTTTGTTTTCTATTTTTCTTATTTGTTTTGTTTTGTTTTGCTTTCATTTCTTTAAGTGAAAAATAAATAAAAAATTGCATTTTTTTGAAAGTTTTAGGCTATAGATTAATTTGAGGTTAGATTATGGAGACTTGGGAAAATTTCATAAGATCGGTATCGTTTTAACGCCTTATTATGACATAGCCTTGGGTTCCCATCCTTTAATACCTCTTAGGTAGTTTATCTAGCATTCAGCACCATCTAGAAATCTCACACTAAGTAATTAAGCTGATGCAAATAAGTGAATGATCATGTGCTTAATAAGAAATCTAAATAGGAATTCGCCTTTTAAGTTAGGTGACCCTCACCCGGTCACTTAGGCTAACGGTTGTGAAACCTTCAAAAAAAGAAAAAAAAATGGTTAATTTTTAATTGTTGAAAAGATATGGATTATAGTCACTAACAAGCTTATTTATCATGTGTGTGAATAGATAGCGGGCTTAATGTGATTGCATTAGATTGAAATAGAGCAAAAAGGCGGACGAGTAAGTTAGGCTTAGGCATAATAACATGATTTGGGTTGGTTTGTATAGGAGGGAGGTTTATGATCGTACAATTGCATATTTGTGTTCTTACGATATCCTTAGTGTGCAAATTTAGTACCTATCGATACAATCTTGAACGACGAAGAGTTTTTAGCCTAGAATGAGTTTCCGGATGCTATTGTTTTTCATGAGTCTTAATGCTATTTTGCTTAGAGTGCAAAAGTTCAAGTGTGGGGGAATTTGATCAGTGCATTTTAATGCACATTCTTTTATATTTGTACTTAGGAATTCCTACAGTTTATTTGAGTATTTTTACTATTTTAATGTGTTTTCATATTTAAGTTTGTTTCTACCTTTATTTTATTTTCGCAGCTTATTTTCATCTTTAGCGGTTATTTGATACCTGTCCACTGTTCGGATCATAATTGGAGCTACAAGAATCGGATTTGCGCCTTCTACCAGTCTTTGGAAACCTAAGACAAAGAGCTACAACTTTTGTGTTTTAAAAAGAAGCAGATTCGGAGTGTACCAGGCTCGAATAATTAGTTGAAATCAAAACCTGAATGCTGCCTTTAGGAATATTTAGTTTTGGACCGAGTTTTTTATGTTTTTCGATCCAGTTGGGTTAGAACCATATTTTGTGTGCTTCCCTATACCTAGTAGCAGTGGTACTACTGTTGATTATCTTCTTTTCTCAAATAATTCTTTTTAGCTTTTTACGTATTCCATGGAGAACTAAACTCCTTGAGTTGATCTGCTGTAACCGTATCTCCGTTCACTTTGAGGTTAATTTATTTTCCAAGTAATTTTAATTATCTTTTCAATTCTATCTATAATCCTGTTTGCTTAATTCAGTTGCCGTTGTTTGCTTAATTGAATTGCATATTTTATAGAATAGGATTGAATTAATTCGATTGATGTATGTTCTGTTAATCGTCACCACATTTGCTTAATTCGTGTTTACGTTATCTGTTTGCTTAATTCGGATTTAGGAACATAAATCATATAGTAATTCAATCACGCTTGCTATTGTTACTATGATCGAAAGAGAATGAAATCCGCTTAGGGCTTGGTAATTATATGATCAATGATAAGTAGGAGAACGAACAGCAGATTGACTTATTTTATAATCACTTATTGTTAATCACTTATTTTTAATCACTTTTTCTCATAGCTTTTTGAAAAGAAAACAAACCCCCTCAATCTTACTTGGTTAATTAACAAGAATCCTTGAGAGATGATACTTGAGTCATTATCGCTTTACTACTGTTTTAAAAATACTCGTTTTTGATCCGTGCGCGACAACGGATCAAGGGAATCATTTAGTTTATTTATTTTATTTTTTGTTTTCTATTTTTGTTATTTGTTTTGTATTGTTTTGCTTTCGTTTCTTTAAGTAAAAAATAAATAAAAAAATTGCATTTTTTTGAAAGTTTTAGGCTATAGATTATTTTGAGGTTAGATTATGGAGACTTGGGAAAATTTCATAAGATCGGTATCGTTTTAATACCTTATTATGACATAGCCTTGAGTTCCCAATCTTTAATAGCTCTTATGTAGTTTATCTAGCATTCAGCACCATCTAGAAATCACACACTAAGTAATTAAGCTGATGCAAATAAGTGAATGATCATGTGCTTAATAAGAAATCTAAATAGGAATTCGCCTTTTAAGTTAGGTGACCCTCACCCGGTCACTTAGGCTAACGGTTGTGAAACCTTCAAAAAAAGAAAAAAAAATGGTTAACTTTTAATTTTTGAAAAGATATGGATCATAGTCACTAACAAGCTTATTTATCATGTGTGTGAATAGATAACGGGCTTAATGTGATTGCATTAGAATGAAATAGAGCAAAAAGGCGGATGAGTAAGTTAGGTTTAGGCATAATAACATGATTTGGATTGGTTTGTATAGGAGGGAGGTTTATGATCGTACAATTGCTTATTTGTGTTCTTACGATATCCTTAGTGTGCAAATTTAGTACCTATCGATACAATCTTGAACGAAGAAAAGTTTTTAGCCTAGAATGAGTTTCCGGATGCTATTGTTTTTCATGAGTCTTAATGCTATTTTGCTCGGAGTGCAAACGTTCAAGTGTGGGGGAATTTGATCAGTGCATTTTAATGCACATTCTTTTATATTTGTACTTAGGAATTCCTACAGTTTATTTGAGTATTTTTACTATTTTAATGTTTTTTCATATTTAAGTTTGTTTCTACCTTTATTTTATTTTCGCAGCTTATTTTCATCTTTAGCGGTTATTTGATACATGTCCACTGTTCAGATCATAATTGGAGCTACGAGAATCGGATTTGCGCCTTCTACCAGTCTTTGGAAAGCTAAGACAAAGAGCTACAACTTTTGTGTTTTAAAAAGAAGCTGATTCAGAGTGTACCAGGCTCGAATAATTAGTTGAAATCAAAACCTGAATGCTGCCTTTAGGAATATTTAGTTTTGGACCAAGTTTTTTACATTTTTCGATCCAGTTGGGTTAGAACCAGATTTTGTGTGCTTCCCTATACCTAGTAGCAGCGGTACTACTGTTGATTATCTTCTTTTCTCAAATAATTCTTTTTAGCTTTTTACGTATTCCATGGAGAACTAAACTCCTTGAGTTGATCTGCTGTAACCGTATCTCCGTTCACTTTGAGATTAATTTATTTTCCAAGTAATTTTAATTATCTTTTCAATTCTATCTATAATCTGGTTTGCTTAATTCAGTTGCCGTTGTTTGCTTAATTCAATTGCATATTTTATAGAATAGGATTGAATTAATTCGATTGATGTATGTTCTGTTAATCGTAACCACGTTTGCTTAATTCGTGTTTGCGTTATCTGTTTGCTTAATTCGGATTTAGGAACATAAATCATATAGTAATTCAATCACGCTTGCTATTGTTACTATGATCGAAAGAGAATGAAATCCGCTAATGGCTTGGTAATTATATGATCAATGATAAGTAGGAGAACGAACAGCAGATTGACTTATTTTATAATCACTTATTGTTAATCACTTATTTTTAATCACTTTTTCTCATAGCTTTTTGAAAAGAAAACAAACCCCCTCAATCTTACTTGGTTAATTAACAAGAATCCTTGAGAGATGATACTCGAGTCATTATCGCTTTACTACTGTTTTAAAAATACTCGTTTTTGATCCGTGCGCGACAACGGATCAAGGGAATCATTTAGTTTATTTATTTTATTTTTGTTTTCTATTTTTGTTATTTGTTTTGTTTTGTTTTGCTTTCATTTCTTTAAGTGAAAAATAAATAAAAAATTGCATTTTTTTTGAATGTTTTAGGCTATAGATTAATTTGAGGTTAGATTATGGAGACTTGGGAAAATTTCATAAGATCGGTATCGTTTTAACACCTTATTATGACATAGCCTTGGGTTCCCATCCTTTAATACCTCTTAGGTAGTTTATCTAGCATTCAGCACCATTTAGAAATCACACACTAAGTAATTAAGCTGATGCAAATAAGTGAATGATCATGTGCTTAATAAGAAATCTAAATAGGAATTCTCCTTTTAAGTTAGGTGACCCTCACCCGGTCACTTAGGCTATCGGTTGTGAAACCTTCAAAAAAAGAAAAAAAATAGTTAATTTTTAATTTTTGAAAAGATATGGATCATAGTCACTAACAAGCTTATTTATCATGTGTGTGAATAGATAACGGGCTTAATGTGATTGCATTAGAATGAAATAGAGCAAAAAGGCGGATGAGTAAGTTAGGCTTAGGCATAATAACATGATTTGGATTGGTTTGTATAGGAGGGAGGTTTATGATCGTACAATTGCATATTTGTGTTCTTACGATATCCTTAGTGTGCAAATTTAGTGCCTATCGATACAATCTTGAACGAAGAAGAGTTTTTAGCCTAGAATGAGTTTCCGGATGCTATTGTTTTTCATGAGTCTTAAAGCTATTTTGCTCGGAGTGCAAAAGTTCAAGTGTGGGGGAATTTGATCAGTGCATTTTAATGCACATTCTTTTATATTTGTACTTAGGAATTCCTACAGTTTATTTGAGTATTTTTACTATTTTAATGTGTTTTCATATTTAAGTTTGTTTCTACCCTTATTTTATTTTCGCAGCTTATTTTCATCTTTAGCGGTTATTTGATACCTGTCCGCTGTTCGGATCATAATTGGAGCTACGAGAATCGGATTTGCGCCTTCTACCAGTCTTTGGAAAGCTAAGACAAAGAGCTACAACTTTTGTGTTTTAAAAAGAAGCTGATTCAGAGTGTACCAGGCTCGAATAGTTAGTTGAAATCAAAACCTGAATGCTGCCTTTAGGAATATTTAGTTTTGGACCGAGTTTTTTATGTTTTTCGATCCAGTTGGGTTAGAACCAGATTTTGTGTGCTTCCCTATACCTAGTAGCAGCGGTACTACTATTGATTATCTTCTTTTCTCAAATAATTCTTTTTAGCTTTTTACGTATTCCATGGAGAACTAAACTCCTTGAGTTGATCTGCTGTAACCGTATCTCCGTTCACTTTGAGGTTAATTTATTTTCCAAGTAATTTTAATTATCTTTTCAATTCTATCTATAATCCTATTAGCTTAATTCAGTTGCCGTTGTTTGCTTAATTGAATTGCATATTTTATAGAATAGGATTGAATTAATTCGATTGATGTATGTTCTGTTAATCGTAACCACGTTTGCTTAATTCGTGTTTGCGTTATCTGTTTGCTTAATTCGGATTTAGGAACATAAATCATATAGTAATTCAATCACGCTTGCTATTGTTACTATGATCGAAAGAGAATGAAATCCGCTAATGGCTTGGTAATTATATGATCAATGATAAGTAGGAGAACGAACAGCAGATTGACTTATTTTATAATCACTTATTGTTAATCACTTATTTTTAATCACTTTTTCTCATAGCTTTTTGAAAAGAAAACAAACCCCCTCAATCTTACTTGGTTAATTAACAAGAATCCTTGAGAGATGATACTCGAGTCATTATCGCTTTACTACTGTTTTAAAAATACTCGTTTTTGATCCGTGCGCGACAACGGATCAAGGGAATCATTTAGTTTATTTATTTTATTTTTTGTTTTCTATTTTTCTTATTTGTTTTGTTTTGTTTTGCTTTCATTTCTTTAAGTGAAAAATAAATAAAAAATTGCATTTTTTTGAAAGTTTTAGGCTATAGATTAATTTGAGGTTAGATTATGGAGACTTGGGAAAATTTCATAAGATCGGTATCGTTTTAACGCCTTATTATGACATAGCCTTGGGTTCCCATCCTTTAATACCTCTTAGGTAGTTTATCTAGCATTCAGCACCATCTAGAAATCTCACACTAAGTAATTAAGCTGATGCAAATAAGTGAATGATCATGTGCTTAATAAGAAATCTAAATAGGAATTCGCCTTTTAAGTTAGGTGACCCTCACCCGGTCACTTAGGCTAACGGTTGTGAAACCTTCAAAAAAAGAAAAAAAAATGGTTAATTTTTAATTGTTGAAAAGATATGGATTATAGTCACTAACAAGCTTATTTATCATGTGTGTGAATAGATAGCGGGCTTAATGTGATTGCATTAGATTGAAATAGAGCAAAAAGGCGGACGAGTAAGTTAGGCTTAGGCATAATAACATGATTTGGGTTGGTTTGTATAGGAGGGAGGTTTATGATCGTACAATTGCATATTTGTGTTCTTACGATATCCTTAGTGTGCAAATTTAGTACCTATCGATACAATCTTGAACGAAGAAGAGTTTTTAGCCTAGAATGAGTTTCCGGATGCTATTGTTTTTCATGAGTCTTAATGCTATTTTGCTTAGAGTGCAAAAGTTCAAGTGTGGGGGAATTTGATCAGTGCATTTTAATGCACATTCTTTTATATTTGTACTTAGGAATTCCTACAGTTTATTTGAGTATTTTTACTATTTTAATGTGTTTTCATATTTAAGTTTGTTTCTACCTTTATTTTATTTTCGCAGCTTATTTTCATCTTTAGCGGTTATTTGATACCTGTCCACTGTTCGGATCATAATTGGAGCTACAAGAATCGGATTTGCGCCTTCTACCAGTCTTTGGAAACCTAAGACAAAGAGCTACAACTTTTGTGTTTTAAAAAGAAGCAGATTCGGAGTGTACCAGGCTCGAATAATTAGTTGAAATCAAAACCTGAATGTTGCCTTTAGGAATATTTAGTTTTGGACCGAGTTTTTTATGTTTTTCGATCCAGTTGGGTTAGAACCATATTTTGTGTGCTTCCCTATACCTAGTAGCAGTGGTACTACTGTTGATTATCTTCTTTTCTCAAATAATTCTTTTTAGCTTTTTACGTATTCCATGGAGAACTAAACTCCTTGAGTTGATCTGCTGTAACCGTATCTCCGTTCACTTTGAGGTTAATTTATTTTCCAAGTAATTTTAATTATCTTTTCAATTCTATCTATAATCCTGTTTGCTTAATTCAGTTGCCGTTGTTTGCTTAATTGAATTGCATATTTTATAGAATAGGATTGAATTAATTCGATTGATGTATGTTCTGTTAATCGTCACCACATTTGCTTAATTCGTGTTTACGTTATCTGTTTGCTTAATTCGGATTTAGGAACATAAATCATATAGTAATTCAATCACGCTTGCTATTGTTACTATGATCGAAAGAGAATGAAATCCGCTTAGGGCTTGGTAATTATATGATCAATGATAAGTAGGAGAACGAACAGCAGATTGACTTATTTTATAATCACTTATTGTTAATCACTTATTTTTAATCACTTTTTCTCATAGCTTTTTGAAAAGAAAACAAACCCCCTCAATCTTACTTGGTTAATTAACAAGAATCCTTGAGAGATGATACTTGAGTCATTATCGCTTTACTACTGTTTTAAAAATACTCGTTTTTGATCCGTGCGCGACAACGGATCAAGGGAATCATTTAGTTTATTTATTTTATTTTTTGTTTTCTATTTTTGTTATTTGTTTTGTATTGTTTTGCTTTCGTTTCTTTAAGTAAAAAATAAATAAAAAAATTGCATTTTTTTGAAAGTTTTAGGCTATAGATTATTTTGAGGTTAGATTATGGAGACTTGGGAAAATTTCATAAGATCGGTATCGTTTTAATACCTTATTATGACATAGCCTTGAGTTCCCAATCTTTAATAGCTCTTATGTAGTTTATCTAGCATTCAGCACCATCTAGAAATCACACACTAAGTAATTAAGCTGATGCAAATAAGTGAATGATCATGTGCTTAATAAGAAATCTAAATAGGAATTCGCCTTTTAAGTTAGGTGACCCTCACCCGGTCACTTAGGCTAACGGTTGTGAAACCTTCAAAAAAAGAAAAAAAAATGGTTAATTTTTAGTTGTTGAAAAGATATGGATTATAGTCACTAACAAGCTTATTTATCATGTGTGTGAATAGATAGCGGGCTTAATGTGATTGCATTAGATTGAAATAGAGCAAAAAGGCGGACGAGTAAGTTAGGCTTAGGCATAATAACATGATTTGGGTTGGTTTGTATAGGAGGGAGGTTTATGATCGTACAATTGCATATTTGTGTTCTTACGATATCCTTAGTGTGCAAATTTAGTACCTATCGATACAATCTTGAACGAAGAAGAGTTTTTAGCCTAGAATGAGTTTCTGGATGCTATTGTTTTTCATGAGTCTTAATGCTATTTTGCTCGGAGTGCAAAAGTTCAAGTGTGGGGGAATTTGATCAGTGCATTTTAATGCACATTCTTTTATATTTGTACTTAGGAATTCCTACAGTTTATTTGAGTATTTTTACTATTTTAATGTGTTTTCATATTTAAGTTTGTTTCTACCTTTATTTTATTTTCGCAGCTTATTTTCATCTTTAGCGGTTATTTGATACCTGTCCACTGTTCGGATCATAATTGGAGCTACGAGAATCGGATTTGCGCCTTCTACCAGTCTTTGGAAACCTAAGACAAAGAGCTACAACTTTTGTGTTTTAAAAAGAAGCTGATTCGGAGTGTACCAGGCTCGAATAATTAGTTGAAATCAAAACCTGAATGCTGCCTTTAGGAATATTTAGTTTTGGACCGAGTTTTTTATGTTTTTCGATCCAGTTGGGTTAGAACCATATTTTGTGTGCTTCCCTATACCTAGTAGCAGCGGTACTACTGTTGATTATCTTCTTTTCTCAAATAATTCTTTTTAGCTTTTTACGTATTCCATGGAGAACTAAACTCCTTGAGTTGATCTGCTGTAACCGTATCTCCGTTCACTTTGAGGTTAATTTATTTTCCAAGTAATTTTAATTATCTTTTCAATTCTATCTATAATCCTGTTTGCTTAATTCAGTTGCCGTTGTTTGCTTAATTGAATTGCATATTTTATAGAATAGGATTGAATTAATTCGATTGATGTATGTTCTGTTAATCGTCACCACATTTGCTTAATTCGTGTTTACGTTATCTGTTTGCTTAATTCGGATTTAGGAACATAAATCATATAGTAATTCAATCACGCTTGCTATTGTTACTATGATCGAAAGAGAATGAAATCCGCTTAGGGCTTGGTAATTATATGATCAATGATAAGTAGGAGAACGAACAGCAGATTGACTTATTTTATAATCACTTATTGTTAATCACTTATTTTTAATCACTTTTTCTCATAGCTTTTTGAAAAGAAAACAAACCCCCTCAATCTTACTTGGTTAATTAACAAGAATCCTTGAGAGATGATACTCGAGTCATTATCGCTTTACTACTGTTTTAAAAATACTCGTTTTTGATCCGTGCGCGACAACGGATCAAGGGAATCATTTAGTTTATTTATTTTATTTTTTGTTTTCTATTTTTGTTATTTGTTTTGTTTTGTTTTTCTTTCGTTTCTTTAAGTAAAAAATAAATAAAAAAATTGCTTTTTTTTTTTAAGCTTTAGGCTATAGATTAATTTGAGGTTAGATTATGGAGACTTGGGAAAATTTAATAAGATCGGTATCGTTTTAACACCTTATTATGACATAGCCTTGAGTTCCCATCCTTTAATAGCTCTTAGGTAGTTTATCTAACATTCAGCACCATCTAGAAATCACACACTAAGTAATTAAGCTGATGCAAATAAGCGAATGATACTGTGCTTAATAAGAAATCTAAATAGGAATTCGCCTTTTAAGTTAGGTGACCCTCACCCAATCACTTTGGCTAACGGTTGTGAAACCTTCAAAAAAAGAAAAAAAATGGTTAATTTTTAATTGTTGAAAAGATATGGATCATAGTCACTAACAAGCTTATTTAACATGTGTGTGAATAGATATTGGGCTTCATGTGATTGCATTAGAATGAAATAGAGCAAAAAGGAGGACGAGTAAGTTAGGCTTAGGCATAATAACATGATTTGGATTGGTTTGTATAAGAGGGAGGTTTATGATCGCACAATTGCATATTTGTGTTCTTATGATATCCTTAGTGTGCAAATTTAGTACCTATCGATACAATCTTGACCGAAGAAGAGTTTGTAGCCTAAAATGAGATTCCAGATGCTTTTGTTTTTCATTAGTCCTAATGTTATTTTGCTCGGAGTGCAAAAGTTCAAGTGTGGGGGAATTTGATCAGTGCATTTTAATGCTCATTCTTTTATATTTGTACTTAGGCATTCCTACAATTTATTTGTGTAATTTTACTATTTTAATGTGTTTTCATATTTAAGTTTGTTTCTACCTTTATTTTATTTTCGCAGCTTATTTTCAGCTTTAGCGGTTATTTGATACCTGTCCACTGTTCGGATCATAACTGGAGCTACGAGAATCGGATTTGCGTCTTCTACCAGTCTTTGGAAAGCTAAGACAAAGAGATACAACTTTTATGTTTTAAAAAGAAGCTGATTCGGAGCGTAGCAGGCTCGAATAATTCGTTGAAATCAAAACCCGAATGCTGCCTTTAGGAATATTTAGTTTTTGGCCGAGTTTTTTATGTTTTTCAACCCAGTTGGGTTAGAACCTAATTTTGTGTGCTTCCCTATACCTAGTAGCAGCGGTACTACTGTTGATTATCTTCTTTTCTCGAATAATTCTTTTTAGCTTTTTACGTATTCCATGGAGAACTAAACTCCTTGAGTTGATCTGCTGTAACTGTATCTCCGTTCACTTTGAGGTTAATTTATTTTCCAAGTAATTTCAATTATCTTTTCAATTCTATCTATAATCCTGTTTGCTTAATTTAGTTGCCGTTGTTTTCTTAATTCAATTGTATATTTTATAGAATAGGATTGAATTAATTCGATTAATGTATGTTCTGTTAATCGTAACCACGTTTGCTTAATTTGTGTTTGCGTTATCTGTTTGCTTAATTCAGATTTAGGAAGATAAATCATATAGTAATTCAATCACGCTTCCTATTGTTACTATGATCGAAAGAGAATGAAATCCGCTTAGGGCTTGGTAATTATATGATCAATGATAAGTAGGAGAACAAACAACATATTGACTTATTTTATAATCACTTATTGTTAATCACTTATTTTTAATCACTTTGTCTCATAGCTTTTTGAAAAGAAAACAAACCCCCTCAATCTTACTTGGTTAATTAACAAGAATCCTTGAGAGATGATACTCGAGTCATTGTCGCTTTACTACTGTTTTAAAAATACTCGTTTTTGATCCGTGCGCGACAACGGATCAAGGGAATCATTTAGTTTATTTATTTTATTTTTTGTTTTCTATTTTTGTTATTTGTTTCGTTTTGTTTTGCTTTCGTTTCTTTAAGTAAAAAATAAATAAAAAAATTGCTTTTTTTCTTAAAGCTTTAGGCTATAGATTAATTTGAGGTTAGATTATGGAGACTTGGGAAAATTTCATAAGATCGGTATCGTTTTAACACCTTATTATGACATAGCCTTGAGTTCCCATCCTTTAATAGCTCTTAGGTAGTTTATCTAGCATTCAGCACCATCTAGAAATCACACACTAAGTAATTAAGCTGATGCAAATAAGCGAATGATCCTGTGCTTAATAAGAAATCTAAATAGGAATTTGCCATTTAAGTTAGGTGACCCTCACCCGGTCACTTTGGCTAACGGTTGTGAAACCTTCAAAAAAAGAAAAAAAATGGTTAATTTTTAATTGTTGAAAAGATATGGATCATAGTCACTAACAAGCTTATTTAACATGTGTGTGAATAGATAATGGGCTACATGTGATTGCATTAGAATGAAATAGAGCAAAAAGGAGGATGAGTAAGTTAGGCTTAGGCATAATAACATGATTTGGATTGATTTGTATAAGAGGGAGGTTTATGATCGCACAATTGCATATTTGTGTTCTTATGATATCCTTAGTGTGCAAATTTAGTACCTATCGATACAATCTTGACCGAAGAAGAGTTTGTAGCCTAAAATGAGTTTCCAGATGCTTTTGTTTTTCATTAGTCTTAATGTTATTTTGCTCGGAGTGCAAAAGTTCAAGTGTGGGGGAATTTGATCAGTGCATTTTAATGCACATTCTTTTATATTTGTACTTAGGCATTCCTACAGTTTATTTGAGTAATTTTACTATTTTAATGTGTTTTCATATTTAAGTTTCTTTCTACCTTTATTTTATTTTCGCAGCTTATTTTCAGCTTTAGCGGTTATTTGATACCTGTCCACTGTTCGGATCATAACTGGAGCTACGAGAATCGGATTTGCGTCTTCTACCAGTCTTTGGAAAGCTAAGACAAAGAGATACAACTTTTATGTTTTAAAAAGAAGCTGATTCGGAGCGTAGCAGGCTCGAATAATTCGTTGAAATCAAAACCCGAATGCTTCCTTTAGGAATATTTAGTTTTTGGCCGAGTTTTTTATGTTTTTCAACCCAGTTGGGTTAGAACCGAATTTTGTGTGCTTCCTTATACCTAGTAGCAGCGGTACTACTGTTGATTATCTTCTTTTCTCGAATAATTCTTTTTAGCTTTTTACGTATTCCATGGAGAACTAAACTCCTTGAGTTGATCTGCTGTAACTGTATCTCCGTTCACTTTGAGGTTAATTTATTTTCCAAGTAATTTCAATTATCTTTTCAATTCTATCTATAATCCTGTTTGCTTAATTTAGTTGCCGTTGTTTTCTTAATTCAATTGTATATTTTATAGAATAGGATTGAATTAATTCGATTAATGTATGTTCTGTTAATCGTAACCACGTTTGCTTAATTTGTTTTTGCGTTATCTGTTTGCTTAATTCAGATTTAGGAAGATAAATCATATAGTAATTCAATCACGCTTCCTATTGTTACTATGATCGAAAGAGAATGAAATCCGCTTAGGGCTTGGTAATTATATGATCAATGATAAGTAGGAGAACAAACAACATATTGACTTATTTTATAATCACTTATTGTTAATCACTTATTTTTAATCACTTTGTCTCATAGCTTTTTGAAAAGAAAAAAAACCCCCTCAATCTTACTTGGTTAATTAACAAGAATCCTTGAGAGATGATACTCGAGTCATTGTCGCTTTACTACTGTTTTAAAAATACTCGTTTTTGATCCGTGCGCGACAACGGATCAAGGGAATCATTTAGTTTATTTATTTTATTTTTTGTTTTCTATTTTTGTTATTTGTTTCGTTTTGTTTTGCTTTCGTTTCTTTAAGTAAAAAATAAATAAAAAAATTGCTTTTTTTCTTAAAGCTTTAGGCTATAGATTAATTTGAGGTTAGATTATGGAGACTTGGGAAAATTTCATAAGATCGGTATCGTTTTAACACCTTATTATGACATAGCCTTGAGTTCCCATCCTTTAATAGCTCTTAGGTAGTTTATCTAGCATTCAGCACCATCTAGAAATCACACACTAAGTAATTAAGCTGATGCAAATAAGCGAATGATCCTGTGCTTAATAAGAAATCTAAATAGGAATTTGCCATTTAAGTTAGGTGACCCTCACCCGGTCACTTTGGCTAACGGTTGTGAAACCTTCAAAAAAAGAAAAAAAATGGTTAATTTTTAATTGTTGAAAAGATATGGATCATAGTCACTAACAAGCTTATTTAACATGTGTGTGAATAGATAATGGGCTACATGTGATTGCATTAGAATGAAATAGAGCAAAAAGGAGGATGAGTAAGTTAGGCTTAGGCATAATAACATGATTTGGATTGATTTGTATAAGAGGGAGGTTTATGATCGCACAATTGCATATTTGTGTTCTTATGATATCCTTAGTGTGCAAATTTAGTACCTATCGATACAATCTTGACCGAAGAAGAGTTTGTAGCCTAAAATGAGTTTCCAGATGCTTTTGTTTTTCATTAGTCTTAATGTTATTTTGCTCGGAGTGCAAAAGTTCAAGTGTGGGGGAATTTGATCAGTGCATTTTAATGCACATTCTTTTATATTTGTACTTAGGCATTCCTACAGTTTATTTGAGTAATTTTACTATTTTAATGTGTTTTCATATTTAAGTTTGTTTCTACCTTTATTTTATTTTCGCAGCTTATTTTCAGCTTTAGCGGTTATTTGATACCTGTCCACTGTTCGGATCATAACTGGAGCTACGAGAATCGGATTTGCGTCTTCTACCAGTCTTTGGAAAGCTAAGACAAAGAGATACAACTTTTATGTTTTAAAAAGAAGCTGATTCGGAGCGTAGCAGGCTCGAATAATTCGTTGAAATCAAAACCCGAATGCTGCCTTTAGGAATATTTAGTTTTTGGCCGAGTTTTTTATGTTTTTCAACCCAGTTGGGTTAGAACCTAATTTTGTGTGCTTCCCTATACCTAGTAGCAGCGGTACTACTGTTGATTATCTTCTTTTCTCGAATAATTCTTTTTAGCTTTTTACGTATTCCATGGAGAACTAAACTCCTTGAGTTGATCTGCTGTAACTGTATCTCCGTTCACTTTGAGGTTAATTTATTTTCCAAGTAATTTCAATTATCTTTTCAATTCTATCTATAATCCTGTTTGCTTAATTTAGTTGCCGTTGTTTTCTTAATTCAATTGTATATTTTATAGAATAGGATTGAATTAATTCGATTAATGTATGTTCTGTTAATCGTAACCACGTTTGCTTAATTTGTGTTTGCGTTATCTGTTTGCTTAATTCAGATTTAGGAAGATAAATCATATAGTAATTCAATCACGCTTCCTATTGTTACTATGATCGAAAGAGAATGAAATCCGCTTAGGGCTTGGTAATTATATGATCAATGATAAGTAGGAGAACAAACAACATATTGACTTATTTTATAATCACTTATTGTTAATCACTTATTTTTAATCACTTTGTCTCATAGCTTTTTGAAAAGAAAACAAACCCCCTCAATCTTACTTGGTTAATTAACAAGAATCCTTGAGAGATGATACTCGAGTCATTGTCGCTTTACTACTGTTTTAAAAATACTCGTTTTTGATCCGTGCGCGACAACGGATCAAGGGAATCATTTAGTTTATTTATTTTATTTTTTGTTTTCTATTTTTGTTATTTGTTTCGTTTTGTTTTGCTTTCGTTTCTTTAAGTAAAAAATAAATAAAAAAATTGCTTTTTTTCTTAAAGCTTTAGGCTATAGATTAATTTGAGGTTAGATTATGGAGACTTGGGAAAATTTCATAAGATCGGTATCGTTTTAACACCTTATTATGACATAGCCTTGAGTTCCCATCCTTTAATAGCTCTTAGGTAGTTTATCTAGCATTCAGCACCATCTAGAAATCACACACTAAGTAATTAAGCTGATGCAAATAAGCGAATGATCCTGTGCTTAATAAGAAATCTAAATAGGAATTTGCCATTTAAGTTAGGTGACCCTCACCCGGTCACTTTGGCTAACGGTTGTGAAACCTTCAAAAAAAGAAAAAAAATGGTTAATTTTTAATTGTTGAAAAGATATGGATCATAGTCACTAACAAGCTTATTTAACATGTGTGTGAATAGATAATGGGCTACATGTGATTGCATTAGAATGAAATAGAGCAAAAAGGAGGATGAGTAAGTTAGGCTTAGGCATAATAACATGATTTGGATTGATTTGTATAAGAGGGAGGTTTATGATCGCACAATTGCATATTTGTGTTCTTATGATATCCTTAGTGTGCAAATTTAGTACCTATCGATACAATCTTGACCGAAGAAGAGTTTGTAGCCTAAAATGAGTTTCCAGATGCTTTTGTTTTTCATTAGTCTTAATGTTATTTTGCTCGGAGTGCAAAAGTTCAAGTGTGGGGGAATTTGATCAGTGCATTTTAATGCACATTCTTTTATATTTGTACTTAGGCATTCCTACAGTTTATTTGAGTAATTTTACTATTTTAATGTGTTTTCATATTTAAGTTTCTTTCTACCTTTATTTTATTTTCGCAGCTTATTTTCAGCTTTAGCGGTTATTTGATACCTGTCCACTGTTCGGATCATAACTGGAGCTACGAGAATCGGATTTGCGTCTTCTACCAGTCTTTGGAAAGCTAAGACAAAGAGATACAACTTTTATGTTTTAAAAAGAAGCTGATTCGGAGCGTAGCAGGCTCGAATAATTCGTTGAAATCAAAACCCGAATGCTTCCTTTAGGAATATTTAGTTTTTGGCCGAGTTTTTTATGTTTTTCAACCCAGTTGGGTTAGAACCGAATTTTGTGTGCTTCCTTATACCTAGTAGCAGCGGTACTACTGTTGATTATCTTCTTTTCTCGAATAATTCTTTTTAGCTTTTTACGTATTCCATGGAGAACTAAACTCCTTGAGTTGATCTGCTGTAACTGTATCTCCGTTCACTTTGAGGTTAATTTATTTTCCAAGTAATTTCAATTATCTTTTCAATTCTATCTATAATCCTGTTTGCTTAATTTAGTTGCCGTTGTTTTCTTAATTCAATTGTATATTTTATAGAATAGGATTGAATTAATTCGATTAATGTATGTTCTGTTAATCGTAACCACGTTTGCTTAATTTGTTTTTGCGTTATCTGTTTGCTTAATTCAGATTTAGGAAGATAAATCATATAGTAATTCAATCACGCTTCCTATTGTTACTATGATCGAAAGAGAATGAAATCCGCTTAGGGCTTGGTAATTATATGATCAATGATAAGTAGGAGAACAAACAACATATTGACTTATTTTATAATCACTTATTGTTAATCACTTATTTTTAATCACTTTGTCTCATAGCTTTTTGAAAAGAAAAAAAACCCCCTCAATCTTACTTGGTTAATTAACAAGAATCCTTGAGAGATGATACTCGAGTCATTGTCGCTTTACTACTGTTTTAAAAATACTCGTTTTTGATCCGTGCGCGACAACGGATCAAGGGAATCATTTAGTTTATTTATTTTATTTTTTGTTTTCTATTTTTGTTATTTGTTTCGTTTTGTTTTGCTTTCGTTTCTTTAAGTAAAAAATAAATAAAAAAATTGCTTTTTTTCTTAAAGCTTTAGGCTATAGATTAATTTGAGGTTAGATTATGGAGACTTGGGAAAATTTCATAAGATCGGTATCGTTTTAACACCTTATTATGACATAGCCTTGAGTTCCCATCCTTTAATAGCTCTTAGGTAGTTTATCTAGCATTCAGCACCATCTAGAAATCACACACTAAGTAATTAAGCTGATGCAAATAAGCGAATGATCCTGTGCTTAATAAGAAATCTAAATAGGAATTCGCCATTTAAGTTAGGTGACCCTCACCCGGTCACTTTGGCTAACGGTTGTGAAACCTTCAAAAAAAGAAAAAAAATGGTTAATTTTTAATTGTTGAAAAGATATGGATAATAGTCACTAACAAGCTTATTTAACACGTGTGTGAATAGATAATGGGCTACATGTGATTGCATTAGAATGAAATAGAGCAAAAAGGAGGATGAGTAAGTTAGGCTTAGGCATAATAACATGATTTGGATTGATTTGTATAAGAGGGAGGTTTATGATCGCACAATTGCATATTTGTGTTCTTATGATATCCTTAGTGTGCAAATTTAGTACCTATCGATACAATCTTGACCGAAGAAGAGTTTGTAGCCTAAAATGAGTTTCCAGATGCTTTTGTTTTTCATTAGTCTTAATGTTATTTTGCTCGGAGTGCAAAAGTTCAAGAGTGGGGGAATTTGATCAGTGCATTTTAATGCACATTCTTTTATATTTGTACTTAGGCATTCCTACAGTTTATTTGAGTAATTTTACTATTTTAATGTGTTTTCATATTTAAGTTTCTTTCTACCTTTATTTTATTTTCGCAGCTTATTTTCAGCTTTAGCGGTTATTTGATACCTGTCCACTGTTCGGATCATAACTGGAGCTACGAGAATCGGATTTGCGTCTTCTACCAGTCTTTGGAAAGCTAAGACAAAGAGATACAACTTTTATGTTTTAAAAAGAAGCTGATTCGGAGCGTAGCAGGCTCGAATAATTCGTTGAAATCAAAACCCGAATGCTTCCTTTAGGAATATTTAGTTTTTGGCCGAGTTTTTTATGTTTTTCAACCCAGTTGGGTTAGAACCGAATTTTGTGTGCTTCCTTATACCTAGTAGCAGCGGTACTACTGTTGATTATCTTCTTTTCTCGAATAATTCTTTTTAGCTTTTTACGTATTCCATGGAGAACTAAACTCCTTGAGTTGATCTGCTGTAACTGTATCTCCGTTCACTTTGAGGTTAATTTATTTTCCAAGTAATTTCAATTATCTTTTCAATTTTATCTATAATCATGTTTGCTTAATTTAGTTGCCGTTGTTTTCTTAATTCAATTGTATATTTTATAGAATAGGATTGAATTAATTAGATTAATGTATGTTCTGTTAATCGTAACCACGTTTGCTTAATTTGTGTTTGCGTTATCTGTTTGCTTAATTCAGATTTAGGAAGATAAATCATATAGTAATTCAATCACGCTTGCTATTGTTACTATGATCGAAAGAGAATGAAATCCGCTTAGGGCTTGGTAATTATATGATCAATGATAAGTAGGAGAACAAACAACATATTGACTTATTTTATAATCACTTATTGTTAATCACTTATTTTTAATCACTTTGTCTCATAGCTTTTTGAAAAGAAAACAAACCCCCTCAATCTTACTTGGTTAATTAACAAGAATCCTTGAGAGATGATACTCGAGTCATTGTCGCTTTACTACTGTTTTAAAAATACTCGTTTTTGATCCGTGCGCGACAACGGATCAAGGGAATCATTTAGTTTATTTATTTTATTTTTTGTTTTCTATTTTTGTTATTTGTTACGTTTTGTTTTGCTTTCGTTTCTTTAAGTAAAAAATAAATAAAAAAATTGCTTTTTTTTTAAAGCTTTAGGCTATTGATTAATTTGAGGTTAGATTATGGAGACTTGGGAAAATTTCATAAGATCGGTGTCGTTTTAACACCTTATTATGACATAGCCTTGAGTTCCCATCCTTTAATAGCTCTTAGGTAGTTTATCTAGCATTCAGCACCATCTAGAAATCACACACTAAGTAATTAAGCTGATGCAAATAAGCGAATGATCCTGTGCTTAATAAGAAATCTAAATAGGAATTCGCCTTTTAAGTTAGGTGACCCTCACCCGATCACTTTGGCTAACGGTTGTGAAACCTTCAAAAAAAGAAAAAAAATGGTTAATTTTTAATTGTTGAAAAGATATGGACATAGTCACTAACAAGCTTATTTAACATGTGAGTGAATAGATAATGGGCTTCATGTGATTGCATTAGAATGAAATAGAGCAAAAAGGAGGATGAGTAAGTTAGGCTTAGGCATAATAACATGATTTGGATTGGTTATTATAAGAGGGAGGTTTATGATCGCACAATTGCATATTTGTGTTCTTATGATATCCTTAGTGTGCAAATTTAGTACCTATCGATACAATCTTGACCGAAGAAGAGTTTGTAGCCTAAAATGAGTTTCCAGATGCTTTTGTTTTTCATTAGTCTTAATGTTATTTTGCTCGGAGTGCAAAAGTTCAAGTGTGGGGGAATTTGATCAGTGCATTTTAATGCACATTCTTTTATATTTGTACTTAGGCATTCCTACAGTTTATTTGATTAATTTTACTATTTTAATGTGTTTTCATATTTAAGTTTGTTTCTACCTTTATTTTATTTTCGCAGCTTATTTTCAGCTTTAGCGGTTATTTGATACCTGTCCACTGTTCGGATCATAACTGGAGCTACGAGAATCGGATTTGCGTATTCCTCCAGTCTTTGGAAAGCTAAGACAAAGAGATACAACTTTTATGTTTTAAAAAGAAGCTGATTCGGAGCGTAGCAGGCTCGAATAATTCGTTGAAATCAAAACCCGAATGCTGCCTTTAGGAATATTTAGTTTTTGGCCGAGTTTTTTATGTTTTTCAACCCAGTTGGGTTAGAACCGAATTTTGTATGCTTCCCCATACCTAGTAGCAGCGGTACTACTGTTGATTATCTTCTTTTCTCGAATAATTCTTTTTAGCTTTTTACGTATTCCATGGAGAACTAAACTCCTTGAGTTGATCTGCTGTAACTGTATCTCCGTTCACTTTGAGGTTAATTTATTTTCCAAGTAATTTCAATTATCTTTTCAATACTATCTATAATCCTGTTTGCTTAATTTAGTTGTCGTTGTTTTCTTAATTCAATTGTATATTTTATAGAATAGGATTGAATTAATTCGATTAATGTATGTTCTGTTAATCGTAACCACGTATGCTTAATTTGTGTTTGCGTTATCTGTTTGCTTAATTCAGATTTAGGAAGATAAATCATATAGTAATTCAATCACGCTTGCTATTGTTACTATGATCGAAAGAGAATGAAATCCGCTTAGGGCTTGGTAATTATATGATCAATGATAAGTAGGAGAACAAACAACATATTGACTTATTTTATAATCACTTATTGTTAATCACTTATTTTTAATCACTTTGTCTCATAGCTTTTTGAAAAGAAAAAAAACCCCCTCAATCTTACTTGGTTAATTAACAAGAATCCTTGAGAGATGATACTCGAGTCATTGTCGCTTTACTACTGTTTTAAAAATACTCGTTTTTGATCCGTGCGCGACAACGGATCAAGGGAATCATTTAGTTTATTTATTTTATTTTTTGTTTTCTATTTTTGTTATTTGTTTCGTTTTGTTTTGCTTTCGTTTCTTTAAGTAAAAAATAAATAAAAAAATTGCTTTTTTTCTTAAAGCTTTAGGCTATAGATTAATTTGAGGTTAGATTATGGAGACTTGGGAAAATTTCATAAGATCGGTATCGTTTTAACACCTTATTATGACATAGCCTTGAGTTCCCATCCTTTAATAGCTCTTAGGTAGTTTATCTAGCATTCAGCACCATCTAGAAATCACACACTAAGTAATTAAGCTGATGCAAATAAGCGAATGATCCTGTGCTTAATAAGAAATCTAAATAGGAATTCACCATTTAAGTTAGGTGACCCTCACCCGGTCACTTTGGCTAACGGTTGTGAAACCTTCAAAAAAAGAAAAAAAATGGTTAATTTTTAATTGTTGAAAAGATATGGATCATAGTCACTAACAAGCTTATTTAACATGTGTGTGAATAGATAATGGGCTACATGTGATTGCATTAGAATGAAATAGAGCAAAAAGGAGGATGAGTAAGTTAGGCTTAGGCATAATAACATGATTTGGATTGATTTGTATAAGAGGGAGGTTTATGATCGCACAATTGCATATTTGTGTTCTTATGATATCCTTAGTGTGCAAATTTAGTACCTATCGATACAATCTTGACCGAAGAAGAGTTTGTAGCCTAAAATGAGTTTCCAGATGCTTTTGTTTTTCATTAGTCTTAATGTTATTTTGCTCGGAGTGCAAAAGTTCAAGTGTGGGGGAATTTGATCAGTGCATTTTAATGCACATTCTTTTATATTTGTACTTAGGCATTCCTACAGTTTATTTGAGTAATTTTACTATTTTAATGTGTTTTCATATTTAAGTTTCTTTCTACCTTTATTTTATTTTCGCAGCTTATTTTCAGCTTTAGCGGTTATTTGATACCTGTCCACTGTTCGGATCATAACTGGAGCTACGAGAATCGGATTTGCGTCTTCTACCAGTCTTTGGAAAGCTAAGACAAAGAGATACAACTTTTATGTTTTAAAAAGAAGCTGATTCGGAGCGTAGCAGGCTCGAATAATTCGTTGAAATCAAAACCCGAATGCTTCCTTTAGGAATATTTAGTTTTTGACCGAGTTTTTTATGTTTTTCAACCCAGTTGGGTTAGAACCGAATTTTGTATGCTTCCCCATACCTAGTAGCAGCGGTACTACTGTTGATTATCTTCTTTTCTCGAATAATTCTTTTTAGCTTTTTACGTATTCCATGGAGAACTAAACTCCTTGAGTTGATCTGCTGTAACTGTATCTCCGTTCACTTTGAGGTTAATTTATTTTCCAAGTAATTTCAATTATCTTTTCAATACTATCTATAATCCTGTTTGCTTAATTTAGTTGTCGTTGTTTTCTTAATTCAATTGTATATTTTATAGAATAGGATTGAATTAATTCGATTAATGTATGTTCTGTTAATCGTAACCACGTATGCTTAATTTGTGTTTGCGTTATCTGTTTGCTTAATTCAGATTTAGGAAGATAAATCATATAGTAATTCAATCACGCTTGCTATTGTTACTATGATCGAAAGAGAATGAAATCCGCTTAGGGCTTGGTAATTATATGATCAATGATAAGTAGGAGAACAAACAACATATTGACTTATTTTATAATCACTTATTGTTAATCACTTATTTTTAATCACTTTGTCTCATAGCTTTTTGAAAAGAAAAAAAACCCCCTCAATCTTACTTGGTTAATTAACAAGAATCCTTGAGAGATGATACTCGAGTCATTGTCGCTTTACTACTGTTTTAAAAATACTCGTTTTTGATCCGTGCGCGACAACGGATCAAGGGAATCATTTAGTTTATTTATTTTATTTTTTGTTTTCTATTTTTGTTATTTGTTTCGTTTTGTTTTGCTTTCGTTTCTTTAAGTAAAAAATAAATAAAAAAATTGCTTTTTTTCTTAAAGCTTTAGGCTATAGATTAATTTGAGGTTAGATTATGGAGACTTGGGAAAATTTCATAAGATCGGTATCGTTTTAACACCTTATTATGACATAGCCTTGAGTTCCCATCCTTTAATAGCTCTTAGGTAGTTTATCTAGCATTCAGCACCATCTAGAAATCACACACTAAGTAATTAAGCTGATGCAAATAAGCGAATGATCCTGTGCTTAATAAGAAATCTAAATAGGAATTCGCCATTTAAGTTAGGTGACCCTCACCCGGTCACTTTGGCTAACGGTTGTGAAACCTTCAAAAAAAGAAAAAAAATGGTTAATTTTTAATTGTTGAAAAGATATGGATCATAGTCACTAACAAGCTTATTTAACATGTGTGTGAATAGATAATGGGCTACATGTGATTGCATTAGAATGAAATAGAGCAAAAAGGAGGATGAGTAAGTTAGGCTTAGGCATAATAACATGATTTGGATTGATTTGTATAAGAGGGAGGTTTATGATCGCACAATTGCATATTTGTGTTCTTATGATATCCTTAGTGTGCAAATTTAGTACCTATCGATACAATCTTGACCGAAGAAGAGTTTGTAGCCTAAAATGAGTTTCCAGATGCTTTTGTTTTTCATTAGTCTTAATGTTATTTTGCTCGGAGTGCAAAAGTTCAAGTGTGGGGGAATTTGATCAGTGCATTTTAATGCACATTCTTTTATATTTGTACTTAGGCATTCCTACAGTTTATTTGAGTAATTTTACTATTTTAATGTGTTTTCATATTTAAGTTTCTTTCTACCTTTATTTTATTTTCGAAGCTTATTTTCAGCTTTAGCGGTTATTTGATACCTGTCCACTGTTCGGATCATAACTGGAGCTACGAGAATCGGATTTGCGTATTCTACCAGTCTTTGGAAAGCTAAGACAAAGAGATACAACTTTTATGTTTTAAAAAGAAGCTGATTCGGAGCGTAGCAGGCTCGAATAATTCGTTGAAATCAAAACCCGAATGCTGCCTTTAGGAATATTTAGTTTTTGGCCGAGTTTTTTATGTTTTTCAACCCAGTTGGGTTAGAACCGAATTTTGTATGCTTCCCCATACCTAGTAGCAGCGGTACTACTGTTGATTATCTTCTTTTCTCGAATAATTCTTTTTAGCTTTTTACGTATTCCATGGAGAACTAAACTCCTTGAGTTGATCTGCTGTAACTGTATCTCCGTTCACTTTGAGGTTAATTTATTTTCCAAGTAATTTCAATTATCTTTTCAATACTATCTATAATCCTGTTTGCTTAATTTAGTTGTCGTTGTTTTCTTAATTCAATTGTATATTTTATAGAATAGGATTGAATTAATTCGATTAATGTATGTTCTGTTAATCGTAACCACGTATGCTTAATTTGTGTTTGCGTTATCTGTTTGCTTAATTCAGATTTAGGAAGATAAATCATATAGTAATTCAATCACGCTTGCTATTGTTACTATGATCGAAAGAGAATGAAATCCGCTTAGGGCTTGGTAATTATATGATCAATGATAAGTAGGAGAACAAACAACATATTGACTTATTTTATAATCACTTATTGTTAATCACTTATTTTTAATCACTTTGTCTCATAGCTTTTTGAAAAGAAAAAAAACCCCCTCAATCTTACTTGGTTAATTAACAAGAATCCTTGAGAGATGATACTCGAGTCATTGTCGCTTTACTACTGTTTTAAAAATACTCGTTTTTGATCCGTGCGCGACAACGGATCAAGGGAATCATTTAGTTTATTTATTTTATTTTTTGTTTTCTATTTTTGTTATTTGTTTCGTTTTGTTTTGCTTTCGTTTCTTTAAGTAAAAAATAAATAAAAAAATTGCTTTTTTTCTTAAAGCTTTAGGCTATAGATTAATTTGAGGTTAGATTATGGAGACTTGGGAAAATTTCATAAGATCGGTATCGTTTTAACACCTTATTATGACATAGCCTTGAGTTCCCATCCTTTAATAGCTCTTAGGTAGTTTATCTAGCATTCAGCACCATCTAGAAATCACACACTAAGTAATTAAGCTGATGCAAATAAGCGAATGATCCTGTGCTTAATAAGAAATCTAAATAGGAATTCGCCATTTAAGTTAGGTGACCCTCACCCGGTCACTTTGGCTAACGGTTGTGAAACCTTCAAAAAAAGAAAAAAAATGGTTAATTTTTAATTGTTGAAAAGATATGGATCATAGTCACTAACAAGCTTATTTAACATGTGTGTGAATAGATAATGGGCTACATGTGATTGCATTAGAATGAAATAGAGCAAAAAGGAGGATGAGTAAGTTAGGCTTAGGCATAATAACATGATTTGGATTGATTTGTATAAGAGGGAGGTTTATGATCGCACAATTGCATATTTGTGTTCTTATGATATCCTTAGTGTGCAAATTTAGTACCTATCGATACAATCTTGACCGAAGAAGAGTTTGTAGCCTAAAATGAGTTTCCAGATGCTTTTGTTTTTCATTAGTCTTAATGTTATTTTGCTCGGAGTGCAAAAGTTCAAGTGTGGGGGAATTTGATCAGTGCATTTTAATGCACATTCTTTTATATTTGTACTTAGGCATTCCTACAGTTTATTTGAGTAATTTTACTATTTTAATGTGTTTTCATATTTAAGTTTCTTTCTACCTTTATTTTATTTTCGCAGCTTATTTTCAGCTTTAGCGGTTATTTGATACCTGTCCACTGTTCGGATCATAACTGGAGCTACGAGAATCGGATTTGCGTCTTCTACCAGTCTTTGGAAAGCTAAGACAAAGAGATACAACTTTTATGTTTCAAAAAGAAGCTGATTCGGAGCGTAGCAGGCTCGAATAATTCGTTGAAATCAAAACCCGAATGCTTCCTTTAGGAATATTTAGTTTTTGGCCGAGTTTTTTATGTTTTTCAACCCAGTTGAGTTAGAACCGAATTTTGTGTGCTTCCTTATACCTAGTAGCAGCGGTACTACTGTTGATTATCTTCTTTTCTCGAATAATTCTTTTTAGCTTTTTACGTATTCCATGGAGAACTAAACTCCTTGAGTTGATCTACTGTAACTGTATCTCCGTTCACTTTGAGGTTAATTTATTTTCCAAGTAATTTCAATTATCTTTTCAATTTTATCTATAATCATGTTTGCTTAATTTAGTTGCCGTTGTTTTCTTAATTCAATTGTATATTTTATAGAATAGGATTGAATTAATTAGATTAATGTATGTTCTGTTAATCGTAACCACGTTTGCTTAATTTGTGTTTGCGTTATCTGTTTGCTTAATTCAGATTTAGGAAGATAAATCATATAGTAATTCAATCACGCTTGCTATTGTTACTATGATCGAAAGAGAATGAAATCCGCTTAGGGCTTGGTAATTATATGATCAATGATAAGTAGGAGAACAAACAACATATTGACTTATTTTATAATCACTTATTGTTAATCACTTATTTTTAATCACTTTGTCTCATAGTTTTTGAAAAGAAAACAAACCCCCTCAATCTTACTTGGTTAATTAACAAGAATCCTTGAGAGATGATACTCGAGTCATTGTCGCTTTACTACTGTTTTAAAAATACTCGTTTTTGATCCGTGCGCGACAACGGATCAAGGGAATCATTTAGTTTATTTATTTTATTATTTGTTTTCTATTTTTGTTATTTGTTTCGTTTTGTTTTACTTTCGTTTCTTTAAGTAAAAAATAAATAAAAAAATTGCTTTTTTTTTTAAAGCTTTAGGCTATAGATTAATTTGAGGTTAGATTATGGAGACTTGGGAAAATTTCATAAGATCGGTATCGTTTTAACACCTTATTATGACATAGCCTTGAGTTCCCATCCTTTAATAGCTCTTAGGTAGTTTATCTAGCATTCAGCACCATCTAGAAATCACACACTAAGTAATTAAGCTGATGCAAATAAGCGAATGATCCTGTGCTTAATAAGAAATCTAAATAGGAATTCACCTTTTAAGTTAGGTGACCCTCACCCAGTCACTTTGGCTAACGGTTGTGAAACCTTCAAAAAAAGAAAAAAAATGGTTAATTTTTAATTGTTGAAAAGATATGGATCATAGTCACTAACAAGCTTATTTACCATGTGTGTGAATAGATAATGGGCTTCATGTGATTGCATTAGAATCAAATAGATCAAAAAGGAGGATGAGTAAGTTAGGCTTAGGCATAATAACATGATTTGGATTGGTTTGTATAAGAGGGAGGTTTATGATCGCACAATTGCATATTTGTGTTCTTATGATATCCTTAGTGTGAAAATTTAGTACCTATCGATACAATCTTGACCGAAGAAGAGTTTGTAGCCTAAAATGAGTTTCCAGATGCTTTTGTTTTTCATTAGTCTTAATGTTATTTTGCTCGGAGTGCAAAAGTTCAAGTGTGGGGGAATTTGATCAGTGCATTTTAATGCACATTCTTTTATATTTGTACTTAGGCATTCCTACAATTTATTTGAGTAATTTTACTATTTTAATGTGTTTTCATATTTAAGTTTGTTTCTACCTTTATTTTATTTTCGCAGCTTATTTTCAGCTTTAGCGGTTATTTGATACCTGTCCACTGTTCGGATCATAACTGGAGCTACGAGAATCGGATTTGCGTCTTCTACCAGTCTTTGGAAAGCTAAGACAAAGAGATACAACTTTTATGTTTTAAAAAGAAGCTGATTCGGAGCGTAGCAGGCTCGAATAATTCGTTGAAATCAAAACCCGAATGCTGCCTTTAGGAATATTTAGTTTTTGGCCGAGTTTTTTATGTTTTTCAACCCAGTTGGGTTATAACCGAATTTTGTGTGCTTCCCTATACCTAGTAGCAGCGGTACTACTGTTGATTATCTTCTTTTCTCGAATAATTCTTTTTAGCTTTTTACGTATTCCATGGAGAACTAAACTCCTTGAGTTGATCTGCTGTAACTGTATCTCCGTTCACTTTGAGGTTAATTTATTTTCCAATTAATTTCAATTATCTTTTCAATTTTATCTATAATCATGTTTGCTTAATTTAGTTGCCGTTGTTTTCTTAATTCAATTATATATTTTATAGAATAGGATTGAATTAATTAGATTAATGTATGTTCTGTTAATCGTAACCACATTTGCTTAATTTGTGTTTGCGTTATCTGTTTGCTTAATTCAGATTTAGGAAGATAAATCATATAGTAATTCAATCACGCTTGCTATTGTTACTATGATCGAAAGAGAGTGAAATCCGCTTAGGGCTTGGTAATTATATGATCAATGATAAGTAGGAGAACAAACAACATATTGACTTATTTTATAATCACTTATTGTTAATCACTTATTTTTAATCACTTTGTCTCATAGCTTTTTGAAAAGAAAACAAACCCCCTCAATCTTACTTGGTTAATTAACAAGAATCCTTGAGAGATGATACTCGAGTCATTGTCGCTTTACTACTGTTTTAAAAATACTCGTTTTTGATCCGTGCGCGACAACGGATCAAGGGAATCATTTAGTTTATTTATTTTATTATTTGTTTTCGATTTTTGTTATTTGTTTCGTTTTGTTTTACTTTCGTTTCTTTAAGTAAAAAATAAATAAAAAAATTGCTTTTTTTTTTAAAGCTTTAGGCTATAGATTAATTTGAGGTTAGATTATGGAGACTTGGGAAAATTTCATAAGATCGGTATCGTTTTAACACCTTATTATGACATAGCCTTGAGTTCCCATTCTTTAATAGCTCTTAGGTAGTTTATCTAGCATTCAGCACCATCTAGAAATCACACACTAAGTAATTAAGCTGATGCAAATAAGCGAATGATCCTGTGCTTAATAAGAAATCTAAATAGGAATTCGCCTTTTAAGTTAGGTGACCCTCACCCGGTCACTTTGGCTAACGGTTGTGAAACCTTCAAAAAAAGAAAAAAAATGGTTAATTTTTAATTGTTGAAAAGATATGGATCATAGTCACTAACAAGCTTATTTACCATGTGTGTGAATAGATAATGGGCTTCATGTGATTGCATTAGAATGAAATAGATCAAAAAGGAGGATGAGTAAGTTAGGCTTAGGCATAATAACATGATTTGGATTGGTTTGTATAAGAGGGAGGTTTATGATCGCACAATTGCATATTTGTGTTCTTATGATATCCTTAGTGTGAAAATTTAGTACCTATCGATACAATCTTGACCGAAGAAGAGTTTGTAGCCTAAAATGAGTTTCCAGATGCTTTTGTTTTTCATTAGTCTTAATGTTATTTTGCTCGGAGTGCAAAAGTTCAAGTGTGGGGGAATTTGATCAGTGCATTTTAATGCACATTCTTTTATATTTGTACTTAGGCATTCCTACAATTTATTTGAGTAATTTTACTATTTTAATGTGTTTTCATATTTAAGTTTGTTTCTACCTTTATTTTATTTTCGCAGCTTATTTTCAGCTTTAGCGGTTATTTGATACCTGTCCACTGTTCGGATCATAACTGGAGCTACGAGAATCGGATTTGCGTCTTCTACCAGTCTTTGGAAAGCTAAGACAAAGAGATACAACTTTTATGTTTTAAAAAGAAGCTGATTCGGAGCGTAGCAGGCTCGAATAATTCGTTGAAATCAAAACCCGAATGCTGCCTTTAGGAATATTTAGTTTTTGGCCGAGTTTTTTATGTTTTTCAACCCAGTTGGGTTATAACCGAATTTTGTGTGCTTCCCTATACCTAGTAGCAGCGGTACTACTGTTGATTATCTTCTTTTCTCGAATAATTCTTTTTAGCTTTTTACGTATTCCATGGAGAACTAAACTCCTTGAGTTGATCTGCTGTAACTGTATCTCCGTTCACTTTGAGGTTAATTTATTTTCCAATTAATTTCAATTATCTTTTCAATTTTATCTATAATCATGTTTGCTTAATTTAGTTGCCGTTGTTTTCTTAATTCAATTATATATTTTATAGAATAGGATTGAATTAATTAGATTAATGTATGTTCTGTTAATCGTAACCACGTTTGCTTAATTTGTGTTTGCGTTATCTGTTTGCTTAATTCAGATTTAGGAAGATAAATCATATAGTAATTCAATCACGCTTGCTATTGTTACTATGATCGAAAGAGAGTGAAATCCGCTTAGGGCTTGGTAATTATATGATCAATGATAAGTAGGAGAACAAACAACATATTGACTTATTTTATAATCACTTATTGTTAATCACTTATTTTTAATCACTTTGTCTCATAGCTTTTTGAAAAGAAAACAAACCCCCTCAATCTTACTTGGTTAATTAACAAGAATCCTTGAGAGATGATACTCGAGTCATTGTCGCTTTACTACTGTTTTAAAAATACTCGTTTTTGATCCGTGCGCGACAACGGATCAAGGGAATCATTTAGTTTATTTATTTTATTTTTTGTTTTCTATTTTTGTTATTTGTTTCGTTTTGTTTTGCTTTCGTTTCTTTAAGTAAAAAATAAATAAAAAAATTGCTTTTTTTTTTAAAGCTTAAGGCTATAGATTAATTTGAGGTTAGATTATGGAGACTTGGGAAAATTTCATAAGATCGGTATCGTTTTAACACCTTATTATGACAAAGCCTTGAGTTCCCATTCTTTAATAGCTCTTAGGTAGTTTATCTAGCATTCAGCACCATCTAGAAATCAAACACTAAGTAATTAAGCTGATGCAAATAAGCGAATGATCCTGTGCTTAATAAGAAATCTAAATAGGAATTCGCCTTTTAAGTTAGGTGACCCTCACCCGGTCACTTTGGCTAACGGTTGTGAAACCATCAAAAAAAGAAAAAAAATGGTTAATTTTTAATTGTTGAAAAGATATGGATCATAGTCACTAACAAGCTTATTTACCATGTGTGTGAATAGATAATGGGCTTCATGTGATTGCATTAGAATGAAATAGAGCAAAAAGGAGGATGAGTAAGTTAGGCTTAGGCATAATAACATGATTTGGATTGGTTTGTATAAGAGGGAGGTTTATGATCGCACAATTGCATATTTGTGTTCTTATGATATCCTTAGTGTGCAAATTTAGTACCTATCGATACAATCTTGACCGAAGAAGAGTTTGTAGCCTAAAATGAGTTTCCAGATGCTTTTGTTTTTCATTATCTTAATGTTATTTTACTCGGAGTGCAAAAGTTTAAGTGTGGGGGAATTTGATCAGTGCATTTTAATGCACATTCTTTTATATTTGTACTTAGGCATTCCTACAGTTTATTTGAGTAATTTTACTATTTTAATGTGTTTTCATATTTAAGTTTGTTTCTACCTTTATTTTATTTTCGCAGCTTATTTTCAGCTTTAGCGGTTATTTGATACCTGTCCACTGTTCGGATCATAACTGGAGCTACGAGAAACGGATTTGCGTCTTCTACCAGTCTTTGGAAAGCTAAGACAAAGAGATACAACTTTTATGTTTTAAAAAGAAGCTGATTCGGAGCGTAGCAGGCTCGAATAATTCGTTGAAATCAAAACCCGAATGCTGCCTTTAGGAATATTTAGTTTTTGGCCGAGTTTTTTATGTTTTTCAACCCAGTTGGGTTAGAACCGAATTTTGTGTGCTTCCCTATACCTAGTAGCAGCGGTACTACTGTTGATTATCTTCTTTTCTCGAATAATTCTTTTTAGCTTTTTACGTATTCCATGGAGAACTAAACTCCTTGAGTTGATCTGCTGTAACCGTATCTCCGTTCACTTTGAGGTTAATTTATTTTCCAAGTAATTTCAATTATCTTTTCAATTCTATCTATAATCCTGTTTGCTTAATTTAGTTGCTGTTGTTTTCTTAATTCAATTGTATATTTTATAGAATAGGATTGAATTAATTCGATTAATGTATGTTCTGTTAATCGTAACCACGTTTGCTTAATTTGTGTTTGCGTTATCTGTTTGCTTAATTCAGATTTAGGAAGATAAATCATATAGTAATTCAATCACGCTTGCTATTGTTACTATGATCGAAAGAGAATGAAATCCGCTTAGGGCTTGGTAATTATATGATCAATGATAAGTAGGAGAACAAACAACATATTGACTTATTTTATAATCACTTATTGTTAATCACTTATTTTTAATCACTTTGTCTCATAGCTTTTTGAAAAGAAAACAAACCCCCTCAATCTTACTTGGTTAATTAACAAGAATCCTTGAGAGATGATACTCGAGTCATTCTCGCTTTACTACTGTTTTAAAAATACTCGTTTTTGATCCGTGCGCGACAGCAGATCACTCCTGCCCAGATGAAAATTTTCATCTGGAGGCCTCTGTCAACCAAAACCCTAATTTGGTGATATTGGTGATCTTGAGGCTTAATCCACTTGGAATGTTGCAACCTTGTGCTTGATTCTTGATGTGGGAGTCCTCTTGATCCTTTATGGGTGTTTGAGAGTTTAGACAAGTTGAAGATCATGTCATTCCTTGATTGATCTTTTATCTAAGGCTCTGAGAGGGCTTGAAACCCTAATTATTTGATTGTAGTGAGTGCTCGACCATCTTTGAAGAGATAGATGAGGCCTGAAGGTACATCCATATTGTGGTAATGATTTTCATAAATGGGAAATCTTAGTGGTCAAAATTTGGGGTATTACAGATGCCCCTATTTAATCTTCTTAGACCCGAAGGTGTGAATGGTGAAGGTATTCGGGCATTCGGGGTGCAAGAGGATTAAATATCGGAATACCCAAAATTTTGAGAGTGTTTATGAATGAAATTTTGCTCATCCATTTTCTTTTGCTAAGAAATGATACTTAGAAAAGGTAAAACTTCCCCTCGATCCTGGTCTTCAGCCAAGGAACTGGTCTAAGTTTCCTTTGTCAATAAACTTCTCCTCAATCATGGTTTCCTACCAAGGAACTGGTCTTAGTTTATGAAATAAACTTCCCCTCGATTCTGGTTTCCTACCAAGGAACTAGTCTCAGTCTCTGAAATAAACATCCCCTCGATCCTGGTTTCCTACCAAAGAGCTGGTCTTAGTTTCTGAAATAAACTTCCCCTCGATCCTGGCTTCCTACCAAGGAACTGGTCTTAGTTTCTTTTCTCAATAAACTTTCTTGACAAGGGACGCTATTTGTACCGGTTTTCCTCAAACTTCTCGTTGAATTTTTGTGGGGAGATGTCATTTGCTGGGAAAAAGTTGTGATGTCAGACTTGCTGGTGGTACCCATTCGTTTGAGTTGTAGAGTTGTACAAACTTCTCTGTTTAAGACGCCATCTGTTGGCTCTACTGGGGAAAACGAGTATCTTGAGAGACTGCTTCCTGCTCGGGGATAGTACATCATACTTTTCTTCGAGATCTTCTTGGAGAAATGCCATGTGATGTGATCCAATTTTGATGCGACGATGACTTCATTATCATTGACTCTCTTGGGGAGAAAAAACTCAATGTGTTGCTGAGAGTCTTTAGTTGTGAGGCTTTCTCTGGGATTTTCATTAATCCGGGAAAGCGAAAATATCATATTTAATGAGGAAGAGTGACGTTTGTCGAATGCCTTCTTGCTTTTCAGAGGTTCAAGTTATCAAAGTGGTCGAGGACCGTCTTCATCCCAAAAATAAACTGGGGAGAGATTGCTTAGATGATTCGCTTCCTGACGAGGAAAGAACTGACAACTCGATTGACAAGAGGACCTTACCACTTAGAGTTAAGACTGACTAGAGTGATAATGATGCAATATGATTATGAATGCAAATCGATGATGCATGATGTATGTATGTTTATGCTGACAAAACTGACACGACATATAGACTAATAGATGAACACGACTGGATATTCGACCACTGCAGGGGACGAAGAAATTCCATTTGCTCCAGATAGCAATTCTGCCTTGCTTAGGAGAAATAGTTCCGGTGGGGAACAACGTTGGCCGGGCTTAAGAGATAAGAACTCAGCCGAGGATGTCAGACGGAATTTTCGCATCTGACACAGCTAATCTTTCATTCAGGCGTACTGGCTTAGAAGGAGTACTTTGATCCTGCACTTTGAAGCTCGATTACTTCTGGAGAAGCGATCAATGTTCTTTCGATGTTCAACAGTCTAAAGAATTGCCATCTTTATATTAAAAGCAGAAAAATTTTGACAAGTAAATTCATTTTTGTTTTATTTCAAGAATCGTTAATCATGTTAAAGTGTCGTTCTGTAAATCTAAAACAAATAAGAATTGCAAACAAAAGCACTAGGGCTCAAATTTTATTGATAGGATGGAAATCAGCCAAACGTGTGATTCCATGGAGTATTTACAAAGTTAGAAAATGGTAATTTAAGGGAAAGGGATACATTGAAACATAACGATCGATATCCTTCTATCAACTTTGAATTCTGGATATCCTGAGCTTCTGTTGAAGATGACCTTGGCTGGAGTTTTCCTGACGGATGGCATTACTGCTGCAAGGGGATTTGCCCCTTTGTTGGACGTAGTTACTTGCCTTTAATCCCTAATTTTTTCCTGGATTATACTTTGAGGTTTCCATTCCATATGGATGATTTTTGATTATGTCTTTAAATTTTGCCTGGACCTCCCTTTCGGGTTTTCAATCCACCGAGACGTTTTTTTTTATATTATATTTTGAAATTCTGGCCTATGCAGACAGCAGATGTCAAGACATTATGCTGCATAATCTTTTAAACTTGGAGGCGCAACAACAGACTCATACCTTGAATATCAGAACTGCACACTCTCAGATGTCACGACATCTGATCTAACATGTTTATCATGAACCCTAACAGAAAACATAAATCTGTAGAATGATAAAGAACACAATAATTGTTAACCCAGTTCGGTGCAACTCACCTACATCTGGGGGATACTAATCCAGGAAAAAGACTTCACTATTGTGTAGACTGTTACATAGTTAAACTCCCACATTTACAACTTTATCCTTAACATCTACCCCATGAACATCTTTACCAAGGTTAAACTCAAACGTTTAGAACCCTGATACGAGATACCCCACTCACTTCCCTCAATCACCAACTGTGATTTCTTCATCATCCCTATCAATACAGAATTCTGTCAAGCATACTTGACAAACAAGCTGTATCGGATTTGCTTAAAAGCTTCATCCAAGAACAATACACAATCCAATACCTCAAGGCTTATGGATCTATGTGACACCTATGTCTACCACAGTGTATCAACTGATACAAAGGGTGACTTACAAGGGAAACCTACGACTCTCAAACCTAAAACCTATTTTACACAATAGGATTCCTAAGTCTATGCCATCGTCCTCTTCTTTTGTCTAGGTCTTGGTCTTCTTTTATAGTCTTCTGCTGAGTTGGGCTTTGTGACTTTCTTCCTTGACCCATTGCTAGTTATGCCTTGAATCATGGAACATATTTAAACAAAACCTGATATGACAGTCATGATGTCGAGTCTTCATGTTGTGACATTTCACTCGACATCTTTAGTCTGGGTCAGAATCCTTCATGTTGGAACACCTTTCCCAACATTATGTTTTACCAAAATTTAGTCAAACTCTTGGAGTCATCAATCTCCCCCTTTTGATAAATTTTGGCTAAAACATCCTTCAACCTGATGATGCATGTAGTGGAAAAGTACTTGAATCAAGTGGTGAGGAAAAGGGAGAAGATAATTTGGAGTTACCCTCTTCATTTCCTTGTGATGCCTGGAACATAGTGAATGTAACTCAGGTCACAAAACACAACTTGCTTTCTAACTCTGGTCACAAAACACAACTTCCCAAGATGTTATAACCAAAAACGTTGGACCATCCTTTGGAGCATTTTGCATATACCAGTAGCACAGACCATACACCTCTCAGCAATAAGCCATTCTCCCCCTTTTTAGCCAAAAGATGGCAAAAGTGGCCCATGCATACCCAAACCAAAATGATGCTTACCCACATCCGAACATAAATCATTTTCCCTCAACTTAAGACGAGTGTTCACACCTCTTCTTAAAAAGAAGGCTATGTAAATACATCCAAAAGACTAGTCAAAAGATTCCATCATGTCTGACTTGTCCTTGAAACTACTTCTGAAATTTGTCCTGATACTGAACCTGATATTATCAGGCTTATGGTCCCCACAGATAGGACTTTCTTAATCCAGATTTAGCAGACTCAATTACAATCAGAATTCTTTTATTAGCACAGAACCAATTTCTTCCTGTCAGCAACCAATAGATTTTTGTATTGAATAAACTCTTCACAGTTTTTGTGACCACAATCTGCAGAGAAAAATAAATTCTTCCAGACTCATCGATGATTCTTAAGCATCCAATAAGAGCCATTCAACATGCACTGCCAAGTTTCCCACAACTTGCAACAATACTCTAATGTTAAGACATCCTCCTTGACATCTCAGTTTGCTTGACGTACAAATGCAAACTAGAATTTTTAACAATAATGTCAAGCCATCCTCCTTGACATCTCAGTTTACTTGATGCACAAATGCAAACTGGAACTTCATCTTAGATCAAGAGGCCTCTCCCCCTGACTAAGGTAACTGGTGCTCCTCCACTGAACACCCAAGCTAATGACTGGAAAACATAAGACGCATCTTCATGTCTTCAAGAGCGCACCCTCTGTTAAACACACCTACTGAATGCAACCATTAACTCTCTTATTGTTCCCTCTGACAAGAAACAATAATCACTCACACATGATCACTATCATGCTACCCATGAGGAAGTGTAAACTAACCATAACAAACTCTTGGCTTAAGATCAAAGTCTCATTGTTCCCCCTCATCCTGCAACCATATACACACCACACGAATTCCTCTTGAATTCTCATGTATAGACCTCCAGCTGCTTGAGGCACAAACCACTTGAATCAGAATGCTTCACATTCCTCAAAGAGATGCATAGGGCCTCATAGTTTGTTATAACGATGTCAGCTATCATATGCATGCTCCAGAACTTCACAGCTGCTAAATTGATCCACTACTAGCATGACTTACTCCAAGGGCTCCAATGCCGTATGCAAGATTTTCCACTGACCTCACCCAGCCAGCAATAGAGATAAACTCCGCAATCCAAGATATTCCTTCCTATCATTATCCCGTATGATAACCTGGAATACTTGTGGTTTATGGTAAATCTCCACTTCTGAACGCATTCAGGAAACAGACTTCCATGCAATCAACACATGATTTACTTTAGTCTTCACAAATACTTACATCCTCCTTCCAAGGGACCCTTCTACTCCATCATTCTTCCGGATGATCATGTAGATACTTCTTGGACACAATGCAAGTAACCAGTTCATCACAGAACCTGAAATCCTTCACCAAGGATAACTAACCCAAAGATGTTCTAACATCAGTTAGGACATCTTCCACACATCACAGACACCACACACCATGGTTCTTGATATGCTCCACTACTGGACTTACTATCAGCATAGTAATCCACACTGAAGATCTTTACACAACACTGCACCACCAGCTTGAACAAAGAAGACTTCAGAAACCCAGAGAGAAATAAACTCTCATCCACCAAGAAGGTATGATTCCATTCTCAAACCAGAACTTTTGCCACGAGCTCCCAGAGAACCAAAACCTTCAATAATTTCAACTAACTACTCTTCTACAAAAGAGTAATCAGTTTCAAGCATCCTTCTTGAACGCACATTGTGAAACCAATCAAATGCCACTTTTTGATTGACCTCACTCATCTTCAGAACTCCCACAAGATACCCTGATCTACTAATGAAACCAGATCTTCAAGTCACACGAACTACTTTCCCTATAGCAAGACATCTTGGATCCACCAAGCCTCTTAGTCATGTAACATCTTCTCATCCACAGCTCCAGCAAACTGCATGAGATAGACCTTTTTAAAGAATCCATCACTCCCATTCTCCTGTAGATCTTCTTATCTTAAGCTGATGTTCCACATCACCAGCTGAGACTTCGGATGTTGAACTAGATGTCAGAACATTCTGATATGATATCTAGTTGTTGAATTCATCTCTTTCTTCTACCACTTGAAAGAACTTCCTCCCTTAACAGAACAAGAGTCCCATGCTCTCATATACTTGATTCAACAACCAAGTTTGAGTAAACAACCTCCATCCTGCTTTGAAACTCCAAAGACTTCAAACCTGCCACATCTGAATCTTTAGAAAATAATTAGTCCAAGACTACCCCATAGCAATACCAAAGAATGCCACTTCCCTTAGTAGAGCCGTCAGTAGAGAGCCAGAGATAACTGCCACTTATCCTCAACCTTCACAACCAGAGCAAACACTATGCTCCAAAGCACCTAGATCAGAAATAAACTGACCCAAGCTGTAACCATCAAGATTATAATGTCTTCATAGTCTTCCATCTCCATCTTCAACAGCATCACCATCTGGATAAGTCATTCATAATACTTTCCAGGAAACAGATGCTAAGCCAATAATCCCAGGTCAACACCTATGTGACTTTTGAGAGAATGCAGAACCCCTCCCATGATTCTCCAAACCTCTGATGAAAAGATGTTAGAACATCTGACAAAACATCCTCAATCTTGACTTTCAAGGATAATCAATTAAATACTTGTGGATTCCATAAATAGCAATTGATCTTAAATCCTTGTACCATAACCCTTCTTCACTGCTGTAGGTGAGCTCCACCAGATCTTGTCATGAATACTTATATAGTATTCAATCTTTTTTCAAGTATCTTCTTCAATGACAATGTTGAGATACCAAGGTTGCCACCCTTGACTCAAGTAACTAAGACTTTCTATGAACAAGTCTTATTTACCTCAACAACTCTTCAATCAGATTGGATCCACTCTTAGGGTCAAGAGAGATCAATCCTTCCTTGCTGTTTTGGATGGTGAAAATAAATCACCTCCACGTTCTTCAGATTGTGTCTCAAGGAAACACCTTCTAGTCAGAAGAGTAACTAGAAGACTCCAGATATACGGCATAGATGTCTTTATCAGTGGACTTGAGAAAATTCTCAAGTATCTTTGACAACCTAGCCAACCAAACATTTATCAAACTCCTAGAGCAAGAACCTGATAAACTTTCACTCAACTCCTCTCCTCTTCAACTGACTCCACACTGCACCAGGAAACCAAGCTTCCAAGTACCAAGTCATCATACCAGATATTGACCACAACTTCCTTCACTCCATCGCTCCCAAATTTGGAATAAAAGAATACAGATATCTTCAAATATAGAGGCCGACGATTGAGACCTTCCACCAACTGTCTTCAGCAACAACTCCAGAATCCCATAATTCTAGAGCTCTTCCATCAGAAACTCATGCAGCGGAACCACCAAGGAGTAGATCTTGCTTGCCCTAATAAGATGTCACAACATCTTATAAGACACACAAACAAAAGAACTAGCCACTTCTCCTGTAGTTGTTGTAGAATCTCCTCAGCAACATGAACAACCTCCGGGTTGCTCCCTTCGATCCAGAACATCCATCTCATCATTAATACCCTTGAGTATGTATGAGTTTATTGATCTGATCTTCAAACTCCTCCTTGTTTAAACGCCAGAAAGTATCTCCCAAGGATCTCATCCAGAACCAGACAGGATGCCTGCTCTGATACCAATTGAAATTCTGGCCTATGCAGACAACAGATGTCCTAGCAGATATCAAGACATTGTGCTACATAATCTTTTAAACTTGGCGGCACAACAACAGACTTATACCTTGAATATCAGAACTGCACACTCTCAGATGTCACGACATCTGATCCAACATGTTTATCATGAATCCTAACAGAAAACATAAATCTACAGAATGATAAAGAACAGAGTAATTGTTAACCCAATTCGGTACAACTCACCTACATCTAGGGGATACCAATCTAGGAAGAAGATTTCACTATTGTGTAGACTGTAACAAAGTTAAACTCCCACGTTTACAACTTTATCCTTAACATCTACCCCATGAACATCTTTACCAAGGATAAACTCAAACATTTAGAACCCTGATACGAGATACCCCACTCACTTCCCTCAATCACCAACTGTGATTTCTTCATCGTCCCTATCAATACAGAATTCTGTCAAGCATACTTGACAAACAAGCTGACTCGGATTTGTTTAAAAGCTTCATCCAAGAACAGTACACAATCCAATACCTTAAGGCTTATGGATCTGTGCGACACCTATGTCTACCATAGTGTATCAACTGATATAAAGGGTGACTTACAAGGGAAACCTACGACTCTCAAACCTAAAACCTATTTTATACAATAGGATTCCTAAGTCTATGCCGTCGTCCTCTTCTTTTGTCTAGGTCTTGGTTTTCTTTTATAGTCTTCTGCTAAGTTGGGCTCTGTATCTTTCTTCCTTGACCCATTGCTAGTCATGCCTTGAATCATAGAACAGATTTAAACAAAACCTGATATGACAGTCATGATGTCGAGTCTTCATGTTGTGACATTTCACTCGACATCTTTAGTCTGGGTCAGAATCCTTCATGTTGGAACATCTTTCCCAACATTAAATTTTACCAAAATTTAGTCAAACTCTTGGAGTCATCGTATTTTTTTTATTTAGGCGAAGTATTTCTTGACTTTGTCAACATTTGTGGGGTAGGCAAATTCCTCTCCATCCATGGTTGCGAGTCTCAAGGCGCCGTCTGAGAAAGCTTTCTTGACCACATAGGGGCCATCGTAATTCAGAGTCCACTTGCCCTGGGAATCAGTGAGGAATGATTGTATCTTCTTGAGCACAAGGTCACATTTCCTGAAGACGCGAGGTCGGACCTTTTTGTCAAACGCCTTCTTCAACCTTTACTGATACAACTGACCATGACATAGAGCCGTTATTCACTTTTATTTGATTAGGTTCAGTTCATCGTGTCAACTTTGACACCATTCAGCTTCTGTTAACTTAGCTTCCATCAATACCCTGATTGATGGTATCTCTACTCCTATGGGGAGCACTGCCTCCATGCCATTTACTAGAGAGAAAGGGGTTGCCCCTGTTGAAGTACGGACATATGTGGGATAACTGTGAAGAGTAAAGGGTAGTATCTCGTGCCAATCTTTGTAAGTTACAACCATCTTCTGAACAATCTTCTTGATGTTCTTGTTAGCTGCTTCTACCGCTCCGTTCATCTTGGGTTGGTAGGGAGATGAGTTATGGTATTCAATTTTGAACTCAGCGCACAACTCTTTCATCATCTTATTGTTCAAGTTGGATCCATTATACGTAATGATCTGGCTTGGAACACCATAACGGCAGATGAGATTGTTTTTGATGAAACGGACTACCACCTGTCAGGTTACATTGACGTATGACGCTGTTTCAACCCACTTGGTGAAGTAATCAATGGCTACTAGAATGAACCGATGTCCGTTTGAAGCCTTGGGTTCGATCATGAAAATCATGTCGATTCCCCCTATGGAGAAAGGCCACGGGGAAGAGAGAACTTTGAGATGCGTTGGCGGTACATGGATTTTGTCTGAGTATATCTGACACTTGTGACACTTCCTCATGTACTTGTAGTAATCGAATTCCATGGTCAACCAGTAGTACCCTGCTCTTAGAATTTTTCTCACCATTGTGTGTCCGTTGGCATGAGTGCCAAAGGACCCTTCGTGAATTTCTTTTATCAGCATGTTTGCTTCTGGTCTGTCTACGCATCGAAGCAAGACCATGTCGAAGTTTCTCTTATAGAGTGTATCACCGCTCAGAAAGAAATTACCTGCCAATCTCCTGATGGTCTTTCTGTCTTTTCTGGATGCCCCAGGTGGGTATTCTTGTTTCTGAAGGAAGCATTTGATATCGTGATACCAAGGTTTGTCGTCTATGACTACTTCAATCGCGAAGATGTAGGCGGGCCGTTTAAGGCGCATTAAGTCAATCTTAGGTATTTCATTCCATTGACCTACACTAATCATGGAAGAGAGAGTGGCTAGTGCATCAGCCATGTGATTCTCTTCACGAGGGATGTGGTGAAACTCGAGTCTGTTGAAGAATGGTAACAACCTTCTCGCATAGTCTTTGTAAGGGATCAGCCCTGATTGGTATGTGTTCCAATCTCCTTTGATCTGATTGATAACCAGGGCTGAGTCGCCATATACATCCAAGTTCTTGATCCTTAAGTCGATCGCTTCTTCGAGACCCATGATAAAAGCTTCGTATTCGGCCTCGTTGTTTGTGCACTTGAATGTCAATCTGGTAGTGAAAGGAATGTGGGTACCCTGAGGTGTTATAATGATTTCCCTAATTCCGTTTCCATAATGATTGACAGCTCCATCAAAGATTAGTCCCCATTGGGAACCTAGTTCTGGCCCTTCACTGGGTAGCGGTTCATCGCAACCTTTCATTTTCAAGTACATGACATCTTCGTCTGGGAAGTCAAACCCAACTGATTCCTAATCGTCAATCGGTTGATAAACCAAATGATCAGCTAAAATACTCCCTTTGACGGCTTTCTGAGCATGGTACTCAATGTCGTATTCTGATAACAACATCTGCCAACGGGCAATCCTTCCCGTGAGAGCAGGTTTTTCAAAGACGTACTTGATCGGATCCATTTCAGAGATTAACCAAGTAGTGTGGCAAATCATGTACTGGCGAAGACGTTTGGCAGCCCCAGCCAAAGCACAACAAGTTTTCTCAAGCATAGCGTACCGAGTCTCGCAGTCGGTGAATTTCTTGCTCAAATAGTAGATGGCTGACTCTTTTCTTTTCGTTTCGTCTTGTTGGCCAAGTGCACAACCCATTGAGTCTTCCAAGACTTTTAAGTATATGATCAGTGGTCTTCCTTCCATTGGAGGTGATAGAATCGGTGGGTTCAACAGGTATTCCTTGATACTGACGAAGGCAGTTTGGCAGTCTTCTGTCCAAACGCAGTCCTGATTCTTTTTAAATAATTTGAAGATCGACGCACATGTCGCGGTCATGAGGAATATAAATCTGGAAATGTAATTCAAACGTCCCAGAAATCCCCTGACTTGTTTTTCAGTCTTTGGAGAAGGCATTTCTTGAATGGACTTGACCTTGTCAGGATCAACCTCTTTATGGCTGACGATGAACCCTAAAAGTTTCCCTGAATGGACACCGAATGTGCACTTATTGGGATTCAAGCAGAGTTTGTACTTCCTCAACCGCTCTAATAGCTTTGACAGGTGGGTCACATGCTCCTCTTCTGTCTTAGATTTGGCAATCATATCATCGACATATACCTTGATTTCTTTGTGTATCATGTCATGAAACAGAGTAGTCATGGCCCTTTGATAGGTTGCCTCGGCGTTCTTCAAACCGAACAGCATTACCTTGTAACAAAAGGTACCCAATGAGGTGATGAACGAAGTTTTATCCATATCTTTAGGCGCCATTTTGATTTGATTATAGCCCGAGAATCCATCCATGAAGGAGAATACTTTGAATTTCGCTGTACTGTCTACCAACATGTCAATGTGTGGTAAGGGAAAGTCATCCTTTGGACTGGCCTTATTCAGATCCCTGTAGTCTACACACATTCTGACATTTCCGTCCTTTTTCTGAACTGGTACTATGTTGGCTAGCCATTGAAGATATTCTGATGTGGCGAGGAAACCCACATCAATCTGTTTCTGTACTTCCTCTTTGATTTTGATGGCCATGTCTGGACGAGTCCGTCTTAGTCTTTGTTTTACCGGCGGACATTCTGATCTTAAAAGTAGATGATGTTCCACGATGCTTGTATCCAACCCTGGCAGGTCCTGGTAGGACCAAGCGAATACATCAAGAAATTCTTTGAGAAGCTTTATCAAATCTTATTTGACAGTCGGACTGAGTAATGCTCCAATATTGACTTCTTTTCTTTCTTCCTCGGAACCCAAGTTGATTGTTTCCAACGGCTCTTTATGAGGCTCAATGGACCTTTCCTCTTGTCTGAGTAATCGGGAGATCTCTTCTGGAATTTCTTCATCATTTTCTTCTTCAGCCTCAAATACCGGGAATTCAAAGTTGGGAGAAGGCATTGGATCGTATGTTTCAATGGGGTTTAAAACAAGCAATTTGCATGACGTGATGATTGTTTTTTAGAAGAGATAAAGAGAAATGCAAGAGTGTTGCAATGTATTTTCCGATAACTGCTTATTTTTATTATTTGAGTTATTTTTTTTAGGATTACCATTTTCTGAAAAAGTGAAAAGAGATTACAGCAATAAATGCTAAAATTACATAACGACGTTATTTTATTTATGATCTTGTCGATTCTTGAAACTACAACCCTATAAAACAAAATTTTGTCGCTTTGGGCAAAGCAAAGAGAGACATTTACAGAAAGTGAGCCCTATCAAAACATCCATTTCACCTGGGCAGGGTGAAAGATTAAAGTAAAGACGGCAATTACTTAGACTTATGAATGACTTTCGGAACGTTGACAGCGACCCATTGGCGGCGAACTCCTCGGTGAATCATAAAATCAGGTACCTTCCTTCTTGATTTGTCTTCAGAAATAACGCTGATTTTTGGTGGAGCAAGATCGTTGGAATCTGTCTCCCAGGCAGAGTTGTCGTAGAAGGATTCCTCAGCTGTAACTTGCACAGTGTTTGCACTCTCAGGTATATCTCCCCATCCAGTTAGCTGGATGTCTTTGAGCCTGATACAAGAGCTTTTAGGAGCGGTGTACTTGACCATGAAGTCAAATTTGCCACTCGGTTGTCCCAGGGTGTCCTACACTTCTTTGGAACTGGAGGAGTCATTCCTTTCGATGACGTTGACCTCAAGAAAAGCATAGTTAAGGAACTCTTGTCCTGCAATTGTTGCGAATTCATCATTGTACTGGATATTTTCTGAATGCCCTGAGTAATGATCCCCTGATTCAGTGGGGACACATGTATTCTTTTCAATGATACTTAGCTGATATGCATCGTTCGACTGACTCTTTTGCCCTGAGTCTCCTGGGTACGGCTGCCAGACAGGCAGACCATCCATTGGGCCATAATAGTCATGGTCAAAGTTGTCTTTCATCAGAGTGTCCTCCTCTAATGAGTTTGGTGAAGCACGACATCCTTCTGGATCACAATCTCCGTATATCATTTTGACATCTGGCCTCGGTATATATCTCGGACTTTGTGCGAAATAGCAAAATGGTGTGGGCACCTCTTCCTGAGACATATAACCGTCCTCGTTAAGGTAGGATTTCCACTCTTCATCTGTATCGGAGGAATAACCCTCGTTGATGGTATGTACTTCTTGAGATACTGGGTGAAGGAGACCTCCACTATGGAAGAAGTTTTGCATGGGATGAAGACTTTCATCGTTAGCAGAAGTCTGGGTACAGGTTGAAGAAAAATCAAGATCTTTCTTTTTCTTATTGTCATTAGGAATGACAAGCTGTCCCCATCCTTTGGTATTGTTACTTCTGATCGCTTCAAGAGCATCTTTGTACGAGGAAATCAACGTTCCTCCTTCTGATTGGTTGTCGTGGCTCACCGAAAGTTCTTGGAACTGGGTTCCAACAACCTCCTCTGGTTCTACACAAGTGGATGACGATAAGTTGCTGACGATCAAGGCTTGCTCTCCGCAGACTGTGACTAGTTGGTCGTTCTTGACAAACTTCAGTTTCTGGTGAAGTGTCGAAGTGACTGCCCCAGCCTCGTGTATCAAAGGTCTTCCTAACAAACAGCTGTATACTGCCCGGATGTCCATGGCCTGGAAAGTGACTTGGAAAGTGTGAGGACCGATAGTTATCGGAAGGTCTACTTTGCCGACAACCATTTTTCGGGATCCGTCAAATGCTTTGACGATGACCTCACTGCCTCTCATCGAAGATCCTTTAAATGATAGTCGCATTAAAGTGGACTTAGGCATAACATTCAGAGCCGATCCGGTGTCAACCAGTACACTGGCTAAAGCATCGTCCTGGTGTCACTCCCAGGATTTTCATCCAAGTACAAACGCGAAAGTGGCACCGAAACAGAGTCGCCAGCAATGTGTATTTATCCCAAGAGAGGGAAAGGAAACACTGCATAAACCAGAGAGAAAAGGAAAGAGCATGGTCTTGCGACCAAGAGAACTGGATTTGGGAGTCGGTTACGCGAGAGGAAGGTATTAGCACCCCCTCGCGTCCATCGTACCCGATGGGATCCACGCTTGCTTGTCTCAATCAAAGGGTGTAAGGAAATGATATTGGAAAAAGAACTGGAAAAGGAATGGAAAAGGAAAGGAGAGAGAAGGAGAAACAAATGTAGGGAAAATAAAAGAAGTGCTCGAATGGGCCCTACCCCACTGCCTACGTATCTCATCGGGAGCATGAGAATCAGAGCGACGTAGTTCCCCTCACTAGGGATGGATTGTTTGTGTTTTTTATGGAACGCCTAACGTTCTAGCTCAGGTGTTGCAGGCTCGCTGGTCCAAGTGCGTTACCATCTTGCAAAAGAACGAGTAGGAGCACGTTCGTACACTAAGAATGAATGAGATGAGAGAAGAATTCCCGAAGGAAAGACGTGATTGTTTGTTTTTGTCTTTTAAGAGAGAAGAGTTTTGTTATTTGTTTGCATATGATAGTGTATCTAAGTCTCAATCATTGGAATGTATACATCCTCACATTCCAAGATGGAATGAGTAAGAAAATACAGTAAGTGTGAAGAAGACCCCCACATTTAGTTCCAATTATTAAGGTTCAAACACACTAGCATACTTGTATTTATTAAGTGTTTTTGTTGGTTATGAATTGAAGAAGTGTTTTAATTTGTATCTTCAACAAGTATTGCATTTAAGTCCCTCATACAAGATCAAATGTATAACACATTGACCCAACATGGGTTATATGCTACACATTCTAAGATTATAAGAGAAGACCCCTTTATAATCTTTTCTTTATATGAAAGGCCTAAATGCAATAAATGCCTACCTTTATTAGATATTTTGAATTCTCTTTGAGATGAGAAGATAAAAGACTCAAGAGAGGAAAAAAGGTAAAAATCTATGTGAGCTAAGACTCAATCGTAATTGATTAGTTAAGGGAGTGATCCTAATGGTTTGTGAGATTCAAAACCTAAAGTCTAAAGAAGGAATGAATTAAACGATTCACTTCTAAGGTAGAAGATGAATTGTAACTCAAAAGGGAAAGTAATGAGTTAATCAAAGAAAGCACATAAGTGCTTAGCAAAACACAAGATTGAATTTTAACAGATGAAAGGAAAGAAAACATGGTTAGTAAACATGGAAACATGTATAGGAAGTAAAAAAGTACTTAATACACATTAAAGTTCAAAAGAAAAATATGAAGAATCAAATCTTAAAATCACAACCAGAATATGAATCATATTTACAACAAGGGATTATCATCATACAAGTTCAAATGAATAAGCAACAATCATCATCCATTAGCATTTAAACATGTTACCATAAGAAAGGATAGATGAAAGATGAAAAGAAATGAAAAGAACATGCATAAATGGAACATGTAATTCAACAATCAGAATTGAAACTAAATGGAAAATGGTCTATAAACATCTCAAAAGTATTCATGAATCAACAATCAAGACATTCAAGAAGTGATAGAAGAAGAAGTGAAATGAAAGTTCAAAAAGAAAAGGCACACAATACATGTTAAGGATGCACAAAATTCAAGTTGAAATGAACATATGATGATTACCTATAATATGTCCCAAGGACCTATAATATCACACAAATGGCTCATAAAATATACAAATGCTTCATACAAATATGCACAAAAGAATTCATGTAAAACATGCACTAAAGTTAAAATGATATAACATGGATTATGCTTCAAATATAATGCATCAAACAAAAATCAAATGAACTCATGAAAATTATGTAAACATGGTATTAGAATGCCTAAGTCAGAAGTAAATCATACATCAAGATAGCATGTCAAAATTCAAAGCAAAATGACTTCAAACAAAGCAATTAGGTCAAATTGAAACATCATGCAAAGTGGTGCAAAGATAAGCATCAAAACATGTCATAAAATGACCTAAAAAATCAAACAATAATCATCTAACATGCTTCAATGTATTAGTGAATCAATGCAAAAAGAATCATGCCAAAAAAATTTGTAATGAGCAAGAACAAAATTCCAAAATTTCATGTATCACATTTGGAATGCATACAAATGGAAATTCAAAGAAAATTATGAGACAGAGCCAAAAATGTCATAAAATAATGAAATAAAAAACATCAAAAATTTCCTAAATGTCTTGATAACACTCATGAATTTTTCTAGAATTTTATGATTTTGTTTTGTATTTTTAAAAATTAAAAAGGAAACGTGTATAAAATGAAAGAAAATAAAATGAAATGGAAATAAGAGAGGGGTGCATGCATAGCAAACAATCAGTTCAAAATTGAATGGGCTTTGAAGTGTGAGGTGCAAATATCAATGTAGTCCAAGGTCCAAGTCAGCGCAATCCACACTAACTATCATGCACTTTCAGTCAAATAAGGTCAAAATAATCCACACCATTAGATCAGGTCAAGTCAACACAACAGTCAAAGTAAGCACATCCAACACACACGCACGCAAGCACACATTCACTACCATGCACTACACCACACAATGTTTAAATGAGTTCAGAAATTTAGCACGTGAGATGCATGTGGATTTTAATGCGCTGGCAGCTTCTTCACCACACGATGCAAACAAATCAGCGGTCAAGATTAAAACACACAAAACCCTAGCATTTACAGTCACCGGCCGGAGATGACTTCCGGTCATCTTCTCCGGCCAACAACCACCACCTGCAGATCTCACATGTTCACTAAAACACACAATGAGCATACCAAAATGAAGCTGAGATAATGGAGATCAAAGATACGCAATTATTTTTCACATACCAAGCATGTACACAAAGAACAGAGAAGGATAAGATATGCCCTAACTTTTGGATCTAAGCCTCTACAAGGCCTATCAACTAGCCGGAGTAAGCAGAGCTTCTATCAAGCTTATATCATCATGAAAACATCAAAATAATCAATAAAAAGTGAGAGAAATGTTTGAGAATTTTAGAACCTGAACTTGCGATGATATGGAGTGAAAATGAGAAAATGAAGTTGAAGTTAGAAATGTGAGTGAAGCTTTTGTTTTATAGGAAGCTCTAACCATGGTTAACCTGAGTTGGTTAACTGAGTCCAAGTTGAGTTTAGGTGAGTCATCCCTAACTAACTGAGTCAAGTTAGTTAGGGAGAGCAATGATATGATAATGGTGACTTATGGTGAACTATGGTGGACTGCAAAAGGATCAGTGGTGGTGGTAAGCTCGTGTGTGAGTTGCAGCAACATAAACTTGCTCTACAAGTTTTCATTCTTTCCACTTCTATGCATGATGAAGCACGTGACCTGGTATATGTGAAAGGTGCTTGGCTTAAAAGGGTAATGGATAGATGGTATGAGTAATGCACATGCAAACTGATGTAGAGTTTCAACATTAACCATGAATTTTCATGCTTTGGTAGCAGCAATACACTTGATGCATCAGTGGGTGTTTGAAGGTGAAATTCTCCATGTATTGTGGATGGCTTGATGAGTTTTTGGAGTCATTTGAAAGAGGGATCATAATAGAACATGTTTGGTATGAGAATTGAGTTGAATTGAAGTGTATAGGATAGTGTAAAATAGCTTAGAACATCTATGTTTGAAACTGGTGGAAAGGCGTGGCAAAGGGGTTGGTTGACAAGGCAACATGGCACCTAGGTTTTCAGCATAATCACACCAAATTGGACTCAACATAACTTCTTATCCTTTGATCAAATGAACAAATCATGAACACCAATTTTGAAGATCTCACATAGAGGAACAACTTTCATGTTGAAAGATTTTTCATTTGAGGCCTCTAACCATGAGTAATTGATCAAAACATTTGGTCCACCACATGTTTGTGAAAATGACTGCGCGTGACCTGAAATTTGCCCAAGCTGACTTGCATTTTGCCCAAGTTTTCCTCAACTTTGATCATCCATAACTCTCTCAATTCTTATCCAATGGAGATGTTCTACACATGGATTTGAAGCTTGAAACAAGATCTTTTGTTATGGCTGAGTGGAATCTTCATTTAATGTCTTAAATTTGAATGGCCTTGGTTCAAAGTGTAGTGCAAAATGGCCCAAAATTACTATTTTTGGAAACACTACTCCTTCCAAAAATGGCAACTTTCCAAATCTTGATTTTTTCATGATCCCTTTGGAGTTTCTTGATCAAATTTTGTACATTGGTCACATATAACATGAATTTCATGAATTTGGCCTCAAAAAGTCAAGACTTGACTTTTTCCTCTGATTATTTGACTTAGCCCCAATTTTCCTGATTTTTTATCTTTCTTCCAATTGAACCACTTCTAAAACCAATTGAGAGGCAATTTTCCACACACATACACTTAAGGGCATGTAGAAAACCATGACATCAAGTTTTGTCCAAAAAATCAAAGATAACCTGATTTTAGGTCAAACCCTAGTTTTGGCCCCTTCTGGTTAGGAGGAAATTGTACATCTTCCAAATCCAAATTCCTCTGAGTATGTTGTGTATCTTCTTAAAGGATGATGAGATATGCCACTTAAGGGTGACTTTGAACCAATAAGCTATCTCTTTTGAGGGTTTTTCTTCAGTTTTTTTGGACTTCTTGCATAGTGTAGGATGTAGTGCCTCAATCTCCTATTGAATCTCACTTTCTTGGGGTTTTGGATGATCAATTGAGATAGTATGAGACATGAAAGACCTCTTGGCTTGCCTTGAGGCAACTTGTTTGACCTTTTGTGCCTTGAATGATCCCTTGATTGTCCACCTTTCACCCGATCACATGCCTTGATGGTAAGAGGGATGATATGCTTCATTTTTCTATGCAAAGATGCAATATAATGCTAATGAGATGGCCATGATATGATATATGATAATACTATGCTATGATGACAAAAGAGAGAGCAAATTTTGGGGTATTACAGCTGCCCCTATTCAAACGCTGTAGACCTGAATGCCTGAAAGCGATTGCTTTCATACTTTCAAGGTATATAGCGATTGAATACCAAATATAACCAAAAATTTGCTCTGGACGACGAAGAACAAAAGGGATATAAACCCAACGAGACCGTTGGATTGAATTTTCAATGAAACGTTGTCGGAGAGATCTGTCTTTTGAACGACGCCAGACGACTACTGGCTTGCCACTCTATGGATGGACTTTCAACAATGTCTTTTTGAACGACGCCAGGCGACTACTGGCTTGCCATACTGTCGATGGACTTTCAACAATGTCTTTTGAACGACGCCAGGCGACTACTGGCTTGCCACTCTGTGGATGGACTTTAGCTGCTCTGCCATTCTAAATAAAGGACTTTTACCAATTCGTGTTGGATTTCTGCCAATCTGTCGTTGGACTTTTACCAATTCGTGTTGGATTTCTGCCAATCTGTCGTTGGACTTCAATGATTACCAAACCGGCTTTTGGAATCTCAAACTTGCCATCATCAGATGGACTTTTGCAGCTTTGCCAAACTAACATTGGACTTCGATGCTTACCAAACCGGCTTTGGAAGCTTTGCCAAATGATCACTCCACCTGCTGGAAAAACCATCTGCAATATTATCCCACATGCTGGAATAATATGAAAAAACTGTATATAATGATCATCCCACATGCTGGAACAACCATCTGCAATACTATCCCACATGCTGGAATAATATGAACAAACTGTATATAATGATCACCCCACCTGCTGGAATAACCATCTGCAATACTATCCCACATGCTGGAATAATATGAACAAACTGTATATAATGATCACCCCACCTGCTGGAATAACAATCTGCAATACTATCCCACATGCTGGAATAATATGAACAACTGTCTGTATGCCAAAAATAAATTGGACTTTGAGTTGTAAATGAGCAATGCTGAGAATTACACTACCGGCTGGGTAATATCATATGCCGACACTTTGCTGAAGAAGAGATTCCCTCGATCTATTTAGACCTTGCTGGGGAAATTACCGTCAAAATTTCGAATTCTGTGGGGATACCATTACCAGAGATACGATCTTGCTGGGAATCAGGCTACTCCGTCGGGGATGTGCAAATCCTGGTTAGAGGACGTTCTGCTGTAACATGCTGGGAGAGAGTCTTTAGGGATCTGCTGAGGAAAACCCATAGCAATTCCATTGTAGTCTGCTGAGGAATAGGACTGTCAAGCTTAGGATAAGTGCCACAATGCCCCATGTTAGGCGAACTTGCCGTTTGACGATTCCGCTGGGGATAATGAGTTTGTAACAAACTCTACTGGAGAAAACTGCTTTAAAGCGTCTCGTGCTGGGAATGCCTTTTGAGAGGATTTTACAGAAGACCAAACGTCCTCAAACTCTACTGGAGATAATCGATTTGGAACGTCTCTTGCCGGGGAATTATATGATGCCCCATGTTTGGGAGGTCAACAACTTGCTTTTTGCCCCATGATACCAGACTTATCTGAAGAAACGTCCTGAGAGGATTTTACAGAAGATTAAACATCTTCCAACTCCTGGAGACTTCACTGGGGATTGACTATCAACTTCGGTGTCTGCGAGGCAACTCTACTAGGGAATTCGCAACTGTTATCGACACGGAAAAGCTTGTAGCTGTTAGAAGTACTGAATGAGAGAATCGACTTAATAAGATACAACAGTATCAAGTCATAGCAAATATTTGTTGGTGCTGAAAGATGACTTTCGCGCTGCTCGGATCGATCGTACTCATTACCTGCAACAGAAAAAGTATATGCACATGCCCCAGGATATTGCGTGGTTTTTTTTTTAATCCACCATCCAAGGTTGTCCAACATGCAAAGTAATTTTAATTGTCTTTTATGTGCATATTTTTGCAAGGCCAAGATATTTTCAAAGCAATGTTTTATTATCAAAAATCGGACGTTTTTGCAAACAAAACAGTAAAATGAAAATGAAAGCTCGTGACTGAATATTCAACTTTATTGATGAACTGCCAAAATCGGCGAATTTACAATCGGAAGCAAACCCCTGAAAGAGTTGATTGCCATAAAATTGAGAAAAGAAATCTATCCTAATGATAATGCAGAAATTGGATTCCAACTGATTTCTGATTCTGTTATAACCAGTATGTCTTCCAACTCTCTTGATTATCTTCGCCTTCAGAAGCTCGTGGTCAGAACAATTCCCCCTTCGGAAAGTTTGCTATTCTGCTGAAGAGTAGAGAACGTACAGATTAATTCGGACTGCAGTCATTCGTTTAAATCCCTCTTTTGCGTGGATCGCCCTTTCAGGTTTTCAATCCACCGGGATACCCATTTTTGCCTAAGTTGCCCTTTCGGGTTTTCAACTTACCGGGTGTACAATTTTTTTTCAACTATATCCCTAATTTTTGCCCGAACCTTTATTCTGTTTTTGGTTCGCCGGGATGCCCTTTTTTGCCTGGATTTTTTCCCTTTTTTTTTATCCAGCGGGTCTATTTATACGAAGTATTTTTTAACTGCATCTGAATTAACAGGGGATGAAAAGTCTTCACCATCCATGGTTGTCAGCAATAAAGCTCCGCCTGAGAAAACCTTTTTAACCACGAATGAACCTTCATAATTAGGAGTCCATTTGCCCCTGTGATCTGTACTCAGAGGAAGTATTCTCTTGATTACCACATCTCCGACCTTGTAAACTTGAGGTCGAACCTTCTGGTCGAATGCCCTCTTCATTCTGCGCTGGTATAGCTGGCCATGACATATTGCCGCTAATCGCTTTTCCTCAATAAGGCTCAGCTGATCAAATCTGGCTCGTACCCATTCAGCTTCATCTAGTTTAACTTCCATCAATACTCGGAGAGAGGGAATCTCAACTTCGATCGGTAGAACTGCCTCCATACCGTATACAAGTGAGTATGGTGTTGCCCCAGTGGACGTGCGGACTGATGTTCGATACCCATGCAAAGCAAATGGTAACATCTCATGCCAATCTTTGTACGTGACACCATCTTTTGCACAATCTTCTTGATATTTTTGTTGGCCGCTTCGACCGCGCCATTCATCTTTGGGTGGTACAGAGAAGAATTGTGATGTTCGATTTTGAAGTCCCGGCATAGCTCAGCCATCATCTTGTTATTCAAATTAGAACCATTATCAGTAATGATTCTTTCGGGAACTCCATAGCGACAAATGATATCTCGTTTCAAGAAACGAGCCACTACTTGCTTAGTGACATTGGCATAAGATGCTGCTTCAACCCATTTAGTGAAGTAATCAATGGCGACCAAGATGAAACGATGGCCGTTTGAAGCAGTAGGCTCAATTTTCTCGATCATATCAATGCCCCACATGGCAAAGGGCCACGGAGAGGACATGATACTCAACGGATTTGGAGGAACGTGTACTTTGTCTGCATAGATCTGGCATTTGTGACACTTGCGGGCATACTTGCAACAATCCGACTCCATTGTCAACCAATAGTACCCCGATCTCAACAATTTCTTAGCCATCGTATGTCCTCCGGCATGGGTACCGAAAGAGCCTTCGTGCACTTCAATCATTAACAGGTCTGCCTCGTATCTATCCACGCATCTGAGCAGAACCATGTCAAAGTTTCTTTTATACAGCACGCCATCCTTGTTCAAGAAGAAACTACCGGCTAGCCTTCTTAATGTCTTCTTGTCTTTGGAAGATGCCCCAGGCGGGTATTCTTGATTTTTCAAGAAGCATTTAATGTCATGGTACCAAGGCTTATCGTCAGACACTGCATCAACATCAAACACAAAAGCAGGTCTATCAAGACGAGATACATCGATCCTGGGTACAAAGTTCCAACCGTGCACTTTGATCATCGAAGATATAGTGGCCAAGGCGTCTGCAAACTTATTTTCATCTCTTGGAACATGGTATAACTTGACAGTTGTGAAGAACGTCAGCAATCTCCTCGTATAATCTCTATACGGAATCAAATTCTGCTGATGTGTGTGCCAAGTTCCCTTTACTTGATTGATTACCAGTACTGAATCACCAAAGATATCGAGGGTCTTGATTCGTAAATCAATAGCCTCCTCAATCCCTAGTATGCAAGCTTCGTATTCTGCTTCATTGTTGGTACACCCGAAAGTTACTCGGGCAGTGAAGGGCATGTGAACACCTTCTGGCGTAATGAGAACTACACCAACTCCGCACCCATTCATATTAACTACCCCGTCAAACATCAAACTCCATTTGGATTCAGGGTCAGGCCCCTCCTCCAGAAGTGGTTCCTCGCAGTCTTTCGCTTTGAGAAACATGATGTCCTCATCAGGGAAATCAAATTTCATGGGCTGGTAATCATCAAGAGGCTGTTGCGCAAGATAATATGACAGTATACTTCCCTTGATTGCTTTTTGCGAAGTAAATTGAATATCGTACTCTGTCAGTACCATCTGACACCTTGCAACTCTGCCTGTAAGCACTGGTTTCTCAAAAATATACTTGACCGGATCCATTTTTGAAATCAACAGGGTTGTATGTGTGAGCATATATTGTCTCAATCGCTTTGCGGCCCATGCGAGTGCGCAGCATATCTTCTCAAGCATTGAATAACGCGATTCACAATCTGTAAACTTCTTGCTCAGGTAGTAGATAACATGTTCTTTCCTACCTGCCTCGTCGTGTTGACCGAGAACACAACCCATGGATCCTTCGAGCACTGTCAAGTACATAATCAGTGGTCTCCCTTGAACTGGAGGTATCAGAATCTGAGGTTCCTGCAAATATCTTTTTATTTTATCGAATGTATTTTGACAATCATCATTCCACCTGACCGTTTGATCTTTTCTTAGCATTTTGAATATCGGTTCGCAGGTGGCAGTTAGGTGAGATATGAACCTTGAAATATAGTTCAATCTCCCTAGAAAGCCGCGAACTTCTTTCTTAGTTCTCGGTACAGGCATATCTTGTATAGCTTTCACTTTAGCAGGATCAACCTCTATTCCTTTTTCACTGACAATGAAACCAAGCAATTTTTCGGACCGCACGCCGAAAGTACACTTGTTAGGATTTAGTCTCAACCTGAATTTCCTCAACCTCTCAAACAACTTCTTCAAGTTGATCAGATGTTCCTCTTCAGTCTTTGATTTAGCAATCATGTCATCCACATAGCACTCGATCTCTTTAGGAATTAGATCATGGAATAACGTCACCATTGCTCTTTGATAAGTTGCCCCTACGTTCTTCAACCCAAAAGGCATTACTTTGTAACAGAAGGTACCCCACGGGGTAATGAATGTTGTCTTCTCCATGTCCTCAGGCGCCATCTTTATCTGATTGTACCCGGAGAATCAATCCATAAATGAGAACACTGAAAACTGAGCCGTATTGTCAACCAGCACATCAATATGAGGGAGTGGAAAGTCATCTTTAGGGCTGGCCCTATTGAGATCTCTGTAATCCACACACATTCTGACTTTGCTATCTTTCTTCGGCACCGGTACTATGTTGGCCACCCAGGGAGGATTCTTGGTTACTGCCAGAAAACCTGCATCCAATTCCTGATGAGGCTGAATGGTCTTCTCTTCCTGTTTCAACAACCTAGCCAACTCTTCCGGGAGTTCATAGTCCTCATCACATTCCTCCTCAGCTTGATAGATCAGATTGTCGAAATCATACGTGGGCATAACAGAATCATTTTCAGAGGAATCCACAGAATCAAGTCTGCATGATTGGATTGATGCTTTATTTTAGATTATTTTTGTTTAAAAACAAAAGAAAAGAAAGTGCATTATCATTTTTAATTTTCTTTGTGCAAAAATAAAAATAAGGAAGGAATAAAGGAACACAAATTTGTAAACAAAAACATCCTTTTATTGATGTTTGAACATTATATGAGAAAATATGGTGGCCCTACAAATGGATCCTCACACCTTGGGCAGAGTGTGGGATTTTATGCATTATGAAAGACAAGAATTATTACTCTGAATGGTGTACAACATGAATGACTTCTTCACTAGACCAGTTTTGCAATGCCTCGCCTGGAGCCAGTGAATACACCCATCTGTCCAGATAATCTGAGCTTTCAACGTCACCTTCTATTACTGAGCAGGACTGATTAGGGTTGATAATTCCTCCACTGTTGAAATTAATTGGCCCACGGAATCGGGGAACTGGCGTCTGGCCCGGTTGGTATCCAATGCCAAACTTATCTTCTTTCACAAACACGTCGACAACTTTACCCCAACCTTGGGCATTTCCGCTTTCAACCACTTCTCTGACCTGCTTGTAAGACGCAATTGATGCACTCGGCCCCACTGGCACATTTGATACCGCTGGTATTGAAGTAGATTCTAGGAATTTGTTGATATTCAAGGCTTCAAAAGACTGGCACAGGGTTTCATGAATTTCTCCATCCATTTCCACATATTTGAAAGTTGATAGATGACTCACAAATATATCTTCCTCACGGAAAACAGTAACCACTTTACCCTCGAACACGTATTTGAGCTTCTGATGTAGTGTGGAGGTAACTGCGCCTGCTATGTGAATCCACGGTCGGCCCAACAAACAGCTGTAAGCAGGCTGAATGTCCATAACGTGAAAGATTGTCTTGAATATCTGTGGACCAACCTGTATTGGCAATTCTACCTCTCCAAACACCGATCTTTGGGATCCATCGAAAGATCTCACAATTAAATCGCTGGGTCTAAGAACCAATCCATCTACTTCAATTTTCATCAGGGCCTTTTTGGGTAACACGTTCAAGGAAGAACCTGTGTCGACTAGCACATGCGACAAAACAGCTCCTTTGCATTCAAGTGTGATGTGCAACGCTTTGTTGTGATTACGTCCATCTGGAGTCAAATCCCTATTCGTAAACCCCAACCCGTGGCTCACATTGACATTAGAAATTACTCCCTCCAACTGATTCACAATGATCTCATGGGGAACGTACGCCATATTCAAAACCTTCAACAAAGCAACCCGGTGTGCATCTGAACTCATTAACAGGGATAATATTGAGATTTTAGAGGGTGTCTGATTAAGCTGATCAATGATCTTGTAATCGCTCTTTTTAATAATCCTCATAAATTCCTCAACATCACTATCAAAATTGACTTTAGGGTCCTCTTCAGGCACCTTGTCATCAACAACCTGTTTCCCTTTTGCTCTTGCAGCGACTTCAGCTTCTTTATCACTCCTTAGAGTCTGGGGAGAAAACAGTCGACCACTCCTGGTGAAACCACTTGGTCCACTGACATTCTCAACATTGGTACCAACAACCTCTGCTTTCTGTTGACTTCCTCCCTGATGAGTGTTAGTTCCATATTGCCATGGAACTGCCCTATTAGACACATAAGAAGCAGATTTAGGAACTATAATCGTAACTGGTCTCGGCCTCTCGGGCGCGATGATAGCAACAGGATCTTTAACGGGCACCTGTATTTCAACTGGATTATAATAAATGGTAACGGCAGAAACATCTTTCTCCTTCTCTACTTTATCAAACTGAAGTCTTCCTTCGTCCATAAGATCATGCAGTCCAACTTTCAACTTACTGCAGCCATTAATCTGTCTTGAACAATCCTCACAATCAGAGCCACATCCAGGAAATACCTTTCCCTTTAACAAACGCACCTTTACAAGCAACAGCGGAGTCTTTACCAAATTAACATCAGTAATCAGATTCAACTTCTCACCATCAGAAATAGCATTCGTGCTTGCACCTCCATGATGAGGCATTGGGTTATCACGAATATTCGGCGGCTTAGAGAAATTAATAGCTTTTGCGTCAATCAAATCTTGAACCTTATGTTGAAAGGCCCAGCACTTTTCTATCGAGTGACCTGGCGCACTAGAATGAAATTCACATCGAACATTAGCATCATAATTTTGAGGCAATTTTCCAGTATCTAGCGGCCTCATAGTCCGTAATTCAACCAACTTCTCTTTGAGCAATTGTGGTAACAAAGCAGCATATGTCATAGGCAAGGGATCAAACTTACGGTCCCTTTGTCTATTAGCCTAGAATCGGGGTCTAGCTTGTTGATCTGGAGCTTGCTGTCCTGCTGGAACCGGAATGGTTACAGCATCCACCTGATGGTAGGATTGAGTCCTGCCTCTGCCCTTTCCTCTATACACAGGACTGGACTCCCCTTATCTTTTCCTTGGTCCATTAGCAAAGGGTTTCCTCGAACTCGAAGCACCAGTCCCACTGACGTCTTGAATCTTACCCAACTTCAGCAGACTCTCTATTCGTTCCCCAGCAATAACAATATCGGCAAACCCTGTTAACGGACACGCAGCCAATCTATCTAAATACGGCCCTTGGGGTGTGCTCATGAACATATCAGCCATCTCACGATCAGCTAAAGGTGGTTGAACTCGAGCAGCCAATTCTCTCCATCTCTGTGCGTACTGCTTAAAGCCCTCCTTATGATCCTGAGTCATACTCTGCAGTTGAGTATGATTAGGTGCCATGTCTAGATTATATTGATACTGTTTCAGAAACGCAGCGCATAAATCTTTCCAGCTCTTTATATGAACCCTGTCCAACTTAATTTACCATTCCAGGGAGGGGCCTGACAGGCATCCTGGAAAAAATACATCCAGAGCTTTTGGTCTTCAGTATAAGCGGCAATCTTGCGATTGTAAGCTTGCAAATGTGTTTTGGGACCGGTACTGCCAATGTACTTATCCAACGTAGGAAGCTTGAATTTGGGAGGGATTCTCACACCTTGCACGAGACCCATGTCATCTACGTCAATCCCCAGAGGATTTTGGCTCTCAATAGCATTGATTCTTTCATCCAACCCTTCGTACTTCCGGTCTTCATTGTAGAAATCCATGTCGTTGTTGAAAGCGGTAAACTGGTCATCTTGACCATCCTCTAGACCATTATTATCAAATCCCAGATGTACCCCACCAGTGGGGATGTTGACGACAGGAGGAGTGCGCACATTGCGATTTGGGATTTTAGTCTCCAGCCTCTGAATAGTGACTCTCATGGCATCTTGACCAACCCTCATGGTCTCCTGACCGGCCCTCAGCTCCTGCTAACCTTGAGCAATCCCCTACATAAGATTCATGAACTGCTCCATCCTTCCCCTCAAATCAGCTAATTCAGTCTGAACTTGTTCCATGACTCTGGCTTGATTGCGTTGGGTAGAGTATCGATGAACTGGGGTATCAGCTATCGTGCCTGTAAACCAAATAAAGGTTAGCAGGCGCCTGCAAAAAAGAACACCTGTGAAATTCTGGTATCAGACGTGTGATGTTAAGGTGTGATGTCACAACAATACACTCTGCACAATGGACAGCAATAACAGTAAAATAACACCAAGAATTGTTGACCCAGTTCGGTTACAACCAACCTACTCTGGGGGCTACCAAGCCAGGGATGGAATTCACTACTTGTAGATATAATTTACAGACTCAACAACCCGTTGACAATCTCCTAAACTTATACTCTATTAATGACTTCCTACCTAAGAAACCACTTAGGTATGAAAACACCACTCAATCCCTTACAAACACTCAAAGAACCCACTTTGAGTACCCTTGATCTTACTTCACAGCTTCGATCAATCAACCACTCTCTATTGCTTCACAGCTTCTAGAGAGGACAGAAACTCAACACCCATTCAAACCCTAGAATAGTGTAAATACAAGCACTTTAAACAAACTCTAGACACTAAGCCTCCTGCTCTTGATCTTCTGAATGTTTTCTGTACTTTTTCCTTTGGTCTTGTGCGCTTTATATAGCTCCTGAATTGGGCTTGGACTTGTCACAATATTTGATCAGATTTGTTAATTAAAACTGAATCTTCAAAACAGATTTTATCCCCAAAATCTTTTTAAATCTTCAACCTTTTAATTCTCCAACAGACCTGCAATCAAATCTCCCATGTAACAGAAAATATCTATCCCAATATATTCTCATCCAATGAGTCAACCACTCTCCACAATTCCAGCTAACACGCGTGCCCTAATAACCACACAACCTGCTGTTGTTAATTCTGCAGATCTGATGTTACAACATCACCTGTGTGACATCAGACATCCAACTTCAGCACTTAAATACTTAACACAGCCCAGTGTTAAGACTTCAATGTTGCAACATCAGCACCTTGACATCAACATTGAATATACTTTGTTTTACCAAAATTCCAGCCAATCCAGGAACTAACAATCTCCCCCTTTGGCTAATTTTGGCTAAAACAACCTCTGCACTCTGCAATCAACTTCTGCGCTCTGCACCTTCAAAGATTTCAGCTGCGGAATAATCTTCAAAAGTTTGAAACTCTTTAGCAGCAGTTTGACACTTTGCATAGTCTTCATCACTTGATCTGCTGCAACACCATCTTCATTGTTGACAACAGCCAATTGGTGCTCCCCCTCTAAAACATGAACCAGCATCACAGTTGTTCAGTAGCTCACAATGTGCATCACTTTTCTCCCCTTTGATGTCTGCTTGGCTGCACTCTTCAAATGTCATGATATCTTCACAAGTTCAGTCAAAACTCCCCCTTAATGCAGCAACAAACTTTTCAACACCTTTTAGCAGCATCAAGCTATCTCCCCCTTAATATCTGCATCACATTAGCAGCATATGGCAATAAAACTCTTTGATACACTTGACTCTCTTGGCTATTTTCTCCCCCTTTTTAGCCACAATTAGGCAAGTTTCTATAAGAGGCCCTATTAACTATAGTCAGTAAGCCCTAGCTCTCATTGTTAGCCTCTCAGTTAGTAAACAGGCAAAACAAATCATAGAAGGAAACTAAAAACATAAACAGTGCATAAAACAGCACAATATTCAAATTACAAAACCAACATAAAAACAAACTGAAACTACTAAAGGCAAGAGAAGATAAGCTAGTCTTCTTCTGAACTAGATTGTTCTCCAGGATTCTCTTCCTCCTGCTCAGAGCTATCCCCACTGGCTTCAACTTCATCTTCCTCAGAGCCATCAACATTGTTCTCAACATTATCACCACTGTTCAGTTCTAACTGCTGGATCAGCTTTTCAAGTCTCTCTTTTCTAACCAAACTGGTACTGATGACTGCATCAAGGTCTTTGCACATGGTCTTCAATTCTCCGATCAGTTCAGCCTTTGTAGTCTTCTTCTTAACTTCAGCAATTGAAGTTAGAACAATATCTGGAACATGATGTCCTGAAAATAGTTTAGGGTGTAGGGACAAGGTTGTCTTCCTCTGGCAGGCTATGTCTGAGCTTGTTAAAGTTTCAGGATGTTGCTCCAAGATGATACCACACACAAGAGATGGGAATGCTATGGGTAACTTGATAGCGTTTGTTTCAGCATGTTTCACTACTTGCTTAAAGATGTAGTTGCCATAGTCAAACTTAATCTTCTTCCCAATAGTACAGATAAACCTGCCCAATCCAACAGCGATTGTTGTCTTGTGGTTTGTTGGCACCCAGTTGGCAGCACCAATTCTGTGAAGAATTGCATACTTGATGCTAAGTTTACTAGCTGGCAACTTCCCTTTCAATGGCCAAACCCTTATCTGACCAGCTGTAATCTCTTTACATATATCATTATCAGTCATCTCAAGTTCACTATACTCTTCATCATCTCTTCCTAGATACTTATTGATAGTACTAGGAGAGAAATTAATGCACTTTCCTCTCACATAAACTTTCATGAAATCAATGCTCTTCTTATCAGTAATATTTCTAGAAATGTTGACAACAAATTCTTTGACAAGACTTTCATAGAACTTAGGAAACTTGGTCACAGTCTTTACCAATCCAGCCTCATTAATCAACTCCATGATATCCTTCATTTCTAAAGCTTCTTTCCCAAGCTCCCTCTCTAGGGCCAGTCTTCTCTGATAAACAAATTTCCATAATGATGCACTGCTGGCATAATGAAAGGAAATGTTGTCGACTGGAACTTCAGGGACTTTGTCAGAGATTCTCTTCAAAATTGTCCTTCTGATAGGTGTGATGTCATGAACATCATCCTCATCATCACGATCAGAATTAGAGTCTTCCCTTATTTTCCTCTTTTTGGATTTCACAGCCACTTTGCTCCATGGCTTGGTTGGACCAACAGCAGTTTTCTTCTTGCCTTTAGACTTCTTTGGAGAGGATTCAACGGTCTTTCCTTTCCTTGTCTTCAGTCTCTTAGCAATACTTGGGACAGCTTTTCCAATGATTTCATCATCAGATAAGTCAACCACATTGATCACATCCTCATTCTTTTCTTCCCCAGCAGATGAAGTCCCAACATCTTCCTTAACATTAGCTCCCTCCTACACATCATCTTCTTCTATTCTTACTTCAGAATATTCAACAACAGACATAGCAAGTCTATGAAGATTTGTAGCTTCACTTTGCATGTCGCTCTTTTCCCTTTCAGAATGTTCCGCAGGCATTTGTCTCAGTGGTCTAGATATACCTAAGCTTTTATCCACGTCTACCCTTTCCTCAACAGTTTGAGAAGTGGATGACCTAGGTGTTGTTTTATTACTAAATAGCACACTCGTAACAAGCTTTTTCGTTTCATTATCTCTAAAAATAGTCCCAGCCCTTTTTGGAACAAGTTTAGAAGGTCTAGATTTACCTGATTCAGGAAGAATGGTTGAGAGGGGCTCAATGTCCAAGGGATTGAATGTTGAACCTTCGTCAGTGGAAACCCTAGCTCTTTCTTTTGTGGAACTCTGACACTTAGATTTCTTGGATGGAGATGCCATGACTCTGTTCAGTGAGAGTTGATTCTTGAAGTCAAAGGAGTTGATTCGTTGCGAGAGCAGAGCTTTGAAGACGCGTGATGTTGCAGTACCGGGAAAGGGGGTTCTGAGGCTAGGAACTTGATTTGGAGTGTCAATGACTTTTTCCCTCCATAAAAACTTTCCTTTTAAAACATTCTCATCAGGACTCATTAACTCTGAGTCATAGTCTGATGTTATAACATCAACTTGAACATCATTAGTTAAATTTCCTTTAAGAGAAATCCACTGATAGCAGTTATCCTTGGTTCTGGCACCCTTCATAACAATCTGATTATGCTCATCAGAAACCACACACTCATGCTTAGTGTAGTTTACCTTGTAACCTTCATCACACAACTGGCTTATGCTGATCAAATTTTCACTTAAGCCACTGACAAACAGAACATTGTCAAGTTCAGGTCTACCATTACCTTGTACTTTCCCAACTCCTGCAACAACACCTTTTTCTCCATTGCCAAATATGACCTCATGAGAGGGGCAAGGTCTAAGATCATCAAACATGGATCTACATCCAGACATGTGCTTGGAACACCCACTGTCAAAATACCATGTTCCTTCTTTATCACCCATATGAGCCAATAAGCACTTCACCTTCTCCTTAGGTACCCATTGTTTAACAACTTTGGGCATGTGCTCTCTCCATCTGTTTTGAGGTTGAGGGTATCCATGAAGCTTGTAGCAAGAGTACTGCATATGTCCAAACCTTCCACAGTAATAGCATCTCACCCTTTCATCTCTGAATCTTCTGCCATGATGAGATTGCTTATGCTGCCATCCATAATGTGATCTCCTCCTACCAAAACTGCCCTGCCATCTATTATGTTGATATCTTCTCCCATAAGACGGCTGAGAATGTTATTTCCTGGATTGTCTCCCATGATGGTGTGGCTTTCTTCTTCCATATATATAAGGAACAACATTGGTGTATCCATAACCATAACCATACCAGTTGTCCTGATATTGAGACATCTGATGAGACATGTGCTGTTTGAACTGAGCAGCTTGCATGCTCTCATGGTATTGTGGGGGCATATACTGACTAGCTCCCTGTGGCTGCTTTCTCTTCTGATAGGGACCAGTCTTCTTCTCAATCTTCTTAGGTTGTGAAACATCAGCTTTCTTAGGGGTAGGATCCTGCTTCTTTGGGTGATGTTGAGATGAAAGTTGTGACACTTCCTTCTTTGAACCTGAAGTGCTTCCTTCAGAAGTTCCCTTATCCTCAACCACATAACCTATCCCAGCTTTGTCTCCAGCAGCTTTTTCTGACTGAAGAATCTTGTCAAGTGTGTCTGTACCACAGCTCAACATCCTAACAGACTTGGTCATTTGATCAAGATGAGCTCTAACTAGCACCACTTCATTTTCCAGATCTGTCTTTTCATTCTCTAGCTGAGCAATCTGTTGCTTGTGGCACTTGTTTTCTTGACAAATCTCAGCACTTTTTAAACACAACTCTTGATAGGTAGATGCTAACTCCTCATAAGTTACTTCTCTATCACTAGAATCATCATCAGAAACCACAACTCTAGTGAAAGCTCTCACATGCTTTGTTGACTCACTTTCACTTTCACTATCAGAGTCAGACTAGGAAACTGTCATGCCCTTCTTCTGCTTTTTCAAGAAGGTGGGACATTCTTTCTTGACATGTCCATACCCTTCACACTCAAAGCACTGCACTCCTTTATCTTGGACAATTTTCTCTTCATCCTTCTTGCTGGTGTCAGAAGTCATGTTCTTGACATTAGGCCTGGAGTTATTATTCATTCTCTTGAATACTTTGGTGAACTGTCTTCCCAACATCACTATGACCTGAGATAGATCCTCCTGGGATTCAGATTTCTTCCCTTTCTCTTCTTCACCATTTGTCACCAGGGCTATACTCTTTGGCTTCTTTTCTGGTTCTTCCTCATTCAACCCAAGCTCAAAGGTTTGAAGAGATCCAATAAGCTCATCAACTCTCATCTTGCTGATGTCTTGTGATTCTTCAATGGCAGTAACCTTCATCTTATACTTCTTAGGTAGGGACCTAAGGATCTTCCTCACAAGCTTTTCATCTGACATCTTCTCACCAAGAGCACTAGATGCATTGGCCAGCTCAAGAACACTCATGTGGAAATCATGAATAGTCTCATCTTCCTTCATCTTGAGGCGTTCAAATTTTGATGTTAAAATCTGAAGTCTTGACATCTTGACTCTAGATGTTCCTTCATGAGTAGCCTGCAAGATATCCCATGCTTGCTTAGCAACTTCACAGGTATTAATTAACCTGAAGATATTCTTATCCACTCCATTGAAGATGGCATTTAGAGCTTTGGATTTCCAAGGGCGAGCTCATCTTCCTCCTTGGTCCATTCTTCTTCAGGCTTTGGCTTAGAGGTGCCTTCTTTACCAGCATCTTCCTTCTCACATACAACAGGTGCTTTCCACTCTTTAATAACAGCCTTCCAAGCCCTACTGTCCAAGGATTTTAAGAAGGTGGTCATCCTTGGCTTCCAATAGTCATAATTGGATCCATCCAAAATAGGGGGTCTGTTGACGAATCCTCCAACTTCTTTGTCCATCTTTACACCAGAAATGAACTTCCCTAGATCTCACCCAGAGACGGACATGATGCCTGCTCTGATACCAATTGAAATTCTGGTATCAGATGTGTGATGTTAAGGTGTGATGTCACAACAACACACTCTGCACAATGGACAGTAATAACAGTAAAATAACACCAAGAATTGTTGACCCAGTTCGGTTACAACCAACCTACTCTGGGGGCTACCAAGCCAGGGATGGAATTCACTACTTGTAGATATAATTTACAGACTCAACAACCCGTTGACAATCTCCTAAACTTATACTCTACTAATGACTTCCTACCTAAGAAACCACTTAGGTATGAGAACACCACTCAATCCCTTACAAACACTCAAAGAACCCACTTTGAGTACCCTTGATCTTACTTCACAGCTTCGATCAATCAACCACTCTCTATTGCTTCACAGCTTCTAGAGAGGACAGAAACTCAACACCTATTCAAACCCTAGAATAGTGTAAATACAAGCACTTTAAACAAACTCTAGACACTAAGCCTCCTGCTCTTGATCTTCTGAATGTTTTCTGTACTTTTTCCTTTGGTCTTGTGCGCTTTATATAGCTCCTGAATTAGGCTTGGACTTGTCACAATATTTGATCAGATTTGTTAATTAAAACTGAATCTTCAAAACAGATTTTATCCCCAAAATATTTTTAAATCTTCAACCTTTTAATTCTCCAACAGACCTGCAATCAAATCTCCCATGTAACAGAAAATATCTATCCCAAGATATTCTCATCCAATGAGTCAACCACTCTCCACAATTCCAGCTAACACGCGTGCCCTAATAACCACACAACCTGCTGTTGTTAATTCTGCAGATCTGATGTTACAACATCACCTGTGTGACATCAGACATCCAACTTCAGCACTTAAATACTTAACACAGCCCAGTGTTAAGACTTCAATGTTGCAACATCAGCACCTTGACATCAACATTGAATATACTTTGTTTTACCAAAATTCCAGCCAATCCAGGAACTAACAACCTGCAATGCAAAAATGATATGCTATGAAAATGCAAATGCACAATTATGTTTGTCATTTCAAGATACTTTTCATATCCTGATTCCAATCGTAACCACGAATTCCTGACGACCAGAAATCATGATTATTGAGTTTTGCCTAGAAGATATATTCATATACACCAATCACAAATATCTGATGACCAGAAATAGTGATTTTGTAGTGTGCCAGTGCGCAGATAACCTATCACATCACATATATCTGAAGACCAGAAATTGTGAACAGAAATAGCTCATTTCATACACATTCCCAAAAGTTTTCAAGCACATTTGTCATAGTTTCAGCAACAGAATAAGAAACAAGCAGTCAAATGGATCCATCAACAATTCTGATGGTAACCATTGCAAATTACAAAGAAATGACAAAAATCATTAATCTGATAGCTCTACGTCCTTCGGCTTCTGGCTAGAATTCTTAATCTCTTCAAACAGGATACGGGTACGCTGATGATGTGGCTTCTCAATCAGCTCTTTGATTACGACGTCCCTTTTTTCCAATGCATCAGATAATGAGCCCATGTGCATCAGCAAGGCTTCATCTGCACCGGCTCCTTTACGCCTCTTAATTCCAGCTTGAATTTTAACCAGCTTCAGATCTGCCGTGACATCTTCAAGCTCTTTGTTGGCAATTTTCAGCTTATCTTCAGCATTCCTTACCTGTTCTTGGCTCTTGCCAAGGTCCTCTCGGTACTTTCTTCTTTCTACATGTGCTTTCTTCAGCTCTTCATCTTTATCTTTTAACTGGGTCATCAATTCAGAGTTTTCAATTCTGACCTCATCCCAAGCTTGACGAAGTTTACCTAATGAATCCTTGCTTCGGGCTAAAGCCTGCTTTGTAGTCTTGTGAGCCTGACTAGTATCATCTGCTCCCAAAGTAAGTTTCCGGAAGTACCGAGCTCTATCATCAAAATCTTCTTCTTTGTCTGCCAGGACTTTCTCCGCTTTCAATGCTCTCTTCTCCAACTCTTTGTTGTCAGCCAAAGCTTTCTGAAGACATCTGCTCATTCCAGAGTTCTCTATCTGCAACTCTCTGGCCATTTTCTTCCATTTCTCGCACTCTTCAGCCGGTACCATGGAGCGTTGATCTGGACATAAGAGAATCTCTCTTGAAAAGGGTAGCAACAACTCTTTGACCTTCATTTCAATCCAAGCATCGTAGTCAGGGTACGATCTACAGTCTCCTTTGCCAAAAGTTAACTTTCCTGCTCTTTGCCTAAATTTCCAGGCATTTATTACTTCTGGCACTCTTTCATTCTTGGTTCCCACGAAAAATAGAGAAGCACTAATCTCTTCATCAACAAGAGGATTTCTCGAAGCATAACCAAATTGTCTAACAGCCAACACCGGGTTGTAGTTAATCCCACCTCTTCTTCCAAGTAGAGGTACATTCGGAAAACTTCCACATTTAACAGTAAGCTCTATTGTCAGTAATTTGGGATCAAACCAAATGATGTTATTGGCAGTCAAACCTATCATTCTCTTGGACCATTTCATTGTCTCAGTAGTTTCTACGAAAGCACCAATTCGGGGCAAATGTTTGAAGAGCCAATGACATAACAATTGGGTACAGCAACTAACCAGACTTCCTCTTCCCTTCTCATTTTTGTAGTGTACTGAGTAATAAAAATCCCCTAACAGGGTAGGAATCGGATTCTTCGAAACGAACACTTTCATCGCCTGTATATCAACAAAGTCAGGTTGACTGGGGAAAAGCACCAAACCATAGATACAAAGAGCTAACACAGCATTATAAGTGGTCCAGTTTCTAGCCTTGGCAGCTTCCTGAACTTGTTGGAAAAGAAACTCCAAATGAAATCCTTCATTTTCTTTAAGTTTACTCAGGCCACATTTTACAACAAACAGGTCCAGATGTAGAACAGCAGCGATTACTTCGGGGGTAAGAGCATCTCCAAAAAAATACGGTATAGAAGACGTGACTGGAATTCCCAAAATAAATGAGAATTCCTCCAAAGTGGGCATCAAAATGTAGTCAGGGAACAGGAAACATCTCATTGATGGTTCACAAAACTGTAAGAAAGTGTGCAACCCATCCTTCTCGTACTTTGTGAATGCACATACCATTTTAATCAGCTCTCCATATTCCTTCTGAAAAGTGCTGAGAACACCAGAACCAGCCATGCCTATCATCTTGTTCAATGAATCCAGCTTAGGATCAGGGAATTTATATGACACATTATTCTTCCTCCTAACCTCAACTTCTTGGGAACTCATATTGGAACCAGACAATATGGTAGGTACCTGAAAATGAGAAACATAACCTGTTATGATATGAGTATGCAAATCCAAAAGGCATGTGATCAAGCATTCAGATGTTTGTGTCTGTGTTGAACTGTGTGCACTGTGTCTCTATACTGAATCTGGCAATATATCTTAGATGAATACTCAAAACCACTGTCATAGGATACACTGTCTGTAACAATCATAGAATCACAGGTAAGGTATGTAGGAGGCTAGGTTACCTGCAAACCTGTAAACATCCCACCCATACTCACATGTGGTTCCTTGAAAACAAGGCTTGTCAGCTTCGGAGGTTTGAGAAGCGATAGCACATTCAGCCCATAGGATACAATGCTATGCCAATCAAAGAGGTCGTCCACTGACTCACCTTAGAAAATAAAGGTCATCCTATGCAAGTTCCAAAGTGGGCCCTCGGGTGCGAGTGGGTTTGCCACAGAATATGGTCTGCCACTGTCACCACTAAAGAGAGATGTTTCCACTAAGGTCCTCATGATCGGTCGCTAGAGTCGACAGCTCTCTAGATCAACATCCTGGAATATGCAAGATGCGCACGCCATGATGGGTCCTAAGATAGCCTCGTCTAGCTGTGAATTTAGTGATTACCCAACGTACACAGATGGAATGTAGGTCCCACTACTCTCCACTCTAAATCTAAGTGTATACTCAAGCCTGTGTACTGAGCTCATCTCTCAGAAATCCCATCCCGCCAAACAGACAGAACAGTGCAACACAGTATAATATATGAAATATAAATGCTAACATGCTGTAAATTTGGTACAAGTAATAAAATACAGTAAACAACAAATACAAGATAACAGTAAACACCCAATGAAAGAAAAGCAAACAAGCGCTAGGATCGACTCGCTTAGGATGGACCAGCAATAGGTCAACCTGTCCCCAGCAGAATCGCCAGCTGTCGCTCCTGGGATTTTCATCCAAGTACAAATGCGAAAGTGGCACCGAAACAGAGTCGCCAGCAATGTGTATTTATCCCAAGAGAGGGAAAGGAAACACTGCATAAACCTGAGAGAAAAGGAAAGAGCATGGTCTTGCGACCAAGAGAACTAGATTCGGGAGTCGGTTACCCGAGAGGAAGGTATTAGCACCCCGTCGCGTCCATCGTACCCGATGGGATCCACGCTTGCTTGTCTCAATCAAAGGGTGTAAGGAAATGATATTGGAAAAAGAACTGGAAAAGGAATGGAAAAGGAAAGGAGAGAGAAGGAGAAACAAATGTAGGGAAAATAAAAGAAGTGCTCGAATGGGCCCTACCCCACTGCCTACGTATCTCATCGGGAGCATGAGAATCAGAGCGACGTAGTTCCCCTCACTAGGGATGAATTGTTTGTGTTTTTTATGGAACGGCTAACGTTCTAGCTCAGGTGTTGCAGGCTCGCTGGTCCGAGTGCGTTACCATCTTGCAAAAGAACGAGTAGGAGCACGTTCGTACGCTAAGAATGAATGAGATGAGAGAAGAATTCCCGAAGGAAAGACGTGATTGTTTGTTTTTGTCTTTTAAGAGAGAAGAGTTTTGTTATTTGTTTGCATATGATAGTGTATCTAAGTCTCAATCATTGGAATGTATACATCCTCACATTCCAAGATGGAATGAGTAAGAAAATACAGTAAGTGTGAAGAAGACCCCCACATTTAGTTCCAATTATTAAGGTTCAAACACACTAGCATACTTGTATTTATTAAGTGTTTTTGTTGGTTATGAATTGAAGAAGTGTTTTTATTTGTATCTTCAACAAGTATTGCATTTAAGTCCCTCATACAAGATCAAATGTATAACACATTGACCCAAGATGGGTTATATGCTACACATTCTAATATTATAAGAGAAGATCCCTTTATAATCTTTTCTTTATATGAAAGGCCTAAATGCAATAAATGCCTACCTTTATTAGATATTTTGAATTCTCTTTGAGATGAGAAGATAAAAGACTCAAGAGAGGAAAAAAGGTAAAAATCTATGTGAGCTAAGACTCAATCCTAAATGATTAGTTAAGGGAGTGATCCTAATGGTTTGTGAGGTTTCAAAACCTAAAGTCTAAAGAAGGAATGAATTAAACAATTCACTTCTAAGGTAGAAGATGAATTGTAACTCAAAAGGGAAAGTAATGAGTTAATCAAAGAAAGCACATAAGTGCTTAGCAAAACACAAGATTGAATTGTAAAAGATGAAAGGAAAGAAGTTTGAATGTGGATTCCTTATCCACACTCAATTTCAACTTACCAAAGCCCCTACATGGTTAGTAAACATGGAAACATGTATAGGAAGTAAAAAAGTACTTAATAAACATTAAAGTTCAAAAGAAAAAGATGAAGAATCAAATCTTAAAATCACAACCAGAATATGAATCATATTTACAACAAGGGATTATCATCATACAAGTTCAAATGAATAAGCAACAATCATCATCCATTAGCATTTAAACATGTTACCATAAGAAAGGATAGATGAAAGATGAAAAGAAATGAAAAGAACATGCATAAATGGAACATGTAATTCAACAATCAGAATTGAAACTAAATGGAAAATGGTCTATAAACATCTCAAAAGTATTCATGAATCAACAATCAAGACAATCAAGAAGTGATAGAAGAAGAAGTGAAATGAAAGTTCAAAAAGAAAAGGCACACAATACATGTTAAGGATGCACAAAGTTCAAGTTGAAATGAACATATGATGATGACCTATAATATGTCCCAAGGACCTATAATATCATACAAATGGCTCATAAAATATGCAAATGCTTCATGCAAATATGCACAAAAGAATTTATGTAAAACATGCACTAAAGTTAAAATGATATAACATGGATTATGCTTCAAATATAATGCATCAAACAAAAATCAAATGAACTCATGAAAATTATGTAAACATGGTATTAGAATGCCTAAGTCAGAAGTAAATCATACATCAAGATAGCATGTCAAAATTCAAAGCAAAATGACTTCAAACAAAGCAATTAGGTCAAATTGAAACATCATGCAAAGTGGTGCAAAGATAAGCATCAAAACATGTCATAAAATGACCTAAAAAATCAAAAAATAATCATCTAACATGCTTCAATGTATTAGTGAATCAATTCAAAAAGAATCATGCCAAAACAATTTGCAATGAGCAAGAACAAAATTCCACAAATTCGTGTATCACATTTGGAATGCATACAAATGGAAAGTCAAAGAAAATTATGAGACAGCGGCAAAAATGTCATAAAATCATGAAATAAAAAACATCAAAAATTTCCTAAATGTCTTGATAACACTCATGAATTTTTCTATAATTTTATGATGTTGTTTTGTATTTTTAAAAATTAAAAAGGAAACGTGTATAAAATGAAAGAAAATAAAATGAAATGGAAATAAGAGAGGGGTGCATGCATAGCAAACAATCAGTTCAAAATTGAATGGGCTTTGAAGTGTGAGGTGCAAATATCAATGTAGTCCAAGGTCCAAGTCTGCGCAATCCACACTAACTATCATGCACTTTCAGTCAAATAAGGTCAAAACAATCCACACCATTAGATCAGGTCAAGTCAACACAACAGTCAAAGTAAGCACATTCAACACATACGCACACAAGCAAACATTCACTACCATGCACTACACCACACAATGTTTAAATGAGTTTAGAAATTTAGCACGTGAGATGCATGTGGATTTTAATGCGCTGGCAGCTTCTTCACCACACGATGCAAACAAATCAGCGGTCACGATTAAAACACACAAAACCCTAGCATTTACAGTCACCGGCCGGAGATGACTTCCGGTCATCTTCTCCGGCCAACAACCACCACCTGCAGATCTCACATGTTCACTAAAACACACAATGAGCATACCAAAATGAAGCTGAGATAATGGAGATCAAAGATACGCAATTATTTTTCACATTCCAAGCATGTACACAAAGAACAGAGAAGGATAAGATATGCCCTAACTTTTGGATCTAAGCCTCTACAAGGCCTATCAACTAGCCAGAGTAAGCAGAGCTTCTATCAAGCTTATATCATCATGAAAACATCAAAATAATCAATAAAAAGTGAGAGAAATGTTTGAGAATTTTAGAACCTGAACTTGCGGTTCTTGGAGATTCTTGAGAAAAACCAGTGAAAACACTTGCTCTTCCACCTTGGAGCTTCAAATCAAGCAAAATAAATGCTGCTGGTGTTTGTTATCTTGAGAGCAGAGAGACTCAATGCTGAAATACACTTGAAGCAAACTTGAGGATTGTGATGAAATCTCCTTCAATCATGTGCCATTGATGATGATGAAGATGAAGTATCGTGCACTCAGAGAAGAAGTTTTGAGAAAGTTGGTGAAAAAAAGTGAGAGAATCAGAGAGAAAGTAGAGAAAGTTTTGGAGTGAAAATGAGAAAATGAAGTTGAAGTTAGAAATGGAGTGAAGCTTTTGTTTTATAGGGAGCTCTAACCATGGTTAACCTGAGTTGGTTAACTGAGTCCAAGTTGAGTTTAGGTGAGTCATCCCTAACTAACTGAGTCAAGTTAGTTAGGGAGAGCAATGATATGATGATGGTGACTTATGGTGAACTATGGTGGAATGAAAAAGGATCAGTGGTGGTGGTAAGCTCGTGTGTGAGCTGTAGCAACATAAACTTGCTCTACAAGTTTTCATTCTTTCCACTTCTATGCATGATGAAGCACGTGACCTGGTATATGTGAAAGGTGCTTGGCTTAAAAGGGTAATGGATAGATGGTATGAGTAATGCACGTGCAAACTGATGTAGAGTTTCAACATTAACCATGAATTTTCATGCTTTGGTAGCAGCAATACACTTGATGCATCAGTGGGTGTTTGAAGGTGAAATTCTCCATGTATTGTGGATGGCTTGATGAGTTTTTGGAGTCATTTGAAAGAGGGATCATAGTAGAACATGTTTGGTATGAGAATTGAGTTGAATTGAAGTGTATAGGATAGTGTAAAATAGCTTAGAACATCTATGTTTGAAACTGGTGGAAAGACGTGGCAAAGGGGTTGGTTGACAAGGCAACATGGCACCTAGGTTTTCAACATAATCACACCAAATTGGACTCAACATAACTTCTTATCCTTTGATCAAATGAACAAATCATGAACACCAATTTTGAAGATCTCACATAGAGGAACAACTTTCATGTTGAAAGATTTTTCATTTGAGGCCTCTAACCATGAGTAATTGATCAAAACATTCGGTCCACCACATGTTTGTGAAAATGACTGCGCGTGACCTGAAATTTGCCCAAGCTGACTTGCATTTTGCCCAAGTTTTCCTCAACTTTGATCATCCATAACTCTCTCAATTCTTATCCAGTGGAGATGTTCTACACATGGATTTGAAGCTTGAAACAAGATCTTTTGTTGTGGCTGAGTGGAATCTTCATTTGATGTCTCAAATTTGAATGACCTTGGTTCAAAGTGTAGTGCAAAATGGCCCAAAATTACTATTTTTGGAAACCCTACTCCTTCCAAAAATGGCAACTTTCCAAATCTTGATTTTTTCATGATCCCTTTGGAGTTTCTTTATCAAATTTTGTACATTGGTCACATATAACATGAATTTCATGAATTTGGCCTCAAAAATTCAAGAGTTGACTTTTTCCTCTGATTATTTGACTTAGCCCCAATTTTCCTGATTTTTTATCTTTCTTCCAATTGAACCACTTCTAAAACCAATTGAGAGGCAATTTTCCACACACATACACTTAAGGGCGTGTAGAAAACCATGACATCAAGTTTTGTCCAAAAAATCAAAGATAACCTGATTTTAGGTCAAACCTTAGTTTTGGCCCCTTCTGGTTAGGAGGAAATTGCACATCTTCGAAATCCAAATTCCTCTGAGTATGTTGTGTATCTTCTTAAAGGATGATGAGATATGCTACTTGAGGGTGACTTTGAACCAATAAGGTATCTCTTTTGAGGGTTTTTCTTTAATTTTTTTAGACTTCTTGCATAGTGTAGGATGTAGTGCCTCAATCTCCTATTGAATCTCACTTTCTTGGGGTTTTGGATGATCAATTGAGATAGTATGAGACATGAAAGACCTCTTGGCTTGCCTTGAGGCAACTTGTTTGACCTTTTATGCCTTGAATGATCCCTTGATTGTCCACCTTTCACCCGATCACATGCCTTGATGGTAAGAGGGATGCTATGCTTCATTTTTCTATGCAAAGATGTAATGAAATGCTAATGAGATGGCCATGATATGATATATGATAATGCTATGCTATGATGACAAAAGAGAGAGCAAATTTTGGGGTATTACAACTGGCAAATGACTGTAATATTTAGCATCATGTTGTGACTTTTGCCTTCTTCTGGCAATTCCTCGTAACTAAATCCCAAGTTGTTGCAGGAAGTGATGTTGGAGATGATGCTGTCGAATTGTCTTATTGTTACATCTTGTTCCACAAAGGCCTGCTCTAAGACTTTCTGTAGAGTTTCTCTGTGAGCTTTAGAACTGAGTAAAAGAGATAACACAGAGATTTTTGAAGGAGTTTTCAACAGCTGATCAACAATGTTGTATTCACTCTTCTGGATGAGCTTCAGCATCTCATCACTGTTCTTTGAAAGGTTGAGATCACTGGTTTGCCCGATTGGTTGAACGGGAACTTCTATTTGAGGTTCCTTTTTTTTGGTGGGTTCTCCAACTCCTCGGTTGAAGATTCGACCGCTCCGTGTTACTCGACTGATGTCTGCAATATTCACGACGGAGGGTAATGGAATTTCTTTTCCATTCTCAATTATTGTTGCACCGTATTTATAAGGGATAACCTTATCGGATTTATACGACACTGGTCCTGGTAGATAGATAACTACAAGAGCCTTCTAGTTTTTCTGACCATCGTAGCTGGCATCAATTGGTTCGAGGTTAAGAATCCTTCCACCATCGAGAGGAACTCTTGATTCATTCAGTAAAGAGATTATGGTACACACATCTTTGGTCATTTCTCACTTAGGGATCAAGACAACTTCTTTGCCTCGATTAGGATGATAGTCTGACATTATTTTAATCTGACCAGAGCTCAAACACGGGTGAATCTCTTTGTGGTCCAACTGATTTGAAGGGTTGCTCGCACGAGGTAGCATCCTTGGTTATCCTCTTAGCAAACTCTACAACGTTCATAGTTGTGTGGTGGCACCTGGCCACATCCGCTTTGTATGCAGTGTAACCTCACTAGATCTGTTTCCATTAATCGAACATCCTGACTTTGATGCCTAGTAGGGTTCTCGTCGGTCATGCTGACCTGTTGTGTGTCTTCATCTAGATAGATCGGAAGCCACCAGTGGTTTAATAAATGTTGTAGTGTCCTTTGAACGAGTGCACGTCCTTGGTCACTTTCACGACATCCCTTACAGTTCTGATAATTATGCGAAGTCAGAAAACCGAGCTGGACTTGCTTAGCATGTAATTCCACCAACCTGGTATTCATCAAGCGAATATTAAAGATTTGAATCATATTCACTTGATAATGACTTCTATCGCGGTAATCCTAAATCCATCCAAGATCCATCTGACGCTGGAGGGCCTCTTGTACAAAAGAGCATCCCTGATTGTTTACCGAGCAGATCAGATAAGAATCATAATCGTGCCGTGGAAGATCATGATGTTGGCTTTGCCTTGAGTGTATTGCCACCAAGTTGACATTCATCACACGGATGTCATGTTTTTGAATGATGTTGGAATTTGTATAAGTCATGTTGACTTCACGAATTCGGTGATCTTGGATCCATCCGAGATCCATCTGTTCCTGTAGAGCTGATTGCACCACTGAACATCCTTGATCATTTTTAGAGCAGACATCACACTGGTGATAGTTATGAGACGGTACGTGGCCGTATCCACTCTGTCTGCAATGCATCTTGACCAGGTTGGTTCTCAATAAGAGTACATTGTGAATTTGATAGCTGTGCTTAGACTCTTCTTCTATCAAATTTACCGCAGCTTTCTCGTGTTGAGGCAACGGGTTCGTCTGAACATTTGGATTTGTATCCTTGAAGGATAAGACCTCATTTCTAACAAGCTTCTGCACATCAGATTTGAAGCTGAGACAGTTTTCTATGTTATGCCCTGGTCCTCCTTGATGGTAAGGGCAAGTCTGTCTGCTTTGAACAAAATAGGCAGATTCTCTGGTACTGCAAGAGGAGCCCTGGTTTGTACGTGCCCTTTGGCCAGTAGTAGCGGAAATAGTTCTGTGTACAACATTGGTATATGGTCGAACCCCGGTGGTCGCGTTGTACGGTTGTTGTTGTACTGAGGACGAGCCTGCTGAAGAGGCTGCTGTATCCTTTGTTGATATTGTTGTTGATTCGGTTGGCTCTACTCAATTTGAGGTTGATATGTAGGAACAGGCGCAGGGTTGATAGTAGGAGTTACAGCTGCTACTGGTTGGAACCGTCGCCTTTGCTTTCTGAGAGAGATATTACCAATATCTTGCTCTTTTTTCTTAGGGAAAGTACTACTGTATCTTTTGGTAATACTTGACGATCCAGTGTCTTTAACTAAACGTCTTCCTCGGACTGCTTCCTCAAGACAAACTCCTATGCCCACCATCTCAGTGAAGTCACTGGGCGCACTGGCGACCATTCTATCATAGTAAAATGAGCTCATGGTTTTTACGAAGATCTTTGTCATCTTTTTCTCCTCAAGAGGTGGACAAATCTGGGCGGAAATTTCCCGTAATCTTTGAGCATATTCCTTGAAGGTTTCCTTATCCTTCTGCGACATGGCTCTGAGTTGATCTCTGTCTGGTGCCATGTCCAGGTTATACTTATACTGTTGAATGAACGCAGCGCCAAGATCTCTGAAAGTAACGATCTTAGTGCGGTTTAACCCAATGTACCATTTGAGTGTGGCACCGGTTAAACTACATTGGAAATAGTGGATCAGTAGTTGTTGGTTCTCTGTATGAGTTGACATCCTCCGAGCGTACATCACCAAGTGACTTTGAGGGAAAGAATTACCCTTGTACTTTTCAAATTTGGGCACCTTGAATTTGTGCGGAACTTTCAAATTAGGGACCAAAAAAAGGTCTGCGGCGTCCTTTCCAAATAGATCCTGACCGCGAAGGGCTTGCAGTTCCTTCTGCATTTCCAGGAACTGTTTCTGGAATTCCTTCATTCTGTTGTCCATACTTTCGTTTCCAACAGAAGGTATCTGTGGAATCTGTCCTTCTGGAACAGTGTGTACCACGGGTGGTGGTATAGTCATTATGACAGTGACTCTTGATGCTTCCCTATCATGAAGTTTGTAACCTTCAGGCCCAGCGGCTCCTGCTGCAGTTTCCGGATCTTCAGTGATCGGCGGAATATATCCTTCCGGGATATAATTAAGTAGAATGCCCCAGGGACGATCTTTAGGCATGTTATACCGAGGATCATACTTTTCCACTATGGGCATCGATATGATCTCTGAGATCAGAGTCCTTTGTTGTTACATTTGGGCTGCTGCCAGAGCTTGCATGTCATTGTAAATTTTCCTCAGATCTTCTTTTAGAGCGTTGAGTTCTTCTCTCAACTCTCTGTTCTCTTCCTCGAGATTATCCATTTTCTTTTGTTGACTGGCCCGAGTATTGTACGAATGAGACAATTTGACTCTAGAATCGAGGCATAAACATGAGATTCATAGGTAAGAAGAATGTGTTATGTGAGAATGATGAATGACATGCAATGATTATCTTAATTAAATTTTTTTTAATCAAAATAAACTTCAACAATTGGATTGCAAATATCATACAGTGGGGGAGGGACCCTATTTTATTGAATTTAGAGATTGCGGAAATGGAAATACAGTAATTTACAAAGTGTTGTAAAAGGAAATGTCTAAACTTATGGATCCTGAGTCCTCTTTGAGAAGAGCTTAGGTGCTGGTTCTAGTATTTTCCTTTTCTTTGACCGGGGCCCTTGAGTCGTTGTTGGGTTGTCATTCCTTTGCCAAGTGAAAGGAGCGAGCAAATTCTTTTGGTCTTCTTGATTTTCTACAGCATTTTGTTCTAAAATCTCGATCAAAGCATCTTTTTCTTTTAACAGTTGCTGTATTTTGTTACACTCCACATTAAGAATGCGGTACTTGTTCTTCCAAGACTTCTTTTCCTATTGAACTTTGTTGAGAGTAACCTGAAGCCTTTTCGTATCAGACATAAATTAAAGGACAGATTCCTTTAACGGAAGAACTTCTTGACGAGGGTAAGGCATCCTCAGCTTGAGAGCTCTAGTTTGTACCCAGTGGAGATAAGGTTCCACCGAGACACAATATGGTTTCCCTAGAGACTCTCTTCCTTTCCTGTGAACATGTTTCCAGGCATACATTATTTCTGTCTTTAGTGCTCTGTCATTTTCTCCTTCCTTGAATAAAAGACCTTCCAGATGAACATTACGCGGGACATGTCTCATCGGGTATCCGAGTTGACGACGAACTAAAACTGGATGATAGTTGATTCCTCCTTTAGTTCCTATGAGGGGTACATTAGGGAAGTTTCCAAAAAGGTCAATGATTATTATCCCATCATAGATCCGATTGTACCAATCTATGTCAGAGTTGATAAGAGACATAATTCTCTGTGACCAACATAGAGTACTCTTATGATCCCATAATGCAGCAGACTTGGGTAAGTGGGAGGTAAACCATTTGTATAGCAGGGGTACACAGCAGGTGATCATTCCTCCGCTATACAAATTCCTTAAGTGTACAAAAAGATAGGCATCTGCGAGCAAGGTTGGTACAGTGTTTCCAATCAGAAAAATCTTAATGGCATTGATATCAACAAAGTCATCAATGTTGGGAAACAGAAATAACTCGTAGGTGAGTAAGACAAAGATGCTCTCGAAAGCAGTTATGTTCCCTATACTAGCAAAGTACATTGCCTTCTTTATTAAAAACTTGGCTGGCAAACCCTGGATTCCACCCTTAGTGGTCATGTGAGTCCTAACTTCTGAATCGTCCAAATAGATTGGTCTTGCAACGGTTTGATCCTTTGGAATTGCTTCCAGTCCAGAAAAGGGAGCTTGGTCAGTAATGGGTAAATCAGTTAGGTAAGAGTACTCCTCCAGTGTCGGTGCTAGTTGATAATCCGGAACGTGAAACAGTGATAGACCGGATCGTAAAACTGAATGAGCGTAGCCAGGATTCCTTCGATTACATGGACCCTTAATAGAGACAGCGGTCCTCCGTACTTAGCTCTGAAAGCATCAGGGTTGGTGATCATCCTCGCCAATCCCCTTAAATCCCCTAGTTTTGGAACCTTGAAGGTATACTTGTGAGTCTTCCTTCTACCGAAATCCATAACGCAATCTTTCTCTCTGATATTTGCAATCATTGCCTTAGTTTAATTTGAAAAAGAGAGACTAGAGGAGAAAATTTTCTTTGCCTAAAGTTTTTTAATGAAATGAATGCATGAATGCAGTATACAAAAACATAGAAAAAACATGGGGTCAAAGGTTCGGTGTCATGAAGTCATGGCTCTACCCATCCCCAATGTTTGTACTGGTGAATTTTTATACTTGTCCTCAAAATCATTGACCCCTCTTGGGATAACGACAGCAGGCTGGTTCACCCGAGCGAGCTGCAGTATCTTAGAGTAATCTCAAATGAGGGTAGTATCACGTGACAACTATTTACGATAGCTTCCGCATTACAAAATAGTAACAAGGTCTCAACCTACTAAATCCCCAGATTCACGGACACCACAATCGAACAATCTGCTTTCAACAACCGAAGTCGTATAGGCATTGAATCCGCAAAGGGCTTCTCCACTGATTCGATGGTCAACCGGGGACTTTTATTTGGGAGTCACTCCCTGTAAGATTACCCATCTAATGCCATCACTTATCTTAGGTGTCACTTAAACTTTCCAGATGCGGCATCACCCGCAGTCCCATTAGCAGAAAAATAACCACGAATATCAAGTAGGAAAAGCGATATATATTTATTCCTAAAAATAACATCCTAGACCCCTTAAGAGCTATAGCTTATAATCATAACAGATCAATAACGTCCCCAGCAGAGTCGCCATTTTACTGTAGCGAGCGACTTTTGTTGGTGACGCGACCACCTTATCGCTGGGTTTTCCTCAGCGTAATGAGGAGGAGGGGGGTGCTACTTTCTGATTTCTTATTTATCCCATGAAGCTGGAAGGGAAAGGGAAGCTATCTAAAACTAACCTTGCACGCGAATGTTTAACTGAACAAACGCTTAAAAGAGATTGGGGGGTCCGGGGTCAGGTTATACAATGGGGAGTTGTCAATTACCCATCCTATATTTGGTTATCCACAGGATATTAGCTTTAGGTTTCGCTTTGTACTTGATGGTGTTTATCCGTTAATGGGTTGGGAAAGTTTCTTGGGAAGTATGAGTGAGTGATTGAGTTGATGTTCGGTTGTTTTTGGTAAGGCACTGGACCTAATTTTTAATTGGTATGAAGGTACTGGACCTAGAGTTTTTTATTTAGTATGCTCGCTTAGATTTCACAATATTATGCCTACGTATTCCCGTTTAAATGAAACAGGTAAATCAGAGAAATCGTAGTTCCTCCTATTCTAAGGGAGGAAAAAGATGTTTTGGTGTCTTGTTCAAGGCCCAAGATTGAAGCTAAAAGGTTTATTTGTATCTTGTTCAAAGCCCAAGATTGAGGCTAAAGGTTTAACTGAGAGAGAATTTGTCGTCTCTAAATAGGAATTGTTGATTTTTGTGTGCCTTGATCAAAGCCCAAGGTTGAAGCTAAGAGGTTGATTGACTCCACTGGGGAAATCCTTACCCACAGCCTAAGAGTAGGCTGGATAAGACTGACTCAACAATAGAGGGTATATATTGGTGTATTGTACTAGACCCAAGATTGAGGCAAAAAAATACTGACTCTGGGGATATCATTATACAAAGCCTAAGAGGAGGCTAAATTCTTGGCTTTCCGGGGAAAATGTTCTATCTGTCTTGTACAAAGCCCAAGATTGAGGCTAAAAGGGATTTTGACTCCACCGGGGAGATTTGTATGTGTCTTGTACAAAGCCCAAGATTAAGGCTGAAATGGGTTTGACTCTTGCTGGAGAGTATTATCTGTCTTGTATAAAGCCCAAGATTGAGGCTGAAAAGAGTTTGACTCTGCTTGGGAAATCATTCCTAAAAGCCTAAAAGAAGGCTGGAAGGAAATGACTCGGCTGAGGGAGATATCTGTCCCCAGTTTAAAAGATGAAGATTTATGTCTTGTACAAAGCCCAAGATTGAGGCTAAAAGGGTTTGACTCAACAAGAGAGTGCTTTTATCTGTCTCATACAAAGCCCGAGATTGAGGCTAAAGAGGTTGACTCAACAAGAGAGTGCTAAAATGTGATTGACTCAACAAGAGAGTCAGAAAAAGTGATCGACTCAACAAGAGAGTCTGAAAGGGTGATTGACTCAACGAGAGAGTCTGAAAGTTGATTGACTCATTAAGAGAGTTACGAACTTCTAAGAAGCCGAAGGGTCCTTGTACAAAGCTCAAGAGGAGGCGGGGATGCTTTTAGGAAGCCTTCAAGAAATGCTATTCACCGAGAATAGATCATTTAGTGAAAGTTCTAAGGTTTGAAAAAACTCAAGAGATGCTATTCACCGAGAATAGATCAACTTTGGGGAGTAGAGTTTCTTTGACAATTTCTTGGGGTGACAGTCTGAGAAAAGGTTCACGAGGAATACTGCCTTTCTCTTTGTTCCATATTGTTTAAGCCTAAGAGAAGGCAAGACTGTATCTGGAAATCCTATGGGGATCTAGTTTTTGCTGTATTCAAGAGTGACCAACATGGCTTTACCTAGTTCTAGACCTAGTTGTCGGGGAAAACTCTAAATAACTATACTAGTATATATACAGTTGATATATGACAAGTATTTTAAAAGGGTATGAAAGAAGACTTACAGTGCGCAGCTTCCCACAATGCAGTTATATTTATGAAAGAGAGTAAATGAAAGCCGTTAAAACTTACAGGTGAGCAAGCTTTCATGCTGTATTGTTAGTTGTTCAAAGAAATTAAAGAAAGTTTTGATAACGACATATATATTTGAATCTAAATCAAAAGAGACGTTCTTTTTGAAAATATTGTTGGGGCTTATACTCAAGGAGAGGCCCAGGGTTTAATGGTGATCGTACCGTTGTTTTGAGAATCGTTTCGGGACTTATACAACGACTGAGGCCCAAATTATTTTAGTTTCAAAAAAGGATTGGGTATTATACTATATTAGAGGCCCAAAGAGTTTGAAAATAAATAAAAATGGGTCTTATAACTCTACGAGAAGCCCAGTTGACTTTGTTAAAAAGGCAGCTGCTCGTGTTCTGAGTTTTTGCAGATTTACGATTTCTCACTAATCTCACTAAATACTTGATGAAATCACACAATCCACATATCAATATGCTCGTTTTCAACTCACGATCATGTCTATGGTATTTATTTCATTTATTTTAAGTATGGAATGAGAAATTAAAGAGAAACCTCAAGAACCCTAATTTTTGCATGAAGGCTAAGAAATTCCATACACGATTCATACAAAGCAATCAATTAAAGGGAAACACTCCATACATGATTATGAACATATGGAAAAATTATTGTGCGAGGAAATATGCATGAATCATGAGATGACCAAGTTTAGGCTTACCTCTTGCAGTTGGTGATTGAGTTCTAGGTTGGAGGAGTTACAACTTGGTTCCAATGATGTGAACAACTTCCTTAGGTGCTATGGAGTGTGTCTGGATGGTTGGAGTGGATTAAATTGAGCTGGAACTGGATTTGTCACCTTAACTGCAAATCTATCAAAGGCTTGTGCAGATGGCTGGTGATTTTGTGAAATTGATGTTCCAGATGTTATTTTGTGTTATGGATCACTTCTATATGTTATATGTGAGGTGTGTGTGTGATTGGTTTGGTTGGAATTGCTCTCAAACTCAAAACCTGATAGTGGCTTGCTTTAGAAGGTAAAATTTGGAGTGAAGTGGTGATTTTGAGGAAAGCATCAGTTTGGGTGCTTTGGTGTACTCAAACTGGTCACAAATTAGCTCTATTTATAGTAGAGCAAGTTTGTTTTGCAAGCAATAGTGAATGGCAACTAGTACAGGTCTGTGGCCAATTGTGATCAACTGGAATCTCAAGTCTCCTCTAGCCATTGACTGGAGGTTAGGGCACAAGCCTATGGTTCTTTGATTCAGAGCTTATCCTTGACTCATTCAGTTAGGAATGTATCAGTCCATGCCACCTTGGTGTATCCATTAAATGCATTGCAACAAAATTGGAGTCTTGGCACCTTTTTAGCTCTTTTAGGTTTGGCATGGCTACTTGTAGATTCATGGACTTTGGAGGCTTAGAGATTAGATCATCCCCCTTGGATTTGATCCTCAGACGTGTCCAGATTGATGACAAGGCTTGGATTTATTAGATTTGGACAAATCGAGCAAAATGCACAAAATCTGCCAAATCTGCCTTGAAAAGAATCAGTTCATGATGCCATGTTTCAAGGGTTGTTTCTCCTTGCTCAAATTGAATTTGGAGATGATATGGTACTTGTTGGAAAGCCCTCATGGAATATTTTAACTTTGATGTCCACCCCTAAACCTGGTTTGGCTTGGATCAAGGTGAAAAATGTCCCTACATTTGGGAAAAAGTAAGGCAGATTTTAACTTAGTGAAAATTTCACTAAGTGTTGGAAAATATCATTTTCATGTTTTTTGCCATTTTGATCACTCCATAACTTAAAACCCACGAGGAATTGGAATGAGCTGTAGTTGAAGCTTTTGTAGAGTGTAATGAGAGCTACAAATCCAGCTTTGGACCAGCCAAAATGGTTGTTTGGATCTCAAGTTATGGTCCTTGGAAGTTGGTACCCTAGCCACTTTATGGTTACCCCTTTTACAAGTTAACTTACTTTCTTTGATTTTTCTTGATGAATGATGATTCAAATCACATATTAACATTGTTTTAGGGTCAAAGAACCATAATTGTGTAAAATCCCAAAAAGTCAAACTTGATTTTGTGCACAGTTGACTTTTTATCGGATGAAATCCAAACTGTGCGATCCTTTGTGAAATCAAGTCCTTGACCTAAATCAAACCTAATGGATATATTTCATAGGTGTTATAGGGTGTATTGAATCATGTCCCAAGGTTTGGGAGAATGTCCTGGTCAAAAGTTAAAGGCACAGTTGACTTTTTCCCCGAAACCCTAACTGTGGTCCTGATGAAATTGAAACTTGTGAATCAAGCTTCTTGGATCAATCCATTGGTGTAAATGGATCAATGTAGTGTATTGGAGACCCTCAAACCATGTCTTGAGGTCTTGTCTCATGTTTTGTCCCAAAAGTCAACTAAGGGTGAATTAGGTCAAGAAACCTTAATTCCTCATTTTTTATGAATGCATCCCCTGGGGCTAAATTGACTTGATGATTGGTTCCATGAGGCCCCTTGGAGTATCTTGGGTTGTTTTGTGAAGCATTGGCTCATGCCCAGATGAAAATTTTCATCCGGAGGCCTCTGTCGACCAAAACCCTAATTTGGTGACATTGGCGATCTTGAGGCTTAATCCACTTGGAATGTTGCAACCTTGTGCTTGATTCTTGATGTGGGAGTCCTCTTGATCCTTTATTGGTGTTTGAGAGTTTAGAAAAGTTGAAGATCATGTCATTCCTTTATTGATCTTTTGTCTAAGGCTCTGAGAGGGCTTGAAAGCCTAATTCTTTGATTGTAATGATTGCTCGACCATCTTTGAAGAGATAGATGAGGCCTGAAGGTACATCCATATTTTGGTAATGATTTGCACAAATGGAAAATATTAGTGGTCAAAATTTGGGGTATGACAGCGAGGTCATCGTCAAAGCATTTGACGGATCCCGAAAAACAATTATCGGCGAAGTCGATCTTCCCATAACTATCGGTCCTCACACTTTCCAAGTCACTTTCCAGGTCATGGACATCCGGGCAGCATACAGCTGTTTATTAGGAAGACCTTGGATACACGAAACTGAGGCAGTCACTTCGACACTTCACCAGAAGCTGAAGTTCATCAAGAATGACAAGCTCATCATAGTCTGTGGAGAGCAGGCCTTGATCATGAGCAACTTATCATCATTTTCTTGGGTAGAACTCGAGGAAGTCATTAGGACTCAATTCCAAGCACTTTCGGTGAGCAATGAGAATCGATCAGAGAAAGGGACGTCGATTTCCTCATACAAATATGCTCTCAAAGTGATCGAGTAACAATGCAAAAGGATGGGAACAACTTGTCATTCCTACGGATAACAAGACAGAGAAAGGTCTTGGTTTTTCCTCAACTTGTACCCAGACTGCTACTAACGATGAAAGTTTTCATCCTATTCAGGACTTCTTCCACAGTGGAGGCTTCCTTCACTCAGTGTCTCAAGAAGTACATACCATCAATGAGGGTGTCTCCTCCGATAAAGATGAAGAGTGGAAATCCTATCTCAATGAGGACAGTTATATGTCTCAAGAAGAAACACATATGCCATTTTGCTATCCCACGCAAAGTCCGAGATATATACCAAGATCATATGTCATGATGATGTACGGAGATTGCGATCCTGAAGAATGTCGTGCTCCACCAAACTCATTAGAGGAGGACACTCTAATGAAAGACAACTTCAACTATGACTATTATGATCCAATGGATGACTTGCCTATCTGGAAGTCGTACCCAGAAGACTTGGGGAAAAAGAGTCAGTCAAACGATGCATATCAGCTGAGCATCATTGAAAAGAATACCTGTGTCCCCACCAAATCATGGGATCATTACTCAGGGCATTCAGAAAATATCCAACACAACGATGAATCTGCAAAGATTGCAGGACAAGAGTTCATAAACTATGATTTTCCAGAGGTCAACATCATCTAGAAAGATGACTCCTCCGGTTCCACTGAAGTGTTGGACACCTTAGGACAACCGAGTGGCAAGTACGACTTCTTGGTCAAGTACACCACTCCTGAAATCTCTCGTATCAGACTCGAAGATATCCAATCAACTGGATGGGGAGATCCGCCTGAGAATGAAAACACTGTGCAAGATACAACAGAAGAGTTCGTCTATGACAACTCTGCCTGGGAGGAAGACTCCAACGATCATGCTCTGCCAGAAATCAGCGTCATTTCTAAGGACAAACCAAGAAAGAAGGTACCGGACTTTGTGATTCACCGAGGAGTTCACCGCGAATGGGTTGTTGTTGATGTCTCGAAAGTCGTCCATAAGTCTAAGTAATTGTCATCTTAGTTTTGACCTTTCACCATGCCCAGGTGAAACTGAAGTTTTCATAGGACTCACTTTCTGCAAATGTCTCTCTTCGCTTCACCCAAAGCGACATAGTTTTGTTTTATAGGGCTGTAGTTTCAAGAATCGACAAAATCATAAGTAAATAAACGTCATTCTGTAATTTCCGCATTAATTGCTGTTTTCACTTTTCGCTTTTTCAAAATATGGTAATCCTAAAAACAGCTCAAAATAAAAACAAGCATTCTTCAGAAAAATATACTGCACACACTCTTGCATTACTCTCTATCTCTTCTAAAAATAAACCATCACATCATGCAAATTGCTTATTTTAAACCCCATTGAAACATACGATCCAATGCCTTCGCCCAACTTTGAATTCCCGGTATTTGAAGCTGAAGAAGAAGAAGACGAAGAAATTCCAGAAGAGATCTCCTGATTACTCAGACAAGAGGAAAGGTCCATTGAACCTCACAGAGAGCTGTTGGAAACAGTCAACTTGGGTTCAGAAGAAGAGAGAAAAGAAGTCAAGATTGGGACACTGCTCAGTCCGACTGTCAAAGAAGACTTGATAAAACTTCTCAAAGATTTTCCTGATGTATTTTCTTGGTTCTATCAGGACATGCCAGGGTTGGATACCACAGTTAAAATCAGAATGTTCGTCGGTGAAACAAAGACTGAGATGGACTCATCCGGACATGGCCATCAAAATCAAAGTGGAAGTGCAGAAATAGATTAACTCGGGTTTCCTGGCCACCTCAAAATATACTCAATGGCTAGCCAACATAGTGCCAATTCCGAAAAAGGACGGAAGTGTCAGAACAAGGCCAGTCCATAGGATGAATTTCCCCTACCGCACATAGACATGCCAGTAGACAATACAACAAAGTTTAAAGTATTCCCCTTCATGGATGGATTCTCGGGCTATAATCAAATCAAAATGGCACCGGAAGATATGGAGAAAACTTCATTCATCACCCCATGGGACACCTTTTGTTACAAGGTAATACCGTTCGTTTTGAAGATCGTCGGGGCGACCTATCAAAGGGACATGACAACTCTGTTTCATGACATAATACACAAAGAAATCGAAGTGTATGTCGATGATATGATTGCAAAATCTAAAACAGACGAGAAGCATGTGACCCACTTGTCCAAACTATTCGAGCATCTGAGAAAGTACAAACTCCGCTTGAATCCCAACAAATGCACATTCGGTGTCCGCTCAAGAAAACTGCAAGGGTTCATCGTCAGCCAGAAAGGAATTGAGGTTGATCCTGACAAAGTCAAGGCCGTTCAAGAAATGCCTTCTCCAAAGACTGAAAAATAAGTCAGAGGATTTTTAGGACGTCTGAATTACATCTCAAGGTTAATATCCCTCATGACCTCGACATGCGCGCCAGTCTTCAAACTGCTCAAGAAGATACAATCATTCCTCATGCGGCCCCTATGTGGTCAAGTAAGCCTTCTCAGGCGGCACCTAGAGACTCGCAACCATGGTTGGAGAGGAATTTTCCTACCCCACAAATGTTGATGTAGTCAAGAAATACTTCGCCTAAATAAATAAATAAAAATGTCTCGGTGGATTGAAAACCCGAAAGGGCGGTCTAGGAAAAAATTAGAGACATAAGAAAAAATCATCCCGATGGATTGGAAATCTCAAAGTACAATCCAAGAAAAAGTTTGGGATTCATGGCAAATAAATGCGTTCGACAAGGTTAAATCCCCAGCAGTAATGCCATCCATCAAGAAAACTTCAGTCAAGGTCATCTTCGACAGAAGCTCGGGATGTCGATAATTTAAAGTTAGTAGGAGGATAACGGTCGTTATGTTTCAATGTAGCCCTATTCACTTAAATTACCATTTTCTAACTTTATAAATACTCTATGGGATCACGCGATTGGCTAATTTCCATCCTATCAATAAAATTTGAGCCCTAGTGCTTTTGTTTGCAATTCTTATTTGTTTTAGCTTTACAGAATGACATTTTTAACATGATCAACGATTCTTGAAATAAAACAAAAATGAATTTACTTGTCAAATTTTTTCTACTTTTAAAATAAAGATGGCAATTCTTTTGACTGTTAAACATCAAAAGAACATCGATCGCTTCTCCAAAGGTGATTGAACCTCAAAGTGCAGAATCAAAGTACTCCTTCTAAACCAGTACGCCTAAATGAAGGATCAACTGTGTCAGAGACCATGTTTCATCTGAAATCCCTGGCAGGGTTTCATACCTCTTAAGACCGATTGACAATTCTTCTTCCCCACGGGGACCGTCTCTTCTAAGCAAGGCAGGATTGCTGTTTTGGACAGTGATACTTCTATCCCTCGCAGTGGCCGAGTATCCCTTCGTGTTCATTAGTCTGTATGTCACGTCAGTTTTGTCAGCATATACATACATACACCATGCATTATTGATTCATACTTATATTCATATTGCATCACTATCACTCTAGTTGGTCTAGTTCCCAAGTGATAAAAGTCCTCTCAATCGAGTTGTCAGTCCTTTACTTGTTAGGAAATACAACGTCTGAGCAGTTTCTCCCCAGTTTATTTCTGGATTGGAGACGGTCCTCGACCACTTTGATAACTAGAACCTCTGAAAGGCAAGAAGACATTCGACAAACGTCACTCTTTACTATTGAAGACGATGTTCTCGCTTTCCCGGATTAAGGAAAATCCCCAGAGAAAGCCTCGCAACTAAAGACTCTCAGCAACACATTGGTTTTTCTCTTTAGAAAGACGATGTTAATGAAGTCATCAGCACCTCAAAATTGGATTACATCACATGGTATTTCTCCGAGAAGATCTCGAAGAAAAGTATAATGTAATATCCCCAAGCAGGAAACAGCCTCTCAAGAGGCTCGTTTTCCCCAGTAGAGTCAACAAATAGCATCTCCAACAGAGAAGTTTGAACACCTCTACAACTCAAACGAATCGGTTCCCCAGCAAGTCTGACGTCAAAAATTTTTCCCCTCAAATGGCGTCTCCCCAGGAAAATTCGGCGAGAAGTTTGAGGAAAACCGCTACACATAACGTCCCTTATCAAGGAGGGAACTCAAAATAAAAAGGGAAACTAAGACCAGTTCCTTGGATGAAGACCAGGATCGAGGGGAAGTTTATTGACAAAAGAAACTAAGACCTGTTCCTTGGCTGAAGACTAGGATCGAGGGGAAGTTTATATCAGAAACTAAGACCAGCTCCTTGGGTAAAAACCACGATCGAGGGGACGTTTATTTCAGAAATTGAGACCAGCTCCTTGGTTGAAGACCAGGATCGAGGGGAAGTTTCACCCTTTTCTAAGCATTATTGCTTAGCAAAAGAAGATGGATGAGCAAATTGCCATTCATAACCACCATCAAAATTTTGGGTATTCCGATATTTAATCCTCTTGCAACCCAAATGCCCGAATACCTTTGCCATTCACACCTTCGGGTCCAAGAAGCTTAAATAGGGACATCTGTCATACCCCAAATTTTGACCACCAAGATTTCCCATCATTGTGCAAGTCATCATCACAATATGTATGTACCTTTATGCCTCATCAATCTCCTCAAAGATAATTGAGCATTCACCACAATCAAGAATTACGGTTTTGAGCCCTCTCAGAGAGCAGTTAGACAAAGGGCCAATCAAGAAATGACATGATATTCAACTTGTCTAGTCTCTCAAACACCTATAAATGATCAAGAGGACTCCCACATCAAGAATCAAGCACAAGGTTGCAACATTCCAAGCGGATCAAGCCTCAAGATCGCCAGTGTCACCAAATTAGGGTGTTGGATGACCAAGGCCTCCAGATGAAAATTTTCATCTGGGCATGAGCCAATGCTTTAAAGCACAACCCAAGATACTCCAAGGGACCTCATAGACCCAATCATCAAGTCATATTAACCTCAGGGGATGCATTTACCAAAAAAAAAATCAGGAATTAGGGTTTCTTGACCTAATTCACCCCTAAGTTGACTTTTGGGACAAAAAATGAGCCAAGACCTCAAGACATGATTTGAGGGCCCCAAGTACACCACATTGATCCATTTGCAACAATGGATTGATCCAAGAAGCTTGAATCACAAGTTTCATTTTCATCTGGACCACAATTAGGGTTTTGAAGGGAATGTCAACAATACCTTTGACTTTTGACCAGGACATGCTCCCAAATCCTGGGACATGATTCAATACACCCTATATTGTAACACCCCGATTTTTAACAGCGAGAGTGTATATTTTTTTTTGAATGCCATACATAATATTGACAACTGTCTCTCCAGGAAAAATTATAAAAATGATTAATCAGAGTACGAGCTTTCGATCTAAGTCTTTTCTATACATAGGACCAGCGTAATGCCCATTGTTATAAATATTTGTCCATACACATAAAAATAAGCACTCAGCTTTAATAATAACAGCAATAACAACATGGACAACCTCAAAACACAACCCTAAGCTGATCTTGAATTCCTAGCCCAAAGACATCGCATCTTACAAGCCTTCACGACACCTGGATACCTTAACTATCACCACTTCTAAACTTGGGTGGTCGTTAGCCACATCATAGTAATAGTAGAGGGTCACGATCTAAAAACAACATATATGGAAGAATACACACATGCCAGCAGAACATGATATACATAGCAACACGAATAGGATGACAATATGATATGCAGAGCAACATAAATGAGGTGACAGTATGATATATGTAACAATCACAACATTTAATTTAACACACAAATGCAATGCACAAACATTTAATTTAACACACAAATGCAATGCACAACCATTTAATTTAACACACAAATGCAATGCACACACATCCTAAATGCAGACCTATATGAATTTGGTGGTCCCAATTCGTCGGGTACCCTCACCATGCATGAATTCCGGAATTTAACCTCTCCGCAGAGAGTCGTGATACCCCCTTGGGTCCTCACTAACCGTGCTGCCTCGCAGACACAAAAGTGTTGCCCTTGCAAACACCCGGAGTTGCCTCCCTCGCATTTTCCTGACTCAATTTGATCTCAAAGGATCGATGACGGCTCAGTCACATCACCTGGTGCAGTAGAATTCCCTTCGGGATTAGGTGATGATTCAGAACCCATCACCCTGGCCCATTCGGCGCCAACTACCTACACGCAACTATGGTATGCATGAACTCACACATGCAAATGCAATAGGTTATATAAACACAATATGTATAATCACAAAATGTAAAGTCACAATTCACAATTCAGTTCATATATATATCACAGATCATATGAATAATTCTCAGTACCAACAGGTGGCTCAGACACACCTCGTGTTGTCCTCCTCGACATACACATCAATCGCAATTCATATATTTATCACAAATCATATGAATGCACATCACAAGTTTAGCATCATAGCATAAACACATATCCCCAACCGGGCACACAATCATGAATATAACCACACAGCCCCTACTGGCACACAATCATTCAAACATCCCCACAAGGGCACACAGTCATGAATACAAACACACATGCATTCAATCACATATAATATCGTTAGAAAGTGCCCTTACCTGAGCAAGCTTCCAACCCAAACAACTTACGCTACGTAAGATCGATTTGTCTCTCACGATGAAATCTCGTATCCGATTCACACTTTCAACCTTATAAAATACACAAAGGACTTAAGTTAAAACCAACTCAGATACATCTACAATAAGGCTGGGTCTTGATCGCTAACCTAAACAATTAGGGCTTTAGGTTTTCACTCCCCGATTACTAACCTAATCGCTTTATAGAAAAACCCACACAATTTAAATTCATTTATTTTGAACAACAATTTGAATTCCAAAAATCTAGGATTCACGCCATTAGGCTACCCACAGTACATCATATAACAGCTCACTGGCTCCACGTTATATAACAAAAGCACAACACACAGTAAAACACCGACCGCACACACTTTACGTGATAAAACCCAACACTTTTTCAAAACCACAAAAACTAAAATCATCTCTTGCCCTCCAAACCATTTTTAATAGAAAGAACATCCCGTTAGCTTTCCAACGCTTCGAACGGGGATCAAAACCGACTTACGGATCAAAAGATATGAATTTTCGAAGTTTTCGCCGAAAACCCCCCTTTTGCCTTGAAAACCTACGGGTTTTGGCCTTTCCACCCGAAAATCCGACCGATTCAATTATTTTCTTCGAAATAACCACATACTCGTACTCACCTAACATATAGCAGTGAATTAGAACCATTAAACACGATTTCTACGACGTCCGTTTTCGATTCAATTCTCAAAACCCTCATTTCTCAAAAATGTCATAAGTTACGAAATCACCCGAATTCAATCTTACAAGTTTCAATAATCACGGCCTAACATTCCTCGACTAAACTACGCAATTTATTTCGAATTTCATCCGTGAAAACATCGATTTCTATCGATTTTACCAATTTTGCTCAAATATGTAAAACCTAACATTTTCTAACCAAAACCAACCAAACAAACACCTACATATACATATACTATCGTAGGATAATCGAGTTTAGTAAACTTACCCGATTTAATCGGAGATCCGGCTCCGATTCGGACGATTTCCCATTTTTTTCTTCTTTTTCCTCTCACTTTCTCTTCCCACTTTCTTAACCCATTTTTCTTATTTTCTCTCTTTCTCTCTCTTCTTTCTATATATATAATCTAAACTTTCCACTTAATCCCCATCATATCCTTTTCTAAAATATCTAATCCACAAGATTACCGTTTTACCCTTTCGCCTAAATATCTCCTAAGCGCTCTCAAAACGCGATCAAACGAAAACATCGATGAAAAAGATATATTATAAACTAAAAGTCAAGAATAAAATTATAATATACCCGCCAAAAATATCTGATGGATATAATAATAATATCTCAACAAAATATCTAATGGATTTAATAATAATATCTCAACAAAAAAATCTAAAAGATCTTATCTTAAAAACATATAATAATAGTATAACCCAAAAATATCTAGATATTTAATGTCTCACACTTAAAAAAATGTTCTGACTCAGACGAGTCGTAACTCGCTCACGAACAACTTTTTATGCAAACCGAAAAATTTCACCGTCGCATTTTAATTAAAACCACCCAAAATTTTCGAATAAATTTTATTCCGAATAAATTTTTGTTCCTTAACTCAGAAAGATATATTGAGATTAAATTCTCAATATCGGCGATATATAAAACTCCCATTTAAATTTTGACGACAATCGGAGTCCGTGAAAATTTAAACGACGGGTATAATTTGCCCATTTTCCCAAAAATCGGCAGAAACACATTTTTGAAATTTCGAACACATAGAAACATTCGAAATCCAATATAACTACTGTGCCAATAGAAAAAGTCTGATTGAATTAAAAAGAAACCACGTGGATCAATCCAGACCACAACCGAACACCCTAGAAATATCGGGTATAATCTGCTCGCTACTCCAAATTTAGTAGAAAAACAGATTAAAATGATAAAACATCATAATATCATACGGACTAAAATATACGGGTCTTACATTACTACCCACCAAAAAGGAGTTTCGTCCTCGAAACTCGAGGTAAATGTAACAACTTACCAATTTATCACTAACACACTCACCAGAACGACCGCGCACCTATTGCAACCCTCTACAAAGTCACAGTGACTCGGACTCTGGACGCAACGCTAAACCCGCACACTATCTAAGCCGGCAAGAATAATTCATTCCATTCAACACAATCTTGTCTACTATCAACAACAGATTAAGGATGATCAGTCCCTCAATTTGTCAATAGGTAGGCGACAACCATGATGGTGGAATAAACCATCGTTACCAGCTACAATAGTGTTCTCCTCATCTTGTTCTCAATTTTATGCAAGACACAAGGGTCCAATAATCACTTCGATGTTTCCTAAATGTGTCCTCCAAATTCCTGTTACTTCACTCTCCAAAGTGAGACACAATTTCCCCAAAACAAGTTACGGTTGCTTTCACGCTCACTTGGCTCGGAACAACCATTGAGTATCCTCCCAAAACAGTAACAGCTAATACCCGAGTACAAATTCAACCTATTTCACTCCAAACGAAGTAGTCATCTAAGTAGAGAACTCCACATTTTTCCCAAGGTCCATAATTCCTTAGTTATTCCTTTAATCTCATAATGGTGATGATCCGTATATGTTCAGATTCAAACTTCATTCCAAATTACAATCTTAATATTTCCATCCCAACGTCCGTTTGGTGATTGAAACTTCCCTAAATTTTCTTTCATGTGCCCATTATGCCCTCTACAATACACAAAAGCCCTCTACCCCTGACTTAAACTATTGGATCACACTCTAACATAACTACCTCAGTTCCAAGTCATAACTTAGTTTACTCTCGTATACCTTAACCTTAAACGTTCCTCATCGTTGGCTATCCCCATTTGACATACCACGTCTTTCGTATCATCCTACATCAGCTTCCAGAAATCCATTTTGTTTCTTTTTCTCTTACCCTCAAATTCCTTCTTCCTCAAAGAGCTCATCAATCAAACCATTTTTTATTGTTCCCCTATCTCATCTTCTATTGTGAAACTGTTCTCGATGTCAACCTCTGATGTCCAATAATTTCTCGATGCCTATTTTCCATTATGCTTCTCTAGTCTTCATTATAACAAGTACAACGAATCCAAGCCTTACTAGTCTCCGCCAAACATTTCCACTTCATCCTTGATTCGTCCGAATAGACAAATGTTTGATCCTCTCTACTCCCGAATATACCCAATGCACCTTATGTGACCCAATCTAGTTGTACCTTCAACTCTTAAGCATACATTTACCATTACTTTTTCTGGTTCATGGGCGAGGTAATTCCTTGCACGGATTATAAATCGACCTAATCCACATATCTAACCGTTCCTCTCACACTTTGTCTTAACACCTATTTCCCAAAACCAATCTTTTCACTCCACCCATTCGTTCATCAATGACATAATGTACTTAACCTCGTCCAGGCTTCTCATGTCTCATGTGGAATCTCCAACAGGCTTTTCACTTAGTAAGTTCATCATCCTACTTCTGAATATGACAACCCATCTAGTCACTAATACACTACCCATTAGCCTTGTGATATCAGATTTCCAACCGCAGGATTATTCTCCTACCACTTATACCGCTTCTTAAATATAAACTTTACGTCCGAGCGCAACCCCATCATCTATAGCATACACTCTTGAGGAAATGCTTAGTATCCTTCCCATTTCCATTTGGGCCATATTCTTGGTAGTCCTTAATAAGCAACGAGGTAGTCAACCTTCTTATTAAAAAATTTTGTGTTACCTGAGCACTTTCTTGCTTGCATACACCCTTATTCTTCCTTTGTAACCACCTTTACGATACTACAACTCCAAAGTCCCTTATACTAGATCCTCTTATAACATCTAGGAGTTTCCAACTTCAAAAATCTTAGCAACCAAAAGCCTATAGTCGTTTCCCAACCTACCATGACCTCTATCTTGTCAACTTCAACCCACATCTTTACTCTCCTTCACCCAATCTAAATATCCTTGTTCCAAATCAATGTTCGTCCTATCCAACCTACTCTTTGTTGTTCTATCTATCTTCAATTGCTTATGACTATCCAATGGTCATAATATCCTTTTATAACACAACCCAATCCTCTTTCGCATAAGTTCTTGCTAAACATCAGGACACATCCATTCACTCCTCAGTTTCATATTCCAGCCTAGCTTTTTCTAAGGTATCAATCAACATTATCACCCTACGATCTAACACTCTACAAGAATCATCCTTCCAAAACAGACATATCTTACTCCTCCATCTAGTCACTGAGCACTTACCTCAAATCTTAACGCTTGACTTTTAAAGAGCAACTACCCAATCAAAATTCCTTTGCTAACTTTTCTTTATTCTCAGGTCCGATCCCTAAATCCAAATCTAAACTTTGATCTTCACGAAATCCATATACTTGTTACACCATATAACTCCATTCATCAATTCTTCATACATGGCTCTGTGTCCTTCCAGATATTAACTTTCAGCGTCTTATCACTCTTCTAACAACCCATTGTCTACCTGCGGTATGATATTTCTAGCAAAACCATGTCACCCATACTTGAATTGCTTTAGAACTTCCTACTCTACTCATATAATTACTTAGATCCATGGTGCTACTTCTACCTTGTTCTCCTAGAAACTGTTACACTCCTTCTCTCCCAAACTCCCACTTCTAGTTTCGAAAACAACTCCACTGATGATCACTTTCACTAAAACTTATCCAGGTGATAATTGGTCTCCTTCCTTTAACATCACATGATTCATCCTTACGGTATTTAGTCACATATCTAACCTAGCTTAAGAAACCAAATTAAACCCTCAAGCACCTACCATTCGTATAACCTTCCTCCAACTTTCCTAGGTTTCGGCCACTTTCAACGTGCAACCCGCTTTCTTTCTAGAGAAGATGTCCCATTAATCTCCATGTATAGTAATTGTCTCCAAACAACATCTATAGCTGCTCTTTGATTCCAAGAAATATCACTTTTTTCATAGTCCATAAACTGCATCTCCTCTCATTCGGAACTCACCGGAATGAACATCCAATCATTTTTCTCTCAATAGGTCCTCCAAATCAAGTCCTTACTTAGAATCCTTTGAAACCTTGACTTCTACTCATCCCTACTCAACACCTCGGAGTGATAAGGACAAACAAAACCTCTCATCCATAGCATTACTGCAGAAAACCTTATAGTTCTTACTCGATTCAATCTCACCACCTCTAGCTCACTACCTCTAAAGAAAACGGATACACATGTCGACCGACATCGACAAATGCTCAAGGGGTTTAACTATGCTTCTCACTGAAGTATTATGGGAGACCTCAACTTCAGTCAAGAAACAAACGATGACCTAGGCACATATCATGCTGGACTCAAGACACAAACCACATAACACATAGGACTCCACACATTTACTCCCACTAAACCCGACACTTGATCAGCTTAGGACACCCGACTCACAACCCCATGAAAATCTTAGACCAAAGCTCTGATACCACAATGTAACACCCCGATTTTTAACAGCGAGAGTGTATATTTTTTTTTGAATGCCATACATAATATTGACAACTGTCTCTCCAGGAAAAATAATAAAAATGATTAATCAGAGTACGAGCTTTCGATCTAAGTCTTTTCTATACATAGGACCAGCGTAATGCCCATTGTTATAAATATTTGTCCATACACATAAAAATAAGCACTCAGCTTTAATAATAACAGCAATAACAACATGGACAACCTCAAAACACAACCCTAAGATGATCTTGAATTCCTAGCCCAAAGACATCGCATCTTACAAGCCTTCACGACACCTGGATACCTTAACTATCACCACTTCTAAACCTGGGTGGTCGTTAGCCACATCATAGTAATAGTAGAGGGTCACGATCTAAAAACAGCATATATGGAAGAATACACACATGCCAGCAGAACATGATATACATAGCAACATGAATAGGATGACAATATGATATGCAGAGCAACATAAATGAGGTGACAGTATGATATATGTAACAATCACAACATTTAATTTAACACACAAATGCAATGCACAAACATTTAATTTAACACACAAATGCAATGCACAACCATTTAATTTAATACACAAATGCAATGCACACACATCCTAAATGCAGACCTATATGAATTTGGTGGTCCCAATTCGTCGGGTACCCTCACCATGCATGAATTCTGGAATTTAACCTCTCCGCAGAGAGTCGTGATACCCCCTTGGGTCCTCACTAACTGTGCTGCCTCGCAGACACAAAAGTGTTGCCCTTGCAAACACCCGGAGTTGCCTCCCTCGCATTCTCCTGACTCAATTTGATCTCAAAGGATCGATGACGGCTCAATCACATGACCTGGTGCAGTAGAATTCCCTTCGGGATTAGGTGATGATTCAGAACCCATCACCCTGGCCCATTCGGCTCAAACTACCTACACGCAACTATGGTATGCATGAACTCACACATGCAAATGCAATAGTTTATATAAACACAATATGTATAATCACAAAATGTAAAGTCACAATTCACAATTCAGTTCATATATCTATCACAGATCATATGAACAATTCTCAGTACCAACAGGTGGCTCAGACACACCTCGTGTTGTCCTCCTCGACATACACATCAATCGCAATTCATATATTTATCACAAATCATATGAATGCACATCACAAGTTTAGCATCATAGCATAAACACATATCCCCAACCGGGCACACAATCATGAATATAACCACACAGCCCCAACTGGCACACAATCATTCAAACATCCCCACAAGGGCACACAGTCATGAATACAAACACACATGCATTCAATCACATATAATATCGTTAGAAAGTGCCCTTACCTGAGCAAGCTTCCATCCCAAACAACTTACGCTACGTAAGATCGATTTGTCTCTCACAATGAAATCTCGTATCCGATTCACAATTTCAACCTTATAAAATACACAAAGGACTTAAGTTAAAACCAACTCAGATACATCTACAATAAGGCTGGGTCTTGATCGCTAACCTAAATAATTAGGGCTTTAGGTTTTCACTCCCCGATTACTAACCTAATCGCGCTATAGAAAAACCCACACAATTTAAATTCATTTATTTTGAACAACAATTTGAATTCCAAAAATCTAGGATTCACGCCATTAGGCCACCCACAATACATCATATAACAGCTCACTGGCTCCACGTTATATAACAAAAGCACAACACACAGCCAAACACCGACCGCCCACACTTTACGTGATAAAACCCAACACTTTTTCAAAACCACAAAAACTAAAATCATCTCTTGCCCTCCAAACCATTTTTAATAGAAAGAACATCCCGTTAGCTTTCCAACGCTTCGAACGGGGATCAAAACCGACTTACGGATCAAAAGATATGAATGTTCGAAGTTTTCGCCGAAAACCCCCCTTTTGCCTTGAAAACCTACGGGTTTTGGCCTTTCCACCCGAAAATCCGACCGATTCAATTATTTTCTTCGAAATAACCACATACTCGTACTCACCTAACATATAGCAGTGAATTAGAACCATTAAACACGATTTCTACGACGTCCGTTTTCGATTCAATTCTCAAAACCCTCATTTCTCAAAAATGTCAAAAGTTACGAAATCACCCGAATTCAATCTTACAAGTTTCAATAATCACGGCCTAACATTCCTCGACTAAACTACGCAATTTATTTCGAATTTCATCCGTGAAAACATCGATTTCTATCGATTTTACCAATTTTGCTCAAATATGTAAAACCTAACATTTTCTAACCAAAACCAACCAAACAAACACCTACATATACATATACTATCGTAGGATAATCGAGTTTAGTAAACTTACCCGATTTAATCGGAGACCCGGCTCCGATTCGGACGATTTCCCATTTTTTTCTTCTTTTTCCTCTCACTTTCTCTTCCCACTTTCTTAACCCATTTTTCTTATTTTCTCTCTTTCTCTCTCTTCTTTCTATATATATAATCTAAACTTTCCACTTAATCCCCATCATATCCTTTTCTAAAATATCTAATCCGCAAGATTACCGTTTTACCCTTTCGCCTAAATATCTCCTAAGTGCTCTCAAAACGCGATCAAACGAAAACATCGATGAAAAAGATATATTATAAAATAAAAGTCAAGAATAAAATTATAATATACCCGCCAAAAATATCTGATGGATATAATAATAATATCTCAACAAAATATCTAATGGATTTAATAATAATATCTCAACAAAAAAATCTAAAAGATCTTATCTTAAAAACATATAATAATAGTATAACCCAAAAATATCTAGATATTTAATGTCTCACACTTAAAAAAATGTTCTGACTCAGACGAGTCGTAACTCGCTCACGAACAACTTTTTATGCAAACAGAAAAATTTCACCGTCGCATTTTTATTAAAACCACCCAAAATTTTCGAATAAATTTTATTCCGAATAAATTTTTGTTCCTTAACTCAGAAAGATATATTGAGATTAAATTCTCAATATCGGCGATATATAAAACTCCCATTTCAATTTTGACGACAATCGGAGTCCGTGAAAATTTAAACGACGGGTATAATTTGCCCGTTTTCCCAAAAATCGGCAGAAACACATTTTTGAAATTCCGAACACATAGAAACATTCGGAGTCCAATATAACTACTGTGCCAATAGAAAAAGTCTGATTGAATTAAAAAGAAACCACGTGGATCAATCCAGACCACAACCGAACACCCTAGAAATATCGGGTATAATCTGCTCGCTACTCCAAATTTAGTAGAAAAACAGATTAAAATGATAAAACATCATAATATCATACGGACTAAAATATACGGGTCTTACATTACTACCCACCAAAAAGGAGTTTCGTCCTCGAAACTCGAGGTAAATGTAACAACTTACCAATTTATCACTAACACACTCACCAGAACGACCGCGCACCTATTGCAACCCTCTACAAAGTCACAGTGACTCGGACTCTGGACGCAACGCTAAACCCGCACACTATCTAAGCTGGCAAGAATCATTCATTCCATTCAACACAATCTTGTCTACTATCAACAACAGATTAAGGATGATCAGTCCCTCAATTTGTCAATAGGTAGACGACAACCATGATGGTGGAATAAACCATTGTTACCAGCTACAATAGTGTTCTCCTCATCTTGTTCTCAATTTTATGCAAGACACAAGGGTCCAATAATCACTTCGATGTTTCCTAAATGTTTCCTCCAAATTCCTGTTACTTCACTCTCCAAAGTGAGACACAATTTCCCCAAAACAAGTTACGGTTGCTTTCACGCTCACTTGGCTCGGAACAACCATTGAGTATCCTCCCAAAACAGTAACAGCTAATACCCGAGTACAAATTCAACCTATTTCACTCCAAACGAAGTAGTCATCTAAGTAGAGAACTCCACATTTTTCCCAAGGTCCATAATTCCTTAGTTATTCCTTTAATCTCATAATGGTGATGATCCGTATATGTTCAGATTCAAACTTCATTCCAAATTACAATCTTAATATTTCCATCCCAACGTCCGGTTGGTGATTGAAACTTCCCTAAATTTTCTTTCATGTGCCCATTATGCCCTCTACAATACACAAAAGCCCTCTACCCCAGACTTAAACTATTGTATCACACTCTAACATAACTACCTCAGTTCCAAGTCATAACTTAGTTTACTCTCGTATACCTTAACCTTAAACGTTCCTCATCGTTGGCTATCCCCATTTGACATACCACGTCTTTCGTATCATCCTACATCAGCTTCCAGAAATCCATTTTGTTTCTTTTTCTCTTACCCTCAAATTCCTTCTTCCTCAAAGAGCTCATCAATCAAACCATTTTTTATTGTTCCCCTATCTCATCTTCTATTGTGAAACTGTTCTCGATGTCAACCTCTGATGTCCAATAATTTCTCGATGCCTATTTTCCATTATGCTTCTCTAGTCTTCATTATCACAAGTACAACGAATCCAAGCCTTACTAGTCTCCGCCAAACATTTCCACTTCATCCTTGATTCGTCCGAATAGACAAATGTTTGATCCTCTCTACTCCCGAATATACCCAATGCACCTTATGTGACCCAATCTAGTTGTACCTTCAACTCTTAAGCATACATTTACCATTACTTTTTCCGGTTCATGGGCGAGGTAATTCCTTGCACGGATTATAAATCGACCTAATCCACATCTCTAACTGTTCCTCTCACACTTTGTCTTAACACCTATTTCCCAAAACCAATCTTTTCACTCCACCCATTCGTTCATCAATGACATAATGTACTTAACCTCGTCCAGGCTTCTCATGTCTCATGTGGAATCTCCAACAGGCTTTTCACTTAGTAACTTCATCACCTACTTCTGAATATGACAACCCATCTAGTCACTAATACACTACCCATTAGCCTTGTGATATCAGATTTCCAACCGCAGGATTATTCTCCTACCACTTATACCGCTTCTTAAATATAAACTTTACGTCCGAGCGCAACCCCATCATCTATAGCATACACTCTTGAGGAAATGCTTAGTATCCTTCCCATTTCCACATGGGCCATATTCTTGGTAGTCCTTCCTAAGCAACGAGGTAGTTAACCTTCTTATTAAAAAAATCTGTGTTACCTGAGCACTTTCTTGCTTGCATACACCCTTATTCTTCCTTTGTAACCACCTTTACGATACTACAACTCCAAAGTCCCTTATACTAGATCCTCTTATAACATCTAGGAGTTTCCAACTTCAAAAATCTTAGCAACCAAAAGCCTATAGTCGTTTCCCAACCTACCATGACCTCTATCTTGTCAACTTCAACCCACATCTTTACTCTCCTTCACCCAATCTAAATATCCTTGTTCCAAATCAATGTTCGTCCTATCCAACCTACTCTTTGTTGTTCTATCTATCTTCAATTCCTTATGACTATCCAATGGTCATAATATCCTTTTATAACACAACCCAATCCTTTTTCGCATAAGTTCTTGCTAAACATCAGGACACATCCATTCACTCCTCAGTTTCTTATTCCATCCTAGCTTTTTCTAAGGTATCAATCAACATTATCACCCTACGATCTAACACTCTACAAGAATCATCCTTCCAAAACAGACATATCTTACTCCTCCATCTAGTCACTGAGCACTTACCTCAAATCTTAACGCTTGACTTTTAAAGAGCAACTACCCAATCAAAATTCCTTTGCTAACTTTTCTTTATTCTCAGGTCCGATCCCTAAATCCAAATCTAACCTTTGATCTTCACGAAATCCATATACTTGTTACACCATATAACTCCATTCATCAATTCTTCATACATGGCTCTGTGTCCTTCCAGATATTAACTTTCAGCGTCTTATCACTCTTCTAACAACCCATTGTCTACCTGCGGTATGATATTTCTAGCAAAACCATGTCACCCATACTTGAATTGCTTTAGAACTTCCCTACTCTACTCATATAATTACTTAGATCTATGGTGCTACTTCTACCTTGTTCTCCTAGAAACTGTTACACTCCTTCTCTCCCAAACTCCCACTTCTAGTTTCGAAAACAACTCCACTGATGATCACTTTCACTAAAACTTATCCAGGTGATACTTGGTCTCCTTCCTTTAACATCACATGATTCATCCTTACGGTATTTAGTCACATATCTAACCTAGCTTAAGAAACCAAATTAAACCCTCAAGCACCTACCATTCGTATAACCTTCCTCCAACTTTCCTAGGTTTCGGGCACTTTCAACGTGCAACCCGCTTTCTTTCTAGAGAAGATGTCCCATTAATCTCCATGTATAGTAATTGTCTCCAAACGACATCTATAGCTGCTCTTTGATTCCAAGAAATATCACTTTTTTCATAGTCCATAAACTGCATCTCCTCTCATTCGGAACTCACCGGAATGAACATCCAATCATTTTTCTCTCAATAGGTCCTCCAAATCAAGTCCTTACTTAGAATCCTTTGAAACCTTGACTTCCACTCATCCCTACTCAACACCTCGGAGTGATAAGGACAAACAAAACCTCTCATCCATAGCATTACTGCAGAAAACCTTATAGTTCTTACTCGATTCAATCTCACCACCTCTAGCTCACTACCTCTAAAGAAAACGGATACACATGTCGACCGACGTCAACAAATGCTCAAGGGGTTTAACTATGCTTCTCACTGAAGTATTATGGGAGACCTCAACTTCAGTCAAGAAACAAACGATTACCTAGGCACATATCATGCTGGACTCAAGACACAAACCACATAACACATAGGACTCCACACATTTACTCCCACTAAACCCGACACTTGATCAGCTTAGGACACCCGACTCACAACCCCATGAAAATCTTAGACCAAAGCTCTGATACCACAATGTAACACCCCGATTTTTAACAGCGAGAGTGTATATTTTTTTTTGAATGCCATATATAATATTGACAACTGTCTCTCCAGGAAAAATAATAAAAATGATTAATCAGAGTACGAGCTTTCGATCTAAGTCTTTTCTATACATAGGACCAGCGTAATGCCCATTGTTATAAATATTTGTCCATACACATAAAAATAAGCACTCAGCTTTAATAATAACAGCAATAACAACATGGACAACCTCAAAACACAACCCTAAGATGATCTTGAATTCCTAGCCCAAAGACATCGCATCTTACAAGCCTTCACGACACCTGGATACCTTAACTATCACCACTTCTAAACCTGAGTGGTCGTTAGCCACATCATAGTAATAGTAGAGGGTCACAATCTAAAAACAGCATATATGGAAGAATACACACATGCCAGCAGAACATGATATACATAGCAACATGAATAGGATGACAATATGATATGCAGAGCAACATAAATGAGGTGACAGTATGATATATGTAACAATCACAACATTTAATTTAACACACAAATGCAATGCACAAACATTTAATTTAACACACAAATGCAATGCACAACCATTTAATTTAACACACAAATGCAATGCACACACATCCTAAATGCAGACCTATATGAATTTGGTGGTCCCAATTCGTCGGGTACCCTCACCATGCATGAATTCCGGAATTTAACCTCTCCGCAGAGAGTCGTGATACCCCCTTGGGTCCTCACTAACTGTGCTGCCTCGCAGACACAAAAGTGTTGCCCTTACAAACACCCGGAGTTGCCTCCCTCGCATTCTCCTGACTCAATTTGATCTCAAAGGATCGATGACGACTCAGTCACATCACCTGGTGCAGTAGAATTCCCTTCGGGATTAGGTGATGATTTAGAACCCATCACCCTGGCCCATTCGGCGCCAACTACCTACACGCAACTATGGTATGCATGAACTCACACATGCAAATGCAATAGTTTATATAAACACAATATGTATAATCACAAAATGTAAAGTCACAATTCACAATGCAGTTCATATATCTATCACAGATCATATGAACAATTCTCAGTACCAACAGGTGGCTCAGACACACCTCGTGTTGTCCTCCTCGACATACACATCAATCGCAATTCATATATTTATCACAAATCATATGAATGCACATCACAAGTTTAGCATCATAGCATAAACACATATCCCCAACCGGGCACACAATCATGAATATAACCACACAGCCCCAACTGGCACACAATCATTCAAACATCCCCACAAGGGCACACAGTCATGAATACAAACACGCATGCATTCAATCACATATAATATCGTTAGAAAGTGCCCTTACCTGAGCAAGCTTCCAACCCAAACAACTTACGCTACGTAAGATCGATTTGTCTCTCACGATGAAATCTCGTATCCGATTCACACTTTCAACCTTATAAAATACACAAAGGACTTAAGTTAAAACCAACTCAGATACATCTACAATAAGGTTGGGTCTTGATCGCTAACCTAAACAATTAGGGCTCTAGGTTTTCACTCCCCGATTACTAACCTAATCGCTCTATAGAAAAACCCACACAATTTAAATTCATTTATTTTGAACAACAATTTGAATTCCAAAAATCTAGGATTCACGCCATTAGGCCACCCACAGTACATCATATAACAGCTCACTGGCTCCACGTTATATAACAAAAGCACAACACACAGTAAAACACCGACCGCCCACACTTTACGTGATAAAACCCAACACTTTTTCAAAACCACAAAAACTAAAATCATCTCTTGTCCTCCAAACCATTTTTAATAGACATAACATCCCGTTAGCTTTCCAACGCTTCGAACGGGGATCAAAACCGACTTACGGCTCAAAAGATATGAATTTTCGAAGTTTTCGCCGAAAACCCCCCTTTTGCCTTGAAAACCTACGGGTTTTGGCCTTTCCACCCGAAAATCCGACCGATTCAATTATTTTCTTCGAAATAACCACATACTCATACTCACCTAACATATAGCAGTGAATTAGAACCATTAAACACGATTTCTACGACGTCCGTTTTCGATTCAATTCTCAAAACCCTCATTTCTCAAAAATGTCAAAAGTTACGAAATCACCCGAATTCAATCTTACAAGTTTCAATAATCACGGCCTAACATTCCTCGACTAAACTACGCAATTTATTTCGAATTTCATCCGTGAAAACATCGATTTCTATCGATTTTACCAATTTTGCTCAAATATGTAAAACCTAACATTTTCTAACCAAAACCAACCAAACAAACACCTACATATACATATACTATCGTAGGATAATTGAGTTTAGTAAACTTACCCGATTTAATCGGAGATCCGGCTCCGATTCGGACGATTTCCCATTTTTTTCTTCTTTTTCCTCTCACTTTCTCTTCCCACTTTCTTAACCCATTTTTCTTATTTTCTCTCTTTCTCTCTCTTCTTTCTATATATATAATCTAAACTTTTCACTTAATCCCCATCATATCCTTTTCTAAAATATCTAATCCGCAAGATTACCGTTTTACCCTTTTGCCTAAATATCTCTTAAACGCTCTCAAAACGCGATCAAACGAAAACATCGATGAAAAAGATATATTATAAAATAAAAGTCAAGAATAAAATTATAATATACCCGCCAAAAATATCTGATGGATATAATAATAATATCTCAACAAAATATCTAATGGATTTAATAATAATATCTCAACAAAAAAATCTAAAAGATCTTATCTTAAAAACATATAATAATAGTATAACCCAAAAATATCTAGATATTTAATGTCTCACACTTAAAAAATGTTCTGACTCAGACGAGTCGTAACTCGCTCACGAACAACTATTTATGCAAACCGAAAAATTTCACCGTCGCATTTTAATTAAAACCACCCAAAATTTTCGAATAAATTTTATTCCGAATAAATTTTTGTTCCTTAACTCAGAAAGATATATTGAGATTAAATTCTCAATATCGGCGATATATAAAACTCCCATTTAAATTTTGACGACAATTGGAGTCCGTGAAAATTTAAACGACGGGTATAATTTGCCCGTTTTCCCAAAAATCGGCAGAAACACATTTTTGAAATTTCGAACACATAGAAACATTCGGAATCCAATATAACTACTGTGCCAATAGAAAAAGTCTGATTGAATTAAAAAGAAACCACGTGGATCAATCCAGACCACAACCGAACACCCTAGAAATATCGGGTATAATCTGCTCGCTACTCCAAATTTAGTAGAAAAACAGATTAAAATGATAAAACATCATAATATCATACGGACTAAAATATACGGGTCTTACATTACTACCCACCAAAAAGGAGTTTCGTCCTCGAAACTCGAGGTAAATGTAACAACTTACCAATTTATCACTAACACACTCACCAGAACGACCGCGCACCTATTGCAACCCTCTACAAAGTCACAGTGACTCGGACTCTGGACGCAACGCTAAACCCGCACACTATCTAAGCCGGCAAGAATCATTCATTCCATTCAACACAATCTTGTCTACTATCAACAACAGATTAAGGATGATCAGTCCCTCAATTTGTCAATAGGTAGACGACAACCATGATGGTGGAATAAACCATTGTTACCAGCTACAATAGTGTTCTCCTCATCTTGTTCTCAATTTTATGCAAGACACAAGGGTCCAATAATCACTTCGATGTTTCCTAAATGTTTCCTCCAAATTCCTGTTACTTCACTCTCCAAAGTGAGACACAATTTCCCCAAAACAAGTTACGGTTGCTTTCACGCTCACTTGGCTCGAAACAACCATTGAGTATCCTCCCAAAACAGTAACAGCTAATACCCGAGTACAAATTCAACCTATTTCACTCCAAACAAAGTAGTCATCTAAGTAGAGAACTCCACATTTTTCCCAAGGTCCATAATTCCTTAGTTATTCCTTTAATCTCATAATGGTGATGATCCGTATATGTTCAGATTCAAACTTCATTCCAAATTACAATCTTAATATTTCCATCCCAACGTCCGGTTGGTGATTGAAACTTCCCTAAATTTTCTTTCATGTGCCCATTATGCCCTCTACAATACACAAAAGCCCTCTACCCCAGACTTAAACTATTGTATCACACTCTAACATAACTACCTCAGTTCCAAGTCATAACTTATTTTACTCTCGTATACCTTAACCTTAAACGTTCCTCATCGTTGGCTATCCCCATTTGACATACCACGTCTTTCGTATCATCCTACATCAGCTTCCAGAAATCCATTTTGTTTCTTTTTCTCTTACCCTCAAATTCCTTCTTCCTCAAAGAGCTCATCAATCAAACCATTTTTTATTGTTCCCCTATCTCATCTTCTATTGTGAAACTGTTCTCGATGTCAACCTCTGATGTCCAATAATTTCTCGATGCCTATTTTCCATTATGCTTCTCTAGTCTTCATTATAACAAGTACAACGAATCCAAGCCTTACTAGTCTCCGCCAAACATTTCCACTTCATCCTTGATTCGTCCGAATAGACAAATGTTTGATCCTCTCTACTCCCGAATATACCCAATGCACCTTATGTGACCCAATCTAGTTGTACCTTCAACTCTTAAGCATACATTTACCATTACTTTTTCCGATTCATGGGCGAGGTAATTCCTTGCACGGATTATAAATCGACCTAATCCACATCTCTAACCGTTCCTCTCACACTTTGTCTTAACACCTATTTCCCAAAACCAATCTTTTCACTCCACCCATTCGTTCATCAATGACATAATGTACTTAACCTCGTCCAGGCTTCTCATGTCTCATGTGGAATCTCCAACAAGCTTTTCACTTAGTAACTTCATCATCCTACTTCTGAATATGACAACCTATCTAGTCACTAATACACTACCCATTAGCCTTGTGATATCAGATTTCCAACCGCAGGATTATTCTCCTACCACTTATACCGCTTCTTAAATATAAACTTTACGTCCGAGCGCAACCCCATCATCTATAGCATACACTCTTGAGGAAATGCTTAGTATCCTTCCCATTTCCATTTGGGCCATATTCTGGGTAGTCCTTCCTAAGCAACGAGGTAGTCAACCTTCTTATTAAAAAAATCTGTGTTACCTGAGCACTTTCTTGCTTGCATACACCCTTATTCTTCCTTTGTAACCACCTTTACGATACTACAACTCGAAAGTCCCTTATACTAGATCCTCTTATAACATCTAGGAGTTTCCAACTTCAAAAATCTTAGCAACCAAAAGCCTATAGTCGTTTCCCAACCTACCATGACCTCTATCTTGTCAACTTCAACCCACATCTTTACTCTCCTTCACCCAATCTAAATATCCTTGTTCCAAATCAATGTTCGTCCTATCCAACCTACTCTTTGTTGTTCTAGCTATCTTCAATTGCTTATGACTATCCAATGGTCATAATATCCTTTTATAACACAACCCAATCCTCTTTCGCATAAGTTCTTGCTAAACATCAGGACACATCCATTCACTCCTCAGTTTCTTATTCCATCCTAGCTTTTTCTAAGGTATCAATCAACATTATCACCCTACGATCTAACACTCTACAAGAATCATCCTTCCAAAACAGACATATCTTACTCCTCCATCTAGTCACTGAGCACTTACCTCAAATCTTAACGCTTGACTTTTAAAGAGCAACTACCCAATCAAAATTCCTTTGCTAACTTTTCTTTATTCTCAGGTCCGATCCCTAAATCCAAATCTAACCTTTGATCTTCACGAAATCCATATACTTGTTACACCATATAACTCCATTCATCAATTCTTCATACATGGCTCTGTGTCCTTCCAGATATTAACTTTCAGCGTCTTATCACTCTTCTAACAACCCATTGTCTACCTGCGGTATGATATTTCTAGCAAAACCATGTCACCCATACTTGAATTGCTTTAGAACTTCCATACTTTACTCATATAATTACTTAGATCCATGGTGCTACTTCTACCTTGTTCTCCTAGAAACTGTTACACTCCTTCTCTCCCAAACTCCCACTTCTAGTTTCGAAAACAACTCCACTGATGATCACTTTCACCAAAACTTATCCAGGTGATACTTGGTCTCCTTCCTTTAACATCACATGATTCATCCTTACGGTATTTAGTCACATATCTAACCTAGCTTAAGAAACCAAATTAAACCCTCAAGCACCTACCATTCGTATAACCTTCCTCCAACTTTCCTAGGTTTCGGCCACTTTCAACGTGCAACCCGCTTTCTTTCTAGAGAAGATATCCCATTAATCTCCATGTATAGTAATTGTCTCCAAACGACATCTATAGCTGCTCTTTGATTCCAAGAAATATCACTTTTTTCATAGTCCATAAACTGCATCTCCTCTCATTCGGAACTCACCGGAATGAACATCCAATCATTTTTCTCTCAATAGGTCCTCCAAATCAAGTCCTTACTTAGAATCCTTTGAAACCTTGACTTCCACTCATCCCTACTCAACACCTCGGAGTGATAAGGACAAACAAAACCTCTCATCCATAGCATTACTGCAGAAAACCTTATAGTTCTTACTCGATTCAATCTCACCACCTCTAGCTCACTACCTCTAAAGAAAACAGATACACATGTCGACCGACGTCGACAAATGCTCAAGGGGTTTAACTATGCTTCTCACTGAAGTATTATGGGAGACCTCAACTTCAGCCAAGAAACAAACGATTACCTAGGCACATATCATGTTGGACTCAAGACAAAAACCACATAACACATAGGACTCCACACATTTACTCCCACTAAACCCGACACTTGATCAGCTTAGGACACCCGACTCACAACCCCATGAAAATCTTAGACCAAAGCTCTGATACCACAATGTAACACCCCGATTTTTAACAGCGAGAGTGTATATTTTTTTTTGAATGCCATACATAATATTGACAACTGTCTCTCCAGGAAAATTAATAAAAATGATTAATCAGAGTACGAGCTTTCGATCTAAGTCTTTTCTATACATAGGACCAGCGTAATGCCCATTGTTATAAATATTTGTCCATACACATAAAAATAAGCACTCAGCTTTAATAATAACAGCAATAACAACATGGACAACCACAAAACAAAACCCTAAGATGATCTTGAATTCCTAGCCCAAAGACATCGCATCTTACAAGCCTTCACGACACCTGGATACCTTAACTATCACCACTTCTAAACCTGGGTGGTCGTTAGCCACATCATAGTAATAGTAGAGGGTCACGATCTAAAAATAGCATATATGGAAGAATACACACATGCCAGCAGAACATGATATACATAGCAACATGAATAGGATGACAATATGATATGCAGAGCAACATAAATGAGGTGACAGTATGATATATGTAACAATCACAACATTTAATTTAACACACAAATGCAATGCACAAACATTTAATTTAACACACAAATGCAATGCACAACCACTTAATTTAACACATAAATGCAATGCACACACATCCTAAATGCAGACCTATATGAATTTGGTGGTCCCAATTCGTCGGGTACCCTCACCATGCATGAATTCCGGAATTTAACCTCTCCGCAGAGAGTCGTGATACCCCCTTGGGTCCTCACTAACTATGCTGCCTCGCAGACACAAAAGTGTTGCCCTTGCAAACACCCGGAATTGCCTCCCTCGCATTCTCCTTACTCAATTTGATCTCAAAGGATCGATGACGGCTCAGTCACATCACCTGGTGCAGTAGAATTCCCTTCGGGATTAGGTGATGATTCAGAACCCATCACCCTGGCCCATTCGGCGCCAACTACCTACACGCAACTATGGTATGCATGAACTCACACATGCAAATGCAATAGTTTATATAAACACAATATGTATAATCACAAAATGTAAAGTCACAATTCACAATTCAGTTCATATATCTATCACAGATCATATGAACAATTCTCAGTACCAACAGGTGGCTCAGACACACCTCGTGTTCTCCTCCTCGACATACACATCAATCGCAATTCATATATTTATCACAAATCATATGAATGCACATCACAAGTTTAGCATCATAGCATAAACACATATCCCCAACCGGGCACACAATCATGAATATAACCACACAGCCCCAACTGGCACACAATCATTCAAACATCCCCACAAGGGCACACAGTCATGAATACAAACACACATGCATTCAATCACATATAATATCGTTAGAAAGTGCCCTTACCTGAGCAAGCTTCCAACCCAAACAACTTACGCTACGTAAGATCGATTTGTCTCTCACGATGAAATCTCGTATCCGATTCACACTTTCAACCTTATAAAATACACAAAGGACTTAAGTTAAAACCAACTCAGATACATCTACAATAAGGCTGGGTCTTGATCGCTAACCTAAACAAATAGGGCTTTAGGTTTTCACTCCCCGATTTCTAACCTAATCGCTCTATAGAAAAACCCACACAATTTAAATTCATTTATTTTGAACAACAATTTGAATTCCAAAAATCTAGGATTCACGCCATTAGGCCACCCACAGTACATCATATAACAGCTCACTGGCTCCACGTTATATAACAAAAGCACAACACACAGTCAAACACCGACCGCCCACACTTTACGTGATAAAACCCAACACTTTTTCAAAACCACAAAAACTAAAATCATCTCTTGTCCTCCAAACCATTTTTAATAGACATAACATCCCGTTAGCTTTCCAACGCTTCGAACGGGGATCAAAACCGACTTACGGATCAAAAGATATGAATTTTCGAAGTTTTCGCCGAAAACCCCCCTTTTGCCTTGAAAACCTACGGGTTTTGGCCTTTCCACCCGAAAATCCGACCGATTCAATTATTTTCTACGAAATAACCACATACTCGTACTCACCTAACATATAGCAGTGAATTAGAACCATTAAACACGATTTCTACGACGTCCGTTTTCGATTCAATTCTCAAAACCCTCATTTCTCAAAAATGTCAAAAGTTACGAAATCACCCGAATTCAATCTTACAAGTTTCAATAATCACGGCCTAACATTCCTCGACTAAACTACGCAATTTATTTCGAATTTCATCCGTGAAAACATCGATTTCTATCGATTTTACCAATTTTGCTCAAATATGTAAAACCTAACATTTTCTAACCAAAACCAACCAAACAAACACCTACATATACATATACTATCGTAGGATAATCGAGTTTAGTAAACTTACCCGATTTAATCGGAGATCCGGCTCCGATTCGGACGATTTCCCATTTTTTTCTTCTTTTTCCTCTCACTTTCTCTTCCCACTTTCTTAACCCATTTTTCTTATTTTCTCTTCTTTCTATATATATAATCTAAACTTTCCACTTAATCCCCATCATGTCCTTTTCTAAAATATCTAATCCGCAAGATTACCGTTTTACCCTTTTGCCTAAATATCTCCTAAACGCTCTCAAAACGCGATCAAACGAAAACATCGATGAAAAAGATATATTATAAAATAAAAGTCAAGAATAAAATTATAATATACCCGCCAAAAATATCTGATGGATATAATAATAATATCTCAACAAAATATCTAATGGATTTAATAATAATATCTCAACAAAAAAATCTAAAAGATCTTATCTTAAAAACATATAATAATAGTATAACCCAAAAATATCTAGATATTTAATGTCTCACATTTAAAAAAATGTTCTGACTCAGACGAGTCGTAACTCACTCACGAACAACTTTTTATGCAAAACGAAAAATTTCACCGCCGCATTTTATTTAAAACCACCCAAAATTTTCGAATAAATTTTATTCCAAATAAATTTTTGTTCCTTAACTCAGAAAGATATATTGAGATTAAATTCTCAATATCGGCGATATATAAAACTCCCATTTAAATTTTGACGACAATCGGAGTCCGTGAAAATTTAAACGACGGGTATAATTTGCCCGTTTTCCCAAAAATCGGCAGAAACACATTTTTGAAATTTCGAACACATAGAAACATTCGGAATCCAATATAACTACTGTGCCAATAGAAAAAGTCTGATTGAATTAAAAAGAAACCACGTGGATCAATCCAGACCACAACCGAACACCCTAGAAATATCGGGTATAATCTGTTCGCTACTCCAAATTTAGTAGAAAAACAAATTAAAATGATAAAACATCATAATATCATACGGACTAAAATATACGGGTCTTACATTACTACCCACCAAAAAGGAGTTTCGTCCTCGAAACTCGAGGTAAATGTAACAACTTACCAATTTATCAATAACACACTCACCAGAACGACCGCGCACCTATTGCAACCCTCTACAAAGTCACAGTGACTCGGACTCTGGACGCAACGCTAAACCCGCACACTATCTAAGCCGGCAAGAATCATTCATTCCATTCAACACAATCTTGTCTACTATTAACAACAGATTAAGGATGATCAGTCCCTCAATTTGTCAATAGGTAGGCGACAACCATGATGGTGGAATAAACCATCGTTACCAGCTACAATAGTGTTCTCCTCATCTTGTTCTCAATTTTATGCAAGACACAAGGGTCCAATAATCACTTCGATGTTTCCTAAATGTTTCCTCCAAATTCCTGTTACTTCACTCTCCAAAGTGAGACACAATTTCCCCAAAACAAGTTACGGTTGCTTTCACGCTCACTTGGCTCGGAACAACCATTGAGTATCCTCCCAAAATAGTAACAGCTAATACCCGAGTACAAATTCAACCTATTTCACTCCAAACGAAGTAGTCATCTAAGTAGAGAACTCCACATTTTTCCCAAGGTCCATAATTCCTTAGTTATTCCTTTAATCTCATAATGGTGATGATCCGTATATGTTCAGATTCAAACTTCATTCCAAATTACAATCTTAATATTTCCATCCCAACGTCCGGTTGGTGATTGAAACTTCCCTAAATTTTCTTTCATGTGCCCATTATGCCCTCTACAATACACAAAAGCCCTCTACCCCAGACTTAAACTATTGTATCACACTCTAACATAACTACCTCAGTTCCAAGTCATAACTTAGTTTACTCTCGTATACCTTAACCTTAAACGTTCCTCATCGTTGGCTATCCCCATTTGACATACCACGTCTTTCGTATCATCCTACATCAGCTTCCAGAAATCCATTTTGTTTCTTTTTCTCTTACCCTCAAATTCCTTCTTCCTCAAAGAGCTCATCAATCAAACCATTTTTTATTGTTCCCCTATCTCATCTTCTATTGTGAAACTGTTCTCGATGTCAACCTCTGATGTCCAATAATTTCTCGATGCCTATTTTCCATTATGCTTCTCTAGTCTTCATTATAACAAGTACAACGAATCCAAGCCTTACTAGTCTCCGCCAAACATTTCCACTTCATCCTTGATTCGTCCGAATAGACAAATGTTTGATCCTCTCTACTCCCGAATATACCCAATGCACCTTATGTGACCCAATCTAGTTGTACCTTCAACTCTTAAGCATACATTTACCATTACTTTTTCCGGCTCATGGGCGAGGTAATTCCTTGCACGGATTATAAATCGACCTAATCCACATCTCTAACCGTTCCTCTCACACTTTGTCTTAACACCTATTTCCCAAAACCAATCTTTTCACTCCACCCATTCGTTCATCAATGACATAATGTACTTAACCTCGTCCAGGCTTCTCATGTCTCATGTGGAATCTCCAACAGGCTTTTCACTTAGTAACTTCATCATCCTACTTCTGAATATGACAACCCATCTAGTCACTAATACACTACCCATTAGCCTTGAGATATCAGATTTCCAACCGCAGGATTATTCTCCTACCACTTATACCGCTTCTTAAATATAAACTTTACGTCCGAGCGCAACCCCATCATCTATAGCATACACTCTTGAGGAAATGCTTAGTATCCTTCCCATTTCCATTTGGGCCATATTCTTGGTAGTCCTTCCTAATCAACGAGGTAGTCAACCTTCTTATTAAAAAAATCTGTGTTACCTGAGCACTTTCTTGCTTGCATACACCCTTATTCTTCCTTTGTAACCACCTTTACGATACTACAACTCCAAAGTCCCTTATACTAGATCCTCTTATAACATCTAGGAGTTTCCAACTTCAAAAATCTTAGCAACCAAAAGCCTATAGTCGTTTCCCAACCTACCATGACCTCTATCTTGTCAACTTCAACCCACATCTTTACTCTCCTTCACCCAATCTAAATATCATTGTTCCAAATCAATGTTCGTCCTATCCAACCTACTCTTTGCTGTTCTATCTATCTTCAATTGCTCATGACTATCCAATGGTCATAATATCCTTTTATAACACAACCCAATCCTCTTTCGCATAAGTTCTTGCTAAACATCAGGACACGTCCATTCACTCCCCAGTTTCTTATTCCATCCTAGCTTTTTCTAAGGTATCAATCAACATTATCACCCTACGATCTAACACTCTACAAGAATCATCCTTCCAAAACAGACATATCTTACTCCTCCATCTAGTCACTGAGCACTTACCTCAAATCTTAACGCTTGACTTTTAAAGAGCAACTACCCAATCAAAATTCCTTTGCTAACTTTTCTTTATTCTCAGGTCCGATCCCTAAATCCAAATCTAAACTTTGATCTTCACGAAATCCATATACTTGTTACACCATATAACTCCATTCATCAATTCTTCATACATGGCTCTGTGTCCTTCCAGATATTAACTTTCAGCGTCTTATCACTCTTCTAACAACCCATTGTCTACCAGCGGTATGATATTTCTAGCAAAACCATGTCACCCATACTTGAATTGCTTTAGAACTTCCCTACTCTACTCATATAATTACTTAGATCCATGGTGCTACTTCTACCTTGTTCTCCTAGAAACTGTTACACTCCTTCTCTCCCAAACTCCCACTTCTAGTTTCGAAAACAACTCCACTGATGATCACTTTCACTAAAACTTATCCAGGTGATACTTGGTCTCCTTCCTTTAACATCACATGATTCATCCTTACGGTATTTAGTCACATATCTAACCTAGCTTAAGAAACCAAATTAAACCCTCAAGCACCTACAATTCGTATAACCTTCCTCCAACTTTCCTAGGTTTCGGCCACTTTCAACGTGCAACCCGCTTTCTTTCTAGAGAAGATGTCCCATTAATCTCCATGTATAGTAATTGTCTCCAAACGACATCTATAGCTACTCTTTGATTCCAAGAAATATCACTTTTTTCATAGTCCATAAACTGCATCTCCTCTCATTCGGAACTCACCGGAATGAACATCCAATCATTTTTCTCTCAATAGGTCCTCCAAATCAAGTCCTTACTTAGAATCCTTTGAAACCTTGACTTCCACTCATCCCTACTCAACACCTCGGAGTGATAAGGACAAACAAAACCTCTCATCCATAGCATTACTGCAGAAAACCTTATAGTTCTTACTCGATTCAATCTCACCACCTCTAGCTCCTTACCTCTAAAGAAAACGGATACACATGTCGACCGACGTCGACAAATTCTCAAGGGGTTTAACTATGCTTCTCACTGAAGTATTATGGGAGACCTCAACTTCAGTCAAGAAACAAACGATTACCTAGGCACATATCATGCTGGACTCAAGACACAAACCACATAACACATAGGACTCCACACATTTACTCCCACTAAACCCGACACTTGATCAGCTTAGGACACCCGACTCACAACCCCATGAAAATCTTAGACCAAAGCTCTGATACCACAATGTAACACCCCGATTTTTAACAGCGAGAGTGTATATTTTTTTTTGAATGCCATACATAATATTGACAACTGTCTCTCCAGGAAAAATAATAAAAATGATTAATCAGGGTACGAGCTTTCGATCTAAGTCTTTTCTATACATAGGACCAGCGTAATGCCCATTGTTATAAATATTTGTCCATACAGATAAAAATAAGCACTCAACTTTAATAATAACAGCAATAACAACATGGACAACCTCAAAACACAACCCTAAGATGATCTTGAATTCCTAGCCCAAAGACATCGCATCTTACAAGCCTTCACGACACCTGGATACCTTAACTATCACCACTTCTAAACCTGGGTGGTCGTTAGCCACATCATAGTAATAGTAGAGGGTCACGATCTAAAAACAGCATATATGGAAGAATACACACATGCCGGCAGAACATGATATACATAGCAACATGAATAGGATGACAATATGATATGCAGAGCAACATAAATGAGGTGACAGTATGATATATGTAACAATCACAACATTTAATTTAACACACAAATGCAATGCACAAACATTTAATTTAACACACAAATGCAATGCACAACCATTTAATTTAACACACAAATGCAATGCACACACATCCTAAATGCAGACCTATATGAATTTGGTGGTCCCAATTCGTCGGGTACCCTCACCATGCATGAATTCCGGAATTTAACCTCTCCGCAGAGAGTCGTGATACCCCCTTGGGTCCTCACTAACTGTGCTGCCTCGCAGACACAAAAGTGTTGCCCTTGCAAACACCCGGAGTTGCCTCCCTCGCATTCTCCTGACTCAATTTGATCTCAAAGGATCGATGACGGCTCAGTCACATCACCTGGTGCAGTAGAATTCCCTTCGGGATTAGGTGATGATTCAGAACCCATCACCCTGGCCCATTCAGCGCCAACTACCTACACGCAACTATGGTATGCATGAACTCACACATGCAAATGCAATAGTTTATATAAACACAATATGTATAATCACAAAATGTAAAGTCACAATTCACAATTCAGTTCATATATCTATCACAGATCATATGAACAATTCTCAGTACCAACAGGTGGCTCAGACACACCTCGTGTTCTCCTCCTCGACATACACATCAATCGCAATTCATATATTTATCACAAATCATATGAATGCACATCACAAGTTTAGCATCATAGCATAAACACATATCCCCAACCGGGCACACAATCATGAATATAACCACACAGCCCCAACTGGCACACAATCATTCAAACATCCCCACAAGGGCACACAGTCATGAATACAAACACACATGCATTCAATCACATATAATATCGTTAGAAAGTTCCCTTACCTGAGCAAGCTTCCAACCCAAACAACTTACGCTACGTAAGATCGATTTGTCTCTCACGATGAAATCTCGTATCTGATTCACACTTTCAACCTTATAAAATACACAAAGGACTTAAGTTAAAACCAACTCAGATACATCTACAATAAGGCTGGGTCTTGATCGCTAACCTAAACAATTAGGGCTTTAGGTTTTCACTCCCCGATTACTAACCTAATCGCTCTATAGAAAAACCCACACAATTTAAATTCATTTATTTTGAACAACAATTTGAATTCCAAAAATCTAGGATTCACGCCATTAGGCCACCCACAGTACATCATATAACAGCTCACTGGCTCCACGTTATATAACAAAAGCACAACACACAGTAAAACACCGACCGCCCACACTTTACGTGATAAAACCCAAAACTTTTTCAAAACCACAAAAACTAAAATCATCTCTTGCCCTCCAAACCATTTTTAATAGAAAGAACATCCCGTTAGCTTTCCAACGCTTCGAACGGGGATCAAAACCGACTTACGGATCAAAAGATATGAATTTTCGAAGTTTTCGCCGAAAACCCCCCTTTTGCCTTGAAAACCTACGGGTTTTGGCCTTTCCACCCGAAAATCCGACCGATTCAATTATTTTCTTCGAAATAACCACATACTCGTACTCACCTAACATATAGCAGTGAATTAGAACCATTAAACACGATTTCTACGACGTCCGTTTTCGATTCAATTCTCAAAACCCTCATTTCTCAAAAATGTCAAAAGTTACGAAATCACCCGAATTCAATCTTACAAGTTTCAATAATCACGGCCTAACATTCCTCGACTAAACTACGCAATTTATTTCGAATTTCATCCGTGAAAACATCGATTTCTATCGATTTTACCAATTTTGCTCAAATATGTAAAACCTAACATTTTCTAACCAAAACCAACCAAACAAACACCTACATATACATATACTATCGTAGGATAATCGAGTTTAGTAAACTTACCCGCTTTAATCGGAGATCCGGCTCCGATTCGGACGATTTCCCATTTTTTTCTTCTTTTTCCTCTCACTTTCTCTTCCCACTTTCTTAACCCATTTTTCTTATTTTCTCTCTTTCTCTCTCTTCTTTCTCTATATATAATCTAAACTTTCCACTTAATCCCCATCATATCCTTTTCTAAAATATCTAATCCGCAAGATTACCGTTTTACCCTTTCGCCTAAATATCTCCTAAGCGCTCTCAAAACGCGATCAAACGAAAACATCGATGAAAAAGATATATTATAAAATAAAAGTCAAGAATAAAATTATAATATACCCACAAAAAATATCTGATGGATATAATAATAATATCTCAACAAAATATCTAATGGATTTAATAATAATATCTCAACAAAAAAATCTAAAAGATCTTATCTTAAAAACATATAATAATAGTATAACCCAAAAATATCTAGATATTTAATGTCTCACACTTAAAAAAATGTTCTGACTCAGACGAGTCGTAACTCGCTCACGAACAACTTTTTATGCAAATCGAAAAATTTCACCGTCGCATTTTAATTAAAACCACCCAAAATTTTCGAATAAATTTTATTCCGAATAAATTTTTGTTCCTTAACTCAGAAAGATATATTGAGATTAAATTCTCAATATCGGCGATATATAAAACTCCCATTTAAATTTTGACGACAATCGGAGTCCGTGAAAATTTAAACGACGGGTATAATTTGCCCGTTTTCCCAAAAATCGGCAGAAACACATTTTTGAAATTTTGAACACAGAAACATTCGGAATCCAATATAACTACTGTGCCAATAGAAAAAGTCTGATTGAATTAAAAAGAAACGACGTGGATCAATCCAGACCACAACCGAACACCCTAGAAATACTGGGTATAATCTGCTCGCTACTCCAAATTTAGTAGAAAAACAGATTAAAATGATAAAACATCATAATATCATACGGACTAAAATATACGGGTCTTACATATATCACCTATGGAATCCATCCATTAGGTTTGATTTAGGTCAAGGACTTGATTTCACAAAGGATCGCACAGTTTGGATTTCATCCGATAAAAAGTCAACTGTGCACAAAACAAGTTTGACTTTTTGGAATTTTTCACAAATATGGTTACCCTAAGTCAAATATAATGTTAATGTGTGTCATTGATCGTCATTCATCAAGAAAAATCAAGAAAAGTGAGGTTTCTTGCAAAAGTGGTTTTGGTACCAACTTCCAAGGACCATAACTTGAGATCCAAGCAACCATTTTGGGTGATCCAAAACTGGATTTGTAGGCCTTGCTACACTCTACAAAAGCTTCAACTATCTCCAACTCCAATTCTTTATGTATTTTAAGTTATCGAGCAATCAAAATCACAAAAACATGAAAATGACACTTTTTCCAACACTTAGTGAAAATCTGCCTAAGTTACCAGCCTTGAACATCAATGTTGATGGGGTTTTTTCAGTTGGATCCAAATAGTTTTAAGATAAACTATGATCACACATGTTTTGTATCATATGATGGCTTTCTAAAAAGCACAAGAGCCTCTCATAACTCAACCTGAGCAGGGAGATATGAATCCCTCAAAATCACCATTTCCAACTGTCCCAAGCAAGGCAGATTTTGTGCATTTGCTCAATTTGGCAAATTTGGACAGCTCAAAGCCTTGTCATTCATTTGGACACATCTGAGGATAAAACAAAAGGAGAATGATCTGATCCCCAAGCCTCTAAAGTCCAAGAATCTACACTTAGCCATAACAAACCTAAAAAGGCTAAAAAGGTGCCTAGCCTCCAATTTTGTTTCCAAGCATTCAATGGATACACCAAGGTGGCATGGACTGGCACATTCCTAACTGAATGAGTCGAGAATAAGCTCTGAATCAAAGGACCATAGGCCTGTTCCCTAACCTCAAGTCAATGGCTAGAGGAGACTTGAGATTCCTTTTGCTCAACATTGGCCAAAGGCCTGCGGCAGCTGCCATTCACTATTGATGCCAAAACAAACTTGACACACTATAAATAGAGCTCAATTGTGCTCAGTTTGAGTACACCAAAGCACTACAACACTTGCTTTCCTCAAATTCTCTTTCTCTAGGCCAAAATGCCTTATTTTGCAAGTTATATCTGAGTTTTTGAGTTAGAGAGCAATTCCACCATAACTCATGATCCAAACACCTCTAATATGTTATATCTAAACTGTTCAAACACTCACTTGTGACCTGAAACACCAAAATCAAAAAGTCAACCTCCAAAACCTCAAAAATTGACTTTTTTGCATTTTTCAAGCCATGTCTTGATTCAACCACTTCCAAAACCAAACAAGGCCTCAAACACACTCCAAATATCATCCTCAAACTGTCCCAAATGGTTCCCCTCATCTGGAACACCATTTGAGAGAGTTGCCATATTGGTCAATTTTGCCCCTTTTGCAAGAAAGAGCCAAAACTTGTTCCTGAAGATTCCGGCTGGTTCTAATCATCCTAAAAACTTCTAAGGGATCAATTGGGAGTGTTCAAAGCATTGGATCACTTCTGGCACAAGGAACTTGACAGTTAGCACAAGAAGCTCCAAGAGGTAAGTGCATCACAACTTGAACTCTTTGAATTATGCATTTGTTTGAGGTCCACTGATCATAAATATCTCATACATGTTGTATATGTTGTGTTTGAACCAATTTGTCATACAATTCTTGCCTGTACCATGAGATAGCATAAAACATGCAAAATTTGGCCTATTTTGAAACCACTATCGGGTTTTAAAATAGGGGAACTTTCTGAAAATTCCAAAAGCACCATTGGATTCCTTGTGAAATTCTAGGTCAGATGGACCTAAATTTTGTCCCAATCCATGGAGAAATGAGAAAGTTAGAGGCTTCACGTAAATTGCCAAAACATGCCTTGCCTTGCTTTGGTCAGGCCTGAAAACTTGGCACCCCTTATGTATTAATGGGGTGGTTTTGATACACGGATGGATCACCACCCTAGTGGTAGCGCGCATATGTGTTTGTGTATGAGGTCGTGGGTTCAAACCCCGCCCAGACCTTTTTTACTACTCTCTCATTTTTGCTATCTTTTCAATATTTTCATGTTTTTGTTAATTAATTCAAAATTAATTTCTCTCTCAATTTTAATTATTTTTTATTGACTATTTTTTTGAAAATTCACAAAAATGTCAAAATATTTGATTCCATGAAAATTTTACAAAAATATTATTTATTTCATATTTTTAAAATTTTTTTTAAAGAATTATATTTTTATTTGTTTTTAAACATTAAAAATATTTCTTTCTCTTGGTTTTGTAAAATTCAAATGATTTTTAAATCATCCCATGAATAAAACATGATTTTCCAAATATAAATCCAAGATCGCAACTTTTTTTCACATGTTTGATTATTTTAATTGAATTTTTATTCAATTAAAATACATTTTAAAGCCAAAATTTAGGGTTTTGATCACTATCAGCCTAACAAATCTTTTCAAACATCTTTGGGTCTCTTGATAGAGTGTAAGTCCGACCCCTTTGTAAATAAAAACCTTTTTGGGGATCAGTCGTTGTATAAGTCCCACTGTGATTTTAAAACCTCAGCGCGATCGTCGCCTTTTAAACAAAATAATTTGGGCCTCTCCTTGAGTTATAAGCCTCATCTCTTGTATAAAAATAAACTTTTGGGCCTCTATTAGAGTGTAAGACCCAATCCATTTTTAACCAAAACCTTTTTGGGCCCCAGTCATTGCATAAGTCCCACTGCGATTTTAAAATCTCGGCGCGATCGTCTCCTTTCAAACGAAAACCATCTGGGCCTACCCTTGTGTTGTAAGTCCCATTTCTTTTCTTTTTCAAACTTTTGGGCCTCTCCTTGAGTTGTAAGACCCATCCCTTTGTATAGAAAACCTTTTTTGGGCCTCAATCGTTGTATAAGTCCCGATATAATTTTTAGATCAACGGTACGATTACTGTTTTTTCATTTGGGCCCCTCCTTGAGTTGTAGGCCCCATATCTTGTACAAAAATAAACCTTGGACCTCTCCTTGAGTATAAGCCCCAACAATCTTTTCAAAACAACTTCCCTTTTGATTTAGGTTTAAATTCATAGTTGTTATCAAAACTTTCTTTAATTTCTTGAACAACTAACCATACAGCTGTTACAATGGAAACTTGCTCACCTGCAAGTTTCTATCAGCTTTCATTTACTTGATTTCATATATATATAATTGTATTGTTGGAAGCTTGCTCACCTGTAAGTCCTTCTTTCATATCCTTTTAAATACTTGTCATATATAAAATGTATATGTACTTGTATATCTGCTTAGAGTTTTCCCTGGCAACTAGGTCTAGAACTAGGTAAAGCCAGTTGGTCACTCTTAAATACAGTCAAAACTAGTTCCCCATAGGAATTGCAAATACATTATTGCCTTCTCTTGGGCTTAAACAATATGGAACAAAGAGAAAGACATTATTCCCAGTGAAACTTTTCTCAGACTGTCACTATTAGAAATTGTCAAAGAAGTTCATTTCCCCAAAGAGGATTAATTCCCGGTGAAACCTCTCTTGAATTTCTTCAAACCCTAGAACTGTTCACTAAAGAAAAGATTATTCCCGGTGAAACTTTTCTTGAACTTTTCTTAGGTTTGGACCCACAGGCTTCCTAAAAGCATCCTCGCCTTCTCTTGGGTTTTTAACAAGGACCCTCCGCCTTCTTAGAAGTTCTCATGCCTTCTCTTGGGATTAATACAAGGACTCTGGAGACCTCTTAAAGGTATAAGACAGAACTTAGTCATCCTTTGCTAGAGCAGTCTTTCCAATGAATCAAACCCTCAGACCAATTTTAGGGTTGATTCTCATCCCTCAAAGCACCACCCTCCTCTTGGGCATCATACAAAGATAAACCCTTCCATACCAGTAGACTTGGACAGTCTAATATCCTCTTGGATCTCAAAGACCTTCTCAAGTTCCCTACAAACACAGGAAAAACCCTGGTCATTTAACCAATCTCCAGTAGAGTTAAAATCCTCACAGGATCTAAAACTCAATCTTTATCCTAAATTTCCCCAGCTAGGGTCAGCTTATCATCAGAACCTCAAGGCATCTGATACCTCAACTCTTCTGGAAACCCTCATCAAGAGTTGATCCCCCGATTTAGACCTGCCTCTGGATCTCAATAATCCTTAGCAGAAGTCAGCCTCCTCTTAGGCTTTGTATAATAATTTCTCCAGCTTGTTCAGCCACAATCTTGGGCTTTGTACAAGACAGATAAAAGCAATCTCTTGTTGAGTCAAACCCTTTTAGCCTCAATCTTGGGCTTTGTACAAGACACACAAAGATACTCTCTTGTTGAGTCAATCACCTTAGACCTATGTCTTATTGAGTAGTCATCTCTCTCAGCCTCCTCTTAGGCTTTGTATAATGATCCTTCTTTCCCTCAGCAAAAGTCAGCCTCAATCTTGGGCTTTATACAAGACACCTATAAATATCTTCAGCTGGGTCAGTCAAATATTTTGCAGCCTCAATCTTGGGCTTCGTACAAGACACATATAAAATCGCCCTAAGCAAAGTTAATTCTCTTTTTAGCCTCCTCTTAGGCTTTGTATAATGATTTTCCTCAGTAGAGTTAGCCTCAATCTTGGGCTTTGTACAAAACAAATCATACTCTCCAGCTGAGTCAATCCCTTTTTAGCCTCAATCTTGGGCTTTGTACAAGACAGATAAAACCTCTCACCAGTAGAGTCAGTTTCCCCTTTCAGCCACAATATTGGGCTTCGTACAAGACAGATAAATACCTCCCCAGCAGAGTCGATTCCTCCTACCCTCCTCTTAGGCTTTATATAATGATATCCCTAAAAGAGCCAGTCTCTTTTTAGCCTCAATCTTGGGCTTTGTACAAGACAGATAAATACTCTCTCGTTGAGTCAGCCTTTTCCAGCCTGTTCTTAGGCTTTGTATAAGGACTTCCCTAGTGGAGTCAATCAATCTCTTAGCTTCAACCTTGGGCTTTGATCAAGGCACACAAAAATCAACATCCACTAAGAGGAAATTAAAATCTCTCTGTAGGAAGACATTTCTCAGTGTTATCACACATTAAAACAGACATTCAAAACAAACACTATTCCCAGATAACTGCTGTAAGTGGCACCCTTGTTGATTCAAAAATCCAAGCTGTTGTCCCTCTCTTGTCTTGGTAAAAATCCTCTCTTTCATCTAATTGCTGTAAGCGGCAAGCCTCTGGATTATTTACATCCATGCCACTGTCCTTCTCTTAGCATGGAAAACTCCTAAGGAAAAATAGCATTGCTCAACACTGAGTTAAAGTTTTCTCCTTCAGGAAAAATCCCTCATAAAGAAAATTATGACATTGTCGGATTCTCATATCCCAGTTAAAGTAATTTTCCTTTACAAACACATCCCTTTAGAGATGACAAGTTCTCTCTCATTCAAACCTTTTAGCTTCATTCTTGAGCTTTGAACAAGACACAAATGAAACTTTTAGCTTCAATCTTGGGCTTCGAACAAGACACCAAACCATCATCTTTTCCTCCCATAGAATAGGAGGAACTACGATTGCTCTGATTTCCTTGTTTCTTTAAACGGGAATACGTAGGTATAAGATTGCGAAATCTTAGCGAGCATACCAATAAAAAACCTTTAGTTCCAGTATCTTCACACTAATCAAAACTGAGGTCCAGTACCTTGCCAAAATCATCAAAAATTCACTCTCTCTCTCTCTCTCAAACTTTTCCCAACCCATTTACAAACAAACACCATCAAGTACAAAGCCGAACCTAAAACTATCAACCTGTGGATAACCACATATAGGATGGGTAACTGACAACTCCCCATTGTATAACCTGACCCCGAACTCCCCGAATCTCTCTTAGCGTTTGTTCAGTTAAACATTTGTGTGCAAGGTTAGTTTTAGATAACTTCCCTTTCCCTTCCAGCTTCCCGGGATAAATAAGAAATCAGAAAGTAGTACTCATTCCCTACTGTTGCGGTGAGGAAGAACCCATTGCGGTAAGGTGGTCGCGTCATCGACGTAAATCGTACGCTACAGAATGGTCGGTGGCAGAGCCTGCCGAGCATGAATCTATCTTAGCGACATTCACCAGGGACATTTTCACGGTTTTTGGACCAGAGGGGGAATGGAAGGTGTATTTCCCCTCCCAAGACAATCGGATCTGTACGGATTATGGGGAAATATTCTCCATGTACGAGTATGCGTTTAAGAAGCTGGGGTTGAGGCTGCCCTTCACTAACTTCCAGCATTCCGTTTTTGTACTCCTAGACCTGGCCCCGTCACAATTGCACCCTAACTCATTGACGTTCATTCGCACCTTCGATCTGACCAGTGGGTTCCTGAAGGTAGGAGCCACGCTGCCTTTGTTCTTCACCATCTTCCATCTTTAGAGGCAGGTCATAGGGAGGAGATATGGCTGGGTGTCGTTGAAGCAACCCGGAAGTTGTTTAAGCCTTTCTCGGAGTCTATCCGGATGTTCAAGGAGAGGTTCTACATTATTGAGCCTGTGTCAGGGCGGCCCCAAGATAGCACGTATGTTTGGGAGGTGTCCATTGACGAGAATGGTAATGACATATGTGACGAGGACGGGAAGTTGATCGGGGATAGAGAGTTCAAGTTTCCCTTTCACTGGAGTGGATGTCATTTCTCTAAGAAGCCCAATGGTTATGTTTCTCATCTGAGCATGTTGGACGAGCAGGACAACCGGCTATGAGACGCTGGTGAAGTATGTCAATTCTTTCCGGCTTGCTGATTGTTGGCGCGGAAACAGAGTCGCCAGCAATGTGTATTTATCCCAAGGAGGGAAAGGAAACACTGCATAAACCTGAGGGACGGAAAATCATGGTCTCACGACCAAGAGAAATGGGTAAGGGAGTCGGTTACGCGAAGGGAAGGTGTTAGCACCCAACACGTCCATCGTACTCGATGGGATCCAAGCTTGTTGTCTCGATCAAAGAGTGTCGTCATCTGGAGCTCCACTGCTACTGGAAAGGAGAAGGAACGAGAATGGAAAAGAACGGAGAAACGAAGGAGAAAAGAAAAAGAAGCGACTCGATAGGACGTCCTCGGAGTCCTAGGCCTATGTATTCCCTCGGGAGCGGGAAAGTCAGAGTCAACGTAGTTCGGACTACGGTTTGGGGGAAAAGAGAAGGATGGTGCTCGGAGAGATCTCGCACGATCTCCTGCCTACGTATCCCGCTTGCACGCGAGAATCAGAGCGACGTAGTTCCCCTCACTAGGGATGACTTTGCTTTGTTTGTGTTTTTTAAGTGGAGTACGTCTAGGCGAGCGTTCCAGTAGTTAGGTGTCGCAGCTCGTTGTACGGAGTCTTAGGAATTTACTTGTTTGCGGTAGAATGGACGTGACGCATCCTTTTATAACTGGAGTGAGGAAGATGAGAAGAGAATTGTTGTTTGTTTATTGATAGGTTGATAAAGTTCAGACTGAGGTTGAATCCGAACAAGTGCACCTTCGGGGTGAGATCGGGAAAGCTATTGGGGTTTATTGTCAGCGAAAGAGGTATCGAGGTTGATCCTGGAAAAGTTAGAGCCATACAAGAGATGCATGAGCCGAGAACAGAGAAGGAGGTTCGTGGTTTCCTGGGGAGGTTGAACTACATTGCTAGATTCATTTCTCATCTCACAGCCACTTATGAACCAATATTCAAATTATTAAGAAAAGATCAAGAGGTCAGGTGGAACGAGAATTGTCAAAGGGCTTTCGAAAAAATAAAAGAATATTTGCAGGAACCTCCGGTCCTTATGCCACCAGTTCCAGGAAGGCCTTTGATCATGTATCTTACGGTTCTTGAGAACTCAATGGGGTGTGTGCTCGGTCAACACGACGAGTCAAGTAGAAAAGAGCATACCATATACTACCTGAGTAAAAAATTCATTGATTGTGAGTCAAGGTACACAATGCTGGAAAAAACATGTTGTGCACTCGCATGGGAAGCTAAGCGTTTGAGGCAGTATATGTTAAACCACACAACCCTCTTGATTTTGAAGATGGATCCGATCAAGTATGTGTTTGAAAAGCAGGTGCTTTCTGGAAGAATAGCCCGTTGGCAGATGGTTCTTACAGAGTACGATAATCAATATGTTTCCCAAAAAGCCATTAAGGGAAGTGTTTTGTCAGAATATCTTGCTGAACAACCAATTGAGGATTATCAGCCGATGAAGTTTGAATTTCCTGATGAGTATATTATGTATCTAAAGATGAAAGACTGTGAAGAGCCTTTGCATGACGAAGGACCTGAAATTGGATCCCAGTGGAAGCTAGTCTTTGATGGGGCTGTCAACTCGTATGGTAACGGAATCGGGGCAGTCATTACAACTCCACAGGGTTCTCAAATACCCTTCACTGCCCGATTAGCGTTCATATGCACCAACAATAAGGCGGAGTATGAAGCACGCATCATGGGGTTAGAAGAAACAATTGATTTGAGAATCAAGAACCTCGATGTTTATGGTGATTCCGCGTTGGTAGTTAATCAGATTACAGGTGAATGGGAAACTCGTCAAGCGAACTTGGTGCCTTATAACAACTATGCCAGAAGGTTGTTACCATTCTTTGACAGAGTCGATTTCCACCATATACCTTGGGTGGAGAATCAGATGGCAGATGCGTTGGCAATGCTATCTTCAATGTATCAAGTGAATCGTTGGAATGAAACTCCTTCGATCAGAATCATACGTCTGGATAGACCAGCCTTTGTGTTTGCAATTGAAGATGTATCCGATGGCAAACCTTGGTATCATGATATTAAGTTTTTCTGAAGAGTCAAGAGTATCCAAGGGGTGCATCCACCAAAGATAAGAAGACTCTGAGGAGGTTGGCAGGAAATTTCTTTCTGAATAAAGATGACGTGTTATACAAGAGAAACTTTGACATGGTCTTGCTACGTTGTGTTGATGGACACGAGGCAAACCTGTTGATGGAAGAAGTCCATGAAGGATCTTTCAGTACCCATGCCAATGGGCATGCTATGGCCAGAAAACTGCTGAGAGCGGGGTATTATTGGATGACTATGGAACCTGATTGTTTCAAATACGCCCGGAAATGTCATAAATGCCAGATTTATGCTGATAAGTTGCATGTACCGCCTACTCCTCTTAATGTATTGTCATCACCTTGGCCTTTTGCTATGTGGGGCACTGATATGATCGGAAAGGTTGAACCCACTGCCTATAATGGGCATCGTTTCATTTTGGTTGCCATTGATTATTTCACGAAATGGGTGGAAGCAGCCTCATTTGCCAATGTCACCAGACAAGTGTATCATACCCCAAATTTTGACCACTAGGATTTCCCATCATTGTGCAAATCATCATCACAATATGGATGGGCCATCATACTTCATCAGTCTCCCCAAAGATGGGTGAGCATCCACTACAATCAAGAATTAGGGTTTCAAGCCCTCTCAGAGTTCTTAGACAAAGGATCAATCAAGGAATGACATGATCTTCAACTTGTCTAACCTCTCAAACATCCACAATGGATCAAGAGGACTCCCACTTCAAGGATTAAGCACAAGGTTGCTCCCTTCTAGGTGGATCAAGTCTCAAGATCTACAATGTCACCAAATTAGGGTTTTGGTCGATCAGGGCCTCCCGATGGAAAATTTTCATCTGGGCACAAGCCAATGATCCAAAACATAACCTAATATACTTCATGGGAACTCATTGACCCAATCATCAAGTCAATTTTGCCTTAGGGGATGCATTCATCAAAAATCAGGAATTAGGGTTTCTTGACCTAATTCACCCCTAAGTTGACTTTTAGGGCAAATCATGAGCCAAGACCTCAAGAGAGGGTTTGAGGGTCTCTAATGAACTATATTGATCCATTTGCAACAATGGATTAATCCAAGAAGCTTGAGCAACAAGTCTCAATTTCATCTGCACCACAGTTAGGGTTTTAAGGAAAAAGTCAACTGTAACTTTGACTTTTGCCCAGGACATGCTCCCAAGCACTATGACATGCATCAATATACCCTATGATACCCATGGAACATGTCCATCAAGTTTGATTTAGGTCAAGGACATGATTTCCTGAAGAATTGCACAGTTTGGAATTCATCTGATAAAAAGTCAACTGTGCACAAAAGTCAACTTTGACTTTTTGAGATTTTTCACCAAAATGGATTTTTAACCCTAAAATGATGTTAATGTATGATTTGAATCATCATTCATCAAGAAAAATCAAGAAAAGTTGGGTAACTTGTAAAAGGGGTAACCATAAAAAACTTAGAAAATTTTCTAAGTTAAAAATAAAGTGGCTAGGGTACCAACTTTGGAGGGTCATAACTCCTAAACCACAAAGCCATTTTCTCCCATCCAAGGCTTGATTTGTAGATCTCATTTCCCTCTACAAAAACTTCAACTAGACATAATTCCAACTCCTCATGGATTTTGAGTTATGGAGTGATCAAAATCAAGAAAAGTCACTTTGTTCCAACACTTAGTGAAAATTTCACTAAGTCGGATTTTACCCTACTTTTTGCCAAATGTAGGGGGATTTTTCACTTGGATTCAAAAGAGATCAAAACCAAATATGTTCAAACAGTTGTTGTATCATGTAAGGACTTTCCAAAATGACCAAGAACATTACCAAATTCAATTTGAGTCATGAGATATGACATTGGAAAGTTGCCTTGCTGAAATATGCCAAGGCAAGGCAGAATTTGCATTTTTGCTCGATTTGCCAAAATCAGCCAAATACAAATGCTCCTATCCACTTGGACACCTCTGAGGATTGAATCTAAATGGGACAACCACTGAGCCAAGCCTCCAAAGTCTTTGGAACAAGAAATAGCATGTTGAACCTAGAATGGCCAAAATAGGGACAAGACTCCAATTTTGGATTGGAGCATTCAATGGAAGCACCAAGGTGGAATGGACTGAGCCATTTGCAACTGAATTCAGTCAAGACTTATCCAAGACCAAGGGAACCACAGCCCTGTTCCCTAACCTCTAGTCAATGGCTAGAGGAGACTTGGATTTCCATTGGCCAACATTGAACAAACACGTGCTGCAGTTGCCATTCACTGTGGATCCCAAAACAAACTTGCTCTACTATAAATAGAGCTCAATTGTGATCAGTTTGAGTACACCAAAGCCATCAAACAGATGTTTTCCTCAAAACCTCTTTTTCTTGGCAAAAATGCCTTCTTTAGCAAGGCAACTTTGAGTTTTTGAGCTTGAGAGCTTTTTCATCACAATCAATCACACACACCCCTCATATATATCATATGTAAGCTGTGCAAACTATCACAAGTGACCTGTAATCACAAAATCACAAAGTCACCTCTCAAAACCTCAAAATAGGCTTTGTTTGCATTTTTCAAGCCATGTCTTGATTCAGTCTCTTTCCAAACCAGATAAAACCTCAAACACACTCCAAATATCATCCTTGAACTGTCCCAAATGGTTCCCCTCATCTGGAACACCATTTGAGAGAGTTTCTATTTTGGTCACTTTTAACCCCTTTTGCAAGAAAGGGACTGTTTGTGTTTTTGCAGGTACCAGTCAATTCCAATCATCCTAAAAGCTTCTAAGGGATCATTTGAGTGTGTCTAAAGCATCAAATCATTTCTGGAACAAGTGGGTTGACAGATTGCACAAAAGCTCCAAAATCTCAAAAAAGAGGAAAGCCTCACAACTTGGAATCTTTGAAACATGCAATGCTTTGAAGTCCACTGATCATAAACATCTCATACATGTTGTATATATTGTGTTTGAGCTAATTCACCATGTAATCCATGCTTGTACCAAGCTGTAGCATAGAAAATGCATTTATAGGTCATTTTCAAAACCACTATCGGGTTTTGAGGAGGGAGTGTGATCTGAAAAAACTACCACCACCATTGGATTCCTTATGAAATGCTGGTCCAGATGCATATAAATTTTGTCTCAATCCATTAAGAATTGAGAAAGTTATGCCTTCACGTTTCTGAGCCAAAACTTGCCTTAGGTCAGGCCTAAAACCAAGTCATGCCTTGTATATTTGTTGTTTTGTTTCAAACAATGGATGTATCACCACCCCAGTGGTAAGGCGCGCGCCTTGTAACCTTGAGGTCTTGGGTTCAAACCCCACCCATACCATTTTGTGTTTTTTCACATTTTGCCATTTTTTCCAATATTTTCATGGTTTATTAATTAATTGGAAAATTAATAACTCTTTCAATTTTAATTATTTTTTATTGGTTCTTTTTGCAAAAAATCACAAAAATGTTGAAATATTTTATTCCACAAAAAAAATGAATTTATATTATTTATTTAATATAATTAGTATTTTTGTGAATAAATTCACTTTTATTTGTTTTTAAACATTTTAAAATGAATATTCATCTTGAAAAATCAAGACCAAATGAGTTTTAATATCTCTTGTGATTTATACCTCATTTTTTAAACCTTAAACAAAAATCACAAGTGGTTTATTCAAACCTATTTGGTATCTTTCATTGATTTTCTTTAAATATTTACTTTTAAAGAATAAAATTAGGGTTTCTTTGATTTTCACTCAAACAAATCATTTAAAACTTTTTGGGCCTCTATTAGAGTGTAAGACCCAATCCCCTTTTAACCAAAACATTTTGGACCTCACTTATTGTATTAGTCCCTCTGCGTTAAAAGAAAACCTCGGCACGATCACCATTTTTAAACGAAAAGTCAAACTGGGTCTACCCTCGTGTTATAAGCCCCACTCTTTTTCTTTAAACCTTTTGGGCCTCTTGAGAGAGTATAAGACCCATCCCTTTGTACAGAAAACCTTTTTGGGCCATAGTCACTTGTATAAATCCCTCTGTACAAATTCAAACAGTTCGCTCACTAATAAAACCCTGGGCCTCTCCTTGAGCTGTAAGCCCCAAATCTTTCTTTTTCAAAGTACTTTCTCCTTTGATTTTGAATATACTGTTGTTTTCAATCTTTCTTTGTTGAACAACCAACCAAACAGCATGGAAGCTCTACAACCGGGTAAGTGTTTATACGCTTTCATTTACCGCTTTCATATACATATAACTGTATTGTGGGGCTGCTCACTGTAAGTATTCTTTCATAAACTCATATCAACTGTGTAATAATAGTACAGATATTTAGAGTTTCCCCGACAACTACGTCTAGAACTAGGTGACGCCGTTTCATTTATTCATAGAAATAGACAACTAGATCCCCAATAGGATCACCAGATACAGTCTTCTCTTCGGCTGTCCTCATTAGGAATTGTCAAGAAACTCTATTCCCAGAGATGAATGTATTCTCCGTGAATGGCATCTTTGAGTTTCTTCCAAATTCTCGAACTTTCCTGACTTGATCTATTCCTTGTGAATAGTTTGCCTTGAAATGCTCGGGGTTTGGGGACCCACGTGCTTCTTAAAAGCATCGGCCTTCACTTGGGCATCGTACAAGGACCCACAGGCTTCCTAAAAGCAACCCTAGCCTCCTCTTGGGCTTAGTACAAGGACTGATCGGCTTCTTAGAAGTATTCACAGCCTCCTCTTAGGCTTCGTATAATGATCTCTTCCTCCGGGAATGATAGCCTCCTCTTGGGCATTGTACAAGGACCCGTCGGCTTCTTAAAAGTTTCCAGCCTCCTCTTGGGCTTCATATAAATTGTCCCGACGACCTCCTAGAGGTATAGGAACAGAAATTAGTCATCTTCATAGAACAGTCCTTTCATAGAGTCTAATACTGTTTCTCAAAGCACAGTACAAAAGATGACACTCTAGACTTGGACAGTCTAATCTCCTTCGTTAAATAGGTAGAAAACCCGTAGACTTGGACAGTCTCAATACCCTTCAGATTTCCCGCTTCCTTAAAGAACAGGAATGACCCGGTTCCTCGAATCAAATCCTCGAGTACAATGTTGCTCATATAAGAACTGATTTTCTCTTTCAAAATCAGTATACTGGACCTGTCACTTAACTGAAACAGTAACCATAGCCTCCTCTTAGGCTTTGTATAATGATCCTTCTCCAGTTATAATAGCCTCTCTCTTGGGCTTTATACAATGATTCTCCCCAGCGGAGTCAAACCTTTTAGTCTCTTTCTCGGGCTTTGTACGAGACACATAAGAGACTCCCTCGTTGAGTCAATCACCCTTTCGCCTCCATCTCGGGCTTTATACGAGATACAAAAAGGTTCTTATTAAGCCAAACAAGTCTTAGCCTCCATCTCGGGCTTTGTACAAGATACAAAAACTCTCTTGTTGAGTCAAATAGCCTCCATCTCGGGCTTTAAACGAGATACCAAAAGATTCCCTCGTGGAGTCAACAACTCCTTCCCCTCCATCTAACTGCTGTAAGCGGCAAGCCTCTGGATCATCTACATCCATGCCAATGTCCCTCTTTTAGTATGAGAAATTCCTAAGGAAAGATGGCATTACTCTACACTGAGTTAAAGTCTTCTCCTTCAGGTTGAAATCCCCTATAAAGGAAATTATGGCATTGCCGGATTCACAAATCCCGGTTGAAGTAATTCTCCTTTATAACAGTCGTAACAGACAAACCCCTCTTTAGAGATGACAAATTCTCTCTAAGGTCAACACTTTAGCTTCACATCTTGGGCTTCGAACAAGATACAAATAAACCCTTCAGCTTCGCATCTTGGGCTTTGAACAAGATACAAACCACCTTTCGCTTCACGTCTTGGGCTTTGAACAAGACACCAAAACACCCATTTCCTCCCATAGAATAGGAGGAACTACGAACGCTCTGATTTCCCTGTTTCGGTAAACGGGAATACGTAGGCATAAGATTGAAAGAAAAATCTTAGCGAGCACACTAAACAAAAACCCAAAATCCCATACTTTCATACATGCGTCCTAACATCCTAAAGCACCCCTCGTCAACAAAATAACCTAGGAGAAACCCTGAATCTTTGTAGCATCTGTAAACCAACAGTTTTGACTGTTTAATCTCAGTATGCAAGCAGGGTTAATTGGAGACATCTATTTCCCTTCCTTCATCAGCTTTAATAGGATAAAAAATGAATCGAGCTGTAGTACCAGAGCGATCGTGCTTCGCAACCACATCCAAAAATCGTTCCCTACAGAAAAATGGCGACTCTGCTGGGGAATGCGCAGGTCTCTTTAGGGATCTTGTTCTTTTTTGTGGAAACCTTGACGTCACTAGGATATTTGGTCAAAACGCCATTAATTTGAAATGAAACCACAGATTGGTGACTCTGCCGGGAAACCATTTTCTGTCAGGAACTTAAGATTCTTAGCTTTTAAAAGTCTAGGATGATTAGGACAAATATATATACTGCTTTTCCTAATTGCTATATGTGTTTATTTTTCTGCTAATGGGAATGAGTGTGATTCCGCATGTGGAAAGATCGAGTATACACTTAAGATAAGTGATGGCGACGAGGTCGACCATCAACCTCAGTGGAGGCTGACCAATGCAACCCATTCTCTCACCTAGACAATGGGCCGATTGTGATGTCTGAGAAGCTGAGGAGCCAAACTCTTTTGTAGTGCGGAAACTATCGGGAATAGTTGTTACGCGATACTACCCTCATTTGAGGCTGGTGATCTATCCTCGGTGAATGGCAATTACTCTAAGATCGCTCTACAACTCGCTGGCGATCCGCTTGTTGTTTTGCTTTCCTGGGAGGAGCTGATGATAATGAGTACAGGTACAAAAATCACCCTAGTATAAACCTTTGGGGATGGGTAGAGCCTTGACTTCATGACAACGACCCTTTGACCCCATGTTTTTTCTATGTTTTTGTGTGCTGCATTCATGCATTCATTAAAAAAAACATTCAAAACATTCAAAAAAATTTTCTCTTCTAGTCTCTCTGTTTTTCAAATTAAACTGAGACTGTGATTGCAAATATCGGAGAAAAGGATTGCACTAATGGATTTCGGTAGAAGGAGAACTCATACGTACACCTTCAAGGTTCCAAAGCTGGAGTATTTAAGAGGTTTGGCGAGGATGATCACAAACCAAGAGGCTTTCAGAGCCAAGCACGGTGGTTTGCTACCACTGTTAAGAGTCCATGTGATTGAGGGAATCATGGATGCGCTCATTCAGTTTTATGATCCGGTTTATCACTGTTTCACATTCCTGGATTACCAGCTCGCACCAACGTTGGAGGAGTATTCTCATCTGATTGATCTACACATTACTGATCGAGCTCTATTTTCTGGACTGGAAGAAATTCCAAAGAATCAGACCATTGCAAGAGCAATTCATTTGGACGAGTCTGAGGTCAGGACTCACCTAACCACTAAGGGTGGCATCCAAGGTTTGCCAGCCCAGTTCTTGACAAAGAAAGCCCTGTATTTTGCCAGTATAGGAAACGTTACTGCTTTTGAAAGCGTCTTTGTCTTGCTCGCCTACGGGTTATTTTTGTTTCCCAACATTAATAATTTTGTCGATATCAACTCCATTAAGGTTTTTCTCATTGGAAACCCTGTACCAACTTTGCTCGCAGATGCGTATCATTCTGTACACTTGGGAAATTTGTACAGCGGAGGGGAGATCACATGCTGTGTACCTCTTCTTTACAAATAGTTTATCTCTCACTTGCCCAAGTCTGCTGCTATTTGGGATTGCAAGAGTGCCTTGCGTTGGTCGCAGAAGATCATGTCCCTTACCAACTTTGATATAGATTGGTGTAATAGGATCTATGATGGAATCAGGATCATTGACCGTTGTGGAAACTTCCCCAACGTACCCCTTATAGGAACTAAGGGAGGAATCAACTATCATCCGATGTTGGTTCGCCGTCAATTTGGATACCCGATGAGACACGTCCCACGGTGTGTTCATCTGGAAGGTCTTTTCTTCAAGGAAGGAGAAAATGACAGAGCACTAAAGATGGAAATAGTGCACGCTTGGAAGCATGTTCATAAGAAAGGACGAGAGTCTCTGGGAAAACCAGACTGTGTCTCGGTAGAGCCTTATCTCCATTGGGTACAAACTAGAGCTCTCAAGCTAAAGATGCCTTATCCTCGTTACAAAATTATTCCGCCAAAGGAATCTGTCATGTACTTCATGACGGAAACTGAAAAGCTTCAGGTTACTCTCAACAAAGTTCAAAAGGAGAGAAGGTCTTGGAAGAACAAGTACCGCACCCTCAATGTGGAGTGTACCAAAATACAGCAACTACTAAAAGAGAAGGATGCTCTGATTGAAATTTTGGAGCAACATGCTGTAGAGAATCAAGATGACCAAAGGAATTTGCTCGCTCCTTTCACTTGGCAAAGGAATGACAACCCGACAACGGCTCAAGAGCCCCGGTTAAAGAAAAGGAAGATATCAGAATCAGCACCCGATTTCTCTTCAGAGAGGACTCGGGACCCATTAGCTTAGGTTTCTGTTTCTGCACCTTGTAATCTACTGTATTTCCATTTCTGTAATCCTTTGAATTCAATAAAAAGGGGTTTCCCCACCATTTGATATTTGCAATCTAATTGTCGAAGTTTATTTTGATTAAACCTTAAATAATTAATATAATCATTGCATTCATCATTCTCACATCACGTATTCTTCTTACCTACGAATCTCACGTTTGTGTCTCGGTTCTAGAGTCAGACTGTCTCATTCGTATAATACTTGGGCCAATCGTCAGAAAAAGATGGATTATGAGGAAGCTTCGTAACGACATGCAAGCCATGACAGAAGCTCAGCTACAAAGAACTGTGATCTCAGAGATCACCTCAACGTCCATAGTGGAGAAGTATGATCCTAGGTATCAAATACCAAAAGATCGTCCTTGGGGCATGCCTGTTAACTATATCCCGGAAGGATATGTTCCGCCGATCACTGAAGATCAGGGAATCACAACAGAAGCCGATGGGCCTGAAGGTTACAAACTTTGGGAAAGCGAAGATGCCAGAGGCATATTGAAGACTCCAGAAGGTTACAAACTTTGGGAAACGCCAAGACTCACTACCGTAGTCACGGTACCATCCCCTGTGGTGCACACTGTCCCGGAAGGACAGATTCCACAGACACCTTATGGTAAGAAGGAAACTATGTTTGACAGAATGGAGGAATTCCAGGAGCAGTTCTTGGAAATGCAGAATGAGCTGCAAGCCATTCGCGGTCAGGATCTATTTGGAAAGGACGCCGCAGATCTCTGCTTGGTCCCAAATGTGAAAGTCCCGCATAAATTTCAAGTGCCCGACTTTGAAAAGTACAAGGGTAACTCTTGCCCTCAAAGCCATCTGGTGATGTACGCTCGGCGGATGTCATCTCAGACGGAAAATCAGGACCTACTGATTCACTACTTTCAGGATAGTTTAACCGGTGCCGCACTCAAATGGTACATGGGTTTAAACCGTGCCACGATCAGCACATTCAGAGATCTTGGCACTGCCTTCGTCCAATAATACAAATACAATTTGGACATGGCACCCGACAGAGATCAACTCAGATCGATGTCGCAAAAGGACAAGGAAACCTTTAAGGAGTATGCTCAAAGGTGGCGTGAGATTGCCGCTCAAATTTGTCCACCTCTGGAGGAAAAAGAGATGACAAAGATCTTCTTAAAGACCTTAAGCTCATTTTACTATGACCGAATGGTTGCCAGTGCGCCCAGTGATTTCATCGAAATGGTTGGCATGGGTGTACGTCTTGAGGAAGCTGTCCGAGAAGGACGTTTGGTAAAAGACGCTGGATCGACGAGCGGTATTAAAAAATACGGTAGTGCTCTCCCTAAGAAAAAAGAGCAAGATATTGGGAATATCTCTCTCGGAAAGCAAAGGCGACGTTATCAATCGGTAGCAGCTGTGACTCCTGCTATCAACCCGACGTCTATTCCTATATATCAACCTCAGGTTGCGCAGAGCCAACCTGATCAACAAAGGACACAACAGCCTCTTCAGCAGGCTCGTCCTCCATACAACAACAACCGTACAACATGGCCACCAGGATTTGATCCTATACCCATGTCGTACGCAGAGCTGTTTCCGTTACTACTGGCTAAGGGGCACATTCAGACTAAATCTTCTCTTACAGTACCAGAAAATCCGCCTTTTTGGTTTAAGGTTGATCAAACATGCCCTTATCATCAAGGAGGTCCAGGGCATAACATAGAGACTTGTCTCAATTTCAAGTCCGACGTGCAAAAACTTGTTAGGAGCGGGGTCTTATCCTTCAAGGATACGAATCCTAATGTTCTCACGAATCCGCTGCCTCAACACGAGAAGGCTGCAGTCAATTTGATAGAAGGAGAGACTAACAATGTCTATCAAATTCACGATGTACTCTTATTGAGGACCAATTTGGTCAAGATGCATTGTAGACAGAGTGGGTACGGCCATGTGCCACCTCATAATTATCACCAGTGTGATATCTGCTCTAAAAACAATCAGGGATGTTCTGTGGTGCAAGCAGCTCTGCAAGAACAGATGGATCTCGGATGGATCCAAAAGCACCGAGTTCGTGGAGTTAACATGGTTCACACGAATTCTAATGTCATTCAGAACCACGATATCCGTGCGATGAATGCCAACTTGGTGGCGATGCACTCAAGGCAAAGCCAGTATCATAATCTGCCGCGACACGATTATAGTTCCTGTCTGATTTGTTCAGTAAACAAACAGGGATGCTCTTTCATACAGGAGGCCCTCCAGTGTCAGATGGATCTTGGATGGATCCAAGACTACCATGATAGGAATTCCTATCAAATCAACATGGTTCAGATCTTCGATATTCGCGTGATGAATACCGACCTGGTAGAGTTACATGGTGAGCAGGTCCGACTCAGATTCTTAACATCACATGACTATCAAAGCTGTAGGGCGGATTACAAAAATAATCGAGGTTGTACCCTTTTCCAGGAGGCACTTTAGCACTTGTTAAATCACTGGTGGATGCCAATTTATATGGATGAAGATACTCAGCAGATTAGTATCAATAACAGGAATCCTACTTGGCGTCAGAGTCAGGATGTTCGATCAATGGAAGGTAACCTAGTGAGTTTACATTGTATTCAAAGTGGGCGTGGCCAGGTGCCACCACACAACTATGAGCGTTGCAGCGTCTGTTCGGAAAGTAACCAATGGTGTTACTTTGTGAGAGCAGCTCTTCAAGGTCAGGTAGATCGTGGAGAGATTCGCCCATATCCAGGTTCTGGACCCATCAACTGGACGCCGAACTACCTTGCCGAGCAAGTTGAGGATGTTATCACTATCTCTGGTCATCACAGGACCAGGGATGTTTTTGCCATTATCCCTCTACTTGACGAATCTAAAGTTCCTAACCAGGGACGGATCGAGATTAATTATGATGGTTAGAAAAATCAGAAGGCTCCTGTAGTTATCTATCTACCAGGACCGTTACCGTATGAGTCAGCTAAGGCTATCCCTTACAAATACGGTGCAACAACAATTGAAAATGGAAAGGAAATTCCATTACCCTCCGTCGTGAATATTGCAGACATCAGTCATGTAACACGGAGCGGTAGAATCTTCAACCGAGGAGTTGGAGAACCTAACAAGGAAAAGGAACTTCAGACGGAAACTCCTGATCCACCAGTCGGTCAATCCAGTAATCCCGACCTTTCGAAAAATAGTGATGAGATGCTGAAGCTCATCCAAAGGAGCGAATACAACATTGTCGATCAACTGTTACAAACTCCTTCAAATATCTCGGTATTATCATTAGTACTCAGTTCAGAAGCCCACAGGGAGGCTCTACAGAAAGTCTTGGAGCAAGCCTTTGTGGAACAGGATGTAACAATCAAACAGTTTGATAGCATTGTCTCTAACATCACTTCCTGCAACAATTTGGGATTTGGTGATGAGGAATTACCCGAAGAGGGTCGTCGTCATAACATGGCGCTCAACATTACAGTTAACTGCCAGGACGATGCTTTAGCCAGCGTACTGGTAGACACAGGGTCAGCCCTGAATATTATGCCGAAGTCCACTTTGATGCAATTATCATTCAAAGGCCCTTCGATGAGAATCAGCGAGGTCGTCATCAAAGCGTTCGACGGATCCAGAAAAACAGTTATCGGCGAAGTTGATCTTCCCATAACTATTGGTCCTCACACTTTCCAAGTCACTTTCCATGTCATGGATATCTGGGCAACATACAGTTGTTTATTAGGAAGGCCTTGGATACATCAGGCGGGAGCGGTCACTTCAACCCTCCACCAAAAGCTAAAGTTCCTCAAGAACGATCAACTTGTCACAGTTTGTGGGGAGCAAGCCTTGCTTGTAAGCAACTTGTCATCATCTACTAGCATAGAACCCGAGGAGGTTATTGGAACTCAGTTCCAAGCATTGTCGATGGGCAAGGATAATCAATCAAGAGGAGGAACCTCGATTTCCTCATACAAAGATGTTATCAAAGCGGTCGAGAGTACCGATACAACCGGATGGGGACAGCTTGTCATTCCTATTGACAATAAAACAAAGAAGGGTCTTGGTTTTTCTGCAACCTGTACCCGGACAGCTGCCAACGATGAAAGTTTTCATGCCCTTCAAAACTTCTTCCACAGTGGAAGTTTTCTTCACCCAGTGTCTCAAGCAGTACATGCTATCAATGAGGAAGATCCCTCCGACACAGATGAAGAATGGAAGTCCTATCTTAATGAGGACGGTTATATGTCTCAGGAAGAGGTGCCTATGCCATTTTGCTATCCCGCACATAGTCTGAGATTTATACCAAGGTCAGACGTCGAAATGATATATGGAGATTGTGATACGGAAGGATGCCGTGCTCCGCCAAATTCATTAGAGGAAGACACTCTGATGAAAGACAACTTTGACCACAATTACTATGGCCCAATGGATGGTCTGCCAATGTGGTAGCCTTACCCAGGAAACTTGGGGCAAGAGAGTCAGCCGAACAACGAAAATCGACTGGCCATCATTGAACAGAATACCTGTGTCCCCACCATGTCATGGGATCAACACTCAGGTCATTCAGAAACTACTCAACATGAAGATGAATTTTCAACGTTTGTAGGACTTGAATTCATCAACTATGCTTTTCCCGAGGTCAACGTCATCGAGAGAGATGACTCCTCCAGTTCCAGAGAAGTGTGGGACACCTTGGGATAACCGAGTGGGAATACGACTATATGGTCAAGTACACCACTCCCGAAAGCTCTTGTATTAGGCTCGAAGATGTCCAGTCAACTGGATGGGGAGATACAGCTGAGAGCACAACTACTCTGCATAGTACAATAGAGGAATCCTCCTATGACAATTCTGCCTGGGAGACAGATTCCAATGATCCCGCTCCACCAGAAATCAGCGTTATTTCTGAAGACAAATCAAGGAAGGTGCCAGACTTTGTGATTCACCGAGGAGTTCACCGCCAATGGGTTACCGTCGAGGTTCCGAAGATCATTCATCAATCAAATTAATTGCCATCTTAAACCTTTCACCCTGCCCAGGTGAAACTGATGTTTTGATAGGGCTCGCTTTCTGTAAATTTTCCCTCTTCGCTTCGCCCAAAGTGACAGAGTTTTGTTTTATAGGGCTGTAGTTTCAAGGATCGACTAGTTCATTAATAAAATAGCGTCGTTCTGTAATTTCCGCATTAATTGTTGTTTTCTCTTTTTGCTTTTTCAGAAAATGGTAATCCTAAAAAACAATTAAAAATAAAAACAAGCAGTAAAATAAAATACTGCACACACTTGCATTTTCTCTATCTCTTCTAAACACGAATCATCATGTCATGCAGATTGCTTGTTTTAAACCCCGTTGAAACATATGATCTGATACCTTCTCCCAACTTTGAGTTCCCGGTATTTGGGGCTGAAGAAGAAAATGACGACAAAATTCCAGAAGAGATCTCTTGACTACTCAGACAAGAGGAAAGGTCTATTGAACCTCACAAAGAGCCGTTGGAAACGGTAAACTTGGGTTCAGAAAAAGAGAGAAAAGAAATCAGGATTGGGGCACTGCTCAGTCCAACTGCCAAAGAGAGTTTGATAAAGCTTCTCAAAGAATTTCCCAATGTATTCGCTTGGTCCTATCAGGATATGCCAGGGTTGGATACCAGCATCGTGGAACATCACTTACCGTTGAGATCGGAATGTCCGCCAGTAAAGCAGAGGTTGAGACGGACTCACCCGGACATGGCCATCAAAATCAAGGAGGAGGTACAGAAACAGATCGACACGGGTTTCCTCGCTACATCTGAATATCCTCAATGGTTAGCCAACATCGTACACGTTCCCAAAAAGGACGACAAGGTCAGAATGTGTGTTGATTACAGGGATCTGAACAAGGCAAGTCCAAAGGACGACTTTCCTTTACCACACATTGACATGCTGGTAGACAGCACAGCAAAGTTCAAAATTTTCTCCTTTATGGATGGATTCTCGGGCTATAACCAGATTAAAATGGCGCCGAAAGACATGGAGAAAACTTCATTCATTACCCCATGGGGCACCTTTTGTTACAAGGTGGTGTCGTTCGGTTTAAAGAACGTCGGGGCAACCTATTAAAGGGCCATGACTACTCTTTTTCATGACATGATACACAAAGAAATCGAAGTGTATGCCGATGATATGATTGCAAAATCTAAAACAGAGAGTGAGCACGTTGAACATTTGTCAAAATTGTTCGAACGTCTAAGAAAATTCAAGCTCCACTTGAATCCCAACAAGTGCATCTTCGGTGTCCGTTCAGGGAAACTCCTAGGGTTCATCGTCAGCCAGAAAGGAATTGAGGTTGATCCTAACAAGGTCAAGGCCATTCAAGAAATGCCTTCTCCGAAAACTGAAAAACAAGTCAGAGGATTCCTGGGACGTTTGAACTACATCTCCAGATTCATATTCCTCATGACCGCCACATGTGCGCCGATTTTCAAATTACTCAAAAAGAACCAGGATTGCGTTTGGACAGAAGATTGTCAAACCGCCTTCGACAATATCAAGGAATATCTGTTGAATCCGCCGATTCTATCACCTCCAGTGGAAGGAAGGCCACTGTTCATTTACCTCACAGTCCTAGAGGACTCAATGGGATGTGTACTTGGCCAACAAGACGAAACCAAAAGGAAAGAGTCTGCCATTTACTATTTGAGCAATAAATTCACCGACTGCGAGACTCTGTACACGATGCTTGAGAAAACTTGATGCGCTTTGGCTTTGGCAGCCAAACGTCTTCGCCAATACATGATTTGTCATACTACTTGGTTAATCTCCGAAATGGATCCAATCAAGTACGTCTTCGAAAAACCTACTCTCACGGGAAGGATTGCCTGTTGGCAGATGCTTTTATCAAAATATGACATAGAGTACCATGCTCAGAAAGCCGTTAAGGGAAGTATTTTAGCCTATCATTTGGCTCATCAACCGATTGACGATCAAGAATCAATCGGGTTTGATTTCCCAGACGAAGATGTCATGTATCTAAAGATGAAAGACTGCGATGAACCGCTACCCAGTGAAGGGCCAGAACCAGGTTCCCAATGGGGACTTATCTTTGACGGAGCAGTTAATCATTATGGAAACGCAATTGGGGCAATCATTGTTACCCCTCAGGGGACCCACATTCCTTTCACCGCTCGACTTACGTTCAAGTGTACAAACAACGAGGCCAAATACGAAGCTTGTATTATGGGTCTCGAAGAAGCAATTGATTTAAGGATCAAAAACTTGGACGTATATGGCGACTCAACTCTGGTTATCAATCAGATAAAAGGAGATTGGAACACATAACAATCAGGACTGATTCCTTACAAAGACTATGCAAGAAGGTTGTTACCCTTCTTTAACAGAGTCGAGTTTCATCATATCCCTCGTGAGGAGAATCATATGGTTGATGCATTAGCCACTCTCTCTTCCATGATTAGTGTAGGTCAATGGAACGACTTACCTAAGATCAACATAATGCGCCTTGAAAGGCCCGCTTACATCTTCACGATTGAAGCAGTCATAGACGACAAACCTTGGTATCATGATATCAAATGCTTCCTTCAGAAACAGGAGTACCCACCTGGGGCACTAAGGAAGGACAGAAAAACCCTCAGAAGATTGGCTGGAAACTTCTTCCTGAGTGGTGACACTCTCTATAAGATAAATTTTGACATGGTCTTGCTCCGATGCGTAGACAAACCAGAAGCAGACATGCTTATGAAAGAAATTCATGAAGGATCCTTTGGCACTCATGCCAACGGACATACAATGGCGAGAAAAATTCTAAGAGTAGGGTACTATTGGTTGACCATGGAATCCGACTGCTACAAGTACATGAGGAGGTGTCACAAGTGTCAGATATACTCCGAAAAATTCATGTACCGCCATCACATCTCAAAGTTCTTTCTTCCCCGTGGCCTTTTTCCATATGGGGAATCGACATGATTGGCTTGATCGAACCTAAGGCTTCAAACGGACATCGGTTCATCCTGGTAGCCATTGACTATTTCACCAAGTGGGTCGAAGCAGCGTCATTCGCCAATGTAACCCGACAAGTCGTGGTCTGATTTATCAAAAATAATATCATCTGCCGTTATGGTGTTCCGAGCCAGATCATTACTGATAATGGATCTAACTTGAACAGCAAGATGATGAAGGAGTTGTGTGCAGAGTTCAAGATCGAACACCATAACTCATCTCCCTACCGACCCAAGATGAACGGAGCGGTAGAAGCGGCTAATAAGAACATCAAGAAGATCGTTCAAAAGATGGTTATAACCTACAAAGATTGGCATGAGATGCAACCCTTTGCTCTTCACGGTTATCGCACATCTGTCCGCACTTCAACAGGGGCAACCCCTTTCTCTCTAGTGTATAGTATGGAAGCAGTGCTCCCCATAGAAGTAGAGATCCCGTCAATCCGATTATTGATGGAAGCTAAGCTCACCGAAGCTGAATGGTGTCAAAGCCGACACGACGAATTAAATCTGATTGAGGAGAAGCGAATCACGACACTATGCCATGGTTAGCTGTATCAACAGAGAATGAAGAAGGAATTCGACAAAAAGGTCCGACCTCGCGTCTTCAGGAAAGGAGACCTCGTGATCAAGAAGATACAATGATTTCTCACTGACTCCCGGGGCAAGTGGACTCCGAATTATGATGGCCCCTATGTGGTCACGAAAGCTTTCTCAGGCAGCGCCTTGAGACTTGCGACCATGGACGGAGAGGAATTTGCCTACCCCACGAATGTTGATGTAGTCAAGAAATACTTCGCCTAAACTAAAAAAAAAACATCTCGGTGGATTGAAAACCCGAAAGGGCGGTCCAGGCAAAAGTTAGAGACATAAAAAAAAATCATCCCGGTGGATTGGAAACATCACAGTACAATCCAGGCAAAAGTTAGGGATAATGGCAAGTAACTATGTTCAACAGAGGCAGGTCCCTCAGCATCAGTTACACCATCCATCGGAGGAAAACTCCAATCAAGGTCATCTTCGACAGAAGCTCAGGATGCCCCGAATTCAAAGTTAGTATAAGGATAGTGGTCGTTATGTTTCAACGTAGCCCTATTCCCTGTAAATTACCATTTTCTAACTTTGTAAATACTCAATGGAATCACGCGTTTGGCTGATCTCCATTTTATCAATAAAATTTGAGCCCTTGTGCTTTTGTTTGTAATTCTTATTTGTTTTAGCTTTACAGAACGACGTTGTTAACATGATTAACGATTCTTGAAATAAAACAAAAATGAATTTACTTGTTAAAACTTTTTCTGCTTTTAAATTAAAGATAGCAATTTCTTTTGACTGTTGAACATCAGAAGAACATCGGTCGCTTCTCTAGAAGTAATCGAACCTCAAAGAGCAGAATCAAAGTACTCCTTCTAACCCAGTACGCCTGAATGAAGGGATCAACTGTGTCAGAGACCTTGTTTCGTCTGACACGCCTCGACCGAGTTCTTATCTCCTAAGCCTGATCAACGATATTCCCCGCAAGAACTATCTCTCCTAAGCAAGGTGGAATTGCTATTCTGAACCAACGGTACTTCTTCGCCCCACGATGGCCGAGTATCCAGTTGTGTTCACCTGTCAGTTTGTATGTTGCGTCAGTTTTGTCAGCATAAACATACATGCATCATTGCATTATTGATTTGCATTCACATTTCATATTGCATCACTATCACTCTAGTCGGCCTTGTCCCCTAGTGATAAAAGTCATCTCAATCGAGATGTCAACCCTTTCCTCGTCAGGAAGCGTTACGTCTGAACATTCTCTCTCCTCCAGTTTTATTTCTGGATTGAAGTGGGGTTCTCGACCACTTTGATAACTTGAACCTCTGAAAGACCAGAGAGCCCTCAGTTAACATCACTCTTCGCCATTGAAGATGATATCCTTGTTTTCCCGGATTAAAGAAAATCCCGAGAGAAAGCCTCCTAAATCGGAGATTCGGCATTACGGCAGTTTTTCTCCAAAAAACCCACTGATGAAAAGGTCATCGGCACCTCAAAATTGTATCACATCATATGGCATTTCTCCGAGAAGATCTCCGAGAAAAGTATGATGTAAAGACCCCAAGCGAATGCAGTCTCTCAAGGGACTCGCATTCCCCAAGTAGAGTCAACAAATGGCATCTCCAACAGAGAAGTTTGTACACCTCTACAACTCAGACGATTGGGTTCCCCAGCAAGTCTGACATCAAAACTTTTTCCACTCAAATGGCATCTCCCCAAGAAAATTCGGCGAGAAGTTTAAAGGAAAGCCGCTACGAATAACGTCCCTTGTCAGTAAAGTTTATTGACAAAAGAAACTAAGACCAGTTCCTGTGTAGGAAACCAGGATCGAGGGGAAGTTTACATCAGAAACTAAGACCAGTTCCTGTGTAGGAAACCAGGATCAAAGGGAAGTTTACATCAGAAACTAAGACCAGTTCCTTGGTAGGAAACCAGGATCGAGGGGAAGTTTATTTTAGAAACTGAGACCAGTTCCGTGGCTGAAGACCAGGATCGAGGGGAAGTTTACGTTTTCTAAGCATCATTGCTTAGCTAAAGAAGATGAATGCGTAAGCTACCATTCATAACCACCATCAAAATTTTGGGTATTCCGAATACCTTCGTCATTCACACCTTCGTGTCCAAGAAGATTAAATAGGGGTATCTGTCATACCCCAAATTTTGACCACTAGGATTTCCCATCATTGGGAAAATTATCATCACAATATGGATGGGCCATCATACTTCATCAGTCTCCCCAAAGATGGGTGAGCATCCACTACAATCAAGAATTAGGGTTTCAAGCCCTCTCAGAGTTCTTAGACAAAGGATCAATCAAGGAATGACATGATCTTCAACTTGTCTAACCTCTCAAACATCCACAATGGATCAAGAGGACTCCCACTTCAAGGATTAAGCACAAGGTTGCTCCATTCTAGGTGGATCAAGTCTCAAGATCGACAGTGTCACCAAATTAGGGTTTTGGTCGACCAGAGCCTCCCGATGGAAATTTTTCATCTGGGCATAAGCCAATGATCCAAAACATAACCTAATATACTTCATGGGACCTCATGGACCCAATCATCAAGTCAATTTTGCCTCAGGGGATGCATTCATCAAAAATCAGGAATTAGGGTTTCTTGACCTAATTCACCCCTAAGTTGACTTTTAGGGCAAATCATGAGCCAAGACCTCAAGAGAGGGTTTGAGGGTCTCTAATGAACTATATTGATCCATTTGCAACAATGGATTAATCCAAGAAGCTTGAGCAACAAGTCTCAATTTCATCTGCACCACAGTTAGGGTTTTAAGGAAAAAGTCAACTATAACTTTGACTTTTGCCCAGGACATGCTCCCAAGCCCTATGACATGCATTAATATACCCTATGACACCCATGGAACATGTCCATCAAGTTTGATTTAGGTCAATGACATGATTTCCTAAAGAATCGCACAGTTTGGAATTCATCTGATAAAACGTCAACTGTGCACAAAAGTCAACTTTGATTTTTTGAGATTTTTCACCAAAATGGATTTTTAACCCTAAAATGATGTTAATGTATGATTTGAATCATCATTCATCAAGAAAAATCAAGAAAAGTTGGGTAACTTGTAAAAGGGGTAACCATAAAAAACTTAGAAAATTTTCTAAGTTAAAAATAAAGTGGCTAGGGTACCAACTTTGGAGGGTCATAACTCCTAAACCACAAAGCCATTTTCTCCGATCCAAGGCTTGATTTGTAGATCTCATTGCCCTCTACAAAAACTTCAACTAGACATAATTCCAACTCCTCATGGATTTTGAGTTATGGAGTGATCGAAATAAGAAAAGTCACTTTGTTCCAACACTTAGTGTAAATTTCACTAAGTCGGATTTTACCCTACTTTTTGCCAAATGTAGGGGGATTTTTCACTTGGATTCAAAAGAGATCAAACCCAAATATGTTCAAACATTTGTTGTATCATGTAAGGGCTTTCCAAAATGACCAAGAACATTACCAAATTCAATTTGAGTCATGAGATATGACATTGGAAAGTTGCCTTGCTGAAATATGCCAAGGCAAGGTAGAATATGCATTTTTGCTCAATTTGCCAAAATCAGCCAAATTCGAATGCTCCTATCCACTTGGACACCTCTGAGGATTGAATCTAAATGGGACAACCATTGAGCCAAGCCTCCAAAGTCTTTGGAACAAGAAATAACATGTTGAACCTAGAATGGCCAAAATAGGGACAATACTCCAATTTTGGATTGGAGCATTCAATGGAAGCACCAAGTTGGCATGGACTGAGCCATTTGCAACTAAATTCAGTCAAGACTTATCCAAGACCAAGGGAACCACAACCCTGTGCCCTAACCTCTAGTCAATGGCTAGAGGAGACTTGGATTTCCATTGGCCAACATTGAACAAACACGTGCTGCAGTTGCCATTCACTGTGGATCCCAAAACAAACTTGCTCTACTATAAATAGAGCTCAATTGTGATCAGTTTGAGTACACCAAAGCCATCAAACAGATGCTTTCCTCAAAACCTCTTTCTCTTGGCAAAAATGCCTTCTTTAGCAAGGCAACTTTGAGTTTTTGAGCTTGAGAGCTTTTTCATCATAATCAATCACACACACACCTCATATATATCATATGTAAGCTGTGCAAACTATCACAAGTGACCTGTAATCACAAAATCACAAAGTCACCTCTCAAAACATCAAAATAGGCTTTGTTTGCATTTTTCAAGCCATGTCTTGATTCAGTCACTTTCCAAACCAGATAAAACCTCAAACACACTCCAAATATCATCCTTGAACTGTCCCAAATGGTTCCCCTCATCTGGAACACCATTTGAGAGAGTTGCTATTTTGGTCACTTTTAACCCCTTTTGCAAGAAAGGGACTGTTTGTGTTTTTGCAGGTACCAGTCAATTCCAACCATCCTAAAAGCTTCTAAGGGATCATTTGAGTGTGTCTAAAGCATCAAATCATTTCTGGAAAAAGAGGGTTGACAGATTGCACAAAAGCTCCAAAATCTCAAAAAAGAGGAAAGCCTCACAACTTGGAATCTTTGAAACATGCAATGCTTTGAAGTCCACTGATCATAAACATCTCATACATGTTGTATATGTTGTGTTTGAGCTAATTCACCATGTAATCTATGCTTGTACCAAGTTGTAGCATAGAAAATACATTTATAGGTCATTTTCAAAACCACTATCGGGTTTTGAGGAGGGAGTGTGATCTGAAAAAACTACCACCACCATTGGATTCCTTATGAAATTCTAGTCCAGATGCATATAAATTTTGTCTCAAACCATTAAGAATTGAGAAAGTTATGACCTTCACGTTTCTGAGCCAAAACTTGCCAAAACTTGCCTTGGGCCAGGCCTAAAACCAAGTCATGCCTTGTATATTTGTTGTTTTGTTTCAAACAATGGATGTATCACCACCCCAGTGGTAAGGCGCGCGCCTTGTAACCTTGAGGTCTTGGGTTCAAACCCCACCCATGCCATTTTGTGTTTTTTCACATTTTGCCATTTTTTCCAATATTTTCATGGTTTATTAATTAATTGGAAAATTAATAACTCTTTCAATTTTAATTATTTTTTATTGGTTCTTTTTGCAAAAAATCACAAAAATGTTGAAATATTTTATTCCACAAAAAAATTGAATTTATATTATTTATTTAATATAATTAGTATTTTTGTGAATAAATTCACTTTTATTTGTTTTTAAACATTTTAAAATGAATATTCATCTTGAAAAATCAAGACCAAATGAGTTTTAATATCTCTTGTGATTTATACCTCATTTTTCAAACCTTAAACAAAAATCACAAGTGGTTTATTCAAACCTATTTGGTATCTTTTATTGATTTTCTTTAAATATTTACTTTTAAAGAATAAAATTAGGGTTTCTTTGATTTTCACTCAAACAAATCATTTAAAACTTTTTGGGCCTCTATTAGAGTGTAAGAACCAATACCCTTTTAACCAAAACATTTTGGACCTCACTTATTGTATAAGTCCCTCTGCGTTAAAAGAAAACCTGGGCGCGATCGCCGTTTTTAAACGAAAAGTCAAACTGGGCCTACCCTCGTGTTTTAAGCCCCACTCTTTTTCTTTAAACCTTTTGGGCCTCTTGAGAGAGTATAAGACCCATCCCTTTGTACAGAAAACCTTTTTGGGCCACAGTCACTTGTATAAATCCCTCTGTACAAATTCAAACAGTGCGCTCACTGATAAAACCCTGGGCCTCTCCTTAAGCTGTAAGCCCCAAATCTTTCTTTTTCAAAGCACTTTCTCCTTTGATTTTGAATATACTGTTGTTTTCAATCTTTCTTTGTTGAATAACTGACCAAACAGCATGGAAGCTCTACAACCGGATAAGTGTTTATACAATTTCATTTACCGCTTTCATATACATATAACTGTATTGTGGGGTTGCTCACTGTAAGTATTCTTTCATAAACTCATATCAATTGTGTAATAATAGTATAGATATTTAGAGTTTCCCCGGTAACTACGTCTAGAACTAGGTGACGCCGTTTCGTTTATTCATAGAAATAGACAACTAGATCCCCAATAGGATCACCAGATACAGTCTTCTCTTCGACTGTCCTCATTAGGAATTGTCAAGAAACTCTATTCCCAGAGATGAATGTATTCTCCGTGGATGGCATCTTTGAGTTTCTTCCAAATTCTCGAATTTTCCTGACTTGATCTATTCCTTGTGAATAGCTTGCCTTGAAATTCTCGGGGTTTGGGGACCCACGGGCTTCTTAAAAGCATCGGCCTCCTCTTGGGCATCGTACAAGGACCCACAGGCTTCCTAAAAGCAACCCTAGCCTCCTCTTGGGCTTAGTACAAGGACCGATCGGCTTCTTAGAAGTATTCACAGCCTCCTCTTAGGCTTCGTATAATGATCTCTTCCTCCGAGAATGATAGCCTCCTCTTGGGCATTGTACAAGGACCCGTCGGCTTCTTAAAAGTTTCCAGCCTCCTCTTGGGCTTCATACAAATTGTCCCGACGACCTCCTAGAGGTATAGGAACAGAAATTAGTCATCTTCATAGAACAGTCCTTTCATAGAGTCTACTACTGTTTCTCAAAGCATAGTACAAAAGATGACACTCTAGACTTGGACAGTCTAATCTCCTTCGTTAAATAGGAAGAAAACCCGTAGACTTGGAAAGTCTCAATAACCTTCAGATTTCCCGCTTCCTTAAAGAACGGGAATGACCCGGATCCTCGAATCAAATCCTCGAGTACAGTGTTGCTCATATAAGAACTGATTTTCTCTTTCAAAATCAGTATACTGGACCTGTCACTTAACTGAAACAGTAACCATAGCCTCCTCTTAGGCTTTGTATAATGATCCTTCTCTAGTTACAATAGCCTCTCTCTTGGGCTTTATACAATGATTCTCCCCAACGGAGTCAAACCTTTTAGCCTCTTTTTAGGGCTTTGTATGAGACACATAAGAGACTCCCTCATTGAGTCAATCACCCTTTCGCCTCCATCTCGGGCTTTATACGAGATACAAAAAGGTTCTTATTAAGCCAAACAAGTCTTAGCCTCCATCTCGGGCTTTGTACGAGATACAAAAACTCTCTTGTTGAGTCAAATAGCCTCCATCTCGGGCTTTAAACGAGATACCAAAAGATTCCCTCGTTGAGTCAACAACTCCTTCCCCTCCATCTAACTGATGTAAGCGGCAAGCCTCTGGATCATCTACATCCATGCCAATGTCCCTCTTTTAGTATGAGAAATTCCTAAGGAAAGATGGCATTACTCTACACTGAGTTAAAGTCTTCTCCTTCAGGTTGAAATCCCCTATAAAGGAAATTATGGCATTGCCAGATTCACAAATCCCGGTTGAAGTAATTCTCCATTATAAACAGTCGTAATAGACAAACCCCTCTTTAGAGATGACAAATTCTCTCTAAGGTCAACACTTTAGCTTCACATCTTGGGCTTCGAATAAGATACAAATAAACCCTTCCGCTTCACATCTTGGGCTTTGAACAAGATACAAACCACCTTTCGCTTCACGTCTTGGGCTTTGAACAAGACACCAAAACACCCATTTCCTCCCATAGAATAGGAGGAACTATGAACGCTCTGATTTCCCTATTTCGGTAAACGGGAATACGTAGGCATAAGATTGAAAGAAAAATCTTAGCGAGCACACTAAACAAAAACCCAAAATCCCATACTTTCATACATGCGTCCTAACATCCTAAAGCACCCCTCGTCAACAAAATAACCTAGGAGAAACCCCGAATCTTTGTAGCATCTGTAAACCAACAGTTTTGACTGTTTAATCTCAATATGCAAGCAGGGTTAATTGGAGACATCTATTTCCCTTCCTTCATCAGCTTTAATAGGATAAAAAATGAATCGAGCTGTAGTACCAGATCGATCGTGCTTCGCAACCACATCCAAAAATCGCTCGCCACAAAGTGGTAGCCAGATTTATCAAGACGGACATCATCTATCGGTATGGAGTCCCGGAGAGAATCATTACTGATAATAGTTCAAATTTGAATAACCAGATGATGAAGGAGCTATGTCAGAACTTTAATATTGAACATCACAATTCTTCTCCCTATCGCCCAAAGATGAATGGGGCTGTTGAAGGAGCAAATAAGAATATCAAGAAGATTGTGCAGAAGATGGTGGTAACGTATAAGGACTGGCATGAGATGGTGCCTTATGCTTTACACGGTTATCGTACTTCGGTGCGTACATCGACTAGGGTAACTCCTTTCTCACTTGTATATGGCATGGAAGTAGTTCTACCAGTAGAGGTTGAGATTCCTTCTTTGAGAATTCTAGCAGATGTGAGGCTTGATGAAGCTGAATGGGTGCGTTCCAGATTGAGTCAGCCGAACCTTATTGAAGAGAAGAGATTGGCAGCCATTGCACATGGCCGGTTGTATCAAAGCAGGATGAAGAAAACCTTTGATCAGAAAGTGCATCCTCGGTGTTTTCAAGCTGGTGAATTGGTTTTGAAAAGGATCCTTCCTCCTCAAACAGATCACATGGGTAAATGGACTCCAAATTACGAAGGGCCATCTGTAGTAAGATAGGTTTTCTCTGGTGGAGCCTTATTGCTCTCAACTATGGATGTTGAAGATTCTACGTCCCCTGTGAACGCAGACGTAGTCAAAAAATACTTTGCATAAAAGAGGCCCGCTGGACATAAAAAGAAGATTTAGGCAAAAAGGGGGCATCCCGGCGAACCATAAAAAGAAAGGTTCGGCCCAAAATTAGGGATAAAAAGAAAAATAATAAACCCGCGAAGTTGAAAACCTGAAAAGGCAACTTCGGCAAAAATGGGTATCCTGGTGGATTGAAAACCCGAAAAGGGCGATCCAGGCAAAAGTTATGGATTTGAAAGCAAGAGGCTACGATCTGCGTTCAATCTGTGAACACTTTTGATACACGGGAATTTCGAAGGAAAGGAATCAGCCCATTCAGTCTCTTCAAAGGTCAAAACATATGCGGATAAGCGAGACATACGGGTCATAGCTAAATAGAATCATGGTGGATATCTGTTCCCCACATTGCCGACATGTGTATTTTCTTTTGCTTTTTACGCAATTACCTCCTTTCAGAAATTGCTTCCGGATGTAAATGCCTATTTACAAGCCAATTCATTCAATAAAATTTTCATTTCATTCAAACAGCTTTCCATTTATATTTTATTTTTACTATTTTGTTTGTGAAACGTCCGATATTTTTGATAAGACATTGCATGCGAAAATGTTGAGCTTTGTGAAGCATATCGGAAAACAGTGGAAGTTGCTCATGAAACAGTCACTAGGATGGTAGTCTAGATAACCATTTTGCATTGTCTATTGATTTTGTTTGCAGGGTAGCAGGATTTCTCCCCAGTAGGACTAATCTCCTCAACGTTGAGATTTATCTCCTCAGCAGGTTGTTACTGTCCCCAGCCTGAGTATCGAGGATTATCTTCCCCAGCAGAGTACAGAGGATTAACTCCCCAGCTAGAGTTGTGGATGATTTATTACTCTCCCAGCAAGCAGTCAGAAGTTGATATCGCTGCGTCCCCGGCAGGAGATTTATGAATATCTTTTGAACAAAGATGTTATTTCCCCACAGGGTCTGTATACCCATTTATCCTCAGCTAGTCAGGAAATGTTTTCTCACCAGCAACGATATGGGTTGATCCCCGACAGATGAGTAAGCTTGATGTCATCCTCTAGCAGAGTGGGTGTTGTCATCTACCGTTCTCCAAGCAGATTTACTGGTAGTGGCAGATACTCCCCAACAAGTGAATGCACAGATGTCTCCTACCGTCAGGTTTAAATTCAGTAATGTCCCCAAGCAGGTTCGGAATTATTGACTCATCTCCCCAAGCAGAGTTTGGTGGTGATATTCACAGCGGTGCGTTCAACAGCGGTTGACATCCCCAGCAGGTCTTGAGTCCAATGGTTATTGGCATATTCCAAATCCAGGTGTTGAGTTCTGTTTTCGGTAGAAGTCATTGGTAATTCCCAGCAGAGGAAATTTCTCTTAGGTTTCCATCTTCAATACTCGTTTTTATCCATCTCCAACAGAGTGGAACTTCTCCTGGAGTTTTCATCTCCAGCAGAGTTTGGGATCAGGGAGTCGTTTAGTAAGATCTTCCTCAACAGGATCTTTTATTCAGAGGACAATTCAGTTTGTCATCCCCGGTGGAGCTGCCTTTGTCTACAACATTTATTTTGCTGAGACGTTCCTCTTGCATTGCATAAGCATTTTTGCATGGCATCCTCCAAAACGTGTAGCATTTCCATTTCGTATAGAGCATTACGCCATAGAAAAATTCAAACATATGCATTCGAAGCATAAGCTAGGTTTGGTACCTTCTACCAGATTCTTTCCCCAGCAGAAAGGGATATAACTTGGGTGAGGTGGTTTAACATTACACCGCGACCATCTTGGATTCATCCTTCTTACTGTTATTCATTCCTATACTCCCCTATAGAGTTGTCTGTTTAGATTTCTATTTTCACCAGCGGAGTCATCTTTGCAGGTCTGTGGATTCTACCTATCTTGGGTTTGAAGGTCTATCTTTGGCTTAGTCTTTCTTTGAAATTCCGCTCTCGGTCGGTCTTTCTTTTCGAGTCCGCTTTCGGTCGTACTTGTTTGTTGTTAAAATTCCGCTTTCGGACGGTCTCTCTTTTCGAGTCCGCTTTCGGTCGCCCTCGTTTGTTGTTGAAATTCCGCTTTCGGCCGGTCTTTCTTTTTTAGTCCACTTTCGGTCGTACTTGTTTGTTATTGAAATTCCGCTTTCGGTCGGTCGTTCTTTTCGAGTCCGCTTTCGGTCGTACTTGTTTGTTGTTGAAATTCTGCTCCCGGTCGGTCTTTCTTTTCGAGTCCGCTTTCGGTCGTACTCGTTTGTTGTTACGAGTCCGCTTTCGGTCGTACTCATTTGTGGTTAAAATTCCATTTTCGGTCGGTCTTTCTTTTCGAGTCCGCTTTCGGTCTCACTCATTTGTTGTTACGAGTCCCCTTTCGGTCGTACTCGTTTGTGGTTGAAATTCCGCTTTCGGTCGGTCTTTCTTTTCGAGTCCGCTTACGGTCGCGCTCGTTTGTTGTTGAAATTCCGCTTTCGGTTGGTCTTTCTTTTCGAGTCCGCTTTCGGTCGCGCTCGTTTGTTGTTGAAATTCCGCTTTCGGTCGGTCTGTCTTTTCGAGTCCACTTTCGGTCGTACTCGTTTGTTGTTGAAATTCTGCTCTTGACCGGTCTTTCTTTTCGAGTCCGCTTTCGGCCGTACTCGTTTGTTGTTACGAGTCCGCTTTCGGTCGTACTCGTGTGTGGTTGAAATTCCGCTTCGGTCGGTCTTTTTTTTCGAGTCCGCTTTCGGTCATACTCGTTTGTTGTTACGAGTCCGCTTTCGGTCGTACTCGTTTGTGGTTGAAATTCCACTTTCGGTCGGTCTTTCTTTTTGAGTCCGCTTTCGGTCGTACTCGTTTGTTGTTGAAATTCCGCTTTCGGTCGGTCTTTCTATTCGAGTCTGGTTTCGGTCACGCTTGTTTGTTGTTGAAATTCAGCTTTCGGTCGGTCTTTCTTTTCGTGTCAGCTTTCGGTCGTACTCGTTTGTTGTTGAAATTCTGCTTTCGGTCGGTCTTTCTTTTTTAGTCCGCTTTTGGTCGCACTCGGTTGTTGTTGAAATTCCGCTTTCAACCAGTATTTCTTTTCGAGTTCGATTTTGGTCATACTCGTTTGTTGTTGGAATTCTGTCCTCGACCGGTCTTTCTTTTCGAGTCTGCTTTCGGTCGTACTCGTTTGTTGTTGAAATTCCGTCCTCGACCAGTCTTTCTTTTCGAGTCCGCTTTCGATTGTACTCGTTTGTTGTTGAAATTCCGTCCTCGTCCGGTCTTTATTTTCGAGTCCGCTTTTGGTCGTACTCGTTTGTTGTTGAAATTCCGTCCTCGTCGGGTCTTTCTTTTCGAGTCCGCTTTCGGTCGTACTCATTTTTTGTTGAAATTCCGTCCTCGGCCGGTCTTTCTTTTCGAGTCCGCTTTCGGTCGTACTCGTTTGTTGTTGAAGTTTCGTCCTAGGCCGGTCTTTCTTTTCGAGTCCGCTTTCGGTCATACTTGTTTGTTGTTGAAATTCCGTCCTCGGCCGGTCTTTCTTTTCGAGTCCGCTTTCGGTCGTACTTGTTTGTTGTTGAGGTTCCGTCCTCGGCCGGTCTTTCTTTTCGAGTCCGCTTTCGGTCGTACTCGTTTGTTGTTGAAATTCCGTCCTCGGCCGGTCTTTCTTTTCAAGTACCTTTCGGTCGTACTCGTTTGTTGTTGAAATTCCGTCTTCTGCCGGTCTTTCTTTTCGAGTCAGCTTTCGGTTCTACTCGTTTGTTGTTGAAATTCCGTCCTCGGCCGGTTTTTCTTTTCGAGTCCGCTTTTGGTCGTACTCGTTTGTTGTTGAAATTCTGCTCTCGACGGTCTTTCTTTTCGAGTCCGCTTTCGGCCGTACTCGTTTGTTGTTACGAGTCCGCTTTCGGTCGTACTCATTTGTGGTTGAAATTCCGCTTCGGTCAATCTTCTTTTTCGAGTCCGCTTTCGGTCGTACTCGTTTGTTGTTGATGTTTCGTCCTAGGCCGGTCTTTCTTTTCGAGTCCGCTTTCGGTCATACTTGTTTGTTGTTGAAATTCCGTCCTCGACCGGTCTTTCTTTTCGAGTCCGCTTTCGTTTGTACTTGTTTGTTGTTGAGGTTTCGTCCTCGGCCGGTCTTTCTTTTCGAGTCCGCTTTCGGTCGTACTCGTTTGTTGTTGAAATTCAGTCCTCGGCCGGTCTTTCTTTTCAAGTACCTTTCGGTCGTACTCGTTTGTTGTTGAAATTTCGTCTTCTGCCGGTCTTTTTTTCGAGTCAGCTTTCGGTTCTACTCGTTTGTTGTTGAAATTCCGTCCTCGGCCGGTTTTTCTTTTCGAGTCGGCTTTTGGTCGTACTCGTTTGTTGTTGAAATTCCGTCCTCGACCGGTCTTTCTTTTCGAGTCCGCGTTCGGTTGTACTCGTTTGTTGTTGAAATTCCGTCCTCGGCCGGTCTTTCTTTTCGAGTCCGCTTTTGGTCGTACTCGTTTGTTTTATGAAATTCTGTCCTCGGCTGGTCTTTCTTTTCGAGTCAACTTTCGGTCGTACTCGTTTGTTGTTGAAATTCCGTCCTCGGCCGGTCTTTCTTTTCGAGTCCACTTTCGGTCGTACTCGTTTGTTGTTGAAATTCCGTCCTCGACCGGTCTTTCTTTTCGAGTCCGCGTTCGGTTGTACTCGTTTGTTGTTGAAATTTCGTCCTTGGCCGATCTTTCTTTTCGAGTCCGCTTTCAGTCGTACTCGTTTGTTGTTGAAATTTTGCTCTCGGCGGTCTTTCTTTTCGAGTCCGCTTTCGGCCGTACTCGTTTGTTGTTACGAGTCCACTTTTGGTCGTACTCATTTGTGGTTGAAATTCCGCTTCGGTCAGTCTTTTTTTTCGAGTCCGCTTTCGGTCATACTCGTTTGTTGTTACGAGTCCGCTTTCGGTCGTACCCGTCTGTAGTTGAAATTCCACTTTCAGTCGGTCTTTCTTTTTGAGTCCGCTTTCGGTCGTACTCGTTTGTTGTTGAAATTCCGCCTTTGGTCGGTCTTTCTTTTCGAGTCTGGTTTCGGTCACGCTTGTTTGTTGTTGAAATTCCGCTTTCGGTCGGTCTTTCTTTTCGAGACCGCTTTCGGTCGTACTCGTTTGTTGTTGAAATTCTACTTTCGGTCGGTCTTTCTTTTTTAGTCTGCTTTTGGTCGCACTCGGTTGTTGTTGAAATTCCGCTTTCAACCAGTATTTCTTTTCGAGTCCGCTTTTGGTCATACTCGTTTGTTGTTGGAATTCCGTCCTCGATCGATCTTTCTTTTAGAGTCCGCTTTCGGTCGTACTCGTTTGTTGTTGAAATTCCGTCCTCGACCGGTCTTTCTTTTCGAGTCCGCGTTCGGTTGCACTCGTTTGTTGTTGAAATTTCGTCCTTGGCCGATCTTTCTTTTCGAGTCCGCTTTCAGTCGTACTCGTTTGTTGTTGAAATTCTGCTCTCGGCGGTCTTTCTTTTCGAGTCCGCTTTCGGCCGTACTCGTTTGTTGTTACGAGTCCACTTTCGGTCGTACTCATTTGTGGTTGAAATTCCGCTTCGGTCAGTCTTTTTTTTCGAGTCCGCTTTCGGTCATACTCGTTTGTTGTTACGAGTCCGCTTTCGGTCGTACTCGTCTGTGGTTGAAATTCCGCTTTCGGTCGGTCTTTCTTTTTGAGTCCGCTTTCGGTCGTACTCGTTTGTTGTTGAAATTCCGCCTTTGGTCGGTCTTTCTTTTCGAGTCTGGTTTCGGTCACGCTTGTTTGTTGTTGAAATTCCGCTTTCGGTCGGTCTTTCTTTTCGAGTCCGCTTTCGGTCGTACTCGTTTGTTGTTGAAATTCTACTTTCGGTCGGTCTTTCTTTTTTAGTCCGCTTTTGGTCGCACTCGGTTGTTGTTGAAATTCCGCTTTCAACCAGTATTTCTTTTCGAGTCCGCTTTTGGTCATACTCGTTTGTTGTTGGAATTCCGTCCTCGACCGATCTTTCTTTTAGAGTCCGCTTTCGGTCGTACTCGTTTGTTGTTGAAATTCCGTCCTCGGTCGGTCTTTCTTTTCGAGTCCGCTTTCGGTCGTACTCGTTTGTTGTTGAAGTTCCGTCCTAGGCCGGTCTTTCTTTTCGAGTCTGTTTTCGATTGTACTTATTTGTTGTTGGAATTCCGTCCTCGGCCGGTCTTTCTTTTCGAGTCCGCTTTCGGTCGTACTCGTTTGTTGTTGAAGTTCCGTCCTCGGCCGGTTTTTCTTTTCGAGTCCGCTTTCGGTCGTACTCGTTTGTTGTTGAAATTCCGTCCTCGGCCGGTCTTTCTTTTCAAGTACCTTTCGGTCGTACTCGTTTGTTGTTGAAATTCCGTCTTCTGCCGGTCTTTCTTTTCGAGTCCGCTTTTGGTTCTACTCGTTTGTTGTTGATATTCCGTCCTCGGCCGGTTTTTCTTTTCGAGTCCGCTTTTGGTCGTACTCGTTTGTTGTTGAAATTCCGTCCTCGACCAGTCTTTCTTTTCGAGTCCGCGTTCGGTTGTACTCGTTTGTTGTTGAAATTCCGTCCTCGGTCGGTCATTCTTTTCGAGTCCGCTTTTGGTCGTACTCGTTTGTTTTATGAAATTCCGTCCTCGGCCGGTCTTTCTTTTCGAGTCCGCGTTCGGTTGTACTCGTTTGTTGTTGAAATTCCGTCCTCGTCCGGTCTTTATTTTCGAGTCCGCTTTTGGTCGTACTCGTTTGTTGTTGAAATTCCGTCCTCGGTCGGTCTTTCTTTTCGAGTCCGCTTTCGGTCGTACTCGTTTGTTGTTGAAATTCCGTCCTCGACCGGTCTTTCTTTTTTTGTCCGCTTTTGGTCGAACTCGGTTGTTGTTGAAATTCCGCTTTCAACCAGTATTTCTTTTCGAGTCCGCTTTTGGTCATACTCGTTTGTTGTTGAAATTCCGTCTTCGGCCGGTCTTTCTTTTCGAGTCCGCTCTCGGTCGTACTCGTTTGTTGTTGAAATTCCATCCTCAGCCGGTCTTTGTTTTCGAGTCTGCTTTCAGTCGTACTCGTTTGTTGTTGAAATTCTGCTCTCGGCGGTCTTTCTTTTCGAGTCCGCTTTCGGCCGTACTCGTTTGTTGTTACGAGTCCACTTTCGGTCGTACTCATTTGTGGTTGAAATTCCGCTTCGGTCAGTCTTTTTTTTCGAGTCCGCTTTCGGTCATACTCGTTTGTTGTTACGAGTCCGCTTTCGGTCGTACTCGTCTGTGGTTGAAATTCCACTTTCGGTCGGTCTTTCTTTTTTAGTCCGCTTTCGGTCGTACTCGTTTGTTGTTGAAATTCCGCCTTTGGTCGGTCTTTCTTTTCGAGTCTGGTTTCGGTCACGCTTGTTTGTTGTTGAAATTCCGCTTTCGGTCGGTCTTTCTTTTCGAGTCCGCTTTCGGTCGTACTCGTTTGTTGTTGAAATTCTACTTTCGGTCGGTCTTTCTTTTTTAGTCCGCTTTTGGTCGCACTCGGTTGTTGTTGAAATTCCGCTTTCAACCAGTATTTCTTTTCGAGTCCGCTTTTGGTCATACTCGTTTGTTGTTGGAATTCCGTCCTCGACCGATCTTTCTTTTAGAGTCCACTTTCGGTCGTACTCGTTTGTTGTTGAAATTCCGTCCTCGGTCGGTCTTTCTTTTCGAGTTCGCTTTCGGTCGTACTCGTTTGTTGTTGAAGTTCCGTCCTAGGCCGGTCTTTCTTTTCGAGTCTGTTTTCGATTGTACTTATTTGTTGTTGGAATTCCGTCCTCGGCCGGTCTTTCTTTTCGAGTCCGCTTTCGGTCGTACTCGTTTGTTGTTGAAGTTCCGTCCTCGGCCGGTTTTTCTTTTCGAGTCCGCTTTCGGTCGTACTCGTTTGTTGTTGAAATTCCGTCCTCGGCCGGTCTTTCTTTTCAAGTACCTTTCGGTCGTACTCGTTTGTTGTTGAAATTCCGTCTTCTGCCGGTCTTTCTTTTCGAGTCCGCTTTCGGTTCTACTCGTTTGTTGTTGATATTCCGTCCTCGGCCGGTTTTTCTTTTCGAGTCCGCTTTAGGTCGTACACGTTTGTTGTTGAAATTCCGTCCTCGGCCGGTCTTTCTTTTCGAGTCCGCGTTCGGTTGTACTCGTTTGTTGTTGAAATTCCGTCCTCGGTCGGTCTTTCTTTTCGAGTCCGCTTTTGGTCGTACTCGTTTGTTTTATGAAATTCCGTCCTCGGCCGGTCTTTCTTTTCGAGTCCACTTTCGGTCGTACTCGTTTGTTGTTGAAATTCCGTCCTCGGTCGGTCTTTCTTTTCGAGTCCGCTTTCGGTCGTACTCGTTTGTTGTTGAAATTCCGTCCTCGACCGGTCTTTCTTTTTTAGTCCGCTTTTGGTCGCACTCGGTTGTTGTTGAAATTCCGCTTTTAACCAGTATTTCTTTTCGAGTCCGCTTTTGGTCATACTCGTTTGTTGTTGAAATTCCGTCTTCGGCCGGTCTTTCTTTTCGAGTCCGCTCTCGGTCGTACTCGTTTGTTGTTGAAATTCCATCCTCAGCCGGTCTTTGTTTTCGAGTCCGCTTTCGACCGTACTCGTTTGTTGTTGAAATTCTGCTTTCGGTCGGTCTTTCTTTTCGAGTCCGCTTTCGGTCGTACTCGTTTCTTGTTGAAATTCCGTCCTCGACCGGTCTTTCTTTTTTAGTCCGCTTTTGTTCGCACTCGGTTGTTGTTGAAATTCCGCTTTCAACCAGTATTTCTTTTCGAGTCCGCTTTTGGTCGTACTCGTTTGTTGTTGAAATTCCGTCTTCGGCCGGTCTTTTTTTTGAGTCCGCGTTCAGTTGTACTCGTTTGTTGTTGAAATTCCGTCCTCGACCGGTCTTTCTTTTCGAGTCCGCTTTCGGTCGTACTCGTTTGTTGTTGAAATTCCGTCCTCGGCCGGTCTTTCTTTTCGAGTCCGCTTTCGATTGTACTCGTTTGTTGTTGAAATTTCGTCCTCGTCCGGTCTTTATTTTCGAGTCCGCTTTTGGTCGTACTCGTTTGTTGTTGAAATTCCGTCCTCGTCCGGTCTTTCTTTTCGAGTCCGTTTTCGGTCGTACTCGTTTTTTGTGGAAATTCCGTCCTCGGCCGGTCTTTCTTTTCGAGTCCGCTTTCGGTCGTACTCGTTTGTTGTTGAAGTTCCGTCCTAGGTCGGTCTTTCTTTTCGAGTCCGTTTTCGGTCATACTTATTTGTTGTTGAAATTCCGTCCTCGGCCGGTCTTTCTTTTCTAGTCCGCTTTCGGTCGTACTCGTTTGTTGTTGAAGTTCCGTCCGCGGCCGGTTTTTCTTTTCGAGTCCGCTTTCGGTCGTACTCGTTTGTTGTTGAAATTCCGTCCTCGACCGGTCTTTCTTTTCAAGTACCTTTCGGTCGTACTCGTTTGTTGTTGAAATTCTGTCTTCTGCCGGTATTTCTTTTCGAGTCCGCTTTCGGTTCTACTCGTTTGTTATTGAAATTCCGTCCTCGGCCGGTTTTTCTTTTCGAGTTCGCTTTTGGTCGTACTCGTTTGTTGTTCAAATTCCGTCCTCGACCGGTCTTTCTTTTCGAGTCCGCGTTCGGTTGTACTCATTTGTTGTTGAAATTCCGTCCTCGGCCGATCTTTCTTTTCGAGTCCGCTTTTGGTCGTACTCGTTTGTTGTTGAAATTCCGTCTTCGGCCGGTCTTTTTTTTGAGTCCGCGTTCGGTTGTACTCGTTTGTTGTTGAAATTCCGTCCTCGGCCGATCTTTCTTTTCGAGTCCGCTTTCGGTCGTACTCGTTTGTTGTTGAAATTCCGTCTTCGGCCGGTCTTTCTTTTCGAGTCCGCTCTCGGTCGTACTCGTTTGTTGTTGAAATTCCATCCTCAGCCGGTCTTTCTTTTCGAGTCCGCTTTCGGCCGTACTCGTTTGTTGTTGAAATTCTGCTTTCGGTCGGTCTTTCTTTTCGAGTCCGGTTTCGGTCACGCTTGTTTATTGTTGAAATTCCGTTTGGGTCGGTCTTTCTTTTCGAGTCCGCTTTCGGTCGTACTCGTTTGTTTGTTGAAATTTAGCTTTCGGTGGTCTTTCTTTTTAAGTCCGCTTTCGGTCGCACTCGTTTGTTGTTGAAATTCCGCTTTCAACCGGTATTTCTTTTCGAGTCCGCTTTTGGTCGTACTCGTTTGTTGTTGGAATTCCGTCCTCGACCGGTCTTTCTTTTCGAGTCCGCTTTCGGCCGTACTCGTTTGTTGTTGAAATTCCGTCCTCGGCCGGTCTTTCTTTTCGAGTCCGCTTTCGATTGTACTCGTTTGTTGTTGAAATTCTGTCCTCGTCCGGTCTTTATTTTCGAGTCCGCTTTCGGTCGTACTCGTTTGTTGTTCAAATTTTGCTTTCGGTCGGTCTTTCTTTTTTAGTCCGCTTTCGGTCGCACTCGTTTGTTGTTGAAATTCCGCTTTCAACCGGTATTTCTTTTCGAGTCCGCTTTTGGTCGTACTCGTTTTTTTTATGAAATTCTGTCCTCGGCCGGTCTTTCTTTTCGAGTCCACTTTCGGTCGTACTCGTTTGTTGTTGAAATTCCGTCCTCGGTCGGTCTTTCTTTTCGAGTCCGCTTTCGGTCGTACTCGTTTGTTGTTGAAATTCCGTCCTCGGCCGGTCTTTCTTTTCGAGTCTGCTCTCGGTCGTACTCGTTTGTTGTTGAAATTCCATCCTCAGCCGGTCTTTCTTTTCGAGTCCGCTTTCGGCCGTACTCGTTTGTTGTTGAAATTCTGCTTTCGGTCGGTCTTTCTTTTCGAGTCCGCTTTCGGTCACGCTTGTTTGTTGTTGGAATTCCGTCCTCGACCGGTCTTTCTTTTCGAGTCCGCTTTCGGCCGTACTCGTTTGTTGTTGAAATTCCGTCCTCGGCCGGTCTTTCTTTTCGAGTCCGCTTTCGATTGTACTCGTTTGTTGTTGAAATTCTGTCCTCGTCCGGTCTTTATTTTCGAGTCCGCTTTCGGTCGTACTCGTTTGTTGTTCAAATTTTGCTTTCGGTCGGTCTTTCTTTTTTAGTCCGCTTTCGGTCGCACTCGTTTGTTGTTGAAATTCCGCTTTCAACCGGTATTTCTTTTCGAGTCCGCTTTTGGTCGTACTCGTTTTTTTTATGAAATTCTGTCCTCGGCCGGTCTTTCTTTTCGAGTCCACTTTCGGTCGTACTCGTTTGTTGTTGAAATTCCGTCCTCGGTCGGTCTTTCTTTTCGAGTCCGCTTTCGGTCGTACTCGTTTGTTGTTGAAATTCCGTCCTCGGCCGGTCTTTCTTTTCGAGTCTGCTCTCGGTCGTACTCGTTTGTTGTTGAAATTCCATCCTCAGCCGGTCTTTCTTTTCGAGTCCGCTTTCGGCCGTACTCGTTTGTTGTTGAAATTCTGCTTTCGGTCGGTCTTTCTTTTCGAGTCCGCTTTCGGTCACGCTTGTTTGTTGTTGAAATTCCGCTTTCGGTCGGTCTTTCTTTTCGAGTCCGCTTTCGGTCGTACTCGTTTGTTGTTGAAATTCTTCTTTCGGTCGGTCTTTCTTTTTTAGTCCGCTTTCGGTCGCACTCGTTTGTTGTTGAAATTCCGCTTTCAACCGGTATTTCTTTTCGAGTCCGCTTTTGGTCGTACTCGTTTTTTTTATGAAATTCTGTCCTCGGCCGGTCTTTCTTTTCGAGTCCACTTTCGGTCGTACTCGTTTGTTGTTGAAATTCCGTCCTCGGTCGGTCTTTCTTTTCGAGTCCGCTTTCGGTCGTACTCGTTTGTTGTTGAAATTCCGTCCTCGACCGGTCTTTCTTTTTGAGTCCGCGTTCGGTTGTACTCGTTTGTTGTTGAAATTCCGTCCTCGGCCGATCTTTCTTTTCGAGTCCGCTTTCGGTCGTACTCGTTTGTTGTTGAAATTCCGTCCTCGGCCGGTCTTTCTTTTCGAGTCTGCTCTCGGTCGTACTCGTTTGTTGTTGAAATTCCATCCTCAGGCGGTCTTTCTTTTCGAGTCCGCTTTCGGCCGTACTCGGTTGTTGTTGAAATTCCGCTTTCGGTCGGTCTTTCTTTTTGAGTCCGCTTTCGGTCACGCTTGTTTGTTGTTGAAATTCCGCTTTCGGTCGGTCTTTCTTTTCGAGTCCGCTTTCGGTCGTACTCGTTTGTTGTTGAAATTCTGCTTTCGGTCGGTCTTTCTTTTTTAGTCCGCTTTCGGTCGCACTCGTTTGTTGTTGAAATTCCGCTTTCAACCGGTATTTCTTTTCGAGTCCGCTTTTGGTCGTACTCTGTTTTTTTATGAAATTCTGTCCTCGGCCGGTCTTTCTTTTCGAGTCCGCTTTCGGTCGTACTCGTTTGTTGTTGAAATTCCGTCCTCGGTCGGTCTTTCTTTTCGAGTCCGCTTTCGGTCGTACTCGTTTGTTGTTGAAATTCCGTCCTCGGCCGGTCTTTCTTTTCGAGTCTGCTCTCGGTCGTACTCGTTTGTTGTTGAAATTCCATCCTCAGCCGGTCTTTCTTTTCGAGTCCGCTTTCGGCCGTACTCGTTTGTTGTCGAAATTCTGCTTTCGGTCGGTCTTTCTTTTCGAGTCCGCTTTCGGTCACGCTTGTTTGTTGTTGAAATTCCGCTTTCGGTCGGTCTTTCTTTTCGAGTCCGCTTTCGGTCGTACTCGTTTGTTGTTGAAATTCTGCTTTCGGTCGGTCTTTCTTTTTTAGTCCGCTTTCGGTCGCACTCGTTTGTTGTTGAAATTCCGCTTTCAACCGGTATTTCTTTTCGAGTCCGCTTTTGGTCGTACTCGTTTTTTTTATGAAATTCTGTCCTCGGCCGGTCTTTCTTTTCGAGTCCACTTTCGGTCGTACTCGTTTGTTGTTGAAATTCCGTCCTCGGTCGGTCTTTCTTTTCGAGTCCGCTTTCGGTCGTACTCGTTTGTTGTTGAAATTCCGTCCTCGACCGGTCTTTCATTTTAAGTCCGCGTTCGGTTGTACTCGTTTGTTGTTGAAATTCCGTCCTCGGCCGATCTTTCTTTTCGAGTCCGCTTTCGGTCGTACTCGTTTGTTGTTGAAATTCCGTCTTCGGCCGGTCTTTCTTTTCGAGTCCGCTCTCGGTCGTACTCGTTTGTTGTTGAAATTCCATCCTCAGCCGGTCTTTCTTTTCGAGTCCGCTTTCGGCCGTACTCGTTTATTGTTGAAATTCTGCTTTCGGTCGGTCTTTCTTTTCGAGTCCGCTTTCAGTCACGCTTGTTTGTTGTTGAAATTCCGCTTTCGGTCGGTCTTTCTTTTCGAGTCCGCTTTCGGTCGTACTCGTTTGTTGTTGAAATTCTGCTTTCGGTCGGTCTTTCTTTTTTAGTCCGCTTTCGGTCGCACTCGTTTGTTGTTGAAATTCCGCTTTCAACCGGTATTTCTTTTCGAGTCCGCTTTTGGTCGTACTCGTTTGTTGTTGGAATTTCGTCCTCGACCGGTCTTTCTTTTCGAGTCCGCTTTCGGCCGTACTCGTTTGTTGTTGAAATTCCGTCCTCGGCCGGTCTTTCTTTTCGAGTCCACTTTCGATTGTACTCGTTTGTTGTTGAAATTCTGTCCTCGTCCGGTCTTTATTTTCGAGTCCGCTTTCGGTCGTACTCGTTTGTTGTTCAAATTCTGCTTTCGGTCGGTCTTTCTTTTTTAGTCCGCTTTCGGTCGCACTCGTTTGTTGTTGAAATTCCGCTTTCAACCGGTATTTCTTTTCGAGTCCGCTTTTGGTCGTACTCGGTTTTTTTATGAAATTCTGTCCTCGGCCGGTCTTTCTTTTCGAGTCCACTTTCGGTCGTACTCGTTTGTTGTTGAAATTCCGTCCTCGGTCGGTCTTTCTTTTCGAGTCCGCTTTCGGTCGTACTCGTTTGTTGTTGAAATTCCGTCCTCGGCCGGTCTTTCTTTTCGAGTCTGCTCTCGGTCGTACTCGTTTGTTGTTGAAATTCCATCCTCAGCCGGTCTTTCTTTTCGAGTCCGCTTTCGGCCGTACTCGTTTGTTGTTGAAATTCTGCTTTCGGTCGGTCTTTCTTTTCGAGTCCGCTTTCGGTCACGCTTGTTTGTTGTTGAAATTTCGCTTTCGGTCGGTCTTTCTTTTCGAGTCCGCTTTCGGTCGTACTCGTTTGTTGTTGAAATTCTGCTTTCGGTCGGTCTTTCTTTTTTAGTCCGCTTTCGGTCGCACTCGTTTGTTGTTGAAATTCCGCTTTCAACCGGTATTTCTTTTCGAGTCCGCTTTTGGTCGTACTCGTTTTTTTTATGAAATTCTGTCCTCGGCCGGTCTTTCTTTTCGAGTCCACTTTCGGTCGTACTCGTTTGTTGTTGAAATTCCGTCCTCGGTCGGTCTTTCTTTTCGAGTCCGCTTTCGGTCGTACTCGTTTGTTGTTGAAATTCCGTCCTCGACCGGTCTTTCATTTTAAGTCCGCGTTCGGTTGTACTCGTTTGTTGTTGAAATTCCGTCCTCGGCCGATCTTTCTTTTCGAGTACGCTTTCGGTCGTACTCGTTTGTTGTTGAAATTCCGTCTTCGGCCGGTCTTTCTTTTCGAGTCCGCTCTCGGTCGTACTCGTTTGTTGTTGAAATTCCATCCTCAGCCGGTCTTTCTTTTCGAGTCCGCTTTCGGCCGTACTCGTTTATTGTTGAAATTCTGCTTTCGGTCGGTCTTTCTTTTCGAGTCCGCTTTCGGTCACGCTTGTTTGTTGTTGAAATTCCGCTTTCGGTCGGTCTTTCTTTTCGAGTCCGCTTTCGGTCGTACTCGTTTGTTGTTGAAATTCTGCTTTCGGTCGGTCTTTCTTTTTTAGTCCGCTTTCGGTCGCACTCGTTTGTTGTTGAAATTCCGCTTTCAACCGGTATTTCTTTTCGAGTCCGCTTTTGGTCGTACTCGTTTGTTGTTGGAATTCCGTCCTCGACCGGTCTTTCTTTTCGAGTCCGCTTTCGGCCGTACTCGTTTGTTGTTGAAATTCCGTCCTCGGCCGGTCTTTCTTTTCGAGTCCGCTTTCGATTGTACTCGTTTGTTGTTGAAATTCTGTCCTCGTCTGGTCTTTATTTTCGAGTCCGCTTTCGGTCGTACTCGTTTGTTGTTGAAATTCTGCTTTCGGTCGGTCTTTCTTTTTTAGTCCGCTTTTGGTCGCACTCGTTTGTTGTTGAAATTCCGCTTTCAACCGGTATTTCTTTTCGAGTCCGCTTTTGGTCGTACTCGTTTTTTTTATGAAATTCTGTCCTCGGCCGGTCTTTCTTTTCGAGTCCACTTTCGGTCGTACTCGTTTGTTGTTGAAATTCCGTCCTCGGTCGGTCTTTCTTTTCGAGTCCACTTTCGGTCGTACTCGTTTGTTGTTGAAATTCCGTCCTCGGCCGGTCTTTCTTTTCGAGTCTGCTCTCGGTCGTACTCGTTTGTTGTTGAAATCCCATCCTCAGCCGGTCTTTCTTTTCGAGTCCGCTTTCGGCCGTACTCGTTTGTTGTTGAAATTCTGCTTTCGGTCGGTCTTTCTTTTCGAGTCCGCTTTCGGTCACGCTTGTTTGTTGTTGAAATTCCGCTTTCGGTCGGTCTTTCTTTTCGAGTCCGCTTTCGGTCGTACTCGTTTGTTGTTGAAATTCTGCTTTCGGTCGGTCTTTCTTTTTTAGTCCGCTTTCGGTCGCACTCGTTTGTTGTTGAAATTCCGCTTTCAACCGGTATTTCTTTTCGAGTCCGCTTTTGGTCGTACTCGTTTTTTTTATGAAATTCTGTCCTCGGCCGGTCTTTCTTTTCGAGTCCACTTTCGGTCGTACTCGTTTGTTGTTGAAATTCCGTCCTCGGTCGGTCTTTCTTTTCGAGTCCGCTTTCGGTCATACTCGTTTGTTGTTGAAATTCCGTCCTCGACCGGTCTTTCTTTTTGAGTCCGCGTTCGGTTGTACTCGTTTGTTGTTGAAATTCCATCCTCGGCCGATCTTTCTTTTCGAGTCCGCTTTCGGTCGTACTCGTTTGTTGTTGAAATTCCGTCCTCGGCCGGTCTTTCTTTTCGAGTCTGCTCTCGGTCGTACTCGTTTGTTGTTGAAATTCCATCCTCAGCCGGTCTTTCTTTTCGAGTCCGCTTTCGGCCGTACTCGTTTGTTGTTGAAATTCCGCTTTCGGTCGGTCTTTCTTTTCGAGTCCGCTTTCGGTCACGCTTGTTTGTTGTTGAAATTCCGCTTTCGGTCGGTCTTTCTTTTCGAACCCGCTTTCGGTCGTACTCGTTTGTTGTTGAAATTCTGCTTTCGGTCGGTCTTTCTTTTTTAGTCCGCTTTCGGTCGCACTCGTTTGTTGTTGAAATTCCGCTTTCAACCGGTATTTCTTTTCGAGTCCGCTTTTGGTCGTACTCGTTTGTTGTTGGAATTCCGTCCTCGACCGGTCTTTCTTTTCGAGTCCGCTTTCGGCCGTACTCGTTTGTTGTTGAAATTCCGTCCTCGGCCGGTCTTTCTTTTCGAGTCCGCTTTCGATTGTACTCGTTTGTTGTTGAAATTCTGTCCTCGTCCGGTCTTTATTTTCGAGTCCGCTTTCGGTCGTACTCGTTTGTTGTTCAAATTCTGCTTTCGGTCGGTCTTTCTTTTTTAGTCCGCTTTCGGTCGCACTCGTTTGTTGTTGAAATTCCGCTTTCAACCGGTATTTCTTTTCGAGTCCGCTTTTGGTCGTACTCGTTTTTTTTATGAAATTCTGTCCTCGGCCGGTCTTTCTTTTCGAGTCCACTTTCGGTCGTACTCGTTTGTTGTTGAAATTCCGTCATCGGTCGGTCTTTCTTTTCGAGTCCGCTTTCGGTCGTACTCGTTTGTTGTTGAAATTCCGTCCTCGGCCGGTCTTTCTTTTCGAGTCTGCTCTCGGTCGTACTCGTTTGTTGTTGAAATTCCATCCTCAGCCGGTCTTTCTTTTCGAGTCCGCTTTCGGCCGTACTCGTTTGTTGTTGAAATTCTGCTTTCGGTCGGTCTTTCTTTTCGAGTCCGCTTTCGGTCACGCTTGTTTGTTGTTGAAATTCCGCTTTCGGTCGGTCTTTCTTTTCGAGTCCGCTTTCGGTCGTACTCGTTTGTTGTTGAAATTCTGCTTTCGGTCGGTCTTTCTTTTTTAGTCCGCTTTCGGTCGCACTCGTTTGTTGTTGAAATTCCGCTTTCAACCGGTATTTCTTTTCGAGTCCGCTTTTGGTCGTACTCGTTTTTTTTATGAAATTCTGTCCTCTGCCGGTCTTTCTTTTCGAGTCCACTTTCGGTCGTACTCGTTTGTTGTTGAAATTCCGTCCTCGGTCGGTCTTTCTTTTCGAGTCCGCTTTCGGTCGTACTCGTTTGTTGTTGAAATTCCGTCCTCGACCGGTCTTTCTTTTTGAGTCCGCGTTCGGCTGTACTCGTTTGTTGTTGAAATTCCGTCCTCGGCCGATCTTTCTTTTCGAGTCCGCTTTCGGTCGTACTCGTTTGTTGTTGAAATTCCGTCCTCGGCCGGTCTTTCTTTTCGAGTCTGCTCTCGGTCGTACTCGTTTGTTGTTGAAATTCCATCCTCAGGCGGTCTTTCTTTTCGAGTCCGCTTTCGGCCGTACTCGTTTGTTGTTGAAATTCCGCTTTCGGTCGGTCTTTCTTTTCGATTCCGCTTTCGGTCACGCTTGTTTGTTGTTGAAATTCCGCTTTCGGTCGGTCTTTCTTTTCGAGTCCGCTTTCGGTCGTACTCGTTTGTTGTTGAAATTCTGCTTTCGGTCGGTCTTTCTTTTTTAGTCCGCTTTCGGTCGCACTCGTTTGTTGTTGAAATTCCGCTTTCAACCGGTATTTCTTTTCGAGTCCGCTTTTGGTCGTACTCGTTTGTTGTTAGAATTCCGTCCTCGACCGGTCTTTCTTTTCGAGTCCGCTTTCGGTCGTACTCGTTTGTTGTTGAAATTCCGTCCTCGGCCGGTCTTTCTTTTCGAGTCCGCTTTGAATTGTACTCGTTTGTTGTTGAAATTCTGTCCTCGTCCGGTCTTTATTTTTGAGTCCGCTTTCGATCGTAATCTTTTGTTGTTGAAATTCCATCCTCGGCCGGTCTTTATTTTCGAGTCCGCTTTCGATTATACTCGTTTGTTGTTGAAATTCCGTCCTCGTCCGGTCTTTCTTTTTGAGTCTGCTTTCGGCCGTACTCGTTTTAAGTTGAAATTCCGTCCTCGGCCGGTCTTTCTTTTCGAGTCCGCTTTCGGTCGTACTCGTTTGTTGTTGAAGTTCCGTCCTAGGCCGGTCTTTCTTTTCGAGTCCGCTTTCGGTCATACTTGTTTGTTGTTGAAATTCCGTCCTCGGCCGGTCTTTCTTTTCGAGCCCGCTTTCGGTCGTACTCGTTTGTTGTTGAAGTTCCGTCCTCGGCCGGTCTTTCTTTTCGAGTCCGCTTTCGGTCGTACCCGTTTGTTGTTGAAATTCCGTCCTCGGGCGGTTTTTCTTTTCGAGTCCGCTTTTGGTCGTACTCGTTTGTTGTTGAAATTCCGTCCTCGACCGGTCTTTCTTTTCGAGTCCGCGTTCGGTTGTACTCGTTTGTTGTTGAAATTCCGTCCTCGGCCGGTCTTTCTTTTCGAGTCCGCTTTTGGTCGTACTCGTTTTTTTTATGAAATCCTGTCCTCGGCCGATCTTTCTTTTCGAGTCCACTTTCGGTCGTACTCGTTTGTTGTTGAAATTTCGTCCTCGGTCGGTCTTTCTTTTCGAGTCCGCTTTCGGTCGTACTCGTTTGTTGTTGAAATTCCGTCCTCGACCGGTCTTTCTTTTTAAGTCCGCGTTCGGTTGTACTCGTTTGTTGTTGAAATTCCGTCCTCGGCCGATCTTTCTTTTCGAGTCCGCTTTCGGTCGTACTCGTTTGTTGTTGAAATTCCGTCTTCGGCCGGTCTTTCTTTTCGAGTCCGCTCTCGGTCGTACTCGTTTGTTGTTGAAATTCCATCCTCAGCCGGTCTTTCTTTTCGAGTCCGCTTTCGGCCGTACTCGTTTATTGTTGAAATTCTGCTTTCGGTCGGTCTTTCTTTTCGAGTCCGCTTTCGGTCACGCTTGTTTGTTGTTGAAATTCCGCTTTCGGTCGGTCTTTCTTTTCGAGTCCGCTTTCGGTCGTACTCGTTAGTTGTTGAAATTCTGCTTTCGGTCGGTCTTTCTTTTTTAGTCCGCTTTCGGTCGCACTCGTTTGTTGTTGAAATTCCGCTTTCAACCGGTATTTCTTTTCGAGTCCGCTTTTGGTCGTACTCGTTTGTTGTTGGAATTCCGTCCTCGACCGGTCTTTCTTTTCGAGTCCGCTTTCGGCCGTACTCGTTTGTTGTTGAAATTCCGTCCTCGGCCGGTCTTTCTTTTCGAGTCCGCTTTCGATTGTACTCGTTTGTTGTTGAAATTCTGTCCTCGTCCGGTCTTTATTTTCGAGTCCGCTTTCGGTCGTACTCGTTTGTTGTTGAAATTCTGCTTTCGGTCGGTCTTTCTTTTTTAGTCCGCTTTCGGTCGCACTCGTTTGTTGTTGAAATTCCGCTTTCAACCGGTATTTCTTTTCGAGTCCGCTTTTGGTCGTACTCGTTTTTTTTATGAAATTCTGTCATAGGCCGGTCTTTCTTTTTGAGTCCGCGTTCGGTTGTACTCGTTTGTTGTTGAAATTCCGTCCTCGGCCGATCTTTCTTTTCGAGTCCGCTTTCGGTCGTACTCGTTTGTTGTTGAAATTCCGTCCTCGGCCGGTCTTTCTTTTCGAGTCTGCTCTCGGTCGTACTCGTTTGTTGTTGAAATTCCATCCTCAGCCGGTCTTTCTTTTCGAGTCCGCTTTCGGCCGTACTCGTTTGTTGTTGAAATTCAGCTTTCGGTCGGTCTTTCTTTTCGAGTCCGCTTTCGGTCACGCTTGTTTGTTGTTGAAATTCCGCTTTCGGTCGGTCTTTCTTTTCGAGTCCGCTTTCGGTCGTACTCGTTTGTTGTTGAAATTCTGCTTTCGGTCGGTCTTTCTTTTTTAGTAGGCTTTCGGTCGCACTCGTTTGTTGTTGAAATTCCGCTTTCAACCGGTATTTCTTTTCGAGTCCGCTTTTGGTCGTACTCGTTTGTTGTTGGAATTCCGTCCTCGACCGGTCTTTCTTTTCGAGTCCGCTTTCGGTCGTACTCGTTTGTTGTTGAAATTCCGTCCTCGGCCGGTCTTTCTTTTCGAGTCCGCTTTCAATTGTACTCGTTTGTTGTTGAAATTCTGTCCTCGTCCGGTCTTTATTTTTGAGTCCGCTTTCGGTCATAATCGTTTGTTGTTGAAATTCCGTCCTCGGCCGGTCTTAATTTTCGAGTCCGCTTTCGATTATACTCGTTTGTTGTTGAAATTCCGTCCTCGTCCGGTCTTTATTTTCGAGTCCGCTTTTGGTCGTACTCGTTTGTTGTTGAAATTCCGTCCTCGTCCGGTCTTTCTTTTCGAGTCCGCTTTTGGTCGTACTCGTTTTTTTTATGAAATTCTGTCCTCGGCCGGTCTTTCTTTTCGAGTCCACTTTCGGTCGTACTCGTTTGTTGTTGAAATTCCGTCCTCGGTCGGTCTTTCTTTTCGAGTCCGCTTTCGGTCGTACTCGTTTGTTGTTGAAATTCCGTCCTCGACCGGTCTTTCTTTTTGAGTCCGCGTTCGGTTGTACTCGTTTGTTGTTGAAATTCCATCCTCGGCCGATCTTTCTTTTCGAGTCCGCTTTCGGTCGTACTCGTTTGTTGTTGAAATTCCGTCCTCGGCCGGTCTTTCTTTTCGAGTCTGCTCTCGGTCGTACTCGTTTGTTGTTGAAATTCCATCCTCAGCCGGTCTTTCTTTTCGAGTCCGCTTTCGGCCGTACTCGTTTGTTGTTGAAATTCCGCTTTCGGTCGGTCTTTCTTTTCTAGTCCGCTTTCGGTCACGCTTGTTTGTTGTTGAAATTCCGCTTTCGGTCGGTCTTTCTTTTCGAACCCGCTTTCGGTCGTACTCGTTTGTTGTTGAAATTCTGCTTCCGGTCGGTCTTTCTTTTTTAGTCCGCTTTCGGTCGCACTCGTTTGTTGTTGAAATTCCGCTTTCAACCGGTATTTCTTTTCGAGTCCGCTTTTGGTCGTACTCGTTTGTTGTTGGAATTCCGTCCTCGACCGGTCTTTCTTTTCGAGTCCGCTTTCGGCCGTACTCGTTTGTTGTTGAAATTCCGTCCTCGGCCGGTCTTTCTTTTCGAGTCCGCTTTCGATTGTACTCGTTTGTTGTTGAAATTCTGTCCTCGTCCGGTCTTTATTTTCGAGTCCGCTTTCGGTCGTACTCGTTTGTTGTTCAAATTCTGCTTTCGGTCGGTCTTTCTTTTTTAGTCCACTATCGGTCGCACTCGTTTGTTGTTGAAATTCCGCTTTCAACCGGTATTTCTTTTCGAGTCCGCTTTCGGTCGTACTCGTTTTTTTTATGAAATTCTGTCCTCGACCGGTCTTTCTTTTTGAGTCCACTTTCGGTCGTACTCGTTTGTTGTTGAAATTCCGTCCTCGGTCGGTCTTTCTTTTCGAGTCCGCTTTCGGTCGTACTCGTTTGTTGTTGAAATTCCGTCCTCGACCGGTCTTTCTTTTTGAGTCCGCGTTCGGTTGTACTCGTTTGTTGTTGAAATTCCGTCCTCGGCCGATCTTTCTTTTCGAGTCCGCTTTCGGTCGTACTCATTTGTTGTTGAAATTCCGTCCTCGGCCGGTCTTTCTTTTCGAGTCTGCTCTCGGTCGTACTCGTTTGTTGTTGAAATTCCATCCTCAGACGGTCTTTCTTTTCGAGTCCGCTTTCGGCCGTACTCGTTTGTTGTTGAAATTCCGCTTTCGGTCGGTCTTTCTTTTCGAGTCCGCTTTCGGTCACGCTTGTTTGTTGTTGAAATTCCGCTTTCGGTCGGTCTTTCTTTTCGAGTCCGCTTTCGGTCGTACTCGTTTGTTGTTGAAATTCTGCTTTCGGTCGGTCTTTCTTTTTTAGTCCGCTTTCGGTCGCACTCGTTTGTTGTTGAAATTCCGCTTTCAACCGGTATTTCTTTTCGAGTCCGCTTTTGGTCGTACTCGTTTGTTGTTAGAATTCGGTCCTCGACCGGTCTTTCTTTTCGAGTCCGCTTTCGGTCGTACTCGTTTGTTGTTGAAATTCCGTCCTAGGCCGGTCTTTCTTTTCGAGTCCGCTTTCGGTCATACTTGTTTGTTGTTGAAATTCCGTCCTCGGCCGGTCTTTCTTTTCGAGCCCGCTTTCGGTCGTACTCGTTTGTTGTTGAAGTTCCGTCCTCGGCCGGTCTTTCTTTTCGAGTCCGCTTTCGGTCGTACTCGTTTGTTGTTGAAATTCCGTCCTCGGGTGGTTTTTCTTTTCGAGTCCGCTTTTGGTCGTACTCGTTTGTTGTTGAAATTCCGTCCTCGACCGGTCTTTCTTTTCGAGTCCGCGTTCGGTTGTACTCGTTTGTTGTTGAAATTCCGTCCTCGGCCGGTCTTTCTTTTCGAGTCCGCTTTCGGTCGTACTCGTTTGTTGTTGAAATTCCGTCCTCGACCGGTCTTTCTTTTTGAGTCCGCGTTCGGTTGTACTCGTTTGTTGTAGAAATTCCGTCCTCGGCCGATCTTTCTTTTCGAGTCCGCTTTCGGTCGTACTCGTTTGTTGTTGAAATTCCGTCCTCGGCCGGTCTTTCTTTTCGAGTCTGCTCTCGGTCGTACTCGTTTGTTGTTGAAATTCCATCCTCAGGCGGGCTTTCTTTTCGAGTCCGCTTTCGGCCGTACTCGTTTGTTGTTGAAATTCCGCTTTCGGTCGGTCTTTCTTTTCGAGTCCGCTTTCGGTCACGCTTGTTTGTTGTTGAAATTCCGCTTTCGGTCGGTCTTTCTTTTCGAGTCCGCTTTCGGTCGTACTCGTTTGTTGTTGAAATTCTGCTTTCGGTCGGTCTTTCTTTTTTAGTCCGCTTTCGGTCGCACTCGTTTGTTGTTGAAATTCCGCCTTCAACCGGTATTTCTTTTCGAGTCCGCTTTTGGTCGTACTCGTTTGTTGTTAGAATTCCGTCCTCGACCGGTCTTTCTTTTCGAGTCCGCTTTCGGTCGTACTCGTTTGTTGTTGAAATTCCGTCCTCGGCCGGTCTTTCTTTTCGAGTCCGCTTTGAATTGTACTCGTTTGTTGTTGAAATTCTGTCCTCGTCCGGTCTTTATTTTTGAGTCCGCTTTCGGTCGTAATCTTTTGTTGTTGAAATTCCATCCTCGGCCGGTCTTTATTTTCGAGTCCGCTTTCGATTATACTCGTTTGTTGTTGAAATTCCGTCCTCGTCCGGTCTTTCTTTTCGAGTCCGCTTTCGGCCGTACTTGTTTTAAGTTGAAATTCCGTCCTCGGCCGGTCTTTCTTTTCGAGTCCGCTTTCGGTCGTACTCGTTTGTTGTTGAAGTTCCGTCCTAGGCCGGTCTTTCTTTTCGAGTCCGCTTTCGGTCATACTTGTTTGTTGTTGAAATTCCTTCCTCGGTCGGTCTTTCTTTTTAAGTCCGCGTTCGGTTGTACTCGTTTGTTGTTGAAATTCCGTCCTCGGCCGATCTTTCTTTTCGAGTCCGCTTTCGGTCGTACTCGTTTGTTGTTGAAATTCCGTCTTCGGCCGGTCTTTCTTTTCGAGTCCGCTCTCGGTCGTACTCGTTTGTTGTTGAAATTCCATCCTCAGCCGGTCTTTCTTTTCGAGTCCGCTTTCGGCCGTACTCGTTTATTGTTGAAATTCTGCTTTCGGTCGGTCTTTCTTTTCGAGTCCGCTTTCGGTCACGCTTGTTTGTTGTTGAAATTCCGCTTTCGGTCGGTCTTTCTTTTCGAGTCCGCTTTCGGTCGTACTCGTTTGTTGTTGAAATTCTGCTTTCGGTCGGTCTTTCTTTTTTAGTCCGCTTTCGGTCGCACTCGTTTGTTGTTGAAATTCCGCTTTCAACCGGTATTTCTTTTCGAGTCCGCTTTTGGTCGTACTCGTTTGTTGTTGGAATTCCGTCCTCGACCGGTCTTTCTTTTCGAGTCCGCTTTCGGCCGTACTCGTTTGTTGTTGAAATTCCGTCCTCGGTCGGTCTTTCTTTTCGAGTCCGCTTTCGATTGTACTCGTTTGTTGTTGAAATTCTGTCCTCGTCTGGTCTTTATTTTCGAGTCCGCTTTCGGTCGTACTCGTTTGTTGTTGAAATTCTGCTTTCGGTCGGTCTTTCTTTTTTAGTCCGCTTTCGGTCGCACTCGTTTGTTGTTGAAATTCCGCTTTCAACCGGTATTTCTTTTCGAGTCCGCTTTTGGTCGTACTCGTTTTTTTTATGAAATTCTGTCATAGGCCGGTCTTTCTTTTCGAGTCCGCTTTCGGTCGTACTTGTTTGTTGTGAAAATTCCGTCCTCGGCCGGTCTTTCTTTTCGAGCCCGCTTTCGGTCGTACTCGTTTGTTGTTGAAATTCCGTCCTCGGCCGGTCTTTCTTTTCGAGTCTGCTCTCGGTCGTACTCGTTTGTTGTTGAAATTCCATCCTCAGCCGGTCTTTCTTTTCGAGTCCGCTTTCGGCCGTACTCGTTTGTTGTTGAAATTCAGCTTTCGGTCGGTCTTTCTTTTCGAGTCCGCTTTCGGTCACGCTTGTTTGTTGTTGAAATTCCGCTTTCGATCGGTCTTTCTTTTCGAGTCCGCTTTCGGTCGTACTCGTTTGTTGTTGAAATTCTGCTTTCGGTCGGTCTTTCTTTTTTAGTCCGCTTTCGGTCGCACTCGTTTGTTGTTGAAATTCCGCTTTCAACCGGTATTTCTTTTCGAGTCCGCTTTTGGTCGTAATCGTTTGTTGTTGGAATTCCGTCCTCGACCGGTCTTTCTTTTCGAGTCCGCTTTCGGTCGTACTCGTTTGTTGTTGAAATTCCGTCCTCGGCCGGTCTTTCTTTTCGAGTCCGCTTTGAATTGTACTCGTTTGTTGTTGAAATTCTGTCCTCGTCCGGTCTTTATTTTTGAGTCCGCTTTCGGTCGTAATCTTTTGTTGTTGAAATTCCATCCTCGGCCGGTCTTTATTTTCGAGTCCGCTTTCGATTATACTCGTTTGTTGTTGAAATTCCGTCCTCGGCTGGTCTTTCTTTTCGAGCCCGCTTTCGGTCGTACTCGTTTGTTGTTGAAATTCCGTCCTCGGCCGGTCTTTCTTTTCGAGTCTGCTCTCGGTCGTACTCGTTTGTTGTTGAAATTCCATCCTCAGCCGGTCTTTCTTTTCGAGTCTGCTTTCGGCCGTACTCGTTTGTTGTTGAAATTCAGCTTTCGGTCGGTCTTTCTTTTCGAGTCCGCTTTCGGTCACGCTTGTTTGTTGTTGAAATTCCGCTTTCGATCGGTCTTTCTTTTCGAGTCCGCTTTCGGTCGTACTCGTTTGTTGTTGAAATTCTGCTTTCGGTCGGTCTTTCTTTTTTAGTCCGCTTTCGGTCGCACTCGTTTGTTGTTGAAATTCCGCTTTCAACCGGTATTTCTTTTCGAGTCCGCTTTTGGTCGTAATCGTTTGTTGTTGGAATTCCGTCCTCGACCGGTCTTTCTTTTCGAGTCCGCTTTCGGTCGTACTCGTTTGTTGTTGAAATTCCGTCCTCGGCCGGTCTTTCTTTTCGAGTCCGCTTTGAATTGTACTCGTTTGTTGTTGAAATTCTGTCCTCGTCCGGTCTTTATTTTTGAGTCCGCTTTCGGTCGTAATCTTTTGTTGTTGAAATTCCATCCTCGGCCGGTCTTTATTTTCGAGTCCGCTTTCGATTATACTCGTTTGTTGTTGAAATTCCGTCCTCGTCCGGTCTTTCTTTTCGAGTCCGCTTTCGGCCGTACTTGTTTTAAGTTGAAATTCCGTCCTCGGCCGGTCTTTCTTTTCGAGTCCGCTTTCGGTCGTACTCGTTTGTTGTTGAAGTTCCGTCCTAGGCCGGTCTTTCTTTTCGAGTCCGCTTTCGGTCATACTTGTTTGTTGTTGAAATTCCTTCCTCGGTCGGTCTTTCTTTTTAAGTCCGCGTTCGGTTGTACTCGTTTGTTGTTGAAATTCCGTCCTCGGCCGATCTTTCTTTTCGAGTCCGCTTTCGGTCGTACTCGTTTGTTGTTGAAATTCCGTCTTCGGCCGGTCTTTCTTTTCGAGTCCGCTCTCGGTCGTACTCGTTTGTTGTTGAAATTCCATCCTCAGCCGGTCTTTCTTTTCGAGTCCGCTTTCGGCCGTACTCGTTTATTGTTGAAATTCTGCTTTCGGTCGGTCTTTCTTTTCGAGTCCGCTTTCGGTCACGCTTGTTTGTTGTTGAAATTCCGCTTTCGGTCGGTCTTTCTTTTCGAGTCCGCTTTCGGTCGTACTCGTTTGTTGTTGAAATTCTGCTTTCGGTCGGTCTTTCTTTTTTAGTCCGCTTTCGGTCGCACTCGTTTGTTGTTGAAATTCCGCTTTCAACCGGTATTTCTTTTCGAGTCCGCTTTTGGTCGTACTCGTTTGTTGTTGGAATTCCGTCCTCGACCGGTCTTTCTTTTCGAGTCCGCTTTCGGCCGTACTCGTTTGTTGTTGAAATTCCGTCCTCGGCCGGTCTTTCTTTTCGAGTCCGCTTTCGATTGTACTCGTTTGTTGTTGAAATTCTGTCCTCGTCTGGTCTTTATTTTCGAGTCCGCTTTCGGTCGTACTCGTTTGTTGTTGAAATTCTGCTTTCGGTCGGTCTTTCTTTTTTAGTCTGCTTTCGGTCGCACTCGTTTGTTGTTGAAATTCCGCTTTCAACCGGTATTTCTTTTCGAGTCCGCTTTTGGTCGTACTCGTTTTTTTTATGAAATTCTGTCATAGGCCGGTCTTTCTTTTCGAGTCCGCTTTCGGTCGTACTTGTTTGTTGTGAAAATTCCGTCCTCGGCCGGTCTTTCTTTTCGAGCCCGCTTTCGGTCGTACTCGTTTGTTGTTGAAATTCCGTCCTCGGCCGGTCTTTCTTTTCGAGTCTGCTCTCGGTCGTACTCGTTTGTTGTTGAAATTCCATCCTCAGCCGGTCTTTCTTTTCGAGTCCGCTTTCGGCCGTACTCGTTTGTTGTTGAAATTCAGCTTTCGGTCGGTCTTTCTTTTCGAGTCCGCTTTCGGTCACGCTTGTTTGTTGTTGAAATTCCGCTTTCGATCGGTCTTTCTTTTCGAGTCCGCTTTCGGTCGTACTCGTTTGTTGTTGAAATTCTGCTTTCGGTCGGTCTTTCTTTTTTAGTCCGCTTTCGGTCGCACTCGTTTGTTGTTGAAATTCCGCTTTCAACCGGTATTTCTTTTCGAGTCCGCTTTTGGTCGTAATCGTTTGTTGTTGGAATTCCGTCCTCGACCGGTCTTTCTTTTCGAGTCCGCTTTCGGTCGTACTCGTTTGTTGTTGAAATTTCGTCCTCGGCCGGTCTTTCTTTTCGAGTCCGCTTTGAATTGTACTCGTTTGTTGTTGAAATTCTGTCCTCGTCCGGTCTTTATTTTTGAGTCCGCTTTCGGTTGTAATCTTTTGTTGTTGAAATTCCATCCTCGGCCGGTCTTTATTTTCGAGTCCGCTTTCGATTATACTCGTTTGTTGTTGAAATTCCGTCCTCGTCCGGTCTTTCTTTTCGAGTCCGCTTTCGGCCGTACTCGTTTTAAGTTGAAATTCCGTCCTCGGCCGGTCTTTCTTTTCTAGTCCGCTTTCGGTCGTACTCGTTTGTTATTGAAGTTCCGTCCTAGGCTGGTCTTTCTTTTCGAGTCCGCTTTCGGTCATACTTGTTTGTTGTTGAAATTCCGTCCTCGGCCGGTCTTTCTTTTCGAGCCCGCTTTCGGTCGTACTCGTTTGTTGTTGAAGTTCCGTCCTCGGCCGGTCTTTGTTTTCGAGTCCGCTTTCGGTCGTACTCGTTTGTTGTTGAAATTCCGTCCTCGGGCGGTTTTTCTTTTCGAGTCCGCTTTTGGTCGTACTCGTTTATTGTTGAAATTCCGTCCTCGACCGGTCTTTCTTTTCGAGTCCGCGTTCGGTTGTACTCGTTTGTTGTTGAAATTCCGTCCTCGGCCGGTCTTTCTTTTCGAGTCCGCTTTCGGTCGTACTCGTTTGTTGTTGAAATTCCGTCCTCGACCGATCTTTCTTTTTGAGTCCGCGTTCGGTTGTACTCGTTTGTTGTAGAAATTTCGTCCTCGGCCGATCTTTCTTTTCGAGTCCGCTTTCGGTCGTACTCGTTTGTTGTTGAAATTCCGTCCTCGGCCGGTCTTTCTTTTCGAGTCTGCTCTCGATCGTACTCGTTTGTTGTTGAAATTCCATCCTCAGGCGGTCTTTCTTTTCGAGTCCGCTTTCGGCCGTACTCGTTTGTTGTTGAAATTCCGCTTTCGGTCGGTCTTTCTTTTCGAGTCCGCTTTCGGTCACGCTTGTTTGTTGTTGAAATTCCGCTTTCGGTCGGTCTTTCTTTTCGAGTTCGCTTTCGGTCGTACTCGTTTGTTGTTGAAATTCTGCTTTCGGTCGGTCTTTCTTTTTTAGTCCGCTTTCGGTCGCACTCGTTTGTTGTTGAAATTCCGCTTTCAACCGGTATTTCTTTTCGAGTCCGCTTTTGGTCGTACTCGTTTGTTGTTAGAATTCCGTCCTCGACCGGTCTTTCTTTTCGAGTCCGCTTTCGGTCGTACTCGTTTGTTGTTGAAATTCCATCCTCGGCCGGTCTTTCTTTTCGAGTCCGCTTTGAATTGTACTCGTTTGTTGTTGAAATTCTGTCCTCGTCCGGTCTTTATTTTTGAGTCCGCTTTCGGTCGTAATCTTTTGTTGTTGAAATTCCATCCTCGGCCGGTCTTTATTTTCGAGTCCGCTTTCGATTATACTCGTTTGTTGTTGAAATTCCGTCCTCGTCCGGTCTTTCTTTTCGAGTCCGCTTTCGGTCGTACTCGTTTGTTGTTGAAGTTCCGTCCTAGGCCGGTCTTTCTTTTCGAGTCTGCTTTCGGTCATACTTGTTTGTTGTTGAAATTCCGTCCTCGGCCGGTCTTTCTTTTCGAGCCCGCTTTCGGTCGTACTCGTTTGTTGTTGAAGTTCCGTCCTCGGCCGGTCTTTCTTTTCGAGTCCGCTTTCGGTCGTACTCGTTTGTTGTTGAAATTCCGTCCTCGGGCGGTTTTTCTTTTCGAGTCCGCTTTTGGTCGTACTCGTTTGTTGTTGAAATTCCGTCCTCGACCGGTCTTTCTTTTCGAGTCCGCGTTCGGTTGTACTCGTTTGTTGTTGAAATTCCGTCCTCGGCCGGTCTTTCTTTTCGAGTCCGCTTTTGGTCGTACTCGTTTTTTTTATGAAATCCTGTCCTCGGCCGATCTTTCTTTTCGAGTCCACTTTCGGTCGTACTCGTTTGTTGTTGAAATTCCGTCCTCGGTCGGTCTTTCTTTTCGAGTCCGCTTTCGGTCGTACTCGTTTGTTGTTGAAATTCCGTCCTCGACCGGTCTTTCTTTTTAAGTCCGCGTTCGGTTGTACTCGTTTGTTGTTGAAATTCCGTCCTCGGCCGATCTTTCTTTTCGAGTCCGCTTTGAATCGTACTCGTTTGTTGTTGAAATTCCGTCTTCGGCCGGTCTTTCTTTTCGAGTCCGCTCTCGGTCGTACTCGTTTGTTGTTGAAATTCCATCCTCAGCCGGTCTTTCTTTTCGAGTCCGCTTTCGGCCGTACTCGTTTATTGTTGAAATTCTGCTTTCGGTCGGTCTTTCTTTTCGAGTCCGCTTTCGGTCACGCTTGTTTGTTGTTGAAATTCCGCTTTCGGTCGGTCTTTCTTTTCGAGTCCGCTTTCGGTCGTACTCGTTTGTTGTTGAAATTCTGCTTTCGGTCGGTCTTTCTTTTTTAGTCCGCTTTCGGTCGCACTCGTTTGTTGTTGAAATTCCGCTTTCAACCGGTATTTCTTTTCGAGTCCGCTTTTGGTCGTACTCGTTTGTTGTTGGAATTCCGTCCTCGACCGGTCTTTCTTTTCGAGTCCGCTTTCGGCCGTACTCGTTTGTTGTTGAAATTCCGTCCTCGGTCGGTCTTTCTTTTCGAGTCCGCTTTCGATTGTACTCGTTTGTTGTTGAAATTCTGTCCTCGTCCGGTCTTTATTTTCGAGTCCGCTTTCTGTCGTACTCGTTTGTTGTTGAAATTCTGCTTTCGGTCGGTTTTTCTTTTTTAGTCCGCTTTCGGTCGCACTCGTTTGTTGTTGAAATTCCGCTTTCAACCGGTATTTCTTTTCGAGTCCGCTTTTGGTCGTACTCGTTTTTTTTATGAAATTCTGTCATAGGCCGGTCTTTCTTTTCGAGTCCGCTTTCGGTCGTACTTGTTTGTTGTGAAAATTCCGTCCTCGGCCGGTCTTTCTTTTCGAGTCCGCTTTCGGTCGTACTCGTTTGTTGTTGAAATTCCGTCCTCGGCCGGTCTTTCTTTTCGAGTCTGCTCTCGGTCGTACTCGTTTGTTGTTGAAATTCCATCCTCAGCCGGTCTTTCTTTTCGAGTCCGCTTTCGGCCGTACTCGTTTGTTGTTGAAATTCAGCTTTCGGTCGGTCTTTCTTTTCGAGTCCGCTTTCGGTCACGCTTGTTTGTTGTTGAAATTCCGCTTTCGGTCGGTCTTTCTTTTCGAGTCCGCTTTCGGTCGTACTCGTTTGTTGTTGAAATTCTGCTTTCGGTCGGTCTTTCTTTTTTAGTCCGCTTTCGGTCGCACTCGTTTGTTGTTGAAATTCCGCTTTCAACCGGTATTTCTTTTCGAGTCCGCTTTTGGTCGTACTCGTTTGTTGTTGGAATTCCTTCCTCGACCGGTCTTTCTTTTCGAGTCCGCTTTCGGTCGTACTCGTTTGTTGTTGAAATTCCGTCCTCGGCCGGTCTTTCTTTTCGAGTCCGCTTTCAATTGTACTTGTTTGTTGTTGAAATTCTGTCCTCGTCCGGTCTTTATTTTTGAGTCCGCTTTCGGTCATAATCGTTTGTTGTTGAAATTCCGTCCTCGGCCGGTCTTAATTTTCGAGTCCGCTTTCGATTATACTCGTTTGTTGTTGAAATTCCGTCCTCGTCCGGTCTTTATTTTCGAGTCCGCTTTTGGTCGTACTCGTTTGTTGTTGAAATTCCGTCCTCGTCCGGTCTTTCTTTTCGAGTCCGCTTTTGGTCGTACTCGTTTTTTTTATGAAATTCTGTCCTCGGCCGGTCTTTCTTTTCGAGTCCACTTTCGGTCGTACTCGTTTGTTGTTGAAATTCCGTCCTCGGTCGGTCTTTCTTTTCGAGTCCGCTTTCGGTCGTACTCGTTTGTTGTTGAAATTCCGTCCTCGACCGGTCTTTCTTTTTGAGTCCGCGTTCGGTTGTACTCGTTTGTTGTTGAAATTCCATCCTCGGCCGATCTTTCTTTTCGAGTCCGCTTTCGGTCGTACTCGTTTGTTGTTGAAATTCCGTCCTCGGCCGGTCTTTCTTTTCGAGTCTGCTCTCGGTCGTACTCGTTTGTTGTTGAAATTCCATCCTCAGCCGGTCTTTCTTTTCGAGTCCGCTTTCGGCCGTACTCGTTTGTTGTTGAAATTCCGCTTTCGGTCGGTCTTTCTTTTCGAGTCCGCTTTCGGTCACGCTTGTTTGTTGTTGAAATTCCGCTTTCGGTCGGTCTTTCTTTTCGAACCCGCTTTCGGTCGTACTCGTTTGTTGTTGAAATTCTGCTTTCGGTCGGTCTTTCTGTTTTAGTCCGCTTTCGGTCGCACTCGTTTGTTGTTGAAATTCCGCTTTCAACCGGTATTTCTTTTCGAGTCCGCTTTTGGTCGTACTCGTTTGTTGTTGGAATTCCGTCCTCGACCGGTCTTTCTTTTCGAGTCCGCTTTCGGCCGTACTCGTTTGTTGTTGAAATTCCGTCCTCGGCCGGTCTTTCTTTTCGAGTCCGCTTTCGATTGTACTCGTTTGTTGTTGAAATTCTGTCCTCGTCCGGTCTTTATTTTCGAGTCCGCTTTCGGTCGTACTCGTTTGTTGTTCAAATTCTGCTTTCGGTCGGTCTTTCTTTTTTAGTCCACTTTCGGTCGCACTCGTTTGTTGTTGAAATTCCGCTTTCAACCGGTATTTCTTTTCGAGTCCGCTTTCGGTCGTACTCGTTGTTTTTATGAAATTCTGTCCTCGGCCGGTCTTTCTTTTCGAGTCCACTTTCGGTCGTACTCGTTTGTTGTTGAAATTCCGTCTTCGGCCGGTCTTTCTTTTCGAGTCCGCTCTCGGTCGTACTCGTTTGTTGTTGAAATTCCATCCTCAGCCGGTCTTTCTTTTCGAGTCCGCTTTCGGCCGTACTCGTTTATTGTTGAAATTCTGCTTTCGGTCGGTCTTTCTTTTCGAGTCCGCTTTCGGTCACGCTTGTTTGTTGTTGAAATTCTGCTTTCGGTCGGTCTTTCTTTTCGAGTCCGCTTTCGGTCGTACTCGTTTGTTGTTGAAATTCTGCTTTCGGTCGGTCTTTCTTTTTTAGTCCGCTTTCGGTTGCACTCGTTTGTTGTTGAAATTCCGCTTTCAACCGGTATTTCTTTTCGAGTCCGCTTTTGGTCGTACTCGTTTGTTGTTGGAATTCCGTCCTCGACCGGTCTTTCTTTTCGAGTCCGCTTTCGGCCGTACTCGTTTGTTGTTGAAATTCCGTCCTCGGCCGGTCTTTCTTTTCGAGTCTGCTTTCGATTGTACTCGTTTGTTGTTGAAATTCTGTCCTCGTCCGGTCTTTATTTTTGAGTCCGCTTTCGGTCGTACTCGTTTGTTGTTGAAATTCTGCTTACGGTCGGTGTTTCTTTTTTAGTCCGCTTTTGGTCGCACTCGTTTGTTGTTGAAATTCCGCTTTCAACCGGTATTACTTTTCGAGTCCGATTTTGGTCGTACTCGTTTTTTTTATGAAATTCTGTCATAGGCCGGTCTTTCTTTTCGAGTCCGCTTTCGGTCGTACTTGTTTGTTGTGAAAATTCCGTCCTCGGCCGGTCTTTCTTTTCGAGCCCGCTTTCGGTCGTACTCGTTTGTTGTTGAAATTCCGTCCTCGGCCGGTCTTTCTTTTCGAGTCTGCTCTCGGTCGTACTCGTTTGTTGTTGAAATTCCATCCTCAGCCGGTCTTTCTTTTCGAGTCCGCTTTCGGCCGTACTCGTTTGTTGTTGAAATTCAGCTTTCGGTCGGTCTTTCTTTTCGAGTCCGCTTTCGGTCACGCTTGTTTGTTGTTGAAATTCCGCTTTCGGTCGGTCTTTCTTTTCGAGTCCGCTTTCGGTCGTACTCGTTTGTTGTTGAAATTCTGCTTTCGGTCGGTCTTTCTTTTTTAGTCCGCTTTCGGTCGCACTCGTTTGTTGTTGAAATTCCGCTTTCAACCGGTATTTCTTTTCGAGTCCGCTTTCGGTCGTACTCGTTTGTTGTTGGAATTCCGTCCTCGACCGGTCTTTCTTTTTGAGTCCGCGTTCGGTTGTACTCGTTTGTTGTTGAAATTCCATCCTCGGCCGATCTTTCTTTTCGAGTCCGCTTTCGGTCGTACTCGTTTGTTGTTGAAATTCCGTCCTCGGCCGGTCTTTCTTTTCGAGTCTGCTCTCGGTCGTACTCGTTTGTTGTTGAAATTCCATCCTCAGCCGGTCTTTCTTTTCGAGTCCGCTTTCGGCCGTACTCGTTTGTTGTTGAAATTCCGCTTTCGGTCAGTCTTTCTTTTCGAGTCCGCTTTCGGTCACGCTTGTTTGTTGTTGAAATTCCGCTTTCGGTCGGTCTTTCTTTTCGAACCCGCTTTCGGTCGTACTCGTTTGTTGTTGAAATTCTGCTTTCGGTCGGTCTTTCTGTTTTAGTCCGCTTTCGGTCGCACTCGTTTGTTGTTGAAATTCCGCTTTCAACCGGTATTTCTTTTCGAGTCCGCTTTTGGTCGTACTCGTTTGTTGTTGGAATTTCGTCCTCGACCGGTCTTTCTTTTCGAGTCCGCTTTCGGCCGTACTCGTTTGTTGTTGAAATTCCGTCCTCGGCCGGTCTTTCTTTTCGAGTCCGCTTTCGATTGTACTCGTTTGTTGTTGAAATTCTGTCCTCGTCCGGTCTTTATTTTCGAGTCCGCTTTCGGTCGTACTCGTTTGTTGTTCAAATTCTGCTTTCGGTCGGTCTTTCTTTTTTAGTCCACTTTCGGTCGCACTCGTTTGTTGTTGAAATTCCGCTTTCAACCGGTATTTCTTTTCGAGTCCGCTTTCGGTCGTACTCGTTGTTTTTATGAAATTCTGTCCTCGGCCGGTCTTTCTTTTCGAGTCCACTTTCGGTCGTACTCGTTTGTTGTTGAAATTCCGTCTTCGGCCGGTCTTTCTTTTCGAGTCCGCTCTCGGTCGTACTCGTTTGTTGTTGAAATTCCATCCTCAGCCGGTCTTTCTTTTCGAGTCCGCTTTCAATTGTACTCGTTTGTTGTTGAAATTCTGTCCTCGTCCGGTCTTTATTTTTGAGTCCGCTTTCGGTCATAATCGTTTGTTGTTGAAATTCCGTCCTCGGCCGGTCTTAATTTTCGAGTCCGCTTTCGATTATACTCGTTTGTTGTTGAAATCCCGTCCTCGTCCGGTCTTTATTTTCGAGTCCGCTTTTGGTCGTACTCGTTTGTTGTTGAAATTCCGTCCTCGTCCGGTCTTTCTTTTCGAGTCCGCTTTTGGTCGTACTCGTTTTTTTTATGAAATTCTGTCCTCGGCCGGTCTTTCTTTTCGAGTCCACTTTCGGTCGTACTCGTTTGTTGTTGAAATTCCGTCCTCGGTCGGTCTTTCTTTTCGAGTCCGCTTTCGGTCGTACTCGTTTGTTGTTGAAATTCCGTCCTCGACCGGTCTTTCTTTTTGAGTCCGCGTTCGGTTGTACTCGTTTGTTGTTGAAATTCCATCCTCGGCCGATCTTTCTTTTCGAGTCCGCTTTCGGTCGTACTCGTTTGTTGTTGAAATTCCGTCCTCGGCCGGTCTTTCTTTTCGAGTCTGCTCTCGGTCGTACTCGTTTGTTGTTGAAATTCCATCCTCAGCCGGTCTTTCTTTTCGAGTCCGCTTTCGGCCGTACTCGTTTGTTGTTGAAATTCCGCTTTCGGTCGGTCTTTCTTTTCGAGTCCGTTTTCGGTCACGCTTGTTTGTTGTTGAAATTCCGCTTTCGGTCGGTCTTTCTTTTCGAACCCGCTTTCGGTCGTACTCGTTTGTTGTTGAAATTCTGCTTTCGGTCGGTCTTTCTGTTTTAGTCCGCTTTCGGTCGCACTCGTTTGTTGTTGAAATTCCGCTTTCAACCGGTATTTCTTTACGAGTCCGCTTTTGGTCGTACTCGTTTGTTGTTGGAATTCCGTCCTCGACCGGTCTTTCTTTTCGAGTCCGCTTTCGGCCGTACTCGTTTGTTGTTGAAATTCCGTCCTCGGCCGGTCTTTCTTTTCGAGTCCGCTTTCGATTGTACTCGTTTGTTTTTGAAATTCTGTCCTCGTCCGGTCTTTATTTTCGAGTCCGCTTTCGGTCGTACTCGTTTGTTGTTCAAATTCTGCTTTCGGTCGGTCTTTCTTTTTTAGTCCACTTTCGGTCGCACTCGTTTGTTGTTGAAATTCCGCTTTCAACCGGTATTTCTTTTCGAGTCCGCTTTCGGTCGTACTCGTTGTTTTTATGAAATTCTGTCCTCGGCCGGTCTTTCTTTTCGAGTCCACTTTCGGTCGTACTCGTTTGTTGTTGAAATTCCGTCTTCGGCCGGTCTTTCTTTTCGAGTCCGCTCTCGGTCGTACTCGTTTGTTGTTGAAATTCCATCCTCAGCCGGTCTTTCTTTTCGAGTCCGCTTTCGGCCGTACTCGTTTATTGTTGAAATTCTGCTTTCGGTCGGTCTTTCTTTTCGAGTCCGCTTTCGGTCACGCTTGTTTGTTGTTGAAATTCTGCTTTCGGTCGGTCTTTCTTTTCGAGTCCGCTTTCGGTCGTACTCGTTTGTTGTTGAAATTCTGCTTTCGGTCGGTCTTTCTTTTTTAGTCCGCTTTCGGTTGCACTCGTTTGTTGTTGAAATTCCGCTTTCAACCGGTATTTCTTTTCGAGTCCGCTTTTGGTCGTACTCGTTTGTTGTTGGAATTCCGTCCTCGACCGGTCTTTCTTTTCGAGTCCGCTTTCGGCCGTACTCGTTTGTTGTTGAAATTCCGTCCTCGGCCGGTCTTTCTTTTCGAGTCTGCTTTCGATTGTACTCGTTTGTTGTTGAAATTCTGTCCTCGTCCGGTCTTTATTTTTGAGTCCGCTTTCGGTCGAACTCGTTTGTTGTTGAAATTCTGCTTTCGGTCGGTCTTTCTTTTTTAGTCCGCTTTTGGTCGCACTCGTTTGTTGTTGAAATTCCGCTTTCAACTGGTATTACTTTTCGAGTCCGATTTTGGTCGTACTCGTTTTTTTTATGAAATTCTGTCATAGGCCGGTCTTTCTTTTCGAGTCCGCTTTCGGTCGTACTTGTTTGTTGTGAAAATTCCGTCCTCGGCCGGTCTTTCTTTTCGAGCCCGCTTTCGGTCGTACTCGTTTGTTGTTGAAATTCCGTCCTCGGCCGGTCTTTCTTTTCGAGTCTGCTCTCGGTCGTACTCGTTTGTTGTTGAAATTCCATCCTCAGCCGGTCTTTCTTTTCGAGTCCGCTTTCGGCCGTACTCGTTTGTTGTTGAAATTCAGCTTTCGGTCGGTCTTTCTTTTCGAGTCCGCTTTCGGTCACGCTTGTTTGTTGTTGAAATTCCGCTTTCGGTCGGTCTTTCTTTTCGAGTCCGCTTTCGGTCGTACTCGTTTGTTGTTGAAATTCTGCTTTCGGTCGGTCTTTCTTTTTTAGTCCGCTTTCGGTCGCACTCGTTTGTTGTTGAAATTCCGCTTTCAACCGGTATTTCTTTTCGAGTCCGCTTTCGGTCGTACTCGTTTGTTGTTGGAATTCCGTCCTCGACCGGTCTTTCTTTTTGAGTCCGCGTTCGGTTGTACTCGTTTGTTGTTGAAATTCCATCCTCGGCCGATCTTTCTTTTCGAGTCCGCTTTCTGTCGTACTCGTTTGTTGTTGAAATTCCGTCCTCGGCCGGTCTTTCTTTTCGAGTCTGCTCTCGGTCGTACTCGTTTGTTGTTGAAATTCCATCCTCAGCCGGTCTTTCTTTTCGAGTCCGCTTTCGGCCGTACTCGTTTGTTGTTGAAATTCCGCTTTCGGTCGGTCTTTCTTTTCGAGTCCGCTTTCGGTCACGCTTGTTTGTTGTTGAAATTCCGCTTTCGGTCGGTCTTTCTTTTCGAACCCGCTTTCGGTCGTACTCGTTTGTTGTTGAAATTCTGCTTTCGGTCGGTCTTTCTGTTTTAGTCCGCTTTCGGTCGCACTCGTTTGTTGTTGAAATTCCGCTTTCAACCGGTATTTCTTTTCGAGTCCGCTTTTGGTCGTACTCGTTTGTTGTTGGAATTCCGTCCTCGACCGGTCTTTCTTTTCGAGTCCGCTTTCGGCCGTACTCGTTTGTTGTTGAAATTCCGTCCTCGGCCGGTCTTTCTTTTCGAGTCCGCTTTCGATTGTACTCGTTTGTTGTTGAAATTCTGTCCTCGTCCGGTCTTTATTTTCGAGTCCGCTTTCGGTCGTACTCGTTTGTTGTTCAAATTCTGCTTTCGGTCGGTCTTTCTTTTTTAGTCCACTTTCGGTCGCACTCGTTTGTTGTTGAAATTCCGCTTTCAACCGGTATTTCTTTTCGAGTCCGCTTTCGGTCGTACTCGTTGTTTTTATGAAATTCTGTCCTCGGCCGGTCTTTCTTTTCGAGTCCACTTTCGGTCGTACTCGTTTGTTGTTGAAATTCCGTCTTCGGCCGGTCTTTCTTTTCGAGTCCGCTCTCGGTCGTACTCGTTTGTTGTTGAAATTCCATCCTCAGCCGGTCTTTCTTTTCGAGTCCGCTTTCGGCCGTACTCGTTTATTGTTGAAATTCTGCTTTCGGTCGGTCTTTCTTTTCGAGTCCGCTTTCGGTCACGCTTGTTTGTTGTTGAAATTCCGCTTTCGGTCGGTCTTTCTTTTCGAGTCCGCTTTCGGTCGTACTCGTTTGTTGTTGAAATTCTGCTTTCGGTCGGTCTTTCTTTTTTAGTCCGCTTTCGGTCGCACTCGTTTGTTGTTGAAATTCCGCTTTCAACCGGTATTTCTTTTCGAGTCCGCTTTTGGTCGTACTCGTTTGTTGTTGGAATTCCGTCCTCGACCGGTCTTTCTTTTCGAGTCCGCTTTCGGCCGTACTCGTTTGTTGTTGAAATTCCGTCCTCGGCCGGTCTTTCTTTTCGAGTCTGCTTTCGATTGTACTCGTTTGTTGTTGAAATTCTGTCCTCGTCCGGTCTTTATTTTTGAGTCCGCTTTCGGTCGTACTCGTTTGTTGTTGAAATTCTGCTTTCGGTCGGTCTTTCTTTTTTAGTCCGCTTTTGGTCGCACTCGTTTGTTGTTGAAATTCCGCTTTCAACCGGTATTACTTTTCGAGTCCGATTTTGGTCGTACTCGTTTTTTTTATGAAATTCTGTCATAGGCCGGTCTTTCTTTTCGAGTCCGCTTTCGGTCGTACTTGTTTGTTGTGAAAATTCCGTCCTCGGCCGGTCTTTCTTTTCGAGCCCGCTTTCGGTCGTACTCGTTTGTTGTTGAAATTCCGTCCTCGGCCGGTCTTTCTTTTCGAGTCTGCTCTCGGTCGTACTCGTTTGTTGTTGAAATTCCATCCTCAGCCGGTCTTTCTTTTCGAGTCCGCTTTCGGCCGTACTCGTTTGTTGTTGAAATTCAGCTTTCGGTCGGTCTTTCTTTTCGAGTCCGCTTTCGGTCACGCTTGTTTGTTGTTGAAATTCCGCTTTCGGTCGGTCTTTCTTTTCGAGTCCGCTTTCGGTCGTACTCGTTTGTTGTTGAAATTCTGCTTTCGGTCGGTCTTTCTTTTTTAGTCCGCTTTCGGTCGCACTCGTTTGTTGTTGAAATTCCGCTTTCAACCGGTATTTCTTTTCGAGTCCGCTTTCGGTCGTACTCGTTTGTTGTTGGAATTCCGTCCTCGACCGGTCTTTCTTTTTGAGTCCGCGTTCGGTTGTACTCGTTTGTTGTTGAAATTCCATCCTCGGCCGATCTTTCTTTTCGAGTCCGCTTTCGGTCGTACTCGTTTGTTGTTGAAATTCCGTCCTCGGCCGGTCTTTCTTTTCGAGTCTGCTCTCGGTCGTACTCGTTTGTTGTTGAAATTCCATCCTCAGCCGGTCTTTCTTTTCGAGTCCGCTTTCGGCCGTACTCGTTTGTTGTTGAAATTCCGCTTTCGGTCGGTCTTTCTTTTCGAGTCCGCTTTCGGTCACGTTTGTTTGTTGTTGAAATTCCGCTTTCGGTCGGTCTTTCTTTTCGAACCCGCTTTCGGTCGTACTCGTTTGTTGTTGAAATTCTGCTTTCGGTCGGTCTTTCTGTTTTAGTCCGCTTTCGGTCGCACTCGTTTGTTGTTGAAATTCCGCTTTCAACCGGTATTTCTTTTCGAGTCCGCTTTTGGTCGTACTCGTTTGTTGTTGGAATTCCGTCCTCGACCGGTCTTTCTTTTCGAGTCCGCTTTCGGCCGTACTCGTTTGTTGTTGAAATTCCGTCCTCGGCCGGTCTTTCTTTTCGAGTCCGCTTTCGATTGTACTCGTTTGTTGTTGAAATTCTGTCCTCGTCCGGTCTTTATTTTCGAGTCCGCTTTCGGTCGTACTCGTTTGTTGTTCAAATTCTGCTTTCGGTCGGTCTTTCTTTTTTAGTCCACTTTCGGTCGCACTCGTTTGTTGTTGAAATTCCGCTTTCAACCGGTATTTCTTTTCGAGTCCGCTTTCGGTCGTACTCGTTGTTTTTATGAAATTCTGTCCTCGGCCGGTCTTTCTTTTCGAGTCCACTTTCGGTCGTACTCGTTTGTTGTTGAAATTCCGTCTTCGGCCGGTCTTTCTTTTCGAGTCCGCTTTCGGCCGTACTCGTTTGTTGTTGAAATTCCGTCCTCGGCCGGTCTTTCTTTTCGAGTCCGCTTTCGATTGTACTCGTTTGTTGTTGAAATTCTGTCCTCGTCCGGTCTTTCTTTTCGAGTCCGCTTTCGGTCGTACTTGTTTGTTGTTGAAATTCTGCTTTCGGTCGGTCTTTCTTTTTTAGTCCGCTTTCGGTCGCACTCGTTTGTTGTTGAAATTCCGCTTTCAACCGGTATTTCTTTTCGAGTCCGCTTTTGGTCGTACTCGTTTGTTGTTGGAATTCCGTCCTCGACCGGTCTTTCTTTTCGAGTCCGCTTTCGGCCGTACTCGTTTGTTGTTGAAATTCCGTCCTCGGCCGGTCTTTCTTTTCGAGTCTGCTTTCGATTGTACTCGTTTGTTGTGGAAATTCTGTCCTCGTCCGGTCTTTATTTTTTAGTCCGCTTTCGGTCGTACTCGTTTGTTGTTGAAATTCTGCTTTCGGTCGGTCTTTCTTTTTTAGTCCGCTTTTGGTCGCACTCGTTTGTTGTTGAAATTCCGCTTTCAACCGGTATTTCTTTTCGAGTCCGATTTTGGTCGTACTCGTTTTTTTTATGAAATTCTGTCATAGGCCGGTCTTTCTTTTCGAGTCCGCTTTCGGTCGTACTTGTTTGTTGTGAAAATTCCGTCCTCGGCCGGTCTTTCTTTTCGAGCCCGCTTTCGGTCGTACTCGTTTGTTGTTGAAATTCCGTCCTCGGCCGGTCTTTCTTTTCGAGTCTGCTCTCGGTCGTACTCGTTTGTTGTTGAAATTCCATCCTCAGCCGGTCTTTCTTTTCGAGTCCGCTTTCGGCCGTACTCGTTTGTTGTTGAAATTCAGCTTTCGGTCGGTCTTTCTTTTCGAGTCCGCTTTCGGTCACGCTTGTTTGTTGTTGAAATTCCGCTTTCGGTCGGTCTTTCTTTTCGAGTCCGCTTTCGGTCGTACTCGTTTGTTGTTGAAATTCTGCTTTCGGTCGGTCTTTCTTTTTTAGTCCGCTTTCGGTCGCACTCGTTTGTTGTTGAAATTCCGCTTTCAACCGGTATTTCTTTTCGAGTCCGCTTTTGGTCGTACTCGTTTGTTGTTGGAATTCCGTCCTCGACCGGTCTTTCTTTTCGAGTCCGCTTTCGGTCGTACTCGTTTGTTGTTGAAATTCCGCCCTCGGCCGATCTTTCTTTTCGTGTCCGCTTTCAATTGTACTCGTTTGTTGTTGAAATTTTGTCCTCGTCCGGTCTTTATTTTTGAGTCCGCTTTCGGTCATAATCGTTTGTTGTTGAAATCCCGTCCTCGGCCGGTCTTAATTTTCGAGTCCGCTTTCGATTATACTCGTTTGTTGTTGAAATTCCGTCCTCGTCCGGTCTTTATTTTCGAGTCCGCTTTTGGTCGTACTCGTTTGTTGTTGAAATTCCGTCCTCGTCCGGTCTTTCTTTTCGAGTCCGCTTTTGGTCGTACTCGTTTTTTTTATGAAATTCTGTCCTCGGCCGGTCTTTCTTTTCGAGTCCACTTTCGGTCGTACTCGTTTGTTGTTGAAATTCCGTCCTCGGTCGGTCTTTCTTTTCGAGTCCGCTTTCGGTCGTACTCGTTTGTTGTTGAAATTACGTCCTCGACCGATCTTTCTTTTTGAGTCCGCGTTCGGTTGTACTCGTTTGTTGTTGAAATTCCATCCTCGGCCGATCTTTCTTTTCGAGTCCGCTTTCGGTCGTACTCGTTTGTTGTTGAAATTCCGTCCTCGGCCGGTCTTTCTTTTCGAATCTGCTCTCGGTCGTACTCGTTTGTTGTTGAAATTCCATCCTCAGCCGGTCTTTCTTTTCGAGTCCGCTTTCGGCCGTACTCGTTTGTTGTTGAAATTCCGCTTTCGGTCGGTCTTTCTTTTCGAGTCCGCTTTCGGTCACGCTTGTTTGTTGTTGAAATTCCGCTTTCGGTCGGTCTTTCTTTTCGAACCCGCTTTCGGTCGTACTCGTTTGTTGTTGAAATTCTGCTTTCGGTCGGTCTTTCTTTTTTAGTCCGCTTTCGGTCGCACTCGTTTGTTGTTGAAATTCCGCTTTCAACCGGTATTTCTTTTCGAGTCCGCTTTTGGTCGTACTCGTTTGTTGTTGGAATTCCGTCCTCGACCGGTCTTTCTTTTCGAGTCCGCTTTCGGCCGTACTCGTTTGTTGTTGAAATTCCGTCCTCGGCCGGTCTTTCTTTTCGAGTCCGCTTTCGATTGTACTCGTTTGTTGTTGAAATTCTGTCCTCGTCCGCTCTTTATTTTCGAGTCCGCTTTCGGTCGTACTCGTTTGTTGTCCAAATTCTGCTTTCGGTCGGTCTTTCTTTTTTAGTCCGCTTTCGGTCGCACTCGTTTGTTGTCGAAATTCCACTTTCAACCGGTACTTCTTTTCGAGTCCGCTTTCGGTCGTACTCGTTTGTTGTTGAAATTCCGTCCTCGGTTGGTCTTTCTTTTCGAGTCCGCTTTCGGTCGTACTCGTTTGTTGTTGAAATTCCGTCCTCGGCCGGTCTTTCTTTTCGAGTCTGCTCTCGGTCGTACTCGTTTGTTGTTGAAATTCCATCCTCAGCCGGCCTTTCTTTTCGAGTCCGCTTTCGGTCGTACTCGTTTGTTGTTGAAGTTCCGTCCTCGACCGATCTTTCTTTTTGAGTCCGCGTTCGGTTGTACTCGTTTGTTGTAGAAATTCCGTCCTCGGCCGATCTTTCTTTTCGAGTCCGCTTTCGGTCGTACTCGTTTGTTGTTGAAATTCCGTCCTCGGCCGGTCTTTCTTTTCGAGTCTGCTCTCGATCGTACTCGTTTGTTGTTGAAATTCCATCCTCAGGCGGTCTTTCTTTTCGAGTCCGCTTTCGGCCGTACTCGTTTGTTGTTGAAATTCCGCTTTCGGTCGGTCTTTCTTTTCGAGTCCGCTTTCGGTCACGCTTGTTTGTTGTTGAAATTCCGCTTTCGGTCGGTCTTTCTTTTCGAGTTCGCTTTCGGTCGTACTCGTTTGTTGTTGAAATTCTGCTTTCGGTCGGTCTTTCTTTTTTAGTCCGCTTTCGGTCGCACTCGTTTGTTGTTGAAATTCCTCTTTCAACCGGTATTTCTTTTCGAGTCCGCTTTTGGTCGTACTCGTTTGTTGTTAGAATTCCGTCCTCGACCGGTCTTTCTTTTCGAGTCCGCTTTCGGTCGTACTCGTTTGTTGTTGAAATTCCGTCCTCGGCCGGTCTTTCTTTTCGAGTCCGCTTTGAATTGTACTCGTTTGTTGTTGAAATTCTGTCCTCGTCCGGTCTTTATTTTTGAGTCCGCTTTCGGTCGTAATCTTTTGTTGTTGAAATTCCATCCTCGGCCGGTCTTTATTTTCGAGTCCGCTTTCGATTATACTCGTTTGTTGTTGAAATTCCGTCCTCGTCCGGTCTTTCTTTTCGAGTCCGCTTTCGGCCGTACTCGTTTTAAGTTGAAATTCCGTCCTCGGCCGGTCTTTCTTTTCGAGTCCGCTTTCGGTCGTACTCGTTTGTTGTTGAAGTTCCGTCCTAGGCCGGTCTTTCTTTTCGAGTCTGCTTTCGGTCATACTTGTTTGTTGTTGAAATTCCGTCCTCGGCCGGTCTTTCTTTTCGAGCCCGCTTTCGGTCGTACTCGTTTGTTGTTGAAGTTCCGTCCTCGGCCGGTCTTTCTTTTCGAGTCCGCTTTCGGTCGTACTCGTTTGTTGTTGAAATTCCGTCCTCGGGCGGTTTTTCTTTTCGAGTCCGCTTTTGGTCGTACTCGTTTGTTGTTGAAATTCCGTCCTCGACCGGTCTTTCTTTTCGAGTCCGCGTTCGGTTGTACTCGTTTGTTGTTGAAATTCCGTCCTCGGCCGGTCTTTCTTTTCGAGTCCGCTTTTGGTCGTACTCGTTTTTTTTATGAAATCCTGTCCTCGGCCGATCTTTCTTTTCGAGTCCACTTTCGGTCGTACTCGTTTGTTGTTGAAATTCCGTCCTCGGTCGGTCTTTCTTTTCGAGTCCGCTTTCGGTCGTACTCGTTTGTTGTTGAAATTCCGTCCTCGACCGGTCTTTCTTTTTAAGTCCGCGTTCGGTTGTACTCGTTTGTTGTTGAAATTCCGTCCTCGGCCGATCTTTCTTTTCGAGTCCGCTTTCGGTCGTACTCGTTTGTTGTTGAAATTCCGTCTTCGGCCGGTCTTTCTTTTCGAGTCCGCTCTCGGTCGTACTCGTTTGTTGTTGAAATTCCATCCTCAGCCGGTCTTTCTTTTCGAGTCCGCTTTCGGCCGTACTCGTTTATTGTTGAAATTCTGCTTTCGGTCGGACTTTCTTTTCGAGTCCGCTTTCGGTCACGCTTGTTTGTTGTTGAAATTCCGCTTTCGGTCGGTCTTTCTTTTCGAGTCCGCTTTCGGTCGTACTCGTTTGTTGTTGAAATTCTGCTTTCGGTCGGTCTTTCTTTTTTAGTCCGCTTTCGGTCGCACTCGTTTGTTGTTGAAATTCCGCTTTCAACCGGTATTTCTTTTCGAGTCCGCTTTTGGTCGTACTCGTTTGTTGTTGGAATTCCGTCCTCGACCGGTCTTTCTTTTCGAGTCCGCTTTCGGCCGTACTCGTTTGTTGTTGAAATTCCGTCCTCGGCCGGTCTTTCTTTTCGAGTCCGCTTTCGATTGTACTCGTTTGTTGTTGAAATTCTGTCCTCGTCCGGTCTTTATTTTCGAGTCCGCTTTCGGTCGTACTCGTTTGTTGTTGAAATTCTGCTTTCGGTCGGTCTTTCTTTTTTAGTCCGCTTTCGGTCGCACTCGTTTGTTGTTGAAATTCCGCTTTCAACCGGTATTTCTTTTCGAGTCCGCTTTTGGTCGTACTCGTTTTTTTTATGAAATTCTGTCATTGGCCGGTCTTTCTTTTCGAGTCCGCTTTCGGTCGTACTTGTTTGTTGTGAAAATTCCGTCCTCGGCCGGTCTTTCTTTTCGAGCCCGCTTTCGGTCGTACTCGTTTGTTGTTGAAATTCCGTCCTCGGCCGGTCTTTCTTTTCGAGTCTGCTCTCGGTCGTACTCGTTTGTTGTTGAAATTCCATCCTCAGTCGGTCTTTCTTTTCGAGTCCGCTTTCGGCCGTACTCGTTTGTTGTTGAAATTGAGCTTTCGGTCGGTCTTTCTTTTCGAGTCCGCTTTCGGTCACGCTTGTTTGTTGTTGAAATTCCGCTTTCGGTCGGTCTTTCTTTTCGAGTCCGCTTTCGGTCGTACTCGTTTGTTGTTGAAATTCTGCTTTCGGTCGGTCTTTCTTTTTTAGTCCGCTTTCGGTCGCACTCGTTTGTTGTTGAAATTCCGCTTTCAACCGGTATTTCTTTTCGAGTCCGCTTTTGGTCGTACTCGTTTGTTGTTGGAATTCCGTCCTCGACCGGTCTTTCTTTTCGAGTCCGCTTTCGGTCGTACTCGTTTGTTGTTGAAATTCCGTCCTCGGCCGGTCTTTCTTTTCGAGTCCGCTTTCAATTGTACTCGTTTGTTGTTGAAATTCTGTCCTCGTCCGGTCTTTATTTTTGAGTCCGCTTTCGGTCATAATCGTTTGTTGTTGAAATTCCGTCCTCGGGCGGTCTTAATTTTCGAGTCCGCTTTCGATTATACTCGTTTGTTGTTGAAATTCCGTCCTCGTCCGGTGTTTATTTTCGAGTCCGCTTTTGGTCGTACTCGTTTGTTGTTGAAATTCCGTCCTCGTCCGGTCTTTCTTTTCGAGTCCGCTTTTGGTCGTACTCGTTTTTTTTATGAAATTCTGTCCTCGGCCGGTCTTTCTTTTTGAGTCCACTTTCGGTCGTACTCGTTTGTTGTTGAAATTCCGTCCTCGGTCGGTCTTTCTTTTCGAGTCCGCTTTCGGTCGTACTCGTTTGTTGTTGAAATTCCGTCCTCGACCGGTCTTTCTTTTTGAGTCCGCGTTCGGTTGTACTCGTTTGTTGTTGAAATTCCATCCTCGGCCGATCTTTCTTTTCGAGTCCGCTTTCGGTCGTACTCGTTTGTTGTTGAAATTCCGTCCTCGGCCGGTCTTTCTTTTCGAGTCTGCTCTCGGTCGTACTCGTTTGTTGTTGAAATTCCATCCTCAGCCGGTCTTTCTTTTCGAGTCCGCTTTCGGCCGTACTCGTTTGTTGTTGAAATTCCGCTTTCGGTCGGTCTTTCTTTTCGAGTCCGCTTTCGGTCACGCTTGTTTGTTGTTGAAATTCCGCTTTCGGTCGGTCTTTCTTTTCGAACCCGCTTTCGGTCGTACTCGTTTGTTGTTGAAATTCTGCTTTCGGTCGGTCTTTCTTTTTTAGTCCGCTTTCGGTCGCACTCGTTTGTTGTTGAAATTCCGCTTTCAACCGGTATTTCTTTTCGAGTCCGCTTTTGGTCGTACTCGTTTTTTTTATGAAATTCTGTCATAGGCCGGTCTTTCTTTTCGAGTCCGCTTTCGGTCGTACTTGTTTGTTGTGAAAATTCCGTCCTCGGCCGGTCTTTCTTTTCGAGCCCGCTTTCGGTCGTACTCGTTTGTTGTTGAAATTCCGTCCTCGGCCGGTCTTTCTTTTCGAGTCTGCTCTCGGTCGTACTCGTTTGTTGTTGAAATTCCATCCTCAGTCGGTCTTTCTTTTCGAGTCCGCTTTCGGCCGTACTCGTTTGTTGTTGAAATTCAGCTTTCGGTCGGTCTTTCTTTTCGAGTCCGCTTTCGGTCACGCTTGTTTGTTGTTGAAATTCCGCTTTCGGTCGGTCTTTCTTTTCGAGTCCGCTTTCGGTCATACTCGTTTGTTGTTGAAATTCTGCTTTCGGTCGGTCTTTCTTTTTTAGTCCGCTTTCGGTCGCACTCGTTTGTTGTTGAAATTCCGCTTTCAACCGGTATTTCTTTTCGAGTCCGCTTTTGGTCGTACTCGTTTGTTGTTGGAATTCCGTCCTCGACCGGTCTTTCTTTTCGAGTCCGCTTTCGGCCGTACTCGTTTGTTGTTGAAATTCCGTCCTCGGTCGGTCTTTCTTTTCGAGTCCGCTTTCGATTGTACTCGTTTGTTGTTGAAATTCTGTCCTCGTCCGGTCTTTATTTTCGAGTCCGCTTTCGGTCGTACTCGTTTGTTGTTGAAATTCTGCTTTCGGTCGGTCTTTCTTTTTTAGTCCGCTTTCGGTCGCACTCGTTTGTTGTTGAAATTCCGCTTTCAACCGGTATTTCTTTTCGAGTCCGCTTTTGGTCGTACTCGTTTTTTTTATGAAATTCTGTCATAGGCCGGTCTTTCTTTTCGAGTCCGCTTTCGGTCGTACTTGTTTGTTGTGAAAATTCCGTCCTCGGCCGGTCTTTCTTTTCGAGCCCGCTTTCGGTCGTACTCGTTTGTTGTTGAAATTCCGTCCTCGGCCGGTCTTTCTTTTCGAGTCTGCTCTCGGTCGTACTCGTTTGTTGTTGAAATTCCATCCTCAGCCGGTCTTTCTTTTCGAGTCCGCTTTCGGCCGTACTCGTTTGTTGTTGAAATTCAGCTTTCGGTCGGTCTTTCTTTTCGAGTCCGCTTTCGGTCACGCTTGTTTGTTGTTGAAATTCCGCTTTCGGTCGGTCTTTCTTTTCGAGTCCGCTTTCGGTCGTACTCGTTTGTTGTTGAAATTCTGCTTTCGGTCGGTCTTTCTTTTTTAGTCCGCTTTCGGTCGCACTCGTTTGTTGTTGAAATTCCGCTTTCAACCGGTATTTCTTTTCGAGTCCGCTTTTGGTCGTACTCGTTTGTTGTTGGAATTCCGTCCTCGACCGGTCTTTCTTTTCGAGTCCGCTTTCGGTCGTACTCGTTTGTTGTTGAAATTCCGTCCTCGGCCGGTCTTTCTTTTCGAGTCCGCTTTCAATTGTACTCGTTTGTTGTTGAAATTCTGTCCTCGTCCGGTCTTTATTTTTGAGTCCGCTTTCGGTCATAATCGTTTGTTGTTGAAATTCCGTCCTCGGCCGGTCTTAATTTTCGAGTCCGCTTTCGATTATACTCGTTTGTTGTTGAAATTCCGTCCTCGTCCGGTCTTTATTTTCGAGTCCGCTTTTGGTCGTACTCGTTTGTTGTTGAAATTCCGTCCTCGTCCGGTCTTTCTTTTCGAGTCCGCTTTTGGTCGTACTCGTTTTTTTTATGAAATTCTGTCCTCGGCCGGTCTTTCTTTTCGAGTCCACTTTCGGTCGTACTCGTTTGTTGTTGAAATTCCGTCCTCGGTCGGTCTTTCTTTTCGAGTCCGCTTTCGGTCGTACTCGTTTGTTGTTGAAATTACGTCCTCGACCGATCTTTCTTTTTGAGTCCGCGTTCGGTTGTACTCGTTTGTTGTTGAAATTCCATCCTCGGCCGATCTTTCTTTTCGAGTCCGCTTTCGGTCGTACTCGTTTGTTGTTGAAATTCCGTCCTCGGCCGGTCTTTCTTTTCGAATCTGCTCTCGGTCGTACTCGTTTGTTGTTGAAATTCCATCCTCAGCCGGTCTTTCTTTTCGAGTCCGCTTTCGGCCGTACTCGTTTGTTGTTGAAATTCCGCTTTCGGTCGGTCTTTCTTTTCGAGTCCGCTTTCGGTCACGCTTGTTTGTTGTTGAAATTCCGCTTTCGGTCGGTCTTTCTTTTCGAACCCGCTTTCGGTCGTACTCGTTTGTTGTTGAAATTCTGCTTTCGGTCGGTCTTTCTTTTTTAGTCCGCTTTCGGTCGCACTCGTTTGTTGTTGAAATTCCGCTTTCAACCGGTATTTCTTTTCGAGTCCGCTTTTGGTCGTACTCGTTTGTTGTTGGAATTCCGTCCTCGACCGGTCTTTCTTTTCGAGTCCGCTTTCGGCCGTACTCGTTTGTTGTTGAAATTCCGTCCTCGGCCGGTCTTTCTTTTCGAGTCCGCTTTCGATTGTACTCGTTTGTTGTTGAAATTCTGTCCTCGTCCGCTCTTTATTTTCGAGTCCGCTTTCGGTCGTACTCGTTTGTTGTCCAAATTCTGCTTTCGGTCGGTCTTTCTTTTTTAGTCCGCTTTCGGTCGCACTCGTTTGTTGTCGAAATTCCACTTTCAACCGGTACTTCTTTTCGAGTCCGCTTTCGGTCGTACTCGTTTGTTGTTGAAATTCCGTCCTCGGTTGGTCTTTCTTTTCGAGTCCGCTTTCGGTCGTACTCGTTTGTTGTTGAAATTCCGTCCTCGGCCGGTCTTTCTTTTCGAGTCTGCTCTCGGTCGTACTCGTTTGTTGTTGAAATTCCATCCTCAGCCGGCCTTTCTTTTCGAGTCCGCTTTCGGTCGTACTCGTTTGTTGTTGAAGTTCCGTCCTCGACCGATCTTTCTTTTTGAGTCCGCGTTCGGTTGTACTCGTTTGTTGTAGAAATTCCGTCCTCGGCCGATCTTTCTTTTCGAGTCCGCTTTCGGTCGTACTCGTTTGTTGTTGAAATTCCGTCCTCGGCCGGTCTTTCTTTTCGAGTCTGCTCTCGATCGTACTCGTTTGTTGTTGAAATTCCATCCTCAGGCGGTCTTTCTTTTCGAGTCCGCTTTCGGCCGTACTCGTTTGTTGTTGAAATTCCGCTTTCGGTCGGTCTTTCTTTTCGAGTCCGCTTTCGGTCACGCTTGTTTGTTGTTGAAATTCCGCTTTCGGTCGGTCTTTCTTTTCGAGTTCGCTTTCGGTCGTACTCGTTTGTTGTTGAAATTCTGCTTTCGGTCGGTCTTTCTTTTTTAGTCCGCTTTCGGTCGCACTCGTTTGTTGTTGAAATTCCTCTTTCAACCGGTATTTCTTTTCGAGTCCGCTTTTGGTCGTACTCGTTTGTTGTTAGAATTCCGTCCTCGACCGGTCTTTCTTTTCGAGTCCGCTTTCGGTCGTACTCGTTTGTTGTTGAAATTCCGTCCTCGGCCGGTCTTTCTTTTCGAGTCCGCTTTGAATTGTACTCGTTTGTTGTTGAAATTCTGTCCTCGTCCGGTCTTTATTTTTGAGTCCGCTTTCGGTCGTAATCTTTTGTTGTTGAAATTCCATCCTCGGCCGGTCTTTATTTTCGAGTCCGCTTTCGATTATACTCGTTTGTTGTTGAAATTCCGTCCTCGTCCGGTCTTTCTTTTCGAGTCCGCTTTCGGCCGTACTCGTTTTAAGTTGAAATTCCGTCCTCGGCCGGTCTTTCTTTTCGAGTCCGCTTTCGGTCGTACTCGTTTGTTGTTGAAGTTCCGTCCTAGGCCGGTCTTTCTTTTCGAGTCTGCTTTCGGTCATACTTGTTTGTTGTTGAAATTCCGTCCTCGGCCGGTCTTTCTTTTCGAGCCCGCTTTCGGTCGTACTCGTTTGTTGTTGAAGTTCCGTCCTCGGCCGGTCTTTCTTTTCGAGTCCGCTTTCGGTCGTACTCGTTTGTTGTTGAAATTCCGTCCTCGGGCGGTTTTTCTTTTCGAGTCCGCTTTTGGTCGTACTCGTTTGTTGTTGAAATTCCGTCCTCGACCGGTCTTTCTTTTCGAGTCCGCGTTCGGTTGTACTCGTTTGTTGTTGAAATTCCGTCCTCGGCCGGTCTTTCTTTTCGAGTCCGCTTTTGGTCGTACTCGTTTTTTTTATGAAATCCTGTCCTCGGCCGATCTTTCTTTTCGAGTCCACTTTCGGTCGTACTCGTTTGTTGTTGAAATTCCGTCCTCGGTCGGTCTTTCTTTTCGAGTCCGCTTTCGGTCGTACTCGTTTGTTGTTGAAATTCCGTCCTCGACCGGTCTTTCTTTTTAAGTCCGCGTTCGGTTGTACTCGTTTGTTGTTGAAATTCCGTCCTCGGCCGATCTTTCTTTTCGAGTCCGCTTTCGGTCGTACTCGTTTGTTGTTGAAATTCCGTCTTCGGCCGGTCTTTCTTTTCGAGTCCGCTCTCGGTCGTACTCGTTTGTTGTTGAAATTCCATCCTCAGCCGGTCTTTCTTTTCGAGTCCGCTTTCGGCCGTACTCGTTTATTGTTGAAATTCTGCTTTCGGTCGGACTTTCTTTTCGAGTCCGCTTTCGGTCACGCTTGTTTGTTGTTGAAATTCCGCTTTCGGTCGGTCTTTCTTTTCGAGTCCGCTTTCGGTCGTACTCGTTTGTTGTTGAAATTCTGCTTTCGGTCGGTCTTTCTTTTTTAGTCCGCTTTCGGTCGCACTCGTTTGTTGTTGAAATTCCGCTTTCAACCGGTATTTCTTTTCGAGTCCGCTTTTGGTCGTACTCGTTTGTTGTTGGAATTCCGTCCTCGACCGGTCTTTCTTTTCGAGTCCGCTTTCGGCCGTACTCGTTTGTTGTTGAAATTCCGTCCTCGGCCGGTCTTTCTTTTCGAGTCCGCTTTCGATTGTACTCGTTTGTTGTTGAAATTCTGTCCTCGTCCGGTCTTTATTTTCGAGTCCGCTTTCGGTCGTACTCGTTTGTTGTTGAAATTCTGCTTTCGGTCGGTCTTTCTTTTTTAGTCCGCTTTCGGTCGCACTCGTTTGTTGTTGAAATTCCGCTTTCAACCGGTATTTCTTTTCGAGTCCGCTTTTGGTCGTACTCGTTTTTTTTATGAAATTCTGTCATTGGCCGGTCTTTCTTTTCGAGTCCGCTTTCGGTCGTACTTGTTTGTTGTGAAAATTCCGTCCTCGGCCGGTCTTTCTTTTCGAGCCCGCTTTCGGTCGTACTCGTTTGTTGTTGAAATTCCGTCCTCGGCCGGTCTTTCTTTTCGAGTCTGCTCTCGGTCGTACTCGTTTGTTGTTGAAATTCCATCCTCAGTCGGTCTTTCTTTTCGAGTCCGCTTTCGGCCGTACTCGTTTGTTGTTGAAATTGAGCTTTCGGTCGGTCTTTCTTTTCGAGTCCGCTTTCGGTCACGCTTGTTTGTTGTTGAAATTCCGCTTTCGGTCGGTCTTTCTTTTCGAGTCCGCTTTCGGTCGTACTCGTTTGTTGTTGAAATTCTGCTTTCGGTCGGTCTTTCTTTTTTAGTCCGCTTTCGGTCGCACTCGTTTGTTGTTGAAATTCCGCTTTCAACCGGTATTTCTTTTCGAGTCCGCTTTTGGTCGTACTCGTTTGTTGTTGGAATTCCGTCCTCGACCGGTCTTTCTTTTCGAGTCCGCTTTCGGTCGTACTCGTTTGTTGTTGAAATTCCGTCCTCGGCCGGTCTTTCTTTTCGAGTCCGCTTTCAATTGTACTCGTTTGTTGTTGAAATTCTGTCCTCGTCCGGTCTTTATTTTTGAGTCCGCTTTCGGTCATAATCGTTTGTTGTTGAAATTCCGTCCTCGGGCGGTCTTAATTTTCGAGTCCGCTTTCGATTATACTCGTTTGTTGTTGAAATTCCGTCCTCGTCCGGTGTTTATTTTCGAGTCCGCTTTTGGTCGTACTCGTTTGTTGTTGAAATTCCGTCCTCGTCCGGTCTTTCTTTTCGAGTCCGCTTTTGGTCGTACTCGTTTTTTTTATGAAATTCTGTCCTCGGCCGGTCTTTCTTTTTGAGTCCACTTTCGGTCGTACTCGTTTGTTGTTGAAATTCCGTCCTCGGTCGGTCTTTCTTTTCGAGTCCGCTTTCGGTCGTACTCGTTTGTTGTTGAAATTCCGTCCTCGACCGGTCTTTCTTTTTGAGTCCGCGTTCGGTTGTACTCGTTTGTTGTTGAAATTCCATCCTCGGCCGATCTTTCTTTTCGAGTCCGCTTTCGGTCGTACTCGTTTGTTGTTGAAATTCCGTCCTCGGCCGGTCTTTCTTTTCGAGTCTGCTCTCGGTCGTACTCGTTTGTTGTTGAAATTCCATCCTCAGCCGGTCTTTCTTTTCGAGTCCGCTTTCGGCCGTACTCGTTTGTTGTTGAAATTCCGCTTTCGGTCGGTCTTTCTTTTCGAGTCCGCTTTCGGTCACGCTTGTTTGTTGTTGAAATTCCGCTTTCGGTCGGTCTTTCTTTTCGAACCCGCTTTCGGTCGTACTCGTTTGTTGTTGAAATTCTGCTTTCGGTCGGTCTTTCTTTTTTAGTCCGCTTTCGGTCGCACTCGTTTGTTGTTGAAATTCCGCTTTCAACCGGTATTTCTTTTCGAGTCCGCTTTTGGTCGTACTCGTTTTTTTTATGAAATTCTGTCATAGGCCGGTCTTTCTTTTCGAGTCCGCTTTCGGTCGTACTTGTTTGTTGTGAAAATTCCGTCCTCGGCCGGTCTTTCTTTTCGAGCCCGCTTTCGGTCGTACTCGTTTGTTGTTGAAATTCCGTCCTCGGCCGGTCTTTCTTTTCGAGTCTGCTCTCGGTCGTACTCGTTTGTTGTTGAAATTCCATCCTCAGTCGGTCTTTCTTTTCGAGTCCGCTTTCGGCCGTACTCGTTTGTTGTTGAAATTCAGCTTTCGGTCGGTCTTTCTTTTCGAGTCCGCTTTCGGTCACGCTTGTTTGTTGTTGAAATTCCGCTTTCGGTCGGTCTTTCTTTTCGAGTCCGCTTTCGGTCATACTCGTTTGTTGTTGAAATTCTGCTTTCGGTCGGTCTTTCTTTTTTAGTCCGCTTTCGGTCGCACTCGTTTGTTGTTGAAATTCCGCTTTCAACCGGTATTTCTTTTCGAGTCCGCTTTTGGTCGTACTCGTTTGTTGTTGGAATTCCGTCCTCGACCGGTCTTTCTTTTCGAGTCCGCTTTCGGCCGTACTCGTTTGTTGTTGAAATTCCGTCCTCGGTCGGTCTTTCTTTTCGAGTCCGCTTTCGATTGTACTCGTTTGTTGTTGAAATTCTGTCCTCGTCCGGTCTTTATTTTCGAGTCCGCTTTCGGTCGTACTCGTTTGTTGTTGAAATTCTGCTTTCGGTCGGTCTTTCTTTTTTAGTCCGCTTTCGGTCGCACTCGTTTGTTGTTGAAATTCCGCTTTCAACCGGTATTTCTTTTCGAGTCCGCTTTTGGTCGTACTCGTTTTTTTTATGAAATTCTGTCATAGGCCGGTCTTTCTTTTCGAGTCCGCTTTCGGTCGTACTTGTTTGTTGTGAAAATTCCGTCCTCGGCCGGTCTTTCTTTTCGAGCCCGCTTTCGGTCGTACTCGTTTGTTGTTGAAATTCCGTCCTCGGCCGGTCTTTCTTTTCGAGTCTGCTCTCGGTCGTACTCGTTTGTTGTTGAAATTCCATCCTCAGCCGGTCTTTCTTTTCGAGTCCGCTTTCGGCCGTACTCGTTTGTTGTTGAAATTCAGCTTTCGGTCGGTCTTTCTTTTCGAGTCCGCTTTCGGTCACGCTTGTTTGTTGTTGAAATTCCGCTTTCGGTCGGTCTTTCTTTTCGAGTCCGCTTTCGGTCGTACTCGTTTGTTGTTGAAATTCTGCTTTCGGTCGGTCTTTCTTTTTTAGTCCGCTTTCGGTCGCACTCGTTTGTTGTTGAAATTCCGCTTTCAACCGGTATTTCTTTTCGAGTCCGCTTTTGGTCGTACTCGTTTGTTGTTGGAATTCCGTCCTCGACCGGTCTTTCTTTTCGAGTCCGCTTTCGGTCGTACTCGTTTGTTGTTGAAATTCCGTCCTCGGCCGGTCTTTCTTTTCGAGTCCGCTTTCAATTGTACTCGTTTGTTGTTGAAATTCTGTCCTCGTCCGGTCTTTATTTTTGAGTCCGCTTTCGGTCATAATCGTTTGTTGTTGAAATTCCGTCCTCGGCCGGTCTTAATTTTCGAGTCCGCTTTCGATTATACTCGTTTGTTGTTGAAATTCCGTCCTCGTCCGGTCTTTATTTTCGAGTCCGCTTTTGGTCGTACTCGTTTGTTGTTGAAATTCCGTCCTCGTCCGGTCTTTCTTTTCGAGTCCGCTTTTGGTCGTACTCGTTTTTTTTATGAAATTCTGTCCTCGGCCGGTCTTTCTTTTCGAGTACACTTTCGGTCGTACTCGTTTGTTGTTGAAATTCCGTCCTCGGTCGGTCTTTCTTTTCGAGTCCGCTTTCGGTCGTACTCGTTTGTTGTTGAAATTCCGTCCTCGACCGGTCTTTCTTTTTGAGTCCGCGTTCGGTTGTACTCGTTTGTTGTTGAAATTCCATCCTCGACCGATCTTTCTTTTCGAGTCCGCTTTCGGTCGTACTCGTTTGTTGTTGAAATTCCGTCCTCGGCCGGTCTTTCTTTTCGAGTCTGCTCTCGGTCGTACTCGTTTGTTGTTGAAATTCCATCCTCAGCCGGTCTTTCTTTTCGAGTCCGCTTTCGGCCGTACTCGTTTGTTGTTGAAATTCCGCTTTCGGTCGGTCTTTCTTTTCGAGTCCGCTTTCGGTCACGCTTGTTTGTTGTTGAAATTCCGCTTTCGGTCGGTCTTTCTTTTCGAACCCGCTTTCGGTCGTACTCGTTTGTTGTTGAAATTCTGCTTTCGGTCGGTCTTTCTGTTTTAGTCCGCTTTCGGTCGCACTCGTTTGTTGTTGAAATTCCGCTTTCAACCGGTATTTCTTTTCGAGTCCGCTTTTGGTCGTACTCGTTTTTTTTATGAAATTCTGTCATAGGCCGGTCTTTCTTTTCGAGTCCGCTTTCGGTCGTACTTGTTTGTTGTGAAAATTCCGTCCTCGGCCGGTCTTTCTTTTCGAGCCCGCTTTCGGTCGTACTCGTTTGTTGTTGAAATTCCGTCCTCGGCCGGTCTTTCTTTTCGAGTCTGCTCTCGGTCGTACTCGTTTGTTGTTGAAATTCCATCCTCAGCCGGTCTTTCTTTTCGAGTCCGCTTTCGGCCGTACTCGTTTGTTGTTGAAATTCAGCTTTCGGTCGGTCTTTCTTTTCGAGTCCGCTTTCGGTCACGCTTGTTTGTTGTTGAAATTCCGCTTTCGGTCGGTCTTTCTTTTCGAGTCCGCTTTCGGTCGTACTCGTTTGTTGTTGAAATTCTGCTTTCGGTCGGTCTTTCTTTTTTAGTCCGCTTTCGGTCGCACTCGTTTGTTGTTGAAATTTCGCTTTCAACCGGTATTTCTTTTCGAGTCCGCTTTTGGTCGTACTCGTTTGTTGTTGGAATTCCGTCCTCGACCGGTCTTTCTTTTCGAGTCCGCTTTCGGCCGTACTCGTTTGTTGTTGAAATTCCGTCCTCGGTCGGTCTTTCTTTTCGAGTCCGCTTTCGATTGTACTCGTTTGTTGTTGAAATTCTGTCCTCGTCCGGTCTTTATTTTCGAGTCCGCTTTCGGTCGTACTCGTTTGTTGTTGAAATTCTGCTTTCGGTCGGTCTTTCTTTTTTAGTCCGCTTTCGGTCGCACTCGTTTGTTGTTGAAATTCCGCTTTCAACCGGTATTTCTTTTCGAGTCCGCTTTTGGTCGTACTCGTTTTTTTTATGAAATTCTGTCATAGGCCGGTCTTTCTTTTCGAGTCCGCTTTCGGTCGTACTTGTTTGTTGTGAAAATTCCGTCCTCGGCCGGTCTTTCTTTTCGAGCCCGCTTTCGGTCGTACTCGTTTGTTGTTGAAATTCCGTCCTCGGCCGGTCTTTCTTTTCGAGTCTGCTCTCGGTCGTACTCGTTTGTTGTTGAAATTCCATCCTCAGCCGGTCTTTCTTTTCGAGTCCGCTTTCGGCCGTACTCGTTTGTTGTTGAAATTCAGCTTTCGGTCGGTCTTTCTTTTCGAGTCCGCTTTCGGTCACGCTTGTTTGTTGTTGAAATTCCGCTTTCGGTCGGTCTTTCTTTTCGAGTCCGCTTTCGGTCGTAATCGTTTGTTGTTGAAATTCTGCTTTCGGTCGGTCTTTCTTTTTTAGTCCGCTTTCGGTCGCACTCGTTTGTTGTTGAAATTCCGCTTTCAACCGGTATTTCTTTTCGAGTCCGCTTTTGGTCGTACTCGTTTGTTGTTGGAATTCCGTCCTCGACCGGTCTTTCTTTTCGAGTCCGCTTTCGGTCGTACTCGTTTGTTGTTGAAATTCCGTCCTCGGCCGGTCTTTCTTTTCGAGTCCGCTTTCAATTGTACTCGTTTGTTGTTGAAATTCTGTCCTCGTCCGGTCTTTATTTTTGAGTCCGCTTTCGGTCATAATCGTTTGTTGTTGAAATTCCGTCCTCGGCCGGTCTTAATTTTCGAGTCCGCTTTCGATTATACTCGTTTGTTGTTGAAATTCCGTCCTCGTCCGGTCTTTATTTTCGAGTCCGCTTTTGGTCGTACTCGTTTGTTGTTGAAATTCCGTCCTCGTCCGGTCTTTCTTTTCGAGTCCGCTTTTGGTCGTACTAGTTTTTTTTATGAAATTCTGTCCTCGGCCGGTCTTTCTTTTCGAGTACACTTTCGGTCGTACTCGTTTGTTGTTGAAATTCCGTCCTCGGTCGGTCTTTCTTTTCGAGTCCGCTTTCGGTCGTACTCGTTTGTTGTTGAAATTCCGTCCTCGACCGGTCTTTCTTTTTGAGTCCGCGTTCGGTTGTACTCGTTTGTTGTTGAAATTCCATCCTCGGCCGTTCTTTCTTTTCGAGTCCGCTTTCAGTCGTACTTGTTTGTTGTTGAAATTCCGTCCTCGGCCGGTCTTTCTTTTTGAGTCTGCTCTCGGTCGTACTCGTTTGTTGTTGAAATTCCATCCTCAGCCGGTCTTTCTTTTCGAGTCCGCTTTCGGCCGTACTCGTTTGTTGTTGAAATTCCGCTTTCGGTCGGTCTTTCTTTTCGAGTCCGCTTTCGGTCACGCTTGTTTGTTGTTGAAATTCCGCTTTCGGTCGGTCTTTCTTTTCGAACCCGCTTTCGGTCGTACTCGTTTGTTGTTGAAATTCTGCTTTCGGTCGGTCTTTCTGTTTTAGTCCGCTTTCGGTCGCACTCGTTTGTTGTTGAAATTCCGCTTTCAACCGGTATTTCTTTTCGAGTCCGCTTTTGGTCGTACTCGTTTTTTTTATGAAATTCTGTCATAGGCCGGTCTTTCTTTTCGAGTCCGCTTTCGGTCGTACTTGTTTGTTGTGAAAATTCCGTCCTCGGCCGGTCTTTCTTTTCGAGCCCGCTTTCGGTCGTACTCGTTTGTTGTTGAAATTCCGTCCTCGGCCGGTCTTTCTTTTCGAGTCTGCTCTCGGTCGTACTCGTTTGTTGTTGAAATTCCATCCTCAGCCGGTCTTTCTTTTCGAGTCCGCTTTCGGTCGTACTCGTTTGTTGTTGAAATTCAGCTTTCGGTCGGTCTTTCTTTTCGAGTCCGCTTTCGGTCACGCTTGTTTGTTGTTGAAATTCCGCTTTCGGTCGGTCTTTCTTTTCGAGTCCGCTTTCGGTCGTACTCGTTTGTTGTTGAAATTCTGCTTTCGGTCGGTCTTTCTTTTTTAGTCCGCTTTCGGTCGCACTCGTTTGTTGTTGAAATTCCGCTTTCAACCGGTATTTCTTTTCGAGTCCGCTTTTGGTCGTACTCGTTTGTTGTTGGAATTCCGTCCTCGACCGGTCTTTCTTTTCGAGTCCGCTTTCGGCCGTACTCGTTTGTTGTTGAAATTCCGTCCTCGGTCGGTCTTTCTTTTCGAGTCCGCTTTCGATTGTACTCGTTTGTTGTTGAAATTCTGTCCTCGTCCGGTCTTTATTTTCGAGTCCGCTTTCGGTCGTACTCGTTTGTTGTTGAAATTCTGCTTTCGGTCGGTCTTTCTTTTTTAGTCCGCTTTCGGTCGCACTCGTTTGTTGTTGAAATTCCGCTTTCAACCGGTATTTCTTTTCGAGTCCGCTTTTGGTCGTACTCGTTTTTTTTATGAAATTCTGTCATAGGCCGGTCTTTCTTTTCGAGTCCGCTTTCGGTCGTACTTGTTTGTTGTGAAAATTCCGTCCTCGGCCGGTCTTTCTTTTCGAGCCCGCTTTCGGTCGTACTCGTTTGTTGTTGAAATTCCGTCCTCGGCCGGTCTTTCTTTTCGAGTCTGCTCTCGGTCGTACTCGTTTGTTGTTGAAATTCCATCCTCAGCCGGTCTTTCTTTTCGAGTCCGCTTTCGGCCGTACTCGTTTGTTGTTGAAATTCAGCTTTCGGTCGGTCTTTCTTTTCGAGTCCGCTTTCGGTCACGCTTGTTTGTTGTTGAAATTTCGCTTTCGGTCGGTCTTTCTTTTCGAGTCCGCTTTCGGTCGTACTCGTTTGTTGTTGAAATTCTGCTTTCGGTCGGTCTTTCTTTTTTAGTCCGCTTTCGGTCGCACTCGTTTGTTGTTGAAATTCCGCTTTCAACCGGTATTTCTTTTCGAGTCCGCTTTTGGTCGTACTCGTTTGTTGTTGGAATTCCGTCCTCGACCGGTCTTTCTTTTCGAGTCCGCTTTCGGTCGTACTCGTTTGTTGTTGAAATTCCGTCCTCGGCCGGTCTTTCTTTTCGAGTCCGCTTTCAATTGTACTCGTTTGTTGTTGAAATTCTGTCCTCGTCCGGTCTTTATTTTTGAGTCCGCTTTCGGTCATAATCGTTTGTTGTTGAAATTCCGTCCTCGGCCGGTCTTAATTTTCGAGTCCGCTTTCGATTATACTCGTTTGTTGTTGAAATTCCGTCCTCGTCCGGTCTTTATTTTCGAGTCCGCTTTTGGTCGTACTCGTTTGTTGTTGAAATTCCGTCCTCGTCCGGTCTTTCTTTTCGAGTCCGCTTTTGGTCGTACTCGTTTTTTTTATGAAATTCTGTCCTCGGCCGGTCTTTCTTTTCGAGTCCGCTTTCGGTCGTACTCGTTTGTTGTTGAAATTCCGTCCTCGACCGGTCTTTCTTTTTGAGTCCGCGTTCGGTTGTACTCGTTTGTTGTTGAAATTCCATCCTCGGCCGATCTTTCTTTTCGAGTCCGCTTTCGGTCGTACTCGTTTGTTGTTGAAATTCCGTCCTCGGCCGGTCTTTCTTTTCGAGTCTGCTCTCGGTCGTACTCGTTTGTTGTTGAAATTCCATCCTCAGCCGGTCTTTCTTTTCGAGTCCGCTTTCGGCCGTACTCGTTTGTTGTTGAAATTCCGCTTTCGGTCGGTCTTTCTTTTCGAGTCCGCTTTCGGTCACGCTTGTTTGTTGTTGAAATTCCGCTTTCGGTCGGTCTTTCTTTTCGAACCCGCTTTCGGTCGTACTCGTTTGTTGTTGAAATTCTGCTTTCGGTCGGTCTTTCTGTTTTAGTCCGCTTTCGGTCGCACTCGTTTGTTGTTGAAATTCCGCTTTCAACCGGTATTTCTTTTCGAGTCCGCTTTTGGTCGTACTCGTTTGTTGTTGGAATTCCGTCCTCGACCGGTCTTTCTTTTCGAGTCCGCTTTCGGCCGTACTCGTTTGTTGTTGAAAGTCCGTCCTCGGCCGGTCTTTCTTTTCGAGTCCGCTTTCGATTGTACTCGTTTGTTGTTGAAATTCTGTCCTCGTCCGGTCTTTATTTTCGAGTCCGCTTTCGGTCGTACTCGTTTGTTGTTCAAATTCTGCTTTCGGTCGGTCTTTCTTTTTTAGTCCACTTTCGGTCGCACTCGTTTGTTGTTGAAATTCCGCTTTCAACCGGTATTTCTTTTCGAGTCCGCTTTCGGTCGTACTCGTTGTTTTTATGAAATTCTGTCCTCGGCCGGTCTTTCTTTTCGAGTCCACTTTCGGTCGTACTCGTTTGTTGTTGAAATTCCGTCTTCGGCCGGTCTTTCTTTTCGAGTCCGCTCTCGGTCGTACTCGTTTGTTGTTGAAATTCCATCCTCAGCCGGTCTTTCTTTTCGAGTCCGCTTTCGGCCGTACTCGTTTATTGTTGAAATTCTGCTTTCGGTCGGTCTTTCTTTTCGAGTCCGCTTTCGGTCACGCTTGTTTGTTGTTGAAATTCCGCTTTCGGTCGGTCTTTCTTTTCGAGTCCGCTTTCGGTCGTACTCGTTTGTTGTTGAAATTCTGCTTTCGGTCGGTCTTTCTTTTTTAGTCCGCTTTCGGTCGCACTCGTTTGTTGTTGAAATTCCGCTTTCAACCGGTATTTCTTTTCGAGTCCGCTTTTGGTCGTACTCGTTTGTTGTTGGAATTCCGTCCTCGACCGGTCTTTCTTTTCGAGTCCGCTTTCGGCCGTACTCGTTTGTTGTTGAAATTCCGTCCTCGGCCGGTCTTTCTTTTCGAGTCTGCTTTCGATTGTACTCGTTTGTTGTTGAAATTCTGTCCTCGTCCGGTCTTTATTTTTGAGTCCGCTTTCGGTCGTACTCGTTTGTTGTTGAAATTCTGCTTTCGGTCGGTCTTTCTTTTTTAGTCCGCTTTTGGTCGCACTCGTTTGTTGTTGAAATTCTGCTTTCAACCGATATTTCTTTTCGAGTCCGATTTTGGTCGTATTCGTTTTTTTTATGAAATTCTGTCATAGGCCGGTCTTTCTTTTCGAGTCCGCTTTCGGTCGTACTTGTTTGTTGTGAAAATTCCGTCCTCGGCCGGTCTTTCTTTTCGAGCCCGCTTTCGGTCGTACTCGTTTGTTGTTGAAATTCCGTCCTCGGCCGGTCTTTCTTTTCGAGTCTGCTCTCGGTCGTACTCGTTTGTTGTTGAAATTCCATCCTCAGCCGGTCTTTCTTTTCGAGTCCGCTTTCGGCCGTACTCGTTTGTTGTTGAAATTCAGCTTTCGGTCGGTCTTTCTTTTCGAGTCCGCTTTCGGTCACGCTTGTTTGTTGTTGAAATTCCGCTTTCGGTCGGTCTTTCTTTTCGAGTCCGCTTTCGGTCGTACTCGTTTGTTGTTGAAATTCTGCTTTCGGTCGGTCTTTCTTTTTTAGTCCGCTTTCGGTCGCACTCGTTTGTTGTTGAAATTCCGCTTTCAACCGGTATTTCTTTTCGAGTCCGCTTTTGGTCGTACTCGTTTGTTGTTGGAATTCCGTCCTCGACCGGTCTTTCTATTCGAGTCCGCTTTCGGTCGTACTCGTTTGTTGTTGAAATTCCGCCCTCGGCCGGTCTTTCTTTTCGTGTCCGCTTTCAATTGTACTCGTTTGTTGTTGAAATTTTGTCCTCGTCCGGTCTTTATTTTTGAGTCCGCTTTCGGTCATAATCGTTTGTTGTTGAAATTCCGTCCTCGGCCGGTCTTAATTTTCGAGTCCGCTTTCGATTATACTCGTTTGTTGTTGAAATTCTGTCCTCGGCCGGTCTTTCTTTTCGAGTCCACTTTCGGTCGTACTCGTTTGTTGTTGAAATTCCGTCCTCGGTCGGTCTTTCTTTTCGAATCCACTTTCGGTCGTACTCGTTTGTTGTTGAAATTCCGTCCTCGACCGGTCTTTCTTTTTGAGTCCGCGTTCGGTTGTACTCGTTTGTTGTTGAAATTCCATCCTCGGCCGATCTTTCTTTTCGAGTCCGCTTTCGGTCGTACTCGTTTGTTGTTGAAATTCCGTCCTCGGCCGGTCTTTCTTTTCGAATCTGCTCTCGGTCGTACTCGTTTGTTGTTGAAATTCCATCCTCAGCCGGTCTTTCTTTTCGAGTCCGCTTTCGGCCGTACTCGTTTGTTGTTGAAATTCCGCTTTCGGTCGGTCTTTCTTTTCGAGTCCGCTTTCGGTCACGCTTGTTTGTTGTTGAAATTCCGCTTTCGGTCGGTCTTTCTTTTCGAACCCGCTTTCGGTCGTACTCGTTTGTTGTTGAAATTCTGCTTTCGGTCGGTCTTTCTTTTTTAGTCCGCTTTCGGTCGCACTCGTTTGTTGTTGAAATTCCGCTTTCAACCGGTATTTCTTTTCGAGTCCGCTTTTGGTCGTACTCGTTTGTTGTTGGAATTCCGTCCTCGACCGGTCTTTCTTTTCGAGTCCGCTTTCGGTCGTACTCGTTTGTTGTTGAAATTCCGCCCTCGGCCGGTCTTTCTTTTCGTGTCCGCTTTCAATTGTACTCGTTTGTTGTTGAAATTCCGCCCTCGGCCGGTCTTTCTTTTCGTGTCCGCTTTCAATTGTACTCGTTTGTTGTTGAAATTTTGTCCTCGTCCGGTCTTTATTTTTGAGTCCGCTTTCGGTCATAATCGTTTGTTGTTGAAATTCCGTCCTCGGCCGGTCTTAATTTTCGAGTCCGCTTTCGATTATACTCGTTTGTTGTTGAAATTCCGTCCTCGTCCGGTCTTTATTTTCGAGTCCGCTTTTGGTCGTACTCGTTTGTTGTTGAAATTCCGTCCTCGTCCGGTCTTTCTTTTCGAGTCCGCTTTTGGTCGTACTCGTTTTTTTTATGAAATTCTGTCCTCGGCCGGTCTTTCTTTTCGAGTCCACTTTCGGTCGTACTCGTTTGTTGTTGAAATTCCGTCCTCGGTCGGTCTTTCTTTTCGAATCCACTTTCGGTCGTACTCGTTTGTTGTTGAAATTCCGTCCTCGACCGGTCTTTCTTTTTGAGTCCGCGTTCGGTTGTACTCGTTTGTTGTTGAAATTCCATCCTCGGCCGATCTTTCTTTTCGAGTCCGCTTTCGGTCGTACTCGTTTGTTGTTGAAATTCCGTCCTCGGCCGGTCTTTCTTTTCGAATCTGCTCTCGGTCGTACTCGTTTGTTGTTGAAATTCCATCCTCAGCCGGTCTTTCTTTTCGAGTCCGCTTTCGGCCGTACTCGTTTGTTGTTGAAATTCCGCTTTCGGTCGGTCTTTCTTTTCGAGTCCGCTTTCGGTCACGCTTGTTTGTTGTTGAAATTCCGCTTTCGGTCGGTCTTTCTTTTCGAACCCGCTTTCGGTCGTACTCGTTTGTTGTTGAAATTCTGCTTTCGGTCGGTCTTTCTTTTTTAGTCCGCTTTCGGTCGCACTCGTTTGTTGTTGAAATTCCGCTTTCAACCGGTATTTCTTTTCGAGTCCGCTTTTGGTCGTACTCATTTGTTGTTGAAATTCCGTCCTCGGCCGGTCTTTCTTTTCGAGTCCGCTTTCGATTGTACTCGTTTGTTGTTGAAATTCTGTCCTCGTCCGGTCTTTATTTTCGAGTCCGCTTTCGGTCGTACTCGTTTGTTGTTCAAATTCTGCTTTCGGTCGGTCTTTCTTTTTTAGTCCACTTTCGGTCGCACTCGTTTGTTGTTGAAATTCCGCTTTCAACCGGTATTTCTTTTCGAGTCCGCTTTCGGTCGTACTCGTTGTTTTTATGAAATTCTGTCCTCGGCCGGTCTTTCTTTTCGAGTCCACTTTCGGTCGTACTCGTTTGTTGTTGAAATTCCGTCTTCGGCCGGTCTTTCTTTTCGAGTCCGCTCTCGGTCGTACTCGTTTGTTGTTGAAATTCCATCCTCAGCCGGTCTTTCTTTTCGAGTCCGCTTTCGGCCGTACTCGTTTATTGTTGAAATTCTGCTTTCGGTCGGTCTTTCTTTTCGAGTCCGCTTTCGGTCACGCTTGTTTGTTGTTGAAATTCCGCTTTCGGTCGGTCTTTCTTTTCGAGTCCGCTTTCGGTCGTACTCGTTTGTTGTTGAAATTCTGCTTTCGGTCGGTCTTTCTTTTTTAGTCCGCTTTCGGTCGCACTCGTTTGTTGTTGAAATTCCGCTTTCAACCGGTATTTCTTTTCGAGTCCGCTTTTGGTCGTACTCGTTTGTTGTTGGAATTCCGTCCTCGACCGGTCTTTCTTTTCGAGTCCGCTTTCGGCCGTACTCGTTTGTTGTTGAAATTCCGTCCTCGGCCGGTCTTTCTTTTCGAGTCTGCTTTCGATTGTACTCGTTTGTTGTTGAAATTCTGTCCTCGTCCGGTCTTTATTTTTGAGTCCGCTTTCGGTCGTACTCGTTTGTTGTTGAAATTCTGCTTTCGGTCGGTCTTTCTTTTTTAGTCCGCTTTTGGTCGCACTCGTTTGTTGTTGAAATTCTGCTTTCAACCGGTATTTCTTTTCGAGTCCGATTTTGGTCGTATTCGTTTTTTTTATGAAATTCTGTCATAGGCCGGTCTTTCTTTTCGAGTCCGCTTTCGGTCGTACTTGTTTGTTGTGAAAATTCCGTCCTCGGCCGGTCTTTCTTTTCGAGCCCGCTTTCGGTCGTACTCGTTTGTTGTTGAAATTCCGTCCTCGGCCGGTCTTTCTTTTCGAGTCTGCTCTCGGTCGTACTCGTTTGTTGTTGAAATTCCATCCTCAGCCGGTCTTTCTTTTCGAGTCCGCTTTCGGCCGTACTCGTTTGTTGTTGAAATTCAGCTTTCGGTCGGTCTTTCTTTTCGAGTCCGCTTTCGGTCACGCTTGTTTGTTGTTGAAATTCCGCTTTCGGTCGGTCTTTCTTTTCGAGTCCGCTTTCGGTCGTACTCGTTTGTTGTTGAAATTCTGCTTTCGGTCGGTCTTTCTTTTTTAGTCCGCTTTCGGTCGCACTCGTTTGTTGTTGAAATTCCGCTTTCAACCGGTATTTCTTTTCGAGTCCGCTTTTGGTCGTACTCGTTTGTTGTTGGAATTCCGTCCTCGACCGGTCTTTCTTTTCGAGTCCGCTTTCGGTCGTACTCGTTTGTTGTTGAAATTCCGCCCTCGGCCGGTCTTTCTTTTCGTGTCCGCTTTCAATTGTACTCGTTTGTTGTTGAAATTTTGTCCTCGTCCGGTCTTTATTTTTGAGTCCGCTTTCGGTCATAATCGTTTGTTGTTGAAATTCCGTCCTCGGCCGGTCTTAATTTTCGAGTCCGCTTTCGATTATACTCGTTTGTTGTTGAAATTCCGTCCTCGTCCGGTCTTTATTTTCGAGTCCGCTTTTGGTCGTACTCGTTTGTTGTTGAAATTCCGTCCTCGTCCGGTCTTTCTTTTCGATTCCGCTTTTGGTCGTACTCGTTTTTTTTATGAAATTCTGTCCTCGGCCGGTCTTTCTTTTCGAGTCCACTTTCGGTCGTACTCGTTTGTTGTTGAAATTCCGTCCTCGGTCGGTCTTTCTTTTCGAATCCACTTTCGGTCGTACTCGTTTGTTGTTGAAATTCCGTCCTCGACCGGTCTTTCTTTTTGAGTCCGCGTTCGGTTGTACTCGTTTGTTGTTGAAATTCCATCCTCGGCCGATCTTTCTTTTCGAGTCCGCTTTCGGTCGTACTCGTTTGTTGTTGAAATTCCGTCCTCGGCCGGTCTTTCTTTTCGAATCTGCTCTCGGTCGTACTCGTTTGTTGTTGAAATTCCATCCTCAGCCGGTCTTTCTTTTCGAGTCCGCTTTCGGCCGTACTCGTTTGTTGTTGAAATTCCGCTTTCGGTCGGTCTTTCTTTTCGAGTCCGCTTTCGGTCACGCTTGTTTGTTGTTGAAATTCCGCTTTCGGTCGGTCTTTCTTTTCGAACCCGCTTTCGGTCGTACTCGTTTGTTGTTGAAATTCTGCTTTCGGTCGGTCTTTCTTTTTTAGTCCGCTTTCGGTCGCACTCGTTTGTTGTTGAAATTCCGCTTTCAACCGGTATTTCTTTTCGAGTCCGCTTTTGGTCGTACTCGTTTGTTGTTGGAATTCCGTCCTCGACCGGTCTTTCTTTTCGAGTCCGCTTTCGGCCGTACTCATTTGTTGTTGAAATTCCGTCCTCGGCCGGTCTTTCTTTTCGAGTCCGCTTTCGATTGTACTCGTTTGTTGTTGAAATTCTGTCCTCGTCCGGTCTTTATTTTCGAGTCCGCTTTCGGTCGTACTCGTTTGTTGTTCAAATTCTGCTTTCGGTCGGTCTTTCTTTTTTAGTCCGCTTTCGGTCGCACTCGTTTGTTGTCGAAATTCCACTTTCAACCGGTATTTCTTTTCGAGTCCGCTTTCGGTCGTACTCGTTTGTTGTTGAAATTCCGTCCTCGGTTGGTCTTTCTTTTCGAGTCCGCTTTCGGTCGTACTCGTTTGTTGTTGAAATTCCGTCCTCGGCCGGTCTTTCTTTTCGAGTCTGCTCTCGGTCGTACTCGTTTGTTGTTGAAATTCCATCCTCAGCCGGTCTTTCTTTTCGAGTCCGCTTTCGGTCGTACTCGTTTGTTGTTGAAGTTCCGTCCTAGGCCGGTCTTTCTTTTCGAGTCCGCTTTCGGTCATACTTGTTTGTTGTTGAAATTCCGTCCTCGGCCGGTCTTTCTTTTCGAGCCCGCTTTCGGTCGTACTCGTTTGTTGTTGAAGTTCCGTCCTCGGCCGGTCTTTCTTTTCGAGTCCGCTTTTGGTCGTACTCGTTTGTTGTTGAAATTCCGTCCTCGACCGGTCTTTCTTTTCGAGTCCGCGTTCGGTTGTACTCGTTTGTTGTTGAAATTCCGTCCTCGGTCGGTCTTTCTTTTTGAGTCCGCTTTTGGTCGTACTCGTTTTTTTATGAAATTCTGTCCTCGGCCGGTCTTTCTTTTCGAGTCAACTTTCGGTCGTACTCGTTTGTTGTTGAAATTCCGTCCTCGGTCGGTCTTTCTTTTCGAGTCCGCTTTCGGTCGTACTCGTTTGTTGTTGAAATTCCGTCCTCGACCGGTCTTTCTTTTTAAGTCCGCGTTCGGTTGTACTCGTTTGTTGTTGAAATTCCGTTCTCGGCCGATCTTTCTTTTCGAGTCCGCTTTCGGTCGTACTCGTTTGTTGTTGAAATTCCGTCTTCGGCCGGTCTTTCTTTTCGAGTCCGCTCTCGGTCGTACTCGTTTGTTGTTGAAATTCCATCCTCAGCCGGTCTTTCTTTTCCAGTCCGCTTTCGGTCGTACTCGTTTGTTGTTGAAATTCTGCTTTGGGTCGGCCTTTCTTTTCGAGTCCGCTTTCGGTCACGCTTGTTTGTTGTTGAAATTCCGCTTTCGGTCGGTCTTTCTTTTCGAGTCCGCTTTCGGTCGTACTCGTTTGTTGTTGAAATTCTGCTTTCGGTCGGTCTTTCTTTTTTAGTCCGCTTTCGGTCGCACTCGTTTGTTGTTGAAATTCCGCTTTCAACCGGTATTTCTTTTCGAGTCCGCTTTTGGTCGTACTCGTTTGTTGTTGGAATTCCGTCCTCGACCGGTCTTTCTTTTCGAGTCCGCTTTCGGCCGTACTCGTTTGTTGTTGAAATTCCGTCCTCGGCCGGTCTTTCTTTTCGAGTCCGCTTTCGGTCGTACTCATTTGTTGTTGAAATTCTGCTTTCGGTCGGTCTTTCTTTTTTAGTCCGCTTTCGGTCGCACTCGTTTGTTGTTGAAATTCCGCTTTCAACCGGTATTTCTTTTCGAGTCCGCTTTTGGTCGTACTCGTTTGTTGTTGAAATTCCGTCCTCGGTCGGTCTTTCTTTTCGAGTCCGCTTTTGGTCGTACTCGTTTGTTGTTGAAGTTCCGTCCTAGGCCGGTCTTTCTTTTCGAGTCCGCTTTCGGTCGTACTTGTTTGTTGTGGAAATTCCGTCCTCGGCCGGTCTTTCTTTTCGAGCCCGCTTTCGGTCGTACTCGTTTGTTGTTGAAGTTCCGTCCTAGGCCGGTCTTTCTTTTCGAGTCCGCTTTCGGTCATACTTGTTTGTTGTTGAAATTCCGTCCTCGACCGGTCTTTCTTTTCGAGCCCGCTTTCGGTCGTACTCGTTTGTTGTTGAAGTTCCGTCCTCGACCGGTCTTTCTTTTCGAGTCCGCGTTCGGTTGTACTCGTTTGTTGTTGAAATTCCGTCCTCGGTCGGTCTTTCTTTTCGAGTCCGCTTTTGGTCGTACTCGTTTTTTTTATGAAATTCTGTCCTCGGCCGGTCTTTCTTTTCGAGTCCACTTTCGGTCGTACTCGTTTGTTGTTGAAATTCCGTCCTCGGTCGGTCTTTCTTTTCGAGTCCGCTTTCGGTCGTACTCGTTTGTTGTTGAAGTTCCGTCCTCGACCGGTCTTTCTTTTCGAGTCCGCGTTCGGTTGTACTCGTTTGTTGTTGAAATTCCGTCCTCGGTCGGTCTTTCTTTTCGAGTCCGCTTTTGGTCGTACTCGTTTTTTTTATGAAATTCTGTCCTCGGCCGGTCTTTCTTTTCGAGTCCGCTTTCGGTCATACTTGTTTGTTGTTGAAATTTCGTCCTCGGCCAGTCTTTCTCTTCGAACCCGCTTTCGGTTGTACTCGTTTGTTGTTGAAATTCCGTCCTCGGCCGATCTTTCTTTTCGAGTCCGCTTTCGGTCGTACTCGTTTTTTGTTGAAATTCCGTCTTCGGCCGGTCTTTCTTTTCGAGTCCGCTCTCGGTCGTACTCGTTTGTTGTTGAAATTCCATCCTCAGCCGGTCTTTCTTTTCGAGTCCGCTTTCGGCCGTACTCGTTTGTTGTTGAAATTCTGCTTTCGGTCGGTCTTTCTTTTCGAGTCCGCTTTCGGTCACGCTTGTTTGTTGTTGAAATTCCGCTTTCGGTCGGTCTTTCTTTTCGAGTCCGCTTTCGGTCGTACTCGTTTGTTGTTGAAATTCTGCTTTCGGTCGGTCTTTCTTTTTTAGTCCGCTTTCGGTCGCACTCGTTTGTTGTTGAAATTCCGCTTTCAACCGGTATTTCTTTTCGAGTCCGCTTTTGGTCGTACTCGTTTGTTGTTGGAATTCTGTCCTCGACCGGTCTTTCTTTTCGAGTCCGCTTTCGGCCGTACTCGTTTGTTGTTGAAATTCCGTCCTCGGCCGGTCTTTCTTTTCGAGTCCGCTTTCGGTCGTACTCATTTGTTGTTGAAATTCTGCTTTCGGTCGGTCTTTCTTTTTTAGTCCGCTTTCGGTCGCACTCGTTTGTTGTTGAAATTCCGCTTTCAACCGGTATTTCTTTTCGAGTCCGCTTTTGGTCGTACTCGTTTGTTGTTGAAATTCCGTCCTCGGTCGTTCTTTCTTTTCGAGTCCGCTTTTGGTCGTACTCGTTTGTTGTTGAAGTTCCGTCCTAGGCCGGTCTTTCTTTTCGAGTCCGCTTTCGGTCATACTTGTTTGTTGTGGAAATTCCGTCCTCGGTCGGTCTTTCTTTTCGAGCCCGCTTTCGGTCGTACTCGTTTGTTGTTGAAGTTCCGTCCTCGACCGGTCTTTCTTTTCGAGTCCGCTTTCGGTCATACTTGTTTGTTGTTGAAATTCCGTCCTCGGCCGGTCTTTCTTTTCGAGCCCGCTTTCGGTCGTACTCGTTTGTTGTTGAAGTTCCGTCCTCGACCGGTCTTTCTTTTCGAGTCCGCGTTCGGTTGTACTCGTTTGTTGTTGAAATTCCGTCCTCGGTCGGTCTTTCTTTTCGAGTCCGCTTTTGGTCATACTCGTTTTTTTTATGAAATTATGTCCTCGGCCGACTTTCTTTTCGAGTCCACTTTCGGTCATACTCGTTTGTTGTTGAAATTCCGTCCTCGGTCGGTCTTTCTTTTCGAGTCAGCTTTCGGTCGTACTCGTTTGTTGTTGACGTTCCGTCCTTGACCGGTCTTTCTTTTCGAGTCCGCGTTCGGTTGTACTCGTTTGTTGTTGAAATTCCGTCCTCGGTCGGTCTTTCTTTTCGAGTCCGCTTTTGGTCGTACTCGTTTTTTTTATGAAATTCTGTCCTCGGCCGGTCTTTCTTTTCGAGTCTGCTTTCGGTCATACTTGTTTGTTGTTGAAATTCCGTCCTCGGCCGGTCTTTCTTTTCGAACCCGCTTTCGGTAGTACTCGTTTGTTGTTGAAATTCCGTCCTCGGCCGATCTTTCTTTTCGAGTCCGTTTTCGGTCGTACTCGTTTGTTGTTGAAATTCCGTCTTCGGCCAGTCTTTCTTTTCGAGTCCGCTCTCGGTCGTACTCGTTTGTTGTTGAAATTCCATCCTCAGCCGGTCTTTCTTTTCGAGTCCGCTTTCGGCCGTACTCGTTTGTTGTTGAAATTCTGCTTTCGGTCGGTCTTTCTTTTCGAGTCCGCTTTCGGTCACGCTTGTTTGTTGTTGAAATTCCGCTTTCGGTCGGTCTTTCTTTTCGAGTCCGCTTTCGGTCGTACTCGTTTGTTGTTGAAATTCTGCTTTCGGTCGGTCTTTCTTTTTTAGTCCGCTTTCGGTCGCACTCGTTTGTTGTTGAAATTCCGCTTTCAACCGATATTTCTTTTCGAGTCCGCTTTTGGTCGTACTCGTTTGTTGTTGAAATTCCGTCCTCGGTCGGTCTTTATTTTCGAGTCCGCTTTTGGTCGTACTCGTTTTTTTTATGAAATTCTGTTCTCGGCCGGTCTTTCTTTTCGAGTCCGCTTTCGGTCATACTTGTTTGTTGTTGAAATTCCGTCCTCGGCCGGTCTTTCTTTTCGAGCCCGCTTTCGGTTGTACTCGTTTGTTGTTGATATTCCGTCCTCGACCGGTCTTTCTTTTTAAGTCCGCGTTCGGTTGTACTCGTTTGTTGTTGAAATTCCGTTCTCGGCCGATCTTTCTTTTCGAGTCCGCTTTCGGTCGTACTCGTTTGTTGTTGAAATTCCGTCTTCGGCCGGTCTTTCTTTTCGATTCCGCTCTCGGTCGTACTCGTTTGTTGTTGAAATTCCATCCTCAGCCGGTCTTTCTTTTCCAGTCCGCTTTCGGTCGTACTCGTTTGTTGTTGAAATTCTGCTTTCGGTCGGCCTTTCTTTTCGAGTCCGCTTTCGGTCACGCTTGTTTGTTGTTGAAATTCCGCTTTCGGTCGGTCTTTCTTTTCGAGTCCGCTTTCGGTCGTACTCGTTTGTTGTTGAAATTCTGCTTTCGGTCGGTCTTTCTTTTTTAGTCCGCTTTCGGTCGCACTCGTTTGTTGTTGAAATTCCGCTTTCAACCGGTATTTCTTTTCGAGTCCGCTTTTGGTCGTACTCGTTTGTTGTTGGAATTCCGTCCTCGACCGGTCTTTCTTTTCGAGTCCGCTTTCGGCCGTACTCGTTTGTTGTTGAAATTCCGTCCTCGGCCGGTCTTTCTTTTCGAGTCCGCTTTCGGTCGTACTCATTTGTTGTTGAAATTCTGCTTTCGGTCGGTCTTTCTTTTTTAGTCCGCTTTCGGTCGCACTCGTTTGTTGTTGAAATTTCGCTTTCAACCGGTATTTCTTTTCGAGTCCGCTTTTGGTCGTACTCGTTTGTTGTTGAAATTCCGTCCTCGGTCGGTCTTTCTTTTCGAGTCCGCTTTTGGTCGTACTCGTTTGTTGTTGAAGTTCCGTCCTAGGCCGGTCTTTCTTTTCGAGTCCGCTTTCGGTCGTACTTGTTTGTTGTGGAAATTCCGTCCTCGGCCGGTCTTTCTTTTCGAGCCCGCTTTCGGTCGTACTCGTTTGTTGTTGAAGTTCCGTCCTAGGCCGGTCTTTCTTTTCGAGTCCGCTTTCGGTCATACTTGTTTGTTGTTGAAATTCCGTCCTCGACCGGTCTTTCTTTTCGAGCCCGCTTTCGGTCGTACTCGTTTGTTGTTGAAGTTCCGTCCTCGACCGGTCTTTCTTTTCGAGTCCGCGTTCGGTTGTACTCGTTTGTTATTGAAATTCCGTCCTCGGTCGGTCTTTCTTTTCGAGTCCGCTTTTGGTCGTACTCGTTTTTTTTATGAAATTCTGTCCTCGGCCGGTCTTTCTTTTCGAGTCCACTTTCGGTCGTACTCGTTTGTTGTTGAAATTCCGTCCTCGGTCGGTCTTTCTTTTCGAGTCCGCTTTCGGTCGTACTCGTTTGTTGTTGAAGTTCCGTCCTCGACCGGTCTTTCTTTTCGAGTCCGCGTTCGGTTGTACTCGTTTGTTGTTGAAATTCCGTCCTCGGTCGGTCTTTCTTTTCGAGTCCGCTTTTGGTCGTACTCGTTTTTTTTATGAAATTCTGTCCTCGGCCGGTCTTTCTTTTCGAGTCCGCTTTCGGTCATACTTGTTTGTTGTTGAAATTTCGTCCTCGGCCAGTCTTTCTCTTCGAACCCGCTTTCGGTTGTACTCGTTTGTTGTTGAAATTCCGTCCTCGGCCGATCTTTCTTTTCGAGTCCGCTTTCGGTCGTACTCGTTTTTTGTTGAAATTCCGTCTTCGGCCGGTCTTTCTTTTCGAGTCCGCTCTCGGTCGTACTCGTTTGTTGTTGAAATTCCATCCTCAGCCGGTCTTTCTTTTCGAGTCCGCTTTCGGCCGTACTCGTTTGTTGTTGAAATTCTGCTTTCGGTCGGTCTTTCTTTTCGAGTCCGCTTTCGGTCACGCTTGTTTGTTGTTGAAATTCCGCTTTCGGTCGGTCTTTCTTTTCGAGTCCGCTTTCGGTCGTACTCGTTTGTTGTTGAAATTCTGCTTTCGGTCGGTCTTTCTTTTTTAGTCCGCTTTCGGTCGCACTCGTTTGTTGTTGAAATTCCGCTTTCAACCGGTATTTCTTTTCGAGTCCGCTTTTGGTCGTACTCGTTTGTCGTTGGAATTCTGTCCTCGACCGGTCTTTCTTTTCGAGTCCGCTTTCGGCCGTACTCGTTTGTTGTTGAAATTCCGTCCTCGGCCGGTCTTTCTTTTCGAGTCCGCTTTCGGTCGTACTCATTTGTTGTTGAAATTCTGCTTTCGGTCGGTCTTTCTTTTTTAGTCCGCTTTCGGTCGCACTCGTTTGTTGTTGAAATTCCGCTTTCAACCGGTATTTCTTTTCGAGTCCGCTTTTGGTCGTACTCGTTTGTTGTTGAAATTCCGTCCTCGGTCGTTCTTTCTTTTCGAGTCCGCTTTTGGTCGTACTCGTTTGTTGTTGAAGTTCCGTCCTAGGCCGGTCTTTCTTTTCGAGTCCGCTTTCGGTCATACTTGTTTGTTGTGGAAATTCCGTCCTCGGTCGGTCTTTCTTTTCGAGCCCGCTTTCGGTCGTACTCGTTTGTTGTTGAAGTTCCGTCCTCGACCGGTCTTTCTTTTCGAGTCCGCTTTCGGTCATACTTGTTTGTTGTTGAAATTCCGTCCTCGGCCGGTCTTTCTTTTCGAGCCCGCTTTCGGTCGTACTCGTTTGTTGTTGAAGTTCCGTCCTCGACCGGTCTTTCTTTTCGAGTCCGCGTTCGGTTGTACTCGTTTGTTGTTGAAATTCCGTCCTCGGTCGGTCTTTCTTTTCGAGTCCGCTTTTGGTCATACTCGTTTTTTTTATGAAATTATGTCCTCGGCCGACTTTCTTTTCGAGTCCACTTTCGGTCATACTCGTTTGTTGTTGAAATTCCGTCCTCGGTCGGTCTTTCTTTTCGAGTCAGCTTTCGGTCGTACTCGTTTGTTGTTGACGTTCCGTCCTTGACCGGTCTTTCTTTTCGAGTCCGCGTTCGGTTGTACTCGTTTGTTGTTGAAATTCCGTCCTCGGTCGGTCTTTCTTTTCGAGTCCGCTTTTGGTCGTACTCGTTTTTTTTATGAAATTCTGTCCTCGGCCGGTCTTTCTTTTCGAGTCTGCTTTCGGTCATACTTGTTTGTTGTTGAAATTCCGTCCTCGGCCGGTCTTTCTTTTCGAACCCGCTTTCGGTAGTACTCGTTTGTTGTTGAAATTCCGTCCTCGGCCGATCTTTCTTTTCGAGTCCGTTTTCGGTCGTACTCGTTTGTTGTTGAAATTCCGTCTTCGGCCGGTCTTTCTTTTCGAGTCCGCTCTCGGTCGTACTCGTTTGTTGTTGAAATTCCATCCTCAGCCGGTCTTTCTTTTCGAGTCCGCTTTCGGCCGTACTCGTTTGTTGTTGAAATTCTGCTTTCGGTCGGTCTTTCTTTTCGAGTCCGCTTTCGGTCACGCTTGTTTGTTGTTGAAATTCCGCTTTCGGTCGGTCTTTCTTTTCGAGTCCGCTTTCGGTCGTACTCGTTTGTTGTTGAAATTCTGCTTTCGGTCGGTCTTTCTTTTTTAGTCCGCTTTCGGTCGCACTCGTTTGTTGTTGAAATTCCTCTTTCAACCGGTATTTCTTTTCGAGTCCGCTTTTGGTCGTACTCGTTTGTTGTTGAAATTCCGTCCTCGGTCGGTCTTTATTTTCGAGTCCGCTTTTGGTCGTACTCGTTTTTTTTATGAAATTCTGTCCTCGGCCGGTCATTCTTTTCGAGTCCGCTTTCGGTCATACTTGTTTGTTATTGAAATTCCGTCCTCGGCCGGTCTTTCTTTTCGAGCCCGCTTTCGGTTGTACTCGTTTGTTGTTGATATTCCGTCCTCGACCGGTCTTTCTTTTTAAGTCCGCGTTCGGTTGTACTCGTTTGTTGTTGAAATTCCGTTCTCGGCCGATCTTTCTTTTCGAGTCCGCTTTCGGTCGTACTCGTTTGTTGTTGAAATTCCGTCTTCGGCCGGTCTTTCTTTTCGATTCCGCTCTCGGTCGTACTCGTTTGTTGTTGAAATTCCATCCTCAGCCGGTCTTTCTTTTCCAGTCCGCTTTCGGTCGTACTCGTTTGTTGTTGAAATTCTGCTTTCGGTCGGCCTTTCTTTTCGAGTCCGCTTTCGGTCACGCTTGTTTGTTGTTGAAATTCCGCTTTCGGTCGGTCTTTCTTTTCGAGTCCGCTTTCGGTCGTACTCGTTTGTTGTTGAAATTCTGCTTTCGGTCGGTCTTTCTTTTTTAGTCCGCTTTCGGTCGCACTCGTTTGTTGTTGAAATTCCGCTTTCAACCGGTATTTCTTTTCGAGTCCGCTTTTGGTCGTACTCGTTTGTTGTTGGAATTCCGTCCTCGACCGGTCTTTCTTTTCGAGTCCGCTTTCGGCCGTACTCGTTTGTTGTTGAAATTCCGTCCTCGGCCGGTCTTTCTTTTCGAGTCCGCTTTCGGTCGTACTCATTTGTTGTTGAAATTCTGCTTTCGGTCGGTCTTTCTTTTTTAGTCCGCTTTCGGTCGCACTCGTTTGTTGTTGAAATTTCGCTTTCAACCGGTATTTCTTTTCGAGTCCGCTTTTGGTCGTACTCGTTTGTTGTTGAAATTCCGTCCTCGGTCGGTCTTTCTTTTCGAGTCCGCTTTTGGTCGTACTCGTTTGTTGTTGAAGTTCCGTCCTAGGCCGGTCTTTCTTTTCGAGTCCGCTTTCGGTCGTACTTGTTTGTTGTGGAAATTCCGTCCTCGGCCGGTCTTTCTTTTCGAGCCCGCTTTCGGTCGTACTCGTTTGTTGTTGAAGTTCCGTCCTAGGCCGGTCTTTCTTTTCGAGTCCGCTTTCGGTCATACTTGTTTGTTGTTGAAATTCCGTCCTCGACCGGTCTTTCTTTTCGAGCCCGCTTTCGGTCGTACTCGTTTGTTGTTGAAGTTCCGTCCTCGACCGGTCTTTCTTTTCGAGTCCGCGTTCGGTTGTACTCGTTTGTTATTGAAATTCCGTCCTCGGTCGGTCTTTCTTTTCGAGTCCGCTTTTGGTCGTACTCGTTTTTTTTATGAAATTCTGTCCTCGGCCGGTCTTTCTTTTCGAGTCCACTTTCGGTCGTACTCGTTTGTTGTTGAAATTCCGTCCTCGGTCGGTCTTTCTTTTCGAGTCCGCTTTCGGTCGTACTCGTTTGTTGTTGAAGTTCCGTCCTCGACCGGTCTTTCTTTTCGAGTCCGCGTTCGGTTGTACTCGTTTGTTGTTGAAATTCCGTCCTCGGTCGGTCTTTCTTTTCGAGTCCGCTTTTGGTCGTACTCGTTTTTTTTATGAAATTCTGTCCTCGGCCGGTCTTTCTTTTCGAGTCCGCTTTCGGTCATACTTGTTTGTTGTTGAAATTTCGTCCTCGGCCAGTCTTTCTCTTCGAACCCGCTTTCGGTTGTACTCGTTTGTTGTTGAAATTCCGTCCTCGGCCGATCTTTCTTTTCGAGTCCGCTTTCGGTCGTACTCGTTTTTTGTTGAAATTCCGTCTTCGGCCGGTCTTTCTTTTCGAGTCCGCTCTCGGTCGTACTCGTTTGTTGTTGAAATTCCATCCTCAGCCGGTCTTTCTTTTCGAGTCCGCTTTCGGCCGTACTCGTTTGTTGTTGAAATTCTGCTTTCGGTCGGTCTTTCTTTTCGAGTCCGCTTTCGGTCACGCTTGTTTGTTGTTGAAATTCCGCTTTCGGTCGGTCTTTCTTTTCGAGTCCGCTTTCGGTCGTACTCGTTTGTTGTTGAAATTCTGCTTTCGGTCGGTCTTTCTTTTTTAGTCCGCTTTCGGTCGCACTCGTTTGTTGTTGAAATTCCGCTTTCAACCGGTATTTCTTTTCGAGTCCGCTTTTGGTCGTACTCGTTTGTCGTTGGAATTCTGTCCTCGACCGGTCTTTCTTTTCGAGTCCGCTTTCGGCCGTACTCGTTTGTTGTTGAAATTCCGTCCTCGGCCGGTCTTTCTTTTCGAGTCCGCTTTCGGTCGTACTCATTTGTTGTTGAAATTCTGCTTTCGGTCGGTCTTTCTTTTTTAGTCCGCTTTCGGTCGCACTCGTTTGTTGTTGAAATTCCGCTTTCAACCGGTATTTCTTTTCGAGTCCGCTTTTGGTCGTACTCGTTTGTTGTTGAAATTCCGTCCTCGGTCGTTCTTTCTTTTCGAGTCCGCTTTTGGTCGTACTCGTTTGTTGTTGAAGTTCCGTCCTAGGCCGGTCTTTCTTTTCGAGTCCGCTTTCGGTCATACTTGTTTGTTGTGGAAATTCCGTCCTCGGTCGGTCTTTCTTTTCGAGCCCGCTTTCGGTCGTACTCGTTTGTTGTTGAAGTTCCGTCCTCGACCGGTCTTTCTTTTCGAGTCCGCTTTCGGTCATACTTGTTTGTTGTTGAAATTCCGTCCTCGGCCGGTCTTTCTTTTCGAGCCCGCTTTCGGTCGTACTCGTTTGTTGTTGAAGTTCCGTCCTCGACCGGTCTTTCTTTTCGAGTCCGCGTTCGGTTGTACTCGTTTGTTGTTGAAATTCCGTCCTCGGTCGGTCTTTCTTTTCGAGTCCGCTTTTGGTCATACTCGTTTTTTTTATGAAATTATGTCCTCGGCCGACTTTCTTTTCGAGTCCACTTTCGGTCATACTCGTTTGTTGTTGAAATTCCGTCCTCGGTCGGTCTTTCTTTTCGAGTCAGCTTTCGGTCGTACTCGTTTGTTGTTGACGTTCCGTCCTTGACCGGTCTTTCTTTTCGAGTCCGCGTTCGGTTGTACTCGTTTGTTGTTGAAATTCCGTCCTCGGTCGGTCTTTCTTTTCGAGTCCGCTTTTGGTCGTACTCGTTTTTTTTATGAAATTCTGTCCTCGGCCGGTCTTTCTTTTCGAGTCTGCTTTCGGTCATACTTGTTTGTTGTTGAAATTCCGTCCTCGGCCGGTCTTTCTTTTCGAACCCGCTTTCGGTAGTACTCGTTTGTTGTTGAAATTCCGTCCTCGGCCGATCTTTCTTTTCGAGTCCGTTTTCGGTCGTACTCGTTTGTTGTTGAAATTCCGTCTTCGGCCGGTCTTTCTTTTCGAGTCCGCTCTCGGTCGTACTCGTTTGTTGTTGAAATTCCATCCTCAGCCGGTCTTTCTTTTCGAGTCCGCTTTCGGCCGTACTCGTTTGTTGTTGAAATTCTGCTTTCGGTCGGTCTTTCTTTTCGAGTCCGCTTTCGGTCACGCTTGTTTGTTGTTGAAATTCCGCTTTCGGTCGGTCTTTCTTTTCGAGTCCGCTTTCGGTCGTACTCGTTTGTTGTTGAAATTCTGCTTTCGGTCGGTCTTTCTTTTTTAGTCCGCTTTCGGTCGCACTCGTTTGTTGTTGAAATTCCTCTTTCAACCGGTATTTCTTTTCGAGTCCGCTTTTGGTCGTACTCGTTTGTTGTTGAAATTCCGTCCTCGGTCGGTCTTTATTTTCGAGTCCGCTTTTGGTCGTACTCGTTTTTTTTATGAAATTCTGTCCTCGGCCGGTCATTCTTTTCGAGTCCGCTTTCGGTCATACTTGTTTGTTATTGAAATTCCGTCCTCGGCCGGTCTTTCTTTTCGAGCCCGCTTTCGGTTGTACTCGTTTGTTGTTGATATTCCGTCCTCGACCGGTCTTTCTTTTTAAGTCCGCGTTCGGTTGTACTCGTTTGTTGTTGAAATTCCGTTCTCGGCCGATCTTTCTTTTCGAGTCCGCTTTCGGTCGTACTCGTTTGTTGTTGAAATTCCGTCTTCGGCCGGTCTTTCTTTTCGATTCCGCTCTCGGTCGTACTCGTTTGTTGTTGAAATTCCATCCTCAGCCGGTCTTTCTTTTCCAGTCCGCTTTCGGTCGTACTCGTTTGTTGTTGAAATTCTGCTTTCGGTCGGCCTTTCTTTTCGAGTCCGCTTTCGGTCACGCTTGTTTGTTGTTGAAATTCCGCTTTCGGTCGGTCTTTCTTTTCGAGTCCGCTTTCGGTCGTACTCGTTTGTTGTTGAAATTCTGCTTTCGGTCGGTCTTTCTTTTTTAGTCCGCTTTCGGTCGCACTCGTTTGTTGTTGAAATTCCGCTTTCAACCGGTATTTCTTTTCGAGTCCGCTTTTGGTCGTACTCGTTTGTTGTTGGAATTCCGTCCTCGACCGGTCTTTCTTTTCGAGTCCGCTTTCGGCCGTACTCGTTTGTTGTTGAAATTCCGTCCTCGGCCGGTCTTTCTTTTCGAGTCCGCTTTCGGTCGTACTCATTTGTTGTTGAAATTCTGCTTTCGGTCGGTCTTTCTTTTTTAGTCCGCTTTCGGTCGCACTCGTTTGTTGTTGAAATTCCGCTTTCAACCGGTATTTCTTTTCGAGTCCGCTTTTGGTCGTACTCGTTTGTTGTTGAAATTCCGTCCTCGGTCGGTCTTTCTTTTCGAGTCCGCTTTTGGTCGTACTCGTTTGTTGTTGAAGTTCCGTCCTAGGCCGGTCTTTCTTTTCGAGTCCGCTTTCGGTCGTACTTGTTTGTTGTGGAAATTCCGTCCTCGGCCGGTCTTTCTTTTCGAGCCCGCTTTCGGTCGTACTCGTTTGTTGTTGAAGTTCCGTCCTAGGCCGGTCTTTCTTTTCGAGTCCGCTTTCGGTCATACTTGTTTGTTGTTGAAATTCCGTCCTCGACCGGTCTTTCTTTTCGAGCCCGCTTTCGGTCGTACTCGTTTGTTGTTGAAGTTCCGTCCTCGACCGGTCTTTCTTTTCGAGTCCGCGTTCGGTTGTACTCGTTTGTTGTTGAAATTCCGTCCTCGGTCGGTCTTTCTTTTCGAGTCCGCTTTTGGTCGTACTCGTTTTTTTTATGAAATTCTGTCCTCGGCCGGTCTTTCTTTTCGAGTCTGCTTTCGGTCATACTTGTTTGTTGTTGAAATTCCGTCCTCGGCCGGTCTTTCTTTTCGAACCCGCTTTCGGTAGTACTCGTTTGTTGTTGAAATTCCGTCCTCGGCCGATCTTTCTTTTCGAGTCCGTTTTCGGTCGTACTCGTTTGTTGTTGAAATTCCGTCTTCGGCCGGTCTTTCTTTTCGAGTCCGCTCTCGGTCGTACTCGTTTGTTGTTGAAATTCCATCCTCAGCCGGTCTTTCTTTTCGAGTCCGCTTTCGGCCGTACTCGTTTGTTGTTGAAATTCTGCTTTCGGTCGGTCTTTCTTTTCGAGTCCGCTTTCGGTCACGCTTGTTTGTTGTTGAAATTCCGCTTTCGGTCGGTCTTTCTTTTCGAGTCCGCTTTCGGTCGTACTCGTTTGTTGTTGAAATTCTGCTTTCGGTCGGTCTTTCTTTTTTAGTCCGCTTTCGGTCGCACTCGTTTGTTGTTGAAATTCCGCTTTCAACCGATATTTCTTTTCGAGTCCGCTTTTGGTCGTACTCGTTTGTTGTTGAAATTCCGTCCTCGGTCGGTCTTTATTTTCGAGTCCGCTTTTGGTCGTACTCGTTTTTTTTATGAAATTCTGTCCTCGGCCGGTCTTTCTTTTCGAGTCCGCTTTCGGTCATACTTGTTTGTTGTTGAAATTCCGTCCTCGGCCGGTCTTTCTTTTCGAGCCCGCTTTCGGTTGTACTCGTTTGTTGTTGATATTCCGTCCTCGACCGGTCTTTCTTTTTAAGTCCGCGTTCGGTTGTACTCGTTTGTTGTTGAAATTCCGTTCTCGGCCGATCTTTCTTTTCGAGTCCGCTTTCGGTCGTACTCGTTTGTTGTTGAAATTCCGTCTTCGGCCGGTCTTTCTTTTCGATTCCGCTCTCGGTCGTACTCGTTTGTTGTTGAAATTCCATCCTCAGCCGGTCTTTCTTTTCCAGTCCGCTTTCGGTCGTACTCGTTTGTTGTTGAAATTCTGCTTTCGGTCGGCCTTTCTTTTCGAGTCCGCTTTCGGTCACGCTTGTTTGTTGTTGAAATTCCGCTTTCGGTCGGTCTTTCTTTTCGAGTCCGCTTTCGGTCGTACTCGTTTGTTGTTGAAATTCTGCTTTCGGTCGGTCTTTCTTTTTTAGTCCGCTTTCGGTCGCACTCGTTTGTTGTTGAAATTCCGCTTTCAACCGGTATTTCTTTTCGAGTCCGCTTTTGGTCGTACTCGTTTGTTGTTGGAATTCCGTCCTCGACCGGTCTTTCTTTTCGAGTCCGCTTTCGGCCGTACTCGTTTGTTGTTGAAATTCCGTCCTCGGCCGGTCTTTCTTTTCGAGTCCGCTTTCGGTCGTACTCATTTGTTGTTGAAATTCTGCTTTCGGTCGGTCTTTCTTTTTTAGTCCGCTTTCGGTCGCACTCGTTTGTTGTTGAAATTCCGCTTTCAACCGGTATTTCTTTTCGAGTCCGCTTTTGGTCGTACTCGTTTGTTGTTGAAATTCCGTCCTCGGTCGGTCTTTCTTTTCGAGTCCGCTTTTGGTCGTACTCGTTTGTTGTTGAAGTTCCGTCCTAGGCCGGTCTTTCTTTTCGAGTCCGCTTTCGGTCGTACTTGTTTGTTGTGGAAATTCCGTCCTCGGCCGGTCTTTCTTTTCGAGCCCGCTTTCGGTCGTACTCGTTTGTTGTTGAAGTTCCGTCCTAGGCCGGTCTTTCTTTTCGAGTCCGCTTTCGGTCATACTTGTTTGTTGTTGAAATTCCGTCCTCGACCGGTCTTTCTTTTCGAGCCCGCTTTCGGTCGTACTCGTTTGTTGTTGAAGTTCCGTCCTCGACCGGTCTTTCTTTTCGAGTCCGCGTTCGGTTGTACTCGTTTGTTGTTGAAATTCCGTCCTCGGTCGGTCTTTCTTTTCGAGTCCGCTTTTGGTCGTACTCGTTTTTTTTATGAAATTCTGTCCTCGGCCGGTCTTTCTTTTCGAGTCCACTTTCGGTCGTACTCGTTTGTTGTTGAAATTCCGTCCTCGGTCGGTCTTTCTTTTCGAGTCCGCTTTCGGTCGTACTCGTTTGTTGTTGAAGTTCCGTCCTCGACCGGTCTTTCTTTTCGAGTCCGCGTTCGGTTGTACTCGTTTGTTGTTGAAATTCCGTCCTCGGTCGGTCTTTCTTTTCGAGTCCGCTTTTGGTCGTACTCGTTTTTTTTATGAAATTCTGTCCTCGGCCGGTCTTTCTTTTCGAGTCCGCTTTCGGTCATACTTGTTTGTTGTTGAAATTTCGTCCTCGGCCAGTCTTTCTCTTCGAACCCGCTTTCGGTTGTACTCGTTTGTTGTTGAAATTCCGTCCTCGGCCGATCTTTCTTTTCGAGTCCGCTTTCGGTCGTACTCGTTTTTTGTTGAAATTCCGTCTTCGGCCGGTCTTTCTTTTCGAGTCCGCTCTCGGTCGTACTCGTTTGTTGTTGAAATTCCATCCTCAGCCGGTCTTTCTTTTCGAGTCCGCTTTCGGCCGTACTCGTTTGTTGTTGAAATTCTGCTTTCGGTCGGTCTTTCTTTTCGAGTCCGCTTTCGGTCACGCTTGTTTGTTGTTGAAATTCCGCTTTCGGTCGGTCTTTCTTTTCGAGTCCGCTTTCGGTCGTACTCGTTTGTTGTTGAAATTCTGCTTTCGGTCGGTCTTTCTTTTTTAGTCCGCTTTCGGTCGCACTCGTTTGTTGTTGAAATTCCGCTTTCAACCGGTATTTCTTTTCGAGTCCGCTTTTGGTCGTACTCGTTTGTTGTTGGAATTCTGTCCTCGACCGGTCTTTCTTTTCGAGTCCGCTTTCGGCCGTACTCGTTTGGTGTTGAAATTCCGTCCTCGGCCGGTCTTTCTTTTCGAGTCCGCTTTCGGTCGTACTCATTTGTTGTTGAAATTCTGCTTTCGGTCGGTCTTTCTTTTTTAGTCCGCTTTCGGTCGCACTCGTTTGTTGTTGAAATTCCGCTTTCAACCGGTATTTCTTTTCGAGTCCGCTTTTGGTCGTACTCGTTTGTTGTTGAAATTCCGTCCTCGGTCGTTCTTTCTTTTCGAGTCCGCTTTTGGTCGTACTCGTTTGTTGTTGAAGTTCCGTCCTAGGCCAGTCTTTCTTTTCGAGTCCGCTTTCGGTCGTACTTGTTTGTTGTGGAAATTCCGTCCTCGGTCGGTCTTTCTTTTCGAGCCCGCTTTCGGTCGTACTCGTTTGTTGTTGAAGTTCCGTCCTCGACCGGTCTTTCTTTTCGAGTCCGCTTTCGGTCATACTTGTTTGTTGTTGAAATTCCGTCCTCGGCCGGTCTTTCTTTTCGAGCCCGCTTTCGGTCGTACTCGTTTGTTGTTGAAGTTCCGTCCTCGACCGGTCTTTCTTTTCGAGTCCGCGTTCGGTTGTACTCGTTTGTTGTTGAAATTCCGTCCTCGGTCGGTCTTTCTTTTCGAGTCCGCTTTTGGTCATACTCGTTTTTTTTATGAAATTCTGTCCTCGGCCGACTTTCTTTTCAAGTCCACTTTCGGTCATACTCGTTTGTTGTTGAAATTCCGTCCTCGGTCGGTCTTTCTTTTCGAGTCAGCTTTCGGTCGTACTCGTTTGCTGTTGAAGTTCCGTCCTTGACCGGTCTTTCTTTTCGAGTCCGCGTTCGGTTGTACTCGTTTGTTGTTGAAATTCCGTCCTCGGTCGGTCTTTCTTTTCGAGTCCGCTTTTGGTCGTACTCGTTTTTTTTATGAAATTCTGTCCTCGGCCGGTCTTTCTTTTCGAGTCTGCTTTCGGTCATACTTGTTTGTTGTTGAAATTCCGTCCTCGGCCGGTCTTTCTTTTCGAACCCGCTTTCGGTAGTACTCGTTTGTTGTTGAAATTCCGTCCTCGGCCGATCTTTCTTTTCGAGTCCGTTTTCGGTCGTACTCGTTTGTTGTTGAAATTCCGTCTTCGGCCGGTCTTTCTTTTCGAGTCCGCTCTCGGTCGTACTCGTTTGTTGTTGAAATTCCATCCTCAGCCGGTCTTTCTTTTCGAGTCCGCTTTCGGCCGTACTCGTTTGTTGTTGAAATTCTGCTTTCGGTCGGTCTTTCTTTTCGAGTCCGCTTTCGGTCACGCTTGTTTGTTGTTGAAATTCCGCTTTCGGTCGGTCTTTCTTTTCGAGTCCGCTTTCGGTCGTACTCGTTTGTTGTTGAAATTCTGCTTTCGGTCGGTCTTTCTTTTTTAGTCCGCTTTCGGTCGCACTCGTTTGTTGTTGAAATTCCGCTTTCAACCGGTATTTCTTTTCGAGTCCGCTTTTGGTCGTACTCGTTTGTTGTTGAAATTCCGTCCTCGGTCGGTCTTTATTTTCGAGTCCGCTTTTGGTCGTACTCGTTTTTTTTATGAAATTCTGTCCTCGGCCGGTCTTTCTTTTCGAGTCCACTTTCGGTCGTACTCGTTTGTTGTTGAAATTCCGTCCTCGGTCGGTCTTTCTTTTCGAGTCCGCTTTCGGTCGTACTCGTTTGTTGTTGAAGTTCCGTCCTCGACCGGTCTTTCTTTTCGAGTCCGCGTTCGGTTGTACTCGTTTGTTGTTGAAATTCCGTCCTCGGTCGGTCTTTCTTTTCGAGTCCGCTTTTGGTCGTACTCGTTTTTTTTATGAAATTCTGTCCTCGGCCGGTCTTTCTTTTCGAGTCCGCTTTCGGTCATACTTGTTTGTTGTTGAAATTTCGTCCTCGGCCAGTCTTTCTCTTCGAACCCGCTTTCGGTTGTACTCGTTTGTTGTTGAAATTCCGTCCTCGGCCGATCTTTCTTTTCGAGTCCGCTTTCGGTCGTACTCGTTTTTTGTTGAAATTCCGTCTTCGGCCGGTCTTTCTTTTCGAGTCCGCTCTCGGTCGTACTCGTTTGTTGTTGAAATTCCATCCTCAGCCGGTCTTTCTTTTCGAGTCCGCTTTCGGCCGTACTCGTTTGTTGTTGAAATTCTGCTTTCGGTCGGTCTTTCTTTTCGAGTCCGCTTTCGGTCACGCTTGTTTGTTGTTGAAATTCCGCTTTCGGTCGGTCTTTCTTTTCGAATCCGCTTTCGGTCGTACTCGTTTGTTGTTGAAATTCTGCTTTCGGTCGGTCTTTCTTTCTTAGTCCGCTTTCGGTCGCACTCGTTTGTTGTTGAAATTCCGCTTTCAACCGGTATTTCTTTTCGAGTCCGCTTTTGGTCGTACTCGTTTGTTGTTGGAATTCTGTCCTCGACCGGTCTTTCTTTTCGAGTCCGCTTTCGGCCGTACTCGTTTGGTGTTGAAATTCCGTCCTCGGCCGGTCTTTCTTTTCGAGTCCGCTTTCGGTCGTACTCATTTGTTGTTGAAATTCTGCTTTCGGTCGGTCTTTCTTTTTTAGTCCGCTTTCGGTCGCACTCGTTTGTTGTTGAAATTCCGCTTTCAACCGGTATTTCTTTTCGAGTCCGCTTTTGGTCGTACTCGTTTGTTGTTGAAATTCCGTCCTCGGTCGTTCTTTCTTTTCGAGTCCGCTTTTGGTCGTACTCGTTTGTTGTTGAAGTTCCGTCCTAGGCCAGTCTTTCTTTTCGAGTCCGCTTTCGGTCGTACTTGTTTGTTGTGGAAATTCCGTCCTCGGTCGGTCTTTCTTTTCGAGCCCGCTTTCGGTCGTACTCGTTTGTTGTTGAAGTTCCGTCCTCGACCGGTCTTTCTTTTCGAGTCCGCTTTCGGTCATACTTGTTTGTTGTTGAAATTCCGTCCTCGGCCGGTCTTTCTTTTCGAGCCCGCTTTCGGTCGTACTCGTTTGTTGTTGAAGTTCCGTCCTCGACCGGTCTTTCTTTTCGAGTCCGCGTTCGGTTGTACTCGTTTGTTGTTGAAATTCCGTCCTCGGTCGGTCTTTCTTTTCGAGTCCGCTTTTGGTCATACTCGTTTTTTTTATGAAATTCTGTCCTCGGCCGACTTTCTTTTCAAGTCCACTTTCGGTCATACTCGTTTGTTGTTGAAATTCCGTCCTCGGTCGGTCTTTCTTTTCGAGTCAGCTTTCGGTCGTACTCGTTTGCTGTTGAAGTTCCGTCCTTGACCGGTCTTTCTTTTCGAGTCCGCGTTCGGTTGTACTCGTTTGTTGTTGAAATTCCGTCCTCGGTCGGTCTTTCTTTTCGAGTCCGCTTTTGGTCGTACTCGTTTTTTTTATGAAATTCTGTCCTCGGCCGGTCTTTCTTTTCGAGTCTGCTTTCGGTCATACTTGTTTGTTGTTGAAATTCCGTCCTCGGCCGGTCTTTCTTTTCGAACCCGCTTTCGGTAGTACTCGTTTGTTGTTGAAATTCCGTCCTCGGCCGATCTTTCTTTTCGAGTCCGTTTTCGGTCGTACTCGTTTGTTGTTGAAATTCCGTCTTCGGCCGGTCTTTCTTTTCGAGTCCGCTCTCGGTCGTACTCGTTTGTTGTTGAAATTCCATCCTCAGCCGGTCTTTCTTTTCGAGTCCGCTTTCGGCCGTACTCGTTTGTTGTTGAAATTCTGCTTTCGGTCGGTCTTTCTTTTCGAGTCCGCTTTCGGTCACGCTTGTTTGTTGTTGAAATTCCGCTTTCGGTCGGTCTTTCTTTTCGAGTCCGCTTTCGGTCGTACTCGTTTGTTGTTGAAATTCTGCTTTCGGTCGGTCTTTCTTTTTTAGTCCGCTTTCGGTCGCACTCGTTTGTTGTTGAAATTCCGCTTTCAACCGGTATTTCTTTTCGAGTCCGCTTTTGGTCGTACTCGTTTGTTGTTGAAATTCCGTCCTCGGTCGGTCTTTATTTTCGAGTCCGCTTTTGGTCGTACTCGTTTTTTTTATGAAATTCTGTCCTCGGCCGGTCTTTCTTTTCGAGTCCGCTTTCGGTCATACTTGTTTGTTGTTGAAATTCCGTCCTCGGCCGGTCTTTCTTTTCGAGCCCGCTTTCGGTTGTACTCGTTTGTTGTTGAAATTCCGTCCTCGGCCGATCTTTCTTTTCGAGTCCGCTTTCGGTCGTACTCGTTTGTTGTTGAAATTCCGTCTTCGGCCGGTCTTTCTTTTTGAGTCCGCTCTCGGTCGTACTCGTTTGTTGTTGAAATTCCATCCTCAGCCGGTCTTTCTTTTCGGGTCCGCTTTCGGCCGTACTCGTTTGTTGTTGAAATTTTGCTTTCGGTCGGTCTTTCTTTTCGAGTCCGCTTTCGGTCACGCTTGTTTGTTGTTGAAATTCCGCTTTCGGTCGGTCTTTCTTTTCGAGTCCGCTTTCGGTCGTACTCGTTTGTTGTTGAAATTCTGCTTTCGGTCGGTCTTTCTTTTTTAGTCCGCTTTCGGTCGCACTCGTTTGTTGTTGAAATTCCGCTTTCAACCGGTATTTCTTTTCGAGTCCGCTTTTGGTCGTACTCGTTTGTTGTTGAAATTCCATCCTCGGTCGGTCTTTATTTTCGAGTCCGCTTTTGGTCGTACTCGTTTTTTTTATGAAATTCTGTCCTCGGCCGGTCTTTCTTTTCGAGTCCGCTTTCGGTCATACTTGTTTGTTGTTGAAATTCCGTCCTCGGCCGGTCTTTCTTTTCGAGCCCGCTTTCGGTTGTACTCGTTTGTTGTTGAAATTCCGTCCTCGGCCGATCTTTCTTTTCGAGTCCGCTTTCGGTCGTACTCGTTTGTTGTTGAAATTCCGTCTTCGGCCGGTCTTTCTTTTTGAGTCCGCTCTCGGTCGTACTCGTTTGTTGTTGAAATTCCATCCTCAGCCGGTCTTTCTTTTCGAGTCCGCTTTCGGCCGTACTCGTTTGTTGTTGAAATTCTGCTTTCGGTCGGTCTTTCTTTTCGAGTCCGCTTTCGGTCACGCTTGTTTGTTGTTGAAATTCCGCTTTCGGTCGGTCTTTCTTTTCGAGTCCGCTTTCGGTCGTACTCGTTTGTTGTTGAAATTCTGCTTTCGGTCGGTCTTTCTTTTTTAGTCCGCTTTCGGTCGCACTCGTTTGTTGTTGAAATTCCGCTTTCAACCGGTATTTCTTTTCGAGTCCGCTTTTGGTCGTACTCGTTTGTTGTTGGAATTCCGTCCTCGACCGGTCTTTCTTTTCGAGTCCGCTTTCGGCCGTACTCCTTTGTTGTTGAAATTCCGTCCTCGACCGGTCTTTCTTTTCGAGTCCGCTTTCGGTCGTACTCATTTGTTGTTGAAATTCTGCTTTCGGTCGGTCTTTCTTTTTTAGTCCGCTTTCGGTCGCACACGTTTGTTGTTGAAATTCCGCTTTCAACCGGTATTTCTTTTCGAGTCAGCTTTTGGTCGTACTCGTTTGTTGTTGAAATTCCGTCCTCGGTCGGTCTTTCTTTTCGAGTCCGCTTTTGGTCGTACTCGTTTGTTGTTGAAGTTCCGTCCTAGGCCGGTCTTTCTTTTCGAGTCCGCTTTCGGTCGTACTTGTTTGTTGTGGAAATTCCGTCCTCGACCGGTCTTTCTTTTCGAGCCCGCTTTCGGTCGTACTCGTTTGTTGTTGAAGTTCCGTCCTAGTCCGGTCTTTCTTTTCGAGTCCGCTTTCGGTCGTACTTGTTTGTTGTGGAAATTCCGTCCTCGGCCGGTCTTTCTTTTCGAGCCCGCTTTCGGTCGTACTCGTTTGTTGTTGAAGTTCCGTCCTAGGCCGGTCTTTATTTTCGAGTCCGCTTTCGGTCATACTTGTTTGTTGTTGAAATTCCGTCCTCGGCCGGTCTTTCTTTTCGAGCCCACTTTCGGTCGTACTCGTTTGTTGTTGAAGTTCCGTCCTCGACCGGTCTTTCTTTTCGAGTCCGCGTTCGGTTGTACTCGTTTGTTGTTGAAATTCCATCCTCGGTCGGTCTTTCTTTTCGAGTCCGCTTTTGGTCGTACTCGTTTGTTGTTGAAGTTCCGTCCTAGTTCGGTCTTTCTTTTCGAGTCCGCTTTCAGTCGTACTTGTTTGTTGTGGAAATTCCGTCCTCAGCCGGTCTTTCTTTTCGAGCCCGCTTTCGGTCGTACTCGTTTGTTGTTAAAGTTTCGTCCTAGGCCGGTCTTTCTTTTCGAGTCCGCTTTCGGTCATACTTGTTTGTTGTTGAAATTCCGTCCTCGGCTGGTCTTTCTTTTCGAGCCCACTTTCGGTCGTACTCGTTTGTTGTTGAAGTTCCGTCCTCGACCGGTCTTTCTTTTCGAGTCCGCGTTCGGTTGTACTCGTTTGTTGTTGAAATTCCGTCCTCGGTCGGTCTTTCTTTTCGAGTCCGCTTTTGGTCGTACTCATTTTTTTTATGAAATTCTGTCCTCAGCCGGTCTTTCTTTTCGAGTCCACTTTCGGTCGTACTCGTTTGTTGTTGAAATTCCGTCATCGGTCGATCTTTCTTTTCGAGTCCGCTTTCGGTCGTACTCGTTTGTTGTTGAAGTTCCGTCCTCGACCGGTCTTTCTTTTCGAGTCTGCGCTCGGTTGTACTCGTTTGTTGTTGAAATTCCGTCCTCGGTCGGTCTTTCTTTTCGAGTCCGCTTTCGGTCATACTTGTTTGTTGTTGAAATTCCGTCCTCGGCCGGTCTTTCTTTTCGAGTCCGCTTTCGGTTGTACTCGTTTGTTGTTGAAATTCCGTCCTCGGCCGATCTTTCTTTTCGAGTCCGCTTTCGGTCGTACTCGTTTGTTGTTGAAATTCCGTCTTCGGCCGGTCTTTCTTTTCGAGTCCGCTCTCAGTCGTACTCGTTTGTTGTTGAAATTCCATCCTCAGCCGGTCTTTCTTTTCGAGTCCGCTTTCGGCCGTACTCGTTTGTTGTTGAAATTCAGCTTTCGGTCGGTCTTTCTTTTCGAGTCCGCTTTCGGTCACGCTTGTTTGTTGTTGAAATTCCGCTTTCGGTCGGTCTTTCTTTTCGAGTCCGCTTTCGGTCGTACTCGTTTGTTGTTGAAATTCTGCTTTCGGTCGGTCTTTCTTTTTTAGTCCGCTTTCGGTCGCACTCGTTTGTTGTTGAAATTCCGCTTTCAACCGGTATTTCTTTTCGAGTCCGCTTTTGGTCGTACTCGTTTGTTGTTGGAATTCCGTCCTCGACCGGTCTTTCTTTTCCAGTCCGCTTTCGGCCGTACTCGTTTGTTGTTGAAATTCCGTCCTCGGCCGGTCTTTCTTTTCGAGTCCGCTTTCGGTCGTACTCATTTGTTGTTGAAATTCTGCTTTCGGTCGGTCTTTCTTTTTTAGTCCGCTTTCGGTCGCACTCGTTTGTTGTTGAAATTCCGCTTTCAACTGGTATTTCTTTTCGAGTCCGCTTTTGGTCGTACTCGTTTGTTGTTGAAATTCCGTCCTCGGTCGGTCTTTCTTTTCGAGTCCGCTTTTGGTCGTACTCGTTTGTTGTTGAAGTTTCGTCCTAGGCCGGTCTTTCTTTTCGAGTCCGCTTTCGGTCGTACTTGTTTGTGGTGGAAATTCCGTCCTCGGCCGGTCTTTCTTTTCGAGCCCGCTTTCGGTCGTACTCGTTTGTTGTTGAAGTTCCGTCCTAGGCCGGTCTTTATTTTCGAGTCCGCTTTCGGTCATACTTGTTTGTTGTTGAAATTCCGTCCTCGGCCGGTCTTTCTTTTCGAGCCCGCTTTCGGTCGTACTCGTTTGTTGTTGAAGTTCCGTCCTCGACCGGTCTTTCTTTTCGAGTCCGCGTTCGGTTGTACTCGTTTGTTGTTGAAATTCCGTCCTCGGTCGGTCTTTCTTTTCGAGTCCGCTTTTGGTCGTACTCGTTTGTTGTTGAAGTTCCGTCCTAGGCCGGTCTTGCTTTTCGAGTCAGCTTTTGGTCGTACTCGTTTGTTGTTGAAATTCTGTCCTCGGTCGGTCTTTCTTTTCGAGTCCGCTTTTGGTCGTACTCGTTTGTTGTTGAAGTTCCGTCCTAGGCCGGTCTTTCTTTTCGAGTCCGCTTTCGGTCGTACTTGTTTGTTGTGGAAATTCCGTCCTCGACCGGTCTTTCTTTTCGAGCCCGCTTTCGGTCGTACTCGTTTGTTGTTGAAGTTCCGTCCTAGTCCGGTCTTTCTTTTCGAGTCCGCTTTCGGTCGTACTTGTTTGTTGTGGAAATTCCGTCCTCGGCCGGTCTTTCTTTTCGAGCCCGCTTTCGGTCGTACTCGTTTGTTGTTGAAGTTCCGTCCTAGGCCGGTCTTTATTTTCGAGTCCGCTTTCGGTCATACTTGTTTGTTGTTGAAATTCCGTCCTCGGCCGGTCTTTCTTTTCGAGCCCATTTTCGGTCGTACTCGTTTGTTGTTGAAGTTCCGTCCTCGACCGGTCTTTCTTTTCGAGTCCGCGTTCGGTTGTACTCGTTTGTTGTTGAAATTCCGTCCTCGGTCGGTCTTTCTTTTCGAGTCCGCTTTTGGTCGTACTCGTTTGTTGTTGAAGTTCCGTCCTAGTTCGGTCTTTCTTTTCGAGTCCGCTTTCGGTCGTACTTGTTTGTTGTGGAAATTCCGTCCTCAGCCGGTCTTTCTTTTCGAGCCCGCTTTCGGTCGTAGTCGTTTGTTGTTGAAGTTCCGTCCTAGGCCGGTCTTTCTTTTCGAGTCCGCTTTCGGTCATACTTGTTTGTTGTTGAAATTCCGTCCTCGGCCGGTCTTTCTTTTCGAGCCCACTTTCGGTCGTACTCGTTTGTTGTTGAAGTTCCGTCCTCGACCGGTCTTTCTTTTCGAGTCCGCGTTCGGTTGTACTCGTTTGTTGTTGAAATTCCGTCCTCGGTCGGTCTTTCTTTTCGAGTCCGCTTTTGGTCGTACTCATTTTTTTTATGAAATTCTGTCCTCAGCCGGTCTTTCTTTTCGAGTCCACTTTCGGTCGTACTCGTTTGTTGTTGAAATTCCGTCATCGGTCGGTCTTTCTTTTCGAGTCCGCTTTCGGTCGTACTCGTTTGTTGTTGAAGTTCCGTCCTCGACCGGTCTTTCTTTTCGAGTCTGCGTTTGGTTGTACTCGTTTGTTGTTGAAATTCCGTCCTCGGTCGGTCTTTCTTTTCGAGTCCGCTTTCGGTCATACTTGTTTGTTGTTGAAATTCCGTCCTCGGCCGGTCTTTCTTTTCGAGCCCGCTTTCGGTTGTACTCGTTTGTTGTTGAAATTCCGTCCTCGGCCGATCTTTCTTTTCGAGTCCGCTTTCGGTCGTACTCGTTTGTTGTTGAAATTCCGTCTTCGGCCGGTCTTTCTTTTCGAGTCCGCTCTCGGTCGTACTCGTTTGTTGTTGAAATTCCATCCTCAGCCGGTCTTTCTTTTCGAGTCCGCTTTCGGCCGTACTCGTTTGTTATTGAAATTCTACTTTCGGTCGGTCTTTCTTTTCGAGTCCGCTTTCGGTCACGCTTGTTTGTTGTTGAAATTCCACTTTCGGTCGGTCTTTCTTTTCGAGTCCGCTTTCGGTCGTACTCGTTTGTTGTTGAAATTCTGCTTTCGGTCGGTCTTTCTTTTTTAGTCCGCTTTCGGTCGCACTCGTTTGTTGTTGAAATTCCGCTTTCAACCGGTATTTCTTTTCGAGTCCGCTTTTGGTCGTACTCGTTTGTTGTTGGAATTCCGTCCTCGACCGGTCTTTCTTTTCCAGTCCGCTTTCGGGCGTACTCGTTTGTTGTTGAAATTCCGTCCTCGGCCGGTCTTTCTTTTCGAGTCCGCTTTCGGTCGTACTCATTTGTTGTTGAAATTCTGCTTTCGGTCGGTCTTTCTTTTTTAGTCCGCTTTCGGTCGCACTCGTTTGTTGTTGAAATTCCGCTTTCAACTGGTATTTCTTTTCGAGTCCGCTTTTGGTCGTACTCGTTTGTTGTTGAAATTCCGTCCTCGGTCGGTCTTTCTTTTCGAGTCCGCTTTTGGTCGTACTCGTTTGTTGTTGAAGTTTCGTCCTAGGCCGGTCTTTCTTTTCGAGTCCGCTTTCGGTCGTACTTGTTTGTTGTGGAAATTCCGTCCTCGGCCGGTCTTTCTTTTCGAGCCCGCTTTCGGTCGTACTCGTTTGTTGTTGAAGTTCCGTCCTAGGCCGGTCTTTCTTTTCGAGTCCGCTTTCGGTCATACTTATTTGTTGTTGAAATTCCGTCCACGGTCGGTCTTTCTTTTCGAGCCCGCTTTCGGTCGTACTCGTTTGTTGTTGAAGTTCCGTCCTCGGCCGGTCTTTCTTTTCGAGTCCGCTTTCGGTCGTACTCGTTTGTTGTTGAAATTCCGTCCTCGGGCGGTTTTTCTTTTCGAGTCCGCTTTTGGCCGTACTCGTTTGTTGTTGAAATTCCGTCCTCGACCGGTCTTTCTTTTCGAGTCCGCGTTCGGTTGTACTCATTTGTTGTTGAAATTCCGTCCTCGGTCGGTCTTTCTTTTCGAGTCCGCTTTTGGTCGTACTCGTTTGTTGTTGAAGTTCCGTCCTAGGCCGGTCTTGCTTTTCGAGTCAGCTTTTGGTCGTACTCGTTTGTTGTTGAAATTCCGTCCTCGGTCGGTCTTTCTTTTCGAGTCCGCTTTTGGTCGTACTCGTTTGTTGTTGAAGTTCCGTCCTAGGCCGGTCTTTCTTTTCGAGTCCGCTTTCGGTCGTACTTGTTTGTTGTGGAAATTCCGTCCTCGACCGGTCTTTCTTTTCGAGCCCGCTTTCGGTCGTACTCGTTTGTTGTTGAAGTTCCGTCCTAGTCCGGTCTTTCTTTTCGAGTCCGCTTTCGGTCGTACTTGTTTGTTGTGGAAATTCCGTCCTCGGCCGGTCTTTCTTTTCGAGCCCGCTTTCGGTCGTACTCGTTTGTTGTTGAAGTTCCGTCCTAGGCCGGTCTTTATTTTCGAGTCCGCTTTCGGTCATACTTGTTTGTTGTTGAAATTCCGTCCTCGGCCGGTCTTTCTTTTCGAGCCCATTTTCGGTCGTACTCGTTTGTTGTTGAAGTTCCGTCCTCGACCGGTCTTTCTTTTCGAGTCCGCGTTCGGTTGTACTCGTTTGTTGTTGAAATTCCGTCCTCGGTCGGTCTTTCTTTTCGAGTCCGCTTTTGGTCGTACTCGTTTGTTGTTGAAGTTCCGTCCTAGTTCGGTCTTTCTTTTCGAGTCCGCTTTCGGTCGTACTTGTTTGTTGTGGAAATTCCGTCCTCAGCCGGTCTTTCTTTTCGAGCCCGCTTTCGGTCGTAGTCGTTTGTTGTTGACGTTCCGTCCTAGGCCGGTCTTTCTTTTCGAGTCCGCTTTCGGTCATACTTGTTTGTTGTTGAAGTTCCGTCCTCGGCCGGTCTTTCTTTTCGAGTCCGCTTTCGGTCGTACTCGTTTGTTGTTGAAATTCCGTCCTCGGGCGGTTTTTCTTTTCGAGTCCGCTTTTGGCCGTACTCGTTTGTTGTTGAAATTCCGTCCTCGACCGGTCTTTCTTTTCGAGTCCGCGTTCGGTTGTACTCATTTGTTGTTGAAATTCCGTCCTCGGTCGGTCTTTCTTTTCGAGTCCGCTTTTGGTCGTACTCGTTTGTTGTTGAAGTTCCGTCCTAGGCCGGTCTTGCTTTTCGAGTCAGCTTTTGGTCGTACTCGTTTGTTGTTGAAATTCCGTCCTCGGTCGGTCTTTCTTTTCGAGTCCGCTTTTGGTCGTACTCGTTTGTTGTTGAAGTTCCGTCCTAGGCCGGTCTTTCTTTTCGAGTCCGCTTTCGGTCGTACTTGTTTGTTGTGGAAATTCCGTCCTCGACCGGTCTTTCTTTTCGAGCCCGCTTTCGGTCGTACTCGTTTGTTGTTGAAGTTCCGTCCTAGTCCGGTCTTTCTTTTCGAGTCCGCTTTCGGTCGTACTTGTTTGTTGTGGAAATTCCGTCCTCGGCCGGTCTTTCTTTTCGAGCCCGCTTTCGGTCGTACTCGTTTGTTGTTGAAGTTCCGTCCTAGGCCGGTCTTTATTTTCGAGTCCGCTTTCGGTCATACTTGTTTGTTGTTGAAATTCCGTCCTCGGCCGGTCTTTCTTTTCGAGCCCATTTTCGGTCGTACTCGTTTGTTGTTGAAGTTCCGTCCTCGACCGGTCTTTCTTTTCGAGTCCGCGTTCGGTTGTACTCGTTTGTTGTTGAAATTCCGTCCTCGGTCGGTCTTTCTTTTCGAGTCCGCTTTTGGTCGTACTCGTTTGTTGTTGAAGTTCCGTCCTAGTTCGGTCTTTCTTTTCGAGTCCGCTTTCGGTCGTACTTGTTTGTTGTGGAAATTCCGTCCTCAGCCGGTCTTTCTTTTCGAGCCCGCTTTCGGTCGTAGTCGTTTGTTGTTGACGTTCCGTCCTAGGCCGGTCTTTCTTTTCGAGTCCGCTTTCGGTCATACTTGTTTGTTGTTGAAATTCCGTCCTCGGCCGGTCTTTCTTTTCGAGCCCACTTTCGGTCGTACTCGTTTGTTGTTGAAGTTCCGTCCTCGACCGGTCTTTCTTTTCGAGTCCGCGTTCGGTTGTACTCGTTTGTTGTTGAAATTCCGTCCTCGGTCGGTCTTTCTTTTCGAGTCCGCTTTTGGTCGTACTCATTTTTTTTATGAAATTCTGTCCTCAGCCGGTCTTTCTTTTCGAGTCCACTTTCGGTCGTACTCGTTTGTTGTTGAAATTCCGTCATCGGTCGGTCTTTCTTTTCGAGTCCGCTTTCGGTCGTACTCGTTTGTTGTTGAAGTTCCGTCCTCGACCGGTCTTTCTTTTCGAGTCTGCGTTTGGTTGTACTCGTTTGTTGTTGAAATTCCGTCCTCGGTCGGTCTTTCTTTTCGAGCCCGCTTTCGGTCATACTTGTTTGTTGTTGAAATTCCGTCCTCGGCCGGTCTTTCTTTTCGAGCCCGCCTTCGGTTGTACTCGTTTGTTGTTGAAATTCCGTCCTCGGCCGATCTTTCTTTTCGAGTCCGCTTTCGGTCGTACTCGTTTGTTGTTGAAATTCCGTCTTCGGCCGGTCTTTCTTTTCGAGTCCGCTCTCGGTCGTACTCGTTTGTTGTTGAAATTCCATCCTCAGCCGGTCTTTCTTTTCGAGTCCGCTTTCGGCCGTACTCGTTTGTTATTGAAATTCTACTTTCGGTCGGTCTTTCTTTTCGAGTCCGCTTTCGGTCACGCTTGTTTGTTGTTGAAATTCCACTTTCGGTCGGTCTTTCTTTTCGAGTCCGCTTTCGGTCGTACTCGTTTGTTGTTGAAATTCTGCTTTCGGTCGGTCTTTCTTTTTTAGTCCGCTTTCGGTCGCACTCGTTTGTTGTTGAAATTCCGCTTTCAACCGGTATTTCTTTTCGAGTCCGCTTTTGGTCGTACTCGTTTGTTGTTGGAATTCCGTCCTCGACCGGTCTTTCTTTTCCAGTCCGCTTTCGGCCGTACTCGTTTGTTGTTGAAATTCCGTCCTCGGCCGGTCTTTCTTTTCGAGTCCGCTTTCGGTCGTACTCATTTGTTGTTGAAATTTTGCTTTCGGTCGGTCTTTCTTTTTTAGTCCGCTTTCGGTCGCACTCGTTTGTTGTTGAAATTCCGCTTTCAACTGGTATTTCTTTTCGAGTCCGCTTTTGGTCGTACTCGTTTGTTGTTGAAATTCCGTCCTCGACCGGTCTTTCTTTTCGAGTCCGCTTTTGGTCGTACTCGTTTGTTGTTGAAGTTCAGTCCTAGGCCGGTCTTTCTTTTCGAGTCCGCTTTCGGTCGTACTTGTTTGTTGTGGAAATTCCGTCCTCGACCGGTCTTTCTTTTCGAGCCCGCTTTCGGTCGTACTCGTTTGTTGTTGAAGTTCCGTCCTAGTCCGGTCTTTCTTTTCGAGTCCGCTTTCGGTCGTACTTGTTTGTTGTGGAAATTCCGTCCTCGGCCGGTCTTTCTTTTCGAGCCCGCTTTCGGTCGTACTCGTTTGTTGTTGAAGTTCCGTCCTAGGCCGGTCTTTATTTTCGAGTCCGCTTTCGGTCATACTTGTTTGTTGTTGAAATTCCGTCCTCGGCCGGTCTTTCATTTCGAGCCCACTTTCGGTCGTACTCGTTTGTTGTTGAAGTTCCGTCCTCGACCGGTCTTTCTTTTTGAGTCCGCGTTCGGTTGTACTCGTTTGTTGTTGAAATTCCGTCCTCGGTCGGTCTTTCTTTTCGAGTCCGCTTTTGGTCGTACTCGTTAGTTGTTGAAGTTCCGTCCTAGTTCGGTCTTTCTTTTCGAGTCCGCTTTCGGTCGTACTTGTTTGTTGTGGAAATTCCGTCCTCAGCCGGTCTTTCTTTTCGAGCCCGCTTTCGGTCGTACTCGTTTGTTGTTGAAGTTCCGTCCTAGGCCGGTCTTTCTTTTCGAGTCCGCTTTCGGTCATACTTGTTTGTTGTTGAAATTCCGTCCTCGGCCGGTCTTTCTTTTCGAGCCCACTTTCGGTCGTACTCGTTTGTTGTTGAAGTTCCGTCCTCGACCGGTCTTTCTTTTCGAGTCCGCGTTCGGTTGTACTCGTTTGTTATTGAAATTCCGTCCTCGGTCGGTCTTTCTTTTCGAGTCCGCTTTTGGTCGTACTCATTTTTTTTATGAAATTCTGTCCTCAGCCGGTCTTTCTTTTCGAGTCCACTTTCGGTCGTACTCGTTTGTTGTTGAAATTCTGTCATCGGTCGGTCTTTCTTTTCGAGTCCGCTTTCGGTCGTACTCGTTTGTTGTTGAAGTTCCGTCCTCGACCGGTCTTTCTTTTCGAGTCTGCGTTCGGTTGTACTCGTTTGTTGTTGAAATTCCGTCCTCGGTCGGTCTTTCTTTTCGAGTCCGCTTTCGGTCATACTTGTTTGTTGTTGAAATTCCGTCCTCGGCCGGTCTTTCTTTTCGAGCCCGCTTTCGGTTGTACTCGTTTGTTGTTGAAATTCCGTCCTCGGCCGATCTTTCTTTTCGAGTCCGCTTTCGGTCGTACTCGTTTGTTGTTGAAATTCCGTCTTCGGCCGGTCTTTCTTTTCGAGTCCGCTCTCGGTCGTACTCGTTTGTTGTTGAAATTCCATCCTCAGCCGGTCTTTCTTTTCGAGTCTGCGTTTGGTTGTACTCGTTTGTTGTTGAAATTCCGTCCTCGGTCGGTCTTTCTTTTCGAGTCCGCTTTCGGTCATACTTGTTTGTTGTTGAAATTCCGTCCTCGGCCGGTCTTTCTTTTCGAGCCCGCTTTCGGTTGTACTCGTTTGTTGTTGAAATTCCGTCCTCGGCCGATCTTTCTTTTCGAGTCCGCTTTCGGTCGTACTCGTTTGTTGTTGAAATTCCGTCTTCGGCCGGTCTTTCTTTTCGAGTCCGCTCTCGGTCGTACTCGTTTGTTGTTGAAATTCCATCCTCAGCCGGTCTTTCTTTTCGAGTCCGCTTTCGGCCGTACTCGTTTGTTATTGAAATTCTACTTTCGGTCGGTCTTTCTTTTCGAGTCCGCTTTCGGTCACGCTTGTTTGTTGTTGAAATTCCACTTTCGGTCGGTCTTTCTTTTCGAGTCCGCTTTCGGTCGTACTCGTTTGTTGTTGAAATTCTGCTTTCGGTCGGTCTTTCTTTTTTAGTCCGCTTTCGGTCGCACTCGTTTGTTGTTGAAATTCCGCTTTCAACCGGTATTTCTTTTCGAGTCCGCTTTTGGTCGTACTCGTTTGTTGTTGGAATTCCGTCCTCGACCGGTCTTTCTTTTCCAGTCCGCTTTCGGCCGTACTCGTTTGTTGTTGAAATTCCGTCCTCGGCCGGTCTTTCTTTTCGAGTCCGCTTTCGGTCGTACTCATTTGTTGTTGAAATTCTGCTTTCGGTCGGTCTTTCTTTTTTAGTCCGCTTTCGGTCGCACTCGTTTGTTGTTGAAATTCCGCTTTCAACTGGTATTTCTTTTCGAGTCCGCTTTTGGTCGTACTCGTTTGTTGTTGAAATTCCGTCCTCGACCGGTCTTTCTTTTCGAGTCCGGTTTTGGTCGTACTCGTTTGTTGTTGAAGTTCCGTCCTAGGCCGGTCTTTCTTTTCGAGTCCGCTTTCGGTCGTACTTGTTTGTTGTGGAAATTCCGTCCTCGACCGGTCTTTCTTTTCGAGCCCGCTTTCGGTCGTACTCGTTTGTTGTTGAAGTTCCGTCCTAGTCCGGTCTTTCTTTTCGAGTCCGCTTTCGGTCGTACTTGTTTGTTGTGGAAATTCCGTCCTCGGCCGGTCTTTCTTTTCGAGCCCGCTTTCGGTCGTACTCGTTTGTTGTTGAAGTTCCGTCCTAGGCCGGTCTTTATTTTCGAGTCCGCTTTCGGTCATACTTGTTTGTTGTTGAAATTCCGTCCTCGGCCGGTCTTTCTTTTCGAGCCCACTTTCGGTCGTACTCGTTTGTTGTTGAAGTTCCGTCCTAGGCCGGTCTTTCTTTTCGAGTCCGCTTTCGGTCATACTTGTTTGTTGTTGAAATTCCGTCCTCGGCCGGTCTTTCTTTTCGAGCCCACTTTCGGTCGTACTCGTTTGTTGTTGAAGTTCCGTCCTCGACCGGTCTTTCTTTTCGAGTCCGCGTTCGGTTGTACTCGTTTGTTGTTGAAATTCCGTCCTCGGTCGGTCTTTCTTTTCGAGTCCGCTTTTGGTCGTACTCATTTTTTTTATGAAATTCTGTCCTCAGCCGGTCTTTCTTTTCGAGTCCACTTTCGGTCGTACTCGTTTGTTGTTGAAATTCCGTCATCGGTCGGTCTTTCTTTTCGAGTCCGCTTTCGGTCGTACTCGTTTGTTGTTGAAGTTCCGTCCTCGACCGGTCTTTCTTTTCGAGTCTGCGTTCGGTTGTACTCGTTTGTTGTTGAAATTCCGTCCTCGGTCGGTCTGTCTTTTCGAGTCCGCTTTCGGTCATACTTGTTTGTTGTTGAAATTCCGTCCTCGGCCGGTCTTTCTTTTCGAGCCCGCTTTCGGTTGTACTCGTTTGTTGTTGAAATTCCGTCCTCGGCCGATCTTTCTTTTCGAGTCCGCTTTCGGTCGTACTCGTTTGTTGTTGAAATTCCGTCTTCGGCCGGTCTTTCTTTTCGAGTCCGCTCTCGGTCGTACTCGTTTGTTGTTGAAATTCCATCCTCAGCCGGTCTTTCTTTTCGAGTCCGCTTTCGGCCGTACTCGTTTGTTATTGAAATTCTACTTTCGGTCGGTCTTTCTTTTCGAGTCCGCTTTCGGTCACGCTTGTTTGTTGTTGAAATTCCGCTTTCGGTCGGTCTTTCTTTTCGAGTCCGCTTTCGGTCGTACTCGTTTGTTGTTGAAATTCTGCTTTCGGTCGGTCTTTCTTTTTTAGTCCGCTTTCGGTCGCACTCGTTTGTTGTTGAAATTCCGCTTTCAACCGGTATTTCTTTTCGAGTCCGCTTTTGGTCGTACTCGTTTGTTGTTGGAATTCCGTCCTCGACCGGTCTTTCTTTTCCAGTCCGCTTTCGGCCGTACTCGTTTGTTGTTGAAATTCCGTCCTCGGCCGGTCTTTCTTTTCGAGTCCGCTTTCGGTCGTACTCATTTGTGGTTGAAATTCTGCTTTCGGTCGGTCTTTCTTTTTTAGTCCGCTTTCGGTCGCACTCGTTTGTTGTTGAAATTCCGCTTTCAACTGGTATTTCTTTTCGAGTCCGCTTTTGGTCGTACTCGTTTGTTGTTGAAATTCCGTCCTCGGCCGGTCTTTCTTTTCGAGTCCGCTTTTGGTCGTACTCGTTTGTTGTTGAAGTTTCGTCCTAGGCCGGTCTTTCTTTTCGAGTCCGCTTTCGGTCGTACTTGTTTGTTGTGGAAATTCCGTCCTCGGCCGGTCTTTCTTTTCGAGCCCGCTTTCGGTCGTACTCGTTTGTTGTTGAAGTTCCGTCCTAGGCCGGTCTTTCTTTTCGAGTCCGCTTTCGGTCATACTTATTTGTTGTTGAAATTCCGTCCACGGCCGGTCTTTCTTTTCGAGCCCGCTTTCGGTCGTACTCGTTTGTTGTTGAAGTTCCGTCCTCGGCCGGTCTTTCTTTTCGAGTCCGCTTTCGGTCGTACTCGTTTGTTGTTGAAATTCCGTCCTCGGGCGGTTTTTCTTTTCGAGTCCGCTTTTGGCCGTACTCGTTTGTTGTTGAAATTCCGTCCTCGACCGGTCTTTCTTTTCGAGTCCGCGTTCGGTTGTACTCATTTGTTGTTGAAATTCCGTCCTCGGTCGGTCTTTCTTTTCGAGTCCGCTTTTGGTCGTACTCGTTTGTTGTTGAAGTTCCGTCCTAGGCCGGTCTTTCTTTTCGAGTCAGCTTTTGGTCGTACTCGTTTGTTGTTGAAATTCCGTCCTCGGTCGGTCTTTCTTTTCGAGTCCGCTTTTGGTCGTACTCGTTTGTTGTTGAAGTTCCGTCCTAGGCCGGACTTTCTTTTCGAGTCCGCTTTCGGTCGTACTTGTTTGTTGTGGAAATTCCGTCCTCGACCGGTCTTTCTTTTCGAGCCCGCTTTCGGTCGTACTCGTTTGTTGTTGAAGTTCCGTCCTAGTCCGGTCTTTCTTTTCGAGTCCGCTTTCGGTCGTACTTGTTTGTTGTGGAAATTCCGTCCTCGGCCGGTCTTTCTTTTCGAGCCCGCTTTCGGTCGTACTCGTTTGTTGTTGAAGTTCCGTCCTAGGCCGGTCTTTATTTTCGAGTCCGCTTTCGGTCATACTTGTTTGTTGTTGAAATTCCGTCCTCGGCCGGTCTTTCTTTTCGAGCCCACTTTCGGTCGTACTCGTTTGTTGTTGAAGTTCCGTCCTCGACCGGTCTTTCTTTTCGAGTCCGCGTTCGGTTGTACTCGTTTGTTGTTGAAATTCCGTCCTCGGTCGGTCTTTCTTTTCGAGTCCGCTTTTGGTCGTACTCGTTTGTTGTTGAAGTTCCGTCCTAGTTCGGTCTTTCTTTTCGAGTCCGCTTTCGGTCGTACTTGTTTGTTGTGGAAATTCCGTCCTCAGCCGGTCTTTCTTTTCGAGCCCGTTTTCGGTCGTACTCGTTTGTTGTTGAAGTTCCGTCCTAGGCCGGTCTTTCTTTTCGAGTCCGCTTTCGGTCATACTTGTTTGTTGTTGAAATTCCGTCCTCGGCCGGTCTTTCTTTTCGAGCCCACTTTCGGTCGTACTCGTTTGTTGTTGAAGTTCCGTCCTCGACCGGTCTTTCTTTTCGAGTCCGCGTTCGGTTGTACTCGTTTGTTGTTGAAATTCCGTCCTCGGTCGGTCTTTCTTTTCGAGTCCGCTTTTGGTCGTACTCATTATTTTTATGAAATTCTGTCCTCAGCCGGTCTTTCTTTTCGAGTCCACTTTCGGTCGTACTCGTTTGTTGTTGAAATTCCGTCATCGGTCGGTCTTTCTTTTCGAGTCCGCTTTCGGTCGTACTCGTTTGTTGTTGAAGTTCCGTCCTCGACCGGTCTTTCCTTTCGAGTCTGCGTTTGGTTGTACTCGTTTGTTGTTGAAATTCCGTCCTCGGTCGGTCTTTCTTTTCGAGTCCGCTTTCGGTCATACTTGTTTGTTGTTGAAATTCCGTCCTCGGCCGGTCTTTCTTTTCGAGCCCGCTTTCGGTTGTACTCGTTTGTTGTTGAAATTCCGTCCTCGGCCGATCTTTCTTTTCGAGTCCGCTTTCGGTCGTACTCGTTTGTTGTTGAAATTCCGTCTTCGGCCGGTCTTTCTTTTCGAGTCCGCTCTCGGTCGTACTCGTTTGTTGTTGAAATTCCATCCTCAGCCGGTCTTTCTTTTCGAGTCCGCTTTCGGCCGTACTCGTTTGTTATTGAAATTCTACTTTCGGTCGGTCTTTCTTTTCGAGTCCGCTTTCGGTCACGCTTGTTTGTTGTTGAAATTCCGCTTTCGGTCGGTCTTTCTTTTCGAGTCCGCTTTCGGTCGTACTCGTTTGTTGTTGAAATTCTGCTTTCGGTCGGTCTTTCTTTTTTAGTCCGCTTTCGGTCGCACTCGTTTGTTGTTGAAATTCCGCTTTCAACCGGTATTTCTTTTCGAGTCCGCTTTTGGTCGTACTCGTTTGTTGTTGGAATTCCGTCCTCGACCGGTCTTTCTTTTCCAGTCCGCTTTCGGCCGTACTCGTTTGTTGTTGAAATTCCGTCCTCGGCCGGTCTTTCTTTTCGAGTCCGCTTTCGGTCGTACTCATTTGTTGTTGAAATTCTGCTTTCGGTCGGTCTTTCTTTTTTAGTCCGCTTTCGGTCGCACTCGTTTGTTGTTGAAATTCCGCTTTCAACTGGTATTTCTTTTCGAGTCCGCTTTTGGTCGTACTCGTTTGTTGTTGAAATTCCGTCCCCGGTCGGTCTTTCTTTTCGAGTCCGCTTTTGGTCGTACTCGTTTGTTGTTGAAGTTTCGTCCTAGGCCGGTCTTTCTTTTCGAGTCCGCTTTCGGTCGTACTTGTTTGTTGTGGAAATTCCGTCCTCGGCCGGTCTTTCTTTTCGAGCCCGCTTTCGGTCGTACTCGTTTGTTGTTGAAGTTCCGTCCTAGGCCGGTCTTTCTTTTCGAGTCCGCTTTCGGTCATACTTATTTGTTGTTGAAATTCCGTCCACGGCCGGTCTTTCTTTTCGAGCCCGCTTTCGGTCGTACTCGTTTGTTGTTGAAGTTCCGTCCTCGGCCGGTCTTTCTTTTCGAGTCCGCTTTCGGTCGTACTCGTTTGTTGTTGAAATTCCGTCCTCGGGCGGTTTTTCTTTTCGAGTCCGCTTTTGGCCGTACTCGTTTGTTGTTGAAATTCCGTCCTCGACCGGTCTTTCTTTTCGAGTCCGCGTTCGGTTGTACTCATTTGTTGTTGAAATTCCGTCCTCGGTCGGTCTTTCTTTTCGAGTCCGCTTTTGGTCGTACTCGTTTGTTGTTGAAGTTCCGTCCTAGGCCGGTCTTTCTTTTCGAGTCAGCTTTTGGTCGTACTCGTTTGTTGTTGAAATTCCGTCCTCGGTCGGTCTTTCTTTTCGAGTCCGCTTTTGGTCGTACTCGTTTGTTGTTGAAGTTCCGTCCTAGGCCGGTCTTTCTTTTCGAGTCCGCTTTCGGTCGTACTTGTTTGTTGTGGAAATTCCGTCCTCGACCGGTCTTTCTTTTCGAGCCCGCTTTCGGTCGTACTCGTTTGTTGTTGAAGTTCCGTCCTAGTCCGGTCTTTCTTTTCGAGTCCGCTTTCGGTCGTACTTGTTTGTTGTGGAAATTCCGTCCTCGGCCGGTCTTTCTTTTCGAGCCCGCTTTCGGTCGTACTCGTTTGTTGTTGAAGTTCCGTCCTAGGCCGGTCTTTATTTTCGAGTCCGCTTTCGGTCATACTTGTTTGTTGTTGAAATTCCGTCCTCGGCCGGTCTTTCTTTTCGAGCCCACTTTCGGTCGTACTCGTTTGTTGTTGAAGTTCCGTCCTCGACCGGTCTTTCTTTTCGAGTCCGCGTTCGGTTGTACTCGTTTGTTGTTGAAATTCCGTCCTCGGTCGGTCTTTCTTTTCGAGTCCGCTTTTGGTCGTACTCGTTTGTTGTTGAAGTTCCGTCCTAGTTCGGTCTTTCTTTTCGAGTCCGCTTTCGGTCGTACTTGTTTGTTGTGGAAATTCCGTCCTCAGCCGGTCTTTCTTTTCGAGCCCGTTTTCGGTCGTACTCGTTTGTTGTTGAAGTTCCGTCCTAGGCCGGTCTTTCTTTTCGAGTCCGCTTTCGGTCATACTTGTTTGTTGTTGAAATTCCGTCCTCGGCCGGTCTTTCTTTTCGAGCCCACTTTCGGTCGTACTCGTTTGTTGTTGAAGTTCCGTCCTCGACCGGTCTTTCTTTTCGAGTCCGCGTTCGGTTGTACTCGTTTGTTGTTGAAATTCCGTCCTCGGTCGGTCTTTCTTTTCGAGTCCGCTTTTGGTCGTACTCATTTTTTTTATGAAATTCTGTCCTCAGCCGGTCTTTCTTTTCGAGTCCACTTTCGGTCGTACTCGTTTGTTGTTGAAATTCCGTCATCGGTCGGTCTTTCTTTTCGAGTCCGCTTTCGGTCGTACTCGTTTGTTGTTGAAGTTCCGTCCTCGACCGGTCTTTCCTTTCGAGTCTGCGTTTGGTTGTACTCGTTTGTTGTTGAAATTCCGTCCTCGGTCGGTCTTTCTTTTCGAGTCCGCTTTCGGTCATACTTGTTTGTTGTTGAAATTCCGTCCTCGGCCGGTCTTTCTTTTCGAGCCCGCTTTCGGTTGTACTCGTTTGTTGTTGAAATTCCGTCCTCGGCCGATCTTTCTTTTCGAGTCCGCTTTCGGTCGTACTCGTTTGTTGTTGAAATTCCGTCTTCGGCCGGTCTTTCTTTTCGAGTCCGCTCTCGGTCGTACTCGTTTGTTGTTGAAATTCCATCCTCAGCCGGTCTTTCTTTTCGAGTCCGCTTTCGGCCGTACTCGTTTGTTATTGAAATTCTACTTTCGGTCGGTCTTTCTTTTCGAGTCCGCTTTCGGTCACGCTTGTTTGTTGTTGAAATTCCGCTTTCGGTCGGTCTTTCTTTTCGAGTCCGCTTTCGGTCGTACTCGTTTGTTGTTGAAATTCTGCTTTCGGTCGGTCTTTCTTTTTTAGTCCGCTTTCGGTCGCACTCGTTTGTTGTTGAAATTCCGCTTTCAACCGGTATTTCTTTTCGAGTCCGCTTTTGGTCGTACTCGTTTGTTGTTGGAATTCCGTCCTCGACCGGTCTTTCTTTTCCAGTCCGCTTTCGGCCGTACTCGTTTGTTGTTGAAATTCCGTCCTCGGCCGGTCTTTCTTTTCGAGTCCGCTTTCGGTCGTACTCATTTGTTGTTGAAATTCTGCTTTCGGTCGGTCTTTCTTTTTTAGTCCGCTTTCGGTCGCACTCGTTTGTTGTTGAAATTCCGCTTTCAACTGGTATTTCTTTTCGAGTCCGCTTTTGGTCGTACTCGTTTGTTGTTGAAATTCCGTCCCCGGTCGGTCTTTCTTTTCGAGTCCGCTTTTGGTCGTACTCGTTTGTTGTTGAAGTTTCGTCCTAGGCCGGTCTTTCTTTTCGAGTCCGCTTTCGGTCGTACTTGTTTGTTGTGGAAATTCCGTCCTCGGCCGGTCTTTCTTTTCGAGCCCGCTTTCGGTCGTACTCGTTTGTTGTTGAAGTTCCGTCCTAGGCCGGTCTTTCTTTTCGAGTCCGCTTTCGGTCATACTTATTTGTTGTTGAAATTCCGTCCACGGCCGGTCTTTCTTTTCGAGCCCGCTTTCGGTCGTACTCGTTTGTTGTTGAAGTTCCGTCCTCGGCCGGTCTTTCTTTTCGAGTCCGCTTTCGGTCGTACTCGTTTGTTGTTGAAATTCCGTCCTCGGGCGGTTTTTCTTTTCGAGTCCGCTTTTGGCCGTACTCGTTTGTTGTTGAAATTCCGTCCTCGACCGGTCTTTCTTTTCGAGTCCGCGTTCGGTTGTACTCATTTGTTGTTGAAATTCCGTCCTCGGTCGGTCTTTCTTTTCGAGTCCGCTTTTGGTCGTACTCGTTTGTTGTTGAAGTTCCGTCCTAGGCCGGTCTTTCTTTTCGAGTCAGCTTTTGGTCGTACTCGTTTGTTGTTGAAATTCCGTCCTCGGTCGGTCTTTCTTTTCGAGTCCGCTTTTGGTCGTACTCGTTTGTTGTTGAAGTTCCGTCCTAGGCCGGTCTTTCTTTTCGAGTCCGCTTTCGGTCGTACTTGTTTGTTGTGGAAATTCCGTCCTCGACCGGTCTTTCTTTTCGAGCCCGCTTTCGGTCGTACTCGTTTGTTGTTGAAGTTCCGTCCTAGTCCGGTCTTTCTTTTCGAGTCCGCTTTCGGTCGTACTTGTTTGTTGTGGAAATTCCGTCCTCGGCCGGTCTTTCTTTTCGAGCCCGCTTTCGGTCGTACTCGTTTGTTGTTGAAGTTCCGTCCTAGGCCGGTCTTTATTTTCGAGTCCGCTTTCGGTCATACTTGTTTGTTGTTGAAATTCCGTCCTCGGCCGGTCTTTCTTTTCGAGCCCACTTTCGGTCGTACTCGTTTGTTGTTGAAGTTCCGTCCTCGACCGGTCTTTCTTTTCGAGTCCGCGTTCGGTTGTACTCGTTTGTTGTTGAAATTCCGTCCTCGGTCGGTCTTTCTTTTCGAGTCCGCTTTTGGTCGTACTCGTTTGTTGTTGAAGTTCCGTCCTAGTTCGGTCTTTCTTTTCGAGTCCGCTTTCGGTCGTACTTGTTTGTTGTGGAAATTCCGTCCTCAGCCGGTCTTTCTTTTCGAGCCCGTTTTCGGTCGTACTCGTTTGTTGTTGAAGTTCCGTCCTAGGCCGGTCTTTCTTTTCGAGTCCGCTTTCGGTCATACTTGTTTGTTGTTGAAATTCCGTCCTCGGCCGGTCTTTCTTTTCGAGCCCACTTTCGGTCGTACTCGTTTGTTGTTGAAGTTCCGTCCTCGACCGGTCTTTCTTTTCGAGTCCGCGTTCGGTTGTACTCGTTTGTTGTTGAAATTCCGTCCTCGGTCGGTCTTTCTTTTCGAGTCCGCTTTTGGTCGTACTCATTTTTTTTATGAAATTCTGTCCTCAGCCGGTCTTTCTTTTCGAGTCCACTTTCGGTCGTACTCGTTTGTTGTTGAAATTCCGTCATCGGTCGGTCTTTCTTTTCGAGTCCGCTTTCGGTCGTACTCGTTTGTTGTTGAAGTTCCGTCCTCGACCGGTCTTTCCTTTCGAGTCTGCGTTTGGTTGTACTCGTTTGTTGTTGAAATTCCGTCCTCGGTCGGTCTTTCTTTTCGAGTCCGCTTTCGGTCATACTTGTTTGTTGTTGAAATTCCGTCCTCGGCCGGTCTTTCTTTTCGAGCCCGCTTTCGGTTGTACTCGTTTGTTGTTGAAATTCCGTCCTCGGCCGATCTTTCTTTTCGAGTCCGCTTTCGGTCGTACTCGTTTGTTGTTGAAATTCCGTCTTCGGCCGGTCTTTCTTTTCGAGTCCGCTCTCGGTCGTACTCGTTTGTTGTTGAAATTCCATCCTCAGCCGGTCTTTCTTTTCGAGTCCGCTTTCGGCCGTACTCGTTTGTTATTGAAATTCTACTTTCGGTCGGTCTTTCTTTTCGAGTCCGCTTTCGGTCACGCTTGTTTGTTGTTGAAATTCCGCTTTCGGTCGGTCTTTCTTTTCGAGTCCGCTTTCGGTCGTACTCGTTTGTTGTTGAAATTCTGCTTTCGGTCGGTCTTTCTTTTTTAGTCCGCTTTCGGTCGCACTCGTTTGTTGTTGAAATTCCGCTTTCAACCGGTATTTCTTTTCGAGTCCGCTTTTGGTCGTACTCGTTTGTTGTTGGAATTCCGTCCTCGACCGGTCTTTCTTTTCCAGTCCGCTTTCGGCCGTACTCGTTTGTTGTTGAAATTCCGTCCTCGACCGGTCTTTCTTTTCGAGTCCGCTTTCGGTCGTACTCATTTGTTGTTGAAATTCTGCTTTCGGTCGGTCTTTCTTTTTTAGTCCGCTTTCGGTCGCACTCGTTTGTTGTTGAAATTCCGCTTTCAACTGGTATTTCTTTTCGAGTCCGCTTTTGGTCGTACTCGTTTGTTGTTGAAATTCCGTCCCCGGTCGGTCTTTCTTTTCGAGTCCGCTTTTGGTCGTACTCGTTTGTTGTTGAAGTTTCGTCCTAGGCCGGTCTTTCTTTTCGAGTCCGCTTTCGGTCGTACTTGTTTGTTGTGGAAATTCCGTCCTCGGCCGGTCTTTCTTTTCGAGCCCGCTTTCGGTCGTACTCGTTTGTTGTTGAAGTTCCGTCCTAGGCCGGTCTTTCTTTTCGAGTCCGCTTTCGGTCATACTTATTTGTTGTTGAAATTCCGTCCACGGCCGGTCTTTCTTTTCGAGCCCGCTTTCGGTCGTACTCGTTTGTTGTTGAAGTTCCGTCCTCGGCCGGTCTTTCTTTTCGAGTCCGCTTTCGGTCGTACTCGTTTGTTGTTGAAATTCCGTCCTCGGGCGGTTTTTCTTTTCGAGTCCGCTTTTGGCCGTACTCGTTTGTTGTTGAAATTCTGTCCTCGACCGGTCTTTCTTTTCGAGTCCGCGTTCGGTTGTACTCATTTGTTGTTGAAATTCCGTCCTCGGTCGGTCTTTCTTTTCGAGTCCGCTTTTGGTCGTACTCGTTTGTTGTTGAAGTTCCGTCCTAGGCCGGTCTTTCTTTTCGAGTCAGCTTTTGGTCGTACTCGTTTGTTGTTGAAATTCCGTCCTCGGTCGGTCTTTCTTTTCGAGTCCGCTTTTGGTCGTACTCGTTTGTTGTTGAAGTTCCGTCCTAGGCCGGTCTTTCTTTTCGAGTCCGCTTTCGGTCGTACTTGTTTGTTGTGGAAATTCCGTCCTCGACCGGTCTTTCTTTTCGAGCCCGCTTTCGGTCGTACTCGTTTGTTGTTGAAGTTCCGTCCTAGTCCGGTCTTTCTTTTCGAGTCCGCTTTCGGTCGTACTTGTTTGTTGTGGAAATTCCGTCCTCGGCCGGTCTTTCTTTTCGAGCCCGCTTTCGGTCGTACTCGTTTGTTGTTGAAGTTCCGTCCTAGGCCGGTCTTTATTTTCGAGTCCGCTTTCGGTCATACTTGTTTGTTGTTGAAATTCCGTCCTCGGCCGGTCTTTCTTTTCGAGCCCACTTTCGGTCGTACTCGTTTGTTGTTGAAGTTCCGTCCTCGACCGGTCTTTCTTTTCGAGTCCGCGTTCGGTTGTACTCGTTTGTTGTTGAAATTCCGTCCTCGGTCGGTCTTTCTTTTCGAGTCCGCTTTTGGTCGTACTCGTTTGTTGTTGAAGTTCCGTCCTAGTTCGGTCTTTCTTTTCGAGTCCGCTTTCGGTCGTACTCGTTTGTTGTTGAAATTCCGTCCTCGGGCGGTTTTTCTTTTCGAGTCCGCTTTTGGCCGTACTCGTTTGTTGTTGAAATTCCGTCCTCGACCGGTCTTTCTTTTCGAGTCCGCGTTCGGTTGTACTCATTTGTTGTTGAAATTCCGTCCTCGGTCGGTCTTTCTTTTCGAGTCCGCTTTTGGTCGTACTCGTTTGTTGTTGAAGTTCCGTCCTAGGCCGGTCTTTCTTTTCGAGTCAGCTTTTGGTCGTACTCGTTTGTTGTTGAAATTCCGTCCTCGGTCGGTCTTTCTTTTCGAGTCCGCTTTTGGTCGTACTCGTTTGTTGTTGAAGTTCCGTCCTAGGCCGGTCTTTCTTTTCGAGTCCGCTTTCGGTCGTACTTGTTTGTTGTGGAAATTCCGTCCTCGACCGGTCTTTCTTTTCGAGCCCGCTTTCGGTCGTACTCGTTTGTTGTTGAAGTTCCGTCCTAGTCCGGTCTTTCTTTTCGAGTCCGCTTTCGGTCGTACTTGTTTGTTGTGGAAATTCCGTCCTCGGCCGGTCTTTCTTTTCGAGCCCGCTTTCGGTCGTACTCGTTTGTTGTTGAAGTTCCGTCCTAGGCCGGTCTTTATTTTCGAGTCCGCTTTCGGTCATACTTGTTTGTTGTTGAAATTCCGTCCTCGGCCGGTCTTTCTTTTCGAGCCCACTTTCGGTCGTACTCGTTTGTTGTTGAAGTTCCGTCCTCGACCGGTCTTTCTTTTCGAGTCCGCGTTCGGTTGTACTCGTTTGTTGTTGAAATTCCGTCCTCGGTCGGTCTTTCTTTTCGAGTCCGCTTTTGGTCGTACTCGTTTGTTGTTGAAGTTCCGTCCTAGTTCGGTCTTTCTTTTCGAGTCCGCTTTCGGTCGTACTTGTTTGTTGTGGAAATTCCGTCCTCAGCCGGTCTTTCTTTTCGAGCCCGTTTTCGGTCGTACTCGTTTGTTGTTGAAGTTCCGTCCTAGGCCGGTCTTTCTTTTCGAGTCCGCTTTCGGTCATACTTGTTTGTTGTTGAAATTCCGTCCTCGGCCGGTCTTTCTTTTCGAGCCCACTTTCGGTCGTACTCGTTTGTTGTTGAAGTTCCGTCCTCGACCGGTCTTTCTTTTCGAGTCCGCGTTCGGTTGTACTCGTTTGTTGTTGAAATTCCGTCCTCGGTCGGTCTTTCTTTTCGAGTCCGCTTTTGGTCGTACTCATTTTTTTTATGAAATTCTGTCCTCAGCCGGTCTTTCTTTTCGAGTCCACTTTCGGTCGTACTCGTTTGTTGTTGAAATTCCGTCATCGGTCGGTCTTTCTTTTCGAGTCCGCTTTCGGTCGTACTCGTTTGTTGTTGAAGTTCCGTCCTCGACCGGTCTTTCCTTTCGAGTCTGCGTTTGGTTGTACTCGTTTGTTGTTGAAATTCCGTCCTCGGTCGGTCTTTCTTTTCGAGTCCGCTTTCGGTCATACTTGTTTGTTGTTGAAATTCCGTCCTCGGCCGGTCTTTCTTTTCGAGCCCGCTTTCGGTTGTACTCGTTTGTTGTTGAAATTCCGTCCTCGGCCGATCTTTCTTTTCGAGTCCGCTTTCGGTCGTACTCGTTTGTTGTTGAAATTCCGTCTTCGGCCGGTCTTTCTTTTCGAGTCCGCTCTCGGTCGTACTCGTTTGTTGTTGAAATTCCATCCTCAGCCGGTCTTTCTTTTCGAGTCCGCTTTCGGCCGTACTCGTTTGTTATTGAAATTCTACTTTCGGTCGGTCTTTCTTTTCGAGTCCGCTTTCGGTCACGCTTGTTTGTTGTTGAAATTCCGCTTTCGGTCGGTCTTTCTTTTCGAGTCCGCTTTCGGTCGTACTCGTTTGTTGTTGAAATTCTGCTTTCGGTCGGTCTTTCTTTTTTAGTCCGCTTTCGGTCGCACTCGTTTGTTGTTGAAATTCCGCTTTCAACCGGTATTTCTTTTCGAGTCCGCTTTTGGTCGTACTCGTTTGTTGTTGGAATTCCGTCCTCGACCGGTCTTTCTTTTCCAGTCCGCTTTCGGCCGTACTCGTTTGTTGTTGAAATTCCGTCCTCGACCGGTCTTTCTTTTCGAGTCCGCTTTCGGTCGTACTCATTTGTTGTTGAAATTCTGCTTTCGGTCGGTCTTTCTTTTTTAGTCCGCTTTCGGTCGCACTCGTTTGTTGTTGAAATTCCGCTTTCAACTGGTATTTCTTTTCGAGTCCGCTTTTGGTCGTACTCGTTTGTTGTTGAAATTCCGTCCCCGGTCGGTCTTTCTTTTCGAGTCCGCTTTTGGTCGTACTCGTTTGTTGTTGAAGTTTCGTCCTAGGCCGGTCTTTCTTTTCGAGTCCGCTTTCGGTCGTACTTGTTTGTTGTGGAAATTCCGTCCTCGGCCGGTCTTTCTTTTCGAGCCCGCTTTCGGTCGTACTCGTTTGTTGTTGAAGTTCCGTCCTAGGCCGGTCTTTCTTTTCGAGTCCGCTTTCGGTCATACTTATTTGTTGTTGAAATTCCGTCCACGGCCGGTCTTTCTTTTCGAGCCCGCTTTCGGTCGTACTCGTTTGTTGTTGAAGTTCCGTCCTCGGCCGGTCTTTCTTTTCGAGTCCGCTTTCGGTCGTACTCGTTTGTTGTTGAAATTCCGTCCTCGGGCGGTTTTTCTTTTCGAGTCCGCTTTTGGCCGTACTCGTTTGTTGTTGAAATTCTGTCCTCGACCGGTCTTTCTTTTCGAGTCCGCGTTCGGTTGTACTCATTTGTTGTTGAAATTCCGTCCTCGGTCGGTCTTTCTTTTCGAGTCCGCTTTTGGTCGTACTCGTTTGTTGTTGAAGTTCCGTCCTAGGCCGGTCTTTCTTTTCGAGTCAGCTTTTGGTCGTACTCGTTTGTTGTTGAAATTCCGTCCTCGGTCGGTCTTTCTTTTCGAGTCCGCTTTTGGTCGTACTCGTTTGTTGTTGAAGTTCCGTCCTAGGCCGGTCTTTCTTTTCGAGTCCGCTTTCGGTCGTACTTGTTTGTTGTGGAAATTCCGTCCTCGACCGGTCTTTCTTTTCGAGCCCGCTTTCGGTCGTACTCGTTTGTTGTTGAAGTTCCGTCCTAGTCCGGTCTTTCTTTTCGAGTCCGCTTTCGGTCGTACTTGTTTGTTGTGGAAATTCCGTCCTCGGCCGGTCTTTCTTTTCGAGCCCGCTTTCGGTCGTACTCGTTTGTTGTTGAAGTTCCGTCCTAGGCCGGTCTTTATTTTCGAGTCCGCTTTCGGTCATACTTGTTTGTTGTTGAAATTCCGTCCTCGGCCGGTCTTTCTTTTCGAGCCCACTTTCGGTCGTACTCGTTTGTTGTTGAAGTTCCGTCCTCGACCGGTCTTTCTTTTCGAGTCCGCGTTCGGTTGTACTCGTTTGTTGTTGAAATTCCGTCCTACGTCGGTCTTTCTTTTCGAGTCCGCTTTTGGTCGTACTCGTTTGTTGTTGAAGTTCCGTCCTAGTTCGGTCTTTCTTTTCGAGTCCGCTTTCGGTCGTACTTGTTTGTTGTGGAAATTCCGTCCTCAGCCGGTCTTTCTTTTCGAGCCCGTTTTCGGTCGTACTCGTTTGTTGTTGAAGTTCCGTCCTAGGCCGGTCTTTCTTTTCGAGTCCGCTTTCGGTCATACTTGTTTGTTGTTGAAATTCCGTCCTCGGCCGGTCTTTCTTTTCGAGCCCACTTTCGGTCGTACTCGTTTGTTGTTGAAGTTCCGTCCTCGACCGGTCTTTCTTTTCGAGTCCGCGTTCGGTTGTACTCGTTTGTTGTTGAAATTCCGTCCTCGGTCGGTCTTTCTTTTCGAGTCCGCTTTTGGTCGTACTCATTTTTTTTATGAAATTCTGTCCTCAGCCGGTCTTTCTTTTCGAGTCCACTTTCGGTCGTACTCGTTTGTTGTTGAAATTCCGTCATCGGTCGGTCTTTCTTTTCGAGTCCGCTTTCGGTCGTACTCGTTTGTTGTTGAAGTTCCGTCCTCGACCGGTCTTTCCTTTCGAGTCTGCGTTTGGTTGTACTCGTTTGTTGTTGAAATTCCGTCCTCGGTCGGTCTTTCTTTTCGAGTCCGCTTTCGGTCATACTTGTTTGTTGTTGAAATTCCGTCCTCGGCCGGTCTTTCTTTTCGAGCCCGCTTTCGGTTGTACTCGTTTGTTGTTGAAATTCCGTCCTCGGCCGATCTTTCTTTTCGAGTCCGCTTTCGGTCGTACTCGTTTGTTGTTGAAATTCCGTCTTCGGCCGGTCTTTCTTTTCGAGTCCGCTCTCGGTCGTACTCGTTTGTTGTTGAAATTCCATCCTCAGCCGGTCTTTCTTTTCGAGTCCGCTTTCGGCCGTACTCGTTTGTTATTGAAATTCTACTTTCGGTCGGTCTTTCTTTTCGAGTCCGCTTTCGGTCACGCTTGTTTGTTGTTGAAATTCCGCTTTCGGTCGGTCTTTCTTTTCGAGTCCGCTTTCGGTCGTACTCGTTTGTTGTTGAAATTCTGCTTTCGGTCGGTCTTTCTTTTTTAGTCCGCTTTCGGTCGCACTCGTTTGTTGTTGAAATTCCGCTTTCAACCGGTATTTCTTTTCGAGTCCGCTTTTGGTCGTACTCGTTTGTTGTTGGAATTCCGTCCTCGACCGGTCTTTCTTTTCCAGTCCGCTTTCGGCCGTACTCGTTTGTTGTTGAAATTCCGTCCTCGGCCGGTCTTTCTTTTCGAGTCCGCTTTCGGTCGTACTCATTTGTTGTTGAAATTCTGCTTTCGGTCGGTCTTTCTTTTTTAGTCCGCTTTCGGTCGCACTCGTTTGTTGTTGAAATTCCGCTTTCAACTGGTATTTCTTTTCGAGTCCGCTTTTGGTCGTACTCGTTTGTTGTTGAAATTCCGTCCTCGGTCGGTCTTTCTTTTCGAGTCCGCTTTTGGTCGTACTCGTTTGTTGTTGAAGTTTCGTCCTAGGCCGGTCTTTCTTTTCGAGTCCGCTTTCGGTCGTACTTGTTTGTTGTGGAAATTCCGTCCTCGGCCGGTCTTTCTTTTCGAGCCCGCTTTCGGTCGTACTCGTTTGTTGTTGAAGTTCCGTCCTAGGCCGGTCTTTCTTTTCGAGTCCGCTTTCGGTCATACTTATTTGTTGTTGAAATTCCGTCCACGGCCGGTCTTTCTTTTCGAGCCCGCTTTCGGTCGTACTCGTTTGTTGTTGAAGTTCCGTCCTCGGCCGGTCTTTCTTTTCGAGTCCGCTTTCGGTCATACTTATTTGTTGTTGAAATTCCGTCCACGGCCGGTCTTTCTTTTCGAGCCCGCTTTCGGTCGTACTCGTTTGTTGTTGAAGTTCCGTCCTCGGCCGGTCTTTCTTTTCGAGTCCGCTTTCGGTCGTACTCGTTTGTTGTTGAAATTCCGTCCTCGGGCGGTTTTTCTTTTCGAGTCCGCTTTTGGCCGTACTCGTTTGTTGTTGAAATTCCGTCCTCGACCGGTCTTTCTTTTCGAGTCCGCGTTCGGTTGTACTCATTTGTTGTTGAAATTCCGTCCTCGGTCGGTCTTTCTTTTCGAGTCCGCTTTTGGTCGTACTCGTTTGTTGTTGAAGTTCCGTCCTAGGCCGGTCTTTCTTTTCGAGTCAGCTTTTGGTCGTACTCGTTTGTTGTTGAAATTCCGTCCTCGGTCGGTCTTTCTTTTCGAGTCCGCTTTTGGTCGTACTCGTTTGTTGTTGAAGTTCCGTCCTAGGCCGGTCTTTCTTTTCGAGTCCGCTTTCGGTCGTACTTGTTTGTTGTGGAAATTCCGTCCTCGACCGGTCTTTCTTTTCGAGCCCGCTTTCGGTCGTACTCGTTTGTTGTTGAAGTTCCGTCCTAGTCCGGTCTTTCTTTTCGAGTCCGCTTTCGGTCGTACTTGTTTGTTGTGGAAATTCCGTCCTCGGCCGGTCTTTCTTTTCGAGCCCGCTTTCGGTCGTACTCGTTTGTTGTTGAAGTTCCGTCCTAGGCCGGTCTTTATTTTCGAGTCCGCTTTCGGTCATACTTGTTTGTTGTTGAAATTCCGTCCTCGGCCGGTCTTTCTTTTCGAGCCCACTTTCGGTCGTACTCGTTTGTTGTTGAAGTTCCGTCCTCGACCGGTCTTTCTTTTCGAGTCCGCGTTCGGTTGTACTCGTTTGTTGTTGAAATTCCGTCCTCGGTCGGTCTTTCTTTTCGAGTCCGCTTTTGGTCGTACTCGTTTGTTGTTGAAGTTCCGTCCTAGTTCGGTCTTTCTTTTCGAGTCCGCTTTCGGTCGTACTTGTTTGTTGTGGAAATTCCGTCCTCAGCCGGTCTTTCTTTTCGAGCCCGCTTTCGGTCGTACTCGTTTGTTGTTGAAGTTCCGTCCTAGGCCGATCTTTCTTTTCGAGTCCGCTTTCGGTCATACTTGTTTGTTTATGAAATTCCGTCCACGGCCGGTCTTTCTTTTCGAGCCCGCTTTCGGTCGTACTCGTTTGTTGTTGAAGTTCCGTCCTCGGCCGGTCTTTCTTTTCGAGTCCGCTTTCGGTCGTACTCGTTTGTTGTTGAAATTCCGTCCTCGGGCGGTTTTTCTTTTCGAGTCCGCTTTTGGCCGTACTCGTTTGTTGTTGAAATTCCGTCCTCGACCGGTCTTTCTTTTCGAGTCCGCGTTCGGTTGTACTCATTTGTTGTTGAAATTCCGTCCTCGGTCGGTCTTTCTTTTCGAGTCCGCTTTTGGTCGTACTCGTTTGTTGTTGAAGTTCCGTCCTAGGCCGGTCTTTCTTTTCGAGTCCGCTTTCGGTCGTACTTGTTTGTTTTGGAAATTCCGTCCTCGGCCGGTCTTTCTTTTCGAGCCCGCTTTCGGTCGTACTCGTTTGTTGTTGAAGTTCCGTCCTAGGTCGGTCTTTCTTTTCGAGTCCGCTTTCGGTCATACTTGTTTGTTGTTGAAATTCCGTCCTCGGCCGGTCTTTCTTTTCGAGCCCGCTCTCGGTCGTACTCGTTTGTTGTTGAAGTTCCGTCCTCGACCGGTCTTTCTTTTCGAGTCCGCGTTCGGTTGTACTCGTTTGTTGTTGAAATTCCGTCCTCGGTCGGTCTTTCTTTTCGAGTCCGCTTTTGGTCGTACTCGTTTTTTTTATGAAATTCTGTCCTCGGCCGGTCTTTCTTTTCGAGTCCGCTTTCGGTCGTACTCGTTTGTTGTTGAAATTCCGTCCTCGGTCGGTCTTTCTTTTCGAGTCCGCTTTCGGTCGTACTCGTTTGTTGTTGAAGTTCCGTCCTGGACCGGTCTTTCTTTTCGAGTCCGCGTTCGGTTGTACTCGTTTGTTGTTGAAATTCCGTCCTCGATCGGTCTTTCTTTTCGAGTCCGCTTTTGGTCGTACTCGTTTTTTTTATGAAATTCTGTCCTCGGCCGGTCTTTCTTTTCGAGTCCGCTTTCGGTCATACTTGTTTGTTGTTGAAATTCCGTCCTCGGCCGGTCTTTCTTTTCGAGCCCGCTTTCGGTTGTACTCGTTTGTTGTTGAAATTCCGTCCTCGGCCGATCTTTCTTTTCGAGTCCACTTTCGGTCGTAATCGTTTGTTGTTGAAATTCCGTCTTCGGCCGGTCTTTCTTTTCGAGTCCGCTCTCGGTCGTACTCGTTTGTTGTTGAAATTCCATCCTCAGCCGGTCTTTCTTTTCGAGTCCGCTTTCGGCCGTACTCGTTTGTTGTTGAAATTCTGCTTTCGGTCGGTCTTTCTTTTCGAGTCCGCTTTCGGTCACGCTTGTTTGTTGTTGAAATTCCGCTTTCGGTCGGTCTTTCTTTTCGAGTCCGCTTTCGGTCGTACTCGTTTGTTGTTGAAATTCTGCTTTCGGTCGGTCTTTCTTTTTTAGTCCGCTTTCGGTCGAACTCGTTTGTTGTTGAAATTCCGCTTTCAACCGGTATTTCTTTTCGAGTCCGCTTTTGGTCGTACTCGTTTGTTGTTGGAATTCCGTCCTCGACCGGTCTTTCTTTTCCAGTCCGCTTTCGGCCGTACTCGTTTGTTGTTGAAATTCCGTCCTCGGCCGGTCTTTCTTTTCGAGTCCGCTTTCGGTCGTACTCATTTGTTGTTGAAATTCTGCTTTCGGTCGGTCTTTCTTTTTTAGTCCGCTTTCGGTCGCACTCGTTTGTTGTTGAAATTCCGCTTTCAACTGGTATTTCTTTTCGAGTCCGCTTTTGGTCGTACTCGTTTGTTGTTGAAATTCCGTCCTCGGTCGGTCTTTCTTTTCGAGTCCGCTTTTGGTCGTACTCGTTTGTTGTTGAAGTTTCGTCCTAGGCCGGTCTTTCTTTTCGAGTCCGCTTTCGGTCGTACTTGTTTGTTGTGGAAATTCCGTCCTAGGCCGGTCTTTCTTTTCGAGCCCGCTTTCGGTCGTACTCGTTTGTTGTTGAAGTTCCGTCCTAGGCCGGTCTTTCTTTTCGAGTCCGCTTTCGGTCATACTTATTTGTTGTTGAAATTCCGTCCTCGGCCGGTCTTTCTTTTCGAGCCCACTTTCGGTCGTACTCGTTTGTTGTTGAAGTTCCGTCCTCGACCGGTCTTTCTTTTCGAGTCCGCGTTCGGTTGTACTCGTTTGTTGTTGAAATTCCGTCCTCGGTCGGTCTTTCTTTTCGAGTCCGCTTTTGGTCGTACTCGTTTGTTGTTGAAGTTCCGTCCTAGTTCGGTCTTTCTTTTCGAGTCCGCTTTCGGTCGTACTTGTTTGTTGTGGAAATTCCGTCCTCAGCCGGTCTTTCTTTTCGAGCCCGCTTTCGGTCGTACTCGTTTGTTGTTGAAGTTCCGTCCTAGGCCGGTCTTTCTTTTCGAGTCCGCTTTCGGTCATACTTGTTTGTTTATGAAATTCCGTCCACGGCCGGTCTTTCTTTTCGAGCCCGCTTTCGGTCGTACTCGTTTGTTGTTGAAGTTCCGTCCTCGGCCGGTCTTTCTTTTCGAGTCCGCTTTCGGTCGTACTCGTTTGTTGTTGAAATTCCGTCCTCGGGCGGTTTTTCTTTTCGAGTCCGCTTTTGGCCGTACTCGTTTGTTGTTGAAATTCCGTCCTCGACCGGTCTTTCTTTTCGAGTCCGCGTTCGGTTGTACTCATTTGTTGTTGAAATTCCGTCCTCGGTCGGTCTTTCTTTTCGAGTCCGCTTTTGGTCGTACTCGTTTGTTGTTGAAGTTCCGTCCTAGGCCGGTCTTTCTTTTCGAGTCCGCTTTCGGTCGTACTTGTTTGTTTTGGAAATTCCGTCCTCGGCCGGTCTTTCTTTTCGAGCCCGCTTTCGGTCGTACTCGTTTGTTGTTGAAGTTCCGTCCTAGGTCGGTCTTTCTTTTCGAGTCCGCTTTCGGTCATACTTGTTTGTTGTTGAAATTCCGTCCTCGGCCGGTCTTTCTTTTCGAGCCCGCTCTCGGTCGTACTCGTTTGTTGTTGAAGTTCCGTCCTCGACCGGTCTTTCTTTTCGAGTCCGCGTTCGGTTGTACTCGTTTGTTGTTGAAATTCCGTCCTCGGTCGGTCTTTCTTTTCGAGTCCGCTTTTGGTCGTACTCGTTTTTTTTATGAAATTCTGTCCTCGGCCGGTCTTTCTTTTCGAGTCCGCTTTCGGTCGTACTCGTTTGTTGTTGAAATTCCGTCCTCGGTCGGTCTTTCTTTTCGAGTCCGCTTTCGGTCGTACTCGTTTGTTGTTGAAGTTCCGTCCTCGACCGGTCTTTCTTTTCGAGTCCGCGTTCGGTTGTACTCGTTTGTTGTTGAAATTCCGTCCTCGATCGGTCTTTCTTTTCGAGTCCGCTTTTGGTCGTACTCGTTTTTTTTATGAAATTCTGTCCTCGGCCGGTCTTTCTTTTCGAGTCCGCTTTCGGTCATACTTGTTTGTTGTTGAAATTCCGTCCTCGGCCGGTCTTTCTTTTCGAGCCCGCTTTCGGTTGTACTCGTTTGTTGTTGAAATTCCGTCCTCGGCCGATCTTTCTTTTCGAGTCCACTTTCGGTCGTAATCGTTTGTTGTTGAAATTCCGTCTTCGGCCGGTCTTTCTTTTCGAGTCCGCTCTCGGTCGTACTCGTTTGTTGTTGAAATTCCATCCTCAGCCGGTCTTTCTTTTCGAGTCCGCTTTCGGCCGTACTCGTTTGTTGTTGAAATTCTGCTTTCGGTCGGTCTTTCTTTTCGAGTCCGCTTTCGGTCACGCTTGTTTGTTGTTGAAATTCCGCTTTCGGTCGGTCTTTCTTTTCGAGTCCGCTTTCGGTCGTACTCGTTTGTTGTTGAAATTCTGCTTTCGGTCGGTCTTTCTTTTTTAGTCCGCTTTCGGTCGAACTCGTTTGTTGTTGAAATTCCGCTTTCAACCGGTATTTCTTTTCGAGTCCGCTTTTGGTCGTACTCGTTTGTTGTTGGAATTCCGTCCTCGACCGGTCTTTCTTTTCCAGTCCGCTTTCGGCCGTACTCGTTTGTTGTTGAAATTCCGTCCTCGGCCGGTCTTTCTTTTCGAGTCCGCTTTCGGTCGTACTCATTTGTTGTTGAAATTCTGCTTTCGGTCGGTCTTTCTTTTTTAGTCCGCTTTCGGTCGCACTCGTTTGTTGTTGAAATTCCGCTTTCAACTGGTATTTCTTTTCGAGTCCGCTTTTGGTCGTACTCGTTTGTTGTTGAAATTCCGTCCTCGGTCGGTCTTTCTTTTCGAGTCCGCTTTTGGTCGTACTCGTTTGTTGTTGAAGTTTCGTCCTAGGCCGGTCTTTCTTTTCGAGTCCGCTTTCGGTCGTACTTGTTTGTTGTGGAAATTCCGTCCTAGGCCGGTCTTTCTTTTCGAGCCCGCTTTCGGTCGTACTCGTTTGTTGTTGAAGTTCCGTCCTAGGCCGGTCTTTCTTTTCGAGTCCGCTTTCGGTCATACTTATTTGTTGTTGAAATTCCGTCCACGGCCGGTCTTTCTTTTCGAGCCCGCTTTCGGTCGTACTCGTTTGTTGTTGAAGTTCCGTCCTCGGCCGGTCTTTCTTTTCGAGTCCGCTTTCGGTCGTACTCGTTTGTTGTTGAAATTCCGTCCTCGGGCGGTTTTTCTTTTCGAGTCCGCTTTTGGCCGTACTCGTTTGTTGTTGAAATTCCGTCCTCGACCGGTCTTTCTTTTCGAGTCCGCGTTCGGTTGTACTCATTTGTTGTTGAAATTCCGTCCTCGGTCGGTCTTTCTTTTCGAGTCCGCTTTTGGTCGTACTCGTTTGTTGTTGAAGTTCCGTCCTAGGCCGGTCTTTCTTTTCGAGTCCGCTTTCGGTCGTACTTGTTTGTTTTGGAAATTCCGTCCTCGGCCGGTCTTTCTTTTCGAGCCCGCTTTCGGTCGTACTCGTTTGTTGTTGAAGTTCCGTCCTAGGTCGGTCTTTCTTTTCGAGTCCGCTTTCGGTCATACTTGTTTGTTGTTGAAATTCCGTCCTCGGCCGGTCTTTCTTTTCGAGCCCGCTCTCGGTCGTACTCGTTTGTTGTTGAAGTTCCGTCCTCGACCGGTCTTTCTTTTCGAGTCCGCGTTCGGTTGTACTCGTTTGTTGTTGAAATTCCGTCCTCGGCCGGTCTTTCTTTTCGAGCCCGCTCTCGGTCGTACTCGTTTGTTGTTGAAGTTCCGTCCTCGACCGGTCATTCTTTTCGAGTCCGCGTTCGGTTGTACTCGTTTGTTGTTGAAATTCCGTCCTCGGTCGGTCTTTCTTTTCGAGTCCGCTTTTGGTCGTACTCGTTTTTTTTATGAAATTCTGTCCTCGGCCGGTCTTTCTTTTCGAGTCCACTTTCGGTCGTACTCGTTTGTTGTTGAAATTCCGTCCTCGGTCGGTCTTTCTTTTCGAGTCCGCTTTCGGTCGTACTCGTTTGTTGTTGAAGTTCCGTCCTCGACCGGTCTTTCTTTTCGAGTCCGCGTTCGGTTGTACTCGTTTGTTGTTGAAATTCCGTCCTCGATCGGTCTTTCTTTTCGAGTCCGCTTTTGGTCGTACTCGTTTTTTTTATGAAATTCTGTCCTCGGCCGGTCTTTCTTTTCGAGTCCGCTTTCGGTCATACTTGTTTGTTGTTGAAATTCCGTCCTCGGCCGGTCTTTCTTTTCGAGCCCGCTTTCGGTTGTACTCGTTTGTTGTTGAAATTCCGCCCTCGGCCGATCTTTCTTTTCGAGTCCACTTTCGGTCGTACTCGTTTGTTGTTGAAATTCCGTCTTCGACCGGTCTTTCTTTTCGAGTCCGCTCTCGGTCGTACTCGTTTGTTGTTGAAATTCCATCCTCAGTCGGTCTTTCTTTTCGAGTCCGCTTTCGGCCGTACTCGTTTGTTGTTGAAATTCTGCTTTCGGTCGGTCTTTCTTTTCGAGTCCGCTTTCGGTCACGCTTGTTTGTTGTTGAAATTCCGCTTTCGGTCGGTCTTTCTTTTCGAGTCCGCTTTCGGTCGTACTCGTTTGTTGTTGAAATTCTGCTTTCGGTCGGTCTTTCTTTTTTAGTCCGCTTTCGGTCGAACTCGTTTGTTGTTGAAATTCCGCTTTCAACCGGTATTTCTTTTCGAGTCCGCTTTTGGTCGTACTCGTTTGTTGTTGGAATTCCGTCCTCGACCGGTCTTTCTTTTCGAGTCCGCTTTCGGCCGTACTCATTTGTTGTTGAAATTCCGTCCTCGGCCGGTCTTTCTTTTCGAGTCCGCTTTCGGTCGTACTCATTTGTTGTTGAAATTCTGCTTTCGGTCGGTCTTTCTTTTTTAGTCCGCTTTCGGTCGCACTCGTTTGTTGTTGAAATTCCGCTTTCAACCGGTATTTCTTTTCGAGTCCGCTTTTGGTCGTACTCGTTTGTTGTTGAAATTCCGTCCTCGGTCGGTCTTTCTTTTCGAGTCCGCTTTTGGTCGTACTCGTTTGTTGTTGAAGTTCCGTCCTAGGCCGGTCTTTCTTTTCGAGTCCGCTTTCGGTCGTACTGGTTTGTTGTGGAAATTCCGTCCTCGGCCGGTTTTTCTTTTCGAGCCCGCTTTCGGTCGTACTCGTTTGTTGTTGAAGTTCCGTCCTCGGCCGGTCTTTCTTTTCGAGCCCGCTTTCGGTCGTACTCGTTTGTTGTTGAAGTTCCGTCCTCGGCCGGTCTTTCTTTTCGAGTCCGCTTTCGGTCGTACTGGTTTATTGTTGAAATTCCGTCCTCGGGCGGTTTTTCTTTTCGAGTCCGCTTTTGGCCGTACTCGTTTTGTTGTTGAAATTTCGTCCTCGACCGGTCTTTCTTTTCGAGTCCGCGTTCGGTTGTACTCGTTTGTTGTTGAAATTCCGTCCTCGGTCGGTCTTTCTTTTCGAGTCCGCTTTTGGTCGTACTCATTTTTTTTATGAAATTCTGTCCTCGGCCGGTCTTTCTTTTCGAGTCCACTTTCGGTCGTACTCGTTTGTTGTTGAAATTCCGTCTTCGGTCGGTCTTTCTTTTCGAGTCCGCTTTCGGTCGTACTCGTTTGTTGTTGAAATTCCGTCCTCGACCGGTCTTTCTTTTTGAGTCCGCGTTCGGTTGTACTCGTTTGTTGTTGAAATTCCGTCCTTGGCCGATCTTTCTTTTCGGGTCCGCTTTCGGTCGTACTCGTTTGTTGTTGAAATTCCGTCCTCGGCCGGTCTTTCTTTTCGAGTCTGCTCTCGGTCGTACTCGTTTGTTGTTGAAATTCCATCCTCAACCGGTCTTTCTTTTCGAGTCCGCTTTCGGCCGTACTCGTTTGTTGTTGAAATTCCGCTTTCGGTCGGTCTTTCTTTTCGAGTCCGCTTTCGGTCACGCTTGTTTGTTGTTGAAATTCCGCTTTCGGACGGTCTTTCTTTTCGAGTCCTCTTTCGGTCGTACTCGTTTGTTGTTGAAATTCTGCTTTCGGTCGGTCTTTCTTTTCGAGTCCGCTTTCGGTCTCGCTTGTTTGTTGTTGAAATTCCGCTTTCGGTCGGTCTTTCTTTTCGAGTCCGCTTTCGGTCGTACTCGTTTGTTGTTGAAATTCTGCTTTCGGTCGGTCTTTCTTTTTTAGTCCGCTTTCGGTCGAACTCGTTTGTTGTTGAAATTCCGCTTTCAACCGGTATTTCTTTTCGAGTCCGCTTTTGGTCGTACTCGTTTGTTGTTGGAATTCCGTCCTCGACCGGTCTTTCTTTTCGAGTCCGCTTTCGGCCGTACTCGTTTGTTGTTGAAATTCCGTCCTCGGCCGGTCTTTCTTTTCGAGTCCGCTTTCGGTCGTACTCATTTGTTGTTGAAATTCTGCTTTCGGTCGGTCTTTCTTTTTTAGTCCGCTTTCGGTCGCACTCGTTTGTTGTTGAAATTCCGCTTTCAACCGGTATTTCTTTTCGAGTCCGCTTTTGGTCGTACTCGTTTGTTGTTGAAATTCCGTCCTCGGTCGGTCTTTCTTTTCGAGTCCGCTTTTGGTCGTACTCGTTTGTTGTTGAAGTTCCGTCCTAGGCCGGTCTTTCTTTTCGAGTCCGCTTTCGGTCGTACTTGTTTGTTGTGGAAATTCCGTCCTCGGCCGGTCTTTCTTTTCGAGCCCGCTTTCGGTCGTACTCGTTTGTTGTTGAAGTTCCGTCCTCGGCCGGTCTTTCTTTTCGAGCCCGCTTTCGGTCGTACTCGTTTGTTGTTGAAGTTCCGTCCTCGGCCGGTCTTTCTTTTCGAGTCCGCTTTCGGTCGTACTCGTTTGTTGTTGAAATTCCGTCCTCGGGCGGTTTTTCTTTTCGAGTCCGCTTTTGGCCGTACTCGTTTTGTTGTTAAAATTTCGTCCTCGACCGGTCTTTCTTTTCGAGTCCGCGTTCGGTTGTACTCGTTTGTTGTTGAAATTCCGTCCTCGGTCGGTCTTTCTTTTCGAGTCCGCTTTTGGTCGTACTCATTTTTTTTATGAAATTCTGTCCTCGGCCGGTCTTTCTTTTCGAGTCCACTTTCGGTCGTACTCGTTTGTTGTTGAAATTCCGTCCTCGGTCGGTCTTTCTTTTCGAGTCCGCTTTCGGTCGTACTCGTTTGTTGTTGAAATTCCGTCCTCGACCGGTCTTTCTTTTTGAGTCCGCGTTCGGTTGTACTCGTTTGTTGTTGAAATTCCGTCCTTGGCCGATCTTTCTTTTCGGGTCCGCTTTCGGTCGTACTCGTTTGTTGTTGAAATTCCGTCCTCGGCCGGTCTTTCTTTTCGAGTCTGCTCTCGGTCGTACTCGTTTGTTGTTGAAATTCCATCCTCAACCGGTCTTTCTTTTCGAGTCCGCTTTCGGCCGTACTCGTTTGTTGTTGAAATTCCGCTTTCGGTCGGTCTTTCTTTTCGAGTCCGCTTTCGGTCACGCTTGTTTGTTGTTGAAATTCCGCTTTCGGACGGTCTTTCTTTTCGAGTCCTCTTTCGGTCGTACTCGTTTGTTGTTGAAATTCTGCTTTCGGTCGGTCTTTCTTTTCGAGTCCGCTTTCGGTCACGCTTGTTTGTTGTTGAAATTCCGCTTTCGGTCACGCTTGTTTGTTGTTGAAATTCCGCTTTCGGTCGGTCTTTCTTTTCGAGTCCGCTTTCGGTCGTACTCGTTTGTTGTTGAAATTCTGCTTTCGGTCGGTCTTTCTTTTTTAGTCCGCTTTCGGTCGAACTCGTTTGTTGTTGAAATTCCGCATTCAACCGGTATTTCTTTTCGAGTCCGCTTTTGGTCGTACTCGTTTGTTGTTGGAATTCCGTCCTCGACCGGTCTTTCTTTTCGAGTCCGCTTTCGGCCGTACTCGTTTGTTGTTGAAATTCCGTCCTCGGCCGGTCTTTCTTTTCGAGTCCGCTTTCGGTCGTACTCATTTGTTGTTGAAATTCTGCTTTCGGTCGGTCTTTCTTTTTTAGTCCGCTTTCGGTCGCACTCGTTTGTTGTTGAAATTCCGTCCTCGGTCGGTCTTTCTTTTCGAGTCCGCTTTCGGTCGTACTCGTTTGTTGTTGAAATTCCGTCCTCGACCGGTCTTTCTTTTTGAGTCCGCGTTCGGTTGTACTCGTTTGTTGTTGAAATTCCGTCCTTGGCCGATCTTTCTTTTTGGGTCCGCTTTCGGTCCTACTCGTTTGTTGTTGAAATTCCGTCCTCGGCCGGTCTTTCTTTTCGAGTCTGATCTCGGTCGTACTCGTTTGTTGTTGAAATTCCATCCTCAACCGGTCTTTCTTTTCGAGTCCGCTTTCGGCCGTACTCGTTTGTTGTTGAAATTCTGATTTCGGTCAGTCTTTCTTTTCGAGTCCGCTTTCGGTCACGCTTGTTTGTTGTTGAAATTCCGCTTTCGGTCGGTCTTTCTTTTCGAGTCCGCTTTCGGTCGTACTCGTTTGTTGTTGAAATTCTGCTTTCGGTCGGTCTTTCTTTTTTAGTCCGCTTTCGGTCGCACTCGTTTGTTGTTGAAATTCCGCTTTCAACCGGTATTTCTTTTCGAGTCCGCTTTTGGTCGTACTCGTTTGTTGTTGGAATTCTGTCCTCGACCGGTCTTTCTTTTCGAGTCCGCTTTCGGTCGTACTCGTTTGTTGTTGAAATTCCGTCCTCGGCCGGTCTTTCTTTTCGAGTCCGCTTTCAATTGTACTCGTTTGTTGTTGAAATTCTGTCCTCGTCAGGTCTTTATTTTCGAGTCAGCTTTCGGTCGTAATCGTTTGTTGTTGAAATTCCGTCCTCGGCCGGTCTTTCTTTTCGAGTCCGCTTTCGATTATACTCGTTTGTTGTTGAAATTCCGTCCTCGTCCGGTTTTTATTTTCGAGTCCGCTTTTGGTCATACTCGTTGGTTGTTGAAATTCCTTCCTCGTCCGGTCTTTCTTTTCGAGTCCGCTTTCGGTCGTACTCGTTTTTGGTTGAAATTCCGTCCTCGCCCGGTCTTTCTTTTTGAGTCCGCTTTCGGTCGTACTCGTTTGTTGTTGAAGTTCAGTCCTAGGCCGGTCTTTCTTTTCGAGTCCGCTTTCAGTCATACTTGTTTGTTGTTGAAATTCCGTCCTCGGCCGGTCTTTCTTTTCGAGCCCGCTTTCGGTCGTACTCGTTTGTTGTTGAAGTTCCGTCCTCGGCCGGTCTTTCTTTTCGAGTCCGCTTTCGGTCGTACTCGTTTGTTGTCGAAATTCGGTCCTCGACCGGTCTTTCTTTTTGAGTCCGCGTTCGGTTGTACTCGTTTGTTGTTGAAATTCCGTCCTCGGCCGATCTTTCTTTTGGAGTCCGCTTTCGGTCGTACTCGTTTGTTGTAGAAATTTCGTCTTCGGCCGGTCTTTCTTTTCGAGTCTGCTCTCGGTCGTACTCGTTTGTTGTTTAAATTCCATCCTCAGCCGGTCTTTCTTTTCGAGTCCGCTTTCGGCCGTACTCGTTTGTTGTTGAAATTCCGCTTTCGGTCGGTCTTTCTTTTCGAGTCCGCTTTCGGTCACGCTTGTTTGTTGTTGAAATTCCGCTTTCGGTCGGTCTTTCTTTTCGAGTCCGCTTTCGGTCGTACTCGTTTGTTGTTGAAATTCTGCTTTCGGTCGGTCTTTCTTTTTTAGTCCGCTTTCGGTCGCGCTCGTTTGTTGTTGAAATTCCGCTTTCAACCTGTATTTCTTTTTAAGTCCGCTTTTGGTCGTACTCGTTTGTTGTTGGAATTCCGTCCTCGAACGGTATTTCTTTTCGAGTCCGCTTTCGGTCGTACTCGTTTTTTGTTGAAATTCCGTCCTCGGCCGGTCTTTCTTTTCGAGTCCGCTTTCAATTGTACTCGTTTGTTGTTTAAATTCTGTCCTCGTCAGGTCTTTATTTTCGAGTCCGCTTTCGGTCGTAATCGTTTGTTGTTGAAATTCCGTCCTTGGCCGGTCTTTCTTTTCGAGTCCGCTTTCGATTATACTCGTTTGTTGTTGAAATTCCGTCCTCGTCCGGTCTTTATTTTCGAGTCCGCTTTTGGTCGTACTCGTTTGTTGTTGAAATTCCGTCCTCGTCCGGTCTTTCTTTTCGAGTCCGCTTTCGGTCGCACTCGTTTGTTGTTGAAATTCCGCTTTCAACCGGTATTTCTTTTCGAGTCCGCTTTTGGTCGTACTCGTTTGTTGTTGAAATTCCGTCCTCGGTCGGTCTTTCTTTTCGAGTCCGCTTTTGGTGGTACTCGTTTGTTGTTGAAGTTCCGTCCTAGGCCGGTCTTTCTTTTCGAGTCCGCTTTCGGTCGTACTTGTTTGTTGTGGAAATTCCGTCCTCGGCCGGTCTTTCTTTTCGAGCCCGCTTTCGATCGTACTCGTTTGTTGTTGAAGTTCCGTCCTCGGCCGTTCTTTCTTTTCGAGCCCGCTTTCGGTCGTACTCGTTTGTTGTTGAAGTTCCGTCCTCGGCCGGTCTTTCTTTTCGAGTCCGCTTTCGGTCGTACTCGTTTGTTGTTGAAATTCCATCCTCGGGCGGTTTTTCTTTTCGAGTCCGCTTTTGGCCGTACTCGTTTGTTGTTGAAATTTCGTCCTCGACCGGTCTTTCTTTTCGAGTCCGCGTTCGGTTGTACTCGTTTGTTGTTGAAATTCCGTCCTCGGTCGGTCTTTCTTTTCGAGTCCGCTTTTGGTCGTACTCGTTTTTTTTATGAAATTCTGTCCTCGGCCGGTCTTTCTTTTCGAGTCCACTTTCGGTCGTACTCGTTTGTTGTTGAAATTCCGTCCTCGGTCGGTCTTTCTTTTCGAGTCCGCTTTCGGTCGTACTCGTTTGTTGTTGAAATTCCGTCCTCGACCGGTCTTTCTTTTTGAGTCCGCGTTCGGTTGTACTCGTTTGTTGTTGAAATTCCGTCCTTGGCCGATCTTTCTTTTCGGGTCCGCTTTCGGTCGTACTCGTTTGTTGTAGAAATTCCGTCCTCGGCCGGTCTTTCTTTTCGAGTCTGATCTCGGTCGTACTCGTTTGTTGTTGAAATTCCATCCTCAACCGGTCTTTCTTTTCGAGTCCGCTTTCGGCCGTACTCGTTTGTTGTTGAAATTCCGCTTTCGGTCAGTCTTTCTTTTCGAGTCCGCTTTCGGTCACGCTTGTTTGTTGTTGAAATTCCGCTTTCGGACGGTCTTTCTTTTCGAGTCCGCTTTCGGTCGTACTCGTTTGTTGTTGAAATTCTGCTTTCGGTCGGTCTTTCTTTTTTAGTCCGCTTTCGGTCGCACTCGTTTGTTGTTGAAATTCCGCTTTCAACCGGTATTTCTTTTCGAGTCCGCTTTTGGTCGTACTCGTTTGTTGTTGGAATTCCGTCCTCGACCGGTCTTTCTTTTCGAGTCCGCTTTCGGTCGTACTCGTTTGTTGTTGAAATTCCGTCCTCGGCCGGTCTTTCTTTTCGAGTCCGCTTTCAATTGTACTCGTTTGTTGTTGAAATTCTGTCCTCGTCAGGTCTTTATTTTCGAGTCAGCTTTCGGTCGTAATCGTTTGTTGTTGAAATTCCGTCCTCGACCGGTCTTTCTTTTCGAGTCCGCTTTCGATTATACTCGTTTGTTGTTGAAATTCCGTCCTCGTCCGGTCTTTATTTTCGAGTCCGCTTTTGGTCATACTCGTTGGTTGTTGAAATTCCGTCCTCGTTCGGTCTTTCTTTTCGAGTCCGCTTTCGGTCGTACTCGTTTTTGGTTGAAATTCCGTCCTCGGCCGGTCTTTCTTTTCGAGTCCGCTTTCGGTCGTACTCGTTTGTTGTTGAAGTTCAGTCCTAGGCCGGTCTTTCTTTTCGAGTCCGCTTTCAGTCATACTTGTTTGTTGTTGAAATTCCGTCCTCGGCCGGTCTTTCTTTTCGAGCCCGCTTTCGGTCGTACTCGTTTGTTGTTGAAGTTCCGTCCTCGGCCGGTCTTTCTTTTCGAGTCCGCTTTCGGTCGTACTCGTTTGTTGTTGAAATTCGGTCCTCGACCGGTCTTTCTTTTTGAGTCCGCGTTCGGTTGTACTCGTTTGTTGTTGAAATTCCGTCCTCGGCCGATCTTTCTTTTCGAGTCCGCTTTCGGTCGTACTCGTTTGTTGTAGAAATTCCGTCCTCGGCCGGTCTTTCTTTTCGAGTCTGCTCTCGGTCGTACTCGTTTGTTGTTTAAATTCCATCCTCAGCCGGTCTTTCTTTTCGAGTCCGCTTTCGGCCGTACTCGTTTGTTGTTGAAATTCCGCTTTCGGTCGGTCTTTCTTTTCGAGTCCGCTTTCGGTCACGCTTGTTTGTTGTTGAAATTCCGCTTTCGGTCGGTCTTTCTTTTCGAGTCCGCTTTCAGTCGTACTCGTTTGTTGTTGAAATTCTGCTTTCGGTCGGTCTTTCTTTTTTAGTCCGCTTTCGGTCGCGCTCGTTTGTTGTTGAAATTCCGCTTTCAACCTGTATTTCTTTTCGAGTCCGCTTTTGGTCGTACTCGTTTGTTGTTGGAATTCCGTCCTCGAACGGTATTTCTTTTCGAGTCCGCTTTCGGTCGTACTCGTTTTTTGTTGAAATTCCGTCCTCGGCCGGTCTTTCTTTTCGAGTCCGCTTTCAATTGTACTCGTTTGTTGTTTAAATTCTGTCCTCGTCAGGTCTTTATTTTCGAGTCCGCTTTCGGTCGTAATCGTTTGTTGTTGAAATTCCGTCCTCGGCCGGTCTTTCTTTTCGAGTCCGCTTTCGATTATACTCGTTTGTTGTTGAAATTCCGTCCTCGTCCGGTCTTTATTTTCGAGTCCGCTTTTGGTCGTACTCGTTTGTTGTTGAAATTCCGTCCTCGTCCGGTCTTTCTTTTCGAGTCCGCTTTCGGTCGTACTCGTTTTTTATTGAAATTCAGTCCTCGCCCGGTCTTTCTTTTCGAGTCCGCTTTCGGTCGTACTCGTTTGTTGTTGAAGTTCCGTCCTAGGCCGGTCTTTCTTTTCGAGTCCGCTTTCGGTCGTACTCGTTTTTTGTTGAAATTCCGTCCTCGGCCGGTCTTTCTTTTCGAGTCTACTTTCGGTCGTACTCGTTTGTTGTTGAAGTTCCGTCCTAGGCCGGTCTTTCTTTTCGAGTCCGCTTTCGGTCATACTTGTTTGTTGTGGAAATTCCGTCCTCGGCCGGTCTTTCTTTTCGAGCCCGCTTTCGGTCGTACTCGTTTGTTGTTGAAGTTCCGTCCTCGGCAGGTCTTTCTTTTCGAGTCCGCTTTCGGTCTTACTCGTTTGTTGTTGAAATTCCGTCCTCGACCGGTCTTACTTTTTGAGTCCGCGTTCGGTTGTACTCGTTTGTTGTTGAAATTTCGTCCTCGGCCGATCTTTCTTTTCGAGTCCGCTTTCGGTCGTACTCGTTTGTTGTTGAAATTCCGTCCTCGGCGGGTCTTTCTTTTCGAGTCCGCTTTCGGTCGTACTCGTTTGTTGTCGAAATTCCGTCCTCGACCGGTCTTTCTTTTTGAGTCCGCGTTCGGTTGTACTCGTTTGTTGTTGAAATTCCGTCCTCGGCCGATCTTTCTTTTCGAGTCCGCTTTCGGTCGTACTCGTTTGTTGTTGAAATTCCGTCCTCGGCCGATCTTTCTTTTCGAGTCCGCTCTCGGTCGTACTCGTTTGTTGTTGAAATTCCATCCTCAGCCGGTCTTTCTTTTCGAGTCCGCTTTCGGCCGTACTCGTTTGTTGTTGAAATTCCGCTTTCGGTCGGTCTTTCTTTTCGAGTCCGCTTTCGATCACGCTTGTTTGTTGTTGAAATTCCGCTTTCGGTCGGTCTTTCTTTTCGAGCCCGCTTTCGGTCGTACTCGTTTGTTGTTGAAATTCTGCTTTCGGTCGGTCTTTCTTTTTTAGTCCGCTTTCGGTCGCACTCGTTTGTTGTTGAAATTCCGCTTTCAACCGGTATTTCTTTTCGAGTCCGCTTTTGGTCGTACTCGTTTGTTGTTGGAATTCTGTCCTCGACCGGTCTTTCTTTTCGAGTCCGCTTTCGGTCGTACTCGTTTGTTGTTGAAATTCCGTCCTAGGCCGGTCTTTCTTTTCGAGTCCGCTTTAAATTGTACTCGTTTGTTGTTTAAATTCTGTCCTCGTCAGGTCTTTATTTTCAAGTCCGCTTTCGGTCGTAATCGTTTGTTGTTGAAATTCCGTCCTCGACCGGTCTTTCTTTTTGAGTCCGCGTTCGGTTGTACTCGTTTGTTGTTGAAATTCCGTCCTCGGCCGATCTTTCTTTTCGAGTCCGCTTTCGGTCGTACTCGTTTGTTGTAGAAATTCCGTCCTCGGCCGGTCTTTCTTTTCGAGTCTGCTCTCGGTCGTACTCGTTTGTTGTTTAAATTCCATCCTCAGCCGGTCTTTCTTTTCGAGTCCGCTTTCGGCCGTACTCGTTTGTTGTTGAAATTCCGCTTTCGGTCGGTCTTTCTTTTCGAGTCCGCTTTTGTTACGCTTGTTTGTTGTTGAAATTCCGCTTTCGGTCGGTCTTTCTTTTCGAGTCCGCTTTCGGTCGTACTCGTTTGTTGGTGAAATTCTGCTTTCGGTCGGTCTTTCTTTTTTAGTCCGCTTTCGGTCGCGCTCGTTTGTTGTTGAAATTCCGCTTTCAACCGGTATTTCTTTTCGAGTCCGCTTTTGGTCGTACTCGTTTGTTGTTGGAATTCCGTCCTCGAACGGTATTTCTTTTCGAGTCCGCTTTCGGTCGTACTCGTTTGTTGTTGAAATTCCGTCCTCGGCCGGTCTTTCTTTTCGAGTCCGCTTTCAATTGTACTCGTTTGTTGTTTAAATTCTGTCCTCGTCAGGTCTTTATTTTCGAGTCCGCTTTCGGTCGTAATCGTTTGTTGTTGAAATTCCGTCCTCGGCCGGTCTTTCTTTTCGAGTCCGCTTTCGATTATACTCGTTTGTTGTTGAAATTCCGTCCTCGTCCGGTCTTTATTTTCGAGTCCGCTTTTGGTCGTACTCGTTTGTTGTTGAAATTCCGTCCTCGTCCGGTCTTTCTTTTCGAGTCCGCTTTCGGTCGTACTCGTTTTTTATTGAAATTCAGTCCTCGGCCGGTCTTTCTTTTCGAGTCCGCTTTCGGTCGTACTCGTTTGTTGTTGAAGTTCCGTCCTAGGCCGGTCTTTCTTTTCGAGTCCGCTTTCGGTCGTACTCGTTTTTTGTTGAAATTCCGTCCTCGGCCGGTCTTTCTTTTCGAGTCCGCTTTCGGTCGTACTCGTTTGTTGTTGAAATTCCGTCCTAGGCCGGTCTTTCTTTTCGAGTCCGCTTTCGGTCATACTTGTTTGTTGTTGAAATTCCGTCCTCGGCCGGTCTTTCTTTTCGAGCCCGCTTTCGGTCGTACTCGTTTGTTGTTGAAATTCCGTCCTCGACCGGTCTTACTTTTTGAGTCCGCGTTCGGTTGTACTCGTTTGTTGTTGAAATTTCGTCCTCGCCCGATCTTTCTTTTCGAGTCCGCTTTCGGTCGTACTCGTTTGTTGTTGAAATTCCGTCCTCGGCGGGTCTTTCTTTTCGAGTCCGCTTTCGGTCGTACTCGTTTGTTGTCGAAATTCCGTCCTCGACCGGTCTTTCTTTTTGAGTCCGCGTTCGGTTGTACTCGTTTGTTGTTGAAATTCCGTCCTCGGCCGATCTTTCTTTTCGAGTCCGCTTTCGGTCGTACTCGTTTGTTGTTGAAATTCCGTCCTCGGCCGATCTTTCTTTTCGAGTCCGCTCTCGGTCGTACTCGTTTGTTGTTGAAATTCCATCCTCAGCCGGTCTTTCTTTTCGAGTCCGCTTTCGGCCGTACTCGTTTGTTGTTGAAATTCCGCTTTCGGTCGGTCTTTCTTTTCGAGTCCGCTTTCGATCACGCTTGTTTGTTGTTGAAATTCCGCTTTCGGTCGGTCTTTCTTTTCGAGCCCGCTTTCGGTCGTACTCGTTTGTTGTTGAAATTCTGCTTTCGGTCGGTCTTTCTTTTTTAGTCCGCTTTCGGTCGCACTCGTTTGTTGTTGAAATTCCGCTTTCAACCGGTATTTCTTTTCGAGTCCGCTTTTTGTCGTACTCGTTTGTTGTTGGAATTCTGTCCTCGACCGGTCTTTCTTTTCGAGTCCGCTTTCGGTCGTACTCGTTTGTTGTTGAAATTCCGTCCTCGGCCGGTCTTTCTTTTCGAGTCCGCTTTAAATTGTACTCGTTTGTTGTTTAAATTCTGTCCTCGTCAGGTCTTTATTTTCAAGTCCGCTTTCGGTCGTAATCGTTTGTTGTTGAAATTCCGTCCTCGACCGGTCTTTCTTTTTGAGTCCGCGTTCGGTTGTACTCGTTTGTTGTTGAAATTCCGTCCTCGGCCGATCTTTCTTTTCGAGTCCGCTTTCGGTCGTACTCGTTTGTTGTAGAAATTCCGTCCTCGGCCGGTCTTTCTTTTCGAGTCTGCTCTCGGTCGTACTCGTTTGTTGTTTAAATTCCATCCTCTGCCGGTCTTTCTTTTCGAGTCCGCTTTCGGCCGTACTCGTTTGTTGTTGAAATTCCGCTTTCGGTCGGTCTTTCTTTTCGAGTCCGCTTTTGGTCACGCTTGTTTGTTGTTGAAATTCTGCTTTCGGTCGGTCTTTCTTTTCGAGTCCGCTTTCGGTCGTACTCGTTTGTTGGTGAAATTCTGCTTTCGGTCGGTCTTTCTTTTTTAGTCCGCTTTCGGTCGCGCTCGTTTGTTGTTGAAATTCCGCTTTCAACTGGTATTTCTTTTCGAGTCCGCTTTTGGTCGTACTCGTTTGTTGTTGGAATTCTGTCCTCGAACGGTATTTCTTTTCGAGTCCGCTTTCGGTCGTACTCGTTTGTTGTTGAAATTCCGTCCTCGGTCGGTCTTTCTTTTCGAGTCCGCTTTCAATTGTACTCGTTTGTTGTTTAAATTCTGTCCTCGTCAGGTCTTTATTTTCGAGTCCGCTTTCGGTCGTAATCGTTTGTTGTTGAAATTCCGTCCTCGGCCGGTCTTTCTTTTCGAGTCCGCTTTCGATTATACTCGTTTGTTGTTGAAATTCCGTCCTCGTCCGGTCTTTATTTTCGAGTCCGCTTTTGGTCGTACTCGTTTGTTGTTGAAATTCCGTCCTCGTCCGGTCTTTCTTTTCGAGTCCGCTTTCGGTCGTACTCGTTTTTTATTGAAATTCAGTCCTCGGCCGGTCTTTCTTTTCGAGTCCGCTTTCGGTCGTACTCGTTTGTTGTTGAAGTTCCGTCCTAGGCCGGTCTTTCTTTTCGAGTCCGCTTTCGGTCGTACTCGTTTTTTGTTGAAATTCCGTCCTCGGCCGGTCTTTCTTTTCGAGTCCGCTTTCGGTCGTACTCGTTTGTTGTTGAAATTCCGTCCTAGGCCGGTCTTTCTTTTCGAGTCCGCTTTCGGTCATACTTGTTTGTTGTTGAAATTCCGTCCTCGGCCGGTCTTTCTTTTCGAGCCCGCTTTCGGTCGTACTCGTTTGTTGTTGAAGTTCCGTCCTCGGCAGGTCTTTCTTTTCAAGTCCGCTTTCGGTCTTACTCGTTTGTTGTTGAAATTCCGTCCTCGACCGGTCTTTCTTTTTGAGTCCGCGTTCGGTTGTACTCGTTTGTTGTTGAAATTTCGTCCTCGACCGATCTTTCTTTTCGAGTCCGCTTTCGGTCGTACTCGTTTGTTGTTGAAATTCCGTCCTCGGCGGGTCTTTCTTTTCGAGTCCGCTTTCGGTCGTACTCATTTGTTGTCGAAATTCCGTCCTCGACCGGTCTTTCTTTTTGAGTCCGCGTTCGGTGGTACTCGTTTGTTGTTGAAATTCCGTCCTCGGCCGATCTTTCTTTTCGAGTCCGCTTTCGGTCGTACTCGTTTGTTGTAGAAATTCCGTCCTCGGCCGGTCTTTCTTTTCGAGTCTGCTCTCGGTCGTACTCGTTTGTTGTTTAAATTCCATCCTCAGCCGGTCTTTCTTTTCGAGTCCGCTTTCGGCCGTACTCGTTTGTTGTTGAAATTCCGCTTTCGGTCGGTCTTTCTTTTCGAGTCCGCTTTCGGTCACGCTTGTTTGTTGTTGAAATTCCGCTTTCGGTCGGTCTTTCTTTTCGAGTCCGCTTTCAGTCGTACTCGTTTGTTGTTGAAATTCTGCTTTCGGTCGGTCTTTCTTTTTTAGTCCGCTTTCGGTCGCGCTCGTTTGTTGTTGAAATTCCGCTTTCAACCTGTATTTCTTTTCGAGTCCGCTTTTGGTCGTACTCGTTTGTTGTTGGAATTCCGTCCTCGAACGGTATTTCTTTTCGAGTCCGCTTTCGGTCGTACTCGTTTTTTGTTGAAATTCCGTCCTCGGCCGGTCTTTCTTTTCGAGTCCGCTTTCAATTGTACTCGTTTGTTGTTTAAATTCTGTCCTCGTCAGGTCTTTATTTTCGAGTCCGCTTTCGGTCGTAATCGTTTGTTGTTGAAATTCCGTCCTCGGCCGGTCTTTCTTTTCGAGTCCGCTTTCGATTATACTCGTTTGTTGTTGAAATTCCGTCCTCGTCCGGTCTTTATTTTCGAGTCCGCTTTTGGTCGTACTCGTTTGTTGTTGAAATTCCGTCCTCGTCCGGTCTTTCTTTTCGAGTCCGCTTTCGGTCGTACTCGTTTTTTATTGAAATTCAGTCCTCGCCCGGTCTTTCTTTTCGAGTCCGCTTTCGGTCGTACTCGTTTGTTGTTGAAGTTCCGTCCTAGGCCGGTCTTTCTTTTCGAGTCCGCTTTCGGTCGTACTCGTTTTTTGTTGAAATTCCGTCCTCGGCCGGTCTTTCTTTTCGAGTCCACTTTCGGTCGTACTCGTTTGTTGTTGAAGTTCCGTCCTAGGCCGGTCTTTCTTTTCGAGTCCGCTTTCGGTCATACTTGTTTGTTGTGGAAATTCCGTCCTCGGCCGGTCTTTCTTTTCGAGCCCGCTTTCGGTCGTACTCGTTTGTTGTTGAAGTTCCGTCCTCGGCAGGTCTTTCTTTTCGAGTCCGCTTTCGGTCTTACTCGTTTGTTGTTGAAATTCCGTCCTCGACCGGTCTTACTTTTTGAGTCCGCGTTCGGTTGTACTCGTTTGTTGTTGAAATTTCGTCCTCGGCCGATCTTTCTTTTCGAGTCCGCTTTCGGTCGTACTCGTTTGTTGTTGAAATTCCGTCCTCGGCGGGTCTTTCTTTTCGAGTCCGCTTTCGGTCGTACTCGTTTGTTGTCGAAATTCCGTCCTCGACCGGTCTTTCTTTTTGAGTCCGCGTTCGGTTGTACTCGTTTGTTGTTGAAATTCCGTCCTCGGCCGATCTTTCTTTTCGAGTCCGCTTTCGGTCGTACTCGTTTGTTGTTGAAATTCCGTCCTCGGCCGATCTTTCTTTTCGAGTCCGCTCTCGGTCGTACTCGTTTGTTGTTGAAATTCCATCCTCAGCCGGTCTTTCTTTTCGAGTCCGCTTTCGGCCGTACTCGTTTGTTGTTGAAATTCCGCTTTCGGTCGGTCTTTCTTTTCGAGTCCGCTTTCGATCACGCTTGTTTGTTGTTGAAATTCCGCTTTCGGTCGGTCTTTCTTTTCGAGCCCGCTTTCGGTCGTACTCGTTTGTTGTTGAAATTCTGCTTTCGGTCGGTCTTTCTTTTTTAGTCCGCTTTCGGTCGCACTCGTTTGTTGTTGAAATTCCGCTTTCAACCGGTATTTCTTTTCGAGTCCGCTTTTGGTCGTACTCGTTTGTTGTTGGAATTCTGTCCTCGACCGGTCTTTCTTTTCGAGTCCGCTTTCGGTCGTACTCGTTTGTTGTTGAAATTCCGTCCTAGGCCGGTCTTTCTTTTCGAGTCCGCTTTAAATTGTACTCGTTTGTTGTTTAAATTCTGTCCTCGTCAGGTCTTTATTTTCAAGTCCGCTTTCGGTCGTAATCGTTTGTTGTTGAAATTCCGTCCTCGACCGGTCTTTCTTTTTGAGTCCGCGTTCGGTTGTACTCGTTTGTTGTTGAAATTCCGTCCTCGGCCGATCTTTCTTTTCGAGTCCGCTTTCGGTCGTACTCGTTTGTTGTAGAAATTCCGTCCTCGGCCGGTCTTTCTTTTCGAGTCTGCTCTCGGTCGTACTCGTTTGTTGTTTAAATTCCATCCTCAGCCGGTCTTTCTTTTCGAGTCCGCTTTCGGCCGTACTCGTTTGTTGTTGAAATTCCGCTTTCGGTCGGTCTTTCTTTTCGAGTCCGCTTTTGTTACGCTTGTTTGTTGTTGAAATTCCGCTTTCGGTCGGTCTTTCTTTTCGAGCCCGCTTTCGGTCGTACTCGTTTGTTGTTGAAATTCTGCTTTCGGTCGGTCTTTCTTTTTTAGTCCGCTTTCGGTCGCACTCGTTTGTTGTTGAAATTCCGCTTTCAACCGGTATTTCTTTTCGAGTCCGCTTTTGGTCGTACTCGTTTGTTGTTGGAATTCTGTCCTCGACCGGTCTTTCTTTTCGAGTCCGCTTTCGGTCGTACTCGTTTGTTGTTGAAATTCCGTCCTAGGCCGGTCTTTCTTTTCGAGTCCGCTTTAAATTGTACTCGTTTGTTGTTTAAATTCTGTCCTCGTCAGGTCTTTATTTTCAAGTCCGCTTTCGGTCGTAATCGTTTGTTGTTGAAATTCCGTCCTCGACCGGTCTTTCTTTTTGAGTCCGCGTTCGGTTGTACTCGTTTGTTGTTGAAATTCCGTCCTCGGCCGATCTTTCTTTTCGAGTCCGCTTTCGGTCGTACTCGTTTGTTGTAGAAATTCCGTCCTCGGCCGGTCTTTCTTTTCGAGTCTGCTCTCGGTCGTACTCGTTTGTTGTTTAAATTCCATCCTCAGCCGGTCTTTCTTTTCGAGTCCGCTTTCGGCCGTACTCGTTTGTTGTTGAAATTCCGCTTTCGGTCGGTCTTTCTTTTCGAGTCCGCTTTTGTTACGCTTGTTTGTTGTTGAAATTCCGCTTTCGGTCGGTCTTTCTTTTCGAGTCCGCTTTCGGTCGTACTCGTTTGTTGGTGAAATTCTGCTTTCGGTCGGTCTTTCTTTTTTAGTCCGCTTTCGGTCGCGCTCGTTTGTTGTTGAAATTCCGCTTTCAACCGGTATTTCTTTTCGAGTCCGCTTTTGGTCGTACTCGTTTGTTGTTGGAATTCCGTCCTCGAACGGTATTTCTTTTCGAGTCCGCTTTCGGTCGTACTCGTTTGTTGTTGAAATTCCGTCCTCGGCCGGTCTTTCTTTTCGAGTCCGCTTTCAATTGTACTCGTTTGTTGTTTAAATTCTGTCCTCGTCAGGTCTTTATTTTCGAGTCCGCTTTCGGTCGTAATCGTTTGTTGTTGAAATTCCGTCCTCGGCCGGTCTTTCTTTTCGAGTCCGCTTTCGATTATACTCGTTTGTTGTTGAAATTCCGTCCTCGTCCGGTCTTTATTTTCGAGTCCGCTTTTGGTCGTACTCGTTTGTTGTTGAAATTCCGTCCTCGTCCGGTCTTTCTTTTCGAGTCCGCTTTCGGTCGTACTCGTTTTTTATTGAAATTCAGTCCTCGGCCGGTCTTTCTTTTCGAGTCCGCTTTCGGTCGTACTCGTTTGTTGTTGAAGTTCCGTCCTAGGCCGGTCTTTCTTTTCGAGTCCGCTTTCGGTCGTACTCGTTTTTTGTTGAAATTCCGTCCTCGGCCGGTCTTTCTTTTCGAGTCCGCTTTCGGTCGTACTCGTTTGTTGTTGAAATTCCGTCCTAGGCCGGTCTTTCTTTTCGAGTCCGCTTTAAATTGTACTCGTTTGTTGTTTAAATTCTGTCCTCGTCAGGTCTTTATTTTCAAGTCCGCTTTCGGTCGTAATCGTTTGTTGTTGAAATTCCGTCCTCGACCGGTCTTTCTTTTTGAGTCCGCGTTCGGTTGTACTCGTTTGTTGTTGAAATTCCGTCCTCGGCCGATCTTTCTTTTCGAGTCCGCTTTCGGTCGTACTCGTTTGTTGTAGAAATTCCGTCCTCGGCCGGTCTTTCTTTTCGAGTCTGCTCTCGGTCGTACTCGTTTGTTGTTTAAATTCCATCCTCAGCCGGTCTTTCTTTTCGAGTCCGCTTTCGGCCGTACTCGTTTGTTGTTGAAATTCCGCTTTCGGTCGGTCTTTCTTTTCGAGTCCGCTTTTGTTACGCTTGTTTGTTGTTGAAATTCCGCTTTCGGTCGGTCTTTCTTTTCGAGTCCGCTTTCGGTCGTACTCGTTTGTTGGTGAAATTCTGCTTTCGGTCGGTCTTTCTTTTTTAGTCCGCTTTCGGTCGCGCTCGTTTGTTGTTGAAATTCCGCTTTCAACCGGTATTTCTTTTCGAGTCCGCTTTTGGTCGTACTCGTTTGTTGTTGGAATTCCGTCCTCGAACGGTATTTCTTTTCGAGTCCGCTTTCGGTCGTACTCGTTTGTTGTTGAAATTCCGTCCTCGGCCGGTCTTTCTTTTCGAGTCCGCTTTCAATTGTACTCGTTTGTTGTTTAAATTCTGTCCTCGTCAGGTCTTTATTTTCGAGTCCGCTTTCGGTCGTAATCGTTTGTTGTTGAAATTCCGTCCTCGGCCGGTCTTTCTTTTCGAGTCCGCTTTCGATTATACTCGTTTGTTGTTGAAATTCCGTCCTCGTCCGGTCTTTATTTTCGAGTCCGCTTTTGGTCGTACTCGTTTGTTGTTGAAATTCCGTCCTCGTCCGGTCTTTCTTTTCGAGTCCGCTTTCGGTCGTACTCGTTTTTTATTGAAATTCAGTCCTCGGCCGGTCTTTCTTTTCGAGTCCGCTTTCGGTCGTACTCGTTTGTTGTTGAAGTTCCGTCCTAGGCCGGTCTTTCTTTTCGAGTCCGCTTTCGGTCGTACTCGTTTTTTGTTGAAATTCCGTCCTCGGCCGGTCTTTCTTTTCGAGTCCGCTTTCGGTCGTACTCGTTTGTTGTTGAAATTCCGTCCTAGGCCGGTCTTTCTTTTCGAGTCCGCTTTCGGTCATACTTGTTTGTTGTTGAAATTCCGTCCTCGGCCGGTCTTTCTTTTCGAGCCCGCTTTCGGTCGTACTCGTTTGTTGTTGAAATTCCGTCCTCGACCGGTCTTACTTTTTGAGTCCGCGTTCGGTTGTACTCGTTTGTTGTTGAAATTTCGTCCTCGCCCGATCTTTCTTTTCGAGTCCGCTTTCGGTCGTACTCGTTTGTTGTTGAAATTCCGTCCTCGGCGGGTCTTTCTTTTCGAGTCCGCTTTCGGTCGTACTCGTTTGTTGTCGAAATTCCGTCCTCGACCGGTCTTTCTTTTTGAGTCCGCGTTCGGTTGTACTCGTTTGTTGTTGAAATTCCGTCCTCGGCCGATCTTTCTTTTCGAGTCCGCTTTCGGTCGTACTCGTTTGTTGTTGAAATTCCGTCCTCGGCCGATCTTTCTTTTCGAGTCCGCTCTCGGTCGTACTCGTTTGTTGTTGAAATTCCATCCTCAGCCGGTCTTTCTTTTCGAGTCCGCTTTCGGCCGTACTCGTTTGTTGTTGAAATTCCGCTTTCGGTCGGTCTTTCTTTTCGAGTCCGCTTTCGATCACGCTTGTTTGTTGTTGAAATTCCGCTTTCGGTCGGTCTTTCTTTTCGAGCCCGCTTTCGGTCGTACTCGTTTGTTGTTGAAATTCTGCTTTCGGTCGGTCTTTCTTTTTTAGTCCGCTTTCGGTCGCACTCGTTTGTTGTTGAAATTCCGCTTTCAACCGGTATTTCTTTTCGAGTCCGCTTTTGGTCGTACTCGTTTGTTGTTGGAATTCTGTCCTCGACCGGTCTTTCTTTTCGAGTCCGCTTTCGGTCGTACTCGTTTGTTGTTGAAATTCCGTCCTCGGCCGGTCTTTCTTTTCGAGTCCGCTTTAAATTGTACTCGTTTGTTGTTTAAATTCTGTCCTCGTCAGGTCTTTATTTTCAAGTCCGCTTTCGGTCGTAATCGTTTGTTGTTGAAATTCCGTCCTCGACCGGTCTTTCTTTTTGAGTCCGCGTTCGGTTGTACTCGTTTGTTGTTGAAATTCCGTCCTCGGCCGATCTTTCTTTTCGAGTCCGCTTTCGGTCGTACTCGTTTGTTGTAGAAATTCCGTCCTCGGCCGGTCTTTCTTTTCGAGTCTGCTCTCGGTCGTACTCGTTTGTTGTTTAAATTCCATCCTCTGCCGGTCTTTCTTTTCGAGTCCGCTTTCGGCCGTACTCGTTTGTTGTTGAAATTCCGCTTTCGGTCGGTCTTTCTTTTCGAGTCCGCTTTTGGTCACGCTTGTTTGTTGTTGAAATTCTGCTTTCGGTCGGTCTTTCTTTTCGAGTCCGCTTTCGGTCGTACTCGTTTGTTGGTGAAATTCTGCTTTCGGTCGGTCTTTCTTTTTTAGTCCGCTTTCGGTCGCGCTCGTTTGTTGTTGAAATTCCGCTTTCAACTGGTATTTCTTTTCGAGTCCGCTTTTGGTCGTACTCGTTTGTTGTTGGAATTCTGTCCTCGAACGGTATTTCTTTTCGAGTCCGCTTTCGGTCGTACTCGTTTGTTGTTGAAATTCCGTCCTCGGTCGGTCTTTCTTTTCGAGTCCGCTTTCAATTGTACTCGTTTGTTGTTTAAATTCTGTCCTCGTCAGGTCTTTATTTTCGAGTCCGCTTTCGGTCGTAATCGTTTGTTGTTGAAATTCCGTCCTCGGCCAGTCTTTCTTTTCGAGTCCGCTTTCGATTATACTCGTTTGTTGTTGAAATTCCGTCCTCGTCCGGTCTTTATTTTCGAGTCCGCTTTTGGTCGTACTCGTTTGTTGTTGAAATTCCGTCCTCGTCCGGTCTTTCTTTTCGAGTCCGCTTTCGGTCGTACTCGTTTTTTATTGAAATTCAGTCCTCGGCCGGTCTTTCTTTTCGAGTCCGCTTTCGGTCGTACTCGTTTGTTGTTGAAGTTCCGTCCTAGGCCGGTCTTTCTTTTCGAGTCCGCTTTCGGTCGTACTCGTTTTTTGTTGAAATTCCGTCCTCGGCCGGTCTTTCTTTTCGAGTCCGCTTTCGGTCGTACTCGTTTGTTGTTGAAATTCCGTCCTAGGCCGGTCTTTCTTTTCGAGTCCGCTTTCGGTCATACTTGTTTGTTGTTGAAATTCCGTCCTCGGCCGGTCTTTCTTTTCGAGCCCGCTTTCGGTCGTACTCGTTTGTTGTTGAAGTTCCGTCCTCGGCAGGTCTTTCTTTTCAAGTCCGCTTTCGGTCTTACTCGTTTGTTGTTGAAATTCCGTCCTCGACCGGTCTTTCTTTTTGAGTCCGCGTTCGGTTGTACTCGTTTGTTGTTGAAATTTCGTCCTCGGCCGATCTTTCTTTTCGAGTCCGCTTTCGGTCGTACTCGTTTGTTGTTGAAATTCCGTCCTCGGCGGGTCTTTCTTTTCGAGTCCGCTTTCGGTCGTACTCGTTTGTTGTCGAAATTCCGTCCTCGACCGGTCTTTCTTTTTGAGTCCGCGTTCGGTGGTACTCGTTTGTTGTTGAAATTCCGTCCTCGGCCGATCTTTCTTTTCGAGTCCGCTTTCGGTCGTACTCGTTTGTTGTTGAAATTCCGTCCTCGGCCGATCTTTCTTTTCGATTCCGCTCTCGGTCGTACTCGTTTGTTGTTGAAATTCCGTCCTAGGCCGGTCTTTCTTTTCGAGTCCGCTTTCGGTCATACTTGTTTGTTGTTGAAATTCCGTCCTCGGCCGGTCTTTCTTTTCGAGCCCGCTTTCGGTCGTACTCGTTTGTTGTTGAAATTCCGTCCTCGACCGGTCTTACTTTTTGAGTCCGCGTTCGGTTGTACTCGTTTGTTGTTGAAATTTCGTCCTCGCCCGATCTTTCTTTTCGAGTCCGCTTTCGGTCGTACTCGTTTGTTGTTGAAATTCCGTCCTCGGCGGGTCTTTCTTTTCGAGTCCGCTTTCGGTCGTACTCGTTTGTTGTCGAAATTCCGTCCTCGACCGGTCTTTCTTTTTGAGTCCGCGTTCGGTTGTACTCGTTTGTTGTTGAAATTCCGTCCTCGGCCGATCTTTCTTTTCGAGTCCGCTTTCGGTCGTACTCGTTTGTTGTTGAAATTCCGTCCTCGGCCGATCTTTCTTTTCGAGTCCGCTCTCGGTCGTACTCGTTTGTTGTTGAAATTCCATCCTCAGCCGGTCTTTCTTTTCGAGTCCGCTTTCGGCCGTACTCGTTTGTTGTTGAAATTCCGCTTTCGGTCGGTCTTTCTTTTCGAGTCCGCTTTCGATCACGCTTGTTTGTTGTTGAAATTCCGCTTTCGGTCGGTCTTTCTTTTCGAGCCCGCTTTCGGTCGTACTCGTTTGTTGTTGAAATTCTGCTTTCGGTCGGTCTTTCTTTTTTAGTCCGCTTTCGGTCGCACTCGTTTGTTGTTGAAATTCCGCTTTCAACCGGTATTTCTTTTCGAGTCCGCTTTTGGTCGTACTCGTTTGTTGTTGGAATTCTGTCCTCGACCGGTCTTTCTTTTCGAGTCCGCTTTCGGTCGTACTCGTTTGTTGTTGAAATTCCGTCCTCGGCCGGTCTTTCTTTTCGAGTCCGCTTTAAATTGTACTCGTTTGTTGTTTAAATTCTGTCCTCGTCAGGTCTTTATTTTCAAGTCCGCTTTCGGTCGTAATCGTTTGTTGTTGAAATTCCGTCCTCGACCGGTCTTTCTTTTTGAGTCCGCGTTCGGTTGTACTCGTTTGTTGTTGAAATTCCGTCCTCGGCCGATCTTTCTTTTCGAGTCCGCTTTCGGTCGTACTCGTTTGTTGTAGAAATTCCGTCCTCGGCCGGTCTTTCTTTTCGAGTCTGCTCTCGGTCGTACTCGTTTGTTGTTTAAATTCCATCCTCTGCCGGTCTTTCTTTTCGAGTCCGCTTTCGGCCGTACTCGTTTGTTGTTGAAATTCCGCTTTCGGTCGGTCTTTCTTTTCGAGTCCGCTTTTGGTCACGCTTGTTTGTTGTTGAAATTCTGCTTTCGGTCGGTCTTTCTTTTCGAGTCCGCTTTCGGTCGTACTCGTTTGTTGGTGAAATTCTGCTTTCGGTCGGTCTTTCTTTTTTAGTCCGCTTTCGGTCGCGCTCGTTTGTTGTTGAAATTCCGCTTTCAACCGGTATTTCTTTTTGAGTCCGCTTTTGGTCGTACTCGTTTGTTATTGGAATTCCGTCCTCGAACGGTATTTCTTTTCGAGTCCGCTTTCGGTCGTACTCGTTTGTTGTTGAAATTCCGTCCTCGGCCGGTCTTTCTTTTCGAGTCCGCTTTCAATTGTACTCGTTTGTTGTTTAAATTCTGTCCTCGTCAGGTCTTTATTTTCGAGTCCGCTTTCGGTCGTAATCGTTTGTTGTTGAAATTCCGTCCTCGGCCGGTCTTTCTTTTCGAGTCCGCTTTCGATTATACTCGTTTGTTGTTGAAATTCCGTCCTCGTCCGGTCTTTATTTTCGAGTCCGCTTTTGGTCGTACTCGTTTGTTGTTGAAATTCCGTCCTCGTCCGGTCTTTCTTTTCGAGTCCGCTTTCGGTCGTACTCGTTTTTTATTGAAATTCAGTCCTCGGCCGGTCTTTCTTTTCGAGTCCGCTTTCGGTCGTACTCGTTTGTTGTTGAAGTTCCGTCCTAGGCCGGTCTTTCTTTTCGAGTCCGCTTTCGGTCGTACTCGTTTTTTGTTGAAATTCCGTCCTCGGCCGGTCTTTCTTTTCGAGTCCGCTTTCGGTCGTACTCGTTTGTTGTTGAAATTCCGTCCTAGGCCGGTCTTTCTTTTCGAGTCCGCTTTCGGTCATACTTGTTTGTTGTTGAAATTCCGTCCTCGGCCGGTCTTTCTTTTCGAGCCCGCTTTCGGTCGTACTCGTTTGTTGTTGAAGTTCCGTCCTCGGCAGGTCTTTCTTTTCAAGTCCGCTTTCGGTCTTACTCGTTTGTTGTTGAAATTCCGTCCTCGACCGGTCTTTCTTTTTGAGTCCGCGTTCGGTTGTACTCGTTTGTTGTTGAAATTTCGTCCTCGGCCGATCTTTCTTTTCGAGTCCGCTTTCGGTCGTACTCGTTTGTTGTTGAAATTCCGTCCTCGGCGGGTCTTTCTTTTCGAGTCCGCTTTCGGTCGTACTCGTTTGTTGTCGAAATTCCGTCCTCGACCGGTCTTTCTTTTTGAGTCCGCGTTCGGTTGTACTCGTTTGTTGTTGAAATTCCGTCCTCGGCCGATCTTTCTTTTCGAGTCCGCTTTCGGTCGTACTCGTTTGTTGTTGAAATTCCGTCCTCGGCCGATCTTTCTTTTCGATTCCGCTCTCGGTCGTACTCGTTTGTTGTTGAAATTCCATCCTCAGCCGGTCTTTCTTTTCGAGTCCGCTTTCGGCCGTACTCGTTTGTTGTTGAAATTCCGCTTTCGGTCGGTCTTTCTTTTCGAGTCCGCTTTCGATCACGCTTGTTTGTTGTTGAAATTCCGCTTTCGGTCGGTCTTTCTTTTCGAGCCCGCTTTCGGTCGTACTCGTTTGTTGTTGAAATTCTGCTTTCGGTCGGTCTTTCTTTTTTAGTCCGCTTTCGGTCGCACTCGTTTGTTGTTGAAATTCCGCTTTCAACCGGTATTTCTTTTCGAGTCCGCTTTTGGTCGTACTCGTTTGTTGTTGGAATTCTGTCCTCGACCGGTCTTTCTTTTCGAGTCCGCTTTCGGTCGTACTCGTTTGTTGTTGAAATTCCGTCCTCGGCCGGTCTTTCTTTTCGAGTCCGCTTTAAATTGTACTCGTTTGTTGTTTAAATTCTGTCCTCGTCAGGTCTTTATTTTCAAGTCCGCTTTCGGTCGTAATCGTTTGTTGTTGAAATTCCGTCCTCGACCGGTCTTTCTTTTTGAGTCCGCGTTCGGTTGTACTCGTTTGTTGTTGAAATTCCGTCCTCGGCCGATCTTTCTTTTCGAGTCCGCTTTCGGTCGTACTCGTTTGTTGTAGAAATTCCGTCCTCGGCCGGTCTTTCTTTTCGAGTCTGCTCTCGGTCGTACTCGTTTGTTGTTTAAATTCCATCCTCTGCCGGTCTTTCTTTTCGAGTCCGCTTTCGGCCGTACTCGTTTGTTGTTGAAATTCCGCTTTCGGTCGGTCTTTCTTTTCGAGTCCGCTTTTGGTCACGCTTGTTTGTTGTTGAAATTCTGCTTTCGGTCGGTCTTTCTTTTCGAGTCCGCTTTCGGTCGTACTCGTTTGTTGGTGAAATTCTGCTTTCGGTCGGTCTTTCTTTTTTAGTCCGCTTTCGGTCGCGCTCGTTTGTTGTTGAAATTCCGCTTTCAACCGGTATTTCTTTTTGAGTCCGCTTTTGGTCGTACTCGTTTGTTATTGGAATTCCGTCCTCGAACGGTATTTCTTTTCGAGTCCGCTTTCGGTCGTACTCGTTTGTTGTTGAAATTCCGTCCTCGGCCGGTCTTTCTTTTCGAGTCCGCTTTCAATTGTACTCGTTTGTTGTTTAAATTCTGTCCTCGTCAGGTCTTTATTTTCGAGTCCGCTTTCGGTCGTAATCGTTTGTTGTTGAAATTCCGTCCTCGGCCGGTCTTTCTTTTCGAGTCCGCTTTCGATTATACTCGTTTGTTGTTGAAATTCCGTCCTCGTCCGGTCTTTATTTTCGAGTCCGCTTTTGGTCGTACTCGTTTGTTGTTGAAATTCCGTCCTCGTCCGGTCTTTCTTTTCGAGTCCGCTTTCGGTCGTACTCGTTTTTTATTGAAATTCAGTCCTCGGCCGGTCTTTCTTTTCGAGTCCGCTTTCGGTCGTACTCGTTTGTTGTTGAAGTTCCGTCCTAGGCCGGTCTTTCTTTTCGAGTCCGCTTTCGGTCGTACTCGCTTTTTGTTGAAATTCCGTCCTCGGCCGGTCTTTCTTTTCGAGTCCGCTTTCGGTCGTACTCGTTTGTTGTTGAAATTCCGTCCTAGGCCGGTCTTTCTTTTCGAGTCCGCTTTCGGTCATACTTGTTTGTTGTTGAAATTCCGTCCTCGGCCGGTCTTTCTTTTCGAGCCCGCTTTCGGTCGTACTCGTTTGTTGTTGAAGTTCCGTCCTCGGCAGGTCTTTCTTTTCAAGTCCGCTTTCGGTCTTACTCGTTTGTTGTTGAAATTCCGTCCTCGACCGGTCTTTCTTTTTGAGTCCGCGTTCGGTTGTACTCGTTTGTTGTTGAAATTTCGTCCTCGGCCGATCTTTCTTTTCGAGTCCGCTTTCGGTCGTACTCGTTTGTTGTTGAAATTCCGTCCTCGGCGGGTCTTTCTTTTCGAGTCCGCTTTCGGTCGTACTCGTTTGTTGTTGAAATTCCGTCCTAGGCCGGTCTTTCTTTTCGAGTCCGCTTTCGGTCATACTTGTTTGTTGTTGAAATTCCGTCCTCGGCCGGTCTTTCTTTTCGAGCCCGCTTTCGGTCGTACTCGTTTGTTGTTGAAGTTCCGTCCTCGGCAGGTCTTTCTTTTCAAGTCCGCTTTCGGTCTTACTCGTTTGTTGTTGAAATTCCGTCCTCGACCGGTCTTTCTTTTTGAGTCCGCGTTCGGTTGTACTCGTTTGTTGTTGAAATTTCGTCCTCGGCCGATCTTTCTTTTCGAGCCCGCTTTCGGTCGTACTCGTTTGTTGTTGAAGTTCCGTCCTCGGCAGGTCTTTCTTTTCAAGTCCGCTTTCGGTCTTACTCGTTTGTTGTTGAAATTCCGTCCTCGACCGGTCTTTCTTTTTGAGTCCGCGTTCGGTTGTACTCGTTTGTTGTTGAAATTTCGTCCTCGGCCGATCTTTCTTTTCGAGTCCGCTTTCGGTCGCACTCGTTTGTTGTTGAAATTCCGTCCTCGGCGGGTCTTTCTTTTCGAGTCCGCTTTCGGTCGTACTCGTTTGTTGTCGAAATTTCGTCCTCGACCGGTCTTTCTTTTTGAGTCCGCGTTCGGTGGTACTCGTTTGTTGTTGAAATTCCGTCCTCGGTCGATCTTTCTTTTCGAGTCCGCTTTCGGTCGTACTCGTTTGTTGTTGAAATTCCGTCCTCGGCCGATCTTTCTTTTCGATTCCGCTCTCGGTCGTACTCGTTTGTTGTTGAAATTCCATCCTCAGCCGGCCTTTCTTTTCGAGTCCGCTTTCGGCCGTACTCGTTTGTTGTTGAAATTCCGCTTTCGGTCGGTCTTTCTTTTCGAGTCCGCTTTCGATCACGCTTGTTTGTTGTTGAAATTCCGCTTTCGGTCGGTCTTTCTTTTCGAGTCCGCTTTCGGTCGTACTCGTTTGTTGTTGAAATTCTGCTTTCGGTCGGTCTTTCTTTTTTAGTCCGCTTTCGGTCGCACTCGTTTGTTGTTGAAATTCCGCTTTCAACCGGTATTTCTTTTCGAGTCCGCTTTTGGTCGTACTCGTTTGTTGTTGAAATTCCGTCCTCGTCCGGTCTTTCTTTTCGAGTCCGCTTTCGGTCGTACTCGTTTTTTATTGAAATTCAGTCCTCGGCCGGTCTTTCTTTTCGAGTCCGCTTTCGGTCGTACTCGTTTGTTGTTGAAGTTCCGTCCTAGGCCGGTCTTTCTTTTCGAGTCCGCTTTCGGTCGTACTCGTTTTTTGTTGAAATTCCGTCCTCGGCCGGTCTTTCTTTTCGAGTCCGCTTTCGGTCGTACTCGTTTGTTGTTGAAATTCCGTCCTAGGCCGGTCTTTCTTTTCGAGTCCGCTTTCGGTCATACTTGTTTGTTGTTGAAATTCCGTCCTCGGCCGGTCTTTCTTTTCGAGCCCGCTTTCGGTCGTACTCGTTTGTTGTTGAAGTTCCGTCCTCGGCAGGTCTTTCTTTTCAAGTCCGCTTTCGGTCTTACTCGTTTGTTGTTGAAATTCCGTCCTCGACCGGTCTTTCTTTTTGAGTCCGCGTTCGGTTGTACTCGTTTGTTGTTGAAATTTCGTCCTCGGCCGATCTTTCTTTTCGAGTCCGCTTTCGGTCGTACTCGTTTGTTGTTGAAATTCCGTCCTCGGTGGGTCTTTCTTTTCGAGTCCGCTTTCGGTCGTACTCGTTTGTTGTCGAAATTCCGTCCTCGACCGGTCTTTCTTTTTGAGTCCGCGTTCGGTGGTACTCGTTTGTTGTTGAAATTCCGTCCTCGGCCGATCTTTCTTTTCGAGTCCGCTTTCGGTCGTACTCGTTTGTTGTTGAAATTCCGTCCTCGGCCGATCTTTCTTTTCGATTCCGCTCTCGGTCGTACTCGTTTGTTGTTGAAATTCCATCCTCAGCCGGCCTTTCTTTTCGAGTCCGCTTTCGGCCGTACTCGTTTGTTGTTGAAATTCCGCTTTCGGTCGGTCTTTCTTTTCGAGTCCGCTTTCGATCACGCTTGTTTGTTGTTGAAATTCCGCTTTCGGTCGGTCTTTCTTTTCGAGTCCGCTTTCGGTCGTACTCGTTTGTTGTTGAAATTCTGCTTTCGGTTGGTCTTTCTTTTTTAGTCCGCTTTCGGTCGCACTCGTTTGTTGTTGAAATTCCGCTTTCAACCGGTATTTCTTTTCGAGTCCGCTTTTGGTCGTACTCCTTTGTTGTTGGAATTCTGTCCTCGACCGGTCTTTCTTTTCGAGTCCGCTTTCGGTCGTACTCGTTTGTTGTTGAAATTCCGTCCTCGGCCGGTCTTTCTTTTCGAGTCCGCTTTAAATTGTACTCGTTTGTTGTTTAAATTCTGTCCTCGTCAGGTCTTTATTTTCAAGTCCGCTTTCGGTCGTAATCGTTTGTTGTTGAAATTCCGTCCTCGGCCGGTCTTTCTTTTCGAGTCCGCTTTCGATTATACTCGTTTGTTGTTGAAATTCCGTCCTCGTCCGGTCTTTATTTTCGAGTCCGCTTTTGGTCGTACTCGTTTGTTGTTGAAATTCCGTCCTCGTCCGATCTTTCTTTTCGAGTCCGCTCTCGGTCGTACTCGTTTGTTGTTGAAATTCCATCCTCAGCCGGTCTTTCTTTTCGAGTCCGCTTTCGGCCGTACTCGTTTGTTGTTGAAATTCCGCTTTCGGTCGGTCTTTCTTTTCGAGTCCGCTTTCGATCACGCTTGTTTGTTGTTGAAATTCCGCTTTCGGTCGGTCTTTCTTTTCGAGTCCGCTTTCGGTCGTACTCGTTTGTTGGTGAAATTCTGCTTTCGGTCGGTCTTTCTTTTTTAGTCCGCTTTCGGTCGCGCTCGTTTGTTGTTGAAATTCCGCTTTCAACCGGTATTTCTTTTCGAGTCCCCTTTTGGTCGTACTCGTTTGTTGTTGGAATTCCGTCCTCGAACGGTATTTCTTTTCGAGTCCGCTTTCGGTCGTACTCGTTTGTTGTTGAAATTCCGTCCTCGGCCGGTCTTTCTTTTCGAGTCCGCTTTCAATTGTACTCGTTTGTTGTTTAAATTCTGTCCTCGTCAGGTCTTTATTTTCGAGTCCGCTTTCGGTCGTAATCGTTTGTTGTTGAAATTCCGTCCTCGGCCGGTCTTTCTTTTCGAGTCCGCTTTCGATTATACTCGTTTGTTGTTGAAATTCCGTCCTCGTCCGGTCTTTATTTTCGAGTCCGCTTTTGGTCGTACTCGTTTGTTGTTGAAATTCCGTCCTCGTCCGGTCTTTCTTTTCGAGTCCGCTTTCGGTCGTACTCGTTTTTTATTGAAATTCAGTCCTCGGCCGGTCTTTCTTTTCGAGTCCGCTTTCGGTCGTACTCGTTTGTTGTTGAAGTTCCGTCCTAGGCCGGTCTTTCTTTTCGAGTCCGCTTTCGGTCGTACTCGTTTTTTGTTGAAATTCCGTCCTCGGCCGGTCTTTCTTTTCGAGTCCGCTTTCGGTCGTACTCGTTTGTTGTTGAAATTCCGTCCTAGGCCGGTCTTTCTTTTCGAGTCCGCTTTCGGTCATACTTGTTTGTTGTTGAAATTCCGTCCTCGGCCGGTCTTTCTTTTCGAGCCCGCTTTCGGTCGTACTCGTTTGTTGTTGAAATTCCGTCCTCGACCGGTCTTACTTTTTGAGTCCGCGTTCGGTTGTACTCGTTTGTTGTTGAAATTTCGTCCTCGGCCGATCTTTCTTTTCGAGTCCGCTTTCGGTCGTACTCGTTTGTTGTTGAAATTCCGTCCTCGGCGGGTCTTTCTTTTCGAGTCCGCTTTCGGTCGTACTCGTTTGTTGTCGAAATTCCGTCCTCGACCGGTCTTTCTTTTTGAGTCCGCGTTCGGTTGTACTCGTTTGTTGTTGAAATTCCGTCCTCGGCCGATCTTTCTTTTCGAGTCCGCTTTCGGTCGTACTCGTTTGTTGTTGAAATTCCGTCCTCGGCCGATCTTTCTTTTCGAGTCCGTTCTCGGTCGTACTCGTTTGTTGTTGAAATTCCATCCTCAGCCGGTCTTTCTTTTCGAGTCCGCTTTCGGCCGTACTCGTTTGTTGTTGAAATTCCGCTTTCGGTCGGTCTTTCTTTTCGAGTCCGCTTTTGGTCACGCTTGTTTGTTGTTGAAATTCCGCTTTCGGTCGGTCTTTCTTTTCGAGTCCGCTTTCGGTCGTACTCGTTTGTTGGTGAAATTCTGCTTTCGGTCGGTCTTTCTTTTTTAGTCCGCTTTCGGTCGCGCTCGTTTGTTGTTGAAATTCCGCTTTCAACCGGTATTTCTTTTCGAGTCCGCTTTTGGTCGTACTCGTTTGTTGTTGGAATTCCGTCCTCGAACGGTATTTCTTTTCGAGTCCGCTTTCGGTCGTACTCGTTTGTTGTTGAAATTCCGTCCTCGGCCGGTCTTTCTTTTCGAGTCCGCTTTCAATTGTACTCGTTTGTTGTTTAAATTCTGTCCTCGTCAGGTCTTTATTTTCAAGTCCGCTTTCGGTCGTAATCGTTTGTTGTTGAAATTCCGTCCTCGGCCGGTCTTTCTTTTCGAGTCCGCTTTCGATTATACTCGTTTGTTGTTGAAATTCCGTCCTCGTCCGGTCTTTATTTTCGAGTCCGCTTTTGGTCGTACTCGTTTGTTGTTGAAATTCCGTCCTCGTCCGGTCTTTCTTTTCGAGTCCGCTTTCGGTCGTACTCGTTTTTTATTGAAATTCAGTCCTCGGCCGGTCTTTCTTTTCGAGTCCGCTTTCGGTCGTACTCGTTTGTTGTTGAAGTTCCGTCCTAGGCCGGTCTTTCTTTTCGAGTCCGCTTTCGGTCGTACTCGTTTTTTGTTGAAATTCCGTCCTCGGCCGGTCTTTCTTTTCGAGTCCGCTTTCGGTCGTACTCGTTTGTTGTTGAAATTCCGTCCTAGGCCGGTCTTTCTTTTCGAGTCCGCTTTCGGTCATACTTGTTTGTTGTTGAAATTCCGTCCTCGGCCGGTCTTTCTTTTCGAGCCCGCTTTCGGTCGTACTCGTTTGTTGTTGAAGTTCCGTCCTCGGCAGGTCTTTCTTTTCAAGTCCGCTTTCGGTCGTACTCGTTTGTTGTTGAAATTCCGTCCTCGACCGGTCTTTCTTTTTGAGTCCGCGTTCGGTTGTACTCGTTTGTTGTTGAAATTTCGTCCTCGGCCGATCTTTCTTTTCGAGTCCGCTTTCGGTCGTACTCGTTTGTTGTTGAAATTCCGTCCTCGGCGGGTCTTTCTTTTCGAGTCCGCTTTCGGTCGTACTCGTTTGTTGTCGAAATTCCGTCCTCGACCGGTCTTTCTTTTTGAGTCCGCGTTCGGTTGTACTCGTTTGTTGTTGAAATTCCGTCCTCGGCCGATCTTTCTTTTCGAGTCCGCTTTCGGTCGTACTCGTTTGTTGTTGAAATTCCGTCCTCGGCCGATCTTTCTTTTCGATTCCGCTCTCGGTCGTACTCGTTTGTTGTTGAAATTCCATCCTCAGCCGGCCTTTCTTTTCGAGTCCGCTTTCGGCCGTACTCGTTTGTTGTTGAAATTCCGCTTTCGGTCGGTCTTTCTTTTCGAGTCCGCTTTCGATCACGCTTGTTTGTTGTTGAAATTCCGCTTTCGGTCGGTCTTTCTTTTCGAGTCCGCTTTCGGTCGTACTCGTTTGTTGTTGAAATTCTGCTTTCGGTCGGTCTTTCTTTTTTAGTCCGCTTTCGGTCGCACTCGTTTGTTGTTGAAATTCCGCTTTCAACCGGTATTTCTTTTCGAGTCCGCTTTTGGTCGTACTCGTTTGTTGTTGGAATTCTGTCCTCGACCGGTCTTTCTTTTCGAGTCCGCTTTCGGTCGTACTCGTTTGTTGTTGAAATTCCGTCCTCGGCCGGTCTTTCTTTTCGAGTCCGCTTTAAATTGTACTCGTTTGTTGTTTAAATTCTGTCCTCGTCAGGTCTTTATTTTCAAGTCCGCTTTCGGTCGTAATCGTTTGTTGTTGAAATTCCGTCCTCGGCCGGTCTTTCTTTTCGAGTCCGCTTTCGATTATACTCGTTTGTTGTTGAAATTCCGTCCTCGTCCGGTCTTTATTTTCGAGTCCGCTTTTGGTCGTACTCGTTTGTTGTTGAAATTCCGTCCTCGTCCGATCTTTCTTTTCGAGTCCGCTCTCGGTCGTACTCGTTTGTTGTTGAAATTCCATCCTCAGCCGGTCTTTCTTTTCGAGTCCGCTTTCGGCCGTACTCGTTTGTTGTTGAAATTCCGCTTTCGGTCGGTCTTTCTTTTCGAGTCCGCTTTCGATCACGCTTGTTTGTTGTTGAAATTCCGCTTTCGGTCGGTCTTTCTTTTCGAGTCCGCTTTCGGTCGTACTCGTTTGTTGTTGAAATTCTGCTTTCGGTCGGTCTTTCTTTTTTAGTCCGCTTTCGGTCGCACTCGTTTGTTGTTGAAATTCCGCTTTCAACCGGTATTTCTTTTCGAGTCCGCTTTTGGTCGTACTCGTTTGTTGTTGGAATTCTGTCCTCGACCGGTCTTTCTTTTCGAGTCCGCTTTCGGTCGTACTCGTTTGTTGTTGAAATTCCGTCCTCGGCCGGTCTTTCTTTTCGAGTCCGCTTTAAATTGTACTCGTTTGTTGTTTAAATTCTGTCCTCGTCAGGTCTTTATTTTCAAGTCTGCTTTCGGTCGTAATCGTTTGTTGTTGAAATTCCGTCCTCGGCCGGTCTTTCTTTTCGAGTCCGCTTTCGATTATACTCGTTTGTTGTTGAAATTCCGTCCTAGGCCGGTCTTTCTTTTCGAGTCCGCTTTCGGTCATACTTGTTTGTTGTTGAAATTCCGTCCTCGGCAGGTCTTTCTTTTCGAGCCCGCTTTCGGTCGTGCTCGTTTGTTGTTGAAGTTCCGTCCTCGGCAGGTCTTTCTTTTCAAGTCCGCTTTCGGTCTTACTCGTTTGTTGTTGAAATTCCGTCCTCGACCGGTCTTTCTTTTTGAGTCCGCGTTCGGTTGTACTCGTTTGTTGTTGAAATTTCGTCCTCGGCCGATCTTTCTTTTCGAGTCCGCTTTCGGTCGTACTCGTTTGTTGTTGAAATTCCGTCCTCGGCGGGTCTTTCTTTTCGAGTCCGCTTTCGGTCGTACTCGTTTGTTGTCGAAATTCCGTCCTCGACCGGTCTTTCTTTTTGAGTCCGCGTTCGGTTGTACTCGTTTGTTGTTGAAATTCCGTCCTCGGCCGATCTTTCTTTTCGAGTCCGCTTTCGGTCGTACTCGTTTGTTGTTGAAATTCCGTCCTCGGCCGATCTTTCTTTTAGATTCCGCTCTCGGTCGTACTCGTTTGTTGTTGAAATTCCATCCTCAGCCGGCCTTTCTTTTCGAGTCCGCTTTCGGCCGTACTCGTTTGTTGTTGAAATTCCGCTTTCGGTCGGTCTTTCTTTTCGAGTCCGCTTTCGATCACGCTTGTTTGTTGTTGAAATTCCGCTTTCGGTCGGTCTTTCTTTTCGAGTCCGCTTTCGGTCGTACTCGTTTGTTGTTGAAATTCTGCTTTCGGTCGGTCTTTCTTTTTTAGTCCGCTTTCGGTCGCACTCGTTTGTTGTTGAAATTCCGCTTTCAACCGGTATTTCTTTTCGAGTCCGCTTTTGGTCGTACTCGTTTGTTGTTGGAATTCTGTCCTCGACCGGTCTTTCTTTTCGAGTCCGCTTTCGGTCGTACTCGTTTGTTGTTGAAATTCCGTCCTCGGCCGGTCTTTCTTTTCGAGTCCGCTTTAAATTGTACTCGTTTGTTGTTTAAATTCTGTCCTCGTCAGGTCTTTATTTTCAAGTCCGCTTTCGGTCGTAATCGTTTGTTGTTGAAATTCCGTCCTCGGCCGGTCTTTCTTTTCGAGTCCGCTTTCGATTATACTCGTTTGTTGTTGAAATTCCGTCCTCGTCCGGTCTTTATTTTCGAGTCCGCTTTTGGTCGTACTCGTTTGTTGTTGAAATTCCGTCCTCGTCCGATCTTTCTTTTCGAGTCCGCTCTCGGTCGTACTCGTTTGTTGTTGAAATTCCATCCTCAGCCGGTCTTTCTTTTCGAGTCCGCTTTCGGCCGTACTCGTTTGTTGTTGAAATTCCGCTTTCGGTCGGTCTTTCTTTTCGAGTCCGCTTTCGATCACGCTTGTTTGTTGTTGAAATTCCGCTTTCGGTCGGTCTTTCTTTTCGAGTCCGCTTTCGGTCGTACTCGTTTGTTGTTGAAATTCTGCTTTCGGTCGGTCTTTCTTTTTTAGTCCGCTTTCGGTCGCACTCGTTTGTTGTTGAAATTCCGCTTTCAACCGGTATTTCTTTTCGAGTCCGCTTTTGGTCGTACTCGTTTGTTGTTGGAATTCTGTCCTCGACCGGTCTTTCTTTTCGAGTCCGCTTTCGGTCGTACTCGTTTGTTGTTGAAATTCCGTCCTCGGCCGGTCTTTCTTTTCGAGTCCGCTTTAAATTGTACTCGTTTGTTGTTTAAATTCTGTCCTCGTCAGGTCTTTATTTTCAAGTCTGCTTTCGGTCGTAATCGTTTGTTGTTGAAATTCCGTCCTCGGCCGGTCTTTCTTTTCGAGTCCGCTTTCGATTATACTCGTTTGTTGTTGAAATTCCGTCCTCGTCCGGTCTTTATTTTCGAGTCCGCTTTTGGTCGTACTCGTTTGTTGTTGAAATTCCGTCCTCGTCCGGTCTTTCTTTTCGAGTCCGCTTTCGGTCGTAATCGTTTGTTGTTGAAATTCCGTCCTCGGCCGGTCTTTCTTTTCGAGTCCGCTTTCGATTATACTCGTTTGTTGTTGAAATTCCGTCCTAGGCCGGTCTTTCTTTTCGAGTCCGCTTTCGGTCATACTTGTTTGTTGTTGAAATTCCGTCCTCGGCCGGTCTTTCTTTTCGAGCCCGCTTTCGGTCGTGCTCGTTTGTTGTTGAAGTTCCGTCCTCGGCAGGTCTTTCTTTTCAAGTCCGCTTTCGGTCTTACTCGTTTGTTGTTGAAATTCCGTCCTCGACCGGTCTTTCTTTTTGAGTCCGCGTTCGGTTGTACTCGTTTGTTGTTGAAATTTCGTCCTCGGCCGATCTTTCTTTTCGAGTCCGCTTTCGGTCGTACTCGTTTGTTGTTGAAATTCCGTCCTCGGCGGGTCTTTCTTTTCGAGTCCGCTTTCGGTCGTACTCGTTTGTTGTCGAAATTCCGTCCTCGACCGGTCTTTCTTTTTGAGTCCGCGTTCGGTTGTACTCGTTTGTTGTTGAAATTCCGTCCTCGGCCGATCTTTCTTTTCGAGTCCGCTTTCGGTCGTACTCGTTTGTTGTTGAAATTCCGTCCTCGGCCGATCTTTCTTTTAGATTCCGCTCTCGGTCGTACTCGTTTGTTGTTGAAATTCCATCCTCAGCCGGCCTTTCTTTTCGAGTCCGCTTTCGGCCGTACTCGTTTGTTGTTGAAATTCCGCTTTCGGTCGGTCTTTCTTTTCGAGTCCGCTTTCGATCACGCTTGTTTGTTGTTGAAATTCCGCTTTCGGTCGGTCTTTCTTTTCGAGTCCGCTTTCGGTCGTACTCGTTTGTTGTTGAAATTCTGCTTTCGGTCGGTCTTTCTTTTTTAGTCCGCTTTCGGTCGCACTCGTTTGTTGTTGAAATTCCGCTTTCAACCGGTATTTCTTTTCGAGTCCGCTTTTGGTCGTACTCGTTTGTTGTTGGAATTCTGTCCTCGACCGGTCTTTCTTTTCGAGTCCGCTTTCGGTCGTACTCGTTTGTTGTTGAAATTCCGTCCTCGGCCGGTCTTTCTTTTCGAGTCCGCTTTAAATTGTACTCGTTTGTTGTTTAAATTCTGTCCTCGTCAGGTCTTTATTTTCAAGTCCGCTTTCGGTCGTAATCGTTTGTTGTTGAAATTCCGTCCTCGGCCGGTCTTTCTTTTCGAGTCCGCTTTCGATTATACTCGTTTGTTGTTGAAATTCCGTCCTCGTCCGGTCTTTATTTTCGAGTCCGCTTTTGGTCGTACTCGTTTGTTGTTGAAATTCCGTCCTCGTCCGATCTTTCTTTTCGAGTCCGCTCTCGGTCGTACTCGTTTGTTGTTGAAATTCCATCCTCAGCCGGTCTTTCTTTTCGAGTCCGCTTTCGGCCGTACTCGTTTGTTGTTGAAATTCCGCTTTCGGTCGGTCTTTCTTTTCGAGTCCGCTTTCGATCACGCTTGTTTGTTGTTGAAATTCCGCTTTCGGTCGGTCTTTCTTTTCGAGTCCGCTTTCGGTCGTACTCGTTTGTTGTTGAAATTCTGCTTTCGGTCGGTCTTTCTTTTTTAGTCCGCTTTCGGTCGCACTCGTTTGTTGTTGAAATTCCGCTTTCAACCGGTATTTCTTTTCGAGTCCGCTTTTGGTCGTACTCGTTTGTTGTTGGAATTCTGTCCTCGACCGGTCTTTCTTTTCGAGTCCGCTTTCGGTCGTACTCGTTTGTTGTTGAAATTCCGTCCTCGGCCGGTCTTTCTTTTCGAGTCCGCTTTAAATTGTACTCGTTTGTTGTTTAAATTCTGTCCTCGTCAGGTCTTTATTTTCAAGTCTGCTTTCGGTCGTAATCGTTTGTTGTTGAAATTCCGTCCTCGGCCGGTCTTTCTTTTCGAGTCCGCTTTCGATTATACTCGTTTGTTGTTGAAATTCCGTCCTCGTCCGGTCTTTATTTTCGAGTCCGCTTTTGGTCGTACTCGTTTGTTGTTGAAATTCCGTCCTCGTCCGGTCTTTCTTTTCGAGTCCGCTTTCGGTCGTACTCGTTTTTTGTTGAAATTCAGTCCTCGGCCGGTCTTTCTTTTCGAGCCCGCGTTCGGTCGTACTCGTTTGTTGTTGAAGTTCCGTCCTAGGCCGGTCTTTCTTTTCGAGTCCGCTTTCGGTCGTACTCGTTTGTTATTGAAGTTCCGTCCTAGGCCGGTCTTTCTTTTCGAGTCCGCTTTCGGTCGTACTCGTTTATTGTTGAAGTTCCGTCCTAGGCCGGCCTTTCTTTTCGAGTCCGCTTTCGGTCATACTTGTTTGTTGTTGAAATTCCGTCCTCGGCCGGTCTTTCTTTTCGAGCCCGCTTTCGGTCGTACTCGTTTGTTGTTGAAGTTCCGTCCTCGGCCGGTCTTTCTTTTCGAGTCCGCTTTCGGTCGTACTCGTTTGTTGTTGAAATTCCGTCCTCGACCGGTCTTTCTTTTTGAGTCCGCGTTCGGTTGTAGTCGTTTGTTGTTGAAATTCCGTCCTCGGCCGATCTTTCTTTTCGAGTCCGCTTTCGGTCGTACTCGTTTGTTGTAGAAATTCCGTCCTCGGCCGGTCTTTCTTTTCGAGTCTGCTCTCGGTCGTACTCGTTTGTTGTTTAAATTCCATCTTCAGCCGGTCTTTCTTTTCGAGTCCGCTTTCGGCCGTACTCGTTTGTTGTTGAAATTCCGCTTTCGGTCGGTCTTTCTTTTCGAGTCCGCTTTCGGTCACGCTTGTTTGTTGTTGAAATTCCGCTTTCGGTCGGTCTTTCTTTTCGAGTCCGCTTTCGATCGTACTCGTTTGTTGTTGAAATTCTGCTTTCGGTCGGTCTTTCTTTTTTAGTCCGCTTTCGGTCGCACTCGTTTGTTGTTGAAATTCCGCTTTCAACCGGTATTTCTTTTCGAGTCCGCTTTTGGTCGTACTCGTTTGTTGTTGGAATTCCGTCCTCGACCGGTCTTTCTTTTCGAGTCCGCTTTCGGTCGTACTCGTTTGTTGTTGAAATTCCGTCCTCGGCCGGTCTTTCTTTTCGAGTCCGCTTTCAATTGTACTCGTTTGTTGTTTAAATTCTGTCCTCGTCAGGTCTTTCTTTTCGAGTCCGCTTTTGGTCGTACTCGTTTGTTGTTTAAATTCTGTCCTCGTCAGGTTTTTATTTTCGAGTCCGCTTTCGGTCGTAATCGTTTGTTGTTGAAATTCCGTCCTCGGCCGGTCTTTCTTTTCGAGTCCGCTTTCGATTATACTCGTTTGTTGTTGAAATTCCGTCCTCGTCCGGTCTTTATTTTCGAGTCCGCTTTTGGTCGTACTCGTTTGTTGTTGGAATTCCGTCCTCGACCGGTCTTTATTTTCGAGTCCGCTTTCGGTCGTAATCGTTTGTTGTTGAAATTCCGTCCTCGGCCGGTCTTTCTTTTCGAGTCCGCTTTCGATTATACTCGTTTGTTGTTGAAATTCCGTCCTCGTCCGGTCTTTATTTTCGAGTCCGCTTTCGGTCGTACTCGTTTTTTGTTGAAATTCCGTCCTCGGCCGGTCTTTCTATTCGAGTCCGCTTTCGATCGTACTCGTTTGTTGTTGAAGTTCAGTCCTAGGCCGGTCTTTCTTTTCGAGTCTGCTTTCGGTCATACTCGTTTGTTGTTTAAATTCCGTCCTCGGCCGGTCTTTCTTTTTGGGCCCGCTTTCGGTCGTACTCGTTTGTTGTTGAAGTTCCGTCCTCGGCCGGCCTTTCTTTTCGAGTCCGCTTTCGGTCGTACTCGTTTGTTGTTGAAATTCCGTCCTCGACCGGTCTTTCTTTTTGAGTCCGCGTTCGGTTGTACTCGTTTGTTGTTGAAATTCCGTCCTCAGCCGATCTTTCTTTTCGAGTCCGCTTTCGGTCGTACTCGTTTGTTGTAGAAATTCCGTCCTCGGCCGGTCTTTCTTTTCGAGTCTGCTCTCGGTCGTACTCGTTTGTTGTTTAAATTCCATCCTCAGCCGGTCTTTCTTTTCGAGTCCGCTTTCGGCCGTACTCGTTTGTTGTTGAAATTCCGCTTTCGGTCGGTCTTTCTTTTCGAGTCCGCTTTCGGTCACGCTTGTTTGTTGTTGAAATTCCGCTTTCGGACGGTCTTTCTTTTCGAGTCCGCTTTCGGTCGTACTCGTTTGTTGTTGAAATTCTGCTTTCGGTCGGTCTTTCTTTTTTAGTCCGCTTTCGGTCGCACTCGTTTGTTGTTGAAATTCCGCTTTCAACCGGTATTTCTTTTCGAGTCCGCTTTTGGTCGTACTCGTTTGTTGTTGGAATTCCGTCCTCGAACGGTCTTTCTTTTCGAGTCCGCTTTCGGTCGTACTCGTTTGTTGTTGAAATTCCGTCCTCGGCCGGTCTTTCTTTTCGAGTCCGCTTTCAATTGTACTCGTTTGTTGTTTAAATTCTGTCCTCGTCAGGTCTTTATTTTCGAGTCCGCTTTCGGTCGTAATCGTTTGTTGTTGAAATTCCGTCCTCGGCCGGTCTTTCTTTTCGAGTCCGCTTTCGATTATACTCGTTTGTTGTTGAAATTCCGTCCTCGTCCGGTCTTTATTTTCGAGTCCGCTTTTGGTCATACTCGTTGGTTGTTGAAATTCCGTCCTCGTCCGGTCTTTCTTTTCGAGTCCGCTTTCGGTCGTACTCGTTTTTGGTTGAAATTCAGTCCTCGGCCGGTCTTTCTTTTCGAGTCCGCTTTCGGTCGTACTCGTTTGTTGTTGAAGTTCCGTCCTCGACCGGTATTTCTTTTCGAGCCCGCTTTCGGTCGTACTCGTTTGTTGTTGAAGTTCCGTCCTCGGCCGGTCTTTCTTTTCGAGTCCGCTTTCGGTCGTACTCGTTTGTTGTTGAAGTTCTGTCCTAGGCCGGTCTTTCTTTTCGAGTCCGCTTTCGGTCATACTTGTTTGTTGTTGAAATTCCGTCCTCGGCCGGTCTTTCTTTTCGAGCCCGCTTTCGGTCGTACTCGTTTGTTGTTGAAGTTCCGTCCTCGGCAGGTCTTTCTTTTCGAGTCCGCTTTCGGTCTTACTCGTTTGTTGTTGAAATTCAGTCCTCGACCGGTCTTTCTTTTTGAGTCCGCGTTCGGTTGTACTCGTTTGTTGTTGAAATTTTGTCCTCGGCCGATCTTTCTTTTCGAGTCCGCTTTCGGTCGTACTCGTTTGTTGTTGAAATTCCGTCCTCGGCGGGTCTTTCTTTTCGAGTCCGCTTTCGGTCGTACTCGTTTGTTGTCGAAATTCCGTCCTCGTCCGGTCTTTCTTTTTGAGTCCGCGTTCGGTTGTACTCGTTTGTTGTTGAAATTCCGTCCTCGGCCGATCTTTCTTTTCGAGTCCGCTTTCGGTCGTACTCGTTTGTTGTTGAAATTCCGTCCTCGGCCGATCTTTCTTTTCGAGTCCGCTCTCGGTCGTACTCGTTTGTTGTTGAAATTCCATCCTCAGCCGGTCTTTCTTTTCGAGTCCGCTTTCGGCCGTACTCGTTTGTTGTTGAAATTCCGCTTTCGGTCGGTCTTTCTTTTCGAGTCCGCTTTCGATCACGCTTGTTTATTGTTGAAATTCCGCTTTCGGTCGGTCTTTCTTTTCGAGTCCGCTTTCGGTCATACTCGTTTGTTGTTGAAATTCTGCTTTCGGTCGGTCTTTCTTTTTTAGTCCGCTTTCGGTCGCACTCGTTTGTTGTTGAAATTCCGCTTTTAACCGGTATTTCTTTTCGAGTCCGCTTTTGGTCGTACTCGTTTGTTGTTGGAATTCTGTCCTCGACCGGTCTTTCTTTTTGAGTCCGCTTTCAGTCGTACTCGTTTGTTGTTGAAATTCCGTCCTCGGCCGGTCTTTCTTTTCGAGTCCGCTTTAAATTGTACTCGTTTGTTGTTTAAATTCTGTCCTCGTCAGGTCTTTATTTTCAAGTCCGCTTTCGGTCGTAATCGTTTGTTGTTGAAATTCCGTCCTCGGCCGGTCTTTCTTTTCGAGTCCGCTTTCGATTATACTCGTTTGTTGTTGAAATTCCGTCCTCGTCCGGTCTTTATTTTCGAGTCCGCTTTTGGTCGTACTCGTTTGTTGTTGAAATTCCGTCCTCGTCCGGTCTTTCTTTTCGAGTCCGCTTTCGGTCGTACTCGTTTTTTGTTGAAATTCAGTCCTCGGCCGGTCTTTCTTTTCGAGTCCGCTTTCGGTCGTACTCGTTTGTTGTTGAAGTTCCGTCCTAGGCCGGTCTTTCTTTTCGAGTCCCCTTTCGGTCATACTTGTTTGTTGTTGAAATTCCGTCCTCGGCCGGTCTTTCTTTTCGAGCCCGCTTTCGGTCGTACTCGTTTGTTGTTGAAGTTCCGTCCTCGGCCGGTCTTTCTTTTCGAGTCCGCTTTCGGTCGTACTCGTTTGTTGTTGAAATTCCGTCCTCGACCGGTCTTTCTTTTTGAGTCCGCGTTCGGTTGTAGTCGTTTGTTGTTGAAATTCCGTCCTCGGCCGATCTTTCTTTTCGAGTCCGCTTTCGGTCGTACTCGTTTGTTGTAGAAATTCCGTCCTCGGCCGGTCTTTCTTTTCGAGTCTGCTCTCGGTCGTACTCGTTTGTTGTTTAAATTCCATCCTCAGCCGGTCTTTCTTTTCGAGTCCGCTTTCGGCCGTACTCGTTTGTTGTTGAAATTCTGCTTTCGGTCGGTCTTTCTTTTCGAGTCCGCTTTCGGTCACGCTTGTTTGTTGTTGAAATTCCGCTTTCGGACGGTCTTTCTTTTCGAGTCCGCTTTCGGTCGTACTCGTTTGTTGTTGAAATTCTGCTTTCGGTCGGTCTTTCTTTTTTAGTCCGCTTTCGGTCGCACTCGTTTGTTGTTGAAATTCCGCTTTCAACCGGTATTTCTTTTCGAGTCCGCTTTTGGTCGTACTCGTTTGTTGTTGGAATTCCGTCCTCGACCGGTCTTTCTTTTCGAGTCCGCTTTCGGTCGTACTCGTTTGTTGTTGAAATTCCGTCCTCGGCCGGTCTTTCTTTTCGAGTCCGCTTTCAATTGTACTCGTTTGTTGTTGAAATTCTGTCCTCGTCAGGTATTTATTTTCGTGTCAGCTTTCGGTCGTAATCGTTTGTTGTTGAAATTCCGTCCTCGGCCGGTCTTTCTTTTCGAGTCCGCTTTCGATTATACTCGTTTGTTGTTGAAATTCCGTCCTCGTCCGGTCTTTATTTTCGAGTCCGCTTTTGGTCATACTCGTTGGTTGTTGAAATTCCGTCCTCGTCCGGTCTTTCTTTTCGAGTCCGCTTTCGGTCGTACTCGTTTTTGGTTGAAATTCCGTCCTCGGCCGGTCTTTCTTTTCGAGTCCGCTTTCGGTCATACTTGTTTGTTGTTGAAATTCCGTCCTCGACCGGTCTTTCTTTTCGAGCCCGCTTTCGGTCGTACTCGTTTGTTGTTGAAGTTCCGTCCTCGGCCGGTCTTTCTTTTCGAGTCCGCTTTCGGTCGTACTCGTTTGTTGTTGAAATTCGGTCCTCGACCGGTCTTTCTTTTTGAGTCCGCGTTCGGTTGTACTCGTTTGTTGTTGAAATTCCGTCCTCGGCCGATCTTTCTTTTCGAGTCCGCTTTCGGTCGTACTCGTTTGTTGTAGAAATTCCGTCCTCGGCCGGTCTTTCTTTTCGAGTCTGCTCTCGGTTGTATTCGTTTGTTGTTTAAATTGCATCCTCAGCCGGTCTTTCTTTTCGAGTCCGCTTTCGGCCGTACTCGTTTGTTGTTGAAATTCCGCTTTCGGTCGGTCTTTCTTTTCGAGTCCGCTTTCGGTCACGCTTGTTTGTTGTTGAAATTCCGCTTTCGGTCGGTCTTTCTTTTCGAGTCCGCTTTCGGTCGTACTCGTTTGTTGTTGAAATTCTGCTTTCGGTCGGTCTTTCTTTTTTAGTCCGCTTTCGGTCGCGCTCGTTTGTTGTTGAAATTCCGCTTTCAACCGGTATTTCTTTTCGAGTCCGCTTTTGGTCGTACTCGTTTGTTGTTGGAATTCCGTCCTCGAACGGTATTTCTTTTCGAGTCCGCTTTCGGTCGTACTCGTTTGTTGTTGAAATTCCGTCCTCGGCCGGTCTTTCTTTTCGAGTCCGCTTTCAATTGTACTCGTTTGTTGTTTAAATTCTGTCCTCGTCAGGTCTTTATTTTCGAGTCCGCTTTCGGTCGTAATCGTTTGTTGTTGAAATTCCGTCCTCGGCCGGTCTTTCTTTTCGAGTCCGCTTTCGATTATACTCGTTTGTTGTTGAAATTCCGTCCTCGTCCGGTCTTTATTTTCGAGTCCGCTTTTGGTCGTACTCGTTTGTTGTTGAAATTCCGTCCTCGTCCGGTCTTTCTTTTCGAGTCCGCTTTCGGTCGTACTCGTTTTTTATTGAAATTCAGTCCTCGGCCGGTCTTTCTTTTCGAGTCCGCTTTCGGTCGTACTCGTTTGTTGTTGAAGTTCCGTCCTAGGCCGGTCTTTCTTTTCGAGTCCGCTTTCGGTCGTACTCGTTTTTTGTTGAAATTCCGTCCTCGGCCGGTCTTTCTTTTCGAGTCCGCTTTCGGTCGTACTCGTTTGTTGTTGAAGTTCTGTCCTAGGCCGGTCTTTCTTTTCGAGTCCGCTTTCGGTCATACTTGTTTGTTGTTGAAATTCCGTCCTCGGCCGGTCTTTCTTTTCGAGCCCGCTTTCGGTCGTACTCGTTTGTTGTTGAAGTTCCGTCCTCGGCAGGTCTTTCTTTTCGAGTCCGCTTTCGGTCTTACTCGTTTGTTGTTGAAATTCAGTCCTCGACCGGTCTTTCTTTTTGAGTCCGCGTTCGGTTGTACTCGTTTGTTGTTGAAATTTTGTCCTCGGCCGATCTTTCTTTTCGAGTCCGCTTTCGGTCGTACTCGTTTGTTGTTGAAATTCCGTCCTCGGCGGGTCTTTCTTTTCGAGTCCGCTTTCGGTCGTACTCGTTTGTTGTCGAAATTCCGTCCTCGTCCGGTCTTTCTTTTTGAGTCCGCGTTCGGTTGTACTCGTTTGTTGTTGAAATTCCGTCCTCGGCCGATCTTTCTTTTCGAGTCCGCTTTCGGTCGTACTCGTTTGTTGTTGAAATTCCGTCCTCGGCCGATCTTTCTTTTCGAGTCCGCTCTCGGTCGTACTCGTTTGTTGTTGAAATTCCATCCTCAGCCGGTCTTTCTTTTCGAGTCCGCTTTCGGCCGTACTCGTTTGTTGTTGAAATTCCGCTTTCGGTCGGTCTTTCTTTTCGAGTCCGCTTTCGATCACGCTTGTTTATTGTTGAAATTCCGCTTTCGGTCGGTCTTTCTTTTCGAGTCCGCTTTCGGTCATACTCGTTTGTTGTTGAAATTCTGCTTTCGGTCGGTCTTTCTTTTTTAGTCCGCTTTCGGTCGCACTCGTTTGTTGTTGAAATTCCGCTTTTAACCGGTATTTCTTTTCGAGTCCGCTTTTGGTCGTACTCGTTTGTTGTTGGAATTCTGTCCTCGACCGGTCTTTCTTTTTGAGTCCGCTTTCAGTCGTACTCGTTTGTTGTTGAAATTCCGTCCTCGGCCGGTCTTTCTTTTCGAGTCCGCTTTAAATTGTACTCGTTTGTTGTTTAAATTCTGTCCTCGTCAGGTCTTTATTTTCAAGTCCGCTTTCGGTCGTAATCGTTTGTTGTTGAAATTCCGTCCTCGGCCGGTCTTTCTTTTCGAGTCCGCTTTCGATTATACTCGTTTGTTGTTGAAATTCCGTCCTCGTCCGGTCTTTATTTTCGAGTCCGCTTTTGGTCGTACTCGTTTGTTGTTGAAATTCCGTCCTCGTCCGGTCTTTCTTTTCGAGTCCGCTTTCGGTCGTACTCGTTTTTTGTTGAAATTCAGTCCTCGGCCGGTCTTTCTTTTCGAGTCCGCTTTCGGTCGTACTCGTTTGTTGTTGAAGTTCCGTCCTAGGCCGGTCTTTCTTTTCGAGTCCCCTTTCGGTCATACTTGTTTGTTGTTGAAATTCCGTCCTCGGCCGGTCTTTCTTTTCGAGCCCGCTTTCGGTCGTACTCGTTTGTTGTTGAAGTTCCGTCCTCGGCCGGTCTTTCTTTTCGAGTCCGCTTTCGGTCGTACTCGTTTGTTGTTGAAATTCCGTCCTCGACCGGTCTTTCTTTTTGAGTCCGCGTTCGGTTGTAGTCGTTTGTTGTTGAAATTCCGTCCTCGGCCGATCTTTCTTTTCGAGTCCGCTTTCGGTCGTACTCGTTTGTTGTAGAAATTCCGTCCTCGGCCGGTCTTTCTTTTCGAGTCTGCTCTCGGTCGTACTCGTTTGTTGTTTAAATTCCATCCTCAGCCGGTCTTTCTTTTCGAGTCCGCTTTCGGCCGTACTCGTTTGTTGTTGAAATTCCGCTTTCGGTCGGTCTTTCTTTTCGAGTCCGCTTTCGGTCACGCTTGTTTGTTGTTGAAATTCCGCTTTCGGTCGGTCTTTCTTTTCGAGTCCGCTTTCGGTCGTACTCGTTTGTTGTTGAAATTCTGCTTTCGGTCGGTCTTTCTTTTTTAGTCCGCTTTCGGTCGCACTCGTTTGTTGTTGAAATTCCGCTTTCAACCGGTATTTCTTTTCGAGTCCGCTTTTGGTCGTACTCGTTTGTTGTTGGAATTCCGTCCTCGACCGGTCTTTCTTTTCTAGTCCGCTTTCGGTCGTACTCGTTTGTTGTTGAAATTCCCTCCTCGGCCGGTCTTTCTTTTCGAGTCCGCTTTCAATTGTACTCGTTTGTTGTTTAAATTCTGTCCTCGTCAGGTCTTTCTTTTCGAGTCCGCTTTCAATTGTACTCGTTTGTTGTTTAAATTCTGTCCTCGTCAGGTTTTTATTTTCGAGTCCGCTTTCGGTCGTAATCGTTTGTTGTTGAAATTCCGTCCTCGACCGGTCTTTCTTTTCGAGTCCGCTTTCGATTATACTCGTTTGTTGTTGAAATTCCGTCCTCGTCCGGTCTTTATTTTCGAGTCCGCTTTTGGTCGTACTCGTTTGTTGTTGAAATTCCGTCCTCGTCCGGTCTTTCTTTTCGAGTCCGCTTTCGGTCGTACTCGTTTTTTGTTGAAATTCAGTCCTCGGCCGGTCTTTCTTTTCGAGTCCGCTTTCGGTCGTACTCGTTTGTTGTTGAAGTTCCGTCCTAGGCCGGTCTTTCTTTTTGAGTCCGCTTTCGGTCGTACTCGTTTTTTGTTGAAATTCCGTCCTCGGCCGGTCTTTCTTTTCGAGTCCGCTTTCGGTCGTACTCGTTTGTTGTTGAAGTTCCGTCCTAGGCCGGTCTTTCTTTTCGAGTCCGCTTTCGGTGGTACTTGTTTGTTGTTGAAATTCCGTCCTCGGCCGGTCTTTCTTTTCGAGCCCGCTTTCGGTCGTACTCGTTTGTTGTTGAAGTTCCGTCCTAGGCCGGTCTTTCTTTTCGAGTGCGCTTTCGGTCATACTTGTTTGTTGTTGAAATTCCGTCCTCGGCCGGTCTTTCTTTTCGAGCACGCTTTTGGTCGTACTCGTTTGTTGTTGAAGTTCCGTCCTCGGCCGGTCTTTCTTTTCGAGTCCGCTTTCGGTCGTACTCGTTTGTTGTTGAAATTCCGTCCTCGACCGGTCTTTCTTTTTGAGTCCGCGTTCGGTTGTACTCGTTTGTTGTTGAAATTCCGTCCTCGGCCGATCTTTCTTTTCGAGTCCGCTTTCGGTCGTACTCGTTTGTTGTAGAAATTCCGTCCTCGGCCGGTCTTTCTTTTCGAGTCTGCTCTCGGTCGTACTCGTTTGTTGTTTAAATTCCATCCTCAGCCGGTCTTTCTTTTCGAGTCCGCTTTCGGCCATACTCGTTTGTTGTTGAAATTCCGCTTTCGGTCGGTCTTTCTTTTCGAGTCCGCTTTCGGTCACGCTTGTTTGTTGTTGAAATTCCGCTTTCGGTCGGTCTTTCTTTTCGAGTCCGCTTTCGGTCGTACTCGTTTGTTGTTGAAATTCTGCTTTCGGTCGGTCTTTCTTTTTTAGTCCGCTTTCGGTCGCACTCGTTTGTTGTTGAAATTCCGCTTTTAACCGGTATTTCTTTTCGAGTCCGCTTTTGGTCGTACTCGTTTGTTGTTGGAATTCCGTCCTCGATCGGTCTTTCTTTTCGAGTCCGCTTTCGGTCGTACTCGTTTGTTGTTGAAATTCCGTCCTCGGCCGGTCTTTCTTTTCGAGTCCGCTTTCAATTGTACTCGTTTGTTGTTTAAATTCTGTCTTCGTCAGGTCTTTATTTTCGAGTCCGCTTTCGGTCGTAATCGTTTGTTGTTGAAGTTCCGTCCTAGGCCGGTCTTTCTTTTCGAGTGCGCTTTCGGTCATACTTGTTTGTTGTTGAAATTCCGTCCTCGGCCGGTCTTTCTTTTCGAGCACGCTTTTGGTCGTACTCGTTTGTTGTTGAAGTTCCGTCCTCGGCCGGTCTTTCTTTTCGAGTCCGCTTTCGGTCGTACTCGTTTGTTGTTGAAATTCCGTCCTCGACCGGTCTTTCTTTTTGAGTCCGCGTTCGGTTGTACTCGTTTGTTGTTGAAATTCCGTCCTCGGCCGATCTTTCTTTTCGAGTCCGCTTTCGGTCGTACTCGTTTGTTGTAGAAATTCCGTCCTCGGCCGGTCTTTCTTTTCGAGTCTGCTCTCGGTCGTACTCGTTTGTTGTTTAAATTCCATCCTCAGCCGGTCTTTCTTTTCGAGTCCGCTTTCGGCCATACTCGTTTGTTGTTGAAATTCCGCTTTCGGTCGGTCTTTCTTTTCGAGTCCGCTTTCGGTCACGCTTGTTTGTTGTTGAAATTCCGCTTTCGGTCGGTCTTTCTTTTCGAGTCCGCTTTCGGTCGTACTCGTTTGTTGTTGAAATTCTGCTTTCGGTCGGTCTTTCTTTTTTAGTCCGCTTTCGGTCGCACTCGTTTGTTGTTGAAATTCCGCTTTTAACCGGTATTTCTTTTCGAGTCCGCTTTTGGTCGTACTCGTTTGTTGTTGGAATTCCGTCCTCGATCGGTCTTTCTTTTCGAGTCCGCTTTCGGTCGTACTCGTTTGTTGTTGAAATTCCGTCCTCGGCCGGTCTTTCTTTTCGAGTCCGCTTTCAATTGTACTCGTTTGTTGTTTAAATTCTGTCTTCGTCAGGTCTTTATTTTCGAGTCCGCTTTCGGTCGTAATCGTTTGTTGTTGAAATTCCGTCATCGGCCGGTCTTTCTTTTCGAGTCCGCTTTCGATTATACTCGTTTGTTGTTGAAATTCCGTCCTCGTCCGGTCTTTCTTTTCGAGTCCGCTTTTGGTCGTACTCGTTTGTTGTTGAAATTCCGTCCTCGTCCGGTCTTTCTTTTCGAGTCCGCTTTCGGTCGTACTCGTTTTTTGTTGAAATTCAGTCCTCGGCCGGTCTTTCTTTTCGAGTCCGCTTTCGGTCGTACTCGTTTGTTGTTGAAATTCCGTCTTCGGCCGGTCTTTTTTTTGATCCCGCGTTCGGTTGTACTCGTTTGTTGTTGAAATTCCGTCCTCGGCCGATCTTTCTTTTCGAGTCCGCTTTCGGTCGTACTCGTTTGTTGTTGAAATTCCGTCCTCGACCGGTCTTTCTTTTTGAGTCCGCGTTCGGTAGTACTCGTTTCTTGTTGAAATTCCGTCCTCGGCCGATCTTTCTTTTCGAGTCCGCTTTCGGTCGTACTCGTTTGTTGTAGAAATTCCGTCCTCGGCCGGTCTTTCTTTTCGAGTCTGCTCTCGGTCGTACTCGTTTGTTGTTTAAATTCCATCCTCAGCCGCTTTCTTTTCGAGTCCGCTTTCGGCCGTACTCGTTTGTTGTTGAAATTCCACTTTCGGTCGGTCTTTCTTTTCGAGTCCGCTTTCGGTCACGCTTGTTTGTTGTTGAAATTCCGCTTTCGGTCGGTCTTTCTTTTCGAGTCCGCTTTCGGTCGTACTCGTTTGTTGTTGAAATTCTGCTTTCGGTCGGTCTTTCTTTTTTAGTCCGCTTTCGGTCGCACTCGTTTGTTGTTGAAATTCCGCTTTCAACCGGTATTTCTTTTCGAGTCCGCTTTCGGTCGTACTCGTTTGTTGTTGAAATTCCGTCCTCGGCCGGTCTTTCTTTTCGAGTCCGCTTTCAATTGTACTCGTTTGTAGTTTAAATTCTGTCCTCGTCAGGTCTTTATTTTCGAGTCCGCTTTCGGTCGTAATCGTTTGTTGTTGAAATTCCGTCCTCGGCCGGTCTTTCTTTTCGAGTCCGCTTTCGATTATACTCGTTTGTTGTTGAAATTTCGTCCTCGTCCGGTCTTTATTTTCGAGTCCGCTTTTGGTCGTACTCGTTTGTTGTTGAAATTCCGTCCTCGTCCGGTCTTACTTTTCGAGTCCGCTTTCGGTCGTACTCGTTTTTTGTTGAAATTCAGTCCTCGGCCGGTCTTTCTTTTCGAGTCCGCTTTCGGTCGTACTCGTTTGTTGTTGAAATTCCGTCCTCGGCGGGTCTTTCTTTTCGAGTCCGCTTTCGGTCGTACTCGTTTGTTGTCGAAATTCCGTCCTCGACCGGTCTTTCTTTTTGAGTCCGCGTTCGGTTGTACTCGTTTGTTGTTGAAATTCCGTCCTCGGCCGATCTTTCTTTTCGAGTCCGCTTTCGGTCGTACTCGTTTGTTGTTGAAATTCCGTCCTCGGCCGGTCTTTCTTTTCGAGTCCGCTCTCGGTCGTACTCGTTTGTTATTGAAATTCCATCCTCAGCCGGTCTTTCTTTTCGAGTCCGCTTTCGGCCGTACTCGTTTGTTGTTGAAATTCCATCCTCAGCCGGTCTTTCTTTTCGAGTCCGCTTTCGATCACGCTTGTTTGTTGTTGAAATTCCGCTTTCGGTCGGTCTTTCTTTTCGAGTCCGCTTTCGGTCGTACTCGTTTGTTGTTGAAATTCTGCTTTCGGTCGTTCTTTCTTTTTTAGTCCGCTTTCGGTCGCACTCGTTTGTTGTTGAAATTCCGCTTTCAACCGGTATTTCTTTTCGAGTCCGCTTTTGGTCGTACTCGTTTGTTGTTGGAATTCCGTCCTCGACCGGTCGTTCTTTTCGAGTCCGCTTTCGGTCGTACTCGTTTGTTGTTGAAATTCCGTCCTCGTCCGGTCTTTCTTTTCGAGTCCGCTTTAAATTGTACTCGTTTTTTGTTGAAATTCAGTCCTTGGCCGGTCTTTCTTTTCGAGTCCGCTTTCGGTCGTACTCGTTTGTTGTTGAAGTTCCGCCCTAGGCCGGTCTTTCTTTTCGAGTCCGCTTTCGGTCGTACTCGTTTTTTGTTGAAATTCCGTCCTCGGCCGGTCTTTCTTTTCGAGTCCGCTTTCGGTCGTACTCGTTTGTTGTTGAAGTTCCGTCCTAGGCCGGTCTTTCTTTTCGAGTCCGCTTTCGGTCGTACTTGTTTGTTGTTGAAATTCCGTCCTCGGCCGGTCTTTCTTTTCGAGCCCGCGTTCGGTCGTACTCGTTTGTTGTTGAAGTTCCGTCCTAGGCCGGTCTTTCTTTTCGAGTCCGCTTTCGGTCATACTTCTTTGTTGTTGAAATTCCGCCCTCGGCCGGTCTTTCTTTTCGAGCCCGCTTTCGGTCGTACTCGTTTGTTGTTGAAGTTCCGTCCTCGGCCGGTCTTTCTTTTCGAGTCCGCTTTCGGTCGTACTCGTTTGTTGTCGAAATTCCGTCCTCGACCGGTCTTTCTTTTTGAGTCCGCGTTCGGTTGTACTCGTTTGTTGTTGAAATTCCGTCCTCGGCCGATCTTTCTTTTCGAGTCCGCTTTCGGTCGTACTCGTTTGTTGTAGAAATTCCGTCCTCGGCAGGTCTTTCTTTTCGAGTCTGCTCTCGGTCGTACTCGTTTGTTGTTTAAATTCCATCCTCAGCCGGTCTTTCTTTTCGAGTCCGCTTTCGGCCATACTCGTTTGTTGTTGAAATTTCGCTTTCGGTCGGTCTTTCTTTTCGAGTCCGCTTTCGGTCACGCTTGTTTGTTGTTGAAATTCCGCTTTCGGTCGGTCTTTCTTTTCGAGTCCGCTTTCGGTCGTACTCGTTTGTTGTTGAAATTCTGCTTTCGGTCGGTCTTTCTTTTTTAGTCCGCTTTCGGTCGCACTCGTTTGTTGTTGAAATTCCGCTTTCAACCGGTATTTCTTTTCGAGTCTGCTTTTGGTCGTACTCGTTTGTTGTTGGAATTCCGTCCTCGACCGGTCTTTCTTTTCGAGTCCGCTTTCGGTCGTACTCGTTTGTTGTTGAAATTCCGTCCTCGGCCGGTCTTTCTTTTCGAGTCCGCTTTCAATTGTACTCGTTTGTTGTTTAAATTCTGTCTTCGTCAGGTCTTTATTTTCGAGTCCGCTTTCGGTCGTAATCGTTTGTTGTTGAAATTCCGTCCTCGGCCGGTCTTTCTTTTCGAGTCCGCTTTCGATTATACTCGTTTGTTGTTGAAATTCCGTCCTCGTCCGGTCTTTATTTTCGAGTCCGCTTTTGGTCGTACTCGTTTGTTGTTGAAATTCCGTCCTCGTCCGGTCTTTCTTTTCGAGTCCGCTTTCGGTCGTACTCGTTTTTTGTTGAAATTCAGTCCTCGGCCGGTCTTTCTTTTCGAGTCCGCTTTCGGTCGTACTCGTTTGTTGTTGAAATTCCGTCTTCGGCCGGTCTTTTTTTTGAGTCCGCGTTCGGTTGTACTCGTTTGTTGTTGAAATTCCGTCCTCGGCCAATCTTTCTTTTCGAGTCCGCTTTCGGTCGTACTCGTTTGTTGTTGAAATTCCGTCCTCGACCGGTCTTTCTTTTTGAGTCCGCGTTCGGTTGTACTCGTTTGTTGTTGAAATTCCGTCCTCGGCCGATCTTTCTTTTCGAGTCCGCTTTCGGTCGTACTCGTTTGTTGTAGAAATTCCGTCCTCGGCCGGTCTTTCTTTTCGAGTCTGCTCTCGGTCGTACTCGTTTTTTGTTGAAATTCAGTCCTGGGCCGGTCTTTCTTTTCGAGTCCGCTTTCGGTCGTACTCGTTTGTTGTTGAAGTTCCGCCCTAGGCCGGTCTTTCTTTTCGAGTCCGCTTTCGGTCGTACTCGTTTTTTGTTGAAATTCCGTCCTCGGCCGGTCTTTCTTTTCGAGTCCGCTTTCGGTCGTACTCGTTTGTTGTTGAAGTTCCGTCCTAGGCCGGTCTTTCTTTTCGAGTCCGCTTTCGGTCGTACTTGTTTGTTGTTGAAATTCCGTCCTCGGCCGGTCTTTCTTTTCGAGCCCGCGTTCGGTCGTACTCGTTTGTTGTTGAAGTTCCGTCCTAGGCCGGTCTTTCTTTTCGAGTCCGCTTTCGGTCATACTTGTTTGTTGTTGAAATTCCGTCCTCGGCCGGTCTTTCTTTTCGAGCCCGCTTTCGGTCGTACTCGTTTGTTGTTGAAGTTCCGTCCTCGGCCGGTCTTTCTTTTCGAGTCCGCTTTCGGTCGTACTCGTTTGTTGTTGAAATTCCGTCCTCGACCGGTCTTTCTTTTTGAGTCCGCGTTCGGTTGTACTCGTTTGTTGTTGAAATTCCGTCCTCGGCCGATCTTTCTTTTCGAGTCCGCTTTCGGTCGTACTCGTTTGTTGTAGAAATTCCGTCCTCGGCAGGTCTTTCTTTTCGAGTCTGCTCTCGGTCGTACTCGTTTGTTGTTTAAATTCCATCCTCAGCCGGTCTTTCTTTTCGAGTCCGCTTTCGGCCATACTCGTTTGTTGTTGAAATTCCGCTTTCGGTCGGTCTTTCTTTTTGAGTCCGCTTTCGGTCACGCTTGTTTGTTGTTGAAATTCCGCTTTCGGTCGGTCTTTCTTTTCGAGTCCGCTTTCGGTCGTACTCGTTTGTTGTTGAAATTCTGCTTTCGGTCGGTCTTTCTTTTTTAGTCCGCTTTCGGTCGCACTCGTTTGTTGTTGAAATTCCGCTTTCAACCGGTATTTCTTTTCGAGTCTGCTTTTGGTCGTACTCGTTTGTTGTTGGAATTCCGTCCTCGACCGGTCTTTCTTTTCGAGTCCGCTTTCGGTCGTACTCGTTTGTTGTTGAAATTCCGTCCTCGGCCGGTCTTTCTTTTCGAGTCCGCTTTCAATTGTACTCGTTTGTTGTTTAAATTCTGTCTTCGTCAGGTCTTTATTTTCGAGTCCGCTTTCGGTCGTAATCGTTTGTTGTTGAAATTCCGTCCTCGGCCGGTCTTTCTTTTCGAGTCCGCTTTCGATTATACTCGTTTGTTGTTGAAATTCCGTCCTCGTCCGGTCTTTATTTTCGAGTCCGCTTTTGGTCGTACTCGTTTGTTGTTGAAATTCCGTCCTCGTCCGGTCTTTCTTTTCGAGTCCGCTTTCGGTCGTACTCGTTTTTTGTTGAAATTCAGTCCTCGGCCGGTCTTTCTTTTCGAGTCCGCTTTCGGTCGTACTCGTTTGTTGTTGAAATTCCGTCTTCGGCCGGTCTTTTTTTTGAGTCCGCGTTCGGTTGTACTCGTTTGTTGTTGAAATTCCGTCCTCGGCCAATCTTTCTTTTCGAGTCCGCTTTCGGTCGTACTCGTTTGTTGTTGAAATTCCGTCCTCGACCGGTCTTTCTTTTTGAGTCCGCGTTCGGTTGTACTCGTTTGTTGTTGAAATTCCGTCCTCGGCCGATCTTTCTTTTCGAGTCCGCTTTCGGTCGTACTCGTTTGTTGTAGAAATTCCGTCCTCGGCCGGTCTTTCTTTTCGAGTCTGCTCTCGGTCGTACTCGTTTTTTGTTGAAATTCAGTCCTCGGCCGGTCTTTCTTTTCGAGTCCGCTTTCGGTCGTACTCGTTTGTTGTTGAAGTTCCGTCCTAGGCCGGTCTTTCTTTTCGAGTCCGCTTTCGGTCATACTTGTTTGTTGTTGAAATTCCGTCCTCGGCCGGTCTTTCTTTTCGAGCCCGCTTTCGGTCGTACTCGTTTGTTGTTGAAGTTCCGTCCTCGGCCGGTCTTTCTTTTCGAGTCCGCTTTCGGTCGTACTCGTTTGTTGTTGAAATTCCGTCCTCGACCGGTCTTTCCTTTTGAGTCCGCGTTCGGTTGTAGTTGTTTGTTGTTGAAATTCCGTCCTCGGCCGATCTTTCTTTTCGAGTCCGCTTTCGGTCGTACTCGTTTGTTGTAGAAATTCCGTCCTCGGCCGGTCTTTCTTTTCGAGTCTGCTCTCGGTCGTACTCGTTTGTTGTTTAAATTCCATCCTCAGACGGTCTTTCTTTTCGAGTCCGCTTTCGGCCGTACTCGTTTGTTGTTGAAATTCCGCTTTCGGTCGGTCTTTCTTTTCGAGTGCGCTTTCGGTCACGCTTGTTTGTTGTTGAAATTCCGCTTTCGGTCGGTCTTTCTTTTCGAGTCCGCTTTCGGTCGTACTCGTTTGTTGTTAAAATTCTGCTTTCGGTCGGTCTTTCTTTTTTAGTCCGCTTTCGGTCGCACTCGTTTGTTGTTGAAATTCCGCTTTCAACCGGTATTTCTTTTCGAGTCCGCTTTTGGTCGTACTAGTTTGTTGTTGGAATTCCGTCCTCGACCGGTCTTTCTTTTCGAGTCCGCTTTCGGTCGTACTCGTTTGTTGTTGAAATTCCGTCCTCGGCCGGTCTTTCTTTTCGAGTCCGCTTTCAATTGTACTCGTTTGTTGTTTAAATTCTGTCCTCGTCAGGTCTTTCTTTTCGAGTCCGCTTTCAATTGTACTCGTTTGTTGTTTAAATTCTGTCCTCGTCAGGTTTTTATTTTCGAGTCCGCTTTCGGTCGTAATCGTTTGTTGTTGAAATTCCGTCCTCGGCCGGTCTTTCTTTTCGAGTCCGCTTTCGATTATACTCGTTTGTTGTTGAAATTCCGTCCTCGTCCGGTCATTATTTTCGAGTCCGCTTTTGGTCGTACTCGTTTGTTGTTGAAATTCCGTCCTCGGCCGGTCTTTCTTTTCGAGTCCGCTTTCGGTCGTACTCGTTTGTTGTTGAAGTTCCGTCCTAGGCCGGTCTTTCTTTTCGAGTCCGCTTTCGGTCGTACTTGTTTGTTGTTGAAATTCCGTCCTCGGCCGGTCTTTCTTTTCGAGCCCGCGTTCGGTCGTACTCGTTTGTTGTTGAAGTTCCGTCCTAGGCCGGTCTTTCTTTTCGAGTCCGCTTTCGGTCATACTTGTTTGTTGTTGAAATTCCGTCCTCGGCCGGTCTTTCTTTTCGAGCCCGCTTTCGGTCGTACTCGTTTGTTGTTGAAGTTCCGTCCTCGGCCGGTCTTTCTTTTTGAGTCCGCTTTCGGTCGTACTCGTTTGTTGTTGAAATTCCGTCCTCGACCGGTCTTTCTTTTTGAGTCCGCGTTCGGTTGTACTCGTTTGTTGTTGAAATTCCGTCCTCGGCCGATCTTTCTTTTCGAGTCCGCTTTCGGTCGTACTCGTTTGTTGTAGAAATTCCGTCCTCGGCCGGTCTTTCTTTTCGAGTCTGCTCTCGGTCGTACTCGTTTGTTGTTTAAATTCCATCCTCAGCCGGTCTTTCTTTTCGAGTCCGCTTTCGGCCATACTCGTTTGTTGTTGAAATTTCGCTTTCGGTCGGTCTTTCTTTTCGAGTCCGCTTTCGGTCACGCTTGTTTGTTGTTGAAATTCCGCTTTCGGTCGGTCTTTCTTTTCGAGTCCGCTTTCGGTCGTACTCGTTTGTTGTTGAAATTCTGCTTTCGGTCGGTCTTTCTTTTTTAGTCCGCTTTCGGTCGCACTCGTTTGTTGTTGAAATTCCGCTTTCAACCGGTATTTCTTTTCGAGTCTGCTTTTGGTCGTACTCGTTTGTTGTTGGAATTCCGTCCTCGACCGGTCTTTCTTTTCGAGTCCGCTTTCGGTCGTACTCGTTTGTTGTTGAAATTCCGTCCTCGGCCGGTCTTTCTTTTCGAGTCCGCTTTCAATTGTACTCGTTTGTTGTTTAAATTCTGTCTTCGTCAGGTCTTTATTTTCGAGTCCGCTTTCGGTCGTAATCGTTTGTTGTTGAAATTCCGTCCTCGGCCGGTCTTTCTTTTCGAGTCCGCTTTCGATTATACTCGTTTGTTGTTGAAATTCCGTCCTCGTCCGGTCATTATTTTCGAGTCCGCTTTTGGTCGTACTCGTTTGTTGTTGAAATTCCGTCCTCGGCCGGTCTTTCTTTTCGAGTCCGCTTTCGGTCGTACTCGTTTGTTGTTGAAGTTCCGTCCTAGGCCGGTCTTTCTTTTCGAGTCCGCTTTCGGTCGTACTTGTTTGTTGTTGAAATTCCGTCCTCGGCCGGTCTTTCTTTTCGAGCCCGCGTTCGGTCGTACTCGTTTGTTGTTGAAGTTCCGTCCTAGGCCGGTCTTTCTTTTCGAGTCCGCTTTCGGTCGTACTCGTTTGTTGTTGAAATTCCGTCCTCGACCGGTCTTTCCTTTTGAGTCCGCGTTCGGTTGTAGTTGTTTGTTGTTGAAATTCCGTCCTCGGCCGATCTTTCTTTTCGAGTCCGCTTTCGGTCGTACTCGTTTGTTGTAGAAATTCCGTCCTCGGCCGGTCTTTCTTTTCGAGTCTGCTCTCGGTCGTACTCGTTTGTTGTTTAAATTCCATCCTCAGACGGTCTTTCTTTTCGAGTCCGCTTTCGGCCGTACTCGTTTGTTGTTGAAATTCCGCTTTCGGTCGGTCTTTCTTTTCGAGTGCGCTTTCGGTCACGCTTGTTTGTTGTTGAAATTCCGCTTTCGGTCGGTCTTTCTTTTCGAGTCCGCTTTCGGTCGTACTCGTTTGTTGTTAAAATTCTGCTTTCGGTCGGTCTTTCTTTTTTAGTCCGCTTTCGGTCGCACTCGTTTGTTGTTGAAATTCCGCTTTCAACCGGTATTTCTTTTCGAGTCCGCTTTTGGTCGTACTAGTTTGTTGTTGGAATTCCGTCCTCGACCGGTCTTTCTTTTCGAGTCCGCTTTCGGTCGTACTCGTTTGTTGTTGAAATTCCGTCCTCGGCCGGTCTTTCTTTTCGAGTCCGCTTTCAATTGTACTCGTTTGTTGTTTAAATTCTGTCCTCGTCAGGTCTTTCTTTTCGAGTCCGCTTTCAATTGTACTCGTTTGTTGTTTAAATTCTGTCCTCGTCAAGTTTTTATTTTCGAGTCCGCTTTCGGTCGTAATCGTTTGTTGTTGAAATTCCGTCCTCGGCCGGTCTTTCTTTTCGAGTCCGCTTTCGATTATACTCGTTTGTTGTTGAAATTCCGTCCTCGTCCGGTCATTATTTTCGAGTCCGCTTTTGGTCGTACTCGTTTGTTGTTGAAATTCCGTCCTCGGCCGGTCTTTCTTTTCGAGTCCGCTTTCGGTCGTACTCGTTTGTTGTTGAAGTTCCGTCCTAGGCCGGTCTTTCTTTTCGAGTCCGCTTTCGGTCGTACTTGTTTGTTGTTGAAATTCCGTCCTCGGCCGGTCTTTCTTTTCGAGCCCGCGTTCGGTCGTACTCGTTTGTTGTTGAAGTTCCGTCCTAGGCCGGTCTTTCTTTTCGAGTCCGCTTTCGGTCATACTTGTTTGTTGTTGAAATTCCGTCCTCGGCCGGTCTTTCTTTTCGAGCCCGCTTTCGGTCGTACTCGTTTGTTGTTGAAGTTCCGTCCTCGGCCGGTCTTTCTTTTTGAGTCCGCTTTCGGTCGTACTCGTTTGTTGTTGAAATTCCGTCCTCGACCGGTCTTTCTTTTTGAGTCCGCGTTCGGTTGTACTCGTTTGTTGTTGAAATTCCGTCCTCGGCCGATCTTTCTTTTCGAGTCCGCTTTCGGTCGTACTCGTTTGTTGTAGAAATTCCGTCCTCGGCAGGTCTTTCTTTTCGAGTCTGCTCTCGGTCGTACTCGTTTGTTGTTTAAATTCCATCCTCAGCCGGTCTTTCTTTTCGAGTCCGCTTTCGGCCATACTCGTTTGTTGTTGAAATTTCGCTTTCGGTCGGTCTTTCTTTTCGAGTCCGCTTTCGGTCACGCTTGTTTGTTGTTGAAATTCCGCTTTCGGTCGGTCTTTCTTTTCGAGTCCGCTTTCGGTCGTACTCGTTTGTTGTTGAAATTCTGCTTTCGGTCGGTCTTTCTTTTTTAGTCCGCTTTCGGTCGCACTCGTTTGTTGTTGAAATTCCGCTTTCAACCGGTATTTCTTTTCGAGTCTGCTTTTAGTCGTACTCGTTTGTTGTTGGAATTCCGTCCTCGACCGGTCTTTCTTTTCGAGTCCGCTTTCGGTCGTACTCGTTTGTTGTTGAAATTCCGTCCTCGGCCGGTCTTTCTTTTCGAGTCCGCTTTCAATTGTACTCGTTTGTTGTTTAAATTCTGTCTTCGTCAGGTCTTTATTTTCGAGTCCGCTTTCGGTCGTAATCGTTTGTTGTTGAAATTCCGTCCTCGGCCGGTCTTTCTTTTCGAGTCCGCTTTCGATTATACTCGTTTGTTGTTGAAATTCCGTCCTCGTCCGGTCATTATTTTCGAGTCCGCTTTTGGTCGTACTCGTTTGTTGTTGAAATTCCGTCCTCGGCCGGTCTTTCTTTTCGAGTCCGCTTTCGGTCGTACTCGTTTGTTGTTGAAGTTCCGTCCTAGGCCGGTCTTTCTTTTCGAGTCCGCTTTCGGTCGTACTTGTTTGTTGTTGAAATTCCGTCCTCGGCCGGTCTTTCTTTTCGAGCCCGCGTTCGGTCATACTCGTTTGTTGTTGAAGTTCCGTCCTAGGCCGGTCTTTCTTTTCGAGTCCGCTTTCGGTCATACTTGTTTGTTGTTGAAATTCCGTCCTCGGCCGGTCTTTCTTTTCGAGCCCGCTTTCGGTCGTACTCGTTTGTTGTTGAAGTTCCGTCCTCGGCCGGTCTTTCTTTTCGAGTCCGCTTTCGGTCGTACTCGTTTGTTGTTGAAATTCCGTCCTCGACCGGTCTTTCTTTTTGAGTCCGCGTTCGGTTGTACTCGTTTGTTGTTGAAATTCCGTCCTCGGCCGATCTTTCTTTTCGAGTCCGCTTTCGGTCGTACTCGTTTGTTGTAGAAATTCCGTCCTCGGCAGGTCTTTCTTTTCGAGTCTGCTCTCGGTCGTACTCGTTTGTTGTTTAAATTCCATCCTCAGCCGGTCTTTCTTTTCGAGTCCGCTTTCGGCCATACTCGTTTGTTGTTGAAATTTCGCTTTCGGTCGGTCTTTCTTTTCGAGTCCGCTTTCGGTCACGCTTGTTTGTTGTTGAAATTCCGCTTTCGGTCGGTCTTTCTTTTCGAGTCCGCTTTCGGTCGTACTCGTTTGTTGTTGAAATTCTGCTTTCGGTCGGTCTTTCTTTTTTAGTCCGCTTTCGGTCGCACTCGTTTGTTGTTGAAATTCCGCTTTCAACCGGTATTTCTTTTCGAGTCTGCTTTTGGTCGTACTCGTTTGTTGTTGGAATTCCGTCCTCGACCGGTCTTTCTTTTCGAGTCCGCTTTCGGTCGTACTCGTTTGTTGTTGAAATTCCGTCCTCGGCCGGTCTTTCTTTTCGAGTCCGCTTTCAATTGTACTCGTTTGTTGTTTAAATTCTGTCTTCGTCAGGTCTTTATTTTCGAGTCCGCTTTCGGTCGTAATCGTTTGTTGTTGAAATTCCGTCCTCGGCCGGTCTTTCTTTTCGAGTCCGCTTTCGATTATACTCGTTTGTTGTTGAAATTCCGTCCTCGTCCGGTCTTTATTTTCGAGTCCGCTTTTGGTCGTACTCGTTTGTTGTTGAAATTCCGTCCTCGTCCGGTCTTTCTTTTCGAGTCCGCTTTCGGTCGTACTCGTTTTTTGTTGAAATTCAGTCCTCGGCCGGTCTTTCTTTTCGAGTCCGCTTTCGGTCGTACTCGTTTGTTGTTGAAATTCCGTCTTCGGCCGGTCTTTTTTTTGAGTCCGCGTTCGGTTGTACTCGTTTGTTGTTGAAATTCCGTCCTCGGCCAATCTTTCTTTTCGAGTCCACTTTCGGTCGTACTCGTTTGTTGTTGAAATTCCGTCCTCGACCGGTCTTTCTTTTTGAGTCCGCGTTCGGTTGTACTCGTTTGTTGTTGAAATTCCGTCCTCGGCCGATCTTTCTTTTCGAGTCCGCTTTCGGTCGTACTCGTTTGTTGTAGAAATTCCGTCCTCGGCCGGTCTTTCTTTTCGAGTCTGCTCTCGGTCGTACTCGTTTTTTGTTGAAATTCAGTCCTCGGCCGGTCTTTCTTTTCGAGTCCGCTTTCGGTCGTACTCGTTTGTTGTTGAAGTTCCGCCCTAGGCCGGTCTTTCTTTTCGAGTCCGCTTTCGGTCGTACTCGTTTGTTGTTGAAATTCCGTCTTCGGCCGGTCTTTTTTTTGAGTCCGCGTTCGGTTGTACTCGTTTGTTGTTGAAAATCCGTCCTCGGCCAATCTTTCTTTTCGAGTCCGCTTTCGGTCGTACTCGTTTGTTGTTGAAATTCCGTCCTCGACCGGTCTTTCTTTTTGAGTCCGCGTTCGGTTGTACTCGATTGTTGTTGAAATTCCGTCCTCGGCCGATCTTTCTTTTCGAGTCCGCTTTCGGTCGTACTCGTTTGTTGTAGAAATTCCGTCCTCGGCCGGTCTTTCTTTTCGAGTCTGCTCTCGGTCGTACTCGTTTTTTGTTGAAATTCAGTCCTCGGCCGGTCTTTCTTTTCGAGTCCGCTTTCGGTCGTACTCGTTTGTTGTTGAAGTTCCGCCCTAGGCCGGTCTTTCTTTTCGAGTCCGCTTTCGGTCGTACTCGTTTTTTGTTGAAATTCCGTCCTCGGCCGGTCTTTCTTTTCGAGTCCGCTTTCGGTCGTACTCGTTTGTTGTTGAAGTTCCGTCCTAGGCCGGTCTTTCTTTTCGAGTCCGCTTTCGGTCGTACTTGTTTGTTGTTGAAATTCCGTCCTCGGCCGGTCTTTCTTTTCGAGCCCGCGTTCGGTTGTAGTTGTTTGTTGTTGAAATTCCGTCCTCGGCCGATCTTTCTTTTCGAGTCCGCTTTCGGTCGTACTCGTTTGTTGTAGAAATTCCGTCCTCGGCCGGTCTTTCTTTTCGAGTCTGCTCTCGGTCGTACTCGTTTGTTGTTTAAATTCCATCCTCAGACGGTCTTTCTTTTCGAGTCCGCTTTCGGCCGTACTCGTTTGTTGTTGAAATTCCGCTTTCGGTCGGTCTTTCTTTTCGAGTGCGCTTTCGGTCACGCTTGTTTGTTGTTGAAATTCCGCTTTCGGTCGGTCTTTCTTTTCGAGTCCGCTTTCGGTCGTACTCGTTTGTTGTTAAAATTCTGCTTTCGGTCGGTCTTTCTTTTTTAGTCCGCTTTCGGTCGCACTCGTTTGTTGTTGAAATTCCGCTTTCAACCGGTATTTCTTTTCGAGTCCGCTTTTGGTCGTACTAGTTTGTTGTTGGAATTCCGTCCTCGACCGGTCTTTCTTTTCGAGTCCGCTTTCGGTCGTACTCGTTTGTTGTTGAAATTCCGTCCTCGGCCGGTCTTTCTTTTCGAGTCCGCTTTCAATTGTACTCGTTTGTTGTTTAAATTCTGTCTTCGTCAGGTCTTTATTTTCGAGTCCGCTTTCGGTCGTAATCGTTTGTTGTTGAAATTCCGTCCTCGGCCGGTCTTTCTTTTCGAGTCCGCTTTCGATTATACTCGTTTGTTGTTGAAATTCCGTCCTCGTTCGGTCTTTATTTTCGAGTCCGCTTTTGGTCGTACTCGTTTTTTGTTGAAATTCAGTCCTCGGCCGGTCTTTCTTTTCGAGTCCGCTTTCGGTCGTACTCGTTTGTTGTTGAAATTCCGTCTTCGGCCGGTCTTTTTTTTGAGTCCGCGTTCGGTTGTACTCGTTTGTTGTTGAAATTCCGTCCTCGGCCAATCTTTCTTTTCGAGTCCGCTTTCGGTCGTACTCGTTTGTTGTTGAAATTCCGTCCTCGACCGGTCTTTCTTTTTGAGTCCGCGTTCGGTTGTACTCGTTTGTTGTTGAAATTCCGTCCTCGGCCGATCTTTCTTTTCGAGTCCGCTTTCGGTCGTACTCGTTTGTTGTAGAAATTCCGTCCTCGGCCGGTCTTTCTTTTCGAGTCTGCTCTCGGTCGTACTCGTTTTTTGTTGAAATTCAGTCCTCGGCCGGTCTTTCTTTTCGAGTCCGCTTTCGGTCGTACTCGTTTGTTGTTGAAGTTCCGTCCTAGGCCGGTCTTTCTTTTCGAGTCCGCTTTCGGTCATACTTGTTTGTTGTTGAAATTCCGTCCTCGGCCGGTCTTTCTTTTCGAGCCCGCTTTCGGTCGTACTCGTTTGTTGTTGAAGTTCCGTCCTCGGCCGGTCTTTCTTTTCGAGTCCGCTTTCGGTCGTACTCGTTTGTTGTTGAAATTCCGTCCTCGACCGGTCTTTCCTTTTGAGTCCGCGTTCGGTTGTAGTTGTTTGTTGTTGAAATTCCGTTCTCGGCCGATCTTTCTTTTCGAGTCCGCTTTCGGTCGTACTCGTTTGTTGTAGAAATTCCGTCCTCGGCCGGTCTTTCTTTTCGAGTCTGCTCTCGGTCGTACTTGTTTGTTGTTTAAATTCCATCCTTAGACGGTCTTTCTTTTCGAGTCCGCTTTCGGCCGTACTCGTTTGTTGTTGAAATTCCGCTTTCGGTCGGTCTTTCTTTTCGAGTGCGCTTTCGGTCACGCTTGTTTGTTGTTGAAATTCCGCTTTCGGTCGGTCTTTCTTTTCGAGTCCGCTTTCGGTCGTACTCGTTTGTTGTTAAAATTCTGCTTTCGGTCGGTCTTTCTTTTTTAGTCCGCTTTCGGTCGCACTCGTTTGTTGTTGAAATTCCGCTTTCAACCGGTATTTCTTTTCGAGTCCGCTTTTGGTCGTACTAGTTTGTTGTTGGAATTCCGTCCTCGACCGGTCTTTCTTTTCGAGTCCGCTTTCGGTCGTACTCGTTTGTTGTTGAAATTCCGTCCTCGGCCGGTCTTTCTTTTCGAGTCCGCTTTCAATTGTACTCGTTTGTTGTTTAAATTCTGTCCTCGTCAGGTCTTTCTTTTCGAGTCCGCCTTCAATTGTACTCGTTTGTTGTTTAAATTCTGTCCTCGTCAGGTTTTTATTTTCGAGTCCGCTTTCGGTCGTAATCGTTTGTTGTTGAAATTCCGTCCTCGGCCGGTCTTTCTTTTCGAGTCCGCTTTCGATTATACTCGTTTGTTGTTGAAATTCCGTCCTCGTCCGGTCATTATTTTCGAGTCCGCTTTTGGTCGTACTCGTTTGTTGTTGAAATTCCGTCCTCGTCCGGTCTTTCTTTTCGAGTCTGCTTTCGGTCGTACTCGTTTTTTGTTGAAATTCAGTCCTCGGCCGGTCTTTCTTTTCGAGTCCGCTTTCGGTCGTACTCGTTTGTTGTTGAAGATCCGTCCTAGGCCGGTCTTTCTTTTCGAGTCCGCTTTCGGTCGTACTCGTTTTGTGTTGAAATTCCGTCCTCGGCCGGTCTTTCTTTTCGAGTCCGCTTTCGGTCGTACTCGTTTGTTGTTGAAGTTCCGTCCTAGGCCGGTCCTTCTTTTCGAGTCCGCTTTCGGTCGTACTTGTTTGTTGTTGAAATTCCGTCCTCGGCCGGTCTTTCTTTTCGAGCCCGCTTTCGGTCGTACTCGTTTGTTGTTGAAGTTCCGTCCTAGGCCGGTCTTTCTTTTCGAGTCCGCTTTCGGTCATACTTGTTTGTTGTTGAAATTCCGTCCTCGGCCGGTCTTTCTTTTCGAGCCCGCTTTCGGTCGTACTCGTTTGTTGTTGAAGTTCCGTCCTCGGCCGGTCTTTCTTTTCGAGTCCGCTTTCGGTCGTACTCGTTTGTTGTTGAAATTCCGTCCTCGACCGGTCTTTCTTTTTGAGTCCGCGTTCGGTTGTACTCGTTTGTTGTTGAAATTCCGTCCTCGGCCGATCTTTCTTTTCGAGTCCGCTTTCGGTCGTACTCGTTTGTTGTAGAAATTCCGTCCTCGGCCGGTCTTTCTTTTCGAGTCTGCTCTCGGTCGTACTCGTTTGTTGTTTAAATTCCATCCTCAGCCGGTCTTTCTTTTCGAGTCCGCTTTCGGCCATACTCGTTTGTTGTTGAAATTCCGCTTTCGGTCGGTCTTTCTTTTCGAGTCCGCTTTCGGTCACGCTTGTTTGTTGTTGAAATTCCGCTTTCGGTCGGTCTTTCTTTTCGAGTCCGCTTTCGGTCGTACTCGTTTGTTGTTGAAATTCTGCTTTCGGTCGGTCTTTCTTTTTTAGTCCGCTTTCGGTCGCACTCGTTTGTTGTTGAAATTCCGCTTTCAACCGGTATTTCTTTTCGAGTCCGCTTTTGGTCGTACTCGTTTGTTGTTGGAATTCCGTCCTCGACCGGTCTTTCTTTTCGAGTCCGCTTTCGGTCGTACTCGTTTGTTGTTGAAATTCCGTCCTCGGCCGGTCTTTCTTTTCGAGTCCGCTTTCAATTGTACTCGTTTGTTGTTTAAATTCTGTCTTCGTCAGGTCTTTATTTTCGAGTCCGCTTTCGGTCGTAATCGTTTGTTGTTGAAATTCCGTCCTCGGCCGGTCTTTCTTTTCGAGTCCGCTTTCGATTATACTCATTTGTTGTTGAAATTCCGTCCTCGTCCGGTCTTTATTTTCGAGTCCGCTTTTGGTCGTACTCGTTTGTTGTTGAAATTCCGTCCTCGTCCGGTCTTTCTTTTCGAGTCCGCTTTCGGTCGTACTCGTTTTTTGTTGAAATTCAGTCCTCGGCCGGTCTTTCTTTTCGAGTCCGCTTTCGGTCGTACTCGTTTGTTATTGAAATTCCGTCTTCGGCCGGTCTTTTTTTTGAGTCCGCGTTCGGTTGTACTCGTTTGTTGTTGAAATTCCGTCCTCGGCCAATCTTTCTTTTCGAGTCCGCTTTCGGTCGTACTCGTTTGCTGTTGAAATTCCGTCCTCGACCGGTCTTTCTTTTTGAGTCCGCGTTCGGTTGTACTCGTTTGTTGTAGAAATTCCGTCCTCGGCCGGTCTTTCTTTTCGAGTCTGCTCTCGGTCGTACTCGTTTGTTGTTTAAATTCCATCCTCAGCCGGTCTTTCTTTTCGAGTCCGCTTTCGGCCGTACTCGTTTGTTGTTGAAATTCCGCTTTCGGTCGGTCTTTCTTTTCGAGTCCGCTTTCGGTCACGCTTGTTTGTTGTTGAAATTTCGCTTTCGGTCGGTCTTTCTTTTCGAGTCCGCTTTCGGTCGTACTCGTTTGTTGTTGAAATTCTGCTTTCGGTCGGTCTTTCTTTTTTAGTCCGCTTTCGGTCGCACTCGTTTGTTGTTGAAATTCCGCTTTCAACCGGTATTTCTTTTCGAGTCCGCTTTTGGTCGTACTCGTTTGTTGTTGGAATTACGTCCTCGACCGGTCTTTCTTTTCGAGTCCGCTTTCGGTCGTACTCGTTTTTTGTTGAAATTCAGTCCTCGGCCGGTCTTTCTTTTCGAGTCCGCTTTCGGTCGTACTCGTTTGTTGTTGAAATTCCGTCTTCGGCCGGTCTTTTTTTTGAGTCCGCGTTCGGTTGTACTCGTTTGTTGTTGAAATTCCGTCCTCGGCCAATCTTTCTTTTCGAGTCCGCTTTCGGTCGTACTCGTTTGCTGTTGAAATTCCGTCCTCGACCGGTCTTTCTTTTTGAGTCCGCGTTCGGTTGTACTCGTTTGTTGTAGAAATTCCGTCCTCGGCCGGTCTTTCTTTTCGAGTCTGCTCTCGGTCGTACTCGTTTGTTGTTTAAATTCCATCCTCAGCCGGTCTTTCTTTTCGAGTCCGCTTTCGGCCGTACTCGTTTGTTGTTGAAATTCCGCTTTCGGTCGGTCTTTCTTTTCGAGTCCGCTTTCGGTCACGCTTGTTTGTTGTTGAAATTTCGCTTTCGGTCGGTCTTTCTTTTCGAGTCCGCTTTCGGTCGTACTCGTTTGTTGTTGAAATTCTGCTTTCGGTCGGTCTTTCTTTTTTAGTCCGCTTTCGGTCGCACTCGTTTGTTGTTGAAATTCCGCTTTCAACCGGTATTTCTTTTCGAGTCCGCTTTTGGTCGTACTCGTTTGTTGTTGGAATTCCGTCCTCGACCGGTCTTTCTTTTCGAGTCCGCTTTCGGTCGTACTCGTTTGTTGTTGAAATTCCGTCCTCGGCCGGTCTTTCTTTTCGAGTCCGCTTTCAATTGTACTCGTTTGTAGTTTAAATTCTGTCCTCGTCAGGGCTTTATTTTCGAGTCCGCTTTCGGTCGTAATCGTTTGTTGTTGAAATTCCGTCCTCGGCCGGTCTTTCTTTTCGAGTCCGCTTTCGATTATACTCGTTTGTTGTTGAAATTCCGTCCTCGTCCGGTCTTTATTTTCGAGTCCGCTTTTGGTCGTACTCGTTTGTTGTTGAAATTCCGTCCTCGTCCGGTCTTTCTTTTCGAGTCCGCTTTCGGTCGTACTCGTTTTTTGTTGAAATTCAGTCCTCGGCCGGTCATTCTTTTCGAATCCGCTTTCGGTCGTACTCGTTTGTTGTTGAAATTCCGTCTTCGGCCGGTCTTTTTTTTGAGTCCGCGTTCGGTTGTACTCGTTTGTTGTTGAAATTCCGTCCTCGGCCAATCTTTCTTTTCGAGTCCGCTTTCGGTCGTACTCATTTGCTGTTGAAATTCCGTCCTCGACCGGTCTTTCTTTTTGAGTCCGCGTTCGGTTGTACTCGTTTGTTGTAGAAATTCCGTCCTCGGCCGGTCTTTCTTTTCGAGTCTGCTCTCGGTCGTACTCGTTTGTTGTTTAAATTCCATCCTCAGCCGGTCTTTCTTTTCGAGTCCGCTTTCGGCCGTACTCGTTTGTTGTTGAAATTCCGCTTTCGGTCGGTCTTTCTTTTCGAGTCCGCTTTCGGTCACGCTTGTTTGTTGTTGAAATTTCGCTTTCGGTCGGTCTTTCTTTTCGAGTCCGCTTTCGGTCGTACTCGTTTGTTGTTGAAATTCTGCTTTCGGTCGGTCTTTCTTTTTTAGTCCGCTTTCGGTCGCACTCGTTTGTTGTTGAAATTCCGCTTTCAACCGGTATTTCTTTTCGAGTCCGCTTTTGGTCGTACTCGATTGTTGTTGGAATTCCGTCCTCGACCGGTCTTTCTTTTCGAGTCCGCTTTCGGTCGTACTCGTTTGTTGTTGAAATTCCGTCCTCGGCCGGTCTTTCTTTTCGAGTCCGCTTTCAATTGTACTCGTTTGTAGTTTAAATTCTTTCCTCGTCAGGTCTTTATTTTCGAGTCCGCTTTCGGTCGTAATCGTTTGTTGTTGAAATTCCGTCCTCGGCCGGTCTTTCTTTTCGAGTCCGCTTTCGATTATACTCGTTTGTTGTTGAAATTCCGTCCTCGTCCGCTCTTTATTTTCGAGTCCGCTTTTGGTCGTACTCGTTTGTTGTTGAAATTCCGTCCTCGTCCGGTCTTTCTTTTCGAGTCCGCTTTCGGTCGTACTCGTTTTTTGTTGAAATTCAGTCCTCGGCCGGTCTTTCTTTTCGAGTCCGCTTTCGGTCGTACTCGTTTGTTGTTGAAATTCCGTCTTCGGCCGGTCTTTTTTTTGAGTCCGCGTTCGGTTGTACTCGTTTGTTGTTGAAATTCCGTCCTCGGCCAATCTTTCTTTTCGAGTCCGCTTTCGGTCGTACTCGTTTGCTGTTGAAATTCCGTCCTCGACCGGTCTTTCTTTTTGAGTCCGCGTTCGGTTGTACTCGTTTGTTGTAGAAATTCCGTCCTCGGCCGGTCTTTCTTTTCGAGTCTGCTCTCGGTCGTACTCGTTTGTTGTTTAAATTCCATCCTCAGCCGGTCTTTCTTTTCGAGTCCGCTTTCGGCCGTACTCGTTTGTTGTTGAAATTCCGCTTTCGGTCGGTCTTTCTTTTCGAGTCCGGTTTCGGTCACGCTTGTTTGTTGTTGAAATTTCGCTTTCGGTCGGTCTTTCTTTTCGAGTCCGCTTTCGGTCGTACTCGTTTGTTGTTGAAATTCTGCTTTCGGTCGGTCTTTCTTTTTTAGTCCGCTTTCGGTCGCACTCGTTTGTTGTTGAAATTCCGCTTTCAACCGGTATTTCTTTTCGAGTCCGCTTTTGGTCGTACTCGTTTGTTGTTGGAATTCCGTCCTCGACCGGTCTTTCTTTTCGAGTCCGCTTTCGGTCGTACTCGTTTGTTGTTGAAATTCCGTCCTCGGCCGGTCTTTCTTTTCGAGTCCGCTTTCAATTGTACTCGTTTGTAGTTTAAATTCTGTCCTCGTCAGGTCTTTATTTTCGAGTCCGCTTTCGGTCGTAATCGTTTGTTGTTGAAATTCCGTCCTCGGCCGGTCTTTCTTTTCGAGTCCGCTTTCGATTATACTCGTTTGTTGTTGAAATTCCGTCCTCGTCCGGTCTTTATTTTCGAGTCCGCTTTTGGTCATACTCGTTTGTTGTTGAAATTCCGTCCTCGTCCGGTCTTTCTTTTCGAGTCCGCTTTCGGTCGTACTCGTTTTTTGTTGAAATTCAGTCCTCGGCCGGTCATTCTTTTCGAATCCGCTTTCGGTCGTACTCGTTTGTTGTTGAAATTCCGTCTTCGGCCGGTCTTTTTTTTGAGTCCGCGTTCGGTTGTACTCGTTTGTTGTTGAAATTCCGTCCTCGGCCAATCTTTCTTTTCGAGTCCGCTTTCGGTCGTACTCATTTGCTGTTGAAATTCCGTCCTCGACCGGTCTTTCTTTTTGAGTCCGCGTTCGGTTGTACTCGTTTGTTGTAGAAATTCCGTCCTCGGCCGGTCTTTCTTTTCGAGTCTGCTCTCGGTCGTACTCGTTTGTTGTTTAAATTCCATCCTCAGCCGGTCTTTCTTTTCGAGTCCGCTTTCGGCCGTACTCGTTTGTTGTTGAAATTCCGCTTTCGGTCGGTCTTTCTTTTCGAGTCCGCTTTCGGTCACGCTTGTTTGTTGTTGAAATTTCGCTTTCGGTCGGTCTTTCTTTTCGAGTCCGCTTTCGGTCGTACTCGTTTGTTGTTGAAATTCTGCTTTCGGTCGGTCTTTCTTTTTTAGTCCGCTTTCGGTCGCACTCGTTTGTTGTTGAAATTCCGCTTTCAACCGGTATTTCTTTTCGAGTCCGCTTTTGGTCGTACTCGTTTGTTGTTGGAATTCCGTCCTCGACCGGTCTTTCTTTTCGAGTCCGCTTTCGGTCGTACTCGTTTGTTGTTGAAATTCCGTCCTCGGCCGGTCTTTCTTTTCGAGTCCGCTTTCAATTGTACTCGTTTGTAGTTTAAATTCTTTCCTCGTCAGGTCTTTATTTTCGAGTCCGCTTTCGGTCGTAATCGTTTGTTGTTGAAATTCCGTCCTCGGCCGGTCTTTCTTTTCGAGTCCGCTTTCGATTATACTCGTTTGTTGTTGAAATTCCGTCCTCGTCCGCTCTTTATTTTCGAGTCCGCTTTTGGTCGTACTCGTTTGTTGTTGAAATTCCGTCCTCGTCCGGTCTTTCTTTTCGAGTCCGCTTTCGGTCGTACTCGTTTTTTGTTGAAATTCAGTCTTCGGCCGGTCTTTCTTTTCGAGTCCGCTTTCGGTCGTACTCGTTTGTTGTTGAAATTCCGTCTTCGGCCGGTCTTTTTTTTGAGTCCGCGTTCGGTTGTACTCGTTTGTTGTTGAAATTCCGTCCTCGGCCAATCTTTCTTTTCGAGTCCGCTTTCGGTCGTACTCGTTTGCTGTTGAAATTCCGTCCTCGACCGGTCTTTCTTTTTGAGTCCGCGTTCGGTTGTACTCGTTTGTTGTAGAAATTCCGTCCTCGGCCGGTCTTTCTTTTCGAGTCTGCTCTCGGTCGTACTCGTTTGTTGTTTAAATTCCATCCTCAGCCGGTCTTTCTTTTCGAGTCCGCTTTCGGCCGTACTCGTTTGTTGTTGAAATTCCGCTTTCGGTCGGTCTTTCTTTTCGAGTCCGCTTTCGGTCACGCTTGTTTGTTGTTGAAATTTCGCTTTCGGTCGGTCTTTCTTTTCGAGTCCGCTTTCGGTCGTACTCGTTTGTTGTTGAAATTCTGCTTTCGGTCGGTCTTTCTTTTTTAGTCCGCTTTCGGTCGCACTCGTTTGTTGTTGAAATTCCGCTTTCAACCGGTATTTCTTTTCGAGTCCGCTTTTGGTCGTACTCGTTTGTTGTTGGAATTCCGTCCTCGACCGGTCTTTCTTTTCGAGTCCGCTTTCGGTCGTACTCGTTTGTTGTTGAAATTCCGTCCTCGGCCGGTCTTTCTTTTCGAGTCCGCTTTCAATTGTACTCGTTTGTAGTTTAAATTCTTTCCTCGTCAGGTCTTTATTTTCGAGTCCGCTTTCGGTCGTAATCGTTTGTTGTTGAAATTCCGTCCTCGGCCGGTCTTTCTTTTCGAGTCCGCTTTCGATTATACTCGTTTGTTGTTGAAATTCCGTCCTCGTCCGCTCTTTATTTTCGAGTCCGCTTTTGGTCGTACTCGTTTGTTGTTGAAATTCCGTCCTCGTCCGGTCTTTCTTTTCGAGTCCGCTTTCGGTCGTACTCGTTTTTTGTTGAAATTCAGTCTTCGGCCGGTCTTTCTTTTCGAGTCCGCTTTCGGTCGTACTCGTTTGTTGTTGAAATTCCGTCTTCGGCCGGTCTTTTTTTTGAGTCCGCGTTCGGTTGTACTCGTTTGTTGTTGAAATTCCGTCGTCGGCCAATCTTTCTTTTCGAGTCCGCTTTCGGTCGTACTCGTTTGCTGTTGAAATTCCGTCCTCGACCGGTCTTTCTTTTTGAGTCCGCGTTCGGTTGTACTCGTTTGTTGTAGAAATTCCGTCCTCGGCCGGTCTTTCTTTTCGAGTCTGCTCTCGGTCGTACTCGTTTGTTGTTTAAATTCCATCCTCAGCCGGTCTTTCTTTTCGAGTCCGCTTTCGGCCGTACTCGTTTGTTGTTGAAATTCCGCTTTCGGTCGGTCTTTCTTTTCGAGTCCGGTTTCGGTCACGCTTGTTTGTTGTTGAAATTTTGCTTTCGGTCGGTCTTTCTTTTCGAGTCCGCTTTCGGTCGTACTCGTTTGTTGTTGAAATTCTGCTTTCGGTCGGTCTTTCTTTTTTAGTCCGCTTTCGGTCGCACTCGTTTGTTGTTGAAATTCCGCTTTCAACCGGTATTTCTTTTCGAGTCCGCTTTTGGTCGTACTCGTTTGTTGTTGGAATTCCGTCCTCGACCGGTCTTTCTTTTCGAGTCCGCTTTCGGTCGTACTCGTTTGTTGTTGAAATTCCGTCCTCGGCCGGTCTTTCTTTTCGAGTCCGCTTTCAATTGTACTCGTTTGTAGTTTAAATTCTGTCCTCGTCAGGTCTTTATTTTCGAGTCCGCTTTCGGTCGTAATCGTTTGTTGTTGAAATTCCGTCCTCGGCCGGTCTTTCTTTTCGAGTCCGCTTTCGATTATACTCGTTTGTTGTTGAAATTCCGTCCTCGTCCGCTCTTTATTTTCGAGTCCGCTTTTGGTCGTACTCGTTTGTTGTTGAAATTCCGTCCTCGTCCGGTCTTTCTTTTCGAGTCCGCTTTCGGTCGTACTCGTTTTTTGTTGAAATTCAGTCTTCGGCCGGTCTTTCTTTTCGAGTCCGCTTTCGGTCGTACTCGTTTGTTGTTGAAATTCCGTCTTCGGCCGGTCTTTTTTTTGAGTCCGCGTTCGGTTGTACTCGTTTGTTGTTGAAATTCCGTCATCGGCCAATCTTTCTTTTCGAGTCCGCTTTCGGTCGTACTCGTTTGCTGTTGAAATTCCGTCCTCGACCGGTCTTTCTTTTTGAGTCCGCGTTCGGTTGTACTCGTTTGTTGTAGAAATTCCGTCCTCGGCCGGTCTTTCTTTTCGAGTCTGCTCTCGGTCGTACTCGTTTGTTGTTTAAATTCCATCCTCAGCCGGTCTTTCTTTTCGAGTCCGCTTTCGGCCGTACTCGTTTGTTGTTGAAATTCCGCTTTCGGTCGGTCTTTCTTTTCGAGTCCGGTTTCGGTCACGCTTGTTTGTTGTTGAAATTTTGCTTTCGGTCGGTCTTTCTTTTCGAGTCCGCTTTCGGTCGTACTCGTTTGTTGTTGAAATTCTGCTTTCGGTCGGTCTTTCTTTTTTAGTCCGCTTTCGGTCGCACTCGTTTGTTGTTGAAATTCCGCTTTCAACCGGTATTTCTTTTCGAGTCCGCTTTTGGTCGTACTCGTTTGTTGTTGGAATTCCGTCCTCGACCGGTCTTTCTTTTCGAGTCCGCTTTCGGTCGTACTCGTTTGTTGTTGAAATTCCGTCCTCGGCCGGTCTTTCTTTTCGAGTCCGCTTTCAATTGTACTCGTTTGTAGTTTAAATTCTGTCCTCGTCAGGTCTTTATTTTCGAGTCCGCTTTCGGTCGTAATCGTTTGTTGTTGAAATTCCGTCCTCGGCCGGTCTTTCTTTTCGAGTCCGCTTTCGATTATACTCGTTTGTTGTTGAAATTCCGTCCTCGTCCGGTCTTTATTTTCGAGTCCGCTTTTGGTCGTACTCGTTTGTTGTTGAAATTCCGTCCTCGTCCGGTCTTACTTTTCGAGTCCGCTTTCGGTCGTACTCGTTTTTTGTTGAAATTCAGTCCTCGGCCGGTCTTTCTTTTCGAGTCCGCTTTCGGTCGTACTCGTTTGTTGTTGAAGTTCCGTCCTAGGCCGGTCTTTCTTTTCGAGTCCGCTTTCGGTCGTACTCGTTTTTTGTTGAAATTCCATCCTCGGCCGGTCTTTCTTTTCGAGTCCGCTTTCGGTCGTACTCGTTTGTTGTTGAAGTTCCGTCCTAGGCCGGTCTTTCTTTTCGAGTCCTCTTTCGGTCGTACTCGTTTGTTGTTGAAGTTCCGTCCTAGGCCGGTCTTTCTTTTCGAGTCCGCTTTCGGTCATACTTGTTTGTTGTTGAAATTCCGTCCTCGGCCGGTCTTTCTTTTCGAGCCCGCTTTCGGTCGTACTCGTTTGTTGTTGAAGTTCCGTCCTCGGCCGGTCTTTCTTTTCGAGTCCGCTTTCGGTCGTACTCGTTTGTTGTTGAAATTCCGTCCTCGACCGGTCTTTCTTTTTGAGTCCGCGTTCGGTTGTACTCGTTTGTTGTTGAAATTCCGTCCTCGGCCGATCTTTCTTTTCGAGTCCGCTTTCGGTCGTACTCGTTTGTTGTTGAAATTCCGTCCTCGGCCGGTCTTTCTTTTCGAGTCCGCTTTCGGTCGTACTCGTTTGTTGTCGAAATTCCGTCCTCGACCGGTCTTTCTTTTTGAGTCCGCGTTCGGTTGTACTCGTTTGTTGTTGAAATTCCGTCCTCGGCCGATCTTTCTTTTCGAGTCCGCTTTCGGTCGTACTCGTTTGTTTTTGAAATTCCGTCCTCGGCCGATCTTTCTTTTCGAGTCCGCTTTCGGTCGTACTCGTTTGTTGTTGAAATTCCGTCCTCGGCCGGTCTTTCTTTTCGAGTCCGCTCTCGGTCGTACTCGTTTGTTGTTGAAATTCCATCCTCAGTCGGTCTTTCTTTTCGGGTCCGCTTTCGGCCGTACTCGTTTGTTGTTGAAATTCCGCTTTCGGTCGGTCTTTCTTTTCGAGTCCGCTTTCGATCACGCTTGTTTGTTGTTGAAATTCCGCTTTCGGTCGGTCTTTCTTTTCGAGTCCGCTTTCGGTCGTACTCGTTTGTTGTTGAAATTCTGCTCTCGGTCGGTCTTTCTTTTTTAGTCCGCTTTCGGTCGCACTCGTTTGTTGTTGAAATTCCGCTTTCAACCGGTATTTCTTTTCGAGTCCGCTTTTGGTCGTACTCGTTTGTTGTTGGAATTCCGTCCTCGACCGGTCTTTCTTTTCGAGTCCGCTTTCGGTCGTACTCGTTTGTTGTTGAAATTCCGTCCTCGGCCGGTCTTTCTTTTCGAGTCCGCTTTCAATTGTACTCATTTGTTGTTTAAATTCTGTCCTCGTCAGGTCTTTATTTTCGAGTCCGCTTTCGGTCGTAATCGTTTGTTGTTGAAATTCCGTCCTCGGCCGGTCTTTCTTTTCGAGTCCGCTTTCGATTATACTCGTTTGTTGTTGAAATTCCGTCCTCGTCCGGTCTTTATTTTCGAGTCCGCTTTTGGTCGTACTCGTTTGTTGTTGAAATTTCGTCCTCGTCCGGTCTTTCTTTTCGAGTCCGCTTTCGGTCGTACTCGTTTTTTGTTGAAATTCAGTCCTCGGCCGGTCTTTCTTTTCGAGTCCGCTTTCGGTCGTACTCGTTTGTTGTTGAAGTTCCGTCCTAGGCCGGTCTTTCTTTTCGAGTCCGCTTTCGGTCGTACTCATTTTTTGTTGAAATTCCGTCCTCGTCCGGTCTTTCTTTTCGAGTCCGCTTTCGGTCGTACTCGTTTGTTGTTGAAGTTCCGTCCTAGGCCGGTCTTTCTTTTTGAGTCCTCTTTCGGTCGTACTCGTTTGTTGTTGAAGTTCCGTCCTAGGCCGGTCTTTCTTTTCGAGTCCGCTTTCGGTCATACTTGTTTGTTGTTGAAATTCCGTCCTCGACCGGTCTTTCTTTTCGAGCCCGCTTTCGGTCGTACTCGTTTGTTGTTGAAGTTCCTTCCTCGGCCGGTCTTTCTTTTCGAGTCCGCTTTCGGTCGTACTCGTTTGTTGTTGAAATTCCGTCCTCGACCGGTCTTTCTTTTTGAGTCCGCGTTCGGTTGTACTCGTTTGTTGTTGAAATTCTGCTTTCGGTCGGTCTTTCTTTTTTAGTCCGCTTTCGGTCGCACTCGTCTGTTGTTGAAATTCCGCTTTCAACCGGTATTTCTTTTCGAGTCCGCTTTTGGTCGTACTCGTTTGTTGTTGGAATTCCGTCCTCGACCGGTCTTTCTTTTCGAGTCCGCTCTCGGTCGTACTCGTTTGTTGTTGAAATTCCATCCTCAGCCGGTCTTTCTTTTCGAGTCCGCTTTCGGCCGTACTCGTTTGTTGTTGAAATTCCGCTTTCGGTCGGTCTTTCTTTTCGAGTCCGCTTTCGATCACGTTTGTTTGTTGTTGAAATTCCGCTTTCGGTCGGTCTTTCTTTTCGAGTCCGCTTTCGGTCGTACTCGTTTGTTGTTGAAATTTTGCTTTCGGTCGGTCTTTCTTTTTTAGTCCGCTTTCGGTCGCACTCGTTTGTTGTTCAAAATTACGCTTTCAACCGGTATTTCTTTTTGAGTCCGCTTTTTGTCGTACTCGTTTGTTGTTGGAATTCCGTCCTCGACCGGTCTTTCTTTTCAAGTCCGCTTTCGGTCGTACTCGTTTGTTGTTGAAATTCCGTCCTTGGCCGGTCTTTCTTTTCGAGTCCGCTTTCAATTGTACTCGTTTGTTGTTTAAATTCTGTCCTCGTCATGTCTTTATTTTCGAGTCCGCTTTCTGTCGTAATCGTTTGTTGTTGAAATTCCGTCCTCGGCCGGTCTTTCTTTTCGAGTCCGCTTTCGATTATACTCGTTTGTTGTTGAAATTCCGTCCTCGTCCGGTCTTTATTTTCGAGTCCGCTTTTGGTCGTACTCGTTTGTTGTTGAAATTCCGTCCTCGTCCGGTCTTTCTTTTCGAGTCCGCTTTCGGTCGTACTCGTTTTTTGTTGAAATTCAGTCCTCGGCCGGTCTTTCTTTTCGAGTCCGCTTTCGGTCGTACTCGTTTGTTGTTGAAGTTCCGTCCTAGGCCGGTCTTTCTTTTAGAGTCCGCTTTCGGTCGTACTCGTTTTTTGTTGAAATTCCGTCCTCGGCCGGTCTTTCTTTTCGAGTCCGCTTTCGGTCGTACTCGTTTGTTGTTGAAGTTCCGTCCTAGGCCGGTCTTTCTTTTCGAGTCCGCTTTCGGTCATACTTGTTTGTTGTTGAAATTCCGTCCTCGGCCGGTCTTTCTTTTCGAGCCCGCTTTCGGTCGTACTCGTTTGTTGTTGATGTTCCGTCCTCGGCCGGTCTTTCTTTTCGAGTCCGCTTTCGGTCGTACTCGTTTGTTGTTGAAATTCCGTCCTCGACCGGTCTTTCTTTTTGAGTCCACGTTCGGTTGTACTCGTTTGTTGTTGAAATTCCGTCCTCGGCCGATCTTTCTTTTTGAGTCCGCTTTCGGTCGTACTCGTTTGTTGTTGAAATTCCGTCCTCGGCCGGTCTTTCTTTTCGAGTCCGCTTTCGGTCGTACTCGTTTGTTGTCGAAATTCCGTCCTCGACCGGTCTTTCTTTTTGAGTCCGCGTTCGGTTGTACTCGTTTGTTGTTGAAATTCCGTCCTCGGCCGATCTTTCATTTCGAGTCCGCTTTCGGTCGTACTCGTTTGTTGTTGAAATTCCGTCCTCGGCCGGTCTTTCTTTTCGAGTCCGCTCTCGGTCGTACTCGTTTGTTGTTGAAATTCCATCCTCAGCCGGTCTTTCTTTTCGAGTCCGCTTTCGGTCGTACTCGTTTGTTGTTGAAATTCCGCTTTCGGTCGGTCTTTCTTTTCGAGTCCCCTTTTGATCACGCTTGTTTGTTATTGAAATTCCGCTTTCGGTCGATCTTTCTTTTCGAGTCCGCTTTTGGTCGTACTCGTTTGTTGTTGAAATTCTGCTTTCGGTCGATCTTTCTTTTTTAGTCCGCTTTCGGTCGCACTTGTTTGTTGTTGAAATTCCGCTTTCAACCGGTATTTCTTTTCGAGTCCGCTTTCGGTCGTACTCGTTTGTTGTTGAAATTCCGTCCTCGGCCGGTCTTTCTTTTCGAGTCCGCTTTCGGTCGTACTCGTTTGTTGTTAAAATTCCGTCCTCGACCGGTCTTTCTTTTTGAGTCCGCGTTCGGTTGTACTCGTTTGTTGTTGAAATTCCGTCCTCGGCCGATCTTTCTTTTCGAGTCTGCTTTCGGTCGTACTCGTTTGTTGTTGAAATTCCGTCCTCGGCCGGTCTTTCTTTTCGAGTCCGCTTTCGGTCGTACTCGTTTGTTGTCGAAATTCCGTCCTCGACCGGTCTTTCTTTTTAAGTCCGCGTTCGGTTGTACTCGTTTGTTGTTGAAATTCCGTCCTCGGCCGATCTTACTTTTCGAGTCCGCTTTCGGTCGTACTCGTTTGTTGTTGAAATTCCGTCCTCGGCCGGTCTTTCTTTTCGAGTCCGCTCTCGGTCATACTCGTTTGTTGTTGAAATTCCATCCTCAGCCGGTCTTTCTTTTCGAGTCCGCTTTCGGCCGTACTCGTTTGTTGTTGAAATTCCGCTTTCGGTCGGTCTTTCTTTTCGAGTCCGCTTTCGATCACGCTTGTTTGTTGTTGAAATTCCGCTTTCGGTCGGTCTTTCTTTTCGAGTCCGCTTTCGGTCGTACTCGTTTGTTGTTGAAATTCTTCTTTCGGTCTTTCTTTCTTTTTTAGTCCGCTTTCGGTCGCACTCGTTTGTTGTTGAAATTCCGCTTTCAACCGGTATTTCTTTTCGAGTCCGCTTTTGGTCGTACTCGTTTGTTGTTGGAATTCCGTCCTCGACCGGTCTTTCTTTTCGAGTCCGCTTTCGGTCGTACTCGTTTGTTGTTGAAATTCCGTCCTCGGCCGGTCTTTCTTTTCGAGTCCGCTTTCAATTGTACTCGTTTGTTGTTTAAATTCTGTCCTCGTCAGGTCTTTCTTTTCGAGTCCGCTTTCAATTGTACTCGTTTGTTGTTTAAATTCTGTCCTCGTCAGGTTTTTATTTTCGAGTCCGCTTTCGGTCGTAATCGTTTGTTGTTGAAATTCCGTCCTCGGCCGGTCTTTCTTTTCGAGTCCGCTTTCGATTATACTCGTTTGTTGTTGAAATTCCGTCCTCGTCCGATCTTTATTTTCGAGTCCGCTTTTGGTCGTACTCGTTTGTTGTTGAAATTCCGTCCTCGTCCGGTCTTTCTTTTCGAGTCCGCTTTCGGTCGTACTCGTTTTTTGTTGAAATTCAGTCCTCGGCCGGTCTTTCTTTTCGAGTCCGCTTTCGGTCGTACTCGTTTGTTGTTGAAGTTCCGTCCTAGGCCGGTCTTTCTTTTCGAGTCCGCTTTCGGTCGTACTCGTTTTTTGTTGAAATTCCGTCCTCGGCCGGTCTTTCTTTTTGAGTCCGCTTTCGGTCGTACTCGTTTGTTGTTGAAGTTCCGTCCTAGGCCGGTCTTTCTTTTCGAGTCCGCTTTCGGTCGTACTTGTTTGTTGTTGAAATTCCGTCCTCGGCCGGTCTTTCTTTTCGAGCTCGCTTTCGGTCGTACTCGTTTGTTGTTGAAGTTCCGTCCTCGGCCGGTCTTTATTTTCCAGTCCGCTTTCGGTCGTACTCGTTTGTTGTTGAAATTCCGTCCTCGGCCGGTCTTTCTTTTCGAGTCCGCTTTCAATTGTACTCGTTTGTTGTTTAAATTCTGTCTTCGTCAGGTCTTTATTTTCGAGTCCGTTTTCGGTCGTAATCGTTTGTTGTTGAAATTCCGTCCTCGGCCGGTCTTTCTTTTCGAGTCCGCTTTCGATTATACTCGTTTGTTGTTGAAATTCCGTCCTCGTCCGGTCTTTATTTTCGAGTCCGCTTTTGGTCGTACTCGTTTGTTGTTGAAATTCCGTCCTCGTCCGGTCTTTCTTTTCGAGTCCGCTTTCGGTCGTACTCGTTTTTTGTTGAAATTCAGTCCTCGGCCGGTCTTTCTTTTCGAGTCCGCTTTCGGTCGTACTCGTTTGTTGTTGAAGTTCCGTCCTAGGCCGGTCTTTCTTTTCGAGTCCGCTTTCGGTCGTACTCGTTTTTTGTTGAAATTCCGTCCTCGGCCGGTCTTTCTTTTCGAGTCCGCTTTCGGTCGTACTCGTTTGTTGTTGAAGTTCCTTCCTAGGCCGGTCTTTCTTTTCGAGTCCGCTTTCGGTCATACTTGTTTGTTGTTGAAATTCCGTCCTCGGCCGGTCTTTCTTTTCGAGTCCGCTTTCGGTCGTACTCGTTTGTTGTTGAAATTCCGTCCTCGATCGGTCTTTCTTTTTGAGTCCGCGTTCGGTTGTACTCATTTGTTGTTGAAATTCTGTCCTCGGCCGATCTTTCTTTTCGAGTCCGCTTTCGGTCGTACTCGTTTGTTGTTGAAATTCCGTCCTCGGCCGGTCTTTCTTTTCGAGTTCGCTTTCGGTCGTACTCGTTTGTTGTCGAAATTCCGTCCTCGACCGGTCTTTCTTTTTGAGTCCGCGTTCGGTTATACTCGTTTGTTGTTGAAATTCCGTCCTCGGCCGATCTTTCATTTCGAGTCCGCTTTCGGTCGTACTCGTTTGTTGTTGAAATTCCGTCCTCGGCCGGTCTTTCTTTTCGAGTCCGCTCTCGGTCGTACTCGTTTGTTGTTGAAATTCCTTCCTCAGCCGGTCTTTCTTTTCGAGTCCGCTTTCAGCCGTACTCGTTTGTTGTTGAAATTCCGCTTTCGGTCGGTCTTTCTTTTCGAGTCCGCTTTTGATCACGCTTGTTTGTTATTGAAATTCCGCTTTCGGTCGGTCTTTCTTTTCGAGTCCGCTTTTGGTCGTACTCGTTTGTTGTTGAAATTCTTCTTTCGGTCTTTCTTTCTTTTTTAGTCCGCTTTCGGTCGCACTCGTTTGTTGTTGAAATTCCGCTTTCAACCGGTATTTCTTTTCGAGTCCGCTTTTGGTCGTACTCGTTTGTTGTTGGAATTCCGTCCTCGACCGGTCTTTCTTTTCGAGTCCGCTTTCGGTCGTACTCGTTTGTTGTTGAAATTCCGTCCTCGGCCGGTCTTTCTTTTCGAGTCCGCTTTCAATTGTACTCGTTTGTTGTTTAAATTCTGTCCTCGTCAGGTCTTTCTTTTCGAGTCCGCTTTCAATTGTACTCGTTTGTTGTTTAAATTCTGTCCTCGTCAGGTTTTTATTTTCGAGTCCGCTTTCGGTCGTAATCGTTTGTTGTTGAAATTCCGTCCTCGGCCGGTCTTTCTTTTCGAGTCCGCTTTCGATTATACTCGTTTGTTGTTGAAATTCCGTCCTCGTCCGGTCTTTATTTTCGAGTCCGCTTTTGGTCGTACTCGTTTGTTGTTGAAATTCCGTCCTCGTCCGGTCTTTCTTTTCGAGTCCGCTTTCGGTCGTACTCGTTTTTTGTTGAAATTCAGTCCTCGGCCGGTCTTTCTTTTCGAGTCCGCTTTCGGTCGTACTCGTTTGTTGTTGAAGTTCCGTCCTAGGCCGGTTTTTCTTTTCGAGTCCGCTTTCGGTCGTACTCGTTTTTTGTTGAAATTCCGTCCTCGGCCGGTCTTTCTTTTCGAGTCCGCTTTCGGTCGTACTCGTTTGTTGTTGAAGTTCCGTCCTAGGCCGGTCTTTCTTTTCGAGTCCGCTTTCGGTCGTACTTGTTTGTTGTTGAAATTCCGTCCTCGGCCGGTCTTTCTTTTCGAGCTCGCTTTCGGTCGTACTCGTTTGTTGTTGAAGTTCCGTCCTCGGCCGGTCTTTATTTTCCAGTCCGCTTTCGGTCGTACTCGTTTGTTGTTGAAATTCCGTCCTCGGCCGGTCTTTCTTTTCGAGTCCGCTTTCAATTGTACTCGTTTGTTGTTTAAATTCTGTCCTCGTCAGGTCTTTATTTTCGAGTCCGTTTTCGGTCGTAATCGTTTGTTGTTGAAATTCCGTCCTCGGCCGGTCTTTCTTTTCGAGTCCGCTTTCGATTATACTCGTTTGTTGTTGAAATTCCGTCCTCGTCCGGTCTTTATTTTCGAGTCCGCTTTTGGTCGTACTCGTTTGTTGTTGAAATTCCGTCCTCGTCCGGTCTTTCTTTTCGAGTCCGCTTTCGGTCGTACTCGTTTTTTGTTGAAATTCAGTCCTCGGCCGGTCTTTCTTTTCGAGTCCGCTTTCGGTCGTACTCGTTTGTTGTTGAAGTTCCGTCCTAGGCCGGTCTTTCTTTTCGAGTCCGCTTTCGGTCGTACTCGTTTTTTGTTGAAATTCCGTCCTCGGCCGGTCTTTCTTTTCGAGTCCGCTTTCGGTCGTACTCGTTTGTTGTTGAAGTTCCTTCCTAGGCCGGTCTTTCTTTTCGAGTCCGCTTTCGGTCATACTTGTTTGTTGTTGAAATTCCGTCCTCGGCCGGTCTTTCTTTTCGAGCCCGCTTTCGGTCGTACTCGTTTGTTGTTGAAGTTCCGTCCTCGGCCGGTCTTTCTTTTCGAGTCCGCTTTCGGTCGTACTCGTTTGTTGTTGAAATTCCGTCCTCGATCGGTCTTTCTTTTTGAGTCCGCGTTCGGTTGTACTCATTTGTTGTTGAAATTCTGTCCTCGGCCGATCTTTCTTTTCGAGTCCGCTTTCGGTCGTACTCGTTTGTTGTTGAAATTCCGTCCTCGGCCGGTCTTTCTTTTCGAGTCCGCTTTCGGTCGTACTCGTTTGTTGTCGAAATTCCGTCCTCGACCGGTCTTTCTTTTTGAGTCCGCGTTCGGTTATACTCGTTTGTTGTTGAAATTCCGTCCTCGGCCGATCTTTCATTTCGAGTCCGCTTTCGGTCGTACTCGTTTGTTGTTGAAATTCCGTCCTCGGCCGGTCTTTCTTTTCGAGTCCGCTCTCGGTCGTACTCGTTTGTTGTTGAAATTCCATCCTCAGCCGGTCTTTCTTTTCGAGTCCGCTTTCAGCCGTACTCGTTTGTTGTTGAAATTCCGCTTTCGGTCGGTCTTTCTTTTCGAGTCCGCTTTTGATCACGCTTGTTTGTTATTGAAATTCCGCTTTCGGTCGGTCTTTCTTTTCGAGTCCGCTTTTGGTCGTACTCGTTTGTTGTTGAAATTCTGCTTTCGGTCGATCTTTCTTTTTTAGTCCGCTTTCGGTCGCACTCGTTTGTTGTTGAAATTCCGCTTTCAACCGGTATTTCTTTTCGAGTCCGCTTTCGGTCGTACTCGTTTGTTGTTGAAATTCCGTCCTCGGCCGGTCTTTCTTTTCGAGTCCGCTTTCGGTCGTACTCGTTTGTTGTTGAAGTTCCGTCCTAGGCTGGTCTTTCTTTTCGAGTCCGCTTTCGGTCGTACTTGTTTGTTGTTGAAATTCCGTCCTCGGCCGGTCTTTCTTTTCGAGCTCGCTTTCGGTCGTACTCGTTTGTTGTTGAAGTTCCGTCCTCGGCCGGTCTTTATTTTCCAATCCGCTTTCGGTCGTACTCGTTTGTTGTTGAAATTCCGTCCTCGGCCGGTCTTTCTTTTCGAGTCCGCTTTCAACTGTACTCGTTTGTTGTTTAAATTCTGTCCTCGTCAGGTCTTTATTTTCGAGTCCGTTTTCGGTCGTAATCGTTTGTTGTTGAAATTCCGTCCTCGGACGGTCTTTCTTTTCGAGTCCGCTTTCGATTATACTCGTTTGTTGTTGAAATTCCGTCCTCGTCCGGTCTTTATTTTCGAGTCCGCTTTTGGTCGTACTCGTTTGTTGTTGAAATTCCGTCCTCGTCCGGTCTTTCTTTTCGAGTCCGCTTTCGGTCGTACTCGTTTTTTGTTGAAATTCAGTCCTCGGCCGGTCTTTCTTTTCGAGTCCGCTTTCGGGCGTACTCGTTTGTTGTTGAAGTTCCGTCCTAGGCCGGTCTTTCTTTTCGAGTCCGCTTTCGGTCGTACTCGTTTTTTGTTGAAATTCCGTCCTCGGCCGGTCTTTCTTTTCGAGTCCGCTTTCGGTCGTACTCGTTTGTTGTTGAAGTTCCTTCCTAGGCCGGTCTTTTTTTTCGAGTCCGCTTTCGGTCATACTTGTTTGTTGTTGAAATTCCGTCCTCGGCCGGTCTTTCTTTTCGAGCCCGCTTTCGGTCGTACTCGTTTGTTGTTGAAGTTCCGTCCTCGGCCGGTCTTTCTTTTCGAGTCCGCTTTCGGTCGTACTCGTTTGTTGTTGAAATTCCGTCCTCGACCGGTCTTTCTTTTTGAGTCCGCGTTCGGTTGTACTCATTTGTTGTTGAAATTCTGTCCTCGGCCGATCTTTCTTTTCGAGTCCGCTTTCGGTCGTACTCGTTTGTTGTTGAAATTCCGTCCTCGGCCGGTCTTTCTTTTCGAGTCCGCTTTCGGTCGTACTCGTTTGTTGTCGAAATTCCGTCCTCGACCGGTCTTTCTTTTTGAGTCCGCGTTCGGTTGTACTCGTTTGTTGTTGAAATTCCGTCCTCGGCCGATCTTTCATTTCGAGTCCGCTTTCGGTCGTACTCGTTTGTTGTTGAAATTCCGTCCTCGGCCGGTCTTTCTTTTCGAGTCCGCTCTCGGTCGTACTCGTTTGTTGTTGAAATTCCATCCTCAGCCGGTCTTTCTTTTCGAGTCCGCTTTCAGCCGTACTCGTTTGTTGTTGAAATTCCGCTTTCGGTCGGTCTTTCTTTTCGAGTCCGCTTTTGGTCGTACTCGTTTGTTGTTGAAATTCTGCTTTCGGTCGATCTTTCTTTTTTAGTCCGCTTTCGGTCGCACTCGTTTGTTGTTGAAATTCCGCTTTCAACCGGTATTTCTTTTCGAGTCCGCTTTCGCTCGTACTCGTTTGTTGTTGAAATTCCGTCCTCGGCCGGTCTTTCTTTTCGAGTCCGCTTTCGGTCGTACTCGTTTGTTGTTGAAATTCCGTCCTCGACCGGTCTTTCTTTTTGAGTCCGCGTTCGGTTGTACTCGTTTGTTGTTGAAATTCCGTCCTCGGCCGATCTTTCTTTTCGAGTCCGCTTTCGGTCGTACTCGTTTGTTGTTGAAATTCCGTCCTCGGCCGGTCTTTCTTTTCGAGTCCGCTTTCAACTGTACTCGTTTGTTGTTTAAATTCTGTCCTCGTCAGGTCTTTATTTTCGAGTCCGTTTTCGGTCGTAATCGTTTGTTGTTGAAATTCCGTCCTCGGACGGTCTTTCTTTTCGAGTCCGCTTTCGATTATACTCGTTTGTTGTTGAAATTCCGTCCTCGTCCGGTCTTTATTTTCGAGTCCGCTTTTGGTCGTACTCGTTTGTTGTTGAAATTCCGTCCTCGTCCGGTCTTTCTTTTCGAGTCCGCTTTCGGTCGTACTCGTTTTTTGTTGAAATTCAGTCCTCGGCCGGTCTTTCTTTTCGAGTCCGCTTTCGGGCGTACTCGTTTGTTGTTGAAGTTCCGTCCTAGGCCGGTCTTTCTTTTCGAGTCCGCTTTCGGTCGTACTCGTTTTTTGTTGAAATTCCGTCCTCGGCCGGTCTTTCTTTTCGAGTCCGCTTTCGGTCGTACTCGTTTGTTGTTGAAGTTCCTTCCTAGGCCGGTCTTTTTTTTCGAGTCCGCTTTCGGTCATACTTGTTTGTTGTTGAAATTCCGTCCTCGGCCGGTCTTTCTTTTCGAGCCCGCTTTCGGTCGTACTCGTTTGTTGTTGAAGTTCCGTCCTCGGCCGGTCTTTCTTTTCGAGTCCGCTTTCGGTCGTACTCGTTTGTTGTTGAAATTCCGTCCTCGACCGGTCTTTCTTTTTGAGTCCGCGTTCGGTTGTACTCATTTGTTGTTGAAATTCTGTCCTCGGCCGATCTTTCTTTTCGAGTCCGCTTTCGGTCGTACTCGTTTGTTGTTGAAATTCCGTCCTCGGCCGGTCTTTCTTTTCGAGTCCGCTTTCGGTCGTACTCGTTTGTTGTCGAAATTCCGTCCTCGACCGGTCTTTCTTTTTGAGTCCGCGTTCGGTTGTACTCGTTTGTTGTTGAAATTCCGTCCTCGGCCGATCTTTCATTTCGAGTCCGCTTTCGGTCGTACTCGTTTGTTGTTGAAATTCCGTCCTCGGCCGGTCTTTCTTTTCGAGTCCGCTCTCGGTCGTACTCGTTTGTTGTTGAAATTCCATCCTCAGCCGGTCTTTCTTTTCGAGTCCGCTTTCAGCCGTACTCGTTTGTTGTTGAAATTCCGCTTTCGGTCGGTCTTTCTTTTCGAGTCCGCTTTTGGTCGTACTCGTTTGTTGTTGAAATTCTGCTTTCGGTCGATCTTTCTTTTTTAGTCCGCTTTCGGTCGCACTCGTTTGTTGTTGAAATTCCGCTTTCAACCGGTATTTCTTTTCGAGTCCGCTTTCGCTCGTACTCGTTTGTTGTTGAAATTCCGTCCTCGGCCGGTCTTTCTTTTCGAGTCCGCTTTCGGTCGTACTCGTTTGTTGTTGAAATTCCGTCCTCGACCGGTCTTTCTTTTTGAGTCCGCGTTCGGTTGTACTCGTTTGTTGTTGAAATTCCGTCCTCGGCCGATCTTTCTTTTCGAGTCCGCTTTCGGTCGTACTCGTTTGTTGTTGAAATTCCGTCCTCGGCCGGTCTTTCTTTTCGAGTCCGCTTTCGGTCGTACTCGTTTGTTGTCGAAATTCCGTCCTCGACCGGTCTTTCTTTTTGAGTCCGCGTTCGGTCGTACTCGTTTGTTGTTGAAATTCCGTCCTCGGCCGGTCTTTCTTTTCGAGTCCGCTTTCAATTGTACTCGTTTGTTGTTTAAATTCTGTCCTCGTCAGGTCTTTATTTTCGAGTCCGTTTTCGGTCGTAATCGTTTGTTGTTGAAATTCCGTCCTCGGACGGTCTTTCTTTTCGAGTCCGCTTTCGATTATACTCGTTTGTTGTTGAAATTCCATCCTCGTCCGGTCTTTATTTTCGAGTCCGCTTTTGGTCGTACTCGTTTGTTGTTGAAATTCCGTCCTCGTCCGGTCTTTCTTTTCGAGTCCGCTTACGGTCGTACTCGTTTTTTGTTGAAATTCAGTCCTCGGCCGGTCTTTCTTTTCGAGTCCGCTTTCGGGCGTACTCGTTTGTTGTTGAAGTTCCGTCCTTGGCCGGTCTTTCTTTTCGAGTCCGCTTTCGGTCGTACTCGTTTTTTGTTGAAATTTCGTCCTCGGCCGGTCTTTCTTTTCGAGTCCGCTTTCGGTCGTACTCGTTTGTTGTTGAAGTTCCTTCCTAGGCCGGTCTTTCTTTTCGAGTCCGCTTTCGGTCATACTTGTTTGTTGTTGAAATTCCGTCCTCGGCCGGTCTTTCTTTTCGAGCCCGCTTTCGGTCGTACTCGTTTGTTGTTGAAGTTCCGTCCTCGGCCGGTCTTTCTTTTCGAGTCCGCTTTCGGTCGTACTCGTTTGTTGTTGAAATTCCGTCCTCGACCGGTCTTTCTTTTTTAGTCCGCGTTCGGTTGTACTCATTTGTTGTAGAAATTCTGTCCTCGGCCGATCTTTCTTTTCGAGTCCGCTTTCGGTCGTACTCGTTTGTTGTTGAAATTCCGTCCTCGGCCGGTCTTTCTTTTCGAGTCCGCTTTCGGTCGTACTCGTTTGTTGTCGAAATTCCGTCCTCGACCGGTCTTTCTTTTTGAGTCCGCGTTCGGCTGTACTCGTTTGTTGTTGAAATTCCGTCCTCGGCCGATCTTTCATTTCGAGTCCGCTTTCGGTCGTACTCGTTTGTTGTTGAAATTCCGTCCTCGGCCGGTCTTTCTTTTCGAGTCCGCTCTCGGTCGTACTCGTTTGTTGTTGAAATTCCATCCTCAGCCGGTCTTTCTTTTCGAGTCCGCTTTCAGCCGTACTCGTTTGTTGTTGAAATTCCGCTTTCGGTCGGTCTTTCTTTTCGAGTCCGCTTTTGATCACGCTTGTTTGTTATTGAAATTCCGCTTTCGGTCGGTCTTTCTTTTCGAGTCCGCTTTTGGTCGTACTCGTTTGTTGTTGAAATTCTGCTTTCGGTCGATCTTTCTTTTTTAGTCCGCTTTCGGTCGCACTCGTTTGTTGTTGAAATTCCGCTTTCAACCGGTATTTCTTTTCGAGTCCGCTTTCGGTCGTACTCGTTTGTTGTTGAAGTTCCGTCCTAGGCCGGTCTTTCTTTTCGAGTCCGCTTTCGGTCGTACTCGTTTTTTGTTGAAATTCCGTCCTCGGCCGGTCTTTCTTTTCGAGTCCGCTTTCGGTCGTACTCGTTTGTTGTTGAAGTTCCTTCCTAGGCCGGTCTTTCTTTTCGAGTCCGCTTTCGGTCATACTTGTTTGTTGTTGAAATTCCGTCCTCGGCCGGTCTTTCTTTTCGAGCCCGCTTTCGGTCGTACTCGTTTGTTGTTGAAGTTCCGTCCTCGGCCGGTCTTTCTTTTCGAGTCCGCTTTCGGTCGTACTCGTTTGTTGTTGAAATTCCGTCCTCGACCGGTCTTTCTTTTTGAGTCCGCGTTCGGTTGTACTCATTTGTTGTTGAAATTCTGTCCTCGGCCGATCTTTCTTTTCGAGTCCGCTTTCGGTCGTACTCGTTTGTTGTTGAAATTCCGTCCTCGGCCGGTCTTTCTTTTCGAGTCCGCTTTCGGTCGTACTCGTTTGTTGTCGAAATTCCGTCCTCGACCGGTCTTTCTTTTTGAGTCCGCGTTCGGTTGTACTCGTTTGTTGTTGAAATTCCGTCCTCGGCCGATCTTTCATTTCGAGTCCGCTTTCGGTCGTACTCGTTTGTTGTTGAAATTCCGTCCTCGGCCGGTCTTTCTTTTCGAGTCCGCTCTCGGTCGTACTCGTTTGTTGTTGAAATTCCATCCTCAGCCGGTCTTTCTTTTCGAGTCCGCTTTCAGCCGTACTCGTTTGTTGTTGAAATTCCGCTTTCGGTCGGTCTTTCTTTTCGAGTCCGCTTTTGATCACGCTTGTTTGTTATTGAAATTCCGCTTTCGGTCGGTCTTTCTTTTCGAGTCCGCTTTTGGTCGTACTCGTTTGTTGTTGAAATTCTGCTTTCGGTCGATCTTTCTTTTTTAGTCCGCTTTCGGTCGCACTCGTTTGTTGTTGAAATTCCGCTTTCAACCGGTATTTCTTTTCGAGTCCGCTTTCGGTCGTACTCGTTTGTTGTTGAAATTCCGTCCTCGGCCGGTCTTTCTTTTCGAGTCCGCTTTCGGTCGTACTCGTTTGTTGTTGAAATTCCGTCCTCGACCGGTCTTTCTTTTTGAGTCCGCGTTCGGTTGTACTCGTTTGTTGTTGAAATTCCGTCCTCGGCCGATCTTTCTTTTCGAGTCCGCTTTCGGTCGTACTCGTTTGTTGTTGAAATTCCGTCCTCGGCCGGTCTTTCTTTTCGAGTCCGCTTTCGGTCGTACTCGTTTGTTGTCGAAATTCCGTCCTTGACCGGTCTTTCTTTTTGAGTCCGCGTTCGGTCGTACTCGTTTGTTGTTGAAATTCCGTTCTCGGCCGGTCTTTCTTTTCGAGTCCGCTTTCAATTGTACTCGTTTGTTGTTTAAATTCTGTCCTCGTCAGGTCTTTATTTTCGAGTCCGTTTTCGGTCGTAATCGTTTGTTGTTGAAATTCCGTCCTCGGACGGTCTTTCTTTTCGAGTCCGCTTTCGATTATACTCGTTTGTTGTTGAAATTCCATCCTCGTCCGGTCTTTATTTTCGAGTCCGCTTTTGGTCGTACTCGTTTGTTGTTGAAATTCCGTCCTCGTCCGGTCTTTCTTTTCGAGTCCGCTTACGGTCGTACTCGTTTTTTGTTGAAATTCAGTCCTCGGCCGGTCTTTCTTTTCGAGTCCGCTTTCGGGCGTACTCGTTTGTTGTTGAAGTTCCGTCCTAGGCCGGTCTTTCTTTTCGAGTCCGCTTTCGGTCGTACTCGTTTTTTGTTGAAATTCCGTCCTCGGCCGGTATTTCTTTTCGAGTCCGCTTTCGGTCGTACTCGTTTGTTGTTGAAGTTCCTTCCTAGGCCGGTCTTTCTTTTCGAGTCCGCTTTCGGTCATACTTGTTTGTTGTTGAAATTCCGTCCTCGGCCGGTCTTTCTTTTCGAGCCCGCTTTCGGTCGTACTCGTTTGTTGTTGAAGTTCCGTCCTCGGCCGGTCTTTCTTTTCGAGTCCGCTTTCGGTCGTACTCGTTTGTTGTTGAAATTCCGTCCTCGACCGGTCTTTCTTTTTTAGTCCGCGTTCGGTTGTACTCATTTGTTGTTGAAATTCTGTCCTCGGCCGATCTTTCTTTTCGAGTCCGCTTTCGGTCGTACTCGTTTGTTGTTGAAATTCCGTCCTCGGCCGGTCTTTCTTTTCGAGTCCGCTTTCGGTCGTACTCGTTTGTTGTCGAAATTCCGTCCTCGACCGGTCTTTCTTTTTGAGTCCGCGTTCGGCTGTACTCGTTTGTTGTTGAAATTCCGTCCTCGGCCGATCTTTCATTTCGAGTCCGCTTTCGGTCGTACTCGTTTGTTGTTGAAATTCCGTCCTCGGCCGGTCTTTCTTTTCGAGTCCGCTCTCGGTCGTACTCGTTTGTTGTTGAAATTCCATCCTCAGCCGGTCTTTCTTTTCGAGTCCGCTTTCAGCCGTACTCGTTTGTTGTTGAAATTCCGCTTTCGGTCGGTCTTTCTTTTCGAGTCCGCTTTTGATCACGCTTGTTTGTTATTGAAATTCCGCTTTCGGTCGGTCTTTCTTTTCGAGTCCGCTTTTGGTCGTACTCGTTTGTTGTTGAAATTCTGCTTTCGGTCGATCTTTCTTTTTTAGTCCGCTTTCGGTCGCACTCGTTTGTTGTTGAAATTCCGCTTTCAACCGGTATTTCTTTTCGAGTCCGCTTTCGGTCGTACTCGTTTGTTGTTGAAATTCCGTCCTCGGCCGGTCTTTCTTTTCGAGTCCGCTTTCGGTCGTACTCGTTTGTTGTTGAAATTCCGTCCTCGACCGATCTTTCTTTTTGAGTCCGCGTTCGGATGTACTCGTTTGTTGTTGAAATTCCGTCCTCGGCCGATCTTTCTTTTCGAGTCCGCTTTCGGTTGTACTCGTTTGTTGTTGAAATTCCGTCCTCGGCCGGTCTTTCTTTTCGAGTCCGCTTTCGGTCGTACCCGTTTGTTGTCGAAATTCCGTCCTCGACCGGTCTTTCTTTTTGAGTCCGCGTTCGGTTGTACTCGTTTGTTGTTGAAATTCCGTCCTAGGCCGATCTTTCTTTTCGAGTCCGCTTTCAGTCGTACTCGTTTGTTGTTGAAATTCCGTCCTCGGCCGGTCTTTCTTTTCGAGTCCGCTCTCGGTCATACTCGTTTGTTGTTGAAAATAAATCCTCAGCCGGTCTTTCTTTTCGAGTCCGCTTTCGGCCGTACTCGTTTGTTGTTGAAATTCCGCTTTCGGTCGGTCTTTCTTTTCGAGTCCGCTTTCGATCACGCTTGTTTGTTGATGAAATTCCGCTTTCGGTCGGTCTTTCTTTTCGAGTCCGCTTTCGGTCGTACTCGTTTGTTGTTGAAATTCTGCTTTCGGTCTTTCTTTCTTTTTTGGTCCGCTTTCGGTCGCACTCGTTTGTTGTTGAAATTCCGCTTTCAACCGGTATTTCTTTTCGAGTCCGCTTTTGGTCGTACTCGTTTGTTGTTGGAATTCCGTCCCCGACCGGTCTTTCTTTTCGAGTCCGCTTTCGGTCGTACTCGTTTGTTGTTGAAATTCCGTCCTCGGCCGGTCTTTCTTTTCGAGTCCGCTTTCAATTGTACTCGTTTGTTGTTTAAATTCTGTCCTCGTCAGGTCTTTATTTTCGAGTCCGCTTTCGGTCGTAATCATTTGTTGTTGAAATTCCGTCCTCGGCCGGTCTTTCTTTTCGAGTCCGCTTTCGGTCGTACTCGTTTGTTGTTGAAGTTCCGTCCTAGGCCGGTCTTTCTTTTCGAGTCCGCTTTCGGTCATACTTGTTTGTTGTTGAAATTCCGTCCTCGGCCGGTCTTTCTTTTCGAGCCCGCTTTCGGTCGTACTCGTTTGTTGTTGAAGTTCCGTCCTCGGCCGGTCTTTCTTTTCGAGTCCGCTTTCGGTCGTACTCGTTTGTTGTTGAAATTTCGTCCTCGACCGGTCTTTCTTTTTGAGTCCGCGTTCGGTTGTACTCGTTTGTTGTTGAAATTCCGTCCTCGGCCGATCTTTCTTTTCGAGTCCGCTTTCGGTCGTACTCGTTTGTTGTTGAAATTCCGTCCTCGACCGGTCTTTCTTTTCAAGTCCGCTTTCGGTCGTACTCGTTTGTTGTCGAAATTCCGTCCTCGACCGGTCTTTCTTTTTGAGTCCGCGTTCGGTTGTACTCGTTTGTTGTTGAAATTCCGTCCTCGGCCGATCTTTCATTTCTAGTCCGCTTTCGGTCGTACTCGTTTGTTGTTGAAATTCCGTCCTCGGCCGGTCTTTCTTTTCGAGTCCGCTCTCGGTCGTACTCGTTTGTTGTTGAAATTCCATCCTCAGCCGGTCTTTCTTTTCGAGTCCGCTTTCGGCCGTACTCGTTTGTTGTTGAAATTCCGCTTTCGGTCGGTCTTTCTTTTCGAGTCCGCTTTTGATCACGCTTGTTTGTTATTGAAATTCCGCTTTCGGTCGGTCTTTCTTTTCGAGTCCGCTTTTGGTCGTACTCGTTTGTTGTTGAAGTTCCGTCCTCGGCCGGTCTTTCTTTTCGAGTCCGCTTTCGGTCGTACTCATTTGTTGTTGAAATTCTGTCCTCGACCGGTCTTTCTTTTTGAGTCCGCGTTCGGTTGTACTCGTTTGTTGTTGAAATTCCGTCCTCGGCCGATCTTTCTTTTCGAGTCCGCTTTCGGTCGTACTCGTTTGTTGTTGAAATTCCGTCCTCGGCCGGTCTTTCTTTTCAAGTCCGCTTTCGGTCGTACTCGTTTGTTGTCGAAATTCCGTCCTCGACCGGTCTTTCTTTTTGAGTCCGCGTTCGGTTGTACTCGTTTGTTGTTGAAATTCCGTCCTCGGCCGATCTTTCATTTCTAGTCCGCTTTCGGTCGTACTCGTTTGTTGTTGAAATTCCGTCCTCGGCCGGTCTTTCTTTTCGAGTCCGCTCTCGGTCGTACTCGTTTGTTGTTGAAATTCCATCCTCAGCCGGTCTTTCTTTTCGAGTCCGCTTTCGGCCGTACTCGTTTGTTGTTGAAATTCCGCTTTCGGTCGGTCTTTCTTTTCGAGTCCGCTTTTGATCACGCTTGTTTGTTATTGAAATTCCGCTTTCGGTCGGTCTTTCTTTTCGAGTCCGCTTTTGGTCGTACTCGTTTGTTGTTGAAATTCTGCTTTCGGTCGATCTTTCTTTTTTAGTCCGCTTTCGGTCGCACTCGTTTGTTGTTGAAATTCCGCTTTCAACCGGTATTTCTTTTCGAGTCCGCTTTTGGTCGTACTCGTTTGTTGTTGGAATTCCGTCCTCGACCGGTCTTTCTTTTCGAGTCCGCTTTCGATTGTACTCGTTTGTTGTTGAAATTCTGTCCTCGTCCGGTCTTTATTTTCGAGTCCGCTTTCGGTCGTACTCGTTTGTTGTTGAAATTCCGTCCTCGGCCGGTCTTTCTTTTCGAGTCCGCTTTCGATTATACTCGTTTGTTGTTGAAATTCCGTCCTCGTCCGGTCTTTATTTTCGAGTCCGCTTTTGGTCGTACTCGTTTGTTGTTGAAATTCCGTCCTCGTCCGGTCTTTTTTTCGAGTCCGCTTTCGGTCGTACTCGTTTTTTGTTGAAATTCCGTCCTCGGCCGGTCTTTCTTTTCGAGTCCGCTTTCGGTCGTACTGGTTTGTTGTTGAAGTTCCGTCGTAGGTCGGTCTTTCTTTTCGAGTCCTCTTTCGGTCTTACTTGTTTGTTGTTGAAATTCCGTCCTCGGCCGGTCTTTCTTTTCGATCCCGCTTTCGGTCGTACTCGTTTGCTGTTGAAGTTCCGTCCTCGGCCGGTCTTTCTTTTCGAGTCCGCATTCGGTCGTACTCGTTTGTTGTTGAAATTCCGTCCTTGGGCGGTCTTTCTTTTCAAGTAACTTTCGGTCGTACTCGTTTGTTGTTGAAATTCCGTCTTCTGCCGGTCGTTCTTTTCGAGTCCGCTTTCGGTTCTACTCGTTTGTTGTTGAAATTCCGTCCTCGGCCGGTTTTTCTTTTCGAGTGCGCTTTTGGTCGTACTCGTTTGTTGTTGAAATTCCGTCCTCGACCGGTCTTTCTTTTCGAGCCCGTGTTCGGTTGTACTCGTTTGTTGTTGAAATTCCGTCCTCGGCCGGTCTTTCTTTTCGAGTCCGCTTTCGGTCGTACTCGTTTGTTTTATGAAATTCTGTCCTCGGCTGGTCTTTCTTTTCGAGTCCACTTTCGGTCGTACCCGTTTGTTGTTGAAATTCCCTCCACGGTCGGTCTTTCTTTTCGAGTCCGCTTTCGGTCGTACTCGTTTGTTGTTGAAAATCCGTCCTTGGCCGGTCTTTCTTTTCGAGTCCGCTCTCGGTCGTACTCGTTTGTTGTTGAAATTCCATCCTCAGCCGGTCTTTCTTTTCGAGTCCGCTTTCGGCCGTACTCGTTTGTTGTTGAAATTCCGCTATTGGTCGGTCTTTCTTTTCGAGTCCGCTTTCGGTCACGCTTGTTTGTTGTTGAAATTCCGCTTTCGGTCGGTCTTTCTTTTCGAGTCCGCTTTCGGTCGTACTCATTTGTTGTTGAAATTCTGCTTTCGGTCTTTCTTTCTTTTTTAGTCCGCTTTCGGTCGCACTCGTTTGTTGTTGAAATTCCGCTTTCAACCGGTATTTCTTTTCGAGTCCGCTTTCGGTCATACTTGTTTGTTGTTGAAATTCCGTCCTCGGCCGGTCTTTCTTTTCGAGCCCGCTTTCGGTCGTACTCGTTTGTTGTTGAAGTTCCGTCCTCGGCCGGTCTTTCTTTTCGAGTCCGCTTTCGGTCGTACTCGTTTGTTGTTGAAATTCCGTCCTCGACCGGTCTTTCTTTTTGAGTCCGCGTTCGGTTGTACTCGTTTGTTGTTGAAATTCCGTCCTCGGCCGATCTTTCTTTTCGAGTCCGCTTTCGGTCGTACTCGTTTGTTGTTGAAATTCTGTCCTCGGCCGGTCTTTCTTTTCGAGTCCGCTTTCGGTCGTACTCGTTTGTTGTCGAAATTCCGTCCTCGACCGGTCTTTCTTTTTGAGTCCGCGTTCGGTTGTACTCGTTTGTTGTTGAAATTCCGTCCTCGGCCGATCTTTCATTTCTAGTCCGCTTTCGGTCGTACTCGTTTGTTGTTGAAATTCCGTCCTCGACCGGTCTTTCTTTTCGAGTCCGCTCTCGGTCGTACTCGTTTGTTGTTGAAATTCCATCCTCAGCCGGTCTTTCTTTTCGAGTCCGCTTTCGGCCGTACTCGTTTGTTGTTGAAATTCCGCTTTCGGTCGGTCTTTCTTTTCGAGTCCGCTTTTGATCACGCTTGTTTGTTATTGAAATTCCGCTTTCGGTCGGTCTTTCTTTTCGAGTCCGCTTTTGGTCGTACTCGTTTGTTGTTGAAATTCTGCTTTCGGTCGATCTTTCTTTTTTAGTCCGCTTTCGGTCGCACTCGTTTGTTGTTGAAATTCCGCTTTCAACCGGTATTTCTTTTCGAGTCCGCTTTTGGTCGTACTCGTTTGTTGTTGGAATTCCGTCCTCGACCGGTCTTTCTTTTCGAGTCCGCTTTTGGTCGTACTCGTTTGTTGTTGAAATTCCGTCATCGGCCGGTCTTTCTTTTCGAGTCCGCTTTCGATTGTACTCGTTTGTTGTTGAAATTCTGTCCTCGTCCGGTCTTTATTTTCGAGTCCGCTTTCGGTCGTACTCGTTTGTTGTTGAAATTCCGTCCTCGGCCGGTCTTTCTTTTCGAGTCCGCTTTCGATTATACTCGTTTGTTGTTGAAATTCCGTCCTCGTCCGGTCTTTATTTTCGAGTCCGCTTTTGGTCGTACTCGTTTGTTGTTGAAATTCCGTCCTCGACCGGTCTTTCTTTTCGAGCCCGCGTTCGGTTGTACTCGTTTGTTGTTGAAATTCCGTCCTCGGCCGGTCTTTCTTTTCGAGTCCGCTTTCGGTCGTACTCGTTTGTTTTATGAAATTCTGTCCTCGGCTGGTCTTTCTTTTCGAGTCCACTTTCGGTCGTACCCGTTTGTTGTTGAAATTCCCTCCACGGTCGGTCTTTCTTTTCGAGTCCGCTTTCGGTCGTACTCGTTTGTTGTTGAAAATCCGTCCTTGGCCGGTCTTTCTTTTCGAGTCCGCTCTCGGTCGTACTCGTTTGTTGTTGAAATTCCATCCTCAGCCAGTCTTTCTTTTCGAGTCCGCTTTCGGCCGTACTCGTTTGTTGTTGAAATTCCGCTATTGGTCGGTCTTTCTTTTCGAGTCCGCTTTCGGTCACGCTTGTTTGTTGTTGAAATTCCGCTTTCGGTCGGTCTTTCTTTTCGAGTCCGCTTTCGGTCGTACTCATTTGTTGTTGAAATTCTGCTTTCGGTCTTTCTTTCTTTTTTAGTCCGCTTTCGGTCGCACTCGTTTGTTGTTGAAATTCCGCTTTCAACCGGTATTTCTTTTCGAGTCCGCTTTCGGTCATACTTGTTTGTTGTTGAAATTCCGTCCTCGGCCGGTCTTTCTTTTCGAGCCCGCTTTCGGTCGTACTCGTTTGTTGTTGAAGTTCCGTCCTCGGCCGGTCTTTCTTTTCGAGTCCGCTTTCGGTCGTACTCGTTTGTTGTTGAAATTCCGTCCTCGACCGGTCTTTCTTTTTGAGTCCGCGTTCGGTTGTACTCGTTTGTTGTTGAAATTCCGTCCTCGGCCGATCTTTCTTTTCGAGTCCGCTTTCGGTCGTACTCGTTTGTTGTTGAAATTCCGTCCTCGGCCGGTCTTTCTTTTCGAGTCCGCTTTCGGTCGTACTCGTTTGTTGTCGAAATTCCGTCCTCGACCGGTCTTTCTTTTTGAGTCCGCGTTCGGTTGTACTCGTTTGTTGTTGAAATTCCGTCCTCGGCCGATCTTTCATTTCTAGTCCGCTTTCGGTCGTACTCGTTTGTTGTTGAAATTCCGTCCTCGACCGGTCTTTCTTTTCGAGTCCGCTCTCGGTCGTACTCGTTTGTTGTTGAAATTCCATCCTCAGCCGGTCTTTCTTTTCGAGTCCGCTTTCGGCCGTACTCGTTTGTTGTTGAAATTCCGCTTTCGGTCGGTCTTTCTTTTCGAGTCCGCTTTTGATCACGCTTGTTTGTTATTGAAATTCCGCTTTCGGTCGGTCTTTCTTTTCGAGTCCGCTTTTGGTCGTACTCGTTTGTTGTTGAAATTCTGCTTTCGGTCGATCTTTCTTTTTTAGTCCGCTTTCGGTCGCACTCGTTTGTTGTTGAAATTCCGCTTTCAACCGGTATTTCTTTTCGAGTCCGCTTTTGGTCGTACTCGTTTGTTGTTGGAATTCCGTCCTCGACCGGTCTTTCTTTTCGAGTCCGCTTTTGGTCGTACTCGTTTGTTGTTGAAATTCCGTCATCAGCCGGTCTTTCTTTTCGAGTCCGCTTTCGATTGTACTCGTTTGTTGTTGAAATTCTGTCCTCGTCCGGTCTTTATTTTCGAGTCCGCTTTCGGTCGTACTCGTTTCTTGTTGAAATTCCGTCCTCGGCCGGTCTTTCTTTTCGAGTCCGCTTTCGATTATACTCGTTTGTTGTTGAAATTCCGTCCTCGTCCGGTCTTTATTTTCGAGTCCGCTTTTGGTCGTACTCGTTTGTTGTTGAAATTCCGTCCTCGACCGGTCTTTCTTTTCGAGCCCGCGTTCGGTTGTACTCGTTTGTTGTTGAAATTCCGTCCTCGGCCGGTCTTTCTTTTCGAGTCCGCTTTCGGTCGTACTCGTTTGTTTTATGAAATTCTGTCCTCGGCTGGTCTTTCTTTTCGAGTCCACTTTCGGTCGTACCCGTTTGTTGTTGAAATTCCCTCCACGGTCGGTCTTTCTTTTCGAGTCCGCTTTCGGTCGTACTCGTTTGTTGTTGAAAATCCGTCCTTGGCCGGTCTTTCTTTTCGAGTCCGCTCTCGGTCGTACTCGTTTGTTGTTGAAATTCCATCCTCAGCCGGTCTTTCTTTTCGAGTCTGCTTTCGGCCGTACTCGTTTGTTGTTGAAATTCCGCTATTGGTCGGTCTTTCTTTTCGAGTCCGCTTTCGGTCACGCTTGTTTGTTGTTGAAATTCCGCTTTCGGTCGGTCTTTCTTTTCGAGTCCGCTTTCGGTCGTACTCATTTGTTGTTGAAATTCTGCTTTCGGTCTTTCTTTCTTTTTTAGTCCGCTTTCGGTCGCACTCGTTTGTTGTTGAAATTCCGCTTTCAACCGGTATTTCTTTTCGAGTCCGCTTTCGGTCATACTTGTTTGTTGTTGAAATTCCGTCCTCGGCCGGTCTTTCTTTTCGAGCCCGCTTTCGGTCGTACTCGTTTGTTGTTGAAGTTCCGTCCTCGGCCGGTCTTTCTTTTCGAGTCCGCTTTCGGTCGTACTCGTTTGTTGTTGAAATTCCGTCCTCGACCGGTCTTTCTTTTTGAGTCCGCGTTCGGTTGTACTCGTTTGTTGTTGAAATTCCGTCCTCGGCCGATCTTTCTTTTCGAGTCCGCTTTCGGTCGTACTCGTTTGTTGTTGAAATTCCGTCCTCGGCCGGTCTTTCTTTTCGAGTCCGCTTTCGGTCGTACTCGTTTGTTGTCGAAATTCCGTCCTCGACCGGTCTTTCTTTTTGAGTCCGCGTTCGGTTGTACTCGTTTGTTGTTGAAATTCCGTCCTCGGCCGATCTTTCATTTCTAGTCCGCTTTCGGTCGTACTCGTTTGTTGTTGAAATTCCGTCCTCGGCCGGTCTTTCTTTTCGAGTCCGCTCTCGGTCGTACTCGTTTGTTGTTGAAATTCCATCCTCAGCCGGTCTTTCTTTTCGAGTCCGCTTTCGGCCGTACTCGTTTGTTGTTGAAATTCCGCTTTCGGTCGGTCTTTCTTTCCGAGTCCGCTTTTGATCACGCTTGTTTGTTATTGAAATTCCGCTTTCGGTCGGTCTTTCTTTTCGAGTCCGCTTTCGGTCGTACTCATTTGTTGTTGAAATTCTGCTTTCGGTCTTTCTTTCTTTTTTAGTCCGCTTTCGGTCGCACTCGTTTGTTGTTGAAATTCCGCTTTCAACCGGTATTTCTTTTCGAGTCCGCTTTCGGTCATACTTGTTTGTTGTTGAAATTCCGTCCTCGGCCGGTCTTTCTTTTCGAGTCCGCTTTCGGTCGTACTCGTTTGTTGTCGAAATTCCGTCCTCGACCGGTCTTTCTTTTTGAGTCCGCGTTCGGTTGTACTCGTTTGTTGTTGAAATTCCGTCCTCGGCCGATCTTTCATTTCTAGTCCGCTTTCGGTCGTACTCGTTTGTTGTTGAAATTCCGTCCTCGGCCGGTCTTTCTTTTCGAGTCCGCTCTCGGTCGTACTCGTTTGTTGTTGAAATTCCATCCTCAGCCGGTCTTTCTTTTCGAGTCCGCTTTCGGCCGTACTCGTTTGTTGTTGAAATTCCGCTTTCGGTCGGTCTTTCTTTCCGAGTCCGCTTTTGATCACGCTTGTTTGTTATTGAAATTCCGCTTTCGGTCGGTCTTTCTTTTCGAGTCCGCTTTTGGTCGTACTCGTTTGTTGTTGAAATTCTGCTTTCGGTCGATCTTTCTTTTTTAGTCCGCTTTCGGTCGCACTCGTTTGTTGTTGAAATTCCGCTTTCAACCGGTATTTCTTTTCGAGACCGCTTTTGGTCGTACTCGTTTGTTGTTGGAATTCCGTCCTCGACCGGTCTTTCTTTTCGAGTCCGCTTTCGGTCGTACTCGTTTGTTGTTGAAATTCCGTCATCGGCCGGTCTTTCTTTTCGAGTCCGCTTTCGATTGTACTCGTTTGTTGTTGAAATTCTGTCCTCGTCCGGTCTTTATTTTCGAGTCCGCTTTCGGTCGTACTCGTTTGTTGTTGAAATTCCGTCCTCGGCCGGTCTTTCTTTTCGAGTCCGCTTTCGATTATACTCGTTTGTTGTTGAAATTCCGTCCTCGTCCGGTCTTTATTTTCGAGTCCGCTTTTGGTCGTACTCGTTTGTTGTTGAAATTCCGTCCTCGTCCGGTCTTTTTTTCGAGTCCGCTTTCGGTCGTACTCGTTTTTTGTTGAAACTCCGTCCTCGGCCGGTCTTTCTTTTCGAGTCCGCTTTCGGTCGTACTGGTTTGTTGTTGAAGTTCCGTCGTAGGTCGGTCTTTCTTTTCGAGTCCTCTTTCGGTCATACTTGTTTGTTGTTGAAATTCCGTCCTCGGCCGGTCTTTCTTTTCGAGGCCGCTTTCGGTCGTACTCGTTTGTTGTTGAAGTTCCGTCCTCGGCCGGTCTTTCTTTTCGAGTCCGCATTCGGTCGTACTCGTTTGTTGTTGAAATTCCGTCCTTGGGCGGTCTTTCTTTTCAAGTAACTTTCGGTCGTACTCGTTTGTTGTTGAAATTCCGTCTTCAGCCGGTCTTTCTTTTCGAGTCCGCTTTCGGTTCTACTCGTTTGTTGTTGAAATTCCGTCCTCGGTCGGTTTTTCTTTTCGAGTGCGCTTTTGGTCGTACTCGTTTGTTGTTGAAATTCCGTCCTCGACCGGTCTTTCTTTTCGAGCCCGCGTTCAGTTGTACTCGTTTGTTGTTGAAATTCCGTCCTCGGCCGGTCTTTCTTTTCGAGTCCGCTTTCGGTCGTACTCGTTTGTTTTATGAAATTCTGTCCTCGGCTGGTCTTTCTTTTCGAGTCCACTTTCGGTCGTACCCGTTTGTTGTTGAAATTCCCTCCACGGTCGGTCTTTCTTTTCGAGTCCGCTTTCGGTCGTACTCGTTTGTTGTTGAAAATCCGTCCTTGGCCGGTCTTTCTTTTCGAGTCCGCTCTCGGTCGTACTCGTTTGTTGTTGAAATTCCATCCTCAGCCGGTCTTTCTTTTCGAGTCCGCTTTCGGCCGTACTCGTTTGTTGTTGAAATTCCGCTATTGGTCGGTCTTTCTTTTCGAGTCCGCTTTCGGTCACGCTTGTTTGTTGTTGAAATTCCGCTTTCGGTCGGTCTTTCTTTTCGAGTCCGCTTTCGGTCGTACTCGTTTGTTGTTGAAATTCTGCTTTCGGTCTTTCTTTCTTTTTTAGTCCGCTTTCGGTCGCACTCGTTTGTTGTTGAAATTCCGCTTTCAACCGGTATTTCTTTTCGAGTCCGCTTTTGGTCGTACTCGTTTGTTGTTGGAATTCCGTCCTCGGCCGATCTTTCTTTTCGAGTCCGCTTTCGGTCGTACTCGTTTGTTGTTGAAATTCCGTCCTCGGCCGGTCTTTCTTTTCGAGTCCGCTCTCGGTCATACTCGTTTGTTGTTGAAATTCCATCCTCAGCCGGTCTTTCTTTTCGAGTCCGCTTTCGGCCGTACTCGTTTGTTGTTGAAATTCTGCTTTCGGTCGGTCTTTCTTTTCGAGTCCGCTTTCGATCACGCTTGTTTGTTGTTGAAATTCCGCTTTCGGTCGGTCTTTCTTTTCGAGTCCGCTTTCGGTCGTACTCGTTTGTTGTTGAAATTCTGCTTTCGGTCTTTCTTTCTTTTTTAGTCCGCTTTCGGTCGCACTCGTTTGTTGTTGAAATTCCGCTTTCAACCGGTATTTCTTTTCGATTCCGCTTTTGGTCGTACTCGTTTGTTGTTGGAATTCCGTCCTCGACCGGTCTTTCTTTTCGAGTCCGCTTTCGGTCTTACTCGTTTGTTGTTGAAATTCCGTCCTCGGCCGGTCTTTCTTTTCGAGTCCGCCTTCAATTGTACTCGTTTTTTGTTTAAATTCTGTCCTCGTCAGGTCTTTCTTTTCGAGTCCGCTTTCGGTCGTACTCGTTTTTTGTTGAAATTCCGTCCTCGGCCGGTCTTTCTTTTCGAGTCCGCTTTCGGTCGTACTCGTTTGTTGTTGAAGTTCCGTCCTAGGCCGGTCTTTCTTTTCGAGTCCGCTTTCGGTCATACTTGTTTGTTGTTGAAATTCCGTCCTCGGCCGGTCTTTCTTTTCGAGCCCGCTTTCGGTCGTACTCGTTTGTTGTTGAAGTTCCGTCCTCGGCCGGTCTTTCTTTTCGAGTCCGCTTTCGGTCGTACTCGTTTGTTGTTGAAATTCCGTCCTCGATCGGTCTTTCTTTTTGAGTCCGCGTTCGGTTGTACTCGTTTGTTGTTGAAATTCCGTCCTCGGCCGATCTTTCTTTTCGAGTCCGCTTTCGGTCGTACTCGTTTGTTGTTGAAATTCCGTCCTCGGCCGGTGTTTCTTTTCGAGTCCGCTTTCGGTCGTACTCGTTTGTTGTCGAAATTCCGTCCTCGACCGGTCTTTCTTTTTGAGTCCGCGTTCGGTTGTACTCGTTTGTTGTTGAAATTCCGTCCTCGGCCGATCTTTCATTTCTAGTCCGCTTTCGGTCGTACTCGTTTGTTGTTGAAATTCCGTCCTCGGCCGGTCTTTCTTTTCGAGTCCGCTCTCGGTCGTACTCGTTTGTTGTTGAAATTCCATCCTCAGCCGGTCTTTCTTTTCGAGTCCGCTTTCGGCCGTACTCGTTTGTTGTTGAAATTCCGCTTTCGGTCGGTCTTTCTTTTCGATTCCGCTTTTGATCACGCTTGTTTGTTATTGAAATTCCGCTTTCGGTCGGTCTTTCTTTTCGAGTCCGCTTTTGGTCGTACTCGTTTGTTGTTGAAATTCTGCTTTCGGTCGATCTTTCTTTTTTAGTCCGCTTTCGGTCGCACTCGTTTGTTGTTGAAATTTCGCTTTCAACCGGTATTTCTTTTCGAGTCCGCTTTTGGTCGTACTCGTTTGTTGTTGGAATTCCGTCCTGGACCGGTCTTTCTTTTCGAGTCCGCTTTCTGTCGTACTCGTTTGTTGTTGAAATTCCGTCATCGGCCGGTCTTTCTTTTCGAGTCCGCTTTCGATTGTACTCGTTTGTTGTTGAAATTCTGTCCTCGTTCGGTCTTTATTTTCGAGTCCGCTTTCGGTCGTACTCGTTTGTTGTTGAAATTCCGTCCTCGGCCGGTCTTTCTTTTCGAGTCCGCTTTCGATTATACTCGTTTGTTGTTGAAATTCCGTCCTCGTCCGGTCTTTATTTTCGAGTCCGCTTTTGGTCGTACTCGTTTTTTTGTTGAAATTCCGTCCTCGTCCGGTCTTTTTTTCGAGTCCGCTTTCGGTCGTACTCGTTTTTTGTTGAAATTCTGTCCTCGGCCGGTCTTTCTTTTCGAGTCCGCTTTCGGTCGTACTGGTTTGTTGTTGAAGTTCCGTCGTAGGTCGGTCTTTCTTTTCGAGTCCTCTTTCGGTCATACTTGTTTGTTGTTGAAATTCCGTCCTCGGCCGGTCTTTCTTTTCGAGCCCGCTTTCGGTCGTACTCGTTTGTTGTTGAAGTTCCGTCCTCGGCCGGTCTTTCTTTTCGAGTCCGCATTCGGTCGTACTCGTTTGTTGTTGAAATTCCGTCCTTGGGCGGTCTTTCTTTTCAAGTAACTTTCGGTCGTACTCGTTTGTTGTTGAAATTCCGTCTTCTGCTGGTCTTTCTTTTCGAGTCCGCTTTCGGTTCTACTCGTTTGTTGTTGAAATTCCGTCCTCGGCCGGTTTTTCTTTTCGAGTGCGCTTTTGGTCGTACTCGTTTGTTGTTGAAATTCCGTCCTCGACCGGTCTTTCTTTTCGAGCCCGCGTTCGGTTGTACTCGTTTGTTGTTGAAATTCCGTCCTCGGCCGGTCTTTCTTTTCGAGTCCGCTTTCGGTCGTACTCGTTTGTTTAATGAAATTCTGTCCTCGGCTGGTCTTTCTTTTCGAGTCCACTTTCGGTCGTACCCGTTTGTTGATAAAATTCCCTCCACGGTCGGTCTTTCTTTTCGAGTCCGCTTTCGGTCGTACTCGTTTGTTGTTGAAAATCCGTCCTTGGCCGGTCTTTCTTTTCGAGTCCGCTCTCGGTCGTACTCGTTTGTTGTTGAAATTCCATCCTCAGCCGGTCTTTCTTTTCGAGTCCGCTTTCGGCCGTACTCGTTTGTTGTTGAAATTCCGCTATTGGTCGGTCTTTCTTTTCGAGTCCGCTTTCGGTCACGCTGGTTTGTTGTTGAAATTCTGCTTTCGGTCGGTCTTTCTTTTCGAGTCCGCTTTCGGTCGTACTCGTTTGTTGTTGAAATTCTACTTTCGGTCTTTCTTTCTTTTTTAGTCCGCTTTCGGTCGCACTCGTTTGTTGTTGAAATTCCGCTTTCAACCGGTATTTCTTTTCGAGTCCGCTTTTGGTCGTACTCGTTTGTTGTTGGAATTCCGTCCTCGGCCGATCTTTCTTTGCGAGTCCGCTTTCGGTCGTACTCGTTTGTTGTTGAAATTCCGTCCTCGGCCGGTCTTTCTTTTCGAGTTCGCTCTCGGTCATACTCGTTTGTTGTTGAAATTCCATCCTCAGCCGGTCTTTCTTTTCGAGTCCGCTTTCGGCCGTACTCGTTTTTTGTTGAAATTCCGCTTTCGGTCGGTCTTTCTTTTCCAGTCCGTTTTCGATCACGCTTGTTTGTTGTTGAAATTCCGCTTTCGGTCGGTCTTTCTTTTCGAGTCCTCTTTCGGTCGTACTCGTTTGTTGTTAAAATTCTGCTTTCGGTCTTTCTTTCTTTTTTAGTCCGCTTTCGGTCGCACTCGTTTGTTGTTGAAATTCCGCTTTCAACCGGTATTTCTTTTCGAGTCCGCTTTTGGTCGTACTCGTTTGTTGTTGGAATTCCGTCCTCGACCGGTCTTTCTTTTCGAGTCCGCTTTCGGTCGTACTCGTTTGTTGTTGAAATTCCGTCTTCGGCCGGTCTTTCTTTTCGAGTCCGCTTTCAATTGTACTCGTTTGTTGTTTAAATTCTGTCCTCGTCAGGTCTTTATTTTCGAGTCCGCTTTCGGTCGTAATCGTTTGTTGTTGAAATTCCGTCCTCGGCCGGTCTTTCTTTTCGAGTCCGCTTTCGATTATACTCGTTTGTTGTTGAAATTTCGTCCTCGTCCGGTCTTTATTTTCGAGTCCGCTTTTGGTCGTACTCGTTTGTTGTTGAAATTCCGTCCTCGTCCGGTCTTTCTTTTCGAGTCCGCTTTCGGTCGTACTCGTTTTTTGTTGAAATTCAGTTCTCGGCCGGTCTTTCTTTTCGAGTCCGCTTTCGGTCGTACTCGTTTGTTGTTGAAGTTCCGTCCTAGGCCGGTCTTTCTTTTCGAGTCCGCTTTCGGTCGTACTCGTTTTTTGTTGAAATTCAGTCCTCGGCCGGTCTTTCTTTTCGAGTCCGCTTTCGGTCGTACTCGTTTGTTGTTGAAGTTCCGTCCTAGGCCGGTCTTTCTTTTCGAGTCCGCTTTCGGTCGTACTCATTTTTTGTTGAAATTCCGTCCTCGGCCGGTCTTTCTTTTCGAGTCCGCTTTCGGTCGTACTCGTTTGTTGTTGAAGTTCCGACCTAGGCCGGTCTTTCTTTTCGAGTCCGCTTTCGGTCATACTTGTTTGTTGTTGAAATTCCGTCCTCGGCCGGTCTTTCTTTTCGAGCCCGCTTTTGGTCGTACTCGTTTGTTGTTGAAGTTCCGTCCTCGGCCGGTCTTTCTTTTCGAGTCCGCTTTCGGTCGTACTCGTTTGTTGTTGAAATTCCGTCCTCGACCGGTCTTTCTTTTTGAGTCCGCGTTCGGTTGTACTCGTTTGTTGTTGAAATTCCGTCCTCGGCCGATCTTTCTTTTTGAGTCCGCTTTCGGTCGTACTCGTTTGTTGTTGAAATTCCGTCCTCGGCGGTCTTTCTTTTCGAGTCCGCTTTCGGTCGTACTCGTTTGTTGTCGAAATTCCGTCCTCGACCGGTCTTTCTTTTTGAGTCCGCGTTCGGTTGTACTCGTTTGTTGTTGAAATTCCGTCCTCGGCCGATCTTTCATTTCTAGTCCGCTTTCGGTCGTACTCGTTTGTTGTTGAAATTTCGTCCTCGTCCGGTCTTTCTTTTCGAGTCCGCTCTCGGTCGTACTCGTTTGTTGTTGAAATTCCATCCTCAGCCGGTCTTTCTTTTCGAGTCCGCTTTCGGCCGTACTCGTTTGTTGTTGAAATTCCGCTTTCGGTCGGTCTTTCTTTTCGAGTCCGTTTTTGATCACGCTTGTTTGTTATTGAAATTCCGCTTTCGGTCGGTCTTTCTTTTCGAGTCCGCTTTTGGTCGTACTCGTTTGTTGTTGAAATTCTGCTTTCGGTCGATCTTTCTTTTTTAGTCCGCTTTCGGTCGCACTCGTTTGTTGTTGAAATTCCGCTTTCAACCGGTATTTCTTTTCGAGTCCGCTTTTGGTCGTACTCGTTTGTTGTTGGAATTTCGTCCTCGACCGGTCTTTCTTTTCGAGTCCGCTTTCGGTCGTACTCGTTTGTTGTTGAAATTCCGTCATCGGCCGGTCTTTCTTTTCGAGTCCGCTTTCGATTGTACTCGTTTGTTGTTGAAATTCTGTCCTCGTCCGGTCTTTATTTTCGAGTCCGCTTTCGGTCGTACTCGTTTGTTGTTGAAATTCCGTCCTCGGCCGGTCTTTCTTTTCGAGTCCCCTTTCGATTATACTCGTTTGTTGTTGAAATTCCGTCCTCGTCCGGTCTTTATTTTCGAGTCCGCTTTTGGTCATACTCGTTTGTTGTTGAAATTCCGTCCTCGTCCGGTCTTTTTTTCGAGTCCGCTTTCGGTCGTACTCGTTTTTTGTTGAAATTCCGTCCTCGGCCGGTCTTTCTTTTCGAGTCCGCTTTCGGTCGTACTGGTTTGTTGTTGAAGTTCCGTCGTAGGTCGGTCTTTCTTTTCGAGTCCTCTTTCGGTCATACTTGTTTGTTGTTGAAATTCCGTCCTCGGCCGGTCTTTCTTTTCGAGCCCGCTTTCGGTCGTACTCGTTTGTTGTTGAAGTTCCGTCCTCGGCCGGTCTTTCTTTTCGAGTCCGCATTCGGTCGTACTCATTTGTTGTTGAAATTCCGTCCTTGGGCGGTCTTTCTTTTCAAGTAACTTTCGGTCGTACTCGTTTGTTGTTGAAATTCCGTCTTCTGCCGGTCTTTCTTTTCGAGTCCGCTTTCGGTTCTACTCGTTTGTTGTTGAAATTCCGTCCTCGGCCGATTTTTCTTTTCGAGTGCGCTTTTGGTCGTACTCGTTTGTTGTTGAAATTCCGTCCTCGACCGGTCTTTCTTTTCGAGCCCGCGTTCGGTTGTACTCGTTTGTTGTTGAAATTCCGTCCTCGGCCGGTCTTTCTTTTCGAGTCCGCTTTCGGTCGTACTCGTTTGTTTTATGAAATTCTGTCCTCGGCTGGTCTTTCTTTTCGAGTCCACTTTCGGTCGTACCCGTTTGTTGTTGAAATTCCCTCCACGGTCGGTCTTTCTTTTCGAGTCCGCTTTCGGTCGTACTCGTTTGTTGGTGAAAATCCGTCCTTGGCCGGTCTTTCTTTTCGAGTTCGCTCTCGGTCGTACTCGTTTGTTGTTGAAATTCCATCCTCAGCCGGTCTTTCTTTTCGAGTCCGCTTTCGGCCGTACTCGTTTGTTGTTTAAATTCCGCTATTGGTCGGTCTTTCTTTTCGAGTCCGCTTTCGGTCACGCTTGTTTGTTGTTGAAATTCCGCTTTCGGTCGGTCTTTCTTTTCGAGTCCGCTTTCGGTCGTACTCGTTTGTTGTTGAAATTCTGCTTTCGGTCTTTCTTTCTTTTTTAGTCCGCTTTCGGTCGCACTCGTTTGTTGTTGAAATTCCGCTTTCAACCGGTATTTCTTTTCGAGTCCGCTTTTGGTCGTACTCGTTTGTTGTTGGAATTCCGTCCTCGGCCGATCTTTCTTTTCGAGTCCGCTTTCGGTCGTACTCGTTTGTTGTTGAAATTCCGTCCTCGGCCGGTCTTTCTTTTCGAGTCCGCTCTCGGTCATACTCGTTTGTCGTTGAAATTCCATCCTCAGCCGGTCTTTCTTTTCGAGTCCGCTTTCGGCCGTACTCGTTTGTTGTTGAAATTCCGCTTTCGGTCGGTCTTTCTTTTCGAGTCCGCTTTCGATCACGCTTGTTTGTTGTTGAAATTCCGCTTTCGGTCGGTCTTTCTTTTCGAGTCCGCTTTCGGTCGTACTCGTTTGTTGTTGAAATTCTGCTTTCGGTCTTTCTTTCTTTTTTAGTCCGCTTTCGGTCGCACTCGTTTGTTGTTGAAATTCCGCTTTCAACCGGTATTTCTTTTTGAGTCCGCTTTTGGTCGTACTCGTTTGTTGTTGGAATTCCGTCCTCGACCGGTCTTTCTTTTCGAGTCCGCTTTCGGTCGTACTCGTTTGTTGTTGAAATTCCGTCTTCGGCCGGTCTTTCTTTTCGAGTCCGCTTTCAATTGTACTCGTTTGTTGTTTAAAGTCTGTCCTCGTCAGGTCTTTATTTTCAAGTCCGCTTTCGGTCGTAATCGTTTGTTGTTGAAATTCCGTCCTCGGCCGGGCTTTCTTTTCGAGTCCGCTTTCGATTATACTCGTTTGTTGTTGAAATTCCGTCCTCGTCCGGTCTTTATTTTCGAGTCCGCTTTTGGTCGTACTCGTTTGTTGTTGAAATTCCGTCCTCGTCCGGTCTTTCTTTTCGAGTCCGCTTTCGGTCGTACTCGTTTTTTGTTGAAATTCAGTCCTCGGCCGGTCTTTCTTTTCGAGTCCGCTTTCGGTCGTACTCGTTTGTTGTTGAAGTTCCGTCCTAGGCCGGTCTTTCTTTTCGAGTCCGCTTTCGGTCGTACTCGTTTTTTGTTGAAATTCCGTCCTCGGCCGGTCTTTCTTTTCGAGTCCGCTTTTGGTCGTACTCGTTTGTTGTTGAAGTTCCGTCCTAGGCCGGTCTTTCTTTTCGAGTCCACTTTCGGTCATACTTGTTTATTGTTGAAATTCCGTCCTCGGCCGGTCTTTCTTTTCGAGCCCGCTTTCGGTCGTACTTGTTTGTTGTTGAAGTTCCGTCCTCGGTCGGTCTTTCTTTTCGAGTCCGCTTTCGGTCGTACTCGTTTGTTGTTGAAATTCCGTCCTCGACCGGTCTTTCTTTTTGAGTCCGCGTTCGGTTGTACTCGTTTGTTGTTGAAATTCCGTCCTCGGCCGATCTTTCTTTTCGAGTCCGCTTTCGGTCGTACTCGTTTGTTGTTGAAATTCCGTCCTCGGCCGGTCTTTCTTTTCGAGTCCGCTTTCGGTCGTACTCGTTTGTTGTCAAAATTCCGTCCTCGACCGGTCTTTCTTTTTGAGTCCGCGTTCGGTTGTACTCGTTTGTTGTTGAAATTCCGTCCTCGGCCGATCTTTCATTTCTAGTCCTCTTTCGGTCGTACTCGTTTTTTGTTGAAATTCCGTCCTCGGCCGGTCTTTCTTTTCGAGTCCGCTCTCGGTCGTACTCGTTTGTTGTTGAAATTCCATCCTCAGCCGGTCTTTCTTTTCGAGTCCGCTTTCGGCCGTACTCGTTTGTTGTTGAAATTCCGCTTTCGGTCGGTCTTTCTTTTCGAGTCCGCTTTCGATCACGCTTGTTTGTTGTTGAAATTCCGCTTTCGGTCGGTCTTTCTTTTCGAGTTCGCTTTCGGTCGTACTCGTTTGTTGTTGAAATTCTGCTTTCGGTCTTTCTTTCTTTTTTAGTCCGCTTTCGGTCGCACTCGTTTGTTGTTGAAATTCCGCTTTCAACCGGTATTTCTTTTCGAGTCCGCTTTTGGTCGTACTCGTTTGTTGTTGGAATTCCGTCCTCGACCGGTCTTTCTTTTCGAGTCCGCTTTCGGTCGTACTTGTTTGTTGTTGAAATTCCGTCCTCGGCCGGTCTTTCTTTTCGAGTCCGCTTTCAATTGTACTCGTTTGTTGTTTAAATTCTGTCCTCGTCAGGTCTTTATTTTCGAGTCCGCTTTCGGTCGTAATCATTTGTTGTTGAAATTCCGTCCTCGGCCGGGCTTTCTTTTCGAGTCCGCTTTCGATTATACTCGTTTGTTGTTGAAATTCCGTCCTCGTCCGGTCTTTATTTTCGAGTCCGCTTTTGGTCGTACTCGTTTGTTGTTGAAATTCCATCCTCGTCCGGTCTTTCTTTTTGAGTCCGCTTTCGGTCGTACTCGTTTTTTGTTGAAATTCAGTCCTCGGCCAGTCTTTCTTTTCGAGTCCGCTTTCGGTCGTACTCGTTTGTTGTTGAAGTCCCGTCCTAGGCCGGTCTTTCTTTTCGAGTCCGCTTTCGGTCGTACTCGTTTTTTGTTGAAATTCCGTCCTCGGCCGGTCTTTCTTTTCGAGTCCGCTTTCGGTCGTACTCGTTTGTTGTTGAAGTTCCGTCCTAGGCCGGTCTTTCTTTTCGAGTCCGCTTTCGGTCATACTTGTTTGTTGTTGAAATTCCGTCCTCGGCCGGTCTTTCTTTTCGAGCCCGCTTTCGGTCGTACTCGTTTGTTGTTGAAGTTCCGTCCTCGGCCGGTCTTTCTTTTCGAGTCCGCTTTCGGTCGTACTCGTTTGTTGTTGAAATTCCGTCCTGACCGGTCTTTCTTTTTGAGTCCGCGTTCGGTTGTACTCGTTTGTTGTTGAAATTTCGTCCTCGGCCGATCTTTCTTTTCGAGTCCGCTTTCGGTCGTACTCGTTTGTTGTTGAAATTCCGTCCTCGGGCGGTCTTTCTTTTCGAGTCCGCTTTCGGTCGTACTCGTTTGTTGTCGAAATTCCGTCCTCGACCGGTCTTTCTTTTTGAGTCCGCGTTCGGTTGTACTCGTTTGTTGTTGAAATTCCGCCCTCGGCCGATCTTTCATTTCTAGTCCGCTTTCGGTCGTACTCGTTTGTTGTTGAAATTCCGTCCTCGGCCGGTCTTTCTTTTCGAGTCCGCTCTCGGTCGTACTCGTTTGTTGTTGAAATTCCATCCTCAGCCGGTCTTTCTTTTCGAGTCCGCTTTCGGCCGTACTCGTTTGTTGTTGAAATTCCGCTTTCGGTCGGTCTTTCTTTTCGAGTCCGCTTTCGATCACGCTTGTTTGTTGTTGAAATTCCGCTTTCGGTCGGTCTTTCTTTTCGAGTTCGCTTTCGGTCGTACTCGTTTGTTGTTGAAATTCTCCTTTCGGTCTTTCTTTCTTTTTTAGTCCGCTTTCGGTCGCACTCGTTTGTTGTTGAAATTCCGCTTTCAACCGGTATTTCTTTTCGAGTCCGCTTTTGGTCGTACTCGTTTGTTGTTGGAATTCCGTCCTCGACCGGTCTTTCTTTTCGAGTCCGCTTTCGGTCGTACTTGTTTGTTGTTGAAATTCCGTCCTCGGCCGGTCTTTCTTTTCGAGTCCGCTTTCAATTGTACTCGTTTGTTGTTTAAATTCTGTCCTCGTCAGGTCTTTATTTTCGAGTCCGCTTTCGGTCGTAATCATTTGTTGTTGAAATTCCGTCCTCGGCCGGGCTTTCTTTTCGAGTCCGCCTTCGATTATACTCGTTTGTTGTTGAAATTCCGTCCTCGTCCGGTCTTTATTTTCGAGTCCGCTTTTGGTCGTACTCGTTTGTTGTTGAAATTCCATCCTCGTCCGGTCTTTCTTTTCGAGTCCGCTTTCGGTCGTACTCGTTTTTTGTTGAAATTCAGTCCTCGGCCAGTCTTTCTTTTCGAGTCCGCTTTCGGTCGTACTCGTTTGTTGTTGAAGTTCCGTCCTAGGCCGGTCTTTCTTTTCGAGTCCGCTTTCGGTCGTACTAGTTTTTTGTTGAAATTCCGTCCTCGGCCGGTCTTTCTTTTCGAGTCCGCTTTCGGTCGTACTCGTTTGTTGTTGAAGTTCCGTCCTAGGCCGGTCTTTCTTTTCGAGTCCGCTTTCGGTCGTACTCGTTTGTTGTTGAAGTTCCGTCCTCGGCCGGTCTTTCTTTTCGAGTCCGCTTTCGGTCGTACTCGTTTGTTGTTGAAATTCCGTCCTGACCGGTCTTTCTTTTTGAGTCCGCGTTCGGTTGTACTCGTTTGTTGTTGAAATTCCGTCCTCGGCCGATCTTTCTTTTCGAGTCCGCTTTCGGTCGTACTCGTTTGTTGTTGAAATTCCGTCCTCGGGCGGTCTTTCTTTTCGAGTCCGCTTTCGGTCGTACTCGTTTGTTGTCGAAATTCCGTCCTCGACCGGTCTTTCTTTTTGAGTCCGCGTTCGGTTGTACTCGTTTGTTGTTGAAATTCCGCCCTCGGCCGATCTTTCATTTCTAGTCCGCTTTCGGTCGTACTCGTTTGTTGTTGAAATTCCGTCCTCGGCCGGTCTTTCTTTTCGAGTCCGCTCTCGGTCGTACTCGTTTGTTGTTGAAATTCCATCCTCAGCCGGTCTTTCTTTTCGAGTCCGCTTTCGGCCGTACTCGTTTGTTGTTGAAATTCCGCTTTCGGTCGGTCTTTCTTTTCGAGTCCGCTTTTGATCACGCTTGTTTGTTATTGAAATTCCGCTATCGGTCGGTCTTTCTTTTCGAGTCCGCTTTTGGTCGTACTCGTTTGTTGTTGAAATTCTGCTTTCGGTCGATCTTTCTTTTTTAGTCCGCTTTCGGTCGCACTCGTTTGTTGTTGAAATTCCGCTTTCAACCGGTATTTCTTTTCGAGTCCGCTTTTGGTCGTACTCGTTTGTTGTTGGAATTCCGTCCTCGACCGGTCTTTCTTTTCGAGTCCGCTTTCGGTCGTACTCGTTTGTTGTAGAAATTCCGTCATCGGCCGGTCTTTCTTTTCGAGTCCGCTTTCGATTGTACTCGTTTGTTGTTGAAATTCTGTCCTCGTCCGGTCTTTATTTTCGAGTCCGCTTTCGGTCGTACTCGTTTGTTGTTGAAATTCCGTCCTCGGCCGGTCTTTCTTTTCGAGTCCGCTTTCGATTATACTCGTTTGTTGTTGAAATTCCGTCCTCGTCCGGTCTTTATTTTCGAGTCCGCTTTTGGTCGTACTCGTTTGTTGTTGAAATTCCGTCCTCGTCCGGTCTTTTTTTCGAGTCCGCTTTCGGTCGTACTCGTTTTTTGTTGAAATTCCGTCCTCGGCCGGTCTTTCTTTTCGAGTCCGCTTTCGGTCGTACTGGTTTGTTGTTGAAGTTCCGTCGTAGGTCGGTCTTTCTTTTCGAGTCCTCTTTCGGTCATACTTGTTTGTTGTTGAAATTCCGTCCTCGGCCGGCCTTTCTTTTCGAGCCCGCTTTCGGTCGTACTCGTTTGTTGTTGAAGTTCCGTCCTCGGCCGGTCTTTCTTTTCGAGTCCGCATTCGGTCGTACTCGTTTGTTGTTGAAATTCCGTCCTTGGGCGGTCTTTCTTTTCAAGTAACTTTCGGTCGTACTCGTTTGTTGTTGAAATTCCGTCTTCTGTCGGTCTTTCTTTTCGAGTCCGCTTTCGGTCGTACTCGTTTGTTTTATGAAATTCTGTCCTCGGCTGGTCTTTCTTTTCGAGTCCACTTTCGGTCGTACCCGTTTGTTGTTGAAATTCCCTCCACGGTCGGTCTTTCTTTTCGAGTCCGCTTTCGGTCGTACTCGTTTGTTGTTGAAAATCCGTCCTTGGCCGGTCTTTCTTTTCGAGTCCGCTCTCGGTCGTACTCGTTTGTTGTTGAAATTCCATCCTCAGCCGGTCTTTCTTTTTGAGTCCGCTTTCGGCCGTACTCGTTTGTTGTTGAAATTCCGCTATTGGTCGGTCTTTCTTTTCGAGTCCGCTTTCGGTCACGCTTGTTTGTTGTTGAAATTCCGCTTTCGGTCGGTCTTTCTTTTTGAGTCCGCTTTCGGTCGTACTCGTTTGTTGTTGAAATTCTGCTTTCGGTCTTTCTTTCTTTTTTAGTCCGCTTTCGGTCGCACTCGTTTGTTGTTGAAATTCCGCTTTCAACCGGTATTTCTTTTCGAGTCCGCTTTTGGTCGTACTCGTTTGTTGTTGGAATTCCGTCCTCGGCCGATCTTTCTTTTCGAGTCCGCTTTCGGTCGTACTCGTTTGTTGTTGAAATTCCGTCCTCGGCCGGTCTTTCTTTTCGAGTCCGCTCTCGGTCATACTCGTTTGTTGTTGAAATTCCATCCTCAGTCGGTCTTTCTTTTCGAGTCCTCTTTCGGCCGTACTCGTTTGTTGTTGAAATTCCGCTTTCGGTCGGTCTTTCTTTTCGAGTCCGCTTTCGATCACGCTTGTTTGTTGTTGAAATTCCGCTTTCGGTCGGTCTTTCTTTTCGAGTCCGCTTTCGGTCGTACTCGTTTGTTGTTGAAATTCTGCTTTCGGTCTTTCTTTCTTTTTTAGTCCGCTTTCGGTCGCACTCGTTTGTTGTTGAAATTCCGCTTTCAACCGGTATTTCTTTTCGAGTCCGCTTTTGGTCGTACTCGTTTGTTGTTGGAATTCCGTCCTCGACCGGTCTTTCTTTTTGAGTCCGCTTTCGGTCGTACTCGTTTGTTGTTGAAATTCCGTCCTCGGCCGGTCTTTCTTTTCGAGTCCGCTTTCAATTGTACTCGTTTGTTGTTTAAATTCTGTCCTCGTCAGGTCTTTATTTTCGAGTCCGCTTTCGGTCGTAATCGTTTGTTGTTGAAATTCCGTCCTCGGCCGGTCTTTCTTTTCGAGTCCGCTTTCGATTATACTCGTTTGTTGTTGAAATTCCGTCCTCGTCCGGTCTTTATTTTCGAGTCCGCTTTTGGTCGTACTCGTTTGTTGTTGAAATTCCGTCCTCGTCCGGTCTTTCTTTTCGAGTCCGCTTTCGGTCGTACTCGTTTTTTGTTGAAATTCAGTCCTCGGCCGGTCTTTCTTTTCGAGTCCGCTTTCGGTCGTACTCGTTTGTTGTTGAAGTTCCGTCCTAGGCCGGTCTTTCTTTTCGAGTCCGCTTTCGGTCGTACTCGTTTTTTGTTGAAATTCCGTCCTCGGCCGGTCTTTCTTTTCGAGTCCGCTTTCGGTCGTACTCGTTTGTTGTTGAAGTTCCGTCCTAGGCCGGTCTTTCTTTTCGAGTCCGCATTCGGTCATACTTGTTTGTTGTTGAAATTCCGTCCTCGGCCGGTCTTTCTTTTCGAGCCCGCTTTCGGTCGTACTCGTTTGTTGTTGAAATTCCGTCCTCGGCCGGTCTTTCTTTTCGAGTCCGCTTTCGGTCGTACTCGTTTGTTGTCGAAATTCCGTCCTCGACCGGTCTTTCTTTTTGAGTCCGCGTTCGGTTGTACTCGTTTGTTGTTGAAATTCCGTCCTCGGCCGATCTTTCATTTCTAGTCCGATTTCGGTCGTACTCGTTTGTTGTTGAAATTCCGTCCTCGGCCGGTCTTTCTTTTCGAGTCCGCTCTCGGTCGTACTCGTTTGTTGTTGAAATTCCATCCTCAGCCGGTCTTTCTTTTCGAGTCCGCTTTCGGCCGTACTCGTTTGTTGTTGAAATTCCGCTTTCGGTCGGTCTTTCTTTTCGAGTCCGCTTTTGATCACGCTTGTTTGTTATTGAAATTCCGCTTTCGGTCGGTCTTTCTTTTCGAGTCCGCTTTTGGTCGTACTCGTTTGTTGTTGAAATTCTGCTTTCGGTCGATCTTTCTTTTTTAGTCCGCTTTCGGTCGCACTCGTTTGTTGTTGAAATTCCGCTTTCAACCGGTATTTCTTTTCGAGTCCGCTTTTGGTCGTACTCGTTTGTTGTTGGAATTCCGTCCTCGACCGGTCTTTCTTTTCGAGTCCGCTTTCGGTCGTACTCGTTTGTTGTAGAAATTCCGTCATCGGCCGGTCTTTCTTTTCGAGTCCGCTTTCGATTGTACTCGTTTGTTGTTGAAATTCTGTCCTCGTCCGGTCTTTATTTTCGAGTCCGCTTTCGGTCGTACTCGTTTGTTGTTGAAATTCCGTCCTCGGCCGGTCTTTCTTTTCGAGTCCGCTTTCGATTATACTCGTTTGTTGTTGAAATTCCGTCCTCGTCCGGTCTTTATTTTCGAGTCCGCTTTTCGTCGTACTCGTTTGTTGTTGAAATTCCGTCCTCGTCCGGTCTTTTTTTCGAGTCCGCTTTCGGTCGTACTCGTTTTTTGTTGAAATTCCGTCCTCGGCCGGTCTTTCTTTTCGAGTCCGCTTTCGGTCGTACTGGTTTGTTGTTGAAGTTCCGTCGTAGGTCGGTCTTTCTTTTCGAGTCCTCTTTCGGTCATACTTGTTTGTTGTTGAAATTCCGTCCTCGGCCGGTCTTTCTTTTCGAGCCCGCTTTCGGTCGTACTCATTTGTTGTTGAAGTTCCGTCCTCGGCCGGTCTTTCTTTTCGAGTTCGCATTCGGTCGTACTCGTTTGTTGTTGAAATTCCGTCCTTGGGCGGTCTTTCTTTTCAAGTAACTTTCGGTCGTACTCGTTTGTTGTTGAAATTCCGTCTTCTGTCGGTCTTTCTTTTAGAGTCCGCTTTCGGTCGTACTCGTTTGTTTTATGAAATTCTGTCCTCGGCTGGTCTTTCTTTTCGAGTCCACTTTCGATCGTACCCGTTTGTTGTTGAAATTCCCTCCACGGTCGGTCTTTCTTTTCGAGTCCGCTTTCGGTCGTACTCGTTTGTTGTTGAAAATCCGTCCTTGGCCGGTCTTTCTTTTCGAGTCCGCTCTCGGTCGTACTCGTTTGTTGTTGAAATTCCATCCTCAGCCGGTCTTTCTTTTTGAGTCCGCTTTCGGCCGTACTCGTTTGTTGTTGAAATTCCGCTATTGGTCGGTCTTTCTTTTCGAGTCCGCTTTCGGTCACGCTTGTTTGTTGTTGAAATTCCGCTTTCGGTCGGTCTTTCTTTTTGAGTCCGCTTTCGGTCGTACTCGTTTGTTGTTGAAATTCTGCTTTCGGTCTTTCTTTCTTTTTTAGTCCGCTTTCGGTCGCACTCGTTTGTTGTTGAAATTCCGCTTTCAACCGGTATTTCTTTTCGAGTCCGCTTTTGGTCGTACTCGTTTGTTGTTGGAATTCCGTCCTCGGCCGATCTTTCTTTTCGAGTCCGCTTTCGGTCGTACTCGTTTGTTGTTGAAAATCCGTCCTCGGCCGGTCTTTCTTTTCGAGTCCGCTCTCGGTCATACTCGTTTGTTGTTGAAATTCCATCCTCAGCCGGTCTTTCTTTTCGAGTCCGCTTTCGGCCGTACTCGTTTGTTGTTGAAATTCCGCTTTCGGTCGGTCTTTCTTTTCGAGTCCGCTTTCGATCACGCTTGTTTGTTGTTGAAATTCCGCTTTCGGTCGGTCTTTCTTTTCGAGTCCGCTTTCGGTCGTACTCGTTTGTTGTTGAAATTCTGCTTTCGGTCTTTCTTTCTTTTTTAGTCCGCTTTCGGTCGCACTCGTTTGTTGTTGAAATTCCGCTTTCAACCGGTATTTCTTTTCGAGTCCGCTTTTGGTCGTACTCGTTTGTTGTTGGAATTCCGTCCTCGACCGGTCTTTCTTTTCGAGTCCGCTTTCGGTCGTACTCGTTTGTTGTTGAAATTCCGTCCTCGGCCGGTCTTTCTTTTCGAGTCCGCTTTCAATTGTACTCGTTTGTTGTTTAAATTCTGTCCTCGTCAGGTCTTTATTTTCGAGTCCGCTTTCGGTCGTAATCGTTTGTTGTTGAAATTCCGTCCTCGGCCGGTCTTTCATTTCGAGTCCGCTTTCGATTATACTCGTTTGTTGTTGAAATTCCGTCCTCGTCCGGTCTTTATTTTCGAGTCCGCTTTTGGTCGTACTCGTTTGTTGTTGAAATTCCGTCCTCGTCCGGTCTTTCTTTTCGAGTCCGCTTTCGGTCGTACTCGTTTTTTGTTGAAATTCAGTCCTCGGCCGGTCTTTCTTTTCGAGTCCGCTTTCGGTCGTACTCGTTTGTTGTTGAAGTTCCGTCCTAGGCCGGTCTTTCTTTTCGAGTCCGCTTTCCGTCGTACTCGTTTTTTGTTGAAATTCCGTCCTCGGCCGGTCTTTCTTTTCGAGTCCGCTTTCGGTCGTACTCGTTTGTTGTTGAAGTTCCGTCCTAGGCCGGTCTTTCTTTTCGAGTCCGCATTCGGTCATACTTGTTTGTTGTTGAAATTCCGTCCTCGGCCGGTCTTTCTTTTCGAGCCCGCTTTCGGTCGTACTCGTTTGTTGTTGAAATTCCGTCCTCGGCCGGTCTTTCTTTTCGAGTCCGCTTTCGGTCGTACTCGTTTGTTGTCGAAATTCCGTCCTCGACCGGTCTTTCTTTTTGAGTCCGCGTTCGGTTGTACTCGTTTGTTGTTGAAATTCCGTCCTCGGCCGATCTTTCATTTCTAGTCCGATTTCGGTCGTACTCGTTTGTTGTTGAAATTCCGTCCTCGGCCGGTCTTTCTTTTCGAGTCCGCTCTCGGTCGTACTCGTTTGTTGTTGAAATTCCATCCTCAGCCGGTCTTTCTTTTCGAGTCCGCTTTCGGCCGTACTCGTTTGTTGTTGAAATTCCGCTTTCGGTCGGTCTTTCTTTTCGAGTCCGCTTTTGATCACGCTTGTTTGTTATTGAAATTCCGCTTTCGGTCGGTCTTTCTTTTCGAGTCCGCTTTTGGTCGTACTCGTTTGTTGTTGAAATTCTGCTTTCGGTCGATCTTTCTTTTTTAGTCCGCTTTCGGTCGCACTCGTTTGTTGTTGAAATTCCGCTTTCAACCGGTATTTCTTTTCGAGTCCGCTTTTGGTCGTACTCGTTTGTTGTTGGAATTCCGTCCTCGACCGGTCTTTCTTTTCGAGTCCGCTTTCGGTCGTACTCGTTTGTTGTAGAAATTCCGTCATCGGCCGGTCTTTCTTTTCGAGTCCGCTTTCGATTGTACTCGTTTGTTGTTGAAATTCTGTCCTCGTCCGGTCTTTATTTTCGAGTCCGCTTTCGGTCGTACTCGTTTGTTGTTGAAATTCCGTCCTCGGCCGGTCTTTCTTTTCGAGTCCGCTTTCGATTATACTCGTTTGTTGTTGAAATTCCGTCCTCGTCCGGTCTTTATTTTCGAGTCCGCTTTTGGTCGTACTCGTTTGTTGTTGAAATTCCGTCCTCGTCCGGTCTTTTTTTCGAGTCCGCTTTCGGTCGTACTCGTTTTTTGTTGAAATTCCGTCCTCGGCCGGTCTTTCTTTTCGAGTCCGCTTTCGGTCGTACTGGTTTGTTGTTGAAGTTCCGTCGTAGGTCGGTCTTTCTTTTCGAGTCCTCTTTCGGTCATACTTGTTTGTTGTTGAAATTCCGTCCTCGGCCGGTCTTTCTTTTCGAGCCCGCTTTCGGTCGTACTCATTTGTTGTTGAAGTTCCGTCCTCGGCCGGTCTTTCTTTTCGAGTTCGCATTCGGTCGTACTCGTTTGTTGTTGAAATTCCGTCCTTGGGCGGTCTTTCTTTTCAAGTAACTTTCGGTCGTACTCGTTTGTTGTTGAAATTCCGTCTTCTGTCGGTCTTTCTTTTAGAGTCCGCTTTCGGTCGTACTCGTTTGTTTTATGAAATTCTGTCCTCGGCTGGTCTTTCTTTTCGAGTCCACTTTCGATCGTACCCGTTTGTTGTTGAAATTCCCTCCACGGTCGGTCTTTCTTTTCGAGTCCGCTTTCGGTCGTACTCGTTTGTTGTTGAAAATCCGTCCTTGGCCGGTCTTTCTTTTCGAGTCCGCTCTCGGTCGTACTCGTTTGTTGTTGAAATTCCATCCTCAGCCGGTCTTTCTTTTTGAGTCCGCTTTCGGCCGTACTCGTTTGTTGTTGAAATTCCGCTATTGGTCGGTCTTTCTTTTCGAGTCCGCTTTCGGTCACGCTTGTTTGTTGTTGAAATTCCGCTTTCGGTCGGTCTTTCTTTTTGAGTCCGCTTTCGGTCGTACTCGTTTGTTGTTGAAATTCTGCTTTCGGTCTTTCTTTCTTTTTTAGTCCGCTTTCGGTCGCACTCGTTTGTTGTTGAAATTCCGCTTTCAACCGGTATTTCTTTTCGAGTCCGCTTTTGGTCGTACTCGTTTGTTGTTGGAATTCCGTCCTCGGCCGATCTTTCTTTTCGAGTCCGCTTTCGGTCGTACTCGTTTGTTGTTGAAAATCCGTCCTCGGCCGGTCTTTCTTTTCGAGTCCGCTCTCGGTCATACTCGTTTGTTGTTGAAATTCCATCCTCAGCCGGTCTTTCTTTTCGAGTCCGCTTTCGGCCGTACTCGTTTGTTGTTGAAATTCCGCTTTCGGTCGGTCTTTCTTTTCGAGTCCGCTTTCGATCACGCTTGTTTGTTGTTGAAATTCCGCTTTCGGTCGGTCTTTCTTTTCGAGTCCGCTTTCGGTCGTACTCGTTTGTTGTTGAAATTCTGCTTTCGGTCTTTCTTTCTTTTTTAGTCCGCTTTCGGTCGCACTCGTTTGTTGTTGAAATTCCGCTTTCAACCGGTATTTCTTTTCGAGTCCGCTTTTGGTCGTACTCGTTTGTTGTTGGAATTCCGTCCTCGACCGGTCTTTCTTTTCGAGTCCGCTTTCGGTCGTACTCGTTTGTTGTTGAAATTCCGTCCTCGGCCGGTCTTTCTTTTCGAGTCCGCTTTCAATTGTACTCGTTTGTTGTTTAAATTCTGTCCTCGTCAGGTCTTTATTTTCGAGTCCGCTTTCGGTCGTAATCGTTTGTTGTTGAAATTCCGTCCTCGGCCGGTCTTTCATTTCGAGTCCGCTTTCGATTATACTCGTTTGTTGTTGAAATTCCGTCCTCGTCCGGTCTTTATTTTCGAGTCCGCTTTTGGTCGTACTCGTTTGTTGTTGAAATTCCGTCCTCGTCCGGTCTTTCTTTTCGAGTCCGCTTTCGGTCGTACTCGTTTTTTGTTGAAATTCAGTCCTCGGCCGGTCTTTCTTTTCGAGTCCGCTTTCGGTCGTACTCGTTTGTTGTTGAAGTTCCGTCCTAGGCCGGTCTTTCTTTTCGAGTCCGCTTTCCGTCGTACTCGTTTTTTGTTGAAATTCCGTCCTCGGCCGGTCTTTCTTTTCGAGTCCGCTTTCGGTCGTACTCGTTTGTTGTTGAAGTTCCGTCCTAGGCCGGTCTTTCTTTTCGAGTCCGCATTCGGTCATACTTGTTTGTTGTTGAAATTCCGTCCTCGGCCGGTCTTTCTTTTCGAGCCCGCTTTCGGTCGTACTCGTTTGTTGTTGAAGTTCCGTCCTCGGCCGGTCTTTCTTTTCGAGTCCGCTTTCGGTCGTACTCGTTTGTTGTTGAAATTCCGTCCTCGACCGGCCTTTCTTTATGAGTCCGCGTTCGGTTGTACTCGTTTGTTGTTGAAATTCCGTCCTCGGCCGATCTTTCTTTTCGAGTCCGCTTTCGGTCGTACTCGTTTGTTGTTGAAATTCCGTCCTCGGCCGGTCTTTCTTTTCGAGTCCGCTCTCGGTCATACTCGTTTGTTGTTGAAATTCCTTCCTCAGCCAGTCTTTCTTTTCGAGTCCGCTTTCGGCCGTACTCGTTTGTTGTTGAAATTCCGCTTTCGGTCGGTCTTTCTTTTCGAGTCCGCTTTCGATCACGCTTGTTTGTTGTTGAAATTCCGCTTTCGGTCGGTCTTTCTTTTCGAGTCCGCTTTCGGTCGTACTCGTTTGTTGTTGAAATTCTGCTTTCGGTCTTTCTTTCTTTTTTAGTCCGTTTTCGGTCGCACTCGTTTGTTGTTGAAATTCCGCTTTCAACCGGTATTTCTTTTCGAGTCCGCTTTTGGTCGTACTCGTTTGTTGTTGGAATTCCGTCCTCGACCGGTCTTTCTTTTCGAGTCCGCTTTCGGTTGTACTCGTTTGTTGTTGAAATTCCGTCCTCGGTCGGTCTTTCTTTTCGAGTCCGCTTTCAATTGTACTCGTTTGTTGTTTAAATTCTGTCCTCGTCAGGTCTTTATTTTCGAGTCCGCTTTCGGTCGTAATCGTTTGTTGTTGAAATTCCGTCCTCGGCCGGTCTTTCTTTTCGAGTCCGCTTTCGATTATACTCGTTTGTTGTTGAAATTCCGTCCTCGTCCGGTCTTTATTTTCGAGTCCGCTTTTGGTCGTACTCGTTTGTTGTTGAAATTCCGTCCTCGTCCGGTCTTTCTTTTCGAGTCCGCTTTCGGTCGTACTCGTTTTTTGTTGAAATTCAGTCCTCGGCCGGTCTTTCTTTTCGAGTCCGCTTTCGGTCGTACTCGTTTGTTGTTGAAGTTCCGTCCTAGGCCGGTCTTTCTTTTCGAGTCCGCTTTCCGTCGTACTCGTTTTTTGTTGAAATTCCGTCCTCGGCCGGTCTTTCTTTTCGAGTCCGCTTTCGGTCGTACTCGTTTGTTGTTGAAGTTCCGTCCTAGGCCGGTCTTTCTTTTCGAGTCCGCATTCGGTCATACTTGTTTGTTGTTGAAATTCCGTCCTCGGCCGGTCTTTCTTTTCGATCCCGCTTTCGGTCGTACTCGTTTGTTGTTGAAGTTCCGTCCTCGGCCGGTCTTTCTTTTCGAGTCCGCTTTCGGTCGTACTCGTTTGTTGTTGAAATTCCGTCCTCGACCGGTCTTTCTTTATGAGTCCGCGTTCGGTTGTACTCGTTTGTTGTTGAAATTCCGTCCTCGGCCGATCTTTCTTTTCGAGTCCGCTTTCGGTCGTACTCGTTTGTTGTTGAAATTCCGTCCTCGGCCGGTCTTTCTTTTCGAGTCCGCTCTCGGTCATACTCGTTTGTTGTTGAAATTCCTTCCTCAGCCGGTCTTTCTTTTCGAGTCCGCTTTCGGCCGTACTCGTTTGTTGTTGAAATTCCGCTTTCGGTCGGTCTTTCTTTTCGAGTCCGCTTTCGATCACGCTTGTTTGTTGTTGAAATTCCGCTTTCGGTCGGTCTTTCTTTTCGAGTCCGCTTTCGGTCGTACTCGTTTGTTGTTGAAATTCTGCTTTCGGTCTTTCTTTCTTTTTTAGTCCGCTTTCGGTCGCACTCGTTTGTTGTTGAAATTCCGCTTTCAACCGGTATTTCTTTTCGAGTCCGCTTTTGGTCGTACTCGTTTGTTGTTGGAATTCCGTCCTCGACCGGTCTTTCTTTTCGAGTCCGCTTTCGGTCGTACTCGTTTGTTGTTGAAATTCCGTCCTCGGCCGGTCTTTCTTTTCGAGTCCGCTTTCAATTGTACTCGTTTGTTGTTTAAATTCTGTCCTCGTCAGGTCTTTATTTTCGAGTCCGCTTTCGGTCGTAATCGTTTGTTGTTGAAATTCCGTCCTCGGCCGGTCTTTCATTTCGAGTCCGCTTTCGATTATACTCGTTTGTTGTTGAAATTCCGTCCTCGTCCGGTCTTTATTTTCGAGTCCGCTTTTGGTCGTACTCGTTTGTTGTTGAAATTCCGTCCTCGTCCGGTCTTTCTTTTCGAGTCCGCTTTCGGTCGTACTCGTTTTTTGTTGAAATTCAGTCCTCGGCCGGTCTTTCTTTTCGAGTCCGCTTTCGGTCGTACTCGTTTGTTGTTGAAGTTCCGTCCTAGGCCGGTCTTTCTTTTCGAGTCCGCTTTCCGTCGTACTCGTTTTTTGTTGAAATTCCGTCCTCGGCCGGTCTTTCTTTTCGAGTCCGCTTTCGGTCGTACTCGTTTGTTGTTGAAGTTCCGTCCTAGGCCGGTCTTTCTTTTCGAGTCCGCATTCGGTCATACTTGTTTGTTGTTGAAATTCCGTCCTCGGCCGGTCTTTCTTTTCGAGCCCGCTTTCGGTCGTACTCGTTTGTTGTTGAAGTTCCGTCCTCGGCCGGTCTTTCTTTTCGAGTCCGCTTTCGGTCGTACTCGTTTGTTGTTGAAATTCCGTCCTCGACCGGCCTTTCTTTATGAGTCCGCGTTCGGTTGTACTCGTTTGTTGTTGAAATTCCGTCCTCGGCCGATCTTTCTTTTCGAGTCCGCTTTCGGTCGTACTCGTTTGTTGTTGAAATTCCGTCCTCGGCCGGTCTTTCTTTTCGAGTCCGCTCTCGGTCATACTCTTTTGTTGTTGAAATTCCTTCCTCAGCCAGTCTTTCTTTTCGAGTCCGCTTTCGGCCGTACTCGTTTGTTGTTGAAATTCCGCTTTCGGTCGGTCTTTCTTTTCGAGTCCGCTTTCGATCACGCTTGTTTGTTGTTGAAATTCCGCTTTCGGTCGGTCTTTCTTTTCGAGTCCGCTTTCGGTCGTACTCGTTTGTTGTTGAAATTCTGCTTTCGGTCTTTCTTTCTTTTTTAGTCCGCTTTCGGTCGCACTCGTTTGTTGTTGAAATTCCGCTTTCAACCGGTATTTCTTTTCGAGTCCGCTTTTGGTCGTACTCGTTTGTTGTTGGAATTCCGTCCTCGACCGGTCTTTCTTTTCGAGTCCGCTTTCGGTTGTACTCGTTTGTTGTTGAAATTCCGTCCTCGGTCGGTCTTTCTTTTCGAGTCCGCTTTCAATTGTACTCGTTTGTTGTTTAAATTCTGTCCTCGTCAGGTCTTTATTTTCGAGTCCGCTTTCGGTCGTAATCGTTTGTTGTTGAAATTCCGTCCTCGGCCGGTCTTTCTTTTCGAGTCCGCTTTCGATTATACTCGTTTGTTGTTGAAATTCCGTCCTCGTCCGGTCTTTATTTTCGAGTCCGCTTTTGGTCGTACTCGTTTGTTGTTGAAATTCCGTCCTCGTCCGGTCTTTCTTTTCGAGTCCGCTTTCGGTCGTACTCGTTTTTTGTTGAAATTCAGTCCTCGGCCGGTCTTTCTTTTCGAGTCCGCTTTCGGTCGTACTCGTTTGTTGTTGAAGTTCCGTCCTAGGCCGGTCTTTCTTTTCGAGTCCGCTTTCCGTCGTACTCGTTTTTTGTTGAAATTCCGTCCTCGGCCGGTCTTTCTTTTCGAGTCCGCTTTCGGTCGTACTCGTTTGTTGTTGAAGTTCCGTCCTAGGCCGGTCTTTCTTTTCGAGTCCGCATTCGGTCATACTTGTTTGTTGTTGAAATTCCGTCCTCGGCCGGTCTTTCTTTTCGAGCCCGCTTTCGGTCGTACTCGTTTGTTGTTGAAGTTCCGTCCTCGGCCGGTCTTTCTTTTCGAGTCCGCTTTCGGTCGTACTCGTTTGTTGTTGAAATTCCGTCCTCGACCGGCCTTTCTTTATGAGTCCGCGTTCGGTTGTACTCGTTTGTTGTTGAAATTCCGTCCTCGGCCGATCTTTCTTTTCGAGTCCGCTTTCGGTCGTACTCGTTTGTTGTTGAAATTCCGTCCTCGGCCGGTCTTTCTTTTCGAGTCCGCTCTCGGTCATACTCGTTTGTTGTTGAAATTCCTTCCTCAGCCAGTCTTTCTTTTCGAGTCCGCTTTCGGCCGTACTCGTTTGTTGTTGAAATTCCGCTTTCGGTCGGTCTTTCTTTTCGAGTCCGCTTTCGATCACGCTTGTTTGTTGTTGAAATTCCGCTTTCGGTCGGTCTTTCTTTTCGAGTCCGCTTTCGGTCGTACTCGTTTGTTGTTGAAATTCTGCTTTCGGTCTTTCTTTCTTTTTTAGTCCGCTTTCGGTCGCACTCGTTTGTTGTTGAAATTCCGCTTTCAACCGGTATTTCTTTTCGAGTCCGCTTTTGGTCGTACTCGTTTGTTGTTGGAATTCCGTCCTCGACCGGTCTTTCTTTTCGAGTCTGCTTTCGGTTGTACTCGTTTGTTGTTGAAATTCCGTCCTCGGTCGGTCTTTCTTTTCGAGTCCGCTTTCAATTGTACTCGTTTGTTGTTTAAATTCTGTCCTCGTCAGGTCTTTATTTTCGAGTCCGCTTTCGGTCGTAATCGTTTGTTGTTGAAATTCCGTCCTCGGCCGGTCTTTCTTTTCGAGTCCGCTTTCGATTATACTCGTTTGTTGTTGAAATTCCGTCCTCGTCCGGTCTTTATTTTCGAGTCCGCTTTTGGTCGTACTCGTTTGTTGTTGAAATTCCGTCCTCGTCCGGTCTTTCTTTTCGAGTCCGCTTTCGGTCGTACTCGTTTTTTGTTGAAATTCAGTCCTCGGCCGGTCTTTCTTTTCGAGTCCGCTTTCGGTCGTACTCGTTTGTTGTTGAAGTTCCGTCCTAGGCCGGTCTTTCTTTTCGAGTCCGCTTTCCGTCGTACTCGTTTTTTGTTGAAATTCCGTCCTCGGCCGGTCTTTCTTTTCGAGTCCGCTTTCGGTCGTACTCGTTTGTTGTTGAAGTTCCGTCCTAGGCCGGTCTTTCTTTTCGAGTCCGCATTCGGTCATACTTGTTTGTTGTTGAAATTCCGTCCTCGGCCGGTCTTTCTTTTCGAGCCCGCTTTCGGTCGTACTCGTTTGTTGTTGAAGTTCCGTCCTCGGCCGGTCTTTCTTTTCGAGTCCGCTTTCGGTCGTACTCGTTTGTTGTTGAAATTCCGTCCTCGACCGGTCTTTCTTTATGAGTCCGCGTTCGGTTGTACTCGTTTGTTGTTGAAATTCCGTCCTCGGCCGATCTTTCTTTTCGAGTCCGCTTTCGGTCGTACTCGTTTGTTGTTGAAATTCCGTCCTCGGCCGGTCTTTCTTTTCGAGTCCGCTCTCGGTCATACTCGTTTGTTGTTGAAATTCCTTCCTCAGCCGGTCTTTCTTTTCGAGTCCGCTTTCGGCCGTACTCGTTTGTTGTTGAAATTCCGCTTTCGGTCGGTCTTTCTTTTCGAGTCCGCTTTCGATCACGCTTGTTTGTTGTTGAAATTCCGCTTTCGGTCGGTCTTTCTTTTCGAGTCCGCTTTCGGTCGTACTCGTTTGTTGTTGAAATTCTGCTTTCGGTCTTTCTTTCTTTTTTAGTCCGCTTTCGGTCGCACTCGTTTGTTGTTGAAATTCCGCTTTCAACCGGTATTTCTTTTCGAGTCCGCTTTTGGTCGTACTCGTTTGTTGTTGGAATTCCGTCCTCGACCGGTCTTTCTTTTCGAGTCCGCTTTCGGTTGTACTCGTTTGTTGTTGAAATTCCGTCCTCGGTCGGTCTTTCTTTTCGAGTCCGCTTTCAATTGTACTCGTTTGTTGTTTAAATTCTGTCCTCGTCAGGTCTTTATTTTCGAGTCCGCTTTCGGTCGTAATCCTTTGTTGTTGAAATTCAGTCCTCGGCCGGTCTTTCTTTTCGAGTCCGCTTTCGATTATACTCGTTTGTTGTTGAAATTCCGTCCTCGTCCGGTCTTTATTTTCGAGTCCGCTTTTGGTCGTACTCGTTTGTTGTTGAAATTCCGTCCTCGTCCGGTCTTTCTTTTCGAGTCCGCTTTCGGTCGTACTCGTTTTTTGTTGAAATTCAGTCCTCGGCCGGTCTTTCTTTTCGAGTCCGCTTTCGGTCGTACTCGTTTGTTGTTGAAGTTCCGTCCTAGGCCGGTCTTTCTTTTCGAGTCCGCTTTCCGTCGTACTCGTTTTTTGTTGAAATTCCGTCCTCGGCCGGTCTTTCTTTTCGAGTCCGCTTTCGGTCGTACTCGTTTGTTGTTGAAGTTCCGTCCTAGGCCGGTCTTTCTTTTCGAGTCCGCATTCGGTCATACTTGTTTGTTGTTGAAATTCCGTCCTCGGCCGGTCTTTCTTTTCGAGCCCGCTTTCGGTCGTACTCGTTTGTTGTTGAAGTTCCGTCCTCGGCCGGTCTTTCTTTTCGAGTCCGCTTTCGGTCGTACTCGTTTGTTGTTGAAATTCCGTCCTCGACCGGTCTTTCTTTATGAGTCCGCGTTCGGTTGTACTCGTTTGTTGTTGAAATTCCGTCCTCGGCCGATCTTTCTTTTCGAGTCCGCTTTCGGTCGTACTCGTTTGTTGTTGAAATTCCGTCCTCGGCCGGTCTTTCTTTTCGAGTCCGCTCTCGGTCATACTCGTTTGTTGTTGAAATTCCTTCCTCAGCCGGTCTTTCTTTTCGAGTCCGCTTTCGGCCGTACTCGTTTGTTGTTGAAATTCCGCTTTCGGTCGGTCTTTCTTTTCGAGTCCGCTTTCGATCACGCTTGTTTGTTGTTGAAATTCCGCTTTCGGTCGGTCTTTCTTTTCGAGTCCGCTTTCGGTCGTACTCGTTTGTTGTTGAAATTCTGCTTTCGGTCTTTCTTTCTTTTTTAGTCCGCTTTCGGTCGCACTCGTTTGTTGTTGAAATTCCGCTTTCAACCGGTATTTCTTATCGAGTCCGCTTTTGGTCGTACTCGTTTGTTGTTGGAATTCCGACCTAGGCCGGTCTTTCTTTTCGAGTCCGCATTCGGTCATACTTGTTTGTTGTTGAAATTCCGTCCTCGGCCGGTCTTTCTTTTCGAGTCCGCTTTCGGTCGTACTCGTTTGTTGTTGAAATTCCGTCCTCGTCCGGTCTTTCTTTTCGAGTCCGCTTTCGGTCGCACTCGTTTTTTGTTGAAATTCAGTCCTCGGCCGGTCTTTCTTTTCGAGTCCGCTTTCGGTCGTACTCGTTTGTTGTTGAAGTTCCGTCCTAGGCCGGTCTTTCTTTTCGAGTCCGCTTTCCGTCGTACTCGTTTTTTGTTGAAATTCCGTCCTCGGCCGGTCTTTCTTTTCGAGTCCGCTTTCGGTCGTACTCGTTTGTTGTTGAAGTTCCGTCCTAGGCCGGTCTTTCTTTTCGAGTCCGCTTTCGGTCGTACTCGTTTTTTGTTGAAATTCCATCCTCGGCCGGTCTTTCTTTTCGAGTCCGCTTTCGGTCGTACTCGTTTGTTGTTGAAGTTCCGTCCTAGGCCGGTCTTTCTTTTCGAGTCCTCTTTCGGTCGTACTCGTTTGTTGTTGAAGTTCCGTCCTAGGCCGGTCTTTCTTTTCGAGTCCGCTTTCGGTCATACTTGTTTGTTGTTGAAATTCCGTCCTTGGCCGGTCTTTCTTTTCGAGCCCGCTTTCGGTCGTACTCGTTTGTTGTTGAAGTTCCGTCCTCGGCCGGTCTTTCTTTTCGAGTCCGCTTTCGGTCGTACTCGTTTGTTGTTGAAGTTCCGTCCTAGGCCGGTCTTTCTTTTCGAGTCCGCTTTCGGTCGTACTCGTTTTTTGTTGAAATTCCGTCCTCGGCCGGTCTTTATTTTTGAGTCCGCTTTCGGTCGTACTCGTTTGTTGTTGAAGTTTGGTCCTAGGCCGGTCTTTCTTTTCGAGTCCGCTTTCGGTCATACTTGTTTGTTGTTGAAATTCCGTCCTCGGCCGGTCTTTCTTTTCGAGCCCGCTTTCGGTCGTACTCGTTTGTTGTTGAAGTTCCGTCCTCGGCCGGTCTTTCTTTTCGAGTCCGCTTTCGGTCGTACTCGTTTGTTGTTGAAATTCTGTCCTCGACCGGTCTTTCTTTTTGAGTCCGCGTTCGGTTGTACTCGTTTGTTGTTGAAATTCCGTCCTCGGCCGATCTTTCTTTTCGAGTCTGCTTTCGGTCGTACTCGTTTGTTGTTGAAATTCCGTCCTCGACCGGTCTTTCTTTTTGAGTCCGCGTTCGGTTGTACTCGTTTGTTGTTGAAATTCCGTCCTCGGCCGATCTTTCATTTCTAGTCCGCTTTCGGTCGTACTCGTTTGTTGTTGAAATTCCGTCCTCGGCCGGTCTTTCTTTTCGAGTCCGCTCTCGGTCGTACTCGTTTGTTGTTGAAATTCCATCCTCAGCCGGTCTTTCTTTTCGAGTCCGCTTTCGGCCGTACTCGTTTGTTGTTGAAATTCCGCTTTCGGTCGGTCTTTCTTTTCGAGTCCGCTTTTGATCACGCTTGTTTGTTATTGAAATTCCGCTTTCGGTCGGTCTTTCTTTTCGAGTCCGCTTTTGGTCGTACTCGTTTGTTGTTGAAATTCTGCTTTCGGTCGATCTTTCTTTTTTAGTCCGCTTTCGGTCGCACTCGTTTGTTGTTGAAATTCCGCTTTCAACCGGAATTTCTTTTCGAGTCCACTTTTGGTCGTACTCGTTTGTTGTTGGAATTCCGTCCTCGACCGGTCTTTCTTTTCGAGTCCGCTTTCGGTCGTACTCGTTTGTTGTTGAAATTCCGTCATCGGCCGGTCTTTCTTTTCGAGTCCGCTTTCGATTGTACTCGTTTGTTGTTGAAATTCTGTCCTCGTCCGGTCTTTATTTTCGAGTCCGCTTTCGGTCGTACTCGTTTGTTGTTGAAATTCCGTCCTCGGCCGGTCTTTCTTTTCGAGTCCGCTTTCGATTATACTCGTTTGTTGTTGAAATTCCGTCCTCGTCCGGTCTTTATTTTCGAGTCCGCTTTTGGTCGTACTCGTTTGTTGTTGAAATTCCGTCCTCGTCCGGTCTTTTTTTCGAGTCCGCTTTCGGTCGTACTCGTTTTTTGTTGAAATTCCGTCCTCGGCCGGTCTTTCTTTTCGAGCCCGCTTTCGGTCGTACTCGTTTGTTGTTGAAGTTCCGTCCTCGGCCGGTCTTTCTTTTCGAGCCCGCTTTCCGTCGTACTCGTTTTTTGTTGAAATTCCGTCCTCGGCCGGTCTTTCTTTTCGAGTCCGCTTTCGGTCGTACTCGTTTGTTGTTGAAGTTCCGTCCTAGGCCGGTCTTTCTTTTCGAGTCCGCATTCGGTCATACTTGTTTGTTGTTGAAATTCCGTCCTCGGCCGGTCTTTCTTTTCGAGCCCGCTTTCGGTCGTACTCGTTTGTTGTTGAAGTTCCGTCCTCGGCCGGTCTTTCTTTTCGAGTCCGCTTTCGGTCGTACTCGTTTGTTGTTGAAATTCCGTCCTCGACCGGTCTTTCTTTATGAGTCCGCGTTCGGTTGTACTCGTTTGTTGTTGAAATTCCGTCCTCGGCCGATCTTTCTTTTCGAGTCCGCTTTCGGTCGTACTCGTTTGTTGTTGAAATTCCGTCCTCGGCCGGTCTTTCTTTTCGAGTCCGCTCTCGGTCATACTCGTTTGTTGTTGAAATTCCTTCCTCAGCCGGTCTTTCTTTTCGAGTCCGCTTTCGGCCGTACTCGTTTGTTGTTGAAATTCCGCTTTCGGTCGGTCTTTCTTTTCGAGTCCGCTTTCGATCACGCTTGTTTGTTGTTGAAATTCCGCTTTCGGTCGGTCTTTCTTTTCGAGTCCGCTTTCGGTCGTACTCGTTTGTTGTTGAAATTCTGCTTTCGGTCTTTCTTTCTTTTTTAGTCCGCTTTCGGTCGCACTCGTTTGTTGTTGAAATTCCGCTTTCAACCGGTATTTCTTATCGAGTCCGCTTTTGGTCGTACTCGTTTGTTGTTGGAATTCCGACCTAGGCCGGTCTTTCTTTTCGAGTCCGCATTCGGTCATACTTGTTTGTTGTTGAAATTCCGTCCTCGGCCGGTCTTTCTTTTCGAGTCCGCTTTCGGTCGTACTCGTTTGTTGTTGAAATTCCGTCCTCGTCCGGTCTTTCTTTTCGAGTCCGCTTTCGGTCGCACTCGTTTTTTGTTGAAATTCAGTCCTCGGCCGGTCTTTCTTTTCGAGTCCGCTTTCGGTCGTACTCGTTTGTTGTTGAAGTTCCGTCCTAGGCCGGTCTTTCTTTTCGAGTCCGCTTTCCGTCGTACTCGTTTTTTGTTGAAATTCCGTCCTCGGCCGGTCTTTCTTTTCGAGTCCGCTTTCGGTCGTACTCGTTTGTTGTTGAAGTTCCGTCCTAGGCCGGTCTTTCTTTTCGAGTCCGCTTTCGGTCGTACTCGTTTTTTGTTGAAATTCCATCCTCGGCCGGTCTTTCTTTTCGAGTCCGCTTTCGGTCGTACTCGTTTGTTGTTGAAGTTCCGTCCTAGGCCGGTCTTTCTTTTCGAGTCCTCTTTCGGTCGTACTCGTTTGTTGTTGAAGTTCCGTCCTAGGCCGGTCTTTCTTTTCGAGTCCGCTTTCGGTCATACTTGTTTGTTGTTGAAATTCCGTCCTTGGCCGGTCTTTCTTTTCGAGCCCGCTTTCGGTCGTACTCGTTTGTTGTTGAAGTTCCGTCCTCGGCCGGTCTTTCTTTTCGAGTCCGCTTTCGGTCGTACTCGTTTGTTGTTGAAGTTCCGTCCTAGGCCGGTCTTTCTTTTCGAGTCCGCTTTCGGTCGTACTCGTTTTTTGTTGAAATTCCGTCCTCGGCCGGTCTTTATTTTTGAGTCCGCTTTCGGTCGTACTCGTTTGTTGTTGAAGTTTGGTCCTAGGCCGGTCTTTCTTTTCGAGTCCGCTTTCGGTCATACTTGTTTGTTGTTGAAATTCCGTCCTCGGCCGGTCTTTCTTTTCGAGCCCGCTTTCGGTCGTACTCGTTTGTTGTTGAAGTTCCGTCCTCGGCCGGTCTTTCTTTTCGAGTCCGCTTTCGGTCGTACTCGTTTGTTGTTGAAATTCTGTCCTCGACCGGTCTTTCTTTTTGAGTCCGCGTTCGGTTGTACTCGTTTGTTGTTGAAATTCCGTCCTCGGCCGATCTTTCTTTTCGAGTCTGCTTTCGGTCGTACTCGTTTGTTGTTGAAATTCCGTCCTCGACCGGTCTTTCTTTTTGAGTCCGCGTTCGGTTGTACTCGTTTGTTGTTGAAATTCCGTCCTCGGCCGATCTTTCATTTCTAGTCCGCTTTCGGTCGTACTCGTTTGTTGTTGAAATTCCGTCCTCGGCCGGTCTTTCTTTTCGAGTCCGCTCTCGGTCGTACTCGTTTGTTGTTGAAATTCCATCCTCAGCCGGTCTTTCTTTTCGAGTCCGCTTTCGGCCGTACTCGTTTGTTGTTGAAATTCCGCTTTCGGTCGGTCTTTCTTTTCGAGTCCGCTTTTGATCACGCTTGTTTGTTATTGAAATTCCGCTTTCGGTCGGTCTTTCTTTTCGAGTCCGCTTTTGGTCGTACTCGTTTGTTGTTGAAATTCTGCTTTCGGTCGATCTTTCTTTTTTAGTCCGCTTTCGGTCGCACTCGTTTGTTGTTGAAATTCCGCTTTCAACCGGAATTTCTTTTCGAGTCCACTTTTGGTCGTACTCGTTTGTTGTTGGAATTCCGTCCTCGACCGGTCTTTCTTTTCGAGTCCGCTTTCGGTCGTACTCGTTTGTTGTTGAAATTCCGTCATCGGCCGGTCTTTCTTTTCGAGTCCGCTTTCGATTGTACTCGTTTGTTGTTGAAATTCTGTCCTCGTCCGGTCTTTATTTTCGAGTCCGCTTTCGGTCGTACTCGTTTGTTGTTGAAATTCCGTCCTCGGCCGGTCTTTCTTTTCGAGTCCGCTTTCGATTATACTCGTTTGTTGTTGAAATTCCGTCCTCGTCCGGTCTTTATTTTCGAGTCCGCTTTTGGTCGTACTCGTTTGTTGTTGAAATTCCGTCCTCGTCCGGTCTTTTTTTCGAGTCCGCTTTCGGTCGTACTCGTTTTTTGTTGAAATTCCGTCCTCGGCCGGTCTTTCTTTTCGAGCCCGCTTTCGGTCGTACTCGTTTGTTGTTGAAGTTCCGTCCTCGGCCGGTCTTTCTTTTCGAGTCCGCTTTCGGTCGTACTCGTTTGTTGTTGAAATTCCGTCCTCGACTGGTCTTTCTTTTTGAGTCCGCGTTCGGTTGTACTCGTTTGTTGTTGAAATTCCGTCCTCGGCCGATCTTTCTTTTCGAGTCCGCTTTCGGTCGTACTCGTTTGTTGTTGAAATTCCGTCCTCGGCCGGTCTTTCTTTTCGAGTCCGCTCTCGGTCATACTCGTTTGTTGTTGAAATTCCTTCCTCAGCCGGTCTTTCTTTTCGAGTCCGCTTTCGGCCGTACTCGTTTGTTGTTGAAATTCCGCTTTCGGTCGGTCTTTCTTTTCGAGTCCGCTTTCGATCACGCTTGTTTGTTGTTGAAATTCCGCTTTCGGTCGGTCTTTCTTTTCGAGTCCGCTTTCGGTCGTACTCGTTTGTTGTTGAAATTTTGCTTTCGGTCTTTCTTTCTTTTTTAGTCCGCTTTCGGTCGCACTCGTTTGTTGTTGAAATTCCGCTTTCAACCGGTATTTCTTTTCGAGTCCGCTTTTGGTCGTACTCGTTTGTTGTTGGAATTCCGTCCTCGACCGGTCTTTCTTTTCGAGTCCGCTTTCGGTCGTACTCGTTTGTTGTTGAAATTCCGTCCTCGGCCGGTCTTTCTTTTCGAGTCCGCTTTCAATTGTACTCGTTTGTTGTTTAAATTCTGTCCTCGTCAGGTCTTTATTTTCGAGTCCGCTTTCGGTCGTAATCGTTTGTTGTTGAAATTCCGTCCTCGGCCGGTCTTTCTTTTCGAGTCCGCTTTCGAATATACTCGTTTGTTGTTGAAATTCCGTCCTCGTCCGGTCTTTATTTTCGAGTCCGCTTTTGGTCGTACTCGTTTGTTGTTGAAATTCCGTCCTCGTCCGGTCTTTCTTTTCGAGTCCGCTTTCGGTCGTACTCGTTTGTTGTTGAAGTTCCGTCCTAGGCCGGTCTTTCTTTTCGAGTCCGCATTCGGTCATACTTGTTTGCTGTTGAAATTCCGTCCTCGGCCGGTCTTTCTTTTCGAGCCCGCTTTCGGTCGTACTCGTTTGTTGTTGAAGTTCCGTCCTCGGCCGGTCTTTCCTTTCGAGTCCGCTTTCGGTCGTACTCGTTTGTTGTTGAAATTCCGTCCTCGACCGGTCTTTCTTTTTGAGTCCGCGTTCGGTTGTACTCGTTTGTTGTTGAAATTCCGTCCTCGGCCGATCTTTCTTTTCGAGTCCGCTTTCGGTCGTACTCGTTTGTTGTTGAAATTCCGTCCTCGGCCGGTCTTTCTTTTCGAGTCCGCTTTCGGTCGTACTCGTTTGTTGTCGAAATTCCGTCCTCGACCGGTCTTTCTTTTTGAGTCCGCGTTCGGTTGTACTCGTTTGTTGTTGAAATTCCGTCCTCGGCCGATCTTTCATTTCTAGTCCGCTTTCGGTCGTACTCGTTTGTTGTTGAAATTCCGTCCTCGGCCGGTCTTTCTTTTCGAGTCCGCTCTCGGTCGTACTCGTTTGTTGTTGAAATTCCATCCTCAGCCGGTCTTTCTTTTCGAATCCGCTTTCGGCCGTACTCGTTTGTTGTTGAAATTCCGCTTTCGGTCGGTCTTTCTTTTCGAGTCCGCTTTTGATCACGCTTGTTTGTTATTGAAATTCCGCTTTCGGTCGGTCTTTCTTTTCGAGTCCGCTTTTGGTCGTACTCGTTTGTTGTTGAAATTCTGCTTTCGGTCGATCTTTCTTTTTTAGTCCACTTTCGATCGCACTCGTTTGTTGTTGAAATTCCGCTTTCAACCGGAATTTCTTTTCGAGTCCGCTTTTGGTCGTACTCGTTTGTTGTTGGAATTCCGTCCTCGACCGGTCTTTCTTTTCGAGTCCGCTTTCGGTCGTACTCGTTTGTTGTTGAAATTCCGTCATCGGCCGGTCTTTCTTTTCGAGTCCGCTTTCGATTGTACTCGTTTGTTGTTGAAATTCTGTCCTCGTCCGGTCTTTATTTTCGAGTCCGCTTTCGGTCGTACTCGTTTGTTGTTGAAATTCCGTCCTCGGCCGGTCTTTCTTTTCGAGTCCGCTTTCGATTATACTCGTTTGTTGTTGAAATTCCGTCCTCGTCCGGTCTTTATTTTCGAGTCCGCTTTTGGTCGTACTCGTTTGTTGTTGAAATTCCGTCCTCGTCCGGTCTTTTTTTCGAGTCCGCTTTCGGTCGTACTCGTTTTTTGTTGAAATTCCGTCCTCGGCCGGTCTTTCTTTTCGAGTCCGCTTTCGGTCATACTGGTTTGTTGTTGAAGTTCCGTCGTAGGTCGGTCTTTCTTTTCGAGTCCGCTTTCGGTCATACTTGTTTGTTGTTGAAATTCCGCCCTCGGTCGGTCTTTCTTTTCGAGCCCGCTTTCAGTCGTACTGGTTTGTTGTTGAAGTTCCGTCGTAGGTCGGTCTTTCTTTTCGAGTCCGCTTTCGGTCATACTTGTTTGTTGTTGAAATTCCGTCCTCGGCCGGTCTTTCTTTTCGAGCCCGCTTTCGGTCGTACTCGTTTTTTGTTGAAATTCCGTCCTCGGCCGGTCTTTCTTTTCGAGTCCGCTTTCGGTCGTACTCGTTTGTTGTTGAAGTTCCGTCCTAGGCCGGTCTTTCTTTTCGAGTCCGCTTTCGGTCGTACTCGTTTGTTGTTGAAATTCCGTCTTCTGCCGGTCTTTCTTTTCGAGTCCGCTTTCGGTCGTACTCGTTTGTTGTTGAAATTCCGTCCTCGGCCGGTTTTTCTTTTCGAGTCCGCTTTCGGTCGTACTCGTTTGTTGTTGAAATTCCGTCCTCGACCGGTCTTTCTTTTCGAGTCCGCGTTCGGTTGTACTCGTTTGTTGTTGAAATTCTGTCCTCGGCCGGTCTTTCTTGTCGAGTCCGCTTTCGGTCGTACTCGTTTGTTTTATGAAATTCTGTCCTCGGCTGGTCTTTCTTTTCGAGTCCGCTTTCGGTCGTACCCGTTTGTTGTTGAAATTCCCTCCACGGTCTGTCTTTCTTTTCGAGTCCGCTTTCGGTCGTACTCGTTTGTTGTTGAAAATCCGTCCTTGGCCGGTCTTTCTTTTCGAGTCCGCTCTCGGTCGTACTCGTTTGTTTTTGAAATTCCATCCTCAGCCGGTCTTTCTTTTCGAGTCCGCTTTCGGCCGTACTCGTTTGTTGTTGAAATTCCGCTATTGGTCGGTCTTTCTTTTCGAGTCCGCTTTCGGTCACGCTTGTTTGTTGTTGAAATTCCGCTTTCGGTCGGTCTTTCTTTTCGAGTCCGCTTTCGGTCGTACTCGTTTGTTGTTGAAATTCTGCTTTCGGTCAGTCTTTCTTTTTTAGTCCGCTTTCGGTCGTACTCGTTTGTTGTTGAAATTCCGCTTTCAACCGGTATTTCTTTTCGAGTCCGCTTTCGGTCGTACTCTTTTGTTGTTGAAGTTTCGTCCTAGGCCGGTCTTTCTTTTCGAGTCCGTTTTCGGTCATACTTGTTTGTTGTTGAAATTCCGTCCTCGGCCGGTCTTTCTTTTCGAGCCCACTTTCGGTCGTACTCGTTTGTTGTTGAAGTTCCGTCCTCGGCCGGTCTTTCTTTTCGAATCCGCATTCGGTCGTACTCGTTTGTTGTTGAAATTCCGTCCTTGGGCGGTCTTTCTTTTCAAGTAACTTTGGGTCGTACTCGTTTGTTGTTGAAATTTCGTCTTCTGCCGGTCTTTCTTTTCGAGTCCGCTTTTGGTTCTACTCGTTTGTTGTTGAAATTCCGTCCTCGGCCGGTTTTTCTTTTCGAGTGCGCTTTTGGTCGTACTCGTTTGTTGTTGAAATTCCGTCCTCGACCGGTCTTTCTTTTCGAGTCCGCGTTCGGTTGTACTCGTTTGTTGTTGAAATTCCGTCCTCGGCCGGTCTTTCTTTTCGAGTCCGCTTTCGGTCGTACTCGTTTGTTTTATGAAATTCTGTCCTCGGCTGGTCTTTCTTTTCGAGTCCACTTTCGGTCGTACCCGTTTGTTGTTGAAATTCCCTCCACGGTCTGTCTTTCTTTTTGAGTCCGCTTTCGGTCGTACTCGTTTGTTGTTGAAAATCCGTCCTTGGCCGGTCTTTCTTTTCGAGTCCGCTCTCGGTCGTACTCGTTTGTTTTTGAAATTCCATCCTCAGCCGGTCTTTCTTTTCGAGTCCGCTTTCGGCCGTACTCGTTTGTTGTTGAAATTCCGCTATTGGTCGGTCTTTCTTTTCGAGTCCGCTTTCGGTCACGCTTGTTTGTTGTTGAAATTCCGCTTTCGGTCGGTCTTTCTTTTCGAGTCCGCTTTCGGTCGTACTCGTTTGTTGTTGAAATTCTGCTTTCGGTCAGTCTTTCTTTTTTAGTCCGCTTTCGGTCGTACTCGTTTGTTGTTGAAATTCCGCTTTCAACCGGTATTTCTTTTCGAGTCCGCTTTCGGTCGTACTCTTTTGTTGTTGAAGTTTCGTCCTAGGCCGGTCTTTCTTTTCGAGTCCGTTTTCGGTCATACTTGTTTGTTGTTGAAATTCCGTCCTCGGCCGGTCTTTCTTTTCGAGCCCACTTTCGGTCGTACTCGTTTGTTGTTGAAGTTCCGTCCTCGGCCGGTCTTTCTTTTCGAATCCGCATTCGGTCGTACTCGTTTGTTGTTGAAATTCCGTCCTTGGGCGGTCTTTCTTTTCAAGTAACTTTGGGTCGTACTCGTTTGTTGTTGAAATTTCGTCTTCTGCCGGTCTTTCTTTTCGAGTCTGCTTTTGGTTCTACTCGTTTGTTGTTGAAATTCCGTCCTCGGCCGGTTTTTCTTTTCGAGTGCGCTTTTGGTCGTACTCGTTTGTTGTTGAAATTCCGTCCTCGACCGGTCTTTCTTTTCGAGTCCGCGTTCGGTTGTACTCGTTTGTTGTTGAAATTCCGTCCTCGGCCGGTCTTTCTTTTCGAGTCCGCTTTCGGTCGTACTCGTTTGTTTTATGAAATTCTGTCCTCGGCTGGTCTTTCTTTTCGAGTCCACTTTCGGTCGTACCCGTTTGTTGTTGAAATTCCCTCCACGGTCTGTCTTTCTTTTCGAGTCCGCTTTCGGTCGTACTCGTTTGTTGTTGAAAATCCGTCCTTGGCCGGTCTTTCTTTTCGAGTCCGCTCTCGGTCGTACTCGTTTGTTTTTGAAATTCCATCCTCAGCCGGTCTTTCTTTTCGAGTCCGCTTTCGGCCGTACTCGTTTGTTGTTGAAATTCCGCTATTGGTCGGTCTTTCTTTTCGAGTCCGCTTTCGGTCACGCTTGTTTGTTGTTGAAATTCCGCTTTCGGTCGGTCTTTCTTTTCGAGTCCGCTTTCGGTCGTACTCGTTTGTTGTTGAAATTCTGCTTTCGGTCAGTCTTTCTTTTTTAGTCCGCTTTCGGTCGTACTCGTTTGTTGTTGAAATTCCGCTTTCAACCGGTATTTCTTTTCGAGTCCGCTTTCGGTCGTACTCTTTTGTTGTTGAAGTTTCGTCCTAGGCCGGTCTTTCTTTTCGAGTCCGTTTTCGGTCATACTTGTTTGTTGTTGAAATCCGTCCTCGGCCGGTCTTTCTTTTCGAGCCCACTTTCGGTCGTACTCGTTTGTTGTTGAAGTTCCGTCCTCGGCCGGTCTTTCTTTTCGAATCCGCATTCGGTCGTACTCGTTTGTTGTTGAAATTCCGTCCTTGGGCGGTCTTTCTTTTCAAGTAACTTTGGGTCGTACTCGTTTGTTGTTGAAATTTCGTCTTCTGCCGGTCTTTCTTTTCGAGTCCGCTTTTGGTTCTACTCGTTTGTTGTTGAAATTCCGTCCTCGGCCGGTTTTTCTTTTCGAGTGCGCTTTTGGTCGTACTCGTTTGTTGTTGAAATTCCGTCCTCGACCGGTCTTTCTTTTCGAGTCCGCGTTCGGTTGTACTCGTTTGTTGTTGAAATTCCGTCCTCGGCCGGTCTTTCTTTTCGAGTCCGCTTTCGGTCGTACTCGTTTGTTTTATGAAATTCTGTCCTCGGCTGGTCTTTCTTTTCGAGTCCACTTTCGGTCGTACCCGTTTGTTGTTGAAATTCCCTCCACGGTCGGTCTTTCTTTTCGAGTCCGCTTTCGGTCGTACTCGTTTGTTGTTGAAAATCCGTCCTTGGCCGGTCTTTCTTTTCGAGTCCGCTCTCGGTCGTACTCGTTTGTTGTTGAAATTCCATCCTCAGCCGGTCTTTCTTTTTGGGTCCGCATTCGGCCGTACTCGTTTGTTGTTGAAATTCCGCTATTGGTCGGTCTTTCTTTTCGAGTCCGCTTTCGGTCACGCTTGTTTGTTGTTGAAATTCCGCTTTCGGTCGGTCTTTCTTTTCGAGTCCGCTTTCGGTCGTACTCGTTTGTTGTTGAAATTCTGCTTTCGGTCTTTCTTTCTTTTTTAGTCCGCTTTCGGTCGCACTCGTTTGTTGTTGAAATTCCGCTTTCAACCGGTATTTCTTTTCGAGTCCGCTTTTGGTCGTACTCGTTTGTTGTTGGAATTCCGTCCTCGGCCGATCTTTCTTTTCGAGTCCGCTTTCGGTCGTACTCGTTTGTTGTTGAAATTCCGTCCTCGGCCGGTCTTTCTTTTCGAGTCCGCTCTCGGTCATACTCGTTTGTTGTTGAAATTCCATCCTCAGCCGGTCTTTCTTTTCGAGTCCGCTTTCGGCCGTACTCGTTTGTTGTTGAAATTCCGCTTTCGGTCGGTCTTTCTTTTCGAGTCTGCTTTCGATCACGCTTGTTTGTTGTTGAAATTCCGCTTTCGGTCGGTCTTTCTTTTCGAGCCCGCTTTCGGTCGTACTCGTTTGTTGTTGAAATTCTGCTTTCGGTCTTTCTTTCTTTTTTTAGTCCGCTTTCGGTCGCACTCGTTTGTTGTTGAAATTCCGCTTTCAACCGGTATTTCTTTTCGAGTCCGCTTTTGGTCGTACTCGTTTGTTGTTGGAATTCCGTCCTCGACCGGTCTTTCTTTTCGAGTCCGCTTTCGGTCGTACTCGTTTGTTGTTGAAATTCCGTCCTCGACCGGTCTTTCTTTTCGAGTCCGCTTTCAATTGTACTCGTTTGTTGTTTAAATTCTGTCCTCGTCAGGTCTTTATTTTCGAGTCCGCTTTCGGTCGTAATCGTTTGTTGTTGAAATTCCGTCCTCGGCCGGTCTTTCTTTTCGAGTCCGCTTTCGATTATACTCGTTTGTTGTTGAAATTCCGTCCTCGTCGGTCTTTATTTTCGAGTCCGCTTTTGGTCGTACTCGTTTTTTGTTGAAATTCCGTCCTCGTCCGATCTTTCTTTTCGAGTCCGCTTTCGGTCGTACTCGTTTTTTGTTGAAATTCAGTCCTCGGCCGGTCTTTCTTTTCGAGTCCGCTTTCGGTCGTACTCGTTTGTTGTTGAAGTTCCGTCCTAGGCCGGTCTTTCTTTTCGAGTCCGCTTTCGGTCGTACTCGTTTTTTGTTGAAATTCCGTCCTCGACCGGTCTTTCTTTTCGAGTCCGCGTTCGGTTGTACTCGTTTGTTGTTGAAATTCCGTCCTCGGCCGGTCTTTCTTTTCGAGTCCGCTTTCGGTCGTACTCGTTTGTTTTATGAAATTCTGTCCTCGGCTGGTCTTTCTTTTCGAGTCCACTTTCGGTCGTACCCGTTTGTTGTTGAAATTCCCTCCACGGCCGGTCTTTCTTTTCGAGTCCGCTTTCGGTCGTACTCGTTTGATGTTGAAAATCCGTCCTTGGCCGGTCTTTCTTTTCGAGTCCGCTCTCGGTCGTACTCGTTTGTTGTTGAAATTCCATCCTCAGCCGGTCTTTCTTTTTGAGTCCGCTTTCGGCCGTACTCGTTTGTTGTTGAAATTCCGCTATTGGTCGGTCTTTCTTTTCGAGTCCGCTTTCGGTCACGCTTGTTTGTTGTTGAAATTCCGCTTTCGGTCGGTCTTTCTTTTCGAGTCCGCTTTCGGTCGTACTCGTTTGTTGTTGAAATTCTGCTTTCGGTCTTTCTTTCTTTTTTAGTCCGCTTTCGGTCGCACTCGTTTGTTGTTGAAATTTCGCTTTCAACCGGTATTTCTTTTCGAGTCCGCTTTTGGTCGTACTCGTTTGTTGTTGGAATTCCGTCCTCGGCCGATCTTTCATTTCTAGTCCGCTTTCGGTCGTACTCGTTTGTTGTTGAAATTCCGTCCTCGGCCGGTCTTTCTTTTCGAGTCCGCTCTCGGTCGTACTCGTTTGTTGTTGAAATTCCATCCTCAGCCGGTCTTTCTTTTCGAGTCCGCTTTCGGCCGTACTCGTTTGTTGTTGAAATTCCGCTTTCGGTCGGTCTTTCTTTTCGAGTCCGCTTTTGATCACGCTTGTTTGTTATTGAAATTCCGCTTTCGGTCGGTCTTTCTTTTCGAGTCCGCTTTTGGTCGTACTCGTTTGTTGTTGAAATTCTGCTTTCGGTCGATCTTTCTTTTTTAGTCCGCTTTCGATCGCACTCGTTTGTTGTTGAAATTCCACTTTCAACCGGAATTTCTTTTCGAGTCCGCTTTTGGTCGTACTCGTTTGTTGTTGGAATTCCGTCCTCGACTGGTCTTTCTTTTCGAGTCCGCTTTCGGTCGTACTCGTTTGTTGTTGAAATTCCGTCATCGGCCGGTCTTTCTTTTCGAGTCCGCTTTCGATTGTACTCGTTTGTTGTTGAAATTCTGTCCTCGTCCGGTCTTTATTTTCGAGTCCGCTTTCGGTCGTAATCGTTTGTTGTTGAAATTCCGTCCTCGGCCGGTCTTTCTTTTCGAGTCCGCTTTCGATTATACTCGTTTGTTGTTGAAATTCCGTCCTCGTCGGTCTTTATTTTCGAGTCCGCTTTTGGTCGTACTCGTTTTTTGTTGAAATTCCGTCCTCGTCCGATCTTTCTTTTCGAGTCCGCTTTCGGTCGTACTCGTTTTTTGTTGAAATTCAGTCCTCGGCCGGTCTTTCTTTTCGAGTCCGCTTTCGGTCGTACTCGTTTGTTGTTGAAATTCCGTCCTCGGCCGGTTTTTCTTTTCGAGTCCGCTTTCGGTCGTACTCGTTTGTTGTTGAAATTCCGTCCTCGACCGGTCTTTCTTTTCGAGTCCGCGTTCGGTTGTACTCGTTTGTTGTTGAAATTCTGTCCTCGGCCGGTCTTTCTTGTCGAGTCCGCTTTCGGTCGTACTCGTTTGTTTTATGAAATTCTGTCCTCGGCTGGTCTTTCTTTTCGAGTCCGCTTTCGGTCGTACCCGTTTGTTGTTGAAATTCCCTCCACGGTCTGTCTTTCTTTTCGAGTCCGCTTTCGGTCGTACTCGTTTGTTGTTGAAAATCCGTCCTTGGCCGGTCTTTCTTTTCGAGTCCGCTCTCGGTCGTACTCGTTTGTTTTTGAAATTCCATCCTCAGCCGGTCTTTCTTTTCGAGTCCGCTTTCGGTCGTACTCGTTTGTTGTTGAAGTTCCGTCCTAGGCCGGTCTTTCTTTTCGAGTCCGCTTTCGGTCGTACTCGTTTTTTGTTGAAATTCCGTCCTCGACCGGTCTTTCTTTTCGAGTCCGCGTTCGGTTGTACTCGTTTGTTGTTGAAATTCCGTCCTCGGCCGGTCTTTCTTTTCGAGTCCGCTTTCGGTCGTACTCGTTTGTTTTATGAAATTCTGTCCTCGGCTGGTCTTTCTTTTCGAGTCCACTTTCGGTCGTACCCGTTTGTTGTTGAAATTCCCTCCACGGCCGGTCTTTCTTTTCGAGTCCGCTTTCGGTCGTACTCGTTTGATGTTGAAAATCCGTCCTTGGCCGGTCTTTCTTTTCGAGTCCGCTCTCGGTCGTACTCGTTTGTTGTTGAAATTCCATCCTCAGCCGGTCTTTCTTTTTGAGTCCGCTTTCGGCCGTACTCGTTTGTTGTTGAAATTCCGCTATTGGTCGGTCTTTCTTTTCGAGTCCGCTTTCGGTCACGCTTGTTTGTTGTTGAAATTCCGCTTTCGGTCGGTCTTTCTTTTCGAGTCCGCTTTCGGTCGTACTCGTTTGTTGTTGAAATTCTGCTTTCGGTCTTTCTTTCTTTTTTAGTCCGCTTTCGGTCGCACTCGTTTGTTGTTGAAATTTCGCTTTCAACCGGTATTTCTTTTCGAGTCCGCTTTTGGTCGTACTCGTTTGTTGTTGGAATTCCGTCCTCGGCCGATCTTTCATTTCTAGTCCGCTTTCGGTCGTACTCGTTTGTTGTTGAAATTCCGTCCTCGGCCGGTCTTTCTTTTCGAGTCCGCTCTCGGTCGTACTCGTTTGTTGTTGAAATTCCATCCTCAGCCGGTCTTTCTTTTCGAGTCCGCTTTCGGCCGTACTCGTTTGTTGTTGAAATTCCGCTTTCGGTCGGTCTTTCTTTTCGAGTCCGCTTTTGATCACGCTTGTTTGTTATTGAAATTCCGCTTTCGGTCGGTCTTTCTTTTCGAGTCCGCTTTTGGTCGTACTCGTTTGTTGTTGAAATTCTGCTTTCGGTCGATCTTTCTTTTTTAGTCCGCTTTCGATCGCACTCGTTTGTTGTTGAAATTCCACTTTCAACCGGAATTTCTTTTCGAGTCCGCTTTTGGTCGTACTCGTTTGTTGTTGGAATTCCGTCCTCGACTGGTCTTTCTTTTCGAGTCCGCTTTCGGTCGTACTCGTTTGTTGTTGAAATTCCGTCATCGGCCGGTCTTTCTTTTCGAGTCCGCTTTCGATTGTACTCGTTTGTTGTTGAAATTCTGTCCTCGTCCGGTCTTTATTTTCGAGTCCGCTTTCGGTCGTAATCGTTTGTTGTTGAAATTCCGTCCTCGGCCGGTCTTTCTTTTCGAGTCCGCTTTCGATTATACTCGTTTGTTGTTGAAATTCCGTCCTCGTCGGTCTTTATTTTCGAGTCCGCTTTTGGTCGTACTCGTTTTTTGTTGAAATTCCGTCCTCGTCCGATCTTTCTTTTCGAGTCCGCTTTCGGTCGTACTCGTTTTTTGTTGAAATTCAGTCCTCGGCCGGTCTTTCTTTTCGAGTCCGCTTTCGGTCGTACTCGTTTGTTGTTGAAATTCCGTCCTCGGCCGGTTTTTCTTTTCGAGTCCGCTTTCGGTCGTACTCGTTTGTTGTTGAAATTCCGTCCTCGACCGGTCTTTCTTTTCGAGTCCGCGTTCGGTTGTACTCGTTTGTTGTTGAAATTCTGTCCTCGGCCGGTCTTTCTTGTCGAGTCCGCTTTCGGTCGTACTCGTTTGTTTTATGAAATTCTGTCCTCGGCTGGTCTTTCTTTTCGAGTCCGCTTTCGGTCGTACCCGTTTGTTGTTGAAATTCCCTCCACGGTCTGTCTTTCTTTTCGAGTCCGCTTTCGGTCGTACTCGTTTGTTGTTGAAAATCCGTCCTTGGCCGGTCTTTCTTTTCGAGTCCGCTCTCGGTCGTACTCGTTTGTTTTTGAAATTCCATCCTCAGCCGGTCTTTCTTTTCGAGTCCGCTTTCGGCCGTACTCGTTTGTTGTTGAAATTCCGCTATTGGTCGGTCTTTCTTTTCGAGTCCGCTTTCGGTCACGCTTGTTTGTTGTTGAAATTCCGCTTTCGGTCGGTCTTTCTTTTCGAGTCCGCTTTCGGTCGTACTCGTTTGTTGTTGAAATTCTGCTTTCGGTCAGTCTTTCTTTTTTAGTCCGCTTTCGGTCGTACTCGTTTGTTGTTGAAATTCCGCTTTCAACCGGTATTTCTTTTCGAGTCCGCTTTCGGTCGTACTCTTTTGTTGTTGAAGTTTCGTCCTAGGCCGGTCTTTCTTTTCGAGTCCGTTTTCGGTCATACTTGTTTGTTGTTGAAATTCCGTCCTCGGCCGGTCTTTCTTTTCGAGCCCACTTTCGGTCGTACTCGTTTGTTGTTGAAGTTCCGTCCTCGGCCGGTCTTTCTTTTCGAATCCGCATTCGGTCGTACTCGTTTGTTGTTGAAATTCCGTCCTTGGGCGGTCTTTCTTTTCAAGTAACTTTGGGTCGTACTCGTTTGTTGTTGAAATTTCGTCTTCTGCCGGTCTTTCTTTTCGAGTCCGCTTTTGGTTCTACTCGTTTGTTGTTGAAATTCCGTCCTCGGCCGGTTTTTCTTTTCGAGTGCGCTTTTGGTCGTACTCGTTTGTTGTTGAAATTCCGTCCTCGACCGGTCTTTCTTTTCGAGTCCGCGCTCGGTTGTACTCGTTTGTTGTTGAAATTCCGTCCTCGGCCGGTCTTTCTTTTCGAGTCCGCTTTCGGTCGTACTCGTTTGTTTTATGAAATTCTGTCCTCGGCTGGTCTTTCTTTTCGAGTCCACTTTCGGTCGTACCCGTTTGTTGTTGAAATTCCCTCCACGGTCTGTCTTTCTTTTCGAGTCCGCTTTCGGTCGTACTCGTTTGTTGTTGAAAATCCGTCCTTGGCCGGTCTTTCTTTTCGAGTCCGCTCTCGGTCGTACTCGTTTGTTTTTGAAATTCCATCCTCAGCCGGTCTTTCTTTTCGAGTCCGCTTTCGGCCGTATTCGTTTGTTGTTGAAATTCCGCTATTGGTCGGTCTTTCTTTTCGAGTCCGCTTTCGGTCACGCTTGTTTGTTGTTGAAATTCCGCTTTCGGTCGGTCTTTCTTTTCGAGTCCGCTTTCGGTCGTACTCGTTTGTTGTTGAAATTCTGCTTTCGGTCAGTCTTTCTTTTTTAGTCCGCTTTCGGTCGTACTCGTTTGTTGTTGAAATTCCGCTTTCAACCGGTATTTCTTTTCGAGTCCGCTTTCGGTCGTACTCTTTTGTTGTTGAAGTTTCGTCCTAGGCCGGTCTTTCTTTTCGAGTCCGTTTTCGGTCATACTTGTTTGTTGTTGAAATTCCGTCCTCGGCCGGTCTTTCTTTTCGAGCCCACTTTCGGTCGTACTCGTTTGTTGTTGAAGTTCCGTCCTCGGCCGGTCTTTCTTTTCGAATCCGCATTCGGTCGTACTCGTTTGTTGTTGAAATTCCGTCCTTGGGCGGTCTTTCTTTTCAAGTAACTTTGGGTCGTACTCGTTTGTTGTTGAAATTTCGTCTTCTGCCGGTCTTTCTTTTCGAGTCCGCTTTTGGTTCTACTCGTTTGTTGTTGAAATTCCGTCCTCGGCCGGTTTTTCTTTTCGAGTGCGCTTTTGGTCGTACTCGTTTGTTGTTGAAATTCCGTCCTCGACCGGTCTTTCTTTTCGAGTCCGCGTTCGGTTGTACTCGTTTGTTGTTGAAATTCCGTCCTCGGCCGGTCTTTCTTTTCGAGTCCGCTTTCGGTCGTACTCGTTTGTTTTATGAAATTCTGTCCTCGGCTGGTCTTTCTTTTCGAGTCCACTTTCGGTCGTACCCGTTTGTTGTTGAAATTCCCTCCACGGTCTGTCTTTCTTTTCGAGTCCGCTTTCGGTCGTACTCGTTTGTTGTTGAAAATCCGTCCTTGGCCAGTCTTTCTTTTCGAGTCCGCTCTCGGTCGTACTCGTTTGTTTTTGAAATTCCATCCTCAGCCGGTCTTTCTTTTCGAGTCCGCTTTCGGCCGTACTCGTTTGTTGTTGAAATTCCGCTATTGGTCGGTCTTTCTTTTCGAGTCCGCTTTCGGTCACGCTTGTTTGTTGTTGAAATTCCGCTTTCGGTCGGTCTTTCTTTTCGAGTCCGCTTTCGGTCGTACTCGTTTGTTGTTGAAATTCTGCTTTCGGTCAGTCTTTCTTTTTTAGTCCGCTTTCGGTCGTACTCGTTTGTTGTTGAAATTCCGCTTTCAACCGGTATTTCTTTTCGAGTCCGCTTTCGGTCGTACTCTTTTGTTGTTGAAGTTTCGTCCTAGGCCGGTCTTTCTTTTCGAGTCCGTTTTCGGTCATACTTGTTTGTTGTTGAAATTCCGTCCTCGGCCGGTCTTTCTTTTCGAGCCCACTTTCGGTCGTACTCGTTTGTTGTTGAAGTTCCGTCCTCGGCCGGTCTTTCTTTTCGAATCCGCATTCGGTCGTACTCGTTTGTTGTTGAAATTCCGTCCTTGGGCGGTCTTTCTTTTCAAGTAACTTTGGGTCGTACTCGTTTGTTGTTGAAATTTCGGCTTCTGCCGGTCTTTCTTTTCGAGTCCGCTTTTGGTTCTACTCGTTTGTTGTTGAAATTCCGTCCTCGGCCGGTTTTTCTTTTCGAGTGCGCTTTTGGTCGTACTCGTTTGTTGTTGAAATTCCGTCCTCGACCGGTCTTTCTTTTCGAGTCCGCGTTCGGTTGTACTCGTTTGTTGTTGAAATTCCATCCTCGGCCGGTCTTTCTTTTCGAGTCCGCTTTCGGTCGTACTCGTTTGTTTTATGAAATTCTGTCCTCGGCTGGTCTTTCTTTTCGAGTCCACTTTCGGTCGTACCCGTTTGTTGTTGAAATTCCCTCCACGGTCGGTCTTTCTTTTCGAGTCCGCTTTCGGTCGTACTCGTTTGTTGTTGAAAATCCGTCCTTGGCCGGTCTTTCTTTTTGAGTCCGCTCTCGGTCGTACTCGTTTGTTGTTGAAATTCCATCCTCAGCCGGTCTTTCTTTTTGGGTCCGCATTCGGCCGTACTCGTTTGTTGTTGAAATTCCGCTATTGGTCGGTCTTTCTTTTCGAGTCCGCTTTCGGTCACGCTTGTTTGTTGTTGAAATTCCGCTTTCGGTCGGTCTTTCTTTTCGAGTCCGCTTTCGGTCGTACTCGTTTGTTGTTGAAATTCTGCTTTCGGTCTTTCTTTCTTTTTTAGTCCGCTTTCGGTCGCACTCGTTTGTTGTTGAAATTCCGCTTTCAACCGGTATTTCTTTTCGAGTCCGCTTTTGGTCGTACTCGTTTGTTGTTGGAATTCCGTCCTCGGCCGATCTTTCATTTCTAGTCCGCTTTCGGTCGTACTCGTTTGTTGTTGAAATTCCGTCCTCGGCCGGTCTTTCTTTTCGAGTCCGCTCTCGGTCGTACTCGTTTGTTGTTGAAATTCCATCCTCAGCCGGTCTTTCTTTTCGAGTCCGCTTTCGGCCGTACTCGTTTGTTGTTGAAATTCCGCTTTCGGTCGGTCTTTCTTTTCGAGTCCGCTTTTGATCACGCTTGTTTGTTATTGAAATTCCGCTTTCGGTCGGTCTTTCTTTTCGAGTCCGCTTTTGGTCGTACTCGTTTGTTGTTGAAATTCTGCTTTCGGTCGATCTTTCTTTTTTAGTCCGCTTTCGATCGCACTCGTTTGTTGTTGAAATTCCACTTTCAACCGGAATTTCTTTTCGAGTCCGCTTTTGGTCGTACTCGTTTGTTGTTGGAATTCCGTCCTCGACTGGTCTTTCTTTTCGAGTCCGCTTTCGGTCGTACTCGTTTGTTGTTGAAATCCCGTCATCGGCCGGTCTTTCTTTTCGAGTCCGCTTTCGATTGTACTCGTTTGTTGTTGAAATTCTGTCCTCGTCCGGTCTTTATTTTCGAGTCCGCTTTCGGCCGTACTCGTTTGTTGTTGAAATTCCGTCCTCGGCCGGTCTTTCTTTTCGAGTCCGCTTTCGATTATACTCGTTTGTTGTTGAAATTCCGTCCTCGTCCGGTCTTTTTTTCGAGTCCGCTTTCGGTCGTACTCGTTTTTTGTTGAAATTCCGTCCTCGGCCGGTCTTTCTTTTCGAGTCCGCTTTCGGTCATACTGGTTTGTTGTTGAAGTTCCGTCGTAGGTCGGTCTTTCTTTTCGAGTCCGCTTTCGGTCATACTTGTTTGTTGTTGAAATTCCGTCCTCGGTCGGTCTTTCTTTTCGAGCCCGCTTTCAGTCGTACTGGTTTGTTGTTGAAGTTCCGTCGTAGGTCGGTCTTTCTTTTCGAGTCCGCTTTCGGTCATACTTGTTTGTTGTTGAAATTCCGTCCTCGGCCGGTCTTTCTTTTCGAGCCCGCTTTCGGTCGTACTCGTTTTTTGTTGAAATTCCGTCCTCGGCCGGTCTTTCTTTTCGAGTCCGCTTTCGGTCGTACTCGTTTGTTGTTGAAGTTCCGTCCTAGGCCGGTCTTTCTTTTCGAGTCCGCTTTCGGTCGTACTCGTTTGTTGTTGAAATTCCGTCTTCTGCCGGTCTTTCTTTTCGAGTCCGCTTTCGGTCGTACTCGTTTGTTGTTGAAATTCCGTCCTCGGCCGGTTTTTCTTTTCGAGTCCGCTTTCGGTCGTACTCGTTTGTTGTTGAAATTCCGTCCTCGACCGGTCTTTCTTTTCGAGTCCGCGTTCGGTTGTACTCGTTTGTTGTTGAAATTCTGTCCTCGGCCGGTCTTTCTTTTCGAGTCCGCTTTCGGTCGTACTCGTTTGTTTTATGAAATTCTGTCCTCGGCTGGTCTTTCTTTTCAAGTCCGCTTTCGGTCGTACCCGTTTGTTGTTGAAATTCCCTCCACGGTCTGTCTTTCTTTTCGAGTCCGCTTTCGGTCGTACTCGTTTGTTGTTGAAAATCCGTCCTTGGCCGGTCTTTCTTTTCGAGTCCGCTCTCGGTCGTACTCGTTTGTTTTTGAAATTCCATCCTCAGCCGGTCTTTCTTTTCGAGTCCGCTTTCGGCCGTACTCGTTTGTTGTTGAAATTCCGCTATTGGTCGGTCTTTCTTTTCGAGTCCGCTTTCGGTCACGCTTGTTTGTTGTTGAAATTCCGCTTTCGGTCGGTCTTTCTTTTCGAGTCCGCTTTCGGTCGTACTCGTTTGTTGTTGAAATTCTGCTTTCGGTCAGTCTTTCTTTTTTAGTCCGCTTTCGGTCGTACTCGTTTGTTGTTGAAATTCCGCTTTCAACCGGTATTTCTTTTCGAGTCCGCTTTCGGTCGTACTCTTTTGTTGTTGAAGTTTCGTCCTAGGCCGGTCTTTCTTTTCGAGTCCGTTTTCGGTCATACTTGTTTGTTGTTGAAATTCCGTCCTCGGCCGGCCTTTCTTTTCGAGCCCGCTTTTGGTCGTACTCGTTTGTTGTTGAAGTTCCGTCCTCGGCCGGTCTTTCTTTTCGAATCCGCATTCGGTCGTACTCGTTTGTTATTGAAATTCCGTCCTTGGGCGGTCTTTCTTTTCAAGTAACTTTGGGTCGTACTCGTTTGTTGTTGAAATTTCGTCTTCTGCCGGTCTTTCTTTTCGAGTCCGCTTTTGGTTCTACTCGTTTGTTGTTGAAATTCCGTCCTCGGCCGGTTTTTCTTTTCGAGTGCGCTTTTGGTCGTACTCGTTTGTTGTTGAAATTCCGTCCTCGACCGGTCTTTCTTTTCGAGTCCGCGTTCGGTTGTACTCGTTTGTTGTTGAAATTCCGTCCTCGGCCGGTCTTTCTTTTCGAGTCCGCTTTCGGTCGTACTCGTTTGTTTTATGAAATTCTGTCCTCGGCTGGTCTTTCTTTTCGAGTCCACTTTCGGTCGTACCCGTTTGTTGTTGAAATTCCCTCCACGGTCGGTCTTTCTTTTCGAGTCCGCTTTCGGTCGTACTCGTTTGTTGTTGAAATTCTGCTTTCGGCCTTTCTTTCTTTTTTAGTCCGCTTTCGGTCGCACTCGTTTGTTGTTGAAATTCCGCTTTCAACCGGTATTTCTTTTCGAGTCCGCTTTTGGTCGTACTCGTTTGTTGTTGGAATTCCGTCCTCGGCCGATCTTTCATTTCTAGTCCGCTTTCGGTCGTACTCGTTTGTTGTTGAAATTCCGTCCTCGGCCGGTCTTTCTTTTCGAGTCCGCTCTCGGTCGTACTCGTTTGTTGTTGAAATTCCATCCTCAGCCGGTCTTTCTTTTCGAGTCCGCTTTCGGCCGTACTCGTTTGTTGTTGAAATTCCGCTTTCGGTCGGTCTTTCTTTTCGAGTCCGCTTTCGATCACGCTTGTTTGTTGTTGAAATTCCGCTTTCGGTCGGTCTTTCTTTTCGAGTCCGCTTTCGGTCGTACTCGTTTGTTGTTGAAATTCTGCTTTCGGTCTTTCTTTCTTTTTTTAGTCCGCTTTCGGTCGCACTCGTTTGTTGTTGAAATTCCGCTTTCAACCGGTATTTCTTTTCGAGTCCGCTTTTGGTCGTACTCGTTTGTTGTTGGAATTCCGTCCTCGACCGGTCTTTCTTTTCGAGTCCGCTTTCGGTCGTACTCGTTTGTTGTTGAAATTCCGTCCTCGGCCGGTCTTTCTTTTCGAGTCCGCTTTCGGTCGTACTCGTTTGTTGTTGAAGTTCCGTCCTAGGCCGGTCTTTCTTTTCGAGTCCGCTTTCGGTCGTACTCGTTTTTTGTTGAAATTCCGTCCTCGGCCGGTCTTTCTTTTCGAGTCCGCTTTCGGTCGTACTCGTTTGTTGTTGAAGTTTCGTCCTAGGCCGGTCTTTCTTTTCGAGTCCGCTTTCGGTCATACTTGTTTGTTGTTGAAATTCCGTCCTCGGCCGGTCTTTCTTTTCGAGCCCGCTTTCGGTCGTACTCATTTGTTGTTGAAGTTCCGTCCTCGGCCGGTCTTTCTTTTCGAGTCCGCTTTCGGTCGTACTCGTTTGTTGTTGAAATTCCGTCCTCGACAGGTCTTTCTTTTTGAGTCCGCGTTCGGTTGTACTCGTTTGTTGTTGAAATTCCGTCCTCGGCCGATCTTTCATTTCTAGTCCGCTTTCGGTCGTACTCGTTTGTTGTTGAAATTCCGTCCTCGGCCGATCTTTCTTTTTGAGTCCGCTTTCGGTCGTACTCGTTTGTTGTTGAAATTCCGTCCTCGGCCGGTCTTTCTTTTCGAGTCCGCTCTCGGTCGTACTCGTTTGTTGTTGAAATTCCATCCTCAGCCGGTCTTTCTTTTCGAGTCCGCTTTCGGCCGTACTCGTTTGTTGTTGAAATTCCGCTTTCGGTCGGTCTTTCTTTTCGAGTCCGCTTTTGATCACGCTTGTTTGTTATTGAAATTCCGCTTTCGGTCGGTCTTTCTTTTCGAGTCCGCTTTTGGTCGTACTCGTTTGTTGTTGAAATTCTGCTTTCGGTCGATCTTTCTTTTTTAGTCCGCTTTCGGTCGCACTCATTTGTTGTTGAAATTCCGCTTTCAACCGGTATTTCTTTTCGAGTCCGCTTGTGGCCGTACTCGTTTGTTGTTGGAATTCCGTCCTCGACCGATCTTTCTTTTCGAGTCCGCTTTCGGTCGTACTCGTTTGTTGTTGAAATTCCGTCATCGGCCGGTCTTTCTTTTCGAGTCCGCTTTCGATTGTACTCGTTTGTTGTTGAAATTCTGTCCTCGTCCGGTCTTTATTTTCGAGTCCGCTTTCGGTCGTACTCGTTTGTTGTTGAAATTCCGTCCTCGGCCGGTCTTTCTTTTTAAGTCCGCTTTCGATTATACTCGTTTGTTGTTGAAATTCCGTCCTCGTCCGGTCTTTATTTTCGAGTCCGCTTTTGGTCGTACTCGTTTGTTGTTGAAATTCCGTCCTCGTCCGGTCTTTTTTTCGAGTCCGCTTTCGGTCGCACTCGTTTGTTTTTGAAATTCCGCTTTCAACCGGTATTTCTTTTCGAGTCCGGTTTTGGTCGTACTCGTTTGTTGTTGGAATTCCGTCCTCGGCCGGTCTTTCTTTTCGAGTCCGCTCTCGGTCATACTCGTTTGTTGTTGAAATTCCATCCTCAGCCGGTCTTTCTTTTCGAGTCCGCTTTCGGCCGTACTCGTTTGTTGTTGAAATTCCACTTTCGGTCGGTCTTTCTTTTCGAGTCCGCTTTCGATCACGCTTGTTTGTTGTTGAAATTCCGCTTTCGGTCGGTCTTTCTTTTCGAGTCCGCTTTCGATCGTACTCGTTTGTTGTTGAAATTCTGCTTTCAGTCTTTCTTTCTTTTTTTAGTCCGCTTTCGGTCGCACTCGTTTGTTGTTGAAATTCCGCTTTCAACCGGTATTTCTTTTCGAGTCCGCTTTTGGTCGTACTCGTTTGTTGTTGGAATTCCGTCCTCGACCGGTCTTTCTTTTCGAGTCCGCTTTCGGTCGTACTCGTTTGTTGTTGAAATTCCGTCCTCGGCCGGTCTTTCTTTTCGAGTCCGCTTTCAATTGTACTCGTTTGTTGTTTAAATTCTGTCCTCGTCAGGTCTTTATTTTCGAGTCCGCTTTCGGTCGTAATCGTTTGTTGTTGAAATTCCGTCCTCGGCCGGTCTTTCTTTTCGAGTCCGCTTTCGATTATACTCGTTTGTTGTTGAAATTCCGTCCTCGTCCGGTCTTTATTTTCGAGTCCGCTTTTGGTCGTACTCGTTTTTTGTTGAAATTCCGTCCTCGTCCGATCTTTCTTTTCGAGTCCGCTTTCGGTCGTACTCGTTTTTTGTTGAAATTCAGTCCTCGGCCGGTCTTTCTTTTCGAGTCCGCTTTCGGTCGTACTCGTTTGTTGTTGAAGTTCCGTCCTAGGCCGGTCTTTCTTTTCGAGTCCGCTTTCGGTCGTACTCGTTTTTTGTTGAAATTCCGTCCTCGGCCGGTCTTTCTTTTCGAGTCCGATTTCGGTCGTACTCGTTTGTTGTTGAAGTTTCGTCCTAGGCCAGTCTTTCTTTTCGAGTCCGCTTTCGGTCATACTTGTTTGTTGTTGAAATTCCGTCCTCGGCCGGTCTTTCTTTTCGAGCCCGCTTTCGGTCGTACTCGTTTGTTGTTGAAGTTCTGTCCTCGGCCGGTCTTTCTTTTCGAGTCCGCTTTCGGTCGTACTCGTTTGTTGTTGAAATTCCGTCCTCGACCGGTCTTTCTTTTTTAGTCCGCGTTCGGTTGTACTCGTTTGTTGTTGAAATTCCGTCCTCGGCCGATCTTTCTTTTCGAGTCCGCTTTCGGTCGTACTCGTTTGTTGTTGAAATTCCGTCCTCGGCCGGTCTTTCTTTTCGAGTCCGCTTTCGGTCGTACTCGTTTGTTGTCGAAATTCCGTCCTCGACGGTCTTTCTTTTTGAGTCCGCGTTCGGTTGTACTCGTTTGTTGTTGAAATTCCGTCCTCGGCCGATCTTTCATTTCTAGTCCGCTTTCGGTCGTACTCGTTTGTTGTTGAAATTCCCTCCTCGGCCGGTCTTTCTTTTCGAGTCCGCTCTCGGTCGTACTCGTTTGTTGTTGAAATTCCATCCTCAGCCGGTCTTTCTTTTCGAGTCCGCTTTCGGCCGTACTCGTTTGTTGTTGAAATTCCGCTTTCGGTCGGTCTTTCTTTTCGAGTCCGCTTTTGATCACGCTTGTTTGTTATTGAAATTCCGCTTTCGGTCGGTCTTTCTTTTCGAGTCCGCTTTTGGTCGTACTCGTTTGTTGTTGAAATTCTGCTTTCGGTCGATCTTTCTTTTTTAGTCCGCTTTCGGTCGCACTCATTTGTTGTTGAAATTCCGCTTTCAACCGGTATTTCTTTTCGAGTCCGCTTTTGGCCGTACTCGTTTGTTGTTGGAATTCCGTCCTCGACCGGTCTTTCTTTTCGAGTCCGCTTTCGGTCGTACTCGTTTGTTGTTGAAATTCCGTCATCGGCCGGTCTTTCTTTTCGAGTCCGCTTTCGATTGTACTCGTTTGTTGTTGAAATTCTGTCCTCGTCCGGTCTTTATTTTCGAGTCCGCTTTCGGTCGTACTCGTTTGTTGTTGAAATTCCGTCCTCGGCCGGTCTTTCTTTTTAAGTCCGCTTTCGATTATACTCGTTTGTTGTTGAAATTCCGTCCTCGTCCGGTCTTTATTTTCGAGTCCGCTTTTGGTCGTACTCGTTTGTTGTTGAAATTCCGTCCTCGTCCGGTCTTTTTTTCGAGTCCGCTTTCGGTCGCACTCGTTTGTTGTTGAAATTCCGCTTTCAACCGGTATTTCTTTTCGAGTCCGGTTTTTGTCGTACTCGTTTGTTGTTGGAATTCCGTCCTCAGCCGGTCTTTCTTTTCGAGTCCGCTCTCGGTCATACTCGTTTGTTGTTGAAATTCCATCCTCAGCCGGTCTTTCTTTTCGAGTCCGCTTTCGGCCGTACTCGTTTGTTGTTGAAATTCCGCTTTCGGTCGGTCTTTCTTTTCGAGTCCGCTTTCGATCACGCTTGTTTGTTGTTGAAATTCCGCTTTCGGTCGGTCTTTCTTTTCGAGTCCGCTTTCGGTCGTACTCGTTTGTTGTTGAAATTCTGCTTTCGGTCTTTCCTTCTTTTTTAGTCCGCTTTCGGTCGCACTCGTTTGTTGTTGAAATTTCGCTTTCAACCGGTATTTCTTTTCGAGTCCGCTTTTGGTCGTACTCGTTTGTTGTTGGAATTCCGTCCTCGGCCGATCTTTCTTTTCGAGTCCGCTTTCGGTCGTACTGGTTTGTTGTTGAAATTCCGTTCTCGGCCGGTCTTTCTTTTCGAGTCTGCTCTCGGTCATACTCGTTTGTTGTTGAAATTCCATCCTCAGCCGGTCTTTCTTTTCGAGTCCGCTTTCGGCCGTACTCGTTTGTTGTTGAAATTCCGCTTTCGGTCGGTCTTTCTTTTCGAGTCCGCTTTCGATCACGCTTGTTTGTTGTTGAAATTCCGCTTTCGGCCGGTCTTTCTTTTCGAGTCCGCTTTCGGTCGTACTCGTTTGTTGTCGAAATTCCGTCCTCGACGGTCTTTCTTTTTGAGTCCGCGTTCGGTTGTACTCTTTTGTTGTTGAAATTCCGTCCTCGGCCGATCTTTCATTTCTAGTCCGCTTTCGGTCGTACTCGTTTGTTGTTGAAATTCCGTCCTCGGCCGGTCTTTCTTTTCGAGTCCGCTCTCGGTCGTACTCGTTTGTTGTTGAAATTCCATCCTCAGCCGGTCTTTCTTTTCGAGTCCGCTTTCGGCCGTACTCGTTTGTTGTTGAAATTCCGCTTTCGGTCGGTCTTTCTTTTCGAGTCCGCTTTTGATCACGCTTGTTTGTTATTGAAATTCCGCTTTTGGTCGGTCTTTCTTTTCGAGTCCGCTTTTGGTCGTACTCGTTTGTTGTTGAAATTCTGCTTTCGGTCGATCTTTCTTTTTTAGTCCGCTTTCGGTCGCACTCATTTGTTGTTGAAATTCCGCTTTCAACCGGTATTTCTTTTCGAGTCCGCTTTTGGCCGTACTCGTTTGTTGTTGGAATTCCGTCCTCGACCGGTCTTTCTTTTCGAGTCCGCTTTCGGTCGTACTCGTTTGTTGTTGAAATTCCGTCATCGGCCGGTCTTTCTTTTCGAGTCCGCTTTCGATTGTACTCGTTTGTTGTTGAAATTCTGTCCTCGTCCGGTCTTTATTTTCGAGTCCGCTTTCGGTCGTACTCGTTTGTTGTTGAAATTCCGTCCTCGGCCGGTCTTTCTTTTTAAGTCCGCTTTCGATTATACTCGTTTGTTGTTGAAATTCCGTCCTCGTCCGGTCTTTATTTTCGAGTCCGCTTTTGGTCGTACTCGTTTGTTGTTGAAATTCCGTCCTCGTCCGGTCTTTTTTTCGAGTCCGCTTTCGGTCGCACTCGTTTGTTGTTGAAATTCCGCTTTCAACCGGTATTTCTTTTCGAGTCCGGTTTTGGTCGTACTCGTTTGTTGTTGGAATTCCGTCCTCGGCCGGTCTTTCTTTTCGAGTCCGCTCTCGGTCATACTCGTTTGTTGTTGAAATTCCATCCTCAGCCGGTCTTTCTTTTCGAGTCCGCTTTCGGCCGTACTCGTTTGTTGTTGAAATTCCGCTTTCGGTCGGTCTTTCTTTTCGAGTCCGCTTTCGATCACGCTTGTTTGTTGTTGAAATTCCGCTTTCGGTCGGTCTTTCTTTTCGAGTCCGCTTTCGGTCGTACTCGTTTGTTGTTGAAATTCTGCTTTCGGTCTTTCTTTCTTTTTTAGTCCGCTTTCGGTCGCACTCGTTTGTTGTTGAAATTCCGCTTTCAACCGGTATTTCTTTTCGAGTCCGCTTTTGGTCGTACTCGTTTGTTGTTGGAATTCCGTCCTCGGCCGATCTTTCTTTTCGAGTCCGCTTTCGGTCGTACTCGTTTGTTGTTGAAATTCCGTCCTCGGCCGGTCTTTCTTTTCGAGTCTGCTCTCGGTCATACTCGTTTGTTGTTGAAATTCCATCCTCAGCCGGTCTTTCTTTTCGAGTCCGCTTTCGGCCGTACTCGTTTGTTGTTGAAATTCCGCTTTCGGTCGGTCTTTCTTTTCGAGTCCGCTTTCGATCACGCTTGTTTGTTGTTGAAATTCCGCTTTCGGCCGGTCTTTCTTTTCGAGTCCGCTTTCGGTCGTACTCGTTTGTTGTCGAAATTCCGTCCTCGACGGTCTTTCTTTTTGAGTCCGCGTTCGGTTGTACTCGTTTGTTGTTGAAATTCCGTCCTCGGCCGATCTTTCATTTCTAGTCCGCTTTCGGTCGTACTCGTTTGTTGTTGAAATTCCGTCCTCGGCCGGTCTTTCTTTTCGAGTCCGCTCTCGGTCGTACTCGTTTGTTGTTGAAATTCCATCCTCAGCCGGTCTTTCTTTTCGAGTCCGCTTTCGGCCGTACTAGTTTGTTGTTGAAATTCCGCTTTCGGTCGGGCTTTCTTTTCGAGTCCGCTTTTGATCACGCTTGTTTGTTATTGAAATTCCGCTTTCGGTCGGTCTTTCTTTTCGAGTCCGCTTTTGGTCGTACTCGTTTGTTGTTGAAATTCTGCTTTCGGTCGATCTTTCTTTTTTAGTCCGCTTTCGGTCGCACTCATTTGTTGTTGAAATTCCGCTTTCAACCGGTATTTCTTTTCGAGTCCGCTTTTGGCTGTACTCGTTTGTTGTTGGAATTCCGTCCTCGACCGGTCTTTCTTTTCGAGTCCGCTTTCGGTCGTACTCGTTTGTTGTTGAAATTCCGTCCTCGGCCGGTCTTTCTTTTCGAGTCCGCTTTCAATTGTACTCGTTTGTTGTTTAAATTCTGTCCTCGTCAGGTCTTTATTTTCGAGTCCGCTTTCGGTCGTAATCATTTGTTGTTGAAATTCCGTCCTCGGCCGGTCTTTCTTTTCGAGTCCGCTTTCGATTATACTCGTTTGTTGTTGAAATTCCGTCCTCGTCCGGTCTTTATTTTCGAGTCCGCTTTTGGTCGTACTCGTTTTTTGTTGAAATTCCGTCCTCGTCCGATCTTTCTTTTCGAGTCCGCTTTCGGTCGTACTCGTTTTTTGTTGAAATTCAGTCCTCGGCCGGTCTTTCTTTTCGAGTCCGCTTTCGGTCGTACTCGTTTGTTGTTGAAGTTCCGTCCTAGGCCGGTCTTTCTTTTCGAGTCCGCTTTCAGTCGTACTCGTTTTTTGTTGAAATTCCGTCCTCGGCCGGTCTTTCTTTTCGAGTCCGCTTTCGGTCGTAATCGTTTGTTGTTGAAGTTTCGTCCTAGGCCGGTCTTTCTTTTCGAGTCCGCTTTCGGTCATACTTGTTTGTTGTTGAAATTCCGTCCTCGGCCGGTCTTTCTTTTCGAGCCCGCTTTCGGTCGTACTCGTTTGTTGTTGAAGTTCCGTCCTCGGCCGGTCTTTCTTTTCGAGTCCGCTTTCGGTCGTACTCGTTTGTTGTTGAAATTCTGTCCTCGACCGGTCTTTCTTTTTGAGTCCGCGTTCGGTTGTACTCGTTTGTTGTTGAAATTCCGTCCTCGGCCGATCTTTCTTTTCGAGTCCGCTTTCGGTCGTACTCGTTTGTTGTTGAAATTCCGTCCTCGGCCGGTCTTTCTTTTCGAGTCCGCTTTCGGTCGTACTCGTTTGTTGTCGAAATTCCGTCCTCGACGGTCTTTCTTTTTGAGTCCGCGTTCGGTTGTACTCGTTTGTTGTTGAAATTCCGTCCTCGGCCGATCTTTCATTTCTAGTCCGCTTTCGGTCGTACTCGTTTGTTGTTGAAATTCCGTCCTCGGCCGGTCTTTCTTTTCGAGTCCGCTCTCGGTCGTACTCGTTTGTTGTTGAAATTCCATCCTCAGCCGGTCTTTCTTTTCGAGTCCGCTTTCGGCCGTACTAGTTTGTTGTTGAAATTCCGCTTTCGGTCGGGCTTTCTTTTCGAGTCCGCTTTTGATCACGCTTGTTTGTTATTGAAATTCCGCTTTCGGTCGGTCTTTCTTTTCGAGTCCGCTTTTGGTCGTACTCGTTTGTTGTTGAAATTCTGCTTTCGGTCGATCTTTCTTTTTTAGTCCGCTTTCGGTCGCACTCATTTGTTGTTGAAATTCCGCTTTCAACCGGTATTTCTTTTCGAGTCCGCTTTTGGCTGTACTCGTTTGTTGTTGGAATTCCGTCCTCGACCGGTCTTTCTTTTCGAGTCCGCTTTCGGTCGTACTCGTTTGTTGTTGAAATTCCGTCCTCGGCCGGTCTTTCTTTTCGAGTCCGCTTTCAATTGTACTCGTTTGTTGTTTAAATTCTGTCCTCGTCAGGTCTTTATTTTCGAGTCCGCTTTCGGTCGTAATCATTTGTTGTTGAAATTCCGTCCTCGGCCGGTCTTTCTTTTCGAGTCCGCTTTCGATTATACTCGTTTGTTGTTGAAATTCCGTCCTCGTCCGGTCTTTATTTTCGAGTCCGCTTTTGGTCGTACTCGTTTTTTGTTGAAATTCCGTCCTCGTCCGATCTTTCTTTTCGAGTCCGCTTTCGGTCGTACTCGTTTTTTGTTGAAATTCAGTCCTCGGCCGGTCTTTCTTTTCGAGTCCGCTTTCGGTCGTACTCGTTTGTTGTTGAAGTTCCGTCCTAGGCCGGTCTTTCTTTTCGAGTCCGCTTTCGGTCGTACTCGTTTTTTGTTGAAATTCCGTCCTCGGCCGGTCTTTCTTTTCGAGTCCGCTTTCGGTCGTAATCGTTTGTTGTTGAAGTTTCGTCCTAGGCCGGTCTTTCTTTTCGAGTCCGCTTTCGGTCATACTTGTTTGTTGTTGAAATTCCGTCCTCGGCCGGTCTTTCTTTTCGAGCCCGCTTTCGGTCGTACTCGTTTGTTGTTGAAGTTCCGTCCTCGGCCGGTCTTTCTTTTCGAGTCCGCTTTCGGTCGTACTCGTTTGTTGTTGAAATTCTGTCCTCGACCGGTCTTTCTTTTTGAGTCCGCGTTCGGTTGTACTCGTTTGTTGTTGAAATTCCGTCCTCGGCCGATCTTTCTTTTCGAGTCCGCTTTCGGTCGTACTCGTTTGTTGTTGAAATTCCGTCCTCGGCCGGTCTTTCTTTTCGAGTCCGCTTTCGGTCGTACTCGTTTGTTGTCGAAATTCCGTCCTCGACGGTCTTTCTTTTTGAGTCCGCGTTCGGTTGTACTCGTTTGTTGTTGAAATTCCGTCCTCGGCCGATCTTTCATTTCTAGTCCGCTTTCGGTCGTACTCGTTTGTTGCTGAAATTCCGTCCTCGGCCGGTCTTTCTTTTCGAGTCCGCTCTCGGTCGTACTCGTTTGTTGTTGAAATTCCATCCTCAGCCGGTCTTTCTTTTCGAGTCCGCTTTCGGCCGTACTCGTTTGTTGTTGAAATTCCGCTTTCGGTCGGTCTTTCTTTTCGAGTCCGCTTTTGATCACGCTTGTTTGTTATTGAAATTCCGCTTTCGGTCGGTCTTTCTTTTCGAGTCCGCTTTTGGTCGTACTCGTTTGTTGTTGAAATTCTGCTTTCGGTCGATCTTTCTTTTTTAGTCCGCTTTCGGTCGCACTCATTTGTTGTTGAAATTCCGCTTTCAACCGGTATTTCTTTTCGAGTCCGCTTTTGGCCGTACTCGTTTGTTGTTGGAATTCCGTCCTCGACCGGTCTTTCTTTTCGAGTCCGCTTTCGGTCGTACTCGTTTGTTGTTGAAATTCCGTCATCGGCCGGTCTTTCTTTTCGAGTCCGCTTTCGATTGTACTCGTTTGTTGTTGGAATTCCGTCCTCGGCCGGTCTTTCTTTTCGAGTCCGCTCTCGGTCATACTCGTTTGTTGTTGAAATTCCATCCTCAGCCGGTCTTTCTTTTCGAGTCCGCTTTCGGCCGTACTCGTTTGTTGTTGAAATTCCGCTTTCGGTCGGTCTTTCTTTTCGAGTCCGCTTTCGATCACGCTTGTTTGTTGTTGAAATTCCGCTTTCGGTCGGTCTTTCTTTTCGAGTCCGCTTTCGGTCGTACTCGTTTGTTGTTGAAATTCTGCTTTCGGTCTTTCTTTCTTTTTTAGTCCGCTTTCGGTCGCACTCGTTTGTTGTTGAAATTCCGCTTTCAACCGGTATTTCTTTTCGAGTCTGCTTTTGGTCGTACTCGTTTGTTGTTGGAATTCCGTCCTCGGCCGATCTTTCTTTTCGAGTCCGCTTTCGGTCGTACTCGTTTGTTGTTGAAATTCCGTCCTCGGTCGGTCTTTCTTTTCGAGTCCGCTCTCGGTCGTACTCGTTTGTTGTTGAAATTCCATCCTCAGCCGGTCTTTCTTTTCGAGTCCGCTTTCGGCCGTACTCGTTTGTTGTTGAAATTCCGCTTTCGGTCGGTCTTTCTTTTCGAGTCCGCTTTTGATCACGCTTGTTTGTTATTGAAATTTCGCTTTCGGTCGGTCTTTCTTTTCGAGTCCGCTTTTGGTCGTACTCGTTTGTTGTTGAAATTCTGCTTTCGGTCGATCTTTCTTTTTTAGTCCGCTTTCGGTCGCACTCATTTGTTGTTGAAATTCCGCTTTCAACCGGTATTTCTTTTCGAGTCCGCTTTTGGCCGTACTCGTTTGTTGTTGGAATTCCGTCCTCGACCGGTCTTTCTTTTCGAGTCCGCTTTCGGTCGTACTCGTTTGTTGTTGAAATTCCGTCATCGGCCGGTCTTTCTTTTCGAGTCCGCTTTCGATTGTACTCGTTTGTTGTTGAAATTCTGTCCTCGTCCGGTCTTTATTTTCGAGTCCGCTTTCGGTCGTACTCGTTTGTTGTTGAAATTCCGTCCTCGGCCGGTCTTTCTTTTCGAGTCCGCTTTCAATTGTACTCGTTTGTTGTTTAAATTCTGTCCTCGTCAGGTCTTTATTTTCGAGTCCGCTTTCGGTCGTAATCGTTTGTTGTTGAAATTCCGTCCTCGGCCGGTCTTTCTTTTCGAGTCCGCTTTCGATTATACTCGTTTGTTGTTGAAATTCCGTCCTCGTCCGGTCTTTATTTTCGAGTCCGCTTTTGGTCGTACTCGTTTTTTGTTGAAATTCCGTCCTCGTCCGATCTTTCTTTTCGAGTCCGCTTTCGGTCGTACTCGTTTTTTGTTGAAATTCAGTCCTCGGCCGGTCTTTCTTTTCGAGTCCGCTTTCGGTCGTACTCGTTTGTTGTTGAAGTTCCGTCCTAGGCCGGTCTTTCTTTTCGAGTCCGCTTTCGGTCGTACTCGTTTTTTGTTGAAATTCCGTCCTCGGCCGGTCTTTCTTTTCGAGTCCGCTTTCGGTCGTACTCGTTTGTTGTTGAAGTTTCGTCCTAGGCCGGTCTTTCTTTTCGAGTCCGCTTTCGGTCATACTTGTTTGTTGTTGAAATTCCGTCCTCGGCCGGTCTTTCTTTTCGAGCCCGCTTTCGGTCGTACTCGTTTGTTGTTGAAGTTCCGTCCTCGGCCGGTCTTTCTTTTCGAGTCCGCTTTCGGTCGTACTCGTTTGTTGTTGAAATTCCGTCCTCGACCGGACTTTCTTTTTGAGTCCGCGTTCGGTTGTACTCGTTTGTTGTTGAAATTCCGTCCTCGGCCGATCTTTCTTTTCGAGTCCGCTTTCGGTCGTACTCGTTTGTTGTTGAAATTCCGTCCTCGGCCGGTCTTTCTTTTCGAGTCCGCTTTCGGTCGTACTCGTTTGTTGTCGAAATTCCGTCCTCGACGGTCTTTCTTTTTGAGTCCGCGTTCGGTTGTACTCGTTTGTTGTTGAAATTCCGTCCTCGGCCGATCTTTCATTTCTAGTCCGCTTTCGGTCGTACTCGTTTGTTGTTGAAATTCCGTCCTCGGCCGGTCTTTCTTTTCGAGTCCGCTCTCGGTCGTACTCGTTTGTTGTTGAAATTCCATCCTCAGCCGGTCTTTCTTTTCGAGTCCGCTTTTGGTCGTACTCGTTTGTTGTTGAAATTCTGCTTTCGGTCGATCTTTCTTTTTTAGTCCGCTTTCGGTCGCATTCATTTGTTGTTGAAATTCCGCTTTCAACCGGTATTTCTTTTCGAGTCCGCTTTTGGCCGTACTCGTTTGTTGTTGGAATTCCGTCCTCGACCGGTCTTTCTTTTCGAGTCCGCTTTCGGTCGTACTCGTTTGTTGTTGAAATTCCGTCATCGGCCGGTCTTTCTTTTCGAGTCCGCTTTCGATTGTACTCGTTTGTTGTTGAAATTCTGTCCTCGTCCGGTCTTTATTTTCGAGTCCGCTTTCGGTCGTACTCGTTTGTTGTTGAAATTCCGTCCTCGGCCGGTCTTTCTTTTCGAGTCCGCTTTCAATTGTACTCGTTTGTTGTTTAAATTCTGTCCTCGTCAGGTCTTTATTTTCGAGTCCGCTTTCGGTCGTAATCGTTTGTTGTTGAAATTCCGTCCTCGGCCGGTCTTTCTTTTCGAGTCCGCTTTCGATTATACTCGTTTGTTGTTGAAATTCCGTCCTCGTCCGGTCTTTATTTTCGAGTCCGCTTTTGGTCGTACTCGTTTTTTGTTGAAATTCCGTCCTCGTCCGATCTTTCTTTTCGAGTCCGCTTTCGGTCGTACTCGTTTTTTGTTGAAATTCAGTCCTCGGCCGGTCTTTCTTTTCGAGTCCGCTTTCGGTCGTACTCGTTTGTTGTTGAAGTTCCGTCCTAGGCCGGTCTTTCTTTTCGAGTCCGCTTTCGGTCGTACTCGTTTTTTGTTGAAATTCCGTCCTCGGCCGGTCTTTCTTTTCGAGTCCGCTTTCGGTCGTACTCGTTTGTTGTTGAAGTTTCGTCCTAGGCCGGTCTTTCTTTTCGAGTCCGCTTTCGGTCATACTTGTTTGTTGTTGAAATTCCGTCCTCGGCCGGTCTTTCTTTTCGAGCCCGCTTTCGGTCGTACTCGTTTGTTGTTGAAGTTCCGTCCTCGGCCGGTCTTTCTTTTCGAGTCCGCTTTCGGTCGTACTCGTTTGTTGTTGAAATTCCGTCCTCGACCGGACTTTCTTTTTGAGTCCGCGTTCGGTTGTACTCGTTTGTTGTTGAAATTCCGTCCTCGGCCGATCTTTCTTTTCGAGTCCGCTTTCGGTCGTACTCGTTTGTTGTTGAAATTCCGTCCTCGGCCGGTCTTTCTTTTCGAGTCCGCTTTCGGTCGTACTCGTTTGTTGTCGAAATTCCGTCCTCGACGGTCTTTCTTTTTGAGTCCGCGTTCGGTTGTACTCGTTTGTTGTTGAAATTCCGTCCTCGGCCGATCTTTCATTTCTAGTCCGCTTTCGGTCGTACTCGTTTGTTGTTGAAATTCCGTCCTCGGCCGGTCTTTCTTTTCGAGTCCGCTCTTGGTCGTACTCGTTTGTTGTTGAAATTCCATCCTCAGCCGGTCTTTCTTTTCGAGTCCGCTTTCGGCCGTACTCGTTTGTTGTTGAAATTCCGCTTTCGGTCGGTCTTTCTTTTCGAGTCCGCTTTTGATCACGCTTGTTTGTTATTGAAATTCCGCTTTCGGTCGGTCTTTCTTTTCGAGTCCGCTTTTGGTCGTACTCGTTTGTTGTTGAAATTCTGCTTTCGGTCGATCTTTCTTTTTTAGTCCGCTTTCGGTCGCACTCATTTGTTGTTGAAATTCCGCTTTCAACCGGTATTTCTTTTCGAGTCCGCTTTTGGCCGTACTCGTTTGTTGTTGGAATTCCGTCCTCGACCGGTCTTTCTTTTCGAGTCCGCTTTCGGTCGTACTCGTTTGTTGTTGAAATTCCGTCCTCGGCCGGTCTTTCTTTTTAAGTCCGCTTTCGATTATACTCGTTTGTTGTTGAAATTCCGTCCTCGTCCGGTCTTTATTTTCGAGTCCGCTTTTGGTCGTACTCGTTTGTTGTTGAAATTCCGTCCTCGTCCGGTCTTTTTTTCGAGTCCGCTTTCGGTCGCACTCGTTTGTTGTTGAAATTCCGCTTTCAACCGGTATTTCTTTTCGAGTCCGGTTTTGGTCGTACTCGTTTGTTGTTGGAATTCCGTCCTCGGCCGGTCTTTCTTTTCGAGTCCGCTCTCGGTCATACTCGTTTGTTGTTGAAATTCCATCCTCAGCCGGTCTTTCTTTTCGAGTCCGCTTTCGGCCGTACTCGTTTGTTGTTGAAATTCCGCTTTCGGTCGGTCTTTCTTTTCGAGTCCGCTTTCGATCACGCTTGTTTGTTGTTGAAATTCCGCTTTCGGTCGGTCTTTCTTTTCGAGTCCGCTTTCGGTCGTACTCGTTTGTTGTTGAAATTCTGCTTTCGGTCTTTCTTTCTTTTTTAGTCCGCTTTCGGTCGCACTCGTTTGTTGTTGAAATTCCGCTTTCAACCGGTATTTCTTTTCGAGTCCGCTTTTGGTCGTACTCGTTTGTTGTTGGAATTCCGTCCTCGGCCGATCTTTCTTTTCGAGTCCGCTTTCGGTCGTACTCGTTTGTTGTTGAAATTCCGTTCTCGGCCGGTCTTTCTTTTCGAGTCTGCTCTCGGTCATACTCGTTTGTTGTTGAAATTCCATCCTCAGCCGGTCTTTCTTTTCGAGTCCGCTTTCGGCCGTACTCGTTTGTTGTTGAAATTCCGCTTTCGGTCGGTCTTTCTTTTCGAGTCCGCTTTCGATCACGCTTGTTTGTTGTTGAAATTCCGCTTTCGGTCGGTCTTTCTTTTCGAGTCCGCTTTCGGTCGTACTCGTTTGTTGTTGAAATTCTGCTTTCGGTCTTTCTTTCTTTTTTATTCCGCTTTCGGTCGCACTCGTTTGTTGTTGAAATTCCGCTTTCAACCGGTATTTCTTTTCGAGTCCGCTTTTGGTCGTACTCGTTTGTTGTTGGAATTCCGTCCTCGGCCGATCTTTCTTTTCGAGTCCGCTTTCGGTCGTACTCGTTTGTTGTTGAAATTCCGTTCTCGGCCGGTCTTTCTTTTCGAGTCTGCTCTCGGTCATACTCGTTTGTTGTTGAAATTCCATCCTCAGCCGGTCTTTCTTTTCGAGTCCGCTTTCGGCCGTACTCGTTTGTTGTTGAAATTCCGCTTTCGGTCGGTCTTTCTTTTCGAGTCCGCTTTCGATCACGCTTGTTTGTTGTTGAAATTCCGCTTTCGGCCGGTCTTTCTTTTCGAGTCCGCTTTCGGTCGTACTCGTTTGTTGTCGAAATTCCGTCCTCGACGGTCTTTCTTTTTGAGTCCGCGTTCGGTTGTACTCGTTTGTTGTTGAAATTCCGTCCTCGGCCGATCTTTCATTTCTAGTCCGCTTTCGGTCGTACTCGTTTGTTGTTGAAATTCCGTCCTCGGCCGGTCTTTCTTTTCGAGTCCGCTCTCGGTCGTACTCGTTTGTTGTTGAAATTCCATCCTCAGCCGGTCTTTCTTTTCGAGTCCGCTTTCGGCCGTACTCGTTTGTTGTTGAAATTCCGCTTTCGGTCGGTCTTTCTTTTCGAGTCCGCTTTTGATCACGCTTGTTTGTTATTGAAATTCCGCTTTCGGTCGGTCTTTCTTTTCGAGTCCGCTTTTGGTCGTACTCGTTTGTTGTTGAAATTCTGCTTTCGGTCGATCTTTCTTTTTTAGTCCGCTTTCGGTCGCACTCATTTGTTGTTGAAATTCCGCTTTCAACCGGTATTTCTTTTCGAGTCCGCTTTTGGCCGTACTCGTTTGTTGTTGGAATTCCGTCCTCGACCGGTCTTTCTTTTCGAGTCCGCTTTTGGTCGTACTCGTTTGTTGTTGAAATTCCGTCATCGGCCGGTCTTTCTTTTCGAGTCCGCTTTCGATTGTACTCGTTTGTTGTTGAAATTCTGTCCTCGTCCGGTCTTTATTTTCGAGTCCGCTTTCGGTCGTACTCGTTTGTTGTTGAAATTCCGTCCTCGGTCGGTCTTTCTTTTTAAGTCCGCTTTCGATTATACTCGTTTGTTGTTGAAATTCCGTCCTCGTCCGGTCTTTATTTTCGAGTCCGCTTTTGGTCGTACTCGTTTGTTGTTGAAATTCCGTCCTCGTCCGGTCTTTTTTTCGAGTCCGCTTTCGGTCGCACTCGTTTGTTGTTGAAATTCCGCTTTCAACCGGTATTTCTTTTCGAGTCCGGTTTTGGTCGTACTCGTATGTTGTTGGAATTCCGTCCCCGGCCGGTCTTTCTTTTCGAGTCCGCTCTCGGTCATACTCGTTTGTTGTTGAAATTCCATCCTCAGCCGGTCTTTCTTTTCGAGTCCGCTTTCGGCCGTACTCGTTTGTTGTTGAAATTTCGCTTTCGGTCGGTCTTTCTTTTCGAGTCCGCTTTCGATCACGCTTGTTTGTTGTTGAAATTCCGCTTTCGGTCGGTCTTTCTTTTCGAGTCCGCTTTCGGTCGTACTCGTTTGTTGTTGAAATTCTGCTTTCGGTCTTTCTTTCTTTTTTAGTCCGCTTTCGGTCGCACTCGTTTGTTGTTGAAATTCCGCTTTCAACCGGTATTTCTTTTCGAGTTCGCTTTTGGTCGTACTCGTTTGTTGTTGGAATTCCGTCCTCGGCCGATCTTTCTTTTCGAGTCCGCTTTCGGTCGTACTCGTTTGTTGTTGAAATTCCGTCCTCGGCCGGTCTTTCTTTTCGAGTCCGCTCTCGGTCATACTCGTTTGTTGTTGAAATTCCATCCTCAGCCGGTCTTTCTTTTCGAGTCCGCTTTTGGCCGTACTCGTTTGTTGTTGAAATTCCGCTTTCGGTCGGTCTTTCTTTTCGAGTCCGCTTTCGATCACGCTTGTTTGTTGTTGAAATTCCGCTTTCGGTCGGTCTTTCTTTTCGAGTCCGCTTTCGGTCGTACTCGTTTGTTGTTGAAATTCTGCTTTCGGTCTTTCTTTCTTTTTTTAGTCCGCTTTCGGTCGCACTCGTTTGTTGTTGAAATTCCGCTTTCAACCGGTATTTCTTTTCGAGTCCGCTTTTGGTCGTACTCGTTTGTTGTTGGAATTCCGTCCTCGACCGGTCTTTCTTTTCGAGTCCGCTTTCGGTCGTACTCGTTTGTTGTTGAAATTCCGTCCTCGGCCGGTCTTTCTTTTCGAGTCCGCTTTCAATTGTACTCGTTTGTTGTTTAAATTCTGTCCTCGTCAGGTCTTTATTTTCGAGTCCGCTTTCGGTCGTAATCGTTTGTTGTTGAAATTCCGTCCTCGGCCGGTCTTTCTTTTCGAGTCCGCTTTCGATTATACTCGTTTGTTGTTGAAATTCCGTCCTCGTCCGGTCTTTATTTTCGAGTCCGCTTTTGGTCGTACTCGTTTTTTGTTGAAATTCCGTCCTCGTCCGATCTTTCTTTTCGAGTCCGCTTTCGGTCGTACTCGTTTTTTGTTGAAATTCAGTCCTCGGCCGGTCTTTCTTTTCGAGTCCGCTTTCGGTCGTACTCGTTTGTTGTTGAAGTTCCGTCCTAGGCCGGTCTTTCTTTTCGAGTCCGCTTTCGGTCGTACTCGTTTTTTGTTGAAATTCCGTCCTCGGCCGGTCTTTCTTTTCGAGCCCGCTTTCGGTCGTACTCGTTTGTTGTTGAAGTTCCGTCCTCGGCCGGTCTTTCTTTTCGAGTCCGCTTTCGGTCGTACTCGTTTGTTGTTGAAATTCCGTCCTCGACCGGACTTTCTTTTTGAGTCCGCGTTCGGTTGTACTCGTTTGTTGTTGAAATTCCGTCCTCGGCCGATCTTTCTTTTCGAGTCCGCTTTCGGTCGTACTCGTTTGTTGTTGAAATTCCGTCCTCGGCCGGTCTTTCTTTTCGAGTCCGCTTTCGGTCGTACTCGTTTGTTGTCGAAATTCCGTCCTCGACCGGTCTTTCTTTTTGAGTCCGCGTTCGGTTGTACTCGTTTGTTGTTGAAATTCCGTCCTCGGCCGATCTTTCATTTCTAGTCCGCTTTCGGTCGTACTCGTTTGTTGTTGGAATTCCGTCCTCGACCGGTCTTTCTTTTCGAGTCCGCTTTCGGTCGTACTCGTTTGTTGTTGAAATTCCGTCATCGGCCGGTCTTTCTTTTCGAGTCCGCTTTCGATTGTACTCGTTTGTTGTTGAAATTCTGTCCTCGTCCGGTCTTTATTTTCGAGTCCGCTTTCGGTCGTACTCGTTTGTTGTTGAAATTCCGTCCTCGGTCGGTCTTTCTTTTTAAGTCCGCTTTCGATTATACTCGTTTGTTGTTGAAATTCCGTCCTCGTCCGGTCTTTATTTTCGAGTCCGCTTTTGGTCGTACTCGTTTGTTGTTGAAATTCCGTCCTCGTCCGGTCTTTTTTTCGAGTCCGCTTTCGGTCGCACTCGTTTGTTGTTGAAATTCCGCTTTCAACCGGTATTTCTTTTCGAGTCCGGTTTTGGTCGTACTCGTATGTTGTTGGAATTCCGTCCTCGGCCGGTCTTTCTTTTCGAGTCCGCTCTCGGTCATACTCGTTTGTTGTTGAAATTCCATCCTCAGCCGGTCTTTCTTTTCGAGTCCGCTTTCGGCCGTACTCGTTTGTTGTTGAAATTTCGCTTTCGGTCGGTCTTTCTTTTCGAGTCCGCTTTCGATCACGCTTGTTTATTGTTGAAATTCCGCTTTTGGTCGGTCTTTCTTTTCGAGTCCGCTTTCGGTCGTACTCGTTTGTTGTTGAAATTCTGCTTTCGGTCTTTCTTTCTTTTTTAGTCCGCTTTCGGTCGCACTCGTTTGTTGTTGAAATTCCGCTTTCAACCGGTATTTCTTTTCGAGTCCGCTTTTGGTCGTACTCGTTTGTTGTTGGAATTCCGTCCTCGGCCGATCTTTCTTTTCGAGTCCGCTTTCGGTCGTACTCGTTTGTTGTTGAAATTCCGTCCTCGGCCGGTCTTTCTTTTCGAGTCCGCTCTCGGTCATACTCGTTTGTTGTTGAAATTCCATCCTCAGCCGGTCTTTCTTTTCGAGTCCGCTTTTGGCCGTACTCGTTTGTTGTTGAAATTCCGCTTTCGGTCGGTCTTTCTTTTCGAGTCCGCTTTCGATCACGCTTGTTTGTTGTTGAAATTCCGCTTTCGGTCGGTCTTTCTTTTCGAGTCCGCTTTCGGTCGTACTCGTTTGTTGTTGAAATTCTGCTTTCGGTCTTTCTTTCTTTTTTTAGTCCGCTTTCGGTCGCACTCGTTTGTTGTTGAAATTCCGCTTTCAACCGGTATTTCTTTTCGAGTCCGCTTTTGGTCGTACTCGTTTGTTGTTGGAATTCCGTCCTCGACCGGTCTTTCTTTTCGAGTCCGCTTTCGGTCGTACTCGTTTGTTGTTGAAATTCCGTCCTCGGGCGGTCTTTCTTTTCGAGTCCGCTTTCAATTGTACTCGTTTGTTGTTTAAATTGTGTCCTCGTCAGGTCTTTATTTTCGCGTCCGCTTTCGGTCGTAATCGTTTGTTGTTGAAATTCCGTCCTCGGCCGGTCTTTCTTTTCGAGTCCGCTTTCGATTATACTCGTTTGTTGTTGAAATTCCGTCCTCGTCCGGTCTTTATTTTTGAGTCCGCTTTTGGTCGTACTCGTTTTTTGTTGAAATTCCGTCCTCGTCCGATCTTTCTTTTCGAGTCCGCTTTCGGTCGTACTCGTTTTTTGTTGAAATTCAGTCCTCGGCCGGTCTTTCTTTTCGAGTCCGCTTTCGGTCGTACTCGTTTGTTGTTGAAGTTCCGTCCTAGGCCGGTCTTTCTTTTCGAGTCCGCTTTCGGTCGTACTCGTTTTTTGTTGAAATTCCGTCCTCGGCCGGTCTTTCTTTTCGAGCCCGCTTTCGGTCGTACTCGTTTGTTGTTGAAGTTCCGTCCTCGGCCGGTCTTTCTTTTCGAGTCCGCTTTCGGTCGTACTCGTTTGTTGTTGAAATTCCGTCCTCGACCGGACTTTCTTTTTGAGTCCGCGTTCGGTTGTACTCGTTTGTTGTTGAAATTCCGTCCTCGGCCGATCTTTCTTTTCGAGTCCGCTTTCGGTCGTACTCGTTTGTTGTTGAAATTCCGTCCTCGGCCGGTCTTTCTTTTCGAGTCCGCTTTCGGTCGTACTCGTTTGTTGTCGAAATTCCGTCCTCGACCGGTCTTTCTTTTTGAGTCCGCGTTCGGTTGTACTCGTTTGTTGTTGAAATTCCGTCCTCGACCGATCTTTCATTTCTAGTCCGCTTTCGGTCGTACTCGTTTGTTGTTGAAATTCCGTCCTCGGCCGGTCTTTCTTTTCGAGTCCGCTCACGGTCGTACTCGTTTGTTGTTGAAATTCCATCCTCAGCCGGTCTTTCTTTTCGAGTCCGCTTTCGGCCGTCCACGTTTGTTGTTGAAATTCCGCTTTCGGTCGGTCTTTCTTTTCGAGTCCGCTTTTGATCACGCTTGTTTGTTATTGAAATTCCGCTTTCGGTCGGTCTTTCTTTTCGAGTCCGCTTTTGGTCGTACTCGTTTGTTGTTGAAATTCTGCTTTCGGTCGATCTTTCTTTTTTAGTCCGCTTTCGGTCGCACTCATTTGTTGTTGAAATTCCGCTTTCAACCGGTATTTCTTTTCGAGTCCGCTTTTGGCCGTACTCGTTTGTTGTTGGAATTCCGTCCTCGACCGGTCTTTATTTTCAAGTCCGCTTTCGGTCGTACTCGTTTGTTGTTGAAATTCCGTCCTCGGCCGGTCTTTCTTTTTAAGTCCGCTTTCGATTATACTCGTTTGTTGTGGAAATTCCGTCCTCGGCCGGTCTTTCTTTTCGAGTCCGCTTTCGATTATACTCGTTTGTTGTTGAAATTCCGTCCTCGTCCGGTCTTTATTTTCGAGTCCGCTTTTGGTCGTACTCGTTTTTTGTTGAAATTCCGTCCTCGTCCGATCTTTCTTTTCGAGTCCGCTTTCGGTCGTACTCGTTTTTTGTTGAAATTCAGTCCTCGGCCGGTCTTTCTTTTCGAGTCCGCTTTCGGTCGTACTCGTTTGTTGTTGAAGTTCCGTCCTAGGCCGGTCTTTCTTTTCGAGTCCGCTTTCGGTCGTACTCGTTTTTTGTTGAAATTCCGTCCTCGGCCGGTCTTTCTTTTCGAGTCCGCTTTCGGTCGTACTCGTTTGTTGTTGAAGTTCCGTCCTAGGCCGGTCTTTCTTTTCGAGTCTGCTTTCGGTCATACTTGTTTGTTGTTGAAATTCCGTCCTCGGCCGGTCTTTCTTTTCGAGCCCGCTTTCGGTCGTACTCGTTTGTTGTTGAAGTTCCGTCCTCGGCCGGTCTTTCTTTTCGAGTCCGCTTTCGGTCGTACTCGTTTGTTGTTGAAATTCCGTCCTCGACCGGTCTTTCTTTTTGAGTCCGCGTTCGGTTGTACTCGTTTGTTGTTGAAATTCCGTCCTCGGCCGATCTTTCATTTCTAGTCCGCTTTCGGTCGTACTCGTTTGTTGTTGAAATTCCGTCCTCGGCCGGTCTTTCTTTTCGAGTCCGCTCTCGGTCGTACTCGTTTGTTGTTGAAATTCCATCCTCAGCCGGTCTTTCTTTTCGAGTCCGCTTTCGGCCGTACTCGTTTGTTGTTGAAATTCCGCTTTCGGTCGGTCTTTCTTTTCGAGTCCGCTTTTGATCACGCTTGTTTGTTATTGAAATTCCGCTTTCGGTCGGTCTTTCTTTTCGAGTCCGCTTTTGGTCGTACTCGTTTGTTGTTGAAATTCTGCTTTCGGTCGATCTTTCTTTTTTAGTCCGCTTTCGGTCGCACTCATTTGTTGTTGAAATTCCGCTTTCAACCGGTATTTCTTTTCGAGTCCGCTTTTGGCCGTACTCGTTTGTTGTTGGAATTCCGTCCTCGACCGGTCTTTCTTTTCGAGTCCGCTTTCGGTCGTACTCGTTTGTTGTTGAAATTCCGTCATCGGCCGGTCTTTCTTTTCGAGTCCGCTTTCGATTGTACTCGTTTGTTGTTGAAATTCTGTCCTCGTCCGGTCTTTATTTTCGAGTCCGCTTTCGGTCGTACTCGTTTGTTGTTGAAATTTCGTCCTCGGCCGGTCTTTCTTTTTAAGTCCGCTTTCGATTATACTCGTTTGTTGTTGAAATTCCGTCCTCGTCCGGTCTTTATTTTCAAGTCCGCTTTTGGTCGTACTCGTTTGTTGTTGAAATTCCGTCCTCGTCCGGTCTTTTTTTCGAGTCCGCTTTCGGTCGCACTCGTTTGTTGTTGAAATTCCGCTTTCAACCGGTATTTCTTTTCGAGTCCGGTTTTGGTCGTACTCGTATGTTGTTGGAATTCCGTCCTCGGCCGGTCTTTCTTTTCGAGTCCGCTCTCGGTCATACTCGTTTGTTGTTGAAATTCCATCCTCAGCCGGTCTTTCTTTTCGAGTCCGCTTTCGGCCGTACTCGTTTGTTGTTGAAATTTCGCTTTCGGTCGGTCTTTCTTTTCGAGTCCGCTTTCGATCACGCTTGTTTGTTGTTGAAATTCCGCTTTCGGTCGGTCTTTCTTTTCGAGTCCGCTTTCGGTCGTACTCGTTTGTTGTTGAAATTCTGCTTTCGGTCTTTCTTTCTTTTTTAGTCCGCTTTCGGTCGCACTCGTTTGTTGTTGAAATTCCGCTTTCAACCGGTATTTCTTTTCGAGTCCGCTTTTGGTCGTACTCGTTTGTTGTTGGAATTCCGTCCTCGGCCGATCTTTCTTTTCGAGTCCGCTTTCGGTCGTACTCGTTTGTTGTTGAAATTCCGTCCTCGGCCGGTCTTTCTTTTCGAGTCCGCTATCGGTCATACTCGTTTGTTGTTGAAATTCCATCCTCAGCCGGTCTTTCTTTTCGAGTCCGCTTTTGGCCGTACTCGTTTGTTGTTGAAATTCCGCTTTCGGTCGGTCTTTCTTTTCGAGTCCGCTTTCGATCACGCTTGTTTGTTGTTGAAATTCCGCTTTCGGTCGGTCTTTCTTTTCGAGTCCGCTTTCGGTCGTACTCGTTTGTTGTTGAAATTCTGCTTTCGGTCTTTCTTTCTTTTTTTAGTCCGCTTTCGGTCGCACTCGTTTGTTGTTGAAATTCCGCTTTCAACCGGTATTTCTTTTCGAGTCCGCTTTTGGTCGTACTCGTTTGTTGTTGGAATTCCGTCCTCGACCGGTCTTTCTTTTCGAGTCCGCTTTCGGTCGTACTCGTTTGTTGTTGAAATTCCGTCCTCGGCCGGTCTTTCTTTTCGAGTCCGCTTTCAATTGTACTCGTTTGTTGTTTAAATTCTGTCCTCGTCAGGTCTTTATTTTCGAGTCCGCTTTCGGTCGTAATCGTTTGTTGTTGAAATTCCGTCCTCGGCCGGTCTTTCTTTTCGAGTCCGCTTTCGATTATACTCGTTTGTTGTTGAATTCCGTCCTCGTCCGGTCTTTATTTTCGAGTCCGCTTTTGGTCGTACTCGTTTTTTGTTGAAATTCCGTCCTCGTCCGATCTTTCTTTTCGAGTCCGCTTTCGGTCGTACTCGTTTTTTGTTGAAATTCAGTCCTCGGCCGGTCTTTCTTTTCGAGTCAGCTTTCGGTCGTACTCGTTTGTTGTTGAAGTTCCGTCCTAGGCCGGTCTTTCTTTTCGAGTCTGCTTTCGGTCGTACTCGTTTTTTGTTGAAATTCCGTCCTCGGCCGGTCTTTCTTTTCGAGTCCGCTTTCGGTCGTACTCGTTTGTTGTTGAAGTTCCGTCCTAGGCCGGTCTTTCTTTTCGAGTCCGCTTTCGGTCATACTTGTTTGTTGTTGAAATTCCGTCCTCGGCCGGTCTTTCTTTTCGAGCCCGCTTTCGGTCGTACTCGTTTGTTGTTGAAGTTCCGTCCTCGGCCGGTCTTTCTTTTCGAGTCCGCTTTCGGTCGTACTCGTTTGTTGTTGAAATTCCGTCCTCGACCGGACTTTCTTTTTGAGTCCGCGTTCGGTTGTACTCGTTTGTTGTTGAAATTCCGTCCTCGGCCGATATTTCTTTTCGAGTCCGCTTTCGGTCGTACTCGTTTGTTGTTGAAATTCCGTCCTCGGCCGGTCTTTCTTTTCGAGTCCACTTTCGGTCGTACTCGTTTGTTGTCGAAATTCCGTCCTCGACCGTTCTTTCTTTTTGAGTCCGCGTTCGGTTGTACTCGTTTGTTGTTGAAATTCCGTCCTCGGCCGATCTTTCATTTCTAGTCCGCTTTCGGTCGTACTCGTTTGTTGTTGAAATTCCGTCCTCGGCCGGTCTTTCTTTTCGAGTCCGCTCACGGTCGTACTCGTTTGTTGTTGAAATTCCATCCTCAGCCGGTCTTTCTTTTCGAGTCCGCTTTCGGCCGTCCACGTTTGTTGTTGAAATTCCGCTTTCGGTCGGTCTTTCTTTTCGAGTCCGCTTTTGATCACGCTTGTTTGTTATTGAAATTCCGCTTTCGGTCGGTCTTTCTTTTCGAGTCCGCTTTTGGTCGTACTCGTTTGTTGTTGAAATTCTGCTTTCGGTCGATCTTTCTTTTTTAGTCCGCTTTCGGTCGCACTCATTTGTTGTTGAAATTCCGCTTTCAACCGGTATTTCTTTTCGAGTCCGCTTTTGGCCGTACTCGTTTGTTGTTGGAATTCCGTCCTCGACCGGTCTTTCTTTTCGAGTCCGCTTTCGGTCGTACTCGTTTGTTGTTGAAATTCCGTCATCGGCCGGTCTTTCTTTTCGAGTCCGCTTTCGATTGTACTCGTTTGTTGTTGAAATTCTGTCCTCGTCCGGTCTTTATTTTCGAGTCCGCTTTCGGTCGTACTCGTTTGTTGTTGAAATTCCGTCCTCGGCCGGTCTTTCTTTTTAAGTCCGCTTTCGATTATACTCGTTTGTTGTTGAAATTCCGTCCTCGTCCGGTCTTTATTTTCGAGTCCGCTTTTGGTCGTACACGTTTGTTGTTGAAATTCCGTCCTCGGCCGGTTTTTCTTTTCGAGTGCGCTTTTGGTCGTACTCGTTTGTTGTTGAAATTCCGTCCTCGACCGGTCTTTCTTTTCGAGTCCGCGTTCGGTTGTACTCGTTTGTTGTTGAAATTCCGTCCTCGGCCGGTCTTTCTTTTCGAGTCCGCTTTCGGTCGTACTCGTTTGTTTTATGAAATTCTGTCCTCGGCTGGTCTTTCTTTTCGAGTCCACTTTCGGTCGTACCCGTTTGTTGTTGAAATTCCCTCCACGGTCGGTCTTTCTTTTCGAGTCCGGTTTTGGTCGTACTCGTTTGTTGTTGAAAATCCGTCCTTGGCCGGTCTTTCTTTTCGAGTCCGCTCTCGGTCGTACTCGTTTGTTGTTGAAATTCCATCCTCAGCCGGTCTTTCTTTTCGAGTCCGCTTTCGGCCGTACTCGTTTGTTGTTGAAATTCCGCTATTGGTCGGTCTTTCTTTTCGAGTCCGCTTTCGGTCACGCTTGTTTGTTGTTGAAATTCCGTTTTTGGTCGGTCTTTCTTTTCGAGTCCGCTTTCGGTCGTACTCGTTTGTTGTTGAAATTCTGCTTTCGGTCAGTCTTTCTTTTTTAGTCCGCTTTCGGTCGTTCTCGTTTGTTGTTGAAATTCTGCTTTCGGTCAGTCTTTCTTTTTTAGTCCGCTTTCGGTCGTACTCTTTTGTTGTTGAAGTTTCGTCCTAGGCTGGTCTTTCTTTTCGAGTCCGCTTTCGGTCATACTTGTTTGTTGTTAAAATTCCGTCCTCGGCCGGTCTTTCTTTTCGAGTCCGCTTTCGGTCGTACTCGTTTGTTGTTGAAGTTCCGTCCTCGTCCGGTCTTTATTTTCGAGTCCGCTTTTGGTCGTACTCGTTTTTGTTGAAATCCCGTCCTCGTCCGGTCTTTCTTTTCAAGTACCTTTCGGTCTTACTCGTTTGTTGTTGAAATTCCGTCCTCGGCCGGTCTTTCTTTTCGAGTCTGCTTTCGGTCGCACTCGTTTGTTGTTGAAATTCCGTTTTCAACCGGTATTTCTTTTCGAGTCCGGTTTTGGTCGTACTCGTTTGTTGTTGGAATTCCGTCCTCGACCGGTCTTTCTTTTCGAGTCCGCTTTCGGTCGTACTCGTTTGTTGTTGAAATTCCGTCCTCGGCCGGTCTTTCTTTTCGAGTCCGCTTTCAATTGTACTCGTTTGTTGTTTAAATTCTGTCCTCGTCAGGTCTTTATTTTCGAGTCGGCTTTTGGTCGTAATCGTTTGTTGTTGAAATTCCGTCCTCGGCCGGTCTTTCTTTTCGAGTCCGCTTTCGATTATACTCGTTTGTTGTTGAAATTCCGTCCTCGTCCGTTCTTTATTTTCGAGTCCGGTTTTGGTCGTACACGTTTGTTGTTGAAATTCCGTCCTCGGCCGGTTTTTCTTTTCGAGTGCGCTTTTGGTCGTACTCGTTTGTTGTTGAAATTCCGTCCTCGACCGGTCTTTCTTTTCGAGTCCGCGTTCGGTTATACTCGTTTGTTGTTGAAATTCCGTCCTCGGCCGGTCTTTCTTTTCGAGTCCGCTTTCGGTCGTACTCGTTTGTTTTATGAAATTCTGTCCTCGGCTGGTCTTTCTTTTCGAGTCCACTTTCGGTCGTACCCGTTTGTTGTTGAAATTCCCTCCACGGTCGGTCTTTCTTTTCGAGTCCGGTTTTGGTCGTACTCGTTTGTTGTTGAAAATCCGTCCTTGGCCGGTCTTTCTTTTCGAGTCCGCTCTCGGTCGTACTCGTTTGTTGTTGAAATTCCATCCTCAGTTGGTCTTTCTTTTCGAGTCCGCTTTCGGCCGTACTCGTTTGTTGTTGAAATTCCGCTATTGGTCGGTCTTTCTTTTCGAGTCCGCTTTCGGTCACGCTTGTTTGTTGTTGAAATTCCGCTTTCGGTCGGTCTTTCTTTTCGAGTCCGCTTTCGGTCGTACTCGTTTGTTGTTGAAATTCTGCTTTCGGTCAGTCTTTCTTTTTTAGTCCGCTTTCGGTCGTACTCGTTTGTTGTTGAAATTCTGCTTTCGGTCAGTCTTTCTTTTTTAGTCCGCTTTCGGTCGTACTCTTTTGTTGTTGAAGTTTCGTTCTAGGCCGGTCTTTCTTTTCGAGTCCGCTTTCGGTCATACTTGTTTGTTGTTAAAATTCCGTCCTCGGCCGGTCTTTCATTTCGAGTCCGCTTTCGGTCGTACTCGTTTGTTGTTGAAGTTCCGTCCTCGTCCGGTCTTTATTTTCGAGTCCGCTTTTGGTCGTACTCGTTTTTGTTGAAATCCCGTCCTCGTCCGGTCTTTCTTTTCAAGTACCTTTCGGTCTTACTCGTTTGTTGTTGAAATTCCGTCCTCGGCCGGTCTTTCTTTTCGAGTCTGCTTTCGGTCGCACTCGTTTGTTGTTGAAATTCCGTTTTCAACCGGTATTTCTTTTCGAGTCCGGTTTTGGTCGTACTCGTTTGTTGTTGGAATTCCGTCCTCGACCGGTCTTTCTTTTCGAGTCCGCTTTCGGTCGTACTCGTTTGTTGTTGAAATTCCGTCCTCGGCCGGTCTTTCTTTTCGAGTCCGCTTTCAATTGTACTCGTTTGTTGTTTAAATTCTGTCCTCGTCAGGTCTTTATTTTCGAGTCGGCTTTTGGTCGTAATCGTTTGTTGTTGAAATTCCGTCCTCGGCCGGTCTTTCTTTTCGAGTCCGCTTTCGATTATACTCGTTTGTTGTTGAAATTCCGTCCTCGTCCGTTCTTTATTTTCGAGTCCGGTTTTGGTCGTACACGTTTGTTGTTGAAATTCCGTCCTCGGCCGGTTTTTCTTTTCGAGTGCGCTTTTGGTCGTACTCGTTTGTTGTTGAAATTCCGTCCTCGACCGGTCTTTCTTTTCGAGTCCGCGTTCGGTTGTACTCGTTTGTTGTTGAAATTCCGTCCTCGGCCGGTCTTTCTTTTCGAGTCCGCTTTCGGTCGTACTCGTTTGTTTTATGAAATTCTGTCCTCGGCTGGTCTTTCTTTTCGAGTCCACTTTCGGTCGTACCCGTTTGTTGTTGAAATTCCCTCCACGGTCGGTCTTTCTTTTCGAGTCCGGTTTTGGTCGTACTCGTTTGTTGTTGAAAATCCGTCCTTGGCCGGTCTTTCTTTTCGAGTCCGCTCTCGGTCGTACTCGTTTGTTGTTGAAATTCCATCCTCAGTCGGTCTTTCTTTTCGAGTCCGCTTTCGGCCGTACTCGTTTGTTGTTGAAATTCCGCTATTGGTCGGTCTTTCTTTTCGAGTCCGCTTTCGGTCACGCTTGTTTGTTGTTGAAATTCCGCTTTCGGTCGGTCTTTCTTTTCGAGTCCGCTTTCGGTCGTACTCGTTTGTTGTTGAAATTCTGCTTTCGGTCAGTCTTTCTTTTTTAGTCCGCTTTCGGTCGTACTCGTTTGTTGTTGAAATTCTGCTTTCGGTCAGTCTTTCTTTTTTAGTCCGCTTTCGGTCGTACTCTTTTGTTGTTGAAGTTTCGTTCTAGGCCGGTCTTTCTTTTCGAGTCCGCTTTCGGTCATACTTGTTTGTTGTTAAAATTCCGTCCTCGGCCGGTCTTTCATTTCGAGTCCGCTTTCGGTCGTACTCGTTTGTTGTTGAAGTTCCGTCCTCGTCCGGTCTTTATTTTCGAGTCCGCTTTTGGTCGTACTCGTTTTTGTTGAAATCCCGTCCTCGTCCGGTCTTTCTTTTCAAGTACCTTTCGGTCTTACTCGTTTGTTGTTGAAATTCCGTCCTCGGCCGGTCTTTCTTTTCGAGTCTGCTTTCGGTCGTACTCGTTTGTTGTTGAAGTTCCGTCCTAGGCCGGTCTTTCTTTTCGAGTCCGCTTTCGGTCGTACTTGTTTGTTGTTGAAATTCTGTCCTCGGTCGGTCTTTCTTTTCGAGTCTGCTTTCGGTCGTACTCGTTTGTTGTTGAAGTTCCGTCCTCGGCTGGTCTTTCTTTTCGAGTCCGCTTTCGGTCGTACTCGTGTGTTGTTGAAATTCCGTCCTCGGCCGGTCTTTCTTTTCAAGTACCTTTCGGTCGTACTAGTTTGTTGTTGAAATTCCGTCTTCTGCCGGTCTTTCTTTTCGAGTCCACTTTCAATTGTACTCGTTTGTTGTTTAAATTCTGTCCTCGTCAGGTCTTTATTTTCGAGTCCACTTTCGGTCGTAATCGTTTGTTGTTGAAATTCCGTCCTCGGCCGGTCTTTCTTTTCGAGTCCGCTTTCGATTATACTCGTTTGTTGTTGAAATTCCGTCCTCGTCCGTTCTTTATTTTCAAGTCCGCTTTTGGTCGTACTCGTTTGTTGTTGAAATTCCGTCCTCGGCCGGTCTTTCTTTTCGAGTCCGCTTTCAATTGTACTCGTTTGTTGTTGAAATTCCGTCCTCGACCGGTCTTTCTTTTCGAGTACCTTTCGGTCGTACTAGTTTGTTGTTGAAATTCCGTCTTCTGCCGGTCTTTCTTTTCGAGTCCGCTTTCGGTTCTACTCGTTTGTTGTTGAAATTCCGTCCTCGGCCGGTTTTTCTTTTCGAGTCCGCTTTTGGTCGTACTCGTTTGTTGTTGAAATTCCGTCCTCGACCGGTCTTTCTTTTCGAGTCCGCGTTCGGTTGTACTCGTTTGTTGTTGAAATTCCGTCCTCGGCCGGTCTTTCTTTTCGAGTCCGCTTTCGGTCGTACTCGTTTGTTGTTGAAATTCTACTTTCAGTCGGTCTTTCTTTTTTAATCCGCTTTCGGTCGCACTCGTTTGTTGTTGAAATTCCGCTTTCAACCGGTATTTCTTTTCGAGTCCGCTTTTGGTCGTACTCGTTTGTTGTTGGAATTCCGTCCTCGACCGGTCTTTCTTTTCGAGTCCGCTTTCGGTCGTACTCGTTTGTTGTTGAAATTCCGTCCTCGGCCGGTCTTTCTTTTCGAGTCCGCTTTCAATTGTACTCGTTTGTTGTTTAAATTCTGTCCTCGTCAGGTCTTTATTTTCGAGTCGGCTTTCGGTCGTAATCGTTTGTTGTTGAAATTCCGTCCTCGGCCGGTCTTTCTTTTCGAGTCCGCTTTCGATTATACTCGTTTGTTGTTGAAATTCCGTCCTCGTCCGTTCTTTATTTTCGAGTCCGCTTTTGGTCGTACTCGTTTGTTGTTGAAATTCCGTCCTCGGCCGGTTTTTCTTTTCGAGTGCGCTTTTGGTCGTACTCGTTTGTTGTTGAAATTCCGTCCTCGACCGGTCTTTCTTTTCGAGTCCGCGTTCGGTTGTACTCGTTTGTTGTTGAAATTCCGTCCTCGGCCGGTCTTTCTTTTCGAGTCCGCTTTTGGTCGTACTCGTTTTTGTTGAAATCCCGTCCTCGTCCGGTCTTTCTTTTCAAGTACCTTTCGGTCTTACTCGTTTGTTGTTGAAATTCCGTCCTTGGCCGGTCTTTCTTTTCGAGTCTGCTTTCGGTCGCACTCGTTTGTTGTTGAAATTCCGTTTTCAACCGGTATTTCTTTTCGAGTCCGGTTTTGGTCGTACTCGTTTGTTGTTGGAATTCCGTCCTCGACCGGTCTTTCTTTTCGAGTCCGCTTTCGGTCGTACTCGTTTGTTGTTGAAATTCCGTCCTCGGCCGGTCTTTCTTTTCGAGTCCGCTTTCAATTGTACTCGTTTGTTGTTTAAATTCTGTCCTCGTCAGGTCTTTATTTTCGAGTCGGCTTTTGGTCGTAATCGTTTGTTGTTGAAATTCCGTCCTCGGCCGGTCTTTCTTTTCGAGTCCGCTTTCGATTATACTCGTTTGTTGTTGAAATTCCGTCCTCGTCCGTTCTTTATTTTCGAGTCCGCTTTTGGTCGTACACGTTTGTTGTTGAAATTCCGTCCTCGGCCGGTTTTTCTTTTCGAGTGCGCTTTTGGTCGTACTCGTTTGTTGTTCAAATTCCGTCCTCGACCGGTCTTTCTTTTCGAGTCCGCGTTCGGTTGTACTCGTTTGTTGTTGAAATTCCGTCCTCAGCCGGTCTTTCTTTTCGAGTCCGCTTTCGGTCGTACTCGTTTGTTTTATGAAATTCTGTCCTCGGCTGGTCTTTCTTTTCGAGTCAACTTTCGGTCGTACCCGTTTGTTGTTGAAATTCCCTCCACGGTCGGTCTTTCTTTTCGAGTCCGGTTTTGGTCGTACTCGTTTGTTGTTGAAAATCCGTCCTTGGCCGGTCTTTCTTTTCGAGTCCGCTCTCGGTCGTACTCGTTTGTTGTTGAAATTCCATCCTCAGCTGGTCTTTCTTTTCGAGTCCGCTTTCGGCCGTACTCGTTTGTTGTTGAAATTCCGCTATTGGTCGGTCTTTCTTTTCGAGTCCGCTTTCGGTCACGCTTGTTTGTTGTTGAAATTCCGCTTTCGGTCGGTCTTTCTTTTCGAGTCCGCTTTCGGTCGTACTCGTTTGTTGTTGAAATTCTGCTTTCGGTCAGTCTTTCTTTTTTAGTCCGCTTTCGGTCGTACTCGTTTGTTGTTGAAATTCTGCTTTCGGTCAGTCTTTCTTTTTTAGTCCGCTTTCGGTCGTACTCTTTTGTTGTTGAAGTTTCGTCCTAGGCCGGTCTTTCTTTTCGAGTCCGCTTTCGGTCATACTTGTTTGTTGTTAAAATTCCGTCCTCGGCCGGTCTTTCATTTCGAGTCCGCTTTCGGTCGTACTCGTTTGTTGTTGAAGTTCCGTCCTCGTCCGGTCTTTATTTTCGAGTCCGCTTTTGGTCGTACTCGTTTTTGTTGAAATCCCGTCCTCGTCCGGTCTTTCTTTTCAAGTACCTTTCGGTCTTACTCGTTTGTTGTTGAAATTCCGTCCTCGGCCGGTCTTTCTTTTCGAGTCTGCTTTCGGTCGTACTCGTTTGTTGTTGAAGTTCCGTCCTAGGCCGGTCTTTCTTTTCGAGTCCGCTTTCGGTCGTACTTGTTTGTTGTTGAAATTCTGTCCTCGGCCGGTCTTTCTTTTCGAGTCTGCTTTCGGTCGTACTCGTTTGTTGTTGAAGTTCCGTCCTCGGCTGGTCTTTCTTTTCGAGTCCGCTTTCGGTCGTACTCGTGTGTTGTTGAAATTCCGTCCTCGGCCGGTCTTTCTTTTCAAGTACCTTTCGGTCGTACTAGTTTGTTGTTGAAATTCCGTCTTCTGCCGGTCTTTCTTTTCGAGTCCGCTTTCAATTGTACTCATTTGTTGTTTAAATTCTGTCCTCGTCAGGTCTTTATTTTCGAGTCCGCTTTCGGTCGTAATCGTTTGTTGTTGAAATTCCGTCCTCGGCCGGTCTTTCTTTTCGAGTCCGCTTTCGATTATACTCGTTTGTTGTTGAAATTCCGTCCTCGGCCGGTCTTTCTTTTCGAGTCCGCTTTCAATTGTACTCGTTTGTTGTTGAAATTCCGTCCTCGGCCGGTCTTTCTTTTCGAGTACCTTTCGGTCGTACTAGTTTGTTGTTGAAATTCCGTCTTCTGCCGGTCTTTCTTTTCGAGTCCGCTTTCGGTTTTACTCGTTTGTTGTTGAAATTCCGTCCTCGGCCGGTTTTTCTTTTCGAGTCCGCTTTTGGTCGTACTCGTTTGTTGTTGAAATTCCGTCCTCGACCGGTCTTTCTTTTCGAGTCCGCGTTCGGTTGTACTCGTTTGTTGTTGAAATTCCGTCCTCGGCCGGTCTTTCTTTTCGAGTCCGCTTTCGGTCGTACTCGTTTGTTGTTGAAATTCTACTTTCGGTCGGTCTTTCTTTTTTAGTCCGCTTTCGGTCGCACTCGTTTGTTGTTGAAATTCCGCTTTCAACCGGTATTTCTTTTCGAGTCCGCTTTTGGTCGTACTCGTTTGTTGTTGGAATTCCGTCCTCGACCGGTCTTTCTTTTCGAGTCCGCTTTCGGTCGTACTCGTTTGTTGTTGAAATTCCGTCCTCGGCCGGTCTTTCTTTTCGAGTCCGCTTTCAATTGTACTCGTTTGTTGTTTAAATTCTGTCCTCGTCAGGTCTTTATTTTCGAGTCGGCTTTCGGTCGTAATCGTTTGTTGTTGAAATTCCGTCCTCGGCCGGTCTTTCTTTTCGAGTCCGCTTTCGATTATACTCGTTTGTTGTTGAAATTCCGTCCTCGTCCGTTCTTTATTTTCGAGTCCGCTTTTGGTCGTACTCGTTTGTTGTTGAAATTCCGTCCTCGGCCGGTTTTTCTTTTCGAGTGCGCTTTTGGTCGTACTCGTTTGTTGTTGAAATTCCGTCCTCGACCGGTCTTTCTTTTCGAGTCCGCGTTCGGTTGTACTCGTTTGTTGTTGAAATTCCGTCCTCGGCCGGTCTTTCTTTTCGAGTCCGCTTTCGGTCGTACACGTTTATTTTATGAAATTCTGTCCTCGGCTGGTCTTTCTTTTCGAGTCCACTTTCGGTCGTACCCGTTTGTTGTTGAAATTCCCTCCACGGTCGGTCTTTCTTTTCGAGTCCGCTTTCGGTCGTACTCGTTTGTTGTTGAAAATCCGTCCTTGGCCGGTCTTTCTTTTCGAGTCCGCTCTCGGTCGTACTCGTTTGTTGTTGAAATTCCATCCTCAGCCGGTCTTTCTTTTCGAGTCCGCTTTCGGCCGTACTCGTTTGTTGTTGAAATTCCGCTATTGGTCGGTCTTTCTTTTCAAGTCCGCGTTCGGTCACGCTTGTTTGTTGTTGAAATTCCGCTTTCGGTCGGTCTTTCTTTTCGAGTCCGCTTTCGGTCGTACTCGTTTGTTGTTGAAATTCTGCTTTCGGTCAGTCTTTCTTTTTTAGTCCGCTTTCGGTCGTACTCGTTTGTTGTTGAAATTCCGCTTTCAACCGGTATTTCTTTTCGAGTCCGCTTTCGGTCGTACTCTTTTGTTGTTGAAGTTTCGTCCTAGGCCGGTCTTTCTTTTCGAGTCCGCTTTCGGTCATACTTGTTTGTTGTTAAAATTCCGTCCTCGGCCGGTCTTTCATTTCGAGTCCGCTTTCGGTCGTACTCGTTTGTTGTTGAAGTTCCGTCCTCGTCCGGTCTTTATTTTCGAGTCCGCTTTTGGTCGTACTCGTTTGTTGTTGAAATTCCGTCCTCGTCCGGTCTTTCTTTTCAAGTACCTTTCGGTCGTACTCGTTTGTTGTTGAAATTCCGTCCTCGACCGGTCTTTCTTTTTGAGTCCGCGTTCGGTTGTACTCGTTTGTTGTTGAAATTCCGTCCTCGGCCGATCTTTCTTTTCGAGTCCGCTTTCGGTCGTACTCGTTTGTTGTTGAAATTCCGTCCTCGGCCGGTCTTTCTTTTCGAGTCCGCTTTCGGTCGTACTCGTTTGTTGTCGAAATTCCGTCCTCGACCGGTCTTTCTTTTTGAGTCCGCGTTCGGTTGTACTCGTTTGTTGTTGAAATTCCGTCCTCGGCCGATCTTTCATTTCTAGTCCGCTTTCGGTCGTACTCGTTTGTTGTTGAAATTCCGTCCTCGGCCGGTCTTTCTTTTCGAGTCCGCTCTCGGTCGTACTCGTTTGTTGTTGAAATTCCATCCTCAGCCGGTCTTTCTTTTCGAGTCCGCTTTCGGTCGTACTCGTTTGTTGTTGAAATTCTGCTTTCGGTCAGTCTTTCTTTTTTAGTCCGCTTTCGGTCGTACTCGTTTGTTGTTGAAATTCCGCTTTCAACCGGTATTTCTTTTCGAGTCCGCTTTCGGTCGTACTCTTTTGTTGTTGAAGTTTCGTCCTAGGCCGGTCTTTCTTTTCGAGTCCGCTTTCGGTCATACTTGTTTGTTGTTAAAATTCCGTCCTCGGCCGGTCTTTCATTTCGAGTCCGCTTTCGGTCGTACTCGTTTGTTGTTGAAGTTCCGTCCTCGTCCGGTCTTTATTTTCGAGTCCGCTTTTGGTCGTACTCGTTTGTTGTTGAAATTCCGTCCTCGTCCGGTCTTTCTTTTCAAGTACCTTTCGGTCGTACTCGTTTGTTGTTGAAATTCCGTCCTCGACCGGTCTTTCTTTTTGAGTCCGCGTTCGGTTGTACTCGTTTGTTGTTGAAATTCCGTCCTCGGCCGATCTTTCTTTTCGAGTCCGCTTTCGGTCGTACTCGTTTGTTGTTGAAATTCCGTCCTCGGCCGGTCTTTCTTTTCGAGTCCGCTTTCGGTCGTACTCGTTTGTTGTCGAAATTCCGTCCTCGACCGGTCTTTCTTTTTGAGTCCGCGTTCGGTTGTACTCGTTTGTTGTTGAAATTCCGTCCTCGGCCGATCTTTCATTTCTAGTCCGCTTTCGGTCGTACTCGTTTGTTGTTGAAATTCCGTCCTCGGCCGGTCTTTCTTTTCGAGTCCGCTCTCGGTCGTACTCGTTTGTTGTTGAAATTCCATCCTCAGCCGGTCTTTCTTTTCGAGTCCGCTTTCGGCCGTACTCGTTTGTTGTTGAAATTCCGCTTTCGGTCGGTCTTTCTTTTCGAGTCCGCTTTTGATCACGCTTGTTTGTTATTGAAATTCCGCTTTCGGTCGGTCTTTCTTTTCGAGTCCGCTTTTGGTCGTACTCGTTTGTTGTTGAAATTCTGCTTTCGGTCGATCTTTCTTTTTTAGTCCGCTTTCGGTCGCACTCATTTGTTGTTGAAATTCCGCTTTCAACCGGTATTTCTTTTCGAGTCCGCTTTTGGCCGTACTCGTTTGTTGTTGGAATTCCGTCCTCGACCGGTCTTTCTTTTCGAGTCCGCTTTCGGTCGTACTCGTTTGTTGTTGAAATTCCGTCATCGGCCGGTCTTTCTTTTCGAGTCCGCTTTCGATTGTACTCGTTTGTTGTTGAAATTCTGTCCTCGTCCGGTCTTTATTTTCGAGTCCGCTTTCGGTCGTACTCGTTTGTTGTTGAAATTCCGTCCTCGGCCGGTCTTTCTTTTTAAGTCCGCTTTCGATTATACTCGTTTGTTGTTGAAATTCCGTCCTCGTCCGGTCTTTATTTTCGAGTCCGCTTTTGGTCGTACTCGTTTGTTGTTGAAATTCCGTCCTCGTCCGGTCTTTTTTTCGAGTCCGCTTTCGGTCGCACTCGTTTGTTGTTGAAATTCCGCTTTCAACCGGTATTTCTTTTCGAGTCCGGTTTTGGTCGTACTCGTTTGTTGTTGGAATTCCGTCCTCGACCGGTCTTTCTTTTCGAGTCCGCTTTCGGTCGTACTCGTTTGTTGTTGAAATTCCGTCCTCGGCCGGTCTTTCTTTTCGAGTCCGCTTTCAATTGTACTCGTTTGTTGTTTAAATTCTGTCCTCGTCAGGTCTTTATTTTCGAGTCGGCTTTCGGTCGTAATCGTTTGTTGTTGAAATTCCGTCCTCGGCCGGTCTTTCTTTTCGAGTCCGCTTTCGATTATACTCGTTTGTTGTTGAAATTCCGTCCTCGTCCGTTCTTTATTTTCGAGTCCGCTTTTGGTCGTACTCGTTTGTTGTTGAAATTCCGTCCTCGGCCGGTTTTTCTTTTCGAGTGCGCTTTTGGTCGTACTCGTTTGTTGTTGAAATTCCGTCCTCGACCGGTCTTTCTTTTCGAGTCCGCGTTCGGTTGTACTCGTTTGTTGTTGAAATTCCGCCCTCGGCCGGTGTTTCTTTTCGAGTCCGCTTTCGGTCGTACTCGTTTGTTTTATGAAATTCTGTCCTCGGCTGGTCTTTCTTTTCGAGGCCACTTTCGGTCGTACCCGTTTGTTGTTGAAATTCCCTCCACGGTCGGTCTTTCTTTTCGAGTCCGCTTTCGGTCGTACTCGTTTGTTGTTGAAAATCCGTCCTTGGCCGGTCTTTCTTTTCGAGTCCGCTCTCGGTCGTACTCGTTTGTTGTTGAAATTCCATCCTCAGCCGGTCTTTCTTTTCGAGTCCGCTTTCGGCCGTACTCGTTTGTTGTTGAAATTCCGCTATTGGTCGGTCTTTCTTTTCGAGTCCGCTTTCGGTCACGCTTGTTTGTTGTTGAAATTCCGCTTTCGGTCGGTCTTTCTTTTCGAGTCCGCTTTCGGTCGTACTCGTTTTTTGTTGAAATTCTGCTTTCGGTCAGTCTTTCTTTTTTAGTCCGCTTTCGGTCGTACTCGTTTGATGTTGAAATTCTGCTTTCGGTCAGTCTTTCTTTTTTAGTCTGCTTTCGGTCGTACTCGTTTGTTGTTGAAATTCCGCTTTCAACCGGTATTTCTTTTCGAGTCCGCTTTCGGTCGTACTCTTTTGTTGTTGAAGTTTCGTCCTAGGCCGGTCTTTCTTTTCGAGTCCGCTTTCGGTCATACGTGTTTGTTGTTAAAATTCCGTCCTCGGCCGGTCTTTCTTTTCGAGTCCGCTTTCTGTCGTACTCGTTTGTTGTTGAAGTTCCGTCCTCGTCCGGTCTTTATTTTCGAGTCCGCTTTTGGTCGTACTCGTTTTTGTTGAAATTCCGTCCTCGTCCGGTCTTTCTTTTCAAGTACCTTTCGGTCGTACTCGTTTGTTGTTGAAATTCCGTCCTCGGCCGGTCTTTCTTTTCGAGTCTGCTTTCGGTCGTACTCGTTTGTTGTTGAAGTTCCGTCCTAGGCCGGTCTTTCTTTTCGAGTCCGCTTTCGGTCGTACTTGTTTGTTGTTGAAATTCTGTCCTCGGCCGGTCTTTCTTTTCGAGTCTGCTTTCGGTCGTACTCGTTTGTTGTTGAAGTTCCGTCCTCGGCTGGTCTTTCTTTTCGAGTCCGCTTTCGGTCGTACGCGTGTGTTGTTGAAATTCCGTCCTCGGCCGGTGTTTCTTTTCAAGTACCTTTCGGTCGTACTAGTTTGTTGTTGAAATTCCGTCTTCTGCCGGTCTTTCTTTTCGAGTCCGCTTTCAATTGTACTCGTTTGTTGTTTAAATTCTGTCCTCGTCAGGTCTTTATTTTCGAGTCCGCTTTCGGTCGTAATCGTTTGTTGTTGAAATTCCGTCCTCGGCCGGTCTTTCTTTTCGAGTCCGCTTTCGATTATACTCGTTTGTTGTTGAAATTCCGTCCTCGTCCGTTCTTTATTTTCAAGTCCGCTTTTGGTCGTACTCGTTTGTTGTTGAAATTCCGTCCTCGGCCGGTCTTTCTTTTCGAGTCCGCTTTCAATTGTACTCGTTTGTTGTTGAAATTCCGTCCTCGACCGGTCTTTCTTTTCGAGTACCTTTCGGTCGTACTAGTTTGTTGTTGAAATTCCGTCTTCTGCCGGTCTTTCTTTTCGAGTCCGCTTTCGGTTCTACTCGTTTGTTGTTGAAATTCCGTCCTCGGCCGGTTTTTCTTTTCGAGTCCGCTTTTGGTCGTACTCGTTTGTTGTTGAAATTCCGTCCTCGACCGGTCTTTCTTTTCGAGTCCGCGTTCGGTTGTACTCGTTTGTTGTTGAAATTCCGTCCTCGGCCGGTCTTTCTTTTCGAGTCCGCTTTCGGTCGTACTCGTTTGTTGTTGAAATTCTACTTTCGGTCGGTCTTTCTTTTTTAGTCCGCTTTCGGTCGCACTCGTTTGTTGTTGAAATTCCGCTTTCAACCGGTATTTCTTTTCGAGTCCGCTTTTGGTCGTACTCGTTTGTTGTTGGAATTCCGTCCTCGACCGGTCTTTCTTTTCGAGTCCGCTTTCGGTCGTACTCGTTTGTTGTTGAAATTCCGTCCTCGGCCGGTCTTTCTTTTCGAGTCCGCTTTCAATTGTACTCGTTTGTTGTTTAAATTCTGTCCTCGTCAGGTCTTTATTTTCGAGTCGGCTTTCGGTCGTAATCGTTTGTTGTTGAAATTCCGTCCTCGGCCGGTCTTTCTTTTCGAGTCCGCTTTCGATTATACTCGTTTGTTGTTGAAATTCCGTCCTCGTCCGTTCTTTATTTTCGAGTCCGCTTTTGGTCGTACTCGTTTGTTGTTGAAATTCCGTCCTCGGCCGGTTTTTCTTTTCGAGTGCGCTTTTGGTCGTACTCGTTTGTTGTTGAAATTCCGTCCTCGACCGGTCTTTCTTTTCGAGTCCGCGTTCGGTTGTACTCGTTTGTTGTTGAAATTCCGTCCTCGGCCGGTCTTTCTTTTCGAGTCCGCTTTCGGTCGTACTCGTTTATTTTATGAAATTCTGTCCTCGGCTGGTCTTTCTTTTCGAGTCCACTTTCGGTCGTACCCGTTTGTTGTTGAAATTCCCTCCACGGTCGGTCTTTCTTTTCGAGTCCGCTTTCGGTCGTACTCGTTTGTTGTTGAAAATCCGTCCTTGGCCGATCTTTCTTTTCGAGTCCGCTCTAGGTCGTACTCGTTTGTTGTTGAAATTCCATCCTCAGCCGGTCTTTCTTTTCGAGTCCGCTTTCGGCCGTACTCGTTTGTTGTTGAAATTCCGCTATTGGTCGGTCTTTCTTTTCGAGTCCGCTTTCGGTCACGCTTGTTTGTTGTTGAAATTCCGCTTTCGGTCGGTCTTTCTTTTCGAGTCCGCTTTCGGTCGTACTCGTTTGTTGTTGAAATTCTGCTTTCGGTCAGTCTTTCTTTTTTAGTCCGCTTTCGGACGTACTCGTTTGTTGTTGAAATTCCGCTTTCAACCGGTATTTCTTTTCGAGTCCGCTTTCGGTCGTACTCTTTTGTTGTTGAAGTTTCGACCTAGGCCGGTCTTTCTTTTCGAGTCCGCTTTCGGTCATACTTGTTTGTTGTTAAAATTCCGTCCTCGGCCGGTCTTTCTTTTCGAGTCCGCTTTCGGTCGTACTCGTTTGTTGTTGAAGTTCCGTCCTCGTCCGGTCTTTATTTTCGAGTCCGCTTTTGGTCGTACTCGTTTGTTGTTGAAATTCCGTCCTCGTCCGGTCTTTCTTTTCAAGTACCTTTCGGTCGTACTCGTTTGTTGTTGAAATTCCGTCCTCGGCCGGTCTTTCTTTTCGAGTCTGCTTTCGGTCGTACTCGTTTGTTGTTGAAGTTCCGTCCTAGGCCGGTCTTTCTTTTCGAGTCCGCTTTCGGTCGTACTTGTTTGTTGTTGAAATTCTGTCCTCGGCCGGTCTTTCTTTTCGAGTCTGCTTTCGGTCGTACTCGTTTGTTGTTGAAGTTCCGTCCTCGGCTGGTCTTTCTTTTCGAGTCCGCTTTCGGTCGTACTCGTGTGTTGTTGAAATTCCGTCCTCGGCCGGTCTTTCTTTTCAAGTACCTTTCGGTCGTACTAGTTTGTTGTTGAAATTCCGTTTTCTGCCGGTCTTTCTTTTCGAGTCCGCTTTCAATTGTACTCGTTTGTTGTTTAAATTCTGTCCTCGTCAGGTCTTTATTTTCGAGTCCGCTTTCGGTCGTAATCGTTTGTTGTTGAAATTCCGTCCTCGGCCGGTCTTTCTTTTCGAGTCCGCTTTCGATTATACTCGTTTGTTGTTGAAATTCCGTCCTCGTCCGTTCTTTATTTTCAAGTCCGCTTTTGGTCGTACTCGTTTGTTGTTGAAATTCCGTCCTCGGCCGGTCTTTCTTTTCGAGTCCGCTTTCAATTGTACTCGTTTGTTGTTGAAATTCCGTCCTCGACCGGTCTTTCTTTTCGAGTACCTTTCGGTCGTACTAGTTTGTTGTTGAAATTCCGTCTTCTGCCGGTCTTTCTTTTCGAGTCCGCTTTCGGTTCTACTCGTTTGTTGTTGAAATTCCGTCCTCGGCCGGTTTTTCTTTTCGAGTCCGCTTTTGGTCGTACTAGTTTGTTGTTGAAATTCCGTCCTCGACCGGTCTTTCTTTTCGAGTCCGCGTTCGGTTGTACTCGTTTGTTGATGAAATTCCGTCCTCGGCCGGTCTTTCTTTTCGAGTCCGCTTTCGGTCGTACTCGTTTGTTGTTGAAATTCTGCTTTTGGTCGGTCTTTCCTTTTTAGTCCGCTTTCGGTCGCACTCGTTTGTTGTTGAAATTCCGCTTTCAACCGGTATTTCTTTTCGAGTCCGCTTTCGGTCGTACTCGTTTGTTGTTGGAATTCCGTCCTCGACCGGTCTTTCTTTTCGAGTCCGCTTTCGGTCGTACTCATTTGTTGTTGAAATTCCGTCCTCGGCCGGTCTTTCTTTTCGAGTCCGCTTTCAATTGTACTCGTTTGTTGTTGAAGTTCTGTCCTCGGCTGGTCTTTCTTTTCGAGTCCGCTTTCGGTCGTACTCGTGTGTTGTTGAAATTCCGTCCTCGGCCGGTCTTTCTTTTCAAGTACCTTTCGGTCGTACTAGTTTGTTGTTGAAATTCCGTCTTCTGCCGGTCTTTCTTTTCGAGTCCGCTTTCAATTGTACTCGTTTGTTGTTTAAATTCTGTCCTCGTCAGGTCTTTATTTTCGAGTCCGCTTTCGGTCGTAATCGTTTGTTGTTGAAATTCCGTCCTCGGCCGGTCTTTCTTTTCGAGTCCGCTTTCGATTATACTCGTTTGTTGTTGAAATTCCGTCCTCGTCCGTTCTTTATTTTCAAGTGCGCTTTTGGTCGTACTCGTTTGTTGTTGAAATTCCGTCCTCGGCCGGTCTTTCTTTTCGTGTCCGCTTTCAATTGTACTCGTTTGTTGTTGAAATTCCGTCCTCGACCGGTCTTTCTTTTCGAGTACCTTTCGGTCGTACTAGTTTGTTGTTGAAATTCCGTCTTCTGCCGGTCTTTCTTTTCGAGTCCGCTTTCGGTTCTACTCGTTTGTTGTTGAAATTCCGTCCTCGGCCGGGTTTTCTTTTCGAGTCCGCTTTTGGTCGTACTAGTTTGTTGTTGAAATTCCGTCCTCGACCGGTCTTTCTTTTCGAGTCCGCGTTCGGTTGTACTCGTTTGTTGATGAAATTCCGTCCTCGGCCGGTCTTTCTTTTCGAGTCCGCTTTCGGTCGTACTCGTTTGTTGTTGAAATTCTGCTTTTGGTCGGTCTTTCCTTTTTAGTCCGCTTTCGGTCGCACTCGTTTGTTGTTGAAATTCCGCTTTCAACCGGTATTTCTTTTCGAGTCCACTTTTGGTCGTACTCGTTTGTTGTTGGAATTCCGTCCTCGACCGGTCTTTCTTTTCGAGTCCGCTTTCGGTCGTACTCGTTTGTTGTTGAAATTCCGTCCTCGGCCGGTCTTTCTTTTCGAGTCCGCTTTCAATTGTACTCGTTTGTTGTTTAAATTCTGTCCTCGTCAGGTCTTTATTTTCGAGTCCGCTTTCGGTCGAAATCGTTTGTTGTTGAAATTCCGTCCTCGGCCGGTCTTTCTTTTCGAGTCCGCTTTCGATTATACTCGTTTGTTGTTGAAATTCCGTCCTCGTCCGTTCTTTATTTTCGAGTCCGCTTTTGGTCGTACTCGTTTGTTGTTGAAATTCCGTCCTCGTCCGGTTTTTCTTTTCGAGTCCGCTTTCGGTCGTACTCGTTTTTTGTTGAAATTCCGTCCTCGGCCGGTCTTTCTTTTCGAGTCCGCTTTCGGTCGTACTCGTTTGTTGTTGAAGTTCCGTCCTAGGCCGGTCTTTCTTTTCGAGTCTGCTTTCGGTCATACTTGTTTGTTGTTGAAATTCCGTCCTCGGCCGGTCCTTCTTTTCGAGCCCGCTTTCGGTCGTACTCGTTTGTTGTTGAAGTTCCGTCCTCGGCCGGTCTTTCTTTTCGAGTCCGCTTTCGGTCGTACTCGTTTGTTGTTGAAATTCCGTCCTCGGGCGGTCTTTCTTTTCGAGTCCGCTTTTGGTCGTACTCGTTTGTTGTTGAAATTCCGTCCTTGACCGGTCTTTCTTTTCGATTCCGCGTTCGGTTGTACTCGTTTGTTGTTGAAATTCCGTCCTCGGCCGGTCTTTCTTTTCGAGTCCGCTTTTGGTCGTACTCGTTTTTTTATGAAATTCTGTCCTCGGTCGGTCTTTCTTTTCGAGTCCACTTTCGGTCGTACTCGTTTGTTGTTGAAATTCCGTCCTCGGTCGGTCTTTCTTTTCGAGTCCGCTTTCGGTCGTACTCGTTTGTTGTCGAAATTCCGTCCTCGACCGGTCTTTCTTTTTGAGTCCGCGTTCGGTTGTACTCGTTTGTTGTTGAAATTCCGTCCTCGGCCGATCTTTCTTTTCGAGTCCGCTTTCGGTCGTACTCGTTTGTTGTTGAAATTCCGTCCTCGGTCGGTCTTTCTTTTCGAGTCCGCTCTCGGTCGTACTCGTTTGTTGTTGAAATTCCATCCTCAGCCGGTCTTTCTTTTCGAGTTCCCTTTCGGCCGTACTCGTTTGTTATTGAAATTCCGCTTTCGGTCGGTCTTTCTTTTCGAGTCCGCTTTTGGTCGTACTCGTTTGTTGTTGAAATTCTGCTTTCGGTCGATCTTTCTTTTTTAGTCCGCTTTCGGTCGCACTCGTTTGTTGTTGAAATTCCGCTTTCAACCGGTATTTCTTTTCGAGTCCGCTTTTGGTCGTACTCCTTTGTTGTTGGAATTCCGTCCTCGACCGGTCTTTCTTTTCGAGTCCGCGTTCAGTTGTACTCGTTTGTTGTTGAAATTCCGTCCTCGGCCGGTCTTTCTTTTCGAGTCCGCTTTCGGTCGTACTCGTTTGTTTTATGAAATTCTGTCCTCGGCCGGTCTTTCTTTTCGAGTCCACTTTCGGTCGTACTCGTTTGTTGTTGAAATTCCCTCCACGGTCGGTCTTTCTTTTCGAGTCCGCTTTCGGTCGTACTCGTTTGTTGTTGAAATTCCGTCCTCGGCCGGTCTTTCTTTTCGAGCCCGCTCTCGGTCGTACTCGTTTGTTGTTGAAATTCCATCCTCAGCCGGTCTTTCTTTTCGAGTCCGCTTTCGGCCGTACTCGTTTGTTGTTGAAATTCCGCTTTTGGTCGGTCTTTCTTTTCGAGTCCGCTTTCGGTCACGTATGTTTGTTGTTGAAATTCCGCTTTCGGTCGGTCTTTCTTTTCGAGTCCGCTTTCGGTCGTACTCGTTTGTTGTTGAAATTCTGCTTTCGGTCAGTCTTTCTTTTTTAGTCCGCTTTCGGTCGTACTCGTTTGTTGTTGAAATTCCGCTTTCAACCGGTATTTCTTTTCGAGTCCGCTTTCGGTCGTACTCTTTTGTTGTTGAAGTTTCATCCTAGGCCGGTCTTTCTTTTCGAGTCCGCTTTCGGTCATACTTGTTTGTTGTTAAAATTCCGTCCTCGGCCGGTCTTTCTTTTCGAGTCCGCTTTCGGTCGTACTCGTTTGTTGTTGAAGTTCCGTCCTCGTCTGGTCTTTCTTTTCGAGTCCGCTTTCGGTCGTACTCGTTTGTTGTTGAAATTCTGCTTTTGGTCGGTCTTTCCTTTTTAGTCCGCTTTCGGTCGCACTCGTTTGTTGTTGAAATTCCGCTTTCAACCGGTATTTCTTTTCGAGTCCGCTTTTGGTCGTACTCGTTTGTTGTTGGAATTCCGTCCTCGACCGGTCTTTCTTTTCGAGTCCGCTTTCGGTCGTACTCGTTTGTTGTTGAAATTCCGTCCTCGGCCGGTCTTTCTTTTCGAGTCCGCTTTCAATTGTACTCGTTTGTTGTTTATATTCTGTCCTCGTCAGGTCTTTATTTTCGAGTCCGCTTTCGGTCGTAATCGTTTGTTGTTGAAATTCCGTCCTCGGCCGGTCTTTCTTTTCGAGTCCGCTTTCGATTATACTCGTTTGTTGTTGAAATTCCGTCCTCGTCCGTTCTTTATTTTCGAGTCCGCTTTTGGTCGTACTCGTTTGTTGTTGAAATTCCGTCCTCGTCCGGTTTTTCTTTTCGAGTCCGCTTTCGGTCGTACTCGTTTTTTGTTGAAATTCCGTCCTCGGCCGGTCTTTCTTTTCGAGTCCGCTTTCGGTCGTACTCGTTTGTTGTTGAAGTTCCGTCCTTGGCCGGTCTTTCTTTTCGAGTCCGCTTTCGGTCATACTTGTTTGTTGTTGAAATTCCGTCCTCGGCCGGTCTTTCTTTTCGAGCCCGCTTTCGGTCGTACTCGTTTGTTGTTGAAGTTCCGTCCTCGGCCGGTCTTTCTTTTCGAGTCCGCTTTCGGTCGTACTCGTTTGTTGTTGAAATTCCGTCCTCGGGCGGTCTTTCTTTTCGAGTCCGCTTTCGATTCTACTCGTTTGTTGTTGAAATTCCGTCCTCGGGCGGTTTTTCTTTTCGAGTGCGCTTTTGGTCGTACTCGTTTGTTGTTGAAATTCCGTCCTTGACCGGTCTTTCTTTTCGATTCCGCGTTCGGTTGTACTCGTTTGTTGTTGAAATTCCGTCCTCGGCCGGTCTTTCTTTTCGAGTCCGCTTTTGGTCGTACTCGTTTTTTTTATGAAATTCTGTCCTCGGTCGGTCTTTCTTTTCGAGTCCACTTTCGGTCGTACTCGTTTGTTGTTGAAATTCCGTCCTCGGTCGGTCTTTCTTTTCGAGTCCGCTTTCGGTCGTACTCGTTTGTTGTCGAAATTCCGTCCTCGACCGGTCTTTCTTTTTGAGTCCGCGTTCGGTTGTACTCATTTGTTGTTGAAATTCCGTCCTCGGCCGATCTTTCTTTTCGAGTCCGCTTTCGGTCGTACTCGTTTGTTGTTGAAATTCCGTCCTCGGCCGGTCTTTCTTTTCGAGTCCGCTCTCGGTCGTACTCGTTTGTTGTTGAAATTCCATCCTCAGCCGGTCATTCTTTTCGAGTTCCCTTTCGGCCGTACTCGTTTGTTGTTGAAATTCTGCTTTCGGTCGGTCTTTCTTTTCGAGTCCGCTTTCGATCACGCTTGTTTGTTATTGAAATTCCGCTTTCGGTCGGTCTTTCTTTTCGAGTCCGCTTTTGGTCGTACTCGTTTGTTGTTGAAATTCTGCTTTCGGTCGATCTTTCTTTTTTAGTCCGCTTTCGGTCGCACTCGTTTGTTGTTGAAATTCCGCTTTCAACCGGTATTTCTTTTCGAGTCCGCTTTTGGTCGTACTCCTTTGTTGTTGGAATTCCGTCCTCGACCGGTCTTTCTTTTCGAGTCCGCGTTCAGTTGTACTCGTTTGTTGTTGAAATTCCGTCCTCGGCCGGTCTTTCTTTTCGAGTCCGCTTTCGGTCGTACTCGTTTGTTTTATGAAATTCTGTCCTCGGCCGGTCTTTCTTTTCGAGTCCACTTTCGGTCGTACTCGTTTGTTGTTGAAATTCCCTCCACGGTCGGTCTTTCTTTTCGAGTCCGCTTTCGGTCGTACTCGTTTGTTGTTGAAATTCCGTCCTCGGCCGGTCATTCTTTTCGAGCCCGCTCTCCGTCGTACTCGTTTGTTGTTGAAATTCCATCCTCAGCCGGTCTTTCTTTTCGAGTCCGCTTTCGGCCGTACTCGTTTGTTGTTGAAATTCCGCTTTTGGTCGGTCTTTCTTTTCGAGTCCGCTTTCGGTCACGCTTGTTTGTTGTTGAAATTCCGCTTTCGGTCGGTCTTTCTTTTCGAGTCCGCTTTCGGTCGTACTCGTTTGTTGTTGAAATTCTACTTTCGGTCAGTCTTTCTTTTTTAGTCCGCTTTCGGTCGTACTCGTTTGTTGTTGAAATTCCGCTTTCAACCGGTATTTCTTTTCGAGTCCGCTTTCGGTCGTACTCTTTTGTTGTTGAAGTTTCGTCCTAGGCCGGTCTTTCTTTTCGAGTCCGCTTTCGGTCATACTTGTTTGTTGTTAAAATTCCGTCCTCGGCCGGTCTTTCTTTTCGAGTCCGCTTTCGGTTGTACTCGTTTGTTGTTGAAGTTCCGTCCTCGTCTGGTCTTTATTTTCGAGTCCGCTTTTGGTCGTACTCGTTTGTTGTTGAAATTCCGTCCTCGTCCGGTCTTTCTTTTCAAGTACCTTTCGGTCGTACTCGTTTGTTGTTGAAATTCCGTCCTCGGCCGGTCTTTCTTTTCGAGTCTGCTTTCGGTCGTACTCGTTTGTTGTTGAAGTTCCGTCCTAGGCCGGTCTTTCTTTTCGAGTCCGCTTTCGGTCGTACTTGTTTGTTGTTGAAATTCTGTCGTCGGCCGGTCTTTCTTTTCGAGTCTGCTTTCGGTCGTACTCGTTTGTTGTTGAAGTTCCGTCCTCGGCTGGTCTTTCTTTTCGAGTCCGCTTTCGGTCGTACTCGTGTGTTGTTGAAATTCCGTCCTCGGCCGGTCTTTCTTTTCAAGTACCTTTCGGTCGTACTAGTTTGTTGTTGAAATTCCGTCTTCTGCCGGTCTTTCTTTTCGAGTCCGCTTTCAATTGTACTGGTTTGTTGTTTAAATTCTGTCCTCGTCAGGTCTTTATTTTCGAGTCCGCTTTCGGTCGTAATCGTTTGTTGTTGAAATTCCGTCCTCGGCCGGTCTTTCTTTTCGAGTCCGCTTTCGATTATACTCGTTTGTTGTTGAAATTCCGTCCTCGTCCGTTCTTTATTTTCAAGTCCGCTTTTGGTCGTACTCGTTTGTTGTTGAAATTCCGTCCTCGGCCGGTCTTTCTTTTCGAGTCCGCTTTCAATTGTACTCGTTTGTTGTTGAAATTCCGTCCTCGACCGGTCTTTCTTTTCGAGTACCTTTCGGTCGTACTAGTTTGTTGTTGAAATTCCGTCTTCTGCCGGTCTTTCTTTTCGAGTCCGCTTTCGGTTCTACTCGTTTGTTGTTGAAATTCCGTCCTCGGCCGGTTTTTCTTTTCGAGTCCGCTTTTGATCGTACTCGTTTGTTGTTGAAATTCCGTCCTCGACCGGTCTTTCTTTTCGAGTCCGCTTTCGGCCGTACTCGTTTGTTGTTGAAATTCCGCTTTCGGTCGGTCTTTCTTTTCGAGTCCGCTTTCGATCACGCTTGTTTGTTATTGAAATTCCTCTTTCGGTCGGTCTTTCTTTTCGAGTCCGCTTTCGGTCGTACTCGTTTGTTGTTGAAATTCCGTCCTCGGCCGGTCTTTCTTTTCGAGTCCGCTTTCAATTGTACTCGTTTGTTGTTTAAATTCTGTCCTCGTCAGGTCTTTATTTTCGAGTCCGCTTTCGGTCGTAATCGTTTGTTGTTGAAATTCCGTCCTCGGCCGGTCTTTCATTTCGAGTCCGCTTTCGATTATACTCGTTTGTTGTTGAAATTCCGTCCTCGTCCGTTCTTTATTTTCGAGTCCGCTTTTGGTCGTACTCGTTTGTTGTTGAAATTCCATCCTCGTCCGGTCTTTCTTTTCGAGTCCGCTTTCGGTCGTACTCGTTTTTTGTTGAAATTCCGTCCTCGGCCGGTCTTTCTTTTCGAGTCCGCTTTCGGTCGTACTCGTTTGTTGTTGAAGTTCCGTCCTAGGCCGGTCTTTCTTTTCGAGTCCGCTTTCGGTCATACTTGTTTGTTGTTGAAATTCCGTCCTCGACCGGTCTTTCATTTCGATCCCGCTTTCGGTCGTACTCGTTTGTTGTTGAAGTTCCGTCCTCGGTCGGTCTTTCTTTTCGAGTCCGCTTTCGGTCGTACTCATTTGTTGTTGAAATTCCGTCCTCGGGCGGTTTTTCTTTTCGAGTCCTCTTTTGGTCGTACTCGTTTGTTGTTGAAATCCCGTCCTTGACCGGTCTTTCTTTTCGATTCCGCGTTCGGTTGTACTCGTTTGTTGTTGAAATTCCGTCCTCGGCCGGTCTTTCTTTTCGAGTCCGCTTTTGGTCGTACTCGTTTTTTTTATGAAATTCTGTCCTCGGCCGGTCTTTCTTTTTTAGTCCACTTTCGGTCGTACTCGTTTGTTGTTGAAATTCCGTCCTCGGTCGGTCTTTCTTTTCGAGTCCGCTTTCGGTCGTACTCGTTTGTTGTCGAAATTCCGTCCTCGACCGGTCTTTCTTTTTGAGTCTGCGTTCGGTTGTACTCGTTTGTTGTTGAAATTCCGTCCTCGGCCGATCTTTCTTTTCGAGTCCGCTTTCGGTCGTACTCGTTTGTTGTTGAAATTCCGTCCTCGGCCAGTCTTTCTTTTCGAGTCCGCTCTCGGTCGTACTCGTTTGTTGTTGAAATTCCATCCTCAGCCGGTCTTTCTTTTCGAGTTCCCTTTCGGCCGTACTCGTTTGTTGTTGAAATTCCGCTTTCGGTCGGTCTTTCTTTTCGAGTCCGCTTTCGATCACGCTTGTTTGTTATTGAAATTCTGCTTTCGGTCGGTCTTTCTTTTCGAGTCCGCTTTTGGTCGTACTCGTTTGTTGTTGAAATTCTGCTTTCGGTCGATCTTTCTTTTTTAGTCCGCTTTCGGTCGCACTCGTTTGTTGTTGAAATTCCGCTTTCAACCGGTATTTCTTTTCGAGTCCGCTTTTGGTCGTACTCGTTTGTTGTTGGAATTCCGTCCTCGGCCGGTCTTTCTTTTCGAGTCCGCTTTCGATTGTACTCGTTTGTTGTTGAAATTCTGTCCTTGTCCGGTCTTTATTTTCGAGTCCGCTTTCGGTCGTACTCGTTTGTTGTTGAAATTCCGTCCTCGGCCGGTCTTTCTTTTCTAGTCCGCTTTCGATTATACTCGTTTGTTGTTGAAATTCCGTCCTCGTCCGGTCTTTATTTTCGAGTCCGCTTTTGGTCGTACTCGTTTGTTGTTGAAATTCCGTCCTCGTCCGGTCTTTTTTTCGAGTCCGCTTTCGGTCGTACTCGTTTTTTGTTGAAATTCCGTCCTCGGCCGGTCTTTCTTTTCGAGTCCGCTTTCGGTCGTACTGGTTTGTTGTTGAAGTTCCGTCGTAGGTCGGTCTTTCTTTTCGAGTCCGCTTTCGGTCATACTTGTTTGTTGTTGAAATTCCGTCCTCGGCCGGTCTTTCTTTTCGAGCCCGCTTTCGGTCGTACTCATTTATTGTTGAAGTTCCGTCCTCGACCGGTCTTTCTTTTCGAGTCCGCTTTCGGTCGTACTCGTTTGTTGTTGAAATTCCGTCCTCGGGCGGTCTTTCTTTTCAAGTAACTTTCGGTCGTACTCGTTTGTTGTTGAAATTCCGTCTTCTGCCGGTCTTTATTTTCGAGTCCGCTTTCGGTTCTACTCGTTTGTTGTTGAAATTCCGTCCTCGGCCGGTTTTTCTTTTCGAGGGCGCTTTTGGTCGTACTCGTTTGTTGTTGAAATTCCGTCCTCGACCGGTCTTTCTTTTCGAGTCCGCGTTCAGTTGTACTCGTTTGTTGTTGAAATTCCGCCCTCCGCCGGTCTTTCTTTTCGAGTCCGCTTTCGGTCGTACTCGTTTGTTTTATGAAATTCTGTCCTCGGCCGGTCTTTCTTTTCGAGTCCACTTTCGGTCGTACTCGTTTGTTGTTGAAATTCCCTCCACGGTCGGTCTTTCTTTTCGAGTCCGCTTTCGGTCGTACTCGTTTGTTGTTGAAATTCCGTCCTCGGCCGGTCTTTCTTTTCGAGCCTGCTCTCGGTCGTACTCGTTTGTTGTTGAAATTCCATCCTCAGCCAGTCTTTCTTTTCGAGTCCGCTTTCGGCCGTACTCGTTTGTTGTTGAAATTCCGCTTTTGGTCGGTCTTTCTTTTCGAGTCCGCTTTCGGTCACGCTTGTTTGTTGTTGAAATTCCGCTTTCGGTCGGTCTTTCTTTTCGAGTCCGCTTTCGGTCGTACTCGTTTGTTGTTGAAATTCTGCTTTCGGTCAGTCTTTCTTTTTTAGTCCGCTTTCGGTCGTACTCGTTTGTTGTTGAAATTCCGCTTTCAACCGGTATTTCTTTTCGAGTCCGCTTTCGGTCGTACTCTTTTGTTGTTGAAGTTTCGTCCTAGGCTGGTCTTTCTTTTCGAGTCCGCTTTCGGTCATACTTGTTTGTTGTTAAAATTCCGTCCTCGGCCGGTCTTTCTTTTCGAGTCCGCTTTCGGTCGTACTCGTTTGTTGTTGAAGTTCCGTCCTCGTCCGGTCTTTATTTTCGAGTCCGCTTTTGGTCGTACTCGTTTGTTGTTGAAATTCCGTCCTCGTCCGGTCTTTCTTTTCAAGTACCTTTCGGTCGTACTCGTTTGTTGTTGAAATTCCGTCCTCGGCCGGTCTTTCTTTTCGAGTCTGCTTTCGGTCGTACTCGTTTGTTGTTGAAGTTCCGTCCTAGGCCGGTCTTTCTTTTCGAGTCCGCTTTCGGTCGTACTTGTTTGTTGTTGAAATTCTGTCCTCGGCCGGTCTTTCTTTTCGAGTCTGCTTTCGGTCGTACTCGTTTGTTGTTGAAGTTCCGTCCTAGGCCGGTCTTTCTTTTCGAGTCCGCTTTCGGTCGTACTCGTTTGTTGTTGAAATTCCGTCCTCGGCCGGTCTTTCTTTTCGAGTCCGCTTTCAATTGTACTCGTTTGTTGTTTAAATTCTGTCCTCGTCAGGTCTTTATTTTCGAGTCCGCTTTCGGTCGTAATCGTTTGTTGTTGAAATTCCGTCCTCGGCCGGTCTTTCATTTCGAGTCCGCTTTCGATTATACTCGTTTGTTGTTGAAATTCCGTCCTCGTCCGTTCTTTATTTTCGAGTCCGCTTTTGGTCGTACTCGTTTGTTGTTGAAATTCCATCCTCGTCCGGTCTTTCTTTTCGAGTCCGCTTTCGGTCGTACTCGTTTTTTGTTGAAATTCCGTCCTCGGCCGGTCTTTCTTTTCGAGTCCGCTTTCGGTCGTACTCGTTTGTTGTTGAAGTTCCGTCCTAGGCCGGTCTTTCTTTTCGAGTCCGCTTTCGGTAATACTTGTTTGTTGTTGAAATTCCGTCCTCGGCCGGTCTTTCTTTTCGAGCCCGCTTTCGGTCGTACTCGTTTGTTGTTGAAGTTCCGTCCTCGGCCGGTCTTTCTTTTCGAGTCCGCTTTCGGTCGTACTCGTTTGTTGTTGAAATTCTGCTTTTGGTCGGTCTTTCCTTTTTAGTCCGCTTTCGGTCGCACTCGTTTGTTGTTGAAATTCCGCTTTCAACCGGTATTTCTTTTCGAGTCCGCTTTTGGTCGTACTCGTTTGTTGTTGGAATTCCGTCCTCGACCGGTCTTTCTTTTCGAGTCCGCTTTCGGTCGTACTCGTTTGTTGTTGAAATTCCGTCCTCGGCCGGTCTTTCTTTTCGAGTCCGCTTTCAATTGTACTCGTTTGTTGTTTATATTCTGTCCTCGTCAGGTCTTTATTTTCGAGTCCGCTTTCGGTCGTAATCGTTTGTTGTTGAAATTCCGTCCTCGGCCGGTCTTTCTTTTCGAGTCCGCTTTCGATTATACTCGTTTGTTGTTGAAATTCCGTCCTCGTCCGTTCTTTATTTTCGAGTCCGCTTTTGGTCGTACTCGTTTGTTGTTGAAATTCCGTCCTCGTCCGGTTTTTCTTTTCGAGTCCGCTTTCGGTCGTACTCGTTTTTTGTTGAAATTCCGTCCTCGGCCGGTCTTTCTTTTCGAGTCCGCTTTCGGTCGTACTCGTTTGTTGTTGAAGTTCCGTCCTTGGCCGGTCTTTCTTTTCGAGTCCGCTTTCGGTCATACTTGTTTGTTGTTGAAATTCCGTCCTCGGCCGGTCTTTCTTTTCGAGCCCGCTTTCGGTCGTACTCGTTTGTTGTTGAAGTTCCGTCCTCGGCCGGTCTTTCTTTTCGAGTCCGCTTTCGGTCGTACTCGTTTGTTGTTGAAATTCCGTCCTCGGGCGGTCTTTCTTTTCGAGTCCGCTTTCGATTCTACTCGTTTGTTGTTGAAATTCCGTCCTCGGGCGGTTTTTCTTTTCGAGTGCGCTTTTGGTCGTACTCGTTTGTTGTTGAAATTCCGTCCTTGACCGGTCTTTCTTTTCGATTCCGCGTTCGGTTGTACTCGTTTGTTGTTGAAATTCCGTCCTCGGCCGGTCTTTCTTTTCGAGTCCGCTTTTGGTCGTACTCGTTTTTTTTATGAAATTCTGTCCTCGGTCGGTCTTTCTTTTCGAGTCCACTTTCGGTCGTACTCGTTTGTTGTTGAAATTCCGTCCTCGGTCGGTCTTTCTTTTCGAGTCCGCTTTCGGTCGTACTCGTTTGTTGTCGAAATTCCGTCCTCGACCGGTCTTTCTTTTTGAGTCCGCGTTCGGTTGTACTCATTTGTTGTTGAAATTCCGTCCTCGGCCGATCTTTCTTTTCGAGTCCGCTTTCGGTCGTACTCGTTTGTTGTTGAAATTCCGTCCTCGGCCGGTCTTTCTTTTCGAGTCCGCTCTCGGTCGTACTCGTTTGTTGTTGAAATTCCATCCTCAGCCGGTCATTCTTTTCGAGTTCCCTTTCGGCCGTACTCGTTTGTTGTTGAAATTCTGCTTTCGGTCGGTCTTTCTTTTCGAGTCCGCTTTCGATCACGCTTGTTTGTTATTGAAATTCCGCTTTCGGTCGGTCTTTCTTTTCGAGTCCGCTTTTGGTCGTACTCGTTTGTTGTTGAAATTCTGCTTTCGGTCGATCTTTCTTTTTTAGTCCGCTTTCGGTCGCACTCGTTTGTTGTTGAAATTCCGCTTTCAACCGGTATTTCTTTTCGAGTCCGCTTTTGGTCGTACTCCTTTGTTGTTGGAATTCCGTCCTCGACCGGTCTTTCTTTTCGAGTCCGCGTTCAGTTGTACTCGTTTGTTGTTGAAATTCCGTCCTCGGCCGGTCTTTCTTTTCGAGTCCGCTTTCGGTCGTACTCGTTTGTTTTATGAAATTCTGTCCTCGGCCGGTCTTTCTTTTCGAGTCCACTTTCGGTCGTACTCGTTTGTTGTTGAAATTCCCTCCACGGTCGGTCTTTCTTTTCGAGTCCGCTTTCGGTCGTACTCGTTTGTTGTTGAAATTCCGTCCTCGGCCGGTCATTCTTTTCGAGCCCGCTCTCGGTCGTACTCGTTTGTTGTTGAAATTCCATCCTCAGCCGGTCTTTCTTTTCGAGTCCGCTTTCGGCCGTACTCGTTTGTTGTTGAAATTCCGCTTTTGGTCGGTCTTTCTTTTCGAGTCCGCTTTCGGTCACGCTTGTTTGTTGTTGAAATTCCGCTTTCGGTCGGTCTTTCTTTTCGAGTCCGCTTTCGGTCGTACTCGTTTGTTGTTGAAATTCTACTTTCGGTCAGTCTTTCTTTTTTAGTCCGCTTTCGGTCGTACTCGTTTGTTGTTGAAATTCCGCTTTCAACCGGTATTTCTTTTCGAGTCCGCTTTCGGTCGTACTCTTTTGTTGTTGAAGTTTCGTCCTAGGCCGGTCTTTCTTTTCGAGTCCGCTTTCGGTCATACTTGTTTGTTGTTAAAATTCCGTCCTCGGCCGGTCTTTCTTTTCGAGTCCGCTTTCGGTTGTACTCGTTTGTTGTTGAAGTTCCGTCCTCGTCTGGTCTTTATTTTCGAGTCCGCTTTTGGTCGTACTCGTTTGTTGTTGAAATTCCGTCCTCGTCCGGTCTTTCTTTTCAAGTACCTTTCGGTCGTACTCGTTTGTTGTTGAAATTCCGTCCTCGGCCGGTCTTTCTTTTCGAGTCTGCTTTCGGTCGTACTCGTTTGTTGTTGAAGTTCCGTCCTAGGCCGGTCTTTCTTTTCGAGTCCGCTTTCGGTCGTACTTGTTTGTTGTTGAAATTCTGTCGTCGGCCGGTCTTTCTTTTCGAGTCTGCTTTCGGTCGTACTCGTTTGTTGTTGAAGTTCCGTCCTCGGCTGGTCTTTCTTTTCGAGTCCGCTTTCGGTCGTACTCGTGTGTTGTTGAAATTCCGTCCTCGGCCGGTCTTTCTTTTCAAGTACCTTTCGGTCGTACTAGTTTGTTGTTGAAATTCCGTCTTCTGCCGGTCTTTCTTTTCGAGTCCGCTTTCAATTGTACTGGTTTGTTGTTTAAATTCTGTCCTCGTCAGGTCTTTATTTTCGAGTCCGCTTTCGGTCGTAATCGTTTGTTGTTGAAATTCCGTCCTCGGCCGGTCTTTCTTTTCGAGTCCGCTTTCGATTATACTCGTTTGTTGTTGAAATTCCGTCCTCGTCCGTTCTTTATTTTCAAGTCCGCTTTTGGTCGTACTCGTTTGTTGTTGAAATTCCGTCCTCGGCCGGTCTTTCTTTTCGAGTCCGCTTTCAATTGTACTCGTTTGTTGTTGAAATTCCGTCCTCGACCGGTCTTTCTTTTCGAGTACCTTTCGGTCGTACTAGTTTGTTGTTGAAATTCCGTCTTCTGCCGGTCTTTCTTTTCGAGTCCGCTTTCGGTTCTACTCGTTTGTTGTTGAAATTCCGTCCTCGGCCGGTTTTTCTTTTCGAGTCCGCTTTTGATCGTACTCGTTTGTTGTTGAAATTCCGTCCTCGACCGGTCTTTCTTTTCGAGTCCGCTTTCGGCCGTACTCGTTTGTTGTTGAAATTCCGCTTTCGGTCGGTCTTTCTTTTCGAGTCCGCTTTCGATCACGCTTGTTTGTTATTGAAATTCCTCTTTCGGTCGGTCTTTCTTTTCGAGTCCGCTTTCGGTCGTACTCGTTTGTTGTTGAAATTCCGTCCTCGGCCGGTCTTTCTTTTCGAGTCCGCTTTCAATTGTACTCGTTTGTTGTTTAAATTCTGTCCTCGTCAGGTCTTTATTTTCGAGTCCGCTTTCGGTCGTAATCGTTTGTTGTTGAAATTCCGTCCTCGGCCGGTCTTTCATTTCGAGTCCGCTTTCGATTATACTCGTTTGTTGTTGAAATTCCGTCCTCGTCCGTTCTTTATTTTCGAGTCCGCTTTTGGTCGTACTCGTTTGTTGTTGAAATTCCATCCTCGTCCGGTCTTTCTTTTCGAGTCCGCTTTCGGTCGTACTCGTTTTTTGTTGAAATTCCGTCCTCGGCCGGTCTTTCTTTTCGAGTCCGCTTTCGGTCGTACTCGTTTGTTGTTGAAGTTCCGTCCTAGGCCGGTCTTTCTTTTCGAGTCCGCTTTCGGTCATACTTGTTTGTTGTTGAAATTCCGTCCTCGACCGGTCTTTCATTTCGATCCCGCTTTCGGTCGTACTCGTTTGTTGTTGAAGTTCCGTCCTCGGTCGGTCTTTCTTTTCGAGTCCGCTTTCGGTCGTACTCATTTGTTGTTGAAATTCCGTCCTCGGGCGGTTTTTCTTTTCGAGTCCTCTTTTGGTCGTACTCGTTTGTTGTTGAAATCCCGTCCTTGACCGGTCTTTCTTTTCGATTCCGCGTTCGGTTGTACTCGTTTGTTGTTGAAATTCCGTCCTCGGCCGGTCTTTCTTTTCGAGTCCGCTTTTGGTCGTACTCGTTTTTTTTATGAAATTCTGTCCTCGGTCGGTCTTTCTTTTTTAGTCCACTTTCGGTCGTACTCGTTTGTTGTTGAAATTCCGTCCTCGGTCGGTCTTTCTTTTCGAGTCCGCTTTCGGTCGTACTCGTTTGTTGTCGAAATTCCGTCCTCGACCGGTCTTTCTTTTTGAGTCTGCGTTCGGTTGTACTCGTTTGTTGTTGAAATTCCGTCCTCGGCCGATCTTTCTTTTCGAGTCCGCTTTCGGTCGTACTCGTTTGTTGTTGAAATTCCGTCCTCGGCCAGTCTTTCTTTTCGAGTCCGCTCTCGGTCGTACTCGTTTGTTGTTGAAATTCCATCCTCAGCCGGTCTTTCTTTTCGAGTTCCCTTTCGGCCGTACTCGTTTGTTGTTGAAATTCCGCTTTCGGTCGGTCTTTCTTTTCGAGTCCGCTTTCGATCACGCTTGTTTGTTATTGAAATTCTGCTTTCGGTCGGTCTTTCTTTTCGAGTCCGCTTTTGGTCGTACTCGTTTGTTGTTGAAATTCTGCTTTCGGTCGATCTTTCTTTTTTAGTCCGCTTTCGGTCGCACTCGTTTGTTGTTGAAATTCCGCTTTCAACCGGTATTTCTTTTCGAGTCCGCTTTTGGTCGTACTCGTTTGTTGTTGGAATTCCGTCCTCGGCCGGTCTTTCTTTTCGAGTCCGCTTTCGATTGTACTCGTTTGTTGTTGAAATTCTGTCCTTGTCCGGTCTTTATTTTCGAGTCCGCTTTCGGTCGTACTCGTTTGTTGTTGAAATTCCGTCCTCGGCCGGTCTTTCTTTTCTAGTCCGCTTTCGATTATACTCGTTTGTTGTTGAAATTCCGTCCTCGTCCGGTCTTTATTTTCGAGTCCGCTTTTGGTCGTACTCGTTTGTTGTTGAAATTCCGTCCTCGTCCGGTCTTTTTTTCGAGTCCGCTTTCGGTCGTACTCGTTTTTTGTTGAAATTCCGTCCTCGGCCGGTCTTTCTTTTCGAGTCCGCTTTCGGTCGTACTGGTTTGTTGTTGAAGTTCCGTCGTAGGTCGGTCTTTCTTTTCGAGTCCGCTTTCGGTCATACTTGTTTGTTGTTGAAATTCCGTCCTCGGCCGGTCTTTCTTTTCGAGCCCGCTTTCGGTCGTACTCATTTATTGTTGAAGTTCCGTCCTCGACCGGTCTTTCTTTTCGAGTCCGCTTTCGGTCGTACTCGTTTGTTGTTGAAATTCCGTCCTCGGGCGGTCTTTCTTTTCAAGTAACTTTCGGTCGTACTCGTTTGTTGTTGAAATTCCGTCTTCTGCCGGTCTTTATTTTCGAGTCCGCTTTCGGTTCTACTCGTTTGTTGTTGAAATTCCGTCCTCGGCCGGTTTTTCTTTTCGAGGGCGCTTTTGGTCGTACTCGTTTGTTGTTGAAATTCCGTCCTCGACCGGTCTTTCTTTTCGAGTCCGCGTTCAGTTGTACTCGTTTGTTGTTGAAATTCCGCCCTCCGCCGGTCTTTCTTTTCGAGTCCGCTTTCGGTCGTACTCGTTTGTTTTATGAAATTCTGTCCTCGGCCGGTCTTTCTTTTCGAGTCCACTTTCGGTCGTACTCGTTTGTTGTTGAAATTCCCTCCACGGTCGGTCTTTCTTTTCGAGTCCGCTTTCGGTCGTACTCGTTTGTTGTTGAAATTCCGTCCTCGGCCGGTCTTTCTTTTCGAGCCTGCTCTCGGTCGTACTCGTTTGTTGTTGAAATTCCATCCTCAGCCAGTCTTTCTTTTCGAGTCCGCTTTCGGCCGTACTCGTTTGTTGTTGAAATTCCGCTTTTGGTCGGTCTTTCTTTTCGAGTCCGCTTTCGGTCACGCTTGTTTGTTGTTGAAATTCCGCTTTCGGTCGGTCTTTCTTTTCGAGTCCGCTTTCGGTCGTACTCGTTTGTTGTTGAAATTCTGCTTTCGGTCAGTCTTTCTTTTTTAGTCCGCTTTCGGTCGTACTCGTTTGTTGTTGAAATTCCGCTTTCAACCGGTATTTCTTTTCGAGTCCGCTTTCGGTCGTACTCTTTTGTTGTTGAAGTTTCGTCCTAGGCTGGTCTTTCTTTTCGAGTCCGCTTTCGGTCATACTTGTTTGTTGTTAAAATTCCGTCCTCGGCCGGTCTTTCTTTTCGAGTCCGCTTTCGGTCGTACTCGTTTGTTGTTGAAGTTCCGTCCTCGTCCGGTCTTTATTTTCGAGTCCGCTTTTGGTCGTACTCGTTTGTTGTTGAAATTCCGTCCTCGTCCGGTCTTTCTTTTCAAGTACCTTTCGGTCGTACTCGTTTGTTGTTGAAATTCCGTCCTCGGCCGGTCTTTCTTTTCGAGTCTGCTTTCGGTCGTACTCGTTTGTTGTTGAAGTTCCGTCCTAGGCCGGTCTTTCTTTTCGAGTCCGCTTTCGGTCGTACTTGTTTGTTGTTGAAATTCTGTCCTCGGCCGGTCTTTCTTTTCGAGTCTGCTTTCGGTCGTACTCGTTTGTTGTTGAAGTTCCGTCCTAGGCCGGTCTTTCTTTTCGAGTCCGCTTTCGGTCGTACTCGTTTGTTGTTGAAATTCCGTCCTCGGCCGGTCTTTCTTTTCGAGTCCGCTTTCAATTGTACTCGTTTGTTGTTTAAATTCTGTCCTCGTCAGGTCTTTATTTTCGAGTCCGCTTTCGGTCGTAATCGTTTGTTGTTGAAATTCCGTCCTCGGCCGGTCTTTCATTTCGAGTCCGCTTTCGATTATACTCGTTTGTTGTTGAAATTCCGTCCTCGTCCGTTCTTTATTTTCGAGTCCGCTTTTGGTCGTACTCGTTTGTTGTTGAAATTCCATCCTCGTCCGGTCTTTCTTTTCGAGTCCGCTTTCGGTCGTACTCGTTTTTTGTTGAAATTCCGTCCTCGGCCGGTCTTTCTTTTCGAGTCCGCTTTCGGTCGTACTCGTTTGTTGTTGAAGTTCCGTCCTAGGCCGGTCTTTCTTTTCGAGTCCGCTTTCGGTAATACTTGTTTGTTGTTGAAATTCCGTCCTCGACCGGTCTTTCTTTTCGAGCCCGCTTTCGGTCGTACTCGTTTGTTGTTGAAGTTCCGTCCTCGGCCGGTCTTTCTTTTCGAGTCCGCTTTCGGTCGTACTCATTTGTTGTTGAAATTCCGTCCTCGGGCGGTTTTTCTTTTCGAGTCCTCTTTTGGTCGTACTCGTTTGTTGTTGAAATTCCGTCCTTGACCGGTCTTTCTTTTCGATTCCGCGTTCGGTTGTACTCGTTTGTTGTTGAAATTCCGTCCTCGGCCGGTCTTTCTTTTCGAGTCCGCTTTTGGTCGTACTCGTTTTTTTTATGAAATTCTGTCCTCGGCCGGTCTTTCTTTTCGAGTCCACTTTCGGTCGTACTCGTTTGTTGTTGAAATTCCGTCCTCGGTCGGTCTTTCTTTTCGAGTCCGCTTTCGGTCGTACTCGTTTGTTGTCGAAATTCCGTCCTCGACCGGTCTTTCTTTTTGAGTCTGCGTTCGGTTGTACTCGTTTGTTGTTGAAATTCCGTCCTCGGCCGATCTTTCTTTTCGAGTCCGCTTTCGGTCGTACTCGTTTGTTGTTGAAATTCCGTCCCCGGCCGGTCTTTCTTTTCGAGTCCGCTCTCGGTCGTACTCGTTTGTTGTTGAAATTCCATCCTCAGCCGGTCTTTCTTTTCGAGTTCCCTTTCGGCCGTACTCGTTTGTTGTTGAAATTCCGCTTTCGGTCGGTCTTTCTTTTCGAGTCCGCTTTCGATCACGCTTGTTTGTTATTGAAATTCTGCTTTCGGTCGGTCTTTCTTTTCGAGTCCGCTTTTGGTCGTACTCGTTTGTTGTTGAAATTCTGCTTTCGGTCGATCTTTCTTTTTTAGTCCGCTTTCGGTCGCACTCGTTTGTTGTTGAAATTCCGCTTTCAACCGGTATTTCTTTTCGAGTCCGCTTTTGGTCGTACTCGTTTGTTGTTTGAATTCCGTCCTCGGCCGGTCTTTCTTTTCGAGTCCGCTTTCGATTGTACTCGTTTGTTGTTGAAATTCTGTCCTTGTCCGGTCTTTATTTTCGAGTCCGCTTTCGGTCGTACTCGTTTGTTGTTGAAATTCCGTCCTCGGCCGGTCTTTCTTTTCGAGTCCGCTTTCGATTATACTCATCTGTTGTTGAAATTCCGTCCTCGTCCGGTCTTTATTTTCGAGTCCGCTTTTGGTCGTACTCGTTTGTTGTTGAAATTCCGTCCTCGTCCGGTCTTTTTTTCGAGTCCGCTTTCGGTCGTACTCGTTTTTTGTTGAAATTCCGTCCTCGGCCGGTCTTTCTTTTCGAGTCCGCTTTCGGTCGTACTGGTTTGTTGTTGAAGTTCCGTCGTAGGTCGGTCTTTCTTTTCGAGTCCGCTTTCGGTCATACTTGTTTGTTGTTGAAATTCCGTCCTCGGCCGGTCTTTCTATTCGAGCCCGCTTTCGGTCGTACTCATTTATTGTTGAAGTTCCGTCCTCGGCCGGTCTTTCTTTTCGAGTCCGCTTTCGGTCGTACTCGTTTGTTGTTGAAATTCCGTCCTCGGGCGGTCTTTCTTTTCAAGTAACTTTCGGTCGTACTCGTTTGTTGTTGAAATTCCGTCTTCTGCCGGTCTTTCTTTTCGAGTCCGCTTTCGGTTCTACTCGTTTGTTGTTGAAATTCCGTCCTCGGCCGGTTTTTCTTTTCGAGGGCGCTTTTGGTCGTACTCGTTTGTTGTTGAAATTCTGTCCTCGACCGGTCTTTCTTTTCGAGTCCGCGTTCAGTTGTACTCGTTTGTTGTTGAAATTTCGTCCTCGGCCGGTCTTTCTTTTCGAGTCCGCTTTCGGTCGTACTCGTTTGTTTTATGAAATTCTGTCCTCGGCCGGTCTTTCTTTTCGAGTCCACTTTCGGTCGTACTCGTTTGTTGTTGAAATTCCCTCCACGGTCGGTCTTTCTTTTCGAGTCCGCTTTCGGTCGTACTCGTTTGTTGTTGAAATTCCGTCCTCGGCCGGTCTTTCTTTTCGAGCCCGCTCTCGGTCGTACTCGTTTGTTGTTGAAATTCCATCCTCAGCCAGTCTTTCTTTTCGAGTCCGCTTTCGGCCGTACTCGTTTGTTGTTGAAATTCCGCTTTTGGTCGGTCTTTCTTTTCGAGTCCGCTTTCGGTCACGCTTGTTTGTTGTTGAAATTCCGCTTTCGGTCGGTCTTTCTTTTCGAGTCCGCTTTCGGTCGTACTCGTTTGTTGTTGAAATTCTGCTTTCGGTCAGTCTTTCTTTTTTAGTCCGCTTTCGGTCGTACTCGTTTGTTGTTGAAATTCCGCTTTCAACCGGTATTTCTTTTCGAGTCCGCTTTCGGTCGTACTCTTTTGTTGTTGAAGTTTCGTCCTAGGCTGGTCTTTCTTTTCGAGTCCGCTTTCGGTCATACTTGTTTGTTGTTAAAATTCCGTCCTCGGCCGGTCTTTCTTTTCGAGTCCGCTTTCGGTCGTACTCGTTTGTTGTTGAAGTTCCGTCCTCGTCCGGTCTTTATTTTCGAGTCCGCTTTTGGTCGTACTCGTTTGTTGTTGAAATTCCGTCCTCGTCCGGTCTTTCTTTTCAAGTACCTTTCGGTCGTACTCGTTTGTTGTTGAAATTCCGTCCTCGGCCGGTCTTTCTTTTCGAGTCTGCTTTCGGTCGTACTCGTTTGTTGTTGAAGTTCCGTCCTAGGCCGGTCTTTCTTTTCGAGTCCGCTTTCGGCCGTACTTGTTTGTTGTTGAAATTCTGTCCTCGGCCGGTCTTTCTTTTCGAGTCTGCTTTCGGTCGTACTCGTTTGTTGTTGAAGTTCCGGCCTCGGCTGGTCTTTCTTTTCGAGTCCGCTTTCGGTCGTACTCGTGTGTTGTTGAAATTCCGTCCTTGGCCGGTCTTTCTTTTCAAGTACCTTTCGGTCGTACTAGTTTGTTGTTGAAATTCCGTCTTCTGCCGGTCTTTCTTTTCGAGTCCGCTTTCGGTTCTACTCGTTTGTTGTTGAAATTCCGTCCTCGGCCGGTTTTTCTTTTCGAGTCCGCTTTTGGTCGTACTCGTTTGTTGTTGAAATTCCGTCCTCGACCGGTCTTTTTTTTCGAGTCCGCGTTCGGTTGTACTCGTTTGTTGTTGAAATTCCGTCCTCGGCCGGTCTTTCTTTTCGAGTCCGCTTTCGGTCGTACTCGTTTGTTGTTGAAATTCTGCTTTCGGTCGGCCTTTCTTTTTTAGTCCGCTTTCGGTCGCACTCGTTTGTTGTTGAAATTCCGCTTTCAACCGGTATTTCTTTTCGAGTCCGCTTTTGGTCGTACTTGTTTGTTGTTGGAATTCCATCCTCGACCGGTCTTTCTTTTCGAGTCCGCTTTCGGTCGTACTCGTTTGTTGTTGAAATTCCGTCCTCGGCCGGTCTTTCTTTTCGAGTCCGCTTTCAATTGTACTCGTTTGTTGTTTAAATTCTGTCCTCGTCAGGTCTTTATTTTCGAGTCCGCTTTCGGTCATAATCGTTTGTTGTTGAAATTCCGTCCTCGGCCGGTCTTTCTTTTCGAGTCCGCTTTCGATTATACTCGTTTGTTGTTGAAATTCCGTCCTCGTCCGTTCTTTATTTTCGAGTCCGCTTTTGGTCGTACTCGTTTTTTGTTGAAATTCCGTCCTCGTCCGGTCTTTCTTTTCGAGTCCGCTTTCGGTCGTACTCGTTTTTTGTTGAAATTCCGTCCTCGGCCGGTCTTTCTTTTCGAGTCCGCTTTCGGTCGTACTCGTTTGTTGTTGAAGTTCCGTCCTAGGCCGGTCTTTCTTTTCGAGTCCGCTTTCGGTCATACTTGTTTGTTGTTGAAATTCCGTCCTCGGCCGGTCTTTCTTTTCGAGCCCGCTTTCGGTCGTACTCGTTTGTTGTTGAAGTTCCGTCCTCGGCCGGTCTTTCTTTTCGAGTCCGCTTTCGGTCGTACTCGTTTGTTGTTGAAATTCCGTCCTCGGGCGGTTTTTCTTTTCGAGTCCGCTTTTGGTCGTACTCGTTTGTTGTTGAAATTCCGTCCTTGACCGGTCTTTCTTTTCGATTCCGCGTTCGGTTGTACTCGTTTGTTGTTGAAATTCCGTCCTCGGCCGGTCTTTCTTTTCGAGTCCGCTTTTGGTCGTACTCGTTTTTTTTATGAAATTCTGTCCTCGGCCGGTCTTTCTTTTCGAGTCCACTTTCGGTCGTACTCGTTTGTTGTTGAAATTCCGTCCTCGGTCGGTCTTTCTTTTCGAGTCCGCTTTCGGTCGTACTCGTTTGTTGTCGAAATTCCGTCCTCGACCGGTCTTTCTTTTTGAGTCCGCGTTCGGTTGTACTCGTTTGTTGTTGAAATTCCGTCCTCGGCCGATCTTTCTTTTCGAGTCCGCTTTCGGTCGTACTCGTTTGTTGTTGAAATTCCGTCCTCGGCCGGTCTTTCTTTTCGAGTCCGCTCTCGGTCGTACTCGTTTGTTGTTGAAATTCCATCCTCAGCCGGTCTTTCTTTTCGAGTTCCCTTTCGGCCGTACTCGTTTGTTGTTGAAATTCCGCTTTCGGTCGGTCTTTCTTTTCGAGTCCGCTTTCGATCACGCTTGTTTGTTATTGAAATTCTGCTTTCGGTCGGTCTTTCTTTTCGAGTCCGCTTTTGGTCGTACTCGTTTGTTGTTGAAATTCTGCTTTCGGTCGATCTTTCTTTTTTAGTCCGCTTTCGGTCGCACTCGTTTGTTGTTGAAATTCCGCTTTCAACCGGTATTTCTTTTCGAGTCCGCTTTTGGTCGTACTCGTTTGTTGTTGGAATTCCGTCCTCGGCCGGTCTTTCTTTTCGAGTCCGCTCTCGGTCGTAATCGTTTGTTGTTGAAATTCCATCCTCAGCCGGTCTTTCTTTTCGAGTTCCCTTTCGGCCGTACTCGTTTGTTGTTGAAATTCCGCTTTCGGTCGGTCTTTCTTTTCGAGTCCGCTTTCGATCACGCTTGTTTGTTATTGAAATTCCGCTTTCGGTCGGTCTTTCTTTTCGAGTCCGCTTTTGGTCGTACTGGTTTGTTGTTGAAATTCTGCTTTCGGTCGATCTTTCTTTTTTAGTCCGCTTTCGGTCGCACGCGTTTGTTGTTGAAATTCTGCTTTCAACCGGTATTTCTTTTCGAGTCCGCTTTTGGTCGTACTCGGTTGTTGTTGGAATTCCGTCCTCGACCGGTCTTTCTTTTCGAGTCCGCTTTCGGTCGTACTCGTTTGTTGTTGAAATTCCGTCCTCGGCCGGTCTTTCTTTTCGAGTCCGCTTTCGATTGTACTCGTTTGTTGTTGAAATTCTGTCCTCGTTCGGTCTTTATTTTCGAGTCCGCTTTCGGTCGTACTCGTTTGTTGTTGAAATTCCGTCCTCGGCCGGTCTTTCTTTTCGAGTCCGCTTTCGATTATACTCGTTTGTTGTTGAAATTCCGTCCTCGTCCGGTCTTTATTTTCGAGTCCGCTTTTGGTCGTACTCGTTTGTTGTTGAAATTCCGTCCTCGTCCGGTCTTTTTTTCGAGTCCGCTTTCGGTCGTACTCGTTTTTTGTTGAAATTCCGTCCTCGGCCGGTCTTTCTTTTCGAGTCCGCTTTCGGTCGTACTGGTTTGTTGTTGAAGTTCCGTCGTAGGTCGGTCTTTCTTTTCGAGTCCGCTTTCGGTCATACTTGTTTGTTGTTGAAATTCCGTCCTCGGCCGGTCTTTCTTTTCGAGCCCGCTTTCGGTCGTACTCATTTATTGTTGAAGTTCCGTCCTCGGCCGGTCTTTCTTTTCGAGTCCGCTTTCGGTCGTACTCGTTTGTTGTTGAAATTCCGTCCTCGGGCGGTCTTTCTTTTCAAGTAACTTTCGGTCGTACTCGTTTGTTGTTGAAATTCCGTCTTCTGCCGGTCTTTCTTTTCGAGTCCGCTTTCGATTCTACTCGTTTGTTGTTGAAATTCCGTCCTCGGGCGGTTTTTCTTTTCGAGTGCGCTTTTGGGCGTACTCGTTTGTTGTTGAAATTCCGTCCTCGACCGGTCTTTCTTTTCGAGTCCGCGTTCAGTTGTACTCGTTTGTTGTTGAAATTCCGTCCTCGGCCGGTCTTTCTTTTCGAGTCCGCTTTCGGTCGTACTCGTTTGTTTTATGAAATTCTGTCCTCGGCCGGTCTTTCTTTTCGAGTCCACTTTCGGTCGTACTCGTTTGTTGTTGAAATTCCCTCCACGGTCGGTCTTTCTTTTCGAGTCCGCTTTCGGTCGTACTCGTTTGTTGTTGAAATTCCGTCCTCGGCCGGTCTTTCTTTTCGAGCCCGCTCTCGGTCGTACTCGTTTGTTGTTGAAATTCCATCCTCAGCCAGTCTTTCTTTTCGAGTCCGCTTTCGGCCGTACTCGTTTGTTGTTGAAATTCCGCTTTTGGTCGGTCTTTCTTTTCGAGTCCGCTTTCGGTCATACTTGTTTGTTGTTGAAATTCCGTCCTCGGCCGGTCTTTCTTTTCGAGCCCGCTTTCGGTCGTACTCGTTTGTTGTTGAAATTCCGTCCTCGGCCAGTCTTTCTTTTCGAGTCCGCTTTCGGTCGTACTCGTTTGTTGTTGAAATTCCGTCCTCGGGCGGTCTTTCTTTTCAAGTAACTTTCGGTCGTACTCGTTTGTTGTTGAAATTCCGTCTTCTGCCGGTCTTTCTTTTCGAGTCCGCTTTCGGTTCTACTCGTTTGTTGTTGAAATTCCGTCCTCGGCCGGTTTTTCTTTTCGAGTGCGCTTTTGGTCGTACTCGTTTGTTGTTGAAATTCCGTCCTCGACCGGTCTTTCTTTTCGAGTCCGCGTTCAGTTGTACTCGTTTGTTGTTGAAATTCCGTCCTCGGTCGGTCTTTCTTTTCGAGTCCGCTTTCGGTCGTACTCGTTTGTTTTATGAAATTCTGTCCTCGGCCGGTCTTTCTTTTCGAGTCCACTTTCGGTCGTACTCGTTTGTTGTTGAAATTCCCTCCACGGTCGGTCTTTCTTTTCGAGTCCGCTTTCGGTCGTACTCGTTTGTTGTTGAAATTCCGTCCTCGGCCGGTCTTTCTTTTCGAGCCCGCTCTCGGTCGTACTCGTTTGTTGTTGAAATTCCATCCTCAGCCAGTCTTTCTTTTCGAGTCCGCTTTCGGCCGTACTCGTTTGTTGTTGAAATTCCGCTTTTGGTCGGTCTTTCTTTTCGAGTCCGCTTTCGGTCACGCTTGTTTGTTGTTGAAATTCCGCTTTCGGTCGGTCTTTCTTTTCGAGTCCGCTTTCGATCGTACTCGTTTGTTGTTGAAATTCTGCTTTCGGTCAGTCTTTCTTTTTTAGTCCGCTTTCGGTCGTACTCGTTTGTTGTTGAAATTCCGCTTTCAACCGGTATTTCTTTTCGAGTCCGCTTTCGGTCGTACTCTTTTGTTGTTGAAGTTTCGTCCTAGGCCGGTCTTTCTTTTCGAGTCCGCTTTCGGTCATAATTGTTTATTGTTAAAATTCCGTCCTCGGCCGGTCTTTCTTTTCGAGTCCGCTTTCGGTCGTACTCGTTTGTTGTTGAAGTTCCGTCCTCGTCCGGTCTTTATTTTCGAGTCCGCTTTCGGTCGTACTCGTGTGTTGTTGAAATTCCGTCCTCGGCCGGTCTTTCTTTTCAAGTACCTTTCGGTCGTACTAGTTTGTTGTTGAAATTTCGTCTTCTGCCGGTCTTTCTTTTCGAGTCCGCTTTCGGTTCTACTCGTTTGTTGTTGAAATTCCGTCCTCGGCCGGTTTTTCTTTTCGAGTCCGCTTTTGGTCGTACTCGTTTGTTATTGAAATTCCGTCCTCGACCGGTCTTTCTTTTCGAGTACCTTTCGGTCGTACTAGTTTGTTGTTGAAATTCCGTCTTCTGCCGGTTTTTCTTTTCGAGTCCGCTTTCGGTCATACTTGTTTGTTGTTGAAATTCCGTCCTCGGCCGGTCTTTCTTTTCGAGCCCGCTTTCGGTCGTACTCGTTTGTTGTTGAAGTTCCGTCCTCGGCCGGTCTTTCTTTTCGAGTCCGCTTTCGGTCGTACTCGTTTGTTGTTGAAATTCCGTCCTCGGGCGGTTTTTCTTTTCGAGTCCGCTTTTGGTCGTACTCGTTTGTTGTTGAAATTCCGTCCTTGACCGGTCTTTCTTTTCGATTCCGCGTTCGGTTGTACTCGTTTGTTGTTGAAATTCCGTCCTCGGCCGGTCTTTCTTTTCGAGTCCGCTTTTGGTCGTACTCGTTTTTTTTATGAAATTCTGTCCTCGGCCGGTCTTTCTTTTCGAGTCCACTTTCGGTCGTACTCGTTTGTTGTTGAAATTCCGTCCTCGGTCGGTCTTTCTTTTCGAGTCCGCTTTCGGTCGTACTCGTTTGTTGTCGAAATTCTGTCCTCGACCGGTCTTTCTTTTTGAGTCCGCGTTCGGTTGTACTCGTTTGTTGTTGAAATTCCGTCCTCGGCCGATCTTTCTTTTCGAGTCCGCTTTCGGTCGTACTCGTTTGTTGTTGAAATTCCGTCCTCGGCCGGTCTTTCTTTTCGAGTCCGCTCTCGGTCGTACTCGTTTGTTGTTGAAATTCCATCCTCAGCCGGTCTTTCTTTTCGAGTTCCCTTTCGGCCGTACTCGTTTGTTGTTGAAATTCCGCTTTCGGTCGGTCTTTCTTTTCGAGTCCGCTTTCGATCACGCTTGTTTGTTATTGAAATTCTGCTTTCGGTCGGTCTTTCTTTTCGAGTCCGCTTTTGGTCGTACTCGTTTGTTGTTGAAATTCTGCTTTCGGTCGATCTTTCTTTTTTAGTCCGCTTTCGGTCGCACTCGTTTGTTGTTGAAATTCCGCTTTCAACCGGTATTTCTTTTCGAGTCCGCTTTTGGTCGTACTCGTTTGTTGTTGGAATTCCGTCCTTGGCCGGTCTTTCTTTTCGAGTCCGCTCTCGGTCGTACTCGTTTGTTGTTGAAATTCCATCCTCAGCCGGTCTTTCTTTTCGAGTTCCCTTTCGGCCGTACTCGTTTGTTGTTGAAATTCCGCTTTCGGTCGGTCTTTCTTTTCGAGTCCGCTTTCGATCACGCTTGTTTGTTATTGAAATTCCGCTTTCGGTCGGTCTTTCTTTTCGAGTCCGCTTTTGGTCGTACTGGTTTGTTGTTGAAATTCTGCTTTCGGTCGATCTTTCTTTTTTAGTCCGCTTTCGGTCGCACGCGTTTGTTGTTGAAATTCTGCTTTCAACCGGTATTTCTTTTCGAGTCCGCTTTTGGTCGTACTCGGTTGTTGTTGGAATTCCGTCCTCGACCGGTCTTTCTTTTCGAGTCCGCTTTCGGTCGTACTCGTTTGTTGTTGAAATTCCGTCCTTGACCGGTCTTTCTTTTCGATTCCGCGTTCGGTTGTACTCGTTTGTTGTTGAAATTCCGTCCTCGGCCGGTCTTTCTTTTCGAGTCCGCTTTTGGTCGTACTCGTTTTTTTTATGAAATTCTGTCCTCGGCCGGTCTTTCTTTTCGAGTCCACTTTCGGTCGTACTCGTTTGTTGTTGAAATTCCGTCCTCGGTCGGTCTTTCTTTTCGAGTCCGCTTTCGGTCGTACTCGTTTGTTGTCGAAATTCCGTCCTCGACCGGTCTTTCTTTTTGAGTCCGCGTTCGGTTGTACTCGTTTGTTGTTGAAATTCCGTCCTCGGCCGATCTTTCTTTTCGAGTCCGCTTTCGGTCGTACTCGTTTGTTGTTGAAATTCCGTCCTCGGCCGGTCTTTCTTTTCGAGTCCGCTCTCGGTCGTACTCGTTTGTTGTTGAAATTCCATCCTCAGCCGGTCTTTCTTTTCGAGTTCCCTTTCGGCCGTACTCGTTTGTTGTTGAAATTCCGCTTTCGGTCGGTCTTTCTTTTCGAGTCCGCTTTCGATCACGCTTGTTTGTTATTGAAATTCTGCTTTCGGTCGGTCTTTCTTTTCGAGTCCGCTTTTGGTCGTACTCGTTTGTTGTTGAAATTCTGCTTTCGGTCGATCTTTCTTTTTTAGTCCGCTTTCGGTCGCACTCGTTTGTTGTTGAAATTCCGCTTTCAACCGGTATTTCTTTTCGAGTCCGCTTTTGGTCGTACTCGTTTGTTGTTGGAATTCCGTCCTTGGCCGGTCTTTCTTTTCGAGTCCGCTCTCGGTCGTACTCGTTTGTTGTTGAAATTCCATCCTCAGCCGGTCTTTCTTTTCGAGTTCCCTTTCGGCCGTACTCGTTTGTTGTTGAAATTCCGCTTTCGGTCGGTCTTTCTTTTCGAGTCCGCTTTCGATCACGCTTGTTTGTTATTGAAATTCCGCTTTCGGTCGGTCTTTCTTTTCGAGTCCGCTTTTGGTCGTACTGGTTTGTTGTTGAAATTCTGCTTTCGGTCGATCTTTCTTTTTTAGTCCGCTTTCGGTCGCACGCGTTTGTTGTTGAAATTCTGCTTTCAACCGGTATTTCTTTTCGAGTCCGCTTTTGGTCGTACTCGGTTGTTGTTGGAATTCCGTCCTCGACCGGTCTTTCTTTTCGAGTCCGCTTTCGGTCGTACTCGTTTGTTGTTGAAATTCCGTCCTCGGCCGGTCTTTCTTTTCGAGTCCGCTTTCGATTGTACTCGTTTGTTGTTGAAATTCTGTCCTCGTTCGGTCTTTATTTTCGAGTCCGCTTTCGGTCGTACTCGTTTGTTGTTGAAATTCCGTCCTCGGCCGGTCTTTCTTTTCGAGTCCGCTTTCGATTATACTCGTTTGTTGTTGAAATTCCGTCCTCGTCCGGTCTTTATTTTCGAGTCCGCTTTTGGTCGTACTCGTTTGTTGTTGAAATTCCGTCCTCGTCCGGTCTTTTTTTCGAGTCCGCTTTCGGTCGTACTCGTTTTTTGTTGAAATTCCGTCCTCGGCCGGTCTTTCTTTTCGAGTCCGCTTTCGGTCGTACTGGTTTGTTGTTGAAGTTCCGTCGTAGGTCGGTCTTTCTTTTCGAGTCCGCTTTCGGTCATACTTGTTTGTTGTTGAAATTCCGTCCTCGGCCGGTCTTTCTTTTCGAGCCCGCTTTCGGTCGTACTCATTTATTGTTGAAGTTCCGTCCTCGGCCGGTCTTTCTTTTCGAGTCCGCTTTCGGTCGTACTCGTTTGTTGTTGAAATTCCGTCCTCGGGCGGTCTTTCTTTTCAAGTAACTTTCGGTCGTACTCGTTTGTTGTTGAAATTCCGTCTTCTGCCGGTCTTTCTTTTCGAGTCCGCTTTCGATTCTACTCGTTTGTTGTTGAAATTCCGTCCTCGGGCGGTTTTTCTTTTCGAGTGCGCTTTTGGGCGTACTCGTTTGTTGTTGAAATTCCGTCCTCGACCGGTCTTTCTTTTCGAGTCCGCGTTCAGTTGTACTCGTTTGTTGTTGAAATTCCGTCCTCGGCCGGTCTTTCTTTTCGAGTCCGCTTTCGGTCGTACTCGTTTGTTTTATGAAATTCTGTCCTCGGCCGGTCTTTCTTTTCGAGTCCACTTTCGGTCGTACTCGTTTGTTGTTGAAATTCCCTCCACGGTCGGTCTTTCTTTTCGAGTCCGCTTTCGGTCGTACTCGTTTGTTGTTGAAATTCCGTCCTCGGCCGGTCTTTCTTTTCGAGCCCGCTCTCGGTCGTACTCGTTTGTTGTTGAAATTCCATCCTCAGCCAGTCTTTCTTTTCGAGTCCGCTTTCGGCCGTACTCGTTTGTTGTTGAAATTCCGCTTTTGGTCGGTCTTTCTTTTCGAGTCCGCTTTCGGTCATACTTGTTTGTTGTTGAAATTCCGTCCTCGGCCGGTCTTTCTTTTCGAGCCCGCTTTCGGTCGTACTCGTTTGTTGTTGAAATTCCGTCCTCGGCCAGTCTTTCTTTTCGAGTCCGCTTTCGGTCGTACTCGTTTGTTGTTGAAATTCCGTCCTCGGGAGGTCTTTCTTTTCAAGTAACTTTCGGTCGTACTCGTTTGTTGTTGAAATTCCGTCTTCTGCCGGTCTTTCTTTTCGAGTCCGCTTTCGGTTCTACTCGTTTGTTGTTGAAATTCCGTCCTCGGCCGGTTTTTCTTTTCGAGTGCGCTTTTGGTCGTACTCGTTTGTTGTTGAAATTCCGTCCTCGACCGGTCTTTCTTTTCGAGTCCGCGTTCAGTTGTACTCGTTTGTTGTTGAAATTCCGTCCTCGGTCGGTCTTTCTTTTCGAGTCCGCTTTCGGTCGTACTCGTTTGTTTTATGAAATTCTGTCCTCGGCCGGTCTTTCTTTTCGAGTCCACTTTCGGTCGTACTCGTTTGTTGTTGAAATTCCCTCCACGGTCGGTCTTTCTTTTCGAGTCCGCTTTCGGTCGTACTCGTTTGTTGTTGAAATTCCGTCCTCGGCCGGTCTTTCTTTTCGAGCCCGCTCTCGGTCGTACTCGTTTGTTGTTGAAATTCCATCCTCAGCCAGTCTTTCTTTTCGAGTCCGCTTTCGGCCGTACTCGTTTGTTGTTGAAATTCCGCTTTTGGTCGGTCTTTCTTTTCGAGTCCGCTTTCGGTCACGCTTGTTTGTTGTTGAAATTCCGCTTTCGGTCGGTCTTTCTTTTCGAGTCCGCTTTCGATCGTACTCGTTTGTTGTTGAAATTCTGCTTTCGGTCAGTCTTTCTTTTTTAGTCCGCTTTCGGTCGTACTCGTTTGTTGTTGAAATTCCGCTTTCAACCGGTATTTCTTTTCGAGTCCGCTTTCGGTCGTACTCTTTTGTTGTTGAAGTTTCGTCCTAGGCCGGTCTTTCTTTTCGAGTCCGCTTTCGGTCATAATTGTTTATTGTTAAAATTCCGTCCTCGGCCGGTCTTTCTTTTCGAGTCCGCTTTCGGTCGTACTCGTTTGTTGTTGAAGTTCCGTCCTCGTCCGGTCTTTATTTTCGAGTCCGCTTTCGGTCGTACTCGTGTGTTGTTGAAATTCCGTCCTCGGCCGGTCTTTCTTTTCAAGTACCTTTCGGTCGTACTAGTTTGTTGTTGAAATTTCGTCTTCTGCCGGTCTTTCTTTTCGAGTCCGCTTTCGGTTCTACTCGTTTGTTGTTGAAATTCCGTCCTCGGCCGGTTTTTCTTTTCGAGTCCGCTTTTGGTCGTACTCGTTTGTTATTGAAATTCCGTCCTCGACCGGTCTTTCTTTTCGAGTACCTTTCGGTCGTACTAGTTTGTTGTTGAAATTCCGTCTTCTGCCGGTTTTTCTTTTCGAGTCCGCTTTTGGTCGTACTCGTTTGTTGTTGAAATTCCGTCCTCGACCGGTCTTTCTTTTCGAGTCCGCGTTCGGTTGTACTCGTTTGTTGTTGAAATTCCGTCCTCGGCCGGTCTTTCTTTTCGAGTCCGCTTTCGGTCGTACTCGTTTGTTTTATGAAATTCTGTCCTCGGCCGGTCTTTCTTTTCGAGTCCACTTTCGGTCGTACTCGTTTGTTGTTGAAATTCCCTCCACGGTCGGTCTTTCTTTTCGAGTCCGCTTTCGGTCGTACTCGTTTGTTGTTGAAATTCCGTCCTCGGCCGGTCTTTCTTTTCGAGCCCGCTCTCGGTCGTACTCGTTTGTTGTTGAAATTCCATCCTCAGCCAGTCTTTCTTTTCGAGTCCGCTTTCGGCCGTACTCGTTTGTTGTTGAAATTCCGCTTTTGGTCGGTCTTTCTTTTCGAGTCCGCTTTCGGTCATACTTGTTTGTTGTTGAAATTCCGTCCTCGGCCGGTCTTTCTTTTCGAGCCCGCTTTCGGTCGTACTCGTTTGTTGTTGAAATTCCGTCCTCGGCCAGTCTTTCTTTTCGAGTCCGCTTTCGGTCGTACTCGTTTGTTGTTGAAATTCCGTCCTCGGGCGGTCTTTCTTTTCAAGTAACTTTCGGTCGTACTCGTTTGTTGTTGAAATTCCGTCTTCTGCCGGTCTTTCTTTTCGAGTCCGCTTTCGGTTCTACTCGTTTGTTGTTGAAATTCCGTCCTCGGCCGGTTTTTCTTTTCGAGTGCGCTTTTGGTCGTACTCGTTTGTTGTTGAAATTCCGTCCTCGACCGGTCTTTCTTTTCGAGTCCGCGTTCAGTTGTACTCGTTTGTTGTTGAAATTCCGTCCTCGGTCGGTCTTTCTTTTCGAGTCCGCTTTCGGTCGTACTCGTTTGTTTTATGAAATTCTGTCCTCGGCCGGTCTTTCTTTTCGAGTCCACTTTCGGTCGTACTCGTTTGTTGTTGAAATTCCCTCCACGGTCGGTCTTTCTTTTCGAGTCCGCTTTCGGTCGTACTCGTTTGTTGTTGAAATTCCGTCCTCGGCCGGTCTTTCTTTTCGAGCCCGCTCTCGGTCGTACTCGTTTGTTGTTGAAATTCCATCCTCAGCCAGTCTTTCTTTTCGAGTCCGCTTTCGGCCGTACTCGTTTGTTGTTGAAATTCCGCTTTTGGTCGGTCTTTCTTTTCGAGTCCGCTTTCGGTCACGCTTGTTTGTTGTTGAAATTCCGCTTTCGGTCGGTCTTTCTTTTCGAGTCCGCTTTCGATCGTACTCGTTTGTTGTTGAAATTCTGCTTTCGGTCAGTCTTTCTTTTTTAGTCCGCTTTCGGTCGTACTCGTTTGTTGTTGAAATTCCGCTTTCAACCGGTATTTCTTTTCGAGTCCGCTTTCGGTCGTACTCTTTTGTTGTTGAAGTTTCGTCCTAGGCCGGTCTTTCTTTTCGAGTCCGCTTTCGGTCATAATTGTTTATTGTTAAAATTCCGTCCTCGGCCGGTCTTTCTTTTCGAGTCCGCTTTCGGTCGTACTCGTTTGTTGTTGAAGTTCCGTCCTCGTCCGGTCTTTATTTTCGAGTCCGCTTTCGGTCGTACTCGTGTGTTGTTGAAATTCCGTCCTCGGCCGGTCTTTCTTTTCAAGTACCTTTCGGTCGTACTAGTTTGTTGTTGAAATTTCGTCTTCTGCCGGTCTTTCTTTTCGAGTCCGCTTTCGGTTCTACTCGTTTGTTGTTGAAATTCCGTCCTCGGCCGGTTTTTCTTTTCGAGTCCGCTTTTGGTCGTACTCGTTTGTTATTGAAATTCCGTCCTCGACCGGTCTTTCTTTTCGAGTACCTTTCGGTCGTACTAGTTTGTTGTTGAAATTCCGTCTTCTGCCGGTTTTTCTTTTCGAGTCCGCTTTTGGTCGTACTCGTTTGTTGTTGAAATTCCGTCCTCGACCGGTCTTTCTTTTCGAGTCCGCGTTCGGGTGTACTCGTTTGTTGTTGAAATTCCGTCCTCGGCCGATCTTTCTTTTCGAGTCCGCTTTCGGTCGTACTCGTTTGTTTTATGAAATTCTGTCCTCGGCCGGTCTTTCTTTTCGAGTCCACTTTCGGTCGTACTCGTTTGTTGTTGAAATTCCCTCCACGGTCGGTCTTTCTTTTCGAGTCCGCTTTCGGTCGTACTCGTTTGTTGTTGAAATTCCGTCCTCGGCCGGTCTTTCTTTTCGAGCCCGCTCTCGGTCGTACTCGTTTGTTGTTGAAATTCCATCCTCAGCCAGTCTTTCTTTTCGAGTCCGCTTTCGGCCGTACTCGTTTGTTGTTGAAATTCCGCTTTTGGTCGGTCTTTCTTTTCGAGTCCGCTTTCGGTCATACTTGTTTGTTGTTGAAATTCCGTCCTCGGCCGGTCTTTCTTTTCGAGCCCGCTTTCGGTCGTACTCGTTTGTTGTTGAAATTCCGTCCTCGGCCAGTCTTTCTTTTCGAGTCCGCTTTCGGTCGTACTCGTTTGTTGTTGAAATTCCGTCCTCGGGCGGTCTTTCTTTTCAAGTAACTTTCGGTCGTACTCGTTTGTTGTTGAAATTCCGTCTTCTGCCGGTCTTTCTTTTCGAGTCCGCTTTCGGTTCTACTCGTTTGTTGTTGAAATTCCGTCCTCGGCCGGTTTTTCTTTTCGAGTGCGCTTTTGGTCGTACTCGTTTGTTGTTGAAATTCCGTCCTCGACCGGTCTTTCTTTTCGAGTCCGCGTTCAGTTGTACTCGTTTGTTGTTGAAATTCCGTCCTCGGTCGGTCTTTCTTTTCGAGTCCGCTTTCGGTCGTACTCGTTTGTTTTATGAAATTCTGTCCTCGGCCGGTCTTTCTTTTCGAGTCCACTTTCGGTCGTACTCGTTTGTTGTTGAAATTCCCTCCACGGTCGGTCTTTCTTTTCGAGTCCGCTTTCGGTCGTACTCGTTTGTTGTTGAAATTCCGTCCTCGGCCGGTCTTTCTTTTCGAGCCCGCTCTCGGTCGTACTCGTTTGTTGTTGAAATTCCATCCTCAGCCAGTCTTTCTTTTCGAGTCCGCTTTCGGCCGTACTCGTTTGTTGTTGAAATTCCGCTTTTGGTCGGTCTTTCTTTTCGAGTCCGCTTTCGGTCACGCTTGTTTGTTGTTGAAATTCCGCTTTCGGTCGGTCTTTCTTTTCGAGTCCGCTTTCGATCGTACTCGTTTGTTGTTGAAATTCTGCTTTCGGTCAGTCTTTCTTTTTTAGTCCGCTTTCGGTCGTACTCGTTTGTTGTTGAAATTCCGCTTTCAACCGGTATTTCTTTTCGAGTCCGCTTTCGGTCGTACTCTTTTGTTGTTGAAGTTTCGTCCTAGGCCGGTCTTTCTTTTCGAGTCCGCTTTCGGTCATAATTGTTTATTGTTAAAATTCCGTCCTCGGCCGGTCTTTCTTTTCGAGTCCGCTTTCGGTCGTACTCGTTTGTTGTTGAAGTTCCGTCCTCGTCCGGTCTTTATTTTCGAGTCCGCTTTCGGTCGTACTCGTGTGTTGTTGAAATTCCGTCCTCGGCCGGTCTTTCTTTTCAAGTACCTTTCGGTCGTACTAGTTTGTTGTTGAAATTTCGTCTTCTGCCGGTCTTTCTTTTCGAGTCCGCTTTCGGTTCTACTCGTTTGTTGTTGAAATTCCGTCCTCGGCCGGTTTTTCTTTTCGAGTCCGCTTTTGGTCGTACTCGTTTGTTATTGAAATTCCGTCCTCGACCGGTCTTTCTTTTCGAGTACCTTTCGGTCGTACTAGTTTGTTGTTGAAATTCCGTCTTCTGCCGGTTTTTCTTTTCGAGTCCGCTTTTGGTCGTACTCGTTTGTTGTTGAAATTCCGTCCTCGACCGGTCTTTCTTTTCGAGTCCGCGTTCGGTTGTACTCGTTTGTTGTTGAAATTCCGTCCTCGGCCGGTCTTTCTTTTCGAGTCCGCTTTCGGTCGTACTCGTTTGTTTTATGAAATTCTGTCCTCGCCCGATCTTTCTTTTCGAGTCCACTTTCGGTTGTACTCGTTTGTTGTTGAAATTCCGTCCTCGGTCGGTCTTTCTTTTCGAGTCCGCTTTCGGTCGTACTCGTTTGTTGTTGAAATTCCGTCCTCGGTCGGTGTTTCTTTTCGAGTCCGCTCTTGGTCGTACTCGTTTGTTGTTGAAATTCCATCCTCTGCCGGTCTTTCTTTTCGAGTCCGCTTTCGGCCGTACTCGTTTGTTATTGAAATTCCGCTTTCGGTCGGTCTTTCTTTTCGAGTCCGCTTTCGGTCACGCTTGTTTGTTGTTGAAATTCCGCTTCCGGTCGGTCTTTCTTTTCGAGTCCGCTTTCAGTCGTACTCGTTTGTTGTTGAAATTCTGCTTTCGGTCGGTCTTTCTTTTTTAGTCCGCTTTCGGTCGCACTCGTTTGTTGTTGAAATTCCGCTTTCAACCGGTATTTCTTTTCGAGTCCGCTTTTGGTCGTACTCGTTCGTTGTTGGAATTCCGTCCTCGACCGGTCTTTCTTTTCGAGTCCGCTTTCGGTCGTACTCGTTTGTTGTTGAAGTTCCGTCCTTGGCCGGTCTTTCATTTCGAGTCCGCTTTCGATTGTACTCGTTTGTTGTTGAAATTCCGTCCTCGGCCGGTCTTTATTTTCGAGTCCGCTTTTGGTCGTACTCGTTTTTTTTTTTAAATTCCGTCCTCGGCCGGTCTTTCTTTTCGAGTCCACTTTCGGTCGTACTCGTTTGTTGTTGAAGTTCCGTCCTAGGCCGGTCTTTCTTTTCGAGTCCGCTTTTGGTTGTACTCGTTTGTTGTTGAAATTCCGTCCTAGGCCGATCTTTCTTTTCGAGTCCGCTTTCGGTCGTACTCGTTTGTTGTTGAAATTCCGTCCTCGGCCGGTCTTTCTTTTCGAGTCCGCTCTCGGTCGTACTCGTTTGTTGTTGAAATTCCATCCTCAGCCGGTCTTTCTTTTCGAGTCCGCTTTCGGCCGTACTCGTTTGTTGTTGAAATTCCGCTTTCGGTCGGTCTTTCTTTTCGAGTCCGCTTTCGATCACGCTTGTTTGTTATTGAAATTCCTCTTTCGGTCGGTCTTTCTTTTCGAGTCCGCTTTTGGTCGTACTCGTTTGTTGTTGAAATTATGCTTTCGGTCGGTCTTTCTTTTTTAGTCCGCTTTCGGTCGCACTCGTTTGTTGTTGAAATTCCGTCTTCTGCCGGTCTTTCTTTTCGAGTCCGCTTTCGGTTCTACTCGTTTGTTGTTGAAATTCCGTCCTCGGCCGGTTTTTCTTTTCGAGTCCGCTTTTGGTCGTACTCGTTTGTTGTTGAAATTCTGTCCTCGACCGGTCTTTCTTTTCAAGTACCTTTCGGTCGTACTAGTTTGTTGTTGAAATTCCGTCTTCTGCCGGTCTTTCTTTTCGAGTCCGCTTTCGGTTCTACTCGTTTGTTGTTGAAATTCCGTCCTCGGCCGGTTTTTCTTTTCGAGTCCGCTTTTGGTCGTACTCGTTTGTTATTGAAATTCCGTCCTCGACCGGTCTTTCTTTTCGAGTACCTTTCGGTCGTACTAGTTTGTTGTTGAAATTCCGTCTTCTGCCGGTTTTTCTTTTCGAGTCCGCTTTTGGTCGTACTCGTTTGTTGTTGAAATTCCCTCCTCGACCGGTCTTTCTTTTCGAGTCCGCGTTCGGTTGTACTCGTTTGTTGTTGAAATTCCGTCCTCGGCCGGTCTTTCTTTTCGAGTCCGCTTTCGGTCGTACTCGTTTGTTTTATGAAATTCTGTCCTCGCCCGATCTTTCTTTTCGAGTCCACTTTCGGTTGTACTCGTTTGTTGTTGAAATTCCGTCCTCGGTCGGTCTTTCTTTTCGAGTCCGCTTTCGGTCGTACTCGTTTGTTGTTGAAATTCCGTCCTCGATCGGTGTTTCTTTTCGAGTCCGCTTTCGGCCGTACTCGTTTGTTATTGAAATTCCGCTTTCGGTCGGTCTTTCTTTTCGAGTCCGCTTTCGGTCACGCTTGTTTGTTGTTGAAATTCCGCTTCCGGTCGGTCTTTCTTTTCGAGTCCGCTTTCAGTCGTACTCGTTTGTTGTTGAAATTCTGCTTTCGGTCGGTCTTTCTTTTTTAGTCCGCTTTCGGTCGCACTCGTTTGTTGTTGAAATTCCGCTTTCAACCGGTATTTCTTTTCGAGTCCGCTTTTGGTCGTACTCGTTCGTTGTTGGAATTCCGTCCTCGACCGGTCTTTCTTTTCGAGTCCGCTTTCGGTCGTACTCGTTTGTTGTTGAAGTTCCGTCCTTGGCCGGTCTTTCATTTCGAGTCCGCTTTCGATTGTACTCGTTTGTTGTTGAAATTCCGTCCTCGGCCGGTCTTTATTTTCGAGTCCGCTTTTGGTCGTACTCGTTTTTTTTTTAAAATTCCGTCCTCGGCCGGTCTTTCTTTTCGAGTCCACTTTCGGTCGTACTCGTTTGTTGTTGAAGTTCCGTCCTAGGCCGGTCTTTCTTTTCGAGTCCGCTTTTGGTTGTACTCGTTTGTTGTTGAAATTCCGTCCTCGGCCGATCTTTCTTTTCGAGTCCGCTTTCGGTCGTACTCGTTTGTTGTTGAAATTCCGTCCTCGGCCGGTCTTTCTTTTCGAGTCCGCTCTCGGTCTTACTCGTTTGTTGTTGAAATTCCATCCTCAGCCGGTCTTTCTTTTCGAGTCCGCTTTCGGCCGTACTCGTTTGTTGTTGAAATTCCGCTTTCGGTCGGTCTTTCTTTTCGAGTCCGCTTTCGATCACGCTTGTTTGTTATTGAAATTCCTCTTTCGGTCGGTCTTTCTTTTCGAGTCCGCTTTTGGTCGTACTCGTTTGTTGTTGAAATTCTGCTTTTGGTCGGTCTTTCTTTTTTAGTCCGCTTTCGGTCGCACTTGTTTGTTGTTGAAATTCCGCTTTCAACCGGTATTTCTTTTCGAGTCCGCTTTTGGTTGTACTCGTTTGTTGTTGGAATTCCGTCCTCGACCGGTCTTTCTTTTCGAGTCCGCTTTCGGTCGTACTCGTTTATTGTTGAAATTCCGTCGTCGGCCGGTCTTTCTTTTCGAGTCCTCTTTCGATTGTACTCGTTTGTTGTTGAAATTCTATCCTCGGCCGGTCTTTCTTTTCGAGTCCGCTTTCGGTCGTACTCGTTTGTTTTATGAAATTCTGTCCTCGGCCGGTCTTTCTTTTCGAGTCCACTTTCGGTCGTACTCGTTTGTTGTTGAAATTCCCTCCACGGTCGGTCTTTCTTTTCGAGTCCGCTTTCGGTCGTACTCGTTTGTTGTTGAAATTCCGTCCTCGGCCGGTCTTTCTTTTCGAGCCCGCTCTCGGTCGTACTCGTTTGTTGTTGAAATTCCATCCTCAGCCAGTCTTTCTTTTCGAGTCCGCTTTCGGCCGTACTCGTTTGTTGTTGAAATTCCGCTTTTGGTCGGTCTTTCTTTTCGAGTCCGCTTTCGGTCACGCTTGTTTGTTGTTGAAATTCCGCTTTCGGTCGGTCTTTCTTTTCGAGTCCGCTTTCGATCGTACTCGTTTGTTGTTGAAATTCTGCTTTCGGTCAGTCTTTCTTTTTTAGTCCGCTTTCGGTCGTACTCGTTTGTTGTTGAAATTCCGCTTTCAACCGGTATTTCTTTTCGAGTCCGCTTTCGGTCGTACTCTTTTGTTGTTGAAGTTTCGTCCTAGGCCGGTCTTTCTTTTCGAGTCCGCTTTCGGTCATACTTGTTTGTTGTTAAAATTCCGTCCTCGGCCGGTCTTTCTTTTCGAGTCCGCTTTCGGTCGTACTCGTTTGTTGTTGAAGTTCCGTCCTCGTCCGGTCTTTATTTTCGAGTCCGCTTTCGGTCGTACTCGTGTGTTGTTGAAATTCCGTCCTCGGCCGGTCTTTCTTTTCAAGTACCTTTCGGTCGTACTAGTTTGTTGTTGAAATTCCGTCTTCTGCCGGTCTTTCTTTTCGAGTCCGCTTTCGGTTCTACTCGTTTGTTGTTGAAATTCCGTCCTCGGTCAGTTTTTCTTTTCGAGTCCGCTTTTGGTCGTACTCGTTTGTTGTTGAAATTCTGTCCTCGACCGGTCTTTCTTTTCAAGTACCTTTTGGTCGTACTAGTTTGTTGTTGAAATTCCGTCTTCTGCCGGTCTTTCTTTTCGAGTCCGCTTTCGGTTCTACTCGTTTGTTGTTGAAATTCCGTCCTCGGCCGGTTTTTCTTTTCGAGTCCGCTTTTGGTCGTACTCGTTTGTTATTGAAATTCCGTCCTCGACCGGTCTTTCTTTTCGAGTACCTTTCGGTCGTACTAGTTTGTTGTTGAAATTCCGTCTTCTGCCGGTTTTTCTTTTCGAGTCCGCTTTTGGTCGTACTCGTTTGTTGTTGAAATTCCGTCCTCGACCGGTCTTTCTTTTCGAGTCCGCGTTCGGTTGTACTCGTTTGTTGTTGAAATTCCGTCCTCGGCCGGTCTTTCTTTTCGAGTCCGCTTTCGGTCGTACTCGTTTGTTTTATGAAATTCTGTCCTCGCCCGATCTTTCTTTTCGAGTCCACTTTCGGTTGTACTCGTTTGTTGTTGAAATTCCGTCCTCGGTCGGTCTTTCTTTTCGAGTCCGCTTTCGGTCGTACTCGTTTGTTGTTGAAATTCCGTCCTCGGTCGGTGTTTCTTTTCGAGTCCGCTCTCGGTCGTACTCGTTTGTTGTTGAAATTCCATCCTCTGCCGGTCTTTCTTTTCGAGTCCGCTTTCGGCCGTACTCGTTTGTTATTGAAATTCCGCTTTCGGTCGGTCTTTCTTTTCGAGTCCGCTTTCGGTCACGCTTGTTTGTTGTTGAAATTCCGCTTCCGGTCGGTCTTTCTTTTCGAGTCCGCTTTCAGTCGTACTCGTTTGTTGTTGAAATTCTGCTTTCGGTCGGTCTTTCTTTTCGAGTCCGCTTTCGGTCACGCTTGTTTGTTGTTGAAATTCCGCTTTCAACCGGTATTTCTTTTCGAGTCCGCTTTTGGTCGTACTCGTTCGTTGTTGGAATTCCGTCCTCGACCGGTCTTTCTTTTCGAGTCCGCTTTCGGTCGTACTCGTTTGTTGTTGAAGTTCCGTCCTTGGCCGGTCTTTCATTTCGAGTCCGCTTTCGATTGTACTCGTTTGTTGTTGAAATTCCGTCCTCGGCCGGTCTTTATTTTCGAGTCCGCTTTTGGTCGTACTCGTTTTTTTTTTTAAATTCCGTCCTCGGCCGGTCTTTCTTTTCGAGTCCACTTTCGGTCGTACTCGTTTGTTGTTGAAGTTCCGTCCTAGGCCGGTCTTTCTTTTCGAGTCCGCTTTTGGTTGTACTCGTTTGTTGTTGAAATTCCGTCCTCGGCCGATCTTTCTTTTCGAGTCCGCTTTCGGTCGTACTCGTTTGTTGTTGAAATTCCGTCCTCGGCCGGTCTTTCTTTTCGAGTCCGCTCTCGGTCTTACTCGTTTGTTGTTGAAATTCCATCCTCAGCCGGTCTTTCTTTTCGAGTCCGCTTTCGGCCGTACTCGTTTGTTGTTGAAATTCCGCTTTCGGTCGGTCTTTCTTTTCGAGTCCGCTTTCGATCACGCTTGTTTGTTATTGAAATTCCTCTTTCGGTCGGTCTTTCTTTTCGAGTCCGCTTTTGGTCGTACTCGTTTGTTGTTGAAATTCTGCTTTTGGTCGGTCTTTCTTTTTTAGTCCGCTTTCGGTCGCACTTGTTTGTTGTTGAAATTCCGCTTTCAACCGGTATTTCTTTTCGAGTCCGCTTTTGGTTGTACTCGTTTGTTGTTGGAATTCCGTCCTCGACCGGTCTTTCTTTTCGAGTCCGCTTTCGGTCGTACTCGTTTATTGTTGAAATTCCGTCGTCGGCCGGTCTTTCTTTTCGAGTCCTCTTTCGATTGTACTCGTTTGTTGTTGAAATTCTATCCTCGGCCGGTCTTTCTTTTCGAGTCCGCTTTCGGTCGTACTCGTTTGTTTTATGAAATTCTGTCCTCGGCCGGTCTTTCTTTTCGAGTCCACTTTCGGTCGTACTCGTTTGTTGTTGAAATTCCCTCCACGGTCGGTCTTTCTTTTCGAGTCCGCTTTCGGTCGTACTCGTTTGTTGTTGAAATTCCGTCCTCGGCCGGTCTTTCTTTTCGAGCCCGCTCTCGGTCGTACTCGTTTGTTGTTGAAATTCCATCCTCAGCCAGTCTTTCTTTTCGAGTCCGCTTTCGGCCGTACTCGTTTGTTGTTGAAATTCCGCTTTTGGTCGGTCTTTCTTTTCGAGTCCGCTTTCGGTCATACTTGTTTGTTGTTGAAATTCCGTCCTCGGCCGGTCTTTCTTTTCGAGCCCGCTTTCGGTCGTACTCGTTTGTTGTTGAAATTCCGTCCTCGGCCAGTCTTTCTTTTCGAGTCCGCTTTCGGTCGTACTCGTTTGTTGTTGAAATTCCGTCCTCGGGCGGTCTTTCTTTTCAAGTAACTTTCGGTCGTACTCGTTTGTTGTTGAAATTCCGTCTTCTGCCGGTCTTTCTTTTCGAGTCCGCTTTCGGTTCTACTCGTTTGTTGTTGAAATTCCGTCCTCGGCCGGTTTTTCTTTTCGAGTGCGCTTTTGGTCGTACTCGTTTGTTGTTGAAATTCCGTCCTCGACCGGTCTTTCTTTTCGAGTCCGCGTTCAGTTGTACTCGTTTGTTGTTGAAATTCCGTCCTCGGTCGGTCTTTCTTTTCGAGTCCGCTTTCGGTCGTACTCGTTTGTTTTATGAAATTCTGTCCTCGGCCGGTCTTTCTTTTCGAGTCCACTTTCGGTCGTACTCGTTTGTTGTTGAAATTCCCTCCACGGTCGGTCTTTCTTTTCGAGTCCGCTTTCGGTCGTACTCGTTTGTTGTTGAAATTCCGTCCTCGGCCGGTCTTTCTTTTCGAGCCCGCTCTCGGTCGTACTCGTTTGTTGTTGAAATTCCATCCTCAGCCAGTCTTTCTTTTCGAGTCCGCTTTCGGCCGTACTCGTTTGTTGTTGAAATTCCGCTTTTGGTCGGTCTTTCTTTTCGAGTCCGCTTTCGGTCACGCTTGTTTGTTGTTGAAATTCCGCTTTCGGTCGGTCTTTCTTTTCGAGTCCGCTTTCGGTCGTACTCGTTTGTTGTTGAAATTCTACTTTCGGTCAGTCTTTCTTTTTTAGTCCGCTTTCGGTCGTACTCGTTTGTTGTTGAAATTCCGCTTTCAACCGGTATTTCTTTTCGAGTCCGCTTTCGGTCGTACTCTTTTGTTGTTGAAGTTTCGTCCTAGGCCGGTCTTTCTTTTCGAGTCCGCTTTCGGTCATACTTGTTTGTTGTTAAAATTCCGTCCTCGGCCGGTCTTTCTTTTCGAGTCCGCTTTCGGTCGTACTCGTTTGTTGTTGAAGTTCCGTCCTCGTCCGGTCTTTATTTTCGAGTCCGCTTTCGGTCGTACTCGTGTGTTGTTGAAATTCCGTCCTCGGCCGGTCTTTCTTTTCAAGTACCTTTCGGTCGTACTAGTTTGTTGTTGAAATTCCGTCTTCTGCCGGTCTTTCTTTTCGAGTCCGCTTTCGGTTCTACTCGTTTGTTGTTGAAATTCCGTCCTCGGTCAGTTTTTCTTTTCGAGTCCGCTTTTGGTCGTACTCGTTTGTTGTTGAAATTCTGTCCTCGACCGGTCTTTCTTTTCAAGTACCTTTCGGTCGTACTAGTTTGTTGTTGAAATTCCGTCTTCTGCCGGTCTTTCTTTTCGAGTCCGCTTTCGGTTCTACTCGTTTGTTGTTGAAATTCCGTCCTCGGCCGGTTTTTCTTTTCGAGTCCGCTTTTGGTCGTACTCGTTTGTTATTGAAATTCCGTCCTCGACCGGTCTTTCTTTTCGAGTACCTTTCGGTCGTACTAGTTTGTTGTTGAAATTCCGTCTTCTGCCGGTTTTTCTTTTCGAGTCCGCTTTTGGTCGTACTCGTTTGTTGTTGAAATTCCGTCCTCGACCGGTCTTTCTTTTCGAGTCCGCGTTCGGTTGTACTCGTTTGTTGTTGAAATTCCGTCCTCGGCCGGTCTTTCTTTTCGAGTCCGCTTTCGGTCGTACTCGTTTGTTTTATGAAATTCTGTCCTCGCCCGATCTTTCTTTTCGAGTCCACTTTCGGTTGTACTCGTTTGTTGTTGAAATTCCGTCCTCGGTCGGTCTTTCTTTTCGAGTCCGCTTTCGGTCGTACTCGTTTGTTGTTGAAATTCCGTCCTCGGTCGGTGTTGCTTTTCGAGTCCGCTCTCGGTCGTACTCGTTTGTTGTTGAAATTCCATCCTCTGCCGGTCTTTCTTTTCGAGTCCGCTTTCGGCCGTACTCGTTTGTTATTGAAATTCCGCTTTCGGTCGGTCTTTCTTTTCGAGTCCGCTTTCGGTCACGCTTGTTTGTTGTTGAAATTCCGCTTCCGGTCGGTCTTTCTTTTCGAGTCCGCTTTCAGTCGTACTCGTTTGTTGTTGAAATTCTGCTTTCGGTCGGTCTTTCTTTTCGAGTCCGCTTTCGGTCACGCTTGTTTGTTGTTGAAATTCCGCTTTCAACCGGTATTTCTTTTCGAGTCCGCTTTTGGTCGTACTCGTTCGTTGTTGGAATTCCGTCCTCGACCGGTCTTTCTTTTCGAGTCCGCTTTCGGTCGTACTCGTTTGTTGTTGAAGTTCCGTCCTTGGCCGGTCTTTCATTTCGAGTCCGCTTTCGATTGTACTCGTTTGTTGTTGAAATTCCGTCCTCGGCCGGTCTTTATTTTCGAGTCCGCTTTTGGTCGTACTCGTTTTTTTTTTTAAATTCCGTCCTCGGCCGGTCTTTCTTTTCGAGTCCACTTTCGGTCGTACTCGTTTGTTGTTGAAGTTCCGTCCTAGGCCGGTCTTTCTTTTCGAGTCCGCTTTTGGTTGTACTCGTTTGTTGTTGAAATTCCGTCCTCGGCCGATCTTTCTTTTCGAGTCCGCTTTCGGTCGTACTCGTTTGTTGTTGAAATTCCGTCCTCGGCCGGTCTTTCTTTTCGAGTCCGCTCACGGTCGTACTCGTTTGTTGTTGAAATTCCATCCTCAGCCGGTCTTTCTTTTCGAGTCCGCTTTCGGCCGTACTCGTTTGTTGTTGAAATTCCGCTTTCGGTCGGTCTTTCTTTTCGAGTCCGCTTTCGATCACGCTTGTTTGTTATTGAAATTCCTCTTTCGGTCGGTCTTTCTTTTCGAGTCCGCTTTTGGTCGTACTCGTTTGTTGTTGAAATTCTGCTTTTGGTCGGTCTTTCTTTTTTAGTCCGCTTTCGGTCGCACTTGTTTGTTGTTGAAATTCCGCTTTCAACCGGTATTTCTTTTCGAGTCCGCTTTTGGTTGTACTCGTTTGTTGTTGGAATTCCGTCCTCGACCGGTCTTTCTTTTCGAGTCCGCTTTCGGTCGTACTCGTTTATTGTTGAAATTCCGTCCTCGGCCGGTCTTTCTTTTCGAGTCCTCTTTCGATTGTACTCGTTTGTTGTTGAAATTCTGTCCTCGTCAGGTCTTTATTTTCGAGTCCGCTTTCGGTCGTACTCATTTGTTGTTGAAATTCCGTCCTCGGCCGGTCTTTCTTTTCGAGTCCGCTTTCGATTATACTCGTTTGTTGTTGAAATTCCGTCCTCGTCCGGTCTTTATTTTCGAGTCCGCTTTTGGTCGTACTCGTTTGTTGTTGAATTCCGTCCTCGTCCGGTCTTTATTTTCGAGTCCGCTTTTGGTCGTACTCGTTTGTTGTTGAAATTCCGTCCTCGTCCGATCTTTTTTTCGAGTCCGCTTTCGGTCGTACTCGTATTTTGTTGAAATTCCATCCTCGGCCGGTCTTTCTTTTCGAGTCCGCTTTCGGTCGTACTGGTTTGTTGTTGAAGTTCCGTCGTAGGTCGGTCTTTCTTTTCGAGTCCGCTTTCGGTCATACATGTTTGTTGTTGAAATTTCGTCCTCGGCCGGTCTTTCTTTTCGAGCCCGCTTTCGGTCGTACTCGTTTGTTGTTGAAGTTCCGTCCTCGGCCGGTCTTTCTTTTCGAGTCCGCTTTCGGTCGTACTCGTTTGTTGTTGAAATTCCGTCTTCTGTCGGTCTTTCTTTTCGAGTCCGCTTTCGGTTCTACTCGTTTGTTGTTGAAATTCCGTCCTCGGCCGGTCTTTCTTTTCGAGCCCGCTCTCGGTCGTACTCGTTTGTTGTTGAAATTCCATCCTCAGCCGGTCTTTCTTTTCGAGTCCGCTTTCGGCCGTACTCGTTTGTTGTTGAAATTCCGCTTTTGGTCGGTCTTTCTTTTCGAGTCCGCTTTCGGTCACGCTTGTTTGTTGTTGAAATTCCGCTTTCGGCCGGCCTTTCTTTTTGAGTCCGCTTTTGGTCGTACTCGTTTGTTGTTGAAATTCCGTCCTCGGTCGGTCTTTCTTTTCGAGTCCGCTTTCGGTCGTACTCGTTTGTTGTTGAAATTCCGTCCTCGGTCGGTGTTTCTTTTCGAGTCCGCTCTCGGTCGTACTCGTTTGTTGTTGAAATTCCATCCTCTGCCGGTCTTTCTTTTCGAGTCCGCTTTCGGCCGTACTCGTTTGTTATTGAAATTCCGCTTTCGGTCGGTCTTTCTTTTCGAGTCCGCTTTCGGTCACGCTTGTTTGTTGTTGAAATTCCGCTTCCGGTCGGTCTTTCTTTTCGAGTCCGCTTTCAGTCGTACTCGTTTGTTGTTGAAATTCTGCTTTCGGTCGGTCTTTCTTTTTTAGTCCGCTTTCGGTCGCACTCGTTTGTTGTTGAAATTCCGCTTTCAACCGGTATTTCTTTTCGAGTCCGCTTTTGGTCGTACTCGTTCGTTGTTGGAATTCCGTCCTCGACCGGTCTTTCTTTTCGAGTCCGCTTTCGGTCGTACTCGTTTGTTGTTGAAGTTCCGTCCTTGGCCGGTCTTTCATTTCGAGTCCGCTTTCGATTGTACTCGTTTGTTGTTGAAATTCCGTCCTCGGCCGGTATTTATTTTCGAGTCCGCTTTTGGTCGTACTGAGTTTTTTTTTTTAAATTCCGTCCTCGGCCGGTCTTTCTTTTCGAGTCCACTTTCGGTCGTACTCGTTTGTTGTTGAAGTTCCGTCCTAGGCCGGTCTTTCTTTTCGAGTCCGCTTTTGGTTGTACTCGTTTGTTGTTGAAATTCCGTCCTCGGCCGATCTTTCTTTTCGAGTCCGCTTTCGGTCGTACTCGTTTGTTGTTGAAATTCCGTCCTCGGCCGGTCTTTCTTTTCGAGTCCGCTCTCGGTCGTACTCGTTTGTTGTTGAAATTCCATCCTCAGCCGGTCTTTCTTTTCGAGTCCGCTTTCGGCCGTACTCGTTTGTTGTTGAAATTCCGCTTTCGGTCGGTCTTTCTTTTCGAGTCCGCTTTCGATCACGCTTGTTTGTTATTGAAATTCCTCTTTCGGTCGGTCTTTCTTTTCGAGTCCGCTTTTGGTCGTACTCGTTTGTTGTTGAAATTCTGCTTTTGGTCGGTCTTTCTTTTTTAGTCCGCTTTCGGTCGCACTTGTTTGTTGTTGAAATTCCGCTTTCAACCGGTATTTCTTTTCGAGTCCGCTTTTGGTTGTACTCGTTTGTTGTTGGAATTCCGTCCTCGACCGGTCTTTCTTTTCGAGTCCGCTTTCGGTCGTACTCGTTTATTGTTGAAATTCCGTCCTCGGCCGGTCTTTCTTTTCGAGTCCTCTTTCGATTGTACTCGTTTGTTGTTGAAATTCCGTCCTCGTCCGGTCTTTATTTTCGAGTCCGCTTTCGGTCGTACTCATTTGTTGTTGAAATTCCGTCCTCGGCCGGTCTTTCTTTTCGAGTCCGCTTTTGGTCGTACTCGTTTGTTGTTGAAATTCCGTCCTCGTCCGATCTTTTTTTCGAGTCCGCTTTCGGTCGTACTCGTTTTTTGTTGAAATTCCGTCCTCGGCCGGTCTTTCTTTTCGAGTCCGCTTTCGGTCGTACTGGTTTGTTGTTGAAGTTCCGTCGTAGGTCGGTCTTTCTTTTCGAGTCCGCTTTCGGTCATAATTGTTTGTTGTTGAAATTCCGTCCTCGGCCGGTCTTTCTTTTCGAGCCCGCTTTCGGTCGTACTCGTTTGTTGTTGAAGTTCCGTCCTCGGCCGGTCTTTCTTTTCGAGTCCGCTTTCGGTCGTACTCGTTTGTTGTTGAAATTCCGTCTTCTGTCGGTCTTTCTTTTCGAGTCCGCTTTCGGTTCTACTCGTTTGTTGTTGAAATTCCGTCCTCGACCGGTCTTTCTTTTCGAGCCCGCTCTCGGTCGTACTCGTTTGTTGTTGAAATTCCATCCTCAGCCGGTCTTTCTTTTCGAGTCCGCTTTCGGCCGTACTCGTTTGTTGTTGAAATTCCGCTTTTGGTCGGTCTTTCTTTTCGAGTCCGCTTTCGGTCACGCTTGTTTGTTGTTGAAATTCCGCTTTCGGCCGGCCTTTCTTTTCGAGTCCGCTTTTGGTCGTACTCGTTTGTTGTTGGAATTCCGTCCTCGACCGGTCTTTCTTTTCGAGTCCGCTTTCGGTCGTACTCGTTTGTTGTTGAAATTCCGTCCTCGGCCGGTCTTTGATTTCGAGTCCGCTTTCGATTGTACTCGTTTGTTGTTGAAATTCCGTCCTCGGCCGGTCTTTATTTTCGAGTCCGCTTTTGGTCGTACTCGTTTTTTTTTTGAAATTCCGTCCTCGGCAGGTCTTTCTTTTCGAGTCCACTTTCGGTCGTACTCGTTTGTTGTTGAAGTTCCGTCCTAGGCCGGTCTTTCTTTTCGAGTCCGCTTTTGGTTGTACTCGTTTGTTGTTGAAATTCCGTCCTCGGCCGATCTTTCTTTTCGAGTCCGCTTTCGGTCGTACTCGTTTGTTGTTGAAATTCCGTCCTCGGCCGGTCTTTCTTTTCGAGTCCGCTTTCGATTATACTCGTTTGTTGTTGAAATTCCGTCCTCGTCCGGTCTTTATTTTCGAGTCCGCTTTTGGTCGTACTCGTTTGTTGTTGAATTCCGTCCTCGTCCGGTCTTTATTTTCGAGTCCGCTTTTGGTCGTACTCGTTTGTTGTTGAAATTCCGTCCTCGTCCGATCTTTTTTTCGAGTCCGCTTTCGGTCGTACTCGTATTTTGTTGAAATTCCATCCTCGGCCGGTCTTTCTTTTCGAGTCCGCTTTCGGTCGTACTGGTTTGTTGTTGAAGTTCCGTCGTAGGTCGGTCTTTCTTTTCGAGTCCGCTTTCGGTCATACTTGTTTGTTGTTGAAATTTCGTCCTCGGCCGGTCTTTCTTTTCGAGCCCGCTTTCGGTCGTACTCGTTTGTTGTTGAAGTTCCGTCCTCGGCCGGTCTTTCTTTTCGAGTCCGCTTTCGGTCGTACTCGTTTGTTGTTGAAATTCCGTCTTCTGTCGGTCTTTCTTTTCGAGTCCGCTTTCGGTTCTACTCGTTTGTTGTTGAAATTCCGTCCTCGGCCGGTCTTTCTTTTCGAGCCCGCTCTCGGTCGTACTCGTTTGTTGTTGAAATTCCATCCTCAGCCGGTCTTTCTTTTCGAGTCCGCTTTCGGCCGTACTCGTTTGTTGTTGAAATTCCGCTTTTGGTCGGTCTTTCTTTTCGAGTCCGCTTTCGGTCACGCTTGTTTGTTGTTGAAATTCCGCTTTCGGCCGGCCTTTCTTTTTGAGTCCGCTTTTGGTCGTACTCGTTTGTTGTTGAAATTCCGTCCTCGGTCGGTCTTTCTTTTCGAGTCCGCTTTCGGTCGTACTCGTTTGTTGTTGAAATTCCGTCCTCGGTCGGTGTTTCTTTTCGAGTCCGCTCTCGGTCGTACTCGTTTGTTGTTGAAATTCCATCCTCTGCCGGTCTTTCTTTTCGAGTCCGCTTTCGGCCGTACTCGTTTGTTATTGAAATTCCGCTTTCGGTCGGTCTTTCTTTTCGAGTCCGCTTTCGGTCACGCTTGTTTGTTGTTGAAATTCCGCTTCCGGTCGGTCTTTCTTTTCGAGTCCGCTTTCAGTCGTACTCGTTTGTTGTTGAAATTCTGCTTTCGGTCGGTCTTTCTTTTTTAGTCCGCTTTCGGTCGCACTCGTTTGTTGTTGAAATTCCGCTTTCAACCGGTATTTCTTTTCGAGTCCGCTTTTGGTCGTACTCGTTCGTTGTTGGAATTCCGTCCTCGACCGGTCTTTCTTTTCGAGTCCGCTTTCGGTCGTACTCGTTTGTTGTTGAAGTTCCGTCCTTGGCCGGTCTTTCATTTCGAGTCCGCTTTCGATTGTACTCGTTTGTTGTTGAAATTCCGTCCTCGGCCGGTATTTATTTTCGAGTCCGCTTTTGGTCGTACTGAGTTTTTTTTTTTAAATTCCGTCCTCGGCCGGTCTTTCTTTTCGAGTCCACTTTCGGTCGTACTCGTTTGTTGTTGAAGTTCCGTCCTAGGCCGGTCTTTCTTTTCGAGTCCGCTTTTGGTTGTACTCGTTTGTTGTTGAAATTCCGTCCTCGGCCGATCTTTCTTTTCGAGTCCGCTTTCGGTCGTACTCGTTTGTTGTTGAAATTCCGTCCTCGGCCGGTCTTTCTTTTCGAGTCCGCTCTCGGTCGTACTCGTTTGTTGTTGAAATTCCATCCTCAGCCGGTCTTTCTTTTCGAGTCCGCTTTCGGCCGTACTCGTTTGTTGTTGAAATTCCGCTTTCGGTCGGTCTTTCTTTTCGAGTCCGCTTTCGATCACGCTTGTTTGTTATTGAAATTCCTCTTTCGGTCGGTCTTTCTTTTCGAGTCCGCTTTTGGTCGTACTCGTTTGTTGTTGAAATTCTGCTTTTGGTCGGTCTTTCTTTTTTAGTCCGCTTTCGGTCGCACTTGTTTGTTGTTGAAATTCCGCTTTCAACCGGTATTTCTTTTCGAGTCCGCTTTTGGTTGTACTCGTTTGTTGTTGGAATTCCGTCCTCGACCGGTCTTTCTTTTCGAGTCCGCTTTCGGTCGTACTCGTTTATTGTTGAAATTCCGTCCTCGGCCGGTCTTTCTTTTCGAGTCCTCTTTCGATTGTACTCGTTTGTTGTTGAAATTCCGTCCTCGTCCGGTCTTTATTTTCGAGTCCGCTTTCGGTCGTACTCATTTGTTGTTGAAATTCCGTCCTCGGCCGGTCTTTCTTTTCGAGTCCGCTTTTGGTCGTACTCGTTTGTTGTTGAAATTCCGTCCTCGTCCGATCTTTTTTTCGAGTCCGCTTTCGGTCGTACTCGTTTTTTGTTGAAATTCCGTCCTCGGCCGGTCTTTCTTTTCGAGTCCGCTTTCGGTCGTACTGGTTTGTTGTTGAAGTTCCGTCGTAGGTCGGTCTTTCTTTTCGAGTCCGCTTTCGGTCATAATTGTTTGTTGTTGAAATTCCGTCCTCGGCCGGTCTTTCTTTTCGAGCCCGCTTTCGGTCGTACTCGTTTGTTGTTGAAGTTCCGTCCTCGGCCGGTCTTTCTTTTCGAGTCCGCTTTCGGTCGTACTCGTTTGTTGTTGAAATTCCGTCTTCTGTCGGTCTTTCTTTTCGAGTCCGCTTTCGGTTCTACTCGTTTGTTGTTGAAATTCCGTCCTCGACCGGTCTTTCTTTTCGAGCCCGCTCTCGGTCGTACTCGTTTGTTGTTGAAATTCCATCCTCAGCCGGTCTTTCTTTTCGAGTCCGCTTTCGGCCGTACTCGTTTGTTGTTGAAATTCCGCTTTTGGTCGGTCTTTCTTTTCGAGTCCGCTTTCGGTCACGCTTGTTTGTTGTTGAAATTCCGCTTTCGGCCGGCCTTTCTTTTCGAGTCCGCTTTTGGTCGTACTCGTTTGTTGTTGGAATTCCGTCCTCGACCGGTCTTTCTTTTCGAGTCCGCTTTCGGTCGTACTCGTTTGTTGTTGAAATTCCGTCCTCGGCCGGTCTTTGATTTCGAGTCCGCTTTCGATTGTACTCGTTTGTTGTTGAAATTCCGTCCTCGGTCGGTCTTTATTTTCGAGTCCGCTTTTGGTCGTACTCGTTTTTTTTTTGAAATTCCGTCCTCGGCAGGTCTTTCTTTTCGAGTCCACTTTCGGTCGTACTCGTTTGTTGTTGAAGTTCCGTCCTAGGCCGGTCTTTCTTTTCGAGTCCGCTTTTGGTTGTACTCGTTTGTTGTTGAAATTCCGTCCTCGGCCGATCTTTCTTTTCGAGTCCGCTTTCGGTCGTACTCGTTTGTTGTTGAAATTCCGTCCTCGGCCGGTCTTTCTTTTCGAGTCCGCTCTCGGCCGTACTCGTTTGTTGTTGAAATTCCATCCTCAGCCGGTCTTTCTTTTCGAGTCCTCTTTCGGCCGTACTCGTTTGTTGTTGAAATTCCGCTTTCGGTCGGTCTTTCTTTTCGAGTCCGCTTTCGATCACGCTTGTTTGTTATTGAAATTCCTCTTTCGGTCGGTCTTTCTTTTCGAGTCCGCTTTTGGTCGTACTCGTTTGTTGTTGAAATTCCGTCCTCGGCCGGTCTTTCTTTTCAAGTACCTTTCGGTCGTACTAGTTTGTTGTTGAAATTCCGTCTTCTGCCGGTCTTTCTTTTCGAGTCCGCTTTCGGTTCTACTCGTTTGTTGTTGAAATTCCGTCCTCGGTCGGTTTTTCTTTTCGAGTCCGCTTTTGGTCGTACTCGTTTGTTGTTGAAATTCTGTCCTCGACCGGTCTTTCTTTTCAAGTACCTTTCGGTCGTACTAGTTTGTTGTTGAAATTCCGTCTTCTGCCGGTCTTTCTTTTCGAGTCCGCTTTCGGTTCTACTCGTTTGTTGTTGAAATTCCGTCCTCGGCCGGTTTTTCTTTTCGAGTCCGCTTTTGGTCGTACTCGTTTGTTATTGAAATTCCGTCCTCGACCGGTCTTTCTTTTCGAGTACCTTTCGGTCGTACTAGTTTGTTGTTGAAATTCCGTCTTCTGCCGGTTTTTCTTTTCGAGTCCGCTTTTGGTCGTACTCGTTTGTTGTTGAAATTCCGTCCTCGACCGGTCTTTCTTTTCGAGTCCGCGTTCGGTTGTACTCGTTTGTTGTTGAAATTCCGTCCTCGGCCGGTCTTTCTTTTCGAGTCCGCTTTCTGTCGTACTCGTTTGTTTTATGAAATTCTGTCCTCGCCCGATCTTTCTTTTCGAGTCCACTTTCGGCTGTACTCGTTTGTTGTTGAAATTCCGTCCTCGGTCGGTCTTTCTTTTCGAGTCCGCTTTCGGTCGTACTCGTTTGTTGTTGAAATTCCGTCCTCGGTCGGTGTTTCTTTTCGATTCCGCTCTCGGTCGTACTCGTTTGTTGTTGAAATTCCATCCTCTGCCGGTCTTTCTTTTCGAGTCCGCTTTCGGCCGTACTCGTTTGTTATTGAAATTCCGCTTTCGGTCGGTCTTTCTTTTCGAGTCCGCTTTCGGTCACGCTTGTTTGTTGTTGAAATTCCGCTTCCGGTCGGTCTTTCTTTTCGAGTCCGCTTTCAGTCGTACTCGTTTGTTGTTGAAATTCTGCTTTCGGTCGGTCTTTCTTTTTTAGTCCGCTTTCGGTCGCACTCGTTTGTTGTTGAAATTCCGCTTTCAACCGGTATTTCTTTTCGAGTCCGCTTTTGGTCGTACTCGTTCGTTGTTGGAATTCCGTCCTCGACCGGTCTTTCTTTTCGAGTCCGCTTTCGGTCGTACTCGTTTGTTGTTGAAGTTCCGTCCTTGGCCGGTCTTTCATTTCGAGTCCGCTTTCGATTGTACTCGTTTGTTGTTGAAATTCCGTCCTCGGCCGGTCTTTATTTTCGAGTCCGCTTTTGGTCGTACTCGTTTTTTTTTTTAAATTCCGTCCTCGGCCGGTCTTTCTTTTCGAGTCCACTTTCGGTCGTACTCGTTTGTTGTTGAAGTTCCGTCCTAGGCCGGTCTTTCTTTTCGAGTCCGCTTTTGGTTGTACTCGTTTGTTGTTGAAATTCCGTCCTCGGCCGATCTTTCTTTTCGAGTCCGCTTTCGGTCGTACTCGTTTGTTGTTGAAATTCCGTCCTCGGCCGGTCTTTCTTTTCGAGTCCGCTCTCGGTCGTACTCGTTTGTTGTTGAAATTCCATCCTCAGCCGGTCTTTCTTTTCGAGTCCGCTTTCGGCCGTACTCGTTTGTTGTTGAAATTCCGCTTTCGGTCGGTCTTTCTTTTCGAGTCCGCTTTCGATCACGCTTGTTTGTTATTGAAATTCCTCTTTCGGTCGGTCTTTCTTTTCGAGTCCGCTTTTGGTCGTACTCGTTTGTTGTTGAAATTCTGCTTTTGGTCGGTCTTTCTTTTTTAGTCCGCTTTCGGTCGCACTTGTTTGTTGTTGAAATTCCGCTTTCAACCGGTATTTCTTTTCGAGTCCGCTTTTGGTTGTACTCGTTTGTTGTTGGAATTCCGTCCTCGACCGGTCTTTCTTTTCGAGTCCGCTTTCGGTCGTACTCGTTTATTGTTGAAATTCCGTCCTCGGCCGGTCTTTCTTTTCGAGTCCTCTTTCGATTGTACTCGTTTGTTGTTGAAATTCTGTCCTCGTCCGGTCTTTATTTTCGAGTCCGCTTTCGGTCGTACTCATTTGTTGTTGAAATTCCGTCCTCGGCCGGTCGTTCTTTTCGAGTCCGCTTTCGATTATACTCGTTTGTTGTTGAAATTCCGTCCTCGTCCGGTCTTTATTTTCGAGTCCGCTTTTGGTCGTACTCGTTTGTTGTTGAAATTCCGTCCTCGTCCGGTCTTTATTTTCGAGTCCGCTTTTGGTCGTACTCGTTTGTTGTTGAAATTCCGTCCTCGTCCGATCTTTTTTTCGAGTCCGCTTTCGGTCGTACTCGTTTTTTGTTGAAATTCCGTCCTCGGCCGGTCTTTCTTTTCGAGTCCGCTTTCGGTCGTACTGGTTTGTTGTTGAAGTTCCGTCGTAGGTCGGTCTTTCTTTTCGAGTCCGCTTTCGGTCATACTTGTTTGTTGTTGAAATTCCGTCCTCGGCCGGTCTTTCTTTTCGAGCCCGCTTTCGGTCGTACTCGTTTGTTGTTGAAGTTCCGTCCTCGGCCGGTCTTTCTTTTCGAGTCCGCTTTCGGTCGTACTCGTTTGTTGTTGAAATTCCGTCTTCTGTCGGTCTTTCTTTTCGAGTCCGCTTTCGGTTCTACTCGTTTGTTGTTGAAATTCCGTCCTCGGCCGGTCTTTCTTTTCGAGCCCGCTCTCGGTCGTACTCGTTTGTTGTTGAAATTCCATCCTCAGCCGGTCTTTCTTTTCGAGTCCGCTTTCGGCCGTACTCGTTTGTTGTTGAAATTCCGCTTTTGGTCGGTCTTTCTTTTCGAGTCCGCTTTCGGTCACGCTTGTTTGTTGTTGAAATTCCGCTTTCGGCCGGCCTTTCTTTTCGAATCCGCTTTTGGTCGTACTCGTTTGTTGTTGGAATTCCGTCCTCGACCGGTCTTTCTTTTCGAGTCCGCTTTCGGTCGTACTCGTTTGTTGTTGAAGTTCCGTCCTTGGCCGGTCTTTCATTTCGAGTCCGCTTTCGATTGTACTCGTTTGTTGTTGAAGTTCCGTCCTTGGCCGGTCTTTCTTTTCGAGTCCGCTTTCGGCCGTACTCGTTTGTTGTTGAAATTCTGCTTTCGGTCGGTCTTTCTTTTTTAGTCCGCTTTCGGTCGCACTCGTTTGTTGTTGAAATTCCGCTTTCAACCGGTATTTCTTTTCGAGTCCGCTTTTGGTCGTACTCGTTCGTTATTGGAATTCCGTCCTCGACCGGTCTTTCTTTTCGAGTCCGCTTTCGGTCGTACTCGTTTGTTGTTGAAGTTCCGTCCTTGGCCGGTCTTTCATTTCGAGTCCGCTTTCGATTGTACTCGTTTGTTGTTGAAATTCCGTCCTCGGCCGGTCTTTATTTTCGAGTCCGCTTTTGGTCGTACTCGTTTTTTTTTTTAAATTCCGTCCTCGGCCGGTCTTTCTTTTCGAGTCCACTTTCGGTCGTACTCGTTTGTTGTTGAAGTTTCGTCCTAGGCCGGTCTTTCTTTTCGAGTCCGCTTTTGGTTGTACTCGTTTGTTGTTGAAATTCCGTCCTCGGCCGATCTTTCTTTTCGAGTCCGCTTTCGGTCGTACTCGTTTGTTGTTGAAATTCCGTCCTCGGCCGGTCTTTCTTTTCGAGTCCGCTCTCGGTCGTACTCGTTTGTTGTTGAAATTCCATCCTCAGCCGGTCTTTCTTTTCGAGTCCGCTTTCGGCCGTACTCGTTTGTTGTTGAAATTCCGCTTTCGGTCGGTCTTTCTTTTCGAGTCCGCTTTCGATCACGCTTGTTTGTTATTGAAATTCCTCTTTCGGTCGGTCTTTCTTTTCGAGTCCGCTTTTGGTCGTACTCGTTTGTTATTGAAATTCTGCTTTTGGTCGGTCTTTCTTTTTTAGTCCGCTTTCGGTCGCACTTGTTTGTTGTTGAAATTCCGCTTTCAACCGGTATTTCTTTTCGAGTCCGCTTTTGGTTGTACTCGTTTGTTGTTGGAATTCCGTCCTCGACCGGTCTTTCTTTTCGAGTCCGCTTTCGGTCGTACTCGTTTATTGTTGAAATTCCGTCCTCGGCCGGTCTTTCTTTTCGAGTCCTCTTTCGATTGTACTCGTTTGTTGTTGAAATTCTGTCCTCGTCCGGTCTTTATTTTCGAGTCCGCTTTCGGTCGTACTCATTTGTTGTTGAAATTCCGTCCTCGGCCGGTCGTTCTTTTCGAGTCCGCTTTCGATTATACTCGTTTGTTGTTGAAATTCCGTCCTCGTCCGGTCTTTATTTTCGAGTCCGCTTTTGGTCGTACTCGTTTGTTGTTGAAATTCCGTCCTCGTCCGGTCTTTATTTTCGAGTCCGCTTTTGGTCGTACTCGTTTGTTGTTGAAATTCCGTCCTCGTCCGATCTTTTTTTCGAGTCCGCTTTCGGTCGTACTCGTTTTTTGTTGAAATTCCGTCCTCGGCCGGTCTTTCTTTTCGAGTCCGCTTTCGGTCGTACTGGTTTGTTGTTGAAGTTCCGTCGTAGGTCGGTCTTTCTTTTCGAGTCCGCTTTCGGTCATACTTGTTTGTTGTTGAAATTCCGTCCTCGGCCGGTCTTTCTTTTCGAGCCCGCTTTCGGTCGTACTCGTTTGTTGTTGAAGTTCCGTCCTCGGCCGGTCTTTCTTTTCGAGTCCGCTTTCGGTCGTACTCGTTTGTTGTTGAAATTCCGTCTTCTGTCGGTCTTTCTTTTCGAGTCCGCTTTCGGTTCTACTCGTTTGTTGTTGAAATTCCGTCCTCGGCCGGTCTTTCTTTTCGAGCCCGCTCTCGGTCGTACTCGTTTGTTGTTGAAATTCCATCCTCAGCCGGTCTTTCTTTTCGAGTCCGCTTTCGGCCGTACTCGTTTGTTGTTGAAATTCCGCTTTTGGTCGGTCTTTCTTTTCGAGTCCGCTTTCGGTCACGCTTGTTTGTTGTTGAAATTCCGCTTTCGGCCGGCCTTTCTTTTCGAGTCCGCTTTTGGTCGTACTCGTTTGTTGTTGGAATTCCGTCCTCGACCGGTCTTTCTTTTCGAGTCCGCTTTCGGTCGTACTCGTTTGTTGTTGAAGTTCCGTCCTTGGCCGGTCTTTCATTTCGAGTCCGCTTTCGATTGTACTCGTTTGTTGTTGAAATTCCGTCCTCGGCCGGTCTTTATTTTCGAGTCCGCTTTTGGTCGTACTCGTTTTTTTTTTTAAATTCCGTCCTCGGCCGGTCTTTCTTTTCGAGTCCACTTTCGGTCGTACTCGTTTGTTGTTGAAGTTCCGTCCTAGGCCGGTCTTTCTTTTCGAGTCCGCTTTTGGTTGTACTCGTTTGTTGTTGAAATTCCGTCCTCGGCCGATCTTTCTTTTCGAGTCCGCTTTCGGTCGTACTCGTTTGTTGTTGAAATTCCGTCCTCGGCCGGTCTTTCTTTTCGAGTCCGCTCTCGGTCGTACTCGTTTGTTGTTGAAATTCCATCCTCAGCCGGTCTTTCTTTTCGAGTCCGCTTTCGGCCGTACTCGTTTGTTGTTGAAATTCCGCTTTCGATCGGTCTTTCTTTTCGAGTCCGCTTTCGATCACGCTTGTTTGTTATTGAAATTCCTCTTTCGGTCGGTCTTTCTTTTCGAGTCCGCTTTTGGTCGTACTCGTTTGTTGTTGAAATTCTGCTTTTGGTCGGTCTTTCTTTTTTAGTCCGCTTTCGGTCGCACTTGTTTGTTGTTGAAATTCCGCTTTCAACCGGTATTTCTTTTCGAGTCCGCTTTTGGTTGTACTCGTTTGTTGTTGGAATTCCGTCCTCGACCGGTCTTTCTTTTCGAGTCCGCTTTCGGTCGTACTCGTTTATTGTTGAAATTCCGTCCTCGGCCGGTCTTTCTTTTCGAGTCCTCTTTCGATTGTACTCGTTTGTTGTTGAAATTCTGTCCTCGTCCGGTCTTTATTTTCGAGTCCGCTTTCGGTCGTACTCATTTGTTGTTGAAATTCCGTCCTCGGCCGGTCGTTCTTTTCGAGTCCGCTTTCGATTATACTCGTTTGTTGTTGAAATTCCGTCCTCGTCCGGTCTTTATTTTCGAGTCCGCTTTTGGTCGTACTCGTTTGTTGTTGAAATTCCGTCCTCGTCCGGTCTTTATTTTCGAGTCCGCTTTTGGTCGTACTCGTTTGTTGTTGAAATTCCGTCCTCGTCCGATCTTTTTTTCGAGTCCGCTTTCGGTCGTACTCGTTTTTTGTTGAAATTCCGTCCTCGGCCGGTCTTTCTTTTCGAGTCCGCTTTCGGTCGTACTGGTTTGTTGTTGAAGTTCCGTCGTAGGTCGGTCTTTCTTTTCGAGTCCGCTTTCGGTCATACTTGTTTGTTGTTGAAATTCCGTCCTCGGCCGGTCTTTCTTTTCGAGCCCGCTTTCGGTCGTACTCGTTTGTTGTTGAAGTTCCGTCCTCGGCCGGTCTTTCTTTTCGAGTCCGCTTTCGGTCGTACTCGTTTGTTGTTGAAATTCCGTCTTCTGTCGGTCTTTCTTTTCGAGTCCGCTTTCGGTTCTACTCGTTTGTTGTTGAAATTCCGTCCTCGGCCGGTCTTTCTTTTCGAGCCCGCTCTCGGTCGTACTCGTTTGTTGTTGAAATTCCATCCTCAGCCGGTCTTTCTTTTCGAGTCCGCTTTCGGCCGTACTCGTTTGTTGTTGAAATTCCGCTTTTGGTCGGTCTTTCTTTTCGAGTCCGCTTTCGGTCACGCTTGTTTGTTGTTGAAATTCCGCTTTCGGCCGGCCTTTCTTTTCGAGTCCGCTTTTGGTCGTACTCGTTTGTTGTTGGAATTCCGTCCTCGACCGGTCTTTCTTTTCGAGTCCGCTTTCGGTCGTACTCGTTTGTTGTTGAAGTTCCGTCCTTGGCCGGTCTTTCATTTCGAGTCCGCTTTCGATTGTACTCGTTTGTTGTTGAAATTCCGTCCTCGGCCGGTCTTTATTTTCGAGTCCGCTTTTGGTCGTACTCGTTTTTTTTTTTAAATTCCGTCCTCGGCCGGTCTTTCTTTTCGAGTCCACTTTCGGTCGTACTCGTTTGTTGTTGAAGTTCCGTCCTAGGCCGGTCTTTCTTTTCGAGTCCGCTTTTGGTTGTACTCGTTTGTTGTTGAAATTCCGTCCTCGGCCGATCTTTCTTTTCGAGTCCGCTTTCGGTCGTACTCGTTTGTTGTTGAAATTCCGTCCTCGGCCGGTCTTTCTTTTCGAGTCCGCTCTCGGTCGTACTCGTTTGTTGTTGAAATTCCATCCTCAGCCGGTCTTTCTTTTCGAGTCCGCTTTCGGCCGTACTCGTTTGTTGTTGAAATTCCGCTTTCGGTAGGTCTTTCTTTTCGAGTCCGCTTTCGATCACGCTTGTTTGTTATTGAAATTCCTCTTTCGGTCGGTCTTTCTTTTCGAGTCCGCTTTTGGTCGTACTCGTTTGTTGTTGAAATTATGCTTTCGGTCGGTCTTTCTTTTTTAGTCCGCTTTCGGTCGCACTCGTTTGTTGTTGAAATTCCGTCTTCTGCCGGTCTTTCTTTTCGAGTCCGCTTTCGGTTCTACTCGTTTGTTGTTGAAATTCCGTCCTCGGCCGGTTTTTCTTTTCGAGTCCGCTTTTGGTCGTACTCGTTTGTTGTTAAAATTCTGTCCTCGACCGGTCTTTCTTTTCAAGTACCTTTCGGTCGTACTAGTTTGTTGTTGAAATTCCGTCTTCTGCCGGTCTTTCTTTTCGAGTCCGCTTTCGGTTCTACTCGTTTGTTGTTGAAATTCCGTCCTCGGCCGGTTTTTCTTTTCGAGTCCGCTTTTGGTCGTACTCGTTTGTTATTGAAATTCCGTCCTCGACCGGTCTTTCTTTTCGAGTACCTTTCGGTCGTACTAGTTTGTTGTTGAAATTCCGTCTTCTGCCGGTTTTTCTTTTCGAGTCCGCTTTCGATTGTACTCGTTTGTTGTTGAAATTCCGTCCTCGGCCGGTCTTTATTTTCGAGTCCGCTTTTGGTCGTACTCGTTTTTTTTTTTAAATTCCGTCCTCGGCCGGTCTTTCTTTTCGAGTCCACTTTCGGTCGTACTCGTTTGTTGTTGAAGTTTCGTCCTAGGCCGGTCTTTCTTTTCGAGTCCGCTTTTGGTTGTACTCGTTTGTTGTTGAAATTCCGTCCTCGGCCGATCTTTCTTTTCGAGTCCGCTTTCGGTCGTACTCGTTTGTTGTTGAAATTCCGTCCTCGGCCGGTCTTTCTTTTCGAGTCCGCTCTCGGTCGTACTCGTTTGTTGTTGAAATTCCATCCTCAGCCGGTCTTTCTTTTCGAGTCCGCTTTCGGCCGTACTCGTTTGTTGTTGAAATTCCGCTTTCGGTCGGTCTTTCTTTTCGAGTCCGCTTTCGATCACGCTTGTTTGTTATTGAAATTCCTCTTTCGGTCGGTCTTTCTTTTCGAGTCCGCTTTTGGTCGTACTCGTTTGTTGTTGAAATTCTGCTTTTGGTCGGTCTTTCTTTTTTAGTCCGCTTTCGGTCGCACTTGTTTGTTGTTGAAATTCCGCTTTCAACCGGTATTTCTTTTCGAGTCCGCTTTTGGTTGTACTCGTTTGTTGTTGGAATTCCGTCCTCGACCGGTCTTTCTTTTCGAGTCCGCTTTCGGTCGTACTCGTTTATTGTTGAAATTCCGTCCTCGGCCGGTCTTTCTTTTCGAGTCCTCTTTCGATTGTACTCGTTTGTTGTTGAAATTCTGTCCTCGTCCGGTCTTTATTTTCGAGTCCGCTTTCGGTCGTACTCATTTGTTGTTGAAATTCCGTCCTCGGCCGGTCTTTCTTTTCGAGTCCGCTTTCGATTATACTCGTTTGTTGTTGAAATTCCGTCCTCGTCCGGTCTTTATTTTCGAGTCCGCTTTTGGTTGTACTCGTTTGTTGTTGAAATTCCGTCCTCGTCCGGTCTTTATTTTCGAGTCCGCTTTTGGTCGTACTCGTTTGTTGTTGAAATTCCGTCCTCGTCCGATCTTTTTTTCGAGTCCGCTTTCGGTCGTACTCGTTTTTTGTTGAAATTCCGTCCTCGGCCGGTCTTTCTTTTCGAGTCCGCTTTCGGTCGTACTGGTTTGTTGTTGAAGTTCCGTCGTAGGTCGGTCTTTCTTTTCGAGTCCGCTTTCGGTCATACTTGTTTGTTGTTGAAATTCCGTCCTCGGCCGGTCTTTCTTTTCGAGCCCGCTTTCGGTCGTACTCGTTTGTTGTTGAAGTTCCGTCCTCGGCCGGTCTTTCTTTTCGAGTCCGCTTTCGGTCGTACTCGTTTGTTGTTGAAATTCCGTCTTCTGTCGGTCTTTCTTTTCGAGTCCGCTTTCGGTTCTACTCGTTTGTTGTTGAAATTCCGTCCTCGGCCGGTCTTTCTTTTCGAGCCCGCTCTCGGTCGTACTCGTTTGTTGTTGAAATTCCATCCTCAGCCGGTCTTTCTTTTCGAGTCCGCTTTCGGCCGTACTCGTTTGTTGTTGAAATTCCGCTTTTGGTCGGTCTTTCTTTTCGAGTCCGCTTTCGGTCACGCTTGTTTGTTGTTGAAATTCCGCTTTCGGCCGGCCTTTCTTTTCGAGTCCGCTTTTGGTCGTACTCGTTTGTTGTTGGAATTCCGTCCTCGACCGGTCTTTCTTTTCGAGTCCGCTTTCGGTCGTACTCGTTTGTTGTTGAAATTCCGTCCTCGGCCGGTCTCTGATTTCGAGTCCGCTTTCGATTGTACTCGTTTGTTGTTGAAATTCCGTCCTCGGCCGGTCTTTATTTTCGAGTCCGCTTTTGGTCGTACTCGTTTTTTTTTTGAAATTCCGTCCTCGGCAGGTCTTTCTTTTCGAGTCCACTTTCGGTCGTACTCGTTTGTTGTTGAAGTTCCGTCCTAGGCCGGTCTTTCTTTTCGAGTCCGCTTTTGGTTGTACTCGTTTGTTGTTGAAATTCCGTCCTCGGCCGATCTTTCTTTTCGAGTCCGCTTTCGGTCGTACTCGTTTGTTGTTGAAATTCCGTCCTCGGCCGGTCTTTCTTTTCGAGTCCGCTCTCGGTCGTACTCGTTTGTTGTTGAAATTCCATCCTCAGCCGGTCTTTCTTTTCGAGTCCTCTTTCGGCCGTACTCGTTTGTTGTTGAAATTCCGCTTTCGGTCGGTCTTTCTTTTCGAGTCCGCTTTCGATCACGCTTGTTTGTTATTGAAATTCCTCTTTCGGTCGGTCTTTCTTTTCGAGTCCGCTTTTGGTCGTACTCGTTTGTTGTTGAAATTCTGCTTTCGGTCGGTCTTTCTTTTTTAGTCCGCTTTCGGTCGCACTCGTTTGTTGTTGAAATTCCGCTTTCAACCGGTATTTCTTTTCGAGTCCGCTTTTGGTTGTACTCGTTTGTTGTTGGAATTCCGTCCTCGACCGGTCTTTCTTTTCGAGTCCGCTTTCGGTCGTACTCGTTTGTTGTTGAAATTCCGTCCTCGGCCGGTCTTTCTTTTCGAGTCCTCTTTCGATTGTACTCGTTTGTTGTTGAAATTCTGTCCTCGTCCGGTCTTTATTTTCGAGTCCGCTTTCGGTCGTACTCGTTTGTTGTTGAAATTCCGTCCTCGGCCGGTCTTTCTTTTCGAGTCCGCTTTCGATTATACTCGTTTGTTGTTGAAATTCCGTCCTCGTCCGGTCTTTATTTTCGAGTCCGCTTTTGGTCGTACTCGTTTGTTGTTGAAATTCCGTCCTCGGCCGGTCTTTCTTTTCGAGTCCGCTCTCGGTCGTACTCGTTTGTTGTTGAAATTCCATCCTCAGCCGGTCTTTCTTTTCGAGTTCCCTTTCGGCCGTACTCGTTTGTTGTTGAAATTCTGCTTTCGGTCGGTCTTTCTTTTCGAGTCCGCTTTCGATCACGCTTGTTTGTTATTGAAATTCCGCTTTCGGTCGGTCTTTCTTTTCGAGTCCGCTTTTGGTCGTACTCGTTTGTTGTTGAAATTCTGCTTTCGGTCGATCTTTCTTTTTTAGTCCGCTTTCGGTCGCACTCGTTTGTTGTTAAAATTCCGCTTTCAACCGGTATTTCTTTTCGAGTCCGCTTTTGGTCGTACTCGTTTGTTGTTGGAATTCCGTCCTCGACCGGTCTTTCTTTTCGAGTCCGCTTTCGGTCGTACTCGTTTGTTGTTGAAATTCCGTCCTCAGCCGGTCTTTCTTTTCGAGTCCGCTTTCGATTGTACTCGTTTGTTGTTGAAATTCTGTCCTCGTCCGGTCTTTATTTTCGAGTCCGCTTTCGGTCGTACTCGTTTGTTGTTGAAATTCCGTCCTCGGCCGGTCTTTCTTTTCGAGTCCGCTTTCGATTATACTCGTTTGTTGTTGAAATTCCGTCCTCGTCCGGTCTTTATTTTCGAGTCCGCTTTTGGTCGTACTCGTTTGTTGTTGAAATTTCGTCCTCGTCCGGTCTTTTTTCGAGTCCGCTTTCGGTCGTACTCGTTTTTTGTCGAAATTCCGTCCTCGGCCGGTCTTTCTTTTCGAGTCCGCTTTCGGTCGTACTGGTTTGTTGTTGAAGTTCCGTCGTAGGTCGGTCTTTCTTTTCGAGTCCGCTTTCGGTCATACTTGTTTGTTGTCGAAATTCCGTCCTCGGCCGGTCTTTCTTTTCGAGCCCGCTTTCGGTCGTACTCGTTTGTTGTTGAAGTTCCGTCCTCGGCCGGTCTTTCTTTTCGAGTCCGCTTTCGGTCGTACTCGTTTGTTGTTGAAATTCCGTCTTCTGCCGGTCTTTCTTTTCGAGTCCGCTTTCGGTTCTACTCGTTTGTGGTTGAAATTCCGTCCTCGGCCGGTCTTTCTTTTCGAGCCCGCTCTCGGTCGTACTCGTTTGTTGTTGAAATTCCATCCTCAGCCGGTCTTTCTTTTCGAGTCCGCTTTCGGCCGTACTCGTTTGTTGTTGAAATTCCGCTTTTGGTCGGTCTTTCTTTTCGAGTCCGCTTTCGGTCACGCTTGTTTGTTGTTGAAATTCCGCTTTCGGTCGGTCTTTCTTTTCGAGTCCGCTTTCGGTCGCACTCATTTGTTGTTGAAATTCTGCTTTCGGTCAGTTCTTTCTTTTTTAGTCCGCTTTCGGTCGTACTCGTTTGTTGTTGAAATTCCGCTTTCAACCGGTATTTCTTTTCGAGTCCGCTTTCGGTCGTACTCTTTTGTTGTTGAAGTTTCGTCCTAGGCCGGTCTTTCTTTTCGAGTCCGCTTTCGGTCATACTTGTTTGTTGTTAAAATTCCGTCCTCGGCCGGTCTTTCTTTTCGAGTCCGCTTTCGGTCGTACTCGTTTGTTGTTGAAGTTCCGTCCTCGTCCGGTCTTTATTTTCGAGTCCGCTTTTGGTCGTACTCGTTTGTTGTTGAAATTCCGTCCTCGTCCGGTCTTTCTTTTCAAGTACCTTTCGGTCGTACTCGTTTGTTGTTGAAATTCCGTCCTCGGCCGGTATTTCTTTTCGAGTCTGCTTTCGATCGTACTCGTTTGTTGTTAAAGTTCCGTCCTAGGCCGGTCTTTCTTTTCGAGTCCGCTTTCGGTCGTACTTGTTTGTTGTTGAAATTCTGTCCTCGGCCGGTCTTTCTTTTCGAGTCTGCTTTCGGTCGTACTCGTTTGTTGTTGAAGTTTCGTCCTCGGCTGGTCTTTCTTTTCGAGTCCGCTTTCGGTCGTACTCGTGTGTTGTTGAAATTCCGTCCTCGGCCAGTCTTTCTTTTCAAGTACCTTTCGGTCGTACTAGTTTGTTGTTGAAATTTCGTCTTCTGCCGGTCTTTCTTTTCGAGTCCGCGTTCGGTCGTACTCGTTTGTTGTTGAAATTCCATCCTCAGCCGGTCTTTCTTTTCGAGTCCGCTTTCGGCCGTACTCGTTTGTTGTTGAAATTCCGCTTTCGGTCGGTCTTTCTTTTCGAGTCCGCTTTCGATCACGCTTGTTTGTTATTGAAATTCCTCTTTCGGTCGGTCTTTCTTTTCGAGTCCGCTTTTGGTCGTACTCGTTTGTTGTTGAAATTCTGCTTTCGGTCGGTCTTTCTTTTTTAGTCCGCTTTCGGTCGCACTCGTTTGTTGTTGAAATTCCGCTTTCAACCGGTATTTCATTTCGAGTCCGCTTTTGGTTGTACTCGTTTGTTGTTGGAATTCCGTCCTCGACCGGTCTTTCTTTTCGAGTCCGCTTTCGGTCGTACTCGTTTGTTGTTGAAATTCCGTCCTCGGCCGGTCTTTGATTTCGAGTCCGCTTTCGATTGTACTCGTTTGTTGTTGAAATTCCGTCCTCGGTCGGTCTTTATTTTCGAGTCCGCTTTTGGTCGTACTCGTTTTTTTTTTGAAATTCCGTCCTCGGCAGGTCTTTCTTTTCGAGTCCACTTTCGGTCGTACTCGTTTGTTGTTGAAGTTCCGTCCTAGGCCGGTCTTTCTTTTCGAGTCCGCTTTTGGTTGTACTCGTTTGTTGTTGAAATTCCGTCCTCGGCCGATCTTTCTTTTCGAGTCCGCTTTCGGTCGTACTCGTTTGTTGTTGAAATTCCGTCCTCGGCCGGTCTTTCTTTTCGAGTCCGCTCTCGGTCGTACTCGTTTGTTGTTGAAATTCCATCCTCAGCCGGTCTTTCTTTTCGAGTCCTCTTTCGGCCGTACTCGTTTGTTGTTGAAATTCCGCTTTCGGTCGGTCTTTCTTTTCGAGTCCGCTTTCGATCACGCTTGTTTGTTATTGAAATTCCTCTTTCGGTCGGTCTTTCTTTTCGAGTCCGCTTTTGGTCGTACTCGTTTGTTGTTGAAATTCTGCTTTCGGTCGGTCTTTCTTTTTTAGTCCGCTTTCGGTCGCACTCGTTTGTTGTTGAAATTCCGCTTTCAACCGGTATTTCTTTTCGAGTCCGCTTTTGGTTGTACTCGTTTGTTGTTGGAATTCCGTCCTCGACCGGTCTTTCTTTTCGAGTCCGCTTTCGGTCGTACTCGTTTGTTGTTGAAATTCCGTCCTCGGCCGGTCTTTCTTTTCGAGTCCTCTTTCGATTGTACTCGTTTGTTGTTGAAATTCTGTCCTCGTCCGGTCTTTATTTTCGAGTCCGCTTTCGGTCGTACTCGTTTGTTGTTGAAATTCCGTCCTCGGCCGGTCTTTCTTTTCGAGTCCGCTTTCGATTATACTCGTTTGTTGTTGAAATTCCGTCCTCGTCCGGTCTTTATTTTCGAGTCCGCTTTTGGTCGTACTCGTTTGTTGTTGAAATTCCGTCCTCGGCCGGTCTTTCTTTTCGAGTCCGCTCTCGGTCGTACTCGTTTGTTGTTGAAATTCCATCCTCAGCCGGTCTTTCTTTTCGAGTTCCCTTTCGGCCGTACTCGTTTGTTGTTGAAATTCTGCTTTCGGTCGGTCTTTCTTTTCGAGTCCGCTTTCGATCACGCTTGTTTGTTATTGAAATTCCGCTTTCGGTCGGTCTTTCTTTTCGAGTCCGCTTTTGGTCATACTCGTTTGTTGTTGAAATTCTGCTTTCGGTCGATCTTTCTTTTTTAGTCCGCTTTCGGTCGCACTCGTTTGTTGTTAAAATTCCGCTTTCAACCTGTATTTCTTTTCGAGTCCGCTTTTGGTCGTACTCGTTTGTTGTTGGAATTCCGTCCTCGACCGGTCTTTCTTTTCGAGTCCGCTTTCGGTCGTACTCGTTTGTTGTTGAAATTCCGTCCTCAGCCGGTCTTTCTTTTCGAGTCCGCTTTCGATTGTACTCGTTTGTTGTTGAAATTCTGTCCTCGTCCGGTCTTTATTTTCGAGTCCGCTTTCGGTCGTACTTGTTTGTTGTTGAAATTCCGTCCTCGGCCGGTCTTTCTTTTCGAGTCCGCTTTCGATTATACTCGTTTGTTGTTGAAATTCCGTCCTCGTCCGGTCTTTATTTTCGAGTCCGCTTTTGGTCGTACTCGTTTGTTGTCGAAATTCCGTCCTCGTCCGGTCTTTTTTTCGAGTCCGCTTTCGGTCGTACTCGTTTTTTGTTGAAATTCCGTCCTCGGCCGGTCTTTCTTTTCGAGTCCGCTTTCGGTCGTACTGGTTTGTTGTTGAAGTTCCGTCGTAGGTCGGTCTTTCTTTTCGAGTCCGCTTTCGGTCATACTTGTTTGTTGTCGAAATTCCGTCCTCGGCCGGTCTTTCTTTTCGAGCCCGCTTTCGGTCATACTCGTTTGTTGTTGAAGTTCCGTCCTCGGCCGGTCTTTCTTTTCGAGTCCGCTTTCGGTCGTACTCGTTTGTTGTTGAAATTCCGTCTTCTGCCGGTCTTTCTTTTCGAGTCCGCTTTCGGTTCTACTCGTTTGTGGTTGAAATTCCGTCCTCGGCCGTTCTTTCTTTTCGAGCCCGCTCTCGGTCGTACTCGTTTGTTGTTGAAATTCCATCCTCAGCCGGTCTTTCTTTTCGAGTCCGCTTTCGGTCGTACTCGTTTGTTGTTGAAATTCCGCTTTTGGTCGGTCTTTCTTTTCGAGTCCGCTTTCGGTCACGCTTGTTTGTTGTTGAAATTCCGCTTTCGGTCGGTCTTTCTTTTCGAGTCCGCTTTCGGTCGTACTCGTTTGTTGTTGAAATTCTACTTTCGGTCAGTTCTTTCTTTTTTAGTCCGCTTTCGGTCGTACTCGTTTGTTGTTGAAATTCCGCTTTCAACCGGTATTTCTTTTCGAGTCCGCTTTCGGTCGTACTCTTTTGTTGTTGAAGTTTCGTCCTAGGCCGGTCTTTCTTTTCGAGTCCGCTTTCGGTCATACTTGTTTGTTGTTAAAATTCCGTCCTCGGCCGGTCTTTCTTTTCGAGTCCGCTTTCGATCGTACTCGTTTGTTGTTGAAGTTCCGTCCTCGTCCGGTCTTTATTTTCGAGTCCGCTTTTGGTCGTACTCGTTTGTTGTTGAAATTTCGTCCTCGTCCGGTCTTTCTTTTCAAGTACCTTTCGGTCGTACTCGTTTGTTGTTGAAATTCCGTCCTCGGCCGGTCTTTCTTTTCGAGTCTGCTTTCGGTCGTACTCGTTTGTTGTTAAAGTTCCGTCCTAGGCCGGTCTTTCTTTTCGAGTCCGCTTTCGGTCGTACTTGTTTGTTGTTGAAATTCTGTCCTCGGCCGGTCTTTCTTTTCGAGTCTGCTTTCGGTCGTACTCGTTTGTTGTTGAAGTTTCGTCCTCGGCTGGTCTTTCTTTTCGAGTCCGCTTTCGGTCGTACTCGTGTGTTGTTGAAATTCCGTCCTCGGCCAGTCTTTCTTTTCAAGTACCTTTCGGTCGTACTAGTTTGTTGTTGAAATTTCGTCTTCTGCCGGTCTTTCTTTTCGAGTCCGCGTTCGGTCGTACTCGTTTGTTGTTGAAATTCCATCCTCAGCCGGTCTTTCTTTTCGAGTCCGCTTTCGGCCGTACTCGTTTGTTGTTGAAATTGCGCTTTCGGTCGGTCTTTCTTTTCGAGTCCGCTTTCGATCACGCTTGTTTGTTATTGAAATTCCTCTTTCGGTCGGTCTTTCTTTTCGAGTCCGCTTTTGGTCGTACTCGTTTGTTGTTGAAATTCTGCTTTCGGTCGGTCTTTCTTTTTTAGTCCGCTTTCGGTCGCACTCGTTTGTTGTTGAAATTCCGCTTTCAACCGGTATTTCTTTTCGAGTCCGCTTTTGGTTGTACTCGTTTGTTGTTGGAATTCCGTCCTCGACCGGTCTTTCTTTTCGAGTCCGCTTTCGGTCGTACTCGTTTGTTGTTGAAATTCCGTCCTCGGCCGGTCTTTCTTTTCGAGTCCTCTTTCAATTTTACTCGTTTGTTGTTGAAATTCTGTCCTCGTCCGGTCTTTATTTTCGAGTCCGCTTTCGGTCGTACTCGTTTGTTGTTGAAATTCCGTCCTCGGCCGGTCTTTCTTTTCGAGTCCGCTTTCGATTATACTCGTTTGTTGTTGAAATTCCGTCCTCGTCCGGTCTTTATTTTCGAGTCCGCTTTTGGTCGTACTCGTTTGTTGTTGAAATTCCGTCCTCGGCCGGTCTTTCTTTTCGAGTCCGCTCTCGGTCGTACTCGTTTGTTGTTGAAATTCCATCCTCAGCCGGTCTTTCTTTTCGAGTTCCCTTTCGGCCGTACTCGTTTGTTGTTGAAATTCCGCTTTCGGTCGGTCTTTCTTTTCGAGTCCGCTTTCGATCACGCTTGTTTGTTATTGAAATTCCGCTTTCGGTCGGTCTTTCTTTTCGAGTCCGCTTTTGGTCGTACTCTTTTGTTGTTGAAATTCTGCTTTCGGTCGATCTTTCTTTTTTAGTCCGCTTTCGGTCGCACTCGTTTGTTGTTAAAATTCCGCTTTCAACCGGTATTTCTTTTCGAGTCCGCTTTTGGTCGTACTCGTTTGTTGTTGGAATTCCGTCCTCGACCGGTCTTTCTTTTCGAGTCCGCTTTCGGTTGTACTCGTTTGTTGTTGAAATTCCGTCCTCGGCCGGTCTTTCTTTTCGAGTCTGCTTTCGATTGTACTCGTTTGTTGTTGAAATTCTGTCCTCGTCCGGTCTTTATTTTCGAGTCCGCTTTCGGTCGTACTCGTTTGTTGTTGAAATTCCGTCCTCGGCCGGTCTTTCTTTTCGAGTCCGCTTTCGATTATACTCGTTTGTTGTTGAAATTCCGTCCTCGTCCGGTCTTTATTTTCGAGTCCGCTTTTGGTCGTACTCGTTTGTTGTTGAAATTCCGTCCTCGTCCGGTCTTTTTTTCGAGTCCGCTTTCGGTCGTACTCGTTTTTTGTTGAAATTCCGTCCTCGGCCGGTCTTTCTTTTCGAGTCCGCTTTCGGTCGTACTGGTTTGTTGTTGAAGTTCCGTCGTAGGTCGGTCTTTCTTTTCGATTCCGCTTTCGGTCATACTTGTTTGTTGTTGAAATTCCGTCCTCGGCCGGTCTTTCTTTTCGAGCCCGCTTTCGGTCGTACTCGTTTGTTGTTGAAGTTCCGTCCTCGGCCGGTCTTTCTTTTCGAGTCCGCTTTCGGTCGTACTCGTTTGTTGTTGAAATTCCGTCTTCTGCCGGTCTTTCTTTTCGAGTCCGCTTTCGGTTCTACTCATTTGTGGTTGAAATTCCGTCCTCGGCCGGTCTTTCTTTTCGAGCCCGCTCTCGGTCGTACTCGTTTGTTGTTGAAATTCCATCCTCAGCCGGTCTTTCTTTTCGAGTCCGCTTTCGGCCGTACTCGTTTGTTGTTGAAATTCCGCTTTTGGTCGGTCTTTCTTTTCGAGTCCGCTTTTGGTCACGCTTGTTTGTTGTTGAAATTCCGCTTTCGGTCGGTCTTTCTTTTCGAGTCCGCTTTCGGTCGTACTCGTTTGTTGTTGAAATTCTGCTTTCGGTCAGTTCTTTCTTTTTTAGTCCGCTTTCGGTCGTACTCGTTTGTTGTTGAAATTCCGCTTTCAACCGGTATTTCTTTTCGAGTCCGCTTTCGGTCGTACTCTTTTGTTGTTGAAGTTTCGTCCTAGGCCGGTCTTTCTTTTCGAGTCCGCTTTCGGTCATACTTGTTTGTTGTTAAAATTCCGTCCTCGGCCGGTCTTTCTTTTCGAGTCCGCTTTCGGTCGTACTCGTTTGTTGTTGAAGTTCCGTCCTCGTCCGGTCTTTATTTTCGAGTCCGCTTTTGGTCGTACTCGTTTGTTGTTGAAATTCCGTCCTCGTCCGGTCTTTCTTTTCAAGTACCTTTCGGTCGTACTCGTTTGTTGTTGAAATTCCGTCCTCGGCCGGTCTTTCTTTTCGAGTCTGCTTTCGGTCGTACTCGTTTGTTGTTAAAGTTCCGTCCTAGGCCGGTCTTTCTTTTCGAGTCCGCTTTCGGTCGTACTTGTTTGTTGTTGAAATTTTGTCCTCGGCCGGTCTTTCTTTTCGAGTCTGCTTTCGGTCGTACTCGTTTGATGTTGAAGTTTCGTCCTCGGCTGGTCTTTCTTTTCGAGTCCGCTTTCGGTCGTACTTGTGTGTTGTTGAAATTCCGTCCTCGGCCAGTCTTTCTTTTCAAGTACCTTTCGGTCGTACTAGTTTGTTGTTGAAATTTCGTCTTCTGCCGGTCTTTCTTTTCGAGTCCGCGTTCGATTGTACTCGTTTGTTGTTGAAATTCCGTCCTCGGCCGGTCTTTCTTTTCGAGTCCGCTTTCGGTCGTACTCGTTTGTTTTATGAAATTCTGTCCTCGTCCGATCTTTCTTTTCGAGTCCACTTTCGGTTGTACTCGTTTGTTGTTGAAATTCCGTCCTCGGTCGGTCTTTCTTTTCGAGTCCGCTTTCGGTCGTACTCGTTTGTTGTTGAAATTCCGTCCTCGGTCGGTGTTTCTTTTCGAGTCCGCTCTCGGTCGTACTCGTTTGTTGTTGAAATTCCATCCTCTGCCGGTCTTTCTTTTCGAGTCCGCTTTCGGCCGTACTCGTTTGTTGTTGAAATTCCGCTTTCGGTCGGTCTTTCTTTTCGAGTCCGCTTTCGGTCACGCTTGTTTGTTGTTGAAATTCCGCTTCCGGTCGGTCTTTCTTTTCGAGTCCGCTTTCAGTCGTACTCGTTTGTTGTTGAAATTCTGCTTTCGGTCGGTCTTTCGTTTTTAGTCCGCTTTCGGTCGCACTCGTTTGTTGTTGAAATTCCGCTTTCAACCGGTATTTCTTTTCGAGTCCGCTTTTGGTCGTACTCGTTCGTTGTTGGAATTCCGTCCTCGACCGGTCTTTCTTTTCGAGTCCGCTTTCGGTCGTACTCGTTTGTTGTTGAAGTTCCGTCCTTGGCCGGTCTTTCATTTCGAGTCCGCTTTTGATTGTACTCGTTTGTTGTTGAAATTCCGTCCTCGGCCGGTCTTTATTTTCGAGTCCGCTTTTGGTCGTACTCGTTTTTTTTTTGAAATTCCGTCCTCGGCCGGTCTTTCTTTTCGAGTCCACTTTCGGTCGTACTCGTTTGTTGTTGAAGTTCCGTCCTAGGCCGGTCTTTCTTTTCGAGTCCGCTTTTGGTCGTACTCGTTTGTTGTTGAAATTCCGTCCTCGGCCGATCTTTCTTTTCGAGTCCGCTTTCGGTCGTACTCGTTTGTTGTTGAAATTCCGTCCTCGGCCGGTCTTTCTTTTCGAGTCCGCTCTCGGTCGTACTCGTTTGTTGTTGAAATTCCATCCTCAGCCGGTCTTTCTTTTCGAGTCCGCTTTCGGCCGTACTCGTTTGTTGTTGAAATTCCGCTTTCGGTCGGTCTTTCTTTTCGAGTCCGCTTTCGATCACGCTTGTTTGTTATTGAAATTCCTCTTTCGGTCGGTCTTTCTTTTCGAGTCCGCTTTTGGTCGTACTCGTTTGTTGTTGAAATTCTGCTTTCGGTCGGTCTTTCTTTTTTAGTCCGCTTTCGGTCATACTTGTTTGTTGTTAAAATTCCGTCCTCGGCCGGTCTTTCTTTTCGAGTCCGCTTTCGGTCGTACTCATTTGTTGTTGAAGTTCCGTCCTCGTCCGGTCTTTATTTTCGAGTCCGCTTTTGGTCGTACTCGTTTGTTGTTGAAATTCCGTCCTCGTCCGGTCTTTCTTTTCAAGTACCTTTCGGTCGTACTCGTTTGTTGTTGAAATTCCGTCCTCGGCCGGTCTTTCTTTTCGAGTCTGCTTTCGGTCGTACTCGTTTGTTGTTAAAGTTCCGTCCTAGGCCGGTCTTTCTTTTCGAGTCCGCTTTCGGTCGTACTTGTTTGTTGTTGAAATTCTGTCCTCGGCCGGTCTTTCTTTTCGAGTCTGCTTTCGGTCGTACTCGTTTGTTGTTGAAGTTTCGTCCTCGGCTGGTCTTTCTTTTCGAGTCCGCTTTCGGTCGTACTCGTGTGTTGTTGAAATTCCGTCCTCGGCCAGTCTTTCTTTTCAAGTACCTTTCGGTCGTACTAGTTTGTTGTTGAAATTTCGTCTTCTGCCGGTCTTTCTTTTCGAGTCCGCGTTCGGTTGTACTCGTTTGTTGTTGAAATTCCGTCCTCGGCCGGTCTTTCTTTTCGAGTCCGCTTTCGGTCGTACTCGTTTGTTTTATGAAATTCTGTCCTCGCCCGATCTTTCTTTTCGAGTCCACTTTCGGTTGTACTCGTTTGTTGTTGAAATTCCGTCCTCGGTCGGTCTTTCTTTTCGAGTCCGCTTTCGGTCGTACTCGTTTGTTGTTGAAATTCCGTCCTCGGTCGGTGTTTCTTTTCGAGTCCGCTCTCGGTCGTACTCGTTTGTTGTTGAAATTCCATCCTCTGCCGGCCTTTCTTTTCGAGTCCGCTTTCGGCCGTACTCGTTTGTTGTTGAAATTTCGCTTTCGGTCGGTCTTTCTTTTCGAGTCCGCTTTCGGTCACGCTTGTTTGTTGTTGAAATTCCGCTTCCGGTCGGTCTTTCTTTTCGAGTCCGCTTTCAGTCGTACTCGTTTGTTGTTGAAATTCTGCTTTCGGTCGGTCTTTCTTTTTTAGTCCGCTTTCGGTCGCACTCGTTTGTTGTTGAAATTCCGCTTTCAACCGGTATTTCTTTTCGAGTCCGCTTTTGGTCGTACTCGTTCGTTGTTGGAATTCCGTCCTCGACCGGTCTTTCTTTTCGAGTCCGCTTTCGGTCGTACTCGTTTGTTGTTGAAGTTCCGTCCTTGGCCGGTCTTTCATTTCGAGTCCGCTTTTGATTGTACTCGTTTGTTGTTGAAATTCCGCCCTCGGCCGGTCTTTATTTTCGAGTCCGCTTTTGGTCGTACTCATTTTTTTTTTGAAATTCCGTCCTCGGCCGGTCTTTCTTTTCGAGTCCACTTTCGGTCGTACTCGTTTGTTGTTGAAGTTCCGTCCTAGGCCGGTCTTTCTTTTCGAGTCCGCTTTTGGTCGTACTCGTTTGTTGTTGAAATTCCGTCCTCGGCCGATCTTTCTTTTCGAGTCCGCTTTCGGTCGTACTCGTTTGTTGTTGAAATTCCGTCCTCGGCCGGTCTTTCTTTTCGAGTCCGCTCTCGGTCGTACTCGTTTGTTGTTGAAATTCCATCCTCAGCCGGTCTTTCTTTTCGAGTCCGCTTTCGGCCGTACTCGTTTGTTGTTGAAATTCCGCTTTCGGTCGGTCTTTCTTTTCGAGTCCGCTTTCGATCACGCTTGTTTGTTATTGAAATTCCTCTTTCGGTCGGTCTTTCTTTTCGAGTCCGCTTTTGGTCGTACTCGTTTGTTGTTGAAATTCTGCTTTCGGTCGGTCTTTCTTTTTTAGTCCGCTTTCGGTCGCACTCGTTTGTTGTTGAAATTCCGCTTTCAACCGGTATTTCTTTTCGAGTCCGCTTTTGGTTGTACTCGTTTGTTGTTGGAATTCCGTCCTCGACCGGTCTTTCTTTTCGAGTCCGCTTTCGGTCGTACTCGTTTATTGTTGAAATTCTGTCCTCGGCCGGTCTTTCTTTTCGAGTCCTCTTTCGATTGTACTCGTTTGTTGTTGAAATTCTGTCCTCGTCCGATCTTTATTTTCGAGTCCGCTTTCGGTCGTACTCGTTTGTTGTTGAAATTCCGTCCTCGGCCGGTCTTTCTTTTCGAGTCCGCTTTCGATTATACTCGTTTGTTGTTGAAATTCCGTCCTCGTCCGGTCTTTATTTTCGAGTCCGCTTTTGGTCGTACTCGTTTGTTGTTGAAATTCCGTCCTCGTCCGGTCTTTATTTTCGAGTCCGCTTTTGGTCGTACTCGTTTGTTGTTGAAATTCCGTCCTCGTCCGGTCTTTTTTTCGAGTCCGCTTTCGGTCGTACTCGTTTTTTGTTGAAATTCCGTCCTCGGCCGGTCTTTCTTTTCGAGTCCGCTTTCGGTCGTACTGGTTTGTTGTTGAAGTTCCGTCGTAGGCCGGTCTTTCTTTTCGAGCCCGCTTTCGGTCGTACTCGTTTGTTGTTGAAGTTCCGTCCTCGGCCGGTCTTTCTTTTCGAGTCCGCTTTCGGTCGTACTCGTTTGTTGTTGAAATTTCGTCTTCTGCCGGTCTTTCTTTTCGAGTCCGCTTTCGGTTCTACTCGTTTGTGGTTGAAATTCCGTCCTCGTCCGGTCTTTATTTTCGAGTCCGCTTTTGGTCGTACTCCTTTGTTGTTGAAATTCCGTCCTCGTCCGATCTTTTTTTCGAGTCCGCTTTCGGTCGTACTCGTTTTTTGTTGAAATTCCGTCCTCGGCCGGTCTTTCTTTTCGAGTCCGCTTTCGGTCGTACTGGTTTGTTGTTGAAGTTCCGTCGTAGGTCGGTCTTTCTTTTCGAGTCCGCTTTCGGTCATACTTGTTTGTTGTTGAAATTCCGTCCTCGGCCGGTCTTTCTTTTCGAGCCCGCTTTCGGTCGTACTCGTTTGTTGTTGAAGTTCCGTCCTCGGCCGGTCTTTCTTTTCGAGTCCGCTTTCGGTCGTACTCGTTTGTTGTTGAAATTCCGTCTTCTGTCGGTCTTTCTTTTCGAGTCCGCTTTCGGTTCTACTCGTTTGTTGTTGAAATTCCGTCCTCGGCCGGTCTTTCTTTTCGAGCCCGCTCTCGGTCGTACTCGTTTGTTGTTGAAATTCCATCCTCAGCCGGTCTTTCTTTTCGAGTCCGCTTTCGGCCGTACTCGTTTGTTGTTGAAATTCCGCTTTTGGTCGGTCTTTCTTTTCGAGTCCGCTTTCGGTCATGCTTGTTTGTTGTTGAAATTCCGCTTTCGGTCGGCCTTTCTTTTCGAGTCCGCTTTTGGTCGTACTCGTTTGTTGTTGGAATTCCGTCCTCGACCGGTCTTTCTTTTCGAGTCCGCTTTCGGTCGTACTCGTTTGTTGTTGAAATTCCGTCCTCGGTCGGTCTTTCATTTCGAGTCCGCTTTCGATTGTACTCGTTTCTTGTTGAAATTCCGTCCTCGGCCAGTCTTTATTTTCGAGTCCGCTTTTGGTCGTACTCGTTTTTTTTTTGAAATTCCGTCCTCGGCAGGTCTTTCTTTTCGAGTCAACTTTCGGTCGTACTCGTTTGTTGTTGAAGTTCCGTCCTAGGCCGGTCTTTCTTTTCGAGTCCGCTTTTGGTTGTACTCGTTTGTTGTTGAAATTCCGTCCTCGTCCGATCTTTCTTTTCGAGTCCGCTTTCGGTCGTACTCGTTTGTTGTTGAAATTCCGTCCTCGGCCGGTCTTTCTTTTCGAGTCCGCTCTCGGTCGTACTCGTTTGTTGTTGAAATTCCATCCTCAGCCGGTCTTTCTTTTCGAGTCCGCTTTCGGCCGTACTCGTTTGTTGTTGAAATTCCGCTTTCGGTCGGTCTTTCTTTTCGAGTCCGCTTTCGATCACGCTTGTTTGTTATTGAAATTCCTCTTTCGGTCGGTCTTTCTTTTCGAGTCCGCTTTTGGTCGTACTCGTTTGTTGTTGAAATTCTGCTTTCGGTCGGTCTTTCTTTTTTAGTCCGCTTTCGGTCGCACTCGTTTGTTGTTGAAATTCCGCTTTCAACCGGTATTTCTTTTCGAGTCCGCTTTTGGTTGTACTCGTTTGTTGTTGGAATTCCGTCCTCGACCGGTCTTTCTTTTCGAGTCCGCTTTCGGTCGTACTCGTTTGTTGTTGAAATTCCGTCCTCGGCCGGTCTTTCTTTTCGAGTCCTCTTTCGATTGTACTCGTTTGTTGTTGAAATTCTGTCCTCATCCGGTCTTTATTTTCGAGTCCGCTTTCGGTCGTACTCGTTTGTTGTTGAAATTCCGTCCTCGGCCGGTCTTTCTTTTCGAGTCCGCTCTCGGTCGTACTCGTTTGTTGTTGAAATTCCATCCTCAGCCGGTCTTTCTTTTCGAGTCCGCTTTCGGCCGTACTCGTTTGTTGTTGAAATTCCGCTTTCGGTCGGTCTTTCTTTTCGAGTCCGCTTTCGATCACGCTTGTTTGTTATTGAAATTCCTCTTTCGGTCGGTCTTTCTTTTCGAGTCCGCTTTTGGTCGTACTCGTTTGTTGTTGAAATTCTGCTTTCGGTCGGTCTTTCTTTTTTAGTCCGCTTTCGGTCGCACTCGTTTGTTGTTGAAATTCCGCTTTCAACCGGTATTTCTTTTCGAGTCCGCTTTTGGTTGTACTCGTTTGTTGTTGGAATTCCGTCCTCGACCGGTCTTTCTTTTCGAGTCCGCTTTCGGTCGTACTCGTTTGTTGTTGAAGTTCCGTCCTTGGCCGGTCTTTCATTTCGAGTCCGCTTTTGATTGTACTCGTTTGTTGTTGAAATTCCGCCCTCGGCCGGTCTTTATTTTCGAGTCCGCTTTTGGTCGTACTCATTTTTTTTTTGAAATTCCGTCCTCGGCCGGTCTTTCTTTTCGAGTCCACTTTCGGTCGTACTCGTTTGTTGTTGAAGTTCCGTCCTAGGCCGGTCTTTCTTTTCGAGTCCGCTTTTGGTCGTACTCGTTTGTTGTTGAAATTCCGTCCTCGGCCGATCTTTCTTTTCGAGTCCGCTTTCGGTCGTACTCGTTTGTTGTTGAAATTCCGTCCTCGGCCGGTCTTTCTTTTCGAGTCCGCTCTCGGTCGTACTCGTTTGTTGTTGAAATTCCATCCTCAGCCGGTCTTTCTTTTCGAGTCCGCTTTCGGCCGTACTCGTTTGTTGTTGAAATTCGGCTTTCGGTCGGTCTTTCTTTTCGAGTCCGCTTTCGATCACGCTTGTTTGTTATTGAAATTCCTCTTTCGGTCGGTCTTTCTTTTCGAGTCCACTTTTGGTCGTACTCGTTTGTTGTTGAAATTCTGCTTTCGGTCGGTCTTTCTTTTTTAGTCCGCTTTCGGTCGCACTCGTTTGTTGTTGAAATTCCGCTTTCAACCGGTATTTCTTTTCGAGTCCGCTTTTGGTTGTACTCGTTTGTTGTTGGAATTCCGTCCTCGACCGGTCTTTCTTTTCGAGTCCGCTTTCGGTCGTACTCGTTTATTGTTGAAATTCTGTCCTCGGCCGGTCTTTCTTTTCGAGTCCTCTTTCGATTGTACTCGTTTGTTGTTGAAATTCTGTCCTCGTCCGATCTTTATTTTCGAGTCCGCTTTCGGTCGTACTCGTTTGTTGTTGAAATTCCGTCCTCGGCCGGTCTTTCTTTTCGAGTCCGCTTTCGATTATACTCGTTTGTTGTTGAAATTCCGTCCTCGTCCGGTCTTTATTTTCGAGTCCGCTTTTGGTCGTACTCGTTTGTTGTTGAAATTCCGTCCTCGTCCGGTCTTTATTTTCGAGTCCGCTTTTGGTCGTACTCGTTTGTTGTTGAAATTCCGTCCTCGTCCGGTCTTTCTTTTCAAGTACCTTTCGGTCGTACTCGTTTGTTGTTGAAATTCCGTCCTCGGCCGGTCTTTCTTTTCGAGTCTGCTTTCGGTCGTACTCGTTTGTTGTTGAAGTTCCGTCCTAGGCCGGTCTTTCTTTTCGAGTCCGCTTTCGGTCGTACTCGTTTTTTGTTGAAATTCCGTCCTCGGCCGGTCTTTCTTTTCGAGTCCGCTTTCGGTCGTACTGGTTTGTTGTTGAAGTTCCGTCGTAGGCCGGTCTTTCTTTTCGAGCCCGCTTTCGGTCGTACTCTTTTGTTGTTGAAGTTTCGTCCTAGGCCGGTCTTTCTTTTCGAGTCCGCTTTCGGTCATACTTGTTTGTTGTTAAAATTCCGTCCTCGGCCGGTCTTTCTTTTCGAGTCCGCTTTCGGTCGTACTCGTTTGTTGTTGAAGTTCCGTCCTCGTCCGGTCTTTATTTTCGAGTCCGCTTTTGGTCGTACTCGTTTGTTGTTGAAATTCCGTCCTCGTCCGGTCTTTCTTTTCAAGTACCTTTCGGTCGTACTCGTTTGTTGTTGAAATTCCGTCCTCGGCCGGTCTTTCTTTTCGAGTCTGCTTTCGGTCGTACTCGTTTGTTGTTGAAGTTCCGTCCTAGGCCGGTCTTTCTTTTCGAGTCCGCTTTCGGTCGTACTCGTTTTTTGTTGAAATTCCGTCCTCGGCCGGTCTTTCTTTTCGAGTCCGCTTTCGGTCGTACTGGTTTGTTGTTGAAGTTCCGTCGTAGGCCGGTCTTTCTTTTCGAGCCCGCTTTCGGTCGTACTCGTTTGTTGTTGAAGTTCCGTCCTCGGCCGGTCTTTCTTTTCGAGTCCGCTTTCGGTCGTACTCGTTTGTTGTTGAAATTTCGTCTTCTGCCGGTCTTTCTTTTCGAGTCCGCTTTCGGTTCTACTCGTTTGTGGTTGAAATTCCGTCCTCGTCCGGTCTTTATTTTCGAGTCCGCTTTTGGTCGTACTCCTTTGTTGTTGAAATTCCGTCCTCGTCCGATCTTTTTTTCGAGTCCGCTTTCGGTCGTACTCGTTTTTTGTTGAAATTCCGTCCTCGGCCGGTCTTTCTTTTCGAGTCCGCTTTCGGTCGTACTGGTTTGTTGTTGAAGTTCCGTCGTAGGTCGGTCTTTCTTTTCGAGTCCGCTTTCGGTCATACTTGTTTGTTGTTGAAATTTCGTCCTCGGCCGGTCTTTCTTTTCGAGCCCGCTTTCGGTCGTACTCGTTTGTTGTTGAAGTTCCGTCCTCGGCCGGTCTTTCTTTTCGAGTCCGCTTTCGGTCGTACTCGTTTGTTGTTGAAATTCCGTCTTCTGTCGGTCTTTCTTTTCGAGTCCGCTTTCGGTTCTACTCGTTTGTTGTTGAAATTCCGTCCTCGGCCGGTCTTTCTTTTCGAGCCCGCTCTCGGTCGTACTCGTTTGTTGTTGAAATTCCATCCTCAGCCGGTCTTTCTTTTCGAGTCCGCTTTCGGCCGTACTCGTTTGTTGTTGAAATTCCGCTTTTGGTCGGTCTTTCTTTTCGAGTCCGCTTTCGGTCATGCTTGTTTGTTGTTGAAATTCCGCTTTCGGTCGGCCTTTCTTTTCGAGTCCGCTTTTGGTCGTACTCGTTTGTTGTTGGAATTCCGTCCTCGACCGGTCTTTCTTTTCGAGTCCGCTTTCGGTCGTACTCGTTTGTTGTTGAAATTCCGTCCTCGGTCGGTCTTTCATTTCGAGTCCGCTTTCGATTGTACTCGTTTGTTGTTGAAATTCCGTCCTCGGCCAGTCTTTATTTTCGAGTCCGCTTTTGGTCGTACTCGTTTTTTTTTTGAAATTCCGTCCTCGGCAGGTCTTTCTTTTCGAGTCCACTTTCGGTCGTACTCGTTTGTTGTTGAAGTTCCGTCCTAGGCCGGTCTTTCTTTTCGAGTCCGCTTTTGGTTGTACTCGTTTGTTGTTGAAATTCCGTCCTCGGCCGATCTTTCTTTTCGAGTCCGCTTTCGGTCGTACTCGTTTGTTGTTGAAATTCCGTCCTCGGCCGGTCTTTCTTTTCGAGTCCGCTCTCGGTCGTACTCGTTTGTTGTTGAAATTCCATCCTCAGCCGGTCTTTCTTTTCGAGTCCGCTTTCGGCCGTACTCGTTTGTTGTTGAAATTCCGCTTTCGGTCGGTCTTTCTTTTCGAGTCCGCTTTCGATCACGCTTGTTTGTTATTGAAATTCCTCTTTCGGTCGGTCTTTCTTTTCGAGTCCGCTTTTGGTCGTACTCGTTTGTTGTTGAAATTCTGCTTTCGGTCGGTCTTTCTTTTTTAGTCCGCTTTCGGTCGCACTCGTTTGTTGTTGAAATTCCGCTTTCAACCGGTATTTCTTTTCGAGTCCGCTTTTGGTTGTACTCGTTTGTTGTTGGAATTCCGTCCTCGACCGGTCTTTCTTTTCGAGTCCGCTTTCGGTCGTACTCGTTTGTTGTTGAAATTCCGTCCTCGGCCGGTCTTTCTTTTCGAGTCCTCTTTCGATTGTACTCGTTTGTTGTTGAAATTCTGTCCTCATCCGGTCTTTATTTTCGAGTCCGCTTTCGGTCGTACTCGTTTGTTGTTGAAATTCCGTCCTCGGCCGGTCTTTCTTTTCGAGTCCGCTCTCGGTCGTACTCGTTTGTTGTTGAAATTCCATCCTCAGCCGGTCTTTCTTTTCGAGTCCGCTTTCGGCCGTACTCGTTTGTTGTTGAAATTCCGCTTTCGGTCGGTCTTTCTTTTCGAGTCCGCTTTCGATCACGCTTGTTTGTTATTGAAATTCCTCTTTCGGTCGGTCTTTCTTTTCGAGTCCGCTTTTGGTCGTACTCGTTTGTTGTTGAAATTCTGCTTTCGGTCGGTCTTTCTTTTTTAGTCCGCTTTCGGTCGCACTCGTTTGTTGTTGAAATTCCGCTTTCAACCGGTATTTCTTTTCGAGTCCGCTTTTGGTTGTACTCGTTTGTTGTTGGAATTCCGTCCTCGACCGGTCTTTCTTTTCGAGTCCGCTTTCGGTCGTACTCGTTTGTTGTTGAAATTCCGTCCTCGGCCGGTCTTTCTTTTCGATTCCTCTTTCGATTGTACTCGTTTGTTGTTGAAGTTCCGTCCTAGGCCGGTCTTTCTTTTCGAGTCCGCTTTCGGTCGTACTCGTTTGTTGTTGAAATTCCGTCCTCGGCCGGTCTTTCTTTTCGAGTCCGCTTTCGATCGTACTCGTTTGTTGTTGAAGTTCCGTCCTCGTCCGGTCTTTATTTTCGAGTCCGCTTTTGGTCGTACTCGTTTGTTGTTGAAATTCCGTCCTCGTCCGGTCTTTATTTTCGAGTCCGCTTTTGGTCGTACTCGTTTGTTGTTGAAATTCCGTCCTCGTCCGGTCTTTTTTTCGAGTCCGCTTTCGGTCGTACTCGTTTTTTGTTGAAATTCCGTCCTCGGCCGGTCTTTCTTTTCGAGTCCGCTTTCGGTCGTACTGGTTTGTTGTTGAAGTTCCGTCGTAGGTCGGTCTTTCTTTTCGAGTCCGCTTTCGGTCATACTTGTTTGTTGTTGAAATTCCGTCCTCGGCCGGTCTTTCTTTTCGAGCCCGCTTTCGGTCGTACTCGTTTGTTGTTGAAGTTCCGTCCTCGGCCGGTCTTTCTTTTCGAGTCCGCTTTCGGTCGTACTCGTTTGTTGTTGAAATTTCGTCTTCTGCCGGTCTTTCTTTTCGAGTCCGCTTTCGGTTCTACTCGTTTGTGGTTGAAATTCCGTCCTCGGCCGGTCTTTCGTTTCGAGCCCGCTCTCGGTCGTACTCGTTTGTTGTTGAAATTCCATCCTCAGCCGGTCTTTCTTTTCGAGTGCGCTTTCGGCCGTACTCGTTTGTTGTTGAAATTCCGCTTTTGGTCGGTCTTTCTTTTTGAGTCCGCTTTCGGTCACGCTTGTTTGTTGTTGAAATTCCGCTTTCGGTCGGTTTTTCTTTTCGAGTCCGCTTTCGGTCGTACTCGTTTGTTGTTGAAATTCTGCTTTCGGTCAGTCTTTCTTTTTTAGTCCGCTTTCGGTCGTACTCGTTTGTTGTTGAAATTCCGCTTTCAACCGGTATTTCTTTTCGAGTCCGCTTTCGGTCGTACTCTTTTGTTGTTGAAGTTTCGTCCTAGGCCGGTCTTTCTTTTCGAGTCCGCTTTCGGTCATACTTGTTTGTTGTTAAAATTCCGTCCTCGGCCGGTCTTTCTTTTCGAGTCCGCTTTCGGTCGTACTCGTTTGTTGTTGAAGTTCCGTCCTCGTCCGGTCTTTATTTTCGAGTCCGCTTTTGGTCGTACTCGTTTGTTGTTGAAATTCCGTCCTCGTCCGGTCTTTCTTTTCAAGTACCTTTCGGTCGTACTCGTTTGTTGTTGAAATTCCGTCCTCGGCCGGTCTTTCTTTTCGAGTCTGCTTTCGGTCGTACTCGTTTGTTGTTGAAGTTCCGTCCTAGGCCGGTCTTTCTTTTCGAGTCCGCTTTCGGTCGTACTTGTTTGTTGTTGAAATTCTGTCCTCGGCCGGTCTTTCTTTTCGAGTCTGCTTTCGGTCGTACTCGTTTGTTGTTGGAATTCCGTCCTCGGCCGGTCTTTCTTTTCGAGTCCGCTCTCGGTCGTACTCGTTTGTTGTTGAAATTCCATCCTCAGCCGGTCTTTCTTTTCGAGTCCGCTTTCGGCCGTACTCGTTTGTTGTTGAAATTCCGCTTTCGGTCGGTCTTTCTTTTCGAGTCCGCTTTCGATCACGCTTGTTTGTTATTGAAATTCCTCTTTCGGTCGGTCTTTCTTTTCGAGTCCGCTTTTGGTCGTACTCGTTTGTTGTTGAAATTCTGCTTTCGGTCGGTCTTTCTTTTTTAGTCCGCTTTCGGTCGCACTCGTTTGTTGTTGAAATTCCGCTTTCAACCGGTATTTCTTTTCGAGTCCGCTTTTGGTTGTACTCGTTTGTTGTTGGAATTCCGTCCTCGACCGGTCTTTCTTTTCGAGTCCGCTTTCGGTCGTACTCGTTTGTTGTTGAAATTCCGTCCTCGGCCGGTCTTTCTTTTCGATTCCTCTTTCGATTGTACTCGTTTGTTGTTGAAGTTCCGTCCTAGGCCGGTCTTTCTTTTCGAGTCCGCTTTCGGTCGTACTCGTTTGTTGTTGAAATTCCGTCCTCAGCCGGTCTTTCTTTTCGAGTCCGCTTTCGATCGTACTCGTTTGTTGTTGAAGTTCCGTCCTCGTCCGGTCTTTATTTTCGAGTCCGCTTTTGGTCGTACTCGTTTGTTGTTGAAATTCCGTCCTCGGCCGGTCTTTCTTTTCGAGTCCGCTCTCGGTCGTACTCGTTTGTTGTTGAAATTCCATCCTCAGCCGGTCTTTCTTTTCGAGTCCGCTTTCGGCCGTACTCGTTTGTTGTTGAAATTCCGCTTTCGGTCGGTCTTTCTTTTCGAGTCCGCTTTCGATCACGCTTGTTTGTTATTGAAATTCCTCTTTCGGTCGGTCTTTCTTTTCGAGTCCGCTTTTGGTCGTACTCGTTTGTTGTTGAAATTCTGCTTTCGGTCGGTCTTTCTTTTTTAGTCCGCTTTCGGTCGCACTCGTTTGTTGTTGAAATTCCGCTTTCAACCGGTATTTCTTTTCGAGTCCGCTTTTGGTTGTACTCGTTTGTTGTTGGAATTCCGTCCTCGACCGGTCTTTCTTTTCGAGTCCGCTTTCGGTCGTACTCGTTTGTTGTTGAAATTCCGTCCTCGGCCGGTCTTTCTTTTCGAGTCCTCTTTCGATTGTACTCGTTTGTTGTTGAAATTCTGTCCTCATCCGGTCTTTATTTTCGAGTCCGCTTTCGGTCGTACTCGTTTGTTGTTGAAATTCCGTCCTCGGCCGGTCTTTCTTTTCGAGTCCGCTCTCGGTCGTACTCGTTTGTTGTTGAAATTCCATCCTCAGCCGGTCTTTCTTTTCGAGTCCGCTTTCGGCCGTACTCGTTTGTTGTTGAAATTCCGCTTTCGGTCGGTCTTTCTTTTCGAGTCCGCTTTCGATCACGCTTGTTTGTTATTGAAATTCCTCTTTCGGTCGGTCTTTCTTTTCGAGTCCGCTTTTGGTCGTACTCGTTTGTTGTTGAAATTCTGCTTTCGGTCGGTCTTTCTTTTTTAGTCCGCTTTCGGTCGCACTCGTTTGTTGTTGAAATTCCGCTTTCAACCGGTATTTCTTTTCGAGTCCGCTTTTGGTTGTACTCGTTTGTTGTTGGAATTCCGTCCTCGACCGGTCTTTCTTTTCGAGTCCGCTTTCGGTCGTACTCGTTTGTTGTTGAAATTCCGTCCTCGGCCGGTCTTTCTTTTCGATTCCTCTTTCGATTGTACTCGTTTGTTGTTGAAGTTCCGTCCTAGGCCGGTCTTTCTTTTCGAGTCCGCTTTCGGTCGTACTCGTTTGTTGTTGAAATTCCGTCCTCGGCCGGTCTTTCTTTTCGAGTCCGCTTTCGATCGTACTCGTTTGTTGTTGAAGTTCCGTCCTCGTCCGGTCTTTATTTTCGAGTCCGCTTTTGGTCGTACTCGTTTGTTGTTGAAATTCCGTCCTCGTCCGGTCTTTATTTTCGAGTCCGCTTTTGGTCGTACTCGTTTGTTGTTGAAATTCCGTCCTCGTCCGGTCTTTTTTTCGAGTCCGCTTTCGGTCGTACTCGTTTTTTGTTGAAATTCCGTCCTCGGCCGGTCTTTCTTTTCGAGTCCGCTTTCGGTCGTACTGGTTTGTTGTTGAAGTTCCGTCGTAGGTCGGTCTTTCTTTTCGAGTCCGCTTTCGGTCATACTTGTTTGTTGTTGAAATTCCGTCCTCGGCCGGTCTTTCTTTTCGAGCCCGCTTTCGGTCGTACTCGTTTTTTGTTGAAGTTCCGTCCTCGGCCGGTCTTTCTTTTCGAGTCCGCTTTCGGTCGTACTCGTTTGTTGTTGAAATTTCGTCTTCTGCCGGTCTTTCTTTTCGAGTCCGCTTTCGGTTCTACTCGTTTGTGGTTGAAATTCCGTCCTCGGCCGGTCTTTCGTTTCGAGCCCGCTCTCGGTCGTACTCGTTTGTTGTTGAAATTCCATCCTCAGCCGGTCTTTCTTTTCGAGTGCGCTTTCGGCCGTACTCGTTTGTTGTTGAAATTCCGCTTTTGGTCGGTCTTTCTTTTTGAGTCCGCTTTCGGTCACGCTTGTTTGTTGTTGAAATTCCGCTTTCGGTCGGTTTTTATTTTCGAGTCCGCTTTCGGTCGTACTCGTTTGTTGTTGAAATTCTGCTTTCGGTCAGTCTTTCTTTTTTAGTCCGCTTTCGGTCGTACTCGTTTGTTGTTGAAATTCCGCTTTCAACCGGTATTTCTTTTCGAGTCCGCTTTCGGTCGTACTCTTTTGTTGTTGAAGTTTCGTCCTAGGCCGGTCTTTCTTTTCGAGTCCGCTTTCGGTCATACTTGTTTGTTGTTAAAATTCCGTCCTCGGCCGGTCTTTCTTTTCGAGTCCGCTTTCGGTCGTACTCGTTTGTTGTTGAAGTTCCGTCCTCGTCCGGTCTTTATTTTCGAGTCCGCTTTTGGTCGTACTCGTTTGTTGTTGAAATTCCGTCCTCGTCCGGTCTTTCTTTTCAAGTACCTTTCGGTCGTACTCGTTTGTTGTTGAAATTCCGTCCTCGGCCGGTCTTTCTTTTCGAGTCTGCTTTCGGTCGTACTCGTTTGTTGTTGAAGTTCCGTCCTAGGCCGGTCTTTCTTTTCGAGTCCGCTTTCGGTCGTACTTGTTTGTTGTTGAAATTCTGTCCTCGGCCGGTCTTTCTTTTCGAGTCTGCTTTCGGTCGTACTCGTTTGTTGTTGGAATTCCGTCCTCGGCCGGTCTTTCTTTTCGAGTCCGCTCTCGGTCGTACTCGTTTGTTGTTGAAATTCCATCCTCAGCCGGTCTTTCTTTTCGAGTCCGCTTTCGGCCATACTCGTTTGTTGTTGAAATTCCGCTTTCGGTCGGTCTTTCTTTTCGAGTCCGCTTTCGATCACGCTTGTTTGTTATTGAAATTCCTCTTTCGGTCGGTCTTTCTTTTCGAGTCCGCTTTTGGTCGTACTCGTTTGTTGTTGAAATTCTGCTTTCGGTCGGTCTTTCTTTTTTAGTCCGCTTTCGGTCGCACTCGTTTGTTGTTGAAATTCCGCTTTCAACCGGTATTTCTTTTCGAGTCCGCTTTTGGTTGTACTCGTTTGTTGTTGGAATTCCGTCCTCGACCGGTCTTTCTTTTCGAGTCCGCTTTCGGTCGTACTCGTTTGTTGTTGAAATTCCGTCCTCGGCCGGTCTTTCTTTTCGATTCCTCTTTCGATTGTACTCGTTTGTTGTTGAAGTTCCGTCCTAGGCCGGTCTTTCTTTTCGAGTCCGCTTTCGGTCGTACTCGTTTGTTGTTGAAATTCCGTCCTCAGCCGGTCTTTCTTTTCGAGTCCGCTTTCGATCGTACTCGTTTGTTGTTGAAGTTCCGTCCTCGTCCGGTCTTTATTTTCGAGTCCGCTTTTGGTCGTACTCGTTTGTTGTTGAAATTCCGTCCTCGTCCGGTCTTTATTTTCGAGTCCGCTTTTGGTCGTACTCGTTTGTTGTTGAAATTCCGTCCTCGTCCGGTCTTTTTTTCGAGTCCGCTTTCGGTCGTACTCGTTTTTTGTTGAAATTCCGTCCTCGGCCGGTCTTTCTTTTCGAGTCCGCTTTCGGTCGTACTGGTTTGTTGTTGAAGTTCCGTCGTAGGTCGGTCTTTCTTTTCGAGTCCGCTTTCGGTCATACTTGTTTGTTGTTGAAATTCCGTCCTCGGCCGGTCTTTCTTTTCGAGCCCGCTTTCGGTCGTACTCGTTTGTTGTTGAAGTTCCGTCCTCGGCCGGTCTTTCTTTTCGAGTCCGCTTTCGGTCGTACTCGTTTGTTGTTGAAATTTCGTCTTCTGCCGGTCTTTCTTTTCGAGTCCGCTTTCGGTTCTACTCGTTTGTGGTTGAAATTCCGTCCTCGGCCGGTCTTTCGTTTCGAGCCCGCTCTCGGTCGTACTCGTTTGTTGTTGAAATTCCATCCTCAGCCGGTCTTTCTTTTCGAGTGCGCTTTCGGCCGTACTCGTTTGTTGTTGAAATTCCGCTTTTGGTCGGTCTTTCTTTTTGAGTCCGCTTTCGGTCACGCTTGTTTGTTGTTGAAATTCCGCTTTCGGTCGGTTTTTCTTTTCGAGTCCGCTTTCGGTCGTACTCGTTTGTTGTTGAAATTCTGCTTTCGGTCAGTCTTTCTTTTTTAGTCCGCTTTCGGTCGTACTCGTTTGTTGTTGAAATTCCGCTTTCAACCGGTATTTCTTTTCGAGTCCGCTTTCGGTCGTACTCTTTTGTTGTTGAAGTTTCGTCCTAGGCCGGTCTTTCTTTTCGAGTCCGCTTTCGGTCATACTTGTTTGTTGTTAAAATTCCGTCCTCGGCCGGTCTTTCTTTTCGAGTCCGCTTTCGGTCGTACTCGTTTGTTGTTGAAGTTCCGTCCTCGTCCGGTCTTTATTTTCGAGTCCGCTTTTGGTCGTACTCGTTTGTTGTTGAAATTCCGTCCTCGTCCGGTCTTTCTTTTCAAGTACCTTTCGGTCGTACTCGTTTGTTGTTGAAATTCCGTCCTCGGCCGGTCTTTCTTTTCGAGTCTGCTTTCGGTCGTACTCGTTTGTTGTTGAAGTTCCGTCCTAGGCCGGTCTTTCTTTTCGAGTCCGCTTTCGGTCGTACTTGTTTGTTGTTGAAATTCTGTCCTCGGCCGGTCTTTCTTTTCGAGTCTGCTTTCGGTCGTACTCGTTTGTTGTTGGAATTCCGTCCTCGACCGGTCTTTCTTTTCGAGTCCGCTTTCGATTGTACTCGTTTGTTGTTGAAATTCCGTCCTCGGCCAGTCTTTATTTTCGAGTCCGCTTTTGGTCGTACTCGTTTTTTTTTTGAAATTCCGTCCTCGGCAGGTCTTTCTTTTCGAGTCCACTTTCGGTCGTACTCGTTTGTTGTTGAAGTTCCGTCCTAGGCCGGTCTTTCTTTTCGAGTCCGCTTTTGGTTGTACTCGTTTGTTGTTGAAATTCCGTCCTCGGCCGATCTTTCTTTTCGAGTCCGCTTTCGGTCGTACTCGTTTGTTGTTGAAATTCCGTCCTCGGCCGGTCTTTCTTTTCGAGTCCGCTCTCGGTCGTACTCGTTTGTTGTTGAAATTCCATCCTCAGCCGGTCTTTCTTTTCGAGTCCGCTTTCGGCCGTACTCGTTTGTTGTTGAAATTCCGCTTTCGGTCGGTCTTTCTTTTCGAGTCCGCTTTCGATCACGCTTGTTTGTTATTGAAATTCCTCTTTCGGTCGGTCTTTCTTTTCGAGTCCGCTTTTGGTCGTACTCGTTTGTTGTTGAAATTCTGCTTTCGGTCGGTCTTTCTTTTTTAGTCCGCTTTCGGTCGCACTCGTTTGTTGTTGAAATTCCGCTTTCAACCGGTATTTCTTTTCGAGTCCGCTTTTGGTTGTACTCGTTTGTTGTTGGAATTCCGTCCTCGACCGGTCTTTCTTTTCGAGTCCGCTTTCGGTCGTACTCGTTTGTTGTTGAAATTCCGTCCTCGGCCGGTCTTTCTTTTCGATTCCTCTTTCGATTGTACTCGTTTGTTGTTGAAGTTCCGTCCTAGGCCGGTCTTTCTTTTCGAGTCCGCTTTCGGTCGTACTCGTTTGTTGTTGAAATTCCGTCCTCGGCCGGTCTTTCTTTTCGAGTCCGCTTTCGATCGTACTCGTTTGTTGTTGAAGTTCCGTCCTCGTCCGGTCTTTATTTTCGAGTCCGCTTTTGGTCGTACTCGTTTGTTGTTGAAATTCCGTCCTCGTCCGGTCTTTATTTTCGAGTCCGCTTTTGGTCGTACTCGTTTGTTGTTGAAATTCCGTCCTCGTCCGGTCTTTTTTTCGAGTCTGCTTTCGGTCGTACTCGTTTTTTGTTGAAATTCCGTCCTCGGCCGGTCTTTCTTTTCGAGTCCGCTTTCGGTCGTACTGGTTTGTTGTTGAAGTTCCGTCGTAGGTCGGTCTTTCTTTTCGAGTCCGCTTTCGGTCATACTTGTTTGTTGTTGAAATTCCGTCCTCGGCCGGTCTTTCTTTTCGAGCCCGCTTTCGGTCGTACTCGTTTGTTGTTGAAGTTCCGTCCTCGGCCGGTCTTTCTTTTCGAGTCCGCTTTCGGTCGTACTCGTTTGTTGTTGAAATTTCGTCTTCTGCCGGTCTTTCTTTTCGAGTCCGCTTTCGGTTCTACTCGTTTGTGGTTGAAATTCCGTCCTCGGCCGGTCTTTCGTTTCGAGCCCGCTCTCGGTCGTACTCGTTTGTTGTTGAAATTCCATCCTCAGCCGGTCTTTCTTTTCGAGTGCGCTTTCGGCCGTACTCGTTTGTTGTTGAAATTCCGCTTTTGGTCGGTCTTTCTTTTTGAGTCCGCTTTCGGTCACGCTTGTTTGTTGTTGAAATTCCGCTTTCGGTCGGTTTTTCTTTTCGAGTCCGCTTTCGGTCGTACTCGTTTGTTGTTGAAATTCTGCTTTCGGTCAGTCTTTCTTTTTTAGTCCGCTTTCGGTCGTACTCGTTTGTTGTTGAAATTCCGCTTTCAACCGGTATTTCTTTTCGAGTCCGCTTTCGGTCGTACTCTTTTGTTGTTGAAGTTTCGTCCTAGGCCGGTCTTTCTTTTCGAGTCCACTTTCGGTCATACTTGTTTGTTGTTAAAATTCCGTCCTCGGCCGGTCTTTCTTTTCGAGTCCGCTTTCGGTCGTACTCGTTTGTTGTTGAAGTTCCGTCCTCGTCCGGTCTTTATTTTCGAGTCCGCTTTTGGTCGTACTCGTTTGTTGTTGAAATTCCGTCCTCGTCCGGTCTTTCTTTTCAAGTACCTTTCGGTCGTACTCGTTTGTTGTTGAAATTCCGTCCTCGGCCGGTCTTTCTTTTCGAGTCTGCTTTCGGTCGTACTCGTTTGTTGTTGAAGTTCCGTCCTAGGCCGGTCTTTCTTTTCGAGTCCGCTTTCGGTCGTACTTGTTTGTTGTTGAAATTCTGTCCTCGGCCGGTCTTTCTTTTCGAGTCTGCTTTCGGTCGTACTCGTTTGTTGTTGGAATTCCGTCCTCGACCGGTCTTTCTTTTCGAGTCCGCTTTCGGTCGTACTCGTTTGTTGTTGAAATTCCGTCCTCGGTCGGTCTTTCATTTCGAGTCCGCTTTCGATTGTACTCGTTTGTTGTTGAAATTCCGTCCTCGGCCAGTCTTTATTTTCGAGTCCGCTTTTGGTCGTACTCGTTTTTTTTTTGAAATTCCGTCCTCGGCAGGTCTTTCTTTTCGAGTCCACTTTCGGTCGTACTCGTTTGTTGTTGAAGTTCCGTCCTAGGCCGGTCTTTCTTTTCGAGTCCGCTTTTGGTTGTACTCGTTTGTTGTTGAAATTCCGTCCTCGGCCGATCTTTCTTTTCGAGTCCGCTTTCGGTCGTACTCGTTTGTGGTTGAAATTCCGTCCTCGGCCGGCCTTTCTTTTCGAGTCCGCTCTCGGTCGTACTCGTTTATTGTTGAAATTCCATCCTCAGCCGGTCTTTCTTTTCGAGTCCGCTTTCGGCCGTACTCGTTTGTTGTTGAAATTCCGCTTTCGGTCGGTCTTTCTTTTCGAGTCCGCTTTCGATCACGCTTGTTTGTTATTGAAATTCCTCTTTCGGTCGGTCTTTCTTTTCGAGTCCGCTTTTGGTCGTACTCGTTTGTTGTTGAAATTCTGCTTTCGGTCGGTCTTTCTTTTTTAGTCCGCTTTCGGTCGCACTCGTTTGTTGTTGAAATTCCGCTTTCAACCGGTATTTCTTTTCGAGTCCGCTTTTGGTTGTACTCGTTTGTTGTTGGAATTCCGTCCTCGACCGGTCTTTCTTTTCGAGTCCGCTTTCGGTCGTACTCGTTTGTTGTTGAAATTCCGTCCTCGGCCGGTCTTTCTTTTCGATTCCTCTTTCGATTGTACTCGTTTGTTGTTGAAGTTCCGTCCTAGGCCGGTCTTTCTTTTCGAGTCCGCTTTCGGTCGTACTCGTTTGTTGTTGAAATTCCGTCCTCAGCCGGTCTTTCTTTTCGAGTCCGCTTTCGATCGTACTCGTTTGTTGTTGAAGTTCCGTCCTCGTCCGGTCTTTATTTTCGAGTCCGCTTTTGGTCGTACTCGTTTGTTGTTGAAATTCCGTCCTCGTCCGGTCTTTATTTTCGAGTCCGCTTTTGGTCGTACTCGTTTGTTGTTGAAATTCCGTCCTCGTCCGGTCTTTTTTTCGAGTCCGCTTTCGGTCGTACTCGTTTTTTGTTGAAATTCCGTCCTCGGCCGGTCTTTCTTTTCGAGTCCGCTTTCGGTCGTACTGGTTTGTTGTTGAAGTTCCGTCGTAGGTCGGTCTTTCTTTTCGAGTCCGCTTTCGGTCATACTTGTTTGTTGTTGAAATTCCGTCCTCGGCCGGTCTTTCTTTTCGAGCCCGCTTTCGGTCGTACTCGTTTGTTGTTGAAGTTCCGTCCTCGGCCGGTCTTTCTTTTCGAGTCCGCTTTCGGTCGTACTCGTTTGTTGTTGAAATTTCGTCTTCTGCCGGTCTTTCTTTTCGAGTCCGCTTTCGGTTCTACTCGTTTGTGGTTGAAATTCCGTCCTCGGCCGGTCTTTCGTTTCGAGCCCGCTCTCGGTCGTACTCGTTTGTTGTTGAAATTCCATCCTCAGCCGGTCTTTCTTTTCGAGTGCGCTTTCGGCCGTACTCGTTTGTTGTTGAAATTCCGCTTTTGGTCGGTCTTTCTTTTTGAGTCCGCTTTCGGTCACGCTTGTTTGTTGTTGAAATTCCGCTTTCGGTCGGTTTTTCTTTTCGAGTCCGCTTTCGGTCGTACTCGTTTGTTGTTGAAATTCTGCTTTCGGTCAGTCTTTCTTATTTAGTCCGCTTTCGGTCGTACTCGTTTGTTGTTGAAATTCCGCTTTCAACCGGTATTTCTTTTCGAGTCCGCTTTCGGTCGTACTCTTTTGTTGTTGAAGTTTCGTCCTAGGCCGGTCTTTCTTTTCGAGTCCGCTTTCGGTCATACTTGTTTGTTGTTAAAATTCCGTCCTCGGCCGGTCTTTCTTTTCGAGTCCGCTTTCGGTCGTACTCGTTTGTTGTTGAAGTTCCGTCCTCGTCCGGTCTTTATTTTCGAGTCCGCTTTTGGTCGTACTCGTTTGTTGTTGAAATTCCGTCCTCGTCCGGTCTTTCTTTTCAAGTACCTTTCGGTCGTACTCGTTTGTTGTTGAAATTCCGTCCTCGGCCGGTCTTTCTTTTCGAGTCTGCTTTCGGTCGTACTCGTTTGTTGTTGAAGTTCCGTCCTAGGCCGGTCTTTCTTTTCGAGTCCGCTTTCGGTCGTACTTGTTTGTTGTTGAAATTCTGTCCTCGGCCGGTCTTTCTTTTCGAGTCTGCTTTCGGTCGTACTCGTTTGTTGTTGGAATTCCGTCCTCGACCGGTCTTTCTTTTCGAGTCCGCTTTCGATTGTACTCGTTTGTTGTTGAAATTCCGTCCTCGGCCAGTCTTTATTTTCGAGTCCGCTTTTGGTCGTACTCGTTTTTTTTTTGAAATTCCGTCCTCGGCAGGTCTTTCTTTTCGAGTCCACTTTCGGTCGTACTCGTTTGTTGTTGAAGTTCCGTCCTAGGCCGGTCTTTCTTTTCGAGTCCGCTTTTGGTTGTACTCGTTTGTTGTTGAAATTCCGTCCTCGGCCGATCTTTCTTTTCGAGTCCGCTTTCGGTCGTACTCGTTTGTTGTTGAAATTCCGTCCTCGGCCGGTCTTTCTTTTCGAGTCCGCTCTCGGTCGTACTCGTTTGTTGTTGAAATTCCATCCTCAGCCGGTCTTTCTTTTCGAGTCCGCTTTCGGCCGTACTCGTTTGTTGTTGAAATTCCGCTTTCGGTCGGTCTTTCTTTTCGAGTCCGCTTTCGATCACGCTCGTTTGTTATTGAAATTCCTCTTTCGGTCGGTCTTTCTTTTCGAGTCCGCTTTTGGTCGTACTCGTTTGTTGTTGAAATTCTGCTTTCGGTCGGTCTTTCTTTTTTAGTCCGCTTTCGGTCGCACTCGTTTGTTGTTGAAATTCCGCTTTCAACCGGTATTTCTTTTCGAGTCCGCTTTTGGTTGTACTCGTTTGTTGTTGGAATTCCGTCCTCGACCGGTCTTTCTTTTCGAGTCCGCTTTCGGTCGTACTCGTTTGTTGTTGAAATTCCGTCCTCGGCCGGTCTTTCTTTTCGATTCCTCTTTCGATTGTACTCGTTTGTTGTTGAAGTTCCGTCCTAGGCCGGTCTTTCTTTTCGAGTCCGCTTTCGGTCGTACTCGTTTGTTGTTGAAATTCCGTCCTCGGCCGGTCTTTCTTTTCGAGTCCGCTTTCGATCGTACTCGTTTGTTGTTGAAGTTCCGTCCTCGTCCGGTCTTTATTTTCGAGTCCGCTTTTGGTCGTACTCGTTTGTTGTTGAAATTCCGTCCTCGTCCGGTCTTTATTTTCGAGTCCGCTTTTGGTCGTACTCGTTTGTTGTTGAAATTCCGTCCTCGTCCGGTCTTTTTTTCGAGTCCGCTTTCGGTCGTACTCGTTTTTTGTTGAAATTCCGTCCTCGGCCGGTCTTTCTTTTCGAGTCCGCTTTCGGTCGTACTGGTTTGTTGTTGAAGTTCCGTCGTAGGTCGGTCTTTCTTTTCGAGTCCGCTTTCGGTCATACTTGTTTGTTGTTGAAATTCCGTCCTCGGCCGGTCTTTCTTTTCGAGCCCGCTTTCGGTCGTACTCGTTTGTTGTTGAAGTTCCGTCCTCGGCCGGTCTTTCTTTTCGAGTCCGCTTTCGGTCGTACTCGTTTGTTGTTGAAATTTCGTCTTCTGCCGGTCTTTCTTTTCGAGTCCGCTTTCGGTTCTACTCGTTTGTGGTTGAAATTCCGTCCTCGGCCGGTCTTTCGTTTCGAGCCCGCTCTCGGTCGTACTCGTTTGTTGTTGAAATTCCATCCTCAGCCGGTCTTTCTTTTCGAGTGCGCTTTCGGCCGTACTCGTTTGTTGTTGAAATTCCGCTTTTGGTCGGTCTTTCTTTTTGAGTCCGCTTTCGGTCACGCTTGTTTGTTGTTGAAATTCCGCTTTCGGTCGGTTTTTCTTTTCGAGTCCGCTTTCGGTCGTACTCGTTTGTTGTTGAAATTCTGCTTTCGGTCAGTCTTTCTTTTTTAGTCCGCTTTCGGTCGTACTCGTTTGTTGTTGAAATTCCGCTTTCAACCTGTATTTCTTTTCGAGTCCGCTTTCGGTCGTACTCTTTTGTTGTTGAAGTTTCGTCCTAGGCCGGTCTTTCTTTTCGAGTCCGCTTTCGGTCATACTTGTTTGTTGTTAAAATTCCGTCCTCGGCCGGTCTTTCTTTTCGAGTCCGCTTTCGGTCGTACTCGTTTGTTGTTGAAGTTCCGTCCTCGTCCGGTCTTTATTTTCGAGTCCGCTTTTGGTCGTACTCGTTTGTTGTTGAAATTCCGTCCTCGTCCGGTCTTTCTTTTCAAGTACCTTTCGGTCGTACACGTTTGTTGTTGAAATTCCGTCCTCGGCCGGTCTTTCTTTTCGAGTCTGCTTTCGGTCGTACTCGTTTGTTGTTAAAGTTCCGTCCTAGGCCTGTCTTTCTTTTCGAGTCCGCTTTCGGTCGTACTTGTTTGTTGTTGAAATTCTGTCCTCGGCCGGTCTTTCTTTTCGAGTCTGCTTTCGGTCGTACTCGTTTGTTGTTGGAATTCCGTCCTCGACCGGTCTTTCTTTTCGAGTCCGCTTTCGGTCGTACTCGTTTGTTGTTGAAATTCCGTCCTCGGTCGGTCTTTCATTTCGAGTCCGCTTTCGATTGTACTCGTTTGTTGTTGAAATTCCGTCCTCGGCCAGTCTTTATTTTCGAGTCCGCTTTTGGTCGTACTCGTTTTTTTTTTGAAATTCCGTCCTCGGCAGGTCTTTCTTTTCGAGTCCACTTTCGGTCGTACTCGTTTGTTGTTGAAGTTCCGTCCTAGGCCGGTCTTTCTTTTCGAGTCCGCTTTTGGTTGTACTCGTTTGTTGTTGAAATTCCGTCCTCGGCCGATCTTTCTTTTCGAGTCCGCTTTCGGTCGTACTCGTTTGTTGTTGAAATTCCGTCCTCGGCCGGTCTTTCTTTTCGAGTCCGCTCTCGGTCGTACTCGTTTATTGTTGAAATTCCATCCTCAGCCGGTCTTTCTTTTCGAGTCCGCTTTCGGCCGTACTCGTTTGTTGTTGAAATTCCGCTTTCGGTCGGTCTTTCTTTTCGAGTCCGCTTTCGATCACGCTTGTTTGTTATTGAAATTCCTCTTTCGGTCGGTCTTTCTTTTCGAGTCCGCTTTTGGTCGTACTCGTTTGTTGTTGAAATTCTGCTTTCGGTCGGTCTTTCTTTTTTAGTCCGCTTTCGGTCGCACTCGTTTGTTGTTGAAATTCCGCTTTCAACCGGTATTTCTTTTCGAGTCCGCTTTTGGTTGTACTCGTTTGTTGTTGGAATTCCGTCCTCGACCGGTCTTTCTTTTCGAGTCCGCTTTCGGTCGTACTCGTTTGTTGTTGAAATTCCGTCCTCGGCCGGTCTTTCTTTTCGATTCCTCTTTCGATTGTACTCGTTTGTTGTTGAAGTTCCGTCCTAGGCCGGTCTTTCTTTTCGAGTCCGCTTTCGGTCGTACTCGTTTGTTGTTGAAATTCCGTCCTCAGCCGGTCTTTCTTTTCGAGTCCGCTTTCGATCGTACTCGTTTGTTGTTGAAGTTCCGTCCTCGTCCGGTCTTTATTTTCGAGTCCGCTTTTGGTCGTACTCGTTTGTTGTTGAAATTCCGTCCTCGTCCGGTCTTTATTTTCGAGTACGCTTTTGGTCGTACTCGTTTGTTGTTGAAATTCCGTCCTCGTCCGGTCTTTTTTTCGAGTCCGCTTTCGGTCGTACTCGTTTTTTGTTGAAATTCCGTCCTCGGCCGGTCTTTCTTTTCGAGTCCGCTTTCGGTCGTACTGGTTTGTTGTTGAAGTTCCGTCGTAGGTCGGTCTTTCTTTTCGAGTCCGCTTTCGGTCATACTTGTTTGTTGTTGAAATTCCGTCCTCGGCCGGTCTTTCTTTTCGAGCCCGCTTTCGGTCGTACTCGTTTGTTGTTGAAGTTCCGTCCTCGGCCGGTCTTTCTTTTCGAGTCCGCTTTCGGTCGTACTCGTTTGTTGTTGAAATTTCGTCTTCTGCCGGTCTTTCTTTTCGAGTCCGCTTTCGGTTCTACTCGTTTGTGGTTGAAATTCCGTCCTCGGCCGGTCTTTCGTTTCGAGCCCGCTCTCGGTCGTACTCGTTTGTTGTTGAAATTCCATCCTCAGCCGGTCTTTCTTTTCGAGTGCGCTTTCGGCCGTACTCGTTTGTTGTTGAAATTCCGCTTTTGGTCGGTCTTTCTTTTTGAGTCCGCTTTCGGTCACGCTTGTTTGTTGTTGAAATTCCGCTTTCGGTCGGTTTTTCTTTTCGAGTCCGCTTTCGGTCGTACTCGTTTGTTGTTGAAATTCTGCTTTCGGTCAGTCTTTCTTATTTAGTCCGCTTTCGGTCGTACTCGTTTGTTGTTGAAATTCCGCTTTCAACCGGTATTTCTTTTCGAGTCCGCTTTCGGTCGTACTCTTTTGTTGTTGAAGTTTCGTCCTAGGCCGGTCTTTCTTTTCGAGTCCGCTTTCGGTCATACTTGTTTGTTGTTAAAATTCCGTCCTCGGCCGGTCTTTCTTTTCGAGTCCGCTTTCGGTCGTACTCGTTTGTTGTTGAAGTTCCGTCCTCGTCCGGTCTTTATTTTCGAGTCCGCTTTTGGTCGTACTCGTTTGTTGTTGAAATTCCGTCCTCGTCCGGTCTTTCTTTTCAAGTACCTTTCGGTCGTACTCGTTTGTTGTTGAAATTCCGTCCTCGGCCGGTCTTTCTTTTCGAGTCTGCTTTCGGTCGTACTCGTTTGTTGTTGAAGTTCCGTCCTAGGCCGGTCTTTCTTTTCGAGTCCGCTTTCGGTCGTACTTGTTTGTTGTTGAAATTCTGTCCTCGGCCGGTCTTTCTTTTCGAGTCTGCTTTCGGTCGTACTCGTTTGTTGTTGGAATTCCGTCCTCGACCGGTCTTTCTTTTCGAGTCCGCTTTCGATTGTACTCGTTTGTTGTTGAAATTCCGTCCTCGGCCAGTCTTTATTTTCGAGTCCGCTTTTGGTCGTACTCGTTTTTTTTTTGAAATTCCGTCCTCGGCAGGTCTTTCTTTTCGAGTCCACTTTCGGTCGTACTCGTTTGTTGTTGAAGTTCCGTCCTAGGCCGGTCTTTCTTTTCGAGTCCGCTTTTGGTTGTACTCGTTTGTTGTTGAAATTCCGTCCTCGGCCGATCTTTCTTTTCGAGTCCGCTTTCGGTCGTACTCGTTTGTTGTTGAAATTCCGTCCTCGGCCGGTCTTTCTTTTCGAGTCCGCTCTCGGTCGTACTCGTTTGTTGTTGAAATTCCATCCTCAGCCGGTCTTTCTTTTCGAGTCCGCTTTCGGCCGTACTCGTTTGTTGTTGAAATTCCGCTTTCGGTCGGTCTTTCTTTTCGAGTCCGCTTTCGATCACGCTCGTTTGTTATTGAAATTCCTCTTTCGGTCGGTCTTTCTTTTCGAGTCCGCTTTTGGTCGTACTCGTTTGTTGTTGAAATTCTGCTTTCGGTCGGTCTTTCTTTTTTAGTCCGCTTTCGGTCGCACTCGTTTGTTGTTGAAATTCCGCTTTCAACCGGTATTTCTTTTCGAGTCCGCTTTTGGTTGTACTCGTTTGTTGTTGGAATTCCGTCCTCGACCGGTCTTTCTTTTCGAGTCCGCTTTCGGTCGTACTCGTTTGTTGTTGAAATTCCGTCCTCGGCCGGTCTTTCTTTTCGATTCCTCTTTCGATTGTACTCGTTTGTTGTTGAAGTTCCGTCCTAGGCCGGTCTTTCTTTTCGAGTCCGCTTTCGGTCGTACTCGTTTGTTGTTGAAATTCCGTCCTCGGCCGGTCTTTCTTTTCGAGTCCGCTTTCGATCGTACTCGTTTGTTGTTGAAGTTTCGTCCTCGTCCGGTCTTTATTTTCGAGTCCGCTTTTGGTCGTACTCGTTTGTTGTTGAAATTCCGTCCTCGTCCGGTCTTTATTTTCGAGTCCGCTTTTGGTCGTACTCGTTTGTTGTTGAAATTCCGTCCTCGTCCGGTCTTTTTTTCGAGTCCGCTTTCGGTCGTACTCGTTTTTTGTTGAAATTCCGTCCTCGGCCGGTCTTTCTTTTCGAGTCCGCTTTCGGTCGTACTGGTTTGTTGTTGAAGTTCCGTCGTAGGTCGGTCTTTCTTTTCGAGTCCGCTTTCGGTCATACTTGTTTGTTGTTGAAATTCCGTCCTCGGCCGGTCTTTCTTTTCGAGCCCGCTTTCGGTCGTACTCGTTTGTTGTTGAAGTTCCGTCCTCGGCCGGTCTTTCTTTTCGAGTCCGCTTTCGGTCGTACTCGTTTGTTGTTGAAATTTCGTCTTCTGCCGGTCTTTCTTTTCGAGTCCGCTTTCGGTTCTACTCGTTTGTGGTTGAAATTCCGTCCTCGGCCGGTCTTTCGTTTCGAGCCCGCTCTCGGTCGTACTCGTTTGTTGTTGAAATTCCATCCTCAGCCGGTCTTTCTTTTCGAGTGCGCTTTCGGCCGTACTCGTTTGTTGTTGAAATTCCGCTTTTGGTCGGTCTTTCTTTTTGAGTCCGCTTTCGGTCACGCTTGTTTGTTGTTGAAATTCCGCTTTCGGTCGGTTTTTCTTTTCGAGTCCGCTTTCGGTCGTACTCGTTTGTTGTTGAAATTCTGCTTTCGGTCAGTCTTTCTTTTTTAGTCCGCTTTCGGTCGTACTCGTTTGTTGTTGAAATTCCGCTTTCAACCGGTATTTCTTTTCGAGTCCGCTTTCGGTCGTACTCTTTTGTTGTTGAAGTTTCGTCCTAGGCCGGTCTTTCTTTTCGAGTCCGCTTTCGGTCATACTTGTTTGTTGTTAAAATTCCGTCCTCGGCCGGTCTTTCTTTTCGAGTCCGCTTTCGGTCGTACTCGTTTGTTGTTGAAGTTCCGTCCTCGTCCGGTCTTTATTTTCGAGTCCGCTTTTGGTCGTACTCGTTTGTTGTTGAAATTCCGTCCTCGTCCGGTCTTTCTTTTCAAGTACCTTTCGGTCGTACTCGTTTGTTGTTGAAATTCCGTCCTCGGCCGGTCTTTCTTTTCGAGTCTGCTTTCGGTCGTACTCGTTTGTTGTTGAAGTTCCGTCCTAGGCCGGTCTTTCTTTTCGAGTCCGCTTTCGGTCGTACTTGTTTGTTGTTGAAATTCTGTCCTCGGCCGGTCTTTCTTTTCGAGTCTGCTTTCGGTCGTACTCGTTTGTTGTTGGAATTCCGTCCTCGACCGGTCTTTCTTTTCGAGTCCGCTTTCGGTCGTACTCGTTTGTTGTTGAAATTCCGTCCTCGGTCGGTCTTTCATTTCGAGTCCGCTTTCGATTGTACTCGTTTGTTGTTGAAATTCCGTCCTCGGCCAGTCTTTATTTTCGAGTCCGCTTTTGGTCGTACTCGTTTTTTTTTTGAAATTCCGTCCTCGGCAGGTCTTTCTTTTCGAGTCCACTTTCGGTCGTACTCGTTTGTTGTTGAAGTTCCGTCCTAGGCCGGTCTTTCTTTTCGAGTCCGCTTTTGGTTGTACTCGTTTGTTGTTGAAATTCCGTCCTCGGCCGATCTTTCTTTTCGAGTCCGCTTTCGGTCGTACTCGTTTGTTGTTGAAATTCCGTCCTCGGCCGGTCTTTCTTTTCGAGTCCGCTCTCGGTCGTACTCGTTTATTGTTGAAATTCCATCCTCAGCCGGTCTTTCTTTTCGAGTCCGCTTTCGGCCGTACTCGTTTGTTGTTGAAATTCCGCTTTCGGTCGGTCTTTCTTTTCGAGTCCGCTTTCGATCACGCTTGTTTGTTATTGAAATTCCTCTTTCGGTCGGTCTTTCTTTTCGAGTCCGCTTTTGGTCGTACTCGTTTGTTGTTGAAATTCTGCTTTCGGTCGGTCTTTCTTTTTTAGTCCGCTTTCGGTCGCACTCGTTTGTTGTTGAAATTCCGCTTTCAACCGGTATTTCTTTTCGAGTCCGCTTTTGGTTGTACTCGTTTGTTGTTGGAATTCCGTCCTCGACCGGTCTTTCTTTTCGAGTCCGCTTTCGGTCGTACTCGTTTGTTGTTGAAATTCCGTCCTCGGCCGGTCTTTCTTTTCGATTCCTCTTTCGATTGTACTCGTTTGTTGTTGAAGTTCCGTCCTAGGCCGGTCTTTCTTTTCGAGTCCGCTTTCGGTCGTACTCGTTTGTTGTTAAAATTCCGTCCTCGGCCGGTCTTTCTTTTCGAGTCCGCTCTCGATCGTACTCGTTTGTTGTTGAAGTTCCGTCCTCGTCCGGTCTTTATTTTCGAGTCCGCTTTTGGTCGTACTCGTTTGTTGTTGAAATTCCGTCCTCGTCCGGTCTTTATTTTCGAGTCCGCTTTTGGTCGTACTCGTTTGTTGTTGAAATTCCGTCCTCGTCCGGTCTTTTTTTCGAGTCCGCTTTCGGTCGTACTCGTTTTTTGTTGAAATTCCGTCCTCGGCCGGTCTTTCTTTTCGAGTCCGCTTTCGGTCGTACTGGTTTGTTGTTGAAGTTCCGTCGTAGGTCGGTCTTTCTTTTCGAGTCCGCTTTCGGTCATACTTGTTTGTTGTTGAAATTCCGTCCTCGGCCGGTCCTTCTTTTCGGGCCCGCTTTCGGTCGTACTCGTTTGTTGTTGAAGTTCCGTCCTCGGCCGGTCTTTCTTTTCGAGTCCGCTTTCGGTCGTACTCGTTTGTTGTTGAAATTTCGTCTTCTGCCGGTCTTTCTTTTCGAGTCCGCTTTCGGTTCTACTCGTTTGTGGTTGAAATTCCGTCCTCGGCCGGTCTTTCGTTTCGAGCCCGCTCTCGGTCGTACTCGTTTGTTGTTGAAATTCCATCCTCAGCCGGTCTTTCTTTTCGAGTGCGCTTTCGGCCGTACTCGTTTGTTGTTGAAATTCCGCTTTTGGTCGGTCTTTCTTTTTGAGTCCGCTTTCGGTCACGCTTGTTTGTTGTTGAAATTCCGCTTTCGGTCGGTTTTTCTTTTCGAGTCCGCTTTCGGTCGTACTCGTTTGTTGTTGAAATTCTGCTTTCGGTCAGTCTTTCTTTTTTAGTCCGCTTTCGGTCGTACTCGTTTGTTGTTGAAATTCCGCTTTCAACCGGTATTTCTTTTCGAGTCCGCTTTCGGTCGTACTCTTTTGTTGTTGAAGTTTCGTCCTAGGCCGGTCTTTCTTTTCGAGTCCGCTTTCGGTCATACTTGTTTGTTGTTAAAATTCCGTCCTCGGCCGGTCTTTCTTTTCGAGTCCGCTTTCGGTCGTACTCGTTTGTTGTTGAAGTTCCGTCCTCGTCCGGTCTTTATTTTCGAGTCCGCTTTTGGTCGTACTCGTTTGTTGTTGAAATTCCGTCCTCGTCCGGTCTTTCTTTTCAAGTACCTTTCGGTCGTACTCGTTTGTTGTTGAAATTCCGTCCTCGGCCGGTCTTTCTTTTCGAGTCTGCTTTCGGTCGTACTCGTTTGTTGTTGAAGTTCCGTCCTAGGCCGGTCTTTCTTTTCGAGTCCGCTTTCGGTCGTACTTGTTTGTTGTTGAAATTCTGTCCTCGGCCGGTCTTTCTTTTCGAGTCTGCTTTCGGTCGTACTCGTTTGTTGTTGGAATTCCGTCCTCGACCGGTCTTTCTTTTCGAGTCCGCTTTCGGTCGTACTCGTTTGTTGTTGAAATTCCGTCCTCGGTCGGTCTTTCATTTCGAGTCCGCTTTCGATTGTACTCGTTTGTTGTTGAAATTCCGTCCTCGGCCAGTCTTTATTTTCGAGTCCGCTTTTGGTCGTACTCGTTTTTTTTTTGAAATTCCGTCCTCGGCAGGTCTTTCTTTTCGAGTCCACTTTCGGTCGTACTCGTTTGTTGTTGAAGTTCCGTCCTAGGCCGGTCTTTCTTTTCGAGTCCGCTTTTGGTTGTACTCGTTTGTTGTTGAAATTCCGTCCTCGGCCGATCTTTCTTTTCGAGTCCGCTTTCGGTCGTACTCGTTTGTTGTTGAAATTCCGTCCTCGGCCGGTCTTTCTTTTCGAGTCCGCTCTCGGTCGTACTCGTTTATTGTTGAAATTCCATCCTCAGCCGGTCTTTCTTTTCGAGTCCGCTTTCGGCCGTACTCGTTTGTTGTTGAAATTCCGCTTTCGGTCGGTCTTTCTTTTCGAGTCCGCTTTCGATCACGCTTGTTTGTTATTGAAATTCCTCTTTCGGTCGGTCTTTCTTTTCGAGTCCGCTTTTGGTCGTACTCGTTTGTTGTTGAAATTCTGCTTTCGGTCGGTCTTTCTTTTTTAGTCCGCTTTCGGTCGCACTCGTTTGTTGTTGAAATTCCGCTTTCAACCGGTATTTCTTTTCGAGTCCGCTTTTGGTTGTACTCGTTTGTTGTTGGAATTCCGTCCTCGACCGGTCTTTCTTTTCGAGTCCGCTTTCGGTCGTACTCGTTTGTTGTTGAAATTCCGTCCTCGGCCGGTCTTTCTTTTCGATTCCTCTTTCGATTGTACTCGTTTGTTGTTGAAGTTCCGTCCTAGGCCGGTCTTTCTTTTCGAGTCCGCTTTCGGTCTTACTCGTTTGTTGTTGAAATTCCGTCCTCGGCCGGTCTTTCTTTTCGAGTCCGCTTTCGATCGTACTCGTTTGTTGTTGAAGTTCCGTCCTCGTCCGGTCTTTATTTTCGAGTCCGCTTTTGGTCGTACTCGTTTGTTGTTGAAATTCCGTCCTCGTCCGGTCTTTATTTTCGAGTCCGCTTTTGGTCGTACTCGTTTGTTGTTGAAATTCCGTCCTCGTCCGGTCTTTTTTTCGAGTCCGCTTTCGGTCGTACTCGTTTTTTGTTGAAATTCCGTCCTCGGCCGGTCTTTCTTTTCGAGTCCGCTTTCGGTCGTACTGGTTTGTTGTTGAAGTTCCGTCGTAGGTCGGTCTTTCTTTTCGAGTCCGCTTTCGGTCATACTTGTTTGTTGTTGAAATTCCGTCCTCGGCGGGTCTTTCTTTTCGAGCCCGCTTTCGGTCGTACTCGTTTGTTGTTGAAGTTCCGTCCTCGGCCGGTCTTTCTTTTCGAGTCCGCTTTCGGTCGTACTCGTTTGTTGTTGAAATTTCGTCTTCTGCCGGTCTTTCTTTTCGAGTCCGCTTTCGGTTCTACTCGTTTGTGGTTGAAATTCCGTCCTCGGCCGGTCTTTCGGGTCGAGCCCGCTCTCGGTCGTACTCGTTTGTTGTTGAAATTCCATCCTCAGCCGGTCTTTCTTTTCGAGTGCGCTTTCGGCCGTACTCGTTTGTTGTTGAAATTCCGCTTTTGGTCGGTCTTTCTTTTTGAGTCCGCTTTCGGTCACGCTTGTTTGTTGTTGAAATTCCGCTTTCGGTCGGTTTTTCTTTTCGAGTCCGCTTTCGGTCGTACTCGTTTGTTGTTGAAATTCTGCTTTCGGTCAGTCTTTCTTTTTTAGTCCGCTTTCGGTCGTACTCGTTTGTTGTTGAAATTCCGCTTTCAACCGGTATTTCTTTTCGAGTCCGCTTTCGGTCGTACTCTTTTGTTGTTGAAGTTTCGTCCTAGGCCGGTCTTTCTTTTCGAGTCCGCTTTCGGTCATACTTGTTTGTTGTTAAAATTCCGTCCTCGGCCGGTCTTTCTTTTCGAGTCCGCTTTCGGTCGTACTCGTTTGTTGTTGAAGTTCCGTCCTCGTCCGGTCTTTATTTTCGAGTCCGCTTTTGGTCGTACTCGTTTGTTGTTGAAATTCCGTCCTCGTCCGGTCTTTCTTTTCAAGTACCTTTCGGTCGTACTCGTTTGTTGTTGAAATTCCGTCCTCGGCCGGTCTTTCTTTTCGAGTCTGCTTTCGGTCGTACTCGTTTGTTGTTGAAGTTCCGTCCTAGGCCGGTCTTTCTTTTCGAGTCCGCTTTCGGTCGTACTTGTTTGTTGTTGAAATTCTGTCCTCGGCCGGTCTTTCTTTTCGAGTCTGCTTTCGGTCGTACTCGTTTGTTGTTGGAATTCCGTCCTCGACCGGTCTTTCTTTTCGAGTCCGCTTTCGGTCGTACTCGTTTGTTGTTGAAATTCCGTCCTCGGTCGGTCTTTCATTTCGAGTCCGCTTTCGATTGTACTCGTTTGTTGTTGAAATTCCGTCCTCGGCCAGTCTTTATTTTCGAGTCCGCTTTTGGACGTACTCGTTTTTTTTTTGAAATTCCGTCCTCGGCAGGTCTTTCTTTTCGAGTCCACTTTCGGTCGTACTCGTTTGTTGTTGAAGTTCCGTCCTAGGCCGGTCTTTCTTTTCGAGTCCGCTTTTGGTTGTACTCGTTTGTTGTTGAAATTCCGTCCTCGGCCGATCTTTCTTTTCGAGTCCGCTTTCGGTCGTACTCGTTTGTTGTTGAAATTCCGTCCTCGGCCGGTCTTTCTTTTCGAGTCCGCTCTCGGTCGTACTCGTTTATTGTTGAAATTCCATCCTCAGCCGGTCTTTCTTTTCGAGTCCGCTTTCGGCCGTACTCGTTTGTTGTTGAAATTCCGCTTTCGGTCGGTCTTTCTTTTCGAGTCCGCTTTCGATCACGCTTGTTTGTTATTGAAATTCCTCTTTCGGTCGGTCTTTCTTTTCGAGTCCGCTTTTGGTCGTACTCGTTTGTTGTTGAAATTCTGCTTTCGGTCGGTCTTTCTTTTTTAGTCCGCTTTCGGTCGCCCTCGTTTGTTGTTGAAATTCCGCTTTCAACCGGTATTTCTTTTCGAGTCCGCTTTTGGTTGTACTCGTTTGTTGTTGGAATTCCGTCCTCGACCGGTCTTTCTTTTCGAGTCCGCTTTCGGTCGTACTCGTTTGTTGTTGAAATTCCGTCCTCGGCCGGTCTTTCTTTTCGATTCCTCTTTCGATTGTACTCGTTTGTTGTTGAAGTTCCGTCCTAGGCCGGTCTTTCTTTTCGAGTCCGCTTTCGGTCTTACTCGTTTGTTGTTGAAATTCCGTCCTCGGCCGGTCTTTCTTTTCGAGTCCGCTTTCGATCGTACTCGTTTGTTGTTGAAGTTCCGTCCTCGTCCGGTCTTTATTTTCGAGTCCGCTTTTGGTCGTACTCGTTTGTTGTTGAAATTCCGTCCTCGTCCGGTCTTTATTTTCGAGTCCGCTTTTGGTCGTACTCGTTTGTTGTTGAAATTCCGTCCTCGTCCGGTCTTTTTTTCGAGTCCGCTTTCGGTCGTACTCGTTTTTTGTTGAAATTCCGTCCTCGGCCGGTCTTTCTTTTCGAGTCCGCTTTCGGTCGTACTGGTTTGTTGTTGAAGTTCCGTCGTAGGTCGGTCTTTCTTTTCGAGTCCGCTTTCGGTCATACTTGTTTGTTGTTGAAATTCCGTCCTCGGCGGGTCTTTCTTTTCGAGCCCGCTTTCGGTCGTACTCGTTTGTTGTTGAAGTTCCGTCCTCGGCCGGTCTTTCTTTTCGAGTCCGCTTTCGGTCGTACTCGTTTGTTGTTGAAATTTCGTCTTCTGCCGGTCTTTCTTTTCGAGTCCGCTTTCGGTTCTACTCGTTTGTGGTTGAAATTCCGTCCTCGGCCGGTCTTTCGGGTCGAGCCCGCTCTCGGTCGTACTCGTTTGTTGTTGAAATTCCATCCTCAGCCGGTCTTTCTTTTCGAGTGCGCTTTCGGCCGTACTCGTTTGTTGTTGAAATTCCGCTTTTGGTCGGTCTTTCTTTTTGAGTCCGCTTTCGGTCACGCTTGTTTGTTGTTGAAATTCCGCTTTCGGTCGGTTTTTCTTTTCGAGTCCGCTTTCGGTCGTACTCGTTTGTTGTTGAAATTCTGCTTTCGGTCAGTCTTTCTTTTTTAGTCCGCTTTCGGTCGTACTCGTTTGTTGTTGAAATTCCGCTTTCAACCGGTATTTCTTTTCGAGTCCGCTTTCGGTCGTACTCTTTTGTTGTTGAAGTTTCGTCCTAGGCCGGTCTTTCTTTTCGAGTCCGCTTTCGGTCATACTTGTTTGTTGTTAAAATTCCGTCCTCGGCCGGTCTTTCTTTTCGAGTCCGCTTTCGGTCGTACTCGTTTGTTGTTGAAGTTCCGTCCTCGTCCGGTCTTTATTTTCGAGTCCGCTTTTGGTCGTACTCGTTTGTTGTTGAAATTCCGTCCTCGTCCGGTCTTTCTTTTCAAGTACCTTTCGGTCGTACTCGTTTGTTGTTGAAATTCCGTCCTCGGCCGGTCTTTCTTTTCGAGTCTGCTTTCGGTCGTACTCGTTTGTTGTTGAAGTTCCGTCCTAGGCCGGTCTTTCTTTTCGAGTCCGCTTTCGGTCGTACTTGTTTGTTGTTGAAATTCTGTCCTCGGCCGGTCTTTCTTTTCGAGTCTGCTTTCGGTCGTACTCGTTTGTTGTTGGAATTCCGTCCTCGACCGGTCTTTCTTTTCGAGTCCGCTTTCGGTCGTACTCGTTTGTTGTTGAAATTCCGTCCTCGGTCGGTCTTTCATTTCGAGTCCGCTTTCGATTGTACTCGTTTGTTGTTGAAATTCCGTCCTCGGCCAGTCTTTATTTTCGAGTCCGCTTTTGGACGTACTCGTTTTTTTTTTGAAATTCCGTCCTCGGCAGGTCTTTCTTTTCGAGTCCACTTTCGGTCGTACTCGTTTGTTGTTGAAGTTCCGTCCTAGGCCGGTCTTTCTTTTCGAGTCCGCTTTTGGTTGTACTCGTTTGTTGTTGAAATTCCGTCCTCGGCCGATCTTTCTTTTCGAGTCCGCTTTCGGTCGTACTCGTTTGTTGTTGAAATTCCGTCCTCGGCCGGTCTTTCTTTTCGAGTCCGCTCTCGGTCGTACTCGTTTATTGTTGAAATTCCATCCTCAGCCGGTCTTTCTTTTCGAGTCCGCTTTCGGCCGTACTCGTTTGTTGTTGAAATTCCGCTTTCGGTCGGTCTTTCTTTTCGAGTCCGCTTTCGATCACGCTTGTTTGTTATTGAAATTCCTCTTTCGGTCGGTCTTTCTTTTCGAGTCCGCTTTTGGTCGTACTCGTTTGTTGTTGAAATTCTGCTTTCGGTCGGTCTTTCTTTTTTAGTCCGCTTTCGGTCGCCCTCGTTTGTTGTTGAAATTCCGCTTTCAACCGGTATTTCTTTTCGAGTCCGCTTTTGGTTGTACTCGTTTGTTGTTGGAATTCCGTCCTCGACCGGTCTTTCTTTTCGAGTCCGCTTTCGGTCGTACTCGTTTGTTGTTGAAATTCCGTCCTCGGCCGGTCTTTCTTTTCGATTCCTCTTTCGATTGTACTCGTTTGTTGTTGAAGTTCCGTCCTAGGCCGGTCTTTCTTTTCGAGTCCGCTTTCGGTCGTACTCGTTTGTTGTTGAAATTCCGTCCTCGGCCGGTCTTTCATTTCGAGTCCGCTTTCGATCGTACTCGTTTGTTGTTGAAGTTCCGTCCTCGTCCGGTCTTTATTTTCGAGTCCGCTTTTGGTCGTACTCGTTTGTTGTTGAAATTCCGTCCTCGTCCGGTCTTTATTTTCGAGTCCGCTTTTGGTCGTACTCATTTGTTGTTGAAATTCCGTCCTCGTCCGGTCTTTTTTTCGAGTCCGCTTTCGGTCGTACTCATTTTTTGTTGAAATTCCGTCCTCGGCCGGTCTTTCTTTTCGAGTCCGCTTTCGGTCGTACTGGTTTGTTGTTGAAGTTCCGTCGTAGGTCGGTCTTTCTTTTCGAGTCCGCTTTCGGTCATACTTGTTTGTTGTTGAAATTCCGTCCTCGGCCGGTCTTTCTTTTCGAGCCCGCTTTCGGTCGTACTCGTTTGTTGTTGAAGTTCCGTCCTCGGCCGGTCTTTCTTTTCGAGTCCGCTTTCGGTCGTACTCGTTTGTTGTTGAAATTTCGTCTTCTGCCGGTCTTTCTTTTCGAGTCCGCTTTCGGTTCTACTCGTTTGTGGTTGAAATTCCGTCCTCGGCCGGTCTTTCGTTTCGAGCCCGCTCTCGGTCGTACTCGTTTGTTGTTGAAATTCCATCCTCAGCCGGTCTTTCTTTTCGAGTGCGCTTTCGGCCGTACTCGTTTGTTGTTGAAATTCCGCTTTTGGTCGGTTTTTCTTTTTGAGTCCGCTTTCGGTCACGCTTGTTTGTTGTTGAAATTCCGCTTTCGGTCGGTTTTTCTTTTCGAGTCCGCTTTCGGTCGTACTCGTTTGTTGTTGAAATTCTGCTTTCGGTCAGTCTTTCTTTTTTAGTCCGCTTTCGGTCGTACTCGTTTGTTGTTGAAATTCCGCTTTCAACCGGTATTTCTTTTCGAGTCCTCTTTCGGTCGTACTCTTTTGTTGTTGAAGTTTCGTCCTAGGTCGGTCTTTCTTTTCGAGTCCGCTTTCGGTCATACTTGTTTGTTGTTAAAATTCCATCCTCGGCCGGTCTTTCTTTTCGAGTCCGCTTTCGGTCGTACTCGTTTGTTGTTGAAGTTCCGTCCTCGTCCGGTCTTTATTTTCGAGTCCGCTTTTGGTCGTACTCGTTTGTTGTTGAAATTCCGTCCTCGTCCGGTCTTTCTTTTCAAGTACCTTTCGGTCGTACTCGTTTGTTGTTGAAATTCCGTCCTCGGCCGGTCTTTCTTTTCGAGTCTGCTTTCGGTCGTACTCGTTTGTTGTTGAAGTTCCGTCCTAGGCCGGTCTTTCTTTTCGAGTCCGCTTTCGGTCGTACTTGTTTGTTGTTGAAATTCTGTCCTCGGCCGGTCTTTCTTTTTGAGTCTGCTTTCGGTCGTACTCGTTTGTTGTTGAAGTTCCGTCCTCGGCTGGTCTTTCTTTTCGAGTCCGCTTTCGATCGTACTCGTGTGTTGTTGAAATTCCGTCCTCGGCCAGTCTTTCTTTTCAAGTACCTTTCGGTCGTACTAGTTTGTTGTTGAAATTTCGTCTTCTGCCGGTCTTTCTTTTCGAGTCCGCTTTCGGTTCTACTCGTTTGTTGTTGAAATTCTGTCCTCGGCCGGTCTTTCTTTTCGAGTCTGCTTTCGGTCGTACTCGTTTGTTGTTGGAATTCCGTCCTCGACCGGTCTTTCTTTTCGAGTCCGCTTTCGGTCGTACTCGTTTGTTGTTGAAATTCCGTCCTCGGTCGGTCTTTCATTTCGAGTCCGCTTTCGATTGTACTCGTTTGTTGTTGAAATTCCGTCCTCGGCCAGTCTTTATTTTCGAGTCCGCTTTTGGTCGTACTCGTTTTTTTTTTGAAATTCCGTCCTCGGCAGGTCTTTCTTTTCGAGTCCACTTTCGGTCGTACTCGTTTGTTGTTGAAGTTCCGTCCTAGGCCGGTCTTTCTTTTCGAGTCCGCTTTTGGTTGTACTCGTTTGTTGTTGAAATTCCGTCCTCGGCCGATCTTTCTTTTCGAGTCCGCTTTCGGTCGTACTCGTTTGTTGTTGAAATTCCGTCCTCGGCCGGTCTTTCTTTTCGAGTCCGCTCTCGGTCGTACTCGTTTATTGTTGAAATTCCATCCTCAGCCGGTCTTTCTTTTCGAGTCCGCTTTCGGCCGTACTCGTTTGTTGTTGAAATTCCGCTTTCGGTCGGTCTTTCTTTTCGAGTCCGCTTTCGATCACGCTTGTTTGTTATTGAAATTCCTCTTTCGGTCGGTCTTTCTTTTCGAGTCCGCTTTTGGTCGTACTCGTTTGTTGTTGAAATTCTGCTTTCGGTCGGTCTTTCTTTTTTAGTCCGCTTTCGGTCGCACTCGTTTGTTGTTGAAGTTCCGTCCTCGGCCGGTCTTTCTTTTCGAGTCCGCTTTCGGTCGTACTCGTTTGTTGTTGAAATTTCGTCTTCTGCCGGTCTTTCTTTTCGAGTCCGCTTTCGGTTCTACTCGTTTGTGGTTGAAATTCCGTCCTCGGCCGGTCTTTCGTTTCGAGCCCGCTCTCGGTCGTACTCGTTTGTTGTTGAAATTCCATCCTCAGCCGGTCTTTCTTTTCGAGTGCGCTTTCGGCCGTACTCGTTTGTTGTTGAAATTCCGCTTTTGGTCGGTTTTTCTTTTTGAGTCCGCTTTCGGTCACGCTTGTTTGTTGTTGAAATTCCGCTTTCGGTCGGTTTTTCTTTTCGAGTCCGCTTTCGGTCGTACTCGTTTGTTGTTGAAATTCTGCTTTCGGTCAGTCTTTCTTTTTTAGTCCGCTTTCGGTCGTACTCGTTTGTTGTTGAAATTCCGCTTTCAACCGGTATTTCTTTTCGAGTCCGCTTTTGGTTGTACTCGTTTGTTGATGGAATTCCGTCCTCGACCGGTCTTTCTTTTCGAGTCCGCTTTCGGTCGTACTCGTTTGTTGTTGAAATTCCGTCCTCGGCCGGTCTTTCTTTTCGATTCCTCTTTCGATTGTACTCGTTTGTTGTTGAAGTTCCGTCCTAGGCCGGTCTTTCTTTTCGAGTCCGCTTTCGGTCGTACTCGTTTGTTGTTGAAATTCCGTCCTCGGCCGGTCTTTCATTTCGAGTCCGCTTTCGATGGTACTCGTTTGTTGTTGAAGTTCCGTCCTCGTCCGGTCTTTATTATCGAGTCCGCTTTTGGTCGTACTCGTTTGTTGTTGAAATTCCGTCCTCGTCCGGTCTTTATTTTCGAGTCCGCTTTTGGTCGTACTCATTTGTTGTTGAAATTCCGTCCTCGTCCGGTCTTTTTTTCGAGTCCGCTTTCGGTCGTACTCGTTTTTTGTTGAAATTCCGTCCTCGGCCGGTCTTTCTTTTCGAGTCCGCTTTCGGTCGTACTGGTTTGTTGTTGAAGTTCCGTCGTAGGTCGGTCTTTCTTTTCGAGTCCGCTTTCGGTCATACTTGTTTGTTGTTGAAATTCCGTCCTCGGCCGGTCTTTCTTTTCGAGCCCGCTTTCGGTCGTACTCGTTTGTTGTTGAAGTTCCGTCCTCGGCCGGTCTTTCTTTTCGAGTCCGCTTTCGGTCGTACTCGTTTGTTGTTGAAATTTCGTCTTCTGCCGGTCTTTCTTTTCGAGTCCGCTTTCGGTTCTACTCGTTTGTGGTTGAAATTCCGTCCTCGGCCGGTCTTTCGTTTCGAGCCCGCTCTCGGTCGTACTCGTTTGTTGTTGAAATTCCATCCTCAGCCGGTCTTTCTTTTCGAGTGCGCTTTCGGCCGTACTCGTTTGTTGTTGAAATTCCGCTTTTGGTCGGTTTTTCTTTTTGAGTCCGCTTTCGGTCACGCTTGTTTGTTGTTGAAATTCCGCTTTCGGTCGGTTTTTCTTTTCGAGTCCGCTTTCGGTCGTACTCGTTTGTTGTTGAAATTCTGCTTTCGGTCAGTCTTTCTTTTTTAGTCCGCTTTCGGTCGTACTCGTTTGTTGTTGAAATTCCGCTTTCAACCGGTATTTCTTTTCGAGTCCGCTTTCGGTCGTACTCTTTTGTTGTTGAAGTTTCGTCCTAGGTCGGTCTTTCTTTTCAAGTCCGCTTTCGGTCATACTTGTTTGTTGTTAAAATTCCGTCCTCGGCCGGTCTTTCTTTTCGAGTCCGCTTTCGGTCGTACTCGTTTGTTGTTGAAGTTCCGTCCTCGTCCGGTCTTTATTTTCGAGTCCGCTTTTGGTCGTACTCGTTTGTTGTTGAAATTCCGTCCTCGTCCGGTCTTTCTTTTCAAGTACCTTTCGGTCGTACTCGTTTGTTGTTGAAATTCCGTCCTCGGCCGGTCTTTCTTTTCGAGTCTGCTTTCGGTCGTACTCGTTTGTTGTTGAAGTTCCGTCCTAGGCCGGTCTTTCTTTTCGAGTCCGCTTTCGGTCGTACTTGTTTGTTGTTGAAATTCTGTCCTCGGCCGGTCTTTCTTTTTGAGTCTGCTTTCGGTCGTACTCGTTTGTTGTTGAAGTTCCGTCCTCGGCTGGTCTTTCTTTTCGAGTCCGCTTTCGATCGTACTCGTGTGTTGTTGAAATTCCGTCCTCGGCCAGTCTTTCTTTTCAAGTACCTTTCGGTCGTACTAGTTTGTTGTTGAAATTTCGTCTTCTGCCGGTCTTTCTTTTCGAGTCCGCTTTCGGTTCTACTCATTTGTTGTTGAAATTCCGTCCTCGGCCGGTTTTTCTTTTCGAGTCCGCTTTTGGTCGTACTCGTTTGTTGTTGAAATTCCGTCCTCGACCGGTCTTTCTTTTCGAGTACCTTTCGGTCGTACTAGTTTGTTGTTGAAATTCCGTCTTCTGCCGGTCTTTCTTTTCGAGTCCGCTTCCGGTTCTACTCGTTTGTTGTTGAAATTCCGTCCTCGGCCGGTTTTTCTTTTCGAGTCCACTTTTGGTCGTACTCGTTTGTTGTTGAAATTCCGTCCTCGACCGGTCTTTCTTTTCGAGTCCGCGTTCGGTTGTACTCGTTTGTTGTTGAAATTCCGTCCTCGGCCGATCTTTCTTTTCGAGTCCGCTTTCGGTCGTACTCGTTTGTTTTATGAAATTCTGTCCTCGCCCGATCTTTCTTTTCGAGTCCACTTTCGGTTGTACTCGTTTGTTGTTGAAATTCCGTCCTCGGTCGGTATTTCTTTTCGAGTCCGCTTTCGGTCGTACTCGTTTGTTCTTGAAATTCGGTCCTCGGCCGGTGTTTCTTTTCGAGTCCGCTCTCGGTCGTACTCGTTTGTTGTTGAAATTCCATCCTCTGCCGGTCTTTCTTTTCGAGTCCGCTTTCGGCCGTACTCGTTTGTTGTTGAAATTCCGCTTTCGGTCGGTCTTTCTTTTCGAGTCCGCTTTCGGTCACGCTTGTTTGTTGTTGAAATTCCGCTTCCGGTCGGTCTTTCTTTTCGAGTCCGCTTTCAGTCGTACTCGTTTGTTGTTGAAATTCTGCTTTCGGTCGGTCTTTCTTTTTTAGTCCGCTTTCGGTCGCACTCGTTTGTTGTTGAAATTCCGCTTTCAACCGGTATTTCTTTTCGAGTCCGCTTTTGGTCGTACTCGTTTGTTGTTGGGATTCCGTCCTCGACCGGTCTTTCTTTTCGAGTCCGCTTTCGGTCGTACTCGTTTGTTGTTGAAATTCCGTCCTCGGCCGGTCTTTCATTTCGAGTCCGCTTTCGATTGTACTCGTTTGTTGTTGAAATTCCGTCCTCGGCCGGTCTTTATTTTGGAGTCCGCTTTTGGTCGTACTCGTTTTTTTTTTGAAATTCCGTCCTCGGCCGGTCTTTCTTTTCGAGTCCACTTTCGGTCGTACTCGTTTGTTGTTGAAGTTCCGTCCTAGGCCGGTCTTTCTTTTCGAGTCCGCTTTTGGTCGTACTCGTTTGTTGTTGAAATTCCGTCCTCGACCGGTCTTTCTTTTTGAGTCCGCGTTTGGTTGTACTCGTTTGTTGTTGGAATTCTGTCCTCGGCCGATCTTTCGATTCGAGTCCGCTTTCGGTCGTACTCGTTTGTTGTTGAAATTCCGTCCTCTGCCGGTCTTTCTTTTCGAGTCCGCTCTCGGTCGTACTCGTTTGTTTTTGAAATTCCATCCTCAGCCGGTCTTTCTTTTCGAGTCCGCTTTCGGCCGTACTCGTTTGTTGTTGAAATTCCGCTTTCGGTCGGTCTTTCTTTTCGAGTCCGCTTTCGATCACGCTTGTTTGTTATTGAAATTCCTCTTTCGGTCGGTCTTTCTTTTCGAGTCCGCTTTTGGTCGTACTCGGTTGTTGTTGAAATTCTGCTTTCGGTCGGTCTTTCTTTTTTAGTCCGCTTTCGGTCGCACTCGTTTGTTGTTGAAATTCCGCTTTCAACCGGTATTTCTTTTCGAGTCCGCTTTTGGTTGTACTCGTTTGTTGTTGGAATTCCGTCCTCGACCGGTCTTTCTTTTCGAGTCCGCTTTCGGTCGTACTCGTTTGTTGTTGAAATTCCGTCCTCGGCCGGTCTTTCTTTTCGAGTCCTCTTTCGATTGTACTCGTTTATTGTTGAAATTTTGTCCTCGTCCGGTCTTTATTTTCGAGTCCGCTTTCGGTCGTACTCGTTTGTTGTTGAAATTTCGTCCTCGGCCGGTCTTTCTTTTCGAGTCCGCTTTCGATTATACTCGTTTGTTGTTGAAATTCCGTCCTCGTCCGGTCTTTTTTTCGAGTCCGCTTTTGGTCGACTCGTTTGTTGTTGAAATTCCGTCCTCGTCCGGTCTTTATTTTCGAGTCCGCTTTTGGTCGTACTCGTTTGTTGTTGAAATTCCGTCCTCGTCCGGTCTTTTTTTCGAGTCCGCTTTCGGTCGTACTCGTTTTTTGTTGAAATTCCGTCCTCGGCCGGTCTTTCTTTTCGAGTCCGCTTTCGGTCGTACTGGTTTGTTGTTGAAGTTCCGTCGTAGGTCGGTCTTTCTTTTCGAGTCAGCTTTCGGTCATACTTGTTTGTTGTTGAAATTCCGTCCTCGGCCGGTCTTTCTTTTCGAGCCCGCTTTCGGTCGTACTCGTTTGTTGTTGAAGTTCCGTCCTCGGCCGGTCTTTCTTTTCGAGTCCTCTTTCGGTCGTACTCGTTTGTTGTTGAAATTCCGTCTTCTGCCGGTCTTTCTTTTCGAGTCCGCTTTCGGTTCTACTCGTTTGTTGTTGAAATTCCGTCCTCGGCCGGTTTTTCTTTTCGAGTGCGCTTTTGGTCGTACTCGTTTGTTGTTGAAATTCCGTCCTCGACCGGTCTTTCTTTTCGAGTCCGCGTTCGGTTGTACTCGTTTGTTGTTGAAATTCCGCCCTCGGCTGATCTTTCTTTTCGAGTCCGCTTTCGGTCGTACTCGTTTGTTTTATGAAATTCTGTCCTCGGCCGGTCTTTCTTTTCGAGTCCACTTTCGGTCGTACTCGTTTGTTGTTGAAATTCCCTCCACGGTCGGTCTTTCTTTTCGAGTCCGCTTTCGGTCGTACTCGTTTGTTGTTGAAATTCCGTCCTTGGCCGGTCTTTCTTTTCGAGTCCGCTTTCGGTCGTACTCGTTTGTTTTATGAAATTCTGTCCTCGCCCGATCTTTCTTTTCGAGTCCACTTTCGGTTGTACTCGTTTGTTGTTGAAATTCCGTCCTCGGTCGGTATTTCTTTTCGAGTCCGCTTTCGGTCGTACTCGTTTGTTCTTGAAATTCCGTCCTCGGCCGGTGTTTCTTTTCGAGTCCGCTCTCGGTCGTACTCGTTTGTTGTTGAAATTCCATCCTCTGCCGGTCTTTCTTTTCGAGTACGCTTTCGGCCGTACTCGTTTGTTGTTGAAATTCCGCTTTCGGTCGGTCTTTCTTTTCGAGTCCGCTTTCGGTCACGCTTGTTTGTTGTTGACATTCCGCTTCCGGTCGGTCTTTCTTTTCGAGTCCGCTTTCAGTCGTACTCGTTTGTTGTTGAAATTCTGCTTTCGGTCGGTCTTTCTTTTTTAGTCCGCTTTCGGTCGCACTCGTTTGTTGTTGAAATTCCGCTTTCAACCGGTATTTCTTTTCGAGTCCGCTTTTGGTCGTACTCGTTTGTTGTTGGAATTCCGTCCTCGACCGGTCTTTCTTTTCGAGTCCGCTTTCGGTCGTACTCGTTTGTTGTTGAAATTCCGTCCTCGGCCGGTCTTTCATTTCGAGTCCGCTTTCGATTGTACTCGTTTGTTGTTGAAATTCCGTCCTCGGCCGGTCTTTATTTTCGAGTCCGCTTTTGGTCGTACTCGTTTTTTTTTTGAAATTACGTCCTCGGCAGGCCTTTCTTTTCGAGTCCACTTTCGGTCGTACTCGTTTGTTGTTGAAGTTCCGTCCTAGGCTGGTCTTTCTTTTCGAGTCCGCTTTTGGTCGTACTCGTTTGTTGTTGAAATTCCGTCCTCGACCGGTCTTTCTTTTTGAGTCCGCGTTCGGTTGTACTCGTTTGTTGTTGGAATTCCGTCCTCGGCCGATCTTTCTTTTCGAGTCCGCTTTCGGTCGTACTCGTTTGTTGTTGAAATTCCGTCCTCGGCCGGTCTTTCTTTTCGAGTCCGCTCTCGGTCGTACTCGTTTGTTGTTGAAATTCCATCCTCAGCCGGTCTTTCTTTTCGAGTCCGCTTTCGGCCGTACTCGTTTGTTGTTGAAATTCCGCTTTCGGTCGGTCTTTCTTTTCGAGTCCGCTTTCGATCACGCTTGTTTGTTATTGAAATTCCTCTTTCGGTCGGTCTTTCTTTTCGAGTCCGCTTTTGGTCGTACTCGTTTGTTGTTGAAATTCTACTTTCGGTCGGTCTTTCTTTTTTAGTCCGCTTTCGGTCGCACTCGTTTGTTGTTGAAATTCCGCTTTCAACCGGTATTTCTTTTCGAGTCCGCTTTTGGTTGTACTCGTTTGTTGTTGGAATTCCGTCCTCGACCGGTCTTTCTTTTCGAGTCCGCTTTCGGTCGTACTCGTTTGTTGTTGAAATTCTGTCCTCGGCCGGTCTTTCTTTTCGAGTCCTCTTTCGATTGTACTCGTTTGTTGTTGAAATTTTGTCCTCGTCCGGTCTTTATTTTCGAGTCCGCTTTCGATCGTACTCGTTTGTTGTTGAAATTCCGTCCTCGGCCGGTCTTTCTTTTCGAGTCCGCTTTCGATTATACTCGTTTATTGTTGAAATTCCGTCCTCGTCCGGTCTTTTTTTCGAGTCCGCTTTCGGTCGTACTCGTTTTTTGTTGAAATTCAGTCCTCGGCCGGTCTTTCTTTTCGAGTCCGCTTTCGGTCGTACTGGTTTGTTGTTGAAGTTCCGTCGTAGGTCGGTCTTTCTTTTCGAGTCAGCTTTCGGTCATACTTGTTTGTTGTTGAAATTCCGTCCTCGGCCGGTCTTTCTTTTCGAGCCCGCTTTCGGTCGTACTCGTTTGTTGTTGAAGTTCCGTCCTCGGCCGGTCTTTCTTTTCGAGTCCGCTTTCGGTCGTACTTGTTTGTTGTTGAAATTCCGTCTTCTGCCGGTCTTTCTTTTCGTGTCCGCTTTCGGTTCTACTCGTTTGTTGTTGAAATTCCGTCCTCGGCCGGTTTTTCTTTTCGAGTGCGCTTTTGGTCGTACTCGTTTGTTGTTGAAATTCCGTCCTCGACCGGTCTTTCTTTTCGAGTCCGCGTTCGGTTGTACTCGTTTGTTGTTGAAATTCCGCCCTCGGCCGATCTTTCTTTTCGAGTCAGCTTTCGGTCGTACTCGTTTGTTTTATGAAATTCTGTCCTCGGCCGGTCTTTCTTTTCGAGTCCACTTTCGGTCGTACTCGTTTGTTGTTGAAATTCCCTCCACGGTCGGTCTTTCTTTTCGAGTCCGCTTTCGGTCGTACTCGTTTGTTGTTGAAATTCCGTCCTCGGCCGGTCTTTCTTTTCGAGTCCGCTTTCGGTCGTACTCGTTTGTTTTATGAAATTCTGTCCTCGCCCGATCTTTCTTTTCGAGTCCACTTTCGGTTGTACTCGTTTGTTGTTGAAATTCCGTCCTCGGTCGGTATTTCTTTTCGAGTTCGCTTTCGGTCGTACTCGTTTGTTCTTGAAATTCCGTCCTCGGCCGGTGTTTCTTTTCGAGTCCGCTCTCGGTCGTACTCGTTTGTTGTTGAAATTCCATCCTCTGCCGGTCTTTCTTTTCGAGTCCGCTTTCGGCCGTACTCGTTTGTTGTTGAAATTCCGCTTTCGGTAGGTCTTTCTTTTCGAGTCCGCTTTCGGTCACGCTTGTTTGTTGTTGACATTCCGCTTCCGGTCGGTCTTTCTTTTCGAGTCCGCTTTCAGTCGTACTCGTTTGTTGTTGAAATTCTGCTTTCGGTCGGTCTTTCTTTTTTAGTCCGCTTTCGGTCGCACTCGTTTGTTGTTGAAATTCCGCTTTCAACCGGTATTTCTTTTCGAGTCCGCTTTTGGTCGTACTCGTTTGTTGTTGGAATTCCGTCCTCGACCGGTCTTTCTTTTCGAGTCCGCTTTCGGTCGTACTCGTTTGTTGTTGAAATTCCGTCCTCGGCCGGTCTTTCATTTCGAGTCCGCTTTCGATTGTACTCGTTTGTTGTTGAAATTCCGTCCTCGGCCGGTCTTTATTTTCGAGTCCGCTTTTGGTCGTACTCGTTTTTTTTTTGAAATTCCGTCCTCGGCAGGTCTTTCTTTTCGAGTCCACTTTCGGTCGTACTCGTTTGTTGTTGAAGTTCCGTCCTAGGCTGGTCTTTCTTTTCGAGTCCGCTTTTGGTCGTACTCGTTTGTTGTTGAAATTCCGTCCTCGACCGGTCTTTCTTTTTGAGTCCGCGTTCGGTTGTACTCGTTTGTTGTTGGAATTCCGTCCTCGGCCGATCTTTCTTTTCGAGTCCGCTTTCGGTCGTACTCGTTTGTTGTTGAAATTCCGTCCTCGGCCGGTCTTTCTTTTCGAGTCCGCTCTCGGTCGTACTCGTTTGTTGTTGAAATTCCATCCTCAGCCGGTCTTTCTTTTCGAGTCCGCTTTCGGCCGTACTCGTTTGTTGTTGAAATTCCGCTTTCGGTCGGTCTTTCTTTTCGAGTCCGCTTTCGATCACGCTTGTTTGTTATTGAAATTCCTCTTTCGGTCGGTCTTTCTTTTCGAGTCCGCTTTTGGTCGTACTCGTTTGTTGTTGAAATTCTGCTTTCGGTCGGTCTTTCTTTTTTAGTCCGCTTTCGGTCGCACTCGTTTGTTGTTGAAATTCCGCTTTCAACCGGTATTTCTTTTCGAGTCCGCTTTCGGTCGCACTCGTTTGTTGTTGAAATTCCGCTTTCAACCGGTATTTCTTTTCGAGTCCGCTTTTGGTTGTACTCGTTTGTTGTTGAAATTCCGTCCTCGGCCGGTCTTTCTTTTCGAGTCCTCTTTCGATTGTACTCGTTTGTTGTTGAAATTTTGTCCTCGTCCGGTCTTTATTTTCGAGTCCGCTTTTGATCGTACTCGTTTGTTGTTGAAATTCCGTCCTCGGCCGGTCTTTCTTTTCGAGTCCGCTTTCGATTATACTCGTTTGTTGTTGAAATTCCGCCCTCGTCCGGTCTTTTTTTCGAGTCCGCTTTTGGTCGTACTCGTTTGTTGTTGAAATTCCGTCCTCGTCCGGTCTTTATTTTCGAGTCCGCTTTTGGTCGTACTCGTTTGTTGTTGAAATTCCGTCGTCGTCCGGTCTTTTTTTCGAGTCCGCTTTCGGTCGTACTCGTTTTTTGTTGAAATTCCGTCCTCGGCCGGTCTTTCTTTTCGAGTCCGCTTTCGGTCGTACTGGTTTGTTGTTGAAGTTCCGTCGTAGGTCGGTCTTTCTTTTCGAGTCAGCTTTCGGTCATACTTGTTTGTTGTTGAAATTCCTTCCTCGGCCGGTCTTTCTTTTCGAGCCCGCTTTCGGTCGTACTCGTTTGTTGTTGAAGTTCCGTCCTCGGCCGGTCTTTCTTTTCGAGTCCGCTTTCGGTCGTACTCGTTTGTTGTTGAAATTCCGTCTTCTGCCGGTCTTTCTTTTCGTGTCTGCTTTCGGTTCTACTCGTTTGTTGTTGAAATTCCGTCCTCGGCCGGTTTTTCTTTTCGAGTGCGCTTTTGGTCGTACTCGTTTGTTGTTGAAATTCCGTCCTCGACCGGTCTTTCTTTTCGAGTCCGCGTTCGGTTGTACTCGTTTGTTGTTGAAATTCCGCCCTCGGCCGATCTTTCTTTTCGAGTCCGCTTTCGGTCGTACTCGTTTGTTTTATGAAATTCTGTCCTTGGCCGGTCTTTCTTTTCGAGTCCACTTTCGGTCGTACTCGTTTGTTGTTGAAATTCCCTCCACGGTCGGTCTTTCTTTTCGAGTCCGCTTTCGGTCGTACTCGTTTGTTGTTGAAATTCCGTCCTCGGCCGGTCTTTCTTTTCGAGTCCGCTTTCGGTCGTACTCGTTTGTTTTATGAAATTCTGTCCTCGCCCGATCTTCCTTTTCGAGTCCACTTTCGGTTGTACTCGTTTGTTGTTGAAATTCCGTCCTCGGTCGGTATTTCTTTTCGAGTCCGCTTTCGGTCGTACTCGTTTGTTCTTGAAATTCCGTCCTCGGCCGGTGTTTCTTTTCGAGTCCGCTCTCGGTCGTACTCGTTTGTTGTTGAAATTCCATCCTCTGCCGGTCTTTCTTTTCGAGTCCGCTTTCGGCCGTACTCGTTTGTTGTTGAAATTCCGCTTTCGGTAGGTCTTTCTTTTCGAGTCCGCTTTCGGTCACGCTTGTTTGTTGTTGACATTCCGCTTCCGGTCGGTCTTTCTTTTCGAGTCCGCTTTCAGTCGTACTCGTTTGTTGTTGAAATTCTGCTTTCGGTCGGTCTTTCTTTTTTAGTCCGCTTTCGGTCGCACTCGTTTGTTGTTGAAATTCCGCTTTCAACCGGTATTTCTTTTCGAGTCCGCTTTTGGTCGTACTCGTTTGTTGTTGGAATTCCGTCCTCGACCGGTCTTTCTTTTCGAGTCCGCTTTCGGTCGTACTCGTTTGTTGTTGAAATTCCGTCCTCGGCCGGTCTTTCATTTCGAGTCCGCTTTCGATTGTACTCGTTTGTTGTTGAAATTCCGTCCTCGGCCGGTCTTTATTTTCGAGTCCGCTTTTGGTCGTACTCGTTTTTTTTTTGAAATTCCGTCCTCGGCAGGTCTTTCTTTTCGAGTCCACTTTCGGTCGTACTCGTTTGTTGTTGAAGTTCCGTCCTAGGCTGGTCTTTCTTTTCGAGTCCGCTTTTGGTCGTACTCGTTTGTTGTTGAAATTCCGTCCTCGACCGGTCTTTCTTTTTGAGTCCGCGTTCGGTTGTACTCGTTTGTTGTTGGAATTCCGTCCTCGGCCGATCTTTCTTTTCGAGCCCGCTTTCGGTCGTACTCGTTTGTTGTTGAAGTTCCGTCCTCGGCCGGTCTTTCTTTTCGAGTCCGCTTTCGGTCGTACTCGTTTGTTGTTGAAATTCCGTCTTCTGCCGGTCTTTCTTTTCGTGTCTGCTTTCGGTTCTACTCGTTTGTTGTTGAAATTCCGTCCTCGGCCGGTTTTTCTTTTCGAGTGCGCTTTTGGTCGTACTCGTTTGTTGTTGAAATTCCGTCCTCGACCGGTCTTTCTTTTCGAGTCCGCGTTCGGTTGTACTCGTTTGTTGTTGAAATTCCGCCCTCGGCCGATCTTTCTTTTCGAGTCCGCTTTCGGTCGTACTCGTTTGTTTTATGAAATTCTGTCCTTGGCCGGTCTTTCTTTTCGAGTCCACTTTCGGTCGTACTCGTTTGTTGTTGAAATTCCCTCCACGGTCGGTCTTTCTTTTCGAGTCCGCTTTCGGTCGTACTCGTTTGTTGTTGAAATTCCGTCCTCGGCCGGTCTTTCTTTTCGAGTCCGCTTTCGGTCGTACTCGTTTGTTTTATGAAATTCTGTCCTCGCCCGATCTTCCTTTTCGAGTCCACTTTCGGTTGTACTCGTTTGTTGTTGAAATTCCGTCCTCGGTCGGTATTTCTTTTCGAGTCCGCTTTCGGTCGTACTCGTTTGTTCTTGAAATTCCGTCCTCGGCCGGTGTTTCTTTTCGAGTCCGCTCTCGGTCGTACTCGTTTGTTGTTGAAATTCCATCCTCTGCCGGTCTTTCTTTTCGAGTCCGCTTTCGGCCGTACTCGTTTGTTGTTGAAATTCCGCTTTCGGTAGGTCTTTCTTTTCGAGTCCGCTTTCGGTCACGCTTGTTTGTTGTTGACATTCCGCTTCCGGTCGGTCTTTCTTTTCGAGTCCGCTTTCAGTCGTACTCGTTTGTTGTTGAAATTCTGCTTTCGGTCGGTCTTTCTTTTTTAGTCCGCTTTCGGTCGCACTCGTTTGTTGTTGAAATTCCGCTTTCAACCGGTATTTCTTTTCGAGTCCGCTTTTGGTCGTACTCGTTTGTTGTTGGAATTCCGTCCTCGACCGGTCTTTCTTTTCGAGTCCGCTTTCGGTCGTACTCGTTTGTTGTTGAAATTCCGTCCTCGGCCGGTCTTTCATTTCGAGTCCGCTTTCGATTGTACTCGTTTGTTGTTGAAATTCCGTCCTCGGCCGGTCTTTATTTTCGAGTCCGCTTTTGGTCGTACTCGTTTTTTTTTTGAAATTCCGTCCTCGGCAGGTCTTTCTTTTCGAGTCCACTTTCGGTCGTACTCGTTTGTTGTTGAAGTTCCGTCCTAGGCTGGTCTTTCTTTTCGAGTCCGCTTTTGGTCGTACTCGTTTGTTGTTGAAATTCCGTCCTCGACCGGTCTTTCTTTTTGAGTCCGCGTTCGGTTGTACTCGTTTGTTGTTGGAATTCCGTCCTCGGCCGATCTTTCTTTTCGAGTCCGCTTTCGGTCGTACTCGTTTGTTGTTGAAATTCCGTCCTCGGCCGGTCTTTCTTTTCGAGTCCGCTCTCGGTCGTACTCGTTTGTTGTTGAAATTCCATCCTCAGCCGGTCTTTCTTTTCGAGTCCACTTTCGGCCGTACTCGTTTGTTGTTGAAATTCCGCTTTCGGTCGGTCTTTCTTTTCGAGTCCGCTTTCGATCACGCTTGTTTGTTATTGAAATTCCTCTTTCGGTCGGTCTTTCTTTTCGAGTCCGCTTTTGGTCATACTCGTTTGTTGTTGAAATTCTGCTTTCGGTCGGTCTTTCTTTTTTAGTCCGCTTTCGGTCGCACTCGTTTGTTGTTGAAATTCCGCTTTCAACCGGTATTTCTTTTCGAGTCCGCTTTTGGTTGTACTCGTTTGTTGTTGGAATTCCGTCCTCGACCGGTCTTTCTTTTCGAGTCCGCTTTCGGTCGTACTCGTTTGTTGTTGAAATTCCATCCTCGGCCGGTCTTTCTTTTCGAGTCCTCTTACGATTGTACTCGTTTGTTGTTGAAATTTTGTCCTCGTCCGGTCTTTATTTTCGAGTCCGCTTTCGATCGTACTCGTTTGTTGTTGAAATTCCGTCCTCGGCCGGTCTTTCTTTTCGAGTCCGCTTTCGATTATACTCGTTTGTTGTTGAAATTCCGTCCTCGTCCGGTCTTTTTTTCGAGTCCGCTTTTGGTCGTACTCGTTTGTTGTTGAAATTCCGTCCTCGTCCGGTCTTTATTTTCGAGTCCGCTTTTGGTCGTACTCGTTTGTTTTATGAAATTCTGTCCTCGGCCGGTCTTTCTTTTCGAGTCCACTTTCGGTCGTACTCGTTTGTTGTTGAAATTCCCTCCACGGTCGGTCTTTCTTTTCGAGTCCGCTTTCGGTCGTACTCGTTTGTTGTTGAAATTCCGTCCTCGGCCAGTCTTTCTTTTCGAGTCCGCTTTCGGTCGTACTCGTTTGTTTTATGAAATTCTGTCCTCGCCCGATCTTCCTTTTCGAGTCCACTTTCGGTTGTACTCGTTTGTTGTTGAAATTCCGTCCTCGGTCGGTATTTCTTTTCGAGTCCGCTTTCGGTCGTACTCGTTTGTTCTTGAAATTCCGTCCTCGGCCGGTGTTTCTTTTCGAGTCCGCTCTCGGTCGTACTCGTTTGTTGTTGAAATTCCATCCTCTGCCGGTCTTTCTTTTCGAGTCCGCTTTCGGCCGTACTCGTTTGTTGTTGAAATTCCGCTTTCGGTAGGTCTTTCTTTTCGAGTCCGCTTTCGGTCACGCTTGTTTGTTGTTGACATTCCGCTTCCGGTCGGTCTTTCTTTTCGAGTCCGCTTTCAGTCGTACTCGTTTGTTGTTGAAATTCTGCTTTCGGTCGGTCTTTCTTTTTTAGTCCGCTTTCGGTCGCACTCGTTTGTTGTTGAAATTCCGCTTTCAACCGGTATTTCTTTTCGAGTCCGCTTTTGGTCGTATTCGTTTGTTGTTGGAATTCCGTCCTCGACCGGTCTTTCTTTTCGAGTCCGCTTTCGGTCGTACTCGTTTGTTGTTGAAATTCCGTCCTCGGCCGGTCTTTCATTTCGAGTCCGCTTTCGATTGTACTCGTTTGTTGTTGAAATTCCGTCCTCGGCCGGTCTTTATTTTCGAGTCCGCTTTTGGTCGTACTCGTTTTTTTTTTGAAATTCCGTCCTCGGCAGGTCTTTCTTTTCGAGTCCACTTTCGGTCGTACTCGTTTGTTGTTGAAGTTCCGTCCTAGGCTGGTCTTTCTTTTCGAGTCCGCTTTTGGTCGTACTCGTTTGTTGTTGAAATTCCGTCCTCGACCGGTCTTTCTTTTTGAGTCCGCGTTCGGTTGTACTCGTTTGTTGTTGGAATTCCGTCCTCGGCCGATCTTTCTTTTCGAGTCCGCTTTCGGTCGTACTCGTTTGTTGTTGAAATTCCGTCCTCGGCCGGTCTTTCTTTTCGAGTCCGCTCTCGGTCGTACTCGTTTGTTGTTGAAATTCCATCCTCAGCCGGTCTTTCTTTTCGAGTCCACTTTCGGCCGTACTCGTTTGTTGTTGAAATTCCGCTTTCGGTCGGTCTTTCTTTTCGAGTCCGCTTTCGATCACGCTTGTTTGTTATTGAAATTCCTCTTTCGGTCGGTCTTTCTTTTCGAGTCCGCTTTTGGTCGTACTCGTTTGTTGTTGAAATTCTGCTTTCGGTCGGTCTTTCTTTTTTAGTCCGCTTTCGGTCGCACTCGTTTGTTGTTGAAATTCCGCTTTCAACCGGTATTTCTTTTCGAGTCCGCTTTTGGTTGTACTCGTTTGTTGTTGGAATTCCGTCCTCGACCGGTCTTTCTTTTCGAGTCCGCTTTCGGTCGTACTCGTTTGTTGTTGAAATTCCATCCTCGGCCGGTCTTTCTTTTCGAGTCCTCTTACGATTGTACTCGTTAGTTGTTGAAATTTTGTCCTCGTCCGGTCTTTATTTTCGAGTCCGCTTTCGATCGTACTCGTTTGTTGTTGAAATTCCGTCCTCGGCCGGTCTTTCTTTTCGAGTCCGCTTTCGATTATACTCGTTTGTTGTTGAAATTCCGTCCTCGTCCGGTCTTTTTTTCGAGTCCGCTTTTGGTCGTACTCGTTTGTTGTTGAAATTCCGTCCTCGTCCGGTCTTTATTTTCGAGTCCGCTTTTGGTCGTACTCGTTTGTTGTTGAAATTCCGTCCTCGTCCGGTCTTTTTTTCGAGTCCGCTTTCGGTCGTACTCGTTTTTTGTTGAAATTCCGTCCTCGGCCGGTCTTTCTTTTCGAGTCCGCTTTCGGTCGTACTGGTTTGTTGTTGAAGTTCCGTCGTAGGTCGGTCTTTCTTTTCGAGTCACCTTTCGGTCATACTTGTTTGTTGTTGAAATTCCGTCCTCGGCCGGTCTTTCTTTTCGAGCCCGCTTTCGGTCGTACTCGTTTGTTGTTGAAGTTCCGTCCTCGGCCGGTCTTTCTTTTCGAGTCCGCTTTCGGTCGTACTCGTTTGTTGTTGAAATTCCGTCTTCTGCCGGTCTTTCTTTTCGTGTCCGCTTTCGGTTCTACTCGTTTGTTGTTGAAATTCCGTCCTCGGCCGGTTTTTCTTTTCGAGTGCGCTTTTGGTCGTACTCGTTTGTTGTTGAAATTCCGTCCTCGACCGGTCTTTCTTTTCGAGTCCGCGTTCGGTTGTACTCGTTTGTTGTTGAAATTCCGCCCTCGGCCGATCTTTCTTTTCGAGTCCGTTTTCGGTCGTACTCGTTTGTTTTATGAAATTCTGTCCTCGGCCGGTCTTTCTTTTCGAGTCCACTTTCGGTCGTACTCGTTTGTTGTTGAAATTCCCTCCACGGTCGGTCTTTCTTTTCGAGTCCGCTTTCGGTCGTACTCGTTTGTTGTTGAAATTCCGTCCTCGGCCGGTCTTTCTTTTCGAGTCCGCTTTCGGTCGTACTCGTTTGTTTTATGAAATTCTGTCCTCGCCCGATCTTTCTTTTCGAGTCCACTTTCGGTTGTACTCGTTTGTTGTTGAAATTCCGTCCTCGGTCGGTATTTCTTTTCGAGTCCGCTTTCGGTCGTACTCGTTTGTTCTTGAAATTCCGTCCTCGGCCGGTGTTTCTTTTCGAGTCCGCTCTCGGTCGTACTCGTTTGTTGTTGAAATTCCATCCTCTGTCGGTCTTTCTTTTCGAGTCCGCTTTCGGCCGTACTCGTTTGTTGTTGAAATTCCGCTTTCGGTCGGTCTTTCTTTTCGAGTCCGCTTTCGGTCACGCTTGTTTGTTGTTGACATTCCGCTTCCGGTCGGTCTTTCTTTTCGAGTCCGCTTTCAGTCGTACTCGTTTGTTGTTGAAATTCTGCTTTCGGTCGGTCTTTCTTTTTTAGTCCGCTTTCGGTCGCACTCGTTTGTTGTTGAAATTCCGCTTTCAACCGGTATTTCTTTTCGAGTCCGCTTTTGGTCGTACTCGTTTGTTGTTGGAATTCCGTCCTCGACCGGTCTTTCTTTTCGAGTCCGCTTTCGGTCGTACTCGTTTGTTGTTGAAATTTCGTCCTCGGCCGGTCTTTCATTTCGAGTCCGCTTTCGATTGTACTCGTTTGTTGTTGAAATTCCGTCCTCGGCCGGTCTTTATTTTCGAATCCGCTTTTGGTCGTACTCGTTTTTTTTTTGAAATTCCGTCCTCGGCAGGTCTTTCTTTTCGAGTCCACTTTCGGTCGTACTCGTTTGTTGTTGAAGTTCCGTCCTAGGCTGGTCTTTCTTTTCGAGTCCGCTTTTGGTCGTACTCGTTTGTTGTTGAAATTCCGTCCTCGACCGGGCTTTCTTTTTGAGTCCGCGTTCGGTTGTACTCGTTTGTTGTTGGAATTCCGTCCTCGGCCGATCTTTCTTTTCGAGTCCGCTTTCGGTCGTACTCGTTTGTTGTTGAAATTCCGTCTTCGGCCGGTCTTTCTTTTCGAGTCCGCTCTCGGTCGTACTCGTTTGTTGTTGAAATTCCATCCTCAGCCGGTCTTTCTTTTCGAGTCCACTTTCGGCCGTACTCGTTTGTTGTTGAAATTCCGCTTTCGGTCGGTCTTTCTTTTCGAGTCCGCTTTCGATCACGCTTGTTTGTTATTGAAATTCCTCTTTCGGTCGGTCTTTCTTTTCGAGTCCGCTTTTGGTCGTACTCGTTTGTTGTTGAAATTCTGCTTTCGGTCGGTTTTTCTTTTTTAGTCCGCTTTCGGTCGCACTCGTTTGTTGTTGAAATTCCGCTTTCAACCGGTATTTCTTTTCGAGTCCGCTTTTGGTTGTACTCGTTTGTTGTTGGAATTCCGTCCTCGACCGGTCTTTCTTTTCGAGTCCGCTTTCGGTCGTACTCGTTTGTTGTTGAAATTCCATCCTCGGCCGGTCTTTCTTTTCGAGTCCTCTTTCGATTGTACTCGTTTGTTGTTGAAATTTTGTCCTCGTCCGGTCTTTATTTTCGAGTCCGCTTTCGATCGTACTCGTTTGTTGTTGAAATTCCGTCCTCGGCCGGTCTTTCTTTTCGAGTCCGCTTTCGATTATACTCGTTTGTTGTTGAAATTCCGTCCTCGTCCGGTCTTTTTTTCGAGTCCGCTTTTGGTCGTACTCGTTTGTTGTTGAAATTCCGTCCTCGTCCGGTCTTTATTTTCGAGTCCGCTTTTGGTCGTACTCGTTTGTTGTTGAAATTCCGTCCTCGTCCGGTCTTTTTTTCGAGTCCGCTTTCGGTCGTACTCGTTTTTTGTTGAAATTCCGTCCTCGGCCGGTCTTTCTTTTCGAGTCCGCTTTCGGTCGTACTGGTTTGTTGTTGAAGTTCCGTCGTAGGTCGGTCTTTCTTTTCGAGTCAGCTTTCGGTCATACTTGTTTGTTGTTGAAATTCCGTCCTCGGCCGGTCTTTCTTTTCGAGCCCGCTTTCGGTCGTACTCGTTTGTTGTTGAAGTTCCGTCCTCGGTCGGTCTTTCTTTTCGAGTCCGCTTTCGGTCGTACTCGTTTGTTGTTGAAATTCCGTCTTCTGCCGGTCTTTCTTTTCGTGTCCGCTTTCGGTTCTACTCGTTTGTTGTTGAAATTCCGTCCTCGGCCAGTTTTTCTTTTCGAGTGCGCTTTTGGTCGTACTCGTTTGTTGTTGAAATTCCGTCCTCGACCGGTCTTTCTTTTCGAGTCCGCGTTCGGTTGTACTCGTTTGTTGTTGAAATTCCGCCCTCGGCCGATCTTTCTTTTCGAGTCCGTTTTCGGTCGTACTCGTTTGTTTTATGAAATTCTGTCCTCGGCCGGTCTTTCTTTTCGAGTCCACTTTCGGTCGTACTCGTTTGTTGTTGAAATTCCCTCCACGGTCGGTCTTTCTTTTCGAGTCCGCTTTCGGTCGTACTCGTTTGTTGTTGAAATTCCGTCCTCGGCCGGTCTTTCTTTTCGAGTCCGCTTTCGGTCGTACTCGTTTGTTTTATGAAATTCTGTCCTCGCCCGATCTTTCTTTTCGAGTCCACTTTCGGTTGTACTCGTTTGTTGTTGAAATTCCGTCCTCGGTCGGTATTTCTTTTCGAGTCCGCTTTCGGTCGTACTCGTTTGTTCTTGAAATTCCGTCCTCGGCCGGTGTTTCTTTTCGAGTCCGCTCTCGGTCGTACTCGTTTGTTGTTGAAATTCCATCCTCTGCCGGTCTTTCTTTTCGAGTCCGCTTTCGGCCGTACTCGTTTGTTGTTGAAATTCCGCTTTCGGTCGGTCTTTCTTTTCGAGTCCGCTTTCGGTCACGCTTGTTTGTTGTTGACATTCCGCTTCCGGTCGGTCTTTCTTTTCGAGTCCGCTTTCAGTCGTACTCGTTTGTTGTTGAAATTCTGCTTTCGGTCGGTCTTTCTTTTTTAGTCCGCTTTCGGTCGCACTCGTTTGTTGTTGAAATTCCACTTTCAACCGGTATTTCTTTTCGAGTCCGCTTTTGGTCGTACTCGTTTGTTGTTGGAATTCCGTCCTCGACCGGTCTTTCTTTTCGAGTCCGCTTTCGGTCGTACTCGTTTGTTGTTGAAATTTCGTCCTCGGCCGGTCTTTCATTTCGAGTCCGCTTTCGATTGTACTCGTTTGTTGTTGAAATTCCGTCCTCGGCCGGTCTTTATTTTCGAGTCCGCTTTGGGTCGTACTCGTTTTTTTTTTGAAATTCCGTCCTCGGCCGGTCTTTCTTTTCGAGTCCACTTTCGGTCGTACTCGTTTGTTGTTGAAATTCCGTCCTCGTCCGGTCTTTCTTTTCGAGTCCGCTTTTGGTCGTACTCGTTTGTTGTTGAAATTCCGTCCTCGACCGGTCTTTCTTTTTAAGTCCGCGTTCGGTTGTACTCGTTTGTTGTTGAAATTCCGTCCTCGGCCGATCTTTCTTTTCGAGTCCGCTTTCGGTCGTACTCGTTTGTTGTTGAAATTCCGTCCTCGGCCGGTCTTTCTTTTCGAGTCCGCTCTCGGTCGTACTCGTTTGTTGTTGAAATTCCATCCTCAGCCGGTCTTTCTTTTCGAGTCCGCTTTCGGCCGTACTCGTTTGTTGTTGAAATTCCGCTTTCGGTCGGTCTTTCTTTTCGAGTCCGCTTTCGATCACGCTTGTTTGTTATTGAAATTCCTCTTTCGGTCGGTCTTTCTTTTCGAGTCCGCTTTTGGTCGTACTCGTTTGTTGTTGAAATTCTGCTTTCGGTCGGTCTTTCTTTTTTAGTCCGCTTTCGGTCGCACTCGTTTGTTGTTGAAATTCCGCTTTCAACCGGTATTTCTTTTCGAGTCCGCTTTTGGTTGTACTCGTTTGTTGTTGGAATTCCATCCTCCACCGGTCTTTCTTTTCGAGTCCGCTTTCGGTCGTACTCGTTTGTTGTTGAAATTCCGTCCTCGGTCGGTATTTCTTTTCGAGTCCGCTTTCGGTCGTACTCATTTGTTCTTGAAATTCCGTCCTCGGCCGGTGTTTCTTTTCGAGTCCGCTCTCGGTCGTACTCGTTTGTTGTTGAAATTCCATCCTCTACCGGTCTTTCTTTTCGAGTCCGCTTTAGGCCGTACTCGTTTGTTGTTGAAATTCCGCTTTCGGTCGGTCTTTCTTTTCGAGTCCGCTTTCGGTCACGCTTGTTTGTTGTTGACATTCCGCTTCCGGTCGGTCTTTCTTTTCGAGTCCCCTTTCAGTCGTACTCGTTTGTTGTTGAAATTCTGCTTTCGGTCGGTCTTTCTTTTTTAGTCCGCTTTCGGTCGCACTCGTTTGTTGTTGAAATTCCGCTTTCAACTGGTATTTCTTTTCGAGTCCGCTTTTGGTCGTACTCGTTTGTTGTTGGAATTCCATCCTCGACCGGTCTTTCTTTTCGAGTCCGCTTTCGGTCGTACTCGTTTGTTGTTGAAATTCCGTCCTCGGCCGGTCTTTCATTTCGAGTCCGCTTTCGATTGTACTCGTTTGTTGTTGAAATTCCGTCCTCGGCCGGTCTTTATTTTCGAGTCCGCTTTTGGGCGTACTCGTTTTTTTTTTGAAATTCCGTCCTCGGCCGGTCTTTCTTTTCGAGTCCACTTTCGGTCGTACTCGTTTGTTGTTGAAGTTCCGTCCTAGGCCGGTCATTCTTTTCGAGTCCGCTTTTGGTCGTACTCGTTTGTTGTTGAAATTCCGTCCTCGACCGGTCTTTCTTTTTGAGTCCGCGTTCGGTTGTACTCGTTTGTTGTTGAAATTCCGTCCTCGGCCGATCTTTCTTTTAGAGTCCGCTTTCGGTCGTACTCGTTTGTTGTTGAAATTCCGTCCTCGGCCGGTCTTTCTTTTCGAGTCCGCTCTCGGTCGTACTCGTTTGTTTTTGAAATTCCATCCTCAGCCGGTCTTTCTTTTCGAGTCCGCTTTCGGCCGTACTCGTTTGTTGTTGAAATTCCGCTTTCGGTCGGTCTTTCTTTTCGAGTCCGCTTTAGATCACGCTTGTTTGTTATTGAAATTCCTCTTTCGGTCGGTCTTTCTTTTCGAGTCCGCTTTTGGTCGTACTCGTTTGTTGTTGAAATTCTGCTTTCGGTCGGTCTTTCTTTTTTAGTCCGCTTTCGGTCGCACTCGTTTGTTGTTGAAATTCCGCTTTCAACCGGTATTTCTTTTCAAGCCCGCTTTTGGTTGTACTCGTTTGTTGTTGGAATTCCATCCTCGACCGGTCTTTCTTTTCGAGTCCGCTTTCGGTCGTACTCGTTTGTTGTTGAAATTCCGTCCTCGGCCGGTCTTTCTTTTCGAGTCCTCTTTCGATTGTACTCGTTTGTTGTTGAAATTTTGTCCTCGTCCGGTCTTTATTTTCGAGTCCGCTTTCGGTCGTACTCGTTTGTTGTTGAAATTCCGTCCTCGGCCGGTCTTTCTTTTCGAGTCCGCTTTCGATTATACTCGTTTGTTGTTGAAATTCCGTCCTCGTCCGGTCTTTTTTTCGAGTCCGCTTTTGGTCGTACTCGTTTGTTGTTGAAATTCCGTCCTCGTCCGGTCTTTATTTTCGAGTCCGCTTTTGGTCGTACTCGTTTGTTGTTGAAATTCCGTCCTCGTCCGGTCTTTTTTTCGAGTCCGCTTTCGGTCGTACTCGTTTTTTGTTGAAATTCCGTCCTCGGCCGGTCTTTCTTTTCGAGTCCGCTTTCGGTCGTACTGGTTTGTTGTTGAAGTTCCGTCGTAGGTCGGTCTTTCTTTTCGAGTCCGCTTTCGGTCATACTTGTTTGTTGTTGAAATTCCGTCCTCGGCCGGTCTTTCTTTTCGAGCCCGCTTTCGGTCGTACTCGTTTGTTGTTGAAGTTCCGTCCTCGGCCGGTCTTGCTTTTCGAGTCCGCTTTCGGTCGTACTCGTTTGTTATTGAAATTCCGTCTTCTGCCGGTCTTTCTTTTCGAGTCCGCTTTCGGTTCTACTCGTTTGTTGTTGAAATTCCGTCCTCGGCCAGTTTTTCTTTTCGAGTGCGCTTTTGGTCGTACTCGTTTGTTGTTGAAATTCCGTCCTCGACCGGTCTTTCTTTTTGAGTCCGCGTTCGGTTGTACTCGTTTGTTGTTGAAATTCCGCCCTCGGCCGATCTTTCTTTTCGAGTCCGCTTTCGGTCGTACTCGTTTGTTTTATGAAATTCTGTCCTCGGCCGGTCTTTCTTTTCGAGTCCACTTTCGGTCGTACTCGTTTGTTGTTGAAATTCCCTCCACGGTCGGTCTTTCTTTTCGAGTCCGCTTTCGGTCGTACTCGTTTGTTGTTAAAATTCCGTAATCGGCCGGTCTTTCTTTTCGAGTCCGCTCTCGGTCGTACTCGTTTGTTGTTGAAATTCCATCCTCAGCCGGAATTTCTTTTCGAGTCCGCTTTCGGCCGTACTCGTTTGTTGTTGAAATTCCGCTTTTGGTCGGTCTTTCTTTTCGAATCCGCTTTCGGTCACGCTTGTTTGTTGTTGAAATTCAGCTTTCGGTCGGTCTTTCTTTTCGAGTCCGCTTTCGGTCGTACTCGTTTGTTGTTGAAATTCCGTCCTCGGCCGGTCTTTCATTTCGAGTCCGCTTTCGATTGTACTCGTTTGTTGTTGAAATTCCGTCCTCGGCCGGTCTTTATTTTCGAGTCCGCTTTTGATCGTACTAGTTTTTTTTATGAAATTCCGTCCTCGGCCGGTCTTTCTTTTCGAGTCCACTTTCGGTCGTACTCGTTTGTTGTTGAAGTTCCGTCCTAGGCCGGTCTTTCTTTTCGAGTCCGCTTTTGGTCGTACTCGTTTGTTGTTGAAATTCCGTCCTCGACCGGTCTTTCTTTTTGAGTCCGCGTTCGGTTGTACTCGCTTGTTGTTGAAATTCCGTCCTCGGCCGATCTTTCTTTTCGAGTCCGTTTTCGGTCGTACTCGTTTGTTGTTGAAATTCCGTCCTCGGCCGGTCTTTCTTTTCGAGTCCGCTCTCGGTCGTACTCGTTTGTTGTTGAAATTCCATCCTCAGCCGGTCTTTCTTTTCGAGTCCGCTTTCGACCGTACTCGTTTGTTGTTGAAATTTCGCTTTCGGTCGGTCTTTCTTTTCGAGTCCGCTTTCGATCACGCTTGTTTGTTATTGAAATTCCGTTTTCGGTCGGTCTTTCTTTTCGAGTCCGCTTTTGGTCGTACACGTTTGTTGTTGAAATTCTGCTTTCGGTCGGTCTTTCTTTTTTAGTCCGCTTTCGGTCGCACTCGTTTTTTGTTGAAATTCCGCTTTCAACCGGTATTTCTTTTCGAGTCCGCTTTTGGTTGTACTCGTTTGTTGTTGGAATTCCGTCCTCGACCGGTCTTTCTTTTCGAGTCCGCGTTCGGTTGTACTCGTTTGTTGTTGAAATTCCGTCCTCGGCCGGTCTTTCTTTTCGAATCCGCTTTCGGTCGTACTCATTTGTTTTATGAAATTCTGTCCTCGCCCGATCTTTCTTTTCGAGTCCACTTTCGGTTGTACTCGTTTGTTGTTGAAATTCCGTCCTCGGTCGGTATTTCTTTTCGAGTCCGCTTTAGGTCGTACTCGTTTGTTGTTGAAATTCCGTCCTCGGCCGGTGTTTCTTTTCGAGTCCGCTCTCGGTCGTACTCGTTTGTTGTTGAAATTCCATCCTCTGCCGGTCTTTCTTTTCGAGTCCGCTTTCGGCCGTACTCGTTTGTTGTTGAAATTCCGCTTTCGGTCGGTCTTTCTTTTCGAGTCCGCTTTCGGTCACGCTTGTTTGTTGTTGAAATTCCGCTTCCGGTCGGTCTTTCTTTTCGAGTCCACTTTCAGTCGTACTCGTTTGTTGTTGAAATTCTGCTTTCGGTCGGTCTTTCTTTTTTAGTCTGCTTTCGGTCGCACTCGTTTGTTGTTGAAATTCCGCTTTCAACCGGTATTTCTTTTCGAGTCCGCTTTTGGTTGTACTCGTTTGTTGTTGGAATTCCGTCCTCGACCGGTCTTTTTTTTCGAGTCCGCTTTCGGTCGTACTCGTTTGTTGTTGAAATTCCGTCCTCGGCCGATCTTTCTTTTCGAGTCCTCTTTCGATTGTACTCGTTTGTTGTTGAAATTTTGTCCTCGTCCGGTCTTTATTTTCGAGTCCGCTTTCGGTCGTACTCGTTTGTTGTTGAAATTCCGTCCTCGGCCGGTCTTTCTTTTCGAGTCCGCTTTCGATTATACTCGTTTGTTGTTGAAATTGCGTCCTCGTCCGGTCTTTTTTTCGAGTCCGCTTTTGGTCGTACTCGTTTGTTGTTGAAATTCCGTCCTCGTCCGGTCTTTATTTTCGAGTCCGCTTTTGGTCGTACTCGTTTGTTGTTGAAATTCCGTCCTCGTCCGGTCTTTTTTTCGAGTCCGCTTTCGGTCGTACTCGTTTTTTGTTGAAATTCCGTCCTCGGCCGGTCTTTCTTTTCGAGTCCGCTTTCGGTCGTACTGGTTTGTTGTTGAAGTTCCGTCGTAGGTCGGTCTTTCTTTTCGAGTCCGCTTTCGGTCATACTTGTTTGTTGTTGAAATTCCGTCCTCGGCCGGTCTTTCTTTTCGAGCCCGCTTTCGGTCGTACTCGTTTGTTGTTGAAGTTCCGTCCTCGGCCGGTCTTGCTTTTCGAGTCCGCTTTCGGTCGTACTCGTTTGTTATTGAAATTCCGTCTTCTGCCGGTCTTTCTTTTCGAGTCCGCTTTCGGTTCTACTCGTTTGTTGTTGAAATTCCGTCCTCGGCCAGTTTTTCTTTTCGAGTGCGCTTTTGGTCGTACTCGTTTGTTGTTGAAATTCCGTCCTCGACCGGTCTTTCTTTTCGAGTCCGCGTTCGGTTGTACTCGTTTGTTGTTGAAATTCCGCCCTCGGCCGATCTTTCTTTTCGAGTCCGCTTTCGGTCGTACTCGTTTGTTTTATGAAATTCTGTCCTCGGCCGGTCTTTCTTTTCGAGTCCACTTTCGGTCGTACTCGTTTGTTGTTGAAATTCCCTCCACGGTCGGTCTTTCTTTTCGAGTCCGCTTTCGGTCGTACTCGTTTGTTGTTAAAATTCCGTAATCGGCCGGTCTTTCTTTTCGAGTCCGCTCTCGGTCGTACTCGTTTGTTGTTGAAATTCCATCCTCAGCCGGAATTTCTTTTCGAGTCCGCTTTCGGCCGTACTCGTTTGTTGTTGAAATTCCGCTTTTGGTCGGTCTTTCTTTTCGAATCCGCTTTCGGTCACGCTTGTTTGTTGTTGAAATTCAGCTTTCGGTCGGTCTTTCTTTTCGAGTCCGCTTTCGGTCGTACTCGTTTGTTGTTGAAATTCCGTCCTCGGCCGGTCTTTCATTTCGAGTCCGCTTTCGATTGTACTCGTTTGTTGTTGAAATTCCGTCCTCGGCCGGTCTTTATTTTCGAGTCCGCTTTTGATCGTACTAGTTTTTTTTATGAAATTCCGTCCTCGGCCGGTCTTTCTTTTCGAGTCCACTTTCGGTCGTACACGTTTGTTGTTGAAGTTCCATCCTAGGCCGGTCTTTCTTTTCGAGTCCGCTTTTGGTCGTACTCGTTTGTTGTTGAAATTCCGTCCTCGAACGGTCTTTCTTTTTGAGTCCGCGTTCGGTTGTACTCGCTTGTTGTTGAAATTCCGTCCTCGGCCGATCTTTCTTTTCGAGTCCGTTTTCGGTCGTACTCGTTTGTTGTTGAAATTCCGTCCTCGGCCGGTCTTTCTTTTCGAGTCCGCTCTCGGTCGTACTCGTTTGTTGTTGAAATTCCATCCTCAGCCGGTCTTTCTTTTCGAGTCCGCTTTCGACCGTACTCGTTTGTTGTTGAAATTTCGCTTTCGGTCGGTCTTTCTTTTCGAGTCCGCTTTCGATCACGCTTGTTTGTTATTGAAATTCCGTTTTCGGTCGGTCTTTCTTTTCGAGTCCGCTTTTGGTCGTACACGTTTGTTGTTGAAATTCTGCTTTCGGTCGGTCTTTCTTTTTTAGTCCGCTTTCGGTCGCACTCGTTTTTTGTTGAAATTCCGCTTTCAACCGGTATTTCTTTTCGAGTCCGCTTTTGGTTGTACTCGTTTGTTGTTGGAATTCCGTCCTCGACCGGTCTTTCTTTTCGAGTCCGCGTTCGGTTGTACTCGTTTGTTGTTGAAATTCCGTCCTCGGCCGGTCTTTCTTTTCGAATCCGCTTTCGGTCGTACTCATTTGTTTTATCAAATTCTGTCCTCGCCCGATCTTTCTTTTCGAGTCCACTTTCGGTTGTACTCGTTTGTTGTTGAAATTCCGTCCTCGGTCGGTATTTCTTTTCGAGTCCGCTTTAGGTCGTACTCGTTTGTTGTTGAAATTCCGTCCTCGGCCGGTGTTTCTTTTCGAGTCCGCTCTCGGTCGTACTCGTTTGTTGTTGAAATTCCATCCTCTGCCGGTCTTTCTTTTCGAGTCCGCTTTCGGCCGTACTCGTTTGTTGTTGAAATTCCGCTTTCGGTCGGTCTTTCTTTTCGAGTCCGCTTTCGGTCACGCTTGTTTGTTGTTGAAATTCCGCTTCCGGTCGGTCTTTCTTTTCGAGTCCACTTTCAGTCGTACTCGTTTGTTGTTGAAATTCTGCTTTCGGTCGGTCTTTCTTTTTTAGTCTGCTTTCGGTCGCACTCGTTTGTTGTTGAAATTCCGTTTTCAACCGGTATTTCTTTTCGAGTCCGCTTTTGGTTGTACTCGTTTGTTGTTGGAATTCCGTCCTCGACCGGTCTTTTTTTTCGAGTCCGCTTTCGGTCGTACTCGTTTGTTGTTGAAATTCCGTCCTCGGCCGATCTTTCTTTTCGAGTCCTCTTTCGATTGTACTCGTTTGTTGTTGAAATTTTGTCCTCGTCCGGTCTTTATTTTCGAGTCCGCTTTCGGTCGTACTCGTTTGTTGTTGAAATTCCGTCCTCGGCCGGTCTTTCTTTTCGAGTCCGCTTTCGATTATACTCGTTTGTTGTTGAAATTGCGTCCTCGTCCGGTCTTTTTTTCGAGTCCGCTTTTGGTCGTACTCGTTTGTTGTTGAAATTCCGTCCTCGTCCGGTCTTTATTTTCGAGTCCGCTTTTGGTCGTACTCGTTTGTTGTTGAAATTCCGTCCTCGTCCGGTCTTTTTTTCGAGTCCGCTTTCGGTCGTACTCGTTTTTTGTTGAAATTCCGTCCTCGGCCGGTCTTTCTTTTCGAGTCCGCTTTCGGTCGTACTGGTTTGTTGTTGAAGTTCCGTCGTAGGTCGGTCTTTCTTTTCGAGTCCGCTTTCGGTCATACTTGTTTGTTGTTGAAATTCCGTCCTCGGCCGGTCTTTCTTTTCGAGCCCGCTTTCGGTCGTACTCGTTTGTTGTTGAAGTTCCGTCCTCGGCCGGTCTTTCTTTTCGAGTCCGCTTTCGGTCGTACTCGTTTGTTGTTGAAATTCCGTCTTCTGCCGGTCTTTCTTTTCGAGTCCGCTTTCGGTTCTACTCGTTTGTTGTTGAAATTCCGTCCTCGGCCGGTTTTTCTTTTCGAGTGCGCTTTTGGTCGTACTCGTTTGTTGTTGAAATTCCGTCCTCGACCGGTCTTTCTTTTCGAGTCCGCGTTCGGTTGTACTCGTTTGTTGTTGAAATTCCGCCCTCGGCCGATCTTTCTTTTCGAGCCCGCTTTCGGTCGTACTCGTTTGTTTTATGAAATTCTGTCCTCGGCCGGTCTTTCTTTTCGAGTCCACTTTCGGTCGTACTCGTTTGTTGTTGAAATTCCCTCCACGGTCGGTCTTTCTTTTCGAGTCCGCTTTCGGTCGTACTCGTTTGTTGTTGAAATTCCGTCCTCGGCCGGTCTTTCTTTTCGAGTCCGCTCTCGGTCGTACTCGTTTGTTGTTGAAATTCCATCCTCAGCCGGAATTTCTTTTCGAGTCCGCTTTCGGCCGTACTCGTTTGTTGTTGAAATTCCGCTTTTGGTCGGTCTTTCTTTTCGAATCCGCTTTCGGTCACGCTTGTTTGTTGTTGAAATTCCGCTTTCGGTCGGTCTTTCTTTTCGAGTCCGCTTTCGGTCGTACTCGTTTGTTGTTGAAATTCCGTCCTCGGCCGGTCTTTCATTTCGAGTCCGCTTTCGATTGTACTCGTTTGTTGTTGAAATTCCGTCCTCGGCCGGTCTTTATTTTCGAGTCCGCTTTTGGTCGTACTAGTTTTTTTTATGAAATTCCGTCCTTGGCCGGTCTTTCTTTTCGAGTCCACTTTCGGTCGTACTCGTTTGTTGTTGAAGTTCCGTCCTAGGCCGGTCTTTCTTTTCGAGTCCGCTTTTGGTCGTACTCGTTTGTTGTTGAAATTCCGTCCTCGACCGGTCTTTCTTTTTGAGTCCGCGTTCGGTTGTACTCGTTTGTTGTTGAAATTCCGTCCTCGGCCGATCTTTCTTTTCGAGTCCGCTTTCGGTCGTACTCGTTTGTTGTTGAAATTCCGTCCTCGGCCGGTCTTTCTTTTCGAGTCCGCTCTCGGTCGTACTCGTTTGTTGTTGAAATTCCATCCTCAGCCGGTCTTTCTTTTCGAGTCCGCTTTCGGCCGTACTCGTTTGTTGTTGAAATTTCGCTTTCGGTCGGTCTTTCTTTTCGAGTCCGCTTTCGATCACGCTTGTTTGTTATTGAAATTCCGCTTTCGGTCGGTCTTTCTTTTCGAGTCCGCTTTTGGTCGTACTCGTTTGTTGTTGAAAATCTGCTTTCGGTCGGTCTTTCTTTTTTAGTCCGCTTTCGGTCGCACTCGTTTGTTGTTGAAATTCCGCTTTCAACCGGTATTTCTTTTCGAGTCCGCTTTTGGTTGTACTCGTTTGTTGTTGGAATTCCGTCCTCGACCGGTCTTTCTTTTCGAGTCCGCGTTCGGTTGTACTCGTTTGTTGTTGAAATTCCGTCCTCGGCCGGTCTTACTTTTCGAGTTCGCTTTCGGTCGGACTCGTTTGTTTTATGAAATTCTGTCCTCGCCCGATCTTTCTTTTCGAGTCCACTTTCGGTTGCACTCGTTTGTTGTTGAAATTCCGTCCTCGGTCGGTATTTCTTTTCGAGTCCGCTTTCGGTCGTACTCGTTTGTTGTTGAAATTCCGTCCTCGGCCGGTGTTTCTTTTCGAGTCCGCTCTCGGTCGTACTCGTTTGTTGTTGAAATTCCATCCTCTGCCGGTCTTTCTTTTCGAGTCCGCTTTCGGCCGTACTCGTTTGTTGTTGAAATTCCGCTTTCGGTCGGTCTTTCTTTTCGAGTCCGCTTTCGGTCACGCTTGTTTGTTGTTGAAATTCCGCTTCCGGTCGGTCTTTCTTTTCGAGTCCGCTTTCAGTCGTACTCGTTTGTTGTTGAAATTCTGCTTTCGGTCGGTCTTTCTTTTTTAGTCTGCTTTCGGTCGCACTCGTTTGTTGTTGAAATTCCGCTTTCAACCGGTATTTCTTTTCGAGTCCGCTTTTGGTTGTACTCGTTTGTTGTTGGAATTCCGTCCTCGACCGGTCTTTCTTTTCGAGTCCGCTTTCGGTTGTACTCGTTTGTTGTTGAAATTCCGTCCTCGGCCGGTCTTTCTTTTCGAGTCCTCTTTCGATTGTACTCGTTTGTTGTTGAAATTTTGCCCTCGTCCGGTCTTTATTTTCGAGTCCGCTTTCGGTCGTACTCGTTTGTTGTTGAAATTCCGTCCTCGGCCGGTCTTTCTTTTCGAGTCCGCTTTCGATTATACTCGTTTGTTGTTGAAATTCTGTCCTCGTCCGGTCTTTTTTTCGAGTCCGCTTTTGGTCGTACTCGTTTGTTGTTGAAATTCCGTCCTCGTCCGGTCTTTATTTTCGAGTCCGCTTTTGGTCGTACTCGTTTGTTGTTGAAATTCCGTCCTCGTCCGGTCTTTTTTTCGAGTCCGCTTTCGGTCGTACTCGTTTTTTGTTGAAATTCCGTCCTCGGCCGGTCTTTCTTTTCGAGTCCGCTTTCGGTCGTACTGGTTTGTTGTTGAAGTTCCGTCGTAGGTCGGTCTTTCTTTTCGAGTCCGCTTTCGGTCATACTTGTTTGTTGTTGAAATTCCGTCCTCGGCCGGTCTTTCTTTTCGAGCCCGCTTTCGGTCGTACTCGTTTGTTGTTGAAGTTCCGTCCTCGGCCGGTCTTTCTTTTCGAGTCCGCTTTCGGTCGTACTCGTTTGTTGTTGAAATTCCGTCTTCTGCCGGTCTTTCTTTTCGAGTCCGCTTTCGGTTCTACTCGTTTGTTGTTGAAATTCCGTCCTCGGCCGGTTTTTCTTTTCGAGTGCGCTTTTGGTCGTACTCGTTTGTTGTTGAAATTCCGTCCTCGACCGGTCTTTCTTTTCGAGTCCGCGTTCGGTTGTACTCGTTTGTTGTTGAAATTCCGCCCTCGGCCGATCTTTCTTTTCGAGTCCGCTTTCGGTCGTACTCGTTTGTTTTATGAAATTCTGTCCTCGGCCGGTCTTTCTTTTCGAGTCCACTTTCGGTCGTACTCGTTTGTTGTTGAAATTCCCTCCACGGTCGGTCTTTCTTTTCGAGTCCCCTTTCGGTCGTACTCGTTTGTTGTTGAAATTCCGTCCTCGGCCGGTCTTTCTTTTCGAGTCCGCTCTCGGTCGTACTCGTTTGTTGTTGAAATTCCATCCTCAGCCGGAATTTCTTTTCGAGTCCGCTTTCGGCCGTACTCGTTTGTTGTTGAAATTCCACTTTTGGTCGGTCTTTCTTTTCGAATCCGCTTTCGGTCACGCTTGTTTGTTGTTGAAATTCCGCTTTCGGTCGGTCTTTCTTTTCGAGTCCGCTTTCGGTCGTACTCGTTTGTTGTTGAAATTCCGTCCTCGGACGGTCTTTCATTTCGAGTCCGCTTTCGATTGTACTCGTTTGTTGTTGAAATTCCGTCCTCGGCCGGTCTTTATTTTCGAGTCCGCTTTTGGTCGTACTAGTTTTTTTTATGAAATTCCGTCCTTGGCCGGTCTTTCTTTTCGAGTCCACTTTCGGTCGTACTCGTTTGTTGTTGAAGTTCCGTCCTAGGCCGGTCTTTCTTTTCGAGTCCGCTTTTGGTCGTACTCGTTTGTTGTTGAAATTTCGTCCTCGGCCGATCTTTCTTTTCGAGTCCGCTTTCGGTCGTACTCGTTTGTTGTTGAAATTCCGTCCTCGGCGGGTCTTTCTTTTCGAGTCCGCTTTCGGTCGTACTCGTTTGTTGTCGAAATTCCGTCCTCGACCGGTCTTTCTTTTTGAGTCCGCGTTCGGTTGTACTCGTTTGTTGTTGAAATTCCGTCCTCGGCCGATCTTTCTTTTCGAGTCCGCTTTCGGTCGTACTCGTTTGTTGTTGAAATTCCGTCCTCGGCCGGTCTTTCTTTTCGAGTCCGCTCTCGGTCGTACTCGTTTGTTGTTGAAATTCCATCCTCAGCCGGTCTTTCTTTTCGAGTCCGCTTTCGGCCGTACTCGTTTTGTTGTTGAAATTTCGCTTTCGGTCGGTCTTTCTTTTCGAGTCCGCTTTCGATCACACTTGTTTGTTATTGAAATTCCGCTTTCGGTCGGTCTTTCTTTTCGAGTCCGCTTTTGGTCGTACTCGTTTGTTGTTGAAATTCTGCTTTCGGTCGGTCTTTCTTTTTTAGTCCGCTTTCGGTCGCACTCGTTTGTTGTTGAAATTCCGCATTCAACCGGTATTTCTTTTCGAGTCCGCTTTTGGTTGTACTCGTTTGTTGTTGGAATTCCGTCCTCGACCGGTCTTTCTTTTCGAGTCCGCGTTCGGTTGTACTCGTTTGTTGTTGAAATTCCGTCCTCGGCCGGTCTTTCTTTTCGAGTTCGCTTTCGGTCGTACTCGTTTGTTTTATGAAATTCTATCCTCGCCCGATCTTTCTTTTCGAGTCCACTTTCGGTTGTCCTCGTTTGTTGTTGAAATTCCGTCCTCGGTCGGTATTTCTTTTCGAGTCCGCTTTCGGTCGTACTCGTTTGTTGTTGAAATTCCGTCCTCGGCCGGTGTTTCTTTTCGAGTCCGCTCTCGGTCGTACTCGTTTGTTGTTGAAATTCCATCCTCTGCCGGTCTTTCTTTTCGAGTCCGCTTTCGGCCGTACTCGTTTGTTGTTGAAATTCCGCTTTCGGTCGGTCTTTCTTTTCGAGTCCGCTTTCGGTCACGCTTGTTTGTTGTTGAAATTCCGCTTCCGGTCGGTCTTTCTTTTCGAGTCCGCTTTCAGTCGTACTCGTTTGTAGTTGAAATTCTGCTTTCGGTCGGTCTTTCTTTTTTAGTCCGCTTTCGGTCGCACTCGTTTGTTGTTGAAATTCCGCTTTCAACCGGTATTTCTTTTCGAGTCCGCTTTTGGTCGTACTCGTTTGTTGTTGGAATTCCGTCCTCGACCGGTCTTTCTATTCGAGTCCGCTTTCGGTCGTACTCGTTTGTTGTTGAAATTCCGTCCTCGGCCGGTCTTTCATTTCGAGTCCGCTTTCGATTGTACTCGTTTGTTGTTGAAATTCCGTCCTCGGCCGGTCTTTATTTTCGAGTCCGCTTTTGGTCGTACTCGTTTTTTTTTTGAAATTCCGTCCTCGACCAGTCTTTCTTTTCGAGTCCACTTTCGGTCGTACTCGTTTGTTGTTGAAGTTCCGTCCTAGGCCGGTCTTTCTTTTCGAGTCCGCTTTTGGTCGTACTCGTTTGTTGTTGAAATTCCGTCCTCGACCGGTCTTTCTTTTTTAGTCCGCGTTCGGTTGTACTCGTTTGTTGTTGAAATTCCGTCCTCGGCCGATCTTTCTTTTCGAGTCCGCTTTCGGTCGTACTCGTTTGTTGTTGAAATTCCGTCCTCGGCCGGTCTTTCTTTTCGAGTCCGCTCTCGGTCGTACTCGTTTGTTGTTGAAATTCCGTCCTCGTCCGGTCTTTATTTTCGAGTCCGCTTTTGGTCGTACTCGTTTGTTGTTGAAATTCCGTCCTCGTCCGGTCTTTTTTTCGAGTCCGCTTTCGGTCGTACTCGTTTTTTGTTGAAATTCCGTCCTCGGCCGGTCTTTCTTTTCGAGTCCGCTTTCGGTCGTACTGGTTTGTTGTTGAAGTTCCGTCGTAGGTCGGTCTTTCTTTTCGAGTCCGGTTTCGGTCATACTTGTTTGTTGTTGAAATTCCGTCCTCGGCCGGTCTTTCTTTTCGAGCCCGCTTTCGGTCGTACTCGTTTGTTGTTGAAGTTCCGTCCTCGGCCGGTCTTTCTTTTCGAGTCCGCTTTCGGTCGTACTCGTTTGTTGTTGAAATTCCGTCTTCTGCCGGTCTTTCTTTTCGAGTCCGCTTTCGGTTCTACTCGTTTGTTGTTGAAATTCCGTCCTCGGCCGGTTTTTCTTTTCGAGTGCGCTTTTGGTCGTACTCGTTTGTTGTTGAAATTCCGTCCTCGACCGGTCTTTCTTTTCGAGTCCGCGTTCGGTTGTACTCGTTTGTTGTTGAAATTCCGCCCTCGGCCGATCTTTCTTTTCGAGTCCGCTTTCGGTCGTACTCGTTTGTTTTATGAAATTCTGTCCTCGGCCGGTCTTTCTTTTCGAGTCCACTTTCGGTCGTACTCGTTTGTTGTTGAAATTCCCTCCACGGTCGGTCTTTCTTTTCGAGTCCCCTTTCGGTCGTACTCGTTTGTTGTTGAAATTCCGTCCTCGGCCGGTCTTTCTTTTCGAGTCCGCTCTCGGTCGTACTCGTTTGTTGTTGAAATTCCATCCTCAGCCGGAATTTCTTTTCGAGTCCGCTTTCGGCCGTACTCGTTTGTTGTTGAAATTCCACTTTTGGTCGGTCTTTCTTTTCGAATCCGCTTTCGGTCACGCTTGTTTGTTGTTGAAATTCCGCTTTCGGTCGGTCTTTCTTTTCGAGTCCGCTTTCGGTCGTACTCGTTTGTTGTTGAAATTCCGTCCTCGGCCGGTCTTTCATTTCGAGTCCGCTTTCGATTGTACTCGTTTGTTGTTGAAATTCCGTCCTCGGCCGGTCTTTATTTTCGAGTCCGCTTTTGGTCGTACTAGTTTTTTTTATGAAATTCCGTCCTTGGCCGGTCTTTCTTTTCGAGTCCACTTTCGGTCGTACTCGTTTGTTGTTGAAGTTTCGTCCTAGGCCGGTCTTTCTTTTCGAGTCCGCTTTTGGTCGTACTCGTTTGTTGTTGAAATTCCGTCCTCGACCGGTCTTTCTTTTTGAGTCCGCGTTCGGTTGTACTCGTTTGTTGTTGAAATTCGGTCCTCGGCCGATCTTTCTTTTCGAGTCCGCTTTCGGTCGTACTCGTTTGTTGTTGAAATTCCGTCCTCGGCCGGTCTTTCTTTTCGAGTCCGCTCTCGGTCGTACTCGTTTGTTGTTGAAATTCCATCCTCAGCCGGTCTTTCTTTTCGAGTCCGCTTTCGGCCGTACTCGTTTTGTTGTTGAAATTTCGCTTTCGGTCGGTCTTTCTTTTCGAGTCCGCTTTCGGTCACGCTTGTTTGTTATTGAAATTCCGCTTTCGGTCGGTCTTTCTTTTCGAGTCCGCTTTTGGTCGTACTCGTTTGTTGTTGAAATTCTGCTTTCGGTCGGTCTTTCTTTTTTAGTCCGCTTTCGGTCGCACTCGTTTGTTGTTGAAATTCCGCTTTCAACCGGTATTTCTTTTCGAGTCCGCTTTTGGTTGTACTCGTTTGTTGTTGGAATTCCGTCCTCGACCGGTCTTTCTTTTCGAGTCCGCGTTCGGTTGTACTCGTTTGTTGTTGAAATTCCGTCCTCGGCCGGTCTTTCTTTTCGAGTTCGCTTTCGGTCGTACTCGTTTGTTTTATGAAATTCTGTCCTCGCCCGATCTTTCTTTTCGAGTCCACTTTCGGTTGTCCTCGTTTGTTGTTGAAATTCCGTCCTCGGTCGGTATTTCTTTTCGAGTCCGCTTTCGGTCGTACTCGTTTGTTGTTGAAATTCCGTCCTCGGCCGGTGTTTCTTTTCGAGTCCGCTCTCGGTCGTACTCGTTTGTTGTTGAAATTCCATCCTCTGCCGGTCTTTCTTTTCGAGTCCGCTTTCGGCCGTACTCGTTTGTTGTTGAAATTCCGCTTTCGGTCGGTCTTTCTTTTCGAGTCCGCTTTCGGTCACGCTTGTTTGTTGTTGAAATTCCGCTTCCGGTCGGTCTTTCTTTTCGAGTCCGCTTTCAGTCGTACTCGTTTGTAGTTGAAATTCTGCTTTCGGCGGTCTTTCTTTTTTAGTCCGCTTTCGGTCGCACTCGTTTGTTGTTGAAATTTCGCTTTCAACCGGTATTTCTTTTCGAGTCCGCTTTTGGTCGTACTCGTTTGTTGTTGGAATTCCGTCCTCGACCGGTCTTTCTATTCGAGTCCGCTTTCGGTCGTACTCGTTTGTTGTTGAAATTCCGTCCTCGGCCGGTCTTTCATTTCGAGTCCGCTTTCGATTGTACTCGTTTGTTGTTGAAATTCCGTCCTCGGCCGGTCTTTATTTTCGAGTCCGCTTTTGGTCGTACTCGTTTTTTTTCTGAAATTCCGTCCTCGACCGGTCTTTCTTTTCGAGTCCACTTTCGGTCGTACTCGTTTGTTGTTGAAGTTCCGTCCTAGGCCGGTCTTTCTTTTCGAGTCCGCTTTTGGTCGTACTCGTTTGTTGTTGAAATTCCGTCCTCGACCGGTCTTTCTTTTTTAGTCCGCGTTCGGTTGTACTCGTTTGTTGTTGAAATTCCGTCCTCGGCCGATCTTTGTTTTCGAGTCCGCTTTCGGTCGTACTCGTTTGTTGTTGAAATTCCTTCCTCGGCCGGTCTTTCTTTTCGAGTCCGCTCTCGGTCGTACTCGTTTGTTGTTGAAATTCCATCCTCAGACGGTCTTTCTTTTCGAGTCCGCTTTCGGCCGTACTCGTTTGTTGTTGAAATTCCGCTTTCGGTCGGTCTTTCTTTTCGAGTCCGCTTTCGATCACGCTTGTTTGTTATTGAAATTCCTCTTTCAGTCGGTCTTTCTTTTCGAGTCCGCTTTTGGTCGTACTCGTTTGTTGTTGAAATTATGCTTTCGGTCGGTCTTTCTTTTTTAGTCCGCTTTCGGTCGCACTCGTTTGTTGTTGAAATTCCGCTTTCAACCGGTATTTCTTTTCGAGTCCGCTTTTGGTTGTACTCGTTTGTTGTTGGAATTCCGTCCTAGACCGGTCTTTCTTTTCTAGTCCGCGTTCGGTTGTACTCGTTTGTTGTTGAAATTCCGTCCTCGGCCGGTCTTTCTTTTCGAGTTCGCTTTCGGTCGTACTCGTTTGTTTTATGAAATTCTGTCCTCGCCCGATCTTTCTTTTCGAGTCCACTTTCGGTTGTACTCGTTTGTTGTTGAAATTCCGTCCTCGGTCGGTATTTCTTTTCGAGTCCGCTTTCGGTCGTACTCGTTTGTTGTTGAAATTCCGTCCTCGGCCGGTGTTTCTTTTCGAGTCCGCTCTCGGTCGTACTCGTTTGTTGTTGAAATTCCATCCTCTGCCGGTCTTTCTTTTCGAGTCCGCTTTCGGCCGTACTCGTTTGTTGTTGAAATTCCGCTTTCGGTCGGTCTTTCTTTTCGAGTCCGCTTTCGGTCACGCTTGTTTGTTGTTGAAATTCCGCTTCCGGTCGGTCTTTCTTTTCGAGTCCGCTTTCAGTCGTACTCGTTTGTTGTTGAAATTCTGCTTTCGGTCGGTCTTTCTTTTTTAGTCTGCTTTCGGTCGCACTCGTTTGTTGTTGAAATTCCGCTTTCAACCGGTATTTCTTTTCGAGTCCGCTTTTGGTTGTACTCGTTTGTTGTTAGAATTCCGTCCTCGACCGGTCTTTCTTTTCGAGTCCGCTTTCGGTCGTACTCGTTTGTTGTTGAAATTCCGTCCTCGGCCGGTCTTTCTTTTCGAGTCCTCTTTCGATTGTACTCGTTTGTTGTTGAAATTTTGCCCTCGTCCGGTCTTTATTTTCGAGTCCGCTTTCGGTCGTACTCGTTTGTTGTTGAAATTCCGTCCTCAGCCGGTCTTTCTTTTCGAGTCCGCTTTCGATTATACTCGTTTGTTGTTGAAATTCCGTCCTCGTCCGGTCTTTTTTTCGAGTCCGCTTTTGGTCGTACTCGTTTGTTGTTGAAATTCCGTCCTCGTCCGGTGTTTATTTTCGAGTCCGCTTTTGGTCGACTCGTTTGTTGTTGAAATTCCGTCCTCGTCCGGTCTTTTTTTCGAGTCCGCTTTCGGTCGTACTCGTTTTTTGTTGAAATTCCGTCCTCGGCCGGTCTTTCTTTTCGAGTCCGCTTTCGGTCGTACTGGTTTGTTGTTGAAGTTCCGTCGTAGGTCGGTCTTTCTTTTCGAGTCCGCTTTCGGTCATACTTGTTTGTTGTTGAAATTCCGTCCTCGGCCGGTCTTTCTTTTCGAGCCCGCTTTCGGTCGTACTCGTTTGTTGTTGAAGTTCCGTCCTCGGCCGGTCTTTCTTTTCGAGTCCGCTTTCGGTCGTACTCGTTTGTTGTTGAAATTCCGTCTTCTGCCGGTCTTTCTTTTCGAGTCCGCTTTCGGTTCTACTCGTTTGTTGTTGAAATTCCGTCCTCGGCCGGTTTTTCTTTTCGAGTGCGCTTTTGGTCGTACTCGTTTGTTGTTGAAATTCCGTCCTCGACCGGTCTTTCTTTTCGAGTCCGCGTTCGGTTGTACTCATTTGTTGTTGAAATTCCGCCCTCGGCCGATCTTTCTTTTCGAGTCCGCTTTCGGTCGTACTCGTTTGTTTTATGAAATTCTGTCCTCGGCCGGTCTTTCTTTTCGAGTCCACTTTCGGTCGTACTCGTTTGTTGTTGAAATTCCCTCCACGGTCGGTCTTTCTTTTCGAGTCCCCTTTCGGTCGTACTCGTTTGTTGTTGAAATTCCGTCCTCGGCCGGTCTTACTTTTCGAGTCCGCTCTCGGTCGTACTCGTTTGTTGTTGAAATTCCATCCTCAGCCGGAATTTCTTTTCGAGTCCGCTTTCGGCCGTACTCGTTTGTTGTTGAAATTCCACTTTTGGTCGGTCTTTCTTTTCGAATCCGCTTTCGGTCACGCTTGTTTGTTGTTGAAATTCCGCTTTCGGTCGGTCTTTCTTTTCGAGTCCGCTTTCGGTCGTACTCGTTTGTTGTTGAAATTCCGTCCTCGGCCGGTCTTTCTTTTCGAGCCCGCTTTCGGTCGTACTCGTTTGTTGTTGAAGTTCCGTCCTCGGCCGGTCTTTCTTTTCGAGTCCGCTTTCGGTCGTACTCGTTTGTTGTTGAAATTCCTTCCTCGGCCGGTCTTTCTTTTCGAGTCCGCTCTCGGTCGTACTCGTTTGTTGTTGAAATTCCATCCTCAGACGGTCTTTCTTTTCGAGTCCGCTTTCGGCCGTACTCGTTTGTTGTTGAAATTCCGCTTTCGGTCGGTCTTTCTTTTCGAGTCCGCTTTCGATCACGCTTGTTTGTTATTGAAATTCCTCTTTCGGTCGGTCTTTCTTTTCGAGTCCGCTTTTGGTCGTACTCGTTTGTTGTTGAAATTATGCTTTCGGTCGGTCTTTCTTTTTTAGTCCGCTTTCGGTCGCACTCGTTTGTTGTTGAAATTCCGCTTTCAACCGGTATTTCTTTTCGAGTCCGCTTTTGGTTGTACTCGTTTGTTGTTGGAATTCCGTCCTCGACCGGTCTTTCTTTTCTAGTCCGCGTTCGGTTGTACTCGTTTGTTGTTGAAATTCCGTCCTCGGCCGGTCTTTCTTTTCGAGTTCGCTTTCGGTCGTACTCGTTTGTTTTATGAAATTCTGTCCTCGCCCGATCTTTCTTTTCGAGTCCACTTTCGGTTGTACTCGTTTGTTGTTGAAATTCCGTCCTCGGTCGGTATTTCTTTTCGAGTCCGCTTTCGGTCGTACTCGTTTGTTGTTGAAATTCCGTCCTCGGCCGGTGTTTCTTTTCGAGTCCGCTCTCGGTCGTACTCGTTTGTTGTTGAAATTCCATCCTCTGCCGGTCTTTCTTTTCGAGTCCGCTTTCGGCCGTACTCGTTTGTTGTTGAAATTCCGCTTTCGGTCGGTCTTTCTTTTCGAGTCCGCTTTCGGTCACGCTTGTTTGTTGTTGAAATTCCGCTTCCGGTCGGTCTTTCTTTTCGAGTCCGCTTTCAGTCGTACTCGTTTGTTGTTGAAATTCTGCTTTCGGTCGGTCTTTCTTTTTTAGTCTGCTTTCGGTCGCACTCGTTTGTTGTTGAAATTCCGCTTTCAACCGGTATTTCTTTTCGAGTCCGCTTTTGGTTGTACTCGTTTGTTGTTGGAATTCCGTCCTCGACCGGTCTTTCTTTTCGAGTCCGCTTTCGGTCGTACTCGTTTGTTGTTGAAATTCCGTCCTCGGCCGGTCTTTCTTTTCGAGTCCTCTTTCGATTGTACTCGTTTGTTGTTGAAATTTTGCCCTCGTCCGGTCTTTATTTTCGAGTCCGCTTTCGGTCGTACTCGTTTGTTGTTGAAATTCCGTCCTCAGCCGGTCTTTCTTTTCGAGTCCGCTTTCGATTATACTCGTTTGTTGTTGAAATTCCGTCCTCGTCCGGTCTTTTTTTCGAGTCCGCTTTTGGTCGTACTCGTTTGTTGTTGAAATTCCGTCCTCGTCCGGTGTTTATTTTCGAGTCCGCTTTTGGTCGACTCGTTTGTTGTTGAAATTCCGTCCTCGTCCGGTCTTTTTTTCGAGTCCGCTTTCGGTCGTACTCGTTTTTTGTTGAAATTCCGTCCTCGGCCGGTCTTTCTTTTCGAATCCGCTTTCGGTCACGCTTGTTTGTTGTTGAAATTCCGCTTTCGGTCGGTCTTTCTTTTCGAGTCCGCTTTCGGTCGTACTCGTTTGTTGTTGAAATTCCGTCCTCGGCCGGTCTTTCTTTTCGAGCCCGCTTTCGGTCGTACTCGTTTGTTGTTGAAGTTCCGTCCTCGGCCGGTCTTTCTTTTCGAGTCCGCTTTCGGTCGTACTCGTTTGTTGTTGAAATTCCTTCCTCGGCCGGTCTTTCTTTTCGAGTCCGCTCTCGGTCGTACTCGTTTGTTGTTGAAATTCCATCCTCAGACGGTCTTTCTTTTCGAGTCCGCTTTCGGCCGTACTCGTTTGTTGTTGAAATTCCGCTTTCGGTCGGTCTTTCTTTTCGAGTCCGCTTTCGATCACGCTTGTTTGTTATTGAAATTCCTCTTTCGGTCGGTCTTTCTTTTCGAGTCCGCTTTTGGTCGTACTCGTTTGTTGTTGAAATTATGCTTTCGGTCGGTCTTTCTTTTTTAGTCCGCTTTCGGTCGCACTCGTTTGTTGTTGAAATTCCGCTTTCAACCGGTATTTCTTTTCGAGTCCGCTTTTGGTTGTACTCGTTTGTTGTTGGAATTCCGTCCTCGACCGGTCTTTCTTTTCTAGTCCGCGTTCGGTTGTACTCGTTTGTTGTTGAAATTCCGTCCTCGGCCGGTCTTTCTTTTCGAGTTCGCTTTCGGTCGTACTCGTTTGTTTTATGAAATTCTGTCCTCGCCCGATCTTTCTTTTCGAGTCCACTTTCGGTTGTACTCGTTTGTTGTTGAAATTCCGTCCTCGGTCGGTATTTCTTTTCGAGTCCGCTTTCGGTCGTACTCGTTTGTTGTTGAAATTCCGTCCTCGGCCGGTGTTTCTTTTCGAGTCCGCTCTCGGTCGTACTCGTTTGTTGTTGAAATTCCATCCTCTGCCGGTCTTTCTTTTCGAGTCCGCTTTCGGCCGTACTCGTTTGTTGTTGAAATTCCGCTTTCGGTCGGTCTTTCTTTTCGAGTCCGCTTTCGGTCACGCTTGTTTGTTGTTGAAATTCCGCTTCCGGTCGGTCTTTCTTTTCGAGTCCGCTTTCAGTCGTACTCGTTTGTTGTTGAAATTCTGCTTTCGGTCGGTCTTTCTTTTTTAGTCTGCTTTCGGTCGCACTCGTTTGTTGTTGAAATTCCGCTTTCAACCGGTATTTCTTTTCGAGTCCGCTTTTGGTTGTACTCGTTTGTTGTTGGAATTCCGTCCTCGACCGGTCTTTCTTTTCGAGTCCGCTTTCGGTCGTACTCGTTTGTTGTTGAAATTCCGTCCTCGGCCGGTCTTTCTTTTCGAGTCCTCTTTCGATTGTACTCGTTTGTTGTTGAAATTTTGCCCTCGTCCGGTCTTTATTTTCGAGTCCGCTTTCGGTCGTACTCGTTTGTTGTTGAAATTCCGTCCTCAGCCGGTCTTTCTTTTCGAGTCCGCTTTCGATTATACTCGTTTGTTGTTGAAATTCCGTCCTCGTCCGGTCTTTTTTTCGAGTCCGCTTTTGGTCGTACTCGTTTGTTGTTGAAATTCCGTCCTCGTCCGGTGTTTATTTTCGAGTCCGCTTTTGGTCGACTCGTTTGTTGTTGAAATTCCGTCCTCGTCCGGTCTTTTTTTCGAGTCCGCTTTCGGTCGTACTCGTTTTTTGTTGAAATTCCGTCCTCGGCCGGTCTTTCTTTTCGAGTCCGCTTTCGGTCGTACTGGTTTGTTGTTGAAGTTCCGTCGTAGGTCGGTCTTTCTTTTCGAGTCCGCTTTCGGTCATACTTGTTTGTTGTTGAAATTCCGTCCTCGGCCGGTCTTTCTTTTCGAGCCCGCTTTCGGTCGTACTCGTTTGTTGTTGAAGTTCCGTCCTCGGCCGGTCTTTCTTTTCGAGTCCGCTTTCGGTCGTACTCGTTTGTTGTTGAAATTCCGTCTTCTGCCGGTCTTTCTTTTCGAGTCCGCTTTCGGTTCTACTCGTTTGTTGTTGAAATTCCGTCCTCGGCCGGTTTTTCTTTTCGAGTACGCTTTTGGTCGTACTCGTTTGTTGTTGAAATTCCGTCCTCGACCGGTCTTTCTTTTCGAGTCCGCGTTCGGTTGTACTCGTTTGTTGTTGAAATTCCGCCCTCGGCCGATCTTTCTTTTCGAGTCCGCTTTCGGTCGTACTCGTTTGTTTTATGAAATTCTGTCCTCGGCCGGTCTTTCTTTTCGAGTCCACTTTCGGTCGTACTCGTTTGTTGTTGAAATTCCCTCCACGGTCGGTCTTTCTTTTCGAGTCCCCTTTCGGTCGTACTCGTTTGTTGTTGAAATTCCGTCCTCGGCCGGTCTTTCTTTTCGAGTCCGCTCTCGGTCGTACTCGTTTGTTGTTGAAATTCCATCCTCAGCCGGAATTTCTTTTCGAGTCCGCTTTCGGCCGTACTCGTTTGTTGTTGAAATTCCACTTTTGGTCGGTCTTTCTTTTCGAATCCGCTTTCGGTCACGCTTGTTTGTTGTTGAAATTCCGCTTTCGGTCGGTCTTTCTTTTCGAGTCCGCTTTCGGTCGTACTCGTTTGTTGTTGAAATTCCGTCCTCGGCCGGTCTTTCTTTTCGAGCCCGCTTTCGGTCGTACTCGTTTGTTGTTGAAGTTCCGTCCTCGGCCGGTCTTTCTTTTCGAGTCCGCTTTCGGTCGTACTCGTTTGTTGTTGAAATTCCTTCCTCGGCCGGTCTTTCTTTTCGAGTCCGCTCTCGGTCGTACTCGTTTGTTGTTGAAATTCCATCCTCAGACGGTCTTTCTTTTCGAGTCCGCTTTCGGCCGTACTCGTTTGTTGTTGAAATTCCGCTTTCGGTCGGTCTTTCTTTTCGAGTCCGCTTTCGATCACGCTTGTTTGTTATTGAAATTCCTCTTTCGGTCGGTCTTTCTTTTCGAGTCCGCTTTTGGTCGTACTCGTTTGTTGTTGAAATTATGCTTTCGGTCGGTCTTTCTTTTTTAGTCCGCTTTCGGTCGCACTCGTTTGTTGTTGAAATTCCGCTTTCAACCGGTATTTCTTTTCGAGTCCGCTTTTGGTTGTACTCGTTTGTTGTTGGAATTCCGTCCTCGACCGGTCTTTCTTTTCTAGTCCGCGTTCGGTTGTACTCGTTTGTTGTTGAAATTCCGTCCTCGGCCGGTCTTTCTTTTCGAGTTCGCTTTCGGTCGTACTCGTTTGTTTTATGAAATTCTGTCCTCGCCCGATCTTTCTTTTCGAGTCCACTTTCGGTTGTACTCGTTTGTTGTTGAAATTCCGTCCTCGGTCGGTATTTCTTTTCGAGTCCGCTTTCGGTCGTACTCGTTTGTTGTTGAAATTCCGTCCTCGGCCGGTGTTTCTTTTCGAGTCCGCTCTCGGTCGTACTCGTTTGTTGTTGAAATTCCATCCTCTGCCGGTCTTTCTTTTCGAGTCCGCTTTCGGCCGTACTCGTTTGTTGTTGAAATTCCGCTTTCGGTCGGTCTTTCTTTTCGAGTCCGCTTTCGGTCACGCTTGTTTGTTGTTGAAAGTCCGCTTCCGGTCGGTCTTTCTTTTCGAGTCCGCTTTCAGTCGTACTCGTTTGTTGTTGAAATTCTGCTTTCGGTCGGTCTTTCTTTTTTAGTCTGCTTTCGGTCGCACTCATTTGTTGTTGAAATTCCGCTTTCAACCGGTATTTCTTTTCGAGTCCGCTTTTGGTTGTACTCGTTTGTTGTTGGAATTCCGTCCTCGACCGGTCTTTCTTTTCGAGTCCGCTTTCGGTCGTACTCGTTTGTTGTTGAAATTCCGTCCTCGGCCGGTCTTTCTTTTCGAGTCCTCTTTCGATTGTACTCGTTTGTTGTTGAAATTTTGCCCTCGTCCGGTCTTTATTTTCGAGTCCGCTTTCGGTCGTACTCGTTTGTTGTTGAAATTCCGTCCTCAGCCGGTCTTTCTTTTCGAGTCCGCTTTCGATTATACTCGTTTGTTGTTGAAATTCCGTCCTCGTCCGGTCTTTTTTTCGAGTCCGCTTTTGGTCGTACTCGTTTGTTGTTGAAATTCCGTCCTCGTCCGGTCTTTATTTTCGAGTCCGCTTTTGGTCGTACTCGTTTGTTGTTGAAATTCCGTCCTCGTCCGGTCTTTTTTTCGAGTCCGCTTTCGGTCGTACTCGTTTTTTGTTGAAATTCCGTCCTCGGCCGGTCTTTCTTTTCGAGTCCGCTTTCGGTCGTACTGGTTTGTTGTTGAAGTTCCGTCGTAGGTCGGTCTTTCTTTTCGAGTCCGCTTTCGGTCATACTTGTTTGTTGTTGAAATTCCGTCCTCGGCCGGTCTTTCTTTTCGAGCCCGCTTTCGGTCGTACTCGTTTGTTGTTGAAGTTCCGTCCTCGGCCGGTCTTTCTTTTCGAGTCAGCTTTCGGTCGTACTCGTTTGTTGTTGAAATTCCGTCTTCTGCCGGTCTTTCTTTTCGAGTCCGCTTTCGGTTCTACTCGTTTGTTGTTGAAATTCCGTCCTCGGCCGGTTTTTCTTTTCGAGTGCGCTTTTGGTCGTACTCGTTTGTTGTTGAAATTCCGTCCTCGACCGGTCTTTCTTTTCGAGTCCGCGTTCGGTTGTACTCGTTTGTTGTTGAAATTCCGCCCTCGGCCGATCTTTCTTTTCGAGTCCGCTTTCGGTCGTACTCGTTTGTTTTATGAAATTCTGTCCTCGGCCGGTCTTTCTTTTCGAGTCCACTTTCGGTCGTACTCGTTTGTTGTTGAAATTCCCTCCACGGTCGGTCTTTCTTTTCGAGTCCTCTTTCGGTCGTACTCGTTTGTTGTTGAAATTCCGTCCTCGGCCGGTCTTTCTTTTCGAGTCCGCTCTCGGTCGTACTCGTTTGTTGTTGAAATTCCATCCTCAGCCGGAATTTCTTTTCGAGTCCGCTTTCGGCCGTACTCGTTTGTTGTTGAAATTCCACTTTTGGTCGGTCTTTCTTTTCGAATCCGCTTTCGGTCACGCTTGTTTGTTGTTGAAATTCCGCTTTCGGTCGGTCTTTCTTTTCGAGTCCGCTTTCGGTCGTACTCGTTTGTTGTTGAAATTCCGTCCTCGGCCGGTCTTTCTTTTCGAGCCCGCTTTCGGTCGTACTCGTTTGTTGTTGAAGTTCCGTCCTCGGCCGGTCTTTCTTTTCGAGTCCGCTTTCGGTCGTACTCGTTTGTTGTTGAAATTCCTTCCTCGGCCGGTCTTTCTTTTCGAGTCCGCTCTCGGTCGTACTCGTTTGTTGTTGAAATTCCATCCTCAGACGGTCTTTCTTTTCGAGTCCGCTTTCGGCCGTACTCGTTTGTTGTTGAAATTCCGCTTTCGGTCGGTCTTTCTTTTCGAGTCCGCTTTCGATCACGCTTGTTTGTTATTGAAATTCCTCTTTCGGTCGGTCTTTCTTTTCGAGTCCGCTTTTGGTCGTACTCGTTTGTTGTTGAAATTATGCTTTCGGTCGGTCTTTCTTTTTTAGTCCGCTTTCGGTCGCACTCGTTTGTTGTTGAAATTCCGCTTTCAACCGGTATTTCTTTTCGAGTCCGCTTTTGGTTGTACTCGTTTGTTGTTGGAATTCCGTCCTCGACCGGTCTTTCTTTTCTAGTCCGCGTTCGGTTGTACTCGTTTGTTGTTGAAATTCCGTCCTCGGCCGGTCTTTCTTTTCGAGTTCGCTTTCGGTCGTACTCGTTTGTTTTATGAAATTCTGTCCTCGCCCGATCTTTCTTTTCGAGTCCACTTTCGGTTGTACTCGTTTGTTGTTGAAATTCCGTCCTCGGTCGGTATTTCTTTTCGAGTCCGCTTTCGGTCGTACTCGTTTGTTGTTGAAATTCCGTCCTCGGCCGGTGTTTCTTTTCGAGTCCGCTCTCGGTCGTACTCGTTTGTTGTTGAAATTCCATCCTCTGCCGGTCTTTCTTTTCGAGTCCGCTTTCGGCCGTACTCGTTTGTTGTTGAAATTCCGCTTTCGGTCGGTCTTTCTTTTCGAGTCCGCTTTCGGTCACGCTTGTTTGTTGTTGAAAGTCCGCTTCCGGTCGGTCTTTCTTTTCGAGTCCGCTTTCAGTCGTACTCGTTTGTTGTTGAAATTCTGCTTTCGGTCGGTCTTTCTTTTTTAGTCTGCTTTCGGTCGCACTCGTTTGTTGTTGAAATTCCGCTTTCAACCGGTATTTCTTTTCGAGTCCGCTTTTGGTTGTACTCGTTTGTTGTTGGAATTCCGTCCTCGACCGGTCTTTCTTTTCGAGTCCGCTTTCGGTCGTACTCGTTTGTTGTTGAAATTCCGTCCTCGGCCGGTCTTTCTTTTCGAGTCCTCTTTCGATTGTACTCGTTTGTTGTTGAAATTTTGCCCTCGTCCGGTCTTTATTTTCGAGTCCGCTTTCGGTCGTACTCGTTTGTTGTTGAAATTCCGTCCTCAGCCGGTCTTTCTTTTCGAGTCCGCTTTCGATTATACTCGTTTGTTGTTGAAATTCCGTCCTCGTCCGGTCTTTTTTTCGAGTCCGCTTTTGGTCGTACTCGTTTGTTGTTGAAATTCCGTCCTCGTCCGGTCTTTATTTTCGAGTCCGCTTTTGGTCGTACTCGTTTGTTGTTGAAATTCCGTCCTCGTCCGGTCTTTTTTTCGAGTCCGCTTTCGGTCGTACTCGTTTTTTGTTGAAATTCCGTCCTCGGCCGGTCTTTCTTTTCGAGTCCGCTTTCGGTCGTACTGGTTTGTTGTTGAAGTTCCGTCGTAGGTCGGTCTTTCTTTTCGAGTCCGCTTTCGGTCATACTTGTTTGTTGTTGAAATTCCGTCCTCGGCCGGTCTTTCTTTTCGAGCCCGCTTTCGGTCGTACTCGTTTGTTGTTGAAGTTCCGTCCTCGGCCGGTCTTTCTTTTCGAGTCAGCTTTCGGTCGTACTCGTTTGTTGTTGAAATTCCGTCTTCTGCCGGTCTTTCTTTTCGAGTCCGCTTTCGGTTCTACTCGTTTGTTGTTGAAATTCCGTCCTCGGCCGGTTTTTCTTTTCGAGTGCGCTTTTGGTCGTACTCGTTTGTTGTTGAAATTCCGTCCTCGACCGGTCTTTCTTTTCGAGTCCGCGTTCGGTTGTACTCGTTTGTTGTTGAAATTCCGCCCTCGGCCGATCTTTCTTTTCGAGTCCGCTTTCGGTCGTACTCGTTTGTTTTATGAAATTCTGTCCTCGGCCGGTCTTTCTTTTCGAGTCCACTTTCGGTCGTACTCGTTTGTTGTTGAAATTCCCTCCACGGTCGGTCTTTCTTTTCGAGTCCCCTTTCGGTCGTACTCGTTTGTTGTTGAAATTCCGTCCTCGGCCGGTCTTTCTTTTTGAGTCCGCTCTCGGTCGTACTCGTTTGTTGTTGAAATTCCATCCTCAGCCGGAATTTCTTTTCGAGTCCGCTTTCGGCCGTACTCGTTTGTTGTTGAAATTCCACTTTTGGTCGGTCTTTCTTTTCGAATCCGCTTTCGGTCACGCTTGTTTGTTGTTGAAATTCCGCTTTCGGTCGGTCTTTCTTTTCGGGTCCGCTTTCGGTCGTACTCGTTTGTTGTTGAAATTCCGTCCTCGGCCGGTCTTTCATTTCGAGTCCGCTTTCGATTGTACTCGTTTGTTGTTGAAATTCCGTCCTCGGCCGGTCTTTATTTTCGAGTCCGCTTTTGGTCGTACTAGTTTTTTTTATGAAATTCCGTCCTTGGCCGGTCTTTCTTTTCGAGTCCACTTTCGGTCGTACTCGTTTGTTGTTGAAGTTCCGTCCTAGGCCGGTCTTTCTTTTCGAGTCCGCTTTTGGTCGTACTCGTTTGTTGTAGAAATTCCGTCCTCGACCGGTCTTTCTTTTTGAGTCCGCGTTCGGTTGTACTCGTTTGTTGTTGAAATTCCGTCCTCGGCCGATCTTTCTTTTCGAGTCCGCTTTCGGTCGTACTCGTTTGTTGTTGAAATTCCGTCCTCGGCCGGTCTTTCTTTTCGAGTCCGCTCTCGGTCGTACTCGTTTGTTGTTGAAATTCCATCCTCAGCCGGTCTTTCTTTTCGAGTCCGCTTTCGGCCGTACTCGTTTTGTTGTTGAAATTTTGCTTTCGGTCGGTCTTTCTTTTCGAGTCCGCTTTCGATCACACTTGTTTGTTATTGAAATTCCGCTTTCGGTCGGTCTTTCTTTTCGAGTCCGCTTTTGGTCGTACTCGTTTGTTGTTGAAATTCTGCTTTCGGTCGGTCTTTCTTTTTTAGTCCGCTTTCGGTCGCACTCGTTTGTTGTTGAAATTCCGCTTTCAACCGGTATTTCTTTTCGAGTCCGCTTTTGGTTGTACTCGTTTGTTGTTGGAATTCCGTCCTCGACCGGTCTTTCTTTTCGAGTCCGCGTTCGGTTGTACTCGTTTGTTGTTGAAATTCCGTCCTCGGCCGGTCTTTCTTTTCGAGTTCGCTTTCGGTCGTACTCGTTTGTTTTATGAAATTCTGTCCTCGCCCGATCTTTCTTTTCGAGTCCACTTTCGGTTGTCCTCGTTTGTTGTTGAAATTCCGTCCTCGGTCGGTATTTCTTTTCGAGTCCGCTTTCGGTCGTACTCGTTTGTTGTTGAAATTCCGTCCTCGGCCGGTGTTTCTTTTCGAGTCCGCTCTCGGTCGTACTCGTTTGTTGTTGAAATTCCATCCTCTGCCGGTCTTTCTTTTCGAGTCCGCTTTCGGCCGTACTCGTTTGTTGTTGAAATTCCGCTTTCGGTCGGTCTTTCTTTTCGAGTCCGCTTTCGGTCACGCTTGTTTGTTGTTGAAATTCCGCTTCCGGTCGGTCTTTCTTTTCGAGTCCGCTTTCAGTCGTACTCGTTTGTAGTTGAAATTCTGCTTTCGGTCGGTCTTTCTTTTTTAGTCCGCTTTCGGTCGCACTCGTTTGTTGTTGAAATTCCGCTTTCAACCGGTATTTCTTTTCGAGTCCGCGTTTGGTCGTACTCGTTTGTTGTTGGAATTCCGTCCTCGACCGGTCTTTCTATTCGAGTCCGCTTTCGGTCGTACTCGTTTGTTGTTGAAATTCCGTCCTCGGCCGGTCTTTCATTTCGAGTCCGCTTTCGATTGTACTCGTTTGTTGTTGAAATTCCGTCCTCGGCCGGTCTTTATTTTCGAGTCCGCTTTTGGTCGTACTCGTTTTTTTTTTGAAATTCCGTCCTCGACCGGTCTTTCTTTTCGAGTCCACTTTCGGTCGTACTCGTTTGTTGTTGAAGTTTCGTCCTAGGCCGGTCTTTCTTTTCGAGTCCGCTTTTGGTCGTACTCGTTTGTTGTTGAAATTCCGTCCTCGACCGGTCTTTCTTTTTTAGTCCGCGTTCGGTTGTACTCGTTTGTTGTTGAAATTCCGTCCTCGGCCGATCTTTCTTTTCGAGTCCGCTTTCGGTCGTACTCGTTTGTTGTTGAAATTCCGTCCTCGGCCGGTCTTTCTTTTCGAGTCCGCTCTCGGTCGTACTCGTTTGTTGTTGAAATTCCATCCTCAGACGGTCTTTCTTTTCGAGTCCGCTTTCGGCCGTACTCGTTTGTTGTTGAAATTCCGCTTTCGGTCGGTCTTTCTTTTCGAGTCCGCTTTCGATCACGCTTGTTTGTTATTGAAATTCCTCTTTCGGTCGGTCTTTCTTTTCGAGTCCGCTTTTGGTCGTACTCGTTTGTTGTTGAAATTATGCTTTCGGTCGGTCTTTCTTTTTTAGTCCGCTTTCGGTCGCACTCGTTTGTTGTTGAAATTCCGCTTTCAACCGGTATTTCTTTTCGAGTCCGCTTTTGGTTGTACTCGTTTGTTGTTGGAATTCCGTCCTCGACCGGTCTTTCTTTTCTAGTCCGCGTTCGGTTGTACTCGTTTGTTGTTGAAATTCCGTCCTCGGCCGGTCTTTCTTTTCGAGTTCGCTTTCGGTCGTACTCGTTTGTTTTATGAAATTCTGTCCTCGCCCGATCTTTCTTTTCGAGTCCACTTTCGGTTGTACTCGTTTGTTGTTGAAATTCCGTCCTCGGTCGGTATTTCTTTTCGAGTCCGCTTTCGGTCGTACTCGTTTGTTGTTGAAATTCCGTCCTCGGCCGGTGTTTCTTTTCGAGTCCGCTCTCGGTCGTACTCGTTTGTTGTTGAAATTCCATCCTCTGCCGGTCTTTCTTTTCGAGTCCGCTTTCGGCCGTACTCGTTTGTTGTTGAAATTCCGCTTTCGGTCGGTCTTTCTTTTCGAGTCCGCTTTCGGTCACGCTTGTTTGTTGTTGAAATTCCGCTTCCGGTCGGTCTTTCTTTTCGAGTCCGCTTTCAGTCGTACTCGTTTGTTGTTGAAATTCTGCTTTCGGTCGGTCTTTCTTTTTTAGTCTGCTTTCGGTCGCACTCGTTTGTTGTTGAAATTCCGCTTTCAACCGGTATTTCTTTTCGAGTCCGCTTTTGGTTGTACTCGTTTGTTGTTGGAATTCCGTCCTCGACCGGTCTTTCTTTTCGAGTCCGCTTTCGGTCGTACTCGTTTGTTGTTGAAATTCCGTCCTCGGCCGGTCTTTCTTTTCGAGTCCTCTTTCGATTGTACTCGTTTGTTGTTGAAATTTTGCCCTCGTCCGGTCTTTATTTTCGAGTCCGCTTTCGGTCGTACTCGTTTGTTGTTGAAATTCCGTCCTCAGCCGGTCTTTCTTTTCGAGTCCGCTTTCGATTATACTCGTTTGTTGTTGAAATTCCGTCCTCGTCCGGTCTTTTTTTCGAGTCCGCTTTTGGTCGTACTCGTTTGTTGTTGAAATTCCGTCCTCGGCCGGTCTTTCATTTCGAGTCCGCTTTCGATTGTACTCGTTTGTTGTTGAAATTCCGTCCTCGGCCAGTCTTTATTTTCGAGTCCGCTTTTGGTCGTACTAGTTTTTTTTATGAAATTCCGTCCTTGGCCGGTCTTTCTTTTCGAGTCCACTTTCGGTCGTACTCGTTTGTTGTTGAAGTTCCGTCCTAGGCCGGTCTTTCTTTTCGAGTCCGCTTTTGGTCGTACTCGTTTGTTGTTGAAATTCCGTCCTCGACCGGTCTTTCTTTTTGAGTCCGCGTTCGGTTGTACTCGTTTGTTGTTGAAATTCCGTCCTCGGCCGATCTTTCTTTTCGAGTCCGCTTTCGGTCGTACTCGTTTGTTGTTGAAATTCCGTCCTCGGCCGGTCTTTCTTTTCGAGTCCGCTCTCGGTCGTACTCGTTTGTTGTTGAAATTCCATCCTCAGCCGGTCTTTCTTTTCGAGTCCGCTTTCGGCCGTACTCGTTTTGTTGTTGAAATTTCGCTTTCGGTCGGTCTTTCTTTTCGAGTCCGCTTTCGATCACACTTGTTTGTTATTGAAATTCCGCTTTCGGTCGGTCTTTCTTTTCCAGTCCGCTTTTGGTCGTACTCGTTTGTTGTTGAAATTCTGCTTTCGGTCGGTCTTTCTTTTTTAGTCCGCTTTCGGTCGCACTCGTTTGTTGTTGAAATTCCGCTTTCAACCGGTATTTCTTTTCGAGTCCGCTTTTGGTTGTACTCGTTTGTTGTTGGAATTCCGTCCTCGACCGGTCTTTCTTTTCGAGTCCGCGTTCGGTTGTACTCGTTTGTTGTTGAAATTCCGTCCTCGGCCGGTCTTTCTTTTCGAGTTCGCTTTCGGTCGTACTCGTTTGTTTTATGAAATTCTGTCCTCGCCCGATCTTTCTTTTCGAGTCCACTTTCGGTTGTCCTCGTTTGTTGTTGAAATTCCGTCCTCGGTCGGTATTTCTTTTCGAGTCCGCTTTCGGTCGTACTCGTTTGTTGTTGAAATTCCGTCCTCGGCCGGTGTTTCTTTTCGAGTCCGCTCTCGGTCGTACTCGTTTGTTGTTGAAATTCCATCCTCTGCCGGTCTTTCTTTTCGAGTCCGCTTTCGGCCGTACTCGTTTGTTGTTGAAATTCCGCTTTCGGTCGGTCTTTCTTTTCGAGTCCGCTTTCGGTCACGCTTGTTTGTTGTTGAAATTCCGCTTCCGGTCGGTCTTTCTTTTCGAGTCCGCTTTCAGTCGTACTCCTTTGTAGTTGAAATTCTGCTTTCGGTCGGTCTTTCTTTTTTAGTCCGCTTTCGGTCGCACTCGTTTGTTGTTGAAATTCCGCTTTCAACCGGTATTTCTTTTCGAGTCCGCTTTTGGTCGTACTCGTTTGTTGTTGGAATTCCGTCCTCGACCGGTCTTTCTATTCGAGTCCGCTTTCGGTCGTACTCGTTTGTTGTTGAAATTCCTTCCTCGGCCGGTCTTTCATTTCGAGTCCGCTTTCGATTGTACTCGTTTGTTGTTGAAATTCCGTCCTCGGCCGGTCTTTATTTTCGAGTCCGCTTTTGGTCGTACTCGTTTTTTTTTTGAAATTCCGTCCTCGACCGGTCTTTCTTTTCGAGTCCACTTTCGGTCGTACTCGTTTGTTGTTGAAGTTCCGTCCTAGGTCGGTCTTTCTTTTCGAGTCCGCTTTTGGTCGTACTCGTTTGTTGTTGAAATTCCGTGCTCGACCGGTCTTTCTTTTTTAGTCCGCGTTCGGTTGTACTCGTTTGTTGTTGAAATTCCGTCCTCGGCCGATCTTTCTTTTCGAGTCCGCTTTCGGTCGTACTCGTTTGTTGTTGAAATTCCGTCCTCGGCCGGTCTTTCTTTTCGAGTCCGCTCTCGGTCGTACTCGTTTGTTGTTGAAATTCCATCCTCAGACGGTCTTTCTTTTCGAGTCCGCTTTCGGCCGTACTCGTTTGTTGTTGAAATTCCGCTTTCGGTCGGTCTTTCTTTTCGAGTCCGCTTTCGATCACGCTTGTTTGTTATTGAAATTCCTCTTTCGGTCGGTCTTTCTTTTCGAGTCCGCTTTTGGTCGTACTCGTTTGTTGTTGAAATTATGCTTTCGGTCGGTCTTTCTTTTTTAGTCCGCTTTCGGTCGCACTCGTTTGTTGTTGAAATTCCGCTTTCAACCGGTATTTCTTTTCGAGTCCGCTTTTGGTTGTACTCGTTTGTTGTTGGAATTCCGTCCTCGACCGGTCTTTCTTTTCTAGTCCGCGTTCGGTTGTACTCGTTTGTTGTTGAAATTCCGTCCTCGGCCGGTCTTTCTTTTCGAGTTCGCTTTCGGTCGTACTCGTTTGTTTTATGAAATTCTGTCCTCGCCCGATCTTTCTTTTCGAGTCCACTTTCGGTTGTACTCGTTTGTTGTTGAAATTCCGTCCTCGGTCGGTATTTCTTTTCGAGTCCGCTTTCGGTCGTACTCGTTTGTTGTTGAAATTCCGTCCTCGGCCGGTGTTTCTTTTCGAGTCCGCTCTCGGTCGTACTCGTTTGTTGTTGAAATTCCATCCTCTGCCGGTCTTTCTTTTCGAGTCCGCTTTCGGCCGTACTCGTTTGTTGTTGAAATTCCGCTTTCGGTCGGTCTTTCTTTTCGAGTCCGCTTTCGGTCACGCTTGTTTGTTGTTGAAATTCCGCTTCCGGTCGGTCTTTCTTTTCGAGTCCGCTTTCAGTCGTACTCGTTTGTTGTTGAAATTCTGCTTTCGGTCGGTCTTTCTTTTTTAGTCTGCTTTCGGTCGCACTCGTTTGTTGTTGAAATTCCGCTTTCAACCGGTATTTCTTTTCGAGTCCGCTTTTGGTTGTACTCGTTTGTTGTTGGAATTCCGTCCTCGACCGGTCTTTCTTTTCGAGTCCGCTTTCGGTCGTACTCGTTTGTTGTTGAAATTCCGTCCTCGGTCGGTCTTTCTTTTCGAGTCCTCTTTCGATTGTACTCGTTTGTTGTTGAAATTTTGCCCTCGTCCGGTCTTTATTTTCGAGTCCGCTTTCGGTCGTACTCGTTTGTTGTTGAAATTCCGTCCTCAGCCGGTCTTTCTTTTCGAGTCCGCTTTCGATTATACTCGTTTGTTGTTGAAATTCCGTCCTCGTCCGGTCTTTTTTTCGCGTCCGCTTTTGGTCGTACTCGTTTGTTGTTGAAATTCCGTCCTCGGCCGGTCTTTCATTTCGAGTCCGCTTTCGATTGTACTCGTTTGTTGTTGAAATTCCGTCCTCGGCCGGTCTTTATTTTCGAGTCCGCTTTTGGTCGTACTAGTTTTTTTTATGAAATTCCGTCCTTGGCCGGTCTTTCTTTTCGAGTCCACTTTCGGTCGTACTCGTTTGTTGTTGAAGTTCCGTCCTAGGCCGGTCTTTCTTTTCGAGTCCGCTTTTGGTCGTACTCGTTTGTTGTTGAAATTCCGTCCTCGACCGGTCTTTCTTTTTGAGTCCGCGTTCGGTTGTACTCGTTTGTTGTTGAAATTCCGTCCTCGGCCGATCTTTCTTTTCGAGTCCGCTTTCGGTCGTACTCGTTTGTTGTTGAAATTCCGTCCTCGGCCGGTCTTTCTTTTCGAGTCCGCTCTCGGTCGTACTCGTTTGTTGTTGAAATTCCATCCTCAGCCGGTCTTTCTTTTCGAGTCCGCTTTCGGCCGTACTCGTTTTGTTGTTGAAATTTCGCTTTCGGTCGGTCTTTCTTTTCGAGTCCGCTTTCGATCACACTTGTTTGTTATTGAAATTCCGCTTTCGGTCGGTCTTTCTTTTCGAGTCCGCTTTTGGTCGTACTCGTTTGTTGTTGAAATTCTGCTTTCGGTCGGTCTTTCTTTTTTAGTCCGCTTTCGGTCGCACTCGTTTGTTGTTGAAATTCCGCTTTCAACCGGTATTTCTTTTCGAGTCCGCTTTTGGTTGTACTCGTTTGTTGTTGGAATTCCGTCCTCGACCGGTCTTTCTTTTCGAGTCCGCGTTCGGTTGTACTCGTTTGTTGTTGAAATTCCGTCCTCGGCCGGTCTTTCTTTTCGAGTTCGCTTTCGGTCGTACTCGTTTGTTTTATGAAATTCTGTCCTCGCCCGATCTTTCTTTTCGAGTCCACTTTCGGTTGTCCTCGTTTGTTGTTGAAATTCCGTCCTCGGTCGGTATTTCTTTTCGAGTCCGCTTTCGGTCGTACTCGTTTGTTGTTGAAATTCCGTCCTCGGCCGGTGTTTCTTTTCGAGTCCGCTCTCGGTCGTACTCGTTTGTTGTTGAAATTCCATCCTCTGCCGGTCTTTCTTTTCGAGTCCGCTTTCGGCCGTACTCGTTTGTTGTTGAAATTCCGCTTTCGGTCGGTCTTTCTTTTCGAGTCCGCTTTCGGTCACGCTTGTTTGTTGTTGAAATTCCGCTTCCGGTCGGTCTTTCTTTTCGAGTCCGCTTTCAGTCGTACTCGTTTGTAGTTGAAATTCTGCTTTCGGTTGGTCTTTCTTTTTTAGTCCGCTTTCGGTCGCACTCGTTTGTTGTTGAAATTCCGCTTTCAACCGGTATTTCTTTTCGAGTCCGCTTTTGGTCGTACTCGTTTGTTGTTGGAATTCCGTCCTCGACCGGTCTTTCTATTCGAGTCCGCTTTCGGTCGTACTCGTTTGTTGTTGAAATTCCGTCCTCGGCCGGTCTTTCATTTCGAGTCCGCTTTCGATTGTACTCGTTTGTTGTTGAAATTCCGTCCTCGGCCGGTCTTTATTTTCGAGTCCGCTTTTGGTCGTACTCGTTTTTTTTTTGAAATTCCGTCCTCGACCGGTCTTTCTTTTCGAGTCCACTTTCGGTCGTACTCGTTTGTTGTTGAAGTTCCGTCCTAGGCCGGTCTTTCTTTTCGAGTCCGCTTTTGGTCGTACTCGTTTGTTGTTGAAATTCCGTCCTCGACCGGTCTTTCTTTTTTAGTCCGCGTTCGGTTGTACTCGTTTGTTGTTGAAATTCCGTCCTCGGCCGATCTTTCTTTTCGAGTCCGCTTTCGGTCGTACTCGTTTGTTGTTGAAATTCCGTCCTCGGCCGGTCTTTCTTTTCGAGTCCGCTCTCGGTCGTACTCGTTTGTTGTTGAAATTCCATCCTCAGACGGTCTTTCTTTTCGAGTCCGCTTTCGGCCGTACTCGTTTGTTGTTGAAATTCCGCTTTCGGTCGGTCTTTCTTTTCGAGTCCGCTTTCGATCACGCTTGTTTGTTATTGAAATTCCTCTTTCGGTCGGTCTTTCTTTTCGAGTCCGCTTTTGGTCGTACTCGTTTGTTGTTGAAATTATGCTTTCGGTCGGTCTTTCTTTTTTAGTCCGCTTTCGGTCGCACTCGTTTGTTGTTGAAATTCCGCTTTCAACCGGTATTTCTTTTCGAGTCCGCTTTTGGTTGTACTCGTTTGTTGTTGGAATTCCGTCCTCGACCGGTCTTTCTTTTCTAGTCCGCGTTCGGTTGTACTCGTTTGTTGTTGAAATTCCGTCCTCGGCCGGTCTTTCTTTTCGAGTTCGCTTTCGGTCGTACTCGTTTGTTTTATGAAATTCTGTCCTCGCCCGATCTTTCTTTTCGAGTCCACTTTCGGTTGTACTCGTTTGTTGTTGAAATTCCGTCCTCGGTCGGTATTTCTTTTCGAGTCCGCTTTCGGTCGTACTCGTTTGTTGTTGAAATTCCGTCCTCGGCCGGTGTTTCTTTTCGAGTCCGCTCTCGGTCGTACTCGTTTGTTGTTGAAATTCCATCCTCTGCCGGTCTTTCTTTTCGAGTCCGCTTTCGGCCGTACTCGTTTGTTGTTGAAATTCCGCTTTCGGTCGGTCTTTCTTTTCGAGTCCGCTTTCGGTCACGCTTGTTTGTTGTTGAAATTCCGCTTCCGGTCGGTCTTTCTTTTCGAGTCCGCTTTCAGTCGTACTCGTTTGTTGTTGAAATTCTGCTTTCGGTCGGTCTTTCTTTTTTAGTCTGCTTTCGGTCGCACTCGTTTGTTGTTGAAATTCCGCTTTCAACCGGTATTTATTTTCGAGTCCGCTTTTGGTTGTACTCGTTTGTTGTTGGAATTCCGTCCTCGACCGGTCTTTCTTTTCGAGTCCGCTTTCGGTCGTACTCGTTTGTTGTTGAAATTCCGTCCTCGGCCGGTCTTTCTTTTCGAGTCCTCTTTCGATTGTACTCGTTTGTTGTTGAAATTTTGCCCTCGTCTGGTCTTTATTTTCGAGTCCGCTTTCGGTCGTACTCGTTTGTTGTTGAAATTCCGTCCTCAGCCGGTCTTTCTTTTCGAGTCCGCTTTCGATTATACTCGTTTGTTGTTGAAATTCCGTCCTCGTCCGGTCTTTTTTTCGAGTCCGCTTTTGGTCGTACTCGTTTGTTGTTGAAATTCCGTCCTCGTCCGGTCTTTATTTTCGAGTCCGCTTTTGGTCGTACTCGTTTGTTGTTGAAATTCCGTCCTCGTCCGGTCTTTTTTTCGAGTCCGCTTTCGGTCGTACTCGTTTTTTGTTGAAATTCCGTCCTCGGCCGGTCTTTCTTTTCGAGTCCGCTTTCGGTCGTACTGGTTTGTTGTTGAAGTTCCGTCGTAGGTCGGTCTTTCTTTTCGAGTCCGCTTTCGGTCATACTTGTTTGTTGTTGAAATTCCGTCCTCGGCCGGTCTTTCTTTTCGAGCCCGCTTTCGGTCGTACTCGTTTGTTGTTGAAGTTCCGTCCTCGGCCGGTCTTTCTTTTCGAGTCCGCTTTCGGTCGTACTCGTTTGTTGTTGAAATTCCGTCTTCTGCCGGTCTTTCTTTTCGAGTCCGCGTTCGGTTGTACTCATTTGTTGTTGAAATTCCGCCCTCGGCCGATCTTTCTTTTCGAGTCCGCTTTCGGTCGTACTCGTTTGTTTTATGAAATTCTGTCCTCGGCCGGTCTTTCTTTTCGAGTCCACTTTCGGTCGTACTCGTTTGTTGTTGAAATTCCCTCCACGGTCGGTCTTTCTTTTCGAGTCCGCTTTCGGTCGTACTCGTTTGTTGTTGAAATTCCGTCCTCGGCCGGTCTTTCTTTTCGAGTCCGCTCTCGGTCGTACTCGTTTGTTGTTGAAATTCCATCCTCAGCCGGAATTTCTTTTCGAGTCCGCTTTCGGCCGTACTCGTTTGTTGTTGAAATTCCGCTTTTGGTCGGTCCTTCTTTTCGAATCCGCTTTCGGTCACGCTTGTTTGTTGTTGAAATTCCGCTTTCGGTCGGTCTTTCTTTTCGAGTCCGCTTTCGGTCGTACTCGTTTGTTGTTGAAATTCCGTCCTCGGCCGGTCTTTCATTTCGAGTCCGCTTTCGATTGTACTCGTTTGTTGTTGAAATTCCGTCCTCGGCCGGTCATTATTTTCGAGTCCGCTTTTGGTCGTACTTGTTTTTTTTATGAAATTCCGTCCTTGGCCGGTCTTTCTTTTCGAGTCCACTTTCGGTCGTACTCGTTTGTTGTTGAAGTTCCGTCCTAGGCCGGTCTTTCTTTTCGAGTCCGCTTTTGGTCGTACTCGTTTGTTGTTGAAATTCCGTCCTCGACCGGTCTTTCTTTTTGAGTCCGCGTTCGGTTGTACTCGTTTGTTGTTGAAATTCCGTCCTCGGCCGATCTTTCTTTTCGAGTCCGCTTTCGGTCGTACTCGTTTGTTGTTGAAATTCCGTCCTCGGCCGGTCTTTCTTTTCAAGTCCGCTCTCGGTCGTACTCGTTTGTTGTTGAAATTCCATCCTCAGCCGATCTTTCTTTTCGAGTCCGCTTTCGGCCGTACTCGTTTGTTGTTGAAATTCCGCTTTCGGTCGGTCTTTCTTTTCGAGTCCGCTTTCAATCACGCTTGTTTGTTATTGATATTCCTCTTTCGGTCGGTCTTTCTTTTCGAGTCCGCTTTTGGTCGTACTCGTTTGTTGTTGAAATTATGCTTTCGGTCGGTCTTTCTTTTTTAGTCCGCTTTCGGTCGCACTCGTTTGTTGTTGAAATTCCGCTTTCAACCGGTATTTCTTTTCGAGTCCGCTTTTGGTTGTACTCGTTTGTTGTTGGAATTCCGTCCTCGACCGGTCTTTCTTTTCGAGTCCGCGTTCGGTTGTACTCGTTTGTTGTTGAAATTCCGTCCTCGGCCGGTCTTTCTTTTCGAGTTCGCTTTCGGTCGTACTCATTTGTTTTATGAAATTCTGTCCTCGCCCGATCTTTCTTTTCGAGTCCACTTTCGGTTGTACTCGTTTGTTGTTGAAATTCCGTCCTCGGTCGGTATTTCTTTTCGAGTCCGCTTTCGGTCGTACTCGTTTGTTGTTGAAATTCCGTCCTCGGCCGGTGTTTCTTTTCGAGTCCGCTCTCGGTCGTACTCGTTTGTTGTTGAAATTCCATCCTCTGCCGGTCTTTCTTTTCGAGTCCGCTTTCGGCCGTACTCGTTTGTTGTTGAAATTCCGCTTTCGGTCGGTCTTTCTTTTCGAGTCCGTTTTCGGTCACGCTTGTTTGTTGTTGAAATTCCGCTTCCGGTCGGTCTTTCTTTTCGAGTCCGCTTTCAGTCGTACTCGTTTGTTGTTGAAATTCTGCTTTCGGTCGGTCTTTCTTTTTTAGTCTGCTTTCGGTCGCACTCGTTTGTTGTTGAAATTCCGCTTTCAACCGGTATTTCTTTTCGAGTCCGCTTTTGGTTGTACTCGTTTGTTGTTGGAATTCCGTCCTCGACCGGTCTTTCTTTTCGAGTCCACTTTCGGTCGTACTCGTTTGTTGTTGAAATTCCGTCCTCGGCCGGTCTTTCTTTTCGAGTCCTCTTTCGATTGTACTCGTTTGTTGTTGAAATTTTGCCCTCGTCCGGTCTTTATTTTCGAGTCCGCTTTCGGTCGTACTCGTTTGTTGTTGAAATTCCGTCCTCGGCCGGTCTTTCTTTTCGAGTCCGCTTTCGATTATACTCGTTTGTTGTTGAAATTCCGTCCTCGTCCGGTCTTTTTTTCGAGTCCGCTTTTGGTCGTACTCGTTTGTTGTTGAAATTCCGTCCTCATCCGGTCTTTATTTTCGAGTCCGCTTTTGGTCGTACTCGTTTGTTGTTGAAATTCCGTCCTCGTCCGGTCTTTTTTTCGAGTCCGCTTTCGGTCGTACTCGTTTTTTGTTGAAATTCCGTCCTCGGCCGGTCTTTCTTTTCGAGTCCGCTTTCGGTCGTACTGGTTTGTTGTTGAAGTTCCGTCGTAGGTCGGTCTTTCTTTTCGAGTCCGCTTTCGGTCATACTTGTTTGTTGTTGAAATTCCGTCCTCGGCCGGTCTTTCTTTTCGAGCCCGCTTTCGGTCGTACTCGTTTGTTGTTGAAGTTCCGTCCTCGGCCGGTCTTTCTTTTCGAGTCCGCTTTCGGTCGTACTCGTTTGTTGTTGAAATTCCGTCTTCTGCCGGTCTTTCTTTTCGAGTCCGCTTTCGGTTCTACTCGTTTGTTGTTGAAATTCCGTCCTCGGCCGGTTTTTCTTTTCGAGTGCGCTTTTGGTCGTACTCGTTTGTTGTTGAAATTCCGTCCTCGACCGGTCTTTCTTTTCGAGTCCGCGTTCGGTTGTACTCGTTTGTTGTTGAAATTCCGCCCTCGGCCGATCTTTCTTTTCGAGTCCGCTTTCGGTCGTACTCGTTTGTTTTATGAAATTCTGTCCTCGGCCGGTCTTTCTTTTCGAGTCCACTTTCGGTCGTACTCGTTTGTTGTTGAAATTCCCTCCACGGTCGGTCTTTCTTTTCGAGTCCGCTTTCGGTCGTACTCGTTTGTTGTTGAAATTCCGTCCTCGGCCGGTCTTTCTTTTCGAGTCCGCTCTCGGTCGTACTCGTTTGTTGTTGAAATTCCATCCTCAGCCGGAATTTCTTTTCGAGTCCGCTTTCGGCCGTACTCGTTTGTTGTTGAAATTCCGCTTTTGGTCGGTCTTTCTTTTCGAATCCGCTTTCGGTCACGCTTGTTTGTTGTTGAAATTCCGCTTTCGGTCGGTCTTTCTTTTCGAGTCCGCTTTCGGTCGTACTCGTTTGTTGTTGAAATTCCGTCCTCGGCCGGTCTTTCATTTCGAGTCCGCTTTCGATTGTACTCGTTTGTTGTTGAAATTCCGTCCTCGGCCGGTCTTTATTTTCGAGTCCGCTTTTGGTCGTACTAGTTTTTTTTATGAAATTCCGTCCTTGGCCGGTCTTTCTTTTCGAGTCCACTTTCGGTCGTACTCGTTTGTTGTTGAAGTTCCGTCCTAGGCCGGTCTTTCTTTTCGAGTCCGCTTTTGGTCGTACTCGTTTGTTGTTGAAATTCCGTCCTCGACCGGTCTTTCTTTTTGAGTCCGCGTTCGGTTGTACTCGTTTGTTGTTGAAATTCCGTCCTCGGCCGATCTTTCTTTTCGAGTCCGCTTTCGGTCGTACTCGTTTGTTGTTGAAATTCCGTCCTCGTCCGGTCTTTCTTTTCGATTCCGCTATCGGTCGTACTCGTTTGTTGTTGAAATTCCATCCTCAGCCGGTCTTTCTTTTCGAGTCCGCTTTCGGCCGTACTCGTTTGTTGTTGAAATTTCGCTTTCGGTCGGTCTTTCTTTTCGAGTCCGCTTTCGATCACACTTGTTTGTTATTGAAATTCCGCTTTCGGTCGGTCTTTCTTTTCGATTCAGCTTTTGGTCGTACTCGTTTGTTGTTGAAATTCTGCTTTCGGTCGGTCTTTCTTTTTTAGTCCGCTTTCGGTCGCACTCGTTTGTTGTTGAAATTCCGCTTTCAACCGGTATTTCTTTTCGAGTCCGCTTTTGGTTGTACTCGTTTGTTGTTGGAATTCCGTCCTCGACCGGTCTTTCTTTTCGAGTCCGCGTTCGGTTGTACTCGTTTGTTGTTGAAATTCCGTCCTCGGTCGGTCTTTCTTTTCGAGTTCGCTTTCGGTCGTACTCGTTTGTTTTATGAAATTCTGTCCTCGCCCGATCTTTCTTTTCGAGTCCACTTTCGGTTGTACTCGTTTGTTGTTGAAATTCCGTCCTCGGTCGGTATTTCTTTTCGAGTCCGCTTTCGGTCGTACTCGTTTGTTGTTGAAATTCCGTCCTCGGCCGGTGTTTCTTTTCGAGTCCGCTCTCGGTCGTACTCGTTTGTTGTTGAAATTCCATCCTCTGCCGGTCTTTCTTTTCGAGTCCGCTTTCGGCCGTACTCGTTTGTTGTTGAAATTCCGCTTTCGGTCGGTCTTTCTTTTCGAGTCCGCTTTCGGTCACGCTTGTTTGTTGTTGAAATTCCGCTTCCGGTCGGTCTTTCTTTTCGAGTCCGCTTTCAGTCGTACTCGTTTGTAGTTGAAATTCTGCTTTCGGTCGGTCTTTCTTTTTTAGTCCGCTTTCGGTCGCACTCGTTTGTTGTTGAAATTCCGCTTTCAACCGGTATTTCTTTTCGAGTCCGCTTTTGGTCGTACTCGTTTGTTGTTGGAATTCCGTCCTCGACCGGTCTTTCTATTCGAGTCCGCTTTCGGTCGTACTCGTTTGTTGTTGAAATTCCGTCCTCGGCCGGTCTTTCATTTCGAGTCCGCTTTCGATTGTACTCGTTTGTTGTTGAAATTCCGTCCTCGACCGGTCTTTCTTTTCGAGTCCACTTTCGGTCGTACTCGTTTGTTGTTGAAGTTCCGTCCTAGGCCGGTCTTTCTTTTCGAGTCCGCTTTTGGTCGTACTCGTTTGTTGTTGAAATTCCGTCCTCGACCGGTCTTTCTTTTTTAGTCCGCGTTCGGTTGTACTCGTTTGTTGTTGAAATTCCGTCCTCGGCCGATCTTTCTTTTCGAGTCCGCTTTCGGTCGTACTCGTTTGTTGTTGAAATTCCGTCCTCGGCCGGTCTTTCTTTTCGAGTCCGCTCGCGGTCGTACTCGTTTGTTGTTGAAATTCCATCCTCAGACGGTCTTTCTTTTCGAGTCCGCTTTCGGCCGTACTCGTTTGTTGTTGAAATTCCGCTTTCGGTCGGTCTTTCTTTTCGAGTCCGCTTTCGATCACGCTTGTTTGTTATTGAAATTCCTCTTTCGGTCGGTCTTTCTTTTCGAGTCCGCTTTTGGTCGTACTCGTTTGTTGTTGAAATTATGCTTTCGGTCGGTCTTTCTTTTTTAGTCCGCTTTCGGTCGCACTCGTTTGTTGTTGAAATTCCGCTTTCAACCGGTATTTCTTTTCGAGTCCGCTTTTGGTTGTACTCGTTTGTTGTTGGAATTCCGTCCTCGACCGGTCTTTCTTTTCGAGTCCGCGTTCGGTTGTACTCGTTTGTTGTTGAAATTCCGTCCTCGGCCGGTCTTTCTTTTCGAGTTCGCTTTCGGTCATACTCGTTTGTTTTATGAAATTCTGTCCTCGCCCGATCTTTCTTTTCGAGTCCACTTTCGGTTGTACTCGTTTGTTGTTGAAATTCCGTCCTCGGTCGGTATTTCTTTTCGAGTCCGCTTTCGGTCGTACTCGTTTGTTGTTGAAATTCCGTCCTCGGCCGGTGTTTCTTTTCGAGTCCGCTCTCGGTCGTACTCGTTTGTTGTTGAAATTCCATCCTCTGCCGGTCTTTCTTTTCGAGTCCGCTTTCGGCCGTACTCGTTTGTTGTTGAAATTCCGCTTTCGGTCGGTCTTTCTTTTCGAGTCCGCTTTCGGTCACGCTTGTTTGTTGTTGAAATTCCGCTTCCGGTCGGTCTTTCTTTTCGAGTCCGCTTTCTGTCGTACTCGTTTGTAGTTGAAATTCTGCTTTCGGTCGGTCTTTCTTTTTTAGTCCGCTTTCGGTCGCACTCGTTTGTTGTTGAAATTCCGCTTTCAACCGGTATTTCTTTTCGAGTCCGCTTTTGGTCGTACTCGTTTGTTGTTGGAATTCCGTCCTCGACCGGTCTTTCTATTCGAGTCCGCTTTCGGTCGTACTCGTTTGTTGTTGAAATTCCGTCCTCGGCCGGTCTTTCATTTCGAGTCCGCTTTCGATTGTACTCGTTTGTTGTTGAAATTCCGTCCTCGGCCGGTCTTTATTTTTGAGTCCGCTTTTGGTCGTACTCGTTTTTTTTTGAAATTCCGTCCTCGACCGGTCTTTCTTTTCGAGTCCACTTTCGGTCGTACTCGTTTGTTGTTGAAGTTCCGTCCTAGGCCGGTCTTTCTTTTCGAGTCCGCTTTTGGTCGTACTCGTTTGTTGTTGAAATTCCGTCCTCGACCGGTCTTTCTTTTCGAGTCCGCTTTCGGTCGTACTCGTTTGTTGTTGAAATTCCGTCTTCTGCCGGTCTTTCTTTTCGAGTCCGCTTTCGGTTCTACTCGTTTGTTGTTGAAATTCCGTCCTCGGCCGGTTTTTCTTTTCGAGTGCGCTTTTGGTCGTACTCGTTTGTTGTTGAAATTCCGTCCTCGACCGGTCTTTCTTTTCGAGTCCGCGTTCGGTTGTACTCGTTTGTTGTTGAAATTCCGCCCTCGGCCGATCTTTCTTTTCGAGTCCGCTTTCGGTCGTACTCGTTTGTTTTATGAAATTCTGTCCTCGGCCGGTCTTTCTTTTCGAGTCCACTTTCGGTCGTACTCGTTTGTTGTTGAAATTCCCTCCACGGTCGGTCTTTCTTTTCGAGTCCGCTTTCGGTCGTACTCGTTTGTTGTTGAAATTCCGTCCTCGGCCGGTCTTTCTTTTCGAGTCCGCTCTCGGTCGTACTCGTTTGTTGTTGAAATTCCATCCTCAGCCGGAATTTCTTTTCGAGTCTGCTTTCGGCCGTACTCGTTTGTTGTTGAAATTCCGCTTTTGGTCGGTCTTTCTTTTCGAATCCGCTTTCGGTCACGCTTGTTTGTTGTTGAAATTCCGCTTTCGGTCGGTCTTTCTTTTCGAGTCCGCTTTCGGTCGTACTCGTTTGTTGTTGAAATTCCGTCCTCGGCCGGTCTTTCATTTCGAGTCCGCTTTCGATTGTACTCGTTTGTTGTTGAAATTCCGTCCTCGGCCGGTCTTTATTTTCGAGTCCGCTTTTGGTCGTACTAGTTTTTTTTATGAAATTCCGTCCTTGGCCGGTCTTTCTTTTCGAGTCCACTTTCGGTCGTACTCGTTTGTTGTTGAAGTTCCGTCCTAGGCCGGTCTTTCTTTTCGAGTCCGCTTTTGGTCGTACTCGTTTGTTGTTGAAATTCCGTCCTCGACCGGTCTTTCTTTTTGAGTCCGCGTTCGGTTGTACTCGTTTGTTGTTGAAATTCCGTCCTCGGCCGATCTTTCTTTTCGAGTCCGCTTTCGGTCGTACTCGTTTGTTGTTGAAATTCCGTCCTCGGCCGGTCTTTCTTTTCGAGTCCGCTATCGGTCGTACTCGTTTGTTGTTGAAATTCCATCCTCAGCCGGTCTTTCTTTTCGAGTCCGCTTTCGGCCGTACTCGTTTGTTGTTGAAATTTCGCTTTCGGTCGGTCTTTCTTTTCGAGTCCGCTTTCGATCACACTTGTTTGTTATTGAAATTCCGCTTTCGGTCGGTCTTTCTTTTCGATTCCGCTTTTGGTCGTACTCGTTTGTTGTTGAAATTCTGCTTTCGGTCGGTCTTTCTTTTTTAGTCCGCTTTCGGTCGCACTCGTTTGTTGTTGAAATTCCGCTTTCAACCGGTATTTCTTTTCGAGTCCGCTTTCGGTCGTACTCGTTTGTTGTTGAAATTCCGTCCTCGGCCGGTCTTTCTTTTCGAGTCCTCTTTCGATTGTACTCGTTTGTTGTTGAAATTCTGTCCTCGTCCGGTCTTTATTATCGAGTCCGCTTTCGGTCGTACTCGTTTGTTGTTGAAATTCCGTCCTCGGCCGGTCTTTCTTTTCGAGTCCGCTTTCGATTATACTCGTTTGTTGTTGAAATTCCGCCTCGTCCGGTCTTTATTTTCGAGTCCGCTTTTGGTCGTACTCGTTTGTTGTTGAAATTCCGTCCTCGTCCGGTCTTTATTTTCGAGTCCGCTTTTGGTCGTACTCGTTTGTTGTTGAAATTCCGTCCTCGTCCGGTCTTTTTTTCGAGTCCGCTTTCGGTCGTACTCGTTTTTTGTTGAAATTCCGTTCTCGGCCGGTCTTTCTTTTCGAGACCGCTTTCGGTCGTACTGGTTTGTTGTTGAAGTTCCGTCGTAGGTCGGTCTTTCTTTTCGAGTCCGCTTTCGGTCATACTTGTTTGTTGTTGAAATTCCGTCCTCGGCCGGTCTTTCTTTTCGAGCCCGCTTTCGGTCGTACTCGTTTGTTGTTGAAGTTCCGTCCTCGGCCGGTCTTTCTTTTCGAGTCCGCTTTCGGTCGTACTCGTTTGTTGTTGAAATTCCGTCTTCTGTCGGTCTTTCTTTTCGAGTCCGCTTTCGGTTCTACTCGTTTGTTGTTGAAATTCCGTCCTCGGCCGGTTTTTCTTTTCGAGTGCGCTTTTGGTCGTACTCGTTTGTTGTTGAAATTCCGTCCTCGACCGGTCTTTCTTTTCGAGTCCGCGTTCGGTTGTACTCGTTTGTTGTTGAAATTCCGTCCTCGGCCGGTCTTTCTTTTCGAGTCCGCTTTCGGTCGTACTCGTTTGTTTTATGAAATTCTGTCCTCGGCCGGTCTTTCTTTTCGAGTCCACTTTCGGTCGTACTCGTTTGTTGTTGAAATTCCCTCCACGGTCGGTCTTTCTTTTCGAGTCCGCTTTCGGTCGTACTCGTTTGTTGTTGAAATTCCGTCCTCGGCCGGTCTTTCTTTTCGAGTCCGCTCTCGGTCGTACTCGTTTGTTGTTGAAATTCCATCCTCAGTCGGTCTTTCTTTTCGAGTCCGCTTTCGGCCGTACTCGTTTGTTGTTGAAATTCCGCTTTTGGTCGGTCTTTCTTTTCGAATCCGCTTTCGGTCACGCTTGTTTGTTGTTGAAATTCCGCTTTCGGTCGGTCTTTCTTTTCGAGTCCGCTTTCGGTCGTACTCGTTTGTTGTTGAAATTCCGTCCTCGGCCGGTCTTTCATTTCGAGTCCGCTTTCGATTGTACTCGTTTGTTGTTGAAATTCCGTCCTCGGCCGGTCTTTATTTTCGAGTCCGCTTTTGGTCGTACTCGTTTTTTTTAGGAAATTCCGTCCTCGGCCGGTCTTTCTTTTCGAGTCCACTTTCGGTCGTACTCGTTTGTTGTTGAAGTTCCGTCCTAGGCCGGTCTTTCTTTTCGAGTCCGCTTTTGGTCGTACTCATTTGTTGTTGAAATTCCGTCCTCGACCGGTCTTTCTTTTTGAGTCCGCGTTCGGTTGTACTCGTTTGTTGTTGAAATTCCGTCCTCGGCCGATCTTTCTTTTCGAGTCCGCTTTCGGTCGTACTCGTTTGTTGTTGAAATTCCGTACTCGGCCGGTCTTTCTTTTCGAGTCCGCTCTCGGTCGTACTCGTTTGTTGTTGAAATTCCATCCTCAGCCGGTCTTTCTTTTCGAGTCCGCCTTCGGCCGTACTCGTTTGTTGTTGAAATTTCGCTTTCGGTCGGTCTTTCTTTTCGAGTCCGCTTTCGATCACGCTTGTTTGTTATTGAAATTCCGCTTTCGGTCGGTCTTTCTTTTCGAGTCCGCTTTTGGTCGTACTCGTTTGTTGTTGAAATTCTGCTTTCGGTCGGTCTTTCTTTTTTAGTCCGCTTTCGGTCGCACTCGTTTGTTGTTGAAATTCCGCTTTCAACCGGTATTTCTTTTCGAGTCCGCTTTTGGTTGTACTCGTTTGTTGTTGGAATTCCGTCCTCGACCGGTCTTTCTTTTCGAGTCCGCTTTCGGTCGTACTCGTTTGTTGTTGAAATTCTGTCCTCGGCCGGTCTTTCTTTTCGAGTCCGCTTTCGATTATACTCGTTTGTTGTTGAAATTCTGTCCTCGTCCGGTCTTTATTTTCGAGTCCGCTTTCAGTCGTACTTGTTTGTTGTTGAAATTCCGTCCTCGGACGGTCTTTCTTTTCGAGTCCGCTTTCGATTATACTCGTTTGTTGTTGAAATTCCGTCCTCGTCCGGTCATTATTTTTGAGTCCGCTTTTGGTCGTACTCGTTTGTTGTTGAAATTCCGTCCTCGTCCGGTCTTTTTTTCGAGTCCGCTTTCGGTCGTACTCGTTTTTTGTTGAAATTCCGTCCTCGGCCGGTCTTTCTTTTCGAGTCCGCTTTCGGTCGTACTGGTTTGTTGTTGAAGTTCCGTCGTAGGTCGGTCTTTCTTTTCGAGTCCGCTTTCGGTCATACTTATTTGTCGTTGAAATTCCGTCCTCGACCGGTCTTTCTTTTTGAGTCCGCGTTCGGTTGTACTCGTTTGTTGTTGAAATTCCGTCCTCGGCCGATCTTTCTTTTCGAGTCCGCTTTCGGTCGTACTCGTTTGTTGTTGAAATTCCGTCCTCGGCCGGTCTTTCTTTTCGAGTCCGCTATCGGTCGTACTCGTTTGTTGTTGAAATTCCATCCTCAGCCGGTCTTTCTTTTCGAGTCCGCTTTCGGCCGTACTCGTTTGTTGTTGAAATTTCGCTTTCGGTCGGTCTTTCTTTTCGAGTCCGCTTTCGATCACACTTGTTTGTTATTGAAATTCCGCTTTCGGTCGGTCTTTCTTTTCGATTCCGCTTTTGGTCGTACTCGTTTGTTGTTGAAATTCTGCTTTCGGCCGGTCTTTCTTTTTTAGTCCGCTTTCGGTCGCACTCGTTTGTTGTTGAAATTCCGCTTTCAACCGGTATTTCTTTTCGAGTCCGCTTTTAGTTGTACTCGTTTGTTGTTGGAATTCCGTCCTCGACCGGTCTTTCTTTTCGAGTCCGCGTTCGGTTGTACTCGTTTGTTGTTGAAATTCCGTCCTCGGTCGGTCTTTCTTTTCGAGTTCGCTTTCGGTCGTACTCGTTTGTTTTATGAAATTCTGTCCTCGCCCGATCTTTCTTTTCGAGTCCACTTTCGGTTGTACTCGTTTGTTGTTGAAATTCCGTCCTCGGTCGGTATTTCTTTTCGAGTCCGCTTTCGGTCGTACTCGTTTGTTGTTGAAATTCCGTCCTCGGCCGGTCTTTCTTTTCGAGTCCGCTCTCGGTCGTACTCGTTTGTTGTTGAAATTCCATCCTCAACCGGTCTTTCTTTTCGAGTCCGCTTTCGGCCGTACTCGTTTGTTGTTGAAATTCCGCTTTTGGTCAGTCTTTCTTTTCGAGTCCGCTCTCGGTCGTACTCGTTTGTTGTTGAAATTCCATCCTCTGCCGGTCTTTCTTTTCGAGTCCGCTTTCGGCCGTACTCGTTTGTTGTTGAAATTCCGCTTTCGGTCGGTCTTTCTTTTCGAGTCCGCTTTCGGTCACGCTTGTTTGTTGTTGAAATTCCGCTTCCGGTCGGTCTTTCTTTTCGAGTCCGCTTTCAGTCGTACTCGTTTGTAGTTGAAATTCTGCTTTCGGTCGGTCTTTCTTTTTTAGTCCGCTTTCGGTCGCACTCGTTTGTTGTTGAAATTCCGCTTTCAACCGGTATTTCTTTTCGAGTCCGCTTTTGGTCGTACTCGTTTGTTGTTGGAATTCCGTCCTCGACCGGTCTTTCTATTCGAGTCCGCTTTCGGTCGTACTCGTTTGTTGTTGAAATTCCGTCCTCGGCCGGTCTTTCATTTCGAGTCCGCTTTCGATTGTACTCGTTTGTTGTTGAAATTCCGTCCTCGACCGGTCTTTCTTTTCGAGTCCACTTTCGGTCGTACTCGTTTGTTGTTGAAGTTCCGTCCTAGGCCGGTCTTTCTTTTCGAGTCCGCTTTTGGTCGTACTCGTTTGTTGTTGAAATTCCGTCCTCGACCGGTCTTTCTTTTTTAGTCCGCGTTCGGTTGTACTCGTTTGTTGTTGAAATTCCGTCCTCGGCCGATCTTTCTTTTCGAGTCCGCTTTCGGTCGTACTCGTTTGTTGTTGAAATTCCGTCCTCGGCCGGTCTTTCTTTTCGAGTCCGCTCTCGGTCGTACTCGTTTGTTGTTGAAATTCCATCCTCAGACGGTCTTTCTTTTCGAGTCCGCTTTCGGCCGTACTCGTTTGTTGTTGAAATTCCGCTTTCGGTCGGTCTTTCTTTTCGAGTCCGCTTTCGATCACGCTTGTTTGTTATTGAAATTCCTCTTTCGGTCGGTCTTTCTTTTCGAGTCCGCTTTTGGTCGTACTCGTTTGTTGTTGAAATTATGCTTTCGGTCGGTCTTTCTTTTTTAGTCCGCTTTCGGTCGCACTCGTTTGTTGTTGAAATTCCGCTTTCAACCGGTATTTCTTTTCGAGTCCGCTTTTGGTTGTACTCGTTTGTTGTTGGAATTCCGTCCTCGACCGGTCTTTCTTTTCGAGTCCGCGTTCGGTTGTACTCGTTTGTTGTTGAAATTCCGTCCTCGGCCGGTCTTTCTTTTCGAGTTCGCTTTCGGTCATACTCGTTTGTTTTATGAAATTCTGTCCTCGCCCGATCTTTCTTTTCGAGTCCACTTTCGGTTGTACTCGTTTGTTGTTGAAATTCTGTCCTCGGTCGGTATTTCTTTTCGAGTCCGCTTTCGGTCGTACTCGTTTGTTGTTGAAATTCCGTCCTCGGCCGGTGTTTCTTTTCGAGTCCGCTCTCGGTCGTACTCGTTTGTTGTTGAAATTCCATCCTCTTCCGGTCTTTCTTTTCGAGTCCGCTTTCGGCCGTACTCGTTTGTTGTTGAAATTCCGCTTTCGGTCGGTCTTTCTTTTCGAGTCCGCTTTCGGTCACGCTTGTTTGTTGTTGAAATTCCGCTTCCGGTCGGTCTTTCTTTTCGAGTCCGCTTTCAGTCGTACTCGTTTGTAGTTGAAATTCTGCTTTCGGACGGTCTTTCTTTTTTAGTCCGCTTTCGGTCGCACTCGTTTGTTGTTGAAATTCCGCTTTCAACCGGTATTTCTTTTCGAGTCCGCTTTTGGTCGTACTCGTTTGTTGTTGGAATTCCGTCCTCGACCGGTCTTTCTATTCGAGTCCGCTTTCGGTCGTACTCGTTTGTTGTTGAAATTCCGTCCTCGGCCGGTCTTTCATTTCGAGTCCGCTTTCGATTGTACTCGTTTGTCGTTGAAATTCCGTCCTCGGCCGGTCTTTATTTTTGAGTCCGCTTTTGGTCGTACTCGTTTTTTTTTGAAATTCCGTCCTCGACCGGTCTTTCTTTTCGAGTCCACTTTCGGTCGTACTCGTTTGTTGTTGAAGTTCCGTCCTAGGCCGGTCTTTCTTTTCGAGTCCGCTTTTGGTCGTACTCGTTTGTTGTTGAAATTCCGTCCTCGACCGGTCTTTCTTTTTTAGTCCGCGTTCGGTTGTACTCGTTTGTTGTTGAAATTCCGTCCTCGGCCGATCTTTCTTTTCGAGTCCGCTTTCGGTCGTACTCGTTTGTTGTTGAAATTCCGTCCTCGGCCGGTCTTTCTTTTCGAGTCCGCTCTCGGTCGTACTCGTTTGTTGTTGAAATTCCATCCTCAGACGGTCTTTCTTTTCGAGTCCGCTTTCGGCCGTACTCGTTTGTTGTTGAAATTCCGCTTTCGGTCGGTCTTTCTTTTCGAGTCCGCTTTCGATCACGCTTGTTTGTTATTGAAATTCCTCTTTCGGTCGGTCTTTCTTTTCGAGTCCGCTTTTGGTCGTACTCGTTTGTTGTTGAAATTCTGCTTTCGGTCGGTCTTTCTTTTTTAGCCCGCTTTCGGTCGCACTCGTTTGTTGTTGAAATTCCGCTTTCAACCGGTATTTCTTTTCGAGTCCGCTTTTGGTTGTACTCGTTTGTTGTTGGAATTCCGTCCTCGACCGGTCTTTCTTTTCGAGTCCGCTTTCGGTCGTACTCGTTTGTTGTTGAAATTCCGTCCTCGGCCGGTCTTTCTTTTCGAGTCCTCTTTCGATTGTACTCGTTTGTTGTTGAAATTCTGTCCTCGTCCGGTCTTTATTATCGAGTCCGCTTTCGGTCGTACTCGTTTGTTGTTGAAATTCCGTCCTCGGCCGGTCTTTCTTTTCGAGTCCGCTTTCGATTATACTCGTTTGTTGTTGAAATTCCGTCCTCGTCCGGTCTTTATTTTCGAGTCCGCTTTTGGTCGTACTCGTTTGTTGTTGAAATTCCGTCCTCGTCCGGTCTTTATTTTCGAGTCCGCTTTTGGTCGTACTCGTTTGTTGTTGAAATTCCGTCCTCGTCCGGTCTTTTTTTCGAGTCCGCTTTCGGTCGTACTCGATTTTTGTTGAAATTCCGTTCTCGGCCGGTCTTTCTTTTCGAGTCCGCTTTCGGTCGTACTGGTTTGTTGTTGAAGTTCCGTCGTAGGTCGGTCTTTCTTTTCGAGTCCGCTTTCGGTCATACTTGTTTGTTGTTGAAATTCCGCCCTCGGCCGGTCTTTCTTTTCGAGCCCGCTTTCGGTCGTACTCGTTTGTTGTTGAAGTTCCGTCCTCGGCCGGTCTTTCTTTTCGAGTCCGCTTTCGGTCGTACTCGTTTGTTGTTCAAATTCCGTCTTCTGTCGGTCTTTCTTTTCGAGTCCGCTTTCGGTTCTACTCGTTTGTTGTTGAAATTCCGTCCTCGGCCGGTTTTTCTTTTCGAGTGCGCTTTTGGTCGTACTCGTTTGTTGTTGAAATTCCGTCCTCGACCGGTCTTTCTTTTCGAGTCCGCGTTCGGTTGTACTCGTTTGTTGTTGAAATTCCGTCCTCGGCCGGTCTTTCTTTTCGAGTCCGCTTTCGGTCGTACTCGTTTGTTTTATGAAATTCTGTCCTCGGCCGGTCTTTCTTTTCGAGTCCACTTTCGGTCGTACTCGTTTGTTGTTGAAATTCCCTCCACGGTCGGTCTTTCTTTTCGAGTCTGCTTTCGGTCGTACTCGTTTGTTGTTGAAATTCCGTCCTCGGCCGGTCTTTCTTTTCGAGTCCGCTCTCGGTCGTACTCGTTTGTTGTTGAAATTCCATCCTCAGTCGGTCTTTCTTTTCGAGTCCGCTTTCGGCCGTACTCGTTTGTTGTTGAAATTCCGCTTTTGGTCGGTCTTTCTTTTCGAATCCGCTTTCGGTCACGCTTGTTTGTTGTTGAAATTCCGCTTTCGGTCGGTCTTTCTTTTCGAGTCCGCTTTCGGTCGTACTCGTTTGTTGTTGAAATTCCGTCCTCGGCCGGTCTTTCATTTCGAGTCCGCTTTCGATTGTACTCGTTTGTTGTTGAAATTCCGTCCTCGGCCGGTCTTTATTTTCGAGTCCGCTTTTGGTCGTACTCGTTTTTTTTAGGAAATTCCGTCCTCGGCCGGTCTTTCTTTTCGAGTCCACTTTCGGTCGTACTCGTTTGTTGTTGAAGTTCCGTCCTAGGCCGGTCTTTCTTTTCGAGTCCGCTTTTGGTCGTACTCATTTGTTGTTGAAATTCCGTCCTCGACCGGTCTTTCTTTTTGAGTCCGCGTTCGGTTGTACTCGTTTGTTGTTGAAATTCCGTCCTCGGCCGATCTTTCTTTTCGAGTCCGCTTTCGGTCGTACTCGTTTGTTGTTGAAATTCCGTACTCGGCCGGTCTTTCTTTTCGAGTCCGCTCTCGGTCGTACTCGTTTGTTGTTGAAATTCCATCCTCAGCCGGTCTTTCTTTTCGAGTCCGCCTTCGGCCGTACTCGTTTGTTGTTGAAATTTCGCTTTCGGTCGGTCTTTCTTTTCGAGTCCGCTTTCGATCACGCTTGTTTGTTATTGAAATTCCGCTTTCGGTCGGTCTTTCTTTTCGAGTCCGCTTTTGGTCGTACTCGTTTGTTGTTGAAATTCTGCTTTCGGTCGGTCTTTCTTTTTTAGTCCGCTTTCGGTCGCACTCGTTTGTTGTTGAAATTCCGCTTTCAACCGGTATTTCTTTTCGAGTCCGCTTTTGGTTGTACTCGTTTGTTGTTGGAATTCCGTCCTCGACCGGTCTTTCTTTTCGAGTCCGCTTTCGGTCGTACTCGTTTGTTGTTGAAATTCTGTCCTCGGCCGGTCTTTCTTTTCGAGTCCGCTTTCGATTATACTCGTTTGTTGTTGAAATTCTGTCCTCGTCCGGTCTTTATTTTCGAGTCCGCTTTCAGTCGTACTTGTTTGTTGTTGAAATTCCGTCCTCGGACGGTCTTTCTTTTCGAGTCCGCTTTCGATTATACTCGTTTGTTGTTGAAATTCCGTCCTCGTCCGGTCATTATTTTTGAGTCCGCTTTTGGTCGTACTCGTTTGTTGTTGAAATTCCGTCCTCGTCCGGTCTTTTTTTCGAGTCCGCTTTCGGTCGTACTCGTTTTTTGTTGAAATTCCGTCCTCGGCCGGTCTTTCTTTTCGAGTCCGCTTTCGGTCGTACTGGTTTGTTGTTGAAGTTCCGTCGTAGGTCGGTCTTTCTTTTCGAGTCCGCTTTCGGTCATACTTGTTTGTCGTTGAAATTCCGTCCTCGGCCGGTCTTTCTTTTCGAGCCCGCTTTCGGTCGTACTCGTTTGTTGTTGAAGTTCCGTCCTCGGCCGGTCTTTCTTTTCGAGTCCGCTTTCGGTCGTACTCGTTTGTTGTTGAAATTCCGTCTTCTGCCGGTCTTTCTTTTCGAGTCCGCTTTCGGTTCTACTCGTTTGTTGTTGAAATTCCGTCCTCGGCCGGTTTTTCTTTTCGAGTGCGCTTTTGGTCGTACTCGTTTGTTGTTGAAATTCCGTCCTCGACCGGTCTTTCTTTTCGAGTCCGCGTTCGGTTGTACTCGTTTGTTGTTGAAATTCCGTCCTCGGCCGGTCTTTCTTTTCGAGTCCGCTTTCGGTCGTACTCGTTTGTTTTATGAAATTCTGTCCTCGGCCGGTCTTTCTTTTCGAGTCCACTTTCGGTCGTACTCGTTTGTTGTTGAAATTCCCTCCACGGTCGGTCTTTCTTTTCGAGTCTGCTTTCGGTCGTACTCGTTTGTTGTTGAAATTCCGTCCTCGGCCGGTCTTTCTTTTCGAGTCCGCTCTCGGTCGTACTCGTTTGTTGTTGAAATTCCATCCTCAACCGGTCTTTCTTTTCGAGTCCGCTTTCGGCCGTACTCGTTTGTTGTTGAAATTCCGCTTTTGGTCAGTCTTTCTTTTCGAATCCGCTTTCGGTCACGCTTGTTTGTTGTTGAAATTCCGCTTTCGGTCGGTCTTTCTTTTCGAGTCCGCTTTCGGTCGTACTCGTTTGTTGTTGAAATTTCGTCCTCGGCCGGTCTTTCATTTCGAGTCCGCTTTCGATTGTACTCGTTTGTTGTTGAAATTCCGTCCTCGGCCGGTCTTTATTTTCGAGTCCGCTTTTGGTCGTACTCGTTTTTTTTATGAAATTCCGTCCTCGGCCGGTCTTTCTTTTCGAGTCCACTTTCGGTCGTACTCGTTTGTTGTTGAAGTTCCGTCCTAGGCCGGTCGTTCTTTTCGAGTCCGCTTTTGGTCGTACTCGTTTGTTGTTGAAATTCCGTCCTCGACCGGTCTTTCTTTTTGAGTCCGCGTTCGGTTGTACTCGTTTGTTGTTGAAATTCCGTCCTCGGCCGATCTTTCTTTTCGAGTCCGCTTTCGGTCGTACTCGTTTGTTGTTGAAATTCCGTCCTCGGCCGGTCTTTCTTTTCGAGTCCGCTCTCGGTCGTACTCGTTTGTTGTTGAAATTCCATCCTCAGCCGGTCTTTCTTTTCGAGTCCGCTTTCGGCCGTACTCGTTTGTTGTTGAAATTTCGCTTTCGGTCGGTCTTTCTTTTCGAGTCCGCTTTCGATCACGCTTGTTTGTTATTGAAATTCCGCTTTCGGTCGGTCTTTCTTTTCGAGTCCGCTTTTGGTCGTACTCATTTGTTGTTGAAATTCTGCTTTCGGTCGGTCTTTCTTATTTAGTCCGCTTTCGGTCGCACTCGTTTGTTGTTGAAATTCCGCTTTCAACCGGTATTTCTTTTCGAGTCCGCTTTTGGTTGTACTCGTTTGTTGTTGGAATTCCGTCCTCGACCGGTCTTTCTTTTCGAGTCCGCTTTCGGTCGTACTCGTTTGTTGTTGAAATTCCGTCCTCGGCCGGTCTTTCTTTTCGAGTCCGCTTTCGATTATACTCGTTTGTTGTTGAAATTCTGTCCTCGTCCGGTCTTTATTTTCGAGTCCGCTTTCGGTCGTACTTGTTTGTTGTTGAAATTCCGTCCTCGGACGGTCTTTCTTTTCGAGTCCGCTTTCGATTATACTCGTTTGTTGTTGAAATTCCGTCCTCGTCCGGTCTTTATTTTTGAGTCCGCTTTTGGTCGTACTCGTTTGTTGTTGAAATTCCGTCCTCGTCCGGTCTTTTTTTCGAGTCCGCTTTCGGTCGTACTCGTTTTTTGTTGAAATTCCGTCCTCGGCCGGTCTTTCTTTTCGAGTCCGCTTTCGGTCGTACTGGTTTGTTGTTGAAGTTCCGTCGTAGGTCGGTCTTTCTTTTCGAGTCCGCTTTCGGTCATACTTGTTTGTCGTTGAAATTCCGTCCTCGGCCGGTCTTTCTTTTCGAGCCCACTTTCGGTCGTACTCGTTTGTTGTTGAAGTTCCGTCCTCGGCCGGTCTTTCTTTTCGAGTCCGCTTTCGGTCGTACTCGTTTGTTGTTGAAATTCCGTCTTCTGCCGGTCTTTCTTTTCGAGTCCGCTTTCGGTTCTACTCGTTTGTTGTTGAAATTCCGTCCTCGGCCGGTTTTTCTTTTCGAGTGCGCTTTTGGTCGTACTCGTTTGTTGTTGAAATTCCGTCCTCGACCGGTCTTTCTTTTCGAGTCCGCGTTCGGTTGTACTCGTTTGTTGTTGAAATTCCGTCCTCGGCCGGTCTTTCTTTTCGAGTCCGCTTTCGGTCGTACTCGTTTGTTTTATGAAATTCTGTCCTCGGCCGGTCTTTCTTTTCGAGTCCACTTTCGGTCGTACTCGTTTGTTGTTGAAATTCCCTCCACGGTCGGTCTTTCTTTTCGAGTCCGCTTTCGGTCGTACTCGTTTGTTGTTGAAATTCCGTCCTCGGCCGGTCTTTCTTTTCTAGTCCGCTCTCGGTCGTACTCGTTTGTTGTTGAAATTCCATCCTCAACCGGTCTTTCTTTTCGAGTCCGCTTTCGGCCGTACTCGTTTGTTGTTGAAATTCCGCTTTTGGTCAGTCTTTCTTTTCGAATCCGCTTTCGGTCACGCTTGTTTGTTGTTGAAATTCCGCTTTCGGTCGGTCTTTCTTTTCGAGTCCGCTTTCGGTCGTACTCGTTTGTTGTTGAAATTTCGTCCTCGGCCGGTCTTTCATTTCGAGTCCGCTTTCGATTGTACTCGTTTGTTGTTGAAATTCCGTCCTCGGCCGGTCTTTATTTTCGAGTCCGCTTTTGGTCGTACTCGTTTTTTTTATGAAATTCCGTCCTCGGCCGGTCTTTCTTTTCGAGTCCGCTCTCGGTCGTACTCGTTTGTTGTTGAAATTCCATCCTCAACCGGTCTTTCTTTTCGAGTCCGCTTTCGGCCGTACTCGTTTGTTGTTGAAATTCCGCTTTTGGTCAGTCTTTCTTTTCGAATCCGCTTTCGGTCACGCTTGTTTGTTGTTGAAATTCCGCTTTCGGTCGGTCCTTCTTTTCGAGTCCGCTTTCGGTCGTACTCGTTTGTTGTTGAAATTTCGTCCTCGGCCGGTCTTTCATTTCGAGTCCGCTTTCGATTGTACTCGTTTGTTGTTGAAATTCCGTCCTCGGCCGGTCTTTATTTTCGAGTCCGCTTTTGGTCGTACTCGTTTTTTTTATGAAATTCCGTCCTCGGCCGGTCTTTCTTTTCGAGTCCACTTTCGGTCGTACTCGTTTGTTGTTGAAGTTCCGTCCTAGGCCGGTCGTTCTTTTCGAGTCCGCTTTTGGTCGTACTCGTTTGTTGTTGAAATTCCGTCCTCGACCGGTCTTTCTTTTTGAGTCCGCGTTCGGTTGTACTCGTTTGTTGTTGAAATTCCGTCCTCGGCCGATCTTTCTTTTCGAGTCCGCTTTCGGTCGTACTCGTTTGTTGTTGAAATTCCGTCCTCGGCCGGTCTTTCTTTTCGAGTCCGCTCTCGGTCGTACTCGTTTGTTGTTGAAATTCCATCCTCAGCCGGTCTTTCTTTTCGAGTCCGCTTTCGGCCGTACTCGTTTGTTGTTGAAATTTCGCTTTCGGTCGGTCTTTCTTTTCGAGTCCGCTTTCGATCACGCTTGTTTGTTATTGAAATTCCGCTTTCGGTCGGTCTTTCTTTTCGAGTCCGCTTTTGGTCGTACTCGTTTGTTGTTGAAATTCTGCTTTCGGTCGGTCTTTCTTTTTTAGTCCGCTTTCGGTCGCACTCGTTTGTTGTTGAAATTCCGCTTTCAACCGGTATTTCTTTTCGAGTCCGCTTTTGGTTGTACTCGTTTGTTGTTGGAATTCCGTCCTCGACCGGTCTTTCTTTTCGAGTCCGCTTTCGGTCGTACTCGTTTGTTGTTGAAATTCCGTCCTAGGCCGGTCTTTCTTTTCGAGTCCGCTTTCGATCATACTCGTTTGTTGTTGAAATTCCGTCCTCGGCCGATCTTTCTTTTCGAGCCCACTTTCGGTCGTACTCGTTTGTTGTTGAAGTTCCGTCCTCGGCCGATCTTTCTTTTCGAGTCCGCTTTCGGTCGTACTCGTTTGTTGTTGAAATTCCGTCTTCTGCCGGTCTTTCTTTTCGAGTCCGCTTTCGGTTCTACTCGTTTGTTGTTGAAATTCCGTCCTCGGCCGGTTTTTCTTTTCGAGTGCGCTTTTGGTCGTACTCGTTTGTTGTTGAAATTCCGTCCTCGGCCGGTCTTTCTTTTCGAGTCCGCGTTCGGTTGTACTCGTTTGTTGTTGAAATTCCGTCCTCGGCCGGTCTTTCTTTTCGAGTCCGCTTTCGGTCGTACTCGTTTGTTTTATGAAATTCTGTCCTTGGCCGGTCTTTCTTTTCGAGTCCACTTTCGGTCGTACTCGTTTGTTGTTGAAATTCCCTCCACGGTCGGTCTTTCTTTTCGAGTCCGCTTTCGGTCGTACTCGTTTGTTGTTGAAATTCCGTCCTCGGCCGGTCTTTCTTTTCGAGTCCGCTCTCGGTCGTACTCGTTTGTTGTTGAAATTCCATCCTCAACCGGTCTTTCTTTTCGAGTCCGCTTTCGGCCGTACTCGTTTGTTGTTGAAATTCCGCTTTTGGTCAGTCTTTCTTTTCGAATCCGCTTTCGGTCACGCTTGTTTGTTGTTGAAATTCCGCTTTCGGTCGGTCTTTCTTTTCGAGTCCGCTTTCGGTCGTACTCGTTTGTTGTTGAAATTTCGTCCTCGGCCGGTCTTTCATTTCGAGTCCGCTTTCGATTGTACTCGTTTGTTGTTGAAATTCCGTCCTCGGCCGGTCTTTATTTTCGAGTCCGCTTTTGGTCGTACTCGTTTTTTTTATGAAATTCCGTCCTCGGCCGGTCTTTCTTTTCGAGTCCACTTTCGGTCGTACTCGTTTGTTGTTGAAGTTCCGTCCTAGGCCGGTCGTTCTTTTCGAGTCCGCTTTTGGTCGTACTCGTTTGTTGTTGAAATTCCGTCCTCGACCGGTCTTTCTTTTTGAGTCCGCGTTCGGTTGTACTCGTTTGTTGTTGAAATTCCGTCCTCGGCCGATCTTTCTTTTCGAGTCCGCTTTCGGTCATACTCGTTTGTTGTTGAAATTCCGTCCTCGGCCGGTCTTTCTTTTCGAGTCCGCTCTCGGTCGTACTCGTTTGTTGTTGAAATTCCATCCTCAGCCGGTCTTTCTTTTCGAGTCCGCTTTCGGCCGTACTCGTTTGTTGTTGAAATTTCGCTTTCGGTCGGTCTTTCTTTTCAAGTCCGCTTTCGATCACGCTTGTTTGTTATTGAAATTCCGCTTTCGGTCGGTCTTTCTTTTCGAGTCCGCTTTTGGTCGTACTCGTTTGTTGTTGAAATTCTGCTTTCGGTCGGTCTTTCTTTTTTAGTCCGCTTTCGGTCGCACTCGTTTGTTGTTGAAATTCCGCTTTCAACCGGTATTTCTTTTCGAGTCCGCTTTTGGTTGTACTCGTTTGTTGTTGGAATTCCGTCCTCGACCGGTCTTTCTTTTCGAGTCCGCTTTCGGTCGTACTCGTTTGTTGTTGAAATTCCGTCCTAGGCCGGTCTTTCTTTTCGAGTCCGCTTTCGATCATACTCGTTTGTTGTTGAAATTCCGTCCTCGGCCGGTCTTTCTTTTCGAGCCCACTTTCGGTCGTACTCGTTTGTTGTTGAAGTTCCGTCCTCGGCCGATCTTTCTTTTCGAGTCCGCTTTCGGTCGTACTCGTTTGTTGTTGAAATTCCGTCTTCTGTCGGTCTTTCTTTTCGAGTCCGCTTTCGGTTCTACTCGTTTGTTGTTGAAATTCCGTCCTCGGCCGGTTTTTCTTTTCGAGTGCGCTTTTGGTCGTACTCGTTTGTTGTTGAAATTCCGTCCTCGGCCGGTCTTTCTTTTCGAGTCCGCGTTCGGTTGTACTCGTTTGTTGTTGAAATTCCGTCCTCGGCCGGTCTTTCTTTTCGAGTCCGCTTTCGGTCGTACTCGTTTGTTTTATGAAATTCTGTCCTCGGCCGGTCTTTCTTTTCGAGTCCACTTTCGGTCGTACTCGTTTGTTGTTGAAATTCCCTCCACGGTCGGTCTTTCTTTTCGAGTCCGCTTTCGGTCGTACTCGTTTGTTGTTGAAATTCCGTCCTCGGCCGGTCTTTCTTTTCGAGTCCGCTCTCGGTCGTACTCGTTTGTTGTTGAAATTCCATCCTCAACCGGTCTTTCTTTTCGAGTCCGCTTTCGGCCGTACTCGTTTGTTGTTGAAATTCCGCTTTTGGTCAGTCTTTCTTTTCGAATCCGCTTTCGGTCACGCTTGTTTGTTGTTGAAATTCCGCTTTCGGTCGGTCTTTCTTTTCGAGTCCGCTTTCGGTCGTACTCGTTTGTTGTTGAAATTTCGTCCTCGGCCGGTCTTTCATTTCGAGTCCGCTTTCGATTGTACTCGTTTGTTGTTGAAATTCCGTCCTCGGCCGGTCTTTATTTTCGAGTCCGCTTTTGGTCGTACTCGTTTTTTTTATGAAATTCCGTCCTCGGCCGGTCTTTCTTTTCGAGTCCACTTTCGGTCGTACTCGTTTGTTGTTGAAGTTCCGTCCTAGGCCGGTCGTTCTTTTCGAGTCCGCTTTTGGTCGTACTCGTTTGTTGTTGAAATTCCGTCCTCGACCGGTCTTTCTTTTTGAGTCCGCGTTCGGTTGTACTCGTTTGTTGTTGAAATTCCGTCCTCGGCCGATCTTTCTTTTCGAGTCCGCTTGCGGTCGTACTCGTTTGTTGTTGAAATTCCGTCCTCGGCCGGTCTTTCTTTTCGAGTCCGCTCTCGGTCGTACTCGTTTGTTGTTGAAATTCCATCCTCAGCCGGTCTTTCTTTTCGAGTCCGCTTTCGGCCGTACTCGTTTGTTGTTGAAATTTCGCTTTCGGTCGGTCTTTCTTTTCGAGTCCGCTTTCGATCACGCTTGTTTGTTATTGAAATTCCGCTTTCGGTCGGTCTTTCTTTTCGAGTCCGCTTTTGGTCGTACTCGTTTGTTGTTGAAATTCTGCTTTCGGTCGGTCTTTCTTTTTTAGTCCGCTTTCGGTCGCACTCGTTTGTTGTTGAAATTCCGCTTTCAACCGGTATTTCTTTTCGAGTCCGCTTTTGGTTGTACTCGTTTGTTGTTGGAATTCCGTCCTCGACCGGTCTTTCTTTTCGAGTCCGCTTTCGGTCGTACTCGTTTGTTGTTGAAATTCCGTCCTAGGCCGGTCTTTCTTTTCGAGTCCGCTTTCGATCATACTCGTTTGTTGTTGAAATTCCGTCCTCGGCCGATCTTTCTTTTCGAGCCCACTTTCGGTCGTACTCGTTTGTTGTTGAAGTTCCGTCCTCGACCGATCTTTCTTTTCGAGTCCGCTTTCGGTCGTACTCGTTTGTTGTTGAAATTCCGTCTTCTGCCGGTCTTTCTTTTCGAGTCCGCTTTCGGTTCTACTCGTTTGTTGTTGAAATTCCGTCCTCGGCCGGTTTTTCTTTTCGAGTGCGCTTTTGGTCGTACTCGTTTGTTGTTGAAATTCCGTCCTCGGCCGGTCTTTCTTTTCGAGTCCGCGTTCGGTTGTACTCGTTTGTTGTTGAAATTCCGTCCTCGGCCGGTCTTTCTTTTCGAGTCCGCTTTCGGTCGTACTCGTTTGTTTTATGAAATTCTGTCCTCGGCCGGTCTTTCTTTTCGAGTCCACTTTCGGTCGTACTCGTTTGTTGTTGAAATTCCCTCCACGGTCGGTCTTTCTTTTCGAGTCCGCTTTCGGTCGTACTCGTTTGTTGTTGAAATTCCGTCCTCGGCCGGTCTATCTTTTCGAGTCCGCTCTCGGTCGTACTCGTTTGTTGTTGAAATTCCATCCTCAACCGGTCTTTCTTTTCGAGTCCGCTTTCGGCCGTACTCGTTTGTTGTTGAAATTCCGCTTTTGGTCAGTCTTTCTTTTCGAATCCGCTTTCGGTCACGCTTGTTTGTTGTTGAAATTCCGCTTTCGGTCGGTCTTTCTTTTCGAGTCCGCTTTCGGTCGTACTCGTTTGTTGTTGAAATTTCGTCCTCGGCCGGTCTTTCATTTCGAGTCCGCTTTCGATTGTACTCGTTTGTTGTTGAAATTCCGTCCTCGGCCGGTCTTTATTTTCGAGTCCGCTTTTGGTCGTACTCGTTTTTTTTATGAAATTCCGTCCTCGGCCGGTCTTTCTTTTCGAGTCCACTTTCGGTCGTACTCGTTTGTTGTTGAAGTTCCGTCCTAGGCCGGTCGTTCTTTTCGAGTCCGCTTTTGGTCGTACTCGTTTGTTGTTGAAATTCCGTCCTCGACCGGTCTTTCTTTTTGAGTCCGCGTTCGGTTGTACTCGTTTGTTGTTGAAATTCCGTCCTCGGCCGATCTTTCTTTTCGAGTCCGCTTTCGGTCATACTCGTTTGTTGTTGAAATTCCGTCCTCGGCCGGTCTTTCTTTTCGAGTCCGCTCTCGGTCGTACTCGTTTGTTGTTGAAATTCCATCCTCAGCCGGTCTTTCTTTTCGAGTCCGCTTTCGGCCGTACTCGTTTGTTGTTGAAATTTCGCTTTCGGTCGGTCTTTCTTTTCGAGTCCGCTTTCGATCACGCTTGTTTGTTATTGAAATTCCGCTTTCGGTCGGTCTTTCTTTTCGAGTCCGCTTTTGGTCGTACTCGTTTGTTGTTGAAATTCTGCTTTCGGTCGGTCTTTCTTTTTTAGTCCGCTTTCGGTCGCACTCGTTTGTTGTTGAAATTCCGCTTTCAACCGGTATTTCTTTTCGAGTCCGCTTTTGGTTGTACTCGTTTGTTGTTGGAATTCCGTCCTCGACCGGTCTTTCTTTTCGAGTCCGCTTTCGGTCGTACTCGTTTGTTGTTGAAATTCCGTCCTAGGCCGGTCTTTCTTTTCGAGTCCGCTTTCGATCATACTCGTTTGTTGTTGAAATTCCGTCCTCGGCCGGTCTTTCTTTTCGAGCCCACTTTCGGTCGTACTCGTTTGTTGTTGAAGTTCCGTCCTCGGCCGATCTTTCTTTTCGAGTCCGCTTTCGGTCGTACTCGTTTGTTGTTGAAATTCCGTCTTCTGCCGGTCTTTCTTTTCGAGTCCGCTTTCGGTTCTACTCGTTTGTTGTTGAAATTCCGTCCTCGGCCGGTTTTTCTTTTCGAGTGCGCTTTTGGTCGTACTCGTTTGTTGTTGAAATTCCGTCCTCGGCCGGTCTTTCTTTTCGAGTCCGCGTTCGGTTGTACTCGTTTGTTGTTGAAATTCCGTCCTCGGCCGGTCTTTCTTTTCGAGTCCGCTTTCGGTCGTACTCGTTTGTTTTATGAAATTCTGTCCTCGGCCGGTCTTTCTTTTCGAGTCCACTTTCGGTCGTACTCGTTTGTTGTTGAAATTCCCTCCACGGTCGGTCTTTCTTTTCGAGTCCGCTTTCGGTCGTACTCTTTTGTTGTTGAAATTCCGTCCTCGGCCGGTCTTTCTTTTCGAGTCCGCTCTCGGTCGTACTCGTTTGTTGTTGAAATTCCATCCTCAACCGGTCTTTCTTTTCGAGTCCGCTTTCGGCCGTACTCGTTTGTTGTTGAAATTCCGCTTTTGGTCAGTCTTTCTTTTCGAATCCGCTTTCGGTCACGCTTGTTTGTTGTTGAAATTCCGCTTTCGGTCGGTCTTTCTTTTCGAGTCCGCTTTCGGTCGTACTCGTTTGTTGTTGAAATTTCGTCCTCGGCCGGTCTTTCATTTCGAGTCCGCTTTCGATTGTACTCGTTTGTTGTTGAAATTCCGTCCTCGGCCGGTCTTTATTTTCGAGTCCGCTTTTGGTCGTACTCGTTTTTTTTATGAAATTCCGTCCTCGGCCGGTCTTTCTTTTCGAGTCCACTTTCGGTCGTACTCGTTTGTTGTTGAAGTTCCGTCCTAGGCCGGTCGTTCTTTTCGAGTCCGCTTTTGGTCGTACTCGTTTGTTGTTGAAATTCCGTCCTCGACCGGTCTTTCTTTTTGAGTCCGCGTTCGGTTGTACTCGTTTGTTGTTGAAATTCCGTCCTCGGCCGATCTTTCTTTTCGAGTCCGCTTTCGGTCGTACTCGTTTGTTGTTGAAATTCCGTCCTCGGCCGGTCTTTCTTTTCGAGTCCGCTCTCGGTCGTACTCGTTTGTTGTTGAAATTCCATCCTCAGCCGGTCTTTCTTTTCGAGTCCGCTTTCGGCCGTACTCGTTTGTTGTTGAAATTTCGCTTTCGGTCGGTCTTTCTTTTCGAGTCCGCTTTCGATCACGCTTGTTTGTTATTGAAATTCCGCTTTCGGTCGGTCTTTCTTTTCGAGTCCGCTTTTGGTCGTACTCGTTTGTTGTTGAAATTCTGCTTTCGGTCGGTCTTTCTTTTTTAGTCCGCTTTCGGTCGCACTCGTTTGTTGTTGAAATTCCGCTTTCAACCGGTATTTCTTTTCGAGTCCGCTTTTGGTTGTACTCGTTTGTTGTTGGAATTCCGTCCTCGACCGGTCTTTCTTTTCGAGTCCGCTTTCGGTCGTACTCGTTTGTTGTTGAAATTCCGTCCTCGGCCGGTCTTTCTTTTCGAGTCCGCTTTCGATTATACTCGTTTGTTGTTGAAATTCTGTCCTCGTCCGGTCTTTATTTTCGAGTCCGCTTTCGGTCGTACTTGTTTGTTGTTGAAATTCCGTCCTCGGACGGTCTTTCTTTTCGAGTCCGCTTTCGATTATACTCGTTTGTTGTTGAAATTCCGTCCTCGTCCGGTCTTTATTTTTGAGTCCGCTTTTGGTCGTACTCGTTTGTTGTTGAAATTCCGTCCTCGTCCGGTCTTTTTTTCGAGTCCGCTTTCGGTCGTACTCGTTTTTTGTTGAAATTCCGTCCTCGGCCGGTCTTTCTTTTCGAGTCCGCTTTCGGTCGTACTGGTTTGTTGTTGAAGTTCCGTCGTGGGTCGGTCTTTCTTTTCGAGTCCGCTTTCGGTCATACTTGTTTGTCGTTGAAATTCCGTCCTCGGCCGGTCTTTCTTTTCGAGCCCGCTTTCGGTCGTACTCGTTTGTTGTTGAAGTTCCGTCCTCGGCCGGTCTTTCTTTTCTAGTCCGCTTTCGGTCGTACTCGTTTGTTGTTGAAATTCCGTCTTCTGCCGGTCTTTCTTTTCGAGTCCGCTTTCGGTTCTACTCGTTTGTTGTTGAAATTCCGTCCTCGGCCGGTTTTTCTTTTCGAGTGCGCTTTTGGTCGTACTCGTTTGTTGTTGAAATTCCGTCCTCGACCGGTCTTTCTTTTCGAGTCCGCGTTCGGTTGTACTCGTTTGTTGTTGAAATTCCGTCCTCGGCCGGTCTTTCTTTTCGAGTCCGCTTTCGGTCGTACTCGTTTGTTTTATGAAATTCTGTCCTCGGCCGGTCTTTCTTTTCGAGTCCACTTTCGGTCGTACTCGTTTGTTGTTGAAATTCCCTCCACGGTCGGTCTTTCTTTTCGAGTCCGCTTTCGGTCGTACTCTTTTGTTGTTGAAATTCCGTCCTCGGCCGGTCTTTCTTTTCGAGTCCGCTCTCGGTCGTACTCGTTTGTTGTTGAAATTCCATCCTCAACCGGTCTTTCTTTTCGAGTCCGCTTTCGGCCGTACTCGTTTGTTGTTGAAATTCCGCTTTTGGTCAGTCTTTCTTTTCGAATCCGCTTTCGGTCACGCTTGTTTGTTGTTGAAATTCCGCTTTCGGTCGGTCTTTCTTTTCGAGTCCGCTTTCGGTCGTACTCGTTTGTTGTTGAAATTCCGTCCTCGGCCGGTCTTTCATTTCGAGTCCGCTTTCGATTGTACTCGTTTGTTGTTGAAATTCCGTCCTCGGCCGGTCTTTATTTTCGAGTCCGCTTTTGGTCGTACTCGTTTTTTTTATGAAATTCCGTCCTCGGCCGGTCTTTCTTTTCGAGTCCACTTTCGGTCGTACTCGTTTGTTGTTGAAGTTCCGTCCTAGGCCGGTCGTTCTTTTCGAGTCCGCTTTTGGTCGTACTCGTTTGTTGTTGAAATTCCGTCCTCGACCGGTCTTTCTTTTTGAGTCCGCGTTCGGTTGTACTCGTTTGTTGTTGAAATTCCGTCCTCGGCCGATCTTTCTTTTCGAGTCCGCTTTCGGTCGTACTCGTTTGTTGTTGAAATTCCGTCCTCGGCCGGTCTTTCTTTTCGAGTCCGCTCTCGGTCGTACTCGTTTGTTGTTGAAATTCCATCCTCAGCCGGTCTTTCTTTTCGAGTCCGCTTTCGGCCGTACTCGTTTGTTGTTGAAATTTCGCTTTCGGTCGGTCTTTCTTTTCGAGTCCGCTTTCGATCACGCTTGTTTTTTATTGAAATTCCGCTTTCGGTCGGTCTTTCTTTTCGAGTCCGCTTTTGGTCGTACTCGTTTGTTGTTGAAATTCTGCTTTCGGTCGGTCTTTCTTTTTTAGTCCGCTTTCGGTCGCACTCGTTTGTTGTTGAAATTCCGCTTTCAACCGGTATTTCTTTTCGAGTCCGCTTTTGGTTGTACTCGTTTGTTGTTGGAATTCCGTCCTCGACCGGTCTTTCTTTTCGAGTCCGCTTTCGGTCGTACTCGTTTGTTGTTGAAATTCCGTCCTCGGCCGGTCTTTCTTTTCGAGTCCGCTTTCGATTATACTCGTTTGTTGTTGAAATTCTGTCCTCGTCCGGTCTTTATTTTCGAGTCCGCTTTCGGTCGTACTTGTTTGTTGTTGAAATTCCGTCCTCGGACGGTCTTTCTTTTCGAGTCCGCTTTCGATTATACTCGTTTGTTGTTGAAATTCCGTCCTCGTCCGGTCTTTATTTTTGAGTCCGCTTTTGGTCGTACTCGTTTGTTGTTGAAATTCCGTCCTCGTCCGGTCTTTTTTTCGAGTCCGCTTTCGGTCGTACTCGTTTTTTGTTGAAATTCCGTCCTCGGCCGGTCTTTCTTTTCGAGTCCGCTTTCGGTCGTACTGGTTTGTTGTTGAAGTTCCGTCGTAGGTCGGTCTTTCTTTTCGAGTCCGCTTTCGGTCATACTTGTTTGTCGTTGAAATTCCGTCCTCGGCCGGTCTTTCTTTTCGAGCCCGCTTTCGGTCGTACTCGTTTGTTGTTGAAGTTCCGTCCTCGGCCGGTCTTTCTTTTCTAGTCCGCTTTCGGTCGTACTCGTTTGTTGTTGAAATTCCGTCTTCTGCCGGTCTTTCTTTTCGAGTCCGCTTTCGGTTCTACTCGTTTGTTGTTGAAATTCCGTCCTCGGCCGGTTTTTCTTTTCGAGTGCGATTTTGGTCGTACTCGTTTGTTGTTGAAATTCCGTCCTCGACCGGTCTTTCTTTTCGAGTCCGCGTTCGGTTGTACTCGTTTGTTGTTGAAATTCCGTCCTCGGCCGGTCTTTCTTTTCGAGTCCGCTTTCGGTCGTACTCGTTTGTTTTATGAAATTCTGTCCTCGGCCGGTCTTTCTTTTCGAGTCCACTTTCGGTCGTACTCGTTTGTTGTTGAAATTCCCTCCACGGTCGGTCTTTCTTTTCGAGTCCGCTTTCGGTCGTACTCGTATGTTGTTGAAATTCCGTCCTCGGCCGGTCTTTCTTTTCGAGTCCGCTCTCGGTCGTACTCGTTTGTTGTTGAAATTCCATCCTCAACCGGTCTTTCTTTTCGAGTCCGCTTTCGGCCGTACTCGTTTGTTGTTGAAATTCCGCTTTTGGTCAGTCTTTCTTTTCGAATCCGCTTTCGGTCACGCTTGTTTGTTGTTGAAATTCCGCTTTCGGTCGGTCTTTCTTTTCGAGTCCGCTTTCGGTCGTACTCGTTTGTTGTTGAAATTCCGTCCTCGGCCGGTCTTTCATTTCGAGTCCGCTTTCGATTGTACTCGTTTGTTGTTGAAATTCCGTCCTCGGCCGGTCTTTATTTTCGAGTCCGCTTTTGGTCGTACTCGTTTTTTTTATGAAATTCCGTCCTCGGCCGGTCTTTCTTTTCGAGTCCACTTTCGGTCGTACTCGTTTGTTGTTGAAGTTCCGTCCTAGGCTGGTCGTTCTTTTCGAGTCCGCTTTTGGTCGTACTCGTTTGTTGTTGAAATTTCGTCCTCGACCGGTCTTTCTTTTTGAGTCCGCGTTCGGTTGTACTCGTTTGTTGTTGAAATTCCGTCCTCGGCCGATCTTTCTTTTCGAGTCCGCTTTCGGTCGTACTCGTTTGTTGTTGAAATTCCGTCCTCGGCCGGTCTTTCTTTTCGAGTCTGCTCTCGGTCGTACTCGTTTGTTGTTGAAATTCCATCCTCAGCCGGTCTTTCTTTTCGAGTCCGCTTTCGGCCGTACTCGTTTGTTGTTGAAATTTCGCTTTCGGTCGGTCTTTCTTTTCGAGTCCGCTTTCGATCACGCTTGTTTGTTATTGAAATTCCGCTTTCGGTCGGTCTTTCTTTTCGAGTCCGCTTTTGGTCGTACTCGTTTGTTGTTGAAATTCTGCTTTCGGTCGGTCTTTCTTTTTTAGTCCGCTTTCGGTCGCACTCGTTTGTTGTTGAAATTCCGCTTTCAACCGGTATTTCTTTTCGAGTCCGCTTTTGGTTGTACTCGTTTGTTGTTGGAATTCCGTCCTCGACCGGTCTTTCTTTTCGAGTCCGCTTTCGGTCGTACTCATTTGTTGTTGAAATTCCGTCCTCGGCCGGTCTTTCTTTTCGAGTCCGCTTTCGATTATACTCGTTTGTTGTTGAAATTCTGTCCTCGTCCGGTCTTTATTTTCGAGTCCGCTTTCGGTCGTACTTGTTTGTTGTTGAAATTCCGTCCTCGGACGGTCTTTCTTTTCGAGTCCGCTTTCGATTATACTCGTTTGTTGTTGAAATTCCGTCCTCGTCCGGTCTTTATTTTCGAGTCCGCTTTTGGTCGTACTCGTTTGTTGTTGAAATTCCGTCCTCGGCCTGTCTTTATTTTCGAGTCCGCTTTTGGTCGTACTCGTTTTTTTTATGAAATTCCGTCCTCGGCCGGTCTTTCTTTTCGAGTCCACTTTCGGTCGTACTCGTTTGTTGTTGAAGTTCCGTCCTAGGCCGGTCTTTCTTTTCGAGTCCGCTTTTGATCGTACTCGTTTGTTGTTGAAATTCCGTCCTCGACCGGTCTTTCTTTTTGAGTCCGCGTTCGGTTGTACTCGTTTGTTGTTGAAATTCCGTCCTCGGCCGATCTTTCTTTTCGAGTCCGCTTTCGGTCGTACTCGTTTGTTGTTGAAATTCCGTCCTCGGCCGGTCTTTCTTTTCGAGTCCGCTCTCGGTCGTACTCGTTTGTTGTTGAAATTCCATCCTCAGACGGTCTTTCTTTTCGAGTCCGCTTTCGGCCGTACTCGTTTGTTGTTGAAATTCCGCTTTTGGTCGGTCTTTCTTTTCGAATCCGCTTTCGGTCACGCTTGTTTGTTGTTGAAATTCCGCTTTCGGTCGGTCTTTCTTTTCGAGTCCGCTTTCGGTCGTACTCGTTTGTTGTTGAAATTCCGTCCTCGGCCGGTCTTTCATTTCGAGTCCGCTTTCGATTGTACTCGTTTGTTGTTGAAATTCCGTCCTCGGCCGGTCTTTATTTTCGAGTCCGCTTTTGGTCGTACTCGTTTTTTTTATGAAATTCCGTCCTCGGCCGGTCTTTCTTTTCGAGTCCACTTTCAGTCGTACTCGTTTGTTGTTGAAGTTCCGTCCTAGGCCGGTCTTTCTTTTCGAGTCCGCTTTTGGTCGTACTCGTTTGTTGTTGAAATTCCGTCCTCGACCGGTCTTTCTTTTTGAGTCCGCGTTCGGTTGTACTCGTTTGTTGTTGAAATTCCGTCCTCGGCCGATCTTTCTTTTCGAGTCCGCTTTCGGTCGTACTCGTTTGTTGTTGAAATTCCGTCCTCGGCCGGTCTTTCTTTTCGAGTCCGCTCTCGGTCGTACTCGTTTGTTGTTGAAATTCCATCCTCAGCCGGTCTTTCTTTTCGAGTCCGCTTTCGGCCGTACTCGTTTGTTGTTGAAATTTCGCTTTCGGTCGGTCTTTCTTTTCGAGTCCGCTTTCGATCACGCTTGTTTGTTATTGAAATTCCGCTTTCGGTCGGTCTTTCTTTTCGAGTCCGCTTTTGGTCGTACTCGTTTGTTGTTGAAATTCTGCTTTCGGTCGGTCTTCCTTTTTTAGTCCGCTTTCGGTCGCACTCGTTTGTTGTTGAAATTCCGCTTTCAACCGGTATTTCTTTTCGAGTCCGCTTTTGGTTGTACTCGTTTGTTGTTGGAATTCCGTCCTCGACCGGTCTTTCTTTTCGAGTCCGCTTTCGGTCGTACTCGTTTGTTGTTGAAATTCCGTCCTCGGCCGGTCTTTCTTTTCGAGTCCGCTTTCGATTGTACTCGTTTGTTGTTGAAATTCTGTCCTCGTCCGGTCTTTATTTTCGAGTCCGCTTTCGGTCGTACTTGTTTGTTGTTGAAATTCCGTCCTCGGACGGTCTTTCTTTTCGAGTCCGCTTTCGATTATACTCGTTTGTTGTTGAAATTCCGTCCTCGTCCGGTCTTTATTTTTGAGTCCGCTTTTGGTCGTACTCGTTTGTTGTTGAAATTCCGTGCTCGTCCGGTCTTTTTTTCGAGTCCGCTTTCGGTCGTACTCGTTTTTTGTTGAAATTCCGTCCTCGGCCGGTCTTTCTTTTCGAGTCCGCTTTCGGTCGTACTGGTTTGTTGTTGAAGTTCCGTCGTAGGTCGGTCTTTCTTTTCGAGTCCGCTTTCGGTCATACTTGTTTGTCGTTGAAATTCCGTCCTCGGCCGGTCTTTCTTTCCGAGCCCGCTTTCGGTCGTACTCGTTTGTTGTTGAAGTTCCGTCCTCGGCCGGTCTTTCTTTTCGAGTCCACTTTCGGTCGTACTCGTTTGTTGTTGAAATTCCGTCTTCTGCCGGTCTTTCTTTTCGAGTCCGCTTTCGGTTCTACTCGTTTGTTGTTGAAATTCCGTCCTCGGCCGGTTTTTCTTTTCGAGTGCGCTTTTGGTCGTACTCGTTTGTTGTTGAAATTCCGTCCTCGACCGGTCTTTCTTTTCGAGTCCGCGTTCGGTTGTACTCGTTTGTTGTTGAAATTCCGTCCTCGGCCGGTCTTTCTTTTCGAGTCCGCTTTCGGTCGTACTCGTTTGTTTTATGAAATTCTGTCCTCGGCCGGTCTTTCTTTTCGAGTCCACTTTCGGTCGTACTCGTTTGTTGTTGAAATTCCCTCCACGGTCGGTCTTTCTTTTCGAGTCCGCTTTCGGTCGTACTCGTTTGTTGTTGAAATTCCGTCCTCGGCCGGTCTTTCTTTTCGAGTCCGCTCTCGGTCGTACTCGTTTGTTGTTGAAATTCCATCCTCAGCCGGTCTTTCTTTTCGAGTCCGCTTTCGGCCGTACTCGTTTGTTGTTAAAATTCCGCTTTTGGTCGGTCTTTCTTTTCGAATCCGCTTTCGGTCACGCTTGTTTGTTGTTGAAATTCCGCTTTCGGTCGGTCTTTCTTTTCGAGTCCGCTTTCGGTCGTACTCGTTTGTTGTTGAAATTCCGTCCTCGGCCGGTCTTTCATTTCGAGTCCGCTTTCGATTGTACTCGTTTGTTGTTGAAATTCCGTCCTCGGCCGGTCTTTATTTTCGAGTCCGCTTTTGGTCGTACTCGTTTTTTTTATGAAATTCCGTCCTCGGCCGGTCTTTCTTTTCGAGTCCACTTTCGGTCGTACTCGTTTGTTGCTGAAGTTCCGTCCTAGGCCGGTCTTTCTTTTCGAGTCCGCTTTTGGTCGTACTCGTTTGTTGTTGAAATTCCGTCCTCGACCGGTCTTTCTTTTTGAGTCCGCGTTCGGTTGTACTCGTTTGTTGTTGAAATTCCGTCCTCGGCCGATCTTTCTTTTCGAGTCCGCTTTCGGTCGTACTCGTTTGTTGTTGAAATTCCGTCCTCGGCCGGTCTTTCTTTTCGAGTCCGCTCTCGGTCGTACTCGTTTGTTGTTGAAATTCCATCCTCAGCCGGTCTTTCTTTTCGAGTCCGCTTTCGGCCGTACTCGTTTGTTGTTGAAATTTTGCTTTCGGTCGGTCTTTCTTTTCGAGTCCGCTTTCGATCACGCTTGTTTGTTATTGAAATTCCGCTTTCGGTCGGTCTTTCTTTTCGAGTCCGCTTTTGGTCGTACTCGTTTGTTGTTGAAATTCTGCTTTCGGTCGGTCTTCCTTTTTTAGTCCGCTTTCGGTCGCACTCGTTTGTTGTTGAAATTCCGCTTTCAACCGGTATTTCTTTTCGAGTCCGCTTTTGGTTGTACTCGTTTGTTGTTGGAATTCCGTCCTCGACCGGTCTTTCTTTTCGAGTCCGCTTTCGGTCGTACTCGTTTGTTGTTGAAATTCCGTCCTCGGCCGGTCTTTCTTTTCGAGTCCGCTTTCGATTGTACTCGTTTGTTGTTGAAATTATGTCCTCGTCTGGTCTTTATTTTCGAGTCCGCTTTCGGTCGTACTCGTTTGTTGTTGAAATTCCGTCCTCGGCCGGTCTTTCTTTTCGAGTCCGCTTTCGATTATACTCGTTTGTTGTTGAAATTCCGTCCTCGTCCGGTCTTTATTTTCGAGTCCGCTTTTGGTCGTACTCGTTTGTTGTTGAAATTCCGTCCTCGTCCGGTCTTTTTTACGAGTCCGCTTTCGGTCGTACTCGTTTTTTGTTGAAATTCCGTCCTCGGCCGGTCTTTCTTTTCGAGTCCGCTTTCGGTCGTACTGGTTTGTTGTTGAAGTTCCTTCGTAGGTCGGTCTTTCTTTTCGAGTCCGATTTCGGTCATACTTGTTTGTTGTTGAAATTCCGTCCTCGGCCGGTCTTTCTTTTCGAGCCCGCTTTCGGTCGTACTCGTTTGTTGTTGAAGTTCCGTCCTCGGCCGGTCTTTCTTTTCGAGTCCGCTCTCGGTCGTACTCGTTTGTTGTTGAAATTCCGTCCTCAGCCGGTCTTTCTTTTCGAGTCCGCTTTCGGCCGTACTCGTTTGTTGTTAAAATTCCGCTTTTGGTCGGTCTTTCTTTTCGAATCCGCTTTCGGTCACGCTTGTTTGTTGTTGAAATTCCGCTTTCGGTCGGTCTTTCTTTTCGAGTCCGCTTTCGGTCGTACTCGTTTGTTGTTGAAATTCCGTCCTCGGCCGGTCTTTCATTTCGAGTCCGCTTTCGATTGTACTCGTTTGTTGTTGAAATTCCGTCCTCGGCCGGTCTTTATTTTCGAGTCCGCTTTTGGTCGTACTCGTTTTTTTTATGAAATTCCGTCCTCGGCCGGTCTTTCTTTTCGAGTCCACTTTCGGTCGTACTCGTTTGTTGTTGAAGTTCCGTCCTAGGCCGGTCTTTCTTTTCGAGTCCGCTTTTGGTCGTACTCGTTTGTTGTTGAAATTCCGTCCTCGACCGGTCTTTCTTTTTGAGTCCGCGTTCGGTTGTACTCGTTTGTTGTTGAAATTCCGTCCTCGGCCGATCTTTCTTTTCGAGTCCGCTTTCGGTCGTACTCGTTTGTTGTTGAAATTCCGTCCTCGGCCGGTCTTTCTTTTCGAGTCCGCTCCCGGTCGTACTCGTTTGTTGTTGAAATTCCATCCTCAGCCGGTCTTTCTTTTCGAGTCCGCTTTCGGCCGTACTCGTTTGTTGTTGAAATTCCGCTTTCGGTCGGTCTTTCTTTTCGAGTCCGCTTTCGATCAGCTTGTTTGTTATTGAAATTCCGCTTTCGGTCGGTCTTTCTTTTCGAGTCCGCTTTTGGTCGTACTCGTTTGTTGTTGAAATTCTGCTTTCGGTCGGTCTTTCTTTTTTAGTCCGCTTTCGGTCGCACTCGTTTGTTGTTGAAATTCCGCTTTCAACCGGTATTTCTTTTCGAGTCCGCTTTCGGTCGTACTCGCTTGTTGTTGAAATTCCGTCCTCGGCCGGTCTTTCATTTCGAGTCCGCTTTCGGTCGTACTCGTTTGTTGTTGAAATTTCGTCCTCGGCCGGTCTTTCTTTTCGAGTCCGCTTTCGATTGTACTCGTTTGTTGTTGAAATTATGTCCTCGTCTGGTCTTTATTTTCGAGTCCGCTTTCGGTCGTACTCGTTTGTTGTTGAAATTCCGTCCTCGGCCGGTCTTTCTTTTCGAGTCCGCTTTCGATTATACTCGTTTGTTGTTGAAATTCCGTCCTCGTCCGGTCTTTATTTTCGAGTCCGCTTTTGGTCGTACTCGTTTGTTGTTGAAATTCCGTCCTCGTCCGGTCTTTTTTACGAGTCCGCTTTCGGTCGTACTCGTTTTTTGTTGAAATTCCGTCCTCGGCCGGTCTTTCTTTTCGAGTCCGCTTTCGGTCGTACTGGTTTGTTGTTGAAGTTCCTTCGTAGGTCGGTCTTTCTTTTCGAGTCCGATTTCAGTCATACTTGTTTGTTGTTGAAATTCCGTCCTCGGCCGGTCTTTCTTTTCGAGCCCGCTTTCGGTCGTACTCGTTTGTTGTTGAAGTTCCGTCCTCGGTCGGTCTTTCTTTTCGAGTCCGCTTTCGGTCGTACTCGTTTGTTGTTGAAATTCCGTCTTCTGCCGGTCTTTCTTTTCGAGTCCGCTTTCGGTTCTACTCGTTTGTTGTTGAAATTCCGTCCTCGGCCGGTTTTTCTTTTCGAGTGCGCTTTTGGTCGTACTCGTTTGTTGTTGAAATTCCGTCCTCGACCGGTCTTTCTTTTCGAGTCTGCGTTCGGTTGTACTCGTTTGTTGTTGAAATTCCGTCCTCGGCCGGTCTTTCTTTTCGAGTCCGCTTTCGGTCATACTCGTTTGTTTTATGAAATTCTGTCCTCGGCCGGTCTTTCTTTTTGAGTCCACTTTCGGTCGTACTCGTTTGTTGTTGAAATTCCCTCCACGGTCGGTCTTTCTTTTCGAGTCCGCTTTCGGTCGTACTCGTTTGTTGTTGAAATTCCGTCCTCGGCCAGTCTTTCTTTTCGAGTCCGCTCTCGGTCGTACTCGTTTGTTGTTGAAATTCCATCCTCAGCCGGTCTTTCTTTTCGAGTCCGTTTTCGGCCGTACTCGTTTGTTGTTGAAATTCCGCTTTTGGTCGGTCTTTCTTTTCGAATCCGCTTTCGGTCACGCTTGTTTGTTGTTGAAATTCCGCTTTCGGTCGGTCTTTCTTTTCGAGTCCGCTTTCGGTCGTACTCGTTTGTTGTTGAAATTCCGTCCTCGGCCGGTCTTTCATTTCGAGTCCGCTTTCGATTGTACTCGTTTGTTGTTGAAATTCCGTCCTCGGCCGGTCTTTATTTTCGAGTCCGCTTTTGGTCGTACTCGTTTTTTTTATGAAATTCCGTCCTCGGCCGGTCTTTCTTTTCGAGTCCACTTTCGGTCGTACTCGTTTGTTGTTGAAGTTCCGTCCTAGGCCGGTCTTTCTTTTCGAGTCCGCTTTTGGTCGTACTCGTTTGTTGTTGAAATTCCGTCCTCGACCGGTCTTTCTTTTTGAGTCCGCGTTCGGTTGTACTCGTTTGTTGTTGAAATTCCGTCCTCGGCCGATCTTTCTTTTCGAGTCCGCTTTCGGTCGTACTCGTTTGTTGTTGAAATTCCGTCCTCGGCCGGTCTTTCTTTTCGAGTCCGCTCCCGGTCGTACTCGTTTGTTGTTGAAATTCCATCCTCAGCCGGTCTTTCTTTTCGAGTCCCCTTTCGGCCGTACTCGTTTGTTGTTGAAATTCCGCTTTCGGTCGGTCTTTCTTTTCGAGTCCGCTTTCGATCAGCTTGTTTGTTATTGAAATTCCGCTTTCGGTCGGTCTTTCTTTTTTAGTCCGCTTTCGGTCGCACTCGTTTGTTGTTGAAATTCTGCTTTCGGTCGGTCTTTCTTTTTTAGTCCGCTTTCGGTCGCACTCGTTTGTTGTTGAAATTCCGCTTTCAACCGGTATTTCTTTTCGAGTCCGCTTTCGGTCGTACTCGTTTGTTGTTGAAATTCCGTCCTCGGCCGGTCTTTCATTTCGAGTCCGCTTTCGATTGTACTCGTTTGTTGTTGAAATTCCGTCCTCGGCCAGTCTTTATTTTCGAGTCCGCTTTTGGTCGTACTCATTTTTTTTATGAAATTCCGTCCTCGGCCGGTCTTTCTTTTCGAGTCCACTTTCGGTCGTACTCGTTTGTTGTTGAAATTCCGTCCTAGGCCGGTTTTTCTTTTCGAGTCCGCTTTTGGTCGTACTCGTTTGTTGTTGAAATTCCGTCCTCGACCGATCTTTCTTTTTGAGTCCGCGTTCGGTTGTACTCGTTTGTTGTTGAAATTCTGTCCTCGGCCGATCTTTCTTTTCGAGTCCGCTTTCGGTCGTACTCGTTTGTTGTTGAAATTCCGTCCTCGGCCGCTCTTTCTTTTCGAGTCCGCTCTCGGTCGTACTCGTTTGTTGTTGAAATTCCATCCTCAGCCGGTCTTTCTTTTCGAGTCCGCTTTCGGTCACGCTTGTTTGTTGTTGAAATTCCGCTTTCGGTCGGTCTTTCTTTTCGAGTCTGCTTTCGGTCGTACTCGTTTGTTGTTGAAATTCCGTCCTCGGCCGGTCTTTCATTTCGAGTCCGCTTTCGATTGTACTCGTTTGTTGTTGAAATTCCGTCCTCGGCCGGTCTTTATTTTCGAGTCCGCTTTTGGTCGTACTCGTTTTTGTTATGAAATTCCGTCCTCGGCCGGTCTTTCTTTTCGAGTCCACTTTCGGTCGTACTCGTTTGTTGTTGAAGTTCCGTCCTAGGCCGGTCTTTCTTTTCGAGTCCGCTTTTGGTCGTACTCGTTTGTTGTTGAAATTCCGTCCTCGACCGGTCTTTCTTTTTGAGTCCGCGTTCGGTTGTACTCGTTTGTTGTTGAAATTCCGTCCTCGGCCGATCTTTCTTTTCGAGTCCGCTTTCGGTCGTACTCGTTTGTTGTTGAAATTCCGTCCTCGGCCGGTCTTTCTTTTCGAGTCCGCTCTCGGTCGTACTCGTTTGTTGTTGAAATTCCATCCTCAGCCGGTCTTTCTTTTCGAGTCCGCTTTCGGCCGTACTCGTTTGTTGTTGAAATTCCGCTTTCGGTCGGTCTTTCTTTTCGAGTCCGCTTTCGATCACGCTTGTTTGTTATTGAAATTCCGCTTTCGGTCGGTCTTTCTTTTCGAGTCCGCTTTTGGTCGTACTCGTTTGTTGTTGAAATTCTGCTTTCGGTCGGTCTTTCTTTTTTAGTCCGCTTTCGGTCGCACTCGTTTGTTGTTGAAATTCCGCTTTCAACTGGTATTTCTTTTCGAGTCCGCTTTTGGTTGTACTCGTTTGTTGTTGGAATTCCGTCCTCGACCGGTCTTTCTTTTCGAGTCCGCTTTCGGTCGTACTCGTTTGTTGTTGAAATTCCGTCCTCGGCCGGTCTTTCTTTTCGAGTCCGCTTTCGATTGTACTCGTTTGTTGTTGAAATTCTGTCCACGTCCGGTCTTTATTTTCGAGTCCGCTTTCGGTCGTACTCGTTTGTTGTTGAAATTCCGTCCTCGGCCGGTCTTTCTTTTCGAGTCCGCTTTCGATTATACTCGTTTGTTGTTGAAATTCCGTCCTCGTCCGGTCTTTATTTTCGAGTCCGCTTTTGGTCGTACTCGTTTGTTGTTGAAATTCCGTCCTCGTCCGGTCTTTTTTTCGAGTCCGCTTTCGGTCGTACTCGTTTTTTGTTGAAATTCCGTCCTCGGCCGGTCTTTCTTTTCGAGTCCGCTTTCGGTCGTACTGGTTTATTGTTGAAGTTCCGTCGTAGGTCGGTCTTTCTTTTCGAGTCCGCTTTCGGTCATACTTGTTTGTTGTTGAAATTCCGTCCTCGACCGGTCTTTCTTTTCGAGCCCGCTTTCGGTCGTACTCGTTTGTTGTTGAAGTTCCGTCCTCGGCCGGTCTTTCTTTTCGAGTCCGCTTTCGGTCGTACTCGTTTGTTGTTGAAATTCCGTCTTCTGCCGGTCTTTCTTTTTGAGTCCGCTTTCGGTTCTACTCGTTTGTTGTTGAAATTCCGTCCTCGGCCGGTTTTTCTTTTCGAGTGCGCTTTTGGTCGTACTCGTTTGTTGTTGAAATTCCGTCCTCGACCGGTCTTTCTTTTCGAGTCCGCGTTCAGTTGTACTCGTTTGTTATTGAAATTCCGTCCTCGGCCGGTCTTTCTTTTCGAGTCCGCTTTCGGTCGTACTCGTTTGTTTTATGAAATTCTGTCCTCGGCCGGTCTTTCTTTTCGAGTCCACTTTCGGTCGTACTCGTTTGTTGTTGAAATTCCCTCCACGGTCGGTCTTTCTTTTCGAGTCCGCTTTCGGTCGTACTCGTTTGTTGTTGAAATTCCGTCCTCGGCCGGTCTTTCTTTTCGAGTCCGCTCTCGGTCGTACTCGTTTGTTGTTGAAATTCCATCCTCAGCCGGTCTTTCTTTTCGAGTCCGCTTTCGGCCGTACTCGTTTGTTGTTGAAATTCCGCTTTTGGTCGGTCTTTCTTTTCGAATCCGCTTTCGGTCACGCTTGTTTGTTGTTGAAATTCCGCTTTCGGTCAGTCTTTCTTTTCGAGTCTGCTTTCGGTCGTACTCGTTTGTTGTTTAAATTCCGTCCTCGGCCGGTCTTTCATTTCGAGTCCGCTTTCGATTGTACCCGTTTGTTGTTGAAATTCCGTCCTCGGCCGGTCTTTATTTTCGAGTCCGCTTTTGGTCGTACTAGTTTTTTTAATGAAATTCCGTCCTCGGCCGGTCTTTCTTTTCGAGTCCACTTTCGGTCGTACTCGTTTGTTGTTGAAGTTCTGTCCTAGGCCGGTCTTTCTTTTCGAGTCCGCTTTTGGTCGTACTCGTTTGTTGTTGAAATTCCGTCCTCGACCGGTCTTTCTTTTTGAGTCCGCGTTCGGTTGTACTCGTTTGTTGTTGAAATTCTGTCCACGTCCGGTCTTTATTTTCGAGTCCGCTTTAGGTCGTACTCGTTTGTTGTTGAAATTCCGCTTTCGGTCGGTCTTTCTTTTCGAGTCCGCTTTCGATCACGCTTGTTTGTTGTTGAAATTCCGCTTTCGGTCAGTCTTTCTTTTCGAGTCTGCTTTCGGTCGTACTCGTTTGTTGTTGAAATTCCGTCCTCGGCCGGTCTTTCATTTCGAGTCCGCTTTCGATTGTACCCGTTTGTTGTTGAAATTCCGTCCTCGGCCGGTCTTTATTTTCGAGTCCGCTTTTGGTCGTACTCGTTTTTTTTATGAAATTCCGTCCTCGGCCGGTCTTTCTTTTCGAGTCCACTTTCGGTCGTACTCGTTTGTTGTTGAAGTTCCGTCCTAGGCCGGTCTTTCTTTTCGAGTCCGCTTTTGGTCGTACTCGTTTGTTGTTGAAATTCCGTCCTCGACCGGTCTTTCTTTTTGAGTCCGCGTTCGGTTGTACTCGTTTGTTGTTGAAATTCCGTCCTCGGCCGATCTTTCTTTTCGAGTCCGCTTTCGGTCGTACTCGTTTGTTGTTGAAATTCCGTCCTCGGCCGGTCTTTCTTTTCGAGTCCGCTCTCGGTCGTACTCGTTTGTTGTTGAAATTCCATCCTCAGCCGGTCTTTCTTTTCGAGTCCGCTTTCGGCCGTACTCGTTTGTTGTTGAAATTCCGCTTTCGGTCGGTCTTTCTTTTCGAGTCCGCTTTCGATCACGCTTGTTTGTTATTGAAATTCCGCTTTCGGTCGGTCTTTCTTTTTTAGTCCGCTTTCGGTCGCACTCGTTTGTTGTTGAAATTCCGCTTTCAACCGGTATTTCTTTTCGAGTCCGCTTTTGGTTGTACTCGTTTGTTGTTGGAATTCCGTCCTCGACCGGTCTTTCTTTTCGAGTCCGCTTTCGGTCGTACTCGTTTGTTGTTGAAATTCCGTCCTCGGCCGGTCTTTCTTTTCGAGTCCGCTTTCGATTGTACTCGTTTGTTGTTGAAATTCTGTCCTCGTCCGGTCTTTATTTTCGAGTCCGCTTTCGGTCGTACTCGTTTGTTGTTGAAATTCCGTCCTCGGCCGGTCTTTCTTTTCGAGTCCGCTTTCGATTATACTCGTTTGTTGTTGAAATTCCGTCCTCGTCCGGTCTTTATTTTCGAGTCCGCTTTTGGTCGTACTCGTTTGTTGTTGAAATTCCGTCCTCGTCCGGTCTTTTTTTCGAGTCCGCTTTCGGTCGTACTCGTTTTTTGTTGAAATTCCGTCCTCGGCCGGTCTTTCTTTTCGAGTCCGCTTTCGGTCGTACTGGTTTGTTGTTGAAGTTCCGTCGTAGGTCGGTCTTTCTTTTCGAGTCCGCTTTCGGTCATACTTGTTTGTTGTTGAAATTCCGTCCTCGGCCAGTCTTTCTTTTCGAGTCCGCTTTCGGTCGTACTCGTTTGTTGTTGAAGTTCCGTCCTCGGCCGGTCTTTCTTTTCGAGTCCGCTTTTGTTCGTACTCGTTTGTTGTTGAAATTCCGCTTTCAACCGGTATTTCTTTTCGAGTCCGCTTTCGGTCGTACTCGTTTGTTGTTGAAATTCCGTCTTCTGCCGGTCTTTCTTTTCGAGTCCGCTTTCGGTTCTACTCGTTTGTTGTTGAAATTCCGTCCTCGGCCGGTTTTTCTTTTCGAGTGCGCTTTTGGTCGTACTCGTTTGTTGTTGAAATTCCGTCCTCGACCGGTCTTTCTTTTCGAGTCCGCGTTCGGTTGTACTCGTTTGTTGTTGAAATTCCGTCCTCGGCCGGTCTTTCTTTTCGAGTCCGCTTTCGGTCGTACTCGTTTGTTTTATGAAATTCTGTCCTCGGCCGGTCTTTCTTTTCGAGTCCACTTTCGGTCGTACTCGTTTGTTGTTGAAATTCCCTCCACGGTCGGTCTTTCTTTTCGAGTCCGCTTTCGGTCGTACTCGTTTTTTGTTGAAATTCCGTCCTCGGCCGGTCTTTCTTTTCGAGTCCGCTTTCGGTCGTACTGGTTTGTTGTTGAAGTTCCGTCGAATGGTCGGTCTTTCTTTTCGAGTCCGCTTTCGGTCATACTTGTTTGTTGTTGAAATTCCGTCCTCGGCCGGTCTTTCTTTTCGAGCCCGCTTTCGGTCGTACTCGTTTGTTGTTGAAGTTCCGTCCTCGGCAGGTCTTTCTTTTCGAGTCCGCTTTCGGTCGTACTCGTTTGTTGTTGAAATTCCGTCTTCTGCCGGTCTTTCTTTTCGAGTCCGCTTTCGGTTCTACTCGTTTGTTGTTGAAATTCCGTCCTCGGCCGGTTTTTCTTTTCGAGTGCGCTTTTGGTCGTACTCGTTTGTTGTTGAAATTCCGTCCTCGACCGATCTTTCTTTTCGAGTCCGCGTTCGGTTGTACTCGTTTGTTGTTGAAATTCCGTCCTCGGCCGGTCTTTCTTTTCGAGTCCGCTTTCGGTCGTACTCATTTGTTGTTGAAGTTCCGTCCTAGGCCGGTCTTTCTTTTCGAGTCCGCTTTCGGTCGTACTTGTTTGTTGTTGAAATTCTGTCCTCGGCCGGTCTTTCTTTTCGAGTCCGCTTTCGGTCGTACTCGTTTGTTGTTGAAGTTCTGTCCTAGGCTGGTCTTTCTTTTCGAGTCCGCTTTCGGTCGTACTCGTGTGTTGTTGAAATTCCGTCCTCGACCGGTCTTTCTTTTCAAGTACCTTTCGGTCGTACTAGTTTGTTGTTGAAATTCCGTCTTCTGCCGGTCTTTCTTTTCGAGTCCGCTTTCGGTTCTACTCGTTTGTTGTTGAAATTCCGTCCTCGGCCGGTTTTTCTTTTCGAGTCCGCTTTTGGTCGTACTCGTTTGTTGTTGAAATTCCGTCCTCGACCGGTCTTTCTTTTCAAGTACCTTTCGGTCGTACTAGTTTGTTGTTGAAATTCCGTCTTCTGCCGGTCTTTCTTTTCGAGTTCGCTTTCGGTTCTACTCGTTTGTTGTTGAAATTCCGTCCTCGGCCGGTTTTTCTTTTCGAGTCCGCTTTTGGTCGTACTCGTTTGTTGTTGAAATTCCGTCCTCGGCCGGTCTTTCTTTTCGAGTCCGCTTTCGGTCGTACTGGTTTGTTGTTGAAGTTCCGTCGAATGGTCGGTCTTTCTTTTCGAGTCCGCTTTCGGTCATACTTGTTTGTTGTTGAAATTCCGTCCTCGGCCGGTCTTTCTTTTCGAGCCCGCTTTCGGTCGTACTCGTTTGTTGTTGAAGTTCCGTCCTCGGCCGGTCTTTCTTTTCGAGTCCGCTTTCGATTATACTCGTTTGTTGTTGAAATTCCGTCCTCGTCCGGTCTTTATTTTCGAGTCCGCTTTTGGTCGTACTCGTTTGTTGTTGAAATTCCGTCCTCGTCCGGTCTTTTTTTCGAGTCCGCTTTCGGTCGTACTCGTTTTTTGTTGAAATTCCGTCCTCGGCCGGTCTTTCTTTTCGAGTCCGCTTTCGGTCGTACTGGTTTGTTGTTGAAGTTCCGTCGTAGGTCGGTCTTTCTTTTCGAGTCCGCTTTCGGTCATACTTGTTTGTTGTTGAAATTCCGTCCTCGGCCAGTCTTTCTTTTCGAGTCCGCTTTCGGTCGTACTCGTTTGTTGTTGAAGTTCCGTCCTCGGCCGGTCTTTCTTTTCGAGTCCGCTTTCGGTCGTACTCGTTTTTTGTTGAAATTCCGTCCTCGGCCGGTCTTTCTTTTCGAGTCCGCTTTCGGTCGTACTGGTTTGTTGTTGAAGTTCCGTCGAATGGTCGGTCTTTCTTTTCGAGTCCGCTTTCAGTCATACTTGTTTGTTGTTGAAATTCCGTCCTCTGCCGGTCTTTCTTTTCGAGTCCGCTTTCGGTTCTACTCGTTTGTTGTTGAAATTCCGTCCTCGGCCGATTTTTCTTTTCGAGTGCGCTTTTGGTCGTACTCGTTTGTTGTTGAAATTCCGTCCTCGACCGGTCTTTCTTTTCGAGTCCGCGTTCGGTTGTACTCGTTTGTTGTTGAAATTCCGTCCTCGGCCGGTCTTTCTTTTCGAGTCCGCTTTCGGTCGTACTCGTTTGTTTTATGAAATTCTGTCCTCGGCCGGTCTTTCTTTTCGAGTCCACTTTCGGTCGTACTCGTTTGTTGTTGAAATTCCCTCCACGGTCGGTCTTTCTTTTCGAGTCCGCTTTCGGTCGTACTCGTTTTTTGTTGAAATTCCGTCCTCGGCCGGTCTTTCTTTTCGAGCCCGCTTTCGGTCGTACTCGTTTGTTGTTGAAGTTCCGTCCTCGGCAGGTCTTTCTTTTCGAGTCCGCTTTCGGTCGTACTCGTTTGTTGTTGAAATTCCGTCTTCTGCCGGTCTTTCTTTTCGAGTCCGCTTTCGGTTCTACTCGTTTGTTGTTGAAATTCCGTCCTCGGCCGGTTTTTCTTTTCGAGTGCGCTTTTGGTCGTACTCGTTTGTTGTTGAAATTCCGTCCTCGACCGGTCTTTCTTTTTGAGTCCGCGTTCGGTTGTACTCGTTTGTTGTTGAAATTCCGTCCTCGGCCGGTCTTTCTTTTCGAGTCCGCTTTCGGTCGTACTCATTTGTTGTTGAAGTTCCGTCCTAGGCCGGTCTTTCTTTTCGAGTCCGCTTTCGGTCGTACTTGTTTGTTGTTGAAATTCTGTCCTCGGCCGGTCTTTCTTTTCGAGTCCGCTTTCGGTCGTACTCGTTTGTTGTTGAAGTTTCGTCCTAGGCTGGTCTTTCTTTTCGAGCCCGCTTTCGGTCGTACTCGTGTGTTGTTGAAATTCCGTCCTCGACCGGTCTTTCTTTTCAAGTACCTTTCGGTCGTACTAGTTTGTTGTTGAAATTCCGTCTTCTGCCGGTCTTTCTTTTCGAGTCCGCTTTCGGTTCTACTCGTTTGTTGTTGAAATTCCGTCCTCGGCCGGTTTTTCTTTTCGAGTCCGCTTTTGGTCGTACTCGTTTGTTGTTGAAATTCCGTCCTCGACCGGTCTTTCTTTTCAAGTACCTTTCGGTCGTACTAGTTTGTTGTTGAAATTCCGTCTTCTGCCGGGCTTTCTTTTCGAATCCGCTTTCGGTTCTACTCGTTTGTTGTTGAAATTCCGTCCTCGGCCGGTTTTTCATTTCGAGTCCGCTTTTGGTCGTACTCGTTTGTTGTAGAAATTTCGTCCTCGACCGGTCTTTCTTTTCGAGTACCTGTCGGTGGTACTAGTTTGTTGTTGAAATTCCGTCTTCTGCCGGTCTTTCTTTTCGAGTCCGCTTTCGGTTCTACTCGTTTGTTGTTGAAATTCCGTCCTCGGCCGGTTTTTCTTTTCGAGTGCGCTTTTGGTCGTACTCGTTTGTTGTTGAAATTCCGTCCTCGACCGGTCTTTCTTTTCGAGTCCGCGTTCGGTTGTACTCGTTTGTTGTTGAAATTCCGTCCTCGGCCGGTCTTTCTTTTCGAGTCCGCTTTCGGTCGTACTCATTTGTTGTTGAAGTTCCGTCCTAGGCCGGTCTTTCTTTTCGAGTCCGCTTTCGGTCGTACTTGTTTGTTGTTGAAATTCTGTCCTCGGCCGGTCTTTCTTTTCGAGTCCGCTTTCGGTCGTACTCGTTTGTTGTTGAAGTTCCGTCCTAGGCTGGTCTTTCTTTTCGAGTCCGCTTTCGGTCGTACTCGTGTGTTGTTGAAATTCCGTCCTCGACCGGTCTTTCTTTTCAAGTACCTTTCGGTCGTACTAGTTTGTTGTTGAAATTCCGTCTTCTGCCGGTCTTTCTTTTCGAGTCCGCTTTCGGTTCTACTCGTTTGTTGTTGAAATTCCGTCCTCGGCCGGTTTTTCTTTTCGAGTCCGCTTTTGGTCGTACTCGTTTGTTGTTGAAATTCCGTCCTCGACCGGTCTTTCTTTTCAAGTACCTTTCGGTCGTACTAGTTTGTTGTTGAAATTCCGTCTTCTGCCGGTCTTTCTTTTCGAGTTCGCTTTCGGTTCTACTCGTTTGTTGTTGAAATTCCGTCCTCGGCCGGTTTTTCTTTTCGAGTCCGCTTTTGGTCGTACTCGTTTGTTGTTGAAATTCCGTCCTCGGCCGGTCTTTCTTTTCGAGTCCGCTTTCGGTCGTACTGGTTTGTTGTTGAAGTTCCGTCGAATGGTCGGTCTTTCTTTTCGAGTCCGCTTTCGGTCATACTTGTTTGTTGTTGAAATTCCGTCCTCGGCCGGTCTTTCTTTTCGAGCCCGCTTTCGGTCGTACTCGTTTGTTGTTGAAGTTCCGTCCTCGGCAGGTCTTTCTTTTCGAGTCCGCTTTCGGTCGTACTCGTTTGTTGTTGAAATTCCGTCTTCTGCCGGTCTTTCTTTTCGAGTCCGCTTTCGGTTCTACTCGTTTGTTGTTGAAATTCCGTCCTCGGCCGGTTTTTCTTTTCGAGTGCGCTTTTGGTCGTACTCGTTTGTTGTTGAAATTCCGTCCTCGACCGGTCTTTCTTTTTGAGTCCGCGTTCGGTTGTACTCGTTTGTTGTTGAAATTCCGTCCTCGGCCGGTCTTTCTTTTCGAGTCCGCTTTCGGTCGTACTCATTTGTTGTTGAAGTTCCGAACTAGGCCGGTCTTTCTTTTCGAGTCCGCTTTCGGTCGTACTTGTTTGTTGTTGAAATTCTGTCCTCGGCCGGTCTTTCTTTTCGAGTCCGCTTTCGGTCGTACTCGTTTGTTGTTGAAGTTCCGTCCTAGGCTGGTCTTTCTTTTCGAGCCCGCTTTCGGTCGTACTCGTGTGTTGTTGAAATTCCGTCCTCGACCGGTCTTTCTTTTCAAGTACCTTTCGGTCGTACTAGTTTGTTGTTGAAATTCCGTCTTCTGCCGGTCTTTCTTTTCGAGTCCGCTTTCGGTTCTACTCGTTTGTTGTTGAAATTCCGTCCTCGGCCGGTTTTTCTTTTCGAGTCCGCTTTTGGTCGTACTCGTTTGTTGTTGAAATTCCGTCCTCGACCGGTCTTTCTTTTCAAGTACCTTTCGGTCGTACTAGTTTGTTGTTGAAATTCCGTCTTCTGCCGGGCTTTCTTTTCGAATCCGCTTTCGGTTCTACTCGTTTGTTGTTGAAATTCCGTCCTCGGCCGGTTTTTCTTTTCGAGTCCGCTTTTGGTCGTACTCGTTTGTTGTAGAAATTTCGTCCTCGACCGGTCTTTCTTTTCGAGTACCTGTCGGTGGTACTACTTTGTTGTTGAAATTCCGTCTTCTGCCGGTCTTTCTTTTCGAGTTCGCTTTCGGTTCTACTCGTTTGTTATTGAAATTCCGTCCTCGGCCGGTTTTTCTTTTCGAGTCCGCTTTTGGTCGTACTCGTTTGTTGTTGAAATTCCGTCCTCGACCGGTCTTTCTTTTCGAGTCCGCGTTCGGTTGTACTCGTTTGTTGTTGAAATTCTGTCCTCGGCCGGTCTTTCTTTTCGAGTCCGCTTTCGGTCGTACTCGTTTGTTTTATGAAATTCTGTCCTCGCCCGATCTTTCTTTTCGAGTCCACTTTCGGTTGTACTCGTTTGTTGTTGAAATTCCGTCCTCGGTCGGTCTTTCTTTTCGAGTCCGCTTTCGGTCGTACTCGTTTGTTGTTGAAATTCCGTCCTCGGCCAGTGTTTCTTTTCGAGTCCGCTCTCGGTCGTACTCGTTTGTTGTTGAAATTCCATCCTCTGCCGGTCTTTCTTTTCGAGTCCGCTTTCGGCCGTACTCGTTTGATGTTGAAATTCCGCTTTCGGTCGGTCTTTCTTTTCGAGTCCGCTTTCGGTCACGCTTGTTTGTTGTTGAAATTCCGCTTCCGGTCGGTCTTTCTTTTCGAGTCCGCTTTCGGTCGTACTCGTTTGTTGTTGAAATTCTGCTTTCGATTGGTCTTTCTTTTTTAGTCCGCTTTCGGTCGCACTCGTTTGTTGTTGAAATTCCGCTTTCAACCGGTATTTCATTTCGAGTCCGCTTTTGGTCGTACTCGTTTGTTGTTGGAATTCCGTCCTCGACCGGTCTTTCTTTTCGAGTCCGCTTTCGGTCGTACTCGTTTGTTGTTGAAATTCTGTCCTCGGCCGGTCTTTCATTTCGAGTCCGCTTTCGATTGTACTCGTTTGTTGTTGAAATTCCGTCCTCGGCCGGTCTTTATTTTCGAGTCCGCTTTTGGTCGTACTCGTTTTTTTTATGAAATTCCGTCCTCGGCCGGTCTTTCTTTTCGAGTCCACTTTCGGTCGTACTCGTTTGTTGTTGAAGTTCCGTCCTAGGCTGGTCTTTCTTTTCGAGTCCGCTTTCGGTCGTACTCGTGTGTTGTTGAAATTCCGTCCTCGACCGGTCTTTCTTTTCAAGTACCTTTCGGTCAAACTAGTTTGTTGTTGAAATTCCGTCTTCTGCCGGTCTTTCTTTTCGAGTCCGCTTTCGGTTCTACTCGTTTGTTGTTGAAATTCCGTCCTCGGCCGGTTTTTCTTTTCGAGTCCGCTTTTGGTCGTACTCGTTTGTTGTTGAAATTCCGTCCTCGACCGGTCTTTCTTTTCAAGTACCTTTCGGTCGTACTAGTTTGTTGTTGAAATTCCGTCTTCTGCCGGTCTTTCTTTTCGAGTTCGCTTTCGGTTCTACTCGTTTGTTGTTGAAATTCCGTCCTCGGCCGGTTTTTCTTTTCGAGTCCGCTTTTGGTCGTACTCGTTTGTTGTTGAAATTCCTTCCTCGGCCGGTCTTTCTTTTCGAGTCCGCTTTCGGTCGTACTGGTTTGTTGTTGAAGTTCCGTCGAATGGTCGGTCTTTCTTTTCGAGTCCGCTTTCGGTCATACTTGTTTGTTGTTGAAATTCCGTCCTCGGCCGGTCTTTCTTTTCGAGCCCGCTTTCGGTCGTACTCGTTTGTTGTTGAAGTTCCGTCCTCGGCAGGTCTTTCTTTTTGAGTCCGCTTTCGGTCGTACTCGTTTGTTGTTGAAATTCCGTCTTCTGTCGGTCTTTCTTTTCGAGTCCGCTTTCGGTTCTACTCGTTTGTTGTTGAAATTCCGTCCTCGGCCACTTTTTCTTTTCGAGTGCGCTTTTGGTCGTACTCGTTTGTTGTTGAAATTCCGTCCTCGACCGGTCTTTCTTTTTGAGTCCGCGTTCGGTTGTACTCGTTTGTTGTTGAAATTCCGTCCTCGGCCGGTCTTTCTTTTCGAGTCCGCTTTCGGTCGTACTCATTTGTTGTTGAAGTTCCGTCCTAGGCCGGTCTTTCTTTTCGAGTCCGCTTTCGGTCGTACTTGTTTGTTGTTGAAATTCTGTCCTCGGCCGGTCTTTCTTTTCGAGTCCGCTTTCGGTCGTACTCGTTTGTTGTTGAAGTTCCGTCCTAGGCTGGTCTTTCTTTTCGAGTCCGCTTTCGGTCGTACTCGTGTGTTGTTGAAATTCCGTCCTCGACCGGTCTTTTTTTCAAGTACCTTTCGGTCGTACTAGTTTGTTGTTGAAATTCCGTCTTCTGCCGGTCTTTCTTTTCGAGTCCGCTTTCGGTTCTACTCGTTTGTTGTTGAAATTCCGTCCTCGGCCGGTTTTTCTTTTCGAGTCCGCTTTTGGTCGTACTCGTTTGTTGTTGAAATTCCGTCCTCGACCGGTCTTTCTTTTCAAGTACCTTTCGGTCGTACTAGTTTGTTGTTGAAATTCCGTCTTCTGCCGGGCTTTCTTTTCGAATCCGCTTTCGGTTCTACTCGTTTGTTGTTGAAATTCCGTCCTCGGCCGGTTTTTCTTTTCGAGTCCGCTTTTGGTCGTACTCGTTTGTTGTAGAAATTTCGTCCTCGACCGGTCTTTCTTTTCGAGTACCTGTCGGTGGTACTAGTTTGTTGTTGAAATTCCGTCTTCTGCCGGTCTTTCTTTTCGAGTTCGCTTTCGGTTCTACTCGTTTGTTGTTGAAATTCCGTCCTCGGCCGGTTTTTCTTTTCGAGTCCGCTTTTGGTCGTACTCGTTTGTTGTTGAAATTCCGTCCTCGACCGGTCTTTCTTTTCGAGTCCGCGTTCGGTTGTACTCGTTTGTTGTTGAAATTCTGTCCTCGGCCGGTCTTTCTTTTTGAGTCCGCTTTCGGTCGTACTCGTTTGTTTTATGAAATTCTGTCCTCGCCCGATCTTTCTTTTCGAGTCCACTTTCGGTTGTACTCGTTTGTTGTTGAAATTCCGTCCTCGGTCGGTCTTTCTTTTCGAGTCCGCTTTCGGTCGTACTCGTTTGTTGTTGAAATTCCGTCCTCGGCCGGTGTTTCTTTTCAAGTCCGCTCTCGGTCGTACTCGTTTGTTGTTGAAATTCCATCCTCTGCCGGTCTTTCTTTTCGAGTCCGCTTTCGGCCGTACTCGTTTGATGTTGAAATTCCGCTTTCGGTCGGTCTTTCTTTTCGAGTCCGCTTTCGGTCGTACTCGTTTGTTGTTGAAATTCTGCTTTCGATTGGTCTTTCTTTTTTAGTCCTCTTTCGGTCGCACTCGTTTGTTGTTGAAATTCCGCTTTCAACCGGTATTTCATTTCGAGTCCGCTTTTGGTCGTACTCGTTTGTTGTTGGAATTCCGTCCTCGACCGGTCTTTCTTTTCGAGTCCGCTTTCGGTCGTACTCGTTTGTTGTTGAAATTCCGTCCTCGGCCGGTCTTTCATTTCGAGTCCGCTATCGATTGTACTCGTTTGTTGTTGAAATTCCGTCCTCGGCCGGTCTTTATTTTCGAGTCCTCTTTTGGTCGTACTCGTTTTTTTTATGAAATTCCGTCCTCGGCCGGTCTTTTTTTTCGAGTCCACTTTCGGTCGTACTCGTTTGTTGTTGAAGTTCCGTCCTAGGCCGGTCTTTCTTTTCGAGTCCGCTTTTGGGAGTACTCGTTTGTTGTTGAAATTCCGTCCTCGACTGGTCTTTCTTTTTGAGTCCGCGTTCGGTTGTACTCGTTTGTTGTTGAAATTCCGTCCTCGGCCGATCTTTCTTTTCGAGTCCGCTTTCGGTTCTACTCGTTTGTTGTTGAAATTCCGTCCTCGGCCGGTTTTTCTTTTCGAGTGCGCTTTTGGTCGTACTCGTTTGTTGTTGAAATTCCGTCCTCGACCGGTCTTTCTTTTTGAGTCCGCGTTCGGTTGTACTCGTTTGTTGTTGAAATTCCGTCCTCGGCCGGTCTTTCTTTTCGAGTCCGCTTTCGGTCGTACTCATTTGTTGTTGAAGTTCCGTCCTAGGCCGGTCTTTCTTTTCGAGTCCGCTTTCGGTCGTACTTGTTTGTTGTTGAAATTCTGTCCTCGGCCGGTCTTTCTTTTCGAGTCCGCTTTCGGTCGTACTCGTTTGTTGTTGAAGTTCCGTCCTAGGCTGGTCTTTCTTTTCGAGTCCGCTTTCGGTCGTACTCGTGTGTTGTTGAAATTCCGTCCTCGACCGGTCTTTCTTTTCAAGTACCTTTCGGTCGTACTAGTTTGTTGTTGAAATTCCGTCTTCTGCCGGTCTTTCTTTTCGAGTCCGCTTTCGGTTCTACTCGTTTGTTGTTGAAATTCCGTCCTCGGCCGGTTTTTCTTTTCGAGTCCGCTTTTGGTCGTACTCGTTTGTTGTTGAAATTCCGTCCTCGACCGGTCTTTCTTTTCAAGTACCTTTCGGTCGTACTAGTTTGTTGTTGAAATTCCGTCTTCTGCCGGGCTTTCTTTTCGAATCCGCTTTCGGTTCTACTCGTTTGTTGTTGAAATTCCGTCCTCGGCCGGTTTTTCTTTTCGAGTCCGCTTTTGGTCGTACTCGTTTGTTGTAGAAATTTCGTCCTCGACCGGTCTTTCTTTTCGAGTACCTGTCGGTGGTACTAGTTTGTTGTTGAAATTCCGTCTTCTGCCGGTCTTTCTTTTCGAGTTCGCTTTCGGTTCTACTCGTTTGTTGTTGAAATTCCGTCCTCGGCCGGTTTTTCTTTTCGAGTCCGCTTTTGGTCGTACTCGTTTGTTGTTGAAATTCCGTCCTCGACCGGTCTTTCTTTTCGAGTCCGCGTTCGGTTGTACTCGTTTGTTGTTGAAATTCTGTCCTCGGCCGGTCTTTCTTTTCGAGTCCGCTTTCGGTCGTACTCGTTTGTTTTATGAAATTCTGTCCTCGCCCGATCTTTCTTTTCGAGTCCACTTTCGGTTGTACTCGTTTGTTGTTGAAATTCCGTCCTCGGTCGGTCTTTCTTTTCGAGTCCGCTTTCGGTCGTACTCGTTTGTTGTTGAAATTCCGTCCTCGGCCGATGTTTCTTTTCGAGTCCGCTCTCGGTCGTACTCGTTTGTTGTTGAAATTCCATCCTCTGCCGGTCTTTCTTTTCGAGTCCGCTTTCGGCCGTACTCGTTTGATGTTGAAATTCCGCTTTCGGTCGGTCTTTCTTTTCGAGTCCGCTTTCGGTCGTACTCGTTTGTTGTTGAAATTCTGCTTTCGATTGGTCTTTCTTTTTTAGTCCGCTTTCGGTCGCACTCGTTTGTTGTTGAAATTCCGCTTTCAACCGGTATTTCATTTCGAGTCCGCTTTTGGTCGTACTCGTTTGTTGTTGGAATTCCGTCCTCGACCGGTCTTTCTTTTCGAGTCCGCTTTCGGTCGTACTCGTTTGTTGTTGAAATTCCGTCCTCGGCCGGTCTTTCATTTCGAGTCCGCTTTCGATTGTACTCGTTTGTTGTTGAAATTCCGTCCTCGGCCGGTCTTTATTTTCGAGTCCTCTTTTGGTCGTACTCGTTTTTTTTATGAAATTCCGTCCTCGGCCGGTCTTTCTTTTCGAGTCCACTTTCGGTCGTACTCGTTTGTTGTTGAAGTTCCGTCCTAGGCCGGTCTTTCTTTTCGAGTCCGCTTTTGGTCGTACTCGTTTGTTGTTGAAATTCCGTCCTCGACTGGTCTTTCTTTTTGAGTCCGCGTTCGGTTGTACTCGTTTGTTGTTGAAATTCCGTCCTCGGCCGATCTTTCTTTTCGAGTCCGCTTTCGGTCGTACTCGGTTGTTGTTGAAATTCCGTCCTCGGCCGGTCTTTCTTTTCGAGTCCGCTCTCGGTCGTACTCGTTTGTTGTTGAAATTCCATCCTCAGCCGGTCTTTCTTTTCGAGTCCGCTTTCGGCCGTACTCGTTTGTTGTTGAAATTTCGCTTTCGGTCGGTCTTTCTTTTCGAGTCCGCTTTCGATCACGCTTGTTTGTTATTGAAATTCCGCTTTCAGTCGGTCTTTCTTTTCGAGTCCGCTTTTGGTCGTACTCGTTTGTTGTTGAAATTCTGCTTTCGGTCGGTCTTTCTTTTTTAGTCCGCTTTCGGTCGCACTCGTTTGTTGTTGAAATTCCGCTTTCAACCGGTATTTCTTTTCGAGTCCGCTTTCGGTCGTACTCGTTTGTTGTTGAAATTCCGTCTTCTGCCGGTCTTTTTTTTCGAGTCCGCTTTCGCTTCTACTCGTTTGTTGTTGAAATTCCGTCCTCGGCCGGTTTTTCTTTTCGAGTGCGCTTTTGGTCGTACTCGTTTGTTGTTGAGATTCCGTCCTCGACCGGTCTTTCTTTTCGAGTCCGCGTTCGGTTGTACTCGTTTGTTGTTGAAATTCCGTCCTCGGCCGGTCTTTCTTTTCGAGTCCGCTTTCGGTCGTACTCGTTTATTTTATGAAATTCTGTCCTTGGCCGGTCTTTCTTTTCGAGTCCACTTTCGGTCGTACTCGTTTGTTGTTGAAATTCCCTCCACGGTCGGTCTTTCTTTTCGAGTCCGCTTTCGGTCGTACTCGTTTTTTGTTGAAATTCCGTCCTCGGCCGGTCTTTCTTTTCGAGTCCGCTTTCGGTCGTACTGGTTTGTTGTTGAAGTTCCGTCGAATGGTCGGTCTTTCTTTTCGACTCCGCTTTCGGTCATACTTGTTTATTGTTGAAATTCCGTCCTCGGCCGGTCTTTCTTTTCGAGCCCGCTTTCGGTCGTACTCGTTTATTGTTGAAGTTCCGTCCTCGGCAGGTCTTTCTTTTCGAGTGCGCTTTTGGTCGTACTCGTTTGTTGTTGAAATTCCGTCCTCGACCGGTCTTTCTTTTCGAGTCCGCGTTCGGTTGTACTCGTTTGTTGTTGAAATTCCGTCCTCGGCCGGTTTTTCTTTTCGAGTCCGCTTTTGGTCGTACTCGTTTGTTGTAGAAATTTCGTCCTCGACCGGTCTTTCTTTTCGAGTACCTGTCGGTGGTACTAGTTTGTTGTTGAAATTCCGTCTTCTGCCGGTCTTTCTTTTCGAGTTCGCTTTCGGTTCTACTCGTTTGTTGTTGAAATTCCGTCCTCGGCCGGTTTTTCTTTTCGAGTCCGCTTTTGGTCGTACTCGTTTGTTGTTGAAATTCCGTCCTCGACCGGTCTTTCTTTTCGAGTCCGCGTTCGGTTGTACTCGTTTGTTGTTGAAATTCTGTCCTCGGCCGGTCTTTCTTTTCGAGTCCGCTTTCGGTCGTACTCGTTTGTTTTATGAAATTCTGTCCTCGCCCGATCTTTCTTTTCGAGTCCACTTTCGGTTGTACTCGTTTGTTGTTGAAATTCCGTCCTCGGTCGGTCTTTCTTTTCGAGTCCGCTTTCGGTCGTACTCGTTTGTTGTTGAAATTCCGTCCTCGGCCGGTGTTTCTTTTCGAGTCCGCTCTCGGTCGTACTCGTTTGTTGTTGAAATTCCATCCTCTGCCGGTCTTTCTTTTCGAGTCCGCTTTCGGCCGTACTCGTTTGATGTTGAAATTCCGCTTTCGGTCGGTCTTTCTTTTCGAGTCCGCTTTCGGTCGTACTCGTTTGTTGTTGAAATTCTGCTTTCGATTGGTCTTTCTTTTTTAGTCCGCTTTCGGTCGCACTCGTTTGTTGTTGAAATTCCGCTTTCAACCGGTATTTCATTTCGAGTCCGCTTTTGGTCGTACTCGTTTGTTGTTGGAATTCCGTCCTCGACCGGTCTTTCTTTTCGAGTCCGCTTTCGGTCGTACTCGTTTGTTGTTGAAATTCCGTCCTCGGCCGGTCTTTCATTTCGAGTCCGCTTTCGATTGTACTCGTTTGTTGTTGAAATTCCGTCCTCGGCCGGTCTTTATTTTCGAGTCCTCTTTTGGTCGTACTCGTTTTTTTTATGAAATTCCGTCCTCGGCCGGTCTTTCTTTTCGAGTCCACTTTCGGTCGTACTCGTTTGTTGTTGAAGTTCCGTCCTAGGCCGGTCTTTCTTTTCGAGTCCGCTTTTGGTCGTACTCGTTTGTTGTTGAAATTCCGTCCTCGACTGGTCTTTCTTTTTGAGTCCGCGTTCGGTTGTACTCGTTTGTTGTTGAAATTCCGTCCTCGGCCGATCTTTCTTTTCGAGTCCGCTTTCGGTCGTACTCGGTTGTTGTTGAAATTCCGTCCTCGGCCGGTCTTTCTTTTCGAGTCCGCTCTCGGTCGTACTCGTTTGTTGTTGAAATTCCATCCTCAGCCGGTCTTTCTTTTCGAGTCCGCTTTCGGCCGTACTCGTTTGTTGTTGAAATTTCGCTTTCGGTCGGTCTTTCTTTTCGAGTCCGCTTTCGATCACGCTTGTTTGTTATTGAAATTCCGCTTTCAGTCGGTCTTTCTTTTCGAGTCCGCTTTTGGTCGTATTCGTTTGTTGTTGAAATTCTGCTTTCGGTCGGTCTTTCTTTTTTAGTCCGCTTTCGGTCGCACTCGTTTGTTGTTGAAATTCCGCTTTCAACCGGTATTTCTTTTCGAGTCCGCTTTCGGTCGTACTCGTTTGTTGTTGAAATTCCGTCTTCTGCCGGTCTTTTTTTTCGAGTCCGCTTTCGCTTCTACTCGTTTGTTGTTGAAATTCCGTCCTCGGCCGGTTTTTCTTTTCGAGTGCGCTTTTGGTCGTACTCGTTTGTTGTTGAAATTCCGTCCTCGACCGGTCTTTCTTTTCGAGTCCGCGTTCGGTTGTACTCGTTTGTTGTTGAAATTCCGTCCTCGGCCGGTCTTTCTTTTCGAGTCCGCTTTCGGTCGTACTCGTTTATTTTATGAAATTCTGTCCTCGGCCGGTCTTTCTTTTCGAGTCCACTTTCGGTCGTACTCGTTTGTTGTTGAAATTCCCTCCACGGTCGGTCTTTCTTTTCGAGTCCGCTTTCGGTCGTACTCGTTTTTTGTTGAAATTCCGTCCTCGGCCGGTCTTTCTTTTCGAGTCCGCTTTCGGTCGTACTGGTTTGTTGTTGAAGTTCCGTCGAATGGTCGGTCTTTCTTTTCGACTCCGCTTTCGGTCATACTTGTTTATTGTTGAAATTCCGTCCTCGGCCGGTCTTTCTTTTCGAGCCCGCTTTCGGTCGTACTCGTTTATTGTTGAAGTTCCGTCCTCGGCAGGTCTTTCTTTTCGAGTCCGCTTTCGGTCGTACTCGTTTTTTGTTGAAATTCCGTCCTCGGCCGGTCTTTCTTTTCGAGTCCGCTTTCGGTCGTACTGGTTTGTTGTTGAAGTTCCGTCGAATGGTCGGTCTTTATTTTCGAGTCTGCTTTTGGTCGTACTCGTTTGTTGCTGAAATTCCGTCCTCGTCCGGTCTTTCTTTTCGAGCCCGCTTTCGGTCGTACTCGTTTGTTGTTGAAGTTCCGTCCTCGGAAGGTCTTTCTTTTTGAGTCCGCTTTCGGTCGTACTCGTTTGTTGTTGAAATTCCGTCTTCTGCCGGTCTTTCTTTTCGAGTCCGCTTTCGGTCGTACTTGTTTGTTGTTGAAAGTCTGTCCTCGGCCGGTCTTTCTTTTCGAGTCCGCTTTTGGTCGTACTCGTTTGTTGTTGAAGTTCCGTCCTCGGCTGGTCTTTCTTTTCGAGTCCGCTTTCGATCGTACTCGTGTGTTGTTGAAATTCCGTCCTCTGCCGGTCTTTCTTTTCGAGTACCTTTCGATCGTACTAGTTTGTTGTTGAAATTCCGTCTTCTGCCGGTCTTTCTTTTCGAGTCCGCTTTCGGTTCTACTCGTTTGTTGTTGAAATTCCGTCCTCGGCCGGTTTTTCTTTTCGAGTCCGCTTTTGGTCGTACTCATTTGTTGTTGAAGTTCCGTCCTCGACCGGTCTTTCTTTTCGAGTCCGCGTTCGGTTGTACTCGTTTGTTGTTGAAATTCCGTCCTCGGCCGGTCTTTCTTTTCAAGTACCTTTCGGTCGTACTCGTTTGTTTTATGAAATTCCGTCTTCTGCCGGTCTTTCTTTTCGAGTCCGCTTTCGGTTGTACTCGTTTGTTGTTGAAATTCCGTCCTCGGTCGGTCTTTCTTTTCGAGTCCGCTTTCGGTCGTACTCGTTTGTTGTTGAAATTCCGTCCTCGGCCGGTGTTTCTTTTCGAGTCCGCTCTCGGTTGTACTCCTTTGTTGTTGAAATTCCGTCCTCGGCCGGTCTTTCTTTTCGAGTCCGCTTTCGGTCGTACTTGTGTGTTGTTGAAATTCCGTCCTCGACCGGTCTTTCTTTTCAAGTACCTTTCGGTCGTACTAGTTTGTTGTTGAAATTCCGTCTTCTGCCGGTCTTTCTTTTCGAGTCCGCTTTCGGTTCTACTCGTTTGTTGTTGAAATTCCGTCCTCGGCCGGTTTTTCTTTTCGAGTCCGCTTTTGGTCGTACTCGTTTGTTGTTGAAATTCCGTCCTCGACCGGTCTTTCTTTTCGAGTACCTTTCGGTCGTACTAGTTTGTTGTTGAAATTCCGTCTTCTGCCGGTCTTTCTTTTCGAGTCCGCTTTCGGTTCTATTCGTTTGTTGTTGAAATTCCGTCCTCGGCCGGTTTTTCTTTTCGAGTCCGCTTTTGGTCGTACTCGTTTGTTGTTGAAATTCCGTCCTCGACCGGTCTTTCTTTTCGAGTCCGCGTTCGGTTGTACTCGTTTGTTGTTGAAATTCCGTCCTCGGCCGGTCTTTCTTTTCGAGTCCGCTTTCGGTCGTACTCGTTTGTTTTATGAAATTCTGTCCTCGCCCGATCTTTCTTTTCGAGTCCACTTTCGGTTGTACTCGTTTGTTGTTGAAATTCCGTCCTCGGTCGGTCTTTATTTTCGAGTCCGCTTTCGGTCGTACTCGTTTGTTGTTGAAATTCCGTCCTCGGCCGGTGTTTCCTTTCGAGTCCGCTCTCGGTCGTACTCGTTTGTTGTTGAAATTCCATCCTCTGCCGGTCTTTCTTTTCGAGTCCGCTTTCGGCCGTACTCGTTTGTTGTTGAAATTCCGCTTTCGGTCGGTCTTTCTTTTCGAGTCCGCTTTCGGTCACGCTTGTTTGTTGTTGAAATTCCGCTTCCGGTCGGTCTTTCTTTTCGAGTCCGCTTTCGGTCGTACTCGTTTGTTGTTGAAATTCTGCTTTCGGTCGGTCTTTCTTTTTTAGTCCGCTTTCGGTCGCACTCGTTTGTTGTTGAAATTCCGCTTTCAACCGATATTTCTTTTCGAGTCCGCTTTTGGTCGTACTCGTTTGTTGTTGGAATTTCGTCCTCGACCGGTCTTTCTTTTCGAGTCCGCTTTCGGTCGTACTCGTTTGTTGTTGAAATTCCGTCCTCGGCCGGTCTTTCATTTCGAGTCCGCTTTCGATTGTACTCGTTTGTTGTTGAAATTCCGTCCTCGGCCGGTCTTTATTTTCGAGTCCGCTTTTGGTCGTACTCGTTTTTTTTATGAAATTCCGTCCTCGGCCGGTCTTTCTTTTCGAGTCAACTTTCGGTCGTACTCGTTTGTTGTTGAAGTTCCGTCCTAGGCCGGTCTTTCTTTTCGAGTCCGCTTTTGGTCGTACTCGTTTGTTGTTGAAATTCCGTCCTCGACCGGTCTTTCTTTTTGAGTCCGCGTTCGGTTGTACTCATTTGTTGTTGAAATTCCGTCCTCGGCCGATCTTTCTTTTCGAGTCCGCTTTCGGTCGTACTCGTTTGTTGTTGAAATTCCGTCCTCGGCCGGTCTTTCTTTTCGAGTCCGCTCTCGGTCGTACTCGTTTGTTGTTGAAATTCCATCCTCAGCCGGTCTTTCTTTTCGAGTCCGCTTTCGGCCGTACTCGTTTGTTGTTGAAATTCCGCTTTCGGTCGGTCTTTCTTTTCGAGTCCGCTTTCGATCACGCTTGTTTGTTATTGAAATTCCGCTTTCGGTCGGTCTTTCTTTTCGAGTCCGCTTTTGGTCGTACTCGTTTGTTGTTGAAATTCTGCTTTCGGTCGGTCTTTCTTTTTTAGTCCGCTTTCGGTCGCACTCGTTTGTTGTTGAAATTCCGCTTTCAACCGGTATTTCTTTTCGAGTCCGCTTTTGGTTGTACTCGTTTGTTGTTGGAATTCCGTCCTCGACCGGTCTTTCTTTTCGAGTCCGCTTTCGGTCGTACTCGTTTGTTGTTGAAATTTCGTCCTCGGCCGGTCTTTCTTTTCGAGTCCGCTTTCGATTGTACTCGTTTGTTGTTGAAATTCTGTCCTCGTCCGGTCTTTATTTTCGAGTCCGCTTTCGGTCGTACTCGTTTGTTGTTGAAATTCCGTCCTCGGCCGGTCTTTCTTTTCGAGTCCGCTTTCGATTATACTCGTTTGTTGTTGAAATTCCGTCCTCGTCCGGTCTTTATTTTCGAGTCCGCTTTTGGTCGTACTCGTTTGTTGTTGAAATTCCGTCATCGTCCGGTCTTTTTTTCGAGTCCGCTTTCGGTCGTACTCGTTTTTTGTTGAAATTCCGTCCTCGGCCGGTCTTTCTTTTCGAGTCCGCTTTCGGTCGTACTGGTTTGTTGTTGAAGTTCCTTCGTAGGTCGGTCTTTCTTTTCGAGTCCGATTTCGGTCATACTTGTTTGTTGTTGAAATTCCGTCCTCGGCCGGTCTTTCTTTTCGAGCCCGCTTTCGGTCGTACTCGTTTGTTGTTGAAGTTCCGTCCTCGGCCGGTCTTTCTTTTCGAGTCCGCTTTCGGTCGTACTCGTTTGTTGTTGAAATTCCGTCTTCTGCCGGTCTTTCTTTTCGAGTCCGCTTTCGGTTCTACTCGTTTGTTGTTGAAATTCCGTCCTCGGCCGGTTTTTCTTTTCGAGTGCGCTTTTGGTCGTACTCGTTTGTTGTTGAAATTCCGTCCTCGACCGGTCTTTCTTTTCGAGTCCGCGTTCGGTTGTACTCGTTTGTTGTTGAAATTCCGTCCTCGGCCGGTCTTTCTTTTCGAGTCCGCTTTCGGTCGTACTCGTTTGTTTTATGAAATTCTGTCCTCGGCCGGTCTTTCTTTTCGAGTCCACTTTCGGTCGTACTCGTTTGTTGTTGAAATTCCCTCCACGGTCGGTCTTTCTTTTCGAGTCCGCTTTCGGTCGTACTCGTTTTTTTTTGAAATTTCGTGCTCGGCCGGTCTTTCTTTTTGAGTCCGCTCTCGGTCGTACTCGTTTGTTGTTGAAATTCCATCCTCAGCCGGTCTTTCTTTTCGAGTCCGCTTTCGGCCGTACTCGTTTGTTGTTGAAATTCCGCTTTTGGTCGGTCTTTCTTTTCGAATCCGCTTTCGGTCACGCTTGTTTGTTGTTGAAATTCCGCTTTCGGTCGGTCTTTCTTTTCGAGTCCGCTTTCGGTCGTACTCGTTTGTTGTTGAAATTCTGCTTTCGGTCAGTCTTTCTTTTTTAGTCCGCTTTCGGTCGTACTCGTTTGTTGTTGAAATTCCGCTTTCAACCGGTATTTCTTTTCGAGTCCGCTTTCGGTCGTACTCGTTTGTTGTTGAAGTTCCGTCCTCGTCCGGTCTTTATTTTCGAGTCTTCTTTTGGCCGTACTCGTTTGTTGCTGAAATTCCGTCCTCGTCCGGTCTTTCTTTTCAAGTACCTTTCGTTCGTACTCGTTTGTTGTTGAAATTCCATCCTCGACCGGTCTTTCTTTTCGAGTCTGGTTTCGGTCGTACTCGTTTGTTGTTGAAGTTCCGTCCTAGGCCGGTCTTTCTTTTCGAGTCCGCTTTCGGTCGTACTTGTTTGTTGTTGAAAGTCTGTCCTCGGCCGGTCTTTCTTTTCGAGTCCGCTTTCGGTCGTACTCGTTTGTTGTTGAAGTTCCGTCCTCGACTGGTCTTTCTTTTCGAGTCCGCTTTCGATCGTACTCGTGTGTTGTTGAAATTCCGTCCTCTGCCAGTCTTTCTTTTCAAGTACCTTTCGGTCGTACTAGTTTGTTGTTGAAATTCCGTCTTCTGCCGGTCTTTCTTTTCGAGTCCGCTTTCGGTTCTACTCGTTTGTTGTTGAAATTCCGTCCTCGGCCGGTTTTTCTTTTCGAGTCCGCTTTTGGTCGTACTCGTTTGTTGTTGAAATGCCGTCCTCGACCGGTCTTTCTTTTCGAGTCCGCGTTCGGTTGTACTCGTTTGTTGTTGAAATTCCATCCTCGGCCGGTCTTTCTTTTCGAGTCCGTTTTCGGTCGTACTCGTTTGTTTTATGAAATTCTGTCCTCGCCCGATCTTTCTTTTCGAGTCCACTTTCGGTTGTACTCGTTTGTTGTTGAAATTCCGTCCTCGGTCGGTCTTTCTTTTCGAGTCCGCTTTCGGTCGTACTCATTTGTTGTTGAAATTCCGTCCTCGGCCGGTGTTTCTTTTTGAGTCCGCTCTCGGTCGTACTCGTTTGTTGTTGAAATTCCATCCTCTGCCGGTCTTTCTTTTCGAGTCCGCTTTCGGCCGTACTCGTTTGTTGTTGAAATTCCGCTTTCGGTCGGTCTTTCTTTTCGAGTCCGCTTTCGGTCACGCTTGTTTGTTGTTGAAATTCCGCTTCCGGTCGGTCTTTCTTTTCGAGTCCGCTTTCGGTCGTACTCGTTTGTTGTTGAAATTCTGCTTTCGGTCGGTCTTTCTTTTTTAGTCCGCTTTCGGCCGAACTCGTTTGTTGTTGAAATTCCGCTTTCAAGCGGTATTTCATTTCGAGTCCGCTTTTGGTTGTACTCGTTTGTTGTTGGAATTCCGTCCTCGACCGGTCTTTCTTTTCGAGTCCGCTTTCGATCGTACTCGTTTGTTGTTGAAATTCCGTCCTTGGCCGGTCTTTCATTTCGAGTCCGCTTTCGATTGTACTCGTTTGTTGTTGAAATTCCGTCCTCGTCCGGTCTTTATTTTTGAGTCCGCTTTTGGTCGTACTCGTTTGTTGTTGAAATTCCGTCCTCGTCCGGTCATTCTTTTCAAGTCCCTTCGGTCGTACTCGTTTGTTGTTGAAGTTCCGTCCTAGGCCGGTCTTTCTTTTCGAGTCCGCTTTCGGTCATACTCGTTTGTTGTTGAAGTTCCGTCCTAGGCCGGTCTTTCTTTTCGAGTCCGCTTTTGGTCGTTCTCGTTTGTTGTTGAAATTCCGTCCTCGACCGGTCTTTCTTTTTGAGTCCGCGTTTGGTTGTACTCGTTTGTTGTTGAAATTCCGTCCTCGGCCGATCTTTCTTTTCGAGTCCGCTTTCGGTCGTACTCGTTTGTTGTTGAAATTCCGTCTTCTGCCGGTCTTTCTTTTCGAGTCCGCTTTCGGTTCTACTCGTTTGTTGTTGAAATTCCGTCCTCGGCCGGTTTTTCTTTTCGAGTGCGCTTTTGGTCGTACTCGTTTGTTGTTGAAATTCCGTCCTCGACCAGTCTTTCTTTTCGAGTCCGCGTTCGGTTGTACTCGTTTGTTGTTGAAATTCCGTCCTCGGCCGGTCTTTCTTTTCGAGTCCGCTTTCGGTCGTACTCGTTTGTTGTTGAAGTTCCGTCCTACGCCGGTCTTTCTTTTCGAGTCCGCTTTCGGTCGTACTTGTTTGTTGTTGAAATTCTGTCCTCGGCCGGTCTTTCTTTTCGAGTCCGCTTTCGGTCGTACTCGTGTGTTGTTGAAATTCCGTCCTCGGCCGGTCTTTCTTTTCAAGTACCTTTCGGTCGTACTAGTTTGTTGTTGAAATTCCGTCTTCTGCCGGTCTTTCTTTTCGAGTCCGCTTTCGGTTCTACTCGTTTGTTGTTGAAATTCCGTCCTCGGCCGGTTTTTCTTTTCGAGTCCGCTTTTGGTCGTACTCGTTTGTTGTTGAAATTCCGTCCTCGACCGGTCTTTCTTTTCAAGTACCTTTCGGTCGTACTAGTTTGTTGTTGAAATTCCGTCTTCTGCCGGTCTTTCTTTTCGAGTCCGCTTTCGGTTCTACTCGTTTGTTGTTGAAATTCCGTCCTCGGCCGGTTTTTCTTTTCGAGTCCGCTTTTGGTCGTACTCGTTTGTTGTTGAAATTCCGTCCTCGACCGGTCTTTCTTTTCGAGTACCTTTCGATCGTACTAGTTTGTTGTTGAAATTCCGTCTTCTGCCGGTCTTTCTTTTCGAGTCCGCTTTCGGTTCTACTCGTTTGTTGTTGAAATTCCGTCCTCGGCCGGTTTTTCTTTTCGAGTCCGCTTTTGGTCGTACTCGTTTGTTGTTGAAATTCCGTCCTCGTCCGGTCTTTTTTTCGAGTCCGCTTTCGGTCGTACTCGTTTTTTGTTGAAATTCCGTCCTCGGCCGGTCTTTCTTTTCGAGTCCGCTTTCGGTCGTACTGGTTTGTTGTTGAAGTTCCTTCGTAGGTCGGTCTTTCTTTTCGAGTCCGATTTCGGTCATACTTGTTTGTTGTTGAAATTCCGTCCTCGGCCGGTCTTTCTTTTCGAGCCCGCTTTCGGTCGTACTCGTTTGTTGTTGAAGTTCCGTCCTCGGCCGGTCTTTCTTTTCGAGTCCGCTTTCGGTCGTACTCGTTTGTTGTTGAAATTCCGTCTTCTGCCGGTCTTTCTTTTCGAGTCCGCTTTCGGTTCTACTCGTTTGTTGTTGAAATTCCGTCCTCGGCCGGTTTTTCTTTTCGAGTGCGCTTTTGGTCGTACTCGTTTGTTGTTGAAATTCCGTCCTCGACCGGTCTTTCTTTTCGAGTCCGCGTTCGGTTGTACTCGTTTGTTGTTGAAATTCCGTCCTCGGCCGGTCTTTCTTTTCGAGTCCGCTTTCGGTCGTACTCGTTTGTTTTATGAAATTCTGTCCTCGGCCGGTCTTTCTTTTCGAGTCCACTTTCGGTCGTACTCGTTTGTTGTTGAAATTCCCTCCACGGTCGGTCTTTCTTTTCGAGTCCGCTTTCGGTCGTACTCGTTTTTTGTTGAAATTCCGTGCTCGGCCGGTCTTTCTTTTTGAGTCCGCTCTCGGTCGTACTCGTTTGTTGTTGAAATTCCATCCTCAGCCGGTCTTTCTTTTCGAGTCCGCTTTCGGCCGTACTCGTTTGTTGTTGAAATTCCGCTTTTGGTCGGTCTTTCTTTTCGAATCCGCTTTCGGTCACGCTTGTTTGTTGTTGAAATTCCGCTTTCGGTCGGTCTTTCTTTTCGAGTCCGCTTTCGGTCGTACTCGTTTGTTGTTGAAATTCTGCTTTCGGTCAGTCTTTCTTTTTTAGTCCGCTTTCGGTCGTACTCGTTTGTTGTTGAAATTCCGCTTTCAACCGGTATTTCTTTTCGAGTCCGCTTTCGGTCGTACTCGTTTGTTGTTGAAGTTCCGTCCTCGTCCGGTCTTTATTTTCGAGTCTGCTTTTGGCCGTACTCGTTTGTTGCTGAAATTCCGTCCTCGTCCGGTCTTTCTTTTCAAGTACCTTTCGTTCGTACTCGTTTGTTGTTGAAATTCCATCCTCGACCGGTCTTTCTTTTCGAGTCTGGTTTCGGTCGTACTCGTTTGTTGTTGAAGTTCCGTCCTAGGCCGGTCTTTCTTTTCGAGTCCGCTTTCGGTCGTACTTGTTTGTTGTTGAAAGTCTGTCCTCGGCCGGTCTTTCTTTTCGAGTCCGCTTTCGGTCGTACTCGTTTGTTGTTGAAGTTCCGTCCTCGACTGGTCTTTCTTTTCGAGTCCGCTTTCGATCGTACTCGTGTGTTGTTGAAATTCCATCCTCTGTCAGTCTTTCTTTTCAAGTACCTTTCGGTCGTACTAGTTTGTTGTTGAAATTCCGTCTTCTGCCGGTCTTTCTTTTCGAGTCCGCTTTCGGTTCTACTCGTTTGTTGTTGAAATTCCGTCCTCGGCCGGTTTTTCTTTTCGAGTCCGCTTTTGGTCGTACTCGTTTGTTGTTGAAATTCCGTCCTCGACCGGTCTTTCTTTTCGAGTCCGCGTTCGGTTGTACTCGTTTGTTGTTGAAATTCCGTCCTCGGCCGGTCTTTCTTTTCGAGTCCGTTTTCGGTCGTACTCGTTTGTTTTATGAAATTCTGTCCTCGCCCGATCTTTCTTTTCGAGTCCACTTTCGGTTGTACTCGTTTGTTGTAGAAATTCCGTCCTCGGTCGGTCTTTCTTTTCGAGTCCGCTTTCGGTCGTACTCATTTGTTGTTGAAATTCCGTCCTCGGCCGGTGTTTCTTTTTGAGTCCGCTCTCGGTCGTACTCGTTTGTTGTTGAAATTCCATCCTCTGCCGGTCTTTCTTTTCGAGTCCGCTTTCGGCCGTACTCGTTTGTTGTTGAAATTCCGCTTTCGGTCGGTCTTTCTTTTCGAGTCCGCTTTCGGTCACGCTTGTTTGTTGTTGAAATTCCGCTTCCGGTCGGTCTTTCTTTTCGAGTCCGCTTTCGGTCGTACTCGTTTGTTGTTGAAATTCTGCTTTCGGTCGGTCTTTCTTTTTTAGTCCGCTTTCGGCCGAACTCGTTTGTTGTTGAAATTCCGCTTTCAAGCGGTATTTCATTTCGAGTCCGCTTTTGGTTGTACTCGTTTGTTGTTGGAATTCCGTCCTCGACCGGTCTTTCTTTTCGAGTCCGCTTTCGATCGTACTCGTTTGTTGTTGAAATTCCGTCCTTGGCCGGTCTTTCATTTCGAGTCCGCTTTCGATTGTACTCGTTTGTTGTTGAAATTCCGTCCTCGTCCGGTCTTTATTTTTGAGTCCGCTTTTGGTCGTACTCGTTTGTTGTTGAAATTCCGTCCTCGTCCGGTCATTCTTTTCAAGTCCCTTCGGTCGTACTCGTTTGTTGTTGAAGTTCCGTCCTAGGCCGGTCTTTCTTTTCGAGTCCGCTTTCGGTCATACTCGTTTGTTGTTGAAGTTCCGTCCTAGGCCGGTCTTTCTTTTCGAGTCCGCTTTTGGTCGTTCTCGTTTGTTGTTGAAATTCCGTCCTCGACCGGTCTTTCTTTTTGAGTCCGCGTTTGGTTGTACTCGTTTGTTGTTGAAATTCCGTCCTCGGCCGATCTTTCTTTTCGAGTCCGCTTTCGGTCGTACTCGTTTGTTGTTGAAATTCCGTCTTCTGCCGGTCTTTCTTTTTGAGTCCGCTTTCGGTTCTACTCGTTTGTTGTTGAAATTCCGCTTTCAACCGGTATTTCTTTTCGAGTCCGCTTTCGGTCGTACTCGTTTGTTGTTGAAGTTCCGTCCTCGTCCGGTCTTTATTTTCGAGTCTTCTTTTGGCCGTACTCGTTTGTTGCTGAAATTCCGTCCTCGTCCGGTCTTTCTTTTCAAGTACCTTTCGTTCGTACTCGTTTGTTGTTGAAATTCCATCCTCGACCGGTCTTTCTTTTCGAGTCTGGTTTCGGTCGTACTCGTTTGTTGTTGAAGTTCCGTCCTAGGCCGGTCTTTCTTTTCGAGTCCGCTTTCGGTCGTACTTGTTTGTTGTTGAAAGTCTGTCCTCGGCCGGTCTTTCTTTTCGAGTCCGCTTTCGGTCGTACTCGTTTGTTGTTGAAGTTCCGTCCTCGACTGGTCTTTCTTTTCGAGTCCGCTTTCGATCGTACTCGTGTGTTGTTGAAATTCCGTCCTCTGCCAGTCTTTCTTTTCAAGTACCTTTCGGTCGTACTAGTTTGTTGTTGAAATTCCGTCTTCTGCCGGTCTTTCTTTTCGAGTCCGCTTTCGGTTCTACTCGTTTGTTGTTGAAATTCCGTCCTCGGCCGGTTTTTCTTTTCGAGTCCGCTTTTGGTCGTACTCGTTTGTTGTTGAAATGCCGTCCTCGACCGGTCTTTCTTTTCGAGTCCGCGTTCGGTTGTACTCGTTTGTTGTTGAAATTCCATCCTCGGCCGGTCTTTCTTTTCGAGTCCGTTTTCGGTCGTACTCGTTTGTTTTATGAAATTCTGTCCTCGCCCGATCTTTCTTTTCGAGTCCACTTTCGGTTGTACTCGTTTGTTGTTGAAATTCCGTCCTCGGTCGGTCTTTCTTTTCGAGTCCGCTTTCGGTCGTACTCATTTGTTGTTGAAATTCCGTCCTCGGCCGGTGTTTCTTTTTGAGTCCGCTCTCGGTCGTACTCGTTTGTTGTTGAAATTCCATCCTCTGCCGGTCTTTCTTTTCGAGTCCGCTTTCGGCCGTACTCGTTTGTTGTTGAAATTCCGCTTTCGGTCGGTCTTTCTTTTCGAGTCCGCTTTCGGTCACGCTTGTTTGTTGTTGAAATTCCGCTTCCGGTCGGTCTTTCTTTTCGAGTCCGCTTTCGGTCGTACTCGTTTGTTGTTGAAATTCTGCTTTCGGTCGGTCTTTCTTTTTTAGTCCGCTTTCGGCCGAACTCGTTTGTTGTTGAAATTCCGCTTTCAAGCGGTATTTCATTTCGAGTCCGCTTTTGGTTGTACTCGTTTGTTGTTGGAATTCCGTCCTCGACCGGTCTTTCTTTTCGAGTCCGCTTTCGATCGTACTCGTTTGTTGTTGAAATTCCGTCCTTGGCCGGTCTTTCATTTCGAGTCCGCTTTCGATTGTACTCGTTTGTTGTTGAAATTCCGTCCTCGTCCGGTCTTTATTTTTGAGTCCGCTTTTGGTCGTACTCGTTTGTTGTTGAAATTCCGTCCTCGTCCGGTCATTCTTTTCAAGTCCCTTCGGTCGTACTCGTTTGTTGTTGAAGTTCCGTCCTAGGCCGGTCTTTCTTTTCGAGTCCGCTTTCGGTCATACTCGTTTGTTGTTGAAGTTCCGTCCTAGGCCGGTCTTTCTTTTCGAGTCCGCTTTTGGTCGTTCTCGTTTGTTGTTGAAATTCCGTCCTCGACCGGTCTTTCTTTTTGAGTCCGCGTTTGGTTGTACTCGTTTGTTGTTGAAATTCCGTCCTCGGCCGATCTTTCTTTTCGAGTCCGCTTTCGGTCGTACTCGTTTGTTGTTGAAATTCCGTCTTCTGCCGGTCTTTCTTTTTGAGTCCGCTTTCGGTTCTACTCGTTTGTTGTTGAAATTCCGTCCTCGGCCGGTTTTTCTTTTCGAGTGCGCTTTTGGTCGTACTCGTTTGTTGTTGAAATTCCGTCCTCGACCAGTCTTTCTTTTCGAGTCCGCGTTCGGTTGTACTCGTTTGTTGTTGAAATTCCGTCCTCGGCCGGTCTTTCTTTTCGAGTCCGCTTTCGGTCGTACTCGTTTGTTGTTGAAGTTCCGTCCTACGCCGGTCTTTCTTTTCGAGTCCGCTTTCGGTCGTACTTGTTTGTTGTTGAAATTCTGTCCTCGGCCGGTCTTTCTTTTCGAGTCCGCTTTCGGTCGTACTCGTGTGTTGTTGAAATTCCGTCCTCGGCCGGTCTTTCTTTTCAAGTACCTTTCGGTCGTACTAGTTTGTTGTTGAAATTCCGTCTTCTGCCGGTCTTTCTTTTCGAGTCCGCTTTCGGTTCTACTCGTTTGTTGTTGAAATTCCGTCCTCGGCCGGTTTTTCTTTTCGAGTCCGCTTTTGGTCGTACTCGTTTGTTGTTGAAATTCCGTCCTCGACCGGTCTTTCTTTTCAAGTACCTTTCGGTCGTACTAGTTTGTTGTTGAAATTCCGTCTTCTGCCGGTCTTTCTTTTCGAGTCCGCTTTCGGTTCTACTCGTTTGTTGTTGAAATTCCGTCCTCGGCCGGTTTTTCTTTTCGAGTCCGCTTTTGGTCGTACTCGTTTGTTGTTGAAATTCCGTCCTCGACCGGTCTTTCTTTTCGAGTACCTTTCGATCGTACTAGTTTGTTGTTGAAATTCCGTCTTCTGCCGGTCTTTCTTTTCGAGTCCGCTTTCGGTTCTACTCGTTTGTTGTTGAAATTCCGTCCTCGGCCGGTTTTTCTTTTCGAGTCCGCTTTTGGTCGTACTCGTTTGTTTTATGAAATTCTGTCCTCGCCCGATCTTTCTTTTCGAGTCCACTTTCGGTTGTACTCGTTTGTTGTTGAAATTCCGTCCTCGGTCGGTCTTTCTTTTCGAATCCGCTTTCGGTCGTACTCGTTTGTTGTTGAAATTCCGTCCTCGGCCGGTGTTTCTTTTCGAGTCCGCTTTCGGTCGTACTCGTTTGTTTTATGAAATTCTGTCCTCGCCCGATCTTTCTTTTCGAGTCCACTTTCGGTTGTACTCGTTTGTTGTTGAAATTCCGTCCTCGGTCGGTCTTTCTTTTCGAATCCGCTTTCGGTCGTACTCGTTTGTTGTTGAAATTCCGTCCTCGGCCGGTGTTTCTTTTCGAGTCCGCTCTCGGTCGTACTCGTTTGTTGTTGAAATTCCATCCTCTGCCGGTCTTTCTTTTCGAGTCCGCTTTCGGCCGTACTCGTTTGTTGTTGAAATTCCGCTTTCGGTCGGTCTTTCTTTTCGAGTCCGCTTTCGGTCACGCTTGTTTGTTGTTGAAATTTCGCTTCCGGTCGGTCTTTCTTTTCGAGTCCGCTTTCGGTCGTACTCGTTTGTTGTTGAAATTCTGCTTTCGGTCGGTCTTTCTTTTTTAGTCCGCTTTCGGTCGCACTCGTTTGTTGTTGAAATTCCGCTTTCAACCGGTATTTCTTTTCGAGTCCGCTTTTGGTCGTACTCGTTTGTTGTTGGAATTTCGTCCTCGACCGGTCTTTCTTTTCGAGTCCGCTTTCGGTCGTACTCGTTTGTTGTTGAAATTCCGTCCTCGGCCGGTCTTTCATTTCGAGTCCGCTTTCGATTGTACTCGTTTGTTGTTGAAATTCCGTCATCGGCCGGTCTTTATTTTCGAGTCCGCTTTTGGTCGTACTCGTTTTTTTTATGAAATTCCGTCCTCGGCCGGTCTTTCTTTTCGAGTCCACTTTCGGTCGTACTCGTTTGTTGTTGAAGTTCCGTCCTAGGCCGGTCTTTCTTTTCGAGTCCGCTTTTGGTCGTACTCGTTTGTTGTTGAAATTCCGTCCTCGACCGGTCTGTCTTTTTGAGTCCGCGTTCGGTTGTACTCATTTGTTGTTGAAATTCCGTCCTCGGCCGATCTTTCTTTTCGAGTCCGCTTTCGGTCGTACTCGTTTGTTGTTGAAATTCCGTCCTCGGCCGGTCTTTCTTTTCGAGTCCGCTCTCGGTCGTACTCGTTTGTTGTTGAAATTCCATCCTCAGCCGGTCTTTCTTTTCGAGTCCGCTTTCGGCCGTACTCGTTTGTTGTTGAAATTCCGCTTTCGGTCGGTCTTTCTTTTCGAGTCCGCTTTCGATCACGCTTGTTTGTTATTGAAATTCCACTTTCGGTCGGTCTTTCTTTTCGAGTCCGCTTTTGGTCGTACTCGTTTGTTGTTGAAATTATGCTTTCGGTCGGTCTTTCTTTTTTAGTCCGCTTTCGGTCGCACTCGTTTGTTGTTGAAATTCCGCTTTCAACCGGTATTTCTTTTCGAGTCCGCTTTTGGTTGTACTCGTTTGTTGTTGGAATTCCGTCCTCGACCGGTCTTTCTTTTCGAGTCCGCTTTCGGTCGTACTCGTTTGTTGTTGAAATTCCGTCCTCGGCCGGTCTTTCTTTTCGAGTCCACTTTCGATTGTACTCGTTTGTTGTTGAAATTCTGTCCTCGTCCGGTCTTTATTTTCGAGTCCGCTTTCGGTCGTACTCGTTTGTTGTTGAAATTCCGTCCTCGGCCGGTCTTTCTTTTCGAGTCCGCTTTCGATTATACTCGTTTGTTGTTGAAATTCCGTCCTCGTCCGGTCTTTATTTTCGAGTCCGCTTTTGGTCGTACTCGTTTGTTGTTGAAATTCCGTCCTCGTCCGGTCTTTTTTTCGAGTCCGCTTTCGGTCGTACTCGTTTTTTGTTGAAATTCCGTCCTCGGCCGGTCTTTCTTTTCGAGTCCGCTTTCGGTCGTACTGGTTTGTTGTTGAAGTTCCGTCGTAGGTCGGTCTTTCTTTTCGAGTCCGCTTTCGGTCATACTTGTTTGTTGTTTAAATTCCGTCCTCGGCCGGTCTTTCTTTTCGAGCCCGTTTTCGATCGTACTCGTTTGTTGTTGAAGTTCCGTCCTCGGCCGGTCTTTATTTTCGAGTCCGCTTTCGGTCGTACTCGTTTGTTGTTGAAATTCCGTCCTCGGCCGGTCTTTCTTTTCGAGTCCGCTTTCGATTGTACTCGTTTGTTGTTGAAATTCCGTCCTCGTCCGGTCTTTATTTTTGAGTCCGCTTTTGGTCGTACTCGTTTGTTGTTGAAATTCCGTCCTCGTCCGGTCATTCTTTTCAAGTCCCTTCGGTCGTACTCGTTTGTTGTTGAAGTTCCGTCCTAGGCCGGTCTTTCTTTTCGAGTCCGCTTTCGGTCATACTCGTTTGTTGTTGAAGTTCCGTCCTAGGCCGGTCTTTCTTTTCGAGTCCGCTTTTGGTCGTTCTCGTTTGTTGTTGAAATTCCGTCCTCGACCGGTCTTTCTTTTTGAGTCCGCGTTTGGTTGTACTCGTTTGTTGTTGAAATTCCGTCCTCGGCCGATCTTTCTTTTCGAGTCCGCTTTCGGTCGTACTCGTTTGTTGTTGAAATTCCGTCTTCTGCCGGTCTTTCTTTTCGAGTCCGCTTTCGGTTCTACTCGTTTGTTGTTGAAATTCCGTCCTCGGCCGGTTTTTCTTTTCGAGTGCGCTTTTGGTCGTACTCGTTTGTTGTTGAAATTCCGTCCTCGACCAGTCTTTCTTTTCGAGTCCGCGTTCGGTTGTACTCGTTTGTTGTTGAAATTCCGTCCTCGGCCGGTCTTTCTTTTCGAGTCCGCTTTCGGTCGTACTCGTTTGTTGTTGAAGTTCCGTCCTACGCCGGTCTTTCTTTTCGAGTCCGCTTTCGGTCGTACTTGTTTGTTGTTGAAATTCTGTCCTCGGCCGGTCTTTCTTTTCGAGTCCGCTTTCGGTCGTACTCGTGTGTTGTTGAAATTCCGTCCTCGGCCGGTCTTTCTTTTCAAGTACCTTTCGGTCGTACTAGTTTGTTGTTGAAATTCCGTCTTCTGCCGGTCTTTCTTTTCGAGTCCGCTTTCGGTTCTACTCGTTTGTTGTTGAAATTCCGTCCTCGGCCGGCTTTTCTTTTCGAGTCCGCTTTTGGTCGTACTCGTTTGTTGTTGAAATTCCGTCCTCGACCGGTCTTTCTTTTCAAGTACCTTTCGGTCGTACTAGTTTGTTGTTGAAATTCCGTCTTCTGCCGGTCTTTCTTTTCGAGTCCGCTTTCGGTTCTACTCGTTTGTTGTTGAAATTCCGTCCTCGGCCGGTTTTTCTTTTCGAGTCCGCTTTTGGTCGTACTCGTTTGTTGTTGAAATTCCGTCCTCGACCGGTCTTTCTTTTCGAGTACCTTTCGATCGTACTAGTTTGTTGTTGAAATTCCGTCTTCTGCCGGTCTTTCTTTTCGAGTCCGCTTTCGGTTCTACTCGTTTGTTGTTGAAATTCCGTCCTCGGCCGGTTTTTCTTTTCGAGTCCGCTTTTGGTCGTACTCGTTTGTTTTATGAAATTCTGTCCTCGCCCGATCTTTCTTTTCGAGTCCACTTTCGGTTGTACTCGTTTGTTGTTGAAATTCCGTCCTCGGTCGGTCTTTCTTTTCGAATCCGCTTTCGGTCGTACTCGTTTGTTGTTGAAATTCCGTCCTCGGCCGGTGTTTCTTTTCGAGTCCGCTTTCGGTCGTACTCGTTTGTTTTATGAAATTCTGTCCTCGCCCGATCTTTCTTTTCGAGTCCACTTTCGGTTGTACTCGTTTGTTGTTGAAATTCCGTCCTCGGTCGGTCTTTCTTTTCGAATCCGCTTTCGGTCGTACTCGTTTGTTGTTGAAATTCCGTCCTCGGCCGGTGTTTCTTTTCGAGTCCGCTCTCGGTCGTACTCGTTTGTTGTTGAAATTCCATCCTCTGCCGGTCTTTCTTTTCGAGTCCGCTTTCGGCCGTACTCGTTTGTTGTTGAAATTCCGCTTTCGGTCGGTCTTTCTTTTCGAGTCCGCTTTCGGTCACGCTTGTTTGTTGTTGAAATTTCGCTTCCGGTCGGTCTTTCTTTTCGAGTCCGCTTTCGGTCGTACTCGTTTGTTGTTGAAATTCTGCTTTCGGTCGGTCTTTCTTTTTTAGTCCGCTTTCGGTCGCACTCGTTTGTTGTTGAAATTCCGCTTTCAACCGGTATTTCTTTTCGAGTCCGCTTTTGGTCGTACTCGTTTGTTGTTGGAATTTCGCCCTCGACCGGTCTTTCTATTCGAGTCCGCTTTCGGTCGTACTCGTTTGTTGTTGAAATTCCGTCCTCGGCCGGTCTTTCATTTCGAGTCCGCTTTCGATTGTACTCGTTTGTTGTTGAAATTCCGTCCTCGGCCGGTCTTTATTTTCGAGTCCGCTTTTGGTCGTACTCGTTTTTTTTATGAAATTCCGTCCTCGGCCGGTCTTTCTTTTCGAGTCCACTTTCGGTCGTACTCGTTTGTTGTTGAAGTTCCGTCCTAGGCCGGTCTTTCTTTTCGAGTCCGCTTTTGGTCGTACTCGTTTGTTGTTGAAATTCCGTCCTCGACCGGTCTTTCTTTTTGAGTCCGCGTTCGGTTGTACTCATTTGTTGTTGAAATTCCGTCCTCGGCCGATCTTTCTTTTCGAGTCCGCTTTCGGTCGTACTCGTTTGTTGTTGAAATTCCGTCCTCGGCCGGTCTTTCTTTTCGAGTCCGCTCTCGGTCGTACTCGTTTGTTGTTGAAATTCCATCCTCAGCCGGTCTTTCTTTTCGAGTCCGCTTTCGGCCGTACTCGTTTGTTGTTGAAATTCCGCTTTCGGTCGGTCTTTCTTTTCGAGTCCGCTTTCGATCACGCTTGTTTGTTATTGAAATTCCACTTTCGGTCGGTCTTTCTTTTCGAGTCCGCTTTTGGTCGTACTCGTTTGTTGTTGAAATTATGCTTTCGGTCGGTCTTTCTTTTTTAGTCCGCTTTCGGTCGCACTCGTTTGTTGTTGAAATTCCGCTTTCAACCGGTATTTCTTTTCGAGTCCGCTTTTGGTTGTACTCGTTTGTTGTTGGAATTCCGTCCTCGACCGGTCTTTCTTTTCGAGTCCGCTTTCGGTCGTACTCGTTTGTTGTTGAAATTCCGTCCTCGGCCGGTCTTTCTTTTCGAGTCCGCTTTCGATTGTACTCGTTTGTTGTTGAAATTCTGTCCTCGTCCGGTCTTTATTTTCGAGTCCGCTTTTGGTCGTACTCGTTTGTTGTTGAAATTCCGTCCTCGGCCGGTCTTTCTTTTCGAGTCCGCTTTCGATTATACTCGTTTGTTGTTGAAATTCCGTCCTCGTCCGGTCTTTATTTTCGAGTCCGCTTTTGGTCGTACTCGTTTGTTGCTGAAATTCCGTCCTCGTCCGGTCTTTTTTTCGAGTCCGCTTTCGGTCGTACTCGTTTTTTGTTGAAATTCCGTCCTCGGCCGGTCTTTCTTTTCGAGTCCGCTTTCGGTCGTACTGGTTTGTTGTTGAAGTTCCGTCGTAGGTCGGTCTTTCTTTTCGAGTCCGCTTTCGGTCATACTTGTTTGTTGTTTAAATTCCGTCCTCGGCCGGTCTTTCTTTTCGAGCCCGTTTTCGATCGTACTCGTTTGTTGTTGAAGTTCCGTCCTCGGCCGGTCTTTCTTTTCGAGTCCGCTTTCGGTCGTACTCGTTTGTTGTTGAAATTCCGTCTTCTGCCGGTCTTTCTTTTCGAGTCCGCTTTCGGTTCTACTCGTTTGTTGTTGAAATTCCGTCCTCGGCCGGTTTTTCTTTTCGAGTGCGCTTTTGGTCGTACTCGTTTGTTGTTGAAATTCCGTCCTCGACCGGTCTTTCTTTTCGAGTCCGCGTTCGGTTGTACTCGTTTGTTGTTGAAATTCCGTCCTCGGCCGGTCTTTCTTTTCGAGTCCGCTTTCGGTCGTACTCGTTTGTTTTATGAAATTCTGTCCTCGGCCGGTCTTTCTTTTCGAGTCCACTTTCGGTCGTACTCGTTTGTTGTTGAAATTCCCTCCACGGTCAGTCTTTCTTTTCGAGTCCGCTTTCGGTCGTACTCGTTTTTTGTTGAAATTCCGTCCTCGGCCGGTCTTTCTTTTCGAGTCCGCTCTCGGTCGTACTCGTTTGTTGTTGAAATTCCATCCTCAGCCGGTCTTTCTTTTCGAGTCCGCTTTCGGCCGTACTCGTTTGTTGTTGAAATTCCGCTTTTGGTCGGTCTTTCTTTTCGAATCCGCTTTCGGTCACGCTTGTTTGTTGTTGAAATTCCGCTTTCGGTCGGTCTTTCTTTTCGAGTCCGCTTTCCGTCGTACTCGTTTGTTGTTGAAATTCCGTCCTCGTCTGGTCTTTATTTTCGAGTCCGCTTTTGGTCGTACTCGTTTGTTGTTGAAATTCCGTCCTCGTCCGGTCTTTTTTTCGAGTCCGCTTTCGGTCGTACTCGTTTTTTGTTGAAATTCCGTCCTCGGCCGGTCTTTCTTTTCGAGTCCGCTTTCGGTCGTACTGGTTTGTTGTTGAAGTTCCGTCGTAGGTCGGTCTTTCTTTTCGAGTCCGCTTTCGGTCATACTTGTTTGTTGTTGAAATTCCGTCCTCGGCCGGTCTTTCTTTTCGAGCCCGCTTTCGATCGTACTCGTTTGTTGTTGAAGTTCCGTCCTTGGCCGGTCTTTCTTTTCGAGTCCGCTTTCGGTCGTACTCGTTTGTTGTTGAAATTCCGTCTTCTGCCGGTCTTTCTTTTCGAGTCCGCTTTCGGTTCTACTCGTTTGTTGTTGAAATTCCGTCCTCGGCCGGTTTTTCTTTTCGAGTGCGCTTTTGGTCGTACTCGTTTGTTGTTGAAATTCCGTCCTCGACCGGTCTTTCTTTTCGAGTCCGCGTTCGGTTGTACTCGTTTGTTGTTGAAATTCCGTCCTCGGCCGGTCTTTCTTTTCGAGTCCGCTTTCGGTCGTACTCGTTTGTTTTATGAAATTCTGTCCTCGGCCGGTCTTTCTTTTCGAGTCCACTTTCGGTCGTACTCGTTTGTTGTTGAAATTCCCTCCACGGTCGGTCTTTCTTTTCGAGTCCGCTTTCGGTCGTACTCGTTTTTTGTTGAAATTCCGTCCTCGGCCGGTCTTTCTTTTCGAGTCCGCTCTCGGTCGTACTCGTTTGTTGTTGAAATTCCATCCTCAGCCGGTCTTTCTTTTCGAGTCCGCTTTCGGCCGTACTCGTTTGTTGTTGAAATTCCGCTTTCGGTCGGTCTTTCTTTTCGAGTCCGCTTTCGGTCACGCTTGTTTGTTGTTGAAATTTCGCTTCCGGTCGGTCTTTCTTTTCGAGTCCGCTTTCGGTCGTACTCGTTTGTTGTTGAAATTCTGCTTTCGGTCGGTCTTTCTTTTTTAGTCCGCTTTCGGTCGCACTCGTTTGTTGTTGAAATTCCGCTTTCAACCGGTATTTCTTTTCGAGTCCGCTTTTGGTCGTACTCGTTTGTTGTTGGAATTTCGTCCTCGACCGGTCTTTCTTTTCGAGTCCGCTTTCGGTCGTACTCGTTTGTTGTTGAAATTCCGTCCTCGGCCGGTCTTTCATTTCGAGTCCGCTTTCGATTGTACTCGTTTGTTGTTGAAATTCAGTCCTCGGCCGGTCTTTATTTTCGAGTCCGCTTTTGGTCGTACTCGTTTTTTTTATGAAATTCCGTCCTCGGCCGGTCTTTCTTTTCGAGTCCACTTTCGGTCGTACTCGTTTGTTGTTGAAGTTCCGTCCTAGGCCGGTCTTTCTTTTCGAGTCCGCTTTTGGTCGTACTCGTTTGTTGTTGAAATTCCGTCCTCGGCCGGTCTTTCTTTTTGAGTCCGCGTTTGGTTGTACTCATTTGTTGTTGAAATTCCGTCCTCGGCCGATCTTTCTTTTCGAGTCCGCTTTCGGTCGTACTCGTTTGTTGTTGAAATTCCGTCCTCGGCCGGTCTTTCTTTTCGAGTCCGCTCTCGGTCGTACTCGTTTGTTGTTGAAATTCCATCCTCAGCCGGTCTTTCTTTTCGAGTCCACTTTCGGCCGTACTCGTTTGTTGTTGAAATTCCGCTTTCAGTCGGTCTTTCTTTTCGAGTCCGCTTTCGATCACGCTTGTTTGTTATTGAAATTCCGCTTTCGGTCGGTCTTTCTTTTCGAGTCCGCTTTTGGTCGTACTCGTTTGTTGTTGAAATTCTGCTTTCGGTCGGTCTTTCTTTTTTAGTCCGCTTTCGGTCGCACTCGTTTGTTGTTGAAATTCCGCTTTCAACCGGTATTTCTTTTCGAGTCCGCTTTTGGTTGTACTCGTTTGTTGTTGGAATTCCGTCCTCGACCGGTCTTTCTTTTCGAGTCCGCTTTCGGTCGTACTCGTTTGTTGTTGAAATTCCGTCCTCGGCCGGTCTTTCTTTTCGAGTCCGCTTTCGATTGTACTCGTTTGTTGTTGAAATTCTGTCCTCGTCCGGTCTTTATTTTCGAGTCCGCTTTCGGTCGTACTCGTTTGTTGTTGAAATTCCGTCCTCGGCCGGTCTTTCTTTTCGAGTCCGCTTTCGATTATACTCGTTTGTTGTTGAAATTCCGTCCTCGTCCGGTCTTTATTTTCGAGTCCGCTTTTGGTCGTACTCGTTTGTTGCTGAAATTCCGTCCTCGTCCGGTCTTTTTTTCGAGTCCGCTTTCGGTCGTACTCGTTTTTTGTTGAAATTCCGTCCTCGGCCGGTCTTTCTTTTCGAGTCCGCTTTCGGTCGTACTGGTTTGTTGTTGAAGTTCCGTCGTAGGTCGGTCTTTCTTTTCGAGTCCGCTTTCGGTCATACTTGTTTGTTGTTGAAATTCCGTCCTCGGCCGGTCTTTCTTTTCGAGCCCGCTTTCGATCGTACTCGTTTGTTGTTGAAGTTCCGTCCTCGGCCGGTCTTTCTTTTCGAGTCCGCTTTCGGTCGTACTCGTTTGTTGTTGAAATTCCGTCTTCTGCCGGTCTTTCTTTTCGAGTCCGCTTTCGGTTCTACTCGTTTGTTGTTGAAATTCCGTCCTCGGCCGGTTTTTCTTTTCGAGTGCGCTTTTGGTCGTACTCGTTTGTTGTTGAAATTCCGTCCTCGGCCGGTCTTTCTTTTCAAGTACCTTTCGGTCGTACTCGTTTGTTGTTGAAATTCCGTCCTCTGCCGGTCTTTCTTTTCGAGTCCGCTTTCGGTTCTACTCGTTTGTTATTGAAATTCCGTCCTCGGCCGGTTTTTCTTTTCGAGTCCGCTTTTGGTCGTACTCGTTTGTTGTTGAAATTCCGTCCTCGACCGGTCTTTCTTTTCGAGTCCGCTTTCGGTCGTACTCGTTTTTTGTTGAAATTCCGTCCTCGGCCGGTCTTTCTTTTCGAGTCCGCTCTCGGTCGTACTCGTTTGTTGTTGAAATTCCATCCTCAGCCGGTCTTTCTTTTCGAGTCCGCTTTCGGCCGTACTCGTTTGTTGTTGAAATTCCCTCCACGGTCGGTCTTTCTTTTCGAATCCGCTTTCGGTCGTACTCGTTTTTTGTTGAAATTCCGTCCTCGGCCGGTCTTTCTTTTAGAGTCCGCTCTCGTTCGTACTCGTTTGTTGTTGAAATTCCATCCTCAGCCGGTCTTTCTTTTCGAGTCCGCTTTCGGCCGTACTCGTTTGTTGTTGAAATTCCGCTTTTGGTCGGTCTTTCTTTTCGAATCCGCTTTCGGTCACGCTTGTTTGTTGTTGAAATTTCGCTTTCAGTCGGTCTTTCTTTTCGAGTCCGCTTTCGGTCGTACTCGTTTGTTGTTGAAATTCCGCTTTCAACCGGTATTTCTTTTCGAGTCCGCTTTCGGTCGTACTCGTTTGTTGTTGAAGTTCCGTCCTCGTCCGGTCTTTATTTTCGAGTCTGCTTTTGGTCGTACTCGTTTGTTGTTGAAATTCCGTCCTCGTCCGGTCTTTCTTTCCAAGTACCTTTCGGTCGTACTCGTTTGTTGTTGAAATTCCGTCCTCGGCCGGTCTTTCTTTTCGAGTCTGCTTTCGGTCGTATTCGTTTGTTGTTGAAGTTCCGTCCTAGGCCGGTCTTTCTTTTCGAGTCCGCTTTCGGTCATACTTGTTTGTTGTTGAAATTCTGTCCTCGGCCGGTCTTTCTTTTCGAGTCCGCTTTCGGTCGTACTTGTTTGTTGTTGAAATTCTGTCCTCGGCCGGTCTTTCTTTTCGAGTCCGCTTTCGGTCGTACTCGTTTGTTGTTGAAGTTCCGTCCTCGGCTGGTCTTTCTTTTCGAGTCCGCTTTCGATCGTACTCGTGTGTTGTTGAAATTCCGTCCTCTGCCGGTCTTTCTTTTCAAGTACCTTTCGGTCGTACTAGTTTGTTGTTGAAATTCCGTCTTCTGCCGGTCTTTCTTTTCGAGTCCGCTTTCGGTTCTACTCGTTTGTTGTTGAAATTCCGTCCTCGACCGGTCTTTCTTTTCGAGTCCGCGTTCGGTTGTACTCGTTTGTTGTTGAAATTCCGTCCTCGGCCGGTCTTTCTTTTCGAGTCCGCTTTCGGTCGTACTCGTTTGTTTTATGAAATTCTGTCCTCGGCCGGTCTTTCTTTTCGAGTCCACTTTCGGTCGTACTCGTTTGTTGTTGAAATTCCCTCCACGGTCGGTCTTTCTTTTCGAGTCCGCTTTCGGTCGTACTCGTTTTTTGTTGAAATTCCGTCCTCGGCCGGTCTTTCTTTTCGAGTCCGCTCTCGGTCGTACTCGTTTGTTGTTGAAATTCCATCCTCAGCCGGTCTTTCTTTTCGAGTCCGCTTTCGGCCGTACTCGTTTGTTGTTGAAATTCCGCTTTCGGTCGGTCTTTCTTTTCGAGTCCGCTTTCGGTCACGCTTGTTTGTTGTTGAAATTTCGCTTCCGGTCGGTCTTTCTTTTCGAGTCCGCTTTCGGTCGTACTCGTTTGTTGTTGAAATTCTGCTTTCGGTCGGTCTTTCTTTTTTAGTCCGCTTTCGGTCGCACTCGTTTGTTGTTGAAATTCCGCTTTCAACCGGTATTTCTTTTCGAGTCCGCTTTTGGTCGTACTCGTTTGTTGTTGGAATTTCGTCCTCGACCGGTCTTTCTTTTCGAGTCCGCTTTCGGTCGTACTCGTTTGTTGTTGAAATTCCGTCCTCGGCCGGTCTTTCATTTCGAGTCCGCTTTCGATTGTACTCGTTTGTTGTTGAAATTCCGTCCTCGGCCGGTCTTTATTTTCGAGTCCGCTTTTGGTCGTACTCGTTTTTTTTATGAAATTCCGTCCTCGGCCGGTCTTTCTTTTCGAGTCCACTTTCGGTCGTACTCGTTTGTTGTTGAAGTTCCGTCCTAGGCCGGTCTTTCTTTTCGAGTCCGCTTTTGGTCGTACTCGTTTGTTGTTGAAATTCCGTCCTCGGCCGGTCTTTCTTTTTGAGTCCGCGTTTGGTTGTACTCATTTGTTGTTGAAATTCCGTCCTCGGCCGATCTTTCTTTTCGAGTCCGCTTTCGGTCGTACTCGTTTGTTGTTGAAATTCCGTCCTCGGCCGGTCTTTCTTTTCGAGTCCGCTCTCGGTCGTACTCGTTTGTTGTTGAAATTCCATCCTCAGCCGGTCTTTCTTTTCGAGTCCGCTTTCGGCCGTACTCGTTTGTTGTTGAAATTCCGCTTTCGGTCGGTCTTTCTTTTCGAGTCCGCTTTCGATCACGCTTGTTTGTTATTGAAATTCCGCTTTCGGTCGGTCTTTCTTTTCGAGTCCGCTTTTGGTCGTACTCGTTTGTTGTTGAAATTCTGCTTTCGGTCGGTCTTTCTTTTTTAGTCCGCTTTCGGTCGCACTCGTTTGTTGTTGAAATTCCGCTTTCAACCGGTATTTCTTTTCGAGTCCGCTTTTGGTTGTACTCGTTTGTTGTTGGAATTCCGTCCTCGACCGGTCTTTCTTTTCGAGTCCGCTTTCGGTCGTACTCGTTTGTTGTTGAAATTCCGTCCTCGGCCGGTCTTTCTTTTCGAGTCCGCTTTCGATTGTACTCGTTTGTTGTTGAAATTCTGTCCTCGTCCGGTCTTTATTTTCGAGTCTGCTTTCGGTCGTACTCGTTTGTTGTTGAAATTCCGTCCTCGGCCGGTCTTTCTTTTCGAGTCCGCTTTCGATTATACTCGTTTGTTGTTGAAATTCCGTCCTCGTCCGGTCTTTATTTTCGAGTCCGCTTTTGGTCGTACTCGTTTGTTGTTGAAATTCCGTCCTCGTCCGGTCTTTTTTTCGAGTCCGCTTTCGGTCGTACTCGTTTTTTGTTGAAATTCCGTCCTCGGCCGGTCTTTCTTTTCGAGTCCGCTTTCGGTCGTACTGGTTTGTTGTTGAAGTTCCGTCGTAGGTCGGTCTTTCTTTTCGAGTCCGCTTTCGGTCATACTTGTTTGTTGTTGAAATTCCGTCCTCGGCCGGTCTTTCTTTTCGAGCCCGCTTTCGATCGTACTCGTTTGTTGTTGAAGTTCCGTCCTCGGCCGGTCTTTCTTTTCGAGTCCGCTTTCGGTCGTACTCGTTTGTTGTTGAAATTCCGTCTTCTGCCGGTCTTTCTTTTCGAGTCCGCTTTCGGTTCTACTCGTTTGTTGTTGAAATTCCGTCCTCGGCCGGTTATTCTTTTCGAGTGCGCTTTTGGTCGTACTCGTTTGTTGTTGAAATTCCGTCCTCGGCCGGTCTTTCTTTTCAAGTACCTTTCGGTCGTACTCGTTTGTTGTTGAAATTCTGTCTTCTGCCGGTCTTTCTTTTCGAGTCCGCTTTCGGTTCTACTCGTTTGTTATTGAAATTCCGTCCTCGGCCGGTTTTTCTTTTCGAGTCCGCTTTTGGTCGTACTCGTTTGTTGTTGAAATTCCGTCCTCGACCGGTCTTTCTTTTCGAGTCCGCGTTCGGTTGTACTCGTTTGTTGTTGAAATTCCGTCCTCGGCCAGACTTTCTTTTCGAGTCCGCTTTCGGTCGTACTCGTTTGTTTTATGAAATTCTGTCCTCGGCCGGTCTTTCTTTTCGAGTCCACTTTCGGTCGTACTCGTTTGTTGTTGAAATTCCCTCCACGGTCAGTCTTTCTTTTCGAGTCCGCTTTCGGTCGTACTCGTTTTTTGTTGAAATTCCGTCCTCGGCCGGTCTTTCTTTTCGAGTCCTCTCTCGTTCGTACTCGTTTGTTGTTGAAATTCCATCCTCAGCCGGTCTTTCTTTTCTAGTCCGCTTTCGGCCGTACTCGTTTGTTGTTGAAATTCCGCTTTTGGTCGGTCTTTCTTTTCGAATCCGCTTTCGGTCACGCTTGTTTGTTGTTGAAATTTCGCTTTCAGTCGGTCTTTCTTTTCGAGTCCACTTTCGGTCGTACTCGTTTGTTGTTGAAATTCCGCTTTCAACCGGTATTTCTTTTCGAGTCTGCTTTCGGTCGTACTCGTTTGTTGTTGAAGTTCCGTCCTCGTCCGGTCTTTATTTTCGAGTCTACTTTTGGTCGTACTCGTTTGTTGTTGAAATTCCGTCCTCGTCCGGTCTTTCTTTTCAAGTACCTTTCGGTCGTACTCGTTTGTTGTTGAAATTCCGTCCTCGGCCGGTCTTTCTTTTCGAGTCTGCTTTCGGTCGTACTCGTTTGTTGTTGAAGTTCCGTCCTAGGCCGGTCTTTCTTTTCGAGTCCGCTTTCGGTCGTACTTGTTTGTTGTTGAAATTCTGTCCTCGGCCGGTCTTTCTTTTCGAGTCCGCTTTCGGTCGTACTCGTTTGTTGTTGAAGTTCCGTCCTCGGCTGGTCTTTCTTTTCGAGTCCGCTTTCGATCGTACTCGTGTGTTGTTGAAATTCCGTCCTCTGCCGGTCTTTCTTTTCAAGTACCTTTCGGTCGTACTAGTTTGTTGTTGAAATTCCGTCTTCTGCCGGTCTTTCTTTTCGAGTCCGCTTTCGGTTCTACTCGTTTGTTGTTGAAATTCCGTCCTCGGCCGGTTTTTCTTTTCGAGTCCGCTTTTGGTCGTACTCGTTCGTTGTTGAAATTCCGTCCTCGACCGGTCTTTCTTTTCGAGTCCGTTTTCGGTCGTACTCGTTTGTTTTATGAAATTCTGTCCTCGCCCGATCTTTCTTTTCGAGTCCACTTTCGGTTGTACTCGTTTGTTGTTGAAATTCCGTCCTCGGTCGGTCTTTCTTTTCGAGTCCGCTTTCGGTCGTACTCGTTTGTTGTTGAAATTCCGTCCTCGGCCGGTGTTTCTTTTCGAGTCCGCTCTCGGTCGTACTCGTTTGTTGTTGAAATTCCATCCTCTGCCGGTCTTTCTTTTCGAGTCCGCTTTCGGCCGTACTCGTTTGTTGTTGAAATTCCGCTTTCGGTCGGTCTTTCTTTTCGAGTCCGCTTTCGGTCACGCTTGTTTGTTGTTGAAATTCCGCTTCCGGTCGGTCTTTCTTTTCGAGTCCGCTTTCGGTCGTACTCGTTTGTTGTTGAAATTCTGTTTTCGGTCGGTCTTTCTTTTTTAGTCCGCTTTCGGTCGAACTCGTTTGTTGTTGAAATTCCGCTTTCAACCGGTATTTCATTTCGAGTCCGCTTTTGGTCGTACTCGTTTGTTGTTGAAATTCTGTCCTCGGCCGGTCTTTCTTTTCGAGTCCGCTTTCGGTCGTACTCGTTTGTTGTTGAAGTTCCGTCCTCGGCCGGTCTTTCTTTTCGAGTCCGCTTTCGGTCGTACTCGTCTGTTGTTGAAGTTCCGTCCTCGGCCGGTCTTTCTTTTCGAGTCCGCTTTCGGTCGTACTCATTTGTTGTTGAAATTCCGTCCTCGGCCGGTCTTTCTTTTCAAGTACCTTTCGGTCGTACTAGTTTGTTGTTGAAATTCTGTCTTCTGTCGGTCTTTCTTTTCGAGTCCGCTTTCGGTTCTACTCGTTTGTTGTTGAAATTCCGTCCTCGGCCGGTTTTTCTTTTCGAGTCCGCTTTTGGTCGTACTCGTTTGTTGTTGAAATTCCGTCCTTGGCCGGTCTTTCATTTCGAGTCCGCTTTCGATTGTACTCGTTTGTTGTTGAAATTCCGTCCTCGTCCGGTCTTTATTTTTGAGTCCGCTTTTGGTCGTACTCGTTTGTTGTTGAAATTCTGTCCTCATCCGGTCATTCTTTTCGAGTCCCTTCGGTCGTACTCGTTTGTTGTTGAAGTTCCGTCCTAGGCCGGTCTTTCTTTTCGAGTCCGCTTTCGGTCATACTTGTTTGTTGTTGAAATTCTGTCCTCGGCCGGTCTTTCTTTTCGAGTCCGCTTTCGGTCGTACTTGTTTGTTGTTGAAATTCTGTCCTCGGCCGGTCTTTCTTTTCGAGTCCGCTTTCGGTCGTACTCGTTTGTTGTTGAAGTTCCGTCCTCGGCTGGTCTTTCTTTTCGAGTCCGCTTTCGATCGTACTCGTGTGTTGTTGAAATTCCGTCCTCTGCCGGTCTTTCTTTTCAAGTACCTTTCGGTCGTACTAGTTTGTTGTTGAAATTCCGTCTTCTGCCGGTCTTTCTTTTCGAGTCCGCTTTCGGTTCTACTCGTTTGTTGTTGAAATTCCGTCCTCGGCCGGTTTTTCTTTTCGAGTCCGCTTTTGGTCGTACTCGTTTGTTGTTGAAATTCCGTCCTCGACCGGTCTTTCTTTTCGAGTCCGTTTTCGGTCGTACTCGTTTGTTTTATGAAATTCTGTCCTCGCCCGATCTTTCTTTTCGAGTCCACTTTCGGTTGTACTCGTTTGTTGTTGAAATTCCGCCCTCGGTCGGTCTTTCTTTTCGAGTCCGCTTTCGGTCGTACTCGTTTGTTGTTGAAATTCCGTCCTCGGCCGGTGTTTCTTTTCGAGTCCGCTCTCGGTCGTACTCGTTTGTTGTTGAAATTCCATCCTCTGCCGGTCTTTCTTTTCGAGTCCGCTTTCGGCCGTACTCGTTTGTTGTTGAAATTCCGCTTCAGGTCGGTCTTTCTTTTCGAGTCCGCTTTCGGTCACGCTTGTTTGTTGTTGAAATTCCGCTTCCGGTCGGTCTTTCTTTTCGAGTCCGCTTTCGGTCGTACTCGTTTGTTGTTGAAATTCTGCTTTCGGTCGGTCTTTCTTTTTTAGTCCGCTTTCGGTCGAACTCGTTTGTTGTTGAAATTCCGCTTTCAACCGGTATTTCATTTCGAGTCCGCTTTTGGTCGTACTCGTTTGTTGTTGGAATTCCGTCCTCGACCGGTCTTTCTTTTCGAGTCCGCTTTCGGTCGTACTCGTTTGTTGTTGAAATTCCGTCCTCGGCCGGTCTTTCTTTTCGAGTCCGCTTTCGATTATACTCGTTTGTTGTTGAAATTCCGTCCTCGTCCGGTCTTTATTTTCGAGTCCGCTTTTGGTCGTACTCGTTTGTTGTTGAAATTCCGTCCTCGTCCGGTCTTTTTTTCGAGTCCGCTTTCGGTCGTACTCGTTTTTTGTTGAAATTCCGTCCTCGGCCGGTCTTTCTTTTCGAGTCCGCTTTCGGTCGTACTGGTTTGTTGTTGAAGTTCCGTCGTAGGTCGGTCTTTCTTTTCGAGTCCGCTTTCGGTCATACTTGTTTGTTGTTGAAATTCCGTCCTCGGCCGGTCTTTCTTTTCGAGCCCGCTTTCGATCGTACTCGTTTGTTGTTGAAGTTCCGTCCTCGGCCGGTCTTTCTTTTCGAGTCCGCTTTCGGTCGTACTCGTTTGTTGTTGAAATTCCGTCTTCTGCCGGTCTTTCTTTTCGAGTCCGCTTTCGGTTCTACTCGTTTGTTGTTGAAATTCCGTCCTCGGCCGGTTTTTCTTTTCGAGTGCGCTTTTGGTCGTACTCGTTTGTTGTTGAAATTCCGTCCTCGGCCGGTCTTTCTTTTCAAGTACCTTTCGGTCGTACTCGTTTGTTGTTGAAATTCTGTCTTCTGCCGGTCTTTCTTTTCGAGTCCGCTTTCGGTTCTACTCGTTTGTTATTGAAATTCCGTCCTCGGCCGGTTTTTCTTTTCGAGTCCGCTTTTGGTCGTACTCGTTTGTTGTTGAAATTCCGTCCTCGACCGGTCTTTCTTTTCGAGTCCGCGTTCGGTTGTACTCGTTTGTTGTTGAAATTCCGTCCTCGGCCAGTCTTTCTTTTCGAGTCCGCTTTCGGTCGTACTCGTTTGTTTTATGAAATTCTGTCCTCGGCCGGTCTTTCTTTTCGAGTCCACTTTCGGTCGTACTCGTTTGTTGTTGAAATTCCCTCCACGGTCAGTCTTTCTTTTCGAGTCCGCTTTCGGTCGTACTCGTTTTTTGTTGAAATTTCGTCCTCGGCCGGTCTTTCTTTTAGAGTCCGCTCTCGTTCGTACTCGTTTGTTGTTGAAATTCCATCCTCAGCCGGTCTTTCTTTTCGAGTCCGCTTTCGGCCGTACTCGTTTGTTGTTGAAATTCCGCTTTTGGTCGGTCTTTCTTTTCGAATCCGCTTTCGGTCACGCTTGTTTGTTGTTGAAATTTCGCTTTCAGTCGGTCTTTCTTTTCGAGTCCGCTTTCGGTCGTACTCGTTTGTTGTTGAAATTCCGCTTTCAACCGGTATTTCTTTTCGAGTCCGCTTTCGGTCGTACTCGTTTGTTGTTGAAGTTCCGTCCTCGTCCGGTCTTTATTTTCGAGTCTGCTTTTGGTCGTACTCGTTTGTTGTTGAAATTCCGTCCTCGTCCGGTCTTTCTTTTCGAGTCTGCTTTCGGTCGTACTCGTTTGTTGTTGAAGTTCCGTCCTAGGCCGGTCTTTCTTTTCGAGTCCGCTTTCGGTCATACTTGTTTGTTGTTGAAATTCTGTCCTCGGCCGGTCTTTCTTTTCGAGTCCGCTTTCGGTCGTACTTGTTTGTTGTTGAAATTCTGTCCTCGGCCGGTCTTTCTTTTCGAGTCCGCTTTCGGTCGTACTCGTTTGTTGTTGAAGTTCCGTCCTCGGCTGGTCTTTCTTTTCGAGTCCGCTTTCGATCGTACTCGTGTGTTGTTGAAATTCCGTCCTCTGCCGGTCTTTCTTTTCAAGTACCTTTCGGTCGTACTAGTTTGTTGTTGAAATTCCGTCTTCTGCCGGTCTTTCTTTTCGAGTCCGCTTTCGGTTCTACTCGTTTGTTGTTGAAATTCCGCCCTCGACCGGTCTTTCTTTTCGAGTCCGCGTTCGGTTGTACTCGTTTGTTGTTGAAATTCCGTCCTCGGCCGGTCTTTCTTTTCGAGTCCGCTTTCGGTCGTACTCGTTTGTTTTATGAAATTCTGTCCTCGGCCGGTCTTTCTTTTCGAGTCCACTTTCGGTCGTACTCGTTTGTTGTTGAAATTCCCTCCACGGTCGGTCTTTCTTTTCGAGTCCGCTTTCGGTCGTACTCGTTTTTTGTTGAAATTCCGTCCTCGGCCGGTCTTTCTTTTCGAGTCCGCTCTCGGTCGTACTCGTTTGTTGTTGAAATTCCATCCTCAGCCGGTCTTTCTTTTCGAGTCCGCTTTCGGCCGTACTCGTTTGTTGTTGAAATTCCGCTTTCGGTCGGTCTTTCTTTTCGAGTCCGCTTTCGGTCACGCTTGTTTGTTGTTGAAATTTCGCTTCCGGTCGGTCTTTCTTTTCGAGTCCGCTTTCGGTCGTACTCGTTTGTTGTTGAAATTCTGCTTTCGGTCGGTCTTTCTTTTTTAGTCCGCTTTCGGTCGCACTCGTTTGTTGTTGAAATTCCGCTTTCAACCGGTATTTCTTTTCGAGTCCGCTTTTGGTCGTACTCGTTTGTTGTTGGAATTTCGTCCTCGACCGGTCTTTCTTTTCGAGTCCGCTTTCGGTCGTACTCGTTTGTTGTTGAAATTCCGTCCTCGGCCGGTCTTTCATTTCGAGTCCGCTTTCGATTGTACTCGTTTGTTGTTGAAATTCCGTCCTCGGCCGGTCTTTATTTTCGAGTCCGCTTTTGGTCGTACTCGTTTTTTTTATGAAATTCCGTCCTCGGCCGGTCTTTCTTTTCGAGTCCACTTTCGGTCGTACTCGTTTGTTGTTGAAGTTCCGTCCTAGGCCGGTCTTTCTTTTCGAGTCCGCTTTTGGTCGTACTCGTTTGTTGTTGAAATTCCGTCCTCGGCCGGTCTTTCTTTTTGAGTCCGCGTTTGGTTGTACTCATTTGTTGTTGAAATTCCGTCCTCGGCCGATCTTTCTTTTCGAGTCCGCTTTCGGTCGTACTCGTTTGTTGTTGAAATTCCGTCCTCGGCCGGTCTTTCTTTTCGAGTCCGCTCTCGGTCGTACTCGTTTGTTGTTGAAATTCCATCCTCAGCCGGTCTTTCTTTTCGAGTCCGCTTTCGGCCGTACTCGTTTGTTGTTGAAATTCCGCTTTCGGTCGGTCTTTCTTTTCGAGTCCGCTTTCGATCACGCTTGTTTGTTATTGAAATTCCGCTTTCGGTCGGTCTTTCTTTTCGAGTCCGCTTTTGGTCGTACTCGTTTGTTGTTGAAATTCTGCTTTCGGTCGGTCTTTCTTTTTTAGTCCGCTTTCGGTCGCACTCGTTTGTTGTTGAAATTCCGCTTTCAACCGGTATTTCTTTTCGAGTCCGCTTTTGGTTGTACTCGTTTGTTGTTGGAATTCCGTCCTCGACCGGTCTTTCTTTTCGAGTCCGCTTTCGGTCGTACTCGTTTGTTGTTGAAATTCCGTCCTCGGCCGGTCTTTATTTTCGAGTCCGCTTTCGATTGTACTCGTTTGTTGTTGAAATTCTGTCCTCGTCCGGTCTTTATTTTCGAGTCTGCTTTCGGTCGTACTCGTTTGTTGTTGAAATTCCGTCCTCGGCCGGTCTTTCTTTTCGAGTCCGCTTTCGATTATACTCGTTTGTTGTTGAAATTCCGTCCTCGTCCGGTCTTTATTTTCGAGTCCGCTTTTGGTCGTACTCGTTTGTTGTTGAAATTCCGTCCTCGTCCGGTCTTTTTTTCGAGTCCGCTTTCGGTCGTACTCGTTTTTTGTTGAAATTCCGTCCTCGGCCGGTCTTTCTTTTCGAGTCCGCTTTCGGTCGTACTGGTTTGTTGTTGAAGTTCCGTCGTAGGTCGGTCTTTCTTTTCGAGTCCGCTTTCGGTCATACTTGTTTGTTGTTGAAATTCCGTCCTCGGCCGGTCTTTCTTTTCGAGCCCGCTTTCGATCGTACTCGTTTGTTGTTGAAGTTCCGTCCTCGGCCGGTCTTTCTTTTCGAGTCCGCTTTCGGTCGTACTCGTTTGTTGTTGAAATTCCGTCTTCTGCCGGTCTTTCTTTTCGAGTCCGCTTTCGGTTCTACTCGTTTGTTGTTGAAATTCCGTCCTCGGCCGGTTATTCTTTTCGAGTGCGCTTTTGGTCGTACTCGTTTGTTGTTGAAATTCCGTCCTCGGCCGGTCTTTCTTTTCAAGTACCTTTCGGTCGTACTCGTTTGTTGTTGAAATTCTGTCTTCTGCCGGTCTTTCTTTTCGAGTCCGCTTTCGGTTCTACTCGTTTGTTATTGAAATTCCGTCCTCGGCCGGTTTTTCTTTTCGAGTCCGCTTTTGGTCGTACTCGTTTGTTGTTGAAATTCCGTCCTCGACCGGTCTTTCTTTTCGAGTCCGCGTTCGGTTGTACTCGTTTGTTGTTGAAATTCCGTCCTCGGCCAGTCTTTCTTTTCGAGTCCGCTTTCGGTCGTACTCGTTTGTTTTATGAAATTCTGTCCTCGGCCGGTCTTTCTTTTCGAGTCCACTTTCGGTCGTACTCGTTTGTTGTTGAAATTCCCTCCACGGTCAGTCTTTCTTTTCGAGTCCGCTTTCGGTCGTACTCGTTTTTTGTTGAAATTCCGTCCTCGGCCGGTCTTTCTTTTCGAGTCCGCTCTCGTTCGTACTCGTTTGTTGTTGAAATTCCATCCTCAGCCGGTCTTTCTTTTCGAGTCCGCTTTCGGCCGTACTCGTTTGTTGTTGAAATTCCGCTTTTGGTCGGTCTTTCTTTTCGAATCCGCTTTCGGTCACGCTTGTTTGTTGTTGAAATTTCGCTTTCAGTCGGTCTTTCTTTTCGAGTCCACTTTCGGTCGTACTCGTTTGTTGTTGAAATTCCGCTTTCAACCGGTATTTCTTTTCGAGTCCGCTTTCGGTTGTACTCGTTTTTTGTTGAAGTTCCGTCCTCGTCCGGTCTTTATTTTCGAGTCTACTTTTGGTCGTACTCGTTTGTTGTTGAAATTCCGTCCTCGTCCGGTCTTTCTTTTCAAGTACCTTTCGGTCGTACTCGTTTGTTGTTGAAATTCCGTCCTCGGCCGGTCTTTCTTTTCGAGTCTGCTTTCGGTCGTACTCGTTTGTTGTTGAAGTTCCGTCCTAGGCCGGTCTTTCTTTTCGAGTCCGCTTTCGGTCGTACTTGTTTGTTGTTGAAATTCTGTCCTCGGCCGGTCTTTCTTTTCGAGTCCGCTTTCGGTCGTACTCGTTTGTTGTTGAAGTTCCGTCCTCGGCTGGTCTTTCTTTTCGAGTCCGCTTTCGATCGTACTCGTGTGTTGTTGAAATTCCGTCCTCTGCCGGTCTTTCTTTTCAAGTACCTTTCGGTCGTACTAGTTTGTTGTTGAAATTCCGTCTTCTGCCGGTCTTTCTTTTCGAGTCCGCTTTCGGTTCTACTCGTTTGTTGTTGAAATTCCGTCCTCGGCCGGTTTTTCTTTTCGAGTCCGCTTTTGGTCGTACTCGTTCGTTGTTGAAATTCCGTCCTCGACCGGTCTTTCTTTTCGAGTCCGTTTTCGGTCGTACTCGTTTGTTTTATGAAATTCTGTCCTCGCCCGATCTTTCTTTTCGAGTCCACTTTCGGTTGTACTCGTTTGTTGTTGAAATTCCGTCCTCGGTCGGTCTTTCTTTTCGAGTCCGCTTTCGGTCGTACTCGTTTGTTGTTGAAATTCCGTCCTCGGCCGGTGTTTCTTTTCGAGTCCGCTCTCGGTCGTACTCGTTTGTTGTTGAAATTCCATCCTCTGCCGGTCTTTCTTTTCGAGTCCGCTTTCGGCCGTACTCGTTTGTTGTTGAAATTCCGCTTTCGGTCGGTCTTTCTTTTCGAGTCCGCTTTCGGTCACGCTTGTTTGTTGTTGAAATTCCGCTTCCGGTCGGTCTTTCTTTTCGAGTCCGCTTTCGGTCGTACTCGTTTGTTGTTGAAATTCTGTTTTCGGTCGGTCTTTCTTTTTTAGTCCGCTTTCGGTCGAACTCGTTTGTTGTTGAAATTCCGCTTTCAACCGGTATTTCATTTCGAGTCCGCTTTTGGTCGTACTCGTTTGTTGTTGAAATTCTGTCCTCGGCCGGTCTTTCTTTTCGAGTCCGCTTTCGGTCGTACTCGTTTGTTGTTGAAGTTCCGTCCTCGGTCGGTCTTTCTTTTCGAGTCCGCTTTCGGTCGTACTCGTCTGTTGTTGAAGTTCCGTCCTCGGCCGGTCTTTCTTTTCGAGTCCGCTTTCGGTCGTACTCATTTGTTGTTGAAATTCCGTCCTCGGCCGGTCTTTCTTTTCAAGTACCTTTCGGTCGTACTAGTTTGTTGTTGAAATTCCGTCTTCTGTCGGTCTTTCTTTTCGAGTCCGCTTTCGGTTCTACTCGTTTGTTGTTGAAATTCCGTCCTCGGCCGGTTTTTCTTTTCGAGTCCGCTTTTGGTCGTACTCGTTTGTTGTTGAAATTCCGTCCTTGGCCGGTCTTTCATTTCGAGTCCGCTTTCGATTGTACTCGTTTGTTGTTGAAATTCCGTCCTCGTCCGGTCTTTATTTTTGAGTCCGCTTTTGGTCGTACTCGTTTGTTGTTGAAATTCTGTCCTCATCCGGTCATTCTTTTCGAGTCCCTTCGGTCGTACTCGTTTGTTGTTGAAGTTCCGTCCTAGGCCGGTCTTTCTTTTCGAGTCCGCTTTCGGTCATACTTGTTTGTTGTTGAAATTCTGTCCTCGGCCGGTCTTTCTTTTCGAGTCCGCTTTCGGTCGTACTTGTTTGTTGTTGAAATTCTGTCCTCGGCCGGTCTTTCTTTTCGAGTCCGCTTTCGGTCGTACTCGTTTGTTGTTGAAGTTCCGTCCTCGGCTGGTCTTTCTTTTCGAGTCCGCTTTCGATCGTACTCGTGTGTTGTTGAAATTCCGTCCTCTGCCGGTCTTTCTTTTCAAGTACCTTTCGGTCGTACTAGTTTGTTGTTGAAATTCCGTCTTCTGCCGGTCTTTCTTTTCGAGTCCGCTTTCGGTTCTACTCGTTTGTTGTTGAAATTCCGTCCTCGGCCGGTTTTTCTTTTCGAGTCCGCTTTTGGTCGTACTCGTTTGTTGTTGAAATTCCGTCCTCGACCGGTCTTTCTTTTCGAGTCCGTTTTCGGTCGTACTCGTTTGTTTTATGAAATTCTGTCCTCGCCCGATCTTTCTTTTCGAGTCCACTTTCGGTTGTACTCGTTTGTTGTTGAAATTCCGCCCTCGGTCGGTCTTTCTTTTCGAGTCCGCTTTCGGTCGTACTCGTTTGTTGTTGAAATTCCGTCCTCGGCCGGTGTTTCTTTTCGAGTCCGCTCTCGGTCGTACTCGTTTGTTGTTGAAATTCCATCCTCTGCCGGTCTTTCTTTTCGAGTCCGCTTTCGGCCGTACTCGTTTGTTGTTGAAATTCCGCTTTCGGTCGGTCTTTCTTTTCGAGTCCGCTTTCGGTCACGCTTGTTTGTTGTTGAAATTCCGCTTCCGGTCGGTCTTTCTTTTCGAGTCCGCTTTCGGTCGTACTCGTTTGTTGTTGAAATTCTGCTTTCGGTCGGTCTTTCTTTTTTAGTCCGCTTTCGGTCGAACTCGTTTGTTGTTGAAATTCCGCTTTCAACCGGTATTTCATTTCGAGTCCGCTTTTGGTCGTACTCGTTTGTTGTTGGAATTCCGTCCTCGACCGGTCTTTCTTTTCGAGTCCGCTTTCGGTCGTACTCGTTTGTTGTTGTAATTCCGTCCTTGGCCGGTCTTTCATTTCGAGTCCGCTTTCGATTGTACTCGTTTGTTGTTGAAATTCCGTCCTCGTCCGGTCTTTATTTTTGAGTCCGCTTTTGGTCGTACTCGTTTGTTGTTGAAATTCCGTCCTCGTCCGGTCATTCTTTTCGAGTCCCTTCGGTCGTACTCGTTTGTTGTTGAAGTTCCGTCCTAGGCCGGTCTTTCTTTTCGAGTCCGCTTTCGGTCATACTTGTTTGTTGTTGAAATTCCGTCCTCGGCCGGTCTTTCTTTTCGAGTCCGCTTTCGGTCATACTTGTTTGTTGTTGAAATTCCGTCCTCGGCCGGTCTTTCTTTTCGAGCCCGCTTTCGATCGTACTCGTTTGTTGTTGAAGTTCCGTCCTCGGCCGGTCTTTCTTTTCGAGTCCGCTTTCGGTCGTACTCGTTTGTTGTTGAAATTCCGTCTTCTGCCGGTCTTTCTTTTCGAGTCCGCTTTCGGTTCTACTCGTTTGTTGTTGAAATTCCGTCCTCGGCCGGTTTTTCTTTTCGAGTGCGCTTTTGGTCGTACTCGTTTGTTGTTGAAATTCCGTCCTCGGCCGGTCTTTCTTTTCAAGTACCTTTCGGTCGTACTCGTTTGTTGTTGAAATTCTGTCTTCTGCCGGTCTTTCTTTTCGAGTCCGCTTTCGGTTCTACTCGTTTGTTATTGAAATTCCGTCCTCGGCCGGTTTTTCTTTTCGAGTCCGCTTTTGGTCGTACTCGTTTGTTGTTGAAATTCCGTCCTCGACCGGTCTTTCTTTTCGAGTCCGCGTTCGGTTGTACTCGTTTGTTGTTGAAATTCCGTCCTCGGCCAGTCTTTCTTTTCGAGTCCGCTTTCGGTCGTACTCGTTTGTTTTATGAAATTCTGTCCTCGGCCGGTCTTTCTTTTCGAGTCCACTTTCGGTCGTACTCGTTTGTTGTTGAAATTCCCTCCACGGTCAGTCTTTCTTTTCGAGTCCGCTTTCGGTCGTACTCGTTTTTTGTTGAAATTCCGTCCTCGGCCGGTCTTTCTTTTCGAGTCCGCTCTCGTTCGTACTCGTTTGTTGTTGAAATTCCATCCTCAGCCGGTCTTTCTTTTCGAGTCCGCTTTCGGCCGTACTCGTTTGTTGTTGAAATTCCGCTTTTGGTCGGTCTTTCTTTTCGAATCCGCTTTCGGTCACGCTTGTTTGTTGTTGAAATTTCGCTTTCAGTCGGTCTTTCTTTTCGAGTCCGCTTTCGGTCGTACTCGTTTGTTGTTGAAATTCCGCTTTCAACCAGTATTTCTTTTCGAGTCCGCTTTCGGTCGTACTCGTTTGTTGTTGAAGTTCCGTCCTCGTCCGGTCTTTATTTTCGAGTCTACTTTTGGTCGTACTCGTTTGTTGTTGAAATTCCGTCCTCGTCCGGTCTTTCTTTTCAAGTACCTTTCGGTCGTACTCGTTTGTTGTTGAAATTCCGTCCTCGGCCGGTCTTTCTTTTCGAGTCTGCTTTCGGTCGTACTCGTTTGTTGTTGAAGTTCCGTCCTAGGCCGGTCTTTCTTTTCGAGTCCGCTTTCGGTCGTACTTGTTTGTTGTTGAAATTCTGTCCTCGGCCGGTCTTTCTTTTCGAGTCCGCTTTCGGTCGTACTCGTTTGTTGTTGAAGTTCCGTCCTCGGCTGGTCTTTCTTTTCGAGTCCGCTTTCGATCGTACTCGTGTGTTGTTGAAATTCCGTCCTCTGCCGGTCTTTCTTTTCAAGTACCTTTCGGTCGTACTAGTTTGTTGTTGAAATTCCGTCTTCTGCCGGTCTTTCTTTTCGAGTCCGCTTTCGGTTCTACTCGTTTGTTGTTGAAATTCCGTCCTCGGCCGGTTTTTCTTTTCGAGTCCGCTTTTGGTCGTACTCGTTCGTTGTTGAAATTCCGTCCTCGACCGGTCTTTCTTTTCGAGTCCGTTTTCGGTCGTACTCGTTTGTTTTATGAAATTCTGTCCTCGCCCGATCTTTCTTTTCGAGTCCACTTTCGGTTGTACTCGTTTGTTGTTGAAATTCCGTCCTCGGTCGGTCTTTCTTTTCGAGTCCGCTTTCGGTCGTACTCGTTTGTTGTTGAAATTCCGTCCTCGGCCGGTGTTTCTTTTCGAGTCCGCTCTCGGTCGTACTCGTTTGTTGTTGAAATTCCATCCTCTGCCGGTCTTTCTTTTCGAGTCCGCTTTCGGCCGTACTCGTTTGTTGTTGAAATTCCGCTTTCGGTCGGTCTTTCTTTTCGAGTCCGCTTTCGGTCACGCTTGTTTGTTGTTGAAATTCCGCTTCCGGTCGGTCTTTCTTTTCGAGTCCGCTTTCGGTCGTACTCGTTTGTTGTTGAAATTCTGTTTTCGGTCGGTCTTTCTTTTTTAGTCCGCTTTCGGTCGAACTCGTTTGTTGTTGAAATTCCGCTTTCAACCGGTATTTCATTTCGAGTCCGCTTTTGGTCGTACTCGTTTGTTGTTGAAATTCTGTCCTCGGCCGGTCTTTCTTTTCGAGTCCGCTTTCGGTCGTACTCGTTTGTTGTTGAAGTTCCGTCCTCGGCCGGTCTTTCTTTTCGAGTCCGCTTTCGGTCGTACTCGTCTGTTGTTGAAGTTCCGTCCTCGGCCGGTCTTTCTTTTCGAGTCCGCTTTCGGTCGTACTCATTTGTTGTTGAAATTCCGTCCTCGGCCGGTCTTTCTTTTCAAGTACCTTTCGGTCGTACTAGTTTGTTGTTGAAATTCCGTCTTCTGTCGGTCTTTCTTTTCGAGTCCGCTTTCGGTTCTACTCGTTTGTTGTTGAAATTCCGTCCTCGGCCGGTTTTTCTTTTCGAGTCCGCTTTTGGTCGTACTCGTTTGTTGTTGAAATTCCGTCCTTGGCCGGTCTTTCATTTCGAGTCCGCTTTCGATTGTACTCGTTTGTTGTTGAAATTCCGTCCTCGTCCGGTCTTTATTTTTGAGTCCGCTTTTGGTCGTACTCGTTTGTTGTTGAAATTCTGTCCTCATCCGGTCATTCTTTTCGAGTCCCTTCGGTCGTACTCGTTTGTTGTTGAAGTTCCGTCCTAGGCCGGTCTTTCTTTTCGAGTCCGCTTTCGGTCATACTTGTTTGTTGTTGAAATTCTGTCCTCGGCCGGTCTTTCTTTTCGAGTCCGCTTTCGGTCGTACTTGTTTGTTGTTGAAATTCTGTCCTCGGCCGGTCTTTCTTTTCGAGTCCGCTTTCGGTCGTACTCGTTTGTTGTTGAAGTTCCGTCCTCGGCTGGTCTTTCTTTTCGAGTCCGCTTTCGATCGTACTCGTGTGTTGTTGAAATTCCGTCCTCTGCCGGTCTTTCTTTTCAAGTACCTTTCGGTCGTACTAGTTTGTTGTTGAAATTCCGTCTTCTGCCGGTCTTTCTTTTCGAGTCCGCTTTCGGTTCTACTCGTTTGTTGTTGAAATTCCGTCCTCGGCCGGTTTTTCTTTTCGAGTCCGCTTTTGGTCGTACTCGTTTGTTGTTGAAATTCCGTCCTCGACCGGTCTTTCTTTTCGAGTCCGTTTTCGGTCGTACTCGTTTGTTTTATGAAATTCTGTCCTCGCCCGATCTTTCTTTTCGAGTCCACTTTCGGTTGTACTCGTTTGTTGTTGAAATTCCGCCCTCGGTCGGTCTTTCTTTTCGAGTCCGCTTTCGGTCGTACTCGTTTGTTGTTGAAATTCCGTCCTCGGCCGGTGTTTCTTTTCGAGTCCGCTCTCGGTCGTACTCGTTTGTTGTTGAAATTCCATCCTCTGCCGGTCTTTCTTTTCGAGTCCGCTTTCGGCCGTACTCGTTTGTTGTTGAAATTCCGCTTTCGGTCGGTCTTTCTTTTCGAGTCCGCTTTCGGTCACGCTTGTTTGTTGTTGAAATTCCGCTTCCGGTCGGTCTTTCTTTTCGAGTCCGCTTTCGGTCGTACTCGTTTGTTGTTGAAATTCTGCTTTCGGTCGGTCTTTCTTTTTTAGTCCGCTTTCGGTCGAACTCGTTTGTTGTTGAAATTCCGCTTTCAACCGGTATTTCATTTCGAGTCCGCTTTTGGTCGTACTCGTTTGTTGTTGGAATTCCGTCCTCGACCGGTCTTTCTTTTCGAGTCCGCTTTCGGTCGTACTCGTTTGTTGTTGAAATTCCGTCCTTGGCCGGTCTTTCATTTCGAGTCCGCTTTCGATTGTACTCGTTTGTTGTTGAAATTCCGTCCTCGTCCGGTCTTTATTTTTGAGTCCGCTTTTGGTCGTACTCGTTTGTTGTTGAAATTCCGTCCTCGTCCGGTCATTCTTTTCGAGTCCCTTCGGTCGTACTCGTTTGTTGTTGAAGTTCCGTCCTAGGCCGGTCTTTCTTTTCGAGTCCGCTTTCGGTCATACTTGTTTGTTGTTGAAATTCTGTCCTCGGCCGGTCTTTCTTTTCGAGTCCGCTTTCGGTCATACTTGTTTGTTGTTGAAATTCCGTCCTCGGCCGGTCTTTCTTTTCGAGCCCGCTTTCGATCGTACTCGTTTGTTGTTGAAGTTCCGTCCTCGGCCGGTCTTTCTTTTCGAGTCCGCTTTCGGTCGTACTCGTTTGTTGTTGAAATTCCGTCTTCTGCCGGTCTTTCTTTTCGAGTCCGCTTTCGGTTCTACTCGTTTGTTGTTGAAATTCCGTCCTCGGCCGGTTTTTCTTTTCGAGTGCGCTTTTGGTCGTACTCGTTTGTTGTTGAAATTCCGTCCTCGGCCGGTCTTTCTTTTCAAGTACCTTTCGGTCGTACTCGTTTGTTGTTGAAATTCTGTCTTCTGCCGGTCTTTCTTTTCGAGTCCGCTTTCGGTTCTACTCGTTTGTTATTGAAATTCCGTCCTCGGCCGGTTTTTCTTTTCGAGTCCGCTTTTGGTCGTACTCGTTTGTTGTTGAAATTCCGTCCTCGACCGGTCTTTCTTTTCGAGTCCGCGTTCGGTTGTACTCGTTTGTTGTTGAAATTCCGTCCTCGGCCAGTCTTTCTTTTCGAGTCCGCTTTCGGTCGTACTCGTTTGTTTTATGAAATTCTGTCCTCGGCCGGTCTTTCTTTTCGAGTCCACTTTCGGTCGTACTCGTTTGTTGTTGAAATTCCCTCCACGGTCAGTCTTTCTTTTCGAGTCCGCTTTCGGTCGTACTCGTTTTTTGTTGAAATTCCGTCCTCGGCCGGTCTTTCTTTTCGAGTCCGCTCTCGTTCGTACTCGTTTGTTGTTGAAATTCCATCCTCAGCCGGTCTTTCTTTTCGAGTCCGCTTTCGGCCGTACTCGTTTGTTGTTGAAATTCCGCTTTTGGTCGGTCTTTCTTTTCGAATCCGCTTTCGGTCACGCTTGTTTGTTGTTGAAATTTCGCTTTCAGTCGGTCTTTCTTTTCGAGTCCGCTTTCGGTCGTACTCGTTTGTTGTTGAAATTCCGCTTTCAACCAGTATTTCTTTTCGAGTCCGCTTTCGGTCGTACTCGTTTGTTGTTGAAGTTCCGTCCTCGTCCGGTCTTTATTTTCGAGTCTGCTTTTGGTCGTACTCGTTTGTTGTTGAAATTCCGTCCTCGTCCGGTCTTTCTTTTCAAGTACCTTTCGGTCGTACTCGTTTGTTGTTGAAATTCCGTCCTCGGCCGGTCTTTCTTTTCGAGTCTGCTTTCGGTCGTACTCGTTTGTTGTTGAAGTTCCGTCCTAGGCCGGTCTTTCTTTTCGAGTCCGCTTTCGGTCGTACTTGTTTGTTGTTGAAATTCTGTCCTCGGCCGGTCTTTCTTTTCGAGTCCGCTTTCGGTCGTACTCGTTTGTTGTTGAAGTTCCGTCCTCGGCTGGTCTTTCTTTTCGAGTCCGCTTTCGATCGTACTCGTGTGTTGTTGAAATTCCGTCCTCTGCCGGTCTTTCTTTTCAAGTACCTTTCGGTCGTACTAGTTTGTTGTTGAAATTCCGTCTTCTGCCGGTCTTTCTTTTCGAGTCCGCTTTCGGTTCTACTCGTTTGTTGTTGAAATTCCGTCCTCGGCCGGTTTTTCTTTTCGAGTCCGCTTTTGGTCGTACTCGTTTGTTGTTGAAATTCCGTCCTCGACCGGTCTTTCTTTTCGAGTCCGTTTTCGGTCGTACTCGTTTGTTTTATGAAATTCTGTCCTCGCCCGATCTTTCTTTTCGAGTCCACTTTCGGTTGTACTCGTTTGTTGTTGAAATTCCGTCCTCGGTCGGTCTTTCTTTTCGAGTCCGCTTTCGGTCGTACTCGTTTGTTGTTGAAATTCCGTCCTCGGCCGGTGTTTCTTTTCGAGTCCGCTCTCGGTCGTACTCGTTTGTTGTTGAAATTCCATCCTCTGCCGGTCTTTCTTTTCGAGTCCGCTTTCGGCCGTACTCGTTTGTTGTTGAAATTCCGCTTTCGGTCGGTCTTTCTTTTCGAGTCCGCTTTCGGTCACGCTTGTTTGTTGTTGAAATTCCGCTTCCGGTCGGTCTTTCTTTTCGAGTCCGCTTTCGGTCGTACTCGTTTGTTGTTGAAATTCTGTTTTCGGTCGGTCTTTCTTTTTTAGTCCGCTTTCGGTCGAACTCGTTTGTTGTTGAAATTCCGCTTTCAACCGGTATTTCATTTCGAGTCCGCTTTTGGTCGTACTCGTTTGTTGTTGAAATTCTGTCCTCGGCCGGTCTTTCTTTTCGAGTCCGCTTTCGGTCGTACTCGTTTGTTGTTGAAGTTCCGTCCTCGGCCGGTCTTTCTTTTCGAGTCCGCTTTCGGTCGTACTCGTCTGTTGTTGAAGTTCCGTCCTCGGCCGGTCTTTCTTTTCGAGTCCGCTTTCGGTCGTACTCATTTGTTGTTGAAATTCCGTCCTCGGCCGGTCTTTCTTTTCAAGTACCTTTCGGTCGTACTAGTTTGTTGTTGAAATTCCGTCTTCTGTCGGTCTTTCTTTTCGAGTCCGCTTTCGGTTCTACTCGTTTGTTGTTGAAATTCCGTCCTCGGCCGGTTTTTCTTTTCGAGTCCGCTTTTGGTCGTACTCGTTTGTTGTTGAAATTCCGTCCTTGGTCGGTCTTTCATTTCGAGTCCGCTTTCGATTGTACTCGTTTGTTGTTGAAATTCCGTCCTCGTCCGGTCTTTATTTTTGAGTCCGCTTTTGGTCGTACTCGTTTGTTGTTGAAATTCTGTCCTCATCCGGTCATTCTTTTCGAGTCCCTTCGGTCGTACTCGTTTGTTGTTGAAGTTCCGTCCTAGGCCGGTCTTTCTTTTCGAGTCCGCTTTCGGTCATACTTGTTTGTTGTTGAAATTCTGTCCTCGGCCGGTCTTTCTTTTCGAGTCCGCTTTCGGTCGTACTTGTTTGTTGTTGAAATTCTGTCCTCGGCCGGTCTTTCTTTTCGAGTCCGCTTTCGGTCGTACTCGTTTGTTGTTGAAGTTCCGTCCTCGGCTGGTCTTTCTTTTCGAGTCCGCTTTCGATCGTACTCGTGTGTTGTTGAAATTCCGTCCTCTGCCGGTCTTTCTTTTCAAGTACCTTTCGGTCGTACTAGTTTGTTGTTGAAATTCCGTCTTCTGCCGGTCTTTCTTTTCGAGTCCGCTTTCGGTTCTACTCGTTTGTTGTTGAAATTCCGTCCTCGGCCGGTTTTTCTTTTCGAGTCCGCTTTTGGTCGTACTCGTTTGTTGTTGAAATTCCGTCCTCGACCGGTCTTTCTTTTCGAGTCCGTTTTCGGTCGTACTCGTTTGTTTTATGAAATTCTGTCCTCGCCCGATCTTTCTTTTCGAGTCCACTTTCGGTTGTACTCGTTTGTTGTTGAAATTCCGCCCTCGGTCGGTCTTTCTTTTCGAGTCCGCTTTCGGTCGTACTCGTTTGTTGTTGAAATTCCGTCCTCGGCCGGTGTTTCTTTTCGAGTCCGCTCTCGGTCGTACTCGTTTGTTGTTGAAATTCCATCCTCTGCCGGTCTTTCTTTTCGAGTCCGCTTTCGGCCGTACTCGTTTGTTGTTGAAATTCCGCTTTCGGTCGGTCTTTCTTTTCGAGTCCGCTTTCGGTCACGCTTGTTTGTTGTTGAAATTCCGCTTCCGGTCGGTCTTTCTTTTCGAGTCCGCTTTCGGTCGTACTCGTTTGTTGTTGAAATTCTGCTTTCGGTCGGTCTTTCTTTTTTAGTCCGCTTTCGGTCGAACTCGTTTGTTGTTGAAATTCCGCTTTCAACCGGTATTTCATTTCGAGTCCGCTTTTGGTCGTACTCGTTTGTTGTTGGAATTCCGTCCTCGACCGGTCTTTCTTTTCGAGTCCGCTTTCGGTCGTACTCGTTTGTTGTTGAAATTCCGTCCTTGGCCGGTCTTTCATTTCGAGTCCGCTTTCGATTGTACTCGTTTGTTGTTGAAATTCCGTCCTCGTCCGGTCTTTATTTTTGAGTCCGCTTTTGGTCGTACTCGTTTGTTGTTGAAATTCCGTCCTCGTCCGGTCATTCTTTTCGAGTCCCTTCGGTCGTACTCGTTTGTTGTTGAAGTTCCGTCCTAGGCCGGTCTTTCTTTTCGAGTCCGCTTTCGGTCATACTTGTTTGTTGTTGAAATTCTGTCCTCGGCCGGTCTTTCTTTTCGAGTCCGCTTTCGGTCATACTTGTTTGTTGTTGAAATTCCGTCCTCGGCCGGTCTTTCTTTTCGAGCCCGCTTTCGATCGTACTCGTTTGTTGTTGAAGTTCCGTCCTCGGCCGGTCTTTCTTTTCGAGTCCGCTTTCGGTCGTACTCGTTTGTTGTTGAAATTCCGTCTTCTGCCGGTCTTTCTTTTCGAGTCCGCTTTCGGTTCTACTCGTTTGTTGTTGAAATTCCGTCCTCGGCCGGTTTTTCTTTTCGAGTGCGCTTTTGGTCGTACTCGTTTGTTGTTGAAATTCCGTCCTCGGCCGGTCTTTCTTTTCAAGTACCTTTCGGTCGTACTCGTTTGTTGTTGAAATTCTGTCTTCTGCCGGTCTTTCTTTTCGAGTCCGCTTTCGGTTCTACTCGTTTGTTATTGAAATTCCGTCCTCGGCCGGTTTTTCTTTTCGAGTCCGCTTTTGGTCGTACTCGTTTGTTGTTGAAATTCCGTCCTCGACCGGTCTTTCTTTTCGAGTCCGCGTTCGGTTGTACTCGTTTGTTGTTGAAATTCCGTCCTCGGCCAGTCTTTCTTTTCGAGTCCGCTTTCGGTCGTACTCGTTTGTTTTATGAAATTCTGTCCTCGGCCGGTCTTTCTTTTCGAGTCCACTTTCGGTCGTACTCGTTTGTTGTTGAAATTCCCTCCACGGTCAGTCTTTCTTTTCGAGTCCGCTTTCGGTCGTACTCGTTTTTTGTTGAAATTCCGTCCTCGGCCGGTCTTTCTTTTCGAGTCCGCTCTCGTTCGTACTCGTTTGTTGTTGAAATTCCATCCTCAGCCGGTCTTTCTTTTCGAGTCCGCTTTCGGCCGTACTCGTTTGTTGTTGAAATTCCGCTTTTGGTCGGTCTTTCTTTTCGAATCCGCTTTCGGTCACGCTTGTTTGTTGTTGAAATTTCGCTTTCAGTCGGTCTTTCTTTTCGAGTCCGCTTTCGGTCGTACTCGTTTGTTGTTGAAATTCCGCTTTCAACCAGTATTTCTTTTCGAGTCCGCTTTCGGTCGTACTCGTTTGTTGTTGAAGTTCCGTCCTCGTCCGGTCTTTATTTTCGAGTCTGCTTTTGGTCGTACTCGTTTGTTGTTGAAATTCCGTCCTCGTCCGGTCTTTCTTTTCAAGTACCTTTCGGTCGTACTCGTTTGTTGTTGAAATTCCGTCCTCGGCCGGTCTTTCTTTTCGAGTCTGCTTTCGGTCGTACTCGTTTGTTGTTGAAGTTCCGTCCTAGGCCGGTCTTTCTTTTCGAGTCCGCTTTCGGTCGTACTTGTTTGTTGTTGAAATTCTGTCCTCGGCCGGTCTTTCTTTTCGAGTCCGCTTTCGGTCGTACTCGTTTGTTGTTGAAGTTCCGTCCTCGGCTGGTCTTTCTTTTCGAGTCCGCTTTCGATCGTACTCGTGTGTTGTTGAAATTCCGTCCTCTGCCGGTCTTTCTTTTCAAGTACCTTTCGGTCGTACTAGTTTGTTGTTGAAATTCCGTCTTCTGCCGGTCTTTCTTTTCGAGTCCGCTTTCGGTTCTACTCGTTTGTTGTTGAAATTCCGTCCTCGGCCGGTTTTTCTTTTCGAGTCCGCTTTTGGTCGTACTCGTTTGTTGTTGAAATTCCGTCCTCGACCGGTCTTTCTTTTCGAGTCCGTTTTCGGTCGTACTCGTTTGTTTTATGAAATTCTGTCCTCGCCCGATCTTTCTTTTCGAGTCCACTTTCGGTTGTACTCGTTTGTTGTTGAAATTCCGTCCTCGGTCGGTCTTTCTTTTCGAGTCCGCTTTCGGTCGTACTCGTTTGTTGTTGAAATTCCGTCCTCGGCCGGTGTTTCTTTTCGAGTCCGCTCTCGGTCGTACTCGTTTGTTGTTGAAATTCCATCCTCTGCCGGTCTTTCTTTTCGAGTCCGCTTTCGGCCGTACTCGTTTGTTGTTGAAATTCCGCTTTCGGTCGGTCTTTCTTTTCGAGTCCGCTTTCGGTCACGCTTGTTTGTTGTTGAAATTCCGCTTCCGGTCGGTCTTTCTTTTCGAGTCCGCTTTCGGTCGTACTCGTTTGTTGTTGAAGTTCTGTTTTCGGTCGGTCTTTCTTTTTTAGTCCGCTTTCGGTCGAACTCGTTTGTTGTTGAAATTCCGCTTTCAACCGGTATTTCATTTCGAGTCCGCTTTTGGTCGTACTCGTTTGTTGTTGAAATTCTGTCCTCGGCCGGTCTTTCTTTTCGAGTCCGCTTTCGGTCGTACTCGTTTGTTGTTGAAGTTCCGTCCTCGGCCGGTCTTTCTTTTCGAGTCCGCTTTCGGTCGTACTCGTCTGTTGTTGAAGTTCCGTCCTCGGCCGGTCTTTCTTTTCGAGTCCGCTTTCGGTCGTACTCATTTGTTGTTGAAATTCCGTCCTCGGCCGGTCTTTCTTTTCAAGTACCTTTCGGTCGTACTAGTTTGTTGTTGAAATTCCGTCTTCTGTCGGTCTTTCTTTTCGAGTCCGCTTTCGGTTCTACTCGTTTGTTGTTGAAATTCCGTCCTCGGCCGGTTTTTCTTTTCGAGTCCGCTTTCGGTCGTACTCGTTTGTTGTTGAAATTCCGCTTTCAACCAGTATTTCTTTTCGAGTCCGCTTTCGGTCGTACTCGTTTGTTGTTGAAGTTCCGTCCTCGTCCGGTCTTTATTTTCGAGTCTGCTTTTGGTCGTACTCGTTTGTTGTTGAAATTCCGTCCTCGTCCGGTCTTTCTTTTCAAGTACCTTTCGGTCGTACTCGTTTGTTGTTGAAATTCCGTCCTCGGCCGGTCTTTCTTTTCGAGTCTGCTTTCGGTCGTACTCGTTTGTTGTTGAAGTTCCGTCCTAGGCCGGTCTTTCTTTTCGAGTCCGCTTTCGGTCGTACTTGTTTGTTGTTGAAATTCTGTCCTCGGCCGGTCTTTCTTTTCGAGTCCGCTTTCGGTCGTACTCGTTTGTTGTTGAAGTTCCGTCCTCGGCTGGTCTTTCTTTTCGAGTCCGCTTTCGATCGTACTCGTGTGTTGTTGAAATTCCGTCCTCTGCCGGTCTTTCTTTTCAAGTACCTTTCGGTCGTACTAGTTTGTTGTTGAAATTCCGTCTTCTGCCGGTCTTTCTTTTCGAGTCCGCTTTCGGTTCTACTCGTTTGTTGTTGAAATTCCGTCCTCGGCCGGTTTTTCTTTTCGAGTCCGCTTTTGGTCGTACTCGTTTGTTGTTGAAATTCCGTCCTCGACCGGTCTTTCTTTTCGAGTCCGCATTCGGTCGTACTCGTTTGTTTTATGAAATTCTGTCCTCGCCCGATCTTTCTTTTCGAGTCCACTTTCGGTTGTACTCGTTTGTTGTTGAAATTCCGTCCTCGGTCGGTCTTTCTTTTCGAGTCCGCTTTCGGTCGTACTCGTTTGTTGTTGAAATTCCGTCCTCGGCCGGTGTTTCTTTTCGAGTCCGCTCTCGGTCGTACTCGTTTGTTGTTGAAATTCCATCCTCTGCCGGTCTTTCTTTTCGAGTCCGCTTTCGGCCGTACTCGTTTGTTGTTGAAATTCCGCTTTCGGTCGGTCTTTCTTTTCGAGTCCGCTTTCGGTCACGCTTGTTTGTTGTTGAAATTCCGCTTCCGGTCGGTCTTTCTTTTCGAGTCCGCTTTCGGTCGTACTCGTTTGTTGTTGAAATTCTGTTTTCGGTCGGTCTTTCTTTTTTAGTCCGCTTTCGGTCGAACTCGTTTGTTGTTGAAATTCCGCTTTCAACCGGTATTTCATTTCGAGTCCGCTTTTGGTCGTACTCGTTTGTTGTTGAAATTCTGTCCTCGGCCGGTCTTTCTTTTCGAGTCCGCTTTCGGTCGTACTCGTTTGTTGTTGAAGTTCCGTCCTCGGCCGGTCTTTCTTTTCGAGTCCGCTTTCGGTCGTACTCGTCTGTTGTTGAAGTTCCGTCCTCGGCCGGTCTTTCTTTTCGAGTCCGCTTTCGGTCGTACTCATTTGTTGTTGAAATTCCGTCCTCGGCCGGTCTTTCTTTTCAAGTACCTTTCGGTCGTACTAGTTTGTTGTTGAAATTCCGTCTTCTGTCGGTCTTTCTTTTCGAGTCCGCTTTCGGTTCTACTCGTTTGTTGTTGAAATTCCGTCCTCGGCCGGTTTTTCTTTTCGAGTCCGCTTTTGGTCGTACTCGTTTGTTGTTGAAATTCCGTCCTTGGCCGGTCTTTCATTTCGAGTCCGCTTTCGATTGTACTCGTTTGTTGTTGAAATTCCGTCCTCGTCCGGTCTTTATTTTTGAGTCCGCTTTTGGTCGTACTCGTTTGTTGTTGAAATTCTGTCCTCGTCCGGTCATTCTTTTCGAGTCCCTTCGGTCGTACTCGTTTGTTGTTGAAGTTCCGTCCTAGGCCGGTCTTTCTTTTCGAGTCCGCTTTCGGTCATACTTGTTTGTTGTTGAAATTCTGTCCTCGGCCGGTCTTTCTTTTCGAGTCCGCTTTCGGTCGTACTTGTTTGTTGTTGAAATTCTGTCCTCGGCCGGTCTTTCTTTTCGAGTCCGCTTTCGGTCGTACTCGTTTGTTGTTGAAGTTCCGTCCTCGGCTGGTCTTTCTTTTCGAGTCCGCTTTCGATCGTACTCGTGTGTTGTTGAAATTCCGTCCTCTGCCGGTCTTTCTTTTCAAGTACCTTTCGGTCGTACTAGTTTGTTGTTGAAATTCCGTCTTCTGCCGGTCTTTCTTTTCGAGTCCGCTTTCGGTTCTACTCGTTTGTTGTTGAAATTCCGTCCTCGGCCGGTTTTTCTTTTCGAGTCCGCTTTTGGTCGTACTCGTTTGTTGTTGAAATTCCGTCCTCGACCGGTCTTTCTTTTCGAGTCCGTTTTCGGTCGTACTCGTTTGTTTTATGAAATTCTGTCCTCGCCCGATCTTTCTTTTCGAGTCCACTTTCGGTTGTACTCGTTTGTTGTTGAAATTCCGCCCTCGGTCGGTCTTTCTTTTCGAGTCCGCTTTCGGTCGTACTCGTTTGTTGTTGAAATTCCGTCCTCGGCCGGTGTTTCTTTTCGAGTCCGCTCTCGGTCGTACTCGTTTGTTGTTGAAATTCCATCCTCTGCCGGTCTTTCTTTTCGAGTCCGCTTTCGGCCGTACTCGTTTGTTGTTGAAATTCCGCTTTCGGTCGGTCTTTCTTTTCGAGTCCGCTTTCGGTCACGCTTGTTTGTTGTTGAAATTCCGCTTCCGGTCGGTCTTTCTTTTCGAGTCCGCTTTCGGTCGTACTCGTTTGTTGTTGAAATTCTGCTTTCGGTCGGTCTTTCTTTTTTAGTCCGCTTTCGGTCGAACTCGTTTGTTGTTGAAATTCCGCTTTCAACCGGTATTTCATTTCGAGTCCGCTTTTGGTCGTACTCGTTTGTTGTTGGAATTCCGTCCTCGACCGGTCTTTCTTTTCGAGTCCGCTTTCGGTCGTACTCGTTTGTTGTTGAAATTCCGTCCTTGGCCGGTCTTTCATTTCGAGTCCGCTTTCGATTGTACTCGTTTGTTGTTGAAATTCCGTCCTCGTCCGGTCTTTATTTTTGAGTCCGCTTTTGGTCGTACTCGTTTGTTGTTGAAATTCCGTCCTCGTCCGGTCATTCTTTTCGAGTCCCTTCGGTCGTACTCGTTTGTTGTTGAAGTTCCGTCCTAGGCCGGTCTTTCTTTTCGAGTCCGCTTTCGGTCGTACTTGTTTGTTGTTGAAATTCTGTCCTCGGCCGGTCTTTCTTTTCGAGTCCGCTTTCGGTCGTACTCGTTTGTTGTTGAAGTTCCGTCCTCGGCTGGTCTTTCTTTTCGAGTCCGCTTTCGATCGTACTCGTGTGTTGTTGAAATTCCGTCCTCTGCCGGTCTTTCTTTTCAAGTACCTTTCGGTCGTACTAGTTTGTTGTTGAAATTCCGTCTTCTGCCGGTCTTTCTTTTCGAGTCCGCTTTCGGTTCTACTCGTTTGTTGTTGAAATTCCGTCCTCGGCCGGTTTTTCTTTTCGAGTCCGCTTTTGGTCGTACTCGTTTGTTGTTGAAATTCCGTCCTCGACCGGTCTTTCTTTTCGAGTCCGTTTTCGGTCGTACTCGTTTGTTTTATGAAATTCTGTCCTCGCCCGATCTTTCTTTTCGAGTCCACTTTCGGTTGTACTCGTTTGTTGTTGAAATTCCGTCCTCGGTCGGTCTTTCTTTTCGAGTCCGCTTTCGGTCGTACTCGTTTGTTGTTGAAATTCCGTCCTCGGCCGGTGTTTCTTTTCGAGTCCGCTCTCGGTCGTACTCGTTTGTTGTTGAAATTCCATCCTCTGCCGGTCTTTCTTTTCGAGTCCGCTTTCGGCCGTACTCGTTTGTTGTTGAAATTCCGCTTTCGGTCGGTCTTTCTTTTCGAGTCCGCTTTCGGTCACGCTTGTTTGTTGTTGAAATTCCGCTTCCGGTCGGTCTTTCTTTTCGAGTCCGCTTTCGGTCGTACTCGTTTGTTGTTGAAATTCTGTTTTCGGTCGGTCTTTCTTTTTTAGTCCGCTTTCGGTCGAACTCGTTTGTTGTTGAAATTCCGCTTTCAACCGGTATTTCATTTCGAGTCCGCTTTTGGTCGTACTCGTTTGTTGTTGAAATTCTGTCCTCGGCCGGTCTTTCTTTTCGAGTCCGCTTTCGGTCGTACTCGTTTGTTGTTGAAGTTCCGTCCTCGGCCGGTCTTTCTTTTCGAGTCCGCTTTCGGTCGTACTCGTCTGTTGTTGAAGTTCCGTCCTCGGCCGGTCTTTCTTTTCGAGTCCGCTTTCGGTCGTACTCATTTGTTGTTGAAATTCCGTCCTCGGCCGGTCTTTCTTTTCAAGTACCTTTCGGTCGTACTAGTTTGTTGTTGAAATTCCGTCTTCTGTCGGTCTTTCTTTTCGAGTCCGCTTTCGGTTCTACTCGTTTGTTGTTGAAATTCCGTCCTCGGCCGGTTTTTCTTTTCGAGTCCGCTTTTGGTCGTACTCGTTTGTTGTTGAAATTCCGTCCTTGGCCGGTCTTTCATTTCGAGTCCGCTTTCGATTGTACTCGTTTGTTGTTGAAATTCCGTCCTCGTCCGGTCTTTATTTTTGAGTCCGCTTTTGGTCGTACTCGTTTGTTGTTGAAATTCTGTCCTCGTCCGGTCATTCTTTTCGAGTCCCTTCGGTCGTACTCGTTTGTTGTTGAAGTTCCGTCCTAGGCCGGTCTTTCTTTTCGAGTCCGCTTTCGGTCATACTTGTTTGTTGTTGAAATTCTGTCCTCGGCCGGTCTTTCTTTTCGAGTCCGCTTTCGGTCGTACTTGTTTGTTGTTGAAATTCTGTCCTCGGCCGGTCTTTCTTTTCGAGTCCGCTTTCGGTCGTACTCGTTTGTTGTTGAAGTTCCGTCCTCGGCTGGTCTTTCTTTTCGAGTCCGCTTTCGATCTTACTCGTGTGTTGTTGAAATTCCGTCCTCTGCCGGTCTTTCTTTTCAAGTACCTTTCGGTCGTACTAGTTTGTTGTTGAAATTCCGTCTTCTGCCGGTCTTTCTTTTCGAGTCCGCTTTCGGTTCTACTCGTTTGTTGTTGAAATTCCGTCCTCGGCCGGTTTTTCTTTTCGAGTCCGCTTTTGGTCGTACTCGTTTGTTGTTGAAATTCCGTCCTCGACCGGTCTTTCTTTTCGAGTCCGTTTTCGGTCGTACTCGTTTGTTTTATGAAATTCTGTCCTCGCCCGATCTTTCTTTTCGAGTCCACTTTCGGTTGTACTCGTTTGTTGTTGAAATTCCGTCCTCGGTCGGTCTTTCTTTTCGAGTCCGCTTTCGGTCGTACTCGTTTGTTGTTGAAATTCCGTCCTCGGCCGGTGTTTCTTTTCGAGTCCGCTCTCGGTCGTACTCGTTTGTTGTTGAAATTCCATCCTCTGCCGGTCTTTCTTTTCGAGTCCGCTTTCGGCCGTACTCGTTTGTTGTTGAAATTCCGCTTTCGGTCGGTCTTTCTTTTCGAGTCCGCTTTCGGTCACGCTTGTTTGTTGTTGAAATTCCGCTTCCGGTCGGTCTTTCTTTTCGAGTCCGCTTTCGGTCGTACTCGTTTGTTGTTGAAATTCTGCTTTCGGTCGGTCTTTCTTTTTTAGTCCGCTTTCGGTCGAACTCGTTTGTTGTTGAAATTCCGCTTTCAACCGGTATTTCATTTCGAGTCCGCTTTTGGTCGTACTCGTTTGTTGTTGGAATTCCGTCCTCGACCGGTCTTTCTTTTCGAGTCCGCTTTCGGTCGTACTCGTTTGTTGTTGAAATTCCGTCCTTGGCCGGTCTTTCATTTCGAGTCCGCTTTCGATTGTACTCGTTTGTTGTTGAAATTCCGTCCTCGTCCGGTCTTTATTTTTGAGTCCGCTTTTGGTCGTACTCGTTTGTTGTTGAAATTCCGTCCTCGTCCGGTCATTCTTTTCGAGTCCCTTCGGTCGTACTCGTTTGTTGTTGAAGTTCCGTCCTAGGCCGGTCTTTCTTTTCGAGTCCGCTTTCGGTCATACTTGTTTGTTGTTGAAATTCTGTCCTCGGCCGGTCTTTCTTTTCGAGTCCGCTTTCGGTCGTACTCGTTTGTTGTTGAAGTTCCGTCCTCGGCCGGTCTTTCTTTTCGAGTCCGCTTTCGGTCGTACTCGTCTGTTGTTGAAGTTCCGTCCTCGGCCGGTCTTTCTTTTCGAGTCCGCTTTCGGTCGTACTCATTTGTTGTTGAAATTCCGTCCTCGGCCGGTCTTTCTTTTCAAGTACCTTTCGGTCGTACTAGTTTGTTGTTGAAATTCCGTCTTCTGTCGGTGTTTCTTTTCGAGTCCGCTTTCGGTTCTACTCGTTTGTTGTTGAAATTCCGTCCTCGGCCGGTTTTTCTTTTCGAGTCCGCTTTTGGTCGTACTCGTTTGTTGTTGAAATTCCGTCCTTGGCCGGTCTTTCATTTCGAGTCCGCTTTCGATTGTACTCGTTTGTTGTTGAAATTCCGTCCTCGTCCGGTCTTTATTTTTGAGTCCGCTTTTGGTCGTACTCGTTTGTTGTTGAAATTCCGTCCTCGTCTGGTCATTCTTTTCGAGTCCCTTCGGTCGTACTCGTTTGTTGTTGAAGTTCCGTCCTAGGCCGGTCTTTCTTTTCGAGTCCGCTTTCGGTCATACTTGTTTGTTGTTGAAATTCTGTCCTCGGCCGGTCTTTCTTTTCGAGTCCGCTTTCGGTCGTACTCATTTGTTGTTGAAGTTCCGTCCTCGGCCGGTCTTTCTTTTCGAGTCCGCTTTCGGTCGTACTCGTTTGTTGTTGAAGTTCCGTCCTCGGCCGGTTTTTCTTTTCGAGTCCGCTTTCGGTCGTACTCGTTTGTTGTTGAAATTCCGTCCTCGGCCGGTCTTTCTTTTCAAGTACCTTTCGGTCGTACTAGTTTGTTGTTGAAATTCCGTCTTCTGTCGGTCTTTCTTTTCGAGTCCGCTTTCGGTTCTACTCGTTTGTTGTTGAAATTCCGTCCTCGGCCGGTTTTTCTTTTCGAGTCCGCTTTTGGTCGTACTCGTTTGTTGTTGAAATTTCGTCCTCGACCGGTCTTTCTTTTCGAGTCCGCATTCGGTTGTACTCGTTTGTTGTTGAAATTCCGTCCTCGGCCGGTCTTTCTTTTCGAGTTCAATTTCGGTCGTACTCGTTTGTTTTATGAAATTCTGTCCTTGGCCGGTCTTTCTTTTCGAGTCCACTTTCGGTCGTACTCGTTTGTTGTTGAAATTCCGTCCTCGGCCGGTCTTTCTTTTCGATTCCGCTTTCGGTCGTACTCGTTTGTTGTTGAAATTCCATCCTCGGCCGGTCTTTCTTTTCGAGTCCGCTTTCGGTCGTACTCGTTTGTTGTTGAAATTCCATCCTCAGCCGGTCTTTCTTTTCGAGTCCGCTTTCGGTCATACTCGTTTTTTGTTGAAATTTCGTCCTCGGCCGGTCTTTCTTTTCGAGTCCGCTTTCTGTCACACTCGTATTATTGTTGGTTAGCCTGTCGTCGGCCGGTCTACCCTTGTTTGAAATTCCGTCTTCGGCCGGTCTTCCTTTTCGAGTTCGCCTTCGGTCACCCTCGTATTATCTTGTTTCTCCCCAGCGTAGTCTGCCTTCGGTCGGTCTACCTTTTCAAGTTCGCCTTTGGCCGACCTCATTTATTCTTATATCCCCAGTTTAGTCCTCCTTCGGCCGGTCTACCTTTCCGAGTTCGCCTTCGGCCGTCCTCGTAAACACTTTATTTCATTATCTCCACAGATTTCAAATTTCCAGGTTATGTTGGTATTCAATCTCCGTGTATCCCGATTATCTGGAAGCCTTTGCTTCCATACTCTCGGATCCAAGAAGTTTGAATAGGGGCAGCTATAACACCTCAAAATTTGCCCCCTTGTTTTTTTGGCTTATGTTTCATTGCATACTTTGCATTATCATCCTTGCATATCATTGGTTTTCCTAAGGCATGGGATCAAGGTGTTCTTTAAACAGGGGATTTCATGGATATCTATCAGAGCACAGAGCGGAGAATCAAAACCGGAGCCACAACATCATTTTTCAAGCAAAATGGGAAAATTTTGGCCTTGTTAACCGGTTAACACAATTATAGTGCAATTATGTTAACCGGTTAACATGTTTTAATTTGCCGTATCTGGGCTGATTTTGAACTGTGTGACCGGTTAGCAGTTATGCTGTAACCGGTTAACACAGGCAAATTTTGCATATTCTGCTACTTTTTCATGACAGCACCATTGCACACTTGGGGTTTTTTATTCTACAAGTATTATAGCAGCAAATGGAATATTCTAGACATCTCTAGACATTTCAATTCAATTCCAAAGGCGTTTATTCTAGTGCTTCATTTCAAATCAAGTGCACCATATTCCTTGTTTTCCAAGCATCTCCACCTTTGGATGTTGAAATTCACCTTGGGATTGTTACCGAGTTGATCCTAACTAACCGAGTTAACTACCTTGACTCGGTGAGTTGAGTCCAACTAACTCCGACCATAGCTCCAAACCCAAAGCTAAGTCCAAAGCTAATCCTAAACCTCCCACACTCCAAACCTAAAGTCTATATAAGAAACCCTTCACTCATTTTTCAAGGGATCCACGATTTTTCACCAAATTTCTCACATTTCACTCTCAATTCTCTCTTTACTCTCTGAAATTTTCTGATACTTTTACACTTTCATCTCAACTCTCTCTTCTAAACCCTCACAAAAATCTCTTATTTCTTGAAGGATAATCACTTTTCACCTTGAAAAGTGATTAATTCTTGAGCTCAAACTCCATCATTTGACTTTCTTTGGTTGGATTTCTGGGAGTTCAGATTATTCTACTTCAATCCAAGGGTTTCACACCATTTATTTTGGTGCAAATTTGATCTCGGTGATATCTCCCAATTTTGCTCGGTTTCGACGCGTTTCGGCTACTAATCGAGGAATCTCTGGTTTTCTTTAATTTTTTGCACCAAGATCACTTTGCAACAATCACCAAAGCAAATCTCCGCTTTGTAGGTTGGTTTTTCTTAGATCTATACTTGATTTAGCTTATTTGCAACTTATTCGATGTAGATCTTTGGTGATTTTTGATTTGGATCCATTTACTTGAATGTGATTCTTGATGTTGATGATTATTGGATTCAATTGATGTTTGGTGACTGTAATTCCATGTAATTTCGTGATTAATTGATTGCATGTTCATTTGGATGTTTGGAGAAGTGATTTGATTTTGAAAAGTGCTTTTGGAACTGATTTTTTTTATTTCTTTCCCAGAGTAACTGGTTAACACAATTACAGTGCAATTATGTTAACCGGTTAACATGTTGAAATTTTGCGTAATTGGTCTGATTTTGAACTGTGTAACCGGTTAGCAGTTATGATGTAACCGGTTACCGCTACTGCAGAATGTGATTTTCTTGCATTTTCTTGTTCGTTTGAGATCCTTTGCATGTCTAAACTTCATGGATTAATGTGTTGATGATTGGTGGACTATTCTTGAGCTGTTTCACTTCACACTATTGCATGAGCATGATTTTTCGACACGCGATTCTTGGTTTTTATCGATGATTGTTAATATTTGCGTTGTTGATTAATTGAGGTGATGAGCACATAATTCACACACATTGAGCTTGTTAATTGTTAATTGATATTTGTTTTGCTAGAATTGTTATGTGCATGTTCATTTGCTTTCTATTTCAAGAGATGCACACTTGTTTTAACTTGTTCACATGCTTAAAAGTGGTGCATTCTTTCATGATAATTTCAAGGTTGTTTACCATGTTGTGACATAATTGTGATCATGTTTGATTGAAGAATGTGTAAGGCTTGACGCATGATTGTTATTTCTATGAGTGAATCACTTGCGAATGCATGCTGCCTCTATGTATCACTGCTATCTAGACACACATGTGCTGTTATAGGTGCTGCTGTTTGACTTTTTATAGCTCCTTTTGTGCTGAATTATGTGTTGTTATAAGTTGTCTTGCTTATGTGCCACTTTTTACTGCTCTATGGATGCTGTAGCACTGTTGTAGCCGCTGTTTTTTTCTTGTTTATTCACGTTGCTTGTGTTGGAATAGCATGATATAATGCTTTGTGTACAACTTTTTCACACCCTTAGGGATCCTAGCTCATCCTTAATTTTTTATTAAGGTGAGGTAGGATAAGCATTAGATAGTGCTATCCCTCTCTCTTCTTTAGACTTAGGTAGTTCTTATGCCTCACACAACCATAGGATCTCCATGCATGATAACTTTAGGATAACTACTCCCCCACTTAGACTTTGTCCTTATCTTTGAGTCTCTTTTCTCATCTCAAAACAAAAATCAAAACATGTAATAAAGGATTACCATGTATTGCATATGAGCCTTACATATGGGAAATGGAAGGAGAAGTGTTTCCCTGCGCCTTTCTAGAGTGTTTAGCATACGTCCTGTTAGGACGACCATGCGAGGCATTCGTTCCTTTGCCATAGACTTTAATGCAATGCGTGTTACGAACACAAAATAGTCAAAACACTTCTTCTAAAAATCAATAAACAAACAACAATTCTCTTCTCATCTTTCTCACTCCAGTCATAAAAGGATGCGTTATGTCCGTTCTACCGCAAACAGGTAAATGCCTAAGATTCCGTACAACGAGTTACAACACCTAACTGCTGGAACGCTCGCCTAGACGTACTCCACTTAAAAAACACAAACAAAGCAAAGTCATCCCTAGTGAGGGGAACTACGTCGCTCTGATTCTCGCGTGCGAGCGGGATACTTAGGCAGGAGATCGTGCGAGATCTCTCCGAGCACCATCCTTCTCTTTTCCCCCAAACCGTAGTCCGAACTACGTTGACTCTGACTTTCCCACTCCCGAGGGAATACGTTGGCCTAGGACTCCGAGGACGTCCTATCGAGTCGCTTCTTTTTCTTTTCTCCTTCATTTCTCTGTTCTTTTCCATTCTCGTTCCTTCTCCTTTCCAATAGCAGTGGAGCTCCAGATGACGACACCCTTTGATCGAGACAACAAGCATGGATCCCATCAAGTACGATGGACGTGTTGGGTGCTAACACCTTCCCTTCGCGTAACCGACTCCCTTACCTGTTTCTCTTGGTCCTGAGACCTTGCTTTTCCTTCCCTAAGGTTTATGCAGTGTTTCCTTTCCCTCCCTTAGGATAAATACACATTGCTGGCGACTCTGTTTCCGCACCACTTTAGCGTTTGTACTTGGATCAAAATCCCGGGAGCGACAGATGGTAGTCAACGGGTGGAGTACCATTACATCAATACAAAGATGCTTTTGGAGTACAAGACTCCTGCAGATGCTTATAAGTTGCTCGGTAGTTTTATCTTTTTTTCCGACTTGCCCGAATTGTGTTTATTATGTTTTCGCAGGTGAGATGCCTTCTGCCCACAAAAGAATGGTGAAGAACGCTGTTACGAGAAACAATCCTGGTGAGGCCGCTTCAAAGTCTCAATCTCCCCAGCGGGTACCTCCTCCTCCGCCATAGACGGGGAGTTCTTTGCCCATTCCTGCCTCCGCTCAGGGATCTCCAGCGCCTTTGGCTTCAAGGTTCAAGCGGGCTAGGGCCAACGAGCTGGTGGACTTTAGCCGGGCGGCCGAAAAATGCAAGTTCGAACTTCCTCCATGCCTCCATGATAGGACATACTTCGAGGGGATGTCTCTGGTGGTTCCCCAGGAAGAATCTCTTAAGTTGGAAGGCATTGATCGTCCGAGTAAGTGGGCATTGTTGACGCAAGATGCCTCCGCGGTGGTCCGCGTTTTGGAGATGACGGCGGTGTACGCGGAGGGCGACACCTCCTCCGAACTTGAGCTTAAGAGGGCCCAGGCGATGTTAACTGCTCTGGAGGAGAAATTCAAAAAGGTCAAGGAGGAGGCTAACGCTGCTTCCGCTGTGAGGAAGAAATTAAACGAGGAAGTTGTCTGTTTAAGGGGGAGAACGAGACTTTGGCTGCTGAGAAGAAAGCTGCCGAGGATTTGGTCGAGCAGCTGAGATTCGTAGGTGCTCCAGCCGAGGATGATCCCGAGGACGTAAAGGCGCTGAAGACCAGGGCGGAGTTGGTTACTCGCATGCTTTGGGCAGAAGAGGATGTGTTTTCCATTGGGGAGGAATCGTTCGAGAATGCCGTGGTCCAGCTCAGGTTGGTGAACCCCGACGTCCAAATTTCTAAAGAGGGTACCAACTTTCTTGGACATGTGGGGAATGGCAAGATAGTAGTCCCTGTCTTCCTCAACCTTGGTTCCGAGCATGTCCGTCTCGAGGAAACCCAATCACCGCGGCCTATCCCCGAGCAGCCAGAGTTCGTCCAGGATCAGACGGAGCGGATGGAGGAATTATTTCTTTTTATCTTGTTGTAATGTATCCGGCCTGTGTGTCGTGTTTTGATGTATCTTTATTTTGTTTGGGGGCATGACCCCCTTGTTTTGTAATATGCACAGCTTGTGGCCCTTGTAGTTACTTTAAATTAATTGTATGTGTCCAGTCAGTGTGGGCGGTTTTGTATGTTTACGCATGGTTTTTATTGCTTATTTTTTCTAAGTGTTGCACTATTGCTCGATAAGCTTTTATCCCTACAATAGGGATCACTGATTTATTTTAAGATTTAGGGAATTGCTCGACGTAGATGTGTTTGACAGTGAGGGGACTAGTCGAACGATCGAGGAAGTGGTTTCGCCGATGATGAGACTAGGATCTCGGTTGAGGTACTAATCCCATAGGCCTGGACTGTTCTCATCGCGAGATTGGTGTCCTGCCTAATTGGTGTGGCAACGGTGGAGCTCAATTGAGGTATCCGTGTTGTGCACAGAGTTTGCTGGTTCCATAAACAGAAACTGGTCGGCGTTGTAAAATGGACCGTGCTTACACCGGGGCATCGTTCTGTGGCCGAGTCGTCTCCCTGTTAGGGGTGATCTCGTCGGCAGTTAGCCCGACCTCGTAGTTGGTTCTAATTGTAGTATTGTTTGAGCTTTTCAGCATTCCATGGTCGAGCAAATAGTTCTCCATTCAGAGTTTCTAAGTAGTAGGCTCCGGTGCCCGTTTTGGACTTGACCCTGTAGGGTCCTTCCCAGTTCGCGGCCAGCTTTCCTTCGCGTTAATCCTTCTGGTTCCTGCGTAGGACCAAGCTGCCAACGGAGAAGTCGCGCTTTATGACCTTAGCATCGTTGCGCAAGGTTATTTGTTGTTTCAGCGAAGCTTCGCAGAGAGCTGCTCCTGACTGTATTTCTTCGACCAGATCGAGCTCTTCTCTTAAGGCTTCGTCGTTCATCTCCTCGTCGAGGGGAGCTTCTGTTCGTCTGGAAGGTTCCCTGATCTCCACCAGAATCACCGCCTCGGTTCCGTAAGCTAATCGGAAAGGGGTTTCCCCGGTGGTGGAGTGTGGTGTTGTTCTGTAGGCCCAAAGCACGCTATGTAGCTCTTTGACCCATCTCTTCTTGGCGTCGTCCAACCTTCGTTTTAGACTGCGAAGGATTAACCTGTTCGTAGCCTCTGCTTACCCGTTAGTTTAGGGATGCTCGACGGAAGTGAAGTGTTGCTTCGTGCCTAATCTGGCGACGAAGTCCTGGAACTTTCTGTCTGTGAATTGTGTCCCATTGTCGGTCAAGAGGGCCTGGGGTACTCCGAATCGCGCGAGGACGTTCTTTTTGTAGAAGCGGAGTATGTTGAAGGCTGTGATTTTGGCGAGGGCTTCGACTTTTATCCACTTAGTAAAGTAGCCGAAGGCCACGATTAGAAATTTGTTTTGATAAGATCCCATTGTGAAGGGGACGAGTAAGTCCATCCCCCACCAGGCGAAGGGCCAAGGCGAGGATAGAGTCTTCAATTCGTTGGGGAGTGCCAAGTGCATGTCCCCGTGGCGCTGGCATTGGTCACATTTTTGAACTTGCTCTTTGGTGTCGTGCTGCATGGTCAACCAATAGTATCCTGCTCGCAGGGCTTTCCGCGCCAATGATCTCCCTCCCAAATGTTGTGCGTTGATGCCCTCATGAATCTTTTGGAGGATTTCGGTGACCTTGTCATCCTTGACACATTTCAAGAGGGGAATGGAGAATCCTCGTCAATAGAGTTTGTCCTCAATCAGCACGTATGAGCAAGCCCGTCGTTTAGTCACGCTGGCCTCCTTGCTGTCCTCGGGCAGTTCCCCCTTGGTGAGGTAATTGTACACAGGGGTCATCCAGCAGTGGCTGTCTCCAATGGCATTGACGTCAAGCATCTCTAATGGTTTCTCGATGCTAGGTCGGGCGAGTATTTCTTGTACGACGGATTTATTGCCGCCTTTCTTTCTGGTGCTAGCTAGTTTGGACAAGAAATCTGCCCATGTGTTTCGCTCGTGAGGGATGTGCTGGACTTCCCATGCATCAAACTTGGTGATTCTTCCCATCACCAGCATCAGATATTCGACCAGCTGGTCGTTCTTGGCTTGAAACTCTCCCCGTACCTAAGATGCTACGAGCTGGGAATCAGTGTAAATTTTTACCTCATTGGCGCCCAAGTCCTTGGCCAGCCGTAGTCTTGCGAAGAAGGCCTCGTATTCGGCTTGGTTATTAGACGTATGGAAGGATATGACTAGAGATACTTCGATTAGTATTCCTTCCTCGTTTTCGAGGATAATACCTGCATCGCTACCTGTGGGGTTGGATGCCCCGTCCACGTAGATGGTCCACCTCTGCGTTCGGCTTGGCGGGGACGATAGAGGCGTCATCTCCCCCACGAAGTCAGCTAGGGCTTGTACCTTGAGGGTCATCTTGCCCTCGTACTGAATGTCAAATTCTGACAACTCCAGGGGCCATTTGAGCATTCTGCCGGCCATATCTGGTCGCCGAAGCAACTGCCTGATGGGTTGGTCCAGGCGCACTACTATGGTGTGTGCCAAGAAGTAGTGTTTGAGTCTTCTCGCGGTGATAACAAGGGCAAGGGCGACTTTCTCTATCTGCGCGTACCTGATTTCTGGCCCTTGCAAGGCCTTGCTGTTGAAATAGATGGGTTTTTACCCGTCCGTTGTCTCGCGAATGAGTGCGGCGCTAATGGCTTCGCTGGTAACGGAGAGATATAGATACAAGTTTTCCCCGTACTCTGGTCGAGATAGTACGGGAGGCTCGGATATGGCTTGATTGAGATGGGTCAGGGCCTGCTCTCATTCATCTGTCCATTCAAACGTGGCCTCCTTTCTGGGGAGTTTAAAGAAGGGCAGGGTGTGCTGAGCAGACTTGGCCACGAAACAAGAAAGTGAAGGGAGCATCCCGTTGAGGGATTGTATGGACTTCTTCGACCTGGGCGTGGGGAATTCCGCGAATGCCAGGCACTTGTCTGAATTCACCTCTATTCCCTTCTCGGTGAGGTAGAATCTGAGGAACTTCCCTGCCCGTACGCCGAAGGTGCATTTTTCTGGATTAAAGCGCATTTTGCACTTCCTGGCCTGGTCGAAGACCTTTTTCAAATGGGTCGTATGGTCGGATTCCTCTTGGAATTTCACAATCATATCGTCCATGTAAACTTCGAGCATGTCTCAAATTTCTGATCGGAAGACCTTATTCATCATACACTGGTATGTGGCCCAATCATTTTTCAGGCCGAAGGGCATTACATTGTAGTAATAGTTCCCCAAGGAGGTCATGAATGCGGTGTACCTCTTGTCCTTTTCGGCAATGGGGATTTGATTGTACCCCAAATTGGCGTCCTTGAAGGACAAAAGTTTGAAACCTACAGAATATATATTAAATGTGTATTCTCAATGAATAGGTAAAATGCCACCCCGACCTGATAAGAGTAAGGCTATTGGTAGCAGTGGTAAGAAGTCCCAACATCCGAGGGTAGTAGTGTCTGCCCAATCGGCAATGTGTCCTTCCCCGCTGAGTCAGTTAGATCATATGTCCATGGTCAGTTCTCAACCTCTAATGACATTACTTTCCTCCCCTCATGAGTATCCAGGTTTTATTAGTCCATCTAGGACTCCAGCTTTTGTTAGCTCATCTGGGCCTTCAGGTTTTAGCCCATCTGGAGCTCTAGGTTTTATTAGTCCTCTAGGACTCCAGCTTTTGTTAGCCCATCCAGGGCTCCAAGTTTTAGCCCAATCGAAGCTCCAGGTTTTATTAGTTCATCTGGGACTCCAGCTTTTGTTAGCCTATCCGGGGCTCCTGGTTTTACTAGTTATCCATTCTAGCAAGGGCCCTCCATGTACTTTCATCCTTCATGCAATCTGGAGGGTCCCACACTGCACATCCAACACCGGTACCTTCATCCGTCACGCAGTCTGGGGTATCCCGCACCGCACATCCCACACATATACCTGATAGTGAGGATGATCATGAGGAGCCAAATGCAGACGATCATGAGGTAGATGATGAGGTCGACGGAGATAATCTGGCTGAAAATCGTGAGGAGGTTACGATCATTGAAGGAAGATATTATATTTGGTCTAGCGGAAATTCGTAAGTAATAAATTTTTATTTAAGCAATCAAGTTATAATTTAAGTTATATATTAAGTTATAAATTATATTTTTATACTTATTAAAATTATTGATGTTTAGTTTTGCGCCGAGTTGGACTGCTGCACAGTGTATAAGTTATATAATTCAACAAAAGTATAAAAGAGCCTGGAAGAGATTTAGAGAAGTTCCTGGGACTGAAAAAGAAGTTTGGTTTAAGTTATTTAAGGTATAATTAATTTAATTTATTTGTTAAGTTAATTTTCTTTAAATTTCTTTTTTTTATTGTAATTATCTAATTATTTATTGGAATGTGATACAACATTGCAGGAAAAGTGTGTGTGGTAAGTATACAATGAGAAGGAGGTTAAGAAAATTTTTTATGGCAGATCCACAATTCGACTTTCTGACATGCTACGGCGTGCTAGAATACGTTGGGCAGAAGAAAATATCCGTGTTAAATGGATAGGCAAAGAAGTCTTTGATGAAATTCTTAAATTTTTGGAAACTGATCCTGGTTATAAGAAAAGATCTGAAAAAACAAAGAAAATGAGAGCATCCGAAAAAGGGGGTAGCCTTAATGCAGTTGGAAGTATAAGTGTTGTCGAACATGCTCGACGCTTGGTAATTATTACTACTTTTTAAAGTTAAAATTTTATTTGATCGGAGGTGATCAAACTGGATCGTCGTGGCCTTCGCATAGGGCAAATGATGATGCTCACTAGAGAGGAGGGGGTATACCTGCAAGGTACTCCGACGCTCAAGTAAGAAACGGTCAGAAAAAAAGGCAAGTACAAAGTATGTTCTTAGGATGATTATTGGATACCTGACCCTCTCAAATGAGAGGGTTTATATAATGGCCCCAGCGCGTGGCCAACGATCCCTATTTTTGGGGCAAAATAACCGTTTCCCAAAGAATAGGTAACTGCCCAAAAACTAGCCGTTATGTCGCGCAGGGTGTCCAAAACTAGCCATTATGTCGGGAAAAGGCGTATTTTCGGGCACATGCCCATGACTTTCCTGTGACTAATGGCGCCGTGATTGACGGGCAAAAGTACCGGGGAGGAGTAAATGTCCTTGGGGTTCATCTGTCCAAGGGTGCCCGGTTGGAGGGCAGAAAGGTAAGTTCTGCCCTTCGTGGATTGGACTTAGGCAATTGGGCCATTCTGGGAGCAGAAGTGGATTGGGCCATGCCTAGCCAATGGTCCAATCTTGAACAGGAGCCCCCCAAGTCATTGCTCCCGAGCATGGGAGTGATGACTTAAGGATAGCCCGTTGTTCCGGGGAATTGTAACGGAGTCGTTGTTTGGTGACGGAGGGAGTTGTCTCGGGGTGCCCGTGGGCCCTAATGTTCGTAAGGCTCGTAACAGTGTTTGGTTTACCCGGCGTACGGGGAGACCAACGGTTAGGAGGAACTGAAACGATGGGGCGCCACGTGTGCCTCGAGCCCTGTGCTTTAGTAACTAGGCAATGATGGCTAGTCTAGGGCCATTATGTCCTATACGAGTGTGCTTCTGCACGTGCTCCCCAGCTGTATATAAGGAGAGAGAGTCTGGTCATTTACACTTTTGTTTCTCTCTCTTCTTCTTCGTCCTTCTCATAGGTTCAGTTCATCGTCATCGTCGACCGTCGCTTCAGCCACCGCGACAAGCTTCGAGCACTTCTTCTTAGCCTTTCTGACCACGTAAGTCCCATACTTCCTTGTTTTCCTCCAGTTTTTCCATTCTCTTCTTAGAATGCATGTGGTTAGGTTAGTTTTAGGTGCGATAGTGGTACCTCTCTGGTGGCTGTTGGTGGTGGAAGGTGGCTAGGCCATCTTTCGCTGCTGATGTGGCCGCCAGAGTCCTTGAGGGAGCTTAAGAGTGAGGCCGTTACCGGTGCTATTGCGATGATGGCACATGTGTAACCGGTGTGGCTGTTCAGTTTCTGGAGCTCTGATGCAATTTCCGATGTATGTATGAAGTTTCTGGTGGATCGTCAAACAGAAACTGGGAAGTGGTTCGAGGAAGCTCCTCGTTGTATGAGGGATTTTCCCCGAACATCTCCTTGTGGGAGGCTCTTGTATTTTAGTTTAATTTAGGGCTTAGGCCGGGGAAGTCGTCCTTGGCCATTTGCGCACCCTTTCACTTGACTAGCAGTGGAAGGGTGGATTTGATTTCACGGTCGAATTCACTTTTGTCCTCTACTTTTCAGGTGATTGAGATGGCGACAGCGCCCGACGGAGAGATTTTAATAGATTCGTCCGAGGAGAGATCTTCGGAGAGTAGCAGCACAGAAGCATCAACTGCCCCCAGCGAAGTCGGGGAGGAGCTCGAGGAAGATTCCGTGGAGGAATGGTCGGTGGCAGAGCCTGTCAAGCATGAATCTATCTTTGTGACTTTCATCGGGGACGTTTTCACGGTTGTTGAACCAGAGGGGGAATGGAAGGTGCATTTCCCCTCCCAAGACGATCGGATCTGTACGGATTATGGGGAAAGATTCTCCATGTACAAGTATGCCTTTAAGAAGCTGGGGTTAGATCCTTCCTTCATTGACTTCCAGCCGTCCATTTTCGTACACCTGGACCTGGCCCCGTCACAATTGCACCCTAACTCGTTGGTGTTCATTTGCACCTTCTAGCTGACCTGTGAGTTCCTGAAGGTAAGAGCCACACTGCCTTTGTTCTTCACCATCTTCCATCTTCAGAGGCAGGTCACGGGGAGGAGATATGGCTGGGTGTCGTTGAAGCAACCCCGAAAGCTGTTTAAGCCTTTCTCGGAGTCTATCCGGACGTTCAAGGAAAGGTTCTACATTATTGAGCCTGTCACTATATGAAAAACCCATTTGACAACGGTTGGGAATGACATATAATGACGTGGGCGAAGGTGTTGGTATGTAGATTGTCGTTGTAAATTAGTTGTTTCTACAACGGGCTGGAAACCGTTATTGAAAGGCAGGGCACGAGCCATATATCACAACGGTTATGATAATAAACCATTGTGATACATACACTTAGGTACTGGGTTCGAAACCCATCAGCAGCGAAATTATATAAAACATAAATTACTTTTGATATCGGTTACAATAGATAACTGTTGTTGTAAGTACCCTAAGTTTATTATATTAAATGTAGATTCCTTGTTTTCCAAACACCTCACTAAATAAATATACATGGATTCAATTTGATGAAGATGTCTATAATCTGCAAATTAAACTGTTCTTGAAAACCAACTTAAACAAACCAATGTTGTTTTTTGATTGCATTCGTCTCATCGTGCATTTCACGCTCTTTTACATATATTGTGGTTTATTGATCTGACTCCTTCGATATATCGCTATCTTCGATTATAGTTAAATTTCCATTAGATCAACAAGACATTGGATAATCTGCATCATCTTTGATTTAACTATAATGGAAGATGGCGATGCATCTAAGGAGCCAGATCATTATACCATAATCTATATATAAAAGAATGTGAGATGAATGACGAGAGGCATGCAATCAAAAAACAACATTAGTTTGTTTAAGTTGGTTTTCAAATACAACTTAATTTGCAGATTATAAGTATCTATGTCAAATTTAATGAATGTATTTTAAGTGAGGGTTAGTGAAACAAACAATCTACATAGAATATAATAAACTCAAGCAACATTCTATACCAAATCTAGATATTATAAACTCATATAATACGCTTGCTACCACCAGCAAACTTTAAGTGAGGGTTAGTGAAACAAACAATCTAAATAAAATATAGGCTTAAATAATGTTTTCGTCCCTATAAGTTGGCGAGTTTTTGGTTTTCGTCCCTGAATCTTTTTTTTTCGGGTTTAGTGCCTATATCTTACTTTTTGTTGGTGTTTAGTCCCTAAAGCCAAAATCTGTAGGAAAATCCGAAGGTTTCCTGTGGATTTTCCTGAAGATTTTCTTTAAAACCAAAATCTGCAGGAAAATCCATAGGAAAATCCGCAGGAAACCTCTGTAGGGACTAAACACCAACAAAAAGTAAGATATAGGGACTAAACCCGAAAAAAAAAGATTCAGGGACGAAAACCAAAAACTCGCCAACTTACAGGGACGAAAACATTATTTAAGCCTAGAATATAATAAACTCAAACAACATTTTATACCAGATCCAGATATTATAAACTGATATAATACGCTTGCTTCCCCTAGCATCATCACCCTGTATTATCCCCTTAACCTGAAAGGAAATAAAGCAAACTTCAAAAATGAGCATCCTCAGTTGAAAACAAACCCTAAAACCATAATCCAATGAAGAGTAAAGAGAGGAACAAGAATAACGCACCTTTTAATGAAACTAATCGCGGAACAGGAATTAATTATGATGTTGAACTAGTTTGGGAAGCAATGAAAAAGAAATATAAGGAGGAAGAAGCTTACACAAAAGCTTCAAACTTCTTATATTTCTTTTCATTGTTTCTAAAACTAGATAAAATGGGTTCTAGGGTTTCACTTTGAAGGAAGAAGAAGAATACCTTAATGTATGAAGCACAAGATTCACGGCTAATGGTGAAAACGAAGAGAAAAAATGGGTTCTAGGGTTTCACTTTGAAGGCAACGGCGTTACTGTCAATTAAGTGAAAGTTATTATGCTTATATATGGGTAAACTATTTCACAACGGTTAACAATAACAACCTTATAGATAGGTATTTATTGATTATAAATATATCACTATGGTTAACCAGAAGAACCGTATTGATAACCCTTTTATCTGTGAATTTTAAAATAAATACAAACTGCATAGATAGGTATTTATTTATTATAAATATATCACTACGGTTAACCAGAAGAACCGTAGTGATAACCCTTTTATTTTTGAATTTTAAAATAAATAAAAAAGAAAAGGTGCGCCTTAACTTCTCACTTAATGCATCTGCAGTTTAAACATCAACAATGTAATTCACAATGCATCTGCAGTTTAAACATCAACAATGTAATTCAAACCCTAATTCAACTATTACATTTCATAACAAAGTAAACATTAAACATAAAGGAGACAAGAAAACATAACATCTTGATATTTCCAGAAAATACCTTTGATTTCAGTTTGTTCTTCAAATTCTTGTTCTTTTTCTTTAAATCCTCATTCATAACCTTCAGATAGCCCACATCATCCAACTCTGACTTCATAATGCTCTCATCGTCATTTCCATCTCTTTCTCCCACGTCTTCATCCCATATGAACAAATTACATGTTTCATCGCTCCTCTAAAATGGACATCTCCAAAAAAGCCTTCCTTTATTTTGTCCCTTCTTGCATTGATACGAAACCATACGACCATCACAACCACAAAAATTTCCAGATCGAGATTTTACACTGGAAAAAGACGTAGAAATACCTTTGGATGATTTTGTCTTCAAATGTGACATTGCAACACCTTAAAGTAGAACACTTTCTTGTTGTTGTTGTCTTCTTCCCGACAATGGTGACGGCATTGGTGTTAGGGTTGTTTCGTCTTGTTTCTTTTTTCAATGGATAAATTGATATATACTTGGTGTTTAAAATACATAAAAAGAAGCTTCAGTTTGTAACAACGATTTTAAGAAAAAGTCATCGTGATATCCTTATTATTTTTTAGTTAAATATTAATAAAACTTAAAAAGGGAGCATTTACGATAAAGGGATAAACTATTTGAGGGCGATGAGGTTCGAACCCATGATATCTAGATTGTATAACCATGCTTTTCATAACAACCGTTATTATACCCTTGAGATTTCTAATTAAAATAATGCGCGCACATCCAGTACGCACTATAAGAACGGTGTATAGGATTCCGTTGTAAACATGGTGTTGTTGTTTGGGCGTTTTGTAGTAGTGTGTGTTGGGGCAGGCCCAAGACAGTACGTACGTTTAGACGGTGTCCATTGACAAGAATGGTAATGACATGCGTGACGAGGACGGGAAGTTGATCGGGGAAAGAGAGTTCAAGTTTCCCTTTCATTGGAGTGGATGTTATTTCTCTAAGGAGCCCAATGGTTATGTTGCTCAGCCGAGCATGTTGGACGAGCAGGACCTGGCCGGCTATGCGACGGTAGTGAACTATGTCAATTATTTCCGGCTTGCTGATTGCTGGACGAAGAAGGGTGACCCAATTTTTTAGGAGGATGGTAGTCAACGGGTGGAGTACCGTTACATCAATACAAAGGTGCTTTTGGAGTGCAAGACTCCTGCAAATGCTTATAAGCTGCTCGGTAGTTTTAGCTTTTTTTCTGACTTGCCTGAATTGTGTTTTCTTCATCATCACCTAATATGTTTATTGTGTTTTCGCAGGTGAGATGCCTTCCGCCCATGAAAGAATGGTGAAGAACGCTGTTACGAGGAACAAGCCTGGTGCAGCCGCTCCAAAGTCTTGATTTCCCCAACGGGTACCTCCTCCTCTGCCACAAACGGGGAGTTATTCGCCCGTTCCTGCCTCCGCTCAGGGGTCTCCAGCGCCTTTGGCCTCAAGGTTCAAGCGGGACAGGGCCAACGAGCTGGTGGACCTTAGCCAGGCGGCCAAAAAACACGAGTTCGAACTTCCTCCTTGCCTCCAAGATAGGACATACTTCGAGGGGACGTCTCTGGTGGTTCCCTGGGCAGAATCTCTTAAGTTGGAAGGCATGGATCATTCGAGTAAGCGGGCATTGTTGGCACAAGATGCCTCCGCAGTGGTCCGCGTTTTGGATATGACTGCGGTGTATGCGGAGGGCGACACGTTCTCTGAACTTGAGCTTAAGAGGGCCCAGGCGACGATAACTGCTCTGGAGGAGAAATTCAAATAGGCCAAGGAGGAGGCCAACGCTTCTTCCGCTAAGAGGAAGAAATCAGACGAGGAAGTTTCCTGTTTAAGGGGGAGAACGAGACTTTGACTGCTGAGAAGATAGCTGTCGAGGATCTGGTCGAGAAGTTGAGATCCGTCAGTGCTCCAGTCGAGGATGAGCTCGAGGACGTAAAGGCGATGAAGACCAGGGCGGAGTTGGTTGCTCGCATGCTTCGGGCAGAAGAGGATGTGTTTTCCATTGGGGAGGAATCGTTTGAGAATGCCATGGTCCAGCTCAGGTTGGTGCACCTCGACGTCTAAATTTCTAAAGAGGGTACCAACTTTCTTGGCCATGTGGAGAATGGCAAGATAGTAGTCCCTGACTTCCTTAACCTTGGTGCCGAGCATGCCCGTCCTGAGGAAACCCAATCGCCGCAGCCTATCCCCGAGCAGCCAGAGTTCGTCCAAGATCAGACGGAGCGGATGGAGGAATGATTTCTTTTTATCTTGTTGTAATGTATCTGGCCTGCGTTCCGTGTTTTGATGTATCTTTATTTTGTTTGGGGGCATGGCCCCCTTGTTTTCTAATATGCACAGCTTGTGGCCCTTGTGGTTACTTTAAATTAATTGTATGTGTCTGGTCAGTGTGGCCCATTTTGTATGTTTACGCATGGCTTTTATTGCTTATTTTTTCTAAGTGTTGCACTGTTGCTCGATAAGCTTTTATCCCCGCAACAGGGATCACTGATTTATTTTAAGATTTAGGGAATTGCTCGACGTAGATGTGTTCGACAGTGAGTGGGACTGGTCGTACGGCCGGGGAAGTGGTTTCGCCGGTGATGAATGTAGCGGGTAAATTTGTGAGTATAAGCTATTAATTAACTTAACTAAAAAAAACAAGAGTCGCCACCTCACTTTTATTTTAAAAAAAGGAAAGGAAAAAGAGAGAACAAAACCTAAGGAGTTCTAAAAAACAAGAACAAACAGAGAATGGGTAAGAGGGGTTGGTTACGCAATGGGAAGGTATTAACACCCAAAACGTCTATAGTACTCTATTGGAACCCTTTGAAATATCTATCGCTTTTTGGTTTGAAAATTGCTTGTTTAAAAAGAGATTGGGGAGGTGAGAAGAGAAGTATTTTTTAATATTGGAGAGACTTATCGCCTCATGCCTACGTACCCACAAAGTGCAATGTAGGATCAAAACCTCGTAGTTCGTGGTACAAAGAATGAAATTTGTTTGTTTTGGTTGATTTTAAGTGTAAAGACAAATCGTCATTTCTAAGCGAATAATTCCGCTTGAAGAAATGAATAATGTCTAAACTTATGAAAAAGTTTTAAAGGGAAGAAGTGCATAAGGCACAAAAAAAAGATTGATGAGTTTGGTATTTTTTAAAGTCTTTTAAAAAAAAGTGTCAATATGCTTATGTAGTTTAGCATTTATTAAGAAATAAAAAGAAAAGAGTAAAATCACTTGACAAAGTCAAGGTTTGATTATGAAAGAGGTGATAGTTTAAAATCAAGAAAGTTTTGAAAAAAGAGAGAAAGTTTTGAAAATTAGAGAAGGGGTGGAGAAGAAGTGACTATCCTAGTGCATAAAATAAAAGCTAAGGTAAGAAAGATCTAACCACATGGAGGCACTCTTCAAAGCATAATAAGAAAAGAATTGCATCCTCTTGAGCCAATAAGCAAGCCAAATAAAGGCTAGGATACCAATGATCCAAAGCACAAGGGAAAGAATCCTAAGTCTAAGTCCATAAGTCCATAATCAAGCCAAGAAGATCCTCCAGTGCAAGGGATAATGGCCATAGTCCAACATTAAGAGCACAAGTCTTTTAGTTGTTTAATCCTTTATTAATATTTTTTTAGTCCAAATGGACAAGAGAAAAACAAAAGCACAAGATAATTTGGTCCAAGTGGACAAAAGAAAAATGACATAAACATAAACATGATATGATATATGATAATAAGCAATAAAAAAATAAAGAGAGATAGGGAGCGAGAAGGAAACATAAAGTTAGAAATTAGTAATTAGTAGCACAAGGCTCTAGTGCCATAAGCCTTCACTGAGTATTTCGTTTCACGTCTTGAACTATAGTGATTAAACAATGTACTTAGGTCGAGGTTAATGAAGACTTGACAGAAGATTGGTAGAACCAAAACCTCTACAACGTCATGTTTCAAAGATTTCGAACCTAATACAAAAGATTAACCAACATTGGGTTGACGCGACCAATCAAGGTCCGGACCAAGAAAGATCAAGTTCCGAATTGGATAAAGAGGGACAAATGTAGCGCTATGTTAAGCAATCGCCAAGTAATTTACGTAGTCATTACCCTATAATGAGGTCGGTCAATAGTGATCTTTGTGCTAATGCATGCTAGATGAACGATATGTAGATCGTCATCCAAAAGCAATACCGCACGAAAAGAAAATAGGTAACGATCTAGTCTTGATCAAGAATTCAACAAAGAAATTATAAGATCCATAAGACTTTCATCGATCAAAATAAAAAGAAATAGATGAAGAGAAAGCCAAATTGAGTTACATTTTCAAGATCCTTTCATCTTCAAGTTCAATCACCTTTAATTGATAAGTTTAAGTGTGAAAACATATCACTAATTCAAAGCACCTCAAATGAATTCGACAATTCATTAAAAGATAGATTTGAACTAATGAATGTTTAATTACTTCAACCATATCCAAAGTCCATTGAAATTGAAGAGAAATTAATCTCAACAATGCATTTCAAGGCTAAAACAAGAAGAAAAGGGGAGAAGGAGGAAGAAAAACCAAAACAGCCCCAAAACAAGGCAAAAACTACATTCTGACTCAGAGTAACCGGTTACTCACCAGATGATAACCGGTTACTCTGCGTGTAGAGCCAAAAATATGTGCAAAATTCAGCATGATCATCTTTCAAACCTTTGTACAAACACCTTATGATCATGGAACTGAAATTGCACGAAATTTTAAGTAAAACAACAGCAAAAGCCAGAAATTAAACATAATTACAAGATCCAAAGGATCAAGTAACAAAGATCTCCAAAGATCTACATTATGGAAGATGAAGATGAAGCTTCAACAACGGTGAAAAATGAATTACCACTTCAAATCTGAAAATTCCTTCAAATTGCTTCAAGATCCAAACACCAAAGCCTTGATCTACAAGAATTAATGAAGAAAACAAGTTTGGATGAAGGTTTAGCTCAAAGTTGAACAAGATTCAATGTGAATTCTTGTTAACTTTCAAAAGAAGAAAAGTGAGCTTTGAGTGAAATTTGTGGTTGGGGAGAGAATTTGCAAGAGGTTTGTTGGCTATCAAAAGCTTGTGAAATGAATGAAATGAGGCCTCTATTTATAGAATTTAGGCTTGGAAAATTTGGTGGTTTGGAATTTGGTTTGGAAATGAAAATTAGGCTTGGAATTTGAATTTGGAGGGAAATTTTCAAAAGAGTGGTGATTAATGGAGGTACATGGTAGAAATTAATTATGATGATGTAGGGAATTAAAATGGGATAGTCTAGAATATTCCACATGTGATCAAAATAATGAAAATTGGTGCCAATTGCTGAATTTGAATTTGCTGCCATTTTTTCAAATTTTCACGAGGGTAACCGGTTACTCACCACATGATAACCGGTTACTCAGTGCAAATTTTGAAAAAATGCCCTTTTTTTAGTACATTGATGTGGTCCGGCTTGATTCTTTTTCTCGTCAAAGAAGGCATGGAAATAAACACATGAACCTTGGAGTCTCTTGAATAATAATCAATTAAATCTTGGAAACTCTTGATCAGATAATTTTTGAATTAATTGCAGATCAACTTTGACTTTGTTCAGATGAAATTCATTCGAGCCGAGGGACTGCTTTTTTTGGTATTTTTAACCTGTTCTTACCCTGAAAATGTTAGTGAAAGAAAACAAAATTTTTTGGATTTTGATTAAAGGTTATACAACAAAAACAAATTAAGCAATAAAACAACCAACAAACACACACATACTCAAAGATCCCTGCAAGGCACAATCCTGTAAAAGAGGGAACCAATGTGTGATCTTGTTTGTATGCATAAATGCACATGGCAAGCAGAGAATCTTAGGGGAAAAATTAGGGTATTACAACTGCCCCTATTTAAGTTTCTTTTATCCGGAGATATGAAGATGGACATCTTTGTCTCGACGAGATAGAAGAGACTTAAATATAACAATAGACCCAATTTTTGGCCTTAAGAGACCACAAAAATGATATGATTATGCAAATGGTATGCAGACACAAGACCTCCGTGGAGAGAAAACAACACCGCACAAGATCAACAAAGAGAGGAACGGGAGAATGAAACTCCACCGGGGAAACACGTAACAGGAGACCACCAACTAGCTGGGGAACATACCGCACAACTATTGGGACTTAGTTGAGGAAAAGATTCAAACTGGGGATAATTGTTGTAGCGAGCAATTTTTGTCGGTGACACGACCACCTTATCGCTGGGTTTTCCTCACCGTAATGAGGAGGAGGGGGAGCTACTTTCTGATTTCTTATTTATCCCATGAAGCTGGAGGGGAAAGAGAAGCTATCTAAAACTAACCTTGCACGCGAATATTTAACTGAACAAAAGCTTAAAAGAGATTGGGGGTCCGGGGTCAGGTTATAAAATAGGGAGTTGTCAATTACCTATTCTATATGTGGTTATCCACAGGATATTAGCTTTAGGTTTTGCTTTGTACTTGATGGTGTTTATCCGTTAATGGGTTAGGAAAGTTTCTTGGGAAGTATGAGTGAGTGAGTGAGTTGATGTTCAGGTGTTTTTGGTAAGGTACTGGACCTAGAGCTTTTGATTTAGTATGCTCGCTAAGATTTCGCAATCTTATGCCTACGTATTCCAGTTTAAATGAAACAGGGAAATCAGAGCAATTGTAGTTCCTCCTATTCTAAGGGAGGAAAAAGATGTTTTGGTGTTTTGTTCAAAGCCCAAGATTGAAGCTAAAAGGTTTATTTGTATCTTGTTCAAAACCCAAGATTGAGGCTAAAGGTTTGACTGAGAGAGAATTTGTCATCTCTAAAGAGGGATTGTTGTTTTGTGTGTGGCTTGATCAAAGCCCAAGGTTGAAGCTAAGAGGTTGATTGACTCCACTGGGGAAATCCTTACCCACAGCCTAAGAGTAGGCTGGATGAGACTGACTCAACAAGAGAGGGTATATATTGGTGTTTTGTACAAGGCCCAAGATTGAGGTAAAAAGAGACTGACTTTGGGGATATCATTATACAAAGCCTAAGAGGAGGCTAAAAGCTTGACTTTTCCAGGGAATATGTTCTATATGTCTTGTACAAAGCCCAAGATTAAGGCTAAAAGGGATTTTGACTCCGCCGGGGAGATTTGTACGTGTCTTGTATAAAGCCCAAGATTAAGGCTGAAATGGGTTTGACTCTTGCTGGAGAGTATTATCTTCTTGTATAAAGCCCAAGATTGAGGCTGAAAATAGTTTGACTCTGCTTGGGAAATCATTCCTAAAAGCCTAAAAGAAGGCTGGAAGGAAATGACTCGGCTGAGGAAGATATTTGTCCCCAGTTTAAAATACGAAGATTTATGTCTTGTACAAAGCCCAAGATTGAGGCTAAAAGGGTTTGACTCAACAAGAGAGTGCTTTTATCTGTCTCGTACAAAGCCCGAGATTGACGCTAAAAAAGTTGACTCAACAAGAGAATGCTTTTATCTGTCTCGTACAAAGCCCGAGATTGAGGCTAAAAAGGTTGACTCAACAAGAGAGTGCTAAAATGTGATTGACTCAACAAGAGAGTCGGAAAAAGTGATCGACTCAACAAGAGAGTCTGAAAAGGTGATTAACTTAACGAGAGAGTCTTAAAGTTGATTGACTCAACAAGAGAGTTTGAAAGGGGTGAGTGACTCAACAAGAGAGTCTGAAAAGGTTAGCTCCGTTGGGGAGAATCATTATATAAAACCTAAGATGAGGCTTGCTTTCTGCTGAGGAAAGGTCCTTATACAAAGCCTAAGAGGAGGCTATCTTTTGCTGCAGAGGATTATCGAGATCCCGAAGCAGGTCCAAATGAGGATTCAAATCTTGCTGAGGGTTCCAGAAGAGTTGAGATATCAGATGCCTTGAGGTTCTGATTTGATATAATGTTATACTGATGATAAACTGACCCTGGCTAGGGGATTTGTGGGAGAGAGACTAATTTTTTTAGAACCCATGGATTTTAACTCTACTGGAGATTTATCGAGTGACTGGGGTTTCTTCCTATGTTTCTAAGGAACTTGAGAATGTCTTTGTGACTCAAGGGGATTAGACTGTCCAAGTCTACTGGTGTGGAAGAGTTCTATCTTTTGTATGATGCCCAAAAGGAGGCGAATATTTTCAGGGATAAGAATCAACCCTAAATTGGTCTGTGGTTTGACACTGGAAAAACTGCTCTAGCAAAGGATGACTAAGTTCTGTCTTATACCTTTAGGAGGTCGTCAGGGTCCTTGCATTAATCCTAAGAGAAGGCATGGGAACTTCTAAGAAGCCGAAGGGTCCTTGTACAAAGCCCAAGAGGCAGCGGGGATGCTTTTAGGAAGCCTGTGGGTCCTAAACCAAGAAAAGTTCAAGAAATTCTATTCACCGAGAATAGATCATTTAGTGAAAGATCTAAGGTTTGAAGAAACTCAAGAGATGCTATTCACCGATAATAGATCAACTCTAGGGAGTTGAGTTTCTTTGACAATTTCTAGGGGTGACAGTCTGAGAAAAAGTTCATGAGGAATACTGCCTTTCTCTTTGTTCCATATTGTTTAAGCCCAAGAGAAGGCAAGACTGTATCTGGAAATCCTATGGGGATCTAATTTTTGCTGTATTCAAGAGTGACCAACATGGCTTTACCTAGTTCTAGACCTAGTTGCCGAGGAAAACTCTAAATAACTATACTAGTATATATACAGTTGATATATGACATGTATTTTAAAATGGTATGAAAGAAGACTTACAGTGCGCAGCTTCCCACAATACAGTTATATTTATGAAAGCGAGTAAATGAAAGCCATTAAAACTTACAAGTGAGCAAGCTTCCATGTTGTATTATTAGTTGTTCAAAGAAATTAAAGAAAGTTTCGATAACAACATGTATATTTGAATCTTAATCAAAAGAGATATTCTTTTTGAAAATATTGTTGGGGCTTATACTCAAGGAGAGGCCCAGGGTTTAACGGTGATCGCACCGTTGTTTTGAGAATCGTCTCGGGACTTATACAACGACTGAGGCCCAAATTATTTTAGTTTCAAAAAGGGATTGAGCCTTATACTCTATTAGAGGGCCAAAGAGTTTGAAAATGAATAAAGATGGGTCTTATAACTCTAGGAGAAGCCCAGTTGACTTTGTTAAAAAGGCGACGATTGCGTCGTACTTTTGAAAATATACAAAGGGACTTATACAATGTGTGAGGCCCAAATTATTTTATTTACAAAGGGGTTAGGTCTTACACTCCCAAAAGTGTTTTTATACAAGTGATGGGGCTTACAACTCTAGGAGAGGCCCATTGATTTCTATTTGAAAATGGCGATCGCGCCGAGATTTTTCATCGTATCGGGACTTATACAATATCTGAGGCCCAAAAAAGGTTTATGTACAACAAGGGTTGGGTCTTACACTCTATTAGAGGCCCAAAAGTGATTTTGTAAAATATTGATGAAGGTGAAATCAATCAAAACCCTAATTTTGTTAAAAATGGAATTAATTTTTATTAAAAATTAGTAAAAATTATTTAAAACATGTGAGAAATGAGTTGTGATTTTGGGTCAATGTTTCAAAAATCATGTTTTATCCATAAAATGATTGAAAACCATTTAAGTTTGGAAAATCAAGGGAAAGAAAAATTTTAAAATGTTAAAAAACAAATAAAAATTAAGTCTTTGCAAAAATATCAAATATATGAAATAAATAATATTTTTGGGAAATTTTTGTAAAATAAAATATTTTAACATTTTTGTGAATTTTGAAAAAAAGAATCAACTCAAAATTATTAAATTCAGAGAGAAATTAATTTTTGAATCAATTAAATAAAATCACAAAATTCAAATATTCAAATTTTCAAAAAGGGCGCCAAGAACAACCAAGAACACACGCGTGTTCTGAGATTTTGCAGATTTGCGTTTTCTCACTAATCTCACTGAATACTTGATGAAATCACACAATCCACATGTCAACCTTGTCGTTTTCAACTCACGATCATGTCTATGGTCTTTAATTTCATTTATTTTAAGTATGGAATGAGAAATTAAAGAGAAACCTCAAGAACCCTAATTTCTACATGAAGGCTAAGAAATTCCATACACAATTCATACAAAGCAATCAATTGAGGGGAAACACTCCATACATGATTATGAACATATGGCAAAATTATTGTGCGAGGAAATATGCATGAATCATGAGATGACCAAGTTTAGGCTTACCTCTTGCAGCTGGTGATCGAGTTCTAGGTTGGAGGTGTTATAGGTTGGTTCCAATGATGTGAGCAGCTTCCTTAGGTGCTATGGAGTGTGTCTGGATGGTTGGAGTGGATTGAATTGAGCTGGAACTTGAGTTGGCACCTCAACTACAAATTTGTCAAAGGCTTGTGCATATGGAAGGTGATTTTGTGAAATTAATGTTCCACATGTGATTTTGTGTTATGGATCACTTCTATATGTTATATGTGAGGTGTGTGTGTGTGATTGGTTTGGTTGGAATTGCTCTCAAACTCAAAACCTGATGGTGGCTTGCTTTAAAAGGAAAAATTTGGAGTGAAGAGGTGATTTTGAGGAAACCACCAGTTTAGGTGGTTTGGTGTACTCAAACTGATCACAAATGAGCTCTATTTATAGTAGAGCAAGTTTGTTTTGCAAGCAATAGTGAATGGCAACTGGTACAGGTCTGTGGCCAATTGTGATCAAATGGAATCTCAAGTATCCTTTAGCCATTGACTAGAGGTTAGGGCACAGGCCTATGGTTCTTTGATTCAGAGCTTATCCTTGACTCATTCAGTTAGGAATGTATCAGTCCATGCCACCTTGGTGTATCCATTAAATGCATTGCAACAAAAATGGAGTCTTGGCACCTTTTTAGCTCTTTTAGGTTTGGCATGGCTACTTGTAGATTCATGGACTTTGGAGGCTTGGAGATCAGATCATCACCCTTGGATTTGAGCCTCAGATGTGTCCAAATTGATGACAAGGCTTTGATTTATCATATTTGGACAAATCGAGCAAAATGCACAAAATCTGCCAAATCTGCCTTGAAAAGAATCAGTTCATGATGTCATGTTTCAAGGGATGTATCTCCTTGCTCAAATTGAATTTGGAGATGATCTGGTACTTGTTGGAAAGCCCTCATGGCATATTTTAAATTTGATGTCCACCCCTAAACTTGGTTTGGCTTGGATCAAGGTGAAAAATGTCCCTACATTTGGGAAAAGGTAAGGCATATTTTGACTTAGTGAAACTTTCACTAAGTGCTGGAAAAATGTCATTTTCATGCTTTTTGCCATTTTGATCACTCCATAACTTAAAATCCATGAGGAACTGGAATGATTTGTAGTTGAAGCTTTTGTAGAGTGTAATGAGAGCTACAAATCAAGCTTTGTACCAGCCAAAATGGTGGCTTGGATCTTAAGTTATGGTCCTTGGAAGTTGGTACCCTAGCCACTTTATTTCTTAACTTAGAAAATTTCTAAGTTTTTTTATGGTTACCCCTTTTACAAGTTAACTCACTTTCTTTGATTTTTCTTGATGAATGATGATTCAAATCACAAATTAACATTGTTTTATGGTCAAAGAACCATAATTGTGAAAAATCCCAAAAAGTCAAACTTGATTTTGTGCACAGTTGACTTTTTATCGAATGAAAACCAAACTGTTCGATCCTTTGTAAAATCAAGTCCTTGACCTAAATCAAACCTAATGGATATATTACATAGGTATTATATGGTGTATTGAATCATTTCCCAAGGTTTGGGGGCATGTCTTGGTCAAAAGTCAAAGGCACAGTTGACTTTTTCCTCGAAACCCTAATTGTGGTCCTGATGAAATTGAAGCTTATGGATCAAGCTTCTTGGATCAATCCATTGTTGAAAATGGATCAATGTAGTGTATTGGAGACCCTCAAATCATGTCTTGAGGTCTTGGCTCATGTTTTGTCCCAAAAGTTAACTTAGGGGTGAATTAGGTCAAGAAACCCTAATTCCTGATTTTTTATGAATGCATCCCCTGGGGGTAAATTGACTTGATGATTGGTTCCATGAGGTCCCTTGGAGAATCTTGGGTTGTTGTGTGAATCATTGGCTCATGCCCAGATGAAAATTTTCATCTGGAGGCCTCTGTCGACCAAAACCCTAATTTGGTGACACTGGCGATCTTGAGGCTTAATCCACTTGGAATGTTGCAACCTTGTGCTTGATTCTTGATGTGGGAGTCCTCTTGATCCTTTATGGGTGTTTGAGAGTTTAGAAAAGTTGAAGATCATGTCATTCCTTGATTGATCTTTTGTCTAAGGCTCTAAGAGGGCTTGAAACCTTAATTCTTGATTGTGGTGAATGCTCAAACATCTCTGAGAATATTTGTGAGGCATGTAAATACATCCATATTGTGATGATGATTTGCACAAAGATGGGGAATCTTAGTGGTCAAAATTTGGGGTATGACAGATGCCCCTATTTAATTTTCTTGGACGCGAAGGTGTGAATGGTGAAGGTATTCTGGCATTCAGGGTACAAGAGGATTAAATATCGGAATACCCTAAATTTTGATGGTGGTTATTAATGGTAGCTTGCTCATCCATCTTCTTTTGCTAAGCAATTATGCTTAGAAAAGGGTAAAAACTTCCCCTCGATCTTTATTTTTAGCCAAGGAACTGGTCTCAGTTTCTTTTGTCAATAAACTTCCCCTCGATCCTGGTCTTCAGCCAAGGAACTGGTCTCAGTTTCTGAAATAAACTTTCCCTCGATCCTGGTTTCCTACCAAGAAACTGGTCTTAGTTTCTGAAATAAACTTCCCCTCGTTCCTGGTTTCCTACCAAGGAACTGGTCTTAGTTTCCTAAATAAACATCCCCTCGATCCCTGTTTCCTACCAAGGAACTGGTCTCAGTTTCTTTTGTCAATAAACTTCCCCTCGATCTCGGTCTTCAGCCAAGGAACTGGTCTCAGTTTCTGAAATAAACTTCCCCTCGATCCTGGTTTCCTACCAAGGAACTGGTCTTAGTTTCCTAAATAAACTTCCCCTCGATCCTGGTTTCCTACCTAGGAACTCGTCTCAGTTTCTTTTGTCAATAAACTTACTTGACAAGGGACGCTATTTGTAGCGGTTTTCTGCAAACTTCTCGCCCAATTTTTATGGGGAGATGCCATTTGCTGGGAAAAAGTTATGATGTCAGACTTGCTGGTGGTACCCATTCGTCTATGTTGTAGAGTTGTACAAACTTCTCTGTTTGAGACGCCATCTGTTGGCTCTACTGGGGAAAATGAGTCTCTTGAGAGACTGATTCCTGCTTGGGGATAATACATCATACTTTTCATTGAGATCTTCTCGGAGAAATGCCATGTGATGTGATCCAATTTTGAGGTGTCGATGACTTCATTATCATTGACTCTCTAGGGGAGAAAAAACTCAATGTGTTGCTGAGAGTCTTTAGTTGTGAGGTATTCTCTGGGATTTTCCTTAATCCGGGAAAGCGAAAATATCATCTTTAATGGTGAAGAGTGACGTTTGTCGAATGCCTTATTGCTTTTCAGAGGTTCAAGTTATCAAAGTGGTCGAAGACCGTCTCCATCCCAAAAATAAACTGGGGAGAGATTGATTAGATGATTCGCTTCCTGGCAAGGAAAGAACTGACAACTCGATTGACAAGAGGACTTTACCACTTAGAGTTAAGACTGACTAGACTGATAGTGATGCAATATGAATATGAATGCAAATCGATGATGCATGATGTATGTATGTTTATGCTGACAAAACTGACACGACATACAGACTAATAGATGAACACGACTGGATACTCGGCCACTGCAGGGGACGAAGAAATACCATTTGCTCCAGATAGCAATTTTACCTTGCTTAGGAGAAATAGTTTCGGTGGGGAACAACGTTGGTCGGGCTTAGGAGATAAGAACTCGGTCGGGGATGTCGGACGAAATTTTCGCATCTGACACATCTGATCTTCCATTCAGGCGTACTGGCTTAGAAGGAGTACTTTGATTCTGCACTTTGAAGCTCGGTTACTTCTAGAGAAGCGATCGATGTTCTTTCGATGTTCAACAGTCGAAAGAATTGCCATCTTTATATTAAAAGCAGAAAAATTTTGACAAGTAAATTCATTTTTGTTTTATTTCAAGAATCCTTAATTATGTTAAAATGTCGTTCTGTAAAGCTAAAACAAATAAGAATTGCAAACAAAAGCACTAGGGCTCAAATTTTATTGATAGGATGGAAATCAGCCAAACGTGTGATTCCATGGAGTATTTACAAAGTTAGAAAATGGTAATTTTAAGGGAAAAGGGCTACATTGAAACATAACGACCGCTATCTTTCTACCAACTTTGAATTCTGGATATCCTGAGCTTCTGTCGAAGATGACCTTGGCTGGAGTTTTCCTGATGGATGGCATGACTGCTGCTAGGGGATTTGCCTCTTTGTTGGACGTAGTTACTTGCCATGAATCCCTAACTTTTGCATGGATTGTACTTTGAGGTTTCCAATCCATCGGGATAATTTTTTATTATGTCTCTATATTTTTCCTGGACCGCCCTTTCGGGTTTTCAATCCACCGAGACGTTTTTTTTTATTATTTTTTTATTTAGGCGAAGTATTTCTTGACTATGTCAATATTTGTGGGGTAGGCAAATTCCTCTCCATCCATGGTTGCGAGTCTTAAGGCGCCGCCTGAGAAATTTTTCTTGACCACATAGGGTCAATCGTAATTCGGATTCCACTTGCCCTGGGAATCAGTTAGGAATGATTGTATCTTCTTGAGCACAAGGTCCCCTTTCCTGAAGACGCGAGGTCGAACCTTTTTGTCAAACGCCTTCTTCATCCTTTACTGATACAACTGACCATGGCATAGAGTCGTTATTCACTTTTCTTCGATTAGGTTCAGTTCGTCGTGTCGACTTTGACACCATTCAGCTTCTGTTAACTTAGCTTCCAACAATACCCTAATTAATGGTATCTCTACTCCTATGGGGAGCACTGCCTCCATGCCATATACTAGAGAGAAAGGGGTTGCCCCTGTTGAAGTGCGGATAGATGTGCGATAACCGTGAAGAGCAAAGGGTATCATCTCGTGCCAATCTTTGTAAGTTACAACCATCTTTTGAACGATCTTCTTGATGTTCTTGTTAGCCGCTTCTACCGCTCCGTTCGTCTTAGGTCGGTAGGGAGATGAGTTATGGTGTTCAATTTTGAACTAAGCATACAACTCTTTCATCATCTTGTTGTTCAAATTGGATCCATTATCAGTAATGATCTGGCTTGGAACACCATAACGACAGATGAGATTATTTTTTATAAATTAGACTGTCACTTGTCGGGTTACATTGGTGTATGATCCTGCTTTGACCGATTTGGTGAAGTAGTCAATGGCTACTAGAATGAACCGATGTCCGTTTGAAGCTTTGGGTTCGATCATGCCAATCATGTCGATTCCCCATATGGAGAAAGGCCACGGGGAAGAGAAAACTTTGAGATGCGTTGGCGGTAAATGGATTTTGTCTGAGTATATCTGACACTTATGACACTTCCTCATGTACTTGTAGCAATCGGATTCCATGGTCAACCAGTAGTACCCTGCTCTTAGAATTTTTCTCGCCATTGAGTGTCCGTTGGCATGAGTGCCAAAGAACCCTTCGCGAATTTCTTTTATCAGCATGTTTGCTTTTGGTCTGTCTATGCATCGAAGCAATACCATGTTGAAGTTTCTCTTATAGAGTGTATCACCGCTCAGAAAGAAATTGCCTGCCAATCTCCTGAGGGTCTTTTTGTCTTTTCTGGATGCCCCATGTGGGTATTCTTGTTTCTAAAGGAAGCATTTGATATTGTGATACCATGGTTTGTCATCTATGACTGCTTCAATCGTGAAGATGTAGGCAGGCCGTTCAAGGCGCATTAAGTCAATCTTAGGTATGTCATTCCATTGACCTACACTAATCATGGAAGAGAGAGTGGCTAGTGCATCAACCATGTGATTCTCTTCACGAGGCATGTGGTGAAACTCGATTCTGTTGAAGAATGGTAACAACCTTCTCGCATAGTCTTTGTAAGGGATCAGCCCTGATTGGTATGTGTTCCAATCTCCTTTGATCTGATTGATAACCAGGGCTGAGTTGCCATATACATCCAAGTTCTTGATCCTTAAGTCGATCGCTTCTTTGAGACCCATGATACAAGCTTCGTATTCGGCCTCGTTGTTTATGCACTTGAATGTCAATCTGGCAGTGAAAGGAATGTGGGTACCCTGAGGTGTTATAATGATTGCCACAATTCCGTTTCCATAATGATTAACAGCTCCGTCAAAGATTAGTCCCCATTGGGAACCTGGTTCTGGCCCTTCACTGGGTAGCGGTTCATCGCAATCTTTCATTTTCAAGTACATGACATCTTCGTCTGGGACGTCAAACCCGACTGATTCCTAATCATCAATCGGTTGATGAGCCAAATGATTGGCTACAATACTCCCTTTGACGGCTTTTTGAGCATGGTACTCAATGTCGTATTCTGATAACAACATCTGCCAACGGGCAATCCTTCCCATGAGAGCAGGTTTTTCAAAGACGTACTTGATCGGATCCATTTCGGAGATTAACCTAGTAGTGTGGTAAATCATGTATTGGCGAAGACTTTTGGCTGCCTAAGCCAAAGCACAACAAGTTTTCTCAAGCATAGTGTACCGAGTTCGCAGTCGGTGAATTTCTTGCTCAAATAGTAGATGGCAGACTCTTTTCTTTTCGTTTCGTCTTGTTGGCCAAGTACACAACCCATTGAGTCTTCCAATACTATTAAGTATATGATCAGTGGTCTTCCTTCCGCTGGAGGTGATAGAATCGGTGGGTTCAACAAGTATTCCTTGATACTGTTGAAGGCAGTTTGGCAGTCTTTTGTCTAAACACAATCCTAATTCTTTTTAAGTAATTTGAAGATCGGCACACATGTCGCGGTCATGAAGAATATAAATCTGGAAATGTAATTCAAACGTCCCACGAATCCCCTAACTTGTTTTTCAGTCTTTGGAGAAGGCATTTCTTGAATGACCTTGACCTTGTCAGGATCAACCTCAATTCCTTTCTGGTTGATGATGAACCCTAAAAGTTTCCCTGAACAGACACCGATTGTGCACTTATTGGGATTCAAACGGAGTTTGTACTTCCTCAACGGCTCGAATAGCTTTGACAGGTGGGTCACATGCTCATCTTTTGTCTTATATTTGGCAATCATATCATCGACATATACCTCGATTTCTTTGTGTATCATGTCATGAAACAGAGTAGTCATGGCCCTTTGATAGGTTGCCCCGGCGTTCTTCAAACCGAACGGCATTACCTTGTAACAAAAGGTACCCCATGGGGTGATGAACGAAGTTTTCTCCATATCTTTCGGCACCATTTAGATTTTATTATAGCCCGATAATCCATCTATGAAGGAGAATACTTTGAATTTTGTTGTATTGTCTATCAGCATGTCAACGTGTGGTAAGGGAAAGTCATCCTTTGGCCTGGCCTTGTTCAGATCCCTGTAGTCTACACACATTCTGACTTTTCCGTCCTTTTTCGGAACCCATTGAGGATATTCTGATGTGGCGAGGAAACTCGCGTCAATCTGTTTCTGTACATCCTCTTTGATTTTGATGGCCATGTCTGGACGAGTCCGTCTTAGTCTTTGTTTTTCCGGCGGACATTCTGATCTTAACGGTAGATGATGTTCCACGATGCTGGTATCCAACCCTGGCATATCCTGGTAGGACCGAGCGAATACATCGGGAAATTCTTTGAGAAGCTTTATCGAACCTTCTTTGACAGTCAGACTGAGCAATGCTCCAATCTTGATTTCTTTTCTTTCTTCCTCGGAATCCAAGTTGACTGTTTCCAACGGCTCTTTATGAGGCTTAATGGACCTTTTCTCTTGTCTGAGTAATCGGGAGATCTCTTCTGGAATTTCTTCGTCACTTTCTTCATCAGCCTCAAATACCGGTAATTCGAAGTTAGGAGAAGGCATTGGATCGTATGTTTCAATGGGGTTTAAAACAAGCAATCTGCATGACGTGATGATTGTTTTTTTAGAAAAGATAGAGAGAAATGCAAGAGTGAGTGCAGTGTATTTTCTAATAACTGCTTGTTTTTATTATTTGAGTTGTTTTTTTTAGGATTACCATTTTCTAAAAAAGCGAAAAGAGAAAACATAAATAAATGCGGAAATTACAGAACGACGTTATTTTATTTATAATCTTGTCGATTCTTGAAACTACAATCCTATAAAACAAAACTCTGTCGCTTTGGGCGAGGCGAAGAGAGACATTTACAAAAAGTGAGCCCTATCAAAACATCCATTTCACCTGGGCAGGGTGAAAGGTTAAAGTAAAGACGGCAACCTTCCTCCTTGATTTGTCTTTAGAAATAACAGTGATTTCTGGTGGAGCCAGATCGTTGGAATCTGTCTCCCAGGCAGAGTTGTCGTAGGAGGATTCCTCAACTGTATCTTGCACAGTGTTTGCACTCTCAGGTATATCTCCCCATCTAGTTGGCTGGATGACTTCAAGCCTGATACGAGAGCTTTCAGGAGCGGTGTACTTGACCATGAAGTCGAATTTTCCACTCGGTTGTCCCAGGGTGTCCCACACTTCTTTGGAATTAGAGGAGTCATCTCTTTCGATGACGTTGACTTCAGGAAAGGCATAGTTAAGGAAATATTGTCCTGCAATTGTTGCGAATTCATCATTGTACTGGATATTTTCTGAATTCCCTGAGTAATGATCCCCTGATTCGGTGAGGACACATGTATTCTTTTCAATGATACTTAGCTGATATGCATTGTTCGACTGACTCTTTTGCCCTGAGTCTCCTGGGTGCGGCTTCCAGACAGGCAGGCCATCCATTGGGCCATAATAGTCATAGTCAAAGTTGTCTTTTATCATAGTGTCCTCCTCTAATGAGTTTGGTGGAGCACGACATCCTTCTGGATCGCAATCTCCGTATATCATCTTGACATCTGACCTTGGTATATATCTCAGACTCTGTGCCGGGAAGCAAAATGGCGTAGGCACCTCTTCCTGAGATATATAACCGTCCTCATTAAGATAGGACTTCCATTCTTCATCTGTATCGGAGGAATAACTCTCGATGATGGTATGTACTTCTTGAGACATTGGGTGAAGGAAACCTCCACTGTGGAAGAAATTATGAATTGGATGATTACTTTCATTATTAGTAGCAGTCTGAGTACAAGTTAAGGAAAAACCAAGACCCTTCTTTGTTTTGTTATCAGTAGGAATGACAAGATGTCCCCATCCTTTGGTATTGTTACTTCTGATCGCTTCGAGAGCATCTTTGTACGATGAAATCGACGTTCCTCCTTCTGATTGGTGGTCGTGGCTCACCGAAAGTTCTTGGAACTGGGTTCCAACAACCTCCTCTGGTTCTACACAAGTGGACGAAGATAAGTTGCTCACGATCAATGTAACGACCCGAAAATCTAAATTAATCATTTACTTTATTTATTTAATTAATTTAGTAGGAATTAAGAGGTTTTTGGTAATTTGGAGAATTATGGATTAAAAGAGTATTTTTAAATAATTTTAATAAAGTGAATAAACATGTATTATTTAGATTATTACTATTATTAAAAATAATAAGAAAATGGCAAGGTGGTCATAAAGGAAAAGGAATAAGGGTAGAGTTGGAAGTCCATAAACTAGGATAATGTAACTAAAGAAGAAAGATCGATCAATTTTCTAACGGATCGTATGTTGTGAAGAACGCTGAAGAAGAGAAGAGGAGGAGAAAACCTAGAGTGTTGAAGGATTGCTAGGAGAATCTTGGAGAAAGAAGGAAAAAGCTTCGGATTACTCTAAGGTATGGGGAGATTTCATAATTTCTTATAGTTCTTTAGGACATGGTGATGGATATATTAGGTATTCATGAATTGTGTATAACTGTGGTGAATGTTGATGTAAAATGAATGAATTGATGAGAATATGATGAAATTGAGTGGTATGTGTTGACATATGTGTATTATGTGAGCCTTTTGATCGAATTTTCGTGGGGGAAAACTGATTTTTGGGGTAATCAAAGTCAAAAACGCAGAAAATCAATTTTCGGGAAAAGTTGGGTTTTGTCGCATCCTGACACGGGCCGTGTCACACAACACGGGCACCCGTGTCAGCTTACTGGTTGGGGAAAATAAATATTTTGTTACAGAGCTTTTGACACGGGCCATGTCACAAGACACGGGCGGCCGTGTCAGGCCTCTGTTTCTGTAGAAAATTTTTCTGTTTTGGGGTTTTCGTGCAGGCCTCCTGACACGGTCCGTGTCACAGGACACGGGCGGCCGTGTCAGGCCACTATGTATTTTCCATTTTTGCTGTTTTGACGTTTTCTCGTGCTGAAATTTTTACTGTCTTGTTGCTTTGCCGCTGTATGGATGACAAACATGATTGTATGATGATTACTTGCTGAATATGAAATGAATGATGCACATGTTGATATTTGGATGAAATGAGGAGAATTAGCATCATTGCATTTCATAGCGTTTTATGTTGGGGCTTCGGCCTATTGGTAGCTTCAATCCCATTGTGCGGATTGAAGTGATATGTTGTTATGTTGTGCTCCCTTGTGGAGGGTTGATGACCAGTGTCCATCACATGGAGAATCGGTACCACATGCATCCCTTGCATATCATTATGTTCGACATTGCATTTTATGAAGTATTTGTGATGGTGTTGCGAAGGATTTGATGATGATCTGATGTTGTCGTTACTTATTCTGTTTATTTTCCAAGTCTTTGTATTACTATAATGAATTATGGTTTCTCACCCTGCCTGCTTGGAAATGTTGCCTCGTATGTGGGTAACTTGCAGATAACCAAGAGTAGATTCGCGACGATGGAGGATGCCTTGAGTGTGTCGTTATCGTTGTTTAGTTTAGAGGTGTCCTGCTCTGTGTCATGTAACATCGGGTTGGGATTTGTTGTGAACCTCGTGTTCTTTCATTTTATGTTGAATTTTTACATTGTTGGTGATGATTTGATTTGGATACATTTAGTATGAAGTGTTTTATTGAACTGACATAAAAAGTTGATTTCCGCTGCGTAGTTGTTGATTTTATTATTAAGAATGTGTAACCCGTGTTACGGGACAGGATAATGATTACTAAATGATGTTTTGATTATATTTGGCACCTTTCTCATTGACGTTACTCTGATAATATGAATTATCTTTCTAAAATTGCTTGTGGGGTAGAAGGGTGTTACATTAGTGGTATCAGAGCAGGTCGGTTTGTTCGGCCAAGTTTTGTGTTGTCAGTCTGTTGTCGGTCATTACTTGTTAACGATTAATTGTTTTTTTCTGACGTGGTGAGTGTTGTACAGAATGGCTGGAAACCAAACGTGTTCTCTTGCTGAGGCTATTGCAGCTCTTGCTCAGAACAATACTCCTGATGAGTTTCCTGCGTTAGAGAAGTTTCAGAGGAACAACCCACCGAAGTTTGAAGGGACTCATGACCCGGCGAGCGCACAAAAGTGGCTCAAGGCGATTGAGAAGATTTTTAGAGTTATGGGGTGCTCTGATGCACAACAAGTGTAGTTCGGAACGCATATGCTGGAAGAAGAGGCCGAGGATTGGTGGGATAACACCCGTCAGAGGCTGGAAGATGTTGGCACTGTGGTGACTTGGAATGTGTTCAAGCAAGAATTTCTGGGCAAGTATTTTCCTGAAGATGCTCGTGGTAAGATGGAAGTGGAATTCATTGAATTGTAGCAGGGAAATATGACTGTGGCAGAGTATGCTGCCAAATTTGAGAGGCTTGTGAAGTTTTGTCCTCATTACAACCGTTCAGATGCTGAAATTTCTAAGTGTCTCAAGTTTGAGAATAGGCTGAGACCAGAGATTAAGCAGGGGATTGGATGCCAACAGATTCGCAGGTATGCGGAACTGGTGGATAAGAGTAGGATCTATGATAAAGATAACCGAGCTCGATCTGCTCACTACAAACAGCTAAGTGAAAATAAAGATAAGGGTCAGTTTAGAGGAAAACCTTATGCGATCCCAGGTGATAAAGGGAAACAGAGGGTATCAGATGAGAAGAAGTTAAGTAGGGGAGCCGTTAATGCCCCTACTAAGTGCTATAAGTGTGGAGAGTCAGGTCACAAAGCTGATGGGAGTACTAACAAAGTTCTGAGATGTTACCGTTGTGGTAAGACTGGGCATAGAATTGGTGATTGTCCGAATGAGGGTCCGACCTGTTTCAGCTGTGGTGAACAGGGGCATATCAGTACTCAATGCCATAAACCAAAGAAGACTGCTACTGCTGCCCAGACTACTGGAAGAGTGTTTGCTTTGGCTGGCTCAGAAGTTCCCAAGAAGGACAACTTGATTCGAGGTACTTGTTTTATTAACAATGTTGAGTTGATTGCTATTATTGATACTGGAGCTACGCATTCATTTATCTCTCTTGAGTGTGCTACTAGATTGGGTTTGAATTTGTCTAACATGAATGGTAGTATGATAATAGAGACTCCGGCTAATGGTTCGGTGACTACCATGCTTGTTTGTTTGAAGTGTCCATTGACAATCTTTGAGAAGAATTTTGTGATGGATTTGGTGTGCTTACCTTTGCACCAAATCGATGTTATCCTTGGTATGAACTGGTTGGATTTCAACTACGTTCATATTAATTGTTATAGCAAGACTGTGAGGTTTCCAGAGTTAGGTGAGGATGGTGAACTGATGTTATTATCTGCTAAACAAGTGGATGAACTTTTATTAGATGAAACGTTGATGTTCGCAGTGTTTGCATTGTTGCCAGTTGATGATGAAGCTGTCAGTGATGAGTTGCCTGTGGTTTGTGAGTTTCAAGATGTGTTTCTTGAGGATATAAGTGATTTACCTCCGGAACGTGAAGTTGAGTTTGCTGTGGACTTAATACCAGGTACGAGTCCAGTGTCGATGGCTCCTTATCGGATGTCTTCTTCGGAATTGAGTGAGCTGAAGAAACAGCTAGAAGAATTGTTAGAAAAGAAGTTCATTCGACCTAGTGTTTCTCTGTGGGGTGCTCCGGTGTTGCTCGTTAAGAAGAAAGATGGTAGTATGAGATTGTGTGTCGATTATCGGCAATTGAATAAGATGACCATCAAGAATAAGTATCCGCTTCCGAGGATCGAAGATTTGATGGATCAACTCGTAGGTGCTTGTGTTTTCAGTAAGATTGATCTGAGGTCTGGTTATCATCAGATTAGAGTTAAAGTTGATGATATTCCGAAAACAGCTTTCAGAACGAGGTATGGTCATTATGAATATACGGTGATGCCATTTGGAGTTTCTAATGCGCCTGGTGTGTTCATGGAGTATATGAACAGGATCTTTCATGAATATCTTGATAAGTTTGTGGTGGTTTTCATAGATGACATCTTGGTATATTCTAAATCAGAAGAAGAACATGCGGAACATTTGAAGATTGTGTTACAAGTGTTGAGGGAAAAGAAATTGTATGCTAAGTTGTCAAAGTGTGAGCTCTGGTTGAAGGAAGTGAGTTGCCTAGGCCATGTGATTTCAAGTGGTGGAATTTCTGTGGATCCCTCAAAGATTGATGCGGTGGTTCAGTGGGAGACTCTGAAGTCTGCTACGGAGATTCGTAGTTTTCTTGGATTGACTGGTTATTATCGTAAATTCATTGAAGGTTTTTCTAAGTTGGCTTTGCCTTTGACGCAATTGACTCGAAAGGGACAAGCGTATGTATGGGATGTCGCTTGTGAGGAAAGTTTTGTGGAACAAAAGAAAAAGTTGACAACTGCTCCGGTGTTGGTTTTTCCAGACCCGAATGAGTCCTTTGTGGTTTATTGTGATGCTTCAAAGATGGGCCTTGGTGGAGTTTTGATGCAAAATGGTAAAGTGGTCGCTTATGCTTCTAGGAAGTTAAGAGTCCATGAGGGGAATTACCCTACACACGACTTAGAGTTGGCTGCTGTAGTATTTGTGCTGAAGATTTGGAGGCATTATCTTTTTGGTTCGAAATTTTAGGTATTCAGTGATCATAAAAGTTTGAAATACTTGTTCGATCAGAAAGAGTTAAACATGAGGCAGAGAAGGTGGCTAGAATTGTTAAAGGATTTTAAGTTCGATTTAAATTATCATCCCGGTAAAGAAAATGTAGTGGTTGATGCTTTGAGTAGGAAGTCATTGAATATTTCGATGCTTATGGTGAGAGAACTTGAAATGATTGAGCAATTCAGAGACATGAGTTTGTTGTGTGAGACGACCGCTGATAGTGTGAAATTGGGCATGCTAAAGCTGACTAGTGGAATTTTGGAGGAAATTCGGGAAGGTCAGAAATCTGATTTGAAATTAGTTGACCAGTTAATGAAGATTAATCAAGGTAATGGAGGTGAGTTCCGAATTGATGAAGATGGAGTTTTGAGATTTCGAGATAGAGTATGTATTCAGGATATTTCTGGAATCAAAAAGAGTATTGTGGAGGAAGGGCATAGAAGTCGATTGAGTATTCATCCTGGTGCTATGAAGATGTATTAAGACCTGTGTAGATTGTTTTGGTGCCCAGGTATGAAAAGAGATATTGCTGAATTTGTGTATGCATGTTTGACTTGCCAGAAGTCCAAGGTTGAACATCAGAAGCCTTCATGTATGATGCAGCCGTTGAATGTTCCTGAATGGAAATGGGATAGCATTTCCATGGATTTAATAACTGGGTTACCGAAGACTGCAAGAGGTAATGACTCGATATGGGTGATTGTGGATAGGTTAACTAAGTCAGCGCATTTCTTGCCGATGAGAATTAATCATTCTATGCAGAAGTTAGCTGAGATTTATATTAATGAAATTGTGAAGTTGTATGGAACACATTCGAGTATTGTATCGGATAGAGATCCGCGGTTTACGTCAAGGTTTTGGAAGAGTCTACAGGATGCTTTGGGTACTAATTTGAGGATGAGCTCTACTTATCACCCGCAGACAGATGGTCAGACGGAAAGAACAATCCAATCTTAAGAAGATTTGTTGAGAGCATGTGTGCTGGATCAAGGAGGATCTTGGGATAGTCACTTGTCGTTGATCGAGTTTACATACAACAACAGTTTTCATGCTAGTATTGGGATGGCTCCATATGAGGCGTTGTATGGTAGACGTTGTCAAACTCCATTGTGTTGGTATGAGTCGGGAGAGAGTTCTATACTTGGACTTGAGATTGTTCAAGAGACAACAAAGAAGATTAAAATGATTTGGGATAAAATGAAGACGTCGCAGAGTCGTCAGAAGAGTTACCATGATAAGAGAAGAAAAGCACTTGAATTCCAAGAGGGAGACCACGTGTTCTTAAGAGTTACTCCGATGACTGGTGTGGGACGAGCTTTGAAGTCTAGAAAGCTCACTCCGCGCTTTGTTGGTCCATATCAGATTATGCAGAGGATAGGAGAGGTTGCGTATCGGGTGGCTTTACCACTGTCGCTTGCAAATTTGCATGATGCGTTTCATGTGTCGCAGTTGAGGAAGTATATTCCGGATCCATCCCATGTGATTCAAATGGATGATGTTCAGGTGAGAGATAACCTGACGGTAGAAGCTTTGCCTGTGAGGATTGATGGTCGAGAATTGAAGCAACTGCGAGGTAAAGAGATTGCTTTAGTGAAAGTATTGTGAGGCAGACCAGCTGGTGATAGTTGGACTTGGGAGCGTGAAGATCAGATGAAAGAGTCGTATCCGACTCTGTTTACTTCAGGTAATTTTTTAGGACGAAAATTCTTAAAGTAGGGGAGAGTTGTAACGACCCAAAACTCTAAATTAATCATTTACTTTATTTATTTAATTAATTTAGTAGGAATTAAGAGGTTTTTGGTAATTTGGAGAATTATGGATTAAAATAGTATTTTTAAATAATTTTAATAAAGTGAATAATCATGTATTATTTAGATTATTACTATTATTAAAAATAATAAGAAAAGGGCAAGGTGGTCATAAAGGAAAAGGAATAAGGGTAGAGTTGGAAGTCCATAAACTGGGATAATGTAACTAATGAAGAAAGATCGATCAATTTTCTAACGGATCGTATGTTGTGAAGAACGCTGAAGAAGAGAAGAGGAGGAGAAAACCTAGAGTGTTGAAGGATTGCTAGGAGAATCTTGGAGAAAGAAGGAAAAAGCTTCGGATTACTCAAAGGTATGGGGAGATTTCATAATTTCTTATAGTTCTTTAGGACATGGTGATGGATATATTAGGTATTCATGAATTGTGTATAACTGTGGTGAATGTTGATGTAAAATGAATGAATTGATGAGAATATGATGAAATTGAGTGGTATGTGTTGACATATGTGTATTATGTGAGCCTTTTGATCGAATTTTCGTGGGGGAAAACTGATTTTTGGGGTAATCAAAGTCAAAAATGCAGAAAAGCACTTTTCGGTAAAATTTGGGTTTTGTCGCATTCTGACACGGGCACCTGTGTCAGCTTACTGGTTGGGGAAAATAAATATTTTGTTACAGAGCTTCTGACAAGAGTCGTGTCACAGGACACGGTCGGCCGTGTCAGGCCTCTGTTTCTGTCGAAAATTTTTCTGTTTTGGGGTTTTCGTGCAGGCCTCCTGACACGGGCCGTGTCACAGGACAGGGGCGGCCGTGTCAGACCACTGAGTATTTTTCATTTTTGCTGTTTTGACGTTTTCTTGTGCTGAAATTTTTACTGTCTTATTGCTTTGTCGTTGTATGGATGACAAACATGATTGTATGATGATTACTTGCTGAATATGAAATGAATGATGTACATGTTGATGTTTGGATGAAATGAGGAGAATTAGCATCATTGCATTTCATAGCATTTTATGTTGGGGCTTCGGCCTATTGGTAGCTTCAATCCCATTGTGCGGATTGAAGTGATATGTTGTTATGTTGTGCTCCCTTGTGGAGGGTTGATGGCCAGTGTTCATCACATGGAGAATCGGTACCACATGCATCCCTTGCATTTCATTATGTTCGACATTGCATTTTATGAAGTATTTGTGATGGTGTTGCGAAGGATTTGATGATGTTCTGATGTTGTCGTTACTTATTCTGTTTATTTTCCAAGTCTTTATATTACTATAATGAATTATCGTTTCTCACCCTGTCTGCTTGGAAATGTTGCCTCTTATGTGGGTAACTTGCAGATAACCAAGAGTATATTCGCGACGATGGAGGATGTAGCGTTGAAGTGTGTCGTTATCGTTGTTTAGTTTAGAGGTGTCCTGCTCTGTGTCATGTAACATCAGGTTGGGATTTGTTGTGAACCTCGTGTTCTTTCGTTTTATGTTGAATTTTTACATTGTTGGTGATGATTTGATTTGGATACATTTAGTATGAAGTGTTTTATTGAATTGACATAAAAATTTGATTTCTGCTGCGTAGTTGTTGATTTTATTATTAAGAATGTGTAACCCATGTTATGGGATAGGATAATGATTACAAAATGATGTTTTGATTATATGTGGCACCTTTCTCATTGACGTTACTCTGATAATATGAATTATCTTTCTAAAATTGTTTGTGGGGTAGAAGGGTGTTACAATCAAGGCTTGCTCTCCACAGACTATGACTAGTTGGTCGTTCTTGACGAACTTTAGTTTCTGGTGAAGTGTCGAAGTGACTGCCCCAGCCTCGTGTATCCAATGTCTTCCTAACAAACAGATGTATGCTGCCCGGATGTCCATGACCTGGAAAGTGACTAGGAAAGTATGAGGACCGATAGTTATGGGAAATTTGACTTCGCCGATAACCATTTTTTCGGGATCCGTCAAATGCTTTGACGATGACCTCACTACCTCTCATCGGAGATCCTTTAAATGATAGTCGCATAAAAGTGGACTTAGGCATAACATTCAGAGCTGATCCGATGTCTACCAGTACGCTGGCTAAAGCATCGTCCTGGCAGCTGACTGTAATATTGAGTTCCATATTATGATTCTGACCCTGTTCCGACAGTTCCTCATCACTAAACCCCAAGTTATTGCAGGAAGTGATGTTGGAGATGATGCTGTCGAATTATCTTATTGTTACATCTTGTTCCACAAAGGCTTGCTCTAAGACTTTCTGTAGAGCCTCCCTGTGAGCTTCGAAACTGAGTAAAAGAGATAACACAGAGATTTTTGAAGGAGTTTGCAACAGCTGATCAACAATGTTGTATTCACTCTTCTGGATGAGCTTTAGCATCTCATCATTGTTCTTTGAAAGGTCGGGATCACTGGTTTGCCCGATTGGTTGAACTGGAACTTCTGTTTGAGGTTCCTTTTCTTTGGTGGGTTCTCCAACTCCTCAGTTGAAGATTCGACCGCTCCGTGTTACTCGACCAATGTTTGCAATATTCACGACGAAGGGTAAAGGAATTTCCTTTCCATTCTCAATTGTTGTTGCATCATATTTAAAAGGGATAACCTTATCGAATTTGTACGGTACTGGTCCCGGCAGATAGATAACTACAGGAGCCTTCTGGTTTTTTTGACCATCGTAGCCGGCCTCAATTGGTTCGAGGTTGAGAATCCTTCCACCATCGAGATGAACTCTTGATTCATGGAGTAAAGGGATTATCGCACACACATCTTTGGCCATTTCTCGCTTAGCGATCAAGACAACATCTTTGCCTTGATTAGGATGATAGTCCGACATTGAACCAGAGTTTGACCATGGTTGAGTCTCCTTATGGTCCAACTGACCTTGAAGGGCTTCTCGCACGAGGTAGCATCCTTGATTATTCTCTGAGCAAATTCTACAATGCTCGTAGTTGTGTGGTGGCACCCGGCCACGTCTGCTCTGTATGTAGTGTAACCTCACTAGATCTGTCTCCATTGACCGAACATCCTAACTTTGATGCCTAGTAGGGTTCCCGTCGGTCATGCTAACCTGTTGTGTGTCTTCGTCTAGATAGATCGGAAGCCACCAGTGGTTTAACAAATGTTGTAGTGTCTTTTGAACGAGTGCACATCCTTGGTCACTTTCACGACATCCCTTACAGCTCTGATAATTATGCGAAATCAGAAAACTGAGTTGGACTTGCTTAGCGTGTAATTCCACCAAGCTGGTATTCATCAAGTGAATATCAAAGATTTGAATCATATTCACTTGATAATGACTTCTATCACGGTAACCCTGAATCCATCCAAAATCCATCTGACGCTGGAGGGCCTCTTGTACAAAAGAGCATCCCTGATTGTTTACTGAACAGATCAGACAAAAATCATAATCGTGTCATGGTAGATCATGATGTTAGCTTTGCCTTGAGTGTATTGCCACCAAGTTGACATTCATCGCACGGATGTCGTGGTTTTGAATGATGTTGGAATTTGTATAAGTCATGTTGACTTCACGAATTCGGTGATCTTGGATCCATCAGAGATCCATCTGTTCCTATAGAGCGGATTGCACCACAAAACATCCTTAATCCTTTTTAGAGCAGACATCACACTGGTGATAGTTATGAGACGGTACGTGACCGTATCCACTCTGTCTGTAATGCATCTTGACCAGGTTGGTTCCCAATAAGAGTACATTGTGAATTTGATAGCTGTGCTTAGACTTTTCTTCTATCAAATTTACCGCAGCTTTCTCGTGTTGAGGCAATGGGTTCGTCTGAACATTTGTATTTGTATCCTTGAAGGATAAGACCCCGTTTCTAACAAGCTTCTACACATCGGATTTGAAATTGAGACAGTTTCCTATGTTATGCCCTAGTCCTCCTTGATGGTAAGGGCAAGTCTGGTCCACTTTGAACCAAAAAGGCGGATTTTCCGGTACTGTAAGAGGAGACCTGGTTTGGACGTGTCCCTTAACCAGTAGTAGTGGAAACACGTCTACGTACAATATTGGTATAGGGTCAAACCCTGGTGGTCGTGTTGTACGGTTGTTGTTGTACTGAGGACGAGCCTGCTGAAAAGGCTGTTGTGTCCTTTGTTGATATTATTGTTGATTCAGTTGGCTCTGCGTAACCTGAGGTTGATACGTTGGAACAGGCACAGGGTTGATAGCAGGAGTTACAGCTGCTACTAGTTGGTACCATCACCTTTACTTTCCGAGAGAGATATTACCAATATCTTGCTCTTTTTTCTTAGGGAAAGTGCTAACGTATCTTTTGGTAATACTTGACGATCCAGTGTATTTAACTAAACGTCCTTCTTGGACTGCTTCCTCAAGACAAACTCCCATGCCCACCATCTCAGTGAAGTCACTGGGCGCACTGGCGACCATTCTATCGTAGTAAAATGAGCTCAAGGTTTTTAAGAAGATCTTTGTCATCTCTTTCTCCTCAAGAGGTGGACAAATCTGGGCGGCAATTTCCCGCCATCTCCGAGCATATTCCTTGAAGGTTTCCTTATCCTTCTGCAACATGGCTCTGAGTTGATCTCTGTCTGGTGCCATGTTCAGGTTATACTTATATTGTTGAACGAAGGCAGCGCCAAGATCTCTGAAAGTAACGTTCTTAGGGCGGTTGAACCCCATGTGCCATTTGAGTGCGACACCGGTTAAACTATCTTGGAAATAGTGGATCAGTAGCTGTTGGTTCTCTGTCTGAGTTGACATCCTCCGAGCGTACATCACCAAGTGACTTTGAGGGCAAGAATTACCCTTGTACTTTTAAAATTCAGGCACCTTGAATTTGTGTGGAACTTTCACATTAGGGACCAAACAAAGGTCTGCGGCGTCCTTTCCAAATAGATCCTGATCGCGAAGGGCTTGCAGTTCCTTCTGCATTTCCAGGAACTATTCCTGGAATTCCTTCATTTTGTTGTCCATACTTTCATTTCCAACAGAAGGTATCTGTGGAATCTATCCTTCCAGGATAATGTGTACCATGGGTGGTGGTATAGTCATTACGACAGTGACCCTTGGTGCTTCCTTATCTCGAAGTTTGTAACCTTCAGGCCCAGCGGCTCCTGCTGTAGTTTCCGGATCTTCAGTGATCGGCGGAATATATTCTTCTGGGATATAGTTAGGTGGCATGCCCCAGGGACGATCTTTAGGCATGCTATACCGAGGATCATACTTTTCCACTATGGGTGTCGATGTGATCTCTGAGATCACAGTCCTTTGTTGTTGCATCTGGGCTACTGCCAGAGCTTGCATGTCATTGTGAAGTTTCTTCAATTCTTCTTTCAGAGCGTCGAGTTCTTCTCTCAACTCTCTGTTCTCATCCTCGAGATTATCCATTTTCTTTTGTTGACTGGCCTGAGTATTGTACGAATGAGACAGTTTGACTCTAGAATTGAGGCACAAATGTGAGATTCGTAGGTAAGAAGAATGTGTTATGTGAGAATGATGAATGACATGCAATGATTATCTTAATTAAATTTTTTTAGTTTAATCAAAATAAATTTCAACAATTGGATTAAAAATATCATACAGTGGGGGAGGGACCCCGTTTTATTGAATTTAAAGATTGTGGAAATGGAAATACAGTAATTTACAAATTGCTGTAAAAGGAAATGTCTAAACTTATGGATCCTGAGTCCTCTCTGAGGAGAGCTCAGGTGCTGGTTCTGGTATTTTCCTTTTCATTGACCGGGGCTCTCGATCCGTTGTCGGGTTGTCATTCCTTTGCCAAGTGAAATGAGCGAGCAAACTCTTTTGGTCTTCTTGATTCTCTACAGCATGTTGCTCTAAAATCCCGATCAGAGCATCCTTTTCTTTTAACAATTGTTGTATTTTGTTACACTCTACGTTGAGAATACGGTACTTATTCCTCCAAGATTTCTTCTCCTGTTGAACCTTATTGAGAGTAACTTTTTCCATATCTGACATAAAATAAAGGACATATTCCTTTAATGGAAGTACTTCTTGACGAGGATAAGGCATCCTCAGCATGAGAGCTCTAGTTTGTACCCAGTGGAGATAAGGTTCCACAGAGACACAATCTAGTTTTCCTAGAGACTCTCTTCCTTTTCTGTGAACATGTTTCCAAGCATGCACTATTTCTATCTTTAGTGCTCTGTCATTTTCTCCTTCCTTGAAGAAAAGACCTTCCAGATGAACATTACGCAGGACATGTCTCATCGGGTATCCGAGTTGACGACGAACTAAAACTGGATGATAGTTGATTCCTCCTTTAGTTCCTATGAGGGGTACATTAGGGAAGTTTCCACAACGGTCAATGATTCTTATCCCGTCATAGATCTGATTGTACCAATCTATGTGAGAGTTGGTAAGAGACATAATTCTCTGTGACCAACGCAGAGTGTTGTTATGATCCTAAAATGCAGCAGACTTGGGTAAGTGAGAAGTGAACCATTTGTACAACAGGGGTACACAGCAGGTGATCATTCCTCCACTGTACAAATCCCTTAAGTGTACAGAATGATAAGCATCTGCAAGCAAGGTTAGTAGATGGTTTCCAATCAGAAAAATCTTAATGGCATTGTTATCAACAAAGTCATCAATAATGGGAAATAGAAATAACACGTAGGTGAGTAAGACAAAGATGCTCTCGAAAGCAGTTATGTTCCCTATACTAGTAAAGTACAGAGCTTTCTTTATTAAAAACTTGGCTGGCAAACCCTAGATTCTACCCTTAGTGGTCATGTGAGTCTTAACTTCTTACTCGTCCAAATAGATTGCTCTTGCAACGGTTTGATCCTTTGGAATTTCTTCCAGTCCAGAAAAGGGAGCTTGGTCAGTAATGGGTAAATCAGTTAGGTGAGAGTACTCCTCTAGTGTTGGTGCTAGTTGATAATCCGGGAACGTGAAACAGTGATAGACCGGATCGTAAAACTGAATGAGCGTATCCAGGATTACTTTGATTACATGGACCCTTAACAGAGACAACAGTTCTTCGTACTTAGCTCTGAAAGTATTAGGGTTGGTGATCATCCTCGCCTACCCCCTTAAATCCCCTAGTTTTGGAACCTTGAAGGTATACATGTGAGTCTTCCTTCTACCAAAATCCATAACGCAATCCTTCTCTCTGATATTTTCAATCATTGTCTTAGCTTAATTTGAAAAAGAGATACTAGAGGAGAAAATTTTCTTTGTTTAAAGTTTTTTTAATGAAATGAATGCATGAATGCAGCACACAAAAATATAGAAAAAACATGGGGTCAAAGGTTCAGTGTCATGAAGTAATGGCTCAACCCATCCCCAAAGGTTGTACTGGTGAATTTTTGTACCTGTCCTCAAAATTATTGACCCCTCTTGGGATAACGACAGCAGGCTGTTCACCCGAGCGAGCTGCAGTATCTCAGAGTAATCTCAAATAAGGGTAGTATCGCGTGACAACTATTTCCGATAGCTTTCGAACTACAAAATAGTAACAAGGTCTCAACCTACTAAATCCTCAATTTCACGGACACCACAATCGAACAATCTGCTTTCAACAACCGAAGTCGTATAGGCATTGAATCCGCAAAGGGCATCTCCACTTATTCGATGGTCGACCGGGGTCTCTTATTTGGGAGTCACTCCCTGTAAGATTACCCATCTAATGTCATCACTTATCTTAGGTGTCATTCAAACTTTCCAAATGCGGCATCACCCGCAGTCCCATTAGCAGAAAAATAAACACGGATATCAAGTAGGAAAAGCGATATATATATATATATATATATATATATATATATATATATATATATTTATTTATTTATTTATTTATTTATTCTTAAAACTAACATCCTAGACCTCTTAAGAGCTATTGACTATAATCCTAACAGATCAATAATGTCCCCAGCAGAGTCGCCATTTTACTGTAGCGAGCGATTTTTTTCGGTGACGCGACCACCTTATCGCTGGGTTTTCCTCACCGTAATGAGGAGGAGGGGGTGCTACTTTCTGATTTCTTATTTATCCCATGAAGCTGGAAGGGAAAGGGAAGCTATCTAAAACTAACCTTGCACGTGAATGTTTAACTGAACAAACGCTTAAAAGAGATTGGGGGTCCGAGGTCAGGTTATACAATGGGGAGTTGTCAATTACCCATCCTATATGTGGTTATCCACAAGATATTAGCTTTAGGTTTCGCTTTGTACTTGATGGTGATAATACGTTAATGGGTTAGGAAAGTTTCTTGAGAAGTATGAGCGAGTGAGTGAGTTGATGTTCGGGTGTTTTTGGTAAGATACTAGACCTAGAGTTTTTGATTTAGTATGCTCGCTAAGATTTCCCAATCTTATGCCTACTGTCATACCCCAAATTTTGACCACTAAGATTTCCCATCATTGTGCAAATCATCATCACAATATGGATGGGCCATCATACCTAATTAGTCGCCCAAAAGATGGGTGAGCATCCACTACAATCAAACTTAGGGTTTCAAGCCCTCTCTGAGCTCTAAGACAAAGGATCAATCAAAGAATGACATGATCTTTAACTTGTCTAAACCTCTCTAACATCCACGATGGATTAAGAGGACTCCCACATCAAGGATCAAGCACAAGGCTGCAACATTCCAAGTGGATTAAGCCTCAAGATCGCCAGTGTCACCAAATTAGGGTTTTGGTCGACCAGGGCCTCCAGATGGAAATTTTCCTCTGGGCATGAGCCAATGCTTCAAAGCATAAAAAACCAGGAATTAGGGTTTCTTGACCTAATTCACCCCTAAGTTGGCTTTTGGGATAAAGCATGAGCCAAAACCTCAAGACATGATTTGAGGGTCCCTAATACACTACATTGATCCATTTGCAACAATGGATTGGTCCAAGAAGCTTGATTCACAAGTTTCAAGTTCATCAGAACCACAGTTAGGGTTTCGTGGAAAAAAGTCAACTGTACCTTTGACTTTTGACCAAGACATGCTCCCAAACCTTGGGACATGATTCAATACACCCTATAACACCTATGAAGTCAATCCATCAAGTTTGATTTAGGTCAAGGACTTGATTTCATAGAGGATCGCACAGTTTGGAATTCATCTGATAAAAAGTCAACTGTGCCCAAAAGTCAAAGTTTGACTCTTTGATTTTTTTATCAATTATGGTTCCCCAACCCTAAAATGATGTTAATGTGTGACTGGAATCATCATTCATCAAGAAAAATCAAGAAAAGTGGGATAACTTGTAAAAGGGGTAACCATAAAAAACATAGAAATTTTCTAAGTTATGAAACAAAGTGGCTAGGGTACCAACTTTCAAAGACCATAACTTGAGATCTAGGCAACCATTTGGGCTGATCAAAAGATGGATTTGTAGCTCTCATGATATACTTTAAAAGTGTCAACTACACCTCATTCCAATTCATCATGGATTTTGAGTTATGGTTGGATAAAAATGGCTGAAAACATGAAATGTCACTTTTTCCAACACTTAGGGAAGCTGTTCAGATCATCACAACTCATCTGTAACACCTCCAACTCAAAAATCACTTTGCTCTTGCTGTCACGACCTTCAAGTAAGCCTAAACTATGTCATCTCTTAATCTATGCATATTTCCTCGCACAATACTTTGGCCAAATGTTCATAATCATGCATAGAATGTTTCCCCTTAATTAATTGCTTTGTTTGAATCGTGTATCAAAATTCTCAACCTTCATGCAAATTTTAGGGTTCTTGAGGTTTTGTCTTGATTTCTTATTCCATGCTTAAAATAAATGAAATTAAAGACCATAGACATGATCGTGAGGTGAAAACGAGTAGATTGATATGTGGATTGTGTGATTTCATCAAGTATTCAGTGAGATTGGTGAGAAAATGAAAATCTGCAGAAACAGAGGGTGGCGCGTGTTCTTGGTGTGTTCTTGGCGCCATTTTTGAATATTTGAATTTTGTGAGATTATTTAATTGATTCAAAAATTAATTTCTCTCTGAGTTTTAATGATTTTGAGTTGATTATTTTTTAATAATTCACAAAAATGTTAAAATATTTTATTTTGCCAATAATTCCCAAAAATATTATTTATTTTATATACTTGATATTTTTGCAAAGGGTTAATCTTTTATTTGTTTTTTAACATTTAAAATATTTTTTCCTCCTTGATTTTCTAAATTTAATTGACTTCCAATCATTTTGTGGATATAAACATGATTTTTCAAACATTAATCCAAGGTCACAACTTGTTTTTCACACATGTTTGATAATTTTGATCATTTTAATTAAATTCTTATTTAATTAAAATACATTTTGAAATTAATTTAGGGTTTTGATCTTAATCACCATGAGCAAATCATTTTCAAACACTCATGGGCCTCTAATAGAGTGTAAAACCCAACCCCTCTTGAAAACCAAAATATTTTGGGCCTTAGTGTATTGTATAAGTCCCGATATCGTCAAAAAGTTCGGCACAATTGTCGCCTTTTTAAAAAAAATCTTTGGACTTCTCCTTGAGCTATAAGACCCATCTTTATTCATTTCCAAAATATTTGGGCCTCTAATAGAGTGTAAGACCCAATCCCCCTTTTAACCAAAACAAATTTTGGGCCTCAGATATTGTATAAGTCCCTCTGCGTTAAAAGAAAAATCTCGGCGCAATCGCCAGTTCAAAAATCAAATCATCTGGGCCTACCCTCGTGTTGTAAGTCCCACTTTTTTTATTTAAAAACTTTTTGGGCCTCTAATAGAGTGTAAGACCCAACCCCTTTTTTAAACCAAAATGATTTGGGCCTCAGATGTTCTATAAGACCCACTGTGTTTTCAAAAACCTCGACGCGATCGCCGTTTTCTATCAAATAACCTTGGGCTTCTCCTTGAGTTGTAAGTCCCATCTCTTGTACAAAAATAAATCTCTGGACCTCTAATAGAGTGTAAGATCCATCCCCTTGTACATAACAACTTTTTGGGCCTCACATATTGTATAAAGTCTCTCTGTACAGTTTTCAAAACAACGGTGCAATCATCGTTAAAACTTGGGCCTCTCCTTGAGCTGTAAGCCCCAACAATCTTTTCAAAGTACTTTCTCCTTTGATTTTGAATTCAAATATATGTTGTTAACCAAACTTTCTTTGTCGAACAACTAACAAAACAACATGGAATCTCTACAACGGGTAAGTGTTTATCCGCTTTCATTTACCGCTTTCATATGTATATAACTATATTGTGGGGATGCTTCACTGTAAGTCTTCTTTCACATCCTTTTATATCCTTGTCACATATCCACTGTGTAATACTAGTATAGTTATTTAGAGTTTCCCCCGGCAACTACGTCTAGCACTAGGTAAAGCCTTGTTAGTCACTCTTAAATACAAATAAAACTAGATCCCCGTAGGATTTCCAGATACAGTCTTCCCTTCGCTTGGGGTTAAACAATATGGAACAAAGAGAAAGGCAGTATTCTCGGTGAACCTTTTCTCAAACTGTCACCCTTAGAAATTTTCAAAGAAACTCTAACTCCCTAGAGATGATCTTTCCTCCGTGAAAGGCATCTCTTGAGTTTCTTCCAAATTCTCAAACTTTCCTAGAATGATCTCTTCTCCGTGAATTGCATTTCTTGAATTTCTCTTGGTTTGGGGAACCAAAAGCTTCCTAAAAGCATCCCCGCCTCCTGTTGGGCATTGTACAAGGACCCCTCGGCTTCTTAAAAATTCGCATGCCTTCTCTTGGGCTTAATACAAGGACCCTGACGACCTCTTAAAGGTATAAGACAGAACTTAGTCATCCTTTGCTAGAGCAGTCTTTCCAGCATTAAAACTCCGGCCATTTTAGGGTTGATACTCATCCCTTAATGCCCGTGCCTTCTCTTGGGCATCATACAAAAGATAAAACTCTAGACTTGGACAGTCTAAACCTCTTGAGTCTCAAAGACATTCTCAAGTTCCTTTCAAACAATAGAAAAAAATACCGATCACTCTAGATCAATCTCCCGCAGAAACCCGGTCCCTCTCTCATGAGAGTTCCCCACACTTAGACACGCTTCAGTATCTCAATAATCCTCAGCATTAAGACAACCTCCTCTTAGGCTTTGTACAAATGATTATCCCTAGCGGAGCTAACCTTTTCAGACTCTCTTGTTGAGTCAAACACCTTTAACCTCCGTCTTGGGCTTTGTACAAGACATATAAAAACACTCTCTCATTGAGTATAAAAGACTTTCTTATTGAGTCAATCCCTTTCTGGCCTCAATCTCGGGCTTTGTACGAGATAGAAAAAACACTTTGTTGTTGAGTATAAAATACTCTCTTGTTGAGTCAATCTCCTTTTAGCCTCAATCTCAGGCTTCGTACGAGATAGCATAACAATCTCTTGTTGAGTATAAAAGACTCTCTTATTGAGTCAATCCCTTTCTGTCCTCAATCTCGGGCTTTGTACGAGATAGAAAAAACACTCTCTTGTTGAGTATAAAAGACTCTCTTATTGAGTCAATCTCCTTTTAGCCTCAATATCGGGCTTCGTACGAGATAGCATATTACTCCCTTGTTGAGTATAAAAGACTCTCTTGTTGAGTCAATCAACCTTCAGACTCTCTTGTTGAGTCAATCAATCTTCGAACTCTCTTGTTGAGTCAACTTATTTTAGCCTGCATCTTGGGCTTTATACAGGACAGATAAAAGTACTCTCTTGTTGAGTCAAACCCTTTCAGCCTCCATCTTGGGCTTTATACAAGATACATTCTCCCCAACGGAGTCAAAATCCCTTTTAGCCTCAATCTTGGGCTTTGTACAAGATAGAAAGAACATTTCCCCCAGAGAAGTCAAACTTCCCGCCTCCTCTTAGGCTTTGAATAAAGAAAACCCCGGTGTCATACCCCAAATTTTACCGTTAGGTTCATTGATTTTTTTTTGCATATCATGCTAGGTCAATCATATTGCATAATATCTCAATTTGTCAGCTGGAATGAACTTGTGGATTTATAGGCGAATTAGTCAAACTAAAAGTCGATCCCGATTTATTTCAAAATTTGACTAAACGCTATATTTTTCCGAGTCGTTTATTTCACGCTTATCATTTTGGTGCATTCATTTTAGTCTTTCGAACACTTCCAAATTTTATTCTGTTTATTTCCTTTTTTGTCCAAAATTTTCGAAATAAATAAATAGAATTATTTAAATTTTCGGTTGGTTTTTATTTGCTCTATTTTAAAATATTTGAATTTATTCTCATTTTATTGAATTAAAACTTCATTTTTTATTCAAGAGCAAGTTGTATTTATTCGTTTTGATTGGAGCCATTGGATCAATTTAATCAACAACTCACAATTAATTCACAATAAGCACATGGATCTCAATCCTCAACTTTTCATATTGACCAATCAGAAAATAGAAAGATTTAAGAATTAAATAAAAGGAACTCTCAGGCGGCTGAAAGCGAACCCCATATAACAAGAAAAGAAAGTTCAGAAAAGGAGGTGGTGGTTTTACTATTCATCATCATTTTATTTTTATCTTCGAGTTTCAGTGAACCATCATCATCATCAATCTTTTTTTGGACTACCCTTTTCTTCAAACTTTCTCCCTCTACTATCTCCTCTGCCGTAAACTTTCGACATCACCTACAACAAAACCTCATCGCTGCCACGCGAAATCCAAACAAATATACGAACACAAAACTCGACATCACCACTGTCGAACCTCCAAGCACAACCTCAATCCTCCGACCAAAAACAACAACCATAATAACCCGTCATTCATCTCTCCTTTCATAACCTTCTTTCAAACTCTTCTACAAACACCAAATCACCCTTCAAATCGTAAATCGAATTTCAAAAACTCTAATCCAAAAACACCAAACTCTGTTTATCCATTTCAAAAACAAACCCTCTCTCTATGGCCTCACAGCAACACGACACCGTTTTCCCAAAGAAGACATCGACAACGACGAAGACGAATTTCACGAATACGAAGAAGATGAAGAAGACGACGACGTTTTAGTCGACGAAGAAGAAAACGATCCTTCCTCTTCTTCCCGCTCAGTCCCCTCTATCACTGTCGCTGTTTCCGATTCCGACTTCCAACGCAACCTTTCATGAACTCCATTCACCTTCCAGCTCCAATCAACATCACAACCCTCTTCATTAAACTCATCATCAGCCACTAAACTTCCACGTTCAACCAAACGCGTCAAACCGTAAACCTCACTTTCAAACCCATCTCAATCGAACGACCTTCATCAACAATAACACTGAACTTCGCACTTCGCCGCCAACAATCTTCAACAACAGCGACGCAACCATCGCACCACCATTAAAACTTACGAAATCGAAAGAGACAGAGAGCGTGCGGAGAAACGACGAGAAGGTAAAACACTGAGAGAATCACGAGGATTGAAGACGAGAACCGAGCGATTGAGAGAGGAGAGGTTAGCTTGAGATTTGAACGAAAGGAGAGTGGGGTTTGAACGTGTTTTTCTCACTGAGAGTTTATCAGCTGCGAATGTGAAAATAGGGTTTCTCAATTGACCCTTTCTTCTTTAGCCTGGAATAGGAACGGATACGGGTTTGGTCCGGCCCGCCTTCCAAATCCAACCCAAGATCTTTCTTAGAGCTTGGGCTCCGCCTTTCTTTTACCCAGCCCCTTTCCATTTTCCCTTTTCATTATTTTCTTGACTCTAAATTTTAATTAAGTTTTATAAAGTTCTATTTAATTTGAATTTTAATTAAGTTTTATAAAATCTTGATTATTTTTTAATTTAATTCTAATTAAGTTTTAGAAGTTTTAAATGTTTTTGAATACTAATTGTTAATCAAGTTTTAGAAAATTTAAATTTTAGTTTTACTAACTTTTAGATTTTTTTTAATACTAACTAAGTATGTTTTTAGAAATTTTAAATTTTAATTTTTACTAAGTTTTAGACTTTTGGAATTTTAATTGATTAACTTTTAGATTAAATCTGAAACTTTAATAAGTTTTGAACTTTAGTTGTAGATTAAATCCGGTTAAAGTTACTCAACTGAATTTCAAGCTTTTTCTCAATCAAACACGTTATCAGAATTTCTTTTTTAATCATCTCGAAAGAAAAGGACTGTTGAAATCTAGCATTCTAGCACAATCCTCGAATGATTGGTCCTAAGCCTTGCGCATTAGGGTAGCTATTCATTCTCCTCTTTTGTCTTCAAAATAATTTTCATATCAACTTGGATAGATAAGGGCCGTTAAGATCTAGCATCTTGACATAACCCTTTTGAGTTTTTTTATCGTCAAAAGCTCGTCGTCCTAAAAACAATCTTAATCATAACTTGGATGAATTAGAGCCGTCAAGATCTAGCATCTTGGCACAACTCTTTGAACGATTGATTTTCATCAAGTGTTCCTTATCCATCAAATATTTTTCATTATTAGCTGAATAAATAAGAGCCGTTAGAGTCTAGCACTCTAGCATAACTCTTTGAACATTTACTCAAATGTTCGCCAGTCACTTAACATGCCTCAACCAACAACTCGTAGTAATAAGAACTACGGACACTCTGATTTCTCATTCTTCAATGAGAATACGTAGGCACAAGAATCCTAATTCTTGGCGAGCCACCTTTTACTATTTTCCACCTTTCACTTTTTCCACCTTCCACCCTTTGCCACCTCTTATCTTTGTCAATCGTCATCTCAAGAATCCATCCTTCTTTAAGGATAACAATACTTCAAAGTACATCAAATCTTTTTTTTGAAATAAAACTTGAAAGAAAAGGATTGTTAGAATCTAGCATTCTAGCATAACCCTTTCAAAGATTGGTCTCAAGTCTTGCACATTGAGGTAGCCAATCATTTATTTCTTTCATCCTCAAAACACTTAATAACAATTTGGACTAAGAGATGCTAGAGTCTAGCACTCTAGCACAACTCTTTGAACCATCGATCTTTATCAATGTTCGTTGTCCAACAAACAATTTTCTCAAGCTAATCTTGAATGATAGAGAGTGTTATAGTTTAACACTTTTGCATAAACTCTTTGATTATTTGGTGATCATCATTCTTGAAATACATCCAATCATACTCAAAACTCCATTTTATGGAAATATTTTGATTTTCATCAAGAAACCAAAGCATCTTCAACCCTTGACCTCAAAGTCATAAGGTACCTACTTTTCCCTCTGGCCTCATAGCCATCCAATCCCATCACAACTTAGTATTAGAGAGTTCTTTAACTCTATGTGAGTATCATGATCATGAATACTCATTCCCCTTGGAACTTTGACCATAGTCAATGGTTCCTCACCTTAGTTAGGTGAACTACGATGGCTCTGATTCCATCCTCGTAAGGATACGTAGGCACGAGACTGCAAAGTCTTTGCGAGCACCCTAGTAATAAAACCTCTTTAGGTTCTCTTTCCTTTAACAATAATCATTTACCTTCCCATTAAGTAGAAGACTAGAAATTAACCTTAAGCTAACATACATTTAACCTTAATTAAACGATTCCCGTTGAGTACAACGGACGTGAGGGGTGCTAATACCTTCCCTTCGCGTAACCGACTCCCGAACTCAGGCAATGGTTGCGATGACCATTTCTTATCTTTTCTTTTAGGGGTTTTATTCGATGTTTTCCCTTTCCTTCTATGGAATAAATGAAGATCGGTGGCGACTCTTTTAAGTCCATCCCACGGGCATGCGATTGCGCTTTGCGAGGTCGTTCTCATTTTTTGAGGTACGACAGATGGCGACTCTGCTGGGGATTAATCTCCCTAAGTGAGTCAAGCCTAGTTTAGTTAGGTTTTCATATGTGTGTTTATCTTTGTTTGTTTCTCTTTCTTCTTTATTATATGTTTTATTGCTCTTGCTTTATTGTTTATTTATATATATATATATATATATATATATATATATATATATATATATATATATATATATATATATATATATATATATATATATATATATATATATATATATCTGTATATTCATGTGTGGGCTTTGGGTATTTAATATCTTGAATAAAGCTCTACACCCGAGTTTTGGAAAAAGCAGAGAGATAACATAAGGTTAGATTTGGCAGTTAGTAGTGTTAGACTACGAGGGCAAGCTCCTTGTAGCAACTAACATGAAGGCTCCTCTAGAGTAGACCTGTTTGTAGATCTCGTTATAAAACAGCTAGCCTGTTGCATAACGCTGATTCGTGAAGGGTCCATGACTCTAGGTCCCTATTTAGAACCAGTTCTATTTTGGTGGTTGCGTAATATTGGACTTCAAGGACATCTCCTTGCTCCAACCAATATGAAAACCCCAATCAGAAGAGATCTTTTCGTCACCCTCGTTGTAAAATGGCTAGCCCATTGCATAACGCTGATACGACTAAGGTCCGTGAATCTGAAACCTTTACCAAAAACCTAGAAACTATCATGTGAGTGGGTTTAAGGGAAATTACCATAGAACCGTCTTTTAAGGAGCCTACCAATTAGGGAGTTATGAGGTGTTTACCTTATCCCAAACCTTTTCTGTGCATTCATGAGACCTCTAAACCGAGGACTTGTGTGCTTCGTTGTGTGTATATATATCTGTGTTCTTGTGTGCCTGTGTTTTGTGCATTTCATACATCTTATCGCATCCACTAATGATTTCAAAGAACTCAGAAGTTCTTTTCTTTGCGAAGATCCTTAGAGATCATGGATTTTAAAACAAAACTCTTCAGTTTTCCAAAATGTTCGCAGTTGGCCTTTGAGTTCCTTGAAACCATTTGGCTTGCATTAGCATTGCATTTGCATTTGCATTTCATTTGCATTTCTCAGCCTTGAGTCTTATCCACCCTCTGTCTTTAACCTAGTTGACTTCCCGAAGCCATCTTTGGACTTGAAGTAGCTTTTGAAGTTGTCTTTTCCAGACTTGTCTATTGTGACTACCATGCTGGGGCACAGAGGCATTCAGCTGAAGACTTAGGGTACTCAGAAGTCAGGTTCAGACTTTGTTTGACTCTGATATGTTCTCATTCACGCCTCAAGGCGTCCAAATCAGCAAACCTTCGCCTAATCAGGCAGGTTCATCAGACTCCGAAATGGAAGAAATTGCCGAGAGTAGATGTGAAGATGGTTCTCAGAAGGATCTCGACAACCAACGTTAAAGATGACTATCTTAGCTTGGCAGATCAAGAAGGAAATTCTAGTTCCCCGAAGCCAGCAAACTTTTGACTGTTTAGCATTTTGTTGCTTTTTCTTTGCATATTTGAATCTGTTTTTGCTTATAAGCTTTGTTGTACTTACAAATTGGCAAGATTAATGAAGTGTTTATGCATCTTTTGATTAAGTCCATTCGTTTCACTAATTTACTTTTATTTTTAAAAAAAAACAAAGAAATATATCTTTATCTTGTTTATTCCCACATATCAACTGTTTGTTTAAGCAAAGATTGGGGAGGATGACGAAAATATTATCCATAATTGCTGTGGCATACTTTCGACTAACCTTTTCCGAGGATGTAAGGCATTGTTTCAAATCCCAAACACCGGAGAAATAAGGAAGATAATCCCTCGTTAACCCTTCGAGCCTATAAGTAGGAGTTTTCTTTCTTTACACAAAAAACCCGTAAATCTCAACCTTGGGGCAGGGTAGTTCTCAGTTTAACTTGGTTATGCACTCAAATGCAAACGCTTCATGCAAGACACCAGTCAGCTCTCTCAAATCAAATGAGTTAGAATCTGTACAAGTTATTCATCCAAGCAACAATAAGGAAGGATAGCTGAAAAATCCTTAATCAAAGGATGAGCCGAGTCCCTTTCAAGGCAAAAGCCAAGAAAGATGGGAAGCCCAGAACTTTGCCTTATACAAAAAGAACTTGTACAACAGCCAAAAAAGGAGTTTCAAAGCAACAATCAAACAAAAAGGAGGTCCTAACCGCAAACAAAGAGAGGTATCGTGACCTCAATCAAATCAAAAGAAGAGGTATCGTGACCTCAACCAGCAAAGACAAGGAGAAGTCTCAAAGTCTCAAAGATTAACCAAATTCTGCGAGGGAGTACTGACTATCCCAGGTGTCTGAATCATTATCAACTATCATCAATTCATTCGTAACCTAGAGGAACCTGAATGTATAGTCTGAGTTAACTGAGCGTAGGATTGGAGTTCATCACGAAGATGGGGTGGGACCAAATAAATTTTGAGCCTTATCCTTTGTTTCATAAACCGTGAACCAAGCCACGTTACAACCCTTAAAAGACCTAATTGAGGTAAGGTTGTTTTGAAAGCATACTACAACAAGGTTGATTAACCTGACTCCTAATGATCTTTGCTAGTTGTGTGTGTTGATCACTTCATCTGTCATTCTGTAAATGACCAGATCCACTTTGTTTTATTACTTAATCATTCCACTGTGCGTGTTTCATCAATAAAACTTGATTTCAAAAGCTTGCATAAATTTTTGCACTGAAATTGCCAATTTTAAATGAACAATACTTGTTTGTGAAATGATTCAACATCAAAGGAATCCCGACAAATACAATCAGCTAGGAAATTTGGTTTGATCAAGGAAGCGCAGTCAAGGGGAAACTAAGCGGAAGGTTCTGCCGATCCATCATTTCAAGAATTGTTGAATCAGGGGCAGAACTCTTCAAAGTTCGGAATATTGGGGCAAGCCTTCTTGAGGTCATTTCATGACAAGTTTAGACTCCGATGACCCATCAACAGGGGCAAGTTTGTTCCCCAATTATTTCTACCACAGTCTGAGGACTCGTATCACGAATACCGTTAATCAGGGGCAATCGGGTCGAGAATCGGTAAATCTCTAAAAGGCCAATCAGTCTGGGGCATCTCTTTCACAGATCAACCAGTCTGAAGAGTAAGTTCAAAGACTCTGTTGTGCAAACGCTGTTAATCTGGGGCAGTTACGCCAAGATTCATGAATCTAAGAGTTTGAAGACATTGAGGCATTTCGTATGCTGATTCTTCTGTAAAATCCTCTTGATATTTTCTCCCAACAGACCGTGTAATCTGGGGCAGAGAAGATTTGAAGTTTACATGTTTCAAGAGCTGTTGTTTATTATGGTGATCATCATACAAGTCAGGATGCAGAATTACCCTGTTCTTTTGCCAGTTTCCCAGTAAATTGTTACTTCGGTCGAGCTTGGCCAATCTCCATGGATTGTCCTCCTCTAATAAGGAAATCAAGCTCATGATGGCAATCCTAATGAAGTCATGATGTTATGCCTCAAGCGGAATACTCTTTTCCCAGTGAAGTAGATCTGACGATCCTACTTGTTCATCCCCAGTAATGGTCCAATCTGATGAGTTTGGCTGGGTATCCTTGTCGAGATGTTGATTTCATCTCCAATCTCGTTTCCATTTGTCTGTTTTGTCAGCATAAGCATAAGCATGGCATAAGCATAGCATCTTAGCATTTTGCTACCCTCCTGGTGTTTACTAGTCTTTGATTCACTTTGGTGTTTATCTCCCCAAGTGACTGGGTTTGTCTATTCACTCCAATAGAAAGTCAGCCCTAGGCATAAAGTGCTCATCTTTTCTGAATTCCCCACAGAGTTTGATTCTCATGGATGATGGTTGGTTCAGTTATCTTTTCCACATGTGGATAAGATAAATCCCCATTTGAGTTCATTCCTCAATTAGAGTCTTGTTTGGCCGTTTCTTTCTGGCTTGTTCCTAGATTGAACTTTGATCCCTGACAGGTGTGGTTTCTGAGCCCATCTTAAACGTGCATTTATTTTGCACTGTGTCTCGCAAGAAGAATCTTTTACAGATCCTCATTGAAGACAATTATTCCTCCAGCAGTGTTGTAATATCAACATCTCTTTAGAATTTATACCCAATAACAAGTGGCAATCTCTCTCCCGAGAAGCTTATTCGTCCTTGGTTTTATTCATATTTCTACAGTTACCAATGATTTTACCTTCAATCAGTCACTTGCCATCAACCTGTTTGATGTGATCCCTATTTAAGGTTTTTCTTCCCGTCGATCTATTTGATGAGGTGTTCCGAGTTCAGGTTCTATACCCTCGGATATGTTAAAGTTTTTCTTGCCGTCAATCTATTTGATGAGGTGTTCCGAGTTCAGGTTCTATACCCTCGGATATGTATTATTTCCTTTCCGTCATTCTTTTTGATAAGGTGTTCCAAGTTCAGGTTCCGTACCCTCAGATACGTGTTATTTCCTTTCTGCCAATATGTTTGATGAGGTGTTTCGAGTTCAGGTTCCGTACCCTCGGATATGTGTTTTTTCCTTTCCGTGAATCTGTTTGATGAGGTGTTCCGAGTTCAGGTTCCGTACCCTCGAATATGTGTTTTTTTCCTTTCTGTCAATCTGTTTGATGAGGTGTTCCGAGTTCAGGTTCCGTACCCTCGGATATGTGTTTTTCCTTTCCGTCAACCTGTTTGATGAGGTGTTCCGAGTTCAGGTTCTGTACCCTAGGATTTGTTTTGTTTCCTTGCCGTCAGCCCTTGTTGCAACCGTTATTGGTATTCCCCAGGAAGTCCAATCTTCATTGATGCAACCCCGGTACCAATCTGTCTGGTACTCAATCACCTTATTTGGATACCTAAAGTCCAATCATCGCTGACATCTTTCCTGTTGTTTAAAACCGTTCCTGCTTGAATCGTGTCAAGCTTGAACCCAAAGTCCAATTATCATTGGCACCGTCTTTGGTTTGAATCGAGTCACCTTAGGCTTTTAAGATCTTGTTCTTGTTTGAATCGTGTCAAACTTGAACCGAGTCCTTGTTCGAATCGTGTCAAACATTGTCTCTTGTTTTAAGATCTTGTTATTGTTTGAATCGTGTCAAACTTGAACCGAGTCCTGGTTTGAATCGTGTCGGACATTGTCTCTTTATTTAAGATCTTGTTCTTGTTTGAATCGTGTCAAACTTGAACCGAGTCCTTGTTCGAATCGTGTCGGACATTGTCTCTTGTTTTAAGATCTTGTTCTTGTTTGAATCGTGTCAAACTTGAACCGAGTCCTTGTTCGAATTGTGTCGGACATTGTCTCTTGCTTTTAAGATCTTGTTCTTGTTCGAGTCGTGTCAAACTTGAACCGAGTCCTTGTTCGAATCGTGTCGGACATTGTCTCTTGTTTTAAGATCTTGTTCTTGTTTGAATCTTGTCAAACTTGAACCGAGTCCTTGTTTGAATCGTGTCGAACATTGTCTCTTGTTTTAGGATCTTGTTCTTGTTTGAATTGTGTCAAAGTTGGACCGAGTCCTTGTTTGAATCGTGTCGAACATTGTCTCTTGTCTTAAGATCCCATCCCTGTTTGAATCGTGTCAAACTTGAACCCAAAGTCCAATTATCGTTGGCACCGTCTTTGGTTTAAATCGAGTCACCTTAGGCTTTTATTTCAGTTTGTTCCTGCTTGAATCATGTAAAGCTTGAACCTAAAATCCAGTCATCACTGGCATCCTCCATAAACGGAATCATATTTGTTAACTCAACCAGTTCTGGTACATTTTTGATTCATTAACCTCATTCACAGCCAAAAGGTCCAGTCACCTTTCATCATCTGACGCAGAGTTTACCTCTTTCTTTTCTGGCTTTTATTGAAGATCACGTTTGAACTCATCAGTATAGGAAATCCCCAGAAAATCTTTGTAGGATGTCTATCCTTTTATTTCAAAATGATCCCCTGTGGTGATCACGTCTTCTTTCTGTTTTCATGCCCAGTAAGAATGTGTCTTTTCCCCAGTATCGTCCGGTTACTTTTGTACCGCGTCGTCTACCTCCCTGGATCTTTCCCCAGTGGAGAACACCTCTTTGGTGTCCTATCTCCAGTAAGAACTTGTAGGGTTTCCCCTCAGTTTTTCTATCCCCAGTGTTTCCTCAGAGTCTCCCCAGTGAGTCTCTTTTGTTGGTTAGCCTGTATCCCCAGGGTTTGATCCTCATGGATACTAACCTTCATCCTTCCCCAGTGAAGCTCACCTGTGTTTGGTAGCTCTTTATCCTTCGGTGTCTGGTCCGTCTGCATCTTTGCACCACCATATCATCATATCATCATACTAGAAGTCCATGGCATGTCAGCATTTGCATGTTTGTTTCTTGATCTTAGCATCTGCATTCCATCTAAGGGCAAAATTTTTGGTTTGCTATATTTAAACACCTTTCACCTTGATGCCCCGAGGATTTCAATTCCTCGTGCCATCCGGTGAAGATATTTAAATAGGGGCAACTGTCATACCCCAAATTTTACCCTTAGGTTCATTGATTTTTTTTGCATATCATGCTAGGTCAATCATATTGCATAATATCTCAATTTGTCAGCTGGAATGAACTTGTGGATTTATAAGCGAATCAGTCAAACTAAAAGTCGATCCCGATTTATTTCAAAATTTGACCAAACGCTATATTTTTTCGAGTCGTTTATTTCACGCTTATCATTTTGGTGCATTCATTTTAGTCTTTCGAACACTTCCGAATTTTATTCTGTTTATTTCCTTTTTTGTCAAAAATTTTTGAAATAAATAAATATAATTATTTAAATTTTTGGTTGGTTTTTATTTGCTCTATTTTAAAATATTTGAATTTATTCTCATTTTATTGAATTAAAACTTCATTTTTTATTCAAGAGCAAGTTGTATTTATTTGTTTTGATTGGAGCCATTGAATCAATTTAATCAACAACTCACAATCAATTCACAATAAGCACATGGATCTCAATCCTCAACTTTTCATATTGACCAATCAGAAAATAGAAAGATTTAAGAATTAAATAAAAAGAACTCTCAGGCGACTGAAAGCGAACCCCATATAACCAGAAAAGAAAGTTCAGAAAAGGAGGTGGTGGTTTTACTATTCATCATTATTTTATTTTTATCTTCGAGTTTCAGTGAACCATCATCATCATCAATCTTTTTTTGGACTACAATTTTCTTCAAACTTTCTCCCTCTACTATCTCCTCCGCCGTAAACTTTCGACATCACCTGCAACAAAACCTCATCGCTGCCACGCGAAATCCAAACAAATATACGAACACAAAACTCGACATCACCACAGTCGAACCTCCAAGCACGACCTCAATCCTTCGACCACAAACAGCAACCATAATAACCCGTCATTCATCTCTCCTTTCATAACCTTCTTTCAAACTCTTCTACAAACACCAAATCACCCTTCAAATCGCAAATCGAATTTCAAAAACTCTTATCCAAAAACACCAAACTCGGTTTATCCATTTCAAAAACAAACCCTCTCTCTATGGCCTCACAGCAACACGACACCGTTTTCCCAAAGAAGACATCGACAACGACGAAGACGAATTTCACGAATACGAAGAAGATGAAGAAGACGACGACGTTTTAGTCGACGAAGAAGAAAACGATCCTTCCTCTTCTTCCCGCTCAGTCCCCTCTATCACTGTCGCTGTTTCCGATTCCGACTTCCAACGCAACCTTTCATGAACTCCATTCACCTTCCAGCTCCAATCAACATCACTACCCTCTTCATTAAACTCATCATCAGCCACTAAACTTCCACGTTCAACCAAACTCGTCAAACCGTAAACCTCACTTTCAAACCCATCTCAATCGAATGACCTTCATCAACAATAACACTCAACTTCGCACTTCGCCGCCAACAATCTTGAACAACAGCGACGCAACCATCGCACCACCGTGAAAACTTACGAAATCCAAAGAGACAGAGAGCGTACGGAGAAATGACGAGAAGGTAAAACACTGAGAGAATCACGAGGATTGAAGACGAGAACCGAGCAATTGAGAGATGAGAGGTTAGCTTGAGATTTGAACGAAATGAGAGTGGGGTTTGAACGTGTTTTTCTCACTGAGAGTTTATCAGCTGCGAATGTGAAAATAGGGTTTCTCAATTGACCCTTTCTTCTTTAGCCTGGAATAGGAACGGATACGGGTTTGGTCCGGCCCGCCTTCCAAATCCAACCCAAGATCTTTCTTAGAGCTTGGGCTCCGCCTTTCTTTTACCCAGCCCCTTTCCATTTTCCCTTTTCATTATTTTCTTGACTCTAAATTTTAATTAAGTTTTATAAAGTTCTATTTAATTTGAATTTTAATTAAGTTTTATAAAATCTTGATTATTTTTTAATTTAATTCTAATTAAGTTTTAGAAGTTTTAAATGTTTTTGAATACTAATTGTTAATCAAGTTTTAGAAATTTTAAATTTTAGTTTTACTAACTTTTAGATTTTTTTTAATACTAACTAAGTAAGTTTTTAGAAATTTTAAAATTTAATTTTTACTAAGTTTTAGACTTTTGGAATTTTAATTGATTAACTTTTAGATTAAATCTGAAACTTTAATAAGTTTTGAACTTTAGTTGTAGATTAAATCTGGTTAAAGTTACTCAACTGAATGTCAAGCTTTTTCTCAATCAAGCACGTTATCAGAATTTCTTTTTTAATCATCTCGAAAGAAAAGGACTGTTGGAATCTAGCATTCTAGCACAATCCTCGAATGATTGGTCCTAAGCCTTGCGCATTGGGATAACTATTCATTCTCCTCTTTCGTCTTAAAAATAATTTTCATATCAACTTGGATAGATAAGGCCCGTTAAGATCTAGCATCTTGACATAACCCTTTTGAGTTTTTTTATCGTCAAAAGCTCGTCGTCCTAAAAACAATCTTAATCATAACTTGGATGAATAAGAGCCGTCAAGATCTAGCATCTTGGCACAACTCTTCGAACGACTGATTTTCATCAAGTGTTCATTATCCATCAAATATTTTTCATTATTAGCTCGAATGAATAAGAGCCGTTAGAGTCTAGCACTCTAGCATAACTCTTTGAACATTTACTCAAATGTTCGCCAGTCACTTAACATGCCTCAACAAACAACCCGTAGTAATCAGAACTACAGACGCTCTGATTTCTCATTCTTCAATGAGAATACGTAGGCACAAGAATCCTAATTCTTGGCGAGCCACCTTTTACTATTTTCCGCCTTTCACTTTTTCCACCTTCCACCCTTTGCCACCTCTTATCTTTATCAATCGTCATCTCAAGAATCCATCCTTCTTTAAGGATAACAATACTTCAAAGTACATCAAATTTTTTTTTTGAAATAAAACTTGAATGAAAAGGATTGTTAGAATCTAGCATTCTAGCATAACCCTTTGAAAGATTGGTCTCAAGTCTTGCACATTGAGGTAGCCAATCATTTCTTTCTTTCATCCTCAAAACACTTAATAACAATTTGGACTAAGAGATGCTAGAGTCTAGCACTCTAGCACAACTCTTTGAACCATCGATCTTTATCAATGTTCGTTGTCCAACAAACAATTTTCTCAAGCTAATCTTGAATGATAGAGAGTGTTAGAGTTTAACACTTTAGCATAAACTCTTTGATTATTTGATGATCATCATTCTTGAAATACATCCAATCATACTCAAAACTCCATTTTATGGGCATATTTTGATTTTCATCAAGAAACCAAAGCATCTTCAACCCTTGACCTCAAAGTCATAAGGTACCTACTTTTCCCTCTGGCCTCATAGCCATCCAATCCCATCACAACTTAGCATTAGAGAGTTCTTTAACTCTATGTGAGTATCATGATCATGAATACTCATTCCCCTTGGAACTTTGACCATAGTCAATGGTTCCTCACCTTAGTTAGGTGAACTACGATTGCTCTGATTCCATCCTCGTAAGGATACGTAGGCACGAGACTGTGAAGTCTTTGCGAGCACCCTAGTAATAAAACCTCTTTAGGTTCTCTTTCCTTTAACAATAATCATTTACCTTCCCATTAAGTAGAAGACTAGAAATTAACCTTGAGCTAACATACATTTAACCTTAATTAAATGGTTCCCGTTGAGTACAACGGACATGAGGGGTGCTAATACCTTCCCTTCGCGTAACCGACTCCCGAACTCAGGCAATGGTTACGATGACCATTTCTTATCTTTTCTTTTAGGGGTTTTATTCGATGTTTTCCCTTTCCTTCTATGGAATAAATGAAGATCGGTGGCGACTCTGTTAAGTCCATCCCGCGGGCATGCGATTGCGCTTTGCGAGGTCGTTCTCATTTTTCGAGGTACGACACCCGGTTTAGTCAATCAAGCTTTTAGCATCAAATTTGTGCCTTGCTCACTGCATACAAACATCAACAATTCCTCTTTAGAGATGACAAATTCTCTCTCAGCCAAAACCCTTTAGCTTTACATCTTGGGCTTTGAACAAGATACAAGTCACCTTTAGCTTCAATCTTGGGCTCTAAACAAGACACCAAAACATCTCTTTTCCTCCTACGATCGCTCTGATTTCCCTATTTCTTTAAACGGGAATACGTAGGCATAAGATTGCAAAATCTTAGCGAGCATACTAATCAAAAACCCAAAATCCTGTACCTCCATAAATCAATCAAGAAGCATCAGACCTAACATCTTACCAAAAACCTCGCAAATAGTCCAGACACTGTTTTTTTAAGCAAATAACCTAAGCCAGCCCCCTTTTTGATAACATCTGTAACCAACAGTTTTGACTGTTTAACCTCAGTGTGCAAGCAGGGTTAATTGGAGACATCTATTTCCCTTCCTTAATCAGCTTCAATAGGATAAAAAATGAATCGAACTGTAGTACCAAAGCGATAGTGATTCGAAACCACAAAAATCACGCTACAGAAAAATGGCGACCACAGTGGGAGTCCTTATTTTCTTACACTTTTAGGTAGAAACCTTGAACGAGTCATTTTCACTGTGGCCGCCACAAAAGAATGACAACCACAGTGGGAGGCATTTCTCTCTTACAGGCTTAGGTAGAAGACCTTGAGTTCACAAAGTGTCACAGAAATAACGACTCTGCTGAGGAGTCATTGTCTGTTAGAATCATAAGATTATAGAGGTCTAGGATGTTAGGACAAATATATATAATGCTTTTCCTAATTGACATTCGTGTTTACTTTTCTGCTAATGGGAATGTGTGTGATGCCGCATGTGGAAAGATTGAGTATACACCTAAGATAAGTGATGGCATTATACGGGTAATCTTACGGGGAGTGAATCCCAGATAAGAGGTCCCGGTCGACCATCAAATCAGTGGAGATGCCCTTTGCGGATTCAATGCCTATACGACTTCGGTTGTTGAAAGCATATTGTTCCATTGGGTTATCCGAGAAGCTGGGGATTTTAGTAGACTGAAACCATTTTGTAGTGCGGAAGCTATCAGAAATAGTTGTCACGCAATACTACCCTCATTTGAGATTACTCTAAGATACTTTAGCTTACTGGTGATCCGCTTGCTGTCGTTATCCCAAGAGGGGTAAGTGATTTTGAGGACAGGTACAAAAAGTCACCAGTATAAACCTTTGGGGATGGGTAGAGCCTTGACTTCATGACACCGACCCTTTGACCCCATGTTTTTTCTAAGTTTTTGTGTGCTGCATTCATGCATTCATTTCATAAAAAACTTTAAAAAAAGAAAAATCTTCTCTTCTAGTCTCTCTTTTTCAAATTAAACTAAGACAATGATTGCAAATGTCAGATAAAGAGATTGCTAATGGATTTCGGTAGAAGGAAGACTCATAAGTATACCTTCAAGGTTCCAAAACTAGAGGATTTAAGAGGTTTGGCGAGGATGATAACCAACCCTAAGGCTTTCAGAGCCAAGTATGGAGGACTGTTGTCTCTGTTAAGGGTCCATGTAATCGAAGGAATCCTGTCCAAACTAATCCAGTTCTACGATCCGGTCTATCACTGTTTCACATTCCTGGAATATCATCTAGCACCAACACTGGAGGAGTACTCTCACCTGACTGATTTGCATATTACTAACCAAGCTCCTTTTTCTGGACGGGAAGAAATTCCAAAGGATCAAACCATTGCAAGAGCAATCTATTTGGACGAGTCAGAAGACAGGACTCACATGACCACTAAGGGTGGAATCCAGGGTTTGCTAGCCCAGTTCTTGATAAAGAAAGCTCTATACTTTGCTAGTATAGGGAACGTGGCCGCTTTCGAAACCATCTTTGTTTTGCTTACCTACGGGGGTTTTTTTTTTCCAACATCGATAACTTTTTAGATATCAATGCCATTAAAATTTTTCTGATTGGAAACCCTGTACCGACCCTGCTCGCAGATGTTTATCATTCGGTACACTTAAGGAATTTGTATAGCGGAGGAATTATCACATGTTGTGTACCCCTGCTATACAAATGGTTCACTTCCCACTTGCCAAAGTCTGCTGCATTTTGGGAACAAAAGAATACTTTACGTTGGTCGCAGAGAATCATGTCTCTTACCAACTCTGACATCGATAGGTACAATCGAATCTATGACGGGATCAGGATCATTGACTGTTGTGGAAATTTCCTAAATGTACCCCTCTTAAGAATTAAAGGAGGAATCAATTATCATCCAGTTTTGGTTCGTCGTCAATTTGGATACCCGATGAGGCATGTCCCGCGTAATGCTCATCTGGAAGGTCTTTTCTTCAATGAAGGAGAAAATGACAGGGCACTAAAGACAGAAATAGTGCATGCCTGGAAGCACGTTCATAGGAAAGGAAGAGAGTCTCTAGGAAAACCAGACTGTGTCTCGGTAGAACCTTACCTCCACTGGGTACAGACTAGAGCTCTCAAGCTGAGGATGCCTTACCCTCGTCAAGAAGTTCTTCCATTAAGGGACCCTGTCCTTTATTTTATGCTGATACGGAAAAGCTTCAGGTTACTCTCAAGAAAGTTCAACAGGAAAAGAAGTCTTGGAAGAACAAGTACCGTATTCTCAATGTGGAGTGCAAGAAAATACATCAACTGTTAAAAGAAAAAGACGCTTTGATTGAGATTTTAGAGCAACATGCTGTAGAAAATCAGGATGACCAAAGGAATTTGCTCGCTCCTTTCACTTGGCAAAGGAATGACAACCCGACAACGGCTCAAGAGCCCCGGTCAAAGAAAAGGAAAATACCAGAACCAGCACCTGAGCTCTCCTCAGAGAGGACTCAGGACCCATAAGTTAGATTTCCTTTTACAGCACTATGTAAATTACTGTATTTCCATTCCGCAATCTTTGAATTCAATAAAACGGGGTTTCCCCACTGTTTGATATTTTCAATCCAATTGTTGAAGTTTATTTTGATTGAACAAAAATTAATTAAAATATAATTATTGCATTCATCATTCTCACGTAATGCATTCTTCTTACCTACGAATCTCACTTTTGCGTCTCGATTCTAGAGTCAAACTGTCTCATTCGTACAATACTCGGGCCAATCGACAGAAAAAGATGGATGATCTCGAGGAAGAGAACTGAGAGTTGAGGGAAGAGATCGACACTCTGAAAGAGGATCTGAGAAAGCTTCATAACGACATGCAAGCTCTAGAAGAAGCTCAGATGCAACAACAAAGGACTGTGATCTCAGAGATCACATCGACGCCCATAGTGGAAAAGTATGATCCTAGGTACAAAATGCTGAAATATCGTCCCTGGGGCATGCCTATTAACTATATCCCAGAAGGATATGTCCCGCCGATCATTGAAGATCAGGGAACCGTACCAGGAGCCGTTGAGCCTGAAGGTTACAAACTTCGGGAAAACGAAGATGCCCGGGGCATGGCAGAAACTCCTGAAGGTTACAAACTTCAGGAAAGACTTAGAGTCACTGCCGTAATGACTATACCATAACCCATGGTACTCACTATCCCGGAAGGACAGATTCCACAGATACCTTCTGGTGTAAACGAAAGTATGTTCGACAGAATGAATGAGTTCCAGGAACAGTTCCTGGAGATGCAGAAAGAACTGCATGCCCTTCGCGGTCAGGATCTATTTGGAAAGGACGCCGCAGACCTTTGTTTGGTCCCCAATGTGAAAGTCCCGCACAAGTTAAAAGTGCATGAATTTGAAAAGTACAAGGGTAACTCTTGCCCTCAAAGCCATTTGGTAATGTACGCTTGGCGAATGTCAACTCAGACATAAAATTAAGAGCTACTGATTCACTATTTTCAAGATAGTTTAACCGGTGTCGCACTAAAATAGTACATGGGTTTAAATCGCACTAAGATCGGCACTTTCGGAGATCTTGGAGCTGCCTTCGTTCAACAATATAAGTATAACCTAGACATGGCACCGGAGAGAGATCAACTCAGAGTCATGTCATAAAACGACAAGGAAACCTTTAAGGAGTATGCTCAGAGATGGCGTGAAATTTCTGCCCAGATTTGTCCACCTCTTGAGGAAAAAGAGATGACAAAAATCTTCTTAAAGACCTTGAGCTCATTTTACTACGACAGAATGGTCCCCAGTACGCCCAGTGACTTTACTGAAATGGTAGGCATGGGAGTTCGTCTTGAGGAAGCAGCCCGAGAAGGACGTTTAGTTAAAGACGTTGGACCATTAAGTAGTACAAAATGATACGGTAGTGCTCTCCCTAAGAAAAAGGAGCGACATATTGGCAATATCTCTCTCGGAAAGCAAAGGCGACGGTACCAACCAGTAGCTGCTCAAACTCCTACTATCAACCCTGTGCCTGTTCCTACGTATCAACCTCAGGTTGTTCAAAACTAGCCAAATTAACAGCAATATCAGCAAAGGACACAACAGCCTCTTCCGCAGGCTCGTCCTCCATATAACAACAACCGTACAATGCGACCACCAGGGTTCGACCCTATACCCATGTTGTATGCAGAACTGTTTCAACTCTTACTGGCCAAAGGGCACGTCCAAACCGGGACTCCTCTTATAGTACCAGAAAATACGCCTTTTTGGTTCAAAGCGGATCAGACCTGCCTTTACCATCAAGGAGGACCAGGGCAAAACATAGAAAACTGTCTCAGTTTCAAATCCGATGTGCAAAAGCTTGTTAGGAGCTGGGTCTTATGTTTCAAAGATACGAATCCGAATGTTCTCACGAACCCGCTGCCTCAACATGAGAAAGTTGTGGTAAATTTGATAGAAGGAGAGTCTAACAACAGCTATCAAATTCATGATGTACTCTTATTGAGGGCCAACTTGGTCAAGATGCATTGTAGACAGAATGGATACGGCCATGTGCCACCTCATAATTATCACCAGTGTGATATCTGCTCTAAAAACAATCAATGATGTTCTGTGGTGCAATCAGCTCTACAGGAACAATTGGATCTCGGATGGATCCAAGAGCACCGAGTTCATGGGGTCAACATGACTTACACAAATTCCAACATCATCCAAAACCATAACATTCGTGCAATGAATGTCAACTTGGTGGCCATGCACTCATGGAAAAGCCAGTATCATAATCTTCCGCAGCACGATTACAATTCCTGTCTGACTTGCTCAGTAAACAAACAGGGATGCTCTTTTGTACAAGAGGCCCTCTAGCGTCAGGTGGATCTTGGGTGGATCTAGGACTACCATGATAGAAATCCTTATCAGATCAACATGATTCAAATCTTCGATATTCGTTTGATGAATACCAGCTTGGTGGAGTTACACGCCAAGCAAGTCCAACTCGGTTTTCTCACTTCACATAATTATCAGAACTGTAAAGTATGTTGTGAGAATAACCAAGGGTGTGCTCTCGTTCAAAGAACTTTGCAACACTTATTAAACCACTGGTGGCTTTCGATCTATCTAGACGAAGACACGCAACAAATCAGTGTAACAAACAGGAACCCTACTAAACATCAAAGTCAGGATGTCTGATCTATGGAAATAGACCTAGTAAGGTTGCACTGCATTCAAAGCGAACATGGCTAGGTGCCACCACATAACTACGAGCATTGTGGAGTTTGCTCGAAAAATAATCAAGGATGTTACCTCGTGCGAGCAGCCCTTCAAAGTCAGTTGGCTCCCAAAGAGATTCGACCGTGTCCAAGTTCTGGATCAATCAACTGGACGCCAGACTATTTCGCTGATCAGATTAAGGATGTCGGAGATCACGAAATGACCAAAGATGTTTGTACCATCATCCCTCTACTGGATGAATCAAAGGTTCTTAACCAGGAATTGATTGAAGTTACTTACGACAGTCAAAGAAATCAGAAGGCTTCTATAGTTATCTATCTGCCGGGACCAGTGTCGTACAAGTCTGATAAAGCTATCCCTTACAAATATGGTGCAACAATAATTGATAAAGGAAAGGAAATTCCATTACCCTCCGTCATGAATATTGCAGACATCAGTCTAGTAACACGGAGCAGTCGAATTTTCAACAGAGGAGTTGGAGAACCCAACAGAGAAAAGGAACCTCAAACAGAAGTTCCCAATCCACCAGTCGGTCAGGCCAGTGGTCCCGACCTTTCAAATAACGATGATGAGATGCTGAAGCTCATCTAGAGGAGTGAATACAACATTGTTGATCAGCTGTTACTCAGTTCCGAAGCCCACAGAGAGGTTCTACAGAAAGTCTTAGAGCAGGCCTTTATGGAACAGGATGTGTCGATAAGGCAATTCGACAGTATCGTCTCTAACATCACTTCCTACAACAACTTGGGGTTTAGTGATGAGGAATTTCTGGAAGAAGGCAAAAGTCACAACATGGCGTTCAATATCACAGTTAACTGCCAGGACGATGCTTACTGGTAGATACCGGATCGGCTCTCAACGTTATGCCGAAGTCCACTTTAATGCGACTATTATTTAAAGGACCTTCGATAAGAGGCAGTGAGGTCGTTGTCAAAGAATTTGACGGATCCCAAAAAACGGTTATCGGCGAAGTCGACCTTCCCATAACTATCGGTCCTCACACTTTCCTAGTCACTTTCCAGGTCATGGACATCCGAGCAACATACACCTGTTTGTTGGGAAGACCTTGGATACACTAGGCTGGGGCAGTCACTTCGACACTTCACCAAAAGCTGAAGTTTGTCAAGAATGACCAACTCGTCACGGTCCATGGAGAACAAGCCTTGATCATGAGTAACCTTTCATTGTCCACTTCTGTAGAACCAGAAGAGGTTGTTGGAACCCAATTCCAGGCATTTTCGGTAAGCAGTGAGAATTAATTAGAGAAGGGAACATCAATATCCTCGTACAAAGATGCTCTCGAGGTGATCAAAAGTAACAATGCAAAGGGATGGGGACAACTTGTCATTCCTACTGATAATAAAACAAAGAAGGGTCTTGGTTTTTCTGCAACCTGTACCCAGACTGCCGCTAATGGTGAAAGTCTTCATCCCATTCAGAACTTCTTCCATATTGGAGGTTTCCTTCACCCAGTGTCTCAAGAAGTACATACCATCGACGAGGGAGATTCCTCCGACACAGAATGGAAGTCCTATCTTAACGAGGATGGTTATATGTCTCAGGAAAAGGTGCCTACTCCATTTTGCTATCCCGCATAGAGTCCGAGATTTATACCAAGGTCAGACGTCAAAAAGATATAGGGAGATTGTGATCCAGAAGGATACCGTGCTCCACCAAACTCATTAGAGGAAGACACTCTGATGAAAGAAAACTTTGACCATGACTATTATGGCCCGATGGATGGCCTGCCAATGTGGCAGCCGTACCCAGGAGACTTGGGGCAAGAAAATCAGCCGAACAATGAAAATCAGCTGAGCATCATTGAAAAAAATACCTGCGTCCCCACCATGTCATGGGATCAATGTAACGCCCCGGTTTTGTCTTATTTATTTAATTGAGTCGATTTAATTATTCTTATTTTATATTATTTTATTCTTGACTTTTATTTGACAATATATTATTTTTCATCGTTGTTTATGTTTTATCGCGTTTTGAGAGCGTTTGCGAGATATTTGAGTTGAGGGGTAAAATAGTCTTTTTAGGGGTTTAGATATTTTATATAAATAGAAAGTGGAGAGAAAAAGAGAGAAAAGAAAAGGAAAGAAAAAGAAGAGAAAGAAAAGAGAAGATAGAAAGGGAGAGGAAGGAAAAAGGGAGAAAAGAGCAAAATCGACATAACTCTGTTTCGAGCGCGATTAATCGGGTAAGGGTGAGAAGTTTCAATTATATCTTGCTTGTGTATGTATATGTGTTGTTTGTTGTAATTGTTTTGGTTGTTTCGCGACTTTTCTTATCGATTGAAATTAGGAGCAATTGATAGAAATTGATGTTTTCACGGATGAAATTCGATATAAACTGTGTAGAATACTTGTTGATTATGTCTTAACATGTTTTGGTTGTTCTGGTATGAATTGGAAGGGTTTGGGTGGAAGGAATGATGTATTTTGGCCCCAAAATGACCTATATTGACGCTGCTGCGAATTCTGGGTTTCGCGGGTTCGCCTAGCGAACCCCAGCGAAGGAACGGGCGAATGTTCGCCTAGAGGTTCGCCTAGCGAACTTTATGTTGGTTTTCCACTGCCTTGGCTCGCTAGGGTTCGCCTAGCGACTACTGGAGCGAAGTGGAAAATTTTTCTATTTTGTTTTCTTCGTAATTTTCAAACTGTAAGTCTGTTTTGGTCGCCGTTCAAAGCGTTGGAAAGCTAATGAAATATTATTTCTATTAAAAATGGTTTGGAGGTAATTAGATGATTTATTTAAGTCGTGGTTTTGTAAAAGTTTTGGGTTGTCGGGTTTTTATCGCGTTAAATGCGTGCGGTCGGTGTTTTACCGTGTGTTGTTCTATTGTTGTGTAACGTGGAGCTTTTATGTGGTTTATATGATGTTGATGGATGTGATAATTATGTTGTTGTGTGGTAAAATACATTATTTGATTAAATATCAATGTATGTTGTTATGATGTTTTGTGGGATTGTTGTGGTTTGTATGATGTTGAAGCATGTGACAAGTTGTTGTGATTGTTGTGGTTGATGGTGAGTAATTCTTGATGTGAGTTGATATGAGTGTATATGCTAAAATGCTAATTGTGGTGGTTGTGGATTATGATGAAATGCATTGTTTATGTGAAATTCAATGTGTGTTATTTGGTGGCTTTATGGCAAGTAAGTGCATTGTTTGAATTGATTTCCAATGAATGAATAATGATGATGAGATAATTCATATTGTTGAATCGTGGTGATGCATTTGATTGTCATGAGTTCTTGTGTGTCAAGCATCATGATATGCATCTTGTGATGTCGTATGCCCTAGTGGGTGTGAGCGACGAATCGGTTCCAGAGGGAATCCGCTATAACATCGTGAGCCTCATACAAAGAGGACCTAAAGCAATGATTATAGACGATCGTGAGCCTTATACAAAGAGGACCTAAAGCGATTGGATTGTGAGCCTTATACAAAGAGGACCTAAAGCAATCCATAAACGTCGTGAGCCTTATACAAAGAGGACCTAAAGCGACGGGGAACATCGTTTGCCCGACGGGGAGTTACACTAAGTAACAAGCGATGATTCTAATAGTTACTGAGTGAACTAGTGTTGAGAATGATGGATGGATGGTACCGCATTGCATTTGCATAGAGTCGTTGTGTCGGTCTCTTTGCATTTACATAAATCATGAATGGATTGATTATGTGTGGAAAATCATGAATTGATTGATTATGTGTTGAGCTTGTGATAGCATTGGTGATTTGATGTGCATGTATGATAAATGCATTTGTTAAGGATGATATGTTTATGTATTGACATATGTGATATATGAATATATGTGGTGTGGTGGTGTGTTTCCATATGTCATAATTTTGGTGTGCATTACGTGTGAATGTGCTGTGTATCTGTGGCATGCTATATGTATTAGTAGGTGATGCTTGTGGTGAGAATGTGTTTGTATTCTATATGTGTTGGCGTGTGGTGTGTGGGTGAGATGAGTACTATATGTGAATTATTTGTGTTACATATTATTATGCAATCTTGATTTAGTTGTTATTTCTCACCCTTCTGATGTGGTTTGTTGCTCTATGAGGCAATTGCAGATGTTGTGTCTTGGAAGCTTTTGTGAAGATTAGTTCTCCATTCTTTTGTCGGTCTTGGTGTCTGCTCTGATACGTAGCACGGGAGTCGGGGAACGATTATGTTATATATGTATACCTTTGTTAGATATATTTTGTAATACTTTTGTATGAATATTTTGACGTTATGAAACCACTTATTTTGTAAAACAATTCAGTTATGGATCTTCCGCTTTATTCCATAATTGACCTTTCCTTTTGTATGGAACAAGTTCCCCTTTGAGGTTATTCCATTTTGTGTTATGTATCAAATAAATGAGCAAGGATTGTGTTTTCTTTCTTTAATTGTGACATCCCTGTTTTCTGTCGGAAAAATAAATATTTTATTTACTTTGATTTAATTATGTATTATTTATTCGCGATGGGAATTGGGGTGTTACAATCAACACTCAGGTCATTCATAAAATATCCAGTGCAACTATGAATTTGAAAAGTTTGCAGGACTAGAGTTCATCAACTATGCCTTTCCTGAGGTCAACGTCATCGAGAGAAATGACTCCTCCAGTTCCAAAGAAGTGTGGGACACCTTAGGACAACCGAGTGACAAGTTCGACTACTTGGTCAAGTACACTGCTCCCGAAAGCTCTCGTATCAGGCTCGAAAACATCCAGCCAACTGGATGGGGAGATTTACCTGAGAGCACAAATACTATGTAAAATACAACTGAGGAATCCTCCTACGACAACTCTTCCTGGGAAACAGATTCCAATGATCCTGCTTCGCCAGAAATCACCGTTATTTCTGAAGAAAAATCAAGGAAAGTACAAGACTTTGTGATTCACCGAGGAGTTTGCCGCCAATGGGTTGTTGTCGATGTTCCGAAGATTGTTCATAAGTTAAAGTAATGAACATCTTTGTTTTAACCTTTCACCCTGCCCAGGTGAAACGGATGTTTTGATAGGGCTCACTTTCTGTAAATATCCCTTTTTGCTTCGCCCAAAGCGACAGAGTTTTGTTTTATAGGGCTGTAGTTTCAAGAATCGACAAGTTCATAAATAAAATAACGTCATTCTGTAATTCCCGCATTAAATGATGTTTTCATAAATAAAAATAATCCTAAAAAACAATTCAGATAATAAAAACAAGCAGTAAAAAAAATATACACTGCACACACTCTTGCATTTCTCTCTATCTCTTCTAAAAAAAATCATCACGTCATGCAAATTGCTTGTTTTAAACCCCATTGAAACATACGATCAGATGCCTTCTCCCAACATTGAATTCCCGGTATTTGGGGCTGAAGAAGAAGATGACAAAGAAATTCCAGAGGAGATCTCCCGATTACTCAGACAAGAGGAAAGGTCCATTAAACCTCACAAGGAGCCGTTGGAAACAGTCAACTTGGACTCAGAGGAAGAGAGAAAAGAGGTCAAGATTTGGGCACTGCTCAGTCTGACTGTCAAAGAAAGTTTGATAAAGCTTCTCAAAGAATATCCCGATGTATTCGCTTGGTCCTATCAGGACATGCCAGGGTTGGATACCAGCATCATGGAACATCATCTACCGTTAAGATCAGAATGTCCTCCAGTAAAACAAAGGTTGAGACGGACTCATCCAGACATGGCCATCAAAATCAAAGAGGAAGTACAGAAATAGATTGACGCGGGTTTTCTCGCCACATCAGAATATCCTCAATGGCTAGCCAACATAGTGCCAGTTCTGAAAAGGACGGAAAAGTTAGAATGTGTGTAGACTACAGGGATCTAAAAAGGATAGTCCAAAGGACGACTTCCCTTTACCACACATTGACATGCTGGTTGACAATACAACAAAGTTCAAAGTCTTCTCCTTCATGGATGGATTCTCGGGCTATAATCAGATAAAAATGGCGCCGAAAGACATGGAGAAAATTTCCTTTATCACCCCATGGGGCACCTTTGGTTACAAGGTAATGTCGTTCGGTTTGAAGAACGCCGGGGCAACCTATCAACGGGCCATGACTACTCTGTTCCACGACATGATACACAAAGAAATCGAGGTATATGTCGATGATATGATTTCCAAATCTAAAACAGAAGAGGAGCATGTGACCGATCTGTTAAAGCTATTCGAACGGTTGAGAAAGTATAAACTCCGCTTGAACCCCAACAAGTGCACCTTCGGTGTCCGTTCAGGGAAACTCTTAGGGTTCATCGTCAGCTAGAAAGGAATTGAGGTTGATCCTGACAAGGTCAAGGCCATTCAAGAAATGCCTTCTCCGCGGACTGAAAAATAAGTCAGGGGGTTCCTAGGACGTCTGAATTACTTTTCCAGATTTATATCCCTCATGAGCGTGACGTGTGCGCCAATCTTCAAATTACTCAAAAAGAATTAGGACTGCGTTTAGACAGAAGATTACCAAACCACCTTCGACAGTATCAAGGAATACCTGTTAAACCCCCCGATTCTATCACCTCCAGTGGAAGGAATGCCACTGATCATCTATTTAACAGTCTTGGAAGACTCCATGGTTTGTGTACTTGGCCAACAAGACGAAACCAAAAGAAAAGAGTCTTCCATTTACTATTTGAGCAAGAAGTTTACCGACTGCGAGACTCGGTATACTATGCTTGAGAAAACTTGTTGTGCTCTGGCTTTGGCAGCCAAACGTCTCCGCCAGTACATGATTCGTAACACTACTTGGTTATTCTCCAAAATGGATCCGATCAAGTATGTCTTTGAAAAACCTGCTCTCACGGGAAGGATTGCCCGTTGGCAGATGTTGTTATCAGAATACGACATCGAGTACCACACTAAGAAAGCCGTTAAGGCAAGTGTTTTAGCCGATCATCTGGCTCATCAACCGATTTACGATCAAGAATCAGTCGGGTTCGACTTCCCAGATGAAGATGTCATGTACTTAAAAATGAAAGACTGCGATGAACCGCTACCTAGTGAAGGGCCAGAACCAGGTTCCCAATGGGGACTAATCTTTGACGGAGCTGTCAATCATTATGGAAATGGAATTGGGGCAATCATCATAACACCTCAGGGTACCCACATTCCTTTCACTGCCAGACTAAAATTCAAGTGTACAAACAACGAGGCCGAATACGAAGCTTGTATCATGGGTCTCGAAGAAGCAATCGACTTAAGGATCAAAAACTTGGATGTATATGGCGACTCAGCCTTGGTTATCAATCAGATCAAAGGAGATTGGAACACATACCAATCAGGACTGATTCCTTACAAAGACTACACAAGAAGGTTGTTACCATTCTTCAACAGAATTGAGTTTCACCATATCCCTCGTGAAAAAAATCACATGGCTGATGCATTAGCCACTCTCTCTTCCATGATTAGTGTAGGTCAATGGAATGACATACCTAAGATTGACATAATGCGCCTTGAACGGCCCGCTTACATCTTCACGATTGAAGCAGTCATAGACGACAAACATTGGTATCACGATATCAAATGCTTCCTTCAGAAACAAGAGTATCCACCTGGGGCATTAAGAAAGGACAAAAAGACCCTCAGAAGACTGGCACGCAACTTCTTCTTGAGCGGCGACACGCTCTATAAGAGAAACTTTGACATGGACTTTCTCCGATGTGTAGACGGACCAGAAGCAAACCTGTTGATAAAAAAAATTCATGACGGATCCTTTGGCACTCATGCCAACGGACACACAATGGCCAGAAAATTTCTGAGAGCAGGGTACTACTGGTTGACCATGGAATCCGATTGCTACAAGTACATGAGGAGATGTCACAAGTGTCAGATATACTCAGACAAAATCCATGTACCGCCAACGCATCTCAAAGTTCTTTCTTCCCCATGGCCTTTTTCCATATGGGGAGTCGACATGATTGGCATGATCGAACCCAAGGCTTCGAACGGACATCGGTTCATCCTGGTAGCCATTGACTACTTCACCCAATGGGTCGAAGCAGCATCATACACCAATGTAACCCAACAAGTGGTGTTCCGATTTATTAAAAACAATCTCATCTGCCGTTATGGTGTTCCGAACCAGATCATTACGGATAATGGATCCAACTTGAACAATAAGATGATGAAAGAGTTGTGCGCAGAGTTCAAGATCGAACACCATAACTCATCTCCCTACCGACCTAAGATGAATGGAGCGGTCGAAGCGGCTAATAAGAACATCAAGATGATCGTTCAAAAGATGGTTGTAACCTACAAAGACTGGCATGAGATGTTACCCTTTGCTCTTCATGGTTATCGCACATCCGCTCGCACTTTAACAGGGGCAACCCCTTTCTCTCTAGTATATGGCATGGAAGCCATGCTCCCCATAGAGGTAGAGATCCCATCAATCCGGGTATTGATGGAAGCTAAGTTAACAGAAGCTGAATGGTGCCAAAGTCGGCACGACGAATTGAATCTGATCAAAGAAAAGCGAATAACGGCACTATGCCATGGTCAATTGTATCAACAAAGGATGAAGAGAGCGTTTGACAAAAAGGTCCGACCTCGCGTCTTCAAGAAATGAGACCTTGTGCTCAAGAAGATACAATCATTTCTCACTGATTCCCGGGGAAAATGGACTCCGAACTATGACGGCCCCTATGTGGCCAAGAAAGCCTTCTCAGGCGGTGCCTTGAGACTTGCAACCATGGACGGAGAATAATCTTCCTACCCCACGAATGTTGACGTAGTCAAGAAATACTTCGCCTAAATAAAAAAAAAAAAACGTCTCGGTGGATTGAAAACCCGAAAGGGCGGTCCAGGCAAAAATTAAAGACATAATCAAAAATCATCCAGGTGGATTGGAAACATCACAGTACAATCCAGGAAAAAATTAGGGATAATGGCAAGTAACTATGTTCAACAAAGGGGCAAATCCCTCAGCAGCAGTAATGCCATCGGTCAGGAAAACGCCAGTAAATGTCATCTTCGACAGAAGCTCAGGATCATAACTTGAGATCCAAGCAACCATTTGGGCTGATCCAAAGATGGATTTGTAGCTCTCATGGCATAGTTTAAAAGTGTCAACTACACCTCATTCCAATTCATCATGGATTTTGAGTTATGGTTGGATCAAAATGGTTGAAAACATGAAATGTCACTTTTTCCAACACTTAGGGAAGCTGTTCAAATCATCACAACTCATCTATAACACCTCCAACTCAAAAATCACTTTGCTCTTGCTGTCACGACCTTCAAGTAAGCCTAAACTTGCTCATCTCTTAATCTATGCATATTCCCTCGCACAATACTTTGGCCAAATGTTCATAATCATGCATAGAATGTTTCCCCTCAATTAATTGCTTTGTTTGAATCGTGTATCAAAATTCTCAGCCTTCATGTAAATTTTAGGGTCCTTGAGGTTTTGTCTTGATTTCTTATTCCATGCTTAAAATAAATGAAATTAAAGACCATAGACATGATCGTGAGGTGAAAACGAGTAGATTGATATGTGGATTGTGTGATTTCATCAAGTATTCAGTGAGATTGGTGAGAAAATGCAAATCTGCAGAAACAGAGGGTGGCACGTGTTCTTGGTGTGTTCTTGGCGCCATTTTTTGAATATTTGAATATTTGAATTTTGTGATTTTATTTAATTGATTCAAAAATTAATTTCTCTCTGAGTTTTAATGATTTTGAGTTGATTATTTTTTTAATAATTCACAAAAATGTTAAAATATTTTATTTTGCCAAAAATTCCCAAAAATATTATTTATTTTATTTACTTGATATTTTTGCAAAGGGTTAATCTTTTATTTGTTTTTTAACATTTAAAATATTTTTTCCTCCTTGATTTTCCAAATTTAATTGATTTCCAATCATTTTGTGGATATAAACATGATTTTTCAAACATTAATCCAAGGTCACAACTTGTTTTTCACACATGTTTGATAATTTTGATCATTTTAATTAAATTCTTATTTAATTAAAATACATTTTGAAATTAATTTAGGGTTTTGATCTTAATCACCTTGAGAAAATCATTTTCAAACACTCATGGGCCTCTAATAGAGTGTAAGACCCAACCCCTCTTGAAAACCAAAATATTTTGAGCCTTAGTGTATTGTATAAGTCCCGATATCGTCAAAAAGTTCGACACAATCGTCACCTTTTTAACAAAAATCTTTGGACTTCTCCTTGAGATATAAGACCCATCTTTATTCATTTTCAAAATGTTTGGGCCTCTAATATAGTGTAAGACCCAATCCCCCTTTTAACCAAAACAAATTTTGGGCCTCAGATATTGTATAAGTCCCTCTGTGTTAAAAGAAAAACCTCGGCGCAATCGCCAGCTTAAAAATCAAATCATCTGGGCCTACCCTCATGTTGTAAGTCCCACTTCTTTTATTTAAAAACTTTTTGGGCCTCTAATAGAGTGTAAGACCCAACCCCTTTTTGAAACCAAAATGATTTGGGCCTCAGATGTTGTATAAGACCCACTGAGTTTTCAAAAACCTCGGCGCGATCGCCGTTTTCAATCAAATAACCCTAGGCTTCTCCTTGAGCTGTAAGTCTCATCTCTTGTATAAAAATAAATCTCTGGGTCTCTAATAGAGTGTAAGACCCATCCACTTGTACATAAAAACTTTTTGGGCCTCACATATTGTATAAAGTCTCTCTGTATATAACTGTATTGTGGGGCTGCTTCACTGTAAGTCTTCTTTCACATCCTTTTATATCCTTGTCAGATATCCACTGTGTAATACTAGTATAGTTATTTAGAGTTTCCCCCGGCAACTACGTCTAGAACTAGGTAAAGCCTTGTTGGTCACTCTTAAATACAAACAAAACTAGATCCCCATAGGATTTCCAGATACAATCTTCCCTTCTCTTGGGGTTAAACAATATGGAACAAAGAGAAAGACAGTATTCTCGGTGAACCTTTTCTCTAACTGTCACCCTTAGAAATTGTCAAAGAAACTCTAACTCCCCAGAGATGATCTTTTCTCCGTGAATGGAATCTCTTGAGTTTCTTCCAAATTCTCGAACTTTCCTAGAATGACGTTTTATCTGTGAATTGCATTTCTTGAATTTCTCTTGGTTTGGGGACCCACAGGCTTCCTAAAAGCATCCCCGCCTCCTCTTGGGCGTTGTACAAGGACCCCTTGGCTTCTTAAAAGTTCTCATGCCTTCTCTTGAGCTTAATACAAGAACCCTGACGACCTCTTAAAGGTATAAGACAGAACTTAGTCATCCTTTACTAGAGAAGTCTTTCCAGCGTCAAAACTCCGACCATTTTAGGGTTGATACTCATCCCTTAATGCTCGTGCCTCCTCTTAGGCATCATACAAAAGATAAAACTCTAGACTTGGACAGTTTAACCCTCTTGAGTCTCAAAGACATTCTCAAGTAACTTTCAAACAGTAGGAAAAATACCGATCACTCTAGATAAATCTCCCGCAGAAACCTGGTCCCTCTCTCAAGAGAGTTAACCACACTTGGACACGCTTCAGGATCTCAATAATCCACAACATTAAGACAGCCTCTTATTGGGCTTTGTACAAATGATTCTCCCTAGCGGAGCTAACCTTTTCAGACTCTCGTGTTGAGTCAAACACCTTTAGCCTCCGTCTTGGGCTTTGTACAAGACATATAAAAACACTCTCTCGTTGAGTATAAAAGACTCTCTTGTTGAGTCAATCCCTTTCGAGCCTCAATCTCGGGCTTTTTACGAGATAGAAAAAACACTCTCTTGTTGAGTATAAAAGACTCTCTTGTTGAGTCAATCTCCTTTTAGCCTCAATCTCGGGCTTCGTATGAGATAGCATAGCACTCTCTTGTTGAGTATAAAAGACTCTCTTGTTGAGTCAATCCCTTTCTGGCCTCAATCTCAGGCTTTGTATGAGATAGAAAAAACACTCTCTTATTGAGTATAAAAGACTCTCTTGTTGAGTCAATCTCCTTTTAGCCTCAATCTCGGGCTTCGTACGAGATAGCATATCACTCCCTTGTTGAGTATAAAAGACTCTCTTGTTGGGTCAATCAACCTTCAGACTCTCTTGTTGAGTCAATCAATCTTTGAACTCTCTTGTTGAGTCAACTTTTTTTAGCCTCCATCTTGGGCTTTATACTTGACGGATAAAAGTACTCTCTAGTTGAGTCAAACCCTTTCAGCCTCCATCTTGAGCTTTATACAAGATACATTCTCCCCAACGGAGTCAAAATCCCTTTTAGCCTCAATCTTGGGCTTTGTACAAGACAGAAAGAACATTTCCCCCAGAGAAGTCAAACTTCCCGCCTCCTCTTAGGCTTTGAATAAAGAAAACCCCGATTGAGTCAATCAAACTTTTAGCATCAAATTTGTGCCTTTCTCACAGCATACAAACATCAACAATTCCTCTTTAGAGATGACAAATTCTCTCTCAGCCTAAACCCTTTAGCTTCACATCTTGGGCTTTGAACAAGATACAAATCACCTTTAGCTTCAATGTTGGGCTTTGAACAAGACACCAAAACATCTCTTTTCCTCCCATAGAATAGGAGGAACTACGATCACTGTGATTTACCTGTTTCGTTAAATGGGAATACGTAGGCATAAGATTGCAAAATCTTAGGGAGCATACTAATCAAAAACCCAAAATCCCGTACCTCCATACATCAATCAAGAAGCATCAGACCTAACATCTTACCAAAAACCTCGCAAATAGTCCAGACACTGTTGTTTTAAGTAAATAACCTAAACCAGACCCCCCTTTTTTATAGCATCTGTAAACCAACAGTTTTGACTGTTTAACCTCAGTGTGCAAGCAGGATTAATTGGAGACATCTATTTCCCTTGCTTAATCAGCTTCAATAGGATAGAAAATTAATCTAATTGTAGTACCAAAGCGATAGTGATTCGAAACCACAAAAATCGCGCTACACCTACGTATTCCCGTTTAAATGAAACAGGGAAATCAGAGCAATCGTAGTTCCTCCTATTTTAAGGGAGGAAAAAGATGTTTTGGTGTCTTGTTCAAAGCCCAAGATTAAAGCTAAAAGGTTTATTTGTATCTTGTTCAAAGCCCAAGATTGAGGCTAAAAGGTTTGACTGAGAGAGAATTTGTCATCTCTAAAGAGGGATTATTGATTTTTGTGTGCCTTGATCAAAGCCCAAGGTTGAAGCTAAGAGGTTGATTGACTTCACTAGGGAAATCCTTACCCACGGCCTAAGAGTGGGTTGGATAAGATTGACTCAACAAGAGAGGGTATATATTGGTGTCTTGTACAAGGCCCAAGATTGAGGCAAAAAGAGACTAACTCTAGGGATAACATTATACAAAGCCTAAGAGGAGGCTAAAAGCTTGACTTTTTCGGGGAAAATGTTTTATCTATCTTGTACAAAGCCCAAGATTAAGGCTAAAAGGGATTTTGACTCCGTCGGGGAGATTTGTATGTGTCTTGTATAAAGCCCAAGATTAAGGATGAAATGGGTTTGACTCTTGCTAGAGAGTATTTTCTGTCTTGTATAAAGCCCAAGATTGAGGCTGAAAAGAGTTTGACTCTGCTTGGGAAATCATTCCTAAAAGCCTAAAAGAAGGCTGGAAGGAAATGACTCGGCTGAGGAAGATATCTGTCCCCAGTTTAAAAGATGAAGATTTATGTCTTGTAAAAAGCCCAAGATTGAGGCTAAAAGGGTTTGACTCAACAAGAGAGTGATTTTATCTGTCACGTACAAAGCCCGAGATTGAGGATAAAAAGGTTGACTCAACAAGAGAGTGATTTTATCTGTCTCGTACAAAGCCCGAGATTGAGGCTAAAAAGGTAGACTCAACAAGAGAGTGCTAAAATGTGATTGACTTAACAAGAGAGTCAGAAAAAGTGATCGACTCAACAAGAGAGTCTGAAAAGGTGATTGACTCAACGAGAGAGTCTGAAAGTTGATTGACTCAACTAGAGAGTTTGAAAGGGGTGAGTGACTTAACAAGAGAGTCTGAAAAGGTTAGCTTCGCTGGGGAGAATCATTATACAAAGCCTAAGAGGAGGCTGGCTTTCTGCTGAGGAAAGGTCCTTATACAAAGCCTAAGAGGAGGTTGTCTTTTGCTGCAAAGGATTATCGAGATCCCGAAGCAGGTCCAAATGGGGATTCAACTCTTGCTGAGGGTTCTAGAAGAGTTGAGATATCAGATGCCTTGAGGTTCTGATGTTGGATAATGTTATACTAATGATAAACTGATCCTGGCTAGGGGATTTGTGGGAGAGCGACTGGGTTTTTTAGAACCTATGGATTTTAACTCTACTGGAAATTTATCCAGAGTGACCTGGGTTTCTTCCTATGTTTGTAAGGAACTTGAGAATGTCTTTGAGACTCAAGGGGATTAGACTGTCCAGGTCTACTGGTGTGAAAGAGTATTATCTTTTGTATGATGCCCAAGATGAGGCAAGTGTTTTCAAGGATGAGAATCAACCCTAAATTGGTTTGTGGTTTGAGACTGGAAAAACTGCTCAGCAAAGGATGACTAAGTTATGTCTTATACCTTTAGGAGGTCGTCAGGGTTCTTGCATTAAGCCCAAGAGAAGGCATGAGAACTTCTAAGAAGCCGAAGGGTCCTTGTAAAATGCCCAAGAGGAGGCGGGGATGCTTTTAGGAAGCCTGTGGATACCAAACCAAGAAAAGTTCAAGAAATGTTAATCACCGAGAATAGATCATTTAGTGAAAGTTCTAAGGTTTGAAGAAACTCAAGAGATGCTATTCACCGAGAATAGATCAACTCTGGGGAGTAGAGTTTCTTTGATAATTTCTAGGGGTGACAGTCTGAGAAAAGGTTCACGAGGAATACTGCCTTTCTCTTTGTTCCATATTGTTTAAGCCCAAGAGAAGGAAAGACTGTATCAGGAAATCCTATGGGGATCTAGTTTTTGCTGTATTCAAGAGTGACCAACATGGCTTTACCTAGTTCTAGACCTAGTTTCCGGGGAAAACTCTAAATAACTATACTAGTATATATACAGTTGATATAGACAAGTATTTTAAAAGGGTATGAAAGAAGACTTACAGTGCGCAGCTTCCCACAATGCAGTTATATTTATGAAAGCGAGTAAATGAAAGTCATTAAAACTTACAGGTGAGCAAGCTTCCATGCTGTATTGTTAGTTGTTCAAATAAATTAAAGAAAGTTTCGATAACAACATGTATATTTGAATCTAAATCAAAAGAGACGTTCTTTTTGAAAAGATTGTTGGGGCTTATACTCAAGGAGAGGCCCATGGTTTAACGATGATCGCACCGTTGTTTTGAGAATCGTCTCGGGACTTATACAATGACTGAGGCCCAAATTATTTTAGTTTCAAAAAGGGATTGGGTCTTATACTCTATTAGAGGCCCAAAGAGTTTGAAAATGAATAAAGATGGGTCTAATAACTCTAGGAGAAGCCCAGTTGACTTTGTTAAAAAGGCGACGATCGCGTCGTACTTTTGAAAATATACAGAGGGACTTATACAATGTGTGAGGCCCAAATTATTTTATTTACAAAGGGGTTGGGTATTACACTCTATTAGAGGCCTAAAAGTGTTTTTGTACAAGTGATGGGGCTTACAACTCTAGGAGAGGCCCATTGATTTCTGTTTGAAAATGGCGATCGCGCCGAGATTTTTTATCGTTTCGGGACTTATACAATATCTAAGGCCCAAAAAAGGTTTATGTACAACAAGGGTTAGGTCTTACACTCTATTAGAGACCCAAAAGTGATTTTGTAAAAGATTGATGAGGGTGAAATCAATCAAAACCCTAATTTTGTTAAAAATGGAATTAATTTTGATTAAAAATTAGTAAAAATTATTGAAAACATGTGAGAAATGAGTTGTGATTTTGGGTCAATGTTTCAAAAATCATGTTTTTATCCATAAAATGATTTAAAACCATTTAAGTTTGGAAAATCAAGGGAAAGAAAACTTTTAAAATGTTACAAAATAAATAAAACTTAATTCTTTGCAAAAATATCAAATATATTAAATAAATAATATTTTAGGGAATTTTTTGTAAAATAAAATATTTTAACATTTTTGTGAATTTTGAAAAAAAGAATCAACTCAAAATCATTAAAATTCAGAGAGAACTTAATTTTTGAATCAATTAAATACAATCACAAAATTCAAATATTCAAATTTTCAAAAAGAGCGCCAAGAACAACCAAGAACACGCGCGTGTTCTGAGTTTTTGCAGATTTGCATTTTCTCACTAATCTCACTGTATACTTGATGAAATCACACAATCCACATATCAACCTACTCGTTTTCAACTCACGATCATGTCTATGGTCTTTAATTTCATTTATTTTAAGTATGGAATGAGAAATTAAAGAGAAACCTCAAGGACCCTAATTTCTACATGAAGGCTAAGAAATTCCATACACGATTCATACAAAGCAATCAATTGAGGGGAAACACTCCATACATGATTATGAATATATGGCAAAATTATTATGCGAGGAAATATGAATGAATCATGAGATGACCAAGTTTAGGCTTACCTCTTGCAGCTGGTGATCGAGTTCTAGGTTGGAGGTGTTACAGCTTGGTTCTAATGATGTGAACAGCTTCCTTAGGTGCTATGGAGTGTGTCTAGATGGTTGGAGTGGATTGAATTAAGCTGGAACTTGAGTTGGCACCTCAACTGCAAATCTGTCAAAGGCTTGTGCAAATGGCCGGTGATTTTGTGAAATTGATGATCTAGATGTGATTTTGTGTTATGGATCACTTCTATATGTTTTATGTGAGGTGTGTGTGTGATTGGTTTGGTTGGAATTGCTCTCAAACTCAAAACCCGATGGTGCCTTGCTTTAGAAGGCAAAATTTGGAGTGAAGAGGTGATTTTGAGGAAAGCAACAGTTTGGGTGCTTTGGTGTACTCAAACTGATCACAAATGAGCTCTATTTATAGTAGAGCAAGTTTGTTTTGCAAGCAATAGTGAATGGCAACTGGTACAGGTCTATGGCCAATTGTGATCAAATGGAATCTCAAGTCTCCTCTAGCCATTGACTAGAGGTTAGGGCACAGGCCTATGTTTCTTTGATTCAGAGCTTACCCTTGACTCATTCAGTTAGGAATGTATCAGTCCATCCCACCTTGGTGTATCCATTAAATGCATTGCAACAAAATTGGAGTCTTGACACCTTTTTAGCTCTTTTAGGTTTGGCATGGCTACTTGTAGATTCATGGACTTTGGAGGCTTGGAGATCAGATCATCCCCCTTGGATTTGATCCTCAGATGTGTCCAAATTGATGACAAGGCTAGGATTTATCAGATTTGGACAAATCGAGCAAAATGCACAAAATTTGCCAAATCTGCCTTGAAAAGAATTAGTTCATGATGCCATGTTTCAAGGGTTGTATCTCCTTGCTCAAATTAAATTTGGAGATGATCTGGTACTTGTTGGAAAGCCCTCATGGCATATTTTAACTTTGATGTCCACCCCTAAACCTGGTTTGGCTTGGATCAAGGTGAAAAATGTCCCTACATTTGGGAAAAAGTAAGGCAGATTTTGACTTAGTGAAAATTTCACTAAGTGTTGGAAAAATGTCATTTTCATATTTTTTGCCATTTTGATCACTCCATAACTTAAAATCCATGAGGAATTGGAATGACCTGTAGTTGAAGCTTTTGTAGAGTGTAATGAGAGCTACAAATCCAGCTTTGGACCAGCTTTGGACCTTGGTGTATCCATTTTATTTCATAACTTAGAAAATTTCTAAGTTTTTTATGGTTACCCCCTTTTACCAGTTAACTCACTTTATTTGATTTTCCTTGATGAATGATGATTCAAATCACATATTAACATTGTTTTAGGGTCAAAGAACCATAATTGTAAAAAATCCCAAAAAGTCAAACTTGATTTTGTGCACAGTTGACTTTTTATCGGATGAAATCCAAACTGTGCGATCCTTTGTGAAATCAAGCACTTGACCTAAATCAAACCTAATGGATATATTCCATAGGTGTTATAGGGTGTATTGAATCATGTCCCGAGGTTTGGGAGCATGTCCTGGTCAAAAGTCAAAGGCACAGTTGACTTTTTCCTTGAAACCCTAACGGTGGTCCTGATGAAATTGAAGCTTGTGGATCAAGTTTCTTGGATCAATCCATTGTTGCAAATGGATCAATGTAGTGTATTGGAGACCCTCAAATCATGTCTTGAGGTATTGTCTCATGTTTCGTCCCAAAAGTCAACTTAGGGGTAAATTAGGTCAAGAAACCCTAATTCCTGATTTTTTATGAATGCATCCCCTGGGGATAAATTGACTTGATGATTGGTTCCATGAGGTCCCTTGGAGTATCTTGGGTTGTTGTGTGAAGCATTGGCTCATGCCCAGATGAAACTTTTCATCTGGAGGCCTCTGTCGACCAAAACCCTAATTTGGTTACATTGGCGATCTTGAGGCTTAATCCACTTGGAATGTTGCAACCTTGTGTTTGATTCTTGATGTGGGAGCCCTCTTGATCCTTTATGGGTGTTTGAGAGTTTAGACAAGTTAAAGATCATGTCATTCCTTGATTGATCTTTTGTCTAAGGCTCTGAAAGGGCTTGAAACCCTAATTCTTGATTGTGGTGAATGCTTAAACATCTTTGAGGATATTTGTGAGGCATGTAAATACATCCATATTGTGATGATGATTTGCACAATGATGGGGAATCTTAGTGGTCAAAATTTGGGGTATGACAACTGTATATGGAAATAAACCACAACACAACTAGGATATAACTCGATAGGGAAGACCTAGCACAACAAGGCTCCACGGGGGAAAAGCAATACCTCGATAATGAACTATCTCTAGCATACCGAAGAGTCTAACCATCCATCGGAGTAGAAAACCTCAACAACAAACTGTCCCGTCTAACCGAAGAGACTTACCATTCATCGAAGTAACCAAATTTCAACAATGAACTGTCCCGTCTAACTGAAGAGACTTACCATTCATCGGAGTAACAAAATCCCAACAACGAATTGTCCCGTCTAACCGAAGAGACTTACCATTCATCGGAGTGACAAAAATCTCAACAACGAACTGTCCCGTCTAACCAAAGAGACTTACCATTCATCAGAGTAACAAAATCTCAACAACGAATTGTCCCGTTTAACCAAAGAGACTTACCATTCATCGGAGTGACAAAAATCTCAACAACGAACTGTCCCGTCTAACCGAAGAGACTTACCATTCATTGGACTAACAAATCTCAACAACGAACTGTCCCGTCTAACCGAAGAGACTTACCATTCATCAAAGTAACAAAAGGTATTAACTGCATCGCTTCAGGCTTCTCAAATAAAGGAATCCCACAAAATAGTATTAAACCTTCTAATAGGGGAATCATACGCAGATTTCAGCTGAAGGGTGCTGAATTCTCAAAGGTGCAAAATAAATGCACTCTCAATCTAGGTTTCATAGTCTAGAGATCCAAACAAATATTGCAGGGGACCAAAGTTCAATCCAAGAACAAGCTGGAGAGAAACGGTCAAATAAGACTCATCCCGAGGAGGATATATCTCAATTGGAGATTAATTCCATCCAGATAATGAACTAGGAAGGAAACTTAATGAACTAGGAAGGAAACTTAATCAAAATCTTCCACGAGAAACAAACTCAGTGGGGAATTAACAAAGATATGCATTTTCTGCTTACGGGTCGACACTCTAAATGGAGAGAGGACACACATGCTCTGCGGGGATAACAGCGCCAAAGAGCAAAGAAGCACCAACACAAATATGCAAAATGTACAATGCAACAACAACATGCTATGCACAACAAATGAATGCGCATGCGATTCGTATGAGTATGAATATGCTGACAAAACAGACATAAGGATAGGCAGAGGGTGAATAAACATCACAACATCACCGAATAATCGGCTAATCTCAACAAGATGGAGACATCGTTAGCAACTCTGCTAGGGATTTAGCTAAAGAAATCCTACAAGAGATAAACAAAAGCCATCAAAGGAAAATAAATCCTACTACAAGGCTCAAATCTTGCTGGAGAAAAGAAGGTAATCCTTGGGGAGAAACCCAAATATCAATCTTCTAACATCCATGATCCACAAAGAGGATAACAATATAAACTCTGTTTTGAGGATGGCAGGAAAGCTGTTGAGGAAACATACAACCCGAATCTTTCTGAATCTTCCCGGGGATGACAAGAATCCACAAGAACTTCCACTTCAATAAGATGAGGAGATCTGTTGCAGAAAAATAAATGAATCTGCTGGGGATTGTAGACATCTACGCAAAATCCACTAGGAAAACAAGGTAGACCTGCTGGAGATACGAGAACACTCTCAGGGGAATTAACCAATTCTGAGCAAAGCATCCTGGACTTGCTGAGGAAAGCAGCAAAAGGTCAAACTGTGAGGGATTTTATATCGATACTCATCATAAATGAGAGAAAACTCAATAGGTGACTAAAATAGATATCATCAGCGACTTCACTGGGGAATAACCGTGATAGTGATGTAGAATCTTCACTAGGAGGATTAATCTCTAGAAAAACAATCCGGAGAGAAGTACATCCTGGACTTGTCGAGGGAAATATGAAATTAACATCACTGCTCTATGATTGGGGAACAATCAAAACAATAATGCTCTGCCTCTGTTGGGGAATCAGCAAGGAGAAAAATACATTCACAAATAGCCAGTATGTCAATACTCCTTAAAGAAAAACGTCACTTGTTGTTTGGGGACATCCAAAACAACAACAACACATCTATAGGGTAAAACTCTGAGTGAGGATTCTTCATATGACTTTTTTTGCTGGGGACAGCCAAAGATCAGATCTCTGCGTGGGGATTAACACCAATGAGAGATGGTCTTCAAAATTGCTCAAATGCCTGACCCTAACATAATCAGCTAGAGAAAATCGGGATCGAGACATAGCTGGGGAAAAACTGAACAACACTTGTCTGGAGAAAAACTCAGACCGGTATACCATCCACTTGTCAACAACTGGTTACATGAACATATCCTCCTAAGGAAACATTCACGCACTCTGATGGGGAAATACCAACAAAACTCTACTGGGGAGCTGTCAATAAATTCTATTGGAAGAGTAAGAACAAACCCTGCTGAGGAAAACATTGATCATACCATCCTTGGAATAACTGTTGGCATTCCTTTAAGTATTCATAAATCAAAGGAAAACGTTTTTATAATTTTCAAAAAATTTAAATCAATTATTCACATTTTGTTTCAAAAATCATCATCAACAATAAATGAAATTTTGCAAACAGAAACAAAGTAAGAATTGAAAACAAAGGGACAAAGGCCCGAATTTTATTAATAGAATGGTAGTCCGCAAATGGCGTAACCCCATGGATCATTACAAAGTTTGAAAAATGGTAAATACATGAAAAAGGTTACATTGAAATACAATGACCACTATTCTCCCTAACAACTTTGAATTCCAATGTGCTCAAAACTTTAGCTAAAGATGATTGAGGCATCATCTTTTATAGACAATATCGCTTTCAACGATCAAGACCGGCCAGATGCAGTTACTTACCATAATCCCTAAATTTTGCCTAGATTGCTCTCTCAGGTTTTCAATCTACCGGGATGATTATTTCTGTTTTTGTCTCTAATTTTTGCCTGGACCGCCCTTTCGGGTTTTCAGCCCACCGAGACGCTCATTTTTTCCTAAGCCGCCCTTTCGGGTTTTCAACATAGCGAGATGTTCTTTTTATTTTTTAGGCGAAGTATTTCTTTATTGCATCGACATTCACAAAACGAGTGAACTCTTCACCATCCATAGTTGTAAAAAGTAATGCACCGCCAGAGAAGGCTCTCTTAACAACATATGGGCCTTCATAATTAGGAGTCCACTTGCCCCTAGAATCATTGGTAAAAGTCGAGATATTTTTTAGCACGAGGTCGCCTTCTCTGAACACACGAGGTTGAACCTTCTTATCAAAACTTTTCTTCATTCTCTGTTGATACAATTGGCCATGACATAAGGCCATCATTCTTTTCTCTTCAATCAAATTCAACTGGTCATATCTACTCTGACACCATTCAGCCTCAGATAATTCAGCTTCCATCAAAATTCTCATAGAAGGGATTTCAACTTCTACCGGGAGCACTGCTTCCATACCATAAACAAGCGAGAAAGGGGTTGCCCCTGTCGAAGTGCGGACGGATGTATGATACCCATGCAAAGCAAAAGGGAGCATCTCATGCCAATCCTTGTAAGTAATACCCATCTTCTGAGCAATCTTCTTGATGTTCTTATTAACAGCTTCAACAGCCCCATTCATCTTAGGTCTGTAAGGAGAAGAATTATGATGCTCAATCTTAAACTCATCACATAATTCCTTCATCATCTTGTTGTTCAGATTCGACCCATTATCAGTGATAATCTTGCTCGGAACACTATACCGACAGATGATTTGATTCTTGATAAACCAGACCACTACTTGCTTGGTCACATTGGCATATGATGTCACTTCAACCCACTTGGCAAAATAGTCAATAGCCACCAATATGAAACGGTGTCCGTTCGACGCTTTAGGCTCAATCATTCCAATCATATCAATGCTCCACATGGAGAAATGCCATAGAGAAGAGATAACATTGAGAGGAGTTGGGGGCACATGAATTTTGTCAGCATAAACTTGGCATTTATGGCGCTTCTTCGCAAATTTACAACAGCCAGATTCCATTGTTAGCCAATAGTAACCTGCCCTTAACATTTTCCTAGCCATTGTATGCCCATTGGCATGGTTACCAAAAGATCCTTCATGAATTTCTTTCATCAACACGTCTGCTTCATGTTTATCCTCGCATTAAGCAAGACCATGTCATACTTTCTTTTATACAGCACATCATCATTCAAGAAGAAGCTACCAGTCAATCTTCTCAAAGTTTTCTTATCTTTCTTCAATGCCCCAAGTGGGTACTCTTGATTCTGAAGAAAGCATTTAATATCATAATACCACGGTTTATCATCGACAACCTCTTCAACTACAAACACATGAGCTGGTCTATCAAGAAGCATAACATTGATTTTTGGCACATCATTCCACCGATTCACCGCAATCATGGAGGATATAGTTGCTAAAGCATCTTCCATTTGATTCTCTACTCTGGGTATATGGTGAAACTCAACCTTATTGAAGAAATTTGACAGCCTTCTTGCATAATCACGATAAGGAATCAAATTAGCTTGACGTGTCTCCCACTCCCCTTTAATCTGATTAATCACCAGGGCTGAATCTCCGTATACATAAAGAATCTTGATTCTTAAATCAATAGCTTCTTCCAAGCCCATAATGCACGCTTCATACTCAGCTGCATTATTTGTGCAAGTGAACGTCAACCTTGCAGTGAAAGGAATATGAGAACCATGAGGAGTAACAATTATTGCCCCAATACCATTGTCATACTCATTAATAGCTCCATCAAAAATCAAACGCCACCGGGATCCAGGCTCAGGCCCTTCATCAGGTAATGGTTCTTCACAATATTTAACCTTTAGATCCATCACATCCTCATCAAGAAAATCAAACCTGATAGGTTGATAATCATCAATTGGTTGGTGTGCCAAATGGTCAGCCAAAACACTTCCTTTTATCGCTTTTTGAGTTTGGTACTCGATATCATATTCTAACAACAACATTTGCCAACGAGCAATCCTCCCAATTAAAGCAGGCTTTTCAAAGATATACTTGATTTGATCCATTTTGGATATCAACCAAGTGGTATGATTCAACATATACTAGCGGAGGTGCTTGGCAGCCCAAACTAAAGCACAACATGTCTTTTCAAGCATTGAGTACCGAGACTCACAATCGCTGAACTTCTTGCTCAAATAATAAATGGCAAACTCTTTTCGATCGGATTCATCTTGTTGTCCCAGAACACAACCCATAGACTCTTCTAGCACAGTTAAATACATGATCAAAGGTCTTCCTTCCACGGGAGGAGACAAAATCAGAGGTTCAAGCAGATACTCTTTAATTCTTTCAAAAGCTTTCAGACAATCGTCTGTCCAGATGCAACTCTAATCTTTTCGAAGAAGCTTGAAGATCGGCGCACATGTGGCAGTCATATTGGATATAAATCGGGAAATGTAATTCAAACGTCCCAAGAATCCTCTTACTTGTTTTTCTGTTTTGGGCGCAGGTATTTCCTGAATAGCTTTAACCTTACCAGGATCAACTTCAATGCCTTTTTGGCTGACAATAAAGCCCAACAACTTTCCAGAACGGACACCAAAGGTGCACTTATTAGTATTCAAATGGAGCTTAAACTTTCTCAAATGTTGAAACAACTTCAATAAGTACGCAATATGATCTTCTCCAGTCTTCGACTTACAAATCATATCATCCACATAATATCATGGAACAAAGTAGTCATAGCTCTCTGGTACGTTGCACCAACATTTTTCAAACCGAAAGGCATCACTCTATAACAGAATGTTCCCCAGGGTGTAATGAATATTGTTTTTCCATGTCCTCGGGTGCCATCTTTATCTGATTATAACTGGAAAATCCATCCATAAAAGAAAAGATACTGAATTTATCAGTATTATCTACCAACATATCAATGTGTGGCAGTGGAAAATCATCCTTCGGACTCGCTTTATTCAAATCTCTATAGTCAACGCACATTTGGACTTTTCCGTCTTTCTTTGGAACAGGTACAATATTGGCCACCCATTGAGGATGAGTTCTTCTCAATTTCTGCTTAACAGGCGGACATTCAGGCTTCAATGGCAATCTATGCTCCAGAATATCAGTATCGAGACCAAGCATGTCTTGATAAGACCAAGCAAACACGTCAACATATTCTCTGAGAATCTCTATCATTCTGTTCTCAACATCTGACTGAAGCAGTGCCCCAATCTTGACTTCTTTCTTATCATCAACTGAACCCAAATTAACCAATTCTACCCGCTCTTCATGAGGCTGAATGGCTTTTTCCTCGTGCTCAAGCAACCGAGAAATTTCATCTGGAATTTCCTCAATACCTTCTTCTTCAGCTCCAAATACAGGGAAATCAAAGTTGGGAGAGGGCATAGGGTCATTGTTTTCATTGGGTTTACCAATCAATCTGCACAATGATTTATGTTTGATTTTAGAATATGAACAAGAAGTGCAAGTGTTATGCAGATAAAAGTGATTATCACATTATTATTTTTTTTGTCTGTTACCATTTTTTCAGAAATAAAGCAAAAAGGGAAAAAAACATAATATGGACAAACAAAATAACATTTTATTGATGATGATAAAATTTGAAACAAAGCCCTCACAAATTCACTTTCACCTTGGGCAGAGTGAAAGGATTTTTGAAAGAAACAAAAACAAATTACTTTGAAATATGAACAATAGTGGGAACATCAACAGCTATCCAATTCTGGAAGATTTGTCCATGTGTCATGAAATTGGGAAGTTCTTCCTCTTCATCATCTTCAATGGTGGCAGCAGTAGAGTGATCTTTGTTGATGAATCCGGCACTGTGAAAAGCCTCATTAATACGCTTCAAATCTCTTCTGACCGTACCAGGCGTAAAGGCTAAACCAGTTTTTCCCAGGTTATCAACCACATCAATAACTCGACCCTAACCATCAAATCGACCAGTCTTTAAGACATGCAAAGCATCTTTCAAAGAAGACATGGGCAAATCGTTCTTCTTAACAACTTTATCATCAACAGAAAGAGCTTGGAACGGAGTCCCAACGGTTTCATCAGCATTAACATACAAAAAGGATGAAAGATGGCTCACTAACATCGCTTGCTCACCTCCAACAATTACCAGCTTATCATTCTTAACAAATTTCAATTTATGATGGAGAGTTGAAGTCACTGCCCCAGCTTCATGAATCCAGGGTCGGCCAAGCAAACAACTATAAGTAGGACGGATATCCATTACTTAAAAAGTAATCTGGAAGAAGCACGGTCCTATTTTGATTGGAAGATCAACCTCTCCAATCACATCCTTTCGAGATCCATCAAAAGCTTTAACAACAACCCCACTATACCTCATGGGAGCACCTTGGTACGAAAGCCTTGACAAAGTATATTTTGGTAACACATTCAAAGAAGAACCAGTATCAACCAGCACATTAGAAAGTTCACCTTCTTGACAATTCATGGAGATATGTAAATCCAAATTGTGATTTCTCCCCTCCTCGGTTAACTCTTCATCACAGAAACTCAAATTATTACATGTTGTAAGGTTGGCAACAATTCCATCAAACTGATTAGCAGTCACATCATGTTCAACATATGCTTGTTCCAATACCTTCTGCAAAGATTGCCTATGAGCTTCAGAATTCATCAGTAAGGACAACACTGAAATCTTTGATGGGGTATGCAAGAGTTGATCTACAACACTGTACTTACTCTTCTTGATCAATTTCAATACCTCATCCTCATAAGCCTTCGAACCACTAGACTGACCAGAAACATAGACATTACTCTCATCTTGATGTCGTTTACCAGCAATAACATTCTCCACAATCTTTGGAGGCTCAAGAGAAAAAACTCGACCACTCCGGGTCACTCTACTAACATCAGCGATGCTTACCACAGAAGACAAAGAAGGAATGGGCACTACCTTACCATCTTGTACCTTGGTAGCATTATACTTATACGGAACAGCCTTGTCAGATTCATAAGGTATGGGACCGGGCAATTGAATAACATAAGGTGTAACAGCGGTCTTCCGACTGTCATAAGAGATAATAACTCGTTCAGGAATATTAAAGCGTGGTGCAATAACATTCACCTCATTATGATATTCATCTCTTTTAGCAGTGACTTCAATCAAATTCTCATCCATCATTCTTTGAATATCTCTCTTCACTATCACACAACCACGCGGATTCACGGAACAGATGCAACAAGTTGCATAGTCATGATCAATATCATGGTATTCACTCAAAAGTGCATGCGTTTCCACAAGATATCTTTGAATCCAACGGATATCAAAAATTTTGAATGTACTGGGACAACCATAAACTATATTGACAGACGCCTTACCATGATTAGGCAGCGAGTTTGATTGCACAATAGGGTTGGAATCTTCGAAAGACAAAATACCACTTCTAGCCAACCTTTGTACTTCCATCTTTAATGGATAACAGTTCTCAGTATCATGCCCAGCTCCTCCCTGATGGAAAGCACAATGAGCTTCAGGCTTATACCACCATGGTGAATCTTTTGGAATAGCAGGTGGTGCACGAGTCTGAACAAGATTCTTCTTAATTAAACAAGGAAGCAATTATGTGTAGGTCATCGGGATCGGATCAAAATCCTTCTGAAAACGGCCTCGTTGATTGTTCTATTGGTTAGAATGTTGTTGATGAGCAGGAGGTGCCTGAACAACAGGAGTTGAATTGATAACAGGAGTAACAGATGCAACATGTTGTTGGCACTGATCATTCTTACTGTAAGACTTTCTGCGTCCACCACGGGAAAGAGCATTAGTCTCACCCTCTTTCTTCTTGGAAAGTCCTCCTCCATATTTCTTGGAATTACCAGCAAAATTACCATCTTTTGACAATCGTCCCTCACGAACACCTTCTTCTAGTCTAATCCCCATATTAACCATCTCAGTGAAGTCGCTCGGGGCACTAGCGATCATACACTCATAATAGAAAGGACTCAGAGTTTTCAGAAAAATCTTAGTCATCTCTTATTTTTCCAAAAGAGGATTTATGTGAGCAACAATCTCGCGCCACCTCTGCGCGTATTCTTTGAATGTTTCCTTATCTTTCTGAGCCATTGCTCGAAGCTGGTCACGGTTAGGAGCCATATCCACATTATACTTATACTATTTCACAAATGCCTCACCCAAATCTTCGAAAGTGCGAATTCGAGTGCTATCGAGTCCCATATAACATTTCAAAGGTGCACCGGACAAACTGTCTTGAGAGTAGTGAATGAGAAGCAGATTATTATCGGTCTGAGTCGACATCTTACGAGCATACATAGTCAAGTGGCTCAACAGACAAGAGTTACCCTTATATTTTTCAAAGTCAGGGACCTTGAACTTATGCGGCATCTTCACATTAGGAACCAAGCATAACTCGTGAGCATTCTTCCCGAACAGTTCTTTACCTCTCAGAGCTTTGATTTCTTTCTGCATTTCAGCAAAATGGTCTTGAATCTCTTCCATTCTATCATAAGCATCAACACTCTCGCTTGGAGCAGTGTGGAAAATGTGTTCTTCCCAAAAAGGAACGGTATAACCACAGGCGGTGGCACAGTCATCACAGGCTGAACAGTAGGAACAACTGGAACTTCAGGAGGTGGTGGTGGTGGTTGATAACCTTTAGGAATAAAGTTACGAGGCATGCCCCTGGGGAAACCAGGAGGCATGGAGTATTGAGGAGCACTAGCAGGCGCCATAGAGATAGGCGTAGAGACAATCTCATAAATGCCTGTCCCTTGCACAGGAATTGAAAGTGGAGGAGGAGGTGACTGATTCTGAGCAGCCACCAATGCTCCCATCATATCAGTGAGTCTTTCTAAACCATCCTTCAAAGTTGTCACTTCCTCACGAAGCTCACGGTTCTCTTGTTGCAATTGATCCATCTTCTTCTTTAGATTAGCCCGAGTATTATACTGGTGCGACAGCTTGGCTGAATGAAGACCAAAGGTAAACATAAGACACCTGAAAAAGGCAAGAAATAATGCAGAATGATGCTTGATATGCAAGATGCAAATGCAAAGTTTCAAGGAATAATAAGGCATATTGCAAACATTGTTATTTGAAATACCAAAAATATCATTCATTAATGATGGAAAAGATTACATCTTGGAAGTACAGATTCAATAATCCTAAAACAATAGAGAATAAAGAAAACTAGGTCCCTAGAGAATCTCATGAGAAGAAGTCCCAACTCTATCTTCCAGCTTCTTGTTGCGAGCCTGCATCTGAGTCTTCTCAATCAGCAACTGATCGACGATCGACTTCCAAGGAGATTCTGAACTCTTTGGAATATCGAAAACTGGCTGAATGCGAGAGGAAAATAAATCCTCTTGCACCTTTCTCTTCTTGTTGGAAACTTTGTCTTCATTCTTCGTCTTGAAGTGCTCTTGAAGTCTTGCATTCTCTAACTCAACAATCTGATACTTATTCTTCCAAGCATCTCTTTCTTGTTGCATCTCAGATAAAGTGATCTGAAGCTTCTCTTTGTCTTCCATAAAGTAGAGGATAAGCTTCTTAGCAGTTAGAGACAAAGGTTCCTGATGCACATAAGGCATCTTCAAAGTAATAGCTCTATTTTTAACCCACTGGAGGTAAGGTTCCGAAGAGACACAATTCAAATTTCCCAAACTTTCCATTCCTTTTCTACGAATGTTGTGCCAAGCTTCCACAATTTCTCTCTTGAGACCAACCTGAGATTCATCTTCCTTGAAAAAGAGACCAGCCAAATGAATGTTCTTCGGTGCCTCTCACAAAGGATATCCCAACTGACAACGAGCCAACACCAGATTGTAGTTGATTTCTCCCTTTGTACCAAGAAGAGGTACGTTGGGAAAATCACCATAACTATCAATAATCATTGCTCCAGAAGGAACACGGCTACACCAATCAATATCAGAATGAGTGAAAGACATGATATTCCGCGACCAATATAAACCATCTCTGAGGTTCCAGAAAGCTGCAGACTTAGTAACACCCTTTTCTACCCCCACTTATGTTGCAGCAGAAACAACTCAATTATCAGAGTAAAACATCAAAAATACCTCAAAGGGTGCACTTTTCTCATTTAAATCAAAATAATACACTTTCCCTGTAAACAAAGGGGTTTTTTCCTCAAAACAAATCAAAAGCCTTCACATGGAAGCGAAACTCAAAATTTTCAAATAAAAAGGTTTTCATTCAACATCATAATAATAAAAAAGGTTTTTAATAAAAGCCCTCAAAATAGGCAGCAGATCCACCATAACAACAAATACTCAAAAAGGTTTTCAAAATGAAACCATATCATCAAATAACAGCAAAAATAAGGAAACAACATAGTTCTACTCAAAGGACCCCAACCCGATGGTACACTATCAGAGCAAGACCCTCTAAATCGACCAAAAGCAAATAAACTTCATGGTCCTCGAAGGTATCCACAGCTAAACCTGATCACCTGCACTTTACCCACGTGGAGGCAACATTCAAACAGGCAGGGTGAGTAATCACGATTCATAATAATCAATATAAAACAAGATATACATAAAATGGCATTATCTTCATATACAACATCTTCAGGGTCATCACAAGGAAAACATCAAAACCACAAATGACATCATAAAATACAACAATGCCAACTAGCATGAATACTATTATTGTACGTGAACTCAATCAACGGTAAATGGCTATCCCAAGATCCTCCATGATCCAACACACAAGCCCTTAGCAAATCCTCTAAAGATTCGATCGTCCTTTCTGTCTGACCATCCGTCTGTGGATGGTAGGTAGAACTCATCCTCAACTTAGTACCCAATGCATCTTGCAAACTCTTCCAGAACCTCGATGTAAATCTCAGATCTTTATCCGACACAATACTCGAAGGTATCCCATACAACTTCATGATCTCCTCAATATACATCTCGGATAACTTCTGCATAGAATGATTAATCTTCATCGGCAAGAAATGAGCCGACTTAGTTAATCTATCCACAATTACCCAAATTGAATCATTTCCCTTAGCAATCCTCGGCAATCCCAACATAAAATCCATGGAAATACTATCCCACTTCCATTCTGGAATACTCAACGGTTGCATCATACCAAAAGGCTTCTGATGCTCAATCTTCAACTTCTACCAAGTCAAACACGCATAGACGAACTCTGCAATATCCTTCTTCATACCCAGCCACCAAAACAACTTCTTCAAATCCTGGTACATCTTTGTAACACCGGGATGGATACTCAACCCACTCCGATGTCCTTCTTCAAGAATACTCTTCTTGATTTCTGGAACATCTGGAACACACACTCTATCTCTAAACATCATCACACCATTCTCATAAATCCGAAATTCTCCTCCGTTACCTTGGTTAATCAAAGTCAACTGGTCAACCAACTTTAAGTCAGATTGCTGTCCCATTCGGATTTCTTCCAGAATACTACTCGTCAACTTCAACATTCCCAACTTCACACTATCAGGAGTCTTCTCACAAACCAAACTCAAATCTTGGAACTGTTCAATTAATTCCAACTCTTTCACCATAAGCATCGACATATGCAATGACTTTCTTCTCAACGCATCGGCCACTACATTTGCTTTGCCCAAATGATAACTCAAATCAAAATAAAAATCCTTCAACAGTTCTAACCACCTTCTTTGCCTCATATTCAATTCTTTCTGATCAAACAAGTACTTCAAACTTTTATGATCGCTGAACACATTAAATTTAGAGCCAAACAAATAATGCCTCCAAATCTTCAACACAAACACCACAGCGGCCAATTCCAAGTCATGCGTAGGATAATTCCTCTCATGGACTCGCAATTGTCTCGAAGCATAGGCAACAACTTGTCCATTCTGCATTAAAACTCCACCAAGACCCATCTTCGACGCATCGCAGTACACCACAAAAGATTCACTCGGATTGGGCAAAATCAACACTGGAGCATTCGTCAACTTCTTCTTTAATTCCACAAAACTCTCTTCACAAGCTACATCCCACACAAAATCTTGACCCTTTCGAGACAACTGAGTCAAAGGTAACGCCAACATAGAAATGTCTTCAATAAACTTGCGGTAATAACCCGCTAATCCCAGAAAACTTCGTATCTCAGTAGCAGACTTCGGAGTCTCCCACTGTAATATAGCATCAATCTTAGAAGGATCAACAACAATTCCACCCCTTGAAATCACATGGCCAAGAAAGCTTACTTCCTTCAGCCAGAACTCGCACTTAGACAGTTTTGCATACAACTTCTTCTCCTTCAAAACTTGCAACACAGTTCTCAAATGCTCAGAATGCTCTTCTTCCGATTTAGAATATATCAGAATGTCATCAATAAACACCACTATAAACTTATCCAAATACTCATGAATGATCCGATTCATATACTCCATGAACACACTAGGTGCATTGGATACACCAAACGGCATCACCGTGTATTCACAGTGACCATACCTCGTTCGAAAAGCTGTCTTCAGAATATCATCAGCCATAACTCGAATCTGATGATAACCTAACCTCAAATAAATCTTGCTAAAGACACAAGCACCAACTAACTGATCCATCAAATCGTCGATTCTTGGTAGTGGATACTTATTCATGATTGTCACCTTATTCAACTGCCGATAATCAACACACAACCTTATGCTACCATCTTTCTTCTTCACTATAGCACATGAGCACCCCATGGAGAAACACTTGGTCGAATAAACCTCTTCTCAAGCAATTCTTCCAGATGTTTCTTTATTTCACTTAGCTCAGAAGCTGACATCCGATATGGAGCCATCAACACTGGACTCGTACCTGGTATTAAGTCCACTACAAACTCTACTTCATGCTCTGGAGGAAAACCACTGACGTCATCTGGAAACACGTCTAGAAATTCACAGACAATAGGCAACTCCACATTCGCAGCTTCACGCTCAATTTGTAATGATGCAAACATTGCAAACACCACGGCTTCTTCTTCCACATGTTCGTCTACTTGCTTAGCAGATAAGAACATCAACTCCCCACTATCATCAAACTCGGAAAACTCTACAGTCTTGGTATAACAATTGATATGAACACGGTTAAACTCTAACCAGTTCATTCCAAAGATCACATCGATCTGGTGCAAGGTTAGGCACACCAAATCCATCACAAAGTTTTTCTCAAAAATCATCACAAGACATCTCAAACACACAAGGGTAGTAGTAACAGAACCATTAGCTGGAGTTTCTATCACCATATTACCATTCATATCAGATAACTTCAAACCCAATCTATTAGCACATTCAAGTGAGATAAAAGAATAAGTAGCACCAGTATCAATAATAGCAATCAATTTGATATTATTAATAAAACAAGTACCTCGAATCAGGTTGTCCTTCTCTAGCACCTCTGCACCACTCAAAGCAAACACTCTGCCACTGGTCTGAGCGGCAGTTGCAGTCTTCTTTGGCTTCTGGCATTGAGTACTGATATGACCTTTCTCACCACAATTGAAATAGGTCGGACCCTCATCTTTGCAATTAGTAGCTCTATGACCTTTCTTGCCACAACTATAGCACCTCAGTACATTGTTGGTACACACATCAGCACGGTGACCTTGCTCGCCACACTTATGACACTTCCCAGAAGCGGGAGCTGCTCCCCCACTTGACGTTTTCCCCTTTGCAGCCTTCTGCTTTCCCTTGTAAGCTGAAGTAGTATAAGGCTTCCCCCTATACTACCCTTTCTTCTCACTCAACTGCTTGTAGTGAGCAGATCGAGCTCGGTTGTCCTCATCGTAGATTCTGCTCTTATCAACCAACTCAGCATACCTGCGGATCTGTTGGTACACAATACCCTGCTTAATCTCTAGTCTCAGCCCATTCTCGAACTTGAGACACTTGGACATCTCAACATCTGCACGATTGTAGTGCGGACAGAATTTCCCCAAAGCCTCGAACTTTGCGGCATACTCCGCCACAGTCATATCTCCTTGCTTCAGCACAAGGAATTCCACTTCTCTCGTGCCACGAGCATCCTCTGGAAAATAATTTCCCAAAAACTCTTGCTTAAACAAAGCCCAAGTTATCACAATGCCCACATCTGTAAGTCTCTGACGGGTGTTATCCCACCAGTCCTCAGCCTCTTCTTTCATCATCTGCGTTCCAAACTGAACCTACTTCTCATCAGAACACCCCATCACCCTGAAGATCTTCTCGATCGCCTTTAGCCACTTGTGTACACTTGCTAGATCATGCGTACCCGCAAAAGTCGGTGGATTGTTCCTCTGAAACTTCCCCAACGCACGGAACTCATCTAGAACTCCACCATTCGGATTCAGCTGCGCCACCACATTAGCAACCGATTCCAACGCATCACCAATTGCACAATCATTTCTTCCAACCATCTTATACACCATCAACAAGGTTAGAAGAAACAAAACATCTACAGTGTATACACACTCGTCGACTGACAGGGGACTGACAACACGTAAAAACCTGGCCGGACGGACCGACCTGCTCTGATACCACTAATGTAACACCCTTTTCAACCCCCACTTATGTTGCAACAGAAACAACTTAATTATCAGAGTAAAACATCAAAAATACCTCAAAGGGTGCTCATTTCTCATTTAAATCAAAATAATACACTTGCCCTGTAAACAAAGGGGTTTTTTCCTCAAAACAAAGCAAAAGCCTTCACATGGCAGCGGAACTCAACATTTTCAAATAAAAAGGTTTTCATTCAACATCATAAAAATCAAAAAGGTTTTTAATAAAAGCCCTCAAAATAGGTAGCAGATCCACCATAACCACAAATATTCAAAAAGGTTTTCAAAATGAAACCATATCATCAAATAACAGCAAAAATAAGGAAAAAACATAGTTCGACTCAAAGGACCCCAACCCGATGTTACACTATCAGAGCAAGATCCTCTAAATCGACCAAAAGCAAATAAACTTCAAGGTCCTCAAAGGCATCCACAGCTAAACCTGATCACTTGCACGTTACCCACGTGGAGGCAACATTCAAACAGGCAGGGTGAGTAATCACGATTCATAATAATCAATATAAAACAAGATATACATAAAATGGCATTATCTTCATATACAACATCTTCAGGGTCATCACAAGGAAAACATCAAAACCACAAATGACATCATAAAATACAACAATGCCAACTAGCATGAATACTATTATTGTACGTGAACTCAATCAACGGTAAATGGCTATCCCAAGATCCTCCATGATCCAACACACAAGCCCTTAGCAAATCCTCTAAAGATTCGATCGTCCTTTCTGTCTAACCATCTGTCTATGGATGGTAGGTAGAACTCATCCTCAACTTAGTACCCAATGCATCTTGCAAACTCTTCCAGAACCTCGATGTAAATCTCAGATCTCTATCCGACACAATACTCGAATGTATCCCATACAACTTCACGATCTCCTCAATATACATCTCGGATAACTTCTGCATAGAATGATTAATCTTCATCGGCAAGAAATGAGCCGACTTAGTTAATCTATCCACAATTACCCAAATTGAATCATTTCCCTTAGCAATCCTCGGCAATCCCAACACAAAATCCATGGAAATACTATCCCACTTCCATTCTGGAATACTCAACGGTTGCATCATACCAAAAGGCTTCTGATGCTCAATCTTCAACTTCTACCAAGTCAAACACGCATAGACGAACTCTGCAATATCCTTCTTCATACCCAGCCACCAAAACAACTTCTTCAAATCCTGGTACATCTTTGTAACACCGGGATGGATACTTAACCCACTCCGATGTCCTTCTTCTAGAATACTCTTCTCGATTTCTGGAACATCTGGAACGCACACTCTATCTCTAAACATCATCACACCATTCTCATCAATCCGAAATTCTCCTCCGTTACCTTGGTTAATCAAAGTCAACTGGTCAACCAACTTTAAGTCAGATTGATGTCCCATTCGGATTTCTTCCAGAATACTACTCATCAACTTCAACATTCCCAACTTCACACTTTCAGGAGTCTTCTCACAAACCAAACTCAAATCTTGGAACTGTTCAATTAATTCCAACTCTTTCACCATAAGCATCGACATATGCAATGACTTTCTTCTCAACGCATCGGCCACTACATTTGCTTTGCCCAAATGATAACTCAAATCAAAATAAAAATCCTTCAACAGTTCTAACCACCTTCTTTGCCTCATATTCAATTCTTTCTGATCAAACAAGTACTTCAAACTTTTATGATCACTGAACACATTAAATTTAGAGCCAAACAAATAATGTCTCTAAATCTTCAACACAAACACCACATCGGCCAATTCCAAGTCATGCGTAGGATAATTCCTCTCATGGACTCGCAATTGTCTCGAAGCATAGGCAACAACTTGTCCATTCTGCATTAAAACTCCACCAAGACCCATCTTCGACGCATCGCAGTACACCACAAAAGATTCACTCGGATTGGGCAAAATCAACACTGGAGCATTCGTCAATTTCTTCTTTAATTCCACAAAACTCTCTTCACAGGCTACATCCCACACAAAAGCTTGACCCTTTCGAGTCAACTGAGTCAAAGGTAACGCCAACTTAGAAATGTCTTCAATAAACTTGCGGTAATAACCCGCTAATCCCAGAAAACTTCGTATCTCAGTAGCAGACTTCGGAGTCTCCCACTGTAATATAGCATCAATCTTAGAAGGATCAACAACAATTCCACCCCTTGAAATCACATGGCCAAGAAAGCTTACTTCCTTCAGCCAGAACTCGCACTTAGACAGTTTTGCATACAACTTCTTCTCCTTCAAGACTTGCAACACAGTTCTCAAATGCTCAGAATGCTCTTCTTCCGATTTAGAATATATCAGAATGTCATCAATAACCACCACCACAAACTTATCCAAATACTCATGAATGATCCGATTCATATACTCCATGAACACACTAGGTGCATTGGATACACCAAACGGCATCACCGTGTATTCACAGTGACCATACCTCGTTCGAAAGCTGTCTTCGGAATATCATCAGCCATAACTCGAATCTGATGATAACCTAACCTCAAATCAATCTTGCTAAAGACACAGGCACCAACTAACTGATCCATCAAATCGTCGATTATCGGTAGTGGATACTTATTCTTGATTGTCACCTTCTTCAACTGCCGATAATCAACACACAACCTTATGCTACCATCTTTCTTCTTCACTATAGCACAGGAGCACCCCATGGAGAAACACTTGGTCGAATAAACCTCTTCTCAAGCAATTCTTCCAGCTGTTTCTTTATTTCACTTAGCTCAGAAGCTGACATCCGATATGGAGCCATCGACACTGGACTCGTACCTGGTATTAAGTCCACTACAAACTCTACTTCACGCTCTGGAGGCAAACCACTGACGTCATCTGGAAACACGTCTGGAAATTCACAGACATCAGGCAACTCCACACTCGCAGCTTCACGATCAATTTACAACGATGCAAACATTGCAAACACCACGACTTCTTCTTCCACATGTTCGTCTACTTGCTTAACAGATAAGAACATCAACTCCCCACTATCATCAAACTCGGAAAACTCTACAGTCTTGGTATAACAATTGATATGAACACGATTGAACTCTAACCAGTTCATTCCAAAGATCACATCGATCTGGTGCAAGGTTAGGCACACCAAATCCATCACAAAGTTTTTCTCAAAAATCATCACAGGACATTTCAAACACACAAGGGTAGTAGTAACAGAACCATTAGCTGGAGTTTCTATCACCATATTACCATTCATATCAGATAACTTCAAACCCAATCTATTAGCACATTCAAGTGAGATAAAAGAATGAGTAGCACCAGTATCAATAATAGCGATCAACTTGATATTATTAATAAAACAAGTACCTCGAATCAGGTTGTCCTTCTCTAGCACCTCTGCACCACTCAAAGCAAACACTCTGCCACTGGTCTGAGCGGCAGTTGCAGTCTTCTTCGGCTTCTGGCATTGAGTACTGATATGACCTTTCTCACCACAATTGAAACAGGTCGGACCCTCATCTTTGCAATTAGTAGCTCTATGACCTTTCTTGCCACAACTATAGCACCTCAGTACATTGTTGGTACACACATCAGCACGGTGACCTTGCTCGCCACACTTATGACACTTCCCAGAAGCGGGAGCTGCTCCCCCACTTGACGTTTTCCCCTCTGCAGCCTTCTGCTTTCCCTTGTAAGCTGAAGTAGTATAAGGCTTCCCCCTATACTACCCTTTCTTCTCAGTCAACTGCTTGTAGTGAGCAGATCGAGCTCGGTTGTCCTCATCGTTGATTCTGCTCTTATCAACCAACTCAGCATACCTGCGGATCTGTTGGTACACAATACCCTGCTTAATCTCTGGTCTCAGCCCATTCTCGAACTTGAGACACTTGGACATCTCAACATCTGCACGATTGTAGTGCGGACAGAATTTCACCAAAGCCTCGAACTTTGCGGTATACTCCGCCACAGTCATATCTCCTTGCTTCAGCTCAAGGAATTCCACTTCTCTCGTGCCACGAGCATCCTCTGGAAAATAATTTCCCAAAAACTCCTGCTTAAACAAAGCCCAAGTTATCACAGTGCCCACATCTGCAAGTCTCTGACGGGTGTTATCCCACCAGTCCTCAGCCTCTTCTTCCAGCATATGCGTTCCAAACTGAAACTACTTCTCATCGGAACACCCCATCACCCTGAAGATCTTCTCGATCGCCTTTAGCCACTTGTGTGCACTTGCTGGATCATGCGTACCCGTAAAAGTCGGTGGATTGTTCCTCTGAAACTTCCCCAACGCACAGAACTCATCTAGAACTCCACCATTCGGATTCAGCTGCGCCACCACATTAGCAACCGATTCCAACGCATCAGCAATTGCACGATCATTTCTTCCAACCATCCTGTACACCATCAACAAGGTTAGAAGAAACAAAACATCTACAGTGTATACACACTCGTCGACTGACAGGGGACTAACAACACGTAAAAACCTGGCCGGACGGACTGACCTGCTCTGATACCACTAATGTAACACCCTTTTCAACCCCCACTTATGTTGCAGCAGAAACAACTTAATTATCAGAGTAAAACATCAAAATACCTCAAAGGGTGCTCATTTCTCATTTAAATCAAAATAATACACTTGCCCTGTAAACAAAGGGGTTTTTTCCTCAAAACAAAGCAAAAGCCTTCACATGGCAGCGAAACTCAACATTTTCAAATAAAAAGGTTTTCATTCAACATCATAATAATCAAAAAGGTTTTTAATAAAAGCCCTCAAAATAGGTAGCAGATCCACCATAACCACAAATATTCAAAAAGGTTTTCAAAATGAAACCATATCATCAAATAACAGCAAAAATAAGGAAACAACATAGTTCGACTCAAAGGACCCCAACCCAATGTTACACTATCAGAGCAAAATCCACTAAATCGACCAAAAGCAAATAAACTTCAAGGTCCTCAAAGGCATCCACAGCTAAACCTGATCACCCGCACGTTACCCACGTGGAGGCAACACTCAAACAGGCAGGGTGAGTAATCACGATTCATAATAATCAATATAAAACAAGATATACATAAAATGGCATTATCTTCATATACAACATCTTCAGGGTCATCACAAGGAAAACATCAAAACCACAAACAACATCATAAAATACAACAATGCCAATTAGATGCAAATGCACAACAAGGCTCATGCATGTGGTACCAATCGTCATAATCGATGGACACTAGGCCATCACCCCTCCAAAGATCCCCATCAATAGGATCGATCCCGCAATTGGAACCAGAGCACGTCATAGTTACCTCATATCCGCACAATGGGAATGAAGCGTCGTCATAGAGTATGCATATGAATGTATGATACACAATATCAATAATCATCAAAATCAAATAAACACCATAATGTGCATCATCATTCATCAATTCTCATATACGTCATGTCATCACATATTCGTCAAATAAATCACCAAAACATCATCATATATTCACCACTAACGTCATGAAAAATCATCATAAAAATCACAGCATCAAGGCATCAAAACAGTACAGCACATAAACAAAACATCGCTAACAGCAGACGTTCGCTACTGAGTTCGCTAGGCGAACCAGTTCGCTGGGACCTTCGCTTTGTAAAGCGGTTAGCGAATCCCACAATCACCACACTAAAACACTAGAAAACACCATTTGTCATACTCGCTGGTTTATTCGCTATGCGAAGCCACTCGTTGGCTCATTCGCTTTACGAGATTTCCAGCGAATCCCCAATTCCATTCCAGAATCATCCCAGTACCCACACTCATGTTATCGCGCATTCGCTGCGCTGCTCGCTTTGCGAGCCTTGGCGAACATTCGCCTTGCGAAGGAATGGTTCGCTTAGCGAACCTGCGATTACAGCAAATCGCTGCTACGTATCAGTAGCTCCCCAGACTCAAAGGTACCTGCGATTACAGACCTAAATGATACAAAAACATCCCTACAACAGTCCTAATGCATCACGGAAATCATCGGCATAAAACCTACATCTATTAGGTCGATTCAGGACACTGCGGGAACCTTAAATTCCCTAAACCTTCACAAAACCCCAATTGCCCTTACGGCCCTTACAATCCTCTTTTCCACAGGGTCAAAACAACGTTGACGGGGAATCAGCCCCAAGGTCTATTTCATCCGATTAAATTCAACCCTTAATAATCGATTCACAAAATACCCTCAAAATCATCAATTCATCACAAAACCCCACAAACCCTCAAACACAAAACATCCACTTCAATTACATCGAATCCTATACTGAAAAAAATGAAGGTAATTACTTCCCATACCTTAGATTGTCGATCCGAAGTGTTCTCTCATGAGCCTTTGGAAACCTTCACGAAATCCTCGTCTTCTCCCTTTTTCCTCAGAGCTCTCCTTCTTTCCTTCTTTTCACGTTCTAACCAAAAAGAACCCTATTCTCAAAATCCTCCTTTTTATATCCACTCTAACCCTTGGGCCTCAAAATTGGGCTTTCTCCATAATGCCCTCACTAATTCCCCTCAAATGTCCACTTTACCCTTAATTCCTCTAATATTATTTAAAAGAAATAATAATATAATATGTTCCGTAATACATACCATTACTTAATTAAATAAGCAAAACTTCACAAAACACCGACATCGACACGAATCACCAAAGTTCACAGAAATTCACGAATATAATATTTAAATAAATTAAATAAATATTCTTACAAAAATCGGGTGTTACAGACTTCGACAAGTGAGAAATAAACCACTTGTAAAGCAAAGGCGCACAACAGATAATCATCCCTTCACCATGGAAATTCCTGAGGTGAATAGAATGGTAAGCATCGGCAAACAAAGTAAGAACTGGATTCCCAATCAAGAAAATTTGAATAGCGTTGATGTCGACAAAGTTCTCAACATTCAGGAAGAGGAACAGTCCATAAATGAGTAAGGCAAGAATATCCTCAAAAGCAACTGTGTTCTTCACACTAGCAAAGTGATGAGCTCTATCCATCAAGAACTTAGCGGGTAACCCAAGAATCTTTCCTTTGGTATCCATGCGAGCCTTAATCTCAGAAATCTTCAAATGAGTAGCCTTCACGTTAACGTAATGCTCGGTAGCGGGATCCAAACCAGAGAAAATCCGACCATGAACAGGCAAACCAAGCAGGAGAGAATACTCCTCTAGCGTAGGTACCAACTGATAATCAGGAAAGCTAAAAGAATGAAGCAAAGGGTCATAGAACTGAACCAAAGTATGAAGCAATCCTTCAGCCATATCAACCTTTAAGAGAGATAAATGCCTTCCATATCTGGACTCGAACTTCCCGGTATCAGCAACCAAAGATCCTAGCTCTCTCAAACCCCCTAACTTAGGACTCTTGAAAGTGTACTTCCTTGTACTTCTCCTTCCAAAATCCATAAAAAAAGTACCTACAATGTTTGCAATAACACCTTTAAATTCCTCGAAACTTTCCAAAAGAATGCTCATGAATGCATGACTGCATGAATGCAACGACCACAAACAAGATCACACAAAGCACACGGGTCAAGGTTCAAATCACGAGCATGAAGCCAAGGGTAAGAACCAATCCCACAAAGGTATGTACTAAGGTTTTATCTTCGTTGTACCTGCAGAAAATAGCGGTTCTAACAGAGTTCCCAGGGTCCACAATCCACTATCAAACACACTGGCGCACCGATTTACTCGGAGGTTGGTAGTTATCCTCAAGAGAATCTAACCTGAGTGTGGCATTGCGTAACAGCTAAGTCGGATTTACATCCTCATAGCTTCCACGATCCTAAGAAGGCTAAGATGGGTTAAGGGTTACTACGGTCCTTAGTGTTATAGGCTTCTATGGAAAAAGTAATGTCTTCAAGGATCGCTCGATCGACATCAGTAATTCCAAAGAGGTAACCTCCGAGTGGATAGATTCTCAAGTTTTGCTTCTTCGGGATTCGACTCCCTCAAAGCTCCCTTGACTATACCATCCTCCTATCTTAAAGTACACTCTGGTCTGGGTATAGGAGATATCTCACACACAGAGGAACTCCCAAACAGAACACACAAGTAACAAGCAAATCAAACAAAAAGCAGTAAATAAATCAAAGTAGGCTAAACCCCTCAAGGGAGATATTCCCCAGCAGAGTCGCCACTTTTCTGTAGCGGGTAAATTTTTGAATATAAGCTATTAATTAACTTAACTAAAAAAACAAGATTCGCCACCGCACTTTTATTTTAAAAAAAAGGAAAGGAAAAAGAGCGAACAAAACCTAACGAGTTTTAAAAAACAAGAACAAACAGAGAATGGGTAAGGGGGTTGGTTACGCAATGGGAAGATATTAGCACCCAAAATGTCTATAGTACTCTATAGGAACCCTTTGAAATATCTATCGCTTTTTGGTTTGAAAATTGCTTGTATAAAAAGAGATTGGGGAGGTGAGAAGAGAAGTATTTTTTAATATTTTTGTGTTTGGAGAGACTTATCGCCTCATGCCTACGTACCCCCGAAGTGCAATGTAGGATCAAAACCTCGTAGTTCGTGGTACAAAGAGTGAAATTTGTTTGTTTTGGTTGATTTTAAGTGTAAAGACAAATTGTCATTTCTAACCGAATAATTCCGCTTGAAGAAATGAATCATGTCTAAACTTATGAAAAAGTTTTAAAGGGAAGAAGTGCATAAGGCACAAAAAAAAGATTGATAAGTTTGGTATTTTTTAAAGTCTTTTAAAAAAGTGTCAATATGCTTATGTAGTTTAGCATTTATTAAGAAATAAAAAGAAAAGATTAAAATCACTTGACAAAGTCAAGGTTTGATTATGAAAGAGGTGATAGTTTAAAATCGAGAAAGTTTTGAAAAAAGAGAGAAAGTTTTGAAAATTGAAGAAGGGGTAGAGAAGAAGTGACTATCCTAGTGTATAAAATAAAAGCTAAGGTAAGAAAGATCTAACCACATGGAGGCATTCTTCAAAGCATAGTAAGAAAAGAATTCCATCCTCTTGAGCCAATAAGCAAGCCAAATAAAGGCTAGGATACAAAACTCCATAATGATCCAAAGTACAAGGGAAAGAATCCTAAGTCTAAGTCCATAAGTCCATAATCAAGCCAAGAAGATCCTCCAATACAAGGGATAGTGGCCACAGTCCAACATTAAGAGCACAAGTCTTTTAGTGGCTTAATCCTTTATTAATGTTTTTTGAGTCCAAATGGACAAGAGAAAAACAAAAGCACAAGATAATATGGTCCAAGTGGACAAAAGAAAAATGACATAAACATAAACATGATATGATATATGATAATAAGCAATAAAAAAATAAAGAGAGATAGGGAGCGAGAAGGAAACATAAAGTTAGAAGTTAGTAATTAGTAGCACAAGGCTCTAGTGCCATAAGCCTTCACTGAGTATTCCGTTTCGCGTCTTGAACTATAGTGATTAAACAATGTACTTAGGTCGAGGTTAATGAAGACTTGACAGAAGATTGGTAGAACCAAAACCTCTACAACGCCAAGTTTCAAAGATTTCGAACCTAATACAAAAGATTAACCAACATTGGGTTGACGCAATCAATCAAGGTCCGGACGACGAAAGATCAATTTCCGAATTCGATAAAGAGGGACAAATGTAGCGCTATGTTAAGCAATCGCCGAGTAATTTACGTAGTAATTACCCTACAATGAGACCGGTTAATAGTGATCTTTATGCTAATGCATGCTAGATGAACGATATGTAGATCGTCATCCAAAAGCAATACCGCAAGAAAAGAAAATAGGTAACGATCTAGTCTTGATCAAGAATTCAACAAAGAAATTCTAAGATCCATAAGACTTTCATCGATCAAAATAAAAATAAATAGATGAAGAGAAAGCCAAATTGAGTTACATTTTCAAGATCCTTTCATCTTCAAGTTCAATCACCTTTAATTGTTAAGTTTAAGTGTGAAAACATATCACTAATTCAAAGCACCTCAAATGAATTCGACAATTCATTAAAAGATTGATTTGAACTAATGAATGTTTAATTACTTCAACCATATCCAAAGTCCATTGAAATTGAAGAGAAATAAATCTCAACAATGCATTTCAAGGCTAAAACAAGAAGAAGGGGGGAGAAGGAGGAAGAAAAACCAAAACAGCCAAAAAAACAAGGAAAAAACTGCATTCTGACTTAGAGTAACCGGTTACTCACCAGATGATAACCGGTTACTCTGTGCGCAGAGCCAAAAATATATGCAAAATTCAGCATGATCATCTTTCAAACCTTTGTACAAGCACCTTATGATCATGGAACTGAAATTGCACGAAATTTTAAGTAAAACAACAACAAAAGCCAACAATTAAACACAATTACAATATCCAAAGGATCAAATAATAAAGATCTCCAAAGATCTACATTATGGAAGATGAAGATGAAGCTTCAACAATGGTGAAAAATGAATTACCACTTCAAATCTGAAAATTCCTTCAAATTGCTTCAAGATCTAAACACCAAAGCCTTGATCTACAAGAATTAATGAAGAAAACAAGTTTGGATAAAGGTTTAGCTCAAAGTTGAAAAAGATTCAATGTGAATTCTTGTTAAGTTTCAAAAGAAGAAAAATGAGCTTGAGTGAAATTTATGGTTGGGGAGAGAATTTGCAAGAGGTTTGTTGGCTATCAAAAGCTTGTGAAATGAATGAAATGGGCCTCTATTTATAGAATTTAGGCTTGGAAAATTTGGTGGTTTGGAATTTGGTTTGGAAATGAAAATTAGGCTTGGAATTTGAATTTGGAGGGAAATTATCAAAAGAGTGGTGATTAGTGGAGGTACATGGTAGGAATTAATTATAATGATGTAGGGAATTAAAATGGGATGGTCTAGAATATTCCACATGTGATCAAAATGGTGAAAATTGGTACCAATTGCTGAATTTGAATTTGATGCCATTTTTTCAAATTTTCACGAGGGTAACCGGTTACTCACCACATGATAACCGGTTACTCAGTGCAAATTTTGAAAAAATGCCCTTTTTTAGTACATTGATGTGGTCTGGCTCGATTCTTTTGCTCGTCAAAGAAGGCATGGAAATAAACACATGAACCTTGGAGTCTCTTGAATAATAATCAATTAAATCTTGGAAACTCTTGATCAGATAATTTTTTAATTAATTGCATATCAAGTTTGACTTTGTTCAGATGAAATTCATTCGAGCCGAGGGACTGTTTTTTTTTTGTATTTTTAACCTGTTCTTCCCCTGAAAATGGTAGTGAAAGAAAACAAAATATTTTTGGATTTTGATTAAAGGTTATTAAACAAAAACAAATTAAGCAATAAAACAACCAACAAACACACACATACTCAAAGATCCCTGCAAGGCACAATCCTGTAAAAGAGGGAACCAATGTGTAATCTTGTTTGTATGCATGAATGCAGATGACAGGCAGAGAATCTTAGGGGCAAAAATTAGGGTATTACAATGAGACTAGGATCTTGGTTGAGGTACTAATCCCATAGGCTTGGATTGTTCCCATCGCGAGCTGGGTGTCCTGCCTAATTGGTGTGGCAACGGCAGAGCTCGATTGAGGTATCCCCGTTGTGCGCAGAGTCTGCTTGTTCCATAAGCAGAAACTGTTCGGCGTTGTAAAATGGACCGTGCTTACACAGGGGCACGGTCCTGTGGTCGAGTCGTCTCCCTGTTAGGGGTGATCTCGTCGGTAGTTAGTCTGACCTCGTAGTTGGTTCTAACTGTAGTATTGTTTGAGCTTTTAAGTGTTCCATGGTCGAGCAAATGGTTCTCCGTTCAGAGTTTCTAAGTAGTAGGCTCTAGTTTTTGGACTTGACCCTGTAGGGTCCTTCCCAGTTCGCGGCCAGCTTTCCTTCGCGTGAATCCTTTTGGTTCATGCGTAGGACCAGGCTGCCAACGGGGAAGTCTCGTTTTACGACCTTAGCGTCGTGGCACAAGGTTGTTTGTTGTTTCAGCGAAGCTTCGCGAAGAGCTGCTCCTGACCGTATTTTTTTAACCAGATCGAGCTCTTCTCTTAAGGCTTCTTCATTCATCTCCTCGTCGAGGGGAGATTCTGTTCATTTGGAAGGTTCCCTGATCTCCACCGGTATCACCGCCTCGATTCCGTAAGATAATCGGAAAGGGGTTTCCCCGGTGGTGGAGTGTGGTGCTGTTCTGTAGGCCCAGAGCACGCTATGTAGCTCTTCGACCCATCTCTTTTTGGCGTCACCCAACCTTCATTTTAGACCACGGAGGATTACCCTATTCGCAGTCTCTACTTGGCCGTTGGTCTAGGGATGCTTGACGGAAGTGGAGTGTTGCTTCGTGCCTAATATGGCGACGAAGTCCTGGAACTTCCTGTCCGTGAATTGTGTCCCATTGTCGGTCACGAGGGCCTGGGGTACTCCGAATCGCGCGAGGATGTTCCTTTTGTAGAAGCGGAGTATGTTGAAGGCTGTGATTTTGGAGAGGGCTTCGGCTTCTATCCACTTAGTAAGGTAGTCGACGGCCACGATTAGAAATTTGTTTTGATAAGATCCCATTGTGAAGGGGCCGAGTATGTCCATCCCCCACCAGACCAAGGGCCAAGGCGAGGATAGAGTCTTAAACTCATTGGGGGGTGCCAAGTGCATGTCCCCGTGGAACTGGCATCTGTCACATTTTTGGACGTGCTCTTTGGCGTCATGCTGCATGGTCAGCCAATAGTATCCTACTCGCAGGGCTTTCTGCGCCAATTATCTCCCTCCCAAATGTTGTGCGTTGATGCCCTTATGAATCTCTTGGAGGATTTCGAGGACCTTGTCCTCCTTGACATATTTCAGGAGGGGAATGGAGAATCCTCGTCGGTAGAGTTTGTCCTCAATCAGCACGTATGAGCAAGCCCGTCATCTAGTCACGCTGGCCTCCTTGCTGTCCTCGGGCAGTTCCCTCTTGGTGAGGTAATTGTACACAGGGGTCATCCAACAGTGGTTGTCTCCGATGGCGTTGACGTCGAGCAGCTCTGATGGTTTCTCGATGCTGGGTCAAGCGAGTATTTCATGTACGACAGATTTATTTCCGCCTTTCTTTCTGGTACTAGCTAGTTTGGACAAGACATCTGCTTGCGTGTTTCGCTCGCGAGGGATGTGCTGGACTTCCCATGCGTCAAACTTGGTGATTCTTCCCATCACCAGCGTCAGATATTCGACCAGATGGTCGTTCATTGCTTGAAACTCTCCCAGTACCTGAGATGCTACGAGCTGGGAATCGGTGTAAATTTTTACCTCCTTGGCGCCCAAGTCCTTGGCCAGCCGTAGTCCTGCGAGGAAGGCCTCGTATTCGGCTTGGTTATTAGACGTAGGGAAGGATAGGACTAGAGATACTTCGATTAGTATTCCTTCTTCGTTTTCGAGGATAATACCTCTACCGCTACCTGAGGGGATGGATGCCCCGTCCACGTAGATGGTCCACCTCTGCGTTCCATTTAGCGGGGACGATGGAGGCGTCATCTCTGCCACGAAGTCGGCCAGGACTTGTGCCTTAAGGGCCTTCCTTCCCTCGTACTGAATGTCAAATTCCGACAACTCCAGGGACCATTTGAGCATTCTGCCGGCCATATCTGGTCGGCGAAGCAACTGTCTGATGGGTTTGTATGTGCACACTACTATGGTGTGGGCCAAGAAGTAGTGTCTGAGTCTTCTCGCGGCAATAACGAGAGCAAGGGCGACTTTCTCTATCTGCGTGTATCTGCTTTCTGGCCCTTGCAGGGCCTTGTTGGTGAAATAGATAAGCTTTTGCCCGTCCGTTGTCTCGCGAATGAGTGCAGCGCTAATCGCTTCGCAGGTAACTGAGAGATATAGATACAAGGTTTCCCCGTACTCTGGTCAGGATAGTGCGGAAGGCTCGAATAGGGCTTGCTTAAGATGCGTCAGGGCCTGCTCGCACTCATCTGTCCATTCAAATGTGGCCTTCTTTCTGAGGAGTTTAAAGAAGGGCAGGGCGTGCTAAGCAAACTTGGCCACGAAACGAGAAAGTGAAGCGAGCATCCTGTTGAGGGATTGTATGGACTTCTTTGACCTGGGCGTGGGGAATTTCGCGAATGCCCGACCGTTGTCTGGGTTCGCCTCTATTCCCCTCTCGGTGAGGTAAATTCCGAGGAACTTCCCTGCCCGTATGCTGAAGGTGCATTTTTATGGACTAAAGCGCATTTTGCACTTCCTGGCCTGGTCGAAGACCTTTTGCAATTGGGCCGTATGGTTGGATTCCTCTTGGGATTTCACAATCATATCGTCCATGTAAACTTCGAGCATGTCTCCTATTTCTGATCGAAAGACCTTGTTCATCATGCGCTGGTATGTGGCCCCAGCATTTTTTAGGCCAAAGGGTATTACATTGTAGTAATAGTTCCCCGAGGAGGTCATGAATGCGGTGTACCTCTTGTCCTTTTCGACCATAGGGATTTGATTATACCCCGAATAGGCGTCCATGAAGGACAAAAGTTTGAAACCTCCAAAATTATCTACGAGCTTATCGATGCTTGGTAAGGCATAAGCATCTTTCGGGCAAGCCCGGTGGAGATCAGTATAGTCAATGCACATGCGCCATTTTCCACTATGTTTCTTGACAAGTACAATATTGGACAGCCAGGTTGTATACCTGGCCTCCGAAATGAATTTTGCCTCTAAGAGGTCTTGTACAAGTTTTTCGGCATCCTGTGCCTTTTCGTCGGATTGTTTTCGCTTGCACTGTGCGACGACACGGGCAGTTGGGTCAATGGTCAAATGGTGGCATGCGGTCTCAGGGTCCAAGCCAGGCATGTCTGTGGCACTCCAAGCAAGCAAATCAGCGTTGTCTTCCAAGCATTTCTTCAGCTGTTGCTTGACCGCGTCGGGCAGTCCAGCACCAATCTTCACCCCTCTGTTGGGGTTATTGCTGAAGGCGATGACTTCAAACTCCCCGTGTGGAACTGGGCGCATGAGGGCTGATGTAGAGGAGCTGGTCATCCCTGTTGACGCACCTTCGCTGCTATCTTCCTCGCCTTTATTTGAAATCCGACTGTCGAGGTCGATAGTGTGGACAGGGAGTGCAGGTTTCTTGCCCGGTTAGCTGTCTTCGGATGGATGATCTTCCTCCCTTGCCCACTTAGCTGCTTTGGGTGTTGTGCCGATCTGGTTTTGTTTTCGGGTCGCTGCTTCAAAACATCTATGAGCGGCCTCTATGTCCCCGTGCAATGTCGCAACGTGATCCTTCTCCGTATAATACTTCAGCTTGAGGTGGACATTGAAGGGACAATAACTAGTTCCGCGAGGGCTGGTCTGCCTAAGATGCATTGGTACAGTGATGGGAAATCAATCACTAGGAACTGGGTCATGATTGACCTGGACGCCTCTTCTTCCCCGAACGTGACCAATAGCTCCACATACCCCCAAGGTCTGGCTGTGGCCCCGTTAAACCCCTGCAAATCGGATCCCACGTATGGTGAGAGGTTTTTCTAGTCCAGCTTAAGGGAGCGAAATAGGCCGATGTACATTATGTCCACCGAACTACCCTGATCGAACTACCCGAATAGGCCTATTGTTATTTCTTTGATTCTGTGGTTGGCATTTATTTTGCTAAAACTATTCTAGCAGTAAGATGTTGAAATATGATGCATTCAGCATGTCGAATGAAGATGTCCCATACCTGCTCATAGGACATCGCGTCTGGTTTCAGTTTTAAAGCAGATTCTGTTGCTGTGAATTGTTACTGAATATTCTGTGAATATTTGGTCATCCTATGTGGCATCCAAAGCATTTTTAGATTGTGTTTATTTGTTGGTCTTTCGGATTTTCAGCTGTTTCTAATTATGGAGACATATTAGGAAACTTTAGATTGAAGACCTATTTTGTTGGAGTTTATTTTGTAGATTTGTTAGCAGTCTATTTGCTGCATTTTTGAAGCCCAATCCAGTCCAGATTAAATGCTATATATTGACTGGTGTAAACCTAGTTTAGGTGTGGAACTTACATGTGTTTTTTTTAGGGTTTTTTAGTGTATTTTGTGAGCCTAACTGGTATCATTCTGATAACAGTATAAGGACTGGTTTTTGTGTTGTAAGTTCTATCAGTTACTCATAAGCTTTTAAGCATTGAGTTTCTTGTGTGTCAATTCTCATAAGCTTTGAAGTATTGAGAATTGTGTGTTTTGAAAGTGTGACTTTCGGTTTGTTACTTGTGTGGAAAGAAACCAATCACGGGTTGTGGTTGTAGAGGGATTTGAGGAGGGCCTCATACCTAGGTGAGTCTTAGGTAGAAGTCATAGGAAGGGTAGTGATTAAGTGAGTAGATTATTTGGTTATTGTATGATCTGTGAATTGATACTATCGTATATTGGTTTCGTCCCTAGCTTGGTAGCCCCCAGAGTAGGATTGTTGATCCGAACTGGGTAAACATATCACTGTGTTATTTACTTTCTGCACTGTTATTTTTATTGTTATCTTGTTCATTGTGTTGGATATCAGTGTCTCAACATCTGTGTAGGACATCTGATATCTGTGCCAGAATTTCAATTGGCATCAAGAGCTTGCACCCTTATTTGGTTCTGGGTGAGATTCAGGGAAGGTACTTTCTGGTACAATGGACAAGGATGGAAGATTTTTGAACAAACCACCTCTGCTTGATGGTTCCAACTATGACTATTGGAAACCAAGGATGATAGCATTCATCAAATCCATGGATGATCAAGCATGGAAAGCTGTTATAAAAGGATGGGAACCCCCAAAGGTTAAAGATGAAAAAGGTACCCCTACTGATGTGGTGAAGGAAGAGGAAGACTGGGATGATGCAGATTACAAAGGGTCCGTGGGAAATTCCAAAGCCATGAATGCCTTGTTTAATGGTGCCAACAAGAATATCTTCAGGTTGATTGAACATTGAACCATTGCAAAAGAGGCGTGAGAGGTCTTGAAGGTTGCTCATGAAGGGACTTCAAAGGTGAAGATGTCAAAACTTCAGCTTCTCACTAGCAAGTTTGAGAGTTTGAAGATGAAGGAGGATGAGAGCATTCATGATTTCCACATGAACATTATTGAGATAGCTAATACCTCTAGTGCCCTAGGTGAAAAGATGTCTGACAGCAAACTGGTCAGAAAAATCCTCAGATCTCTACCTAAGAGATTTGACATGAAAGTGACTGCTATAGAGGAAGCTCGGGATATAGACAAGATGAAAGTGGATGAACTGGTGGGATCTCTTCAAACATTTGAATTAGGGATCAGTAAAAAGTCTGAAAAGAAGAAGAGCATAGCTTTTGTGTCAAATGCTGGTGACTCAGAAGATGAAGGTGACCTGGTCAGAGATGAATAGGTGTCTAAAGATCTGGTATTGCTTGGAAAACAATTTAACAAAGTGTTGAAAAGGATTGACTAGAAGTCGAGAGCAAATGCTCAGAACAAGTCACTCGACATCAGTAAAAACCAGGATGGAGGCAGAAGATCCAGAACTGAAGAAGACTCGAATCAAGGAAAGAGAGTTCAGTGTTTTGAATGTGAGGGATATGGGCACATAAAGACTAAGTGCCCCACGTATCTCAAAAGGAAGAAGAAGGGTTTATCAGTGTCTTGGTCAGAAGGAGAGTCTGAGAGTGATCTTGAAGAAGAATCAGCAAAATTGGTGACAGCTTTGACTGGGATCTGTAAGGCTGATGGAGAAACTACTTGTGAGTCTGACTCTGACAAAGAATCCTATATTGGAGAACTCACTAAGGAAGAAGTCTTCACAGGGTTCTCAGAGTTGTGTATCAAAAATGAAGAAAGGTGTCAAATAATATTAGAACAGAAGGTTCTGATAGCTCAACTAGAAGCTGAGAAGGAAGAACATCTATCAATCATTCTTGATCTGAAAGAGGAGGTTGAATGGCAAAAGTCAAAACTTGACAATATGACCAAATCTATAAGAATGTTGAACAATGGTACCACACAGCTGGATGAGATTCTTCAGACTGGGAAAGATGCTGGAAATGTGCAAGGCCTTGGCTTTAACGATCAAGCAAAGACTTACAAGAAGCCTGTATTGAAGTTTGTTCCTCAGAAAATAAAGCAAGAAGAGGGGATGTCAAATCACATGTTTCAACATCAGATGAAGCATCAGAAAAGAGTTTGTAGATCAAAGTATAAACCATGGAGATGCCATTACTGTGGAAAGATTCGTCACTTAAAGTCATTTTGCTACAAGTTGCACGTCTATCCCAAAACTGCTCATCAACAAAATAAAGGACAGAGCTGGGCTAAAGTGAAGAGAAGATGGACTCCTAGAAATATGATGGCTGGTCTCATAGCACATACCTCTCTTAGAGCATCCACAAGGGAAGATTGGTACTTTGACAGTGGTTATTCAAGACACATGACTGGTGTGAAGAAATCCTTGTCAGATATCAAGCCTCACTCGACCAATTATGTCACTTTTGGGGATGGATCAAAAGGTGAAATAAAAAGTGCTGGAAAGCTGGATTACACAGGACAACCAAATTTGGATCGTGTTCTATTTGTCAAAGGGCTGACTGCAAATCTGATCAGTATAAGCCAACTGTGTGATGTAGGCCTCAAAGTAAATTTCACTAAATCTGAATGTCTAGTAACCAATGAGGAGGATGAAGTTGTTATGAAGGAAACCATGTCTAAGGATAACTGCTATCTGTGGAATCCTCAAGAACCGGAAAATTTGTCTACCTGTTTGATGTCAAAGGAAGATGAAACCAAACTGTGGCATCAGAAATTGGGTCACTTACACTTGAAAGGGATGAAGAAAGTTATGTCAAGTGAAGCTGTTAGAGGTATTCCCAAGCTGAAGATTGATGAGAATAAAATATGTGGTGAATGTCAAGTTGGGAAGCAAACAAGGGTGCCACACAAGAGACTTCAACATCTTACCACAACTTCTAGAGTTCTGGAACTGCTTCACATGGACTTAATGGGACCTATGCAGGTCAAAATTCTTGGTGGGAAGAAGTATACCTATGTGGTTGTTGATGATTACTCCAGATTCACCTGGATAAGCTTTATCAAAGAAAAGACTGAAGTATTTGCAGCCTTCAAAGAGTTGTGTCAAAGGATTCAACGGGAAAAGGATTGTGGTGTTGTTCGAATCAGAAGTGACCTTGGGAAAGAATTCGAAAATAGCAGGTTTGAAGATTTTTGCTTATCTGAAGGAATCACTCATGAATTCTCATCACCGATCACTCCTCAGTAGAATGGTGTGGTGGAACACAAGAACAGGACTATACAAGAGTGTGCAAGAGTCATGATTCATGCCAAAAAACTTCCATATCATTTTTGGGCTGAAGCCATGAATACTGCTTGCTATATACACAATAGGGTGACTATCAGATCAGGTACTTCTATCACTCTTTATGAGCTATGGAAAGGTAGAAAGCCAAATGTGAAGTATTTCTATGTGTTTGGGAGTAAGTGCTATATCTTGGTGGATCGTGAGCAGAGGCGAAAGATGGATCCTAAGAGTGAGGAAGGGATAGTTTTGGGATACTCTACAAACAGTAAAGCATATAGGGTATTTAATTCCAGAACTAAGGTGATGATGGAATCTATAAATGTGGTGGTTGATGACTCTGGCAAAGACGAAGATGTCCCAGATGATGTTGGAGCATGCCTTCCCATGAACAATGAAATCTCACAAGACATTGAGTCTGTAGAAGATAATGCTCAAGAAACCGACACTAGACCTGAGAATGAAGAGGGAGAGGATGCTAACAGGGGATCCTCTATAAGGATTCAGAAGGATCACCCTAAGGAATTGATTATTGGAGATCTGAATGAAGGTGTAAGAACCAGAACGAGGGAAGCTGTGTCAAATGCATGTTTTGTTTCAAAGATTGAACCAAAGAATGTCAAAGAAGCATTGACAGATGAGTTCTGGATAAGTGCTATGAAAGATGAACTTTGTCAATTCAAGAGGAATGAAGTTTGGGAACTGGTACCACGACCAGCAGGAACAAATGTGATTGGCACAAAATGGGTTTATAAGAATAAGTCTGATGAACAAGGAGTTGTTACCAGGAACAAAGCCAGATTAGTTGCTCAAGGATATACACAGATTGAAGGAATAGACTTCGATGAAACATTTTCTCCTGTGGCTCGATTGGAATCCATCAGATTGCTGTTAGGAGTGGCATGTTTGTTGAAATTCATATTGTTTCAAATGGATGTCAAGAGTGCTTTTTTGAATGGCTATCTTAATGAGGAAGTCTATGTTGAGCAGCCTAAAGGTTTTGTGGATCCAAATTTTCCTGATCATGTTTTCAAGCTAAAGAAGGCCTTGTATGGGTTGAAGCAAGCTCCACGAGCTTGGTATGAAAGGCTGACTGAGTTCTTAGTCAACCATGGGTACAGGAAGGGTGGTATTGATAAAACTCTTTTTGTCAAGGAGAAGGATGGGAAACTAATGATTGCTCAGATTTATGTAGATGATATTGTGTTTGGTGGGATGTCGGATGAAATGGTCCAACATTTTGTAAACCAAATGCAGTCTGAATTTGAGATGAGCTCTGTAGGTGAATTGACCTACTTCCTTGGATTACAAGTTAAGCAGATGGAAGATTCCATTTTTATTTGTCAGAGCAAATATGCGAGGAACATTGTGAAGAAGTTTGGACTGGATAATGCCAAGCATAAGAGAACTCCTGCTCCTACTCACTTGAAGTTATCCAAAGATGAAAAGGGAGTGAATGTTGAACAACTTTATACATAAGTATGATTGGCAGTCAGCTGTATCTTACAGCAAGTAGGCCAGACATAACATTTGTTATTGGCGTGTGTGCAAGATACCAAGCAGAACCCAAGGTCAGTCACATCAATCAAGTTAAGATAATTCTTAAGTATGTGAGTGGTACATGTGATTATGGGTTGTTGTACTCCCATGACTCAAATCCCATTTTAGTAGGTTACTGTGATGCTGATTGGGCTGGAAGTGCTGACGATAGGAAGAGTACCTCTGGAGGATGTTTCTTTTTGGGAAATAATCTTATTTCATGGTTTAGTAAGAAGAAAAATTATGTATCTCTTTCTACTGCTGAAGCTGAGTACATAGCAGCTGGAAGTAGTTGTGCTCAACTGGTGTGGATGAAGCAAATGTTATCTGAGTATAATGTCACACAAGATGTCATGACATTATTTTGTGACAACCTGAGTGCTATTAATATTTCCAAAAATCCTATTCAACATAGCATGACTAAGCACATTGATATCAGGCATCACTTCATTAGAGAACTTGTGGAGGACAAAGTCGTAACTCTTGAGCATGTGAGCACAGAAAATCAGCTTGCTGACATATTTACCAAGGCCCTGGATGCAGTTCAGTTTGAAAACCTGAGGAGCAGACTTGGGGTTTGCATTCATGAAGAACTATAGCAATTAATGCTCCTTCTGGCTGCCAGATTGGGAAGATTAAAGGAGGTTCTGGTAGTGCAGTGGGTGAATGAAGGGAAAATGCTGAAGTTTGTGCATGACATTTGGTCATGTGATGTGGTGTGCATCTACTCTCTGATGCAGTTTATTCTGGTTTATGATTTGACCATTTCTCAATTATTTTTAATTGTTCTACTTGCCTTTGTCATATTTCTGGCTAAAAAGGGGGAGTAGTATGTTTGTTTGTGTGTGGTGTGCTTGTGCTAGTGCTGTAGTTGAGGGGGAGTTTTGCTATGATGTGATGTGTGTTATGTTGCTGTGTTGTGTTGCTGCAGTTGAGGGGGAGTTTTGCTATAATGTGTTGTGTGTTATATGCAGTTGAAGGGGAGCACTGCTATGTTTTTTTTGCTATGTGTGTTGTTGGTATTTCGCTGCTGTCTTTGATATAGATTTTTTTTGCGCTTCTGTGCAAGTTTTATTTGGTGTGTAGTTTTAGCCAAAATAAGCCAAAGGGGGAGATTGTTATTTCTTTGATTTTGTGGTTGGCATTTATTTTTCTAAAACTATTCTAGCAGCAAGATGTTGAAATATGATGCATTCAGCATGTCGAATGAAGATGTCCCATACCTGCTCATAGGACATCGCGTCTGGTTTCAGTTTTAAAGAAGATTCTGTTGCTGTGAATTGTTACTGAATATTCTGTGAATATTTGGTTATCCTATGTGGCATCCAAAGCATTTTTGGATTGTGTTTATTTGTTGGTCTTTCGGATTTTCAGCTGTTTCTAATTATGGAGACATATTAGGAAACTTTAGATTGAAGACCTATTTTGTTGGAGTTTATTTTGCAAATTTGTGAGCAGTCTATTTGCTGCATTTTTGAAGCCCAATCCAGTCCAGATTAAATGCTATATATTGACTGGTGTAAACCTAGTTTAGGTGTGAAACTTACGTGTGTTTTTTTAGGGTTTTCGAGTGTATTTTGTGAGCCTAACTGGTATCATTCTGATAACAGTATAAGGACTGGTTTTTGTGTTGTAAGTTCTGTCAGTTGCTTATAAGCTTTTAAGCATTGAGTTTCTTGTGTGTCAATTCTCATAAGCTTTGAAGTATTGAGAATTGTGTGTTTTGAAAGTGTGACTTTCGGTTTGTTACTTGTGTGGAAAGAAACCAATCACGGGTTGTGGTTGTAGAGGGATTTGAGGAGGGCCTCATACCTAGGTGAGTCTTAGGTAGAAGTCATAGGAAGGGTAGTGATTAAGTGAGCAGATTATTTGGTTATTGTATGATCTGTGAATTGATACTATCGTATATTGGTTTCGTCCCTGGCTTGGTAGCCCCCAGAGTAGGATTGTTGATCCGAACTGGGTAAACATATCACTGTGTTATTTACTTTCTGCACTGTTATTTTTATTGTTATCTTGTTCATTGTGTTGGATATCAGTGTCTCAACCTCTGTGTAGGACATCTGATATCTGTGCCAGAATTTCACCTATTAAGTTTATCCCCCACATAGAGAAAGGCCACGGAGCAGTTAATACATTCAGGGGAGTTGGCGGCACATGAATTTTATCCGCGTAGATTTGACACTTGTGGCACTTCTTGACATATTTAAAGCAGTTGGACTCCATAGTCAACCAATAGTACCCTGCTCGGAGAATCTTCTAAGCCATAGTATGCCCATTTGCATGGGTTCCGAAGGATCCTTCGTGAATTTCTCTGATGGGCATATCCTGTTCATGTCCATCTAAACACCGGAGTAGCACCATGTCATTATTCCTTTTATACAGTACCTCTCCATTAAGGAAAAACTGGGCAGCCAGCCTTCTAAGTGTTTTCTTATCCCCACTTGAGGCATTTGCAGGATATTTTTATTTCTGGAGGAACTGTTTGATATCGTAAAACCACGGTTTATTATCTACTTCGGCCTCCACTGCTGCACAGTACGATGGTTCATCTAGGCGGTTAATTCTTATAGTCGGTGCTTCGTTTTACCATTTGACTTTGAACATGGACGCCAAGGTTACCAAAGCGTCTGTCAGTTGATTCTCATCTCTGGGGATATCATGGAAGGTGATCTCATCAAAGTATGATATCCTTTTCCAGACACAATCTCGATATCGAGTTAGCTTGTCATTAAGTGTTCTACACTCTCCTTTGACTTGATTGATGACGAGAGCCAAATCTCCATATACTTCTAAGATCTTGATTTCGAGGTTAATGGCTTCGTTAATTCCCAAGATACACGCCTCGTACTCCGCCATATTGTTGGTACACGTGAAGCATATTCTCGCAGTAAAAGGTATGTGGAATCCTGTTGGAGAAGTTATAACAGCCCCCACTCCATGTCCTTCTGCATTTGAGGTACCATCGAATATAAGCTTCCACCAAGATCCGGGTTCAGGTCCTTCGTAGGAATCCGGGATATCATCATCTCTTACAGCCATCACATCCTCGTCGGGGAAGTCAAATTGCATAGGTTGATAGTCATCTACTGGCTGATGAGCGAGATGATCGGCTAACACGCTCCCTTTTATGACCTTTTGGGTAACATACTGGATATCATATTCGGTCAGCAACATCTGCCATCGAGCTACTCTCCCAGTCACTGCAGGCTTCTCGAATATGTACTTGATGGGGTCCATTCTTGATATTAAGAAAGTAGTATGGCACACCATGTATTGTCTTAACCGTCGGGCGGTCCATACAAGAGCACAACAGGTCTTCTCCAAGAGGGAGTATCTGGATTCACAATCAGTGAATTTCTTACTCAAGTAATAAATTGCGTGCTCCTTTCTCCCCGTTTCGTCTTGTTGTCCGAGTACACAGCCCATCGAATTGTCAAGCACCGTTAGGTACATTATGAGTGGTCTTCCAGGTACGGGTGGTATCAATATGGGTGGCTCTTGTAAATATTCCTTCATTCGATCGAAGGCCTTTTGACAGTTTTCACCCCACTCGAGGCTTTGACCTTTCCTTAACAGCTTGAAGATTGGTTCACAAGTAGCAGTGAGATGGGAGATAAACCTAGCAATATAATTTAATCTCCCCAGGAACCAACGCACTTCTTTTTCAGTCCTCGGTGCTGGCATTTCTTGGATGGCCTTCACTTTGTCAGGATCAAATTCTATACCTCTTTGACTGACTATGAACCCCAACAACTTCCCCGATCTGACCCCAAAAGTACACTTCGCAGGATTTAGTCGTAGCTTGAACTTCCTTAGCCGTTCAAACAACTTCTGTAAATTGACTATGTGCTCTTCCTCAATTTGTGATTTAGCAATCATATCATCGACGTAAACCTATATTTCCTTATGCATCATGTCATGAAAGAGGGTTACCATTTCCCTTTGATAAGTTGCCCCAGCGTTCTTTAACCCGAAGGGCATTACCTTGTAACAGAAGGTTCCCCATGGAGTAATAAAAGTAGTCTTTTCCATGTCGGAGGGAGCCATCTTGATCTGATTATACCCGGAGAATCCATCCATGAATGAGAAGACTGAGAATTGAGCAGTGTTATCCACCAACACGTCAATGTGGGGTAGTGGAAAATCATCTTTAAGACTCGCTCTGTTGAGATCTCGATAGTCTACGCACATTATGATTTTTCCATCCTTTTTTGGCACAGGCACAATGTTGGCTACCCATTCTGCATACATCACTGCGGCTAAGAACCCTGCGTCAAACTGCTTTTTAACCTCTTCCTTGATTTTTAGAGGCATATCTGGTCTAGTCCGTCTTAACTTTTGTTTGACTGGTGGACATTCGGGTTTAAGCGGTAGCTTATGTTCAATAATGTATGTGTCCAAACCGGGCATATCTTGGTAAGACCAAGCGAACACATCCACATACTCTTGTAGCAACTTGATCAACTTCCCCTTGGCGTCCTTGTTTAAAGAAGCACCGACTTTAACCTCCTTTTTGTCCTCTTCAGTTCCCAGATTGATCACATCCACTGGTTCCTGATGAGGTTGTATCACCTTATCCTCTTGCTTTAACATTCTGGCTAGCTCTTCTGGGAGCTCACAATCGTCCTCATCACCCTCTTCCACTTGGTTAATCGGGAACTCGAAGTTGTAAGGAATTATAGCAGTGTCGTTTTCAATAGGTTCATTTTTAAATCTGCATGAGGGAGATTTTTTATGCTCATTATTTTTTGAATTGGTGCAAATGAAAGTACTGAAAAGAAAGTGTATTGCCATTTGAAAAAAGAACAACTAAGAAAAAAACGATCTTGATTGAAAACAAAATGTGATTTTATTATTAAATAATTCAAAGAAACAAAATGTGGCCCTACAAAGCTTGTCAATTTGCCTTGGGCATAGCAAAGGACTTATTATTATTTTTTTTTTAGAGAAAAGTAAATTACTTTGAAATAGAAATCATCTCAGGAATCTCGATGGCCCTCCAATTGCTGAGAACTGTATCTGGTGAGCAATGGCGCACCCAATCTGGTATCCCTCCATTTTCCTCTTCAATTGCAGTCACTTGTTCTTCATCTCTGAATTCGGCAATATGGAAAGTTTCTTCAAGAGGAGGAAATGTCATTTGTCGAGTCTTCTGAACCCCTTTATTAGCTAGTGTGTAACCCAGCCCGAATTGATCCTTCTTTTCATGTATCTCTATCACCTTGCCCCAGCCCCTAGTATCCTTATTCTGGATTAAGTCTATGATTCTTTTTGGCCTCTCCTCTTGTCGAACGACTTGCTTACGACTGACCGTCGCAACCTCCAAAGCTTGGAACGGTATTTCAAATGTCTCCCCATCCACTTCTATGTATCTGAACGACGAGAGGTGGCTGACGAACATGTCTTCCTCCCCATCAACAATTATTAAATTGTCCCCAGATATGAACTTCAACTTCTGATGAAGTGTGGAAGTAACTGCGCCCGTAGCATGGCGGCGATATTAGCGACTACCTCGTCGAACTGAATTACTGATATGTCTTTGGTGACATGGGCTTCATTTAGGACCTTCAACAGGGATTCCCTATGTGCCTCTGAGCATAACAACAAGGATAGAATAGAGATTTTGGATGGTGTTTGATTTAGTTGGTCCACCACCCTATAATCACTTTTCTTTATGATTCTTAAAAATTCCTCGGCGTCTTCTCGAGATATGCCCTTCTTGGACGGTCCCTCACCTGTACTTGTGGTCTCTTTCCCCTTTGAGCTTTCGGGGATATCCTTCTTAGGTTGTTCTGACGAGTATACTCTTCCACTACGTGTCATTCCTCCAATACCAGCTATGTTAGTAACTGCTAGTGACGGTATTATAGTCTTTCCTCCTACTGACGCAGTGATGTCATATTTCCAAGGTACGGTCTTGGTGCTTTCATATGGAAATGGCGTTGGTACATGGAACGTGATAGGACCTTCTGACGTTGCAGGCACCGGAGCTTTGACTGGCGCAGGAACAGGTATTTGAATTGGTGTTCGTGCAGGCACCGTAATTGATATCTAAATAGGAACTTGTGCAGGCCTTGAAACTGGTATTTGGATGGGCGCCTGTGCCTGCCTGGGAACTGGTATTTGAATAGGCACTTGTATAGACCTTGGAACTAGTATTTGAATAGGATTCATGACTCCTCTTTTCTGGTATGGAATCTCAGAAGTTACTTGCCCCTGGGAGTCTAAGGCAGCCACCTCATTCATATTCCTTAAGTACTCAATTTGTACTATCCCTTGGTCCATTAGTTGTTAGAGGACCTCCTTCATCTTCTTACAGCTATTGGGATCAGCCGCGCAATCCTCACAGTCACCGTGCAGCCTTTCAAACTCCTCGTACCCAATTAATACTTCCCTTACTTTCGTCATAGGGGTCTTTACTTGTTCTACCCCTCTAATTAGGACATTCTCTCCCAGTCCCTCAATGGAGTTAACAGTTGGTCCGGCGTGCCCCGGGAAAGGGTTATCTCCTACATTTGGAGTGTCATAACTGAAGTTAATGACCTTCTAATGCAGCAAATCTTGCACCCTAAACTTGAAGGCTAAACACTTTTCAGTCGTATGCCCTGGCGATCCAGCATGGTAATCACATCTAGCATTAGTATCATACCCTCGAGGAGGAGGCGTAGGAGGGGTCCTAACGGCTTGATTTCTACCAATCCCTTTTGGATTAACATTGGCAGGATCTGAGTATATGTAGTGGGTATAGGGTCAAAGTCCTTCCATTGCCTCCTTTGTTCCTTTCGGGGATACTTCTGTTGTTGCTGATTTTAAGGGGGGTGGCGCCCTTGGCTGTTGGATCTGGAGCGTAGGAGACGCTTGACCAGAGGTCGTGGCTGCCACATAAGGGTTATAAGGTACTTGAGTATACCTATCAGCCGAAATGGCATTGGCCTCCTTCTTCGCACTGTTTCTGGAGTACCTTTTGTTGTTATGTTGATTGGAAGACGGCGTTCCAATCTTTCCGCTTTTTAATCCATTCTCGATCCTTTCCCCAATGATAACCAAATCCGCAAATCCCGTTGAGACATACCTAATCATCTTTTCATAGTATATTCCTTGCAGAGTTCCCATGAATGTATCTACTAGCTCGCTTTCCCGCAATGGAGGTTGCACACGAGAGGCTAGCTCCCTCCATCTCTGGGCATACTCCTTAAAAGATTCATTCCCTTTCTGAGACATGTTTTGCAATTGCATGCGATTAGGGGCCATGTCTACATTATATTGGTATTGCCTTATGAAGGCACTTGCCAAATCCTCCCAGTTCTTGATGTAAGTCCTTTCCAGTTGCATGTACCAGTCCAAGGATGCCCCACTAAGGCTATCTTGGAAAACATGCATCATCAGCTTTTCATTCTTAGCGTGCGCCCCCATCTTTTGGGAAAACATCCGAATGTGATTTTTGGGACAACTAACCCATTTATACATCTCGAAGTTAGGTGCCTTAAACTTAGGAGGCACGACCACGTCGGGTACCAAACACATTTCCAAGGCATCAATCCCAAAGATCTTGGATCCTTCCACAGCCCTTAACCGTTCCTCAATTATCTTATATTTTTCATCCTCCCTTCTTCCTTCCATGGTAGCTAGTTTGGCTTCACGAACAACTTGTCTTGAGTCTTCCTCTCCATATTGGAGGTGCCAGTCATCGGAGACCTCACGAGTGACGGGTATCTGTATAGGTTGTGATTCTCCATTATGCTCGGGTGGAGGAACATACCCTACAGGAGGTTAAGTGTTAGTCTTCCCTTTACTAGCCTCTAATGCTTCACGTTCCAAGTCAGCCGCGAATCCCAAAAGAGGATTACTATCTCCATTAGGGGTGTGCAAAAAAACTGGTTCACAAGAACCAATTTTAAAAATATGGTGCACCTATTTTAAATGTCCATATTATTTTGATTAAAACTGATCCGGATCCATTTCATTAAAACCATAAAAAACCAATAACCACTTTTTAAAACCAATATATAAATGGTTAACCAATGTACTCTTCACGTTGTCTCTAATTCATGATTATAAATTAATAATATACTATAGAGATCAAGACAACACTTAATTACACATTAGTGCATTGCCACCAATTTTATTTATGGTCTTCATTAATCCTCTCTCAAGTTGAAATCTCCTTTGTTTTTTTAATCATGGCTCTTAATTATATTTTTTGAATATATTTTGTTGATTTTCAAGTAAAAAAATTCTCTAGTAAAATCATTTAGATTTTCAAGTCACAATGCATTTTTGTTTTGTTATGATTTGTTTTTTTGCCCTTTCTTATTATTTTTATTGATTCTATATTCTTGCAAAAATTAAATTGTTGTTGATCGAATTTCATAAATATTATAATTGGCATTTAAAATCTACCACCGTCGAGAGGTTATTGATTTCAAAAAATGGATTTAAAACGATTGGATGGCGTTAGAAAAATGTTGTTTGAATTGAAAACTGAGTTTTAATAAAAAACAAGTTTGAGAAAATTTGGTTTTAAAATAGTCCAACCAAAATCGATTTTTGGTATAAACCAAATTTGAACCAAACCAATCCAAATATAAACCAGTTTTTAAAAAATGAACTGGTTTCATTAAAGTGGTTTTAAGAACCAAACTAAACCATATATTTGGTTCAATTTGGTTTGGTTTATGAACCATGCACACCCTAAATCTCCATACTGGGGAGGAAGGGTAGGGACACTCCTACGGTTACTAGCCTCGGTGTCATTTGCTATCATATTCTGAATAGCTCGAGTCAGCTGGTCGATTTTGTCCTTCATTTCCTCCACATTTCCTTTGACAACATCCACATCTCCCTTTAGAGCAGCGTGGTTCAGTTCCATTTGTTCCATAGCTTTCTTTTGGTGAGCACGGGTGTCGGGGCGAGACGTCAGGTTGTTGCGATGATTCTGAGAGAAGATATTGAAAAATGATTTCCGTTTGATTTTTTTTTAATGTTTTGCATGAATGTATAAGTATGCAAAAATTATTTTTATTTCAGAAATCTTAAACTTTTGTTTATTAAGATTAAAGCCAAGGATAATGGAAAACAAATACTTTTATTAATGAAAAGAAAATACTAGGGTCAAGGCCCCATTTATTACATAAGGAAAACCAAACTAGGGATAGACCCTTAAATTATTCATAACAAAAAACCAAACGTAAGAAGTCATTACATAGAAAAGCTAAATCCTCCTCCTAATCCTAGCCCTAAACTCCTCTACCATCTCACGACAAAGTGCAAGAAAATCGGCGATCTCTTTGACCGACTTGAAGATATCAGCCATGTACTCAGCCTCCCTTAAACTTCGAGGGATATCGTGGATGAGATCGTTGGATAGTAAGACCAGCTTCTTATACCTTTCTCGATAATATGCCTCGTCATCGCGTAACTTTGCCATGATCTCCAAATCCTCCCTAGTAGTTTGCTCTAGCTGTTGGTTATGTTCTTCAACATAAATGCCCCATGCCCTTAGATCTTCGTAGGAATCCTGGAGTTCCCCATATAGCCTTCTAAGCTCCTGGTTCTCCTCTTGAGTTTCTAATCATCCTTCTGGCCGTAGGGCAAGAAGTTCTTCGGCTGATCTCAAGCGTACAGTTGCATCTAGGGCTTGCCTTTTGCTCTCAAGAAGAGCGCTAGATAAGCTTTGGACTTCAGCTTCAAGGTTTGGGATACTCCTATCATATCCCTCCTTGAATTCTATTTGCGTTGATGTCATCCAAATGTCCCTCCACTCGTCCCTTTGACGCCAAGCTCTATCTAGTTGCTCCTTGTGGTCTTTGAGGCGTGAACTCACAGCTTGAAGGTCAGCATAAGCTTGTTCCTTCTTCTCTTCCTCCATCTGAGCTATCCCCTTATTGATCTTTGATTGCTCCATAACTTCATTGAGACTCCTTCTTAACTGACTACTTTCTCCAGTGGCTTGGTAATATTTACCTTCCCACTCTTCTTTTTCTTTTTGTAATTGTACAATAGTCTCTTTGAGTCTTTCACTTTCCTCTATGGAGATTGCGGCAGGTGGGGGAACCCTTGGATTAACAGGACGAGCCAGAGTAAAAGGCAACTTCACTATACTCACCCTTTCTTTCATCCATTGCAGATATGGAACCCTAGATTCTTCCCTTGGTCTTTTAAGACTGCCCTTCCCTTTGATACTTAACTTCCAAGCTTGAGCAATCTTTAGAACATCGGATGATTTCCAGCTACATTTTGTAGGACGAAGCCTTCTAACAACCTATCATCTGGCTTGTAAGCCAATGGATGCCCCAATTGCCTCATTGATAAGACCAGATTGTAACTTATGCACCCTCTCGATCCTATCAAGGGTACATTAGGAAAATCCCCACAGCTTAGGACCACGTCGTCTCGGTGGAGTATTTGAGGGAACCACAAGATGTCTTTATCACCAAGAGATACCAAATATTGAGACCAATCATAGGCTTTCATTTTTTCCATATCCTTTAGATCCCTTACTAGGTGAGAACACAACCATTTATACAATAACTGAGAGCAACACAACATAGCTCCTCCCCTTCTTTCAAATTTTTGGTGAAGGGTAAAGTATATATCTGCGAGGAGGGCCGGTGTAGGATCTTCTTCTCCAATGGTCACATCCAAGAATAAATTAATGGCAGCGACGTCTACAAAGTTCTTCGCGCTCGGGAATAGAACTAACCCAAAGATGAGGAGTACCATGATAGCGTCCATGGCTACCCAATTTTTGAAAGCAGCAAAATGACTGGCTTTCTTCTCCAAGAACCCTTTAGAGAACCCATGAAAGTCTTCTTGAACCTTTAAGTTAGCTTGCAAGTCTTCCTCATGGATATGAAAACCACTTGCCATTTCTTTGAAGGTAGGGTGATACCCTAAAGCCTTGAATGGACCTTTGTTGTTCTTGGGGAGACCCAGTATCCTACGAACTTCTTCTAGAGTGGGGACTATTTGAAAGTCTTGAAACTGGAAGCACCTTAACTCTGTGTTGTAAAACTGAGCCAAGGCGGTTAGGCCCTCTTCTTGAACAGGAGTAGTGACCAGATCTAATATATCCCCATACTTACGAATTAGGGGCTTTCTCCTTTCCTGAGGAAACCCCCTAACATAAGCTTTTAAGCTCCCTATGTCAGATGTTCTTACTTTGATTGTGATAGTTTTCTTTTTCCCGAATTCCATTGACTTTGACTTTAACCCTTTTTTTTTTAAATATTTAAGATTCCTGTGGCATGATAATGCAAAAAGAATTTATGAGGATGATGAATGCAAATTTTATATACTTTGATTAGGGTAATGTGAAATGCAAGCATGCCCTAGTAAAGGTAGGCTCCCTATGATAGGTTAGATCTATGTTTTGTCTACCCAATCCCCTCATATGTAGGACATAAAGTTTGGACAGCATAACGACCCTATAATGTACAGACTATACCCTTGTTTTACCATGAGAAAGAGCAAGCCTTCCTATGGTAATCCTTCAGGATAAGTCTCATCTGGGTAGGACCCTAGTAACAGCCCTTGAGGGTTGAATACGTAGGGCCTCCATGAATTGGTAAGGGGTAGGCTAAAAGTTCTCAGAGTCTCGGACCACATCCAAATCATCCTCTACGTTAGGGGCTAGCCCTTTCATGAGGACACCTTTGGAAGGATCTATTCTGAGTGTGGCATCAATGAACTGTTAGGGATGTCGCATCCCCCCCAAAAACATTTCCGTTCCACGTCCTAATCTAGGGTTATGCTCCAAGCTTGGGCTTTAGCTTCACACATCATATGCCCCAATCCAAAGTATGATGACAAAAAAATAAAAAAATATTATAGACAAATATAACACATTAAAACATAAAATAAATCATAATAATAAAAAAAAATTTAAAAACAATAAACACCAAAAACAAACAAGGACCCTAAAACCTAAGGTTAGGAGGGACTCTCTTTAGGGAGGAATCCCCACCAGAGTCGGCAACTGTCGCGGCCGGCTAAAAATTTTCGAGTCGCCACCATATTTTTTAAGGAAAATAATGATAAACCTAAAAATCCTTAATCCCAAAGGCAGAGATTCCTAAGGTTCGGGAGTCAGTTAAGTGAGGGGAAGGTGTTAGGCACCCCTCACCTCCATTGTACTCAATGGGATCCTCCTTAGATTTTAGGGTATGCTTGTTTGTTTGTCTAAATGATTTATTTACAAAGGAAACCTAAGTTTTTTTATTAATTATACTCGCTAAGGTTTACAACCCTATGCCTACGTACCTTCAATTTGAAGGATCAGAGTAACCGTAGTTCACCTCCCCTATTCCTACCCCCTAAATCCTATTCCCATTTCTAATTCTAAACCCAATCCACTATTTATACTCTTGGATAAAGAGTTATATCCCTTAATCTATTGTTTATACTCCCATATAAGGAGTTATATCCCTTATCCATTATTTATACTCTTAGACGGAGAGTTTTATCCCTTATCCATTATTTATACTCTCGGACAGAGAGTTCTATCCCTTATCCATTATTTATACTCTCGGACGGAGAGTTCTATCCCTAATCCATTTATTTATACTCTCGGATATCAGGAGTTTTATCCCTAATCCATTTATTTATACTCTTGGATATCAAGAGTTTTATCCCTAATCCATTTATTTATACTCTCGGATATCAAGAGTTTTATCCCTAATCCTTTTATTTATACTCTCGGATATCAAGAGTTCTATCCCTAATTCATTTATTTATACTCTCGGATATCAAGAGTTTTATCCCTAATCCGTTTATTTATACTCTCGGATATCAAGAGTTTTATCCCTAATCCATTTATTTATACTCTCGGATATCAAGAGTTCTATCCCTAATCCATTTATTTATACTCTCGGATATCAAGAGTTTTATCCCAAATCCTATCCCTTATTTTGGCTCTCGGACCAAGAGCTTTATCCCAAATTTAAATCCCTAGAAAATCCTTTTATGTACCTTATTTTAATAAAAAATCCTCGAACTCCATAAAAATTCAATAAGACCCCAAAATACCTTCTATGCTAATAATATAGCAAAAAGATTTCCCCAAATTAATCCCAAAAAAATGATTTTTAAAACCAATATGAACCCTCAATTAAACTAAGATTATTTTTCGCCCCCAAAACCCAAATTTCCAAATAAACCCAAATCCATTCCCATTTCCTTAAAAAAAAACCCAAATATATTGAATATATGAAATATGAATTTAAACCCAACCCCAAAAATTCCTTAATAAAAGTCTCCAAGTTAAATCCCCATTTAGAAAGTAAATTGTTTTCAATACATCAACCTTGCTAACCACCTAATTAACCAATTAAATTAAGTCATTAATTTAATTGATTAAAAAAAACCCTAACTAAACAATTAAATTAAGTGATTAATTTAATCGATAAAAAAAATCTAATAAAGCCCTAATTAACCAATTAAATTAAGTAATTAATTTAATGGATAAAAACCTAATGAAAACCCTATGATTTATAAATCCTAATTAGTATTAAACCCTAATTTATTAATTAACTTATGTAATTAAATTAACTAATAAAAACAGCAGGGGGTGTGTGTTACGTTGAGCCAGCCGTTGGGCTCGTAGGGGTGGGGTGCAAAAAGTAATCTGGGCGCAGGGCCCAGTTACCCAAAGTCCATAGCCTACAAAAAAAACAAAGAAAGAAAAAAACGGAAAAACGTGGGAGCAGTCAACATTGGACTCCCTCAGGAGCGTCTGATGATGATCAGACGGTTCCCAGAGGCTTGAAATCCCAACCTTAGATTCTGAATACTATCCCAGGTACGCTAAGTGAACGGTCCAGATGCAAAGTCAATGAAGACTCACGATGCGCACGCGTTCATTGGATGAGTCAAAATACTCTGATCGCACGGCCGCGAAGGGGCCACGTGCCCTTAATTTGATAACTGTGGGAGGGTGTACAAATGGGGCACCCCTTTTAGAAATTCCTCATTTTGTTCCCTCCTTTCTCTCTCTAACCTTCTCTACCTCTCTCTACTCCCCAAACTCTCTCGCCTCTCTCTAACCCTTTTTCTCCGACCACCTTCCAACGGCCTCCGACCACCGCCCAAAACCCCCCCAACCACCGTAAATCCCAGAATTCCGTTTGATATTCAACCGGAAACTTCAACCCATAAGAACCCTAAACCTAAACTAACCCAGAAACCCCCCATGTTCTTCAGGGTTCATAAGAATCCTAAGAATCCCAACCCATAATTGATGAACCTTAACCCAAACCGTATGAACCCTAACCTAAATCGTATGAACCCTAACCCTACATTCGACCAAAACCCAGAAACCCCTTGAACCCCCCAAGAACCCTAAACCTACATCCTATGAACCCTAACCCTAATTTTACGAAAAAAAACCCAGAAACAAACACAATCCAGATTCGCATACGCAAACACCAAACAGAAACGATTCACAACATATTAATCTCAAAAGCTAAGTTGTTTACCGTCTGTATAGTGACATTGGTAGTATTTTGTCCGATTGTCTCTATTCCCTCTTCTAATCCCTCTTCTTTTCTTATTTGCAGGTGTGGATGTGGCTTAGCTCAGAGGGTTAGGGTTTTAAGGATGAACCCTAATTCTCTATCGGTGTATGAGCTTTACTGAAAGGGTTGGGGGAATTGTGCAGCAACCAACGTTTTTCGCCTAGGGTTTTTCCTCCTCAAATCTGAATTTTCTTTTAGTTTTTATAGGTAAAAATTAGGTTTGATAAATTTATTAGATTTGATTTAGAAATCAGATTAGGATTTGATTTGATTTGTAATTTTGGACTGAATGGATTTTGTAATCGTTTTGATTGTAATTTGTGTAATCTGATTGTGAAAAATTAATAAAAGAGATATTGATTTGATTTGATTTTCCTCTGCGCAAAATTAGGGTTTGGGGGGAGGAAGGAGATGACTAGTCGGTCAACTATTTTGACCAAAAACAAAATAAAATAAATAATAGCCATTAATATATATTTTAATCACATTAACAAATAGAAATAATAATAATAATAATAATAATAAGGTAAATGATTACCTAAATAAATAGACATAAAAAAAATGAGAGACGAGAATTCTATAATCAATGACCCACCTAATTAATAATTAAACATAATAATCTAAAAGTTAAATAAAATACTAGTAATAATTTAAACAATAACCGAATTAACAAACACAACTAATTAATAATAAAAACCTTAATATAAAACCCAATTATTAATGAAAACAACCCCTAATAAATAAATAAAACCGAAACTAAACCAATGAATATTTAATTAATAACATTTCTAAAAAAAACACTAATAATAAACATATTAAAAATAATTAACCCTAAAAATAAAACTTATTATCATCTAAAAAACCCACATCTTTTCTAATGAAAATAAAAATCCTAATTAATTCTACCATAAAAATCTAAAATGATAAATTAAAATGAAATCCCCAATACCTTTAAAAGAAGACTCTACTTCCTACTATTAAAAATAAATTAAGCAAATAAGAAATTAAACTTAAAACAATTTAAATCCTCACTAAACATAGAAAAACCCCTTATATAAACCCCAAACCCCAAAATAGGCCCAAAAGTACTAACAAACCCCAAAACTCAAAGACATTCAGATGACACCCCCTTGATAGCACAAAAAGGTCTCTAAACAAAAAATGAAACAAAACACTGGTCAAAATTTAGGGTACTACACACGTGAATGGTCACGTCGCAAAAACTGTGTTGTGAATTGAATTTCAAGGTTGTGACGTGAAATTCACGTTGCAAGAGACAGTTTTTTTGTAGTGTTATAAACCGGTTTTATATTTTGAACTCTTTAAGAAATAATTTTTTCAACTTTTTTATTTCAAAAATAATATATGAATTTAAAAAATCATTCTTTTATTTTTTGAAAAAAAATATTTTTTATTTTTAAAAGAAAAATAATATTTCTTTATTTTCAAAAAATTTGTTTTTATTTTTAAAAAATATAAATTTTTTTTTTAAAAGAATAAAAATTTGCATTACTAAAATCAAGTATGTACAAAGATAACTAAAACAAGAAAGAGCCTTTTACATTAACAATAAGGCTATGTACTTTCTCAGTTTACTATTATGCCACCCTCTATGAATGACACAATCTATGATGTTATTAACAATCATAAGAGTATCTGTCCTATGGTTTCTTTTGAAGCAGACATTGTTGCGATGCTGCCAGCAGTGGTAAACTATCTCAGCCACTGCAATCTTCATGATGCCAACTTTGTTTCCTTTTCCTTTGCAATAGTTTCTCAACCACTTTAATTCATCCTCCCAAATACCTGGGCTATGACTCACTTGCAGCTAGTTCATGACTTCCTTCCAAACCTCATTCATCTTCTTGCACTCAAACAGCAGGTGGTTAATACTCTCATCATCATGGTAGAAACAACATTTGCTCTCATTAATAAAGCCCCACTTTTTAAGCCTATCCTTGGTGGAAAATTTCTTATGGCAAGCCTGCTAGAGGCACATCACAGCTCTAGGTCTAGCTATACTATTAGCAACAACTTTATACCAGTTTGCAGCAGGATCAGCTCTAAACATTTCTTTATAGGCCTTGCTCATTTTGAATTTCTTAGTTTTCAAGTTCATATCCCAGAAGTTCTATAGTTCAGGAATGATCAACCTAGCCTTCATGATTCTCTTTAAGATCCAAGAGGATTTATCGTCCTCTTCCATCATCAGCACATCTCTACCTTTTATGAACATCATGTGTATCCATTTGACCCATAAACCATCACTCTTATTGCAGATATTCCAAAGAAGCTTAAGCATTGTGATTTTATTCCATATCTCCAGATCAAGAACATTGAGACCACCTTTTCTTTTAGGCTTACAAATTTCCTCCCAAGCCACAAGGCTCTTTCTGCTAGGAGTTGTGGCACCGGTCCAAATAAATGTCCTGCAGGCCACTTGAATTCTGTTGATGACAGCCTTTGGTAAAGGGAAACACTGAAGCCAGTAATTGGCTATGTTAAAGGTGATAGCATTAACTAGTTGGACTCTACCAGCCTGGCTAAGCATCTTAGCACTCCAATGGTTGATTCTCTGCATAATTTTCTCAATGAGGGGCAGATAGTGGTTAACATTCAGCCTCTTGCTTGTGAGAGGAACTCCCAGGTATCTAAAAGGTAAAGAGCCTTCTTTGTATCCTGTCATACTGATGATGCTCTCCTTATCCTCATCTCTAACAGTCCCAAAATACACTTGACACTTAGAAGGATTCACCACCAACCCTGTAGACTTAGAGAAATTCTGCATAGTGGTGTTCATTAATTCCACAGACCCTATGTCTCCTCTACAAAACAACAATATGTCATCAGCAAAAGCAAGATGTGTGAGCTTCATTTTTTCACATTTTGAGCGATGATTGAAATTATGATTCTCTTTCATTTTACTCAAAAGTCTGCTCAAGTATTCCATGACTAACACAAACAGATAAGGTGATATGGGATCACCTTGTCTGATTCCTCTTTTGGCATGAAGCAGATTAGTATTCTCCCCATTAATATTGTATCTGTATGTCACAGTTGTGACACTATTCATGACCCGTCTCACAAACTGCTCAGGCACACCAACTTCCATCAAGATTTTTTCAAGGGCTTTCCAATTCAGCATATCATAGGCCTTTTGTAAGTCAAGTTGCATACAACACCTGGGAGTACCATTTTTTCTGGAGTAACCCTTTATAAGCTCAAAGGCCAACAGGATGTGGCTATGAATTTGCTAGCCAGGGATAAAGGCAGCTTGATTAGGACTAACTACACTCCCAATGACTTTAGCAAATCTAGCTGTAAAGACTTTGGAATAGATTTTATAGACAATAGTGCAGCAAGCTATGGGCCTATAGTCATTAAGGGAGCTAGCATCATCTTTCTTGGGGATAAGTGTGACAAGAGTACTATTAAAAGCTTTGAACATGGTAATGTATTGCAGCCAGTAGCAGATAGTGGCTATAAGATCATGCTTAACAATACTCCAGCAGCTTTTGAAAAACTTAGCACTATAACCATCCAAGCCAGGAGCCTTGTTATCACCCATATCACGAAGAGCAGTGAAAATTTCCTTTTTTGTGACAGGAGCTATCAGATCTTTTCTCTGAGTATGGTTGAGGGATGCACCTTCCCTCATAACTCTCAAATCAATCTGTTGCATTTCTCTGTCTTCTTTTCCCATAAGCTGCTCATAGTACCTTAGAACTTCATCTCCAATATCCTCACTAGAGTGAAGATCAGTTCCATCAGCTTTTCTCACTTTTATCATCTTTTTAGCAGCCTTTGCTTTCAAGGTAGCATGGAAGTATTTATTGTTCCCATCACCAAGCCTGATCCAATCAACTTTGGATTTCTGGTACAAAATCTTTTCCTCTAATTCCTGCCAATTTATATTCTCCTCTGTCTTCTCTTTAACTTTTTTGGATGATATTGGGATTCATATAATCATTAGCCAGCTCCACCTGCCATTTTTCCAGCTCAGTTCTAGTGGCAATGATAGTTCTCTTGACATCTTCTTTATTATAGGCTTTAATCTTTTCAGCTTTTCCCAAAGTATATAAGGAGGAGAACCTGTTATAGGGGCAGCCCAACTACTAGCCACAGCCTCATGAAAACCATTCAAATCAGTGGTACATTTTATGAATTTGAAACTCCTCTGTCTTGGTCTGTTGAGTTCCTTATTACATAGCTGAAGAATGACATGATCAGAAACATTAGGGGGTAAATGATTTAGCTAGTAATTAGTTTTTTGGAACTGTAACGCCCCAGTTTTAGTTTTTTTATTTAATCGGGTCGTTTTGATTATTTTATTATTATATTATTTTATTTTCGACTTTTATTTGGAAATATGTCATTTTTCAATGTTGTGATATTTTATCGGGTTTTGGGAACGTTTGCGAGATATTTGAGTGTAGGGGTATTTTGGGAATTTCACTTTATTTTTTTTCTTAAGTTAAGAAAATAGAAATAGAAGAGAGAAAAATAAAGAGAAAGAAAAAGAGAAGAAGGAAAAGGGAAAGAAGAGAGAAGAAGAGAAGAAAAAGAGAGAAAACTTGGAAATCAAGAAAACAATCTCCCGACTTCTCTAAACACGATTAATTCGGGTAAGGGTGTGAAACTCGATTATTATATGCTTGTGTATGATTATGTATGTATGTTTTTGGTTGTTATTGGATTGAAATGGAAATATAAAGTAAAAACCATATTATGTAAAAATTGATTAGAAATCGATTAAATTGTGTCGGAAATCATGTTTTCAGGTCCATTATTGTTAATACATGTTAGATACATGTTGTTAGGCATTGTATTGGTGATTTTTTTGGTGTATAGGTGAAAATTGGATGATTTTGGGTTGGAAAACGCAGAAGAAATTCTGCAGAAAAATTCTGGTTTTCCACTGCCCATACGCGTATCACTCAAGGCAATACGCGTGTGGTATTGAAGAAAACTGGGCAATACGCGTATGGAGCTTCATTTTCTCGGTCATCTGCCCATTTGCGTAATGGTACGCGTAAGACTTTAGGGCAATACGCGTATGATGTAGGGCACTACGCGTATTGGAATTTTAATGGGAATTTTGGGGAAAATGGGTCTCTGCCCATACGCGTACGACCTTGGGCAATACGCGTATGGAATGGGCGAGGGAGCAGGGCAATATGCGTATGGCCAGGAGAATTGCAAAATGTGGTTTTTTTTCGCGATGTCTTTTCTTGTTTAGTCCGTAACTTGTGTTCCGTTTATCCGTTTTTAACATTCTTGGTATCGTTGAGTAGCAATTGAACTGTACTTTCTTATTATTATAATTTTGAGATTGTTAGCCGATTTAATTATGTTGGGAATTTGGAATAGTGTCGTTTTGTCGACTTTTGTCGTTATAGTTGTGTGTAATTGATGTGTATCATGCAATGTGTTGTTGATATGGATATGGTATGATTTGCTTACTGTTGTATGGTATAAATGCATTGTTTTGGGCTTGGATTGCAAAACATAATTAATGTTGAGTGAGATGGTTGCATATATGTATGCATTTGAATGTCATGAGTCATTGTATGCTGAGCATCATGATGTGCATTCTTGTGATGTCGTGTGCCCTAGTGGGTGTGAGCGACGAATCGATTCCAGAGGGAATCTGCTATAACATCGTGAGCCTTATACCGAGAGGACCGAAAGCGATGGTTATAGACGATCGTGTGCCCGTGTGGGGTGTGAACGATCGGATCGTGAGCCTTATACAAAGAGGACCGAAAACGATTCATAAACGTAATGAGCCTTATACAAAGAGGACCGAAAGTGACGGGGAACATCGTATGCCCGACGGGGAGTTACACTAAGTAACGAGCGATGGTTCCAATAGTTCCTGAGTGAACTGGTGTTGAGAATTGATGGAAGTCGGTACCGCATGTGCATATGCATAGAGTCGTTGTGTCGGTCTCTTGCATTTGCATACATCATTAATGGTTTGTTTATGTGTGGAATTGTGGATGAAATTGATAAATTGATATATGTATATGTGTTGGTGATACTTGTATTATGCATGGTTGGTATACCTTGGTGATGGAAATATGAAATATACATTGTGTTGTTTTGTGTTTGAATTATGGTATGAGTTGTGGTGAGAACAGTATATATGTGTATTTTTGGTGTTATATATAATTGTATGCAATTATATTATGATTGTGTTTCTCACCCTTCTGCTGTTTTATAATGCTCTATGAGGCATTGCAGATTAGATTGCTGGAGGTCTTTTTGTGAAGCTTAGGTCTTCATTCTTTTGTCGGTCGGCTCTGATATGTGACACCGGGTAGTTAGGGAGACCGTTGGTGATTTGTGTGTATATGTATATGTTCTTTTGAGATTGTACATGTATGATTGTATCTGGCAGACAAAATTTTCATGATATATATATGAGATTTCAGTACAGATTTTCAGCTTTTATTCTGTATCTGAATTGTGGGTAGTAGGAACTAAGTTCCTCTGTTAATTGCTACCTAATTGTTTCATATCTTTATGGGCAAGTTTATATGTATTTGGTTTCAAATTGATGTGACCCCTCGGTCTATGCCATGAATGTTTTAAATATACTCTGATGAAATTTTGATTTTTTTTATTATCGCTTTAATAGCTTGGGGGTATAGATTGGGGGTGTTACATTAAGTGGTATCAGAGCCAGTCCGTGTCAGTCTGTGTCAGTTGTGTCAGTCCTTGTTAGTCTTTGTGGTTTGGTGAGCTGTTTGTTTAACCATAGTTGCTGTTATTGGAAATGAACAGAATATGGCTGGTAGGAATGACGCTGCTTTGGCTGCTGCTATGCAAGCTATGGCTCGGGCTGTGCAGGGTGCACCTAATGCTGCATGTAATGATGAGTTCAGGAAGAAAAAACCGCTTGTCTTTAAAGAAAGATATGATCCTGATGGTGATCAGATATGGCTTAAAGAGATTGAAAGAATCTTTCGAGTGATGGATTGTGCTGAGGATCAGAAGGTGAGACTGGGTACTCACATGTTACTGGAAGAAGCTGATGATTGGTGGCTTAGTACACGTCATGCGTTGGAAGCTGCAGAGAAGGAGATCACTTGGGCTGTGTTTAGCATTGAGTTTCTGAGGAAGTATTTTCCCGAAGATGTAAGAGGAAAGAAGGAAATTGAGTTCTTGGAGTTAAATCAAGGTAATATGTCTGTTGTTGATTATACTGCTAAGTTTGTGGAACTTGTGCAGTTTTATCCACATTATGCTGAAGCGACCACAGAATTTTCTAAGTGTGTAAAGTTTGAAAACGGATTGCGTCCTGAGATAAAGCAGACAATTGGTTATCAAAGGATTCAGAGGTTTTCTGATTTGGTGGATTGTTGTAGGATTTATGAGGAGGATAGTAAGGCTCGTTCTACTCACTATAAGAGTGTGAGCGAGAGGAAAGGGAAGCAACAGTTTTGTGGTGGTCCGTATGTAACACCAGCTGATAAGGGTAAACAAAGGGGAAATTTTGAGAGAAGGTCAAGTGGAGGAGGAATGTCTAGTCCTCTGATATGTTATAGATGTGGTGATGTGGGACATCGTCAGTCCGAATGTAGGAAGGATTTGAGGAAGTGTTCTAATTGTGGAGGTTTAGGACATGTCGCTGCAGGTTGTGCAAGGAAAAATGTGGTGAAGTGTTTCAACTGTGGTGAACCTGGTCACATTAGTACGAAGTGTCCGAAACCGAAGCAAGCTCCAGCTGGTGGGAAAGTTTTTACCTTGGCAGGAACTCAGACTTCAAGTGCAGACCGTCTGATCAGAGGTACTTGTTTTATTAATAGTACACCTTTAGTTGCTATTATTGATACTGGAGCGACTCATTCGTTTATTTCGTCGGAGTGCGTGAAGCGTTTGAATCTTGTGTTGTCTTCGATGGGTGGTGAGATGGTTATTGATACTCCAGCAATGGGGTCAGTAACTACTTCTTTGGTTTGTCTAAGTTGTCCTTTGACCATTTATGGTAAAGACTTTGAGATGGATTTGGTGTGTTTACCGTTGGAGGGTTTAGATGTGGTTCTGGGAATGAATTGGTTGCAGTTCAATCGGGTTCATATTGATTGTTACCATAAGTTAGTAAGGTTTCCTTCTCTTAAGGAAGACGAAGACTCAAGTTTCTTATCTACCAAAGAGTTGAAGAAGCTTTTGGTGGATGAAGCTCAGTTGTTTGGGTTTTTTGCATCGTTGACTGTGGATAGTCAAGTTTCACTTGATGTGTTTCCTGTTGTGTGTGATTTTCCGGAAGTGTTTCCCGAGGATATTTCAGACTTGCCGCCAGAGAGAGAGGTGGAGTTTTCTATAGACCTAGTTCCTGGTACTAGACCTGTTTCTATGGCACCTTATCGTATGTCGGCATCTAAGTTGGTTGAGTTAAAGAAACAGTTAAACGAATTGTTGGAAAAGAGGTTTGTGAGACCAAGCGTTTCTCCTTGGGGTGCTCCAGTTTTATTGGTGAAAAAGAAAGATGGAAGTATGCGATTGTGTATTGATTATAGCCAGTTGAATAAGGTGACGATTAAGAATAAGTATCCTCTTCCGAGAATTGATGATTTGATGGACCAGTTGGTAGGTGCTTGTGTGTTTAGTAAGATTGACTTGAGGTCAGGGTATCATCAGATTAGGGTGAAAGAGGAAGATATTCAGAAGATGGCTTTTAGGACACGTTACGGTCATTATAAATATTCTGTGATGCCGTTCGGGGTTTCTAATGTGCCAGGTGTGTTTATGGAGAACATGAATCGTATTTTCCACGAGCATTTGGATCATTTTGTGGTTGTGTTTATTGATGACATTTTGATTTATTCTAAGTCTCGGGAGGAGCACGCGGAGCATTTGCGTATTGTTTTGCAGGTTTTGAAAGAAAGAAAGCTTTTTGCAAAATTGTCCAAGTGTGAGTTCTGGTTGTCGGAGGTGAGTTTTCTTGGGCACGTGATTTCAGGTAATGGTATTTCTGTGGATCCATCTAAAGTAGAAGCAGTTCTACAATGGGAGGCTCTGAGATTTGTTACTGAAATTCGAAGCTTTTTGGGTTTGGCCGGATATTATCGAAGGTTTATTGAAGGTTTTTCTAAGCTAGCACTTCCTTTGACCCAGTTGACTTGTAAAGGGCAAGCGTTCATTTGGGATATTCGGTGCGAGGAAAGTTTTAATGAGCTGAAGAGAAGATTGACGACAGCTCCGATTTTGATTTTGCCGAATCCTACTGAACTGTTTGTGGTTTATTGTGATGCGTCTTTGATTGGTCTAGGTGGGGTGCTAATGCAATAAGGTAAGGTCGTGGTTTATTCTTCAAGGCAGTTGAGAGTGCATGAGAAAAATTATCCTACTCATGATCTTGAATTAGCAGCTGTGGTTTTTGTGTTGAAGATTTGGAGGCATTATCTCTACGGTGCCAGGTTTGAAGTCTTTAGTGATTATAAAAGTTTGAAATATTTGTTTGATCAGAAAGAATTAAATATGAGGCAGCGGAGATGGTTGGAATTTTTGAAGGACTACGACTTTGGCTTGAATTACCATCCTGGTAAAGCTAATGTGGTAACCGATGCATTAAGTCGGAAATCGTTACATATGTCCGCTTTAATGGTTAAGGAGTGGGAGCTTTTGGAAGCTTTTAGGGACTTGAGTTTGGTATGTGAAGTGACGTCGGATAGCGTAAGGCTTGGAATGTTGAAGGTTACTAATGATTTTCTGAAGACTGTTAGTGAGAAACAGAAGACGGATGTGAAATTTATGGATTTGATGTTGGTTGGAGAAAAAGATGCGAATAGTGATTTTAAAGTGGATGTTAATGGTGTTTTGAGATTCCGAGGCCGAATTTGTATTCCTGATGATGCGGGGTTGAAAAGGATGATTTTGGAGGAAGGACACCGGAGTAATCTGAGTATACATCCGGGAGCAAATAAGATGTACCAAGATTTGAAGAAGATTTTCTGGTGGTCTGGATTGAAAAGAGATGTGGCTCAGTTTGTTTATGCATGTTTGACTTGTCAGAAATCGAAGGTAGAATATCTGAAGCCTGGTGGTTTGTTGCAGCCGTTGGATATTCCTGAATGGAAATGGGACAGCATTTCTATGGATTTTGTGACAGGGTTGCCGAATACACAGCGAGGGCATAATGCTATTTGGGTGGTTGTTGATAGGCTGACTAAATCGGCGCATTTCATTCCGATTGACATCAGTTTTACTTTGGAAAGGTTGGCTGAGATTTACATCAGTGTGATTGTGAAGTTACATGGGGTTCCGTTGAGCATTGTTTCGGATCGAGATCCGAGGTTTACCCCGAGATATTGGGAATGTTTACAGAAGGCGTTGGGTTCTAAATTGAGTTTGAGTTTGGCTTATCATCTGCAGACGGATGGTCAGACCGAGAGAACGATTCAGTCATTGGAAGATTTGTTGAGAGCGTGTGTTCTTGAACAAGGTGGTGCATGGGATAGTTATCTTGCATTGATTGAATTCACGTATAATAACAGTTTCCATTCTAGTATTGGAATGGCATCTTTTGAAGCACTGTATGGACGAAGATGTCGAACACCGTTGTGTTGGCACGAATCTGGTGAGAGTTCGGTGGTTGGGGCAGAGTTGGTGCAACAGACTACGGAAAAAGTGAAGCTTATTCGTGGGAAAATGAAGACTTCTCAGAGTAGGCAAAAGAGTTATCATGATCGGAGGAGAAAAGATCTTGAGTTCCAAGAGGGCGATCATGTACTTTTGAGAGTTACACCAGTAACGGGTGTGGGTCGTGCATTGAAATCGAAGAAACTTACTTCTCGGTTTATTGGTCCTTACCAAATATCCGTGAGAGTGGGTGTTGTGGCTTATAGGGTGGCGTTGCCGCCGAATCTGTCGAATTTACACGATGTGTTCCAAGTTTCACCGCTTCGAAAGTATGTTCCGGATCCGTCGCATGTGATTCCGATGGATGAGGTTGAGGTAAGGGAGAACCTTACGGTTGAGTCATTACCTGTTAGGATTTTGGATCGCGAGGTGAAGCGGTTGAGAGGCAAGGATATTGCACTTGTGAAAGTGGCATGGGGAGGCGCTGCTGAGGGCAATTTGACTTGGGAGTTAGAGAGTCCGATGCGGGAGTCGTATCCAGAGTTGTTCGTCTCAGGTATATTTTCGAGGACGAAAATTTCTAAGTGGGGGAGAGTTGTAACGCCCCAGTTTTAGTATTTTTATTTAATCGAGTCGTTTTGATTATTTTATTATTATTTTATTTTATTTTCGACTTTTATTTGGAAATATGTTATTTTTCAATGTTGTGATATTTTATCGGGCTTTGGGAACGTTTGCGAGATATTTGAGTGTAGGGGTATTTTGGGTATTTCACTTTATTTTTTTTCTTAAGTTAAGAAAATAGAAATAGAAAGAGAGAAAAATAGAGAGAAAGAAAAAGAGAAGAAGGAAAAGGGAAAGAAAAGAGAAGAAGAGAAGAAAAAGAGAGAAAACTTGGAAATCAAGAAAACAATCTCCCGACTTTTCTAAACACGATTAAATCGGGTAAGGGTGCGAAACTCGATTATTATATGCTTGTGTATGATTATGTATGTATGTTTTTGGTTGTTATTGGATTGAAATGGAAATATATAGTAAAAACCATATTATGTAAAAATTGATTAGAAATCGATTAAATTGTGTCGGAAATCATGTTTTCAGGTCCATTATTGTTGATACATGTTAGATAAATGTTGTTAGGCATTGTATTGGTAATTTTTCTGGTGTATAGGTGAAAATTGGATGATTTTGGGTTGGAAAACGCAGAAGAAATTCTGCAGAAAAATTCTGGTTTTCCACTGCCCATACGCGTATCACTCAAGGCAATACGCGTATTGTATTGAAGAAAATTGGGCAATACGCGTATGGAGCTTCATTTTCTCGGCCATCTGCCCATTTGCGTAATGGTACGCGTAAGACTTTAGGGCAATACGCGTATGATGTAGGGCATTACGCATATTGGAATTTTAATGGGAATTTTGGGGAAAAATGGGTCTCTTCCCATACGCGTACGACCTTGGGCAATACGCGTATGGAATGGGCGAGGGAGCAGGGAAATACGCGTATGGCTCAGGGCAATACGCGTATGGCCAGGAGAATTGCAAAATGTGGTTTTTTTTCGCGATGTCTTTTCTTGTTTAGTCCGTAACTTGTGTTCCGTTTATCCATTTTTAACATTCTTGGTATCGTTGAGTAGCTATTGAACTGTACTTTCTTATTATAATAATTTTAAGATTGTTAGCCGATTTATTTATGTCGGGAATTTGGAATAGTGTCATTTTGTCGACTTTTATCGTTATAGTTGTGTGTATCACGCAATGTGCTGTTGATATGGATATGGTATGATTTGCATGCTGTTGTATGGTATAAATGCATTATTTTGGGCTTGGATTGCAAAGCATGATTAATGTTGAGTGAGATGGTTGCATATATGTATGCATTTGAATGTCATGAGCCATTGTATGCTGAGCATCATGATGTGCATTCTTGTGATGTCGTGTGCCCTAATGGGTGTGAGCGACGAATCGATTCCAGAGGGAATCTGCTATAAAATTGTGAGCCTTATACCGAGAGGACCGAAAACGATGGTTATAGACGATCATGTGCCCGTGTGGGGTGTGAGCGATCGGATCGTGAGCCTTATACAAAGAGGACCGAAAGCGATCCATAAACGTCGTGAGCCTTATACAAAGAGGACCGAAAGCGACGGGGAACATCATATGCCCAACGGGGAGTTACACTAAGTAACGAGCGATGGTTCCAATAGTTCCTGAGTGAACTGGTGTTGAGAATTGATGGAAGTCGGTACCGCATGTGCATATGCATAGAGTCGTTGTGTCGGTCTCTTGCATTTGCATACATCATTAATGGTTTGTTTATGTGTGGAATTGTGGATGAAATTGATAAATTGATATATGTATATGTGTTGGTGATACTTGTATTGTGCATGGTTGGTATACCTTGGTGATGGAAATATGAAATATACATTGTGTTGTTTTGTGTTTGAATTATGGTATGAGTTGTGGTGAGAACAGTATATATGTCTATTTTTGGTGTTATATATAATTGTATGCAATTATATTATGATTGTGTTTCTCACCCTTCTGCTGTTTTATAATGCTCTATGAGGCATTACAGATTAGATTGCTGGAGGTCTTTTTGTGAAGCTTAGGTCTTCATTCTTTTGTCGGTCGGCTCTGATATGTGACACCGGGTAGTTAGGGAGACCGTTGGTGATTTGTGTGTATATGTATATGTTCTTTTGAGATTGTACATGTATGATTGTATCTGGCAGACAAACTTTTCATGATATATATATATGAGATTTCAGTACAGATTTTCTGCTTTTATTCTGTATCTGAATTGTGGGTATTAGGAACTAAGTTCCTCTGTTAATTGCTACCTGATTGTTGCATATCTTTATGGGTTGGTTTATGTGTATTTGGTTTCAAATTGATGTGACCCCTCGGTCTATGCCATGAATGTTTTAAATATACTCTGATGAAATTTTGATTTTTTTTAATTTATCGTTTTAATAGCTTGGGGGTATAGATTGGGGGTGTTACAGGAACCACTCCACATTTCCTACTACTCTATCAATTCTAGAGTAAATATGATCATCAACATGTTTGTTATGCCAAGTGTAATAGTCACCACTATTATCCATCTCAGCAAGATTACATTTATCCATCATGGCTTGCAGGTCTTTAAACTCATTTTCCTTAACCATCCTTCCTCCAATTCTATCCTTGCTTTTGAGGACATTATTGTAATCACCTATAATACACCAGGGCTCATTACTCTGAACAGGCAGCACAGTAATATCCTCCCACAAATGCTTTCTTTGCTCCAAAGTATTCATAGCATAAACCACAGTCATTCTGAAAAGATCCTTCCCATTGGCATCACTCACTCTGCAGTGAATGAACTGAATAGAGAAACTATCAACCCTAATATTAACAGCACTAGACTTTCAACTAATCCAGATCCTACCATTGTCATGGTGGTTGTAGTTGTCAACATAATTGTCATGAAGCTTCAACTTGTTTCTGACCAGGCTGGCCCTAGCTTGCTTCACTCTTGTTTCCTGTAAAATGCAAATATTATGCTGTAAACTTAAGAGATGGGAGTTATATAATTTTTTTATTTTCAAGAACAAATATATATTTTTCATAATTTTTTTTATTTTCAAGAAAAAAATTATATATATATATATATATATATATATATATATATATATATTATTTATTTTTATTTAAATAATTCTTTTTAAAATAATTAGTTAAACAGTTTAAAATAGTTTTTTATTTAAGTTTGATTAGTTGAATTGTTTATAGTGTGTGGTTCAGTTTATTAACCATTTAAATTGTTCTATTTTTATTTATGTAGTGCAATTTAATTTGAGTATATGGTTCAGCTAACCATATTTTTACACATCCCTAAATGAAATAGAGAGGTTTGTTTAAAGAAAGTCTCTTTTAAAAGAATTGTTTAAAATCGCCATTCCTCCTTAAACAATTAGTATTTGACGAGGAGTTAGACTCTAATATCATTTATTACTTTAGAGATCTCAAACTCAATAGAGGGTGAATTGTGATAAAAAAAATATTTTCAAAAGCTTTAAAGATATTAGATTGATTTTAAGGATTATTTAAGAAAGGGGTAGAAGAAGTTAATTCAAGCGGGAAAATAAATAATAGTAACTTAAAAGATCATGAAAAGGAAAAAAAACGCATCAGAGTTTATATTAGTTCGGCCAAAAATCACGAGGTCTACGCTAATCCCTTAGGAGTACTCTTGAGATTTTCACTACGGCATACCTCTTAACATAGGCTTAACTCTTAACCTTATTACACAAAGATTTTATCTCATATTTAGCTTGCGACCTTTACTATTTATCGAAGTTTTGATGAAAGAATCTAGTTTGATAAAAAAATTTGGCAATTTCTTATCACACCACCCTTGTTTCTTAGGCACCATCTGAATTTCCGGTTTTGCCCCCTGATTCCGGATGTGCACATCCGGACGCGCCAATTTTTTTAAAAACGCTGATTCTTTCCGGAAGTGCACATCCGGAAACATTCCTGATCTGCAGATCCGAAAAAAGGCAGAACATTATTTTTTTTTTTAAATCGGTTTTTTTGCTTGGTCGCATATGTTAATAAATCGTCGCAATTTAATATACATTTGACAACATCCATAGATAAAATAAAATGATATATATATATATATAATAAATCTTTGTCAAAATACAGTGCATACATCTAATATAAATATAATACATCAAACAAAAAACTACTGCGTATGCGAAGGATCTCTCCTGGCTCCCCTGCTCCTCTGCCGCTACCCGCCATCCTGGATCGATGTTTGCGGTACTGAAGTGCCCCCTGAGCAATCGCAATAATCCTGTCCACGGCAAGTCTGGCACCAGAGCCCTCAGGGAGGTGACCGTCCGCAATGGCCTGCTGCGCTATCTGCTCTATCTGACGACAGCGTGGTAGTACATCCTGAGTGTGGTCCAGCTGAGACTGTCGCTCCTCTAATATCTCCTGATGAGCAGGTCTGGGTGGCGATCCCTCAGCAGTGGGCACCATGCATGGGTGTGAGACGGTGTAGAACCACACGATGTACCCGGCAGCAACACTCTAGTCTGTCTCCGTTCTGGTCGCCCGAGCCTCCTCCGGTACCAAGTGGGACTGGTAGTCAGCATATAGCTCATCTATCTGTCTGCGGGTCAAGCCTAGAGGAGCAGACTCATGAGGCATCCTGGGGATCGTCTGCGTGTAACCGAACTGACGCAAGACGCGCTCTGGCAGGTATCGGGCAGTAACGGTCGAACTACATGCCAACCATCCTGAGAACAAACAAACCTCATCGAACGGGCGCGTCACACGGTGAGCGGCATAGGGGCAATACAAAACGTCCTCAGCAGTCATCCGATCTAGATACACTCTGAAGGGGTCCGGCGCCTGGTTCCCTCTGAGCAGGACAAATGCAGCAGCACGTGGCATATCCTCAGTGTACCCCTGGGCACTCCCCCAACCAGTAATATAGGGAAAGTGCTGTAAAATCCACGCCTGAAATGGAAAACATAACATGGGTGTCAAACATTATAATGAATACAGAAAGAAAAGAAATGAAAAAATCACTTAGAATATTAGATTGTTACCACGTATAGCGTACAGCTGCCTGCCACAGTCTTGGCTGCCCAGCGGCAACCATCAGAGAGCCTGGAATAGGTGAATGCCAGCGCAGCCGCCCCCCAGTTGTACCCATGGACCTCTGTCTGATCCGAAAGGTACCTGAGGTAGACGATATCAGCATAATAGGCGCTGGTGTCCACAAACACCTGTGTGCCTAGCAAAAACAAGTAGTAGCACCTTAGGGCACGCGTCCTATGGATCGCCACCTCAGCTGGATCACCATCTGCCCGTCCTGCCTCTGCAAGCACCTCAGTAAATCTATCCATCAAAAATGAGAACCGGACGTGTGCGCCCCTCAACTGGTGCACCTCCGCATGTGCCTTCTCTGGGCTAGCCCCAAGCTCTGTACATCCTGTACGTATTTTGAAGTTTAAAAATGGCAGCCATGGCCACTGTAACAACCAAAAGGGCATTTTTATGCCCTGATCGTCCGTTTGAAGCAGTAAAAATGACCTACATTGTCTCTAACCTATGTTATTCATACAACCTAACAATTTCTACACCTAAATGTCTACTCTAAATCGATTACTCGAAAATTACTCCGAAACTCTAAAATTTGAAAACTTACCGATTAAAATGTGATACGGAGGATTTGGAGTGTGTTGATCGTTGTAGCAGTTGCTCTGCGCCGAACTCGAGTGGAAAAAATCGAGATTTGTGGTGATTGAAAATTTGAGAGTTTGAGAGAGTTTGAGAGATTTTGGAAATGGAAAGGTGAATAATGAGGGAGGAAGAACGTCTGGCGCGAACTAATAAGAAATACTTCCGGATGTACACATCAGAATTCTTTCCGGATATGCATATCCGGAAAATCTCTACGATTTTTAAAAATTTGGTGCGTCCGGATGTGCACATCCAGAATAGTGGGGCAAAAAAATAATTTCACGTAATGCCTAAAAAATTTGGGTGGTGCATTAAGAAATTGCCAAAAATTTTGATTGGCCACTTATAAATTCTAATGGTACACGGTAGCACGTTTTTTTATGACTGACTGGATCATTTAAACTCTATATCATAAAAAGAAGGTGATTTTTCCAAATAGTTAGCTTGGCCAAAGGGTGGATCAAGCTTTGGGTGGAGTCTGACTCACTTTTGATATGGAAAGTTTTCTCCTCTGTCAACCATGACTTAGTTTCTTGGAAAGTTAGAAACATATGGCAATTAAAAACAAGGTTTTTTTTTTAAATTTTGGTATTCGATCTTACAACTGACTAATTCAAAATGAGCAATTCTACCATCTATTAACAGGGGTTCCATCCACACAAAGATTAATTGCACCCAACAGAATTTAAATTTGAGACTTTAAGAGGAACATACTCTCAAGACTTAAGCCTCTAGCACTAAGCCAACTATTGGGAATTTGAAAAGAAAGACTATGTAAATAATAGACTAGAATTGCCTTTTTTAGGTTTAAATCATTTTAAGTGGGTTTTGGTAGGTCCTGACTCTTTTTATTTATCAATCTTATTTTTAATATATTTTGACCTCATTTAAAAAAATTAAAGCTTTTTTGTTATAAAAAAGCAACATTTTTAAACTCTACAATAAATTTTTAGTAAAACTAATATATTTTGTTTGAAATATTATTCTTCATACACTTATGAATACAATATTGTTTATCAAATTAGTATAATCGATTTCATTTATTATTTAATCAAGTTTTAATTAATTTTAAAGACAACTCGTATAATATTGTTTTAGAAATTATTAGTTATAAGTAAGAACTTGTTGATTTTAATTTACATTGTAAAATATAGGCAATCTGTAATTATAAAAAATAAATAATAAAAAAACACACTAAACAAATCGTCTTGATAGACGCTGAAAATTTAAGGGGCAAATAGTTATTATTGAAAAATATTTAAAAAGTAGATAAATATTTATTAATGATACATTAAAAAAAAATACATGACAAGTATGTATCTTTCAATAATTTAAAAAAATAGAGTTTATATAAGCTCGTCCGTCAAATCTAAAAATTTATAGGGTTTGTGTAACACTCCGAATTCAATTATTAATGTAATTTGGATTATTTAGATTTTTAATTATTTAATTGATGTTTTAAATTAATTGTTGAGTGATTGTGGGGATAAGTGTCCTTGAAGTAGATGCATAGAGAGAGTAAGAGTTTAACATATTTTTTTGAATTGATGGAAATTTTAATTAATTATTAGAATAGATAGTATTTTTATTTGAATTAATCAATTAAGTAGAATAAAATAAAATGGTGAGATTTTGTTGGAAATAAGATGTTATAGAAAAATAAGGGAAATAATAGAGTTTTATGGAGAATTGATTTATTTGAATAAATATTAAGATAAATAAAAATATCCATCAATTAGAGTTAGTAAGAGGAGTAAGGGTCTTATGAGGAAAGTAAGAATAAGTAGAGGGTAAAAGGGGAATAGCCTAATTAGAAGAAAATAGATGTTGGAATAAAATAGAGTTTTGGAGAACTAATAGTGTCAGTTAGTACGTATTTTGGGAGAAAAGAGGCAACAAGAGCAATTGGGAAGAGCAAAGCTTAGAGAGAAAAAACCACCATTGTTAATGAGTTTAGAGTGCTTGCTGAAAATTCAAGGTAAGGGTGAAAATTTGGTTCAATGTTAGGGGTATCATGAAGGGTAGAAATGTTCACTTTTCATTTATATATTGGTTCGATTCCACTAGTTTATATACATATATTATTTGTTAGTAATCATAGAAATTGCAATAGCCGCAATTCATGTATATATATATATATATATATATATATATATATATATATATATATATATATATATATTCGTAGTATACTGTTAACTGTTAATATACTGATATCATCTATTTAGATATGTCGTTCGACTACTGTATAGATAATATATGAATATAATGAGTGGATAATATACCGTACGGCTATTCTTACTGATGTATTGATGATGAACTTAATGATTATGATTTTCATTCATATGTATAGGGCTGGACAGGGACCCGAAAACCGGCCTAACCCGCATCAACCGATTTCAAAAAAGTGAATCGGGTCGGATGCACACGGTTTGGCGGTTTTACGGGTCCATAACACGGTTTCATATGGGTTCTACTGGGCGGGTCCGGTTTAACAAATTGAAATCGTGGGTAACCACACCCGCCCGACTGTAAGTGTAAGCTCCTTCAACGCAACGTTTTGTATACAATTTGTACTCTTCATTTTCGTTTCATTTTATTTGAACCCTATCTTTCCAGAATTTTGTTCTTTCTATTCTCTTCAATCTTCACAATACAAACCCTAAATACCAACTTTCCATTGCATTTTGTGCCGCTGTAGAATACAGAATCACTTCATGAAGATTCATTCTTCACACACGAGCGAACAGGAAATATCTTTATGGATCTTCACTACTTGACTGATCTGAGCCCTAAAAACGAACCTTCCAATTTGCGTCGCCGTCTCTATTCGTTTCATTCTAGTCGTTATGTGTTATTCGTCTAATTCGTTCGACTATTCTCCATTTTCCAATGTAAGTATAACTTTCATTTCATTTGCAGTTTTCGTGTTTTTCGTTTTCGTTATGAACTTTACTGAATAACGTAAGCTTACCCATTTTTCGGGTTTTCGTTTTCGTTTTGAACTTTAGTGAAGAACATAAGATTACCCATTTTCGTGTTTTCAGTTACCCATTTTTCGTTTTTGTTTTAGAACTTTACTGAGTTTGGGTTGTGACCACAAATATCTATAGTTACCTCTTATACTTGTGATTGTATGTATATTGATATAAAATTTTGCAAGTTTATGATTAACTAAGTCTTAGTGAAGAAATGTGTTCAAATATTAATTCTGGTGGTGAGTTTTCATTTTACAAGATACCCTGAAAGTGACTTATATTATGGATTATAATAGACTTGAACTTGAAATTATATTTATGAGCATTTTATATGTGTTTGTAATACTGATCATTGGTTACCAAGACAATAGTAACCAAGGCTTCTAGCTTGGTTATTGTTGGAATGGAAATTTTGCCACCATATTATATTTGAGACTTGAGTGACATATGATTATGATTAAAATTTAATGTTTTGGATTGTCATTTAACTGGAATAGTTTTACTATTTATTTGGGCAGATGGAGCATGGATAAAGTAGCAGTCAAAGAACTCAAAGAACCATAGAGCAAGATCCACTAAATTGATAAATGTATTCAACTTGTTCTATATTGTGTTTGAAATTTAAAAGTTGTTTCTATGTTCTATATTTTGAATGAGAAAGAGTTTCTTACCATTTGTATGCAAATGCCAATATATGTGTGTATGCAATGTTTGCTGTCTAAGCTTTCTTAAAAATTATGCCAATTGTTTGAACTATGTGACAATGAGTTTCAAGTGAAACATCTAGTGTTTCAAAGTGATTTTCAAACTGTCAATCTTCTATTACCTTAGAAATGTATGTGAACTACAATCTGTAAAGTATGTTTTTATTCCTTTGCATAAGAAAAATATGTTAAATGTCGTTGTAGAAGAAAATGATGCATAAGCTAAAGCTATGATTAATAGCAATATCTAAATGAATATTCTAAGATACATATTTCAACAACCGATTATTTTCATATTTTTTCTAAATGAAGTGAAAAACTAAGATTATCTAAATGAAGTATTTGATTATTTTGACAGCAGATTATTAAGAAAAAGTAATAAAGTATATCTATCAAAGCAAATTTCAATAGGAAGTGAATAATAATAGTATTGCTTTATCAAATTTAACACTCATTTTAAGTTCTAACAAAATTAAACACAATATTTTTTTTTATTTCTTTGAATCTATGTGTTATATGAATAAATGGAAGTCTCTTTCTTTGAGTTTTCAGTTTAGAATTGCTAAAAAAGTTTGAAGATTTGTCCAAATACATGAACATAGTTTATTTAATCTCTTAGAGTTATTTTAATTTAGTATTTTTTGTTAAATTTGTTATTGTTATTTATTCAAATTATACCTTTTTACAATTTTGTTAAGGCCGGTTAATGTTGAAATTTCAGGTTTACTGCTAATCACTTTTTGAAGACCTAATGGATATACTTGTGTGATGACATGTTGAATTAATAGATAGAATTGTTTACTTTATTAGATTTTAAATAGTTTTAAGTTTTATTAAATGTTCAATGTTCTTTGATTTAGGCATAAGTTTTGCTAATGTACTAACTAATAGGTGTAATTGGCTACTTGTATGCATAGACTTATCTGAAATAAATAATTTTTTAATTAATTTATTCAAAATGTATTAAGGAATTTTTCTTAAAAGTTCAAAAGCTTTATTTGGGATTAAAATTGTTGTTAGCCCAATAACCCGAAATAATCATCCGAATTCACCCACTGTAAAATTTGGGTGGAATTGGGTCTGGTATCTCAATCCGCAGTTTGGGCTGGGTGGTGATAATGGACCCGTCCAACCCGGCCCGTTATCCACCCCTATGCATATATTGTAGTTTCAAATTATAATGAGTAGGAGTTTCATATATATTCATATGTATATACTATAGGTTTACATTATAAAGTTTCACATTCGTATGACGTAACATCACGTTAAAATTTCATAATAATAATAAGAATTATTAGAATACATATGCTTTCATGAACAGTACTGGCTTATATACATATATATATATATATATATATATATATATATATGTGTGTGTGTGTGTGTTGTAAGTGGCGTTTCAAATTACATGGATATATAATAATTATAATACTAATACTAATAATTGTTTAATATTATTAATATGATAAGTTTTTTTTAGTTCTGACTCAGAGATAAATAATTAAACTATTCGACTAACTTAAATTACTTTCAATTTGTTAGAATTGTCCATAGAGTTGTTAGAGTTGTCGATTGAGTCCATAAAAATTATCTTTATGAGCAAGAGTTGTCAATAGAGCATTTTTTAACACTTTAGAGTTGTAAGAATTGATGTAAATTTGTTTAGAGTTCCTTGAGAACTCTCTCGAGTTATAATTTTAGATGATGATTTTGATTATATTCTTGGATGATAATTTTGGGTGATTATTTTGGTGATTAATTTGATGATCATTTTAGTAATATTGCATGTTATTGTGAATTCATGAATCATGGTGTACGGACTTCGACCCACTTTTGGTGTGCCTTGATCCTATGGTGGGGATCAAGTGCGAGTAGCTAACGCTTTTGAGAAATTAGTGAAGCGTTGTTTATGGTGAGGGTAGCGATCTTGGTGTGCTCCGATTCCAAGAGGGAATCGATCCTATGGTGGGGATCGTGGAGTGAAATGGACCTAAGTGTTCATAATTTGGTACCACATGCATGTCGAGTCAGTTGTCGAGTACATTTGCATTTGTGTTGCATTTGGTGATTATTTTGATGTTATGTTGTGTGGATGAGAATACTTGTTATGTCTATGTTGTTGTATTTAGTGTGTGACGTTGTTAGATTATTCTACTTCTGATTTTTCTTTTACCATTATTATTGAATTGTATTCTCACCCCTTCTGTTTGAATGTTGCCTTTACCTGGGCATCGTGCAAATACTCAGGAGTAGCATTGCTGAAGTAAGTAGAAGATAGTTCTTGGAGTTACTTCTTTATTTTGTCGCTTTTATTAGTGGTTCCTTGCTCTGATCATGTAACATCGGGTTAGGATAAACGCTTGATTTGATTTTTGTATTATTGTCGTCGAAGTACAAACTTTTGTGTTGTTGAGAATTTTAAGTTGTTTTGAGTTGATTGCCATACTCTCTTGATTATGCTATTAGTTTGAAAATCATGAGACTTACTGTCTTGAGTTACAATACTATTGTTGTATGTTTATTAGTAATGCACTGCGATGATACCGTAAATTCTTGGGTGAGCATGCGAGGACAGGTACTAAATGTCTTATTATATGAGTACTTGACCAAAATCAGATGTGTTGGATGTCGTGTAACATCCCAAGTACAAATCAGATGTGTTGGATGTCGTGTAACATCCCAAGTATAAATATGTTCATTGAATTTATTTTTATGGTAACCCGTGTTACGGAGCAGATTATGTGTTTTGATGTGTGCAACACCCTTGTGGTTATGTTTTCTAATTAAAATATCCGATTATTGTTTTGGGGTTTAAAAGGGTGTTACAGTATGCGCCATAAAAATTAGAGTTCAGATTTTTTAGGTTTTTTTAGTCTGACTATAAAAATTCGCTATCCATTAGGATTAGTCCGTATGGACCGCTGATAGCTTGTTAGATTCGCATAACCACAAATTTAAAAATAGATATAAAAATATTTATATTGTCTCACTCCAAAATAACATATTAATTTTTTCAACTCATTAAATTGTATCCCTGTTGTATTCAATATTTCTTTTTCTAAATATTATACATTAATATAATCAAATTAATATTCAATTATTTTGTGTTAATTCATAATTTTCTCATATTCTATTACTTTCTATTATTTTAAACATTTGATTATTATTATTATTATTATATATCATTTAGATATATATTGTATTTAAAAATATATTATAGTATTTATAAAAATTAATATAGTATTTTAAAATGTATTATTTTTAAAATAGTATAATTATTTTCATAAATTCAAAAATAATTCAACATGGCCATTGTATATTCTTAGTTTTTCTATTTTATTTGATTTATTTTCTGTTTTTATATTCTAAAAAATCTTTAAAAAAATGTAGATTCGTTATTTTATTTTATTTTTAATCACATTTTTAGTATTTTTAGATTTTATTTTAATCGCTTTTCTATTTTTCCATTCTTTTTCTCAACAAGGACATTGTTGACATTTTGTAATTGTTGCATTGTAGTGCTTTTTGATTTTATTTGATTATGTGTTAATTTGATAATTATATCATGACTGGTCAAATTAGAACATTAAGAGAATTTTGCTTCACCTTATTCACTTTTTACTAATTTTCCTTTTTGTCTGATTTTGATGACACTTATACTTGTGATATTTGTTTTGTTAGTCACTTATGTTCAGTTTGTACTAAAATTGAAGTTGTTTTACAATGTAAAAGTTATTATGAGATTTCTACTGACAAAGTTGATGTTGCAGATGTAAATGTAGCTCTTGCTGCCAAAACTTCACCATCTATTGAGCAACCACCTGCTTTAGAGGTAAAGCCATTCCCTGCGTTTTTAGAATTTAATGAAAATTTTCCTATAATAATTTCATCTAAACTTGAATTTGAACAGGAACAGAAGTTGTTACAAGTATTAAGGTAACATAAGAAGGCAATTGGATGGACCTTGGCTGACATTCCTGGTATTAGCTCATCAATGTGTATGCACCAGATCTTACTTGAAGATAGAGCAAAAGCACTTAGGCAACCCCAAAGGCGGCTTAACCCCTTGAATTTAGATGTTGTTGTAGCCTACGATTTTTGCCGGTGACGCGACCACTTTATCGCAGAGAATTGGGTTTTCTCCTCAATGAAGAGAAGGGGGTGCTACTTTCTGATTTCTTATTTATCCCGTGAAGCTGGAAGGGAAAGGAAAGCTATCCAAAACTAACCTTGCACGCGAATGTTTAACTGAACAAACGCTTAAAGAGATTCCGGGAGTTCGGGGTCAGGTTATACAATGGGGAGTTGTCAATTACCCATCCTATATGTGGTTAGCCACAGGTTGTTAGTTTTAGGTTTTGCTTTGTACTTGATGGTGTTTATCTGTTGATGGGTTGGGAAAGTTTCTTGGAAAATATGAGAGAGAGTGAGTTTTTGTTGATGTTCGGGTTTTCCGATGTTTTTGGTAAGGTACTGGACCTAAGTTTTGATTGATATGAAGGTACTGAACCTAGATTTTTTGTTTAGTATGCTCGCTAAGATTTCGCAATCTTATGCCTACGTATTCCCGTTTAAACGAAACAGGGAAATCAGAGCAATCGTATTCTATGGGAGGAAAAGATGTTTTGGTGTCTTGTTCAAAGCCCAAGATTGAAGCTAAAGAAGTATTTGTGTCTTGTTCAAAGCCCAAGATTGAAGCTAAAAGGTTTGACTGAGAGATAATTTGTCATCTCTAAAGGGAGACATCTCGTCTGTTTATCACAACTGTTGGGTGATTGTTTATAAAGCAGAATTACTTTAACTGGGATATGCGAATCCAGCAATGCCATAATTTCCTTTATAGGGGATTTATCCTGAAGGAGAAAACTTTAACTCAGTGTAGAACAATGCCATTTTTCCTTAGGAATCTTTCATGTTAAGGGAGGGGCAGTGGCGTGGATGTAAACAATCCAGAGGCTTGCCACTTACAGCAATTAGATGAAAGAGGAAGTTTGCCAAGATAAAAGATGGACGACAGCTTGGATTTTTGAATCAACAAGTGTGCCACTTATAGCAATTATCTGGGATTAAGGTTTGTTTGATTTTCTATTTTGATGTGTGATAACACAGAGAAATGTCTTCCTACAGAGAGATTTTTTATTTCCTCTGAGGGGATGTTGATTTTTGTGTGCCTTGAGCAAAGCCCAAGGTTGAAGATAAGAGATTGATTGACTCCACTAGGGAAGTCCTTATACAAAGCCTAAGAGGAAGTTAGAAAAGACTGACTTAACAAGAGAGTATTTATCTGTCTTGTACAAAGCCCAAGATTGAGGCTAAAAGAGATTTGACTCCTTTGGGGATATCATTATACAAAGCCTAAGAGGAGGATAAAAGTTGACTTTTTCGGGGAAATATTTTGTCTGTCTTGTACAAAGCCCAAGATTGAGGCTAAAAAAAATTTTGACTCCGTTGGGGAGGGTTTGTATGTGTCTTATACAAAACCTAAGATTGAGGCTGAAAAGAAGACTGACTCTGTGGGAAGGAGATCTTTATATGTCTTATACAAAGCCCAAGATTGAGGCTAAAGAGACTTTATGACTCAGTTGAGGGTATTTTAAGTGTCTTGTACAAAGCCCAAGATTGAGGCTGAAATGAGTTTGGCTCTGCTGGAGAGTGTTATCTATCTATACTAAGCCCAAGATTGAGGCTGGAATGAGTTTGACTCTGCTTAGGAAAATTTATATGGTGTCTTGTACAAAGCCCAAGATTGAGGCTGGAAAGGGTTTGACTCAACAAGAGAGTGCTTTTATCTATCTTGTACAAAGCCCGAAATTGTGGCCGAACAAGCTAGAGAAATCATTATACAAAGCCTAAGAGGAGGCTGACTTCTGCTAGGGGAAATCTTTATACCAAGCCTAAAAGGAGGCTGGAAAAAGATTGACTCAACAAGAGGGTGTTTTTATTTGTCTTGTACAAAGCCCAAGATTGAGGCTAAAAAGGGTTAACTCAACAAGAGAGTACTGAAAGTTGATTGACTCAACAAGAGAGTCTGAAAAGGGTGATCGACTCAACAAGAGAGTCTGAAAAGGTTAGCTCCGCTGGGGAGATAATCTTTGTACAAAGCCCAAGAGGAGGCTAACTGTACTGAGGAAAGGCAGGATCATTATACAAAGCCTAAGAGGAGGCTATCTTTGCTAGGGATTATTGAGATCCTGAGGCAGGTCCAAATGGGGAATCAACTCTTGCTGAGGGTTACAGAAGAGTTGAAATATCAGAGACCTTGAAGTTCTGATTTAGGATAGTGTTATACTGATGATAAACTGACCCTGACTGGGGATTTTTAGGAGAGAGACTGTGTTTTAGCTCTGCTGGAGATTGATCCAGAATGACCAGGGTTTCTCCTATATTTGTAAGGTGCTTGAGAATGTCTTTGAGATCCTAGAGGGGATTAGACTGTCCAAGTCTATTGGTATGGAAGTGTTTATCTTTGTATGATGTCCAAGAGAAGGCAGGTGTTTTTTAAGGGATGAGTATCAACCCTAAATTGGTTTGAGATTTGACACTGGAAAGACTGCTCTAGCAAAGGATGACTAAGTTCTATTTTATACCTTTAAGAGGTCTTCAAGGTCCTTGTATTAAGCCCAAGAGAAGGCATGAGAACTTCTAAGAAGTCGGAGGGTCCTTGTACAAAGCCCAAGAGGAGGCGGGGATGCTTTTAGGAAGCCTGTGGGTCCAAACTTAAGAAGAGTTCAAAAAAAGTTTCACCGGGAATAATCTTTTCTTTAGCGAACAGTTCTAGGGTTTGAAGAAATTCAAGAGAAGTTTCACCGGGAATTAATCCTCTCTGGGGAAACTGAATTTCTTTGACAAGTTCTAATAGTGACAGTCTGAGAAAAGGTTCTCCGGGAATACTGCCTTTCTCTTTGTTCCATATTGTTTAAGCCCAAGAGAAAGCAAGACTGTATCTGGAAATCCTATGGGGATCCAGTTTACTGAATCAAAGAGTGACCAATTGGCTTTACCTAGTTCTAGACCTAGTTGCCGAGGAAAACTCTAAATAGATATACTAGTATATATACAGTTGATATATGACAAGTATTTAAAAGGATATGAAAGAAGGACTTACAGGGGAGCAGCTTCCCACAATACAGTTATATATATATGAAAGCAAGTAAATGAAAGCTGATAAAAACTTACAGGTGAGCAAGCTTCCATGCTGTTCAAACAAGTATATACATGTATTTGTGCAAGTAAGTAAAAGAAAGCGGATAAAAACTTACAGGCGAGCAAGCTTCCATAGCTGTATTGTTAGTTTTAAAGAAATTAAAGAAAGTTTTGATAACAACTGTACATTTGAACCTAAATCAAAGGGAATTTGTTTTTGAAAAGATTGTTGGGGCTTATACTCAAGGAGAGGCCCAATAGTAATTTTACTGTTGTTTGTAAACTGTATTGGGACTTATACAATGACTGAGGTCCAAAGAGATTTTCTGTACAAAGGGATGGGTCTTACAACTCAAGGAAGGCCCAAAAAGTTTTAAAAGAAAAGAAATGGAACTTACAACACAAGGGTAGGCCCAGTTGATTTAGTTTGAAAAAGGCGACCGCGCAGAGATTTTCTAACACACAGTGGGACTTATACAATGACTGAGGCCCAAAATTATTTATGTGCAGAGGGGGTTGGGTTTTACACTCTATTAGAGGCCCAAAAGTTTATTTTTGCACAAGTGATGGGGCTTACAGCTCAAGGAGAGGCCCATGGAAAAACAAGTATTGCACCATTGTTTTGAAAATTGTACTGTGACTTATACAATGACTGAGGCCAAATTTATTTTATGTACAAAAGATGGTTGGGTCTTACACTCTATTAGAGGCCCAAAAGTGTTTTTGAAATGTTTGATAAGGATCAAAAATCAAAGAAACCCTAATTTTCATTTTTAAGAGTAATTCTTTAAATAAAATTAATACAAATGATAAAAATACCAAATAAGTCTAAATAAACCACTTGTGGTTTTTGGTTAAGGTTTGAAAAATGAGGTTTTAACCACAAGATGATTTAGAACTCATTTGATTTTGATTTTCAAGATAAAAATTCACTTTTAAAATGTTTAAAAATAATAAAAATGAATTTATTCACAAAAATACTAACTATATTAAATAAATAATATAAATCTGATTTTTTTTTTTGTAGAATAAAATACTTTAATATTTTTGTGAATTTTCAGAAAAAGAACCAATAAAAAATGATTAAAATTAAATGAGAAATTAATTTTCCAAATCATTAACAAAAATAATATGAAAAATATTAAAATGGGACAAGTGATAAAAAAAAGAGGTCTGGGGCGAGGGGGATTGGAACTCCAGACCTCTCGCTCGTTCAATACACACAAACCAATTGATCAACCACTAGGGCGCAATGCAAATTCATTTAATATATGGAAAGCAATAAATATATAATAAAACAAGTTGGATTTCTGAAGAATGGCGCCATGGCCATCTTCGTCCTCAAGCTCGGATACGTGAAGCCTCCTACCTCACTCATCTCTCAACCATTTCACTTAATCCAAATATGAAAATCGTGCGTTTTCAGATGAGGAACACAATGGCAATACTCAATTTTATTGAAATTAAGTGAATCAAAACATAATCTAATAAAACCTGAAGAACCCTAAAATTGGCATAAACTCAATGAAATTCTATACACAAACTGTAAACAACAATTGATTGAGGGTAAATGATCTACATACATCCAGAAACACAATGGTAACAAGAAAACATATTTATGATTCATGATTCTTTGAGTTTGAGAGTTCAAGTTTTACCTCTGCAAGTGAGAATCAAATTCTGGTTTGGAGGTGTTACAGATGAGTTCCAATAATTTGGACAGCTTCCTTGTACCTCAATGGATGTGTTTGAGTGCTTAGGTTGATTGGAAAACCTCTGGATTGATCAGCCTGATTCCTTCTGCAGCAAGTCATGAGTCTTGTGCAATTGGGTGGCCATTTGGTGATTTTGATGTTACAGATGGGATGTAATGGCTTAGATCACTCCTATATGTTGTGTGTGAGGTGTGTGAATCATTGGTTTGAGTTGCATTGGCCTCCAGCTCAAAACCCGATAGTGCTTTCTCAAGAACAATGAAATTTGGAGTTTAAGAAGGAAATGAGAGAAAGCAATGTTGTAAGCTGCTTTGGTGTAGTTTGAATGATCAGTTAAGACCTCTATTTATAGATGATCAACTCTTGTCTTGGAGGAATAGTAAATGGCTGCAAGATCATATCACATTCAATGGCTCTAGCTTGGTGGCATTTCTTCTCATGCAAGGCAAACTAGCCTCTCCTAAGAGCAGGGCTATGTCTTGACCAAATCCACATTCTTCAGATGTTTTAATTGTTTTTTAAGTAAGCATCTTGACTGAGTAGAGTGGCTTTATTGAAAGTGCACTATTCCACATAAATTCCTTTGAATTCAAGGCATAATGTGACAAAATGCATTAACCTCAAGTTGGAAGATCCCTTGGCTTTTTGACTCAGCTTTGTAGGTTGGATCAGATGGATGAGGATCAGATTGGATGAATGTGGCATAGAGATCTTAGGCCTTGACTCGGAAATCGTGTAAAGCAAGAAAACATGTAAACTGGTTTTTCATGACAGCCTTGCCATGGTGTTTTGCAGCAACCATAACTCTTGGCTCAAGCTGAGTTGTTTCATGCCAATAAGTTCCTTGGATTGTAGGAAATATGCACATAAACTTTGATGTTTACATCTTGAATTGATTCAGCCTAAAACTATGTGAAACAGCCCTCCAAGTTTTGGTGTTTCATTAGAAATCTGCCTTCGGCAGAATTTCTTCTAAGTGTTGGAAAAATGCACTTTTATGTCTTTTAGTGATTTTGATCCAATCATAACTTGAAATCCATGAGGAATTGGAATGAGATGTAGTTGACACTTTTGAAGTATGTAATGAGAGCTTCCCTCTGAGCTTTGAATGGAAGAGAAGGGTCTTAGGGTTAGAGAGATATGGCCTTGCAAAGTTGGTTTGTTCCATAACTTGGAAAAATTCTAAGTTTTTTTATGGTTACCCCTTTAGCAAGTTAACTCACTTTCTTTGATTTTTCTTGATGAATCATGATTCAAATCACATATTAACAATGTTTTAGGGTTAAGGAACCTTGGTTGACCAAAAATAGAAAAAGTCAAACTTTGGATTTTTGTACAGTTGACTTTTTCATCAGATGAAATTTTGACTTTGTGATCCTTTTGTGAAATCAATCCTCGGGCTTAATTAAACTTCATGGATGGCCTCAAAGGATATTTAGGAATGTATTGGACCCCTCCCCAAGGTTTGAGACCAAGGGTAGGCCAACAGTCAAGGATAGGGTTGACTATTTCCATTAGAAACCCTAATTTGTGATCAGATGGTTTTAAGTTCTTGTGGTTTATGATGTGAGCTCTTTGAATCAATCAAATCTTGTAAACATGTCAACATGATGTTTTTGAGGTCTTTGAAGTTCATTTTGAAGCTTCAAGCCATGCCTCACTTCATAAGTTAACTCAAGGGTTGAATTAGGTCAAAACCCTAATTCCTGATTTTTTGATAGATGGACCCTCAAGGTGATTTTTACATTATGGATGGGCTCTTGAGATCCTTTTGAGCTTATAGGACCATATATTGAGGCATTGGCTCATGTCCAGATGGAAATCTTCATCTAGGGGCCTCAATCGACCAAAATCCTAATTTGGTGACACTGGCGATCTTGAGGCTTGATCCACTTGGAATGTTGCAACTTTGTGCTTAATTCTTGATGTGGGAGACCTCTTGGTCCTCCATGGATGTTTGAGAGGTTAGACAAGTTGAATATCATGTCATTTCTTGATTGATCCTTTGTCTAAGTGCTCTAAGAGGGCTCAAAACCCTAATCCTTGACTGTGGTGAATGCTCAACCATCTTTGAGGAGATTGATGAGACATGAAATTACACCCATATTGTGGTAATGATCTTCACAATGATGGGAAATCTTGGTGGTCAAAATTTGGGGTATGACAGATGCCCCTATTTAATCTTCTTGGATTCGAAGGTGTGAATGGCGAAGGTATTCGGGCATTCGGGGTGCAAGAGGATTAAATATCGGAATACCCGAAATTTTGATGGTGGTTATGAGTGGCTGCTTGCTCATCCATCTTCTTTTGCTAAGTAATGATGCTTAGAAAAAGATAAAAACTTCCCCTCGATCCTGGTCTTTAGCCACGAAACTGGTCTAAGTTTCTGAAATAAACTTCCCCTCGATTCTGGTCTTCAATCAAGGAACTGGTCTCAGTTTCTTTTGTCAATAAACTTCCCCTCGATCCTAGTCTTTGGCCACATAACTGGTCTCAGTTTCTGATATAAACTTCCCCTCGATCCTGGTTTTTATCCACAGAACTGGTCTCAGTTTCTTTTGTCAATAAACTTTTTTGACAAGGGACGCTATTTGTAGCGGTTTTCCTCAAACTTCTCGCCGAATTTTCCTGGGGAGATTCCATTTGATGGGAACAAGTTTTGATTTTAGACTCGCTGGGGAACCCATTCGTCTGAGTTGTAAAGGTGTTCAAACTTCTCTGTTGGAGACGCCATATGTTGACTCTACTGGGGGAAACGAGTCTCTTGAGAGGCTGTTTCCTACTTGGGGATATTACATCATACTTTTCCTCGAGATATTCTCGGAGAAATGCCATGTGATGTAATCCAATTTTGAGGTGCTGATGACTTCAATATCATTGACTCTCTTGGAGAGAAAAACCAATGTGCTGCTGAGAGTCTTCTGTTGCAAGGCTTTCTCTGGGGATCTTCCTTAATCCGGGAAAGCGAAGATATCATCTTCAATGGTGAAGAGTGATGTGCGTCGACTGTATTCTTGTCTTTCAGAGGTTTAAGTTATCAAAGCGTTCAAGGACCAACTCCTACCCAAAAAAAAATTGGAGGAGAGATTGTTCAGACGTAACATTTCCTGACGAGGAAAGAACTGACAACTCGATTGATAAGAGGACTTTTATCACTAGGGAACAAGACCGATCAAAGTGATAGTAATGCAATATGAATATGTATATGAATCAATAATGCATGATGTATGTATGTATATGTTGACAAAACTGACACGACATACAGACTAATAGATGAACATGACTGGATACTCGGCCACTGTGGGGAATAAAAAGTATCATTGGTTCCAGATAGCAATTCTACCTTGCTTAGGAAACGGTTCCTATGGGAAATAACATCGGTCAGACTTAGGAGGTAAGAACCCTGTCGGGGATGCTAAATGAAACATGGTGTCTGACACAGTTGATCCTTCATTCAGATACTCTGATTTAGAAGGAGTACTTTGATTCTACACTTTGAGGTTCAACCACCTTCGGAGAAGCGATCGATTTCTTGCGATGTTTAACAGTCAAAAGAATTGCCATCTTTATTTTAAAAGCAGAAAAAATTTTGACAAGTAAACATTTTTTTGTTTTATTTCAAGAATCGTTAATCATGTTAAAAACATCATTCTGTAAAGCTAAAACAAATAAGAATTGCAAGCAAAAGCACTATGGCACAAATTTTATTGATAGAATGGAAATCAGCTAAGCGCGTGATCCCATAGAGTATTTACAAAGTTAGAAAATGGTAATTTAAGGGAAAAGGGCTACATTGAAACATAACGACCGTTATCCTTCTACCAACTTTGAATTCTGGACATCCTGAGCTTCTGTCGAAGATGACCTTGACTGGAGTTTTCCTGATGGATGGCATTTCTGCTGAGGAGTTGAACTGATCAAACATAGTTACTTGCCATTAATTCCCAATTTTTGCCAGGATTGTACTTTGTGATTTCCAATCCATAGGGATGATTTTTTCTTGTTTATGTCTCTAATTTTTGCCTGGACCGCCCTTTCGGGTTTTCAATCCATCGAGACGTTTTTTTTAGGCGAAGTATTTCTTGACTACATCAACATTCGTGGGGTAGGAAAATTCCTCTCCATCCATGGTTGCAAGTCTCAAGGCGCCGCCTGAGAAAGCTTTCTTACCACGGAGGGGCCATCATAATTCGGAGTCCATTTGCCCCGGGAATCAGTGAGGAATGATTGTATCTTCCTGAGCACAAGGTCTCCTTTCCTGAAGATACGGGGTTGAACCTTTTTGTCAAACGCTTTCTTCATTCTTTGTTGATACAACTGATCGTGGCATAGAGCCGTTATTCGCTTTTCTTCGATCAGATTCAGTTCATTATGCTTGCTTTGGCACCATTCAGCTTCTGTTAGCTTAGCTTCCATCAATACTCGGATTGATGGGATCTCTACTTCTATGGGGAGGACTGCTTCCATGCCATATACTAGAGAGAAAGGGGTTACCCCTGTTGAAGTACGGACAGACGTGCATTAACCGTGAAAAGCATAGGGTAGCATCTTGTGCCAGTCTTTGTAGGCTACAACCATCTTTTGAACGGTTTTCTTGATATTCTTGTTAGCCGCTTCTACCGCTCCGTTCATCTTGGGTCGGTAGGGAGATGAGTTATGGTGTTCGATCTTGAACTCAGCACACAACTCTTTCATGATCTTGTTGTTCAAGTTGGATCCATTATCGGTAATGATCTGGCTTGGAACACTATAACGGAAGATGGCATTTTTCTTGATAAATCGGACCACGACTTGTCGGGTTACATGGGTGTATGACGCTACTTCGACCCACTTGGTGAAGTAGTCAATGGCTACCAGGATGAACCGATGTCCGTTTGAAGCCTTGGGTTCAATCATGCCAATCATGTTGATTCCCCATATAGAAAAAGGCCATGGGGAAGAAAGAAATTTGAGATGCGCTGGCGGTACATGGATTTTGTCTGAGTATATCTGAAACTTGTGACATCTCCTCATGTACTTGTAGCAATCGGATTCCATTGTCAAACAATAGTACCTTTCTCTTAGAATTTTTCTCGCCATTGTGTGTCCGTTGGCATTAGTGCCAAAGGATCCTTCATGAATTTCTTTTATCAGCATGTTTGATTCTGGTCTGTCTACACATTGAAGCAAGACCATGTCAAAGTTTCTCTTATAGAGTGTGTCACCGCTCAGGAAGAAGCTGCCTCCCAATCTTCTGAGGGTCTTTCTGTCTTTTCTGGATGCCCCAGGTAGGTATTCTTGTTTTTGAAGGAAGCATTTGATATCGTGTTACCAAGGTTTGTCGTCTATGACTGCTTCAATTATGAATATGTAAGTGGGCCGTTCAAGGCGCATTATGTCAATCATAGGTATGTCATTCCATTGACCTATACTAATCATGGAAGAGAGAGTGGCTAATGCATTATCCATGTGATTCTCTTCACGAGGGATGTGATGAAACTCGATTATGTTGAAGAATGATAACAACCTTCTCGCGTAGTCTTTGTAAGGAATCAGTCTTGATTGGTATGTGTTCCAATCTCCTTTGATTTGATTGATAACCAGGGCTGAGTCTCCGTACACATCCAAGTTCTTATTCCTTAAGTGAATTGTTTCTTCGAGACCCATGATACAAGCTTCATATTCGGCCTCATTGTTTGCGCACTTGAATGTTAATCTGGTAGTGAAAGGAATATGGGTACCCTGAGGTGTTATGATGATTGCCCCAATTCCGTTTCCATAATGGTTGACAGCTCCGTCAAAGATTAGTCCCCATCGAGAACCTGGTTCTGGCCCTTCACTGGATAGCGGTTCATCGCAATCTTTCATTTTTAAGTACATGACATCTTCGTCTGGGAAGTCAAATCCGACTTATTCTTGATAGTCAATCGGTTGATGAGCCAAATGATCGGCTAAAATACTTCCTTTGATGGCTTTCTGAGCATGGTACTCGATGTCATATTCTGATAACAACATCTGCCAACGGGCGATCCTTCTTGTAAGAGCAGGCTTTTCAAAGTCATACTTGATTGGATCCATTTCGGAAATTAAACAAGTAGTGTGACGAATCATATATTGGTGAAGACGTTTGGCTGCCCAAGCCAGAGCACAACAAGTTTTCTCAAGCATAGTGTACTGAGTCTCACAGCCGGTAAATTTCTTGCTCAAATAGTAGATGGCAGATTCTTTTCTTTTCGTTTCGTCTTGTTGGCCAAGTACACAACCCATGGAGTCTTCCAAGACTGTTAAGTAAAGGATCAACGGTCTTCCCTCTACTAGAGGTGACAGGATAGGTGGATTCAACAGGTATTCCTTGATACTGTCGAAGGCAGTTTGGCAGTTTTTTGTCCATACGCAGTCCTGATTCTTTTTGAGTAATTTGAAGATTGGCGCGCATGTCGCGGTCATGAGGAATATAAATCTGGAAATGTAGTTCAAACGTCCCAGGAATCCTCTGACTTGTTTTTCAGTCTTTGGAGAAGGCATTTCTTGAATGGCCTTGACTTTGTTAGGATCAACCTCAATTCCTTTTTGGATGACGATGAACCCTAAAAGTTTTCCTGAGCGGACACCGAATGTGCATTTATTGGGATTCAAGCGGAGTTTGTACTTTCTCAGACGCTCGAATAGTTTTGACAGGTGGGTCACATGTTCCTCCTCTGTTTTAGATTTGGCAATCATATCATCGACATATACCTCGATTTCTTTGTGTATCATGTCATGAAACAGAGTAGTCGTGGCCCTTTGATAGGTTTCATCGGCGTTCTTCAAACCGAACGACATTACCTTGTAACAAAAGGTTCCCCATGGGGTGATGAATGAAGTTTTCTCCATGTCTTCCGGCGCCATTTTTATTTGATTATTGCCCGAAAATCCATCCATAAAGGAGAATACTTTGAACTTTGTTGTACTGTCTACCAGCATATCTATGCGTGACAAGGGAAAGTCATCCTTTGGACTGGCTTTGTTCAAATCCCAGTAGTCTACACACATTTTGACTTTCCCATCCTTTTTCAGAACTAGTACTATGTTGGCTAACCATTGAGGATATTCTAATGTGGCGAGGAAACCCGCGTCAATATGTTTCTGTATTTCCTCTTTGATTTTGATGGCCATGTCTGGATGAGTTCTTCTCAACCTCTATTTTACTGGCAGGCATTCTGATCTTAACGGTAGATGATGTTCCACGATGCTGGTGTCCAATGTAACGCCCCGTTTTGTCCGATTTATTTAATCGAGTCGATTTAATTATTTTTGTTTTTATATTATTTATTATTGACTTTTATTTGACAATATATTATTTTTCATCGTTGTTTATGTTTTATCGCGTTTTGAGAGCGTTTGCGAGATATTTGAGTGTAGGGGTATTTTGGTCTTTTTGGGTGGCTAGATATTTTGATTTTGTATAAAAATAGAAAAGTAGTAAGAAAGAGAGAAAAGAAAGGAAAACCAGAAAAATAGAGAGAAAGAAGAGAAGAGAAAGAGAAGAAGAAAAAGAGGAAAAACTTGGGGATTTAGGAACCGATTCAACCGACTTTTCAAACGCGAATTTATCGGGTAAGGGTGTGAAATTCAATTATCTTATACATGTGTATGATTATGTATGTTTTGTGTGAATGTTTTGGTTGGTTTTCCATATGTTTCCGTTTATGCCGTATTTGACGAAATCGATAGAAACCGATGTTTTTACGGTCGAAAGTCGCATAAATACATGTGTTGGTTGGTTATATGTATGTGAGTTGTTGTTTATAGTTTCATGAAGTTTGGTTATGTTTTGGTTAGTTTTCGTTAGGTTCCGTTGTTTTGTCCGTTTAGGTCGAATTGTAGAAAACCGATGTTTTCACGGTTAGAATTCGAAATAAATTACGTAGTTGTATCGAGTAAGGTTAGGTCGTCGTATGTCGTGCTTTTTATTCGATTTGGTGATGTTTGAAAATTCTGGTTTTTTTGAAAGGTTGAAATTTAATCGAAAAATCGAACGTCGTAGAAATTTCGTTTATGTGTTCTAAATTGTTCTTATGTATTTGGTGGTTGCGCGTATATGTTTGTTTCGGTGAAAATGTTCGATTTAGTCGAGTTTCCGGGCACTTTGGAAAAATGGCAGCAATGGTGTATTTTGAGAAAATCTGGTTTTTAGGGAAAAACAGAGCTATGAATCGATACATAACAGCTATGTATCGATACAAAATGGTTTATGTATCGATACATAACCCTTATGTATCGATACATACTGTGAAAATTGGGAAAAACAACATTTTCACTACAGCATGTGTCGACACATGCGTGCTATGTATCGATACATGAGGTCTTTTTGTATCGATACATAAAGCCTATGTATCGATACATACTGTGCTGAACCATAAAATTCTGGTTTGTCGGGAGACTTCGGAAATTCATATCTCTTGAACCGTAAGTCGGTTTTGGTCCCCGTTCGAAGCGTTGGGAAGCTAACGAGATATTCTTTCTAGGAAAAATGGTTTTGAGGTCTGAACATGGTCCAATTAGAACAGTATTTTCAAACCGTATCGTAGTGTCGATCCTCCGGTTTATGTTTTTGCGTTATGTTGAAATATCCATATCTTTTGTGTTGTTTATCCGATTGAGGTGTTCTTTATATGGATGTGAAGCTAAAAATATGTTCTATGATTTGGAGAAGAAAAATATTATTTTTAGCCGACTTTTAACCAACTTTTGCGGTAAACCGTAAATCGAATTGTTTGGCTATTTGTGAAAGCGTTCGGTTGCCGTTTGGCACAATTGATGTGAATGTATGTGGATTGTGTGTGATGTGTGCATAATTGATGGGTATTACGCTATGTGCTATTGTGTGATGAAAATGCTTGTGATGATATGTGTGGTGATGGATTGTGGTCGAAAGGCAAATAAATGAAATGTGTTGTATTTTGTTATATATGCATGTTTGTGATTGCATAAAGGTGGGAGATGCATTGGTTGTCATGAGTCATTGTATGCCAAGCATCATGAAATACATTGTGGAAACGTCCTGAGTGGCGACTTGATCATCGTGGTCCTCGAAAATACGAGGCGTTGCCTGAGGACTTAAAACGATGATCCACTATACCATCGTGTGCCTCAAAAATACGAGGCGTTGCCTGAGGACTGACAGCGATATGTATAGACGATTGTGGGCTCCTTTGGAGACTTAAAGCAATCCTTAACGTCGTGGGCCTCGAAAATACGAGGCGATGCCTGAGGACTTAAAGCGACGGGTGAACATCGTAGGCCCGACGGGGAGTTACTGACTAAGTCTCAGTAACGAGCGATGGTTCCAATAGTTCCTGAGTGGACTAATAATGAGACATGAGAAATATTGGAAGTTGGTACCGCATGGCATGTGCATAGAGTCGTTGTGTCGATCTATGTGCATTTGCATTCATCATGAGTTATTTGTGCATGATTTTGTGATTGTGATTGATGAGATGAAATATGTGCAATTGTATTGAATGGTATATGTTGGATTGACATGTGTGATTGTGAACGGTTGTGCATTTGTGTGATATGCATTAAATTATGAATGATATGTTTTGGGGTACAAATATATGCCTTATGTATTGGCAGGTGATAAGAATGGTGAGATTATTGAATATGTGTATGTTTTTGTTGCAATATATAATTATATTCATTTATATTATGGTTGTCTTTCTCACCCTTCTGCTCGTTTTATAATGCTCTATGAGGCATTGCAGATTAGTGGTGCTGGAGGTCTTTCGTGAAGCTTTGTGTCTTCACCCTTTTTGTCGGTCGGCTCTGATATGTGACACCGGGTAGTTAGGGAGGCCGTTAGCTATTATTATGTATTATGTATATATTATCTTTTGGCTTGTACATATGATACTTGATGTATGACAAACTGTTTATATGTATATATGTGCACATGTTATTCAGATTTTAGATTTTCCGCTTTAATTCTAATTTCTGAAATGTGGGTGTAAGGAACGGAGTTTCCTCTGTATGTATGCTACCCCACGTTGCATATCTAAATGAGCAGGTGTTGCATGATATGAATTGTTTGGTTTCAATTTGATGTGATTCTCCCTCTCTATGCCATGTTTTTAATTATACTCTGATAAAATTTTCGAACTTTCTTTTTACCGCTTTAAATGCATGTTTATTTGGGGGTATAGATCGGGGGCGTCACATCCAACCCTGGCATGTCCTGATATGACCAAGTGAATGCATCGGGAAACTCTTTAAGAAGCTTTTTCAAACTTTCTTTGACAGTTGGACTGAGTAGTGCCCTAATCTTGACTTCTTTTCTCTCTTCCCCTGAACCCAAATTGACCGTTTCCAACGGCTCTTTGTGAGGTTCAATGAACCTTTCCTCTTGTCTGAGTAATCGGGAGATCTCTTCTGGAATTTCTTTGTCATTTTCTTCTTCAACCTCAAATACCGAGAATTCAAAGTTGGGAGAATGCGTTGGATCGTATGTTTCAATGGGATTTAAAACAAGCAATCTGCATGACGTGATGATTGTTTTTAAGAAGAGATAGAGAGAATGCAATAGTGTGTGCAGTGTATTCTGTAAAAAATGCTTGTTTTTATTGTGGAGTTTGTTTTTTAGGATTACCATTTTCTGAAAAAGCGAAAAGCAAAAACAACAATAAATGCGGAAATTACAGAACGACGTTATTTTATTTATAATTTAGTCGATTCTCGAAACTACAGCCCTATAAAACAAAACTCTGTCACTTTGGGCAAAGCGAAGAGGGATATTTACATAACGTGAGCCCTATCAAAACATCCATTTCACCTGGGCAGGGTGAAAGGTTAAAACAAAGACGACAATTACTTAGACTTATGAACGACTTTTGGGACATCGACAGCAACCCATTGGCGGCGAACTCCTCGGTGAATCACAAAGTATGGTACCTTTCTTCTTGGTTTGTCTTCAGAAATAATGTTGATTTCTGGTGGAGCAGGATCGTTGGAGTCTGTCTCCCAGGCAGAGTTGTCATAGACGAACTCTTCTGTTGTATTTTGCACAGTGTTTACACTCTCAGTTGGATCTCCCCATCCAGTGGGCTGGATGTCTTCGAGCCTGATTCGAGAGCTTTCAGGGATGGTGTACTTGACCAAGAAGTCGTACTTGCCACTCAGTTGTCCTAAAGTGGCCCACACTGCTTTGGAACTGGAGGAGTCATCCCTCTCGATGACGTTGACCTCAGGAAAAGCATAGTTAAGTAATTCTTGTCCTGCAACCTTTGCAAATTCATCTTCATGCTGGATATTTTCTGAATGCCCTGAGTAATGATCCCATGATTTGGTGGGGACGCAAGTATTCTTTTCAATGATGCTCAACTGATATGCATCGTTGGGCAGACTTTTTTGCCCCAAGTCTTCAGGGTACGGCTGCCAGGTAGGCAAGTCATCCATTAGATCAAAATAGTTGTAGTCAAAGTTGTCTTTCATCAGAGTGTCCTCCTCTAATGAGTTTGGTGGAGCACGACATCCTTCCGGATCACAATATCCATACATCATCTTGACATCTGATCTCGGTATATATCTTAGACTCTGTGCAGGATAGCAAAATGGCGTACGCGTTTCTTCCTAAGATATATAACCGTCTTTGTTGAGATAGGACTTTCACTCTTCATCCGTATCGGAGGAATCACCCTCGTTGATGGTATGTACTTCTTGAGATACTGGGTGAAGGAAACCTCCACTATGGAAGAAGTCCTGAATAGGATGAAAACTTTCATCGTTAGTAGCAGTCTGGGTACAAGTTGAGGAGAAACCAAGACCCTTCTTTGTTTCGTTATCAATAGGAATGACAAGCTGTCCCCATCCTTTTGCATTGTTACTTTTGATCACTTCGAGAGCATCTTTGTACGAGGAAATTGATGTTCATTTTTCTGATTGGTTGTCATTACTCACCGAAAGTGCTTGGAACTGGGTTCCAATAACCTCCTCTGGTTCTACACAAGTGGACGACAAAAATTTGCTCACGGTCAAGGCTTGCTCTCCACTGACTGTGACTAGTTGGTCATTCTTGACAAACTTCAGCTTCTGGTGAAGTGTCGAAGTGACTGCCCCAGCCTCGTGTATCCAAGGTCTTCCTAACAAACAGCTGTATGCTGCCCGTATGTCCATGACCTGGAAAGTGACAGGGAAAGTGTGAGGACCAATATTTATGGGAAGATCGACTTCGCCGATAACTATTTTTCGGGATCCGTCAAATGCTTTGATGATGACCTCACTTCCTCTCATCGGAGATCCTTGAAATGATAGCCGCATCAGAGTAGATTTTTGGCATAACATTTAGAGTTGATCCGGTGTCCACCAGTATGCTGGAAAAAGCATCATCCTGGCAGTTGTCTGTAACGTTAAGTGCCATGTTGTGATGTTTGCCTTCTTCCGGCAGTTCTTCATCACTGAATCCTAAGATGTTGCAGAAAGTGATATTGGAGATGATGTTGTCGAATTGTCTTATCTTTACACCTTGTTCCACAAAGGCTTGCTCTAAGACTTTCTATAGAGCTTCCCTGTGAGCTTCGGAACTGAGTAAAAGAGATAACACAGAGATTCTTGAAGGAGTTTACAATAGTTGGTCAACAATGTTGTACTCGCTCTTTTGGATGAGCTTCAGCATCTCATCATTGTTCTTTGAAAGGTCGGGAATACTGAATCGACCTACTGGTTGACTGGGAACCTCTGCCTGAGGTTCCTTTTCTCTGGTAGGTTCTCCAACTCCTCTGTTGAAGATCCGACCACTCTGTGTTACTCGACTGATGTCTGCAATATTCACGAAGAAGGGTAATGGAGTTTCCTTTCCATTTTCAATTATTGTTGCACCGTACTTGTAAGGGATAGCTTTATCAGATTTGTACGGTAATGATCCCGGCAGATAGATAACTACACGAGCCTTTTGATTTTTCTGACCATCGTAGCCAGCCTCAATTGGTTCGAGGTTGAAAATCTTTCCACTATCAAGGGGAACTCTTTATTCATGGAGTAGAGGGATTATGGCGTATACATCTTTGGCCACTTCTCATTTAGGGATTAAAACAACTTCTTTGCCTCGATTTGGAAAATAGTATGACATTATGTTGATCGAATCAGAGCTTGAACGTGGTCGAATCTCTTTGTTGTCCAACTGACTTTGAAGGGCTGCTCACACGAGGTAGCATCCTTGGTTATCCTCCGAGCAAACTCTACAGCGCTCATAGTTGTGTGGTGGCACCCGACCACATCCGCTTTGTATGCAGTGTAACCTTACTAGATCTGTTTCCATTGATCAAACATCCTGATTTTGATGCCTAGTAGGGTTCCCGTTAATCATACTGACTTGTTGTATGTCTCCATCTAGATAGATCGGAAGCCACTAGTGGTTCAATAAGTGCTAAAGTGTTCTTTGACTAAGTGCACATCCTTGGTCGTCCTCACGACATACTTTACAGTTCTGATAATCATGTGAAGTCAGAAAACCGAGCTGGACTTGCTTAGTGTGTAATTCCACCAAACTGGTATTCAACAAGAGAATATCAAAGATTTGAATCATATTAACTTGATAATGACTTCTATCAAGGTATTCCTGGATCCATCCGAGATCCATCTAACGCTGGAGGGCCTCTTGACAAAAGAGCATCCTTGATTGTTTACCGAGCAGATAAGACAGGAATCGTAATCATGTCGTGGCAGATCATGATGTTGGCTTTGCCTGGAGTGCATTGCCACCAAGTTGACATTCATCGCACGGATGTCGTGGTTTTGAATGATGTTGGAATTTGTATAAGTCATGTTGACCTCACGGATTTGGTGATCTTGGATCCACCCGAGATCCATCTGTTCTTGTAGAGCTAATTGCACCACAGAACACCCCTGATTGTCTTTAGAGTAGATATCACACTGGTGATAATTATGAAATGGTACATGCCCGTATTCGCTCTGTCTGCAATGCATCTTGACCAGGTTGGTTCCCAATAAGAGTATATCGTGAATTTGATAGTTGTGGTTAGACTCTTCCTCTATTAAATTTACTGCAGCTTTCTCCTGCTGAGGCAACGGGTTCGTCTGAACATTTGGATTTGTATCCTTGAAGGATAGGACCCGGTTCTTGACAAGCTTCTGCACATCGGATTTGAAGCTGAGATAATTTTCTATGTTGTGCCCTGGTCCTCCTTGATGGTAGGGGCAAGTCTGATCCTCTTTGAACCAAAAAGGCGGATTTTCCGGTACTGTAAGAGGAGACCTGATTTGGACGTTGTAGTGGGGAAATTTGTGAGTGTAAGCTATTGATTAACTTAACTCAAAAATAAACAAGAGTCGCCACCGCACTTTTATTTTTATCCAAAAAGGAAAGGAAAAAAGAGCGAACAAAACCTAAAGAGTTCTAAAAGAACAAAGAGATAATGGGTAAGGGGGGTTGGTTATGTAAAGGGAAGGTTTTACGCACCCAATACATCTATAGTACTCTATAGGAGCCCTTTGATGTATTCATGCTTTTTGGTCTGAAAATGGTTTGCTTGAAAGAGATTGGGAAGATGAGAGGAGAAATATTTTTTAACATTTTTGTGTTTGAAGAGACTTATCGCCTCATGCCTACGTACCCACGATGTGCAATGTAGGATCAAAACCTCGTAGTTCGTGGTACAAAGAATGCAAATTATTGGTTATGATTTATTTTATCTTGAAAAAGACAACCTGTCATTCTCAAGAGAGAATACTCAACTAATTACCCAAAGGTATGGGAAAGAGGCATTTGCATCACATTAAGATGGAGGATTTGCTTGGATTAACATCAACAAGACTAATCACTTCAACATCTAAGTGGAAAACGACCATACTTTCAACAAAATACCATGGTTAGGAGCTTTACATCTCATCAAAAAAATGACTCATGTCTAATTCTTTTTGAAAGCTTTAAAAGAAAAAAGGTGCATAAAAGCACAAAAAGGTTTGAATGAGTTTTGTATTTTTTATATCTTTTTGAAATGGTCAAAATATGATTAACATGGATTGACATTTATTAAAGAAAACAAAGTTTGAAAATCACTTGACCGAAGTCAAGGTTTTATTATGAAAGCGGTTTTAAGTTTGAAAACAAGAAGATTTTGAAAAAGAGAGGAAGTTTTGAAAATTGAAGAATGGGTGGAGAAGAAGTGACTATCCTAGTGCATAAAATAAAAGCTAAGGATAAGAATTATCTAACCACATGGAGACACTCTTCAAAGCATAATAAGAAAAGAATTTCATCCTCTTGAGCCAATAAGCAAGCCAAATAAAGGCTATAATTTCAAACTCCATAATGGTCTAAAGCATAAGGGAGAGAATCCTAATTCTAAGTCCATAAGTCCATAATCAAGTCAAAAAGGTCCTCTAAAGCAAGGGATAGTGGCCATAGTCCAACATGAAGAACATAAGTTTTTTAGTGGTTTAATCCTTTATTAATGTTTTTGGTCCGAGTGGACAAAGAGAAAAAGGCGGAAGCATAAACATGTGTCCAACGGACAAAGGAAAAATTGCGGAAGCATAAACATGTGTCCAACGGACAAAGGAAAAATTGCAGAAACATAAACATGAAATGAAATGATAATAATGGAGCATAAAAGTAAAAAAGAGATAAGAAACGAGAAGGAATTGTAAACAAGATTAGTACAATAGTAATGTTAGTAAGTTAGTGATTAGTTGTTAGAGTAAGTGATCAATAATAATTGAATAATTGCACTTAGGTCAAGGTTAATGAGAACTCATTAAAGGATTGATAAGACCAAAGCCTCCTTACAACAAGTTTCATAAGTTTTGAACCAAAAGACAAATAATCAATCATTCTTGATAGTTTTCTGATACGGGGCATATGTTGCGTTATGTTAAGCAATCGCCGAGTAATTTACGGAGTAATTACCCTACAAATGAGGTCGGTCAATAGATCTTTGTGCTAATGCATGCTAGATGAACGATATGTAAATCGTCATCCGAAAGCAATATCGCACGAAAAGAAAAATGGTAACGATCTAGTCTTGATCAAAATTCAACAAAGGAGTTCCAAGATCCATAAGACTTTCATCGATCCAAATAAAAAGAAATAGAAGAAGAAAGAGGTCAAGATGAAAAGAAACAACAAATTGAATCTTAAATCGATTAAATCATCCTAAATATCAATCACCTCTCTTGGTGGATAAAATCGACACCCAAAATCCATTGATATTGATGTGATCTTATCAAAATTCAAGATCTAAAACAACCAACAATTAAGAGAAAAAAAGAACTAAAAAAAAATTCAATGAAAAAAAGAAAGCATTAGAATATTTTTCAAATGATTTTACAAGAAATTTCTAAACAAATTTCGAAAGAAAAAGTAATATCTTCCAAATTTCAAATAAAAGAATTTAAAATAAATTCTAAATTAAAAAAAAAAAAAGGAAATCTTTAGAAAAAAAAGTGAGGTGTATACAAATAAAACGGTGGTGATGATGATCCAAGGGCCACACGGCCCAAAGTTTTAAATAGAAAAGAAAAATAAATAAAAAAAAAAGGACTAATTAAAATGTGAAAAGAAAAATAAAAAGGAAAAAAAAGAAAAGTAAGAAACAGAAACCAATTGGTTTCATCATCTTCTTCACAGAGGCGCAGCCTCTACTGTTCACATGACGAAGAGAAGTGATCGAAATTTATTTTCACAGCAGCGGCAGGATACAAAACTCACGCGGTCGTAATCGAAACGCAGAGCAGATTCCAAATATACAATCAGTTTTGAACGAAACTCAATCACGGATGCGAATTTAGAACGCGAGATTTCGTCAAAAACGGCAACTACCTTTGAATTCAAGTGAGTAAACTTCTAATCTTCTTCCTCTCTTCTTCTTCTAAGCTTCTTTGCGCGAGTTTTTCTGAGATTATTGTTGTTGATTTGAGATTGAAGAACGTTTGCAGTTGAAGTTTGTTGAAGATAGAGGATGGATTGAAGATTATTTGGATGAAGATTTGAAAGAAATTCTGGAGAATTGAAGGTGAAAAAATGGCAGCGATTTTTTTGGCTTAATGAAGCTTTATTTTGAAGGTGAGGTATGCTTCTATTTATAGGAAATTGGAGTGAATTGATGCAGATTTTAATTTGAATTTTTTGGACGTCGTTTTGATGCTTGTGCTGCGTTTTGGTTTATGGTTCTGCTACGTTTTGGTTTGGTGATTCACTTGCTGCAGCTTGTTTCAATACGCGTTGCCGTTTTGAGTTTGAATTTGTCGTTTTGGTCCTAGCCACTGATGTTGTTTTGAGCTTTTTTTTCATTTTGCTTTGTAACGTTTTGTATTTGTTACAGTTGGCTCATGGCTCGTGGTGAAGTTTGATGTGGTTGGTGTGTGTGGCTGTTGCGTGTGGCTCAGCTTGATTGTGTTGCTTTGAGCGGTTTTCATTTGGAACCTTTGTGTCGTTTTTCATTTCGCTCACTTGAAGTTGGCTTGGGAAGCTTGGAGTAACACGGCTTCGTTTGTGATTGTGAGATTTTAGAAATGGCTTCAAGAAGTGATTTGCAGCTTGGGGATTGGCATGAGCTTGTTTTCTTTTGGCTGCTTCAAGTGACTTGTAGTACTGGCTGGAATGTATTTTTGTGTGACGTGAATGGTACAGGTGGTGATGTTGTGGGACCTTTGAAAATACATCTCCAAATCTCATGTGATGAAGCCCAAGAATATGCGTTGTGGTGTATCATTTATGTAGCAGTAGACGCATTTTGGTAGCATGTAGTAATGTGATTTTTTTTTATGAGCATGTTTTTTTGGTAATGGCTTTGGATTAAGAGTGGAATTTAGATATGGATATTAAGAAGATAAAGGTTATAAAAATGGAAATTCAAATTGGATATTGAATAGATGTTAAAAAATGGATTTAGAAATGGAAATGGTTATTTGGATAATTGTTTATAAAAAATGGATATGGATAATAAAAAATGGATAAAGAAAATGGTTATTGAAAAATGTAAAATGGATATGGAGAATTTGGTTATATGGATATTGGTCATGGATATTATTTTGGATATGGTTTAGAAAATGGATCATTGACTAATTGAAATGGGTTTAATAACCGATATTAAAAATGGATAAAAAGGTTATTGAAAATAAATTGGATAATTGGATATGGAGAATGGATTAGAAAAAAAAATGGTTTAGAAATTGGTTTAAAAAAAGAAATGGTTTATGATGTGGATAATGGTTTATAATGAAAAATGGTTTATGGATATCAAATCTTTATTTAGCCCAAAATCAATCTTGATTCCCTTTTTTTTCACAAGCCCCTGATAAAGTGCGCACAACCACTACTGAACAATTCGCAACTGAAGCCATGACTGTCAACCTTGATTTTTCTGAATCTCTGGTCAATAAGTTTTGAATCATCTTGAATTTGTTCTGAATTAAATCTCTGGGAAAATAAATCCATAGATGAACCAAATCTGGTCTGATGAACTCAGGTGAACCTGATGGACAACACCACACAACAACTTGACAATTACTGCTTGAGAAATAGTCCATTGAAACGGATAACTTGCACTTGAAGCAATCTCTTGATGGTTTGACCAAGATTAGATCCAACTTCCATCTGAACTGGATCACAATTGGATAACCATACTTGATTCCAAGCCATACTTTTACCATCAATCTCCCTGCAAAACCCTAACCACACAGAGAAGAAGAAACAAGAAAAAATTGAAAAATATTTTTGGAATTTTGGTTAGAGGTTAGTAAACAGAAATAAACATAAAGCAATTAAGAAAAACACAAGTGCTTGGTGATCTTGTTTGTGATGCAGATGCTAAATGATATGTGGGATCTTAGGGGTAAAAATTAGGGTATTACAAACGTGCCCCTTGACCAGTAGTAGTGGAAACAGTTCTGCGTACAACATTGGTATAGGGTCGAACCCTGGTGGTCGCGTTGTACAGTTGTTATTGTACTGAGGACGAGCCTGCTGAAGAGGCTGTTGTGTCCTTGGCTGATATTGTTGTTGATTCGGTTGGCTCTGAGCAACTTGAGGTTGATACGTGGGAACAGGCGTAGGGTTGATAGCAAGAGTTACAGCTGCTACTGGTTGATACTGTCGCCTTTGCTTTCTGAGAGAGATATTACCAATATCTTGCTCTTTTTTCTTAGGGAAAGTACTACCGTATCTTTTGGCACTGCTTGAGGGTCCGGTATCTTTGACCAGACGTCCTTCTCGGACCGCTTCTTCAAGACGTACTCCCATATTTACCATTTCAGTAAAGTCGCTGGGCGCACTGGCGACCATTCGGTCGTAATAAAACGAGCTTAAAGTTTTCAAGAAGATCTTTGTCATCTCTTTTTCCTCAAGAGGTGGACAAATCTGGGCGGAAATTTCACGCCATCTCTGAGCATATTCCTTAAAGGTTTCCTTGTCCTTCTGTAACATGGCTCTGAGTTGATCTCTGTCTGGTGCCATGTCCAGGTTATACTTATACTGCTGAACGAAGGCAACGCCAAGATCTCTAAAAGTGGCGATCTTGGTGCGGTTTTAACCCATGTACCATTTGAGTGTGGCACCGGTTAAACTATCTTAGAAGTAGTGGATTAGTACCAGTTGGTTCTCTGTCTGAGTTGACATCTTTCGAGCGTACATCACCAAATGACTTTGAGGGTAAGAGTTGCCTTTGTATTTCTCGAATTCGGGCACCTTGAATTTGTGCGAAATTTTCATATTGGGGACCAAACAAAGGTCTACGGCGTCTTTTTCGAATAAATCCTGATCGCGAATGGTATGCAGTTCCTTCTGTATCTCTAAGAATTGTTCCTGGAACTCATTCAATCTGTCGTACATACTTTCGTTTCCACCAGAGGGTATCTGTGGAATCTGTCCTTCCGGGACAGTGTGTACCACGGGTGGTGGTATAGTCATTACGGCAGTGGCTCTTGGTGCTTCCCTATCCCGAAGTTTGTAACCTTCAAGAGTTGGATTCATGCCCCTTGCATCTTCGCTTTCCCGAAGTTTGTAACCTTCAGGCCCAACGGTTCCTGCTGCAGTTTTTGGATCTTCCGTGATCGGCGGAATATATCCTTCAGGGATATAGTTGAGTGGCATGCCCCAGGGACGATCTTTAGGCATGTTATAACGAGGATTCTACGTCTCCACTATGGGCGTAGATGTGATCTCTGAGATCACAGTCCTTTGTTGTTGCTTCTGAGCTGTTGCCAGAGATTTCATGTCACTATGAAGTTTTCTCAGATCTTCTTTTAGAGCGTCGATTTCTTCTCTTAGCTCTCTGTTGTCTTCCTCGAGATCATCTATTTTCTTTTTTCGATTGGCCCGAGTATTGTACGAATGAGACAGTTTGACTCTAGAATCGAGACATAGACGTGAGATTTGTTGGTGAGAAGAATGCGTTATGCGAGAATGATGAATGATATGCAATAATTATATTTTAATTAATTTTAATCAAAAGAAACATCAACAATTGGATTGCAAATATCACACAGTGGGGAAGCTCTGTTTTATTGAATTCAAAGATTGCGGAAATGGAAATATAGTAATTTACAAAGTGTTATAAAAGGAAAATGTCTAAGCTTATGGATCGTGAGTCCTCTCTGAAGAGAGCTCAGGTGCTGGTTATGGTATTTTCTTTTTCTTTGACCGGGGCTCTTGAGCCGTTGTCGGGTTGTTATTCCTTTTCCAAGTGAAAGGAGCAAACAAATTCCTCCGGTCTTCTTGACTTTCTATAATATGTTGCTCTAAAATCTCGATCAGAGCATCTTTTTCTTTTAACAGTTGCTGTATTTTGGTACACTCCACATTGAGAATGTGGTAATTGTTTTTCCAAGATTTCTTTTCCCGTTAAACTTTGTTTAGAGTGACCTTGGAGTTTTTCTGTATCAGACATAAAATAAAGGACAGATTCCTTTAACTGAAGAACTTCTTGACGAGTGTAAGGCATCCTCAGCTTGAGAGTTCTAGCTTGTACCCAGTGGAGATAAGGTTCCACAGAGACACAGTCTGGTTTTCCTAGAGACTCTCTTCCTTTCCTGTGAACATGTTTCCAGGCATGCACTATTTCTGTCTTTAGTGCCCTGTCATTTTCTCCTTCCTTGAAGAAAAGACCTTCCAGATGAACATTACGCGGGATATGTCTCATCGGGTATCCGAATTGACAACGAACTAAAACTGAATGATAATTGATTCCTCCTTTAGTTCCTATGAGGGGTACATTAGGGAAGTTTCCACAACGGTCAATGATTCTTACCCCGTCATAGATCTGATTGTACCAGTATATGTCAGAGTTGGTAAGAGGCATGATTCTCTATGACCAACGTAGAGTACACTTATGATCCCAAAAAGCGACAGACTTAGGTAAATGGGAAGTGAACCATTTGTATAGCAGGGGTACACAACATGTGATCATTCCTCCACTGTACAAATCCCTTAAGTGTACAGAATGATAAGCATTTGCGAGCAAGGTCGGCACAAGGTTTCCAATCAGAAATATCTTAATGGCATTGATATCAATGAAGTTATCGATGTTGGGAAAAAGGAATAACCCATAGGTGAGTAGAACAATGATATCCTCGAAAGTAGTAACGTTTCCTATACTGGCAAAGTACATGGCTTTCTCTATCAAAAACTTGGCCGATAAACCTTGGATTCCATCTTTAGCGGTCATGTGAGTCCTGACTTCTGACTCGTCCAAATAGATTGCTCTTGCAATGGTTTGATCCTTTGGAATTTCTTCTAGTCCAGAAAATGGAGCTTGGTTAGTAATGGGTAAATCAGTCAGGTGAGAGTACTCCTCCAGTGTTGGTGCTAGTGGATAATCCGGGAATATGAAACAGTGATAAACCGAATCATAAAATTGAATCAGCATGGACAGGATTCCCTCAACTACATGAACTCTTAACAAAGACAGCAGTCCTCCGTACTTAGCTCTAAAAGCATCAGGGTTGGTGATCATCCTTGCGAACCCTCTTAAATCCTCTAGTTTTGGAACCTTGAAGGTGCACTTGTGAGTCTTCCTTCTATCGAAATCCATAACGCAATCTTTCTCTCTAATATTTGCAATCATTGTTTTAGTTTAATTTGAAAAAGATAGAGATTAGAAGAGAACATTTTTTCTTTGTTTAAAGTTTTTTAATGAAATGAATGCATGAATGCAGCACACAAAAACATAGAAAAAACACGGGTTCAAAGGTTCAACGTCACGAGCATGGAGTCATGGCTCTACCCATTCCCAAAGGTTGTACTATGGTGAATTTTGTACCTGTCCTCAAAATCATTGACCCTTCTTCGGATAACAACAGTAAGCTGGTTCACCCTAGCGAGCTATAGTATCTTAGAGTAATCTTAATTGAGGGTAGTATCGCGTGACAACTATTTTCGATAGCTTCCGCACTATTAAATAGTCACATGGTTTCAGTCTACTAAATCCTCAATTTCATGGATACCATAATCGAATAATCTCCTTTCATAACCTAAGTCGTTAGACATTGAATCCGCAAAGGGTATCTTCACTAACTTGATGATCTACCGGGTTCGTTTATTGGGGAATCACTCCCTATAAGACCACCCGTCTATGCCATCACCTATCTTAGGTATCACTCAAACTTTCCACATGCGGCATCACCCGCATTCCCATTAGCAGAAAAAATAAACACGAATATCAAGTAGGAAAAGTTATATATATATATATATATATATATATATATATATTCATTCCTAAAACTAACATCCTAGACCTATTAGGAGCTATAATCCTACTCCTAAACAAATAAAATGAGTCCCCAACAGAGTCGCCATTTTACTCTAGCGTGCAATTTATGTCGGTGACGCGACCACCTTATCGCAGAGAATTGGGTTTTCTCCTCAATGAAGAGAATGGGGGTGCTACTTTCTGATTTCTTATTTATCCCGTGAAGCTGGAAGGGAAAGGGAAGCTATCTAAAACTAACCTTGCACGCGAATGTTTAACTGAACAAACGCTTAAAGAGATTCAGGGAGTTCGGGGTCAGGTTATACAATGGGGAGTTGTCAATTATCCATCCTATATGTGGTTATCCACATGTTGTTAGTTTTAGGTTTTGCTTTGTACTTGATGGTGTTTATCTGTTGATGGGTTGGGAAAGTTTCTTGGGAAATATGAGAGAGAGAGAGTGAGTTTTTATTTATGTTCGGGTTTTTCCATGTTTTTGGTAAGGTACTGGACCTAAGTTTTGATTGATATGAAGGTACTGGACCTAGAGTTTTTGTTTAGTATGCTCGCTAAGATTTCGCAATCTTATGCCTACTTATTCCCGTTTAAACGAAACAGGGTAATCAGAGCAATCGTAGTTCCTCCTATTCTATGGGAGGAAAAGATGTTTTGGTGTCTTGTTCAAAGCCGAAGATTGAAGCAAAAGAAGTATTTGTGTCTTGTTCAAAGCCCAAGATTGAAGCTAAAAGGTTTGACTTAGAGAGAATTTGTCATCTCTAAAGGGAGACATTTCGTCTGTTTATCACAACTATTGGATGATTGTTTAGAAAGGAGAATTACTTTAACTGGGATATGTGAATCCAGCAATGCCATAATTTCCTTTATAGGGGATTTATCTTGATGGAGAAAACTTTAACTCAGTGTAGAGGAATGCCATTTTTCCTTAGGAATCTTTCATGCTAAGAGAGGGACAGTGGCATGGATGTAAATAATCCAGAGGCTTGCCACTTACAGCAATTAGATGAAAGAGGAAGTTTGCCAGGATAAGAGATGGACAACAACTTGGATTTTTGAATCAACAAGTGTGCCACTTATAGCAATTATCTGGGATTAGGGTTTATTTGATTTTCTGTTTTGATGTGTGATAACACAGAGAAATGTCTTCCTACAGAGAGATTTTTTATTTCCTCTGAGGGGATGTTGATTTTGGTATGCCTTGATCAAGGCCCAAGGTTGAAGCTAAGAGATTGATTGACTCCACTGGGGAAGTCCTTATACAAAGCCTAAGAAGAGGCTAGAAAAGACTGACTCAACAAGAGAGTATTTATCTGTCTTGTACAAAGCCCAAGATTGAGGCTAAAAGAGATTTGACTCCTTTGGGGATATCATTATACAAAGCCTAAGAGGAGGCTAAAAGTTGACTTTTCCGGGGAAATATTTTGTCTGTCTTGTACAAAGCCCAAGATTGAGGCTAAAAAGAATTTTGACTCCATTGGGGAGGGTTTGTATGTGTCTTATACAAAGCCCAAGATTGAGGCTGAAAAGAAGACTGACTCTGTGGGAAAGAGATCTTTATCTGTCTTGTACAAAGCCCAAGATTGAGGCTAAAGAGACTTTACTGACTCAACTGAGGGTATTTTAAGTGTCTTGTACTAAGCCCAAGATTGAGGCTGAAATGAGTTTGACTCTGCTGGAGAATGTTATTTGTCTTGTACAAAGCCCAAGATTGAGGCTGAAATGAGTTTGACTCTGCTTAGGGAAATTTATATGGTGCCTTGTAGGGTTTGACTCAACAAGAGAGTGCTTTCATCTGTCCTGTACAAAGCCCAGGATTGTGGCCGAACAAGGTGGAGAAATCATTATACAAATCCTAAGAGGAGGCTGACTTCTGCTAGGGGAAATCTTTATACCAAGCCTAAAAGGAGGCTGGAAAAAGATTGACTCAACAAGAGGGTGTTTTTATTTGTCTTGTACAAAGCCCAAGATTGAGGCTAAAAAGGGTTGACTCAACAAGAGAGTACTGAAAGTTGATTGACTCAACAAGAGAGTCTGAAAAGGGTGATCGACTCAACAAGAGAGTCTGAAAAGGTTAGCTCCGCTGGGGAGAAAATCTTTGTACAAAGCCCAAGAGGAGGCTAAATGTACTGAGGAATGGATGAATAATTATATAAAGCCTAAGAGGAGGCTATCTTTGCTAGGGATTATTGAGATCCCGAGGCAGGTCCAAATGGGGAATCAACTCTTGCTGAGGGTTACAGAAGAGTTGAAATATCAGAGACCTTAAAGTTCTGATTTGGGATAGTGTTATACTGATGATAAACTGACCCTGACTGGGAATTTTTAGGAGAGAGTCTGGGTTTTAGCTATGCTAGCGATTGATCCAGAATGACCAGGGTTTCTCCTATATTTGTAAGGTGCTTGAGAATGTCTTTGAGATCCAAAAGGGGATTAGACTATCCAAGTCTACTGGTATGGAAGTGTTTATCTTTGTATGATGCCCAAGAGGAGGCAGGTGTTTTTTAAGGGATGAGTATCAACCTTAAATTGGTTTGAGATTTGACACTGGAAAGACTGCTCTAGCAAAGGATGACTAAGTTATGTCTTATACCTTTAAGAGGTCTTCAGGGTCCTTGTATTAATCCCAAGAGAAGGCATGAGAACTTCTAAGAAGCCGGAGAGTCCTTGTACAAAGCCCAAGAGGAGGCGGGGATGCTTTTTGGAAGCCTGTGGGTCCAAACTTAAGAAAAGTTCAAGAAAAGTTTCACCGGGAATAATCTTTTCTTTAGTGAACAGTTCTAGGGTTTGAAGAAATTCAAGAGAAGTTTCACCAGGAATTAATCCTCTCTGGGGAAACTGAATTTATTTGACAAGTTCTAATAGTGACTGTCTGAGAAAAGGTTCTCCGGGAATACTACCTTTCTCTTTGTTCCATATTGTTTAAGCCCAAGAGAAGGTAAGACTGTATCTGGAAATCCTATGGGGATCTAGTTTACTGTATCAAAGAGTGACCAACTGGCTTTACCTAGTACTAGACCTAGTTGTCGAGGAAAACTCTAAATAGATATACTAGTATATATACAGTTGATATATGACAAGTATTTAAAAGGATATGAAAGAAGGACTTACAGGGGAGCAGCTTCCCAAAATACAGTTATATATATGTGAAAGCAAGTAAATGAAAGCTGATAAAAACTTACAGGTGAACAGGCTTCCATGCTGTTCAAACAAGTATATATATGTATTTGTGCAAGTAAATAAAAGAAAGCGGATAAAAACTTACAGGCGAGCAAGCTTCCATAGCTGTATTGTTAGTTTTAAAGAAATTAAAGAACGTTTTGATAACAACTGTACATTTGAACCTAAATCAAAGGCAAGTTGTTTTTGAAAAGATTGTTGGGGCTTATACTCAAGGAGAGGCCCAACAGTAATTTTACCTATATTTTTAAACTGTATTGGGACTTATACAATGACTGAGGCCCAAAGAGGTTTTTTGTACAAAGGGATGGGTCTTACAACTCAAGGAAAGGCCCAAAAGTTTTAAAAGAAATGAAATGGGACTTACAACACAAGGGTAGGCCCAGTTGATTTTGTTTGAAAAAGGCGATCGCGCAGATATTTTCTAACACACAGTGGGACTTATACAATGACTGAGACCCAAAGTTATTTATGTACAGAGGGGGTTGGGTCTTACACTCTATTAGAGGCCCAAAAGTTTATTTTTGCACAAGTGATGGGGCTTACAGCTCAAGGAGAGGCCCATGGAAAAACAGTGATCGCACCGTTGTTTTGAAATTCGTACTGGGACTTATACAATGACTGAGGCCCAAATTATTTTATGTACAAAAGATGGTTGGGTCTTACATTCTATTAGAGGCCCAAAAGTGTTTTTGAAATGTTTGATAAGGATCAAAAATCAAAGAAACCCTAATTTTCATTTTTAAGAGTAATTCTTTAAAGAAAATTAATAAAAATTATAAAAATACCAAATAAGTCTAAATAAACCACTTGTGATTTTTGGTTATGTTTTGAAGAATGAGGCTTTAATCACAAGATGATTTAGAACTCATTTGATTTTGATTTTCAAGATAAAAATTCACTTTTAAAATGTTTAAAAATAATAAAAATGAATTTATTCACAAAAATACCAACTATATTAAATAAATAATATAAATTTGATATTTTTTGTAGAATAAAATACTTTAATATTTTTTGTGATTTTTCAGAAAAAGAACCAATAAAAAATGATTAAAATTGAATGAGAAATTAATTTTCCAAACCATTAACAAAAATAATATGAAAAATATTAAAATGGGACAAGTGATAAAAAAAAGAGGTATGGGGCAAGAGGGATTCGAACCCCAGACCTTTCGCTCGCTCAATACACACAAACCAGTTGATCAACCACTGGGGCGCAATGCCAACTCATTTAATATATGGCAAGCAATAAATATATAATAAAACAAGTTGGATTTCTGAAGAATGGCGTCGTGGCCATCTTCATCCTCAATCTCAGATACGTGAAGCCTCCTACCTCACTAATCTCTCAACCATTTCACATGATCCAAGTATGAAAATCGTGCGTTTTCAAATGAGGAACACAATGGCAATACTCAATTTTATTGAAATTAAGTGAATCAAAACATAATCTGATAAAACCTGAAGAACCCTAAAATTGGCATGAACTCAATGAAATTCTGTACACGAACTATAAACAACAATTGATTGAGGGTAAATGATCTACATACATCCAGAAACACAATGGTAACAAGAAAACATGTTTATGATGCATGATTCATTGAGTTTGAGAGTTCAAGTTTTACCTCTGCAAGTGAGAATTGAATTCTTGTTTGGAGGTGTTACAGATGAGTTCCAATGATTTGGACAACTTCCTTGTGCCTCAATGGATGTGTTTGAGTGCTTAGGTTGATTGGAAAACCTCTGGATTGATCAGCCTGATTCCTTCTGCAGCAAGTCATGAGTCTTGTGCAATTGGGTGGCCATTTGGTGATTTTGATGTTACAGATGGGATGTAATGGTTTAGATCTCTCCTATATGTTGTGTGTGAGGTGTGTGAATCATTGGTTTGAGTTACATTGGCCTTCAACTCAAAACCCGATAGTGCTTTCTCAAGAACAATGAAATTTGGAGTTTAAGAAGGAAATGAGAGAAAGCAATGTTGTAAGCTGCTTTGGTGTAGTTTAAATGATCAGTTAGGACCTCTATTTATAGTGGATCAACTCTTGTCTTGGAGGAATAGTGAATGGCTGCAAGATCAGATCACATTCAATGGCTTTGGCTTGGTGGCATTTCTTCTCATGCAAGGAAAACTAGCCTCTCCTAAGAGCAGGGCTATGTCTTGACCAAATCCACATTTTTCAGATGTTTTAATTATTTTTTAAGTGAGCATATTGACCGAGTAGAGTGGCTTTATTGAAAGTGCACTATTCCACATAAATGCCTTTGAATTCAAGGCATAATGTGACAAAATGCATTAACTTCAAGTTGGAAGATACCTTGGAATTTTGCCTCAACTTTGTAGGTTGGATCAGATGGATGAGGATCAGATTGGATGAATGTGGCATAGAGATCCTAGGTCTTGACTCAGAAATCGTGTAAAGCAAGAAAACATGTAAACTGGTTTTTCATGACAGCCTTGCCATGGTGTTTTCCAGCAGCCATAACTCTTGGCTCAAGCTGAGATGTTTCATGCCAATAAGTTCCTTGGATTGTAGGCAATATGCATAACAACTTTGATGTTTACATCTTGAATTGATTCATACTAAAACTATGTGAAACAGCCCTCCAAGTTTTGGTGTTTAACTTGAATTCTGCCTTGGACATAATTTCTTCTAAGTGTTGGAAAAATGCACTTTTATGTCTTTTAGTGATTTTGATCCAATCATAACTTGAAATCCATGAGGAATTGGAATGAGATGTAGTTGACACTTTTGAAGTATGTAATGAGAGCTTCCCTCTAAGCTTTGAATGGAAGAGAAAGGCCTTAGGGTTAGGGAGATATGGCCCTGCAAAGTTGGTACCCTAGCCACTTTGTTCCATAACTTAGAAAAATTCTATGTTTTTTTATGGTTACCCCTTTAGCAAGTTAACTCACTTTCTTTGATTTTTCTTGATGAATGATGATTCTAATCACATATTAACATTTTTTTAGGGTTAAGGAACCTTGGTTGACCAAAAATCCAAAAATTCAAACTTTGGATTTTTGTACAGTTAACTTTTTCATCAGATGAAATTTTGACTTTGTGATCCTTTTGTGAAATTAATCCTTGGGCTTAATTAAACTTCACGGATGGCCTCAAAGGGTATTTAGGAACGTATTGGACCCCTCCCCAAGGTTTGAGACCAAGGGTAGGCCAACAGTCAAGGATATGGTTGACTTTTTCCATTAGAAACCCTAATTTGTGATCAGATGGTTTTGAGTTCTTGTGGTTTATGATGTGAGCTCTTTGAGTCAATCAAATGTTGTAAACATGTCAATATGATGTATTTTAGGTCTTTGAAGTTCATTTTGAAGCTTCAAGCCATGCCTCACTTCACAAGTTAACTCAAGGGTCGAATTAGGTCAAAATCCTAATTCCTGATTTTTTGTTAGATGGACCCTCAAGGTGATTTTGCCATTATGGATGGGCTCTTGAGATCCTTTTGAGCTTATAAGACCATATATTGAGGCATTGGCTCATGTCCAGAAGGAAATTTTCATCTTGGGGCCTCAGTCGACCAAAACTCTAATTTGGTGACACTGGCGATCTTGAGGCTTGATCCACTTGGAATGTTGCAACTTTGTGCTTAATTCTTACTGTGGGAGACCTCTTGGTCCTCCATGGATGTTTGAGAGGTTAGACAAGTTGAAAATCAAGTCATTTCTTGATTGATCCTTTGTCTAAGTGCTCTAAGAGGGCTCAAAACCCTAATCCTTGATTGTGGTGAATGCTCAACCATCTTTGACGAGATTGATGAGGCATGAAAGTACACCCATATTGTGGTAATGATCTTCACAATGACGGGAAATCTTGGTGGCCAAAATTTGGGGTATGACGGTTGTGAAATTGAGACCTATATTGCACCAGAGGACAACGAGACAACCACTTTCACTCGTTCATTGTTGAATGCAAAACTTGTTTTAATTTGAACCTTATTAATTGACATTTTTCAACTCTTTTGTGTTGTTTTGTTGGATTTACTCCATGATATCATGCTATTCTTAAGTATTGTTGAAAATTCCTTTGGTTGCTTTGATTTTTGTGTTATTGTACATAAATTAGGCATGAAAACATCAAAGTGTGAGACACAAGCAATCGGACAAGGAAGCCAAAGGAAAAGAAGAATATCAGCATGTTCGCTGTGCGAACAGCCAACGAGCACTACTACGTAAAACCCATTTAACAACTGTTGAAAAATACATGTAATAACGCAGATCAAGGCATTGTTATGTAGAGTGTTATGGTAAATGCGCTACTTATAATCACGGCCCTGGGACCGTTGTTGTATTCTGAAAAGTGCGCAGTATATCACAACAGTTATTCTTAACAACCGTTGTGATACATAGGGTACTAGGTTCGAAACCCAGTAGGAAATTAATTACATTAGATGACGGTTGTTGTAGACAACCGTCGTGGAAAGTACTCATAGTTTATTATAAACAAATGTATATTGCTTGGTTTACCATACACCTATTTAAAGAAATACAACCATTCAAATTGGCAAAGAAATATATAATCTGAAAATTAAAATATTCTTGAAACCAACTTAAACACACCAATTTTTTTCGAATTGCATCTGTCTCATTCAGTACATTTTATGTTCTTTAACACATAATATATGATTCAATGGTCTGATTCCCTCTACTCATCGATATCTTTTATTATAGTTTAGCTCATCATTGTCGCTTATCAACGTGATTGTAAATTATATCGATGAATTGAAGCAAACAGACCATTAAACCATATATTATGTCTTAAGGAACATAAAATGTGCTGAATGAAACATATGTGATTCGAAAAACATTGATTGATATAGGTTGGTTTTCAAATACATCTTAATTTTTAGAATATAATTTTCTATGTCAATATAAATGATTGCATTTTCATTAAAAGGTAAGTGAAACAAACAATATACATAGTATATAATAAACTAAACTTCTCAACCTGCATAAGAATTTAAAGAAAAAAACATTGCTAAGTCATAAGAAGCCTCTATCTTGTGACTTAGCAATGTTTTGTTCTTGTTTTAAGAATATTTGTCAACAACAACAACATACAACAAAACAACATGCAACACAATAAAAAAAACATACATTATTTAAGCAACAAAACCCCAAATAGGACTGTAAAAAACCAACATACATTGAGTCAATAATGCACCTCTTATTGAAAATAATCATGGAACTGTAGCTAATCAAGATATATATCAAGTTTATCCAGTTTTTGATGCCATGAAGAAGAAATATAAGGTGGGTGAATTTTATACAACAACTTCATACTTCTTATATTTTTCTTCATTGCTTCAAAAACCATATGAAATTTCACCATAGTATACGCTTGCTACCACCATCATCGCCATGTATCTACAAGGAAACACAACAAAAATCAAACTTAACCCTAAAATATCATTAACTTAATGTTTTCCACAGCATCCTAAAACCAAAACCTAAAACAATAATGTTAGAAAGAAGAGAGCAGGAGAACATACCATCTTCGCCGCCGTATGAGTTTGCGTCGGACGTTGCTCCCGTCAGATATTGGTTAAAATTCATGAGAGGAGAGGGTTGTGTTGGGGTTTTCTTTAGAGAGAAATGGCAGATATGAAGTAGGTCACATATAGTTTCGTTTATATTTTAAAAACTATCACTTTTCGTTACGGTTGTTAACTACAACCGTAATTATAATTTATATTTTAAAATAATAGCAAACTATATAACGACGGTTACATATAATAACCGTAGTAATAAATAAAAAAGAAAGGAGCGCCTATCATATCAGTTATACTTACAACCGTTATTATAATATATACAATTTTTAATTAAAAAATATAATATAAAGTTAGCGCCTGAGTTTAGAGATATCACCACGGTTTTGGTAGAACCGTGGTGACTTGGGTTCATATATTTTTCATTTAAAGGTTATGTGATGAGTTTACCACATATGTGATAAAGTTTTCATTCAGGTTCATATATTCAAGGTTAAGTACGAGTTTACCACATATGTAAATATTTTTAATAAGAACAAGACAACAAAATGCAAGTTTCATATAAATTAGTAATCTTGAATATTGAAGATAACAGAGACACTTTTAAATTTTAAATATCAAATCTAAATGCCCTAGATGACATAAAATTATTCCAACCAAACGGTGCTTCGTCCTCATCATCTGAATCGAAAATAGTTGTCCTTCTTCTCTTTCTTCTTGATCTACTTCTTCTCCTCCTGGCTCGTATTTCTTGCAAGGCGACCGCCCGTTGGGTCTGTATAGCTTGTTCGGGCTGGAAAACTGGTTGGACCTCTGAAGCCTCTGCGACCTGGACTTCTTCTTAGACATTTACGACCTTGGCACCTTCTTGAACATCAACATCTTTAATCACACACACAGTTTGTTGGACTTCTTTGACAACTTCTTCTTGAACATCTATAGTTTGTTGGACTTCTTGAACTGCATTGTTAGAATTCATTTTGATTAATTCTCTTCAATGATGCTGCTTGTGTGATGGTAAGAAGAGGAATAACGTATTTATAATGATTTATCTGATTCTTCATCTTCGCTTTACATTGAAAATCTAATCGTTTTAGTTAAAAGTCATTATTATTTCTTGAATTCAAAAACCATTGCTGATTCTTCATCTTCCTCATTCATTTTTTATTATATTCTTATTTCTTTAAAGTATATGAATCATGTTGTCTCATACTGACTTGAGCCTATAGAACATACACAAAGAAAAAAAGAATGAAGATGTTGAAGAATACCGTACTCTCTCAGTTGTGTTACTCAACCATATTGGAAATGTGACTCCTCTAACAACGGTTGAATTTCTCTACCGTTGTAAAATCGTGTTAGTTCTTGGATTGGCTGGAATTTTGGTAAAACAAAGTTTATTCAATGTTGATGTCAAGGTACTGATGTTGCAACATTGATGTCTTAACACTGGGCTGTGTTAAGTTTGTATTTGCTGAAGTTGGATGTCTGATGTCACATGGCGATGTTGTAACATCAAATCTGCAGAATTAACAACAGCAGGATGTGATGTTGTTAGGGTTGCGTGTTAGCTGGAATTATGGAGAGCAAGCTGTCTCATTGGATGCGAATATCTTGGGATAGATATTTTCTACTGCATAGGAGATCTGGTGCAGATTTGTAGGAGATTTAAAAGGTTGAAGATTTAAAAAGATTTTAGGAGAAAATCTGTTTTGAATATTTAGTTTTAAATAACAAATCTGGGAGATATTGTAGCAAGTCCAAGACCAATTCAAGGAGCTATATAAAGTGCACAAGACCAAAGGAAAAAGGGACAGAAATACAGAGAGAAGATCAAGAGCATATGCTGAGTGTCTTGAGTATTTTGTACGAGTTGTATAACCAGAATTCTAGTGTGAATTGCTGTGTCGTATTATGTCCTCTCTAGAAGCTGTGAAGCAATAGAGAGTTGTAACTTGATCAAAGCTGTGAAGTAAGATCAAGGGTTCTCAAAGAGGGTGTTCTTTGAGTGTTTTAGGGATTGAGTAGTGTTCTCATATCTAAGTGGTTTCTTAGGTAGAAAGTCACTAGTAGGGATTAAGTTTAGGAGATTGTCAACTGGGTTGTTGAGTCTGTAAATTAATTCTACAAGTAGTGAATTTCATCCCTGGCTTGGTAGCCCCCAGACGTAGGTAGTTAGACCGAACTGGGTGAACAATTCTTGGTGTTATTTAGTTGTTTATTCTGTCCATTGTGCAGAGTGTGTTGTTGTGACATCACACCTTAACATCACACGTCTGATACCAGAATTTCAATTGGTATCAGAGCGGGCATCCTGTCTGTCTCTGGGTGAGATCTAGGGAAGTTACTTTCTGGTGTAAAGATGGACAAAGAAGTTGGAGGATTCGTCAACAGACCCCCTATTTTGGATGGATCAAATTATGACTATTGGAAGCCAAGGATGACCACTTTCTTAAAATCCTTGGACAACAGGGCTTGGAAGGCCGTTATTAAAGAGTGGAAAACACCTGTTGTGTGTGAATAAGATGATGCTGGCAAAGACAAAGAAGGCACCTCAAAGCCAAAGCCTGAAGAAGAATGGACTAAGGAAGAAGATGAGCTCGCCCTTGGAAATTCCAAAGCTCTAAATGCAATCTTCAATGGAGTGGATAAGAATATCTTCAGGTTAATCAATACCTGTGAAGTTGCTAAGGAAGCGTGGGATATTTTGCAGGCTACACATGAAGGAACATCTAGAGTTAAGATGTCAAGACTTCAGATTTTAACATCAAAATTTGAAGGCCTGAAGATGAAGGAAGATGAGACTATTCATGACTTCCACATGAATGTTCTGGAACTGGCTAATGCATTCAGTGCTCTTGGTGAGAAGATGTCAGATGAAAAGCTTGTTAGGAAGATCCTTAGGTCCCTACCTAAGAAGTATAAGATGAAGGTAACTGCCATTGAAGAATCACAAGACATCAGCAAGATGAGAGTTGATGAGCTCATTGGATCTCTTTAAACTTTTGAGCCTGGGTTGAATGAGGAAGAACCAGAAAAGAAGCCAAAGAGTATAGCCTTGGTGTCAAATGATGCAGAAGAAAAAGGAAAGAGTTCTGAATCGCAGGAGGATCTATTTCAGGCCATAGTTATGTTAGGAAGACAATTCACCAAAGTATTCAAGAGAATGAATAATAACTCCAGGCCTAATGTCAAGAACATATCTTCTGACATCAGCAGGTCAAAAGAGAAGGATGAAGAGAAAACTGCCCAAGATAAAGGAGTTCAGTGCTTTGAGTGTGAAGGGTATGGACATGTCAAGAAAGAATGTCCCACCTTCTTGAAAAAGAAGAAGAAGGGCATGACGGTTTCCTGGTCTGACTCTGATAGTGAAAGGTGAGTCAGCAAAGCATGTTAGAGCTTTAACAGGAGCTGTTGGTTCTGATGATGATTCTAGTGATGGAGAAATAACTTATGAGGAGTTAGCATCTACCTATCAAGAGCTGTGTTTAAAAAGTGCTGAGATTTGTCAAGAAAACAAGTGCCACAAGCAACAGATTACTCAGCTAGAGAATGAAAAAGCTAATCTGGAAAATGAAGTTGTACTAGTTAGAGCTCACCTTGATCAAATGACCAAGTCTGTTAGGATGCTGAGCTGTGAAACAGACACACTTGATAAGATCCTTCAGACAGAAAAAGCTGCTGGAGACAAAGTTGGGATAGGTTATGTGGCTGAGGATAAGGGAACTTCAGAAGAAAGCACTTCAGGTTCAAAGAAGGAGGTGTCACAACTTTTGTCTCAACATCAGCCAAAGAAGCAGGATCCTACACCTAAGAAAGCTGATGTTTCACAACCTAAGAAGATTGAGAAGAAGACTGGTCCTAATCAGAAGAGAAAGCAGCCTCAAGGAGCTAGTCAGTATATGCCTCCCCAATATCAACAGAGCATGCAAGCTGCCAGGTTCAAGCAGAACATGTCTCATCAGTTGTCTCAACATCAAGGAAACTGGCATGGATATGAATATGGATACAACAATGCTGTGCCTCACTACTATGGAAGAAGAAAGCCACACCATCATGGGAGACAATCCAGGAAACAGCATTCTCAGCCTTCTTATGGAAGAAGATACCAGCATAAAAGAAGGCAGGCCAGTTATGGTAGGAGGAGACCACATTATGGATGACAGCCTAAGCAATCTCATCATGGCAGAAGATTCAAAGATGAAAGGGTGAGATGCTTTTATTGTGGAAGGTTTGGACATATGCAGTACTCATGCTACAAACTGCATGGATACACTCAACCCCAAAACAGATGGAGAGAGTACAGGCCTAAAGTTGTTAAACAATGGGTACCTAAGGAGAAGGTGAAGTGCTTATTGGCTCACATGGCTGACAAAGAGTTTAAAGAAGGAACATGGTATTTAGATAGTGGGTGTTCCAAACACATGTCTGGATGTAGATCCATTTTTGCTGAAGTCAGTCATTGTCCCTTTCATGAGGTTATATTTGGCAATGGAGAAAAAGGTGTTGTTGCAGGAGTTGGGAAAGTGAAAGGTGATGGTAGACCTGAACTTGACAATGTCCTGTTTGTCAGTGGTTTAAATGCAAATTTGATCAGCATAAGCCAGTTGTGTGATGAAGGTTACAAGGTAAACTACACTAAGCATGAGTGTGTGGTTTTTGATGAGCATAATCAGGTTGTTATGAAGGGTGCCAGAACCAAAGACAACTGCTATCAGTGGATTTCTCTTGAAGGAAGTTCAACTAATGATGTTCAAGTCGATGTTATAACATCAGACTATGATGTCAGGATGCTGAAAGGTCACTCAGAATTAACAAGTTCTGATCCTTTTAAATTTTTAAAAGGAAAGTCTATATGGAGGGAAAACATTAGTGATTGGTCTTTAAGAGGTACACAAAATCAGGCGCCTTACCATATTGATACTACATCAAGATTTATCAAAGGGTTCTCATCTCAACGATTTGACTCCCTCAACATAATAGAAAAAACCTCTCTAAACCTAGGAACGATGTCTTCCCCATCCAAGAACTCTGGTTCTCAAAGAACTGCTCATGTACGAACTAGGGTTTCTTCGGACAAAGAGCTGGTGGACAAAGAACACATTCCTATGGCACTTCCCGAGTCAGGTAACTCTAAACCCTCAACCAAGATGAATAGAACTGAAACTGGGTCATCATCCTCTCATGCGGTTAAGGAGAAGTTTGATGTAGACATGCATTTGGAGCAGATTGTCACCAAAATTCTTGAGAAGGGAATACGTGTGAAAGGGATTTCTGTCCCTTTAAGGCAAATGCCTGCTGAACAGGTGGACTCTCAAAGTGAGGACACAAACTTTCAAAGTCTGGCCTCATCTATGAGTCAAGACGCTGAAGGAGAGAGTAAAGAAGAAAAACTTGAAGATACTGATGATGTCAGAACATCGTCCCCTAGGAATAAAAGTCACAGGCATAAAGGGAAGGATCAGGTTGAGGTTATAGAGATTGAGGACTCATCTGATGGTGATAGAATTGATAATGCAAGAAGAAGGGAGGATAAGAAAAGGGCTTCAGTTACAGACTCTCCCAAGTCGTGGAGCAAAGTTGGCAGGTCTGACAAGAAGAGGAGAATCAGGGAAGAGTCAGATTCTGAGTGTGATGTTCAAGACATCAACCCTGTAATGAACAGAGCTGCTGATCAAGTGCCTGATAACATCTCATCTCACTGTGCCAGAAGTGCATCCATGTGGAATTGTGTGAGCCAAAGAAGGATAGCTCTGGAAAGAGAGGTAGTAGCAGATGACTTAGAGTCTACTGAAATTGTAGATCTAATTAAGCTTGCTGGTCTCATAAGGACTATGTCAGGGTTGACTAATTGCTATGATAGACTGGTCAGAGAATTCATAGTTAATATCCCTGAGTCTATAAATGACAGCAAGAGCCTAACCTTCAGAAGAGTTACCATCAGGGGTAAGTGTGTCTGGTTCTCTCCTAAGGTGATCAATGTCTACTTAGGAAGAAGTGAGGAAGATTATGGAGAATTAGAAGTCTCCAATAATGTTATCTGCAAAGAAATCACAGTTGGTCAGGTAGAAGTTTGGCCCGTAAAAGGAAAGTTGTTAGCCAGTTTATTGAGTGTCAAATATGCTATTCTGCACAAGATAGGTACTGTCAACTGGGTTCCTACTAATCACAAGACCACAATTTCTGTTGGATTGGGGAAGATAATTTATGTAGTTGGGACAAAGCAAAGAATTGACTATGGCTCCTACATCTATGATCATACTATTAAGCATGCTGCTACAAATGCTGTGAAGATGCCCATTGCTTTTCCCTCTCTTATTTGTGGGATTATCTTGTCTCAACATCCTGGAATTCTACAACATTCAGATGTTGTCTGCAAAAGGAAGTCTGCCTTGTCAGTCCATTACAAGTTGTTTGAAGGGAAACATGTTCCTGACAGTGTCAAGACATCTGCTTCAACATCACAACAGTCACCAGCCAAGACTAGGTTGATTACCGAACTAGAGGAGGCTTGCAAGGAGTTAGATGAAGTCATAAGAGTTAGTACTGAAAGGAAACAAAAATTTGAAAGACTTGTCATGACTCTGAGATTGGCAGCAAAGGAAGGTGAAGCAGCCAACACAAGTAAGGATGTTGATGATGGACCTGGTGTAAGTGCCAATGATGATGATGATCTCAGCTCAGATGATTCAAGCTTTTAATGTTTGCCTTCTTATTTAGTAGTGTTAGTTTTATTTTCTGTCTTTGGTTCAGCACTTAATGTGCTTGGTTATGTAATTTGAATATTGTGCTGCTATATGCACCTTTTATGTTTTCTATGATTTGTTTTGCCTGGTTGCTAACTGTGAGGCTAATAATGAGAGCTAGGGTGTACTGACTATAGTTAATAGGGCTTCTGATTGAAGCTTGTCTAATTATGGCTAAAAAGGGGGAGAAATAGCCAAGAGAGTCAAGAGTGTCAAAGAATGCCAAATGCTGCGAATGTGATGCATATATTAAGGGGGAGAAATTGACTGCTGCTATGCTGATTGTTGCATTAAGGGGGAGCAACATTGAATGGTGTTACTGTTGAAGATAGTGCTGCAGCAGAGTTGTGGAGGATGCTGGCTGCTGCTAGATGCTGAAGTAAATTGAAGATGCAGCTGTAGTTGAAGATATTTTGTGCAGCTGTTTGAAGAGTGTAGCTTAATGATATATGCCTGAAGTGGTTATGTGAGCAGCAGAGTTTTGTGAATTAAAGATGTTGCTGATGCTGCTGCATGGAGTCTCAAATTTCAAGATTATTGATTGAAGTTTTTCCGCTGCTGAAGTCTCTGAAGGTGCAGAGTGCAGAGTTTGTTTTAGCCAAAATTAGCCAAAGAGGGAGATTGTTAGTTCTTGGATTGGCTGGAATTTTGGTAAAACAAAGTTTATTCAATGTTGATGTCAGGTACTGATGTTGCAACATTGAGGTCTTAACACTGGGCTGTGTTAAGTTTGTATTTGCTGAAGTTGGATGTCTGATGTCACATGGCGATGTTGTAACATCAGATCTGCAGAATTAACAACAACAGGATGTGATGTTGTTAGGGTTGCGTGTTAGCTGGAATTGTGGAGAGCAAGCTGTCTCATTGGATGCGAATATCTTGGGATAGATATTTTCTGCTGCATAGGAGATCTGGTGCAGATTTGTAGGAGATTTAAAAGGTTGAAGATTTAAAAAGATTTTAGGAGAAAATCTATTTTGAATATTCAGTTTTAAATAACAAATCTGGGAGATATTGTAGGGAGTCCAAGACCAATTCAAGGAGCTATATAAAGCACACAAGACCAAAGGAAAAAGGGACAGAAATACAGAGAGAAGATCAAGAGCATAGGCTGAGTGTCTTGAGTATTTTGTACGAGTTGTATAACCAGAATTCTAGGGTGAATTGCTGTGTCGTATTCTGTCCTCTCTAGAAGCTGTGAAGCAATAGAGAGTTGTAACTTGATCAAAGCTGTGAAGTAAGATCAAGGGTTCTCAAAGAGGGTGTTCTTTGAGTGTTTTAGGGATTGAGTAGTGTTCTCATATCTAAGTGGTTTCTTAGGTAGAAAGTCACTAGTAGGGATTAAGTTTAGGAGATTGTCAACTGGGTTGTTGAGTCTGTAAATTAATTCTACAAGTAGTGAATTTCATCCTTGGCTTGGTAGCCCCCAGACGTAGGTAGTTAGACCGAACTGGGTGAAAAATTCTTGGTGTTATTTAGCTGTTTATTCTGTCCATTGTGCAAAGTGTGTTGTTGTGACATCACACCTTAACATCACACGTCTGATAGCAGAATTTCAAATCATTTAAACTTTTATTTTTTTTAATAATTCACATAAGTGACACAAGCGTATAACAACGGTTTTTTAAACTAACCGTTGTAAAATAATATACATTTTATTTTTTATTTAAAGGACTTAAGTGACACACGCTTAATGTACTCTAAAAAATGGAAAAAAATAATGTTGCTGAGAATCGAAGCTTATCACACATCATTTACTACCACGGTTTTTAAAGACAACCGTCATTAAATCAGTGTTCTTATATCCAGCTACTGACTGGGCGCGAAAATTTAATTTATTACAACAGTGTATATTTCTTCCGTGGTGAAACTGGCGTTGTTGTTTATGCGTTTTGTAGTAGTGGAGGAGTGTCAGCGAATGTTCGCTTTGCGAACTCATGGTGAAGTCCCAGCGAACCCTCTTAATTGAGAGTCAGTAAGAAAAGGACACTAAGTTCGTTGGGCGAACTGGTAGCGAATGTTCGCTGTAGCGAGGTCTCAGCGGAGGACCAGTGAACCATCCCATACTAGAGTTAGTAGCGAAAGAACCAGAAGTTCGTTGTGCGAACTTGTAGCAGGGTAGTTCGCAATGTGAAGAATTGCTCGCACAGCGAACTTCAAATATTTCACAGGGGCGGTTTAACTGTTCAGAAGCACATCAGGTGCCTAAAAGTGAGTTTGTTGGGCGAAGAAAGGGTTCGCAGTGCGAACATGATAGAACCCAAAAGTACTATATAAGTACTTTTCCCACTTTTTGGGGATCATAACCCATTTCTACACACAAGAACTTCATTTCTCAGCATTTCTTCACCAAAAGCTGATATTTTGCAAATAGAAGCTGGATTTGCATCCGAGTTCGATTCATCGACGTGGACGCCCATTCATCTTCTCCCAAAACTTGTATAGCAAGCTACCATGGTTATGGGTAGCTAATTTCCTTTGTATCATAGGTAGAGGTAGTCTACCATTAGCTTGTATGTATTTATTTTGATTGGCCTTGTAAGTGAACAAGTGATGATTAATATATGATGAATATTTTTGTTCTTAATGATCCATTCTTGTTTTGTAAAAATCTAGACATAGATTTTGTGAAACTTGACCTAAAATATGCGTCTATCGGTTTATAGATTGGAGAGATCGGTCTATGGTTGATAGTTGCTTTATGTTGAACTTAAAGCTTACTATATTGGTTGTTATATGGAGAAATCGTGTAGCGATGAATACGGTATTTCTCACGACGTCGCTCTAGAGATAAATGGTGTTGAGAGAATGCACGACGATATTAATCGGATCCGACTACACATGCAAGATTGAAAGAATACGTATAAGTTAGGGTAGATGAAAACTACTTTTGATATACTTAGTTAATCAAACTCTTTAGAATTTGTGAGTTTTGCTACTAAAAATGTGACAATTTTATGAACAAATCTTTGAAAACCCTTATTCTTGAAATGATAAATTGTTGAAAGGCAAGCATCAAAATATCCTCAATCCCTGTGGAGACGATAACAACCCCCCCCCCCCCCCCCCCCCCCCCCCCTTTAACTACGATTCGAACAAAATGGCGCTGTTGCCGGGGATTGTTGATATTGCAAGCATTGCAATAGTTTATTAATTTAAGAAATTTGTATTGTATTCTTACCCCTGTTATTTTTCTTGTGCTACTTAATTTGTTTGGTCAAGTGTGTAGATTTTGTTTATGCGAGGGAGTGTGCCTGCGGACCAACTTATTTTCGATCCTAAGATTGAAAGAATCGCTCGTAGGCTCAATAACATAACTAGACAAAGGCGGAAACTTGCTAAAGAAAGACAAGAGCGCAGAGAATCTTCTTCATCTACACCCATTGTTACACCAATCATGGCTGAACTACCACCACCACCACCACCTCCTGCTTCAACCCCTTGTGTTAATAGTCCAAGACACAACGTTCAGTTTGCGCGCAACACCCACAATGGGAGGCATTCTGAGATGAAAACGAGAATCTTTTCTCTTTTGTATCAGAATCCTTTTACTGGTATAGACCATGAGGATCCGTTCACACATCTCATCAAATTCTACGAAATTGTGGGTGTAACGGGGGCGCCGGAAGCTGAAGAGCAATCCTTGTTTAAGAGGCTATTTTCGCATTCCTTAATCGAGAAGGCAAAGGAATGGTATCTTGATCAATCAACTCTAGTGATGAAGGATTGGAATTTATTGGAAGAAAAGTTCCTTGAACGGTTTTCCCCCACAACAGATTTATGGAAGTGAAGATGGCGATATCGATATTTGCTCAAGGTGGAAATGAATCTCTCAATGAAGCTTGGGAGAGGTTAAAATCCATGTTACGAAAATGTAAAGGTCACGGTTTTGATGAATTAAATCAAGTGCACATCTTTTGGAATGGGCTCTAATCGGTTCACAAGACTTTGTTGAATGTTACTTTGGGTGGTTCATTAATGTCCAAAAGTGCTAAAGATGTGATTGTTATTTGTAGCGGTAAAAACTATGAGTGTAAGCTATTGATTAACTTAACTCATAAAGCAAGAGTCGCCACCACACTTTTATTTTATCCAAAAAAAAGGAAAGGAAAAAGAGCGAACAAAACCTAAACAAGATCTAAAGCAAGAACAAACAGAGAATGGGTAAGAGGGTTGGTTACGTGATGGGAAGGTGTTAGCACCCAAAACGCCTATAGTACTCTATAGGAGCCCTTTGAAATATCTACGCTTTTTGGTTTGAAAAGGTTTGCTTGAAATGAGAATGGGGAGATGAGAAGAGAAATATTTTTAAGATTTTTCTGTTTGGAGAGACTTATCGTCTCATGCCTACATACCCACAAAGTGCAATATAAGATCAAAACCCCGCAGTTCGTGGTACAAATAACAAAATTGGTTTGTTTTGGTTGATTTTAAATGTAAAAACAAGTCGTCATTTTAAGGAGAAAACTACGACTAGTCGCCCACAAGTATAAGAAAATAACATTTGCATCACCTTAAGATGGAGGATTTTGCTTGGATTAAAATCAACAAGTATGTCACTCAACAACTAAGTGGAAAATGTCAACATCTTAAATACTATAGGGAATAGGAGAATTACATCTCAACTATGAAAATGACTCATGTCTAAACTTTTTGAAAAAATTTTAAAGGAAAATGTGCACAAAGGCACAAAAAGTTTGAAAGAGTTTTTGTATTTATTTGTATTTTTGAAATTAGTCAAAGTGTGATTAACATTGATTTACATTTACTAAAGAAAACAAAGTTTGAAAACTACTCGACCAAAGTCAAGGTTTTTTATGAAAGTGGTTTAATTTTGAAAACAAGAAGGTTTTGAAAAAGGGAGAAGAATTTGAAAATTAAAATAGGGGTGGAGAAGAAGTGACTATCCTTAAGCAAGAAGATAAAAGCTAAGAATAAGAAAGGTCTAACCACACACACAAGTAAGCTCCATAGCATAAGCGTTCTTTCCTTTAGATTAGGCCTTGATCAAGATAAGTCTTCAAAAGAGAACTCCAAGTACCCAAAAATCCAAAGTTTACGATCACAAGCTTCCAAGCATAGGTTAAGATCCTAGTTCTAAGTCCAAAGTTCCATGTCCAATGCAAAGGATAGTAACCATAGTCCACCATTAAGAGAACAAGTTTTTTTATGGGTTTTAACCTTTATTAATGTTTTTTGGTCCAAATGGACAAAAGGAAAAGAGCATAACATAAAATAATGGTCCAAGTGGACAAAGGAAAAATGGCGGAAACACAAACAAATAATATGATATGATATGATATGATAACATAAAGTATAAAAAATAAAGAGAGATAGGGAGCAAGAAGGAAGCATAAACATAGAACAATTAATATACAATATAGAGCAATGGCGATTCCAAAATGAGAGAACAAGTTTTGTTGTTTTTTTGGAAATGCTCAAATAGTCATCCATGAGAATGAAAACATGGTCTCATACATTACCATGGGGAGGGCTCCAACTCTAATAAAACCAATGAGTATGCCAACTAACCCCCACAGGTTACAAGAGAAATCCAATATATTTCAAACTACGCCATGGAAGAGTAGGAGACTGATATTTCACTTACAAAAACACAACGGTTTTCCGATTTTGGGTCCAATTTAGCGCTATGTTAAGCAATCGTAATCGGACTTATATAGAAGCCAGGACTATCTGAGGTCGGTCAATAACAATATTAGTGCTAATGCATGGTAGAGAAGTTTTATGTAGATCACTCTCCGAAAGCAATACCGCACGAAAAGAAAAGAGATAACGATCTCATCTTCATCAAGAACTTAAAATAAATTCCAATGATATTGAATATTTTCATTGATCAAAAGAACAAAGAGAAGCGGGAAAAAGAGAAGCCAAATTGAATCACAATTCTAAAACCATTCTATCCTTAAGTTCAACCACTCATCTTGGTGGATTAAAGCACTAAACATATCATTAACTCAAAGCACCTAAAATGGATTTAACAATTCACTTTAAAGATAGATTTGAATTAGTGAATGTGTATCCAACTTCATCGACACCCTAAGTCCATTGAATTTAAAGAGAAATATGACCTTTAAAATTGCAAACCAAGGCAAAGATCAAAAGGAAGTGGAAGAAAGAAGAAAAGAACTCAAAACATTCCTAAACAAACCAAAAAAACACATTCTGGACTGTGTTAATCGATTAACCTCCTGGTGTTGATCGATTAACACAATGAAAACAACAATTCCAGAACGTAGAAATAGGTGTTAATCGATTAACACCAGGAGGTTAATCGATTACACCTGCTAAAACAGCAAAAAATCTGTTTGAAAAATGCAAAATCCTTGATCAATCATTTCTTCAAACACCTCATGATCAATGATGAAATTGTGCACGAAAATTCAAGTAAAAAAACAACAAATAACACCAATGGAACACAATTTACAAGATCCAAAGATCAAGCAACAAGAATCAACAAGAGATCACGTTGTGGAAGATGAATCAAGCACAACAATGGTGGAACAAGTGAATTACCACTTCAAATCTGAAAATGCTTCAAATCAACTTCAAGAACCATACTCCAAAGTTTTGATCTATAGAATTTGATGTTAATGAAGTGTATGGATGAAGGTTTAGCTCAAAGATTAGTAAGCTTCAATGAAAATCTTACTAACTTTTAATGGAAGAAAGAGCTTTGGTGAATTTGGGTGGATGAAGAAAATTGAGGATGAAGAAGAATTTTGACAAGGTGAATTTGGCTATCAAAAGCTTGTAGAATGAATGAAATCAGGCCTCTATTTATAGGATTTAGGCTTGGGAATTTTGGTGGCTTGGAGCTAGGCTTGGAGCAAAATTAGGCTTAGAATTTGAATTTGGAGGCAAAATCAAGATCAAGTGGTGACTAATGAGGGATTATTGTGGGAATTAATTGTGATTGTGTAGGGGAATTAAAAGGAGATGATCTAGAATATTCTCATGATGAAACAAGTGAAATTTGGTGCCAAATGCTGCCGAATTTGAATTTGGCTCATTTTTCACAATTCTGTACGTGGTTACTCGATTAACCATATAGTGTTAATCGATTACCACAACAAAAATTATGAAAATTTGCCTTTTTGTTGAACTGTTGTGGCTCTGGCTCGATTCTTTTGCTTGTCAAAGAAGGCAAGGAAATAAACAAATGCACCTTGGAGTCTCTTGCATAATAAACAATCAAATCTTGAGAAACTCCTGATCAAATGATTTTGAATTGAATGCAGATCAACTTTAACTTTGTTCAGATGAATTTCATTCGAGCTGAGGAACTGGTATTTGACATTCTTGATCCCAACTTCTTCCTGAAAGAAGTTAGTAAAGGAAAAACAAGTATATTTTTGGATTTTTAATTAAAGGTTAGTAAACATAAACATAAACAAATATAAACAAACAAGAAATCATGGGTGCTTGGTGATCTCCCTCAAGAGCAAACCTACAGAGGAGGGTAAGAGAACCAAAGACTGTGATCCTATTTGTGGTATGAGATGCAAATGATATATAGGATCTTAAGGGTAAAAATTAGGGTATTACACTATTATTGATAGGATGACACTCAATGATCATTAAGGAAATCACAACCGTGGCACACCTCAAAGAAAATCGGACATGGTCGAGTTGGGAACAAATGATACTATTCTTGCTCAAAACAAATTACTCTCGCAACAAGTGGAGTTATTGACAAAGCAAATGTAAAAGCTTCCACAACAAATCAACGAAATACAAGAAGTTCCCACCCAAAATTAACATGTAGCAAGGTGTGAACTTTGTAAAGGCGATCATCCTACCGGCTATTGTCCATCGGTTGTTGAAGAATCTAATTATGCGGGAAACCAAAATCAAGGATTTCAACCAAGACCAACATATCAAAGCAATAACCAAAGCTACCAACCGAGAGGTAATAGTCAAGGTTACCAACAAGGGTGGAGGCAAGAACTGAGTTCTTCAAACCGTCAACCTTACCAAAATTACAACCAACCGTAATTAAACCAAGGAGGAGGCTCTAAAATTGAAGAAAATCTCAATCAATTCATGCAACTCTCAATGACTAACCAAAAGAGCATTGATTCCTCTATTAGGAATCTTGAGGAACAAATTGGGCAATTGTCTAAGCAACTTGCTGGCAAGCAAAAAGAAGCCTTTCCGGCCAAGCCGCAAGTGGATCCTAACGAGGTATGCAAATCTATCCTTACTAGGAGTGGGAGGAAGAATAATTTGGGAATTTGTGAGAAAGAAGGGGAAAATGAGGTTGTAGTTGAAAAGGAGGATGAAAATGTTGAGGAGGAAGTTGAAAAAAATAAGAAGGATGGTGTAGTTGAAAAGAAATTGAGAGAAGAGAAAAAGAAAAATGATAGAAATGGAAAAGATAAAGTGAACATCCCCATTCAAAATTTGACTTAGCCTCATAGTCCTACAAAAAGGGACAATGCAAGGCAATATGCTCGATTTATGGATATTTTTAATCAATTGCAAAACAATATTCCATTTGCCGAGGCATTGGAGCAAATGCCTACTTATACGAAATTTATGAAGGATATCATCACCAAGAAGAAACGGTATACGGATCAAGAAACCCTAGTTGTTGATGCTAGTTGTAGTGAAATTATTCAAAGGACTCTTCCTAGGAAGCAAAGTGACCCGGGAAAAGTTACATTACTGGTTACCATCGGCAATACCTATGTTGGTAACGGGTTGATCGATTTGGGATCTGGCATCAATTTGATACCATTGTCAATTGTTACAAGATTGGGACACATGGAGTTGAGGGCTACTAAGATGTCTTTGCAATTAGCTGATAAATTCACTACCCGTCCTCACGGTGTAGCTGAAGATGTATTGGTGAAAGTTGATAAGTTTTTTCCCATCGACTTTATGGTGATAGACATGGATGAATATGATGACGCTCCTTTGATTCTTGGAAGGCCTTTCATGAAAACAACAAGATTGGTGATTGATATGGATGATGGTCTAATGAAAGTGCGAGTACAAGATGAATAAGTTTGCTTTAATCTCTTTGAAGCCATAAAGAATTCGAAAGAAAAGAATGATTGTTTTTGTCATGATGCAATGGAGGAAGTGATTGAAGAGGTGAAAAGAGAAGTTCATGTTGCTACCCCCCTTGGAAAAAATTCTTACTCATGCTTTGCTTAGTCTTAATAAGAGTGAAGAAAATAAGATTGGAAAGTCTTTACGGATGAGATTGAAAAGTCTTTACGGGAACTTGAAGCTTTAGAAGAAGTTCCTCCCTTGGAAGAACTTGAGGAAGAACTAAAAAACGAAAAGGTGGAGGACACAAACATTGAGTTGAAGATTTTTCCTCCTAATTTAAAGTATGTGATTCTTGACGATGGGGGGCACAAACCGGTGATCATAAGTAACGAGCTAATCATGGAAGAGGAAGAAAAATTAATTGTAGTGTTGAAGAAGAATCAAAATGCTATGGGATGGACTCTTTCCGATTTAAAAGGAATAAGCCCTTCCTATTGCATGCATAGGATCTTAATGGAGGATGATTTTAAGCTGCTAGCTCAATCCCAAGGCCGCTTAAATCCTACTAAGAAAGAAGTGGCTAGGAAAGAAGTGGTGAAGATGCTTGAGGCAGGAATGATCCGGTGCAAGTGGTACCGAAAAAAGGTGGGATGACGGTGATTCAGAATTAAAAGAATGAATTAATTCCAACAAGAACTGTAACCGGTTGGAGAATGTGTATCGATTACCGTAGGCTAAACAAAGCTACGAGGAAATATCACTTTTGTGAGGGCAAGGTGCTTCTCACTTGGTTTCTGTTTTAATGATGTCAACAATGTAGGCTAGTTCTTAGTTTGTAATTTGGACGGTATCATCTCACTTGTCATTTGCATTGCATACAACAATTGATAATCGTGTGTCTAAACATATAGGAAGAGTCCTACACATTTCCTACATGCGTATAATCATGGTATTAGTGTTAGGTATGCATGATTTGTGCCTAAGTTGGTGAAGACTTGTAGAAAAAATAATTTCTAGAATTTTTCATGTCTTGCGTCGACCAAACTTGTGCATGAGTAGACTCATGCACTTGTGACCAAGTTTGTGAAACGTCAGGGTAAGCGCACACTGACCCCTTTCTAAGCATACGGTCAATGCATGCTTCTGGGTTTCCTTATTCTGCATTTTCAGCATCCATGCGTCGATGCATGCTCCTTTAGCGGTCGACACATGCTTGATCATTTTGAATAGATGCTTCACCGGGTAAGCGCCCGCCGACCCTTATCCAGCGAGCGGTCGACTCTTCACTCGTTTGGGTCATTTTTTCTGCATTCTGTTATGTTATTTTTGCTGCTACTTGATTCAGTTGGTTATTGCATCATATATATAGTTGGTTCCTCATATTTTTACAATTAACAAGAACAAGTGAAAGAAATACATTGAACATTTTTCTCTCATCAAATTCATCTTCATCTTGCACCTTTTTCAACAATTACACATCGTCATTCTTGTTGATTTTCTGCATCATGAAATGATAACGTCCAAAGCTTAGAGTTGTATCTTTGTTTTGGGTGAGTAGTTCAGTGGGTTTGTTCTTGAATAAAACCTAGGGTTTTGCCCTCCAAGATCATTGGATTTGAGGGTTTTTGGATAAGATCTTGTGTCCATTGAATTGAGCCGAGCAAAGGTGATTGAAGAACGGAAGGTTTTGTCGATCTAGTAGCGTTAAGCGGAGGATTGTGCAACAAGTTTTGAGGATCGAACTGTGTGTGGATTTGAATCAGCCGAGTGAAGGTGATTGAAGAATTGTGTGTTCTTGCAATCTAGTAACGGTAAACGAAGGTTCTTCCAACAAGTTCGAGGCACTTGATTCGACTCGAATCAAGGGAAGAGAAGACAAAGTATCTGCATCAACGAAGTGTTCTTGAGTGTGGGATAGCTAAATTTTCTCTTGTAAAAACATTTGCAAACAAGTTATAGATATCTCAATTCTATTTTTAGAATTGGGGGCAGACGTACCCTAAGCGAGGACGATAGAGGAACTGCCTAAACAAACCTGGTGTTGTTTCCTTTTCCTTATCTCATTTATATTTCGAATTATTTACACTTGTAATCGTTCAATTGATCAACAAAAAATCTGATATAGTTTTTATGCAGAAAATTATTTTGAAAAATTATTGCACAATCATTTTGGATCGTGCTTAGTGAAAATTCTGTATCAACTATAATAGAAGTCTAAACTTGGAGTTTTTCGCACTCCAAGTGTTTGATACGTTGAACGCATACAAGGTGCTTGACATATTTTCAAGTTTGGCTTTATTTTGAATACTCATTGGATATTGCACATTGTTAAGTGCCTTTGGTAAATTGATTAAGTGTTAAGTTGAGATTCTAGTTTTTCTCTTTGTGCCTTTCGTTCCATTTGGCTTACGTATATCTGATCCTCTCAGCAACTCGGTTCGTATAGACAAATTATCCTCGGCCGCTTCTGCAAAATAATTTTAAAAAAAAATTTTAGCGCCGACTCGCATTTAAAAAGAAGTGATCTATTCAACCCCCCCTTCTAGATCAATTGCCTTCGTCAAACAACTTTCCCTTACATGGACCAAATGCTTGAGCGACTTTCTGGTCAAAAATTCTAATGTTTTCTTGATGGTTATTTGAGTTACAATCAAATTTGAAATTCTGGTATCAGACGTGTGATGTTAAGGTGTGATGTCACAACAACACACTCTGCACAATGGACAGCAATAACAGTAAAATAACACCAAGAATTGTTGACCCAGTTCGGTTACAACCAACCTACTCTGGGGGCTACCAAGCCAGGGATGGAATTCACAACTTGTAGATATAATTTACAGACTCAACAACCCGTTGACAATCTCCTAAAATTATACTCTACTAATGACTTCCTACCTAAGAAACCACTTAGGTATGAGAACACCACTCAATCCCTTACAAACACTCAAAGAAACCACTTTGAGTACCCTTGATCTTACTTCACAGCTTCGATCAATCACACAACTCTCTTTGCTTCACAGCTTTAGAGATGACAGAAACTCAACACCTATTCAAAACCTAGAATAGTGTAAATACAAGCACTTTAAACAAACTCTAGACACTAAGCCTCCTGCTCTTGATCTTCTGAATGTTTTATGTACTTTTTCCTTTGGTCTTGTGCGCTTTATATAGCTCCTGAATTGGGCTTGGACTTGTCACAATATTTGATCAGATTTGTTAATTAAAACTGAATCTTCAAAACAGATTTTATCCCCAAAATCTTTTTAAATCTTCAACCTTTTAATTCTCCAACAGACCTGCAATCAAATCTCCCATGTAACAGAAAATATCTATCCCAAGATATTCTCATCCAATGAGTCAACCACTCTCCACAATTCCAGCTAACACGCGTGCCCTAACAACATCTGCACCTGATGTTATTGATTATGCAGATCTGATGTTACAACATCACCTGTGTGACATCAGACATCCAACTTCAGCAAATAACTACTTAACACAGCCCAGTGTTAAGACTTCAATGTTGCAACATCAGCACCTTGACATCAACATTGAATATACTTTGTTTTACCAAAATTCCAGCCAATCCAGGAACTAACAATCTCCCCCTTTGGCTAATTTTGGCTAAAACAACCTTTGCACTCTGCAATCAACTTCTGCACTCTGTACCTTCAGAGATTTCAGCAGCGGAATAATCTTCAGAAATTTGAAACTCATTAGCAGTAGTTTGACACTCTTCAAAGTCTTCATCACTTGATCTGCTGCAGCACCATCTTCATTATTGACAACAGCCAATTGGTGCTCCCCCTCTAAAACATGAACCAGCATCACAGCTGTTCAGTAGCTCACAATGTGTAGCACTTTTCTCCCCCTTGATGTCTGCTTGGCTACACTCTTCAAATGACATGATATCTTCAAAAGTTCAGTCAAAACTCCCTCTTAATGTCTGCATCACATTAGCAGCATATGGCAATAAAACCCTTGACTATCTTGGCTATTTTCTCCCCCTTTTTAGCCATAATTAGACAAGATTCTATAAGAAGCCCTATTAACTATAGTCAGTACACCCTAGCTCTCCTTGTTAGCCTTTCAGTTAGTAAACAGGCAAAATAAATCATAGAAGGAAACTAAAACATAAACAGTGCATAAACAACACAATATTCAAATTACAAAACCAACACAAAGAAAAAAACTAAACTAAAAACTAAAACTACTGAAGGCAAGAGAAAATAAGCTAGTCTTCTTTGACAGATGAACTTCCACATCGACGCACTGCTTGCATAATGGAATGAAATGTTATCAACCGGAACCTCAGGTATCTTGTCAGCAATTCTCTTCAAGATTGTCTTTCTGACAGGAGTGATGTCTTGAACATCATCCTCAACATCATACTCTGATTCAGATTCTTCCATTAGCTTCCTTTTTCTGGGATTCACATCAACCTTACTCCATGCTTTTGTTGGCCCAACAACAGTCTTTTTCCTCTTCTCATCAGAAGCTTTCTTTGACGACGCTTCAACCATCTTTCCTTTTCTTGTTCTTAGTCTCTTGGACAGACTAGGCACTGCTCTTCCAATAACTTCATCATCAGACAAGTCATCAACATCAATTACATCAGTAGTCTTAGCATCCCTACTAAGCGATGTTCTAACCTCCTCTTCAACATCTGCTTCACCATGAATATCATCAACAGAAGTGGGTTCAGCAGATGTCCTAACATTCTCTTCAACATGCATGTCTTCACTCTGATCAGCATCTTCAATAGCTGTCATTGCAAGTTGTTGAATTCTTGACTTACCTTCTTGCATGTTGTCTTTCTCAGCTGATATCCGATTCAGAGGGATTGAAATTCCTTTGACAGGGATGCCTTTGTCCAGAATCTTTGAGGCAAGATTACCCATTCTATTGTCTACATCAAACTTCTCTTCAATAGTTTGAGACATATATGATTTCGGCACAGTTTTGTCCCCAAATAACACACTAGTAACAACCTTCTTAGTTTCAGGATTCTTGAATATAGTAGCAGGTCTCTTAGGAGTAAGTTTAGTGGGTCTCGAAGTACCTGATTCTGGGAGCATCATTGAGATAGGTTCTATATTCAAAGCTTCTTCTGCAAATCCCTTTTCTGAAGAAACCCTAGCCTTATCTCACGAAGAGCTTTGAGCGACAGATTTCTTTGATGGAGATGACGTCTGGTTTGACATGGTTCCCTTAAGGCAGTATGAGTTCAGATGATTCTTCTTGTTGAAGAAGACGAACAGACGGAAGATATGCTCTTTGATGAACCGTGATCTTGCTACACTAGAGAATGATGGTCTGAGGTATGGCGCCAGCTTTTCAGTATTTTTTAAAGACCAATTACTAATTTTCTCCCTCCATAAAGACTTTCCTTTTAAACATTTAAAAGAATTCACATCAGGACTCATTAACTCTGAGTGACCTTTCAGCATCCTGATATCATAGTTTGATGTTATAACATCAACTACAACATCACTAGTTGAATCTCCTTCAAGAGAGGTCCACTGATAACAGTTGTCTTTGGTTCTGGCACCCTTCATAACAATCTGATTATGCTCATCAGAAACCACCCAATCATGCTTAGTGTAGTTTACCTTGTAACCTTCATCACACAACTGGCTTATGCTGATCAGATTTGCACTTAAGCCATTGACAAACATAACATTGTCAAGTTCAGGTCTACCATCACCTTGCACTTTCCCAACTCCTGCAACAACACCTTTTCCTCCATTGCCAAATATGACCTCATGAGAGGGGCAAGGTCTAAGATCATTAAACATGGATCTACATCCAGACATGTGCTTGGAACACCCACTGTCAAAATACCATGTTCCTTCTTTATCTCCCATGTGAGCCAATAAGCACTTCACCTTCTCCTTAGGTACCCATTGTTTAACAACTTTGGGCCTGTGCTCTCTCCATCTGTTTTGAGGTTGAGGGTATCCATGCAGCTTGTAGCAAGAGTACTGCATATGCCCAAACCTTCCACAGTAGTAGCATCTCACCCTTTCATCTCTGAATCTTCTGCCATGATGAGATTGCTTATGCTGCCATCCATAATGTGGTCTCCTCCTACCATAACTGCCCTGCCATCTATTGTTGATATCTTCTCCCATAAGACGGCTGAGAATGCTGTTTCCTGGATTGTCTCCCATGATGGTGTGGCTTTCTTCTTCCATAGATATAAGGAACAACATTGGTGTATCCATAACCATAACCATACCAGTTGTCCTGATGTTGAGACATCTGATGAGACATGTGCTGTTTGATCTGAGCAGCTTGCATGCTCTCATGGTATTATGGGGGAATATACTGACTAGCTCCCTGTGGCTGCTTTCTCTTCTGATAGGGACCAGTCTTCTTCTCAATCTTCTTAGGTTGTGAAACATCAGCTTTCTTAGGGGTAGGATCCTGCTTCTTTGGCTGATGTTGAGATGAAAGTTGTGACACTTCCTTCTTTGAACCTGAAGTGCTTCCTTCTGAAGTTCCCTTGTCCTCAGCCACATAACCTATCCCAGCTTTGTCTCCAGCAGCTTTTTCTGACTGAAGTATCTTATCAAGTGTGTCTGTACCACAACTCAGCATCCTAACAGACTTGGTCATTTGATCAAGGTGAGCTCTAACTAGCACCACTTCATTTTCCAGATCTGTCTTTTCATTCTCTAGATGAGCAATCTGTTGCTTGTGGCACTTGTTTTCTTGACAAATTTCAGCACTCTTAAAACACAGCTCTTGATAGGTAGAAGCCAACTCCTCATAAGTTACTTCTCCATCACTAGAATCATCATCAGAAACCACAGCTCCTGTTAAAGCTCTCACATGCTTTGCTGACTCGCTTTCACTTTCACTATCAGAGTCAGACCAGGAAACTGTCATGCCTTTCTTCTGCTTTTTCAAGAAGGTGGGACATTCTTTCTTGACATGTCCATACCCTTCACACTCAAAGCAATGCACTCCTTTATCTTGGGCAGTTTTCTCTTCATCCTTCTTGCTGGTCTCAGAAGTCATGTTCTTGACATTAGGCCTGGAGTTATTATTCATTCTCCTGAATACTTTGGTGAACTGTCTTCCCAACATCACTATGGCATGAGATAGATCCTCCCGAGATTCAGATTTCTTCCCTTTCTCTTCTTCACCATTTGTCACCAGGGCTATACTCTTTGGCTTCTTTTCTGGTTCTTCCTCATTCAACCCAAGCTCAAAGGTTTGAAGAGATCCAATGAGCTCATCAACTCTCATCTTGCTGATGTCTTGTGATTCTTCAAAGGCAGTAACCTTCATCTTATACTTCTTAGGTAGGGACCTAAGGATCTTCCTCACAAGCTTTTCATCAGACATCTTCTCCCCAAGAGCACTAGATGCATTGGCCAGCTCAAGAACACTCATGTGGAAAACATGAATAGTCTCATCATCCTTCATCTTCAGGCTTTCAAATTTTGATGTTAAAATTTGAAGTCGTGAAATCTTGACTCTAGATGTTCCTTCATGAGTAGCCTGCAAGATATCCCACGCTTCCTTAGCAACTTCACAGGTATTGATTAACCTGAAGATATTCTTATCCACTCCATTGAAGATGGCATTTAGAGCTTTGGAATTTCCAAGGGCGAGCTCATCTTCCTCCTTGGTCCATTCTTCTTCAGGCTTTAGCTTAGAGGTGCCTTCTTTATCTTTACCAGCATCGTCCTTCTCACACATGACAGGAGCTTTCCATTCTTTAATAACAGCCTTCCAAGCCCTACTGTCCAAGGATTTTAAGAAGGTGGTCATCCTTGGCTTCCAATAGTCATAATTGGATCCATCCAAAATAGGGGGTCTGTTGACGAATCCTCCAACTTCTTTGTCCATCTTTTCACCAGAAAGTAACTTCCCTAGATCTCACCCAGAGACAGACAGGATGCCTGCTCTGATACCAATTGAAATTCTGGTATCAGACATGTGATGTTAAGGTGTGATGTCACAACAACACACTCTGCACAATGGACACCAATAACAGTAAAATAACACCAAGAATTGTTGACCCAGTTCGGTTACAACCAACCTACTCTGGGGGCTACCAAGCCAGGGATGGAATTCACTACTTGTAGATATAATTTACAGACTCAACAACCCGTTGACAATCTCCTAAACTTATACTCTACTAATGACTTCCTACCTAAGAAACCACTTAGGTATGAGAACACCACTCAATCCCTTACAAACACTCAAAGAAACCACTTTGAGTACCCTTGATCTTACTTCACAGCTTCGATCAATCACACAACTCTCTTTGCTTCACAGCTTTAGAGAGAACAGAAACTCAACACCTATTCAAAACCTAGAATAGTGTAAATACAAGCACTTTAAACAAACTCTAGACACTAAGCCTCCTGCTCTTGATCTTCTGAATATTTTCTGTACTTTTTCCTTTGGTCTTGTGCGCTTTATATAGCTCCTGAATTGGGCTTGGACTTGTCACAATATTTGATCAGATTTGTTAATTAAAACTGAATCTTCAAAACAGATTTTATCCCCAAAATCTTTTTAAATCTTCAACCTTTTAATTCTCCAACAGACCTGCAATCAAATCTCCCATGTAACAGAAAATATCTATCCCAAGATATTCTCATCCAATGAGTCAACCACTCTCCACAATTCCAGCTAACACGCGTGCCCTAACAACATCTGCACCTGATGTTATTGATTCTGCAGATCTGATGTTACAACATCACCTGTGTGACATCAGACATCCAACTTCAGCAAATAACCACTTAACACAGCCCAGTGTTAAGACTTCAATGTTGCAACATCAGCACCTTGACATCAACATTGAATATACTTTGTTTTACCAAAATTCCAGCCAATCCAGGAACTAACAAAATTATTGTTAACCCGGAGGATCATGAGAAAACTGCTTTTACATGTCCTTTTGGGGTCTTTGCTTATAGGAGGATGCCTTTTGGGTTGTTTAATGCGCGGGCTATTTTTTAGCGGTGTATCCAAGCCATATTTTCTGACTTGATTGAAAAATCCATTGAAGTTTTCATGGATGAATTTTCAGTTTTTGGGTCGTCATTCGATCTTTGTTTGAAAAATCTGGACATTGTGTTGGAAAGGTTTGTGAAAATTAATACTGTGCTTAATTGGGAAAAGTGAAACTTCATGGTTGCGGAAGGAATTGTGCTCGGCCACAAAGTTTCTTCAAAAGGGATCGAAGTTGACCAAGCCAAAGTGGAGGTTACAAAGAAGTTGCCACCACCAATGAATTCCAAAGGAATTAGAAGTTTTCTCGGACATGCTGGATTTTATAGGAGGTTCGTCAAAGACTTCTCAAAGATTGCAAAGACCTTGAGCAATTTGCTCAACAAAGATAAGTCTTTTGAATTTGATGACTCTTGCATGCTTGCTTTTAATTCATTAAAAGAATGTTTGACTATCACACCTATAATCACGGCTCCCGATTGGAAACTTGATTTTGAAATCATGTGTGATGCAAGTGAACATGCCTTTGGTGCGATACTTGTTTCATACCCTAAATTTTGACCACAAGATTTCACACCATTCTGCAAATCATCACCACAATGTGGATGTACTTTCATACCCCACTAACTTCTTCAAAGATTGTTGGGTATTTACCTCAACCAAGGATTAGGGGAGCCCTCTCAGAGCATTCAGGCAAAGGATCAATCAAGGATTGACATGATCTTCAACTTGTCAAGCCTCTCAAACATCCATGAAGGATCAAGAGGTCTCCCACATCAAGAATCTAACACAAGAATGCAACATTTCAAGTTGGTTAAGCCTCAAGATCATCAGTGTCACCAAATTAGGGTTTTGGTCGACCAAGGCCTCCAGAGGAAAACTTTCATCTAGGCATGAGCCAATACCTCAATATATGATCTAAGAAGCTCAAAAGAACCCCATAAGTCCATTCATAAGTTCAAAATAGCCTCAGGGGATGCATTTATCAAAAATCAGGAATTAGGGTTTTTGACCTAATTAACTCCCTAAGTTGATTTTTGGAGCAAGGAATGAGCCAAGGCCTCAAGATATGATTTAAGGACCTCAAATCCATCACATTGATCCATTCACAAGATTGGATTGATTCAAAGAACTTGGTTCATAAGCAATGCAAGGATTCAAATTCATCTGGACCACAAACTAGGGTTTTTGAGAAAAAGTCAACCATACCTTTGACTTTTGACCAAAACATGATCTCAAACCTTGGGACATGATTCAAAACACTTTAAAACACCTATGGAATCCATCCATTAGGTTCAATTTTTCCCAAGCACTGGATTTCATAAAGGATCACAAAGTTCAAAATCCATCTGATACAGAAAGTCAACAGTGATCAAAACCAAGTTTGACTTTTGGGATTTTTTGACAAACATGGCCTCTTTAGGTCAAGAACAATGTTAACTTGTGATTTGGATCATGATTGATCAATAAAAATCAAGAAAATTAGGATAACTTGTAAAGAGGGTAACCTTAGAAAACTTAGAATTTTCACTAAGTTATGGAAAAACATGATTTTTACCCCACTTTGCAAGACCATAACTTGTGATCCAAGCAACCATTTTCTTCCATCCAAAACTCAAATGAAAGCTCTCATTACATAATAAAAAAGTGTCCTACTGATCCATGGTAAAAAAATGCATGGATTTTGAGTTATAAGGCCATAAAGTTAGGGTTTCATGGGATTTTAACTTTGACATTTAGAAACTTTTTAGGAAGAATTTGTCTCATGTTTTGTCCAACTTTGGAGGTGTTTCTAATTATGATCTAAAAGGATTCAAAACCAAATGTAAACATCAAAGTTGAAGTATGATATACAAGTGTAGCGAGCGATTTTTTTCGGTGACACGACCACCTTATCGCTGAAGTTTGGGTTTTCCTCCTCGAGGAGAAAGGGTGCTACTTTCTGATTTCTTATTTATCCCGTGAAGCTGGAAGGGAAAGGGAAGTTATCTAAAACTAACCTTGCACGCAAATGTTTAACGGAACAAACACTTTAAAGAGATTGGGGGGGGGGGGGTCCGGAGTCAGGTTATACAATGGGGAGTTGTCAATTACCCATCCTATATGTGGTTATCCACATGATATTAGCTTTAGGTTTTGCTTTGCAATTGATATTGTTTATCTGTTAATGGGTTGGGAAAGTTTCTTGGGAAAACATGACAGGGAGAGTGAGTTTTTGTTGATGTTCGGGTTTTTCCGATGTTTTTGGTAAGGTATTAGAACTAAGTTTTGATTGATGTATGAAGGTACTGGACCTAGAGTTTTTGTTTAGTATGCTCGCTAAGATTTCGCAATCTTATGCCTACGTATTCCTGTTTAAAAGAAACAGGGAAATCAGAGCAATCGTAGTTCCTCCTATTCTAAGGGAAGAAAATGATGTTTTGGTGTCTTGTTCAAAGCCCAAGATTGAAGCTAAAAGGGTATTTGTGTCTTGTTCAAAGCCCAAGATTGAAGCTAAAGGGGTATTGAGAGGGAATTTGTCATCTCTAAAGAGAGATTGTTGACTTTTTGTGTGCCTTGATCAAAGCACAAGGTTGATGCTAAAAGGTTAATTGACTCGGCTAGGGGATTTCTTTGTACAAAGCCTAAGAGGAGGCTAGAACTGACTGACTCAACCAGAGAGTGTTTTATCTGTCTTGTACAAGGCTAAGATTGAGGCTAAAAAGAGACTGACTCTTTGGGGGATATCATTATACAAAGCCTAAGAGGAGGCTAAAAGTTCGACTCTACGGGAGAGTGTTATCTGTCTTGTACAACGCCCAAGATTGAGGCTAAAATGGATTTTGACTCCGTTGGGGAGGGTTTGTATGTGTCTTATACAAAGCCCAAGATTGAGGCTGAAATGGGAAATTTAACTGACTCTGTTGAGGATATTTTTATGTGTCTTGTACAAAGCCCGAGACGGAGGCTAAAAGGGTTTAACTCTGCTGAGAGTATTATTTGTCTTGTACAAAGCCCAAGATTGAGGCTAAAAGAGTTTGACTCTGCTTCGGGAAGATGACTCTGCTAGGGAAGATATCTGTCCCAAGCTCAAGAGAGGGAAATTTATGTCTTGTACAAAGCCCAAGATTGAGGCTAAAAGGGTTTGACTCAACAAGAGAGTGCTATTATCTGTCCTGTATAAAGCCCAGGATTGTGGCTAAACAAGCTGGAGAAATCCTTCTACACAGCTTGAGAAGAGGCTAGCTCCTGCTAGGGGAAATCTTTATACCAAGTTTGGATAACGATCAACTCAACCAGAGAGTATTTTTATATGTCTTGTACAAAGCCCAACATTGAGGCTAAAAAGGGTTGACTCAACAAGAGAGTCTGAAAAGGTGATTGACTCAACAAGAGATTCTGAAAGTTGATTGACTCAACAAGAGAGTTTGAAAGGGTTAGCTCCGCTGGGGAGAATCTTTGTACAAAGCCCAAGAAGAGGTTGACTTCACTGAGGAAGGATCATTATACAAAGCCTAAGAGGAGGCTAGTTTTTTGCTGAGGAAAGGTCCTTATACAAAGCCTAAGAGGAGGCTATCTTTTGCCGGGGATAATTGAGATCCCCAGGTAGGTCCAAGTGGGGAATTAAGTCTTGATGAGGATTACAGAAGAGTTGAGATGTCATATACCTTGAGGTTTTGATTTGAGATTTTTAGGAGAGAGATGGGATTTAGCTCTGCTGGAGATTGATCCAGAGTGACCGGGGTTTCTCCTATAGTTGTAAGGAACTTGAGAATGTCTTTGAGACTCAAGGGGATTAGACTATCCAAGTCTACTGATGTGGAAGAGTTTTATCTTTTGTATGATGCCTCCAAGAGGAGGCAATGGCATTAAGGGATGAGAATCAACCCTGAAGTGGCCTGAGGTCTGACAATGGAAAGACTACTGTAGCAAAGGATGACTAAGTTCTGTCTTATACCTTTAAGAGGTCGTCAGGGTCCTTGTATTAAGCCCAAGAGAAGGCATGAGAACTTCTAAGAAGCCAGAGGGTCCTTGTACAAAGCCCAAGAGGAGGCGGGGATGCTTTTAGGAAGCCTGTGGGTCCCAAACTAAGAAAAGTTCAAGAAATGCTATTCACAGAGAATAGATCATTTAGTGAAAGTTCGGTGATTTGAAGAAACTCAGGAGATGCTATTCACAGAGAATAGATCAACTCCGAGGAGTAAAATTTCTTTGACAATTTCTAGGGGTGACAGTCTGAGAAAAGGATCACTGAGAATACTGCCTTTCTCTTTGTTCCATATTGTTTAACCCCAAGAGAAGGGAAGACTGTATCTGGAATCATATGGGGGATCTAGTTTTGTTTGTATTTAAGAGTGACCAACAGGGCTTTACCTAGTTCTAGACCTAGTTTTCGGGGAAAACTCTAAATAACTATACTAGTATATATATACAGTTGATATATGACAAGTATTTTAAAAGGTATGAAAGAAGACTAACCATGCGCAGCTTCCCACGATACAGTTATATATATATTTGACGTGTATTTAAAAGAATGAAAGAAGACTAACCCTGTGCCGCTTCCCACAATACAATTATATATGTTAAAGTAAGTAAATGAAAGCAGATAAAATTTACAGGTGAGCAAGCTTCCACGCTGTATTGTTAGTTGTTCAAAGAAATTAAAGAAAGTTTTGATAATAATACATATATTTGAATCTAAATCAAAAGGGAATTGTTTTGAAAAAGATTGTTGGGGCTTATACTCAAGGAGAGGCCCAAAGAGTTTGACAGTGATCGCACCATTATTTCGAATATTATACCGAGACTTATACAACAAATGAGGCCCAAAAAGGTTTATGTACAACAAGGGTTGGGTCTTACAATTCTAATAGAGGCCCAAAGATTATTTAAAGAAAAGAAATAGGACTTACAACACAAGGGTAGGCCTAGATGATTTTCTTGTTTGAAAATGGCGATCGCGCCGAGATTTTTTAACGCAGAGGGACTTATACAATGTCTGAGGATAAAAAAGGTTTTGGTTAAAAGGGGATAGGTCTTACACTCTATTAGAGGCCCATGAGTAATTTTAAGAAAAAGAATAAGGCTTACAACTCCGGGAGAGACCCAAGTGGTTTTATTTAAAACTGGCGATCGCGCCGAGATTTTTGAAAATGTGTTGGGACTTATACATGGTCTGAGGCCCAAACTATTTTGGTTTCAAAGAGGGATTGTGTCTTACACTCTATTAGAGGCCTAAAAAGTTTGAAAATGAATAAAGATGGGTTTTATAGCTATAGGAGAAGCCCAGGGATTCTGTTAAAAAGGCGACGATCGCGCCGAACTTTTGAAAATATACAGAGGGACTTATACAATATGTGAGGCCCAAAATTGTTTATTTACAAAGGGATTAGGACTTACACTCTATTAGAGGCCCATGAGTGTTTGAAAAAGGTTGATGAGGGTGGAATTAATCAAAACCCTAATTTTGTCTAAAATGGAATTAATTTTGGTTAAAAATTAATAAAAATTATTGAAAACATGTGAAAAATGAGTGGTGATCTTGGATCAATGTTTCAAAAATCATGTTTTTATCAACAAAATGATTGAAAACCAATTAAGTTTGGAAAATCAAGAAGGAAAAAATATTTTAAATGTTATAAAATAAATAAAAATTAATTCTTTGCAAAAATATCAAGTATATGAAATAAATAATATTTTTGGGATTTTTTTGTAAAATAAAATATTTTAACATTTTTGTGAAATATTAAAAAAAGAATCAACTCAAAATCATTAAAATTCAGAGAGAAATTAATTTTTGAATCAATTAAATAAAATCACAAATTCAAATATTTGAATATTTGAAAAAGGCGCCAAGAACACACCAAGAACACGCGCGTGTTCTGAGTTTTGCCCAGATTTGCATTTTCTCATCAATCTCACTGAATACTTGATGAAATCACACAATCCACATATCAATCTACTCGTTTTTACCTCACGATCATGTCTATGGTCTTTAATTTCATTTATTTTAAGCATGGTATAAGAAATCAAAGAGAAACCTCAAGAACCCTAAATTCTGCATAAAGGCTGAGAAATTTGATCCACAACTCATATAAAGTAATTAATGGAGGGGAAACACTCCATACATGATTATGAACATATGACAAAATTATTGTGCGAGGAAATATGCATGAATCATGAGATGACCAAGTTTAGGCTTACTTGAAGGTCGTGGCAGCAAGAGCAACTTGATTTTTGAGTTGGAGGTGTTACAGATGAGTTGTGATGATCCGAACAGCTTCCCTACACCATATGGAGTGTGTTTGAAAGCTTGGATTGATTTGAAATGGACTGGAACAGATTGTGGCACCTCAGCTGCAACTTTGTTGAAAACTTGAGCAAATGGATGGTGATTTTGTGAAATTGATGTCCCAAATGTTGTTTTAGTGTTTGACCAGCTCACATATGATGTTTATGAGGTGTGTGTGTGTGATTGGTTTGGTTGGAAACACTTTCTAATTCAAAACCCGGTAGTAGCTTGCATTAGAAGGCTTTTTTGGAAGTGAGAGGATGATTTTGAGAAAGGCAAGTGTTATAGGCCTTTGGTGTACTCAAACTGATAAGAAATGAGGTCTATTTATAGTGTGTCAAGTTTGTTTTGCAAGGAATAGGGAATGGCAACTGCAGCAGGCCTTTGGCCAATGTAGATCAAATGGAATCTCAAGTCTCCTCTAGCCATTGACTTGAGATTAGAGCACGGGCCTATGGTTCCCTGATTCAAGGATAAGGCTTGACTGAAGTGTTCATATTTTCTCTGATACATGCCACCTCTAAGCATCCATTGAATGCTCCAAAACAAAATTGGAGTCTTGGCCTCCTTTAGGCTTTTTAGGTTTGGCATGACTATGGTAGATTTTGGGACTTTGGAGGCTGATAGATCAGTGCTTGTCCCTTGGTTGTTCCCCCTTGAGGTGTGCAGATGGATAACCATGCTTGGAGTTGCACAATTTGAGCAATTCGAGCACTAATGCACAAATCTGCCTTGCCAAGACAGTTTGCAGCAAGGCATGTTGCAGTTGTCATAACTCTTAGCTCAGAAGGAATTTCATGGGGTTCTTGGACATTTTGGAAAGATAACATATCCTATTTCAACATGATGTCCAACTTTGGTTTTGAGTCAACCTGAATTATAATGAAAAATGCCTCTACTTTTGGGAAAAAATAAGGCAGATTCTGACTTAGTGAAAATTTCACTAAGTGTTGGAAAAATGTCACTTTTGTGTTTTCAGCCATTTTGATCACTCCATAACTTGAAATCCATGAGGAATTGGAATGAGGTGTAGTTGACACTTTTAAAGTATGCCATGAGAGATACAAATCCATCTTTGGACCATCCAAAATGGTTACTTGGATCTCAAGTTATGATCCTTGGAAGTTGGTACCCTAGCCACTTTGTTCCATAACTTAGAAAAATTCTAATTTTTTTATGGTTACTCCTTTTACAAGTTATCCCACTTTCTTTGATTTTTCTTGATGAATGATGATTCAAATCACATATTAACATTGTTTTAGGTTTGAGGAACCATAACTGTGAAAAATCTCAAAAAGTCAAACTTGACTTTTGTGCACAGTTGACTTTTTATCAGATGAATTCCAAACTGTGCGATCCTTTGTGAAATCAAGTCGTTGATCTAAATCAAACTTGATGGATATGTTCCATAGGTGTTATAGGGTGTATTGAATCATGTCCCAAGGTTTGGGAGCATGTCTGGGTCAAAAGTCAAAGGTACAGTTGACTTTTTCCTCGAAACCCTAATTGTGGTCCTGATGAAATTGAAACTTGTGGATCAAGCTTCTTGGCTCAATCCATTGTTGCAAATGGATCAATGTAGTGTATTGGAGACCCTCAAATCATGTCTAGAGGTCTTGGTTCATGTTTTGTCCCAAAAGTCAACTTAGGGGTGAATTAGGTCAAGAAACCCTAATTCTTGATTTTTTTTATGAATGATTCCCCTGAGGTTAAATTGACTTGATGATTGGGTCCATGAGGTCCCTTGGAGTAACTTAAGTTGGGCTTTGAAGCAATGGCTTATGCCCAGATGGAGATTTTCATCTGGAGGCCCTGGTCGACCAAAACCCTAATTTGGTGACACTGACGATCTTGAGGCTTAATCCACTTGGAATGCTGCAACCATGTGTCTGATTCTTGATGTGGGAGTCCTCTTGATCATTTATGTGTGTTTGAGAGGTTAGAAAAGTTGAAGATTATGTCATTTCTTGATTGATCCTTTGTCTAAATGCTCTGAGAGGGTTTGAAACCCTAATGCTTGACTGCAGGGAATGCTCAACAATTCTTGAGGAGATTGATGAGGCATAAAGGTACATCCATATTGTGATGATGATTTGCACAATGATGCAAAATCTTAGTGGTCAAAATTCAGGGTATGACAGATGCCCCTATTTAATCTTCTTTGACCCGAAGGTGTGAATGGCGAAGGTATTCAGGCATTCGGGGTGCAAGAGGATTAAATATTGGAATACCCGAAATTTTGGCAGTGGTTACGAATGGTAGTTCACGCATCCTTCTTCTTTTGCTAAGCAATGATGCTTAGAAAAGGTAAAAACTTCCCCTCAATCCTGGTCTTCAGCCATGGAACTGGTTTCAGTTTCTGAAATAAACTTCCCCTCGATCCTGGTTTCCTACCAAGGAACTGGTCTCAATTTCTGATATAAACTTCCCCTCGATCCTGGTTTCCTACCAAGGAACTGGTCTCAGTTTCTGATGTAAACTTCCCCTCGATCCTGGTTTCCTACCAAGGAACTGGTCTCAGTTTCCTATATAAACTTCCCCTCGATCCTGGTTTCCTACCAAGGAACTGGTCTTAGTTTCTTTTGTCAATAAACTTTCTTGACAAGGGATGCTGTCTGTAGAGGTTTTCCTCAAACTTCTCGCCGAATTTTCCTGGGGAGATGCCATTTGATGGAAAAGGTTTTGATGTCAGACTTGCTAGGGAACCCATTCGTCTGAGTTGTAGAGGTGCACAAACTTCTTTGTTTCGGAGAAGCCATTTGTTGACTCTACTGGGGAAAACGAGTCTCTTGAGAGACTGTTTCCTGTTTGGGGATACTACATCATACTTTTCCTCGAGATCTTCTTGAAGAAATACCATGTGATGTAATCCAGTTTGGAGGTGCTGAAGACCTTTTTGTTAGTGAATTTTCTGGAGAAAAACTGTTGTACTGCCGAATCTTTGATTAAGAGGCTTTCCCTAGGGCTTTTCCTTAATCTGGGAAAGCGAAGATATCATCTTCAAGGGTGAAGAGTGACGTTTGTCGAAGGTCTTTTTGTCTTTTTAGAGGTTCAAGTTATCAAAGTGGTGGAAGACCGTCTCCATCCCAGAAATAACTGGAAGAGAGATTGTTCAGACGCAACAATTCCTGATGAGGAAAGAACTGACGACTCGGTTGAGAGGACTTTTATCACTAGGGGGTAAGACCGACTAGCGTGGTAGTGATGCAATATGAGCATGTATGAATCAATAATGCATGATGTATGTATGTATATGCTGACGAAACTAACACGACATACATACTAATAGATGAACACGACTGGATACTCAACCACTGCGGGGAACGAGGAAGTACCATTTGGTCCAAAATAGAAATTCTGCCTTGCTTAGGAAAAATAGTCCCTGTGGGGAAAACCGTTGGTCAGACTTAGGAGATAAGAACTCTGCATGGGATTTCAGACAGAATATTCGCATCTGACACAGCTGATCCTTCATTCAGGTGTACTGATTTAGAAGGAGTACTTTGATTCTGCACTTTGAAGCTCGATTACTTCTGGAGAAGCGATCGATGTTCTTTCGATGTTCAACAATTAAAAGAAATTGCCATCTTTATTTTAAAAGCAGAAAAAGTTTGACAAGTAAATTCATTTTTATTTTATTTCAAGAATCGTTGATCATATTAAAAACATCATTCTGTAAAGCTAAAACAAATGAGAATTGCAAACAAAAGCACTAAAGCTCAAATTTTATTAATAGGATGGAAATCAGCCAAACGCGTGATTCCATGGAGCATTTACAAAGTTAGAAAATGGTAGTTTAAGGGAAAAGGGCTACATTGAAACATAACGACCGCTATCCTTCTACCAACTTTGAATTCTGGACATCCTGAGCTTCCGTCGAAGATGACCTTGACTGGCGTTTCTTCTGATGAATGGCATTACTGCTGCTGGGGGATTTGCCCCTTTGCTGGACATAGTTACTTGCCATTAATCCCTAACTTTTTCTTGGATTGTACTTTGAGATTTCCAATCCATCGGGATGATTTTTCATTATGTCTCTAATTTTTTCCTGGACCGCCCTTTTGGGTTTTCAATCCACCGAGACGTTTTTTTTATTTAGGCGAAGTATTTCTTGACTACGTCAACATTTGTGGGGTAGGAAAATTCTTCTCCATCCATGGTTGTGAGTCTCAAGGCGCTGCTTGAGAAGGATTTCTTGACCACATAGGGGCCATCATAATTCAGAGTCCACTTGCCCCGGGAATCAGTGAGAAAAGATTGTATCTTCTTGAGCACGAGGTCTCTTTTTCTGAAGACACGGGGTCGAACCTTTTTGTCAACACTTTCTTCATACTTTGTTGATACAATTGACCATGGCATAGAGCCTTTATTCGCTTTTCTTCTATCAGATTCAGTTCATCGTGTCGACTTTGGCACCATTCAGCTTCTGTTAGCTTAGCTTCCATCAATACCCGAATTGATGGGATCTCTACTTCTATGGGAAGCACTGCCTCCATGCCATATACTAGAGAGAAAGGGGTTGCCCCTGTTGAAGTGCGGACAGGTGTGCGATAACCGTGAAGGGAAAAGGGTAGCATCTCATGCCAGTCTTTGTAGGTTACAACCATCTTTTGAACAATCTTCTTGATGTTCTTGTTAGCCGCTTCTACCGCTCCGTTCATCTTAGGTCGGTAGGGAGATGAGTTATGGTGTTCGATCTTGAACTCAGCACACAACTCTTTCATCATCTTATTGTTCAAGTTAGATCCATTATCAGTAATGATCTAGCTAGGAACACTATAACGGCAAATGATATTGTTTTTGATAAATTGGACCACCACTTGTTGGGTCATATTAGCGTATGACGCTGCTTCGACCCACTTGGTGAAGTAATCAATGGATACCAGGATCAACCGATGTCCGTTCAAAGCTTTGGGCTCAATCATGTTGATTCCCCATTTGGAAAAAGGCCATGGGGAAGAGAGAACTTTGAGATGCGTTGGCAGTACATGGATTTTGTCTGAGTATATCTGACACTTGTGACACCTCCTCATGTACTTGTAGCAATCAGATTCCATTGTCAACCAATAGTACCCTGCTCTTAGTATTTTTCTCGCCATCGTATGTTCGTTGGCATGAGTGCCAAAGGATCCTTCATGAATTTCTTTTATCAGCATGTTTGCTTATGGTCTATCTACGCATCAGAGCAAGACCATGTCAAAGTTTCTCTTATAAAGTGTATCACCGCTCACGAAGAAGTTGCCTGCCAATCTTCTGAGAGTCTTTCTGTCTTTTCTGGCTGCCCCAGGTGGGTATTCTTGTTTTTGAAGGAAGCATTTGATATCGTGATACCAAGGTTTATCATCTATGACTGCTTCAATCACGAAGATGTAAGTGGGCCTTTCAAGGCGCATTATGTTAATCTTAGGTATGTCATTCCATTGACCTACACTAATCATGGAAGAGAGAGTGGCTAATGCATCAGCCATGTGATTTTCTTCATGAGGGATGTGATGAAACTCGATTCTGTTAAAGAATGGTAGCAACCTTCTCGCGTAATCTTTGTAAGGAATCAGTCCTGATTGGTATGTGTTACAATCTCCTTTGATCTGATTGATAACCAGGATTGAGTCTCCATATACATCCAAGTTCTTGATCCTTAAGTCAATTGCTTCTTCGAGACCCATGATACAAGCTTCGTATTTGGCCTCGTTGTTTGTACACTTAAATGTCAGTCGGACGGTGAAAGGAATGTGGGTACCCTGAGGTGTTATGATGATTGCCCCAATTCCGTTTCCATAATGACTGACTGCTCCGTTAAAGATTAGTCCCCATTGGGAACTTGGTTCTGGCCATTCACTGGGTAGTGGTTCATCGCAATCTTTCATTTTCAAATACATGACATTTTCATCTAGGAAGTTAAACCCTATTGATTCCTGATCGTCAATCGGTTGATGAGCCAAATGATCGACTAAAATACTTCCTTTGACGGCTTTCTGAGCGTGGTACTCGATGTCGTATTCTGATAACAGCATTTGCCAACGGGCAATCCTTCCCGTGAGAGCAGGCTTTTTAAAGACGTACTTGATCGGATCCATTTCGGAGATTAACCAAGTCGTGTGACGAATCATGTACTGGCGAAGACGTTTGGCTGCCCAAGCCAAAACACAACAAGTTTTCTCAAGCGTAGTGTACTGAGTCTCGCAGACGGTGAATTTCTTGCTCAAATAGTAAATGGCAGACTCTTTCCTTTTTGTTTTGTCTTGTTGATCAAGCACACAACCCATGGAGTCTTCCAAAACTGTTAGGTATATTATCAGTGGTCTTCCTTCCACTGGAGGTGATAGAATCGGTGGGTTCAACAGGTATTCCATGATACCGTCGAAGGAGGTTGGCAATCTTCTGTCCAAACGCAATCCTGATTCTTTTTTAGTAATTTGAAAATCGGTGCACATGTTGCGGTCATGAGGAATATAAATCAGGAAATGTAGTTCAAAAGTCCCAGGAATCCCCTGACTTATTTTTCAGTCTTTGGAGAAGGCATTTCTTGAATGGCCTTGACCTTGTCAGGATCAACCTCAATTCCTTTCTGGATGATGATGAACCCTTGCAGTTTCCCTGAGCGAACACCAAATGTGCACTCACTACTACGAAAACTCCATTTAACGACGCCAGGTTTACCACGGTTTCGTATCCCACCTTTGCATAAGGACTAAAAATTTATAACGCCATGTTTAACGACGGTTGTATTACATAACCGTTGTAATACAAGTTGTGTAACAAGCTTCGATTCCCAGCTACTATATTTTTTTTTCCATATTTTTACATTTTAACACGCTTGTATTAGAAGACCGTTCTAATACATGTATCATGCTTCGATTCACAGCAATGTATTTTTTGTCATATTTTTAGATTTTAAACATGTATTAATTTTTTAAACATGTCTAACGCCATGTAATGTATGATGTATATTCCAAGCAATGTATTCTTTAGTATTTTTAAGTGCAATAGAGTATATATATAACTTAAAAAATAAAACTGTAAGAGATGAACATATATAGAGATAATTTTTTTTAATATTCCATTGAGAGTACATTGATAAATATATTACATATCAAGATCATTGTCAGAGCCCATAGTATAAAATGCATCTTCATAATTTAGACATCTCTCCTCACTCCCCTCATCGGAATCATAATATACAGGCCTCCTTTTCTTCTTTATCTTCTTCTTCTTCGGCTTCTTCTTCTTCTTCTTATCATTCCTTACCCTTAAGGCATCCCTGAAGTTGGTAGTTGCTGGTTGGACGACCTCCTGGATTGGCGCCTGACGTTCCTCATTGAGGTTTCTAGGATTCTCATTTGTTGAATTCGTTGTTACGAAGAATATATTATTTAGATATGTAAAATTGTCTATTTATAGATGAGGTTGAAGATGAAAAGACTGATAGTTTAATGCCTGTAATGATGATAACTTGTAAACCGTTCATATTCTGGAACGATATTTTCTTGTAAACCGTTCATATATTGGGAAGTGCAATGGTTAATAATATTACGACGGTTATAAGTAATGACCGTAGCGATATCACTTATAATCCAGGCGTAATTTTAGGAAAATGTTGTTGCCTGGTGTCGAACCTTGTACCACGTAAAAGGGGTATCGCTACAGTTATTATAACTAACTGTTGTGATATTATTAAATTAATATATAATCTATCATAACGGTTATTTAAGAAAACCATTGTGAAAAATTTACCTATATAAGGGAATTAACTTTTCCTTTTTGACAGTCGCGCCGTTTCCTTCACAGCGAAAACCTAGTACCCAAACTTCATCTTTTTTTAGAATCTGCGAGAAGAAATACAAGAAGTATGAAGCTTTTGATTTAAGCTTCTTCCTCCTTGTAGTTCTTCTTGCAGAATCTAAAACTAGATGAACATGGTGATGATGCTGGCGGTAGCAAGCATAATGTACATATTATTTATGGAAAATAAGGTAGTCTTCCACTTCAATCTTTTTGTTAAATAGTACTCATTATCTCGTTTGCTTCATGATGTTTTTGTTGATTGCTCTCTTTTTGCGCGGATTCGACTTCAATGCTTCACAAGCAAGGTGAACTTCATTGTTATGGTACAGTCCCACTTCTTAGCGTTTTCTTTCAACTTTTGCTTGTTTTGTTTTGAATACTAACTAATTTTCTTCATTGCTTCCCACTTCTTAGGGTTTGTTTCTAATTTTGCTTGTTTTGTTTTGAATAATAACTAATTTTCTTCATTGCTTTCCCACTTCTTAGGTTTATTTCACACGGTGATGATGATGGTGGTACATATATATATGAATTCATTCTAATAAGGTACATATATATGAATTCATTCTGATATTGTACATATGAAATTTAGTTTATTATTCTGATATTGTACATATGAAATTTAGTTTATTATTCTGATATTGTACATATGAAATTTAGTTTATTATATACTATGTATATTGTTTGTTTTACTATCCTTTTAATGAAAATGCAATCTGTTAAATTGGTATCGAAACTTATAATCTGAAAATTAAGATGTATTTGAAAACCAACCATTATCATGTCAATGGTTTTCGAATCGCATCCATTTCATTCAGCACATTGAATGTTCCTTAACGCATAATATACGATTCAACGGTCTGATTCCTTCTACACGTCGATATCTTTTTATATTATATAGTTTATCTATTCATCGCCAAAAATCATCGTGGTTTTTATGATCATGATTGTTATGATGATAAAATCGCGATGATTTTGGGCGATGGAGAGGTAAACTATATAATTAAAAATATCGATGAGTAGAGTGAATCAGACCATTGAATTGTATAATATGTGTTAAGGAACATAAAATGTGCGGAATGAAATGGATGCAATTCGAAAAACAGTGGTGTGTTTAAGTTGGTTTTCAAGAATATTTTAATTTTCAGATTATATATTTCCTTACCAATTTAATGGTTGTAATTCTTTAACTAGGTGTATGGTAAAACAAACAATATACATTTGTATATAATAAACTAAGGGTACATGTAACAACGGTTAAAACTAATATCCGTTGTGATTGATAATATATTTCACAACGGTTGAAACTAATATCCGTTGTGATTAATAATATATTTCACAACGGTTAATACAACTAACCGTTGCAATATATAGCGTGTTTTCCAAAATACAACAACGGTTTCCAGACCGTTGTAGAAACATCGAAGATACAACAACAATCTACATAACAACGCCTTCGCCAGCGTCATTATATGTCATTCCCAACTGTTGTTAAATGGGTTTTTCGTAGTAGTGACTTATTAGGATTCAAGCGGAGTTTGTACTTTCTCAACCGCTCGAATAGCTTTAACAGGTGGGTCACATGCTCCTCCTCTGTCTTATATTTGGCAATCATATCATCGACATATACCTCAATTTCTTTGTGTATCATGTCATGAAACAGAGTAGTCATGGCCCTTTGATAGGTTGCCCCGGCGTTCTTTAAACCGAACGGCATTACCTTGTAACAAAAAGTGCCCCATGGGGTGATGAAGAAAGTTTTCTCCATGTCTTCCGGCGCCATTTTTATCTGATTATAGCCCGAGAATCCATCCATGAAGGAGAAAACTTTGAACTTTGTTGTACTGTCTACCAGCATGTCTATTGTGGTAAGGGAAAGTCATCCTTTGGACTGGCTTTGTTAAGATCCCTATAGTCTACACACATTCTGACCTTTCCGTCCTTTTTCAGAACTGGTACTTTGTTGCCTAACCATTGAGGATATTCTGATGTGGCGAGGAAACCTGCGTCAATCTGTTTCTGTACTTCCTCTTTGATTTTGATGGCCATGTCCGGATGAGTCCGTCTCAGCCTTTATTTTACCAGCGGACATTCTGATCTCAATGGTAGATGATGTTCCATGATGCTGGTATCCAACTCTGGCATATCCTGATAGGACCAAGCGAATACATAGAGAAACTCTTTGAGAAGCTTTGTAAAACTTTGTTGGACAGTTGGACTGAGTAGTGCCCCAATCTTGACCTCTTTTCTCTCCTCCTTTGAACCCAAGTTGACTGTTTCCAACGGCTCTTTGTGAGGTTTGATGGACCTTTCCTCTTGTCTGAGTAATCGGGAGATCTCTTCTGGAATTTCTTCTTCATCCTCTTCTTCAGCCTCAAATACCAGGAATTCAAAGTTGGGAGAAGGAATTGGATCGTATGTTTCAATGGGGTTTAAAACAAGCAATCTGCATTACGTGATGATTTGTTTTTAGAAGAGATAGAGAGAATGCAAGAGTGCGTGCAGTGTATTTTCTGAAAAATTCTTGTTTTTATTATTTGAGTTGTTTTTTAGGATTACCGTTTTCTGAAAAGGCGAAAATCGAAAACAGAAATAAATGCGGAAATTATAGAACAGCGTTATTTTATTTATGATCTTGTCGATTCTTGAAACTACGGCCATATAAAACAAGACTCTGTCGCTTTGGGCGAAGCGAAGAAGTACATTTATTGAAAGTGAGCCCTATCAAAACATCCGTTTCACCAGGGCAAGGTAAAAGGTTAAGATAAAGACGGTAATTACTTTGACTTATGAACAACTTTTGGAACGTTGACAGCAACCCATTGGCGGCGAACTCCTCGGTGAATCACAAAGTTTGGCACTTTCCTTCTTGATTTATCTTCAGAAATAACGCTGATTTCTGGTGGAGCAGGATCGTTGGAATCTGTCTCCCAGGCAGAATTGACATGGGAGGATTCCTCAGCTGTATCTTGCACAGTGTTTGTACTCTCAGGTAGATCTCCCCACCCAGTTGGATGGCTGGATGTCTTCGAGCCTAATACGAGAGCTTTCAAGAGCGGTGTACTTGGCCAAGTAGTCGAATTTACCACTTGGTTGTCCTAAGGTGTCCCACACTTCTTTGGAACTGGAGGAGTCATCCCTTTCGATGGTGTTGACCTCGGGAAAGGCATAGTTGATGAACTCTAGTCTGGCAAGCTTTGCAAATTCATCGTCGTGCTGGGTATTTTCTGAATGCCCTGAGTGTTGATCCCATGACATGGTGGGGACGCAGGTATTCTTTTCAATGATGCTCAACTGATATGCATCATTGGGTTGACTCTTTTGCCCCAACTCTCCTGGGTACGGCTGCCAGATAGGCAGGCCATCCATTGGGCCATAGTAGTCGTGGTCAAAGTTGTCTTTTATCAGAGTGTCTCCCTCTAATGAGTTGGGTGGAGCACGACACCCTTCTGGATCACAATCTACATATATCATTTTGACATCCTCTCTCGGTATAAATCTCGGACTCTGTGCGGGATAGAAAAATGGTGTAGGCAGCTCTTCCTGAGACATATAACCGTCCTCGTTGAGATAAGACTTCCATTCTTCATCTGTATCGAAGGAACCTCCCTCGTTGATGGTATGTACTTCTTGAGACACTGGGTGAAGGAAACCTCCACTGTGGAAGAAGTTTTGCATGGGATGAAGACTTTCATCGTTAGTAGCTGTCTGGACACAGTTTGAAGAAAAACCAAGACCTTTCTTTTTCTTGTTATCAGTAGGAATGACAAGCTATCCCCATCCTTTTGCGTTGTTACTTTTGATCGCTTTGAGAGAATCTTTGTACGAGGAAATCGACGTTCCTCCTTCTGATTGGTTGTCGTGACTCACCGAAAGTGCCTAGAACTGGGTTCCAACAACCTCCTCTGGTTCTACACAAGTGGACGACGATAAGTTACTCACGATCAAGGCTTGCTCTCTGTAGACTGTGACGAGTTAGTCATTCTTGACAAACTTCAGCTTTTGGTGAAGCATTGAAGTGACTGCCCCAGCCTCGTGTATCCAAGGTCTTCCTAACAAACAGCTGTATGCTGTCCGGATGTCCATGACCTGGAAAGTGTGAGGACCGATAGTTATAGGAAGGTCGACTTCCCCGATAACTATTTTCTGGGATCCGTCAAATGCTTTGACGATGACCTAAATGCCTCTCATCGGAGATCCTTTAAATGATAGTTACATTAAAGTAGATTTCGGCATAACATTCAGAGCCGATCCGGTGTCAACCAATACGCTGGCTAAAGCATCGTCCTGGAAGTTGACTGTAATATTGAGTGCCATATTGTGACTTTTGCCTTCTTCCGACAATTCCTCATCACTAAACCCCAAGTTGTTGCAGGAAGTTATGTTGGAGATGATGCTGTCGAATTGTCTTATTGACACATCTTGTTCCAGAAAGGCCTACTCTAGTACTTTCTGTAGAGCCTCCCTGTGAGCTTCGGAACTGAGTAAAATAGATATGAGATTTTTGAAGGAGTTTGCAACAGCTGATCAACAATGTTGTATTCACTCTTCTGGATGAGCTTCCGCATCTCATCGCTGTTCTTTGAAAGGTAGGGATTACTAGACTAACCGACTGGTTGATCAGAAACTTCCGTTTAAGGTTCCTTTTCTCGGGTAGGTTCTCCAACTCCTCAGTTGAAGATTCGACCACTCCGTGTTACTCGACTGATGTCTGCAATATTCATGACGGAGGGTAATGGAATTTCCTTTCCATTCTCAATTGTTGTTGCACCGTATTTGTAAGGGATAGCCTTAGTTGATTCATACAGTAATGGTCCCGGTAAATAGATAATTACATGAGCCTTCTGATTCTTCTGACCATTGTAAGTAATTTCAATCAGTTCCTGGTTGGGAACTTTCGATTCGTCAAGTAAAGGGATGATGGTACAAACATCTTTGGTCCTCTTATGATCAGAGATTACGACAACATCTTTGATTTGATCAGCAACAAAGTCTGGCATCAAATTGGTTGACCCAGAACCTGGACACGATCGAATCTCTTTGTGGTCCAACTGCCTCTCAAGCGAATATCAAAGATTTGAATCATATTCACTTGATACTGATTTCTATCGTGGTAATCCTGAATCCATCCAAGATCCATCTGACGCTGGAGGGCCTCTTGTACAAAAGAGCATCCCTGATCATTTATTGAGCAGATAGGACAGGAATCGTAGTCGTGCCGTGGCAGATTATGATGTTGGCTTTGACTTGAGTGCATTGCCACCAAGTTGACATTCATTGCACGGATGTTGTGCTTCTGAATGACGTTGGAATTCGTATAAGTCATGTTGACCTCACAGATTCGGTGATCTTGGATCCATCCGAGATCCAACTATTCTTATAGAGCTGATTGTACCACAGAACACCCTTGATTGTTCTTAGAGCAGATATCACACTGGTGATAGTTATGAGATGGTACATGCCCATATCCGCTCTGTCTGCGATGCATTTTGACCAGGTTGGCCCTCAATAAGAGTACATCATGAATTTGATAGCTGTGGTTAGACTCTCCCTCTATCAAATTTACTACAGCTTTCTCGTGTTGAGGCAACGGGTTTGTCTGAACATTTGGATTTGTATCCTTGAAGGATAAGACCCCGCTCCTGACAAGCTTCTGCACATCGGATTTGAAGCTAAGACCGTTTTCTATGCTATGCCCTGGCCTCCTTGATATTAAGGGCAAGTCTGATCCATTTTGAACCAAAAGGGTAGATTCTCCGGTATTGCAAGAGGAGACCTGGTTTGGACGTGCCCTTTGGTCAGTAGTAGCGGAAACAGTTCTATGTACAACATTGGTATAGGGTCAAACCCTGGCAGTTGCGTTGTAAGGTTGTTGTTATACGGAGGACAAGCCTGCTGAAGAGGCTGTTGTGTCCTTTGCTGATATTGTTGTTTATTCGGTTGGCTCTGAGCAACCTAAGGTTGATACGTTTGAACAGGCGCAGGGTTAATAGTAGGAGTTACAGCTGCTACTGGTTGGTACCGTCGCCTTTTCTTTTCGAGAGAGATATTACCAATATCTTGCTCTTTTTTCTTAGGGAGAGCACTATCGTATCTTTTGGTACTGCTTGATGGTCCAACGTCTTTTACTAAATGTCCTTCTCGGACTGCCTCCTCAAGATGAACTCCCATGCCTACCATCTCAGTAAAGTCATTGGGTGCACTGGCGACCATTCTGTCGTAGTAAAATGAGCTCAAGGTTTTCAAGAAGATCTTTGTCATCTCTTTTTCCTCAAGAGGTGGACAAATCTGGGCGGCAATTTCACGCCATCGCTGAGCATATTCCTTAAAGGTTTCCTTATCCTTCTGCGACATGGATTTGAGTTGATCTATGTCCGGTGCCATGTCCAGATTATACTTATATTGTTGAACAAAGGCAGCGCCAAGATCTCGGAAAGCGACGATCTTAGTGCAGTTTAATCCCATGTACCATTTGAGTGCGGCACCGGTTAAACTATCCTAGAAGTAGTGGATCAGTAGTTGTTAGTTCTCTGTCTGGGTTGATATCCTCCGAGCGTACATCACCAAATGACTTTGAGGGCAAGAGTTACCCTTGTACTTTTCAAATTCGGGCACCTTGAATTTGTGCGGAACTTTCACATTGGGGGCCAAACAAAGGTCTGCGGCGTCCTTTCCGAATAGATCCTGGTCGCGAATGGCTTGCAATTCTTTCTGCATCTGCAGGAACTGACCTGGAATTCCCTCATTTTATCGTCCATACTTTTGTTTCCACCAGAAGGTATATGGGGAATCTGTCCTTCCAGGACAATGTGTACCACGGATGGTGGTACAGTCATTACGTCAGTGACTCTTGGTGCTTCCCGAAGTTTGTAACCTTCAGGAGTTGCTGTCATGCCCCTGGCATCTTCGTTTTCCCGAAGTTTGTAACCTTCAGGCTCAACGGTTCCTGCTGCAGTTTCCGGATCCTCAGTGATCGGCGCAATATATCCTTCCGACATATAGTTGAGTGGCATGCCCCAGGGACGATCTTTAGGCATGTTATATTGAGGATCATACTTTTCCACTATGAGTGTCGATGTGATCTCTGAGATCACAATTCTTTGTTGTTGCATCTGGGCTGCTGCCAGAGCTTGCATGTCATTGTGAAGCTTTCTCAAGTCTTCTTTCATAGCATCGAGTTCTTCTCTCAATCTCTGTTCTCTTCCTCGAGATTATCCATCTTTTTATGTCGATTGGCCCGAGTATTATACGAATGAGACAGTTTGACTCTAGAATCGAGACACAAACGTGAGATTCGTAGGTAAGAAGAATGCGTTATGTGAGAATGATGAATGATATGCAATGATTACATTAATTTTTTTTTGTTTAATCAAAACAAACTTCGACAATTGGATTATAAATATCATACAGTGGGGGAACCCCGTTTTATTGAATTCAAACATTGCAGAAATGGAAATACAGTAATTTACATAGTGCTGTAAAAGGAAATGTCTAAGCTAGTGGATCATGAGTCCTCTCTGAGTACGGTTCAGGTGCTGGTCTTGAGCCGTTGTCGGGTTGTCATTCCTTTTCCAAGTGAAAGGAGAGAGCAAATTCCTTTGGTCTTCTTGATTCTCTACAGCATGTTGCTCTAAAATCTCGATCAGAGCATCTTTTTCTTTTAATAGCTGCTGTATTTTTTTGCACTCCACATTGAGAATACGGTATTTGTTCTTCCAATACCTCTTCTCCTCTTGAACTCTGTTGAGAGTAACCTGAAGTTTTTCTGTATCTGACATAAAATAAAGGACAGACTCCTTCAACGAGAGAACTTCTTGACGAAGGTAAGGCATCCTCAGTTTGAGAGCTCTAATTAGTACCCAGTGGAGATAAGGTTCCACAGAGACACAGTCCGGTTTTCCTAGAGACTCTCTTCCTTTCTAGTGAACATGTTTCCAGGCATGCACTATTTCTATCTTTAGTGCCCTTTCGTTTTCTCCTTCCTTGAAGAAAATACCTTCCAAACGAGCATTACGCGGGACATGCCTCATCGGGTATCCAAATTGACGACGAACTAAAACAAGATGATAATTGATTCCTCCTTTAGTTCCTATGAGGGGTACATTAGGGAAGTTTCCACAACGGTCAATGATTCTGATCCCGTTATAGATTCAATTTTACCAATCGATGTCAGAGTTGGTAAGAGACATGATTCTCTGCGACCAACGTAAAGTATTCTTAGGATCCCAAAATGCAGCAGACTTAGGCAAGTAGGAAATGAATCATTTGTACAGCAGGGGTACACAACAAGTGATCATTCATCCGTTGTACAAATTCCTTAAGTGTACAGAATGATAAGCATCTGCGACCAAGGTCGGTACAGGGTTTCTAATCAGAAAAATCTTAATGGAATTGATATCTATGAAGTTATCGATGTTGGGAAACAAAAATAACCCGTAGGTGAGCAAAACAAAGATGCTCTCGAAAGAGGCCACGTTCCCTATACTAGCAAAGTACATAGCCTTCTTTTTCAAAAACTTGGCTGGTAAACCTTGGATTCCACCCTTAGTGGTCATGTGAGTCCTGACTTCTGACTCGTCCAAATAAATTGCTCTTGCAATGGTTTGATCCTTTGGAATTTCTTCCAGTCCAGAAAAGGGAGCTTAATCAGTGATATGTAAATCAGTCAAGTGAGAATACTCCTCCAGTGTTGGTGCGAGCTGATAATCCGGGAATGTGAAACAGTGATAGACCGGATCATAAAACTGAATGAGCGTAGCAAGTATTCCTTCAATTACATGGACCCTTAACAGAGACAGCAGTCCTCCGTACTTAGCTCTAAAAGCATCAGGGCTGGTGATCATCCTCGCCAATCCTCTTAAATCCTCTAGTTTTGAAACCTTGAAGGTGTACTTGTGAGTCTTCCTTCTACCGAAATCCATAACGCAATCTTTTTTCTCTGATATTTGCAATCATTGTCTTAGTTTAATTTGAAAAAAAAGAGAGTAGAAGAGAAGATTTTGTTTTTATTAATGTTTTTTTAATGAAATGAATGCATGAATGCAGCACACAAAAACATAGAAAAAACATGGGGTCAAAGGTTCGGTGTCATGAAGTCATGGCTCTACCCATCCCCAAAGGTTGTACTGGTGATTTTTGATACCTGGCCTTACAATCATTGATCCCTCTTGGGATAACAACAACAGGCTGGTTCACCTGTGCTAGCTGCAGTATCTTAGAGTAATCTCAACTGAGGGTAGTATCGCGTGACAACTATTTTCGATAGCTTCCGCACTACAAAATAGTAACATGGTTTTAGTCTACTAAAATCCTCAGCTTCTCAGATAACCCAATCGAACAATCTGCTTACAACAACCGAAGTCGTATAGGCATTGAATCCGTAAAGGGTCTCTCCACTGATTTGATGGTCGACCAGGATCTCTTATTTGGGAGTCACTCCCTGTCAGATTACCCGTCTAGTGCCATCACTCATCTTAGGTGTATACTCAATCTTTCCAGATGCGACATCACTTGCAGTCCCATTTGCAGAAAAATAAACACGGATATCAATTAGGAAAAGTGATATATATATATATATATATATATATATATATATATATTCATTCCTAATACTAACATCCTAGACCTCTTAAGAGCTATAGTCCTAGTCCTATACAGACAATGACTCCCCAGCAGAGTCGCCATTTTTCTGTTGGAAAATGGGGACGATGGCCCAAGGATCATTCTAAGGACTCCCCAGCAGAGTTGCCATTTTACTGTAGCGAGCGATTTTTGTCGGTGACGCGACCACCTTATCGCTGAAGTTTGGGTTTTCCTCCTCGAGGATAAAGGGTGCTACTTTCTGATTTCTTATTTATCCCGTGAAGCTAGAAGGGAAAGGGAAGCTATCTAAAACTAACCTTGCACGCGAATGTTTAACGAAACAAACGCTTTAAAGAGATTGGGGGGTCAGGGGTCAGTTTATACAATGGGGAGTTGTCAATTACCCATCCTATATGTGGTTATCCACAGGATATTAGCTTTAGGTTTCGCTTTGCAATTGATGGTGTTTATCTATTAATGGGTTGGGAAAGTTTCTTGGGAAAACATGACAGGGTAAGTGAGTTTTTGTTGATGTTCGGGTTTTTCCGATGTTTTTGGTAAGGTACTGGACCTAAGTTTTAATTGATGTGTGAAGGTACTGGACCTAGAGTTTTTGTTTAGTATGCTCGCTAAGATTTCGCAATCTTATGCCTACGTATTCCCGTTTAAAAGAAACAGGGAAATCAGAGCAATCATAGTTCCTCCTGTGAGAACAAGATTTGGTTCTGCAATATTATCTCTAAGTTTTGATGATAACAGATGAATATTTGTATGAACAATTTTGTGCAACTAATGTTGTTAGTTGTGAGAACCTAGCAAGCAGGTTCTGCTTCCGTGAATTGGCGCAATGCTTAATGAAAGATGCTTCGATTAACTGAACTCAATTCGAAGATAAGACAAGATTCACATATCTCTGATACGAAAGGAAAAGAGAATGAGTTCTGAAGATCAAAAGACAAAAGTTCTGACGGAACGAAGTCCAGATGCTGAAGCCTCATGCTCTCTGATCAAGGTTCTGAAGACCTACCCAAAGTCGATTCTCATGCTTCAATCAAATATTATCAGAAGCCTCTGAAGATATAAAGAAAGTAAATTAAAAGAACAAGGTTCTAAAGGCAAGTTCTGAAGATTCTGGAAGCGCAGAGCTGATGATTCAAAGACTTGATAATCTCAAGAACCGAGAAATGTTTTCCCTTCTTACTCATGCTCACAAAAAGCCTCTGTAGTTGAGAAGCCAAGAAAATGTGCCACACTGTACAGTTGTACCACATTACAACGTTAAAATTCTTGAAGACTGTGCGAAATAGAAATTGACACAGATAGGACGCGCAGCATGCAGAAGATTTTGTACATTTCCTCACGCTTCAAGCCGTAAGCCTACTTAGCTATCATGATTTCATCCCAACGGCTCTTTTCACTCGGCTATAAAAGGAAGTTCAAAGACTTGAATAATGATACACATGTGAACAACGACAATACTTTCTATCTCTATTCTTTCTTAAGTCATTACTGGTCTAAAAACTTGTTTACATTATCAGCTTGATAAGAAGCAATTCTCCGTAAACCCATTGTATTTAAAATAAAAGTTGTATTCCTTAAGAGAGTCTTAGTGATCAGATCTCTTGAGAAGTCTAGGACGTGTGTCTTAGAGGTTGTGCCTTAAGTAAAACCTGTGTGGTTGGATTACTTGAGAAGTCTAGAACGTGTGAGTTCTAGAGGTTGTTGTTAGTCACCAGCTGTGTAGCTTGTGCAGTGTACTATTTTGTTGAATAGTGGATTAAGACCTCGTTGAGAGAGGTGAAATCACCTTGTCGGGTGGACTAGATTAACTTGAGAGATTCTCAAGTGAACTAGTATAAACATAACGTGTTTATATCTCTGTGTTTAACTAAGCTGTTGTTCTTTAGAAAAGGGTAAAAGTTTTAATAAGAAAGTTATTTAAAAGAAACGATTATTTTGAAAAACCAATTCAAACCCCCTTTCTTGCATTTTTCACACCTTCAATTAGCATCAGAGCTACGGTTCTGAGGTTATAAAAAGATTGAATTTTTATCAAGAACTTAGCAGTGTTCAGTACCGATCCAAGTGTGAAAAGCAATGACTACACCACCACCAACATCTTCTGAAACAAATGTTATTGAAAGAGAATCTTACACTGTAAAACCTCCTATCTTTGATGGCAAAAAATTTGATTATTGGAAAGATAGAATTGAAAGTTATTCTTATCATTTGATCTAGATCTATGGGATCTAGTACTTGATGGCTATAGTCATCCTGTAGATTCTGTAGGTAAAAAGATTGAAAGAAGTGAGTTTACAGATGCTCAGAAGAAAACTTACAAAAATCATCACAAAGAAAGAACCATTCTGTTGAACGCAATTTCTTATACCGAGTATGAGAAAATCACAAACAAAGAAACTGCAAAGTCCATCTTTGACTCTCTTCGTATGACTCATGAAGGAAATGCTCAAGTCAAGGAGACGAAGGCTCTTGCGCTAATCCAAAAATACGAAGTCTTCAAAATGGAAGAAGATGAGTCTGTTGAAACCATGTTCTCAAGGTTTCAAATGCTCGTTGATGGACTCAGAGTTCTGAACAAAGGCTATTCGACTGCTGATCATGTCAAGAAGATCATCAGAAGTCTTCCAGCAAAATGGAGACCAATGGTGACTGCCTTGAAACTTACAAAGGATTTGAATAATATCAGTCTTGAAGAATTTATTAGTTCTTTAAGAAGTCATGAAATAGAGCTTCAAGGAGATGGACCTCAGAAGAAAAACAAATCCATTGCACTAAAGGCAAAGCCAGAAAAGAAGAAGGCGTATCAGGCAGAAGAAGAAATGGAAGAATCTGAAGAAGATTCAGAAGAAGATGATATATCACTCATATCAAGAAAGATAAGTCAACTTTGGAAATACAGAAGGAACAAGTTCAAAGGACCAAGGAGAAGATTCGAAACTACATCTGGTCAAAGAAGAAACTATGGAAAAGATGTTACGTGCTTTGAATGCAAAGAATCTGGACATCTCAAATATGACTGTCCAAAGGCCGAGAAAGAAGAAAGACTTAGGAAAACCAAAAAGGGTCTCATGGCAACCTGGGATGATTCGGAATCTGAAGATGATGCTGATGAAGGTCGGGTCAACATGGCTTTCATGGCAGAAACCAGAAGTGACTCGTCAGAGGAAGAACTATCAGACTCCGACAATGAAAGAGAGGTATTTTCTTCCTTATCACGATCTGAACTTGAATTAGGATTAACTGAACTGATAAAAAGATATCAAAACCTTCAAAGCAAATTCAAAATCTTGAAAAAGAGTTTTATAGTTTCTTCAGATGATCTTACTAAAAACAAGAAAACTATTTCTGAACAAAATGAGAAAATATTTGTCTTAGAAAATTCAAACACTGTCCTGAAATGTAAAGTATCTAAGTTAGAAGAAGAAATTGTTTCAAACTCAACTAACACTAGTAAAGAGGACAAATATGATAACGCATTCAAAACTTTTCTTGCCAAAAGCGTAGATAGAAGTAAAATGGCTTCACTAATCTATGGAGTCAGTAGAAATGGCAGTAGAGGTCTAGGATATTCAGGACCATCTCAACCATATGATGAAACCAGAAACATCAAAATAATACCTCTATTCAAACAGTTCATTCCCTCTGGAACTGACCTTAAGCATTCAGAACCAAAAGGCTCAAACACTGGGATTACACAAACACACACACTAAGGAAATATCCTAAACACGAACACTATGCACAAACTCCACACCGTTCCACTAATGTATGGAAATCTAAAGGGATCAGAACCTTTAGAAAAACTAATGTGAAAGGACCCACAAAATGGGTACCTAAAAACAAGATAATCTATGTTGCAGATATCCTTAATAGCTCCATTGAAACACCAGTCATGGTACCTGGACAGTGGGTGCTCGCGACACATGACGGGAGAAAGGCTTATGTTCCAAGATCTGAAACTTAAACCTGGAGGCATCGTCGGTTTCGGAGGAAATCGGAAAGGAAGAATCATTGGCTCCGGAACTGTTGGAAATGGTAAGCTTCCTTCCATTAAGAATGTCCTATTAGTAGAAGGTCTAATGCATAATCTATTGTCAATAAGTAAACTTAGCGACAGTGGCTATGATCTCATTTTTAATCAAACATCTTGTAAAGCTGTAAGTCAGAAGGATGGATCTGTCCTATTCAACGGAAAGAGGAAAAACAACACTTACAAAATTAAGTTATCTGATTTAAAACATCAAAATGTAAAATGTCTTCTTTCTGTAAACGAAGAGCAATGGGTCTGGCACAGACGTCTTGGCCATGTCAGTCTGAGAAGAATCTCTCAGCTTAACAATCTTGGTCTTGTTAGAGGCTTGCCAAATCTGAAATATTCGTCAGACGCTCTTTGTGAAGCATGTCAGAAAGGAAAGTTTTCAAAAACCTCTTTCAAAACTAAAAATGTTGTTTCTACCTCTAGACCGTTGAAACTTCTTCACATTGATCTGTTTGGCCCTGTAAAAACGGCCTCTCTCAATGGTAAGAAATATGGACTAGTCATCGTTGATGACTACAGCAGATGGACATGGGTAAAATTCTTAAAACACAAGGATGAATCACATTCTGTGTTTGCTTCTTTCTGCACTCAAGTACAAAATGAGAAAAATTGTAAAATAGTCAGATTCAGAAGTGATCATGGTGGAGAACTTGAAAATAAATACTTTGAAGAACTTTTTGATTCACATGGAATATCTCACGATTTTTCTTGCCCTAGAACTCCACAACAAAACGGAGTTGTAGAAAGAAAGAATCAAACTTTACAAGAAATGGCTCGCACCATGATCCAAGAAACTGACATAGCTAAGCACTTCTGGGCAGAAGCAATTAACACAACATGTTATATTCAAAATAGAATCTCTATAAGACCTATCTTGAATAAAACTCCATATGAATTGTGGAATAATAAATTACCCAAAATTTCTTATTTTCATCCAATTGGATGTGTCTGCTTTATGCTTAACACTAAAGAGAATCTTAGCAAGTTTGATTCCAAAGCACATAAGTGTCTGTTGTTGGGATACTCTGAATGCTCGAAAGGCTACAGAGTTTACAACACAGAATCAAGAATTGTGGAGGAATCTATTCATGTTAGATTCAATGACAAGCCTGACTCAGAAAAGTCAGAGCTAGTTGAGAAACTTGCAGATTTGGAAATCAGGTTCACCGAACCTAAGGAAAAGACAGATGGAGTTAAAGAACAACAAGATCCTACACAAGAAACCATTGAAGTAACTCCAAATACCCCATCTCAACGAAGAAGAAGACTGTCCACATCACATCCTGAGGAAATGATTTTGGGTAACAAAGATGCTCCTATCAGAACCAGATCAGCCTTTAGACCATCAAAAGAGACACTTGTAGGACTATTATCATTGATAGAACCAGCTACAATTGAAGAAGCCCTCATGGACAAAGACTGGGCTCTGGCTATGGAAGAAAAACTCAACCAGTTCTCCAAAAACGATGTTTGGGATCTAGTTCCTAAACCAAAGAATGTTCACGTAATAGGAACCAAATGGGTATTCCGGAACAAGCTAAATGAAAAGGGAGAAGTTGTCAGAAACAAAGCACAACTTGTTGCTCAAGGATACAGTCAACAAGAAGGAATCGACTACAACGAAATATTTTCTCCAGTTGCAAGACTTGAAGCAATACGTTTGCTAATATCCTTTTTAGTAAATCATGACATCACTCTATATCAAATGGATGTTAAGAGTGCATTCTTAAATGGTTATATATCAGAAGAAGTTTTTGTCAAACAACCTCCTGGTTTTGAAAATTCAGAAAAATCAGACTTTGTTTTTAAACTTAAAAAATCACTCTACGGTTTAAAACAAGCTCCCAGAGCTTGGTATCAAAGATTGAGCAAGTTCTTACTAGAAAAAAATTTCACCAGAGGAAAGGTTGACACAACTCTTTTCTGCAAGACATATAAGAATGACATTCTCATTGTTCAAATCTATGTCGATGACATTATTTTTGGTTATGCTTACTCCTCTCTATGTCAAGAATTTTCAAAGTTAATGCAGGCCAAATTTGAAATGAGCCTCATGGGAGAACTGAAGTTCTTCCTTGGAATTCAGATTGATCAAAGATCAGAGACCACTTACATCCATCAAACCAAGTACACAAAAGAACTTCTGAAGAAGTTCAATATGACGGACTGCAACATTGCTAAAACACCAATGCATCCAACATGTGTCATGGGAAAGGAAGAAACAGGAGTTAAGGTTTGTCAAAAGCTATATCGTGGTATGATAGGTTCTCTCTTATATCTAACTGCTTCTAGACCTGATATATTATTCAGTGTACATCTATGTGCTAGATTCCAATCATATCCAAGAGAATCACATTTAACTGCTGTCAAGCGAATTCTAAGGTATCTGAAAGGAACAACTAACCTTGGCCTGATGTATAAGAAAGCATCAGAGTATACTCTTTCTGATTACTGCGATGTAGATTATGTCGGAGACAGATTAGAAAGAAAAAGCACATCGGGGAACTGTCAGTTCTTAGAAAGCAATCTAATCTCATGGTCAAGCAAGAGACAATCTACAATTGCTCTCTCAACAGCTGAAGCAGAATACATATCAGCTTCCCTATGCAGTACTCAAATGCTATGGATGAAAAATCAGCTGGAAGACTATCAGATATATGAGAGTAACATTCCTATCTTCTGTGATAATACCGCTGCTATCTGCTTAAGTAAAAATCCAATTTTGCATTCTAGGGCTAAACACATTGAAATAAAATATCACTTCATTAGGGACTATGTTCAGAAGGGAACTCTATGCTTAAAATTCATTGATATAGACCATCAGTGGGCTGATATTTTTAAAAAAACCCTTAGCTGAAGATAGATTTCTAATCATTCTAAAACACCTGAATATGAAATACTGTTCAGAATAAAACACTTTCAGAACCTCATGTGTTTAGTCGGAGAAAAGCATTTTTCAAATCATCAGAACCATTTTTTAACGCATCTCAAGTTCTGATAATTTTGTGACATGTCATATTTTCTGAAAATTATTTTGCACGTGATTTAAATAAAATTAAGTCATTTTAAATGTTCAAATCAAACGGACATCATTTTTTCTCGAGATTGACTCACAACTTTATTGCATTTATTAACTTTTCCTAAAAATGTCAAATCCTTTAAGTTCTATAGAGCGTCTTTTGCTCTCCACTCTCACCCGAAATCTTACAATTACCAGATCCTGTCAGAAAATGATCAATACTCGTAACCTATAAGCTTTACATCTAATCTCTAGTATAATGATGAGGAGAAATTTTTCTTAGAAATAACTCATAAATACGCTCACTTTTCTTCTTCAGTAGTTTCAACTTTCCAAATCACCTTATACATATATACCATTCATACAACCTCACCAAAACTCTCAGAAACCCTAAACCTTAAAACCATAAATCTTTCTCTCTAAATCACTCAAAATGATGACCCCAATACAAAAGGAAACTGTCAAGTTTTCACAAGAATTAGAAGATTCAGCAAAAAGATTGTCAGGTTCCTTAGCCGAATCATCATCAACAATACCTTCAACAGCTCAAGTGATCGCTTCATCTTCGATAAATAAAGAACATATTACCCAAAGAGAAGCTTCAGACACTTGCACCCTTGTGAATCTAACGGTACTAAAGGAACTGCATGTGGACTTCACTAATCTTGCCGAAAATGGATTCAATCTAATCGAGGAGGTAGAAGCTCAAGGATGGACTAATCGAGGAGGTAGAATCTTCACGAATCTTGTAAAAGAGTTTTGGAGACAAGCTATCTGCGACAAGATTCATATTGTCTCTTATGTCCTGGGAAGAAAGATCGTCATCACCGAAAAATCCATTACCAATCTTTACAACCTGGATTTTTTGAAAAACAAGAGAGTTTATGGGAAGAACAGTAAATCTTTATTTGTGAAAAAGAAGATCAACCCAATCATCTATACAAACTATCAACTAAACAAGAAGGAGTATAAGAGAGAGGATCTGCATGCTCATTTGAAAATCTGGCACAAGATCATCCTTGGCTGCATTAATTCAAGACCTTCATCATATGCTGCAGACTACCTCAATGCTAATCACAAATACATGAATTATTATTTGGTCACCAAAGAGAAGATGTGCTTACCTTCTATTCTGTTCTACTACTTGAGAGATATGGTGAAGAAAACCAGAACAACTGGTGGACATAAAAATGATATACCAAAATACATTCCTTTTGGTAGAATGCTCTCAGATATTTTCTATGAAAGTGTTATTGTGGACACTCTGGTCACAGAAGTCAAATACACAGAAGATCTGACAGCAACCCTTGGAGAAACAGTCAACGTCACAACTCTTAAACACATGAGATTAATCAATGAAATGAAAGTAAAACCCTTCATAGTTTCTGAAGATTTAAGTAAACGAAGAGTTACTGTGCCAGGTTATCCTATCTATCATAGAAGCTACCATTTTTAAGAGATAGCTACATATGCAGATGCAATGAAGGCACGAGGTTATGATGTATGTGAAGTCAAGAATGAAGAAGAAGAATGGGAGAAAACTGAGCAAACTGAGCAAACTGACGGTTCTACTTCTGAGCCAACTCTTATAGAGTCTCTCAAAAGTAAAAGAAAACAAACTATTATCTCTGAACCTCAGAAAAGGAAGAAGAGTAAAAGATCAAAAGTCTCCAAGACTACCAACTTATCTCATGCACTAAAATCCAAGTATGTTACATCAGTTAGTGTCAAACCATCTAATATACCATCACCAATGCCTATTTCCGTAACCTTACAAATCTCCTCTCCATCAACAACCATACCATTTATCAAATCTGATATACCTATCTCACCAATGGCCTATACTTTTCATCAGAAAATCATAACTGAATCCTCAATTTAGCCTTCTGATTCTCCGTCTCCTGAAATTCATATAGATCTGGACACTCAAGAAGCATCCTCACCTGAACCCGCTGTTCCTGAGATTGATTCATCTCAGCAAACACCACCAAAAACCAACTCAGCCGAATCTAATATCGCCTTGGTCATCTATAATGCACCACCTCCATTATCCCTTGAAGAGTGCATAAGTTAGTTTCTTGACAAAGCACGGGATAAGCTTGCCAAGCTAAAAGCGGAACTTTGTACAAGCACGAAGCTCATGGAACTTGAGATGGCCTGTCAAAGTTTTCAAAAATGGATGCACATGGAACTTACAAGAATTGTAAGTCTCTTAAATGCCACCATAACTGATGGACTTGAGAAAGCTACGGAGAGAGCTGAAGCTGAAGCAAGAGTCAGAGTACTCAAGTTCTTGGCTGCCAAGCAGAGAGAAGCTGAAGAAAAGGCTGCTAAAGAAGCAGAAGAGCAAGCTGCTAGGAAGGCACAAGAAGCTGTTGAAGCTGAAAGAGCTAAAGAATGTGCTACGATTGCTTCCACTTCTGATTCTACTATCAAGCATCTGGGAGAAGCCATTGATGAAATCAGAACTGAACAGAAGAACTTCAGAGAAAAGTTTGACAAGCAAGATATTGTTAATGAAAATCTTCAGATCATGATGAAGAAAATCTGGGACAAACTGTCCTCTGACAGGAAATAAACCTCTGTTTTTCTTTTAAGTTTTAGTTCTGTGTTTTTCACTCTTGGACTACCCTATGTTTATCTTTTTGATTCATGACAAAAAGGGGGAGAAAGTTATATGAATGAGATAATTTTGATCTTATAGTCATTCTTTGAAAAACAATGCTGCTTACATTGCAAACAGATAAATCTATCATCTCTATTAGATTGTTTTTCTGTATTTTTTCTTCTGTGCAGATAACTCTGATGATGAAGAAAGACTCAAAAAGGTTAATGAAGCCAAGGGCAGCCCGAGCACGAACCTTAATCAAATCTAACACTCAGGGGGAGAACTTCATAAAAAGGATAAGCTATCCTAAAAAACGTTTTCCATGTTCTCTGTGTTATATATTTATATATCAAAATTGCGTCATCAAATACATAGTTTTGTCATCATCAAAAAGGGGGAGATTGTGAGAACAAGATTTGGTTCTGCAATATTATCTCTAAGTTTTGATGATAACAGATGAATATTTGTATGAACAATTTTGTGAAACTAATGTTGTTAGTTGTGAGAACCTAGCAAACAGGTTCTGCTTCCGTGAATTGGCGCAATGCTTAATGAAAGATGCTTCGATTAACTGAACTCAATTCGAAGATAAGACAAGATTCACATATCTCTGATACGAAAGGAAAAGAGAATGAGTTCTGAAGATCAAAAGACAAAAGTTCTGATGGAACGAAGTCCAGATACTGAAGCCTCATCCTCTCTGATCAAGGTTCTGAAGACCTACCCAAAGTCGACTCTCATGCTTCAATAAAATATTATCACAAGCCTCTGAAGATATAAATAAATTAAATTAAAAGAACAAGGTTCTGAAAGCAAGTTCTAAAGATTCTGGAAGCGTAGAGCTGATGATTCGAAGACTTGATAATCTCAAGAATCGAGCAATGTTTTCCCTTCTTACTCATGCTCACAAAAAGCCTCTGTAGTTGAGAAGCCAAGAAAATGTGCCAAATACAAACTGACATAGACAGGACGCGCGGCATGCAGAAGATTTTGTAACTGTCCTCACGCTTCTAGTCGTAAGCCTACTTAGCTATCATGATTTCATCCCAACGGCTCTTTTCACTCGGCTATAAAAGGAAGTTCAAAGACTTGAAGAAAGATACACATGCGAGCAACGACAATACTTTCTAACTCTATTCTTTCTTAAGTCATTACTGGTCTAAAAACTTGCTTACATTATCATCTTGATAAGAAGCAATTCTCTGTAAACCCATTGTATTTGAACTAAAAAATGTATTCCTTAAGAGAGTCTTAGTGATCAGATCTCTTGAGAAGTCTAGGACGTGTGTCTTCGAGGTTGTGCCTTAAGTAAAACCTGTGTGGTTGGATTACTTGAGAAGTCTAGAACGTGTGAGTTCTAGAGGTTGTTGCTAGTCACCAGCTGTGTAGCTTGTGCAGTGTACTATTTTGTTCAATAGTGGATTAAGACCTCGTTGAGAGAGGCGAAATCACCTTGGCGGGTGGACTAGATTAACTTGAGAGATTCTCAAGTGAACAGTATAAACATAACGTGTTTATATCTCTGTGTTTAACTAAGCTGTTGTTCTTTAGAAAAGGGTAAAAGTTTTAATAAGAAAGTTATTTAAAAGAAACGATTATTTTGAAAAACCAATTCAAACCCCCTTTCTTGCGTTTTTCACACCTTCACCTCCTATTCTAAGGGAGGAAAATGATGTTTTGGCGTCTTGTTCAAAGCCCAAGATTGAAGCTAAAAGGGTATTTGGGTCTTGTTCAAAGCCCAAGATTGAAGCTAAAGGGGTATTGAGAGGGAATTTGTCATCTCTAAAGAGAGATTGTTGACTTTTTGTGTGCCTTGATCAAAGCACAAGGTTGATGCTAAAAGGTTAATTGACTCGGCTAGGGGATTTCTTTATACAATGCCTAAGAGGAGGCTAGAACTGACTGACTCAACCAGAGAGTGTTTTATCTGTCTTGTACAAGGCCCAAGATTGAGGCTAAAAAGAGACTGACTCTTTGGGGATATCATTATACAAAGCCTAAGAGGAGGCTAAAAGTTCGACTATGCGGGAGAGTGTTATCTGTCTTGTACAATGCCCAAGATTGAGGCTAAAAGGGATTTTGACTCCGCTGGGGAGGGTTTGTATGTGTCTTGTACAAAGCCCAAGATTGAGGCTGAAATGGGAAATTTAACTGACTCTGGTGAGGATATTTTTGTGGGTCTTGTACAAAGCCTGAGACGGAGGCTAAAAGGGTTTAACTCTGCTGGAGAGTATTATTTTTCTTGTACATATCCCAAGATTAAGGCTAAAAGAGTTTGACTCTACTTGGGGAAGATGACTTTGCTAGGGAAGATATATGTCCCAAGCTCAAGAGAGGGAAATTTATGTCTTGTACAAAGCCCAAGATTGAGGCTAAAAGAGTTTCACTCAACAAGAGAGTGCTTTTATCTGTCCTGTATAAAGCCCAGGATTGTGGCTAAACAAGCTGGAGAAATCCTTCTACACATCTTGAGAGGAGGCTAGCTCCTGCTAGGGGAAATCTTTATACCAAGTTTGGATAACGATCGACTCAACGAGAGAGTATTTTTATCTGTCTTGTACAAAGCCCAAGATTGAGGCTAAAAAGGGTTAACTCAACAAAAGAGTCTGAAAAGGTGATTGATTCAACAAGAGAGTCTGAAAGTTGATTGACTCAATAAGAGAGTCTGAAAGGGTTAGCTCCTCTGGGGAGAATCTTTGTACAAAGCCCAAGAGGAGGCTGACTTCGCTGAGGAAGGATCATTATACAAAGCCTAAGAGGAGGCTAGTTTTTTGCTGAGGAAAGGTCCTTATACAAAGCCTAAGATGAGGCTATCTTTTGTCGGGGATAATCGAGATCCCCATGTAGGTCCAAGTTGTTACACCCTAATTCCCATCGCGAATAAATAATACATAATTAAATCAGAGTAAATAAAAATTTATTTTTCCGACAGAAACAAGGATGCCACAATTTTGGAAAGAAAACACAATCCCTGCTCAATTATTTGATACATAACACAAAATGGAATAAATGTAGAAGGGAAACTTTTTCCATATAAAAGGAAAGGTCAATTATGGAATAAAGCGGAAGATCCATAACTGAATTGTTTTACAAAATAAATTGTTTTATAACATTAAAATATTTATACAAAGGTAATACAAAATATATCCAACAAAAATATACATATAACAAAAGCGTTCCCCGACTCTCGTGTTACGTATCAGAGCAGACAGACCGACAAAGGACGGAGGACTAATCTTCACAAAAGCCACCCAGATACTAATCTACAATTGCCTCATAGAGCAATAAACCATAGCAGAAGGGTGAGAAATAACAACTAAATCAAGATTACATAATAATATGCCAGCACCTATAAATTCACATGCATAGCTATTCTCACCACACGCATCACATACCAATACATATAGCAAGCCACAGATACATAACCTATTTCTAACAATCCAACAACATAGCATATATCAATTATACCAACATAAACACCTATTCACGCATAAGGCATACCGGAGTTATAACATATGGAAACATACCACCACATCACATAACATATGTCTATACATAAAACATATCATCCATAACCACTGCATTTATCACATATGCACATCAATTCACCAATCCAATCACAAACTCAACACATAATCACTCAATTCATGATTTTCCACACATATTCAATCCATTCATGATTTATGCAAATGCAAAGAGACCGACACAACGACTCTATGCAAAATGCAATGTGGTACCGTTCCATCCATCATTCTCATCATTAGTTCACTCAGGAACTATTGGAATCATCGCTTGTTACTTAGTGTAACTCCTCGTCAGGAAAACGATGTTCCCCGTCGCTCACACCTCTTTGTATAAGGCACACGACGTTTATGGATCGCTCACACCTCTTTGTATAAGGCACACGACCCAATCGCTCACACCTCTTTGTATAAGGCACACGATCGTCTATAATCATCGCTCACACCTCTTTGTATAAGGCACACAATGTTATAGTGTATTCCCTCTGGAATCGTTTCGTCGCTCACACCCACTAGGGCACACGACATCACAAGAATGCATATCATGATGCTTGGCATACAATGACTCATGACATTCAAATGCACACATATACACATCCATAATCATGCATATACAATCAACACAACACAATGCATTTTCTTGCCCTTAGGCCACAAACCATCATCACAACATTTCATCACATGCATTCACATTATATGACATCACATAAGTCATACGATATATATCAAAAGCATATTTCATGATAACACATCAAATACACACCATTAAAACGGTAAAAGTCGACAAAACGACACATTTCCAAATTCCCGACATAATTAAATCGGCCACCAATCTCAAAACCATTTTAATACCAAAGAACATTTCAATAGCTTTGTAACGGTACCAAGAACGCCTTGATCCGAGTTACGGATCAAAAGTTATGAATTTTCAAAGAAAAGAATTTATTGAGAAACAGCCAGATTCGCCTGGCGACTTAGGATTTCGCCTGGCGGATCCCCCTTCGCCAGCACTTCCCCTGGCGAACTAGTGGCGAACCACAAATTTAGAAAAACCCCAAGAGTTACAGAAGCTAACCCATTTCTGTCTTTCCGATTTTGCCTGGCGACTTACGATTTCGCCTGGCGAATCCCCCTTCGCCGGCACTTCGCCTGGAGAACTAGTGGCGAGACCTAATTCGCCTGGCGAACTTCCAATTCGCCTGGCGAATTGCACCAGAACCAGAATTTCCTACTGCGGGTTATATGGTTCCAAAATCCCCAAAAATCCCATTTTCCACCCCAAATCAATTGCAACGGTAAAACAAGTATCAACGATTGTTCATAAACACAGTGTGATCATACAACGCAATTTATATCAAATTCCGACCGTGAAAACATCGATTTCTATCAATTATTCACAATTTCAACCAAATGGAAAACTTATATTTTTCAACCAAACATTCAAACAAATACATACATATACATATACAAGCAAGATATAATTGAAACTTCTCACCCTTACCCGATTAATCGTGATTGAAACGAAGGTTTCCTCGATTTTTCCTCTTTCTCCTCTTCTCTCTTTCTTTCTTCTCTTTTTCTTTCTCTTCTTTTTCCTTTCTTTCTATTTCTCTCTAATCTCTATTTATATAAAAATATCTAAACCCCTAAAATACTATTTTACCCCTCAGCTCAAATATCTCGCAAACGCTCTCAAAACGCGATAAAACATAATAACGATGAAAAATAATACATTGTCAAATAAAAGTCAAGAATAAAATGATATAAAAACAAAAATAATTAAATCGACTCGATTAAATAAATAAGACAAAATGGGGCGTTACAATTCTCCCCCACTTAGACATTTTCGTCCTCGAAAATATACCCGATACGAACAACTCCGGATACGACTCTCGTATCCGACTAACCAACCAACATGCCAACCGAAGGCACGCCACGAATAACACAAACTGACAAACCACCTTGCTAACAGCAGCTACAACAACGACACGACAACGACGACAACTACAACGACAAGATACAAAGCCCATACAATGCACTTGACGACCAACTCACAACTCAAAGAATACCCAAGTTACGAACACACACAGGAATCTGCTACTCGCACTCGAACCAACACAATAGGAACGAAGCAACAACACAAACAAAAACACCAGTTCCACGACCCAACATCGTTTCCACAACCTCTACATAACCACAATACCAACATCCTTGTCACACAACAATATTGCCACAATGCTACGATTCCCCAATCAGACATATAACCAAAACATCCATCCACATAGTAGCCCAGGAATAATATTTAAACCTTTCACCTAACACTTCCATTCTGAAACGTCCAATAGTCTCATCATTCCTACATGTTTCCAATGTTCAACCTATGAACTCTTGCAAGTCCCACACGCATATACAAAATGTGCCACATCACGCTTCCGCTGCACACTCTGATTACTCGCAACAATAAAATCCACCAATTTCATATCCAAGGTCTAACTCTTCCTCATATTCACCAAAAATCACTGTTCACTGTTAATATACCCAACCTCACACTCGACTCTGTTATCTCACACACCAGACACAAGTCTCTAAACTGCTCAAATCATTTTAATTCTCTGACCATTAAAACAGACATGTATAAAAACTTTCGACTTAGCTCATCATGCACGACATTAGCTTCTCCCCGAAGGATAATCCAAGCCAAATTCATAACTAGTCACGAATTTTAACCCTCCTCGTCGTCTCATACTCTATTCCTTCAGACCAAACAAGTACTCTAAACTCTCTTGATTACCAAACACCTCGAACCTAGAACCATAAGGATAATACCTCCAAATATTCCAACACAATACAACCGCAACCAATTCCAAATCCATAATAGTATAGATCCTTTTATGAATCCTCAATTGTCGTAAAGCATAAGCCACGACTTTACCCTCTTGCATTAACACACAAACTAAACTCATCAAAGACACATCCCAATACCTTGCAACCGATTTATTAGGATCACACCGAATCAAAACTGGAGCCATAAACAACTTCTACTTTAACTCTCTGAAACTTTCCTTACAACGAACATCCCAAACAAACGTCTCACCCTTTGCAAGTCAACTGAGATAACAAAAGTACGAACTTAGCAAAGTCTTCCCTAGCCTGCAGTAACAACCAACTAAGCCCAAAAATTTCTAATCTCCTTAACCAACTTCGGAGCCTCTCATTGTAGAACTGCATCTACTCCCGATGGATCCATTAACCATACTCTCATATGAAATAACATATCTAAGAAAATAACCTTTTTCAACCCAAATTCTCACTTGAATAACTTAGCATAAAACTTCGTCTCTTTTCAACACTTGTAATTCAAATCTCAAATACTCTACATGTTCTTCCTCTGAGTTTATAACAGATCCGAAAATCCTCAATCAAAGCCATTACGAACTTATCCAAATAAATATGGAAGATACGACTCCTCTACCCACAAACATTACAGACGCATTACTAACACCAAATAACATCACTGTATGTTGTAATGCCCAACCAAATTCCAAAAGATATAAATTCTTAAAGCTTCTGCAAAAAATTTCAATGGGTAACTGGCTACTCACATACAAGCTTATTCGAGTAAATAACAACCTATTCTGATGATAACAAACATAACCAGTCACATGAAATCGATCAAAGCCTCAACTCCCACAAATTCACCACTCTTATCAAACGTTCCAAACAATTATAATTTCAATCAAACTCAACCAAATCATTCCGGTCATTTATTCTCGAAAGTGGGCACTTATTCTCAATCGTCACCTTATTCAACTGCCAGTAATCCATACACAATTTCTTCTCTTGACCGTCCAATTCCACAAATTCCAACATGTAGCAACAACCAACCCAAAATAACTCTCAAATATTACATCCACACCTAGGGTTTTCTCAAGATTTCCATTAATGTCCTAAAACTTTAAAAACTCCAAAACTCACCAAAACTCAAAGTTTTACTTTCCATAGTCTCAATACCATTATACACATCATGCATGTTATTCCGTTCAATCATCCTTCCTTTTTGTTACTAACAATACTGGAGCTCTCCAAGACGACACAACCTCATAATTCTCTTTTCCAGTAAATCTTCCAACCGCTCTTTCAATCTGAGTAATTCTAACGCTAACATCCAATATTCCATCCGGAAACACATCTGGAATCACGCACAACTGGCAGCCCAACACTGTAGCCTTTTTGCCAATTTCCAGAACACTATCATCACAAACATAACAAACATCTTAGTTTCACTTCCTAAAAGTTCTTCTACTTACTTAGCAGATCCAAACCTCAATTCCTCCCCTTCGTCAAATTTGAGTTCACACTCTACTCTCTGAGAACAACCTTTAACAATACCCAATCGTTCTCTCTCAATGACTTCCCAACTTGACCAACATACAAAAACCTTTAATCCGCCTCATCCTCCGATATTAGAATCTTCATCGACTCAACAAAACAATCTGTAATCATTTTCTCAATTCCAACCAATTCATTGCACACACTATCAAAGCCGAAAAGACACGTCTATTCCATCCAACATAATTCCATCTACTATCAACAAGAGATTAAGGGTGATCAGTTCCTCAATTTGTCAATAGACAGCCGACAATTATGATGGGGCATACACCGTATTTACCAAACTATAATAGCATTTCTTGCATCTTGTGCACAAAACAACCTAAGGCACAAATCCTTAGTTGACATAAACCTTACCTCCACATCCCCTCCGGAACTGGGAACCACACTGTCCAAACAACACTTACACTCTTGCAACCAATGGCACACTGAGCCAACGCTCCACAACTGAAGCAACTTGGAGAAGCACCAGCTTCTCCCCCACTTATCTCATTCTCAATCCTGCAGAAAAAGGATTAAAAGAACCAGAAAGTACTGACAGTGTTTCACAGACATATCACATACTACGGAATAAACAACATCGACAGTATTCAACTGTCACACCAACTGACTCAACAACTTGGCCGAACAGACCAACCTGCTCTGATACCACTATTGTTACACCCCAATTCCCATCGCGAATAAATAATACATAATTAAATCAGAGTAAATAAAAATTTAGTTTTCTGACAGAAATAAGGATGCCACAATTAAGGAAAGAAAACACAATCCCTGCTCAATTATTTGATACATAACACAAAATGGAATAAATGTAGAAGGGAAACTTTTTCCATATAAAAGGAAAGGTCAATTATGGAATAAAGCGGAAGATCCATAATTGAATTGTTTTACAAAATAAATTGTTTTATAACATTAAAATATTTATACAAAGGTAATACAAAATATATCCAACAAAAATATACATATAACAAAAGCGTTCCCCGACTCCCGTGTTACGTATCATAGTAGACAAATCGACACAGGACGGAGGACTAATCTTCACAAAAGCCTCCCAGATACTAATCTGCAATTGCCTCATTGAGCAACAAACCACAGCAGAAGGGTGATAAATAACAACTAAATCAAGATTGCATAATAATATGCCAACACCTATAAATTCACATGCATAGCTATTCTCACCACACGCATCACATACCAATACATATAGCAAGCCACAGATACATAACCTATTTCTAACAATCCAACAACATAACATATATCAATTATACCAACATAATCACCTATTCACACATAAGGCATACCACAGTTATAACATATGGAAACACACCATCACATAACATAACATATGTCTATACATAAAACATATCATCCATAACCACTGCATTTATCACATATGCACATCAATTCACCAATCCAATCACAAACTCAACACATAATCACTCAATTCGTGATTTTCCACACATAATCAATCCATTCATGATTTATGAAAATGCAAAGAGACCGACACAACGACTCTATGCAAATGCAATGCGGTACCGTTCCATCCATCATTCTCATCATTAGTTCACTCAGGAACTATTGGAATTATCGCTTGTTACTTAGTGTAACTCCCCGTCGGGAAAATGATGTTCCCCGTCGCTCACACCTCTTTGTATAAGGCACACGACGTTTATGGATCGCTCACACCTCTTTGTATAAGGTACACGACCCGATCGCTCACACCTTTTTGTATAAGGCACACGATGTTATAGTGGATTCCCTCTGGAATCGTTTCATCGCTCACACCCACTAGGGCACACGACATCACAAGAATGCATATCATGATGCTTGGCATACAATGACTCATGACATTCAAATGCACACATATACACATCAATAATCATGCATATACAATCAACACAACACAATGCATTTTCTTGCCCTTAGGCCACAAACCATCATCACAACATTTCATCACATGCATTCACATCATATGACATCACACAAGTCATACGATATATATCAAAAGTATATTGCATGATAACACATCAAATACACACCATTAAAACGGTAAAATTCGAAAAAACGACACATTTCCAAATTCACGACATAATTAAATCGGCCACCAATCTCAAAACCATTTTAATACGAAAGAACATTTCAATAGCTTTCTAACGGTACCAAGAATGTCTCGATCCGAGTTACAGATCAAAAGTTATGAATTTTCAAAGAAAATAATTTATTGAGAAACAGCCAGATTCGCCTGGCGACTTAGGATTTCGCCTGGCGGATCCCCCTTCGCCAGCACTTCGCCTGGAGAACTAGTGGCGAACCACAAATTTAGAAAAACCCCAAGAGTTACAGAAGCTAACCCATTTCCGTCTTTCCGATTTCGCCTAGCGACTTACGATTTCGCCTGGCAAATCCCCCTTCGCCAGCACTTCGCCTGGGGAACTAGTGGCGAGACCTAATTCGCCTGGCGAATCAAACCATAACCAGAATTTCCTGTTGTGGGTTATATGGTTCCAAAACCCCCAAAAATCCCATTTTCCACCCCAAATCAATTCCAACGGCAAAACAAGTATCAACGATTGTTCATAAACACAGTGTGATCATACAACGCAATTTATATCGAATTCCGACCGTGAAAACATCGATTTCTATCAATTGTTCACAATTTCAACCAAATGGAAAACATATATTTTTCAACCAAACATTCAAACAAATACATACATATACATATACAAGCAAGATATAATTGAAACTTCTCACCCTTACCCGATTAATCGTGATTGAAATAAAGGTTTCCTCGATTTTTCCTCTTTCTCCTCTTCTCTCTTTCTTTCTTCTCCTTTTCTTTCTCTTCTTTTTCCTTTCTTTCTATTTCTCTCTAATCTCTATTTATATAAAAATATCTAAACCCCTAAAAGACTATTTTACCCCTCAGCTCAAATATCTCACAAACGCGATAAAACATAATAACGATGAAAAATAATACATTGTCAAATAAAAGTCAAGAATAAAATGATATAAAAACGAAAATAATTAAATCGACTCGATTAAATAAATAAGACAAAATGGGGGATTACACAAGTGGGGAATCAACTCTTGTTGAGGATTACAGAAGAGTTGAGATGTCAGATACCTTGAGGTTCTGATTTGAGATTTTTGGGAGAGAGACTGGGATTTAGCTCTGCTGGAGATTGATCCAGAGTAACCGGGGTTTCTCCTATAGTTGTAAGGAACTTGAGAATGTCTTTGAGACTCAAGGGGATTAGACTATCCAAGTCTACTAGTGTGGAAGAGTTTTATCTTTTGTATGATGCCTCCAAGAGGAGGCAAGGGCATTAAGGGATGAGAATCAACCATAAAGTGGCCTAAGGTCTGACACTGGAAAGACTGCTCTAGCAAAGGATGACTAATTTCTGTCTTATACCTTTAAGAGGTCATCAGGGTCCTTGTATTAAGCCCAAGAGAAGGCATGAGAACTTCTAAGAAGCCGGAGGGTCCTTGTACAAAGCCCAAGAGGAGGCGGGGATGCTTTTAGGAAGCCTGTGGGTCCCAAACCAAGAAAAGTTAAAGAAATGCTATTCATAGATAATAGATCATTTAGTGAAAGTTCTGTGATTTGAAGAAACTCGGGAGATGCTATTCACAGAGAATAGATCAACTCCGGGGAGTAGAATTTCTTTGATAATTTCTAGGGGTGACAGTCTGAGAAAAGGTTCACCGAGAATACTGCCTTTCTCTTTGTTCCATATTATTTAACCCCAAGAGAAGGGAAGACTATATCTGGAATCCTATGGGGGATCTAGTTTTGTTTGTATTTAAGAGTGACCAATAGGGCTTTACCTAGTTCTAGTTTTGTTTGAATATTGTATCGGGGCTTATACAACGACTGAGGCCCAAAAAGGTTTATGTACAACAATGGTTGGGTATTACAACTCTAACTGAGGCCTAAAGATTATTTCAAGAAAAGAAATGGGACTTACAACACAATCGTAGGCCCAGATGATTTTCTTGTTTGAAAATGGTGATCGCGCCGAGATTTTTTGACGCAGAGGGACTTATACAATATCTGAGGCCCAAAAAGGTTTTGGTTAAAAAGAGATTGGGTCTTACACTCTATTAGAGGCCCATGAGCAATTTTAAGAAAAAGAATGGGGCTTACAACTCAGGGGGAGGCCCAAGTGGTTTAATTTTAAACTGGCAATCGCGCTGAGATTTTTGAAAATGTGTTGGGACTTATACAAGGTCTGAGGCCCAAACTATTTTGGTTTCAAGGAGGGATTGGGTCTTACACTCTGTTAGAGGCCCAAAAAGTTTGAAAATGAATAAAGATGGGTCTTATAGCTCAATGAAAAAAGGCGACAATCGCGCCGAACTTTTGAAAATATACAGAGGGACTTATACAATATGTGAGGCCCAAAATTGTTTATTTACAAAGGGATTGGGACTTACACTCTATTAGAGGTCCATGAGTGTTTGAAAAAGGTTGATGAGGGTGGAATTAATCAAAACCCTAATTTTGTCTAAAATGGAATTAATTTTGTTTAAAATTTAATAAAAATTATTGAAAACATGTGAAAAATGAGTGGTGATCTTGGATCAATGTTTCAAAAATCATGTTTTTCTCCACAAAATGATTGAAAACCAATTAAGTTTGGAAAATCAAGAAGGAAAAAAAATTTAAATGTTAAAAAACAAATAAAAATTAATTCTTTGCAAAAATATAAAGTATATGAAATAAATAATATTTTTGGGATTTTTTTTGTAAAATAAAATATTTTAACATTTTTGTGAAATATTAAAAAAAGAATCAACTCAAAATCATTAAAATTCAGAGAGAAAATAATTTTTGAATCAATTAAATAAAATCACAAAATTCAAATATTTGAATATTTGAAAAAGGCGCCAAGAACACACAAAGAACACGCACGTATTCTGAGTTTTGCCCAGATTTGCATTTTCTCATCAATCTCACTGAATACTTGATGAAATCACATAATCCACATATCAATCTACTCGTTTTTACCTCACGATCATGTCTATGGTCTTTAATTTCATTTATTTTAAGCATGGAATAAGATATCAAAGAGAAACCTCAAGAACCCTAAATTCTGCATGAAGGCTGAGAAATCTGATACACGACTCATACAAAGCAATTAATGGAGGGGAAACACTCCATACATGATTATGAACATATGGAAAAATTATTGTGCGAGGAAATATGCATGAATCATGAGATGACCAAGTTTAGGCTTACTTGAAGGTCGTGGCAGCAAGAGCAACTTGATTTTTGAGTTGGAGGTGTTACAGATGAGTTGTGATGATCTGAACAGCTTCCCTACACCATATGGAGTGTGTTTGAAAGCTTTGATTGATTTGAAATGAACTGGAACAGATTGTGGCACCTCAGCTGCAACTTTGTTGAAAACTTGAGCAAATGGATGGTGATTTTGTGAAATTGATGTTCCAGATGTTGTTTTAGTGTTTGATCAGCTCACATATGATGTTTATGAGGTGTATGTGTGTGTGATTGGTTTGGTTGGAAACACTTTCTAATTCAAAACTCGGTAGTGTAACACCTCAAAATTTGGCTTAGTGTTGCTAACCTTTTTTGGCTTATGCTTCGTTTCATTTGCATCGTCATTTCTGCATTTTGCATGTTTCTTTTGGGCATGGGATCAAGGTATTTTCTAGCAGCTCATGGCGTTATCAGCTCCGACATTATTTTCAGTAGTATTCAGGGTCAAGCAAATGGTTTTCAAGGTCTTTTGGAGCTTTTATTTTGCTCATTAGGCGCTTTAATAATCAGAAGCTTCAACAGTCATTTTCTGATCAAGCGATCCGATATTAGGCATTATTAATTCAGCAGGATATTCTGAGGCGTCAGCAGGAATTTGTGTTCTTTTCAGGTGTTACTTAGTAGCAATATCAAATTTTGAGTTTCAGAGGTTTAACGGGTTCAAAACAGCTATCGGAAGTCACTTTTCCAAGTTTCCCTCCAAAAGGCGCCAAAATTTAAAATTTGCACTGAGTAACCGGTTACAGCGTATCTGATAACCGGTTACCCTTTGGTTTTTCTGCACATTTATTCAGTTTTTGAACTGAGTAACCGGTTAGCAGATGTGTTGTAACCGGTTACTCTGGGCAAAATTTGGGAAATTCTGTTTGCATCATTTGTGATCATGTGCTTGGCATGTGCACGTGGGGGAAGGATCTAGAATTGATATTTTCATCATTTTCCACCCAAAATTCAAATTCCTTCCAACACTTTCCACTCCAATTCCTTATTTCATTTCCTAATCCACTTTTCACCCCAATTTCCACCCACTAAACCTCACTCCAAACCACATTTGAATTCCTAACCTAGCTTCTATTTAAACCAATTCATTCCAAACCTCTCCACCCTAGACCATTTTCACTCTCATTTTTCAGAATTTTGCTCTCAATTTTCTCTCACTTTTTCACTCTCAACCTCCCTTTTCAACCACACTCAAAGCTCTTTTTCAAAGGTTAACAAGTTCTTCATTGGAACTTGTTAATTCTTGAGCTAAAGCCTCTCATTACCACTTCATTGCTGCATTTCATTGGTGATTTTCGTTTGGATCTAGATCTGGAATTTCAGAAATGATTATTGAAAGTGATTTTGGAGTTTTTTTTACTTATTGCTTGGATTTCCAACTTTTGAGTGCAAGGAGCTTGTGGATCTTGGATTTCTCTACTTGGATTCATCAAATTCTGTTTACAACACTCACCAAAGCAAATCTCAGCTTTGTAGGTTGGTTAATTTCAGATCCATACTCATTTTAGCTTAATTGCAACTTTCACAATGTAGATCCATGATTGTTGGTGTGTTTTGATTCATTTGTGTGAATTTAATTGTGGATGTTGATGTTTATTGGACTTAAATGATGTTTGAATGTTGTTTCTGAACTTGATTTTCGTGCATTGTTGATTACATGATCATTAAACATGATTACATAAGTGATTTGCTGCTGAAAAGTGCTTTTGAAACTGATTTTTTTCACCACTATCCTAGAGTAACCGGTTAGCAGTTATGTTGTAACCGGTTACACTGTGTATTTTCTGCGTAATTTGTGCAATTTTGAACTGTGTAACCAGTTAGCAGTTATGCTGTAACCGGTTACCACTGCTGCAGAATGTGATTTTCTTGCATTTTCTTGGTTGTTTGAGATCCTTTTCATGTCTAAACTTTATGGATTGATATGATGATGATTTGTGGATCATTCTTGAGCTGTTGCACCTCACACTATTGCAAGAACGCGATTCTTCGACACGCGAGTCTTGGTTTTTATCGATGAATATTTATGTTTGCGTTGTTGATTAATTGATGCGGCGAACACATAACACACACTTCTTGAGCATGTTGATTGTGACTTGTTGTTGATGTTGCTGGAGTTATTTGTTTGAAATTTATTGCTTGCCCTTAACTTCATGAGATGCATGTTTGTTTTGACTTGTTCAGTTACCAATTAATGTGCATTCTTTCATGATGAATTTAAGTATTGCGTACCTTGGTATATGACGTGATTGTGATCATGTTTAATTGTGAAATGTAATGCTTGGTGCATGCTTGCTTTGCCATTTTTGAGTTGTATTCAAGAGAATCGCATGCTGCTCTGTTTCTACTGCCGTCTATATGCATGTATGCTGTTGTATGTGCTGCTAGTTGACATTTTACACCTATCTTTGTGCTGAATTGTGAGTTATGGAAAGTTGTTTTGCTTGTGTGCTGCTTTTTACTGTTGTGTTGTTGCAGATGCGTTGTTGTAGCTGCTGTTTTTGCTCTTTTTCTTCTTTCCTTCTTCTTCTCTTTCACTCTTTCCTCCCCTTGAGTCTCAAGACTTATTTAAGTCTTGGATTCACTCCCGTAGAGCTACCTAGTCCAACTTAATTTTCGATTAAGCTTGGAGTAGGATTAGCGTTAGGTTCCCTTTGCATGGTAACTTAGGTAGACGTTTCCCTTTCAACCTCAACTATAGGGGCACCTTTGCATGATAACATTAGGACATTTAGTTTCCCCTTAGTGTTTTCATTGAGTCTTCTCTTCTCATCTCTTAACACTTCTAAAACACTTAATAAATATAACGAATATTGCGCTCGAGCCTTAAGTGTAGGAAATGAAGAACGAGGGGCTCCCCTCCTCTTCTAGAGTGTTTAGCATACGTCCCATTTGGGGGCGACCTTGTGATTCACTCGTTCCCGCATGGTAGACTCTAGTGCAATGTAAGTTACGAACTAACTTCAATCTACTTCTGTCTAAAAAACACAAAAAAACAAACTCAAACCTTTTTCATCCTTCGGGATCGTTAATCTCAAATCATTTTCAGAAAAGGGCACGTTACTTCCGTCTCGTCGTAAACAGGCATTGACCCTAACTGCTGGACGCGAATCTAACGTCGCTCATAAAAAACACTAACCGACCTCGTTAGGTCGAACTACGACTGCTCTGATTTCCTCTTTCTAGTCCGATTGAGGATACGTAGGCATAAGACGGCGATGTCTTGACGAGCAACCTCCCCCTTAGTTCGTGTCCGAACTACGTTGACTCTGACTTTCCCATTGCACGAGGGAATACGTAGGCGTAGGACGAGCGATGTCCTATCGAGTCATTTCTTCTTCTTTTCTTCTTCGTTTCTTCGCTCTTCTCCGTTCCCGTTCCTTCTCCTTTCCAATAGCGGCCGAGTTCCAAACGATGACACCCTTTGATCGAAACAACAAGCGTAGATCCCATCGAGTACGATGGACGTGTGGGGTGCTAACACCTTCCCTTCGCGTAGCCGACTCCCTTACCCGTTTCTCTTGGTCGCGAGACCATGTCCTTTTCCCTTCCCTCAGGTTTACGCAGTGTTTCCTTTCCCTCTCTTTGGATAAATACACATTGCTGGCGACTCTGTTTTCCGCACCACTTTCGCGTTTGTACCATGGATGCAAATCCTCGGGAGAGACAGCTGGCGACTCTGCTGGGGACAGATAGACCTCTGGCTGGTTCATCCCCTTTTGCGAGTCAATCCTAGCGCTTGTTTGTTTTATTTCATTGGGTGTTTATCTGTTGTGCTTTATGTTGTTGTATATTACTATTTTACTGTATTTACCACATTTATTGCGTTGCATTTCATTATTATGTCGTACTGTTCTGCTGCTGGATTTTCTGTTTGTAGGGTGGGTTGGATTCATGAGAGAAAAGCCCAATACCCAGGCTTGAGCATACCCCTATGATTAGCGTGGAAAGTAGTGTGACTTGTTTGGCATTTAGCCAGACTTAGTGTACCCCGAGGGATGAATGTACTATTGCTTCTCAAATCGATAATCTAAGACTGAGGATCGCGTTTTCTAGAACCCACATGTGAGAGGGGATGGGTGTTTGCAGGTTTGCAGGTGACTTTGGCCTTCAACCTACCTGGTTTTCTGGATTTCTCATCAGTGTATTGTTATTATCCTGATTTTTCTGGCAGTTTGAATGGGCCGTTATTCTGGAATTCTGGGTTTCTGATATTTGGGGTTTTATTCAGTCAGCAGAACAACAGCAGTTTTGAGCATCATGGATACCTTGATCCCATGTTTGCATTTGCATCATCATTTTGCATTCTAACATGTTTGTTCATTTGTAGGGTTGCATCCTAACTTTGATTCTGGTTGTTCGAAGACTGTCCATGATGAATACTAGCACTGAAGAGAGAAAGAATATCATCCCGTACAAGTTCCCGGAGCTTCATTTTGATGTTGTGCACAAGATCTCGGCTATGGCAAAACCCGGGGTATTGGCAGACTTTAGAAGAGAGTATGGGAGGATTCTGAGCTTCGCCCGAGATGTTACCAACTATAAGTTCAGGGCTCTGCACACTCTGACGTAGTTCTATGACCCTCACCTTCGGTGTTTTCTGTTGCGGATTATCTTTTAGCTCCGACATTGGAAGAGTATGCTCTCATTTTGGATGTTTCTGTCAAAGAAGAAGTTCCCTTCTATCCTTCTAAGGAGTTTCCCGATCTAGAAAAGGTTGTTGCGGCGTTACCTTTGGATCAGTCTTTGCTGAAGAAGAATGTTGCGAGTAAGGGAGGTTATAAAGGCTTTCACATGAAGTTTTTGATCGAGCAGGCTGCTATTTGTGCTAAGGCTAAGTGTTGGTCGGTGTTCAATGCAATTCTGGCTATGTGTGTTTATGGAATGGCGTTGTTCCCTAATGTGAAGGATTTTGTAGACGTGCACGCTGTCCGGATATTCACCACGAAGAATCCGATACCTACCTTTCTTGGGGATCTGTACTATTTAATGCATTACAAGAATGAGAAGAGGAGAGGAGGACCTTTTTACTTTTGTGCTCCAGTTCTCTACCAGTGGTTTGCCGATCGCCTTCCCAAATCTGGGGCATTCGTAGACACCAAAGAAACATTGGATTGGTCGAGGAGATTGATGGGATTAAGGGCTGACAACTTGATTTAGATCAATCATGATTTGCTGGGCCAAGAGATCTTGATTAGTTGTGGAGGTTGCCCAGATGTACCTTTAATAGGAAGAAAAGGGGGAATTAATTATAACCATATTCTTGCTGTTAGGCAATTCGAGTATGCTTTGAAGGAGCCGCCAAAGGACCAAGACGTTCAAGAGTCTCTATATGTGAGTGAAGAAGCTAATCTAGAAGTGTTACAAGAAGGGAAAGACTTCTTTTGGAAAGTGTAACAACAAAGCCTTCCCTGCATACGAGGACTGGATTCAGAGGAGAGTTGAGAGTGTACTTCTACCGTTCTGTAGAGAACCTCCATCTTACCCCCTGCTGATTGAATCCCCAACCACAATTGAGATAGAGAAGTATAACAAACTGTGGGCTGAAAAGGAGAAGCTTCTAGAGGAGAACGGTGAGCTGCAAAGAGAGATTTACTAGTTGAAACATGAGTGAGGTGAAGCTGTTCATGTCGCCAAGTTGAAAACAGAATTGCTCGCTAAGAAAGAAAAAGAGCTAGCTGAAGAGGTCACAGCCAGACAAAAGGTAGGACAAGCTCTGAAAGGTGTTAGCAGGATTCTCAAATCCAAGAAGGAAGATCTAGCCAAGGCTTGGTCAAAAATTCACAAGTTCAACGCTTACCGAGATACTGCAATCACAACCAACAAGCAGAAAGAAGATAAGTTACTGGATCAGATCGAGAGTTTGAAGACGAAGCTCAAGAAGAAAGACGAGGAGATCTTATCAGGGACGTTCCAGAGACACGCAGTTGAGGAGCGACTGAATGAGGCCATAGCGACCATAGCAGAGCTGAGGATACGAGCTGAAGTGAAGAGGCCCAGGGGTGAAGGCTCTAGACCAGGCAGTGGGTGACACTCTGTAGTTTGTTTTTCTTTGTATCTCGGGTCACCACCAGAATTGTTGGCTGGGATCTTTGCTTTTTTGGTTTTTAGACTTATTATTGTTATTTTGGGTTGTAATCTCTGACAGTGATTTTCTCTGACTTATATATGAGCAGCAGTTTCATTCTATCTCGTCTTTAAACTGGAATCAAGGGGTGGATCGCCCTGCAAATATTCAAACATGTTCATTTACATATGTATAATCATAATCATTTTTGCATCGCAGGTGCTCGTTCCGGTTTATTCTAACCTTTATTTGGTTGCAGGAAAGATTGATAATCAGCTGTTTCACCGGTATTCTACTAGATCAAATCAGAAGAGAATTATGGAGAAGATGCAGGCTGATATGGCTGCCATGCAGGCCCATATTGACCAATTCGTGGAGCTGATGTAAGGTGTTGCCCAAGGGCAAGAGCAGTTGAGGACTTTGGTCCAACCCTTAGTGGCAAGGGTGGATGAAGACGGGGTTCTTCATGGCGGAGTCCATAATGGCGTTGTTGGTAACGGTACTCAGGGAGGCCCTGTGGGCGTAGAGATCCCCATTCCTGGTGTTGTGATCCCTCCGGGCGGAGGAGAGCAACTTGTGATTCCTTCTATTGTGGGAGGAGGATGTGTTTGTGCTGTTCATGGTTGTCATTTCGAAGACCAACAAGATGACGTTTTCTCCATGCCAGGCGAGGATGCTGGTCCTCAGACCGACAATGATCAAAGGTTCAGACTCATTGAAGAACAACTAAGGGGAGTGGTGAATCAGAATTCTGTAGGAATGGATCTGGAAAATTTGGGGTTGGTTCCCGGAGTTGTAATTCCGCACAAATTTCAGGTGCCCACTTTTGCAAAATACAATGGTACCACCTATCCCAAGACGCATGTCAGGGCGTACGCAAGGAAGATGGCCGCGTATTCTAAAGATGAGAAATTGCTGATGCACTTTTTCCAGGACAGCCTGTCTGGGGCATCCTTGGAATGGTATATGCAACTAGAGAGATGCCATGTCCGTAATTGGAGAGAGTTGGTTGAGGCCTTTATCAAGCACTCCCAATATAACACTGATATGGCTCCCAACAGGATCCAGTTACAGAATATGTCCCAGAAGAATAACGAAAGCTTCAAAGAATATGCGCAGAGATGGCGTGAACTAGTGGCAAGGGTACAGCCGCCCATGTTGGAAAAGGAAATGTTGAATTTGTTTATGGATACTTTGCCAGGACGTTATTATGAGAAACGGTTACCTTGTGCTTCGGGCAAGTTTGCTGATTTGATCATGGTCGGGGAAATGCTAGAGAGTGGAATCAAAGCGGGCAAGGTAGCAGGTAGTGATGGTTCGTCTTCAGGTCAAGGGAAGAAACCCTATGCTAATTACAAGAAAAAGGAAGAAACAAATTTTGTGTCGTCTCACCGAGGTAAAGGGAAGCAGCATCAGAGTTATAACCAGCGGGTAGCTTCAGTGACAATTCCTGCAGTGCTTCCACCTCAGCAGCAGCAAAATCAGGCTCCGTGTCAGTATCAGCCAAGACCTAAACAGAACCGACATTTTGATACTCCACCTATACCGTATTCACAGTTGTTTCAGCATTTGCTACAGTTGTAGTTAATCCAGAAAATGACTCTAGCTCCTCCCACCGGTAATCCACCTCCGGGTTATAATCCTAATGCCCACTGTGACTTTCATTCTGGGGCACCCGGACACTATATTGAAGACTGCAAAGCTTTTAAGCACGCAGTCCAAGACTTGGTGGATTCGAAGGCCATTAACTTTTCAAATGATGGGCCAAATGTCATCCAAAATCCAATACCGAACCATGGTGGGCCAAGGGTTAACGCTGTGTTAGAAGAGAATGAATCTTTGAACTTGGTTACGGATGTTAATGAATTAAGGACTCCTTTGATGGTGGTAAAGGAGAGGTTATTGAGGGGTGGGGTGTCCCCCGGGTGTGATGAGAATTGTTCAGAGTGTATGTCGCAAGTGAATGGGTGTGATTTGTTGAAGTCAGGAATTCAAAGGTTGATAGATGAAGGTCGATTGCAGTTTGACCGATGTGACCAACAGAAAGAAGTGGTTAGCAGGAAAAATGAGGTTGCTACCATTACTATCCCTTTCAAAACAATCACTATTTCATGGCCAGTCAGACCAGTACCGGTGATTATTATAGCTCCCGGACCCGTGCCATGTGAGAGTACCAAGGCCATTCCTTGGAACTATGGGGCCGAAGTGTTTGTTAATGGACAGAAACAAGAACTGGTGGGAACTTCTATAGTGAACTCTTGTGTTGGAAGCAATATTGAGGCGGGGACTATCACGAGAAGTGGTAGGGTCTTTATCCCTTCAAATGATCAAGCTGGTAGTTCTAAACAGGACAAAGGGAAACAGGTTGTAGGTAATTCTGTACAACCACCAGTAGTGAATGACTCTGCGGCAGGACCGATTGATAATTCTTTCTCTGAGAATGTAGAAGAATTTATGAGATTAATCAGGAAGAGCGATTACAAGGTTGTTGATCAGTTGCATCAGACTCCATCCAAGATCTCTATCTTGTCCCTGTTATTGTGTTCCGAGGCACACCGAAATGCATTGCTGAAAGTACTGAATGCTGCTTACGTACCCCCAAGAGATCTCTGTTAATCAGTTGGAGGGGGTAGTGGCCCATGTCAATGCAGGCAATGGTTTAGGTTTTACTGATGTTGACTTGACTCCAGTAGGGAGAAACCATAACAATGCCTTACATGTTTCTGTTGAATGTCGTGGATCGTTGATGTCACATGTGCTTGTGGATACTGGGTCCTCTTTGAATGTTCTGCCTAAGAAATCCTTGATGAAGCTGGACACCCGAGGGTTGATATGCACACCTAGTGATTTGGTGGTGCGCGCTTTCGACGGCTCGAAGAGGTCTGTTTTCGGTGAGATTGTGCTACCAATTAAGGTTGGGCTGGAAGTTTTCGATGCTACCTTTTATATCATGGACATCCAACCTGCCTACAGCTGTCTGCTGGGTCGTCCATGGATTCACAGTGCTGGGGCTGTGACGTCTACATTGCATCGAAAGTTAAAGTACATGGTAGACGGGCATGTTGTGACAGTTTGTGGAGAAGAGGATATCATGATAAGCCAGCTATCTACTTTCAAGTATGTGGAGGTAGATGGCGAAATACATGAAACTCTGTGCCAGGGTTTCGAAGCAGTGAAGATCACTGAGAAGACTCCTAAGGAAGGTAGCCAGCCGGAAGTTGTTCAGCCTACAGTGGTACACCAGCCGGAGATTTCAATGTCTTCTTTCAAAGATGCTCGGGTCGTGGTTGAAGCCGGCGGTTCACAAAAGTGGGGTCAGATTATTGATGTCCAAGAAAAACGGAATACTCATGGGCTGGGTTATAAGCCACCCAGGCGTCCTGAAGAGCCTCCCAAGTTCTATGGCCCAGTTCGTTTCACCAGTGCATGTGTTTTCTTCGACAGAGTCAATGCTATTGAGGAGAAGGGGGATAGTGATTGTGATATGGATTGTTGGATCCGCCCATGTGTCCCAGGTCAAAGCCTTCGCAAATGGTCGTCGAAAAGAGCCATTCAAGTGACTAGACCAGAGTAATTGCTTCTGTTTGTCATCTATGTTAATCCTACATTCTGCCCAAGATGTAGTGATTCTTGTTTGTAGGGCGTGAATGTTTTTGTATGCTTTTCTTTATCATTAATAAAGGACGTTTTCACATTTAAATGTTTTGATCCCTGTTTTTCTATTTTTTGTTTTTGCATCAAAATCACAGCAAAATGGCAATGTGTTTTGTTTGGTGCATCCATAATAAACATATATCATCAATCATGCAGGTTTTCTTGTTCAGATTCCACCCTTCATGATTCAGTTATGACTCGATATGACTTTGATAATCCCATATATCAGGATGAAGAGGGGACTGATGAAGATTATGCCTTACCAGAGGAATTAGCCAGGCTGTTAAAACAAGAGGAGAAGGTCATCTTACCTCATCAGGAGGAGATTGAGATTGTTAACTTGAGGACCGAGGATGCAAAGAAAGAGGTACGGATTGGGGCTGCTTTGGAAGACATTGTCAAGGGAAGATTAATTGAAATGCTCAGAGAGTATGTGGATATCTTCGCCTGGTCTTACCAAGACATGCTTGGGCTCGACACTGACATCGTGGTACACCGACTGCCGCTCAAAGAAGGATGTGCTCCGGTTAAGCAGAAGCTGAGAAGGACGAAACCGGAAATGTCTGTCAAGATCAAAGAAGAGGTTCAGAAACAGTTAGATGTTGGTTTTCTTGCTGTAACAAATTATCCTCTGTGGGTTGCTAATATTGTGCCTGCACCTAAGAAGGACGGAAAGGTCAGGATGTGCGTTGACTACAGAGATCTGAATAGAGCAAGCCCAAAAGACGACTTCCCGCTTCCTCACATTGATGTGTTAGTGGACAACACCGCTCAGTATTCTGTGTTTTCCTTCACGGGTGGCTTCTCTGGGTATAACCAAATCAAGATGGCCCCTGAGGACATGGAGAAAACGACGTTCATAACACCGTGGGGAACATTCTGTTACAAAGTGATGCCCTTTGGATTGAAAAATGCTGGGGCAACATATCAGCGGGCGATGGTGACTCTCTTTCATGATATGATTCACAAAGAGATCGAGGTCTATGTTGATGACATGATTGCGAAGTCACAGACGGAGGAAGAACATCTGGTTAATCTTCAGAAACTATTTGAGAGGTTGAGAAAGTTCAGACTGAGGTTGAATTCGAACAAGTGCACCTTCGGGGTGAGATCTGGAAAGTTATTGGGTTTTATTGTCAACGAAAGAGGTATCGAGGTTGACCCTGCTCAAGTAAAAGCCATTCAAGAAATGCCTGAACCAAGAACAGAAAAAGAGGTTTGTGGTTTCTTAGGGAGGTTGAACTACATTGCTAGATTCATCTCTCATCTTACAGCCACGTGTGAACCGATATTCAAGTTGATAAGAAAAGATCAAGAGGTCAGGTGGAACGAGAATTGTCAAAAGGCGTTCGAAAAAATAAAAGAATATTTGCAGGAACCTCCGGTCCTTATACCGCCAGTGCCAGGAAGGCCTTTGATTATGTATCTTACGGTTCTTGAGAACTCAATGGGGTGTGTGCTCGGTCAACATGACGAGTCAGGTAGAAAAGAGCATGCCATCTACTACCTGAGTAAGAAGTTTACTGATTGTGAGTTGAGGTACTCAATGCTGGAGAAAACATGTTATGCGCTCGCTTGGGCAGCTAAGCGTTTGAGGCAGTATATGTTAAACCACACAACCCTCTTGATTTCAAAGATGGATCCGATCAAATATGGGTTTGAAAAGCATACACTTTCTAGAAGAATAGCCTGTTGGCAGATGGTTCTGACAGAATACGATATTCAATATGTTTCCCAAAAGGCCATTAAGGGAAGTGTTTTGTCAGAATATCTCGTTGAACAACCAATTGAGGATTATCAACCGATGAAGTTCGAATTTGCTGATGAGCACATTATGTATCTGAAGATGAAAGACTGTGAAGAGCCTCTACCTGATGAAGGGCCAGAGATTGGATCCCAATGGAAGCTGGTTTTTGATGGGGCTGTCAACTCATATGGTAACGGAATCGGGGCAGTCATTACGACTCCACAGGGTTCTCATATACCCTTCACTGCCCGATTAGCGTTCGTATGTACCAACAATGAGGCGAAGTATGAAGCATGCATTATGGGGTTAAAAGAAGCGATTGATTTGAGAATCAAGAACCTCGATGTTTATGGTGATTCCGCATTGGTGGTTAATCAGATCACTGGAGAATGGGAAACTCATCAAGCGAACTTGGTACCTTATAACAACTATGCCAGGAGGTTGTTACCTTGCTTTGACAGAGTTGATTTCCATCATATACCCTAGTTAGAGAATCAGATGGTCGATGCGTTGGCGACGTTATCTTCGATGTATCAGGTGAATAGTTGGAATGAAACTCCTTCGATCAGAATCATGCGTTTGGATAGGCCAGCTTTTGTGTTTGCAATTAAAGATGTGTCAGATGGAAAACCTTGGTATCATGATATTAAGGTTTTTCTGAAGAGTCAAGAGTATCCAGAAGGTGCATCCACCAAAGACAAGAAAACTCTGAGGAGGCTGGCGGGAAATTTCTTTCTGACAAAAGACGAGGTGTTATACAAAAGGAATTTTGACATGGTCTTGCTAGGTTGTGTTGATGAACACGAGGCAAAACTGTTAATGGAGGAAGTTCATGAAGGATCTTTCGGTACCCATGCCAATGGTCATGCTATGGCCAGAAAGCTGTTGAGAGCAGGGTATTATTGGATGATTATGGAATCTGATTGTTTCAAATACGCCCGGAAATGTCATAAATGCTAGATTTATGCAGACAAGGTGCATGTGCTGCCTACTCCTCTGAATGTGTTATCATCACCTTGTCCCTTTGCCAAGTGGGGCATTGATATAATTGGAAAGATTGAGCCGACTGCTTCCAATGGGCATCGTTTCATCTTGGTTGCCATCGATTATTTCACGAAATGGGTGGAAGCAGCCTCGTTCTCCAACGTCACCAGACAAGTGGTAGCCAGATTTATCAAGAAAGATATCATCTGCCGGTATGGAATCTCGGAGAGAATAATTACTGATAATGGTTCAAATTTGAATAACAAGATGATGAAGAAGCTATGTCAGAGCTTTAAGATTGAACATCAAAATTCTTCTCCCTATCGTCCGAAGATGAATGGGGCTGTTGAAGCAGCAAATAAGAACATCAAGAAGATTGTGCAAAAAATGGTAGTGACCTATAAAGACTGCATGAGATGTTGCCTTATGCTTTGCATGGTTATCGTACTTTGGTACGCACATCGACTGGGGCAACTCCTTTCTCACTGGTATATGGTATGGAAGCAGTTCTACCATTAGAGGTTGAGATTCCTTCTTTAAGAATCTTGGCAGGCGTGAAACTTGATGAAGCTGAGTGGGTGCATTCTAGACTGAATCAGCTAAACCTTATTGAAGAGAAGAGGTTGGCAGCCATTGCACATGGTCGGTTGTATCAGAGCAGGATGAAGAAAGCCTTTGATCAGAAAGTGCGTCCTCGGTGTTTTCAGGCTGGCGAATTGGTTTTGAAAAGGATCCTTCCTCCTTAAACAGATCACAGGGGCAAATGGACTCCAAACTATGAAGGGCCATATGTAGTAAGACAGGTTTTCTCTGGTGGAGCCTTATTACTCTCAACTATGGATGGCGAAGATTTTACGGCCCCTGTGAACGCAGACGTAATCAAAAAATACTTTGCATGAAAAAGACCCGCTGGACACAAAAAGAAAGTCCAGGCAAAAAAGGGGCATCCCGGCGAACCATAAAAAGAAAGGATTCGGGCAAAAGTTAGGGATAAAAAGAAAAAATAATAAACCCGCAAAGTTGAAAACCTGAAAAGACAACTTTGGCAAAAAAAAAAGGGTATCCCGGTGGATTGAAAACCCGAAAAGGGCGATCCAGGAAAAAGTTAGGGATTTAAAAGCAAGAGGCTACTGGCTGCGTTCGATCTGTGAACACTTTTGATACATGGAAATTTCGAAGGAAAGGAATCAGTCCAATCAGTCTTTTCGAAGGCCAGAGCATCTGCGGATAAGCAAGGCATATTGGGTCATAGATGAATTAAATCATGGTGGATTTCTGTTCCCCACATTGCCGACATGTGTATTTTCTTTTATCTTTTTTTGCAATTACCTCTTTTCAGGAATTGCTTCCAAATGTAAATGCCTATTCACAGGCCAATTTCATTCAATAAAAGTTTCATTTCACTCAAAAGCTTTCCATTTGTGTTTTTACTTTTGCTATTTTGTTTGTGAAAACGTCCGATATTTTGATAGAACATTGCATGCGAAAATGTTAAGCTTTGCGAAGCATATCGGAAAACATTGGAAATTGCTTAGGCAACGGTCGTTGTAATGGTAATAGAAGTGGGCTTTTTGCATATAGAACTTTCTGTTGATTCTGTTTGCAGGGTAACAAGTTTGTCCTTCCCCAGTAGGGTTTCTTTCCTCAACATCGAAAAGTTCATCATCCTCAGCAGAACTCATTCCCCCCAGCAAGCAGTTTAAAGTGGATTGCTCCGAGGTGAATGTGATTGTATCTCCAGCAGAAGGTGTGTTGGATGTCTTTGAAAAGACTTTATTTTCCCCACAGAGCATGGTAATTACTTTCCTCAGGAAGTCAGGAAGTGTAGTTCTGTCAGCAACGACATGCTCTAATCCCCAGCAGGGTAGAATCTTTCCTCCAACAGCAGGTCAAGCTCAATGATATCCCTTGGCAGGTTTCGTTGACTTTTCTCCCCAGTAGAACTACTCTCCTCGACATTGAAAAGTCTGTCCTCCTCATCAGGTTGTTACTTTCCCCAACCAGAGTGTCGAGGATTATCTTCCTCAGCAGAGTACAGAGGATTATTCCCCAGCTAGAGTGGTGATCGATTCATTACTCTTTCTGCAAGCAGTCAGAAGTTAATGCTGACGCATCCCCAACAAGAGACTTATAGAATATCTTCTTTGGACGAAGACGTTATTTTCCCTGCAGGGCCTGAGCATTCATTTTCCTCAGCTAGTCGAGAAGCGTTTTCCTCACCAGCAATGGTATGAGTTAATCCCCTCAGATGAGTAAGCTTGATGTTATCTTCTAGCAGGGTGGATGTCAGCATCTACCGTTCCTCAAGCAGGTTTGCTGGTCATGGCCGGTACTTCCCAGCTGGGTAAAAGTACTAATATTCCCCGACAGGGTAAAAGCAGGGACATCTCCCAACAGCAGGTTGAGTTCGGTAATATCCCCAAACAGGTTTGGAGTTATTGACTTGTCTCCCCAAGCAAAGTTTGATGGTGATCTTCACAGTGGTTTATTCAACCGCAGTTGAAATCCCCAGCAGTTTTTAAGTCCAATTATTATTGGCATTCTTTCAGATCCAGGTGGAAGTCATTGGTAATCCCCAGCGGAGAGATTTTCCCTTTGGGTTCCATCTTTATCATTCATTTTTATCCATCTCCAACAGAGTGGATCTTCTCTCGGAGTTTTCATCTCAAGCAGAGTTTGTGATCAGGATCTTCCTCAGCGGAGTGAAGTCGTTATCAGCAGGGTCTTTTATTTCAGAGGACAATTTAGTTTGTCATCCCCAGTGGAGCTGCCTTGGTCTTCAGCATTTATTTTGCTGAAATGCCTCTTTTGCATTGCATAAGCATTTTCGCATGGCATCCTCCCAAAAGTGTAGCATTCCATTGATATGGAGCATTACGGCAAAATTCAAACATATGCATTCGAAGCATAAGCCAGGTTTGATATCCTTTACCAGTTTCTTTCCCCAGCAGAAAGTAACATGATTCAGGAGATGTTGTTTAACATTACACCGCAACCAGTGGATTCGTCCTTCTTGTTGGTCCTTCCTATACTCCCCCGCAGAGTTGTCTGTTTAGATTTATCTTTTCCTCGGCGGAGTCATCTTTGTAGAACTGTCGATTCTACATATTGTTGTTTGAAAGTCTACCTTCGGCTTAGTCTTTCTTTGAAAGTCCACCTTCGGCTTGGTCTTTCTCTTTTCTCGAGTTCGCCTCCGGCCGTCCTCGAACCCGCTGTTATCTTGTTCTCCCCAGGAAAGTCTACCTTTGGCTTAGTCTTTCTTTGAAAGCCCACCTTCGGCTTGGTCTTTCTTTTTTGAGCCCACCTTCGGCATGGTCTCGTATCCCTTGTTTGAGAGTCTACCTTCAGCTTAGTCTTTCTTTGAAAGCCCACCTTCGACTTGGTCTTTCTTTTTCGAGCCCACCTTCAGCATGGCCTCGTATCCCTTGTTTGAGAGTCTACCTTTGGCTTAGTCTTTATTTGAAAGCCCACCTTCGGCTTGGCCTTTCTTTTTCGAGCCCACCTTCGGCATGGCCTCGTATCCCTTGTTTGAGAGTCTACCTTCAGCTTAGTCTTTCTTTGAAAGCCCACCTTCGACTAAATCTTTCTTTTTTGAGCCCACCTTCGGCATGGCCTCGTATCCCTTGTTTGAGAGTCTACCTTCGGCTTAGTCTTTCTTTGAAAGCCCACCTTTGGCTTGGTATTTCTTTTTCGAGCCCACCTTCGGCATGGCCTCGTATCCCTTGTTTGAGAGTCTACCTTCGGTTTAGTCTTTCTTTGAAAGCTCACCTTCGGCTTGGCCTTTCTTTTTCGAGCCCACCTTCTGCATGGCCTCGTATCCCTTGTTTGAGAGTCTACCTTCGGCTTAGTCTTTCTTTGAAAGCCCACCTTCGGCTTGGCCTTTCTTTTTCGAGCCCACCTTCGGCATGGCCTCGTATCCCTTGTTTGAGAGTCTACCTTTGGCTTAGTCTTTCTTTGAAAGCCCACCTTCGGCTTGGCCTTTCTTTTTCGAGCCCACCTTCGGCATGGCCTCGTATCCCTTGTTTGAGAGTCTACCTTCGGCTTAGTCTTTCTTTGAAAGCCCACCTTCGGCTTGGTCTTTCTTTTTCGAGCCCACCTTCGGCATCGCCTCGTATCCCTTGTTTGAGAGTCTACCTTCGGGTTAGTCTCTTTGAAAGCCCACCTTTGGCTTGGTCTTTCTTTTTCGAGCCCACCTTCGGCATGGCCTCGTATCCCTTGTTTGAGAGTCTACCTTCGGCTTAGTCTTTCTTTGAAAGCCCACCTTCGGCTTGGCCTTTCTTTTTCAAGCCCACCTTCGGCATGGACCCGTATCCCTTGTTTGAGAGTCTACCTTCGGCTTAGTCTTTCTTTGAAAGCCCACCTTCGGCTTGGTCTTTCTTTTTCGAGCCTACCTTCAGCATGGCCTCGTATCCCTTGTTTGAGAGTCTACCTTCGGCTTGGCCTTTCAATTTCGAGCCCACCTTCGGCATGGCCTCGTATCCCTTGTTTGAGAGTCTACCTTCGGCTTAGTCTTTCTTTGAAAGCCCACCTTCGGCTTGGTCTTTCTTTTTCGAGCCCACCTTCGGCATGGCCTTGTATCCCTTGTTTGAGAGTCTACCTTCGGCTTAGTCTTTCTTTGAAAGCCCACCTTCGGCTTGGTCTTTCTTTTTCGACCCCACCTTCGGCATGGCCTCGTATCCCTTTGTTTGAGAGTCTACCTTCGGCTTAGTCTTTCTTTGAAAGCCCACCTTCGGCTTGGCCTTTCTTTTTCGAGCCCACCTTCGGCATGGCCTCGTATCCCTTGTTTGAGAGTCTACCTTTGGCTTAGTCTTTCTTTGAAAGCCCACCTTCGGTTTGGTATTTCTTTTTCGATCCCACCTTCGGCATGGCCTCGTATCCTTTGTTTGAGAGTCTACCTTCGGCTTAGTCTTTCTTTGAAAGCCCACCTTCGGCTTGGTCTTTCTTTTTCGAGCCCACCTTCGGCATGGCCTCGTATCCCTTTGTTTGAGAGTCTACCTTCGGCTTAGTCTTTCTTTGAAAGCCCACCTTCGGCTTGGCCTTTCTTTTTCGAGCCCACCTTCGGCATGGCCTCGTATCCCTTGTTTGAGAGTCTACCTTTGGCTTAGTCTTTCTTTGAAAGCTCACCTTCGGTTTGGTATTTCTTTTTCGAGCCCACCTTCGGCATGGTCTCGTATCCTTTATATCTCCCCAGCGTGGTCCGCCTTTGGTCGGCCTACCTTTTTGAGTTCACCTTCGGCCGTTCTCGTTTATCCTTATATCCCCAGTTTAGTCCGCCTTCGGCCGGTCTGCCTTTCCGAGTTCTCCTTCGGCCGTTCTCGTATTCGCGTTATTTTATCCTCCCCACAGGGTGCAAATTTCCAGGTTATTTTGGTATTCAATCTTCGTGTATCCCGATTGTCTGAAAGTTGTTGCTTCCATACCCTCGGATCCAAGAAGTTTGAATAGGGGCAGCTGTAACACCTCAAAAGTTTCCCTAGTGTTGCTAACCGTTTTTGGCTTATGCTTCATTTCATTTGCATCGTCATTTCTGCATTTTGCATGTTTCTTTTGGGCATGGGATCAAGGTATTTTCTAGCAGCTCATGGCGTTATCAGCTCCGACATTATTTTCAGCAGTATTCAGGGTCAAGCAGATGGTTTTCAAGGTCTTTTGGAGCTTTTATTTTGCTCATTAGGCGTTTTAATAATCAGAAGCTTCAACAGTCATTATCTGATCAAGCGATCCGGTATCAGGCATTATTAATTCAGCAGGATATTCTGAGGCGTCAGCAGGAATTTGTGTTCTTTTCATGTGTTACTCAGTAGCAATATCAAATTTTGAGTTTCAGAGGTTTAACGGGTTCAAAACAGCTATCGAAAATCACTTTTCCAAGTTTCCCTCCAAAAGGCGCCAAAATTCAAAATTTGCACTGAGTAACCGGTTACAGTGTATCTGATAACCGGTTACCCTTTGGTTTTTCTGCGCATTTCTTCAGTTTTTGAACTGAGTTACCGGTTAGCAGATGTGCTGTAACCGGTTACTCTGGGCAAAATTTGAGAAATTCTATTTGCATCATTTGTGATCGTGTGCTTGGCATGTGCACGTGGGGGAAGGATCTAGAATTGATATTTTCATCATTTTCCACCCAAAATTCAAATTCCTTCCAACATTTTCCACTCTAATTCCTTATTTCATTTCCTAATCCACTTTTCACCCCAATTTCCACCCACTAAACCTCACTCCAAACCACATTTGAATTCCTAACCTAGCTTCTATTTAAACCAATTCATTCCAAACCTCTCCACCCTAGACCATTTTCACTCTCATTTTTTAGAATTTTGCTCTCAATTTTCTCTCACTTTTTCACTCTCAACCTCCATTTTCAACCACACTCAAAGCTCTTTTTCAAAGGTTAACAAGTTCTTCATTGGAACTTGTTAATTCTTGAGCTAAAGCCTCTCATTAACACTTCATTGCTGCATTTCATTGGTGATTTTCGTTTGGATCTAGATCTGGAATTTCAGAAGTGATTATTGAAAGTGATTTTGGAGTTTTTATTGCTTATTGCTTGGATTTCCAACTTTTGAGTGTAAGGAGCTTGTGGATCTTGGATTTCTCTACTTGGATTCATCAAATTCTATTTACAACACTCACCAAAGCAAATCTCAGCTTTGTAGGTTGGTTAATTTCAGATCCATACTCATTTTAGCTTAATTACAACTTTCACAATGTAGATCCATGATTGTTGGTGTGTTTTTATTCATTTGTGTGAATTTAATTGTGGATGTTGATGTTTATTGGACTTAAATGATGTTTGAATGCTGTTTCTGAACTTGATTTTCGTGCATTGTTGATTACATGATCATTGAACATGATTACATAAGTGATTTGTTGCTGAAAAGTGCTTTTGAAACTGATTTTTTTCACCACTGTCCCAGAGTAACCGGTTAGCAGTTATGCTGTAACAGGTTACACTGTGTATTTTCTGCGTAATTTGTGCAATTTTGAACTGTGTAACCGGTTAGCAGTTATGCTGTAACCGGTTACCACTGCTGCAGAATGTGATTTTCTTGCATTTTCTTGGTTGTTTGAGATCCTTTTCATGTCTAAACTTTATGGATTGATATGATGATGATTTGTGGATCATTCTTGAGCTGTTGCACCTCACACTATTGCATGAACACGATTCTTTGACACGCAAGTCTTGGTTTTTATCGATGAATATTTATGTTTGCGTTGTTGATTAATTGATGCGGTAAACACATAGCACACACCTCTTGAGCATGTTGATTGTGACTTGTTGTTGATGTTGCTGGAGTTATTTTTTTGAAATTGATTGCTTGCCCTTAACTTCATGAGATGGATGTTTGTTTTGACTTGTTCATGTACCAATTGATGTGCATTCTTTCATGATGAATTTAAGTATTGCGTACCTTGGTGTATGACGTGATTGTGATCATGTTTAATTGTGAAATGTAATGCTTGGTGCATGCTTGCTTTGCCATGTTTGAGTTGTATTCAAGAGAATCGCATGCTACTCTGTTTCTACTGTCGTCTATATGCATGTATGTTGTTATATGTGTTGCTGGTTGACATTTTACACCTATCTTTGTGTTGAATTGTGAGCTGTGGAAAGCTGTTTTGCTTGTGTGCTGCTTTTTACTGCTATGTTGTTGCAGATGCGCTGTTGTAGCTGCTGTTTTTTCTCTTTTTCTTCTTTCCTTCTTCTTCTCTTTCACTCTTTCCTCCCCTTGAGTCTCAAGACTTATTTAAGTCTTGGATTCACTCTCGTAGGCTACCTAGCCCAACTTAATTTTCGATTAAGCTTGGAGTAGGATTAGTGTTAGGTTCCCTTTGCATGCTAACTTAGGTAGACGTTTCCCTTTCAACCTCAACTATAGGGCCACCTTTGCATGACAACATTAGGAACATTTAGTTTCTCCTTAGTGTTTTCTTTGAGTCTTCTCTTCTCATCTCTTAACACTTTTAAAACACTTAATAAATATAACGAATATTGCACTCGAGCTTTAAGTGTAGGAAATGAAGAACGAGGGGTCTCCCCTCCTCTTCTAGAGTGTTTAGCATACGTCCCATTTGTGGGCGACCATGCGATTCACTCGTTCCCGCATGGTAGACTCTAGTGCAATGTAAGTTACGAACTAACTTCAATGCACTTCTGTCTAAAAAACACAAAAAAACAAACTCAAACCTTTTTCATCCTTCGGGATTGTTAATCTCAAATCATTTTCAGAAAAGGGCACGTTACTTCCGTCTCGTCGCAAACAGGCATCGACCCTAACTGTCGGACGCGAATCTAACGTCGCTCATAAAAAACACTAACCGACCTCGTTAGGTCGAACTACGACTGCTCTGATTTCCTCTTTCTAGTCCGATTGAGGATACGTAGGCACAAGACGACGATGTCTTGGCGAGCAACCTCCCCCCTTAGTTCGTGTCCGAATTACATTGACTCTGACTTTCCCATTGCACGAGGGAATATGTAGGCGTAGGACGAGCGATGTCCTATCGAGTCATTTCTTCTTCTTTTCTTCTTCGTTTCTTCGCTCTTCTCCGTTCCCGTTCCTTCTCCTTTCCAGTAGCGGCCGAGTTCTAGACGACGACACCCTTTGATCGAGACAACAAGCGTGGATCCCATCGAGTACGATGGACGTGTGGGGTGCTAACACCTTCCCTTCGCGTAGCCGACTCCCTTACCCGTTTCTCTTGGTCGCGAGACCATGTCCTTTTCCCTTCCCTCAGGTTTACGCAGTGTTTCCTTTCCCTCTCTTGGGATAAATACCCATTGCTGGCGACTCTGTTTTCCGCGCCACTTTCGGGTTTGTACCATGGATGCAAATCCTCGGGAGCGACAAGTAGTAGCTTGCATTAGAAGGCATTTTTGGAAGTGAGAGGATGATTTTGAGAAAGGCAAGTGTTATAGGCCTTTGGTGTACTCAAACTGATCAGAAATGAGGTCTATTTATAGTGTGTCAAGTTTGTTTTGCAAGGAATAGGGAATGGCAACTGCAGCAGGCCTTTGGCCAATGTGGATCAAATGGAATCTCAAGTCTCCTCTAGCCATTGACTTGAGAATAGAGCATAGGACTATGGTTCCCTGATTCAAGGATAAGGCTTCACTGAAGTGTTCATCTTTGCTCTAATACATGCCACCTCTAAGCATCCATTGAATTCTCCAAAACAAAATTGGAATCTTGGCCTCCTTTAGGCTTTTCAGGTTTGGCATGGCTATGGTAGATTTTGGGACTTTGGAGGTTGATAGATCAGAGTTTGTCCCTTGGTTGTTCCCCCTTAAGGTGTGCAGATGGAAAACCATGCTTGGAGTTGCACAATTTGAGCAATTCGAGCACTAATACACAAGTCTGCCTTGCCAAGATAGTTTGCAGCAAGGCATGTTGCAGCTGTCATAACTCTTAGCTCAGATGGAATTTCATGGGGTTCTTGGACATTTTGGAAAGCTGATATATCCTATTTCAACATGATGTCCAACTTTGGTTTTGAGTCAACCTGAATTATAATGAAAAATGCCTCTACTTTTGGGAAAAAATAAAGCAGATTTTGACTTAGTGAAAATTTCACTAAGTGTTGGAAAAATGTCACTTTTGTGGTTTCAGCCATTTTGATCACTCCATAACTTGAAATCCATGAGGAATTGGAATGAGGTGTAGTTGACACTTTTAAAGTATGCCATTAGAGCTACAAATCCATCTTTGGACCATCCAAAATGGTTGCTTGGATCTCAAGTTATGATCCTTGGAAGTTGGTACCCTAGCCACTTTGTTCCATAACTTAGAAAAATTCCAAGTTTTTTATGGTTACCCCTTTTACAAGTTATCCCAATTTCTTTGATTTTTATTGATGAATGATGATTCAAATCACATATTAACATTGTAGGCTTGAGGAACCATAATTGTGAAAAATCTCAAAAAGTCAAACTTGACTTTTGTGCACAGTTGACTTTTTATTAGATGAAATCCAAACTGTGCGATCCTTTGTGAAATCAAGTCCTTGATCTAAATCAAACTTGATGGATATGTTCCATAGGTGTTATAGGGTGTATTAAACCATGTCCCAAGGTTTGGGAGCATATATGGGTCAAAAGTCAAAGGTACAGTTGACTTTTTCCTCGAAACCCTAATTGTGGTCCTGATGAAATTGAAACTTATGGATCAAGCTTCTTGGACCAATCCATTGTTGTAAATGGATCAATGTAGTGTATTGGAGACCCTCAAATCATGTCTAGAGGTCTTGGCTCATGTTTTGTCCCAAAAGTCAACTTAGGGGTGAATTAGGTCAAGAAACCCTAATTCCTGATTTTTTTGATGAATGCTTCCCCTGAGGTTAAATTGACTTAATGATTGGGTCCATGAGGTCCCTTGGAGTATCTTAAGTTGGGGTTTGAAGCAATGGCTCATGCCCAGATGAATATTTTCATTTGGAGGCCCTGGTCTACCAAAACCCTAATTTGGTGACATTGGCGATCTTGAGGCTTAATCCACTTGGAATGCTGCAACCTTGTGCCTGATTCTTGATGTGGGAGTCCTCTTGATCATTTATGTGTGTTTGAGAGGTTAGAAAAGTTAAAGATCATGTCATTTCTTGATTAATCCTTTGTCTAAATTCTCTGAGAGGGCTTGAAACCCTAATGCTTGACTGCAGGGAATGCTCAACAATTCTTGAGGAGATTGATGAGGTATAAAGGTACATCCATATTGTGATGATGATTTGCACAGTGATGGGAAATCTTAGTGGTCAAAATTTGGGGTATGACAACAAGCTTTCCAAAGAGTACAGTAACATCCATTGATTCCACTTGAGCAAGGAGTTATAAACCTCACAACATGCCTTGACACAAACTGGTTTTTGACAGCATTGACACATAACTTGTATCCCACAATTTCTTGAGCCAATTTTGGACACTTGCATCATTGAATTTCTGTCCAATATCAACCTAAATGATGAGGAATCTGAACCATAAGGCCAATATGTCAAGAATATTATCCCTTTGGCATGTGATCATCAACGTTGCAAATCCAAAATTCAATTTTGTCGTATGTCATTGAAAGGATACATTGAGGTGTCATGAACCAAGCCATATCAATCCAAATGAGTCAAGCCTTAGCCAAGAATCAGAAGACCTAAACCTGCAAAGTTTGGCTCAAGTCAATGGCTAGAGGAGACTTTGAACACCTAGCCATATCCATTGGACAATAGGGTGATCCAACCCCCATTCACTATTCCTTTCATAACAAACTTCCTCTACTATAAATAGAGGTCATTTCTGGTTGATCAAACCACCCCAAGACATCACAGCATATGTTTTTAACCATTTCCCTCTTGTGCATAAAAAATCCATTTACAAAGAAGTGAGAATCGTGTTTTGAAATAGAGAGCAATTTAACTCAAACCAATGGTCCTAACACCTCACATACATCATATATGAGTGATCTAAACACTTAAACAACATTTGTAACACCAGATTCATCAAGTTCATCCCTCATCCCAAAGCCATTTGCAGTTGGAGTCGTGCCCACCAATCCAGAGGTTTTCAATCCATTCCAAGCATCTCAACATACTACTTGAGGTCCAAGAAAGCTGTCTAGATCATCAGAACACTTCTCTAACACCTACAACTAAGGATTCGATTTCCTTTTTCACAGGTAAGCCTAAACTTCTCAAACTCTATGATCCATGCATCATAAATGTATTTTCAATTTACCAACATGTTTCTGCACTTATGTAGAATGTTTTCCCTCAATCAATTGCTATGTATCAATCGGGTATAGGATTTCATAGTGTTCTTGCAAAAATTAGGGTTCATCATTTCTTCACATGATATCTAACTCTACACTTAAAAGAAATGCAATTAATTGGTACCATTGAAATACTTGTTCAAAAACAAACAACTTTGATGTTTACATCGTGCAAAATCATTACGTATTGAGGGAGATATGAAAGGTTTTGCAAAACGGCCATGGAGGATACGCGCGAGGAAGAAGATGACCGTTGGCGCCTTTTTTCAAATTTAATTCAAATTTTTGAATTTTTAATTATTTCTTAATTATTTTCAAAAATTAATTTCTCTCTCAATTTTAATCTTTTTCAAATGATTTTTTAAACAAAAATCTTTCATACATTTAAATATTTTATTCCACAAAGAAAAATCAAAAAATACTTTTATTTGATATATTTTTAAATATTTTAAAGAATTTTATTTTAATTTGTTTTAAACATTTTAAATAATTTTTTTTTCTTGATTTTTTTTCAAAACCAATTGGATTTTAAATCATCATATGAATAAAACCTCATTTTCAAAACCTTAATCATAATTCACAACATGTTTATTGAATTTTTTGATATTTTTTTTATCATTTTTAATTGATTTTTCTTTGAAAAATGAAATTAGGGTTTTTTTATTCAATCTTTCAAAACTACATTTCAAACACACTTGGGCCTCTATTAGAGTGTAAGACCCAACCCCCTATGTACATAAATAAATTTCGGGCCTCTGTTATAGTATAAGTCCCACAACGTCTTTCGGTATAGTGGTGGGATCATTGTTTTCAAATAAATCATCTGGGCCTCTCCCTGAGTATAAGACCCAATACTATTCTTTCATTCTTTCATTAAAAATAACTTAACTTGGTCCTCTTAATAGAGTGTAAATCCCATCCCTTTTCCTTTTTATAATAAAAAGAAGATTCAAATTACACTGGTACTAAGAGGAGCATTATTCTCGATGAAACTGCTCTTAGATCACTTGGGCCTCTCTTTGAGTTATAAGCCCCAAAATTTCTTTTCAATTCATTCAAATAAACAACATTCTTTTAAATTCAAATTCAAATTCAAAGTTTTCTCAAAACTTTCTTCAATTTCTCAAAACCCTAATCATATTGTGATAATCAATATAACTAATCACAATACACTTGGGCATCTATCCAAAGAATAAGACCCACCACCTTTTCAATTCATACTTGTTTATATGCTTGTTTATATACCTGTATATATACTTGTGTGTATCTGTTTAGGGTTCCCCTTAGCAGTTAGGTCATCCTCAGTTCACACATAGGTCAAACAGTAGGATACTTATAATTCAGTTCAATCAACTAGTTTATTCCTATACAAATAAATTCATTTCCCCAGAGAGGATTAATTCCCAGTGTAACGTCTTTTGAATTTCTTTAAACCTTAGAAATTTTCAACAAAGAAAGGATTATTTCCCGGTGAAACCTTTCTTGAACTTTTCTTAGGCTTGGACCCACAGGCTTCCTAGAAGCATCCCAGCCTCCTCTCGGGCTTAGTACAAGGACCCACAAGCTTTCTAGAAGCATCCCAGCCTCCTCTTGGTCTTAGTACAAGGACCCACTGGCTTCCTAGAAGCATCCTAGCCTCCTTTTGGGCTTAGTACAAGGACCCACAGGTTTCCTAAAAACATATAATAGAATTTAGTCATCTCCACTAGTTCAATCCTCAGGAAAATCAAAAACCCTAGAACATCCAATCATTCAAGAGCTGATCTTCATCTCTAGAACCCTCAGCCTCCTCTTGGGCATCATACAAAGATATTTCTCCAACTAGAGTCTGCCTTCTCATAAGAGACTTGGGTATTCTCAGCCTCCTTTTGGGCTTCATACAAGTAGACTTGGAAAGTCTCACCCCCATAGTCTCCTCTTGGACTTCATATAAGGACTCTCAGGCTTCCTAAAAGCATAAGATAAATCTTAATCATATTTACCAATACATCAATTCCCAGGAGAGTTAAAACCTCTAAGGCATTCAAACCCATCTTTAAATCCATTCTGGCCCCCAACAAGGCTTGACTTTCACCTTAAAAATCCCCCTGCCAGAACCCTGATACCATCAACAAATCCCAAACGCATCAGAACTTCAGGGCATCTGGTAATTCAACTCTTTTCCAGCAAGAGTAGTTTCCCTTTGGATCCCTCAAAATAGTTTATACTTTCTCCTGGATTTAAATAATCCTCAGTAAGAGTCAGCCTCCTCTTAGGCTTTATATAATGATTTTCCCAGTCAACCTCAATCTTGGACTTTGTATAAGACAGATATAATACTTCTCCAGCTGAGTCAGTTTTCAACTTTTTCAACTTTAACCTTGGGCATTGATCAAGGTACACAATTAAACATCCCCTCAAGTGAGACCATGAGTCCTCTTTGTAGGAGGACATTTCCTCTATACATCACATATCAAAACAAACAATCAAAAAATTTTCCAGATAGTTGATGTAAGTGGCACACTTGTTGATTCAAAATCCAAGCTGGAGTCCCTCCTTTATTATGGTTAAAATTTATCTTTCATCTAACTGATGTAAGTGGCAAGCCTCTGGATTCCACACATCCAAGCCAATGTCCCTATCTTAGTATGCAAAGATTTATAAAGGAAGATATGGTATTGCTGGATTCCACACATTCCAGTTAAAGTAACTTCCCTTATAACCAATTACTCAATATTTGTGATGAATAGGTGAGATATCTCCCTTTAGAGTTGACAAATTCTCTCCCAGACAAAACACCCCTTTAGCTTCAATCTTGGGCTTTGAACAAGACACAAATACTTTTTTTTTAGCTTCAATCTTGGGCTTTGAACAAGACACCAATATTTTTCCTCCCCTAGAATAGGAGGAACTACGATTGCTCTAATTTCCCAAATCTCTTTACTGGAATAAGTAGGCATAAGATTGCGAAATCATAGCGAGCAATCAAATCAAAAATCTTAGGTCGAGCACCTTCCCAAAAACAATAGAAAACCCAAAAACAACAAAAACACTCCCTTAGCTCTTACAAAGGAGAAACTTTCCCCAATCAACAGTGGATAAACTTAAGAAAGCATTTCAAACAGTAAGAAAATATATGTAAATGAAGGTTCCTATAGATTACTATAGATACTCTGGGTGTTAATAACTTCCCTTTGTATAACCAAACCCCGATCCCTGATCTCTTCGCATTTGTTAAAGAAAACACTTTCACGCAGGGTTAGTTTAAGATATCTTCCCCCTTCCTTTTAAGCTTTATAGGATAAATACAGAAATCAGAAAGTAGCGTTAAAAGCGGTAATGGTCGCGTTACAAAACCGGAGCTACATCTTGATCAAAGAAGAACGAAAATTTTCCATGTTATACACTACGCAAACAAAGTGTTGAACGAAGCTCAAATCAATTATGCTACTACGGAAAAAGAGCTTCTTATGATGGGGTATGCATTGGAAAAATTCTGGTCTTACCTCATTGGGTCTAAAGTAGTTGTTTACACAGACCATGCGACAATTAAGTATCTATTAACCAAACCAGATTCTAAGCAAAGGCTTATTAGATGGGTCCTTTTGTTGCAAGAATTTGATCTTGAAATTTGCGACAAGAAGGGATCCGAGAATTTGGTTGCAGATCACTTATACCGTCTGGTGAATGTGGAAGTAACTAAAAATGAGTTGGAGGTTAAAGAGGAATTTTCGGATGAAAAGATGTTTATGGTGCAAGTTACGTCTTAGTTTGCCGATATGGCAAATCACAAAGCCGTTGGAGTGATTCTGGAAGCCCTAACATGGAACCAAAGAAAAAAATTCTTGCATGATGCCAAATCTTTTATTTGGGATGAGCCTTATTTATTCAAACTTGGTGTTGATAAACTTTTAAGAAGGTGTGTTACAATTGAGGAGTCAAGGAGTATTCTGCAGCATTGTAACAACTCATTTTTTGGTGTTCATTTTAACGGGTTAAGAACGGTAACGAAAGTCCTTCAATCGGGCTTTTATTGGCCATCTTTGTTTAAAAATCCTCATGTGCATGCCCAAAGTTGTGACAATTTCCAACGAAGTGGAGAAATTACAAAGCGGAATGTGATGCCATTACAAAGTATCCTTTGGCTAATGGTCAGGCTGAAGTATCAAATCGTGAGATCAAGAGAATCCTTGAGAAAACTGTGTCTTCTTCTAGGAAGGATTGGGCACACAAGCTTGATGAGGCTTTGTGGGCTTATCGGACCGCATTTAAATCTCCTATAGGTCTCACACCGTTTAAGATGATCTACGGCAAAACTTGTCATTTGTCGGTAAAGTTAGAGCATAAGGCGTTTTAAGCCTTAAAATTTCTGAACTTTGATCCCACTTTGAGTAGTGAAAAGAGGAAAATGCAACTTCATAAATTGGATGAATTACGACTCCAAGCTTATGACTCCAACAAGCTTTACAAGGAGAAGGTGAAAAAGTATCATGACAAGAAGATTGTAAGGAAAGACTTTCATGAAGGACAAATGGTCTTATTGTTTAATTCGCGATTAAAATTGTTTTTGGGCAAATTAAATTCAAAATGGTCTGGTTCGTTTCAGATTAGAGAAATAAAGCCTTACGGAGCAATTGTAATTTAAGACCCTTCATCAAAAGAAATTTGGACAGTTAATGGGCAAATCTTGAAGGTGTACCTTGGGGGTAAAGTTGTTACTGATGCGGGAACAAACTCGTCTGGCGATCCTTGAGGCGCTTTCAACCGTCGAGCTCAAACGACGTTAAACAAAGCGCTTGTTGGGAGGCACCCCAACATTGTGAGTATTTTTGTTTTTCTTACTACATTGTATTAGCATGTTATGGTGAAAGAGTGTTATAATAAAACACAAGTTGAAAAACCAGAATTTTGAATTACTGTCATGTTCGCCATGTGGTCGCTTTGCGAACCTCGGGCGAATTAGTTCGCTAGGCTAATATCTGTCGCACTGCGAACATGACCAATGCTGGAATGGTGAGAAGTTTTTCTACAACACTTGAGTAATGTTGTTTTGTAGTATTGTTGCATTGCCTTTTCTGTAGTGGACTTCAGGGTAGGCCTTTTTCAAAAAGGAGGGGGCAGTATCTTGTAGTTTTTATTATTGGTATGCTTTCTTTGAATTTAATGTTTCCCTTTTGTGGTGATGAAATGTGAGAACTTCTAGATTGGTTGCTATTTGCTAAGAGTATTCAATGAAGATTCTCCCAAGTTTGGATGGTGATGATAGTATTTGATCATGTAAATGTTGGCAAGGTACCTATTTGCCTCTTTCTAGGATGTTAGAATGTATAAGAATTTTTTTCTTTGTGCAAATGTAATTTTGTTTCATTTTTACAACTTTGTTTTAATACTTGTATCACTTAGGTTCCAATAGCCACAAATTTGTGAGAAACCTTCATTGTTTACTAAATGCATAAGATGACTAATAAATCTTGTTGAATACATTTGATTCATGCTTAATCTTATGATTATTTTGATTTTGTGGGAGTATTAGATATGATCAAGGCATTTGTTGATAATGAGTACAACTATATCCAAAAGTAACTTACCCGTGAGTAGTGAGAATTTGCTAACCCCTTTGAGCTTAATAGTTTAGATCCTACTTTAGTGATGAACTTGGTATTTGTACATAATGGGAAAGATATTTCATCATTGAATTGTGTAGGATTCTAAAAAATATTCTTGAACCTTTGAAATTGTAATAAATTGTCTTCCTTGCCAAAAAAAAGCAAGGAACATTCACTTAAAGTTTAGTTAAAAATCAAGTTGGGGAGAGTGAAAAGAAATTGGTAGGTTACTAAAAAAATTTGAACATTTTCAAACAAGTATTGAAAAGAACATTGTGTAAATGAATTGTGAAAAAGAAAAAGAAAAATCATGCTTGTTTGAATAAAAAAAATGAATAATATGCAATAAGGGTGTTGGAAGGGTGACCAATGAAGAAAAGAAAGTATTGGATGAAGTTGTAATGTGTACTTAGCCTTGTATAGTGAATGTGTCTTTTGCATGGGCAACTTTGAATCCATGGCCTTATAAATGTTCCTTTGTTGTGAACCTAACCAAGCTATAGCATTTAAACACCTTAGTGATCTTCTTGCTTCCATGAATTCTTTAATGATTGATTAGATTAATGTATGAATTAGTTTGTAGTTGCATTGTTTGTCAGGTGAGTGAAATTGTCCCGCGGTTGCAAACGCATTAATTTCTTCAATACTTTTTCGAAGAGGAGTGTTAGAGTGATTCAAGCATGAAAATTTAGTTGTTACTTGAAGCATTGCATGATATTTGTTTAAGAACTAAATTATTTTGCATAGTTCAATTCTAGGAAGTTGTAATGCATTGGTTTGTTTATTTGAGCCACAAATCCATTTTTGGTTGAATTAAATGCTTGAGAAATTCCTCTTGTTTTCAATGAGAGGCAGACTTTGCTTAAGGACAAGCAAATATCTAGTTTGGGAGAGTTTGTTGAATGCCAAACTTGCTTTAATTTGATCCTTATTTATTGACATTTTTCAACTCTTTTGTGTTGTTTTGTTGGATTTACTCCATAATATCATGTTATTTTTCAATATTGATGAAAATACCTTTGGTTGCTTTGATTTGTGTGTTATTATGCAGAAATTAGGCATGAAAACATCAAAGTGTGAGACACAAGCAATTAGACAAGGAAGACAAACAAAGAGAAGAATATCAGCATGTTCGTTGTGCGAACAGCCAGTAAGGAGTGCCAACGAATGTTCACTTTGCGAACTCATGGAGATGTCCCAGTGAACCCTCTTAATTGAGAGTCAGTAAAGAAAGGACACTAAGTTCCCTGGGCGAACTGGTAGCGAATGTTCGTTGTAGCAAGGTCTCAGAGAAGGACCAACGAACCATCCCAGACTAGAGTCAATAGCTAAATGACTATAAGTTCGTTGTGCGAACTTGTAGCGAGGTAGTTCGCAATGCGAAGAATTGCTGGCACAGCTAACTTCAAATATTTCTCAGAGGCGGTTTAACTGTTCAGAGGCACATCAGGTGCCTAAAAGTGAGTTCGATGGGAGAAGAAAAGGTTCGCAGTGCCAACATGACAGATCCCAAAATTACTATATAAGTACTTTTCACATTTTTTGGGGATCATAGCCCATTTCTTTACACAAGAACTTCATTTCTCAGCATTTCTTCACCAAAAGGTGATATTTTGAAAATAGAAGATGGATTCACATCCGAGTTTGATTCTTCGACGTGGATGCTCATTCATCTTCTTCCAAAACTTATAAAGCAAGCTACCATGGTTATGAGTAGCTAAGTTACTTTGTATCAAAGGTAGAGGTAGTATACCATTAGCTTGTATGTATTTCTTTTGATTGGCCTTGTATGTGAACAAGTGATGATTAATATATGATGAATATTTTTGTTCTTAATGATCCATTCTTGTTTTGTAAAACTTTAAACATAGATTTTGTGATACTTGACCTAAAATATTCATCTATCAGTTTATAGATTAGAGAGATCGATCTATGGTCGATAGTTGCTTTGTGTTAAACTTAGAGGTTACTATATTGGTTTTTATTTGGAGAAATCGTGTAACGATGAATACGGTATTTCTCACGACGCCGCTCTAGATATAGACGGTATTGAGAGAATATGCGACGATATTAATCGGATCCGACTTTACATGCAAGATTGAAAGAATACGTATAAGTTAGGGTAGATAAAAACTACTTTTGATATACTTTGTCAATCAAACTCTTTAGAATTTATAAGCTTTGCTACTAAAAACGTGACAATTTTATGAGCAAAACTTTGAAAATCGTTATTCTTGAAACGATAAACTGTTGAAAGGCAAGTATCAAAATATCCTCAATACTTGTGGAGACGATAACAAACCCCCCCTTTAACTATGATTCGAACATTCATTCAACATTTTTGCCCATAGAAGAATGTTCTTTGATCCTGGAATAAAAAGCGAAGGCACTAATAAAAATTTCAAAGTCAATAGACATCACCTTAAGCTACTCCATTAGAGACCCACATTGGAAGAAGAAACTATAGAAGAGATCTCGCTAGGAAAGGATATTTATGCCCTCATCTATCCACCTTGACTCCTAGGGTGTGTTCTTTCCTCTCTCTCTCTTTCTCTCTCTCTCTCTCTCTCTCTCTCTCTATCTATCTATCTATCTATCTATCTATCTATCTATCTCTATTTATCTATTTATCTATCTATCTATCTATCTATCTATCTATCTATCTATCTATCTCTCTCTCTCTCTCTCTCTCTCTCTCTCTCTCTCTCTCTCTCTCTCTCTCTCTCTCTCTCATTTTATGCTTGATTCTTTCATTCAGGACAATGTGTGTTTTAAGTGTGGGGGAGGGAAGTCATTTACTTTTCGTGCTTTATTTCTTCATTTACTTTTGTTGTTTTATTTTCTTGTAAAAAATCAAATAAAATGCATGCTTTTTCGTTGGATTTTGGGGTTGCAAGTGTGAGTAATTTCTTTGTTCTATTGACTAAAAATTTGTGGTGTGATGTGCATGATTTTCGTTGCATTCTTAGTATGATAAATAGGGGTAAATTCTAAATTATGCATCTTTTGTGGCAGATCATTAACTTTTGTGAGATTTTGAGCCTAATAATGGATAACATTCAAAATTCATATATTTCTTTCTTGTGTAATTTCACTCATGTCTGTTAGTCTTTAGAACTTGATCTGACTCTTTTTGAAATTATTTTTTACTTGTGTACACTGATATGATAAAGATGAGTTGTTTCTGTTTTATTTTTAGCCACTTAGCCAAAAAGTCAACCTTAAAATATCATCCCTTGTTTGAAACCCCTTTGAGCCTATTTATCTCATTCTTTGATTTAAACTCATTGCAAGCCTAAAGTGAAAAACAATAATATCACCTTATTTAAGGGGATGAAGGAGACTTGTTTGGAGTTTTGTGGTGTTGAATTAGTATACATGTGATATTTCAATAGTTGGCAGAAAAACAAAAGAAAAGAAAAAGAAAAGAAAATAAGGAAGAAAATTCATATTACTATTCTTTCTGGGGAAAAAAGAAAAGAAAAAGAGAAAAGAGAAAAGAAAATGCCTGCACAAAAGTTGTTTGAAAGTGAATGAAGTTTTATTTAGTTCAACTCACGCAGTTTCTTTCAATTTTTTTTGGCTATTTGAATTTTAGCCTAGTACCCCTTATGATCTATCTCACCCTTACCTTGGCCAAGTTACAATCCAAATAAAGTCCTTTTGATCATTGTGCACATGTATTTCAAAGTGTGGATGTTATAGTCTTTTCAAGCTTATGGTAGTGCTTTATTTCATGATGTGCTTTAAGTTTAAATAGTCAACCTAAACACTTGAGAGTTGACATCATTTTTTTTCTCTTGTGAGGATCATGTTGCTTATGATGCACTATTTGGTAAACTGTAATTCTATTTGCTTTTATTGTAACAAGAAATTACTCACTAACACCATATTTCTTGAAGCTTAGAATGATAATTTTACTAACACCCTTGTGATCTTGAAATTTTTTTAAATTGTGTGTTCTGTTTTGTTCTTATTTTATCTGCTCTGTTTTGAATTTTGCTCGAAGTGTAAAACTTTAATTATAAGGGAATTTGATCAGTGTATTTTAATACACTATCTTTTACTTTGTGCTAAGACTTTTATATGACTTCTAACATTATTGATTTTAATAGGATTTGAAAGTTAAGTTGAGTTCTGCTTATTTTCTAAATACGTACTTATTTTTTGAATAAACTGTTATTTACACCTTTTCATTGTGCATATCACAACTTGAGTTACGAGAATTGGATTGATGCAATCTAATATGTGTTCGAAAGCTGAGAGGATAAGCTTCAAGTTTCGCGTTGAAGTTATCAGAAAAATTGGAGTGCAAAAGAGTCGCATAATTCGTTTTCAATTCAAACTTAAGAAAATACTTAGTCTTTGGGGTCTATTTTGTATTCTTTTCGGGTCGGTTGCTATTTGGCCCGAATTCCCTTACTCTATTTAAACAAATTAGTAGTTTTAGGATAAACGTTCAGCATTCACGAAATAATAGGGATTACGAATTCTATGGAGAGCTAATTTCCAAAGAGACAGTCTGCTGTATTCGGATTCCACTTTGAGGTTTTTATAAATTTCAGTTTAATTTCGATTTCTTTTCAATTCTTTCTATACACTTGTTTTCTTAATTCGATTGCTTTCGTTTTCTTAATTCGATTGTTTCTTATAGGATAAATTTGATTAAGTCCGATTGTTTGTATGATCATTAACTATAATCACGTTAGCGTAACTTTTTCGATATCATGTTTGATTAAGTTGTGTTTGCTTAATTCACGACTACTTAAATATGTTTGTATAATTCGGAAATTAGGAAGATACACCATATAATACCATATGCGATTGTCAGTGGGTATTGTAATTAAATAGGATCGAATCCGCTTAAGGAATTGGAATTATAAGAATCAATGATAAGTCGGAAATCGATACACTAAATTAGCTTATTTATCAATTTTAGAGAGAGAGAGAGAGAGAGGGAGAGAGAGACTTATATAAATATGGAATAGTATATTTTTTAGATGTAAAATTATGACTTCTGATTAATAAACCTGTTCTGGACTGGACCAATGGCTAGAATTGGCCCAATCCGCCTCTGCTCCAGAGCGGCCCAAATCGCCAAAGCCCAATCCACAGAGGGGCAATAACGACATTTCTGCCCCTCCAACCGGGCAAGGAACGCAACGTCCTCCCCGGCTTTATGCCCGTTACGCACGGCTTCCTCGCTGCCCGAACAGCAAGGGACAGGTGTCCGAAAATGCGGCTTTGCCCGACACAACGGCTAGTTTGGGCAGCTACCTATTCTTTGGGAAAAACGGTTGTTTCGCCCCGAAAATAGGACCGTTGGCCACGCGCTGGGGGCTCTATATAAACCCTCTCGCTTGAGAGGGTCAGGTATCACATTTTCACCCTAAGAATACACTTTGTACTTGCCCCTTTTCTCTGCCCCTTTCTTACTTGAGCGTCGGAGTGCCTTGCAGGTACACCCCTCCTCTCCTCATTTACAAGCCGAACACCTTGCACGCCTGACGACCAGCACCCATCCGAGCACCTTGCCATCTGACGACCAGCTTACGTGGACCAGTTCGAATACTCCGGATCAAAACCGAAATTCTGTTTTACTAGTATTCTGATACGACTCCCTAACCTTATTTTAATTACTAGTTTTGTTTTCTTCTTTTAAATTATTCGTCACGCGTTACGCCATTATGGACTGTGAATATATAATTTGGCCCCATGGAGATTTCAGATTAGGGATCAGAACACATGGGTGGTGAAGGAGATGCCTTATCTACTGTATTGATTTTAAAATTCCCTCGTGTAACGGATTAGGCACGCTTTCTTGTTGGAAAATACATCTCATCTATTATTGGTAGATAGTGATAGTTAGTGGGATATGGTCTCCTAATTTATGTGTATATTATATCGATACGTACTATATACGTTTTTGTATTTATTCTATGTGCATAATGTGTTGTCTTTTAGTAGTTTGTAGTAGTTATATAAGTTAATACCAATAATGTTTAACTAAAATTTAATACTATATTCTTTAAAGTTGCTCCAAAATAAGATTATTCTTTAAATAAATGTGTATATTATTTTTAGTCAAATAGTAGGACATAAAGGGATTTGAAAACCTAAAATGATTTAAAAAATTATATAGGCAGAGAAACATAAAACTTAACTTAATAAATAAAGAACAAACAATTAAAATTGATAAATCATAACAATAAAGTAATCAATGTTGGAATTAAATCAATAATAATTAATTATACATAAATATAAATAATATAAATAATATTTTAGATGTAAATAGAATAAATAAATAAATAAATAAGCATGTATATAATTATAGAATTTTTGGCATGTTAGTCTATGATAAATTATATTGCATGAATATTTATATCTATGGTCATTTTAAGTTTTTTTTTCTAGTCTGAAATGCAAAAATGTGTAGATGGGTGATTGTTACTTGTTGGAGTGTGAATCTTTTTTCAACCGAGGTTCTAAATCTTCTCTTTTTTTTCTTGTAAGCAAGTAATGTATTAAGGAGAGTACAAAGGGTACTCCAATCCTGTTTACAAAAGAAGAGATTACCCACCAAATGCGGATTAAGATAAAAACATTAACGGATCAATGCTAAAATCATACAAACTACATTTAGGATAAGTAATATCTCCAATGAACGACCACCTCCACACCGTGTATTTAATCGACCACACGATATCAACTATATTCCAAGTATTGTTCCGGAAAATTATACCATTCCTTGTATTCCAAAGGATCCATGTCACTGCCAACCATATGCTACCTTCTCTACCACATTTCAAATTCTTAGACTTGCAAAAAACAAACCAATCTAAAAAACTCCCCTTCAAATCACGACAATTCGGCCGAGAAAATCCGATCCATTCAGATACATCTTTCCAAACCAGTGCTACGACATGGCAATCCAGTAAAATATGAACAATCGATTCAGAAGCAGCAGAGCAAAAAATGCAATTATTACTACCATTCGAAGGGACAATTCCTCTAGCCAATAGTACCTCCCTAGTCGGAATTCTGTTAAGGAAACAACGCCATCCGAAAGCTCTCACTTTCAACGGAACCCCGGCTTTCCAAACCAACCCCAAAACAGAATCAAACCTCTGAACCGGACCGACGGGAATCCGAAAAACAGCAGTTGTGCTATAGAAGGAGCTGACAGAGAATTCCTTTGTCGTATTAAGCCGCCACGAACAGCCATCCTTCTTATTTATAGTGGGCCTGCTATCGTCGATGCGAGATAACATATCGATAACACCAGCATCCGAACCTGTAAAAATGTGAGAAAAACCAGAACAACCAGCAGCCGAGGTACCAGCTGCTGCGCACACAAGGCCTGAAACTGGAACCATGCCTACAAGAGCAGACGTCAGTCTCTCAGAATTTACAGGAACAGTACCACCATCCGCCACATTAAATGAGGACACAGGTGCAGTAATAGAAACATCCTCCTGGTCACTATGCAAACCTGCGACACCCGCAAGAAAACACGTACTGCCTTTTCCAATAGATGTACTAGTACCTGCATTAAAACAGTTAGAAAAAATGGTGCCTCCTAATCCAAAATCACCCCATCTCCACTCTCCATTTATCCAGCCCCCCATACCCGCAATCGCTACTTCCTTCAAACAAGACACAGAATATAAATGCGGATAAGCATTTTTCAAGCTACCAATCCCCGTCCAATCAACATGCCAAAACGGAGTCGCATACCCATCACCTAAATTGAAGGAACAATTATTCAAGAAAATATCCTCCGGATAACTTTTCGACAAAGAAAGTAAATCCTTCCACCAAATAGAATGGGAGCTCGACTTGGTAGAGGGACCACCATCGTGGCAAAGGTGTAAACTAATATCCCCATAACGGGCTTTCAACATTTTGAACCATATGTCCTCCGAGCCGTTCAAAATTCTCCATCTCCATTTATGGAGAAGAGCTAAATTAAAATCCTCAATTCTCTTCAAGTTGAGACCGCCTCTATCTAAAGGCAAACAAAGGGAATCCCAACTAATCCAATGAGTTCGAAACCTCTCCTCCGAACTACCCAATAAAAAGCGACTTTGGATTTTAATTAATGCGTTTCGAATCTTCACCGGGATCTTGTAGAACGAGAGATAAAAGATAGGAAGGCTACTAAGCACCGCTTTTAGAAGAGTGATTCTACCCCCCAAAACTAAGGAATCTACCATGCCAACAATGTAGACGCTTTTCCACCTTCTTCACCAAAAAAGTCCAAGTTGCCACTCTCCTAGGATTGTACCCGATGGGTAAACCAAGAAAAAAGAATTCTTTTCTCTCCACCCGACACGAAAAGAACACCGCTCCGGCTTCCAAAAAGTTAGGCGGAACATTGATTCCAATAAGTTTGCTTTTGTGGAAATTAATGTCAAGCCCCGAAACCAACTCAAAACCTCTAAGCACCGCTTTTAACGCCCACAAATGTCTCCAACTACCATCTCCAACCAAAAGGGTGTCATTGGCAAATTGGAGAATATCGACAAAACATTTACCCTTCACGTTAATTCCCGAGAATTCTCCTAATGAAACCGAGTCTTTCACCAAAGCCGTCAAACCCTCCGCTACTAAAACAAAGAGAAAAGGAGAAAGAGGATCTTCTCTTGAATTCTCTTTGAATGAGGAGAAGAAATTATTTTCATCCGCGTGGTATATTTGGTTAAATTTTCTTTTCTGATTCTTATTAAATTAAATTTACCCAACAAATATTATTTTATAATTTTTTAATTCAATTAACACAATCAAAATTATTAAATATTTTAATAAATTAAATAAGGAGAGTCTTAAACTTAAGAAGCACTACCCACAAATATTATAATTATAAGATTTCTTTGTATTATTTAATATGGCAACAAACTCAAAATAAAATATGAATTTGCATATGAATTTATCTAAATTGTGTGATTAAAATGATATTAGTGTAGAAACTTAATAATAGTAAATTCAAACACCATTAAAGATTATAATAGAAAGTTAACTTGAAAAATATGTTGTATTCTATTATTTTTTATGGCACATGACATACCTTTATATATATGCAGGTGATATATCTTTCAGAGCTTGAAAATATGATCAACCTTAACAAACTCTAACAAACTAATAACAAACTATTAAATTTATCTCTAGTACTAACAAACTAATAACAAAATATTAAATTTATCTCTAATACTCTCCCTCAAGTTGGAGGGTGAGGATTATGAACACCCAACTTGAACATGACGTCTTAAAAAACCTTCAGGCCTAAGAACTTAATAAAAATGTCACTACTACGGAAAACACATATAATCACGTCTGTGTTACTACAGATATTCAATCAACCGTTGTAATATGTGATATTTAGGCGCATGCGTTTTTTTAAATTTTATTTAACCACATATAACCACGGTTGATTTAATATCAGTGGTGAAAAGGGGTGTATGATCATGGGTTCAAATCTCAGCACCATCATTTTTGGTTATTTACTTATTTTTTAAAAATGCTGACAGACCTTTCACCACGGGTATTTAAATCAACAGTGGTTATAGGTGACAGACCTTTTACCACGAGTATTTAAATCAACCATGGTTATAGGTGGATCCTTCTTTTTTTTTTAAAGATATATATAACACTTTTAGTTCATTCACTTTTTCCCTAGACGTACTAGACAAAATTCATCTTCTACCTCCAAACTTCTTCCGTTTACGAAACATTACTCATCCACTAAATCAAACTTGAAAACATCAATTCTTTCACAAATGAAACTCAGAAACATTGCTTCCACTAACGTGTTACAATTTGTTCTTGTTTAGCGATTCTACAAGTGAAATGTTACTGTTTAACGATTATATTTTTTATTTTTTTTTATTGTTGTTCTTGTTGTTGCTCTTATTGTTCTTGTTGTTATTCTTATTTTTGTTGTTGTTGTTATTATTGTTGTTATTGTTCTTGCTGTTTTTGTTATTGTTCTTGTTGTTCTTTTTGCTGCTCTTGTTATTCTTATTTTTGTTCTTGTTGTTGTCATTGTTGTTGTTATTGTTCTTGTTGTTCTTGTTATTGTTATTGTTGTTCTTGTAGTTCTTGTTGTTATTGTTGTTGTTTTTCTTGTTGTTCTTGTTGTTGCTCTTTTTGTTCTTGTTATTATTCTTATTTTTGTTCTTGTTGTTGTTATTGTTCTTGTTGTTCTTGTTATTGTTCTCATTGTTCTTGTCGTTCTTGTTGTTGTTTTTGTTGTTTTTGTTGTTCTTGGTGTTCTTGTTGCTATTGTTATTGTTATTGTTGTTGTTCTTGTTCTTCTTGTTATTGTTCTTATTATTCTTGTTAACCTTGTTGTTCTTGATGTTGTTGTGTTAAAATATTTAATATTGTATATTGTAATAAAAGTTATAAATGTAGTTAGGAAAAACATGTGGCAAAACAACTGTGATTATAGGTAGCGCGCTTTTCAGTTTTCTACAATGGTCATACAACCGTGATTGTAAGTGACGCATATACAACCACACGCTACGTACAACGACCGGTCCTGCGTGATAATATATCTTTTTTAACCCTTGTTGTATGTGTTTTTTGTAGTAGTGTGTCAGCATTTTTTTGTTTGGTGGACAGGTAAGTTATGCTTATGGCACCTGACTGTATGTGTTCCCTGATAAAATGACAGTCAATTTCAATGTGCTTTGTTCTTTCATGGAAAACTAGGTTTGCAGCTAAATGAATAGATGCTTGATTGTCACAATGAAGAAGTGTGGGTTTGATGGATGGAACTTGTAGATTCTCTAACAAATTACGTAGCCATAGTATTTCATTTGTGATATGTGTCATTGCACGATATTCAACCTCACTTAAGGATGGCGAGTGTAACGCCCCAGTTTTTGTTAGTTTTATTTAATCAAGTCGATTTAATTATTTTTATTATTATATTATTTTATTCTTGATTTTTATTTGAAAATATATTATTTTTCGTCGTGAATATGTTTTATCGCGTTTTGGGAACGTTTGCGAGATATTTGAGTGTAGGGGTATTTTGGTCATTTCACTTTATTTTTCTTAAGTTAGTAAAATAGAAAGAGAGAAAAATAGAGAGAAAGAAAAAGAGAAGAAGGAAAAGGGAAAGAAAAGAGAAAGAAAGAAGAAAAGAGAGAAAAACTTGGAAAGGAAGAAAATCGATCAACCGACTATTGAAAACACGATTAAATCGGGTAAGGGTACGAAACTCGATTATCTTATACTTGTGTATGATTATGTATGTATGTATTTGGTTGTTTTTGGATTGAAATTGGATGTAGAACAAAAACCATAATATGTTAAAATTGTTAGAATTCGATTAAATTGTGTCGGAAATCATGTTTTCAGGTTCCTTATGGTTGATACATGTTAGATATATGTTGTTGTGCAATCTATTGGTAATTTTCTGGTGTTTAGGTGGAAATTGGAGTGATTTTGGGATGAATTTCGCAACAAAAATTCTGCAGAAAAATTCTGGGTTTCCTCTGTCGTTACGTGTATCAGGCATGTCCATACGCGTATTGGGTTGGGCAATACGCGTATGGAAGGTGCATTTGAGGGCAATACGCGTAATGAAAACCATTTTTCTCGGCCATCTGCTGAAACGCGTAATGGTACGCGTATAAGGATGGACAATACGCATATGGCTCAGGGCAATACGCGTATGGCCAGCAAGGGTGCAAAATGTTGTCTTTTCGCGATTCCATTTCTTTTTACTTCTGTAACTTGTGTCCCGATTATCCGTTTTGAACATACTTGGTATCGTTGGAAAGCTATTGAGATGTACTTTCTTATTAAAATGGTTTTGAGATTGTTGGCCGATTTAATTATGTCGGGAATTTGGAATAGTGTGGTTTTGTCGACTTTTACCGTTGTAATTGTGTGAAATTGATGTGTATCGTGCAATGTGCAGTTGATATGGATATCGTATGACTTGTGTGCTGTTTTGTGATGAAAATGCATGTGATGAAATATTGTGAAGATGGTTTGTGGCCTAAGGGCAAAAAAATGCATTGTGTTGTGTTTGATTATATATGCATGATTATGGATGTGTATATGTGTGCATTTGAATGTCATGAGTCATTGTATGCCAAGCATTATGATATGCATTCTTGTGATATCGTGTGCCCTAGTGGGTGTGAGCGACGAAACGATTCCAGAGGGAATCCGCTATAACATCGTGAACCTTATACCGAGAGGACCGAAAGCGATGATTATAGACGATCGTGAGCCTTATACAAAGAGGACCGAAAGCGATCGGATCGTGAGCCTTATACAAAGAGGACTGAAAGCGATCCATAAACGTAGTGAGACTTATACCAAGAGGACGGAATGCTACGGGGAACATCGTTTGCCCGACGGGGAGTTACACTAAGTAACAAGCGATGATTCCAATAGTCCCTGAGTGAACTAGTGATGAGATGATGGATGGATGGTACCGCATTGCATTGCATAGAGTCGTTGCGTCGATCTTTGTGTATTTGCATAAATCATGAATGGATTGATTTTGTGTGGAATTGTGAATGGAATTGATGAGTTGAGATACATATATATATGTTGTTGGTAAATGCATTGAGCATGATTGATATGCCTTGGTGATGGATATATGAGATATGCATTATGTTGTTTTGGTATTTGAATTCTGGTGAAAGTTGTGGTGAGAATATTTTACATGTGTATTTTTGTGTTATTATATAATTGTATGCAATTATATTATGATTGTGTTTCTCACCCTTCTGTTGTTTTGAATGCTCTATGTGGCATTGCAGATTAGATGCTGGAGGTCTTTTTGTGAAGCTTAGGTCTTCATTCTTTTATCGGTCGGCTCTGATATGTAGCACCAGGTAGTCGGGGAGATCCTTGTGGTTTATGTATATATATATATATATATATATATATATATATATATCTTTTGGATTGTACATGTATGAATCTGTGTATGGCAGACAGACTTTTATGTTATATATATATATATATGAAATTCAGTTGCAGATTTTCCACTTTTATTTTGTATCTGAATTGTGGGTAGTAGGAACTGAGTTCCTCTGTTATGTGCTACCTGATTGTTGCATATCTTTATGAGCAGGTTTATTGTGTTTTGTCTCAATTGATGTGACGCCTCCGTCTATGCCATGAATGTTTTCATTATACTCTGATTAATTTTTTTTATCGCTTTATCTATTTGGGGGTATAGATTGGGGGTGTTACATTAAGTGGTATCAGAGCCGGTCCGTGTCAGTTTGTGTCAGTCCTTGTTGGTCGTTGTGTTTGGGTGAGCTGTTTGTTTAACCATAGTTGCTGTTATTGGAAATGAACATAATATGGCTGGTAGGAATGATGCTGCTTTGGCGGCTACTATGCAAGCTATGGCTCGAGCTGTGCAGGGTGCACCTAATGCTGGTGAGAATGATGAGTTCAGGAAGAATAAACCGCCTGTCTTCAAAGGGAGACATGATCCTGATGGTGCACAGATTTGGCTTAAGGAGATTGAAAGAATCTTTCGAGTGATGGACTGTGCTGAGGAAAATAAGGTGAGACTGGGTACTCACATGTTGCAGGAGGAGGCTGATGATTGGTGGGTTCGTACGCGTCATGTGTTAGAAGCTGGAGATGAAGAGGTCACTTGGACTTTGTTTAGCAGGGAGTTTTTGAGGAAGTACTTTCCTGAAGACGTAAGAGGAAAGAAGGAAATAGAGTTCTTGGAGTTGAAACAGGTAATATGTCTGTTATTGATTACACTGCTAAGTTTGTGGAACTTGTACAATTTTATCCACATTATGCTGAAGCAACTGTAGAGTTTTCCAAGTGTGTGAAGTTTGAGAACGGATTGCGTCCTGAGATTAAGCAGGAAATTGGTTATCAAAGGATCAGAAGGTTTTCAAATTTGGTGGATTGTTGTAGGATTTATGAGGAAGATAGCAAAGCTCGTTCTACTCATTATAAGAGTGTGAACGAAAGGAAAGGGAAGCAACCGTTTCGTGGTGGTCCTTATGTGACACCAGCTGATAAGGGTAAGCAAAGGGGTAATTTTGAGAAAGGGCCAAGTGGGGGAGGTATGCCTAATTCTCTGAGATGTTATAAGTATGGTGACTTAGGACATCGTCAGTTTGAATGTAGGAAGAATCTGGGGAAGTGTTCCAATTGTGGAGGTATAGGACATGTCGCAGCTGATTGTAAGAAGAATGTGGTGAAGTGTTTCAACTGTGGTGAACCTGGTCATATTAGTACGAAGTGTCCAAAACCAAAGCAAGCTCCAGCTGGTGGGAAAGTTTTTGCATTGGCAGGAACTCAGACTACTAGTGTAGACCGTCTGATCAGAGGTACTTGTTTTATTAATAGTACGCCTTTAGTTGCTATTATTGATACTGGAGCGACTCATTCGTTTATTTCGTCTGAGTGCGCGAAGCGTTTGAATCTTTGGTTGTCTTCTATGGGTGGAGAGATGGTTATTGATACTCCAGCAATGGGGTCGGTAACTACTTCTTTGGTTTGTTTAAGTTGTCCTTTGACCATTTATGGTAAAGATTTTGAGATGGATTTGGTGTGTTTGCCGTTGGAGGGTTTAGATGTGGTTCTGGGTATGAATTGGTTGCAGTTCAATCGGGTTCATATTGATTATTATCACAAGTTGGTAAGATATCCTTCTCTTGAGGAAGACGAGGAATCGAGTTTCTTATCTACCAAAGAGTTAAAGAAACTTTTGGCGGATGAAGCTCAGTTGTTCGGGTTGTTTGCATCGTTGACAGTGGATAGTCAAGTTTCACTTGATGTGTTTCCAATTGTGTGTGAATTTCCAGAGGTGTTTCCTGAGGATATTTCAGATGTGCCGCCAGAGAGAGAGGTGGAGTTTTCTATAGATCTAGTTCCTGGTACTAGACCTGTATCTATGGCACCTTATCGTATGTCGACTGTAACACCCTACTTTTCCCCCGCGTATTTTATAATATAATTATCAGAGTAAAATTAAAAGAAAATTTAGCATTTAGGATGTTACTTCAACCATTCACTTGCTCATATATACGACATGTAACACATACCACTTGAAAATTATTAATAATTAATAATATAGTAAATTATGTCGGAAATCCATCTTCATTAAAACAGCGGAAAATATACTTCATATTAGTAACAAAACATAATATCAATGTAAGGAAATAAAACCAAATAATCCTTAATAATCAAATAAACATAAACGCGTTCAGACACCCCAGTGTTACATATCAGAGCAGACACCGACACTAAAGCATAAACGGAAGACTTCATCTTCCACTCACATCTGATCTCCTACTGTGGATCACCTGCGCGTCGCCCAGATAGGGGGGACATTCAACAGAAGGGGTGAGATATCATAACAATATAAAAAGAGATATAATAATAAGTATACGAAATTGTATCATGCATAGCTATTCATTCCACATCTCACACCCTCACAACATCAACAAACATCATAATACATGTTATCATAGGACATGCATAATTATCAACACAAATCATCATCAACTATACAATTCAATGCCATGTCATCAACAACAAAATAACAATGCGACTCTTTAATGTGCAGATGAATGTGGTACCAACAGGGAAAAACCCTCAACTTAATATTGCCAATTAATAGAGGCATCAACAAGGCATAAGCCTTCAACTTTCAACTTTTGCCAATCCAGGCCAACTTACAGAGCATAAGCTCCCAACTTTGATGATATGTATGCGACAACGTTATGAATGCGATAATAACAACAACAACAATTCAACACTGGCATAAGCCTACATCTTATTTTTGCCAATAAATAGAGGCAACACAACAACATCATACAACAACGTCATACAACAACAGCAACAACAGCAACAACGTGCAACAACAACAACAACGTCACACCACAACAACAACGTCACACAACAACAACGTCACGCAACAACAAGGCATAAGCCCTCAACAGTCACCATTACAGGCCATCATCATCATTATGCAGCAACATACAATGCAATTCAATCATACAAGTTCATACAACATTCACACGATTAATAGCGTACACCCGGTTCAACAATTACACAATATTACACACGGAAAGGTATATCGATTCGACAAAATTCCTCTACTGTGTTTGAAAAAATTTTATAAGTTAGTAAATAATTTTAGCTTTCCAACGGTCCAAACGGCGCGTCAAACGGACACCCGAGTCAAAAGTTATGGAAGTTCTAAGTTTTTCAAAATTGCTGTCAAAAAAACAGTAAAGTTACTGTAGCGTAAATGCTACTGTCCAGCACGAATTTGCACCATAAATCCACCTTAATCCATCATTTTTCATGAAATAAATAGTTATACAACCTATATATATCATATAGCAACTATTAGGATCATAAAAACAAGATTCTAAGCTTCACTAATTTTCACCAAAATCTCAAATCAAGCATTTCAAGTGAAACTCAAACATACATATATGCACTAAATCATGTTCTATACACATACCCATTCATGGAATTCAATATAGGAACATCATAACATATATAAATCATCAATTTCATAGATTGAAACATAGATTCATGTTAGGGTTTTCAAGAATATAACAAATCCCCAAATCCTAAGTTCATGATATCTAACCCATACATTACATAGATTATACAACAACCCAAACAAAATTATAACATCAATTTTCACATCATATAACACAATCACAACAACAATTGTAACAATTACAACACAACAATATTCAACCCACAACAACACAATCAAGACAATCATAAACAACATCACAAGAACCATAGCAATCAAAATCCCCATACCCATCATTATATCATCCCGTTATAGAGTTAGAATCTCACCCTTACCTTAGATTTGACGATTCTAAACCTCTTACGGTGAAAAATCCTTGCCCTAGTCTCTTCGCGTTCTTCCCCTTCTCTCTTCTACGATTGCTCTTCTCTTCGTTCTCTCGTTCCAAAATGTTACGATTGTAATCCCAATTCTCTCTTTTTCCTACTTTAACCCTTGGACCCCTATTAGGGTATTCCTCATTTACCCTCACTTACTCCACCAGACATTACTATAATGCCCTTAATTTCTCTACACTATTTATTTATTCAAATTCTAATAAAATAATATTATAACTAATATTTTACTAATAACAACAAAATAACTAGTATAGTTTCTAAACTCCAATAAATTTCAACTAATTATTTTAATTCCAAATAATTCTAATTAAATTATTTAAATTACCATAATTTCTCAACACCACTAAATCCCAACACTACCCCACATATAACATCACCACATCCTCAAATGCACCCCATAATTCCATTAAAATTCACAAATAATTCATAAATAATTAATTAAATAATTAAATATAATTTCAGGGTGTTACAACTCTCCCCTACTTAGAATATTTTCGTCCTCGAAAATCTATTCGATACTACCACTCTTACGCGAATTCTGCATCTAACTCTTTGATCCCCAAGTCACATTTGGCAACATTTCGACCACTACTTTCCCGACATAACAATAACTCAACACGATTTAAATCAAATACACACATGCTAATCATTCATCACCCTCGCGACATAATCGTTAATAACTTATCAACCACTTCAACAATATTTTGACATATCAACATTTAAAGTAGTGACACACTTATACTTGGATATACAACATCACATTATCATCTTAACATCTTCAACACCGAAACACTTACACAATTTCATTCCCGTATATATATGTATGTCAATTATCAACAAAATATCAACAACTCTATCCATATCGTCGTATCGCCCTTATAGTGACATCAACATAGCCAACATAATCAACTTCGTCATATTATGGAGTATTATTCATCATTTACGGTAACCAACAACAACATCACAGCAACGGGAACAAAATCATTATAACGTCAACTTAACAGTATAACTCAACAAATATACACACAACTTACCATCAACCAACAACCACAATAATATCCTTATAAAATCATCAAATATTTACGAGAAAACACAATATCCTATCACACCATCCTTATATCAATAATCCACCAAATTAAGCATGTAGATCAAGGCATATCATTCCCATAGGCTTTTGATATTTAGTCCTTCACTTCTAACGAGTCGTACACGCATAGCAACTGCGCCACATCACGCTTCAGCTGCGCAACTCTGATCATCCATCTTAAGTCACCGTCCTCATTAAAATTTCCGTTAACTATATGGTTTACAAGTTTCAATCTAGTTTCGGACTTTCTTTAACATCCACCATAAAATCGTTGTTCACTTGATATTCTCAATCTTTCACTTTGCAACGTTAGCTCGCATATAAACCCACTACTCCGAATTGTGCACTACGTTTCAAGTCTTTCCTAGCCATTCCTCTATTAATTCGCACAAACTGGTGAGCGACTATCCTCACGATATACATCAATCACTTTACACACTATTAAGATAGCAAGATAAGTCTATACCATCCAACACGATCTCGTCTACTATCAACAAGAGATTAAGGGTGATCAGTTCCTCAATTTGTCAATAGATAGCCGACAACTATAATGAAGTATAAACCCTCGTTACCAAACTATAATAGTATTCCTTTAGAACTTGTACTCAAGTCACTTAAAGCACCAAAATCCAATAATTTCCATTGAGGTTTACAAATACTCCCATAATTTCCCTCTCATTCGATCTTGTCGATGAGACACCAACGCTCAACATATTACACGGTCCATATTAAACTCACTTAGCCTCACACGAAGGTTAAGTATTCTCCAACTCAAGAATTACTACTATGCCAGTACATTACACATCATCTCGTTCCAATTGAAATCTCACAATGCCGTTCCACACCGTTTTGGTCATAGAACCTCTCCACTTCTTCTTTTACACATGCCACTACCTTGGCATCATAAACACGACTCTAATTCCTCTTAAAAGCATCTTCCTTTAAAAGGACATCTTCATTCTAATCATTGTTAATCATCATAAGCCGCACCTCTATGCGCTTCTCCAATACTTTCACATCTTTTTTTTTAATGCTGAACATTTCATTTCTCAGCTTATTCGCCAACAACGTATTACGCTTGACCTCGTCTCGAACAACTACGATAATAACCATTTATGCCCAAAAAGCCTTTAGTTCCGTAACTGACTTCAGAGTCCCTCCATATAGGAATGCATCTACCGAAATTGAAAACACTTTCATAGGATAGAATATATTTTTATCTCCTTATAGGTTCAAACAGAACATCAATCCGATACTCAGAACACAAGATATGAATTTCCAAAGTTATCCGAAAATGCGAACACAGATGTCATGCAGCGACATACTATTACACACCTTACGATAACATCAGAACATAATTTCTTTGCACCAGTACCAACGCTTACCATCCTTGAAATCGTACTCATCTCCTCGCATTTTCTGACTCTGACTCGCAATTCAAAACATTCCAACAATATCAACAACTTTTACAGTCACTCACAAGGATCCCACAACACGGTCTACAGCAATATGTCATTCTATCACCGTTCAAACGTCGACATCTTACGCAAGGGCTACTCAAACCGACAACTTCACAGTCCACTAGCAGTGCCGAACATCGCAACTTTCTAAATTCCATCTTCTAAAAAATTATCCTTGTTACTTAACAATCACCTTCAGAAACATCAGGTATTTACACTCTACTCATATATCAACAACCGTTACATTGCTCCTCATCTTTCGAGAAGTAAACATCAACAATGTCTGATCATCCTCCCTCAAGATGTTCCAACTTGATTAACAAACAAAATCTTGAATCCATGTCATCTTCGGATTCAGGAAACAACAAAACTTCAACAATACTTGCACTGTCGCCATCAGCAGCATACTGAACCAACATCTTACAACCGAAACATATCCGAGAAGCAAAACTTCTCCCCTACTTATCTTCAAACCTACTCCTGCATACAATCGATTAGAAAAGCAAGAAAGCACCGACAGTGTTCCACACACTTGTCGCGTACTAAGGGACAAACAACATTAGACAACTTGGCCGGACAGACCGACCTGCTCTGATACCAATTGTAACACCCTAATTTTCCCCCGCGTATTTTATAATATAATTATCAGAGTAAAATTAAAATAAAATTCATCATTTAGGATGTTACTTCAACCATTCACTTGCTCATATATACGACATGTAACACATACCACTTGAAAATTATTAATAATTAATAATATAGTAAATTATGTCGGAAATCCATCTTCATTAAAACAGCTGAAAATATACTTCATATTAGTAATAAAACATAATATCAATGTAAGGAAATAAAACCAAATAATCCTTAATAATCAAATAAACATAAACGCGTTCCGACACCCCAGTGTTACATATCAGAGCAGACACCGACACTAAAGCATAAACGAAAGACTTCATCTTTCACTCACATCCGATCTCCTACTGCGCGTCGCCCAGATAGGGGGGACATTCAACAGAAGGGGTGAGATATCATAACAATATAAAAAGAGATATAATAATAAGTATACGAAATTATATCATGCATAGCTATTCATTCCACATCTCACACCCTCACAACATCAACAAACATCATAGTACATGTTATCATAGGACATGCATAATTATCAACACAAATCATCATCAACTATACAATTCAATGTCATGTCATCAACAACAAAATAACAATGCGACTCTTTACTGTGCAGATGCATGTGGTACCAACAGGGCAAAACCCTCAACTTAATATTTCCAATTAATAGAGGCATCAACAAGGTATAAGCCTTCAACTTTCAACCTTTGCCAATCCAGGCCAACTTACAGAGCATAAGCTCTCAACTTTAATGATATGTATGCAACAACGTTATGAATGCGATAATAACAACAACAACAATTCAACACTGGCATAAGCCTACATCTTATTTTTGCCAATAAATAGAGGCAACACAACAACATCATACAGCAACGTCATACAACAACAGCAACAACGTGCAACAACAACAACAACAACAACGTCAGACAACAACAACAACAACGTCACACAACAACAACAACGTCACGCAACAACAAGGCATAAGCCCTCAACAGTCGCCATTACAGGCCATCATCATCATTATGCAGCAACATACAATGCAATTCAATCATACAAGTTCATACAACATTCACACGATTAATAGCGTACACCCGGTTCAACAATTACACAACATTACACACGGAAAGGTATATTGATTCGACAAAATTCCTCTACTGTGTTTGAAAATATTTTTATAAGTTAGTAAATAATTTTAGCTTTCCAACGGTCCAAACGGCGCGTCAAACGAACACCTGAGTCAAAAGTTATGGAAGTTCTAAGTTTTTCAAAATTGCTGTAAAAAAAACAGTAAAATTACTGTAGCGTAAATGCTACTGTCCAGCACGAATTTGCACCATAAATCCACCTTAATCCATCATTTTTCATGAAATAAATAGTTATACAACCTATCTATATCATATAGCAACTATTAGGATCATAAAAACAAGATTCTAAGCTTCACTAATTTTCACCAAAATCTCAAATCAAGCATTTCAAGTGAAACTCAAACATACATATATGCACTAAATCATGTTCTATACACATACCCATTCATGGAATTCAATATAGAAACATCATAACATATATACATCATCAATTTCATAGATTGAAACATAGATTCATGTTAGGGTTTTCAAGAATATAACAAATCCCCAAATCCTAAGTTCATGATATCTAACCCATACATTACATAGATTATACAACAACCCAAACAAAATTATAACATCAATTTTCACATCATATAACACAATCACAACAACAATTGTAACAATTACAACACAACAATATTCAACCCACAACAACACAATCAAGACAATCATAAACAACATCACAAGAACCATAGCAATCAAAATCCCCATACCCATCATTATATCATCCCGTTATAGAGTTAGAATCTCACCCTTACCTTAGATTTGATGATTCTAAACCTCTTACGGTGAAAAATCCTTGCCCTAGCCTCTTCGCGTTCTTCCCCTTCTCTCTTCTACGATTGCTCTTCTCTTCGTTCTCTCGTTCCAAAATGTTACGACTGTAATCTCAATTCTCTCTTTTTCCTACTTTAACCCTTGGACCCCTATTAGGGTATTCCTCATTTACCCTCACTTACTCCACCAGACATTACTATAATGCCCTTAATTTCTCTACACTCTTTATTTATTCCAATTCTAATAAAATAATATTATAACTATTATTTTACTAATAACAACAAAATAACTAGTATAGTTTCTAAACTCCAATAAATTCCAACTAATTATTTTAAATCCAAATAATTCTAATTAAATTATTTAAATTACCATAATTTCTCAACACCACTAAATCCCAACACTACCCCACATATAACATCACCACATCCTCAAATGCACCCCATAATTCCACGAAAATTCACAAATAATTCATAAATAATTAATTAAATAATTAATTATAATTTCGGGGTGTTACATCGGCATCTGAGTTGGTTGAGTTAAATAAGCAGTTGAATGAATTGTTAGAAAAGAGGTTTGTGAGACCGAGTGTATCGCCTTGGGGTGCTCCAGTTTTATTGGTGAAAAAGAAGGATGGAAGTATGCGTTTATGTATTGATTATCGCCAGCTGAATAAGGTGACGATTAAGAATAAGAATCCTCTTCCGAGAATTGATGATTTGATGGACCAGTTGGTAGGTGCTTGTGTGTTTAGTAAGATTGATTTGAGGTCAGGTTATCATCAGATTAGAGTGAAAGAGGAAGATATTCAGAAGACGGCTTTTAGGACACGATACGGTCATTACGAATATTCTGTGATGTCGTTCGGGGTTTCTAATGCGCCGGGTGTGTTTATGGAGTATATGAATCGTATTTTCCATGAGCATTTGGATCGATTTGTTGTTGTGTTTATTGATGACATCTTGATTTATTCTAAGTCCCGGGAGGAACATGCGGAACATTTGCATGTTGTGTTGCAAATTTTGAAGGAGAGGAGACTTTTTGCCAAGTTGTCCAAGTGTGAGTTCTGGTTGTCATATGTGAGTTTTCTTGGGCACGTGATTTCAGGTAATGGTATCGCTGTGGATCCATCTAAAGTAGATGCAGTTCTACAATGGGAGGCTCTTAGATCTGTTACCAAAATTAGAAGCTTTTTGGGTTTAGCTGGTTATTATCGAAGATTCATTGAAGGTTTTTCTAAGTTAGCACTTCATTGACCCAGTTGACTTGTAAAGGAAAAGCGTTCATTTGGGATATTCAGTGTGAGGAAAGTTTTAGTGAGCTGAAGAGAAGATTGACTACAGCTCTGATTTTGGTCTTACCGAATCCTAGTGAACCGTTTGTGGTGTATTGTGATGCGTCTTTGATTGGTTTAGGTGGAGTGTTGATGCAAGAAAGTAAGGTTGTGGCTTATGCTTCGAGGCAATTGAGGATTCATGAGAAGAATTACCCTACTCATGATTTGGAATTAGCGGCAATGGTTTTTGTGTTGAAAATTTGGAGGCATTATCTTTATGGTGCAAGATTCGAAGTCTTTAGTGATCATAAAAGTTTGAAATACTTGTTTGATCAGAAAGAGTTGAATATGAGGCAACGGAGATGGTTGGAATTTTTGAAGGACTACGACTTTGGCTTGAATTACCATCCTGGTAAAGCTAATGTGGTAGCTGATGCGTTAAGCCGGAAATCTTTGCATATGTCCGCTTTGATGGTTAAAGAGTGGGAACTTTTGGAAGCATTTAGAGATTTGAGTTTGGTGTGTGAATTGACATCTGACAGCGTGAGGCTTGGTATGTTAAAGGTCACTAATGATTTTCTGTTAACCGTTAGCGAGAAACAGAAGTTGGATGTGAAATGTGTTGATTTGTCGATGGTTGGAGATTAAGGTGTGAATGGTGACTTTAAATTGGATGATAAGGGTGTTTTTAGATTTCGTGGTAGGATTTGTATTCCTGGTGATTTGGACTTGAAAAAGATGATTTTAGAAGAAGGACACCGGAGTAATTTGAGTATACATCCGAGAGCTAATAAGATGTATCAAGATTTGAAGAAGATCTTTTGGTGGTCTGGATTGAAGAGGGATATGGCTCAGTTTGTTTATGCGTGTTTGACGTGTCAGAAGTCTAAAGTAGAACATCAGAAGCCTAGTGGATTGTTGCAACCGTTGGATATTCCCGAGTGGAAATAGGACAACATTTCTATGGATTTTGTGACAGGGTTGCCGAATACACAGAGGGGACGTAATGCCATTTCAGTGATTGTGGATAGGTTGACTAAATCGGCGTATTTCATTCCGATTGACAGTAGTTTTTCTTTGGAAAGGTTGGCTGAGATTTATATCAGTGTGATTGTGAAATTACATGGTGTTCCGTTGAGTATTGTTTCAGATCGAGATCCGAGGTTTACTTCCAGATTTTGGGAAAGTTTGCAAAAGGAGTTAGGTTCCAAGTTGAGGTTGAGGTTGAGTTCTGCTTATCATCCGCAGACGGATGGTCAGACCGAGAGAACTATTCATTCGTTGGAAGATTTGTTGCGAGGTTGTGTTCTTGAACAAGGTGGTGCTTGGGATAGTTATCTTGCGTTGGTTGAATTCACGTATAACAACAGTTTCCATTCAAGTATTGGAATGTCACCTTTTGAAGCGTTGTATGGGAGAAGATGTCGAACACCTTTGTATTGGCATGAATCTGGTGAGAGTTCGGTGGTTGGACCGGAGTTGGTGCAACAGACTACGGAAAAGGTAAAACTTATTCGTGAGAAAATGAAGGCTTCTCAGAGTAGGAAAAAGAGTTATCATGATCGAAGGAGGAAAGATCTTGAGTTTCAAGAGGGCGATCATGTATTTTTGAGAGTTACACCGGTGACGGGTGTTGGTCGTGCATTGAAGTCGAAGAAGCTTACTTCTCGGTTTATTGGTCCTTATCAGATATCCGCGAAAGTGGGTGCTGTGGCTTATCGGGTGGCGTTACCGCCGAGTCTTTCGAATTTGCACGATGTGTTCCATGTTTCACAGCTTCGGAAGTATGTTCCGGATCCGTCGCATGTGATTCCAATGGATGAAGTTGATGTAAGGGAGAACCTTACGGTGGAGGCATTACCAGTGAGAATTTTGGATCGCGAGTTGAAGCGGTTAAGGGGCAAGGATATTGCGCTTGTGAAAGTAGAGTGCGGAGGCGCTGCCGAGGGCAATTTGACTTGGGAGTTGGAGAGTCGGATGCGGGAGTCGTATCCGGAGTTGTTCGTCTCAGGTAATATTTTCGAGGACGAAAATTTCTAAGTGGGGGAAAGTTGTAACACCCCAGTTTTTGTTAGTTTTATTTAATCAAGTCGATTTAATTATTTTTATTATTATATTATTTTATTCTTGATTTTTATTTGATAATATATTATTTTTCGTCGTGAATATGTTTTATCGCGTTTTGGGAACGTTTGCGAGATATTTGAGTGTAGGGGTATTTTGGTCATTTCACTTTATTTTTCTTAAGTTAGTAAAATAGAAAGAGAGCAAAATAGAGAGAAAGAAAAAGAGAAGAAGGAAAAGGGAAAGAAAAGAGAAAGAAAGAAGAAAAGAGAGAAAAACTTGGAAAGGAAGAAAATCGATCAACCGACTATTGAAAACACGATTAAATCGGGTAAGAGTGCGAAACTCGATTATCTTATACTTGTGTATGATTATGTATGTATGTATTTGGTTGTTTTTGGATTAAAATTGGATGTAGAACAAAAACCATAATATGTTGAAATTGTTAGAATTCGATTAAATTGTGTCGGAAATCATGTTTTCAGGTTCCTTATGGTTGATACATGTTAGATATATGTTGTTGTGCAATCTATTGGTAATTTTCTAGTGTTTAGGTGGAAATTGGAGTGATTTTGGGATGAATTTCGCAGCAAAAATTCTGCAGAAAAATTCTGGGTTTCCTCTGCCGTTACGCGTATCAGGCATGTCCATATGCGTATTGGGTTGGGCAATACGCGTATGAAAGGTGCATTTGAGGGCAATACGCGTAATGAAAACCATTTTTCTCGGCCATCTGCTAAAACGTGTAATGGTACGCGTATGAGGCTGGGCAATACACGTATGGCTCAGGGCAATACGCGTATGACCTGTAAGGGTGCAAAATGTTGTCTTTTCGCGATTCCATTTCTTTTTACTTCCGTAACTTGTGTCCCGATTATCCTTTTTGAACATACTTGGTATCGTTGGAAAGCTATTGAGATGTACTTTCTTACTAAAATGGTTTTGAGATTGTTGGCCGATTTAATTATGTCGGGAATTTGGAATAGTGTGGTTTTTTCGACTTTTACCGTTGTAATTGTGTGAAATTGATGTGTATCGTGCAATGTGTTATTGATATGGATATCGTATGACTTGTGTGCTGTTGTGTGATGAAAATGCATGTGATGAAATGTTGTGAAGATGCTTTGTGGCCTAAGGGCAAGAAAATGCATTGTGTTGTGTTTGATTATATATGCATGATTATGGATGTGTATATGTGTGCATTTGAATGTCATGAGTCATTGTATGCCAAGCATCATGATTTGCATTCTTGTGATGTCGTGTGCCCTAGTGGGTGTGAGCGACGAAACAATTCCAGAGGGAATCCGCTATAAAATCGTGAGCCTTATACCGAGAGGACTGAAAGCGATGATTATAGACGATCGTGAGCCTTATACAAAGAGGACCGAAAGCGATCGGATCGTGAGCCTTATACAAAGAGGACTGAAAGCGATCCATAAATGTCGCGAGTCTTATACCGAGAGGACCGAAAATGACGGGGAACATCGTTTGCCCGACGGGGAGTTACACTAAGTAACAAGCGATGATTCCAATAGTTCCTGAGTGAACTAGTGATGAGATGATGGATGGATGGTACCGCATTGCATTGCATAGAGTCGTTGCGTCGGTCTCTGTGCATTTGCATAAATCATGAATGGATTGATTTTGTGTGGAATTGTGAATGGAATTGATGAGTTGAGATACATATATATATATATATATATATATATATATATATATATATATATATATGTTGTGTGTAAATGCATTGAGTATGATTGATATGCCTTGGTGATGGATATATGAGATATGCATTGTGTTGTTTTGGTATTTGAATTCTGGTGAAAGTTGTGGTGAGAATATTTTACATGTGTGTTTTTGTGTTATTATATAATTGTATGCAATTATATTATGATTGTGTTTCTCACTCTTCTGCTGTTTTGAATGCTCTATGTGGCATTGCAGATTAGATGCTGGAGGTCTTTTTGTGAAGCTTAGGTCTTCATTCTTTTGTTGGTAGGCTCTGATATGTAGCAACGGGTAGTCGGGGAGATCGTTGTGGTTTATGTGTATATGTATATATATCTTTTGGATTGTACATGTATGAATCTGTGTATGGCAGACAGACTTTTATGTTATATATATATATATATATATATATATATATATATATATGAGATTCAGTTGCAGATTTTCCGCTTTTATTCTGTATCTGAATTGTGGGTAGTAGGAACTGAGTTCCTCTGTTATGTGCTACCTGATTGTTGCATATCTTTATGAGCAGGTTTATTGTGTTTTGTCTCAATTGATGTGACGCCTACGTCTATGCCATGAATGTTTTCATTATACTCTGATTAATTTTTTTTTATCGCTTTATCTATTTGGGGGTATAGATTGGGGGTGTTACAGCGAGACTGTGGCTTGTTTCTTTGTTTTCCATGATATTTGAGCATTGCCAAATTTCATTAGATAACCTGAGATGGACTTTATGGTAATAAGACACGGTGCCCAATATGAGTCACACTAGCCAAATAGCTATATATCATTATGTTGTGGAAGAATGATACCTTGACCAAGAGAAGATTTTAAATATTGTAAGACTCGCATAGCAACATCCCAATGGTCTTGGAGTGGAGTTTGCAAGAATTAACTTAGAATATGAACTGAGTAGGTTAATTTAGGCCTAGTGATAGTTAAATAAATAAGGCGTTCAACTAATCTCATATACCTTGACGGTTCTAAGAGTGGAGGTCCTTTAATCAAAACAAGTTTGTGATTTTGTTCCATTGGAAACAAAGAAGGCTTATAACCAATCATTCCACATACTTGTAGAATATCTAAGGTGTATTTTCTTTAACGAAGAAATGTCCCTTCTGACCCGCGTGCTAGTTTTAGACCTAGGAAAAATGTAAGCAAACCAAGATCCTTCATGTGGAAACATCGACTGAGATATTGCTTGAACTAATCACATGCCTTATGGTCATTACTAGCAATGATCAAGTCATCAAGATAGATAAAAACAACAAGAAAAATTGATTCATGTGAATAAGTAAAAAGACTATGATCAGATTGGTTATCTTGGAAACCATATTTTATCAAAGATTGAGATAGCTTGCTATACCAATTTCTAGATGCTTGTTTCAAGCCATACAATGACTTCTTTAATCTGCATACTAAATCTTTGTTTGGAACTTTATATCCTTGTGGAAGACTCATATATACTTATTTTGTCAATTATTCATGCAAGAAGGCATTACTAACATCCATTTGATGTAATCTCCATCCTTTCGTCACTGCAACTGTTAACAAGCATCTGACTATGGTCATTTTGGCCACTGGTGCAAAAGTTTCATTGAAGTCCTCACCTTATATTTGTGTGTAACCTTTAGCAACTAATCTTCCCTTGTACTTTTCAATCTCACATGTAGATTTATGTTTGATTTTGTACACCCATATACATCCTATCAATTTTCTTCCTTGCGGTAAATGAGTTAGTTCCCTTGTCTTATTATCTTCTAGAGCCTTGATTTCTTGAGCCATGGTCTCCCTCTAAACTGTGTGCTTGACTGCTTGGGTATATGATTGAGGTTCTTCGTCATTAGTGATGGCTGCAAGGTAAACACTATGTTTTTATGAAAACTTATCATATTTTAAAATTTTGAGATGGGATATGTGATACCTGAAGAGGACTTTGGAATTGATGCCATGCATTTCGGGTTTATGTTTAATTTGCCACAATCATAGTCTTTTAGATGATTTTGAGGTCGTCTTATGCATGACATTTTTTTAGGCTCTACCTCATTTGAGACTTCTCCTTTACTTTCACTTGATGATTCTTTTTTAGAATCATTGGTGACTTCCTCATTCACATCATCTATGGATACATGTTCTTTCTCTATAGACTCACTCTCAGTTTTACCTGTGTATTCAGACTCCTTAATGGGTAAACTTTCTATAAGACCTGATGTTTGGTCATTATGAGGAATTTCGCCAATGCTTAATATTTTTAATTCTGCGTCATTATAGAGTGAAGACTCATTATTGAGGTTATCACTTGATGAGTTATTTATAAAAATAGTATACACATTATTGTCTTGCACATGGTAAGGAAATATATGCTCATAAAACACTACATCTCTCGATGTGCAACATTCACGAGTCTTTGAATTGTAAAATTTCCATCCTTTTTGTCCTTGTGGGTAACCAATAAAAATACACCTTTCAGCTCTGGGATCAAATTTACTGATTCCCTTTAAGTCATTTTTCTTGTAGCACAAGCAACCAAAAGTTCTTAAGTGCTCATAGTTTTGTGCTCTCTTAAAAAGTAACTTGTATGGAATGATTCCTTTATTTTACAATGTAGGGGTTCTATTAATTAGATACGCTGTTGTCAACAAACAATCTCCCCAAAAATGCAATGTAAGATATATTCAAAATTTGTCTATGTTTGCGTCCCACACGTCCATTCTGATGAGGTGTGTCAACACAAGAAGTTTCATGCACGATTCCTTCTTTTTGAGTGATATTTCTTTCCTCTTTTCTTATTTACACCCGAGTAAAAAAAGCATATGCATTTTCCACCTTGGAATCTCTTTCCTTATCTTCCGCAAAACGAGATTATTCTCTTTACATTTGATTAAAGACACTCATAAGAGAAGGTAGTGGATCAGTATTAAGTATGGTTGCCTTGATATGAAAGTATTTTTCACTATCACAGACTCCAAGAAAAAGATGGACGCGTAGTTCTTCTTCCCTTTGTGTCAATACTTTATCAGCTCAACAACTGCATTCAGGTAAGGTTTATAATTCACTTAATTCATCAACAAGACTTTTGAATTGAGTGTAGTAATTTATTACACTTATTTCTGGTTGCGAGATGTTGTTGTGTATATTTGGTTCTGTCGCATTGATCAACCAAGTTGTCACCATTGAATATGCCTTCTCCCAGTCATGGTACACTTCAGATTGACTTGATGGTTTCTTGATGCTTCCATCAATGAAACCCAGTTTCGTCTTTGCACGTAAACTCGTCTTGATCGATCTTACCCATGTGCAATAATTTTCTCCATTCAGCAATGTTGTCATAGGTGGAGTTCCATGATTATCAGAGTTTTTAGATGATAGGCTTGTGTGTTCTTTGTTGTTTTCTTTGTTTCAAATTTGGAGGTATTTTTATTCTCCAATAACTCTTCCTAATCGGAACTAGGCTCGAATGCCATAATAGAAAGTTAACTTGAAAAATATGTTGTATTCTTATTGTTTTTTATGACACGTGACATACCTTTGTATATACGCTGATGATCTATCTTTCAGAATTTGAAAATATGATCAACCCAAACAAACTAATAACATACTATTAAGTTTATCTACAATACTAACAAATAAAAAACAAACTACAAAAATTATCTCTAATAGATTATACCCCAAAAAAAAAAAGTTAAGCACACACATTCTTTAAATAAAGAAACAAATAATTTTAGAATTAAGCAAAACAATTCTAAAATTCTAAGTATTCAAAATTTAAAGAATTAAATCTTTAAGTTTATCTTATGTTTTTTTAGATGTGTTCAAAATATACAATTATTTTTAAATAATATATAATAATTAAATATATATTAAACAAATATTATTTGTCTTATCTATCAAATTATAAGTTTAAGTATAAATTTAATATGAATCAAAATTAATAATTAAATTAAATAAAATGATTCAATTATTATAAGCCTTCAATTCAAATAAATAGTCAAATCATTAAAATAAAATTTAAATTTAAATTTAATCTTTATCCAATCCAAATAATTGACATATATATATATATATATATATATATATATATATATATATATATATATATATATATATATAAATCAGGAGTAAAAGATGATGACATCATTAAGATGTTAAGGTAATAATACAAGAAAGAAAGATGATTCTGTAATAACTAAGTTACCTTTTAATATTACGAACATGTCATCTATCAGTAACAGAATCACCACAAAGTAATGTTTCAATGAAGCTGCTCTTAACACAATCACCACAATGTAACTTTCATTATATTATCACACTTATATTAATTGAAGCTGCTCTTCCTGATAATTCCGTGAGATGTAGAACAAAAACTGAAATTGGTGATGTGTTTGTTGGATTTGTGGCTTGAAGAAGGTTAATCATTGTATATATAATTAGAGTGAACGAAAGTTCACCTATGTCCTGTTAATACAAAGATTTTAGTTTATGTTTAGAAAGAAAGTACCTTACTATTTAGTAATATGTTGAACATACAGACATCCAAAAAGATAGTAAGATACTATGCAAATATTTTTTCAATAATGTTTTTAAGATATTAAGTTTGTTGCATCATGATTCTTGTTATATAAACAGTAGCTTAATTTGCTCTTTTGCATGTGTAGGAAAAATTACAAGCTGCAATTAAGGATTTTGTGTCTGAAAATGAGGCATTTCAGAAAGTATTTGGAAAAGAACATCCTGAATATGTTCGTAGCATGGGACTTGGAGATACGCCATCTCAGATTAATAGATCTACGTGATCGTCGTCTTCTTTTGAAGAAAATGAAAAAATAAAGAAAATGCAAGAAAAAATTAATGCGCTTAAAGAACAGAATTCAAAAACTGATGACTTGATGGAGGCAACCACATTCTTAAAGGAAAGGGACAATGCTAGGAAAGAAGAAATTTAATTCTTAATGCTAATGCAAAATTATAGTGGAAGACAGATATGATTTTCATGAAATCTATTATTAACTTTAAAATATATAAGTTTAAGATTGATGGTTCATTCTAGTGGAAGACGTTCTTCTAAGTTTAATACTTTTTTTCCAGGGATTGGAGTCACCTACTGATGGTAGACGTTCTTCTGAGTCTAACTACCGAATTGCAGATAATGGATCATAAAAAAGGACAAATTAGACTTTGATATGTTTTCTATGTACTTTTTTAGCTACCTGATGATGGTAGACGTTCTTATGAACTTTTTTTTAATGTATTTTTTTGGCATTATGATGCTTATTATTATAAGATTAGGATATTTTGATTATGGCTATTAGATGTTTTATAGATATTACATAATTATGATATGACATGACATGATTATGGTTATAGATATTACATGTTTATGATTGGATTTAATTTTACTACTTTAAAAAGTAATATAGAAAATCATATAAAAAAATAAAGAAGTATTAAAAAATATAATACCATAAATAAAAATATTTTTGTGGAAATAATTTAAAGAAAGTAAATAATATCGAAAAAATAATATTATATTTAAAAATATTCTAATAGATAATAATTAAAGAAAATATAAATAAAATAATACTATACACAAAGTTATGATGGTTGTTAACCGTCGTAATCAATAATAAAAACAAAATTATTATGAAAGGTACGACAGTTATAACCGTCACAATCAACGATATAAACATGAATCAAATGAAAAGTTACGACAGTTGTAACCGTCGTAATCAACAAAAAACAAAAAATATTAGGAAAATTACGACTGTTATAACCGTCGCAATCAGTGATATAAACATGTATCAACCTGAAATTTAGGACAGTTGTAATCGTCGCAATCACCAATTAAAACAAAAAATCAGTAAGCAAGTTAAAAATTACGACGGTTTGTATGACGGTTTTCACAACCGTCGCAAAATGGCATCGCGACGCATGTTTCCGCGACAGTAATGAAACCGTGTTAACTTACAAATTCCGACGGTTCTAACTGTCGTAATCTGCAAAAATGAACTGTCGCAATTTGCCAATTTTCTTGTAGTGTATCAGTCATCCAAGCATTTAGTAAACAATGGAGGTTTCTCACAATTTGTGGCTTTTGGACCTAAGTGATTCAAAATTGAACAAAAATTGCAAGAGCAAGAATGGCATGTTATTTGTACAAAGCCTAAGGCTCATAAACATGTTATGTTCTAGAAAAGCAATAGACATAAACCTTAGTCATGTAACTCCTTTAAACTTTTCACATTACCATAACATTTTCTTGTTGAAACAATCAAACTTGAACAATCACAAAATACATCCTTAAGCTAATCAAAAATAAAACTTGAGACAAAACACAAAAATTTCCTAACAACCTAACAAAATTGAATCAAACTAAATAAACATAAAGTTATACAAACTCAAAAACCATTAGGTTGCCTCCCAAAAAGCGCTTGTTTCACGTCGTTAGCTCGACGCCTTTATTGTGTTTTGCTAGTAACATCCTCACAGACATGCCGATGCTTTATCAAAGCGTCAACCTAAAGAAAGTGTCCTAACCAAACACTTGAACAAACGTTACGGGAACAAAATATATACAACACTTGAACAAACATAATGGGAGACAAAAGCAAAACAAGTATCTATACAAGCATATATACAATTATGTGCAAAACTTAGAAATATAGAAACTATCGCAATAGGATTCAATATCAAAATCAATCCCCGACAACGACGCCATTTTGCTGGAGCGGTAAAGCGGCAAACAAAAACTAATTAAGTACCCCGTTTTTGTCATCTCACAGGGATCGATTCAAGGGAAAGAATGTCGTTCGACAATCTCTACATATCTAAGCTTGGTTTTAAATGGTTTGAGAGTAAAGAGGCAAAAAAATATATGAACAAGAAAATAAATACATTCTTTAGAGAGGAGAAAATTCGACAAAAGTTGTATTTCCGTTTACCCATCAAATACACAATCTACCAACCAGTTGTATGCAACCTAAAACACTCGTCAATATCATCACGTATTCTCTTAATAGCGTCTATGTCTAGAGCGGTGTCATGAGAAATATTGTATCCATCGCTATATGATTTTTCCATATAACAACCGATACAATAAGCTTTAAGTTCAACACAAAGCAAATATAAACCACAAATCGATTTCTCCAATTTGTGAATCGATAGATGAATATCTTAGATCCGGATTCGAAGAGGATATGTCTACCGCAACTCAAATCCAACCATAAAGCGAGTAAAACAAGGATAACGCTGATAAAGATTTGTAAAATAGCTCGTATACAACGCCATGATCAATACATATACATAAAATCAGAGTAAACTTACATACAAACCCCACAAATGAAAATTGCAAAGGGAAGAACGGAGAAGAATCAAAATCTCTCGCGGTGTCAATCACAATTAAAGAAGCTTCAATCCCGGATCATCGAGTTGTTCCCTCTATTGATGTTGTTAAAGCTCTATAATCTCCACAAATGTGTTTGATGAAGTTGCAGTTAAAAGATCCCAAAAACATAAACTAAAAAATATCTAAAAATTGACTTTATAGGCAAATTTGGGGTCCCGTGTTCGCCCAGCGAATTTCCGTTCGTCCAGCAAACACATGTTGCCTTAGCTACTGCCAAAACAGTGTTTTCCACGCTTTTGAGCACTTTATGTTTGCTTAGCAAACTTGGTGTTCGCCTAGCGAACATGACAGCAAACTAGCACTTGTTTCAACCATAACTTTTGAACCGTAGATTAAATATAAAAAATTAATAATATTTAAATATACAATATTTCAAAAGTGACAAATCCTAATCTAGATCAAACAATCCTACACTTATTACACAATCGAGCAAAACTGTGTACTAGCGCGAAACTAAATTGCATAAAAAAGATGTGGGATAACGAGCACATACTCAAATCTTTGATAATTGCAAATAAACATGACCAGCAACATGGTATCAAGTTCAGACACCAACAATTAATTATGATAGCAACAACAAAAATCAAAGTCATTCCTTGCAAATAATTCAAATTCAATCATGAAAACTTTGAAATGTGTAGAACTCAACAAATCTAAAACAAACCACCAATCAAAACCGACACCTTTAATGACACAACGGTGGAAGCACAATGACGACATAAAGGCGAAAATGGATTGAGTATAGAGAGAGAAACGGAGCTGGAGAAACCACGGCCTACTCGAACACGAACACCGCGAAGAAAGAATAACCTATTAAAGAACAACATCGATGAAGCACGCAACCAATGTTAATAGATATCGTGATAATAAAGGATCTTTTGTAACAAAGAGACTATGAACTTTATTGACAACCAGAGATCGTCAACGCAACACTTTTGCCACCAACAAAATCTAGTTAAGAGGTAAAGCAGGTGGCTAACATTGACGGTATCATCATCTACTAGTGATTGGATTGAAGGGATAAATATGTCGTAAAAAGAGAGAGAGAGAGAAATTATTTATAGGATGGTGAAAGTTGAAGGATAGAAAATAAATGTGTATATGTAAACTATAAAATGTATAATTTAAAAATTTTAATTAAAATTTTTTCTATTAAATTATTAAAATAATTATACTAAAATAATAATACGTCTTTTATAAATTTATATTAACAACTAGTATTTTTTTTATCCATATAATATAGAACATAAATAGTGGCTACGCTTTTTATGTGGTTCCCAAGGTCCTTCTAACTGATTTCATACTTTGAACAACAAAGCAAAGAGTACACATGTTGTCCTTATTCAGAAAAAGAAAATTACACGTGTTGGCTTTGTATATATAAGAATTTCTAGTGCGGTCTTCCGTATGAGTTTTAAATTTCCCTCCTGTCCCACTATTTTTAGCTAATAGTAGTATCTAATTTATATTTAGCTAAAATCCATTTCTAGATCTTTCACGTGTTGAATATGGTGTTATAATTTAGACATTGTTTTGTTTCTATTCTCTAAAAGCCCATTATTCTCTTTCTTATACCTTACAAATAAATTTTAACTTTCTCAAACATAGATTAAACGTTTGTTTGATTTTTGTGGTAAGAATAATTGGTTTTAATAGATTAAACGTTTGTTTGATTTTTGTGGTAAGAATAATTGGTTTTAATAGATTAAACGTTTGTTTGATTTTTGTGGTAAGAATAGTTGGTTTTAATATAATTGATTTTGACACCATTAAATTTGGTTAAAATAAATTGAATGTACATTAATTTATATTTAAGTTTGTAGTGTTATATTTATAAAAGGTTATGTCTAGGGTGATGTTTGAGAACCGTCTTCGATGACATAAAATCCTCCAAAGGGAGGTATTGCTTCGTCATTAAGTCTTTCTTGCCTATAGAAGAAAATAAACTTAGGGTAAGACGTGTCTTGGATAAATACAAAGTTAAGTAGTTGCTGACCTTGTCACTTTTGAAAATAAGAATACAATCGTTTATCATTGGCCTGAGTGGGTAGTGCCATTTTCCGAGGTAACCCCAGGCGTTAAGGTCTCTATAAATACATTACCCTCTTTAAGGCGAGACAGATTATGAAGGCATAAACATTCTCCCCTACTCAAAGAGCACTACACTCTTTGTAGCCGTCACACATCATTAACCTAATTGTCTGTCTACAGCCCAGTAACGTTAATCACTAACAGGGTTTCTCACCTCGCGTGAATTGGTCCTTTAAACAGTCTAAAAAATCAATTTATAGAACTTTTCTCCAGTGTGAGCAATTACTCACTACCCAATTGTAATACACCTACAAAAACCTCTAAATTTCTTCCAACCATTGCAGAGGAACACACTCGATACTTTTTAATCAATACAAAGTTAATTAAAATAACAATGAGTATTGTAAATTTATGGTGTTTGGATAATTTAGATTAAAATCAATTTAAAATACAAAATTATTAAAATGTGTTGAATCTAAATCGATTCAAATAAAAACACAAATTAATCAAAAAATTAAAAGAGAGGATTGATGCAAGGGGATCCTCTTTTCCCGTTTCTTTTTGTTCTAGTGGCGGAGGGATTGACTAAGATGATTTATAAAGCTGTGAATTTGAAGTTTTTCAGAGGTTTTAAAATCAACGAGGGTACGTCGGTGGAAGTCGTCCAATTTGCAGATGGCACTCTAATGGTGGGTGAAGGAGGGTGGAACAATATATGGGGCATGAAGGTGATTTTGAGGGGCTTTGAATTAATTTCAGGTTTGGGAGTGAATTACCACAAGTGCAAAATTATTGGTATTAATGTAAGTCAGCATTTCCTTTTAGCTGCTGCAAATTTCCTCTCTTGTAAAGTTGATTCTTCGAGTTTTACCTTTTTGGGGATTCCGGTTGGTTGCGATCCTAAGCGTGTCATCACTTGGAAATCGGTTTTAGATAAATTCAGATTGAAGCTCTCTAACTGGAACAGTAGGATATTGAACATGGCTGACAGGTTAGCTCTCATCAATTCAATATTATCTAGTTTACCTGTGTTTCTGTTTTCCTTTTATAAAGCTCCGGTTTCGGTTTGTAATGAGTTCGATAAGATCCGTAGAAGGTTTTTGTGGGATGGCGGTACTGTGGATAGAAAGATCTCTTGGTTAAGTTGGGAGGTGGTTACTTGCAAGAAAGATGCGGGCGACCTTGGGATTAAAAAGATGAAAGAATTTAATTTGGCTTTGCTCAATAAGTGGAAGTGGAAGATCATGTCGGGGAAGGATGATTTATGGAAGAAAGTTTTTAGTGCGAGATACGGTAATTTGAAGTTTTGGATTCTTCAAGATTCTGTCAGTAGGAGGAAGGGCTGTTCCGGTTGGTGGAGTGACTTGTTGAGCGTGGCGGATAGTTCTAAGGTGGGAGCGTGCGCGCTTTCCTTTGCCGACAGTCTGCAGTTTCGTGTTGGGGACGGGTCCGAGACTCCGTTTTGGATGGCGAATTGGTCTGTTTTAGGTCCCTTGGCTGTAAGCTTTCAAGATTTGTATAGCTTAAGTTGGTCCAAACAGGCTTGTGTTGCAGAGATGGGTCATTGGGAGGATGGTGAGTGGGTTTGGGGTAGTTTTGGAATCCCTGCTAATATGCTGTTTTCCAACAATATTAGAATTGTGGAATTGATTGAAGGTCTGAGTGGATTCATGCCCAGTAAGGTGGAGAAAGATGTTGTGCAGTGGGTTGCTTGTGATCATTTTGATTACGAAGTTAATGAGGTTTACAAGCAGTTCTCGGAAGTGGTTCGGAAGATGACGACGGACGAGCAAGATAGAGGTTTTGCTCTGTTATGGAAGCTTAAGGTTCATGAGAAGGTAAAGGTTTTTGGTTGGAAAGTTTTGTGGTGTAGATTCCCGTCCCGAGTTGAGCTTAGGAAGAGGGGCCTTGAGATTAATCCTTGTTGTGTGTTATGTTCTGAGAGTGAGGAAGATTGTGCTCACTTGCTGTTTTCTTGCCCTTTCTCGGACACGGTGTGGAGGACCATTGGCAATTGGATAGGTGTTGGGGAAGAGTTTGATGGTGATGTCAATAAGTTTTTCTTAAGGAGGTAGTAATAAGACGGGGAGAGGTGTTGTTTGGTTAGCCGTCATTTGGGCGCTTTGGATGGAGCGAAACAACCGTATTTTCAAGTTGGTTACTTCGTCAGTGGATGATGTGTGCTGGAGTATTAAAATTTTAGCTTGGAGGTGGGGATCTATAAGAAATATTCTTTATTCCAAGTCTAGCTTTTTAGGATTTTGTTGTGATCCTTTTCTTTATTCGTGAGCGGACTTGGCCGAGAATTTTTCTCTCTTTTGTAAGGGCTTGAATACCCCTTGTATTCTTATCTATTAATTGCTTTTACAAAAAAAGAAAATCAAAAAATTAAAAATCATAAAACGTTGAATAATATTGAAAGTAGTTGGATGTCATTTTGGAAAAATCGCTTGGTTTGAATGAGATTTTATATTGATTTTTTGAAATCGATGCAAATCAAAATGAATCATATTTATATATATTTTTATACTTATTTATTATTTTTATTATAAGGCATTAATTTATTATTTATTAATACTTATTTTTTAATACTATATATTATTTTAATTTAATTTATATATTTTTATTATTCATTGTTTTCAACCATAAATGAATATTCTCCTTTTGCAAGTTTGATTTTTAATATATTTTTATAGTCTTAATAAAATATATAATCAATATTTTAGAAATTCAAAAGTCGCTCAACATTAAATTGCATAAAATTTAATTGATAACTAATCATCTAAAATTAAACTGAACCATAAATAAATTTATTTTTGAATTAAATAAATATTTGTCTTAAAACTGATCTACACTACGTAAACACTTTTTTAAGGTATAACTTAAAAAATATATTTTATGTCTTTTGATATAACTATTAAATATTATATCAATTATTAATTAATTATAAATTTGTAATGCTTTAAAAGTAAAATGCATGTTATATTAAAAACTTTTTTATATTAATATATATAATTTAACTTAAATTAAACATATTATACTTTTGTAGCGAATTTTTTAAGATATGAATATTATTTTTTATTTGACATTAAAAAATTTAATCTCATTATTTTCTTGATTTTAAACACACAAAATGAATTCCCATGTGGACAGCCGGCACCCATGTTCAGAATAAATAAAAAATTTCAAATTTAATATTAAAAAAAAAAACAATTCTGAATCAATTAGACACGTTGTTTTTCTATTTTTGTTATAAATAAATTTGAGGGTTGGGTGTCATGTACTCCCTACCTAAACATTGGGTGTCATGTACATACACTTGATACCTATCTAAGAATTTCTAGGTGAGGTCCTAAGTATGGCGTTTGAATTTTCCTCGTGTCCAACCACTAAACATTGCTTATTGAATGCTTAGAGTTATTTAAATATTCTCTTCTAGATGTTTTCTTTGATATTTACATTTTTTTAAGTTAATGATAAAATAATTGTTATTTATTAAAATAAACTTATTATTAATAGGTAGTGGGATAGTGATCTGATTCAAAATATAATAAATAAAGTAAAAAGACAAAGTATTTGAGACAGAGTATTCTAAAAGAATAAATAATTTAAGACAAATAAAAATAAGAAAGATGTGAGACGGAAGAAAAATAAAATAAGTGCATTTAATTTTTTTATATCATGTAAAAGAATTAAACAATTGCTAATTAAATATTTATTTTTTAATAATATTAAGTAACTAATGTAAATATAATTTTGGAATAAAAATATTAAATGTATCTAAATTTATTGCATTTGTTTATATTAAGAATTTTTTGCTTATAAATAAAACTTGGGGGAGAAATAAATTAAAACTGCAAATAGATTTTAAAAAAATCATAAAATTGAAAAATATTTAACGTGTTTATAACTCATTTTTTCGAGACCGTTTGAGTCTTGAAATGTTAAATTAAAATTTAATGTGTGTGTATGTAACGTGTGTGTGGTTTTGCTAGGATACATCTACTTATTTTTATGAAGATGTATTTTAGGAAGTTTTAACTAAAAAAAAAAAAGTTAAATACACCCTAAAGCACGTGTTACTAAAACACTCATTCTAAAAAATAAGTGGGTGTAAGTTAGCATATTCTCTAAGCAATTTCTAAAATACACTTATTTATTTTTTAAAAGGAGCGCGTTAGTAATTAATAACTAAAAATCCATTAAATACACTCTAAGGTGCATGTTGGTAAAACACAACTTTATGAAAATAAGTGGGTGTATCATAACAAAATTCATATATATATATATATATATATATATATATATATATATATATATATATATATATATATATATATATATATATATATATATATATATATATATATATAATAACACAAACACACTTATCAACCGACCTCAGTCCATTTTTTTAAGAACACGTTAAACTCTTTTTGAATACTTAAATATAAAAGTGGTAAAATTGGTCTGACCCATCGAATATATCCGTTTTGCCTGCACTTTTTTGTTGATCAGACCAAAGTTTTAAGTCCACATTCTTTAATTTGCTTACCTCGTCTCATCTTATTTTTTGCGGGCTTTTACGAGTAAAGAAAATAATATAAAATTTTACATTTTTAAGCTTTAAAAAATGTAATACTTGTAGGTCGTCCCTCATTTTTTTTTTGGGGTGGATCAAGGATTTAAGTATGCGCCCTCAACTTTGTTAGTCTCGTCTTGTCTAATTTTTTGAGGGTTTTTGCGGGGCTAACCTAAACAAGGCAAACATGCCAGTTTATCATACCTACCAGAACCAACATAGACTAAGTGATGCACGTGTCAATTCATATTAGTTAGGTCACCATGGTATGCTATGTGGGAGTGGTCATTCAATTGGAAGGTCGACTTAACTTTTAGACAGAAAGTTTACTCAATCTTGAGCCATATAACGAGTTTTTATAAGAGTTATGCAGTTGAGACTCAGATAAAGGTACAAGATCGTAAATGATCATAATAATGATGTAATTTAAATATCTTTCAATGCCATGAAAGATGGATTAAGGGGTACAACTAAAAATACAATGCGAAGAAGCCTAAGAAAAATTATCATTTAATCACATATTAGATATACTGAGGTTGTTTGTTCTTCACATGCATTATCACATATACTTACTTACTCACAACAAATACAAATATAAATTTTTTTTAATCATACTCTCAATTTTATATTATTTCTATCAATCTTATCTTTTATTTTATTTGCATTTATGATTGTTAGAGTTATATTATAATATTATATTATTAGGGTTTGGTATTAAGTATATGAGTTTGACTAATTTTTCTTTTTTATATACTACTCTTTTAACCCATTAATATAAATATATGGGTCACTATACATTGTAGTGCATCTAATTGGTTATTCATATTATTTATTTCTTTCTACATGGTATTTAAAACCTACTATAGTTCGTTGTAAAAATTATTTAAAAAAAAATAGAAAAAAAAACCTTACCAGCAGTATCAGAGAATGCCGATTTTGCATGTTGGAGAGGTGAAAATAATTTTGGCGGCCGAATCATGGAGAATTTTGCAGATTAGAAAAATCACTATTTTTAAACGGTTTTTTGTTCCTAATCTGAATTGCGCATTTTCGGCAGCAGACAGGTTGTCATTTTGGGACAAAATGAGGTGTTTTTTAGATTTGATAAAAGTTAGGTGGATTCAACGGATGTTTATGGCATTTTGGTGGTGTTCTGCATTGATAGTGTATGTTTGTGCAATTTCGAGTCAAAACTGGGTGTGGTGATGCGTTATTAGTTAAACAATGTCGACGAAAATTGAAAATAACCTCAAATATAATTCTAAGAAACTCGTTGCCGAGTTCGCTATTACTTCCACAAAACTCACCGATATCAAGCTTGATGGGGATTGTGAGAACTATATAGAGTGGAAGTGTCTAGTTGAAGTTAGTCTCCGAGGAATGAGAAATGATGGACATTTAACAGGAGTATGTCCAAAGGAAACAAAGGCAGAAAAAATTGGAATATAGAGGATAAACATATTTTGGCCTTACTTGTGTATTCTATTAATAGGCGTGTTCAATCGGTTATTACTCAATGCAAGATTAAGAGTTGTGGGATTTTTTTGAAATTTACTTTTGGTAAATATGATAATCTGAATCACATTTATGCTTTCTGCAAGAAATTTTTCTCCCCAAATAGGATAAGCGTAAGTTGATGGATTATTTTTTGGATTTAAGAAATATATCGAGGAGTTAACTTTTCTTCTAGCATGCAAATCTGTCGAAGAGATGTTAAATCAACAAAAGAAACTTATAGGCTTGAGTTATCTTTCAGATCTTGATTTAGAGTATGGTATGTTTCGATCCCAGATTTTTTCCTGTAACCAGGTTGATAACCTAAATGTTGTTTTCTCTTGGGTTATGCAATTATCCTTTATGGAAGCACGACCTACTACCCCAGACAATGATTCCTCTGACCGCTCATCTTTAGATTTACAATTTGGAGGTTGTACTTATTTTTATAATTAAGGAAGATGAGGTCTTGGTGGTGTGGTCATGATGATGTGGGTGGTGGTCGTGGTGTTGTAGTCTAGTGTTTTGCTTGTGGAGAATTTGGTCACTACCAAAACCATTGCCCACATGCACAAGTTATTCCTCGCTTTGCTAATACAGTGTCTTAGTCTGATCCTTAGCCTTCACAAAATTAATGGCGTACAGTAGTTATGAGTGATGAAGAATTTAATAGATATACATAATTTCATATTTCCCAACAACCATTTCCATCTTCCTCCCGGCGCCACTGATCATATGATAGAGGATTCACGCATTTTTTTTCCTCTTTCAGTCATTATAATAACCATTGTTCTGTTACCTTTGTTGATAGTTCCAAAGTCCATGTTAAAGAAAATGTGTGTTTTACCCTGATTTCTACCTTACTTTTGTCATCTCTCTTATATTTACCTTAATTCCCCTACAATATTATATCAATTAGTCAAATAACTAATTCATTAAATTGTTATGTGGCTTTTTTACCCGACTCTTATGTATTTTAGGATCTGTTGACACTGATGACTATTGGTATAGTACGAGTATATAAGGAGATGTATATGCTTGAAAAAGGACTTTCACAAGCATCAACAACTTCCAAAATTTGCATCATGTCACCTTTTCAGCTTCAATGCCAGATTGGACATCCATCTTTAGGAGTTCTTAAAATATTATGTCTTATTAGAGTCAATGTCGAGTCTGTCTTGTGAGTCATGTCAGTTTTCTAAGCATCATCGTAGTGTTTACTTTTCTTCTCAAAATAAAAGGGATCAAAGCATTGTTTGACATTATTCTTTGTGATGTTTGGGGCCTTTGTCCAGTAATCTCAAAGTTAGGTCACAAGTATTTTGTTAATTTTATTGATGACTACTCCCGTGGAACTTAGTTATATCTAATGAAATCCAGATGTGAGTTATTTACTATATTTTTCAATTTTTGTGCTGAAATTTGTACTCAGTTTAATTTTCATGATCACATTCTCTAAAGTGATAATGCCCAAGAATATTTTTTTGCACAACTTAATACTTTCATGAATCAACATGGCACAATTCACCAATCATCTTGCATTGCCACTCAACAAAAAAATGGAGTTGTTGAACGCAAAATCAAATATTTAATGGAAGTTGCCCGAGCTTTATTGTTTGAGATGAAAGTTCCAAATTTTTTTTGGGCAGATGTAGTACTAATTGTTGCTCACTTAATTAATTGCATGCCATCATTTGTTTTATATGGTGTTATACCATATCCTTTTTCCTTCTCATTATTTGTTTTCTTCACCCCCCCCCCCCCCCCCCCCCCCTAAAAAAAATAAAAATTGGTTGCACATGTTTTGTGTTTGATGTTCATTTGTAGGTAAATAAGTTGGACCCAAAGTCATTGAAGTGTGTATTTTTGGATTACTCTCGTACCCAAAAGGGGTATCGTTGCTTTCCCCAGATCACTGTCGTTATCTAGTTTCAACTGATGTCTCATTCTTTAAAGATTGTTCCATTTTGTTTAGTCCTAATCGTCATTAACAGTGTGTGAATCAGATGATTCTTTCCTAACTTAAACCATTACCCACTGTATTCCTCCAACTCCTACTGCATAAGTTTCAAGTTCTTTGAGCATACATATTCTCATTGTCCTTGGGATTTAAGAGAGAATGTCATAGAAGATACTTAACATCTAACCTCTAACACAAAGGTAAACGTACCTGTACTTATCCTATTTCCTCTTATGTGTCTTCTTGTTTTTTGTCATCTACTTCTAAATCTTTTATTGATGACATATATTCTATTTATGTTCCCAAATCTCTTAAAGATGCTATAATCATGTTGGTTGGAGACATGGTATGAAGGAGGAAATAAAGGCTCTTGAGCATAATGAAACTTGGGATTTAGTTTCTCTTCCTGCAAGCAAGCAAGCTATTGGATGCAAATGGATGTATATTGTCAAGCTGAATCTAGATGGCTTTGTGGCACACTTAACAGCACGACTTATTTCTAAAGGATATGCCCACTCATACGGAGTTGACTATACTGATACTTTTCCCCCCATGGATGAACATTCGTCTATTCTTATTATTATATCTCTTGCTGCCAAGCACCACTGGCCCTTGTTTCAATTAGATGTGAAAATGCTTTCTTGCATGGTGATTGATTTACATGAGAAGGTGTATATGGAGCAACCACCTAGTTTTATTGCTCAAGGGGAGAATGGACATGTGTGTCATTTAAAGAAATCATTATATGGCTTTAAGCAATCACCCGGGTCTTGGTTTGAGAGATTCAGTGAAGTGGTTTTGGCATTTGGATTGAAATGATGTCAGAGTGATCATACAATATTAAAAAAAAAAAGTAATTGTTTGGAAATATCTTACTTGTGGTGTATGTTGATGATATTGTAATTACAGGAAGTGATAACAAGCGAATTAAAAATTTGAAGGCTTTCCTCCAAACCAAGTTTCAGACCAAAGATTTGGGAGTCTTGAAGTACTTCTTAAGCATTAAAGTTATGTATTGAAAGAAGGGGATTTTCCTTTCACAAAGGAAATATGTTATGGATCTATTGAGTGAAACTGATATGATGAGATCTAAACCATGTGAGACTCCTATGGAGCCTAAAGTTAAGCTAATAATGGATGAGTCTCCTTTCTCGGATCCGCAGAAGTATAAAAGATTGGTGGGAAAATTGAATTACTTGACTGTTACAAGACCTGATATTGCTTTTCCTGTAAGTGTTGTAAATCAATTTGTTATCCCCCCGTGATACTCATTGGGAAACACTAATTAACATTGTTAAATATGTGAAGAAAGCTCCAGGAAAGGGAGTTATGTACCAAGATCATGGGAATATGTAGGTGGAGGCTTTTTCTAATTCTGATTGGGCAGGATATCAAGTGGATTGGAAGTCTACCACAAGATATTGTGTATTCTTCGGAGGTAATTTGATATCTTGAAAAAGTAAGAAACAAAATGTAGTTGCAATATCAAGTGCAGAAGCAAAATATAGGGCCATGTTTTAAATTACTTGTGAACTAATATGGGTAAAACAAAGCTTGAATGAAATGAGATTTGAGAATAATTTTCCTATGAAATTGTGGTATGATAATCAGGCGACCATACATATGATATCAAATGTTGTCTTTCATGAAAGAACAAAACACATTGAGGTAGGCTATCATTTTATCACAGAGAATGTTTGATAAAATCTCATATCCACTTCCTATGTTAGGACAAGAGATCAACTAATTGTTTTGTTTATCAAGGCATTGAATGAGGTGCGTAGTAATTTAATTTGTAACAAGCTGGACATGATTAATATATATGCTTCAGCTTGAGGGGAAGTGTTATAGTTATATTATTATATTATATAACTAGGATTTAGTATATTAAGTATATGGATTTGCCCCATTTGTTTTTCTTATATACTAGTACTTTTTAAATATATTAATATAAATATGAGGGTCACTACACATTATAATGCATCTGACTGATTTATCATATTCTTTCTACACTAGTATAAACAACAATTTTTCTAATGATCTTAAATATAAGAAAAAGTTATCTATAAATATTATATTCAATGTCATTATTCAAAATATATTTATATTTTTTTACATTTCTATATTTTTAGCAATTTTTAAAGCAAAATGTAACGGTAAAATTAAAAAAAAATGTAAGACGTAAATACATTTAGACATTTTTTTAGAGAATTTCTTAACACACCTCATAAGTTTCTTAGGCACCTTGTGTGCTTACAAAAATACCCCTCTGTTCCGGATGTGCAAATCAGGACGCACCTTTTTTTTTTAATTTTTCAGTTTTTTTGGATGTACACATCCGGTAAAAGTTCGCATTTGCAAATACGGAATTAAACCAGATGCAGAATACCAAAAATCCAACAATGTTTCTCACATTCATAACATAAAATCTGGATTACATTCAGAAATTCGGCATTACATCGACATAAATTAAAATATTACAAGATCAATAGCCTGGTGGATGCTTACACATCTCTAAGATGTCATCGACCGTTCTTCGGATTTTGACGGTCGCCTCGAACTCGAGCGGGAATCGTTCTTCGTAACCGAAAAAAGGTTGTCACATCGCTCTAACATCCTCTTGATTCTTGAGCTCAACAATGCTGTAAGCGACGTTCCCTTCGTTGTCAACCAAATGTGAACGATACTCAAGCTTCGCAACCTTCTGTTTGTCTCGGTAAGGTAGGAGATGTTCGATCTCGTCAATAATCTCGCCGATGGAGGTGTGCTTCATTAGCTTAAACGTGCGACTGCGTGTTTTGCTGTCGGTGTAGGAGACACTTGCGACATACCAACAGAACTTGATTTCATACAATTGAGAGATTTTGTGTTTGTGTGAAAGATATCAAATGAAACCCCTAATTTATAGAAAACTTAGGGTAAAGTAATTTCTGCCTAACTTCTTTTCGGATATACAGATACGGAAAAACCCTATAAATATTGGTTCCAGATTTGTATATCCGGAACTTTTCCGCATCTGCAAATCATAATATTTTACTGATACATTTTTCAATCAGAATTGACTATGTTATGCAACCAATTGCAATGCTTTCATTGGAATAAAATTCATAAGTGCATTAAAAAGGCATATGAATAAAAATTCAATATATTTCACTTCAAAAATGTACATTTTGTCGTTCGATTATACAAAAGAGTTAAAACAAAAGTCTCTGTCTAAATCTATCGGAGCTTGACCTTTGGAATTTTCCGCATTTGATGTCGTTTCAATTTTGTTCAATCTATCGAATTCAACCATCCTTTCAACAAAACTATCCGGCCACGACTCGGCAATTGCGGTTACATGCGTCGCCCATTGCAGTGATTTAGGTGGTATGGGGCATCCGGGTTTCAAGATAACTTGTACAAAATGCCTTGATTTCGCAAGCCATTCGATGCACATCATGCGATCATATAGATTGGACAGTGGTGCGGTGCTGAGTAGAAAAAAGGTTTCCGAAAAACCGTATCGCGTTAAGTCAATACACACCATATCATACGCACATGCGATAAGATGACCCATCTCGGGGAAGCTCATCCATTTCAATACCGGGGCCGGACCACTCAACCACGGAACAAGTGACTCGTAAACCTTGTCGTATTTTTCTTTATTTTCATACAAACACAAGTATGCTTCTTTATGCGTCTCCAACTCTAGGATAAGTTGATGACAGACAAGTTCATGACCTTCCTCTCCTCTACCGAGTAGAGCCGAAACGGCTCGGTAACCGTAATTACCATCCCCTATAACATCGATGATACCGTCGATATGCTTGTGTATAAAAACCGGCATCTCGTATATAAAGAAAATTATAGGTGGAATCGGTGTCGGAAGCGGTGCATTCGGAGTCGGAACTCGTGGAATCGGTGTCGGAGCCGGTTTGGTAATGCGAGCTTCTTTCATGGCACTTTGTAGAGATTTAGGAGTCGGTGAGTCCGGAAAGAGTTTGTCAATGTGCTCACAATATGAAGGAGATCGAGTTGTCGAGTTGTCATACGGTGTAGGCTTCATCTTCTTCGGAGCACCTTTTATCTTAACTGGTTGAGACGGCGGTATCATTGCAGTCGTTTCGGGAAAGGCAATCTTCCTCAATTCTTCTTTGATGTGTAGCTTCATGTTGTCATCGGCCTTCGAAAATCTCGCTTGAATCGCTTCCAATTCGGGCAAAATAGAGATATCCGATTTATCTCCTTCCTTGCAACCATCATCATCAAAACTAAGTCTTATCTAATGAGGGAAAACTTCGTCAATTTGTATTGGCTCACCTAGTTTCAACTTTATAGCAATAACACAAGCACACGGAAGACCATAGGTTTCATAATAGTGTAACCACACTTTGCGCTATCGGAACCTACCGTTTCGGCTCGGTTGGCCTCGTGAAAAATATAGCCCAATCCCGCCCGAGACATGTTGCCGATCAATTGAGAGTAAAGAAAGTTACCTTTAAAACGATGTTCCAAAATCGTAATACTCCGACCAAATGTGGTTTGTATCTCGTTATGTTAGTTTTTAATCATGAGATCCACGGAGTCTCAATCTCGACCTAAATCGCCCTTGCTATTACCCAACCAATTCTTCAAATTAGCATGTGCCGACTCAACTCTATTGGTTGTTGTATTTCCAAGGTGTCGGACATTATCCGTCCACGCACATACTATCTTCTCCTTCACTTGATCAAGAATAGTGCTTTCAACGTATTTCAACAACGCGGGGTACTTTTCGCACACTTTCCGGAATTTCATAACCGAATCGACATATAATTCTTTTGTGGAAGAATTTATAATACGATTCGATGCATCCATTATTTTTTCTACAATGACATCGGCCTTAACCAATTTTCCATCTTCCGACTCCACTTGTTTCACACCCACCGCGGGTTTAACCCGACTTCTCACATTCTTTGTTATGTGAAATCGACAAAGTAATGCATTAGAAGAAGGAAAGACCTTTGCAACCGCATTCATCAAAGCGGTATCGCGGTCCGTAACAATAGCTGTAGGCATTTGAACATGTTTCTTCAAAAGTGACCGACACGTCTCCAATGCCCATGTAAAATTGACCTCTTTTTCGCACTCTAAAAATGCAAAACCAACGACATATGTCTTATCCATAGACGTAACACCAACCATCTCAAATAACGGAAGTCGATACTTGTTCGTCTTGTAGGTATAATCGAGAATGAGCACTGTCGAGAACGTGTTAAACAACTTTACGGAATCCAGATGAGTCCAAAAAATATCTCGGACCGTAACTCCATCATCGTGATATTTGTACCGAGACACGTAATTGTCATCATCCAACAATTTCAACAGTTGTTGCATCTCACTTCTATCTCCCCTAATTGCTTTGTTTGTCTGATACCAAATGTTATACACTTGCTTTATATTTGCTGCATTGTCGGGTTCCTTCCGTTTCAATGTGGCAAGTATATTTTTCGGTTGGACAAGATTCAAGGTCATGTCGGCAATACATGTCTTCTCTTCTGACTTGAGCCGACATACACTAGGATGACCTTGAAACTTTGAGCACAATTCGTGATTATGTATACCACAACGAACACTAAATCTCCATTTTTTGGAAGCTAAAATGTAACCACGAATCTTAAAAGGGCACTCACATTTTCTACTACCGGTGTCATTTTTTTTAACTTCCGTAGAGGAACCTGATATTTACCGCTTCTTTCGCACCCCAAAATTACAAAAGCGTTTCTTCTTTCCGAACCATTATCTGATCTTCCTATATTCACACCGAAACCAAGGCCAATAGCCGTCCTACGAATATATGCGAGCATGCTATCGCGATCATCAAACTCTTGCTTGTTATTAAAGTCACCGCCGACATCAACCGACTTTACGATAATCCCTTCAACTTTCGGAGAAATCGTCGAAACTAATTCTTTTGAGATGTTATCGGGGTGCACCATATCTATTTATAAACAATAATAGAACAATAAATATATATAACTAAAACCTATTAAAAATTGCTGAAAATCAAAATTAATAAGTTCCAGGCATTTTTCCGGATGTGCACATCCCAACAAGTTCATGCTCAATACGTACCGGATTTACACATCCGGAAGCCGCGTAACTTGTTTTTTTTCCCCAAAAAGTAGATTGATAATGTGAGCAATGTAGTAGATGAAGTTGAATATTTACCTAAAATTCAATCTTCTCTTGCTCCCTTTGATTTATTGCACCAAAAAGTTGTTGAGTGAGAAATGATATTGATGAAGTATGGTTTTTTAGGTTGGTGAGGGTGAGTGTGGAAGAAGAAAGGTTGAGAATGAGAATAATGGGGGGAGTGATCATGCAGGTTCAAATATATCAACAATTCTTCCGGATATGCATATACGGAGACCTTCTGCATATGCACATCCGGGACAAATATATTTTTTTTAACGCCATGGTGCGTCTTGATTTGCACATCCAAAATTAGGGGGCATAAGTCGAATTTTGCGCAGTATCTAAGAAACTTATGGGGTGTATTAAGAAATTCTATTTTTTAAAAGGATGTTTTTTTTAGATTATATGAAATCGGAAGGAATATCATTCTCTTTTTTTTACACCTTCAAAATAAATTCCAACTTTCTCTCAAAGAGACCAATCATTAAATGAGTTTTCATTTGTTGCTTTCAAAAACAAAAGTTTGTCTTTGTTCGCATGTGCATAATTTATTGTAGATATAAATAGAGAACATCATGTGCAATTATTTTAGCTAAATGAGAAAAAGGGATATACACCACACTATCAACCAATTAAGGTAAAAATATTTTACACCTGAGAGCACTAATATAACATCTTAAAAAAAAAAACACTGAAGTTTACATAAAAGGAAAGTTCTCTGTAGCTAGATACAAATCACACTCGAATTTAAACATATTCCAAATATGGGTTGACATTGGAACTTCCGGAAAATATTTTGTACCATAATTATTTCCATTTTTATCCATCTGTGGGACTACGCTTTTCAATCCTCACAGGGAAACCACCTTTCATTAACGAGGTAAGGTGTGAAGTGTACTCCGGCTCAACCGCTTTTTCCATCGCCGGGACCACCCTAAACTCCCTCATAACTCCGGCAACCACCCTCTTCATTTGCAAGAACGCCATTTCTTTCCCTAAACACACTCTTGGCCCAGCCTGAAAAACCGGATAAGCATAAGGATCCTTCCCAACAAAGCTCCACATCCCATCCTCATCCCGACGCAACCACCTCTCCGGCCGAAACTCAGCCCAATCAGGTCCCCATATTTTCTCAGACCTTCCCATAGCATATACATGATATGCCACTCTCCACCCTTTCTTCACTATAGTCCCGTCCGGCAAAACATCGTCGTGAGTTGCTTCCTTAGTATCCACCGGAACCGGAGGATACAACCTCATACTCTCGCATAGCGCCGCGTGAATATAAACCATATCCTTCACCTCATCGTAACTAACCGATTCCGATTTTGCATTAATCTCTCTGAGAATCTCATTCTCGACGTGACTATGTTTAGAGAGTAACCAAAAGAACCACGTGAGTGCAGCCGAAGTTGTATCTCTCCCAGCAAGGATAAAGCTTATTACAATATCAACAACAAATGATTCATCTGAATGACCAGAACTTAAAAATCGCGATAAAAGATCAACTGATTCCAAAGCTGATTTTTCTAAAAGCTCTTTTTTCTTTTCCTTAACTATTCTTGAAGCGAGTCCTCTTACTTCAGCTACTGCTTCTTTCAACCTGCGCTCGGTTCCAATGTTTAGGATTTTCTTCACCTTCCATATCAATGGAACAGGCGCGTTGAACCTCAAGCTGGTGATTCGAGTGCCATCATCGAAGGCTTTTGCAAACGCGGTTTCGGGTAGAGAAGGGAGGAGATACTCCGGATCGAATCCAAACGCGATTATACAGATGTTATCGAATGTAAAACGCTGAAGGATATCTTGAAAATCAGGGAGGATAGTTTGAGTTTTAGAAGCTTCAGAGAGAATAGGGAGGAGGCGATCGGAGAGTTCTACGTCAACTACAGTTTTAACAAATTTGCGAAGCGATTTAGCGTTGAATTCATGGCTGGAGATTTGTCGTTGGAACTTCCAGGTTTCACCGTCGGCGTTGAAGATGCCGTTGCCGAGGAAATCACCGACGGAACGGTTAAGTGTGAGACCTTTGCGGTAGCAAGGGAAGTTGGTTTTGAGAACGTGTTGGACTACCAAGGGGTTTGCTGTGAAGACTTGGCGGGAGCCGAAGGCGCGGTGAAGGATGAAGGTTGAGGAAGGGGTGGTTTGAAGGATGTCGGAGATCCATTGAACACGGCGGTGAAAGTTGGCTGCAAAAGAAAAGACGGAACCGAAGATGGGGTAAGATTTGGGAATGGTGGTGTTGGTGGTAGAGGAGGGTGGTTTTAGGGATTTGGATTGTGTTTTGGTGGCTAAGAATAAGAACCAAAGGAGAGTTGCTGAGAGAAGTAACCATGAAACCAATGTTTCGAGTTCCATTTTAGTACGTTAGTTAGAGAGAGATATGAGTTGAATACTAATGAGAGCCAATGTTGTGATAACATGACTTAGTTTAACTTTGCTCTATATATAACAACCCAACAAGTGAATAATAATAAGGCAAAATACTCTTTTTTGCTCATTTAACTTAATATCGGATTCCATTTTAATACTCCAAGTGGACAAATCCACCCACAAGACTGCTATGAACTTGTGAAATTTAAATGCCATTGTTGTTATATTTTAATTCGTGTCCTTGTTCTAAGTTTGCTTTCACTATTCTTCTTCCTATGTACCCGGAAATGGATCCTCTCCTGCATTTCTTCTGCTGCCTTCTCTTCTGCTCAATTTTCAACCCTTGGATTTAATCTATACCATTTCATCTTACCTATTTTTTAATGCAGATTTTTTATCTTAATTTTTTTCAACCATTAGATCACAGCAGAATGGACAGCATGATAAAAAAAACCTTGCTCTTTACCATTTTCTCTCTTTTTCTTTTTTGTAATTCAATATAATAGTTTGTATTTTGGTAACAGTATAATAGTTTGTTAAGAATAATATAATCATACTTAAATATTAGTATATTTGTTTTATAAAAAACATTAATAGATTTATTATATTATAATTCAGATACAATCCACCGTATTCTTCTTTTCTGGAAACTCCTTGCACGACAACAAATTATGGGTAGCTGCTGCCGTGTAAACTGAAACGTGAGGCAACAATCAAGTTTATCAACCAAAGAACCAGTGCTTATGCTTCCAATAAACGCACCAGCAATTAATATACTAACAAGTCATTCACTGAATGAGTTTCCCGGAAAACCAAGTTCCTGGGCAATTGAAACAATAGGACCATTCATGTGTTTATAATTCATTGATGGTACATACTAAAAAAATCCTAGTAAATTATGTGAATTTATAATAAAAAATTTTAAAATTATGTTTAAAAAAAAAAAAAAATTCATGTGTTTATATCTATTGTGAGATGAATGAAGTAATTTATTTGAAATATTTATTTAAAATGTTTGATTTGATTTTAACTTTTTTTTTTAAAATATATTTCAATGATTATGACTGCAGTGTGAGATATGCAATGGAATTGAGGAACGCAGTTGAAGGTCGGAAGTAACAGGCAGTGTGATAGAGAGCAATTAATTTCAAGTGGCTGTTAGTAGTATCAGCATATATATCTAGTCTGTAATGTTTAAACAACAAATACAAATTTAGTGGTACTCAATTTCCCTTTGCAATTAACATTACCTGAGTTCGAATAACATACTAGTCTATTTATAGATTACTAATTTAACTTTTGATCCAAATACCGGAAAAACTTACTCATTAATTCAGTTTTTCACCGGAAAAACCATTACTTCTTTTGCATTTTGTTCGGGAACCGCTCCCTATCCATATTGCAAAATTACTCATTGTCTAACTGATTTGTATTTTCACCGGAAAGCCTTTACTGCTTTTATGTTGTCCATGTAACTTCTCCCTTTCCTTTTTGCAAAAGTAATCCTCTGACAGGGTTATTGCATTCTTATCTATAACTATAGCAGGCACCTTGTAATTGTTAAATTGTAATTCCTAGTGTCTAAGTGTCGAAGTCGAATAGCTTTGTGTCGAAGTTGTCGAAGGTGTTTCGACAGATTTGATTTAGATTGGATTCAGATTTGCTTTTATTAGATTTGATATTTTGGACTTTAAAGTTTTGGGCCTTTGTAAATCTAAATCTATATAAAGGGAGTATCCCTTGTACAATGTAACATGCAGTAGCATATCATTCACAATTGCAGTTTTAGCAAGTGAATATAACAAGAAAAATCCCACAGTTCGTGGGTGCCAATTCTCTCCATATATTTCTCTTCTCACTTTCTTTCTTGCTGCTATTGTTCTTCTTCTTTCTTTGTTCATCATTACCATTACGTGCGTTTGTGGGTTGGTGATCAATCTTGAGATCAAGATTGAAGCGAAATCATCATAGGGTGTGGTGAATTTCCAACATCTGGTATCTAGAGTTCCGGTTGCGATTCAAGGAGGAAAATTGTGATGGCGATGAATCATCCGAATGGGCATTTTCCGGCGAGTCTTCCGATTCTCAAGAAAGATAATTATGAGAATTGGTGCAAGCAGATCAAGGTGGTTTTCTGTTATCAAGATCTTTGGGATCTTGTGAAGGAAGGAGTAACACCGCTTAGGGAGAACGCGACGTATGAAGAAAAGGCTGCACTCAAAGAATTGAAGAAGAAAGATTATAAAGCGCTGTTTATAATCCATCAATGTGTTGATCCAGATAACTTTGAAAAAGTTAGCGATGCAGAATCAGCAAAGGAAGCATGGGAGATTCTTGAAAAGTCGTTTGGAGGCGCAGAGAAAGTGAAAGAGGTAAGGTTACAAACTCACAAGAGAACCTATGAGTTGCTTCAGATGGAAGACAACGAAAGTATTGCAGATTTCTTCACAAGAGTTACAAAACTTGTGAATCAAATCAAAGTATGTGGAGAAACGCTGACGACGAAAGCAGTTGTCTCAAAGATTTTGAGATCGTTGGCTCCTAAGTTCGACCATGTGGTAGTAGCCATAGAGGAGTCGAAAGACTTGTCAGTATTGACGAAGGAAGAGCTTCAAGGGATGCCTGAGTCTCATGAACAAAGGATGGCTGAGAGGGCTGCAGGAAAGTCGAAGAGTGATATGGCTTTGTAGGCACAGTCAGAAAAGGAAAGGAAAGGCAAAGGAAACGTGAATGGCAACAAAGATAGAGGAGGCAGTAATTCGACTCAGAAGAAACCTTGGAACCAAGGCAACCAAAAAGGTGGTGTTGCAGGTAGAGGAAGAGGTGGTGGTCGAAAGCCAGACAAAAGTCACATTCAATGTTTCAATTGTCAGAAGTATGGCCATTATGTTAGTAACTGTCCAGAAAAGAAGAAAAATCAAGAAACTGATGCAAATCTGGCGAAGCATGAAGAAGAAGAGACGTTGCTGATGGTCACAACGAAAGATGAAGAGAGATTCCAAGATCAGTGGTACTTGGACTCAGGATGCTCATCACACATAAATGGGAGGAAAGATTGGTTTGTCAACATGAAGCCCTCGTCGAAGAACACGGTGAAGTTTGCAAATGACAACACTCTAGCAGCTGAAGGTGTTGGTGATGTTCTGATTATGAGGAAAGATGGCAAAAGGTCAACAATTTCCAATGTGTTGTACATTCCAGGCATGAAGAGTAATTTGCTCAGTATAGGGCAGCTTGTCGAAAAGAACTACAAGGTAGTTGTCGAAGACAAGATGATGAGAGTTCTCGACGCAGGTGGTAGGTTGATCTTGAAGGCTCCAATGTCTCAGAATAGGACCTTCAAGATTGAACTCAATGTGATGGAGCACAAGTGTCTAGCAACAGCAGCCAGTAGAGATGAGTGGTTATGGCACTTTCGACTAGGCCATCTCAACTTCAATGACATCAGGGAGCTGAAGAGAAGAAATATGGTGTCAGGATTACCAGAAATCGACATTCCTAGTGAAGTTTGTGAAGAGTGTGTTCAGTCGAAACAACACAAGAATAGCTTCAGCAAGGATGCAGGAAGAAAGTCGAAGGCAATTCTTGAAGTCATATACTCTGATGTATGTGGTCCAATCCAGGTGGATTCGATTGGTGGCAACAGATATTTTGTCACGTTTATAGATGACTTCAGTCGAAAATTATGGACTTATCTCATCAAGAAGAAAAGTGATGTGTTTGAGGTATTTGTCAGATTCAAATCCATGGTCGAAAGACAGAGTGGTCGAAGGTTGAAAACTCTGAGAACTGATGGTGGTGGAGAATATGTGTCGAAAGAGTTCGATGCATTGTGTAGAAAAGAAGGGATTGTGCATGAGGTGGTGCCACCCTACACTCCACAGCAGAATGGGATTGCAGAACGCAAGAACAGAACCATCATGAACATGGTAAGAAGTATGTTGAATGGAAAACATCTACCCAAAGAATTATGGGGAGAAGCAGTTTCGACAGCAACATATCTTTTGAACAGATGTCCGACAAAGAAGCTTGAAGGAGTCACACCAGAAGAATGTTGGTCTGGTGACAAGCCAAGCCTCAGTCACTTAAAGGTGTTTGGATCTATAGCACATAGACATGTACCAGATCAGTTGAGAAGGAAGCTTGATGACAAGTCGAATCAGATGATCTTGATAGGATATCATTCGACTGGAGGTTACAAGCTGTTCGACCCAGTGAATAAGCAGGTAGTGATCAGCAGGGACGTGATCATAGATGAGCTTAAAGAATGGGATTAGACAAAGAATGCCAAGAAGGATTCAGTGAGAATCTATTGTGAAGAACCAGCCACTGAAGTCGAAAGAGAAGTTCGACAGGAACCAGTTACAGATGAAGCAGGTTCAAGCAGACCTCGACGAACAAGACACATGCCTGCAAGGTTGCAAGAATGTGTAATTACATCAGATGATGTGGTCGATAAAGAGGGTGAGCTGGTACATTATGCTTTCTACGCAGATGTCGAACCAGTCAATGCAGCTGAGGCATTGAAAGATTTGAAGTGGGTGAAAGCAATGAATGAAGAGTTAGAATCCATCGAAGTCAACAACACATGGTCACTTGTCGAATTGCCTCAAGGCAAGAAGGCAATTGATGTGAAGTGGGTTTACAAAGTGAAAGTGAATCCCAGAGGAGAAGTAACTCGACACAAGGCGAGACTTGTGGCGAAAGGATTTCTTCAGAAGGAAGGAATCGACTTCGATGAAGTGTTTGCACCTGTTGCTAGGATCAAAACAATCAGGTTGGTTGTTGGTCTAGCAAATATGAATAATTGGCACACATGTCAGATGGACGTGAAGTGTGCATTCCTTAATGGTCCCCTAGACGAAGAAGTTTATGTCGCACAACCAACTGGGTATGTGAAACAAAGCGAAGAAGGAAAGGTGTACAGGCTGCATAAAGCCCTGTATGGACTTAAGCAAGCTCCAAGAGCTTGGAATAAGAAAATCGACAGCATCTTAAGGGAGAAGGAATTTGTGAAGTGTACAACAGAGCATGGAGTATATGTAAGAAGAAGCAATGGCGAATTGCTTATACTATGTCTCTATGTCGATGATTTGTTGATAGCAGGAAGTTGCAAGAAGGAGATCGAAGATTTCAAACATGACCTAAGTGAGGAGTTTGAAATGTCAGACTTGGGAGATCTCTCATATTTCCTTGGCATCGAATTCTACAAGACTAGTAGAGGTTTGATGATGCACCAACGAAGATATGCAGGCGAAATACTCAAGAGATTTGAGATGCAAGATTGCAACTCAACTTCGACTCCAGCTGAGACCAAACTGCAACTGTCGAAGGATCCAGACGAAGATAATGTCGACCCAGCCCAATATAGAAGACATATTGGGCACTTAGATACCTTTGTCACACAAGGCCTGACTTAGCATACAGTGTTGGTATGGTAAGTAGATTCATGCAGAAGCCAGAGGTATCACACCTAACAGCGACGAAGAGGATACTGAGGTATCTGAAAGGGACTCTCGACTATGGCATTTTATTTCCTGCAGCTGATGAAGGGAAAGAATGCAAGTTAGTGGGATACACCGACTTTAGTTGGTGTAGTGATGCAGAGGATAGAAAATCCACAGCTAGATATGTGTTTATGTTAGGTGGTGCACCAGTTGCTTGGAGTTCGAGAAAGGAGCCAGTAGTGGCATTGTCATCATGCGAAGCAGAATACATAGCTGCTTCTCTTTGTGCATGTCAAGCAACATGGATGGTGAACTTGGTCGAAGAGATTACAGGGAAGAATCATGGAGCAATTACCATGAAGATCGACATCATGTCAGCTATCAATTTGGCGAAGAATCCAATAGCACACGGTCGAAGAAAGCACATCGAAATGAGGTTCCATTATCTTCGAGAGCAGGTAGCAGAAGGGAAGATGAAGTTGGAACACTGCAGAACTGAGAATCAGATTGCAGATATCATAACGAAGGGAGTGCAGGTCGAAGCCTTCAGAAAGCTAAGGACTTTGATGAATGTAGATAGCTTAGACACAATGAATTAGGTGGTGTGTTAAATTGTAATTCCTAGTGTCTAAGTGTCGAAGTCGAATAGCTTTGTGTCGAAGCTGTCGAAGGTGTTTCGACAGATTTGATTTAGATTGGATTCAGATTTGCTTTTATTAGATTTGATATGATTTAGATTAGATTTGATATTTTGGGCTTTAAAGTTTTGGGCCTTTGTAAATCTAAATCTATATAAAGGGAGTATCCCTTGTACAATGTAACATGCAGTAGCATATCATTCACAGTTGCAGTTTTAGCAAGTGAATATAACAAGAAAAATCCCACAGTTCGTGGGTGCCAATTCTCTCCATATATTTCTCTTCTCACTTTCTTTCTTGCTGCTATTGTTCTTCTTCTTTCTTTGTTCATTATTACCATTACGTGCGTTTGTGGGTTGGTGATCAATCTTGAGATCAAGATTGAACCGAAATCATCATAGGGTGTGGTGAATTTCCAACAGTAATTCCTACATATGTCTTTTTCTCTTGCAATTTTGCATCACTTGATTGATAAAGATGTTACATTAAAATCGGTTGGAAATTCACCACAAACTATGGTAATTCCTCTTTAATCTTGTTCTCAAGATTAATAACGAACCACAAACACGCAATGACAATGATGAAGATGAAGAACAAATAGCAAGAAAGAAATGAGAGAAGAGAAATATTTGGAGAAAAAATTGTTACCCACGAACTGTGGGATTTTAGATTTTATTCACGTGCAAACTTGCAACCGTGAGTACAAGCACTGTGATTCTTCACTACTTGTTCTGCTACTGCATTTTACAAAATACAAGGGATACTCCCTATTTATAAATTTAGATTTACAAAGGCCTAAAATTCTAAAGGCCCAAAATATCTATTTGAACTAAATCAAATCAAATCTAAATCATATCAAATCTTATCAAAACAAATCTGTGTGAAACAAACTGTTTCGACACACTGAAAGTTTCGACTTCGACACTTGACTTTGACTTCGACTTCGACACACTTAGACACTAGAAATTAAAATTTAACACACCACCTAATTCATTGTGTCTAAGCTATCTACATTCATAATGACTCTTAGTCTTCTGAAGGCTTCGACCTGCACTCCCTTAGTCATGATATCTGCAATCTGATTCTCAGTTCTGCAGTGTTCCAGATTCATCTTCCCTTCTGCTACCTGCTCTCGAAGATAATTGAACCTTATTTCGATGTGTTTGATTCGACTGTGAGCTATTGGATTCTTCGCCAAGTTAATAGCTGACATGCTGTCGATCTTCATGGTAATTACTCCATGATTCTTCCCTGTAATCTCTTCGACCAAGTTCACCATCCAAGTTGCTTGACATGCACATAGAGAAGCAGCTATATATTCTGCTTCGCATGATAACAATGCCACTACTGGATCCTTTCTCGAACTCCAAGCAACTGGTGCACCACCTAACATAAACACATATCCAGCTGTGGATTTTCTATCCTCAACATCACTACACCAACTAGAGTCGGTGTATCCCACTAACTTGCATTCTTTCCCTTCATCAGCTGCAGGAAACAAAATGCCGTAGTCGAGAGTCCCTTTCAGATACCTCAGTATCCTCTTCGTCGCTGTTAGGTGTGATACCTTTGGCTTCTGCATGAATCTACTTACCATACCCACACTGTATGCTAAGTCAGGCCTTGTGTGATAAAGGTATCTAAGTGACCCAATAAGTCTTCTGTATTGGGTTGGGTCGACATCATCTTCATCTGAATCCTTCGACAGATGCAGTCTGGTCTCAGTTGGAGTCGAAGTTGGGTTGTAATCTTGCATCTCAAATCTCTTGAGTATTTCGCCTGCATATCTTCTTTGGTGCATCATCAAACCTCTACTAGTCTTGTAGAATTCGATGCCAAGGAAATATGAGAGATTTCCCAAGTCTGACATTTCAAACTCCTCACTCAGGTCATGTTTGAAATCTTCGATCTCCTTCTTGCAACTCCCTGTTATCAACAAATCATCGACATAGAGGCATAGTATAAGCAATTCATTATTTCTTCTCCTTACATACACTCCATGCTCAGTCGTACACTTCACAAATTCCTTATCCCTTAAGAAGCTGTCGATTTTCTTATTCTAAGCTCTTGGAGCTTACTTAAGTCCGTACAGGGCTTTGTGCAGCCTGTACACCTTTCCTTCTTTGCCTCGTTTCACATACCCAGCGAGTTGTGTGACATAAACTTCTTCATCTAAGGGGTCATTAAGGAACACACACTTTACGTCCATCTGACATGTGTGTCAATTGTTCATATTTGCTAGACCAACAACCAACCTGATTGTTTCGATCCTAGCAACAGGTGCGAACACTTCATCAAAGTCGATTCCTTCCTTCTGTAGAAATCCTTTCGCCACAAGTCTCGCCTTGTGTCGAGTTACTTCTCCTCTAGGATTAACCTTCACCTTGTAAACCCACTTCACATCAATTGCCTTCTTGCCTTGGGGCAATTCGACAAGTGACCAGGTGTTGTTGACTTCGATGGACTCTAACTCTTCATTCATTGCTTTCACCCACTTCGAATCTTTCAATGCCTCAGCTGCATTGACTGCTTCGACATCTGCGTAGAAAGCATAATGTACCAGCTCACCCTCTTCATCGACCACATCATCTGATGTAATTACACATTCTTGCAACCTTGCAGGCATGTGTCTTGTTTGTCGAGGTCTGCTTGAACCTGCTTCAACTGCGACTGGTTCCTGTCGAACTTCTCTTTCGACTTCAGTGGCTGGTTCTTCACAAGAGATTCTAACTGAATCCTTCTTGGCATTCTCTGTCCAATCCCATTCTTTAAGCTCATCTATGATCACGTCCCTGCTGATCACTACCTGCTTATTCACTGGGTCGAACAACTTGTAACCTCCAGTCGAATGATATCCTATCAAGATCATCTGATTTGACTTGTCATCAAGCTTCCTTCTCAATTGATCTGGAACATGTCTATGTGCTATAGATCCAAACACCTTTAGGTGACTGAGGCTAGGCTTGACACCAGACCAACATTCTTCTGGTGTGATTCCTTCAAGCTTCTTCGTCGGACATATGTTCAAAATATATGTTGCTGTCAAAACCCCTTCTCCCCATAATTCTTTGGGTAGATGCTTCCCATTCAACATACTTCTCACCATATTCATGATGGTTCTGTTCTTTCGTTCTGCAACTCCATTTTGCTGTGGTGTATAGGGTGGCACCACCTCATGTACAATCCCTTCTTTTTCACATAATGCATCGAACTCTTTCGACACATACTCTCCACCACCATCTGTCCTCAGAATTTTCAGCTTTCGACCACTCTGTCTTTCGACCATGGATTTGAATTTGGAAAATACCTCAATCACATCACTTTTCTTCTTGATGGGGTAAGTCCACAACTTTCGACTGAAATCATCTATAAATGTGACAAAATATCTGTTGCCACCAATCGAATCCACCTGGATTGGACCATATACATCAGAGTATATGACTTCCAGAATCGCCTTCGACTTCCTTCCTGCATCCTTGCAGAAGCTATTTTTGTGTTGTTTCGACTGAACACACTCCTCACAGACTTCACTTGGAATGTCAATTTCTGGTAATCATGAAACCATATTTCTTCTCTTCAGCTCTCTGATGTCATTGAAGTTGAGATGGCCTAGTCGAAAATGCCATAACCACTCATCTCTGCTGGCTGTCGTTGCTAGACACTTGTGCTCCATCACCTTGAGTTCAATCTTGAAGGTCCTATTCTGAGACATTGGAGCCTTCAAGATCAAACTACCACCTGCGTCGAGAACTCTCATCATCTTGTCTTCGACAACTACCTTGTAGTTCTTTTCGACAAGCTGCCCTATCCTGAGCAAATTACTCTTCATGCCTTGTATGTACAACACATTGGAAATTGTTGACCTTTTGCCATCTTTCCTCATAATCAGAAATTCGCCAACACCTTCAGCTGCTAGGGTGTTGTCATTTGCAAACTTCACCGTGTTCTTCGACGAGGGCTTCATGTTGACAAACCAATCTTTCCTTCCAGTCATGTGTGATGAGCATCCTGAGTCCAAGTACCACTGATCTTGGAATCTTTCTTCATCTTTTGTTGTGACCATCAGCAACGTCTCTTCTTCTCCATGTTTCACCAGCTTTGCATCAGTTTCTTGATTTCTCTTCTTTTCTGGACAATCACTAACATAGTGACCATACTTCTGACAATTGAAACATTGAATGTGACTTTTGTATAGCTTTCGACCACCACCTCTTCCTCTACCTGCAACACCACCTCTTTGGTTGCCTTGGTTCCAGGGTTTCTTCTGAGTCGAATTGTAGCCTCCTCTACCTTTGTTGCCATTCACGTTTCCTTTGCCTTTCCTTTCCTTTTCTGACTGCGCCTACAAAACCATATTACTCTTCGACTTTCCTGCAGCTCTTTCAGCCATCCTTTGTTCATGAGACTCAAGAGTCCCTTGAAGCTCTTCCTTCGTCAATACTGACAAGTCTTTCGACTCTTCTATGGCAACTACCACGTAGTCGATTTTTGGAGCCAATGACGTCAAGATCTTTGCAACAACTGATCTTTATGTCAACACCTCTCCACATACCTTGATTTGATTCACCAGCTTTGTAACTCTGGTGAAGAAATCTGTGATACTTTCGTTGTCTTCCATCTGAAGCAACTCATATGTTCTCTTGTGAGTTTGTAACCTCACCTCTTTCACCTTTTCTGCGCCTCCAAACGACTTTTCAAGAATCTCCCATGCTTCCTTCGCTGACTCTGCATCACTAACTTTTTCAAAGTTATCTGGATCAACACACTGATGGATTATAAAGAGTGATTTATAATCTTTCTTCTTCAATTCTTTGTGTGCAGTCTTTTCTTGATCCGTCGCGTTCTCCCCAAGCGGTGTTACTCCTTCCTTCACAAGATCCCATAGATCCTGATAACAGAAAACCACCTTGATCTGCTTGCACAAATTCTCATAATTATCTTTCTTGAGAATTGGTAGGGTTGCTGGAAAGTGCCCATTTAAATGATTCATAGCCATCACGATTTTCCTCCTTGAATTGCAACCGGAGCTCTAGATACCAGATGTTGGAAATTCACCACAAACTATGGTAATTCCTCTTTAATCTTGTTCTCAAGATTAATAACGAACCACAAACACGCAATGACAAAGATGAAGATGAAGAACAAACAGCAAGAAAAAAATGAGTGAAGAGAAATATTTGGAGAAAAAATTGTTACCCATGAACTGTGGGATTTCAGATTTTATTCACTTGCAAACTTGCAACTGTGAGTACAAGCACTGTGATTCTTCACTACTTGTTCTGCTACTGCATTTTACAAAATACAAGGGATACTCCCTATTTATAGATTTAGATTTACAAAGGCCCAAAACTCTAAATGCCCAAAATATCTATTTGAACTAAATCAAATCTAATCTAAATCATATCAAATCTTATCAAAACAAATCTGTGTGAAACAAACTGTTTCGACACACTGAAAGTTTCGACTTCGACACTTGACTTTGACTTCGACTTCGACACACTTAGACACTAGGAGTTACAATTTAACAAAATCAACAATATGCATTGTAATTGCTCATTGTAATTGTTTCACTTCCCACTATTTCAATTATATCATAGTTTTTTTTCTTGGATGAATAACTTCTCTCAACCACATGATAATTCTTTTATTTAATCGATTCTTACATATAGGAATTATTTTTGAAAAATTGATATCACATCAACAAAACCTTTAACACATCACATTTTTTAATTACGGAATTTTATGTACTTTTAGTTTTTTTTAGATTTAACTTGATTCATGTGAGTGAAGAATATTGAATATGATTTGTTATATATATATATATATATATATATATATATATATATATATATATATATATATATATATATATATATATAGAGAGAGAGAGAGAGAGAGAGAGAGAGAGAGAGAGAGAGAGAGAGAGAGAGAGAGAAGGAAATGGACTGATAGTGTAAAATTTTTTACACTATCAACCAATGAGAGACATGCATCAGAATAAATCCCAATTTGATTTTTAAAATACTGAAATGACTTGGCAAATATAAGAGTTTTAATTGGTTGTATGTGCAAAACTTTCTTACACTGACAGTGCACTACCATTAAACTCATATATACACACACACACACACACACACATACACACACACACACTAGCGGGATACCCGTGCCTTCGCACGAATATCCGTCGATGACACGCATTTGTCTACATTTAAAATTTGAAAAAAAAATAGGATAAATAAAAATTAGTAAATATAAAAAATACAGAATCAATAGCCGCGGGTACTGATTGGTATTTTTTATAAAAATATTTATCCAATAATTTATAAAAATATTTTGATGAATAAAAAACTTGTTCCCAATTATAAAAATATTTAGATCATCCAAACACTTTTTTCATATATAAAACTAAAGTTCAATCTAAAATATTAAAAATTTTCCCGTGTATAAAAATATTTGTCTCATGCTTTTCTATATTATTAATGAATTCATTTTTTCCGTTTTAGTAATTCAGTTTTTGTCGTAGATATATATTTTGTATTACAATCTCCTAATTTATGTAAGTATTACTAAAAATATCTCTTTTGTGGGATACTCTTAAATATCATAATTAAGTAACAAAATTTTAAATAATAAACGATTTTTAAAAATAAATTTGAAAGTTCAAGTATTGATATTTGACCCATTTCTAGAATAAAATGTTAAATTTATCAATATTTTCATAAATATTTAATACATGTTCTAGACTGGGCCAGAGGCTGTCCCACCGTCGGGCACGGCCCAACCCAGCTCCTCGTCGGGGAGGGCCTGATGAAGGCCCAATCCATCAACTCGCACGGGGAGTGCTCATGCATCTTCCACGGTCTCCACGTGTTCCCCACGCGGGGACACATCCTCAGGCAAATACCCGCACCCGAAGGAACAGGTCATCCACCTTCCGAATTTCACGGGGTAGTTAACCCAGGACGATGACCACGTGCTGGTCTTCCCTACGCCACGACGATGAAAAGACAAAAAACAAAGAAGAGGTGTCAAACAGGAGGAAGGAGCATCCTCAGGGAGCTGCGCGTGAATGACATGCTCCCAGACCATACAGACAACTATACGAGCCAAACATAGACCTCACCCCACTAAATACAAGCAGAGGAGACATCCTTAAAGAGGTCGCCCACATGAATCTGTTACCTGAGCCTCAACGCCCCAAAAGAGCCATTGCAATCATGGGAAGGCAGCTTGAAGCTTGGTGTAATTACCACCGTGTACGAGGACATCACACCGAGGACTGTCAGCGGCTGAAAAGAGAAATTAAAGCCCTACTCCAGAGGGGACATTTTTTGACATATGTGAAAGATTCTCGGCCACAAAATAACAAGAAAAGTCCTCCCCGAAGTGACCAGGAACCAGAAAAGTCATCCCGGAAAAAGGGCTCAGATGACAAGGAGGGTCATGAGATGAAGGCAGTCCAACACACTCTAAACACCATTTCTGGAGGATTTGCTGGTGGTGAAGGAACGAGTCCAGCCTGAAGGAGATATCCTAGAATAATTATGCATGTAAACCAGAGCCCCCTAGAAACACCGGAAGGAAACTTAGATGTTGTAACATTCTCCGAGCGAGACGCCTTAGGGGTCCTAGCTAACAAAAATGATCCTATGGTTATCAAATTGCAGGTACGAGTTCGGAGCGTGAATAGGGCACTAATAGACCCAGGAACCTCAGTCGACGTGTTGTACTAGAATGCATTCAGAGGAATGGGGCTTAATGAAACCAAGTTTCTACCTTTCAGAGATGGTCTAGTAGGATTCTCGAGAGAGCAGGTCCAGGTGCTCGGACATCTAGTATTGCCGACTACCTTCGGCGACATTAATAATGCAAAAACTATTTAAGTAAGGTACTTGATAATTAATGTTGCTTCACCCTATAACATCATTATAGGCCGACCATCATTCAACGCCCTCGGGGCTTCTCTCTCAACACTATATTCGACCATAAAATTTCCCCTTGGAGATGGTCGGGTTGGGATTGTAAAAGGCGACCAGGGGCTCGTGAGAGAGTGTTATAAGGATAGCTTGAAAATGAGAAGAAAAGAAGCAGCAAGAGAAGCAAATTCCAAGAGTCCCCCCAAAGTCTACTTGCTCAACATAGTGCGCGACAAAGGAACAAAACAAATCCAGGTCGGGCATCTACCGACCCATGATACACCCATCAGAGTCAACTCATTCCCCGAAGAAGAGAACGAGATCGTACAAGTGTTTAAGGACAATCTAGTCATTTCTCCCAGGAAACCTCACATGGTGAATCCAGGGTATCAAAGCAAGCCCAGAAACGCATATCTTCCGGATAGCCTGGAAAAGGATTCATCCTCTCCTTCAAAAACATGGAAGCCCTGCTCAGGTAGTCCTAAATACTTCAACAATTGTCTCGATGAAGTCGCAGGGTTGACAGAATAAGAATTCATCAACTTTTCATTTCCTGAAGACAATATCAGCAAGGACGACAGTCCCTCAGAGACTTGGGATGCCTTGGGACAACCAAGCGGAAAATTTGACTTCCTAGTAAAGTATACTGCTCCTGAGAGCTCTCACATTAGGTTTGAAGACGTTCAACCAACTGGATGGGAAGATCCTTCCAATCATGGAGGATGCAAGTTAGAACAATTAGAAGGAATAGAAATACCTAAGACACGGAATGTATCCAATCTTAGGCCGTACTTCAGATAAATCTTATATAATCCAATAATGAATAAAGTATCTGGGTTGCACTCTTTTCCCTTGCAAGGGCAAGGGTTTTTAACGAGGGACCTGGACATAAAAAATGATTATGTCTTGTTTATAGGTATTCGGCTGGAGATGATGAGTTATAACTCAGATAAAAATCCTATAAACGAGTCGACTTGCTCTGCGTACATAGGTCTCCCATAAACGGGTTGATAAAACTCCTATAAATGTGTCGACTTGCTCCGCGTACATAGGTCACCCATAAACGGGTTGATAAAACTCCTGTAAACGTGTCGACTTGCTCCGCGTACATAGGTCACCCATAAACGGGTTGATAAAACTCCTATAAACGTGTTGACTTGCTCCGCGTACATAGGTCGCCCATAAAGGGGTTGATAAAACTCCTGTAAACGTGTCGACTTGCTCCGCTTACATAGGTCACCCATAAACGGGTTGATAAAACTCCTATAAACGTGTTGACTTGCTCCGCGTACATAGGTCGTCCATAAACGGGTTGATAAAACTCCTATAAACGCGTCGACTTGCTCCGCGTACATAGGTCGCCCATAAACGGGTTGATAAAACTCCTATAAACGTGTTGAATTGCTCCGTGTACATAGGTTACCCATAAACGGGTTGATAAAACTCCTATAAATGTGTCGACTTGCTCCGCGTACATAGGTCGCCCATAAACGGGTTGATAAAACTCCTATAAACATGTTGACTTGCTCCGCGTACATAGGTCGCCCATAAGCGGGTTGATAAAACTCCTATAAATGTGTTGACTTGCTCCGCGTACATGGGTCGCCCACAAACGTTCCGCGTACACGGGTTGAACAAACATGTATACTAGCTCCGTGTACACAAGCCAGACAATCTAATATAAAAATGACGAAACATCTAAACCCAAAACACGTCAAAAGATACTTGTTACTCATAATTAAAAAGTCATACATGGCAAAATACCAATAAGAAAGGAGCAAACCTCTGTTGAAGGGACGCCCGAGTCCATACAATAATCGGCGCCTAAACCTACAAGAGTCCAGGACTCCCAAAAGTGTGAAGACTATACACACAAGATAACCAAAGGCTCCTTAATAATCGGCTTCAAGGTAAGTTATCTGGAAAGTCATGGAAACCAAGCACAATCAAAGTAAAAGTAAAACCCGATAATCTATAATCGGACACCTTAAGTTAATCTAACTTAGTGCCCGAGGGGCTGGATATATGTACAGGATTATTTTGCAAAGAAATAAAACACGATAAATAGAAATAACATAAGCAATAAAAGTAAAGCCTCAGAAGGGTCAAAACATTGTATGTTACAAAGCCCGAAGGCTAAAGAGTCATGAGCATGAGGGGGGATATCACCACACTCCCTCGCCAAAATATAAAGTGCATCCAGAAGGATGACTAACTAAAATAAAGAACAACAAGATTAAGTAGCAGTCGACGTATCATTGGCAACACCATTTAAGGTCAGATTCACATTCCCGTCAGCATCATTGACCGGGCCTTGAGATCCCTCCGGGCTATCCTTCTCCAGCTCGCCAAGTCCATAAGACGGCCATCTTGCACCACTTTGAATTAATCCATTTCCAAAAAATCCAGGCCATGATGGAGACAGAGAACTTGATCTTTATCTCTCTCAAAAGCTTCGTCACCGGAAGACAAAATATCGATCTGAGCTTTCTTCAGAGCTTCTCTAAGATCGTTGTTAGATGATAAGAGCTCGGCATTAGCAGCCTCGGATGCCTTCAACTGGTTAGTAAGCTCGGCTAAAGCTGATTTGTGATCAGACTCTAAAGTCTGTTTTTCCTTTCTCGAGTTAGCCAAATCCTTCTCCAAGCTAGAAAGTTTCTTAGACTGAGATTCCTTCAGCTGAGCAACATCATCCTTAAACTTTGACTCGAGCTTCTCAAAGTCATCAGATAATTCAAACAAACCATGGGCGAGGACAACACACCTCATCAAATAAGAACTAAGATTCTGAGTGATTTTCTGATGACCAATGATTTAACTTTGTTAACATCCTCGGTAGCATTGAGATGGTCACGCAGGTATCTGAAGCCGTCAAAATCATTCGGCCAAAACTTGAATTCCCCAGACGCAGAATTCTCCCCTGGCCTCCCATGAGGGAGATAATCTCCATTTCAGCTTGATGAATGTTCTCATTCATGTGAACCTTCAACTTCTTCGGGTCACCTTGAGAAGTCTCGCCTTGAGCAGGTAGAATAAGAGGCCGGGGCCCGACTTTGCTTGGGGCGGTTTTTGTGCTCGTACCTCTGGGCCGTTTTGGTGCCTAGACTTCTAATCCACCTAAGTCAGACTTAGATAAAGATGCACCACCAGTTCCTCTCCAGGCTTCCCGAGCTGCTTGCATCAATTTCTTCTGCTCGGCTACAGGCAGGCCAGTCATCATCTCTACAAACAAACAACACAAGGTTAGAATAAAAAGGCGAGCAAAGAATAGTTGAAATAAAAAATAACTATTACCCAAGAAGGCAAGGAGTCGGTCATCATCTAGGGGAAACAATTCCTTAATCCTCATCATACGGAATGAATCAAGAATTGCCAGGGATTGGAGCTCCAAATCATTCAATTTATCATAATTAAAACCGGTAATTGATAACGGATCTTTGGTCCAGTAATGAGGGAAACGGGGATGTCCATCCAAGGCGTACAACACCTGGGGACATCTCGGCCCACAGCGAACTCTCAAGAAACGGTCTTTATAATTCTTGTAATTTGAGGTATAAGCCTGAAGAATTCGGTCGGGCATTCCACTAATCTGAACCTAGCTCTGGTTATCAAATTGTTTAACCTCAAAGAAGGAAAAGAATAAACCTATAGTCGGAACAATACCTAAAACCTCACAAACCCTCTCAAAGGCCTTTATAAACCCCCAATTATTGGAACGGAGTTGGGAAGGTGCTATGTTGACGGTCTTCAACACGTCCACCTCGAAATCGGAAAAAGTGATACAGATGTTGAAATCTTCCATAATACTAGGATAAAAGTAGAAAAAGTCTTGAGAAGCATCTTTTTGCCGGAGTATACATACTCTTTCCTTTGGGCCGCACTGTTCCAAAATGACATCATCCTCAAAACCAGTGGTGGATATGATCCTCAGGGAGCGGATTGTAGCAATTTCCAAGTCGTCATTAGTGCTATTCTTATGGTTCATAACCTCAAAATCAAAGGGAGTAGTAGTCTCCATTAGAATTTCTACAGAACCTGAAGAGTCAGAGTCAAAGTCACTTTCAGAAGTGAGAATCTCGTTATAAAACTTATCCATGGCTCGCCTATACTCTTCTACCCATACGGAATCCATCATCTCTTGCATATTTTCCTCCCATAGTCTTTTTCTCTAATCGTTACTCTTACGAATAACCTTACCCTCGTTATCACATTCCCTAAGAACTACTGATAACACGAATTTATATCATATTTTTACTTTGATTTATGTTATTTTCTTATTCCGTTTTCGTCTAATATCCGATTTTCTCGAGATTATTTAAGTGTTTTTGCAGGTAATCCAATTTTCCAAGTCAAAGTACGTAAAGTGTGGAAAAGAACCAAAACATGCAAGAAAAGAGAAGAAAAATTGTAGAAACCAAACTTTGCTGATGTGACGATCGTCACAGGTACGCCACGACCGTGGCAGATTCAAAATACATCACGACCGTCACAATGTCTCACGATCGTCATGCGCTCAATTTTACACGTTGAAGCAGAAACGTGATTACGAGGTTTCAGAGAGCCAGTTTGTTACACGATCATATTTTCCTCCGAAGAATACTAGGTTCAAAGTCACGTAACTGTCAAGAGGAGTGCCTACATTCTCTCCAGCCTCCACCTAAATTCAGTCTATAAATACTAGAGTCTTCGAAGAACAAAGGGTAGCCAAATTTCCATTTCAAGAGTACTGTCTTGCTGCCAAATTATTTCCAGATTTTGATTTGCTTTGTTTACATTTCCATTCCTTGTTACCTTTTACCGAACGAAAGTAATAGTTTCTCACATTGAGGAACTATTACAACTTAGTTTTAGTTTTTGTTTCATTACCTCCATCATTTTGCCAATTACTTTATTCAAGCAAGAACCTACCAGCTTGTGGAGGGATTGCTATTGCTGTTATTACGAATTACCAGGTTTCCATTATTTAATTCAAAGCATTGTTTATTTTCTTCTTAATTATGTCTATGTCTATTTATCTCTTTGCCTTTACGTTTAATTTCATTATTATGTCTAACTAAACCGATCTTATTGGTATGTAATGAAGTAACTAAAATGGATCTAATTTCTCTAAGCTAAAATCAATAATTAACTCTTCTTCTGGCTTCGATTTCTTAATTTTAAACCCAACTTTTATTACGAGAGTAAAAAAGTAACAAAGGTTAAGGTCAAGACCACGGGAGTGTGAGGCTTTACCCGGATAGCTGAAATCGGGCATTAGTTTTAAAAACAGCGGAAGCGCTTTAAAGTTAATTAGGTTTAACTAGTTTTCAAAAAGTATTTTTAACCTCATACGGGCTAGCGAGAGCATACGTATTGACTTAGAAGTATACTCCGAAGCAATAACCATGGGAGTGTGAGGTGAGGGCTTTTAAACCGATTTTTCCTACAAATGAATAGGGTGATAAATCTTTATACGCTTAGGTTTAATGAATTCCACGTAGGTTTACCGAATTATATACCGATAACTTATTCACAACTAGTATTCCCAAATTTTAATTTCTCTTTAATTTCCCGTTTGAGCTTAAAAACCCAATTCTGATTAGCCTTAGATAAACATAGTAACGATAGATAACGGTGCGTTCGATTTCTAGTCTCTGTGGGATCGATAATCTTTTAAAACTACGCGATACGACTGTGTACTTGCAGTTAGATTTATTTAGGCACACTAAATAGAGCGATCAAGTTTTTGGCGCCGTTACCGGTGACTAATTAAGTCGACATCGTAATTCCTTTGTTACGTTGTATAGACTAAGGCAAAAAAACCAAAATTCCCTTTCTGTTGATTGTATGCCAAGTACTCGCTCTTCTGGCGAAGACCTCATACGACCGACAGACGAACCTGAACGTCTTCTTACCGTAAAAAGATGTATCCAAAAATACTGCTTAGCTCACGATATCCCTTTTCCTTTATCAGAACCTGAATCTCAATCAGATCCTGAACTTGAATCTGAATCAGATTCCGAATCAGAAACAGACATGGCCGACCCACCACAAAACCGACCTCTTAAGTATTATGCTGCCGCATCTCAACAAGAACCTCACAACAGCATTGTCGCTCCAGCTATCAACCGAAACGATTTCGAGTTGAAACCCTCGTTGTTATCTGTTGTGCAACAAAATCAATTTTCTGGAAACCCAACAGAAGATCCGAACGAACATCTGACCAAGTTTGTGCAGTATGCAGACACAGTGAAGGCAAATGGTGTAACCGCAGACGCCATAAGACTACGTCTTTTTCCTTTCTCATTGAGAGATAGAGCTTGGGCTTGGTTGCAATCCTTGCCATCAAACTCTATTGCTTCTTGGGAGGATTTAAAGAAGGTCTTTCTGGCACGATATTTTCCACCAAGCAAAATAGCTATGCTGAGAGCCCAAATCAACAGCTTCAGACAAAAAGACAACGAGTCTTTATATGATGCTTGGGAAAGATACAAAGATACGAGGAGGATATGCACGCATCATGGTCTTGAGGATTGGTTAATTATCCACACATTTTACAATGGTCTCTTGTACAATACAAGATTGACAATAGATGTCGCCACTGGTGGTACACTGATGGATAAACCCTATGATGAAGCCCAATAACTCATTGAGAGCATGGCTCAGAATCACTACCAATGGGGAGGTGAAAGAACTCAAGTGGAGAAATCCCAACCAAAAGGAGGAATGTACGAAGTTTCTAGCCTAGATCATGTCCGTGCTAAGGTAGATGCAATCGCTCAAAAGATAGATAATTTGACCATAACACCCACAGCCACCGTGGTTGCTGTAGCGCCAAACTGCAAATTATGTGGAACAGCTGGACACGCTGCCCCTGAATGCCAAGTTTTAGCAGGAGCCTCTACAGATCAAGTGAATTATGCTCAAGCAAACCCTTATGCAAATACCTACAATCCTGGTTGGAAGAATCACCCAAAATTCTCTTACAAAAACAATAATGCACTGTATGCACCTAGTCAAGCACCTGCTGCACCACTAGGTTATCAAAAGGCTGTAACAGCTACTCCAAATGTTCCTAGGAAGTCTAACCTTGAACTGATGATAGAAAACTTCATAGCTACCCAGACTCAGACAAAAAAAGAGTTCCTGAATCAAAACGTACACACTAGTGAACAGATTAAGCAGTTAGCAAACAAAGTAGACGCTTTGGCCACTCACAACAAAATGCTTGAAATGCAAATTTCCCAAGTGGCTCAACAATAAGCACCTACTGCTGCTCCTGCTGGAACCTTTCCTGGATAACCACAACCTAATCCTAAAGGACATGCAAATACTGTTATACTGAGAAGTGGAAAAGAATTAGATGGACCCATTGATCCAAGACTTCAAAATCTAGCCATGTACCAAAAGTCTGCTAACGACCCAACAACTGAGAAGGAGAATGAACCTAAGGAAAAGGAAGATAATGACCAGGAGGTTGTCAACGAAGAAAAACCTTATGTGCCTTCACCACCTTATAAACCACCTATTCCGTATCCTCAAAGATTGAAAAATTCCAAAACTGTAGGGCAATTTAAGAAATTTGTTGAACTTCTGAAATAATTAAACATAACTATACCTTTTACAGAAGCCATCACTCAGATGCCCTCGTATGCTAAGTTCCTAAAAGAAATCTTATCCAATAAGAAAAAGATTGAGGAAAACGAAACAGTTACACTCACTGCTGAGTGTAGCGCAATAATTCAAAACAAAATGCCTCCTAAGCTGAAAAACCCAGGTAGTTTCTCCATACCTTGTGTAATTGGGAAATTCGTCATAGACAAAGCTCTATGCGACTTAAGAGCCAGTATTAGTGTTATGCCCTTATCTATATGCAAGAAGCTTGATATGGGAGAATTAAGACCAACTAAGATGTCTGTTTAATTAGCTGACCGCTCTGTTAAATACCCAGTTGGTATACTAGAAAATGTTCCAGTTCGTATAGGACAATTCTATATCCCTACTGATTTCATAATCATGGATATTACAGAAGACTCTACTACTCCTATCATATTAGGAAGACCATTCCTAGCTACTGCTGGAGCAATTATAGATGTAAAGAGAGGCAGGCTAACTTTTGAAGTTGGTGAAGAGAAAGTTGAGTTCATTTTGACACAATTCTTACAAGCTCCAGCTATAGACGACACATGTTATCTACTAGATGTCATAGATGAGTGCGTAAGAGAAATAGAGATGGAACCGACCACATATTCAGATATTCTAAAAATTCCAATACCTCCGATTTTCGAAGATGATAACTGGCGTGAACCTTATCAAGACGATAGCCTAAGCGAATGCTTAGCACTTACACCAGATCATCTACCTTGCTCGAAGAAACCAGCCCTAGAACTGAAAACATTACCCAAAAATTTAAGGTATGAATTCCTAGACGAAGCTCTCGAACGACCTGTAATAGTCAATGCAGACTTAGGACAGACCGAAACTAAGAAACTATTAGATGTCTTAAGAAAATACCCAACTGCGTTAGGCTATAACATCACTGACCTTAAAGGAATAAGTCCTTCTATTTATATGCACCGCATTATGCTGGAGGAAGACTGTAAATCCTCTAGGGAACATCAGAGAAGGATCAACCCGATCTTGAGTACTGTAGTCAAGGACGAAGTGAAAAAACTTTTAGAAGCAGGAATTATATACCCGATATCAGACAATAAATGCGTTAGCCCAGTACATGTCGTTCCAAAGAAGGGAGGTGTTACAGTTGTTAAGAACGAAAAAGGTGAATCTATAACAAAAAGGGTTGTAACTGGAAGTAGAATGTGCATCGATTATAGAAAGTTAAATAAAGCCACTCGTAAAGACCATTTCCCATTGCCTTTTATTGACCAAATGTTGGAACGATTGGCTAAACACTCATACTTCTGCTATTTAGACGGTTATTCAGGATTCTTTCAAATTCCTATTCATCCTGATGACCAAGAAAAGACGACCTTCACATGTCCCTATGGAACATTTGCTTATCGACGAATGCCGTTTGGACTATGTAACGCACCTGCCACATTCCAAAGATGCATGATGTCCATCTGTGCGGATTTTATTGATGACATTATGGAAGTGTTTATGGATGACTTCTCTGTTTGTGGGCAGAGCTTTGAAGGATGTCTATCGAACCTAGAAATGGTACTGGAAAGATGCGTAAAAGTTAATCTCGTATTAAACTAGGAGAAATGCCATTTTATGATAAATCAAGGAATCGTACTTGGACACGTTGTGTCCGATAGAGGAATTGAAGTTGATAAAGCTAAGATAGAGATTATAAAAAATCTTCAACCTCTAAAAACCGTACGAGAAATACGAAGCTTCTTAGGACACGCCTGTTTTTACCGACGATTCATAAAGGATTTCTCGAAAATTACTAAACCTCTTACCGGTCTATTAATGAAAGACGCTGAATTTATCTTTGATGAGAAATGTCTAAAAGCGTTTGAACAGCTGAAAACAACTCTTATTACCGCACCTATCATGCAACCACCAGATTGGAGATTACCTTTCGAAATCATGTGTGATGCAAGTGATTATGCTGTAGGTGCAGTTTTAGGACAGAGGAGGGATATAAAACTTCATGCCATTTACTATGCAAGTAGAACCTTAGATTCTGCCCAAATGAACTACGCTACCACAGAAAAAGAACTTTTAGCCGTGATCTTTGCCCTTGACAAATTCCGTTCCTACCTAGTGGGAGCTAAGATCATCATTTATACAGACCACGCAGCTATTAGATATTTACTTAACAAAATGGATGCAAAACCTAGACTGCTAAGGTGGATCCTACTTTTACAAGAATTTGATTTAGAGATCAAAGATAAGAAAGGAACTGAAAACGTAATAGCAGACCACTTATCTCGATTTGAGGGTATTAAACCAGAGCCAGTACCCATTAATGAGGATTTCCCATATGAACGACTCATAGCCCAGCTAGAAAGTGATATGTCTACTCTACAGTTGAATGACCCAAAGATGGAAGAAGTCGTGGAAGAAATTAACACACACACAACCCTGCCATGGTATGCTGACATAGTCAACTACTTAGCAGCTGGAGTACTTCCACTAGACTTATGTTATTAACAAAAGAAAAAATTCTTTCATGATCTAAAACATTATTATTGGGATGAACCTTTGCTGTTTAAGAGAGGAGCCGACGATATCTTCTGTCGTTGTGTCCCAGAAGAAGAAATAGAAAACATCATCTCTCAATGTCATTCTGCTCCTTATGGAGGACATGCTAGTACCTCAAAGATGTGTGCTAAGATCTTGCAATCCGGCCTATTCTGGCCCAACCTTTGGAAGGATGTCCACATTGCAATACTAAACGGCGACCGATGCCAATGCACTGGTAACATATCAAAACGCGATGAGATGCCTCAAAAAGGTATATTAGAAGTAGAAGTCTTTAATGTATGGGGGATTGATTTTATGGGACCTTTTCCATCATCCTTTGGAAATAAATATATACTCGTAGCTGTCGATTATGTTTCAAAATGGATTGAGGCAATAGCTTCTCCTACAAATGACGCACGAGTAGTCATAAAGCTTTTCAAAAACACAATCTTTCCCAGATTTGGTGTGCCGAGACTTGTCATAAGTGACGGTGGCTCTCATTTCATATCAAAAATATTTGACAAATTACTATCGAAGTATGGAGTAAGACACCGCGTAGCAACACCATATCATCCACAAACAAGTGGACAAGTTGAGGTCTCGAATCGAGAAATAAAACAAATTCTAGAAAAGGCCGTAGCTACCTCTAGGAAAGACTTGTCATCAAAACTCAACGAAGCTTTATGGGCATATAATACAGCTTACAAAACACCAATCGGAACTACACCTTTCAAGCTGGTCTATGGTAAATCTTGCCATCTACCCGTGGAATTAGAACATAAAGCCTATTGGGCTATTAAAACATTGAACTTAAGGTATGATTCCGCAGGTGAAAAACGTATCCTAGATCTGCATGAACTAGAAGAGTTAAGATTAGACGCTTACGAAAATGCTAAAATATATAAAGAACGAACTAAAAGATGGCACGATAAGAGCTTATCTAGAAAAGAATTTAGTGTGGGAGACGTTGTACTCCTATTTAACTCAAGATTAAAACTCTTTCCTGGGAAATTAAGGTCTAGATGGTCCGGTCCTTTTGAGATTACAAAAATTCTGCAAAGTGGAGCGATAGAAATAAAGGGGAGGAATAGTAATCCATTTTTAGTTAATGGACAACGTCTAAAACACTATCACAACATTGAAAATATAAATTATTTGGACTACCTCAGACTTTTAGAGTTGCCCACCGAACCCCCTAACTAAGCATCTAATTGAATTCGTCAGGCTTTCGACGTTAAAAACAGTGCTTAATGGGAGGCAACCCATGATTTTTGTTTTTCTTGCTTTATATTTGTTATTTCTTTACGTTTTCTATGTTTTATTTTTATTTTGCAAATTTTTAGTTTCATTTATATCATTTTTAAATTTGATTTGAAAATGTTGTGCTGATCTTAAAATTGAAAAACTACAGGATTATAAAGTCTCTCTACTCTTTCTGTTCTCCTTTTCTGCTTACATTTTTTTTTGCAAAAAGTACTAATTAATGGCAAACAAGGATAACTTGTTAGTAGAATTCAGAGATGGAGCGCAGTGGCATCGCTATGAGGCTTTGTCTCTTAGACCATTTGCCTTGACAAAATTTGCCCATAGACCCACCATAACCGCCTTAGGTGTAGGTGAGAGCGTAGACTTTCTGTTTAGCCAATTAGGTTGGGAGGGTTTTGCCAACAAGAAACATAAATGCTACCGTAGGTTGACTTTAGAATTCCTGAGCTCTTTAAGCTATAACCCTCACTATGGAAAAGGTTTAACCAGGGGAAGAATTACCTTTAGACTATTTGGATACAGCTGCCAGTTCACCATAAAGGAACTGTCAAATCTTTTAGGATTTCCTGAAGGACCTAATGTTTTCTCTGTGGCTCAAGAGGACTTAGTGTTGGTTGGAGAGTTGAGTGATTTTTGGGGTAGAATTTCAGGGAAACCTGATTTTGACATGGACCCTATGCTTTCAACAGAAATACATAACCCCGCTTTCCGTTACTTTCATATGATCCTGACCTATACTTTATTTGGTAAACCTGAGAATGATAACACTGTTTCGAGGGATGAGCTTTTCATTATGTTTTGTGCTTCTCAGTCTAGAGAGGTTAATGGACTCACTTTTATGCTGAACAATTTTTGCAAACTCATTAATAATGATAACAGTCCAATTCTGATAGGTAGCCTAGTTACAAAAATAGCCGATGCTATGGGATTCAGAACCCGACTTTCTAAGATTAACCCCTTTGGAGAATTTAGACCCATGAATATCACTTTTTGTTTCAATAGGGCTATGATTAGGAACCAAGGTCCGAACCATTTCCAGCTTCTGATTAACAATGTTGTCGTACCACACTTTACACTTCCAAATCATGAACGTACAAGTGTGCACAATCAACATAATTGGCTATATGACCTTGATGAACCCGTGCCTGAACTGGAAGAAACCTTTCCTGAACCTGAGATCGACCCAAAAACACCCCCTCATTACCATGATCTTGATTATATGGAATTCCAAGAAGACATTGACATTCCTAAAGTTGATGCCACTAACTATGCTGCTAATCTGAATTCTATTCTAAAGACTATGGATGAGTATCATAAAGAAATCACTTCAGTAAAGGATGAGCTAAACACTATGCGACAAAACATTGTTGGACTCATGGATTTGACCGTTGAACAATTTGATCATTTAAATCAAGCCATCGCATCTTTGAAGAAACGCCTTGGCTAGATTTATGAAGCACCTTATTTTCAAGATTTTTATGCATTTACTTTAGAACAATTTTACATTATTTCAGTTTTCATTATTTTCATGTCGGGAATAATTTGATCTTCATACAGTTTAGATACATTGCTAGTATTTTACTAGCACCTCTTTGGTTTTAAAGGATAATTTCATTTGGTGCTAATATTAACTCTTTAAGATTTCAATTTCATTCCTGTTCATACTTTTAATTCTGTTTTAATTTATGTTGTCATGTTACTTATCTCTGTGTATGCAATATAATGCTGTTTCCATATGCTTACCATTGCCTGTTACTAAAATATTATGTTTGGAATTGTTTCTGTCATAAACTATTTCACCACCCAGAAATTGCGAGCGTCACGATCGTGACGACCCCGTGACGACCGCCACGCGGGTTTGGAACAGATTCTGCGTAAAAACAGAACTGCTTCATTTGTCTCCCTCTTCTTTCCCTCATTCAAAAACTCAGCCGTCCCACTACCTTTTGCAATTCCATAACCGTCCCACCATTACCATTTGACCCACATTAATCATTTTCCGTAACCATTCATCTTACCCATTCACTATATAATCAAACCATACGCCACTTCTTTTCACAAGCCCTCATTCTCCATAACCTATTTTCTTCCCTAATCTCTCTGTAACCAAACAATGGCACGACAAATTCCAGACCTATCTACATTGAACTTCCGAGATGGAGAAGCAGGAGAACGCCAAAGAGCTCGGTACATCGATTTCTATCGATGTTCCGTTCAACCGACCCGCTACATTGACGTTGCATGTTTAGAGGAACTTGGAATGCTTGAAGGAGTAAGAAATTTGCTAGAAACAGCCGGCCTTTGGCAACTTTGCACTCAAAGCAGGCACAGTTACGAAGACCTAACTTTAGAGTTCCTCAGTTCCTTCACCTATATAACCCCTGCGGGAGAAACAAACCAATTAACCGGAGTAGCAAAGTTCTGCATGTTTGGTACAGCGTACTCAATCAGACAAAATCGTCTTGCCGAGATGCTTGGTTTCAAACATGACGAGAATGTCCATTGCCGGGTGCCGCAAGAAAATTTCTCTCTGGTGGCGTTTCAACTTTGGAATCAGTTAATAGGAACGACCGCAGATACCTGGGACAGCTTAAACGCGACTTTCATCCACAACCCAGCTATCAGATACGTCCACCGCGCACTTGGAAGCACCATCTTTGCACGAGATAGTAACCATAAGGTGAATTCTAAGGAGTTGTTTTTCCTTCATTGTATGTTTCATCCAGAGCTAATCAATGCCGCACCATTTTTACTAGCACACATACAATCAAACTGTGCTAGAGGCTCCAAACCCTTCTATTTTGGAGGGATTGTCACCTCTATTGCACTCGGTTTGAATTTGGAAAACGACCTTGCTAGACTACCCTTCATACCTCCTGTGTTCCTTGATATAGACTATTGCCGAAACTTTCAGCTCATCAAGTTACGACGAGATGGGAAATACCATCCTATGGTGCGCACCAAAACCGTAAGAAGTATCATCATGCCTTGCAGGAGCCGCATTGACCCTCAGAATATGGCCAATTGGATTTTTAATCTGAATGCTCCTAAGTAAAATGCGCCTACTCCTGATGATCAAGAACATGGACCTGTTGATGAGATGGAGCAAGAGATGGATAACGCCCCAGAAAACCAACCACCGCCTGCCAATGATGCTCCTTCGACCTCCAGACGTCGTCGCCGCCCCGACCAAGACCCAGTTACTATTGAAGAAATCTTGAGGGCTATATGGCAACAAAACCAGCAACAGAATGAAATGATGACCCTTATGCGTCAAATCCAGCAAGGGCAAGTTGACCAAGGTCAGAGGCTTGACGGTGTCATCGACGAGATGGGTGCATTGACACTGCGAGTGCAGAGCCTACATGAGTACATCCATCACGTGGGCATTCCTGATCACGTAGCGCAACATGGAAGAGGACGCTCTAGAGGTAGAGGACGTGGAGCTCCCTGATTTTATTATGTTTTTCTTTAGTTTTTCTTGTTGTTCCCCTTTATATCGCAACATTGAGGACAATGTCCGATATAGTGTGGGAGAGTCAGTTTATTTCTGTTTTATTTCCCTTTCTTGTACTTTCTTTTTCCTTATCAAAGTTAATATATGAATATTTTCGTTCAGTAATCCGATTTTCACATTTTATTCTGCCATAACGATTTTTTTTTTTACGATTAATGCACACTGTGACATACCAAGCTTTAAATTATGTTAGGAAGCTGGGAAAGTGCTAACAAGATCGATACCGTCTTGACACCTTAGACCTCTTGCGTATGCGATATCAGTTTCGATACTTATTATACGATACCTTGAGTTTAGTCCTAAAGTAACCCTTAGTAGTTTATATTAGCAGTCAGCACCGTCTAAATCATAACCCACGTGGGGAGCCGATGAATATAAGTGTTTGATGCCCAATCATGAAAAGAAAAAAATCTTTCTTATCTATATGCCGAAAAAAAAAGAGAATATGCAACAACTCTCACAGTTGTGAAAAGCTACAAGAAAAGAAAGAAAATCCATTGTCAATTGGTTCAGAGGTACCTGATTCTGGACTTGGTAGGGCGAACTACGGTTCGATCCCCCGCAATCTACGAATGGGATGTATAAAGGGTTACCACACTTGTGTATCAGGCCCCGTGAGAAAAAGGGATCAAAGTCACTAACCGGTTGCTCCACTACGTGCGTGAATAAGGTAAAGGGCTTAATGTGATTGCGTTAGAATGAAACCGGGTGAAATAGATATGAAAACTTATGCTTGAACTATAATAGAATGATTAGAACTGGATTATACAAAAGAGAGGTCTATGACAAGCTTGTTGCTTTGTGTCATCATTGTATCCTTAGTGTTTTACACTAGTACCTCTCTTACTAACAAGAAACTCTTTTTCAAAACCATTGGTATACCAGGTATGTGCATTTGATGAAGTTTGTCCGTTTTAATAGATTGATTGCTTGAGGACAAGCAAAGATTCAAGTGTGGGAGAGTTTGATAACACAAATTTATATCATATTTTTACTTTGATTTATGTTATTTTCTTATTCCGTTTTCGTCTAATATCCAATTTTCTCGAGATTATTTAAGTGTTTTTGTAGGTAATCCCATTTTCCAAGTCAAAGTACGCAAAGTGTGGAAAAGAACTAAAACATGCAAGAAAAGAGCAGAAAAGAGAAGAAAAATTGCAGAAACCAAACTTTGCTGATGTGACGATCGTCACAGGTACGCCACGACCGTGGCAGCTTCAAAATACATCACGACCGTCACAATGTCTCACGATCGTCATGCACTCAATTTTACACGTTGAAGCAGAAACGTGATTACAAGGTTTCAGAGAGCCAGTTTGTTACACGATCACATTTTCCACCGAAGAATACTAGGTTCAAAGTCACGTAACTGTCAAGAGGAGTGCCTACATTCTCTCCAACCTCCACCTAAATTCAGTCTATAAATACTAGAGTCTTCGAAGAACAAAGGGTAGCCAAATTTCCATTTCAAGAGTACTGTCTTGCTGCCAAATTATTTCCAGATTTTGATTTGCTTTGTTTACATTTCCATTCCTTGTTACCTATTACCGAACGAAAGTAATAGTTTCTCACATTGAGGAACTATTACAACTTATTTTTTGTTTTTGTTTCATTACCTCCATCATTTTGCCAATTACTTTATTCAAGCAAGAACCTACCAACTTGTGGAGGGATTGCTATTGCTGTTATTACGAATTACCAGGTTTCCATTATTTAATTCAAAGCATTGTTTATTTTCTTCTTAATTATGTCTATGTCCATTTATCTCTTTGCCTTTACGTTTAATTTCATTATTATGTCTAACTAAACCGATCTTATCGGTATGTAATGAAGTAACTAAAATGGATCTAATTTCTCTAAGCTAAAATCAATAATTAACTCTTCTTCTGGCTTCAATTTATTAATTTTAAACCCAACTTTTATTACGAGAGTAAAAAAGTAACAAAGGTTAAGGTCAAGACCACGGGAGTGTGAGGCTTTACCCGGATAGCTGAAATCGGGCATTAGTTTTAAAAACAGCAGAAGCACTTTAAAGTTAATTAGGTTTAACTAGTTTTCAAAAAGTATTTTTAACCTCATACGGACTAGCGAGAGCAGACGTATTGACTTAGAAGTATAGTCCGAAGCAATAACCACGGGAGTGTGAGGTGAGGGCTTTTAAACCAGTTTTTCCTACAGATGAATATGGTGATAAATCTTTATATGCTTAGGTTTAATTAATTCCCGTAGGTTTACCGAATTATATACCGATAACTTATTCACAACTAGTATTCCCAAATTTTAATTTCTCTTTAATTTCCCGTTTGAGCTTAAAAACCCAATTCTGATTAGCCTTAGATAAACATAGTAACGATAGATAACGGTGCGTTCGATTTCTAGTCTCTGTGGGATTGATAATCTTTTAAAACTACGCGATACGACTGTATACTTGCAGTTAGATTTATTTAGGCACACTAAATAGAGCGATCAACTACCATTGCTGTGTTAAAATGAAAAGTGAGGAAAATCAAGAAAGAAAGGAAAAAATACCTGAAGTAGAGAGCGCTTGAAGATGGGATCAGATTCGCTTAAAGAAAAACGTAGGAGTGAAGGAAAGAGAAGAACGGATTTAATAAAAACCCAACGTTCGAAAAAAAAAAGGCTACAGATAGCCACTCATGAGGTATTAAAGTCATCATAACGCTAGGGAAGATTAAGGGACATGACCGTTTGAAATTTTTTGACACGTAAGGACCTAAGAAGAAAGGCCTATTGTTGTACCCCAAATTATACCCCTTAGATGTCATAACATCTTGCACTTATATTTAGGGTTCAATCATCTATGCATTATTAACTAACCCATATCTTTGCTAGTTTGTTTCTTTTTTGTGAAAGTCAGGGTTTGCACAAGAAAGAGAATAAAAGTCAATAAGCCAGACTCTCACATGTTTCAAGGCAGTATCTTAAAGGGTCCACCAACCACTTGAGCCCACATACTTTCAAGAGGTCCAATTCAACAAGAAATCAAGTGTGTTTGGTTCTTACTACTAGTGCATTGAGCCACAAGGTTCAGCAGGACTCAAACTAGGGTTTTATCAGCACCAGTCAACCATTGCCTTTAATTTTGATCAGGACATGTTTCCAAGTTTTGGGACATGATTCCACATGATATTGAACATCCTCACAGGCCATCTATAGACCTTGGGAGAGATTGAAGAAGCAAGATCCTCAAAGGACCATACAGTGGAATTCTTGAGGAAATTAGGGTTTTTACTGATAAAGTCGAGACTCCGACTCTGATGTTCTTAGACCAAAATGAAGTATTCGAGTCATGTCCCATCTTAATATGTTCAACCATTGATTGATAGCATGAGAGAGCACAAGGCATTTGTGAATTTTATTTGAAGAAAAAACAAAAAAAAAAAAAACAAAAAACAAAAAAAAAAAAGAAGAAAAGAAAAAAAAAAGGGAAAAGCACTTCATGGCACCGGCCACACTTTGGTGGCACTGGCCATGAAGTGTGGCGCCCACCACATGGAAACATGGCGCCTGCCATGGAGAGGAAAAGCAACACATGACGCCTGCCATGAATTTGGTGGCACTTGCCACAACTTCCAAGCTGCATTTAAAAAATAAATAATGTGTTTTAATTAAGGCAAGTGGGTGTAATTCATCATGAAAAAGAAAACTTTTCAGAAGCACAGCTTGGAGCCTTGTTCCAATCAAATCATACCACATCAACAGCAAACCTATTCTGATCAAAGAAGATGTTTCAAATCTCAGCCAGCTTGCACGAAGAAAATCTTGAAAGAGGGTATTTTGGGCAAAGTGTACCAATCAGATCATACCTCAATCCCTCCATATTTTCCTATAAATAGAGACTCACTCTCCACTCCAGAAACACACCAGATTCACCCCAAAATTACAGGTTGAATACTCTATTCTTTTTCTCCCCCACTTATTCTTGAAAATCTGCAAGAACGTTGTTGCAAGAATTTTGTCTCGAACTTTCCACCGTCCAACTTCACAAACCTTGCAGTAGCTGGCATTTGAAGGAGAAGAAGCTCATCTATACTTTTTCAGAACTCGTACCTGTGAAGAGGCAGTGGACATTCTCCACTAGGTAACACTCACTCTCTGTTACTCTGTTTCCAAAATGCCAAGATCATTGCTCTATACTGTTATCATATTTATTATCATGTACATACCTGATTCCTGAATAAATATTACGAATCATAATGCTTGATTTTATTTGTTATGTTGTGAACTTGGTTTGTGATTTTTATTTTTGAAAACTAAATAAGGATGAATAATGCCTGTCATAGTGGCGTCTAGCCATGACTAAGGTGGCGTCTGCCATAGTGGTATATGGCATATACATGGTGCCTGCCATGATTGTATGATGGCACTTGCCATGTTAAAGGGTGGTGTTGGCCATGACCTCATGTGGCACTTAACATGGCACTTGCCATGAGGATAAACAATGTCTGCCATGAAAAAATCATGGCACATGCCATGCTGTTTTATGTTTAATTTTTTGTATTATTTCATTTCATGGTTGTTTTATTTTCTTAAATAATTTCTAAAATTTTCAAAAACAAAAAATATGCATTTAATTCTTGGACTTTTTGTGAAAAAATCATCAATTGTTTCTTGAAGGCTTTTAAGATTTTTTGAGTATTCTGTGACATGAGATGTTTGGCCCTTGTTGCTAAGTCTCACATCATTGACATGCCTCTGTTTTCAAAATGTTATCCCTTCCTTACTTGTGTTCACTTATCCATGCCGACCATGTTCATGCTTGAAATTTCATTTTGGTTAATGTTTACTGTCTTTGAATTCTTGAACTCATACAGTTCACTTAATTTCAATCCCCTTCAACTCTTGTTTACAAGATGTTATATTCCCCTCCTTCCAAAGGAAAGTCTCTCTATTGACCTCAAAGTCATAGATAGCTCATTAATAGAAGGCTATATAATGGGGCTCCCAGATGAAGGTTAAGCAAGAAATTCATCTTGAGGCGGTATACAACACCTGTATAGCCCTCAAATCCCTAAATATTCATCTCAACATACTCCGTAGTATAGACAATGTAGCTCTCTTTGTCCAAAGAGAAGAAGAGTTAGCACTTTTGGTGGTCTAACAATTTTTGGCTAGAACACAAATTTTATTAGTGAATCCCAGTACACAACCTGGCTCTCAAATGTTATACTTGTCAAAAAATCTAATGGAAAGTGGCGTATGTGTGTTGAATATACCGATCTCGATAGGGTCTGCCCCAAAGATGCATATACATTGTCTAACATCGACAAATTGGTCGACAATTCTGCAGGTTTTAAACAACTATCGTTCATAGACGCATACTAGGGATACAACCAAATCCCCATGGCGAAGGCCAACAAGAAATAGACGACTTTCATGACCGAGTCGGGCAATTATTATTGCAACATAATGCCCTTCAACCTGAAAAACATCAGCGTTACTTACCAACGGATGATGAACAAAGTCTTTCGAGGAGAGATCGAGGACATGCTCAAGGTCTGCATGGATAACATGACCGTGAAATCACGAGAAAAAAACTGACCACATTGCTCATCTTAGAAGAGTCTTCGACACAACGAGGAGATGCAGGATGAGATTCACTTCGGAGAAGTGCACCTTCGGCGTCCGAGCAGGCAAATTCTTCAGCTTATATTTGACATAGCAAGGAATCGAGGCGAACCCCGACAAGTGCAGGGCTTTCTTTGAGTTCCCAACACCGAGCTCAAAGAAATTGATTCATTCCCTGAACGGGATGCTCGCCTGGCTATCTCACTTCATGGCCAAGTCTGCCCAACACGTGCTCCCATTTTTCAAAGTTTTGCGCAAGGAAGCCATGTTCGAGTGGACCGAGGAGTCCGAGCAAGCTCTCCTCCACCTTAAACAAGTCCTCTCGCAACCCCTAGTCCTATCGCGACTAGAAAGCGGGGAAACTTTATATTTGTACCTCGTCGTCGCGATTGAGGCCAGTAACGCGACTCTCATTCGCAAAACCCCTGAGGGACAAAAACTAATTTACTTCACCAGCAAAGCCCTACAGGTCCCCGAGCTCAGGTACCAACAAATCAAGAAGGTCGCTCTGGCCCTCATCAATGCGGCCAGAAGATTGCGGCATGACTTCCTGGCCCACGTGATCGTGGTTAGGACGCACCAACCTATAAAGTACTGTTAGATGTTAAACATGCCTTATATTTCTCATTAATACTTGGCATTATTCAACTCTTTTATGTTGAATTGTTGGATTTTATTCTTGAATGTTGTCATCCTTCAAATATTGTGAAAATACCCTTTGGTACTTGTAATTTGTATGTTATTGTGCAGAAAAAGGCATTAAGTCATCAAAGAAGTAAGACACAAGAAAAGTGATCTAAGTTGCCAAAGAAAGTGAAGAAACTTCAGTAAGTTCGCTTTGCGAACTTGCCAACGAATGTTCGCTGGGCGAACATCTGACGAAGCTCCAGCGAACATTCCCAGACTTTAGGCAGTAAGAAAAGGCACCTAAGTTCGTAGTGCAAACTTCCAACGAATGTTCGCTGTTTCAACGCTCCAGCGAAGACCTAGCGAAAGACATCAAGGAAGATGCAGTAGCTAAATGGACCTAAGTTCGCTGTGCGAACTTGTAGGCGAATAGTTTGCTTTACGAATAATTATTCGCATTGCGAACTTCTTCAAAATATTAGAGGCGGTTTAACTATGCAGAGGCACATCAGGTGCCTATTTGGTAGTTCGCTAGGCAATAAAATGTTCGCAGTGCGAATAAGACAGATTTTAAGTTAGATATTTAAGCAACTTTGATCTTTTCTTGGGATCATAACCTATTTTCACACACCATAACCTAAGTTTTTTTTACTTTTCTTCATCCAAGAGTGATATTTCACATAGAGAAGCTGGATTTGCATCCGATCTCGATTATTCGACGTAGATGTTTTTTCATCTCCTCCCAATACTTGTGAAGCAAGCTACCATGACTATATGTAGCTAAACACCTTTTGTGTCAAGATTAGAGGTAGTTAATCTTGCTTGTATGTATTTCTTTTGATCTTTTGTATATGAACATGGTTGATGATCAATATATGATGAAGTTGTTTGCTTTTATTGTTATATTTGTGGTTTGAATCACTTTAGACATAGATTTTACAAATCTTGACCTAATATCTTCATCTCTTAAAAACCAAACTCTAGATATAGATTTGGGGTTTAATATTCGCTTTGTATTGATCTTAACGTTTGTTGTTTCGATTGTTAGCGTGAGATATCATCTAACAATTTAACCAATATTACCCACGAATTTGCTTTAGACATAAACTGATTTGCGAAGATACGCTATTGTATTGATCGAAACTAAGTTCATATGCTTTATTAATCAGATACATATGAAAAGGATTAGCGAAATCTAGTCTTGACATGCTTTTCTCAAAACTAAAACTCCTTTGTTCTAATTTACTTCTTTGCTAAAAACTTATGTTACAAAACCAAGAACCATTTGAAAACTCTTTACTTAAAACGGTAAATTATTGAACGACAAGCATTAATATCACACAATTCCTGTGGATATGATAAAACACCCACCGAAAATACTTTTCAACAAAATGGCGCCGTTGTCGGGGATTGTTGTTTGATATTGCAAGCATTGCAATAGTTTGATGATTTTAAGATTTGTGTATTGTTAATCTCTTACCTCTGTAATTCCTTTGTGCTTTTTAATTTGTTTGGCTAAGTGTGCAGACTCTGTTTATGCGAGGCAAGTTACCCGCAAATCAACTTCTTTTCGATCCTGAGATTGAGAGAACTGTGTAACACCCCAAATTTGTAAGAATATTTATTTAATTTATTTAAATATAATATTCGTGAATTTTAGTGAATTTTGGTGGTTTGCGTTGACGTCGGTATTTTGTGGAAGTTTTGGCTATTTATTTAAATAATAGTATATAATATAGAATATATTGCATTATTATTTATTTAAATAATATTTGAAGGATTAAGGGCAAATTGGACTTTTAAAGAGGAGTTAGTGAGGGTAATATTGGAAAAGTCCATTTTAGAAGCCCAAAGGTTAGGTTTAACAAAAAGGAGAATTTGAGAGGAATAGGATTCATTTTGTTAGACCGTGAAAAGAAAGGAAAAGGCCAGAGCTCTGAGGAAAGAGGGAAAAGCCTAGGATTCGAGAAAGTTTCCAAAAACTAAAGAAAGAAAGCTTGGAATCGACAATCTAAGGTATGGGGAGTATTACCTTTCATTGTTTTCAATATAGGAATTCAATGTGTTTAAAGCAGATTTTTGAGGTTTATGTGGGTTTGTGGGTTTATGAGTAAATTGATGATTTAGGTGTTGTTTTTGTGGATTGATGATGAATATGAAGGGTTGGATTGAATCGGATAAAAGTAGGTCTTCAAGGCTAATCTCCCTGTTGATGTTGTTCTGACCTTGTAGGGAAAGGGATTTGTGGGAGTTATGAAGGTATTTGGGGATTGGGGTTTTTGCGTGTCAGAAGTTTTGATAAGGGGAAAAATGCATAAATTAATCGGTTAAATTGTGGTCTATGTATGATGTTTGGATCTTTAAAAAGGTTTTGTAGGCTATTATAAGTGTTATATAATGGTAGTATTTCGAATTCTGGGATTGAGACTTTTTACGGAATCGAATTCGGAGGTTCGGAAGGCCTCAAAACTGCAGAAATCACATTTTTTGTTTGCTGTCCTGGAGAGTTTGCATAGAGAACTATAGTTCGCGTAGCGAAAGTTCGCATAGCGAGCAGTAGTGACTCGCAGTGAACATGACAGTGCTGTTTGCTGTTGTTACGGACATAATTTTTCTAAACTTCAGAAATTCATAACTTTTAATCCGTATGTTCGTTTCAGTCGCCGTTCGAGTCGTTGCAAAGATGGTTTCAAACAATTTTTGATAAAATTACTTCCAATGCCAGAATTCCAACTATTCGATGCAGTATTTGGGTTTTTCGTGTATGTGCTATGTGTTGCACGTTGAAACGATGAATTTGTTTTATGATTCTTGTGTTGTCTTGATGTTTTGAGTTATGATTATTCTAATGAATTACCATGATTATATTAATGTGAGATGTTTATAAAGGATGTTTTATGATTAAATGATGATGTGAATGAACATGAATTATATTGATGATTATGAGCTGATGATACCTAACTATTTTCTGATGAATTACCATGAGCTATATTGATGATTATGAGATGCTGATTCATGATGTTTGATGAATAAATGACAATACGATTAACATGAGATTTTGATGAATGATGATGCACGTAATGACTTTTATTGATGATGATGATAATGACGTTGTGTATCATGCATTCATAGTATTCCAGACTTCGGTCTATTGTGGCTTCAATCCCATTGTGTGGATGTGAGGTAATTTGACGTGCTCCGGTTCTTGTGTAGAATCGATCCTATTAACGGGGATTTTTGGAGGGTGATGGCCTAGTGTCCATCGACTTTGATGAATTGGTACCACATGCATGAGTCTTGTTGTGCATTGCATTTCTTTGGCATTGATGTGATTTATGATATCGTGATTTTTGATGTTTTCCTTTGTGATGGCCCTGATGATGTTGTATATGATAATGACGCCATTTTATGCATATCCTATTTATGTATTGATTATAATGAATTGTGATTACTCACCCTGCCTGTTTGAATGTTGCCTCCACGTGGGTAACGTGCAGGTGATCAGGCTTAACTGTGGATGCCTTCGAGGACTTTTGGAGTTTATTTTTCTTTTGGTCGATGTAGAGGGTCTTGCTCTGATAATGTAACATCGGGTTGGGTCGTTGAGTTGAAACATATTATGTTGTCATTTTGTTGTTATTTGATTATTAGGGTTTTTATTTTAAAACCTTTTGATTTTGGATTATTGTGGTTATGGTGGTTCCGCTGCTAATTTTGATGGCTTTTGAATATTTTGAGGAAAACCCGTGTTTACGGAGCATTTGTTTTATTTGAATTTATTGAGAAATATGTGCCCTTTTGAGGTGGATCTAATTTTACTCTGATATTATGATTATTCTACTGCAATATTTGTGGGGTAGAAAAGGGTGTTACATTAGTGGTATCAGAGCAGGTCGGTCCGTCCGGCCAAGTTGTTTAATGTTGTCTATTCCCTAGTGTTCGACATGTGTGTGAAAACACTATCGATGCTTATTTTGTTTTCTATTTGCAGGCTGGGAATGAAACAAGTGGGGGAGAAGATGGTGCTTCTCCAAGGTGCTTCAAGTGTGGAGCGATGGCTAAGTGTGGTGTTGGACGCTACGATAGTTTGGCAAAGATAGTTTGTACCGCCTCATGATAGTCGGCTGTTATTGACAAATTGAGGAACTGATCACCCTTAATCTCTTGTTGATAATAGACAGGATCAAGTTGGATGGGATAGACGTGTCTTGCGAGCTTAAGTGGTGTGCGCAGTGAATTGTTTGGAGTAAAACCAAGTGATTACAGATTGTTTTGATGAGTCGATGTAGGATGGTGCTAAGATGTTTAGGTTGAGGGAAACCTTGAGTATTACTGAAGGTGGAGAAGCTGGTGTTTTGCCTTTTGTTTGTGAAATTTCGGAAGTGTTTCCTGATGACGTAAGTGATTTTCCTCCAGAGCGTGAGGTAGAGGTTGCGGCGGATTTGATACCAGGTATGAGTCCAGTGTCAATGGCTCCTTACCGGATGTATGTATCTGAGTTAGGAGAATTGAAGAAACAATTGGAAGAGTTGCTTGGGATGAAGTTTGTTCAACAGAGTGTTTCTCTGTGGGGTGCTCCTGTGTTGTCGGTGAAGAAAAAAGATGGTAGCATGAGGTTGTGTATTGATTATCGGCAGTTGAATAAAGTGACTATTAAGAATAAGTATCTGCTCCTGAGAATTGACGATTTGATGGATGCTGGTAGGCACTTGTGTGTTCAGTTAGATTTATTTGAGGTCTGGTTATTATCAGATTCGTGTTAAGTCTGATGATATCCCGAAGACGGCTTTCAGGACGAGGTATGGTCACTATGAATACACTGTGATGTCGTTTGGTGTATCCAATGCACCTGGTGTGTTCATGGAGTACATGAATCAGATTTTTCATGAGTATTTAGATAAGTTTGTGGTGGTGTTTATCAATGATATCTTGATATATTCTAGATCTGAAGAAGAACATGCTGAGCATTTGAGAACTGTGTTGCGAGTATTGAAGGAGAAGAAGTTGTATGCAAAGCTGTCCAAGTGTGAGTTTAGGTTGAAGGAAGTGAATTTTCTTGGCCATGTGATTTCAAGTGGCGGGATTGTCATTGATCCCTCTAAAATTGATGTTGTGTTACAGTGGGAGACTCCGAAGTCTGCTACCAAGATACGAAGTTTTCTGGGATTGGCGGGTTTTTACCGCAAGTTCATCAAAGGCTTTTCTAAGTTGGCATTACCTATGACTCAGTTGACTCGAAAGGGTCAAGCTTTTGTGTGGGATGTAGCTTGCGAAGAGAGTTTTGTGGAATTGAAGAAGAGGTTGACGACCGCTCAAGTGTTGATTTTGCCTAATCCGAGAGAATCTTTTGTGGTGTAATGCGATGCGTCGAAGATAGGCTTTGGTGGAGTATTAATGCAGAATAGACAAGTTGTTGCATATGCTTCGAGACAATTGCGAGTTCATGAGAGGAATTATCCTACACATGACTTGGAATTGGCCGCTGTGTTGTTTGTGTTAAAGATTTGGAGACATTATTTGTTTGGCTCTAAGTTTGAAGTGTTCAGTGATCATAAAAGTCTGAAGTAATTATTTGACCAAAAAGAATTGAATATGAGGCAGAGGATTTCGATTTTGACTTGAGTTATCATCTGGGCAAAGCAAATGTAGTGGCTGATGCATTGAGCAGGAAGTCATTGCATATGTGGATGCTTATGGTGAGAAAATTGGAATTAATTGAGCAATTTCGAGATTTGAGTTTGGTATGTGACGAGACCTCTGACAGTGTGAAGTTGGGAATGTTGAAGTTAACTAGTGGTATTCTGAAAGAAACCAGAGTAGGACAGCAATCTGATTTAAAGTTGGTTGACCGATTAACTTTGATTAACCAAGATAACAGAGGAGAATTCCGGATTAATGAGAATGGTGTGATGAGGTTTCGGGATAGGGTATGTGTTCTAGATATTCCAGAAATCAAGAAGAGTATTCTAGAAGAAGGACACCAAAGTAGGTTGAGTATTCATCTCAGTGCTACGAAGATGTACCAGGATTTGAAAAAAGTTGTTTTGGTGGCCGGGTATGAAGAAGATTGTCGAGTTCGTTTATGCGTGCTTGACGTGTTAGAAGTCAAAGATTGAGCATCAGAAGCCTTCATGTATGATGCATCCGTTGAATATTCCAGAATGGAAATGGGATAGCATTTCCATGGATTTTGTGTCAGGATTACCGAGAACTGCTAAGGGAAATGATTCAATTTGGGTGATCGTGGATAGATTAACTAAATCGGTTCATTTCTTGCCGATGAAGATTAATCATTCTATGCAGAAGTTAGCCGAGATGTACATTGAGGAGATTGTGAAGTTACATGGGATAACTTCGAGTATTGTGTCGGATAGAGATCCGAGATTTACATCTAGGTTCTGGAAGAGTTTACAAGATGCTTTGGGTACTAAGTTGAGGATGAGTTTTGCCTATCATCCGTAGACGGACGGTCAGACAGAAAGGACTATCCAATCCTTAGAGGATTTACTGAGGGCTTCTGTGTTGGATCACGGAGGATGTTGAGATAGCCATTTACCATTGATTGAGTTCACGTACCATAATAGTTTTCATGCTAGTATTGGAATGACGCCCTATGAAGCTTTGTATGGGAGAAGGTGTGGGACTCCTTTGTGTTGGTATGAGTTGGGCGATAGTGATGTACTCGGACCTGAGATTGTGCAAGAGATGACTGAGAAGATTAAGATGATCCAAGAAAGGATGAGAGCTTTGCAGAGTTGCCAGAAGAGCTACCATGATAAGGGGAGGAAGACACTTGAATTCCAAGAGGGAGATCACGTGTTTTTTGAGGGTGACGCCAGTGACTGGTGTGGATCGAGCTTTGAAGTCTAGGAAGCTCACTCCGTGTTTTGTTGGTCCATATCAAATCTTGCAGAGGATAGGAGGGGTGGCCTATCGAATTGCTTTACCACCGTCACTTGCGAATTTGCATGACATGTTCTATATGTCTCAGTTGAGGAAGTACATTCCGAATCCGTCGCATGTGATTCAGATGAATGATGTATAAGTGAGGGATAACCTGACAGTGGAAGCATTACCTGTGCGGATTGATGGTCGAGAGATGAAACAACTGCGGGGTAAAGACATAGCTTTGGTGAAGGTGTTCTGGGGTGGACCAGCTGGCGAAAGTTGAACTTGGAAACGTGAAGATCAGATGAGGGAGTCGTATCCGACTCTATTTCCTTGAGATAATTTTCGAGGGAGAAAATTCTTTAAGTGGAGGAGAGTTGTAACACCCCAAATTTGCTAGAATATTTATTTAATTTATTTAAATATAATATTCGTGAATTTTAGTTAATTTTGGTGGTTTGCGTTGACGTCGGTATTTTGTGGAAGTTTTGGCTATTTATTTAAATAATAGTATATAATATAGAATATATTGTATTATTATTTATTTAAATAATATTTGAAGGATTATGTGCAAATTGGACTTTTAAGGAGGAGTTAGTGAGGGTAATATTGGGAAAACCCATTTTAGAAGCCCAAAGGTTAAGTTTAACAAAAAGGAGAACTTGAGAGGAATAAGATTCATTTTGTTAGACCGTGAAAAGAAAGGACAAGGCCAGAGCTCTGAGGAAAGAGGGAAAAGCCTAGGATTCGAGAAGGTTTCCAAGAACTAAAGAAAGAAAGCTTGGAATCGACAATCTAAGGTATGGGGAGTATTGTCTTTCATTGTTTTCAATATAGGAATTCGATGTGTTTAAAGCTGATTTTGGAGGTTTATGTGGGTTTGTGGGTTTATGAGTAAATTGATGATTTAGGTGTTGTTTTTGTGGATTGATGATGAATATGAAGGGTTGGATTGAATCGGATAAAAGTAGGCCTTCGAGGCTAATCTCCCTGTTGATGTTGTTCTGACCTTGTAGGGAAAGGGATTTGTGGGAGTTATGAAGGTATTTGGGAATTGGGGTTTTTGCGTGTCAGAAGTTTTGATAAGGGGAAAAAATGCATAAATTGATCGGTTAATTTGTGGTCTATGTATGATTTTAGGATCTTTAAAAAGGTGTTGTAGGCTATTATAATTTTATATAATGGTAGTATTCTGAATTCTGGGATTGGGACTTTTTACATAATTGAATTCGGAGTTCCGGAAGGCCTCCAAACTGTAGAAATCACATTTTTTTGGTTTGCTGTACTGGAGAGTTCGTGTAGCGAAAGTTCGCATAGCGAGCAGTAGCGACTCGCGGCGAACATGACAGTGCTGTTTGCTGTTGTTACGGACAAATTTTTTCTAAACTTTAGAAATTCATAACTTTTAATCCTTATGTCCGTTTCAGTCACTGTTCAAGTCGTTGGAAAGATGGTTTCAAACACTTTTTGATAAAATTACTTCCAATGCATGAATTCCAACTATTCGATGCAGTAGTCGGGTTTTTTTGTGTATGTGCTATGTGTTGTGCGTTGAAACGATGAATTTGTTTTATGATTCTTGTGCTGTCTTGATGTTTTGAGCTGTGATTATTCTGATGAATTACCATGATTATATTGATGATTATGAGATGTTTATATAGGATGTTTTATGATTAAATAATGATGTGAATGAACATCAATTATATTAATGATTATGAGCTGATGATACCTAACTATTTTGATGAATTACCATGAGCTATATTGATGATTATGAGATGATGATTCATGATGTTTGATGAATAAATGACGATATCATTAACATGAGATTTTGATGAACGATGATGCACGTAATGAATTTTATTGATGATGATGATAATGACGTTGTGTATCATGCATTCATAGCATTCTAGACTTCGGTCTATTGTGGCTTCAATCCCATTGTGTGGATGCGAGGTAATTTGACATGCTCCGGTTCTTGTGTAGAATCGATCCTATTGACGGGGATATTTGGAGGGTGATGGCCTAATGTCCATCGACTTTGATGAATTGGTACCACATGCATGAGTCTTGTTGTGCATTGCATTTATTTGGCATTGATGTGATTTATGATATCGTAATTTTTGATGTTTTCTTTTGTGATGACCCTGATGAAGTTGTATATGATAATGACACCATTTTATGCATATCCTGTTTATATATTGATTATAATGAATTGTTATTACTCACCCTGCCTGTTTGAATTTTGCCTCCACGTGGGTAACGTGCAGGTGATCAGGCTTAGCTGTGGATGCCTTCGTGGACTTTTGGAGTTTATTTTGCTTTTGGTCGATGTAGAGGGTCTTGCTCTGATATTGTAAAATCAGGTTGGGTCGTTGAGTCGAAACATATTATGTTGACATTTTGTTGTTATTTGATTATTAGGGTTTTTATTTTAAAACCTTTTGATTTTGGATTATTGTGTTTATGGTGGTTCCGCTACTAATTTTGATGGCTTTTGAATATTTTGAGGAAAACCCGTGTTTACAGAGCATTTGTTTTATTTGAATTTATTGAGAAATGTGCGCCATTTTGAGATGGTTCTGATTTTACTCTGATATTATGATTATTCTGCTGCAATATTTGTGGGGTAGAAAAGGGTGTTACAAACTGCGTGTAAGTCAAATAGCAAAACTAGACGGAGGAGGCAACTTGCTAAGGAAAGACGAACACAAGGATAATCTTCTACACCAACACCACAGTCTACGCCAACCATGGCAGCACCACCTCCACCACCACCTGTTTCAACGCCATGCACTAGCAGTCTAAGGCACACAGCTCAGTTTGCTCACAATACCCACAATGGTAGGCACTCTGAAATGAAGACCGACATCCACTACAATAAAACACAGAGTTAGCGTCGGTCAAAAGCCCCAGCTAACAACAACAAAACCGACGCTACAAGGGGAGAGCGTCGGCCAAGTGTCGGGGTCGGGGCGGACTTTCCAAAGTTGGAATTTAGTTACATTTAGCGTCGGCTTTTGCGAGACACTAGTATAGCGTCAACTTTGGTTTACTCTAAGGCACCACTAAATGATAACCCTAAACACGAAACTAATTACTGAGTTAGCGTCAGTTTTAACCGACGCTATGTAATGCCATGTGTCATTTTTTGATTGAGTTGGCTTTCATTAAGGATATGTCCACGTCATTAGTCGGCCATATGGCCGCCACAACAAAACTTAGTCAATAATTTATTTTACAGTAGCGTCGGTTTCCAGACCGCCGCTAGTAGATTTAAACAGCAGATTTTTTTGCACTAGTGTCTGTGTCGTGGCCAACGTTACTAGATTTAGCCAGCAAATTATTTTATAGTAGCATCGGTGTCATGCCCGCCACTACTAGATTTAGTCAGCAAATTATTTTATAGTATCGTCAGTGTCTTGGCCGACACTACTGGATTTAGCCAGCAAATTATTTTGTATTAGCGTCGGTGTCGTGGCCGACACTATTGGATTTAGTCGGCAAAGTATTAATTTGTTTGATTGTAACCTGTTCTGATAAGCAAACCTGTTTATTATTAATTCAATCCAACAGAGTTTTCCCAATTGTCAAACTTAATGCATGCATTCATAGCAAACTTCTTAGCTCATCACTCTAATACCAAGCATGTCAGAATTAGCATAACTTCAAATTCACTGACCTTTTAACACACTCTAACCAAGCTAATCATGGTCTCTTAACAATAATGCAACAGGTATTCATAACAATTCCAGCATAGTTCTAAAATTATCCACAATTCAGGTGATCCAAAACAAATTTACTTAAAAATACATAATCCCAATACATCAACATCAAAATACTAATTAGTTCCAAAATACACCAACATCGAAATACACCAACATCAAAATACTAATGAGTTCCAAAATACTTATAATCTCCTAAACGATCTACGTACTAATCATGATAACCAACATCAACTTCCTCATTATCATCCTCATAATCCTCCTCCTCCTGTAGCATCCAAAATAAATAGTCACGAGTCAGACACATAAAGATTCAAAATAAATAGTCACGAGTCGAAATAAAAAAAATGGCCAATATCGGACAAAGTGTTCAAAGAGGGATTAAACATGAACAAACATTACATCATTACCACATTCAATAAATCTTTACCCCATGTCCATATTTTTACTCAAAAAAACATAGTTTTTGGACAAGAATGTTAGTTACAACTTGATTGCAAAACTTAAGACAATTAAGAATCATCAAGATATTCATCAAGAATCATCTTCATCTTTCTTTGTACTTGAATCTAAAGATAAGTCATCATTTTGAATTTATATTTTACGGTTCATATTCGTTACACAACAATATCTAAAATATCTTGAATCATTTTACTCTTCCACAGTTTAGATGATTTCAAACTAAGTTGTTGGTAGGTCGTCTGTGTAAAACGTTAAAAGGGAATGAAGATGTTAAGTTATAGTCGAGTTGTCAGTATAAGATTTATTGGTCAAATAACTTCACTATAGTTTTTCTTTAGTGAATTAATGTAGTGTTTATTACCATACAAAGAAGAAAATGACACAATTATGTTAGCCTTACTTATCAGCTTGGACAAAAACAGAGAACTTGCCTCTGTAGTTTTGTAAATGACATATAAAATCAAATAAAGTTGGTTACTATGGTTTGAAAAAATTGTTGTAAAGATTACAAAGAAGGTGGGTTGGCTTTAGTGAACTAGTATCCAGAGAGCTAGAGTTTTCAAACATGGCAGGCAAGTCAAGTACCATGTCCACATTTGCTTTCAGATTCACAAACTATTTGATTCAAATATTTACAAACGACAGATTCAGATTCACAAACTACACTTGCAGCCTAGTCACAAACTATTGATCTGAGCCAACCTATTTGATTTCAAATTCACAAACTACATTTGCAGCCTAGTCACAGTTAAATTCAAACGAAAATGTCGCAACCAACTTTTTTTGGTTACTAAGCTATGTTAACAATTTATTCACAAATTCAGCAATGGGCAGGCAACATATAGAGTGCAACATATAGGAGAACAACCATAAGCAACTATCAATCGAAAATCCATTAAAAAAACCTAACAACCTCAGAGAAAAATAGAAGGTACCGAATCGTTATAATCAGGATGACCACTCGCAGGAGCACTAGAAGGACCCTCCTGAAGAGAATGCAACATGTCAAATTTCTTTGACAATTCATCAAATTTCTTTGTCAATTCATCTATTTGCGCATTAGCCCGTGCAGCCTCTTCACGTGCAACAGCAACTTCAGCTGTGGCAACCTCAATGGCCTGGTTATCTGCTTCTCTATGTGGGTTTGTAATTGATACCTGTGTCAAGAAGTTCACTCCATATTTTATGTTACGCGCCAATTGTCCAGTTCCATAACATCGCCCCGTGTTTTACCCCCTGCAGCTTCTTTCCAAATTTGTATTCTTGTTGATCCTTCCACGTCATCACCAGCTTGTGTCAAACTACTGCAGAATTTTTCCTGTACACATTGATAACACAAATCAATCAATTAGTGAGCACACAAAATTCATGTAAACATTATCAACAATAGCTCGATCAAATATGAACAGAGAGTAAAGGTTTTGGATCAAAATCCCATATACGAAAGCAAGACAATACCGACACGATTCAGATCGAAACACAAACAGCATGAAATTCATAACTATATAAAACCAATCCTGAGTTCAATCACATAACTTTATAATTAGCACTATTTTTTAATCTCTGTAAACCAACATATCATGATCATTTTTAGTGTGCAAATATATATGATGAAACCAGGAGACTTTTTCTAATACCCACTCTATAATACGATGAAACCAGGAGAGTCCCAACACTTTAAGCGGGAACCACATTAATTTTATCCAATAAGAGAATGAGCGTTGAAAAGAGTGTTCAAGTAAATGTTAGTAGCACAGTCCACATGTTTATAAATATCTGTAGCAAGCAAAAGTACAAAAACAAACACAAACATAAAATAGGAAAAACCACAAAGGTTCAAAAACTCAAGTAACAGAGACTTGGGTACAAGAGGTATTGAATCAAACCACTACAACAATAAAATACAAGAATAATAATCAACAAAATAAAAACCAAAACAAGCAAAATAGTAACAACTCATCTAAATCAATTGAGGAAAACAAAACAAAGCAAAAAACACCATATCATTCTTAATGAAAAACAAGTTAGATCTCTACTCTTAGAAACCACTATCAGTAGAAAAATAAAATATAAGGGATAATATCAAGAACAATGGTTAATGCCCACATAAATTAGTTTTTCAACAAGTGTGAATATTAGTTTTTCAATAAGTCTTTCAAAAAGAAAATATAAGGGATAATATAAGCAATTTCACACCACTATATATTGTTACTCTGCAGTAACATGTTTAAATTTCCAAAGCTCCAACAGAAACTCAGAAAGTGATCCCATAAGCATTTAGAGGGCTTTTAATTTAAAACCTCATTCACATTTTGAACTTGCTGCGACTAACAGTAACAAAGTTTCTGACTGCCTACCATCTGAAGCTAACATAATAAGCCTCAACATAACTAACTCTAACCATCTAACTTCACTAACTCATTTCGACTCACATAACAAGCCACATTCTGTCCTAACTACACGCATTCAATCTACTCTAAGTTCATCCTGACAAAAGTCATGGCAAGATACACATTCTAACAAGTAACAAGATTTCGAGTTCAACCACAATTGCCATTCCAAAACCAATAAATTCAGATTGCATTGAATCACAACAAATAAGTTAAACACACGCATAAAATTAACTGTTGTGAGATTTACATTTTTCGTTCAATAATGTCCAGCTCAGCAAGGTTAAGTTGCTCAATACAAATATCATCAGCTAACTACCAAATGAGTCAAGTGTAAGAAACTCCAGCTGCCCAACAAGTTAATATTTCATTTGATTTATCTAAGCAGAATTTTCTAGCAAGTTAACAATAACAGTTCGAGCTTTAAGTGACTATCCTTAACTAGTTACTTCAGGTTTTCATATCAATTTCTTTTTAATTAACCTCACCAATTAACATAATTAACAGATACACGAATCAACTATCAATCTAGTAAAGGCTGAGAATAAGGTTTTTCAGGAAGATTATAGTAATATGCATACAAATTTAGATTAAGATCGGAAACGTTAAATTACATATGTTGCCGCTTCACGAGCGTCAACCCACTCCCCATTCTTCTTTTTATGGGTGGCAATGAAAATCTCATCTGGATGTGCGGGTCGATTGAGTTTTTTAGCCTATCATTAGAGGTAGTATATATGGTCACAATGTATATCAGATATATTTATATTAACGCGTTGTAATTACAAAGTATATATATACCAATTCAAGTGCAACATCATGGTGAGCTCTATGACCTATTGTATAGATCGCCCCACCTTTCTTGGATGATCAATTAATCTTATTTTGTTGGGATACAACTTTGAATTCATCTGACTTCCACTTGTCTAGAAGATACGTCCATGTATCTACACCCATCCAAGGCGGCTTGCGCCCCGTTTCTCTAGCCTTTCGTTGTATATCAGACAATCGTTTTCCACATTTCTGATGAAATAATTCTTTCATTTTCGCATCATCACAACGGTCCCAACATACAAGCCTCTGACAAAATATATAAATAATAAATTAAACTCAATAATATACATCATCATTAAACTACTAAAAAAGAAATGCCATGTCTTACTTTAAACGAGTCGAACCATTCCCTTCTCACGTCGTCTCTTTCGGAGCGTTTAAGCTCACCATAATTAATGAAGGTTCCTCGATAATTCTTTTCAATAACTTTTCGAACCATTGCGGCAACAACAACAGCTGGACTTAACCTACATATAATGCAAACAGTAAAGTTATCTCACTAACTTTTCGAACTAGTAATAGATTATGAATGACACATTGGTATCCAAAAGATAAAATTATTTACTTACGCATTAGTTGCTTCCACAATATAGATCTTCGGTTTTTGCCCATCGTCGTGTTGTTGTTCCTCATTAGAAAGTGTTTGGTCCCTCTGCACTTCCCTGTCTGTGGTGTGATGGGGAGGACTTTGCGGCTAAGGCTGAGTATATCCTGGAGTAGGAATGAATATGAACTCCTCAGAAGTCGGTTTTCCGGTTGAGGCTGCGTAGGTGGTGGTGTTGGGTTTGTCAGAATCGATGCTGGAGGCTAAGTAGGTGGCGAAGGTTGAGTAAGTGGTGTAGGTTGAGTAGGTGGAAAAGATTGAGTAGGAGGTGGAGGTTGAGTAGGTGGTGGAGGTTGAGTAGGTGGTGGAGGTTGAGTAGGTGGTGGTGTTGGATTTGTTTGAATAAATGGTTTAGGCTGAGTAGGCATTGGTGGGTTTCTCTGAGTGGGTGGTGGTGGGTTTCTCTGAGTAGGTAGGTGGTGGGTTCGTTGAACCAGGTTTGCTATGGACCTTACGAGAGGTATTTATAGCAAGAGTCCCAGGTGGAATCTGTCGTTGACGGCATAACCTGTCAACAACTCTTTTTTACAAAGAAACCATCAAAACATTGTTAATTGATTAGGACAAAAATACCAAATAGGAGAAAAAGTTTAGTCATCTTACTTAGATGTGCTCGATGGTGCTTTTCTCTTTCCGTTTTGTCCAGTCATTTCAATAGCGGTGGAATGTATGAAACAGAAAAATAGCATCGACTGCAAAACCAAACAGCAGCAGCAACTTATTAAAAAACTAACAGGATATAACAGCAGATGGAGAAAAAGATTATAAGGAATCCATGAAATTGAGGATACAGCCCAAGGGCAAAACCCCTATTTTCAAGCAAGCATAAACATGATCCCAAATAACAAATCATGGTGCAAATAACAGCTAACTCAAGCAGCAATCAGCAGAGGAAAAGTTAAATTGAGTGATTTGTGTATCATTCTATTCTATGATCAGTACATAGTCAAAACATTCATAGTGCAAGTTGGGTGAGGCATCTCAAAAACATACATTATTGAAATAATTCTCACAAATAGCATGTGACTAGCATGATCCTATAACAAGCAAAGCACAGCTTCTATTCATTTTGAATTTGAATCTCAATCAGAGCAAAAGAGTTTCCGCAGAGATGTGAAAACTGAACATGCTTCTGTAATTGCTATTACATAATCAATCTTCCAACTCCAAAGTTCTCCTATGCCTGCGCGAATTTCTATTGAACATTGAATTCACTAAGCTACGGCTTTCTACTCACAGAAACTTTCTCAGAACCAGAATTTGACCTAGAACTGATTCTCCCAAAGAATGAGAAGAAATTACAAAAAACCCTTCCAATTCCTCGGCTTTCCCTAATCAAGTTTTATTTAAACTACAACTATTCAGTTATAGGTAAACGAGATGCATTACTGGTTTTCTGCATAACATTCAACATTTTCAAAATATTAGGAGCTATGAAGATCAAAATTGGACTAAAGGCACCTGACATGGATGTTGAGAAACTAGTACATATTAAAAAACAGCAAAGAAAAATGAACAAACCTGCACTCAAATCGAGACCTACCGAAAGAAGTACCTGCCAAATAGGAAGATCATGTCAGATCAGGTACGTTGTAATTCTTTAACTGTTTGTTGTTATGCAAGAATTTATAACATAGTTGAACTGGTTTTTATGTGTAACACTTCTATATATTTTTGACATTAGGATATGCTAAAAGCACATTTTTTGTCTCTTTTGGTTGGAACTCAGCACCAGTTACTTCTGTAACTTGTTTAGTTTCACTGTTGGGGAAATCAAAGAAAATTTCATTGGGTTTTCTTGTATACCAACCAAACACAGATATTCAAGGTGTAGTACTAGTAAATTCCACGTGTAATACATTTTCTAGATATGCCACTTACGATAGCCAAAGCAATGTGAATTCAGGAATCTCATAACCATTACCTGATTTTGATTTTTTTTAAGAAGAAGTGAACCTAAATCAAAAGATCATTATTATCATGATATGCCACTTGCGACATACATGGATATAATAAAACAACCTCTTTTATGATAGCATTTCATGAACTGATGATCACACAAAATGGTGAATCCTGTCATTGCAATAATAAAAAAAATTGTATGTTTTCTATCGACTTATGTTTGAAGGAAAACCGTTTCAAAACCTTCATCAATGATTTCGTTTTTGTAACATAGAAAATGAAAGCAAGGCTTCAGCTTGACATGACAACAAACTTAATATCATAATACTACCAAAGCATATTATTAGTAACTACCAAATTCAAAGACCAAATAGAGTCAAAATGCAGAAGGAACTGTTTTGAAATGCATAAGTATCTACCAAACAGACCAAACAGAGTCAAATCATATTTTAACAGTTTCATTGTTCTCCTTTATATATCCGAAGGAACTGTTTTGAATAGTTTTATTGTTCTCCTTTAATCCAATTCAATTTGCAGTAAATAAATCTTAAAAGTTTATAGCAGACCACATTCAATCATTTCTGACAATAAAAAGAAGACAAACTGCATATCTATGACTCGGAATTATAAATCACCAAGCACAACAATAAAGGAGAAGAATAGCAAGAAGCTGAATATATGTTTCAATGGCACTTGGCAACAATGTGTCAAATTTCAGTATCACTATATAGCACATTGAGATCAACATTTTTAAGTGTTTGGTCAAGAAGTAGACTACTTACAAGACATTAGTTTTTCTCATTGGCGTGCAAAACATAAGTTCCAACTTGAAATGGAAATGAAATAGGGTATAGTACCATGATATTAACACACAACGGCTGCTATCACGGTTCAGCACTAAGGATTATATAAAGTACTGCAATCGGATCAAATTGTGGCAGCAACACAACTCAGAATGAAAAACAATCAAAATAGAATAAAAGCAATCAAATTGTTTTATAATATACTCCATAATTAAGACTTGAATTCATTGAGAAAAAACAAGTGTATAAAAGTCTATAATAAAAAAAGATAAAATGTTCTCTCAATCTTGAGTCATTGGGTCAGTTGTCATTGTTATTGGCTCGACCTCGTCAATTAACCCTCCATCAGCTAAACCATGTATTTGTTCAACTTCTATAATAGGCACAACTGGTAACATTCCATCGGATTTATAAGGCATTGCATCCCAGGTGTTGTCTATCTCAATTTAACCCCTTGGTTTTGTGGTGATTGCTGCACACCATTCACGCATATTCCTACACATTTCTGGATATGGGACATAATACAATTGTTTTGCTTCTTGTGCAAGAATGAACGGGTCATACTGACGATATCACTTATTCATCTTAATGTCAACAATGTTGTACTTAATATTAACTTTTGTGCCAGTATTATTTGTAGGATCAAACCAATCACAATAAAATAGGGAAATCTTGTTGCTAAAGCCATGGTATTCCAATTGAAGGATACGTTGGATGATGCCATAAAAATCGTTTTCTCCTCCATTTGTAACACCTTTAACATGTATCCCACAATTATTAGTCTCTTTACCACTACTCCATTCTTGAGTGTGAAACTTGTACCCATTAACAAAGTATATGTTCCATGATGTTGCCTTTGGATTAGGGCCTAGAGCTAAGGCCTTCAGATATGGACTAGTCGTTCCATTTCTCTCATGATTCACCTAAAAAAATATATCTAACCTTAGAGATAGTTTATTGTCAACCACATAATATAAATTGTGAGAAATATACTAACATAGTTCTTTAGCCATGAAGGAAACTGCTCGTGTATAAGACCGGGAGCATCTTCCTCATTGATAGAATGATATTGCATGAACAATCTGACATCGATTATAAAATTGATGAGTGTATTTATAAAAATTGGTTGAGAACAACGCAATTGTCTTACAAAAATGTACTTACTCGAGATACAGTTTAACCTCGTCACAATTGATTAAGACGTGCACGTGAGTAGATTTCCATTCCTTATCAATCACCCAATAGACTCGAGCCTTTCCACTAGGACGACCACATTTACTAAAAACTGAAAGTGTTGGTTGGGAATTCTCATGATCTGATCGAGGATTGTTCCTCAAACTTGTACTTGGCAACAAACTAAAGGTCTTGAAATAGTGAGAGAAAAAATGAGTAGTTTTATTGTGCAAGTAGGCAGTGCATATTGAACCTTCAACCCTGGCTTTATTTTTCACCGAGCGCTTGTAGTCTCCCATCAATCTACACATGAAACGATTAAAAAATGTTTTTTCATTTAATTAATCTACAAAAATTGAACATCAATTACCTTTCAAATGGATACATCCAACGATAATGTACAAGACCACCAAGGATTGCTTCAGCAGGTAGGTGAATCGGGAGATGTTCCATCGAGTCAAAGAAGCCTGGGAGATGTTCCTCCTTGTCCTCCGGTAGAAGAAGAAGCGAATTACATGAATAATCCAAATAAACAACAAGGTTATCAAAGGCAACAACAACCTTATCAACAAGGGTATCAAAATCAACAACCAAAAGGAAATGATCAAAATCAACAAGGATATCAACAAACTCGACAAAATCCTTATCAAACTCAAGGAGGGAGTTCCAAGCTTGAAGAAACTCTTAACCAATTTATTCAAATGTCCATGGCTAATCAAAAGACAAATGAAGCATCGATCAAAAATCTCGAGAGTCAAGTTGGGCAACTTGCAAAACAAATGGCCGAGCAATAAGCGGGGCCTTCTTTCTCCGCCAATACTCAAAACAACCCAAAGGAGCATTGTAAAGATATTGTTACTAGAAGTGGGAGAGAGTTGGGAGAAGGAGAAAAAAATTAGAAAAATGATGATAAAATAATTGAGAAGGTTGTGGAGGAAGAAGAAGTTGATGATGTTGTAGTTGAAAATAATGATAAGGAAGAAGTTGAAAAAGAAAATGAGAAGTTAGTCGAAAAAGATAACCTTGAAAAAGAAAAGATAGAAGAAAAGAAGAGTGAAGAAGGGGAAGGAGATAGTGAATCCAATTCCAATCCAAAACTTACCTTACACTCACGTGCCCACAAAGAAAGACAATGAACGATATTACGCTCGTTTCATGGACTTATTCAAACAATTGAATATCAATATTCCGTTTGCCAAAGCGTTTGAACAAATGCAGAAATATGCTAAGTTCATGAAAGATATTCTTATAAAGAAGCGAAGATATTCAGAGCCAGAAACAATTGTCCTTGATTCAAGTTGTAGTGCTATAATCCAAAGAACTCTACCAAGGAAAGAAGTTGATTCGGGGCGTGTTACTTTGCTGGTAACCATTGGTGATGTCTATGTTGGAAAGGTCTTAATTGATTTGTGCTCAAGCATAAACTTAATTCCATTGTCCATTGTGAAGAGGCTTGGGAACATTGAAATGAAGGCAATTCAGATGACGTTACAATTGGCCGACAAATCCACAACTCATCCTGATGGAATGGCTCAAGATGTCTTGGTTAAAGTTGATAAGTTTTTCTTTATGGTTGACTTTGTTGTTATTAATATGGAGAATATGGAGGAAGACGAGGATGCTCCATTAATTCTTGGACGCCCTTTTATGAAGACCGCCCGAATGATGATTGATGTTGATGACAGTCTTATGAATGTAAGAGTTCAAAATGAAGAAGTGAGTTTTAATCTCTTTGAAGCAATGAAGAATTCTTAAGATAAACATGATAGCTTCCGTATTGATGCAATGGAAGAAGCCATAGTGGAAGTTTCAAAACAAGTTCATATAGTATCTCCCTTGGAAAGAGCTCTTGATGACTCGTTTGAAATATTTTCTGATGAAGAAGAAAGGGCACTTGAAGAGTGTTTGAAGGAACTTGAATCTTTGAAGGAGTTACAACCATGGGAATGTGAAGAGGAAGAGTTAAAGAAAGGGGTGAGTGATGAGAAGTCTCAACTTGAATTGAAGGTGTTGCCTTCTAATTTAAAATATGTGTTCCTTGATGACGGTTGTAACAAACCGGTTATCATTAGCAACATCTTGACCGACAAAGAGGAGGACCGTTTGATTCAAGTTTTGAAAAAGAATCAACTAGCTATAGGTTGGGTTATTTCCGATATAAAGGGAATACGTCTAGCTTATTGTATGCACAAGATTTTAATGGAAGAGTATTTCAAACCGGTCGCTCAACCGCAACGCCGCTTAAATCCTACCATGAAAGAGGTGGTTCGGAAGGAAGTGGTAAAAATGTTAGATGCCGAAATGATTTACCCCATTTCTGATAGCCAATGGGTTAGTCCGGTACAAGTGGTGCAGAAAAAAGGCGGATTGACGATTATCCAAAACGAGAAAAATGAGTTAATCCCAACAAGAACCGTGAGCGGGTGGAGAATGTGTATTGATTACCGTAGGCTAAACAAAGCTACAAGGAAAGATCATTTCCCTATTTCTTTCATGGATCAAATGCTTGAGAGGCTTTCCGGTCAACAATTCTACTATTTTTTGGATGGTTATTCGGGTTACAATCAAATTATTGTGAACCCGAAGGACCATGAAAAAACTGATTTTACATGCCCTTTTGGAATCTTTGCGTATAGGAGGATGTCGTTTGGGTTGTGTAATGCACCGGCGACTTTTTAAAGGTGTATGCAAGCAATATTCTCAGATTTGATCGAAAAGACAATTGAGGTTTTTATAGATGACTTCTCGGTTTTTGGGCAATCGTTTGATATTTGTTTGAAAAACTTGGAAGCGGTTTTGGAACGGTGTGTGGAAACCAACTTGGTACTCAATTGGGAAAAATGTAACTTCATGGTTAACGAAGAAATTGTGCTCGGCTACAAAGTTTCTTCAAAGGGCCTTGAAGTCGATCAAGCCAAGGAGGATGTTATTGAGAAATTGCCACCACCGTTGAATGTAAAAGGTATAAGGAGCTTCCTTGGACATGCGCGATTCTATCGGAGGTTTATCAAGGATTTTGCAAAGATAGCAAAGCCTTTGAGCAATTTTCTCAACAAAGATAAGTCCTTTGATTTTGATGAGTCTTGCATGGTCGCTTTTAATTCTTTAAAACAAAGTTTGACTACCACCCATAATCATCGCGCCTAATTGGAAAATGGATTTTGAACTCATGTGTGAAGCGAGCGATTATGCGGTGGGTGCGGTATTGGGTCAACGGAGAACAAAATTTTTTCATGCTATACACTACGCGAGCAAAGTCTTGAATGAAGCTTAAGTAAACTATACAACAACCGAAAAAGAGTTGCTTGCGATAGTGTATGCATTTGAGAAATTTCGGTCTTCTACACTGACCACTCGACAATTAAATATATGTTTACCAAGCCGGATTCAAAACAAAGGTTAATCCGGTGGATCCTTTTGTTACAAGAGTTTGATTTGGAAATCCATGACAAGAAAGGGTCAGAAAACTTGGTAGCAGATCATTTATCCAGGTTGGTCAATGTAGAGGTAACTCACCAAGAAAATGAGTTCCGTGAAGAATTTCCGGATGAAAAACTTTTTCGAGTACAAGTTAGGTCGTGGTTCACAGATTTTGCTAACCACAAGGCAACCAGATTTATACCGGAGGACCTAACTTGGAATCAAAGACAAAAATTGCTCTAGGATGCTAATTTCAATGTTTGGGACGAGCCATACTTGTTTAAGTTAGGAGGTGACACTTTGTTGAGGAGGTGTGTCACTCTTGACAAAGCCAAAAGTATCCTTTGGCATTGTCACAACTCGCCTTGTAGAGGGCATTACAATGGTTTAAGAACAGCAACTAAAGTCCTCCAATCGGGCTTTTATTGGCCAACATTGTTTAAAGATGCTGACCTCCATGCAAAAAGTTGTGACACATGCCAAAGAAGTGGCAAGATTGGAAAAAGAAATGAAATGCCCTTTCAAACAATTTTGGAAGTCGAGGTGTTCGATTGTCGGGGTATTGATTTTGTCGGACCATTCCCACCGTCTTTTTCAAACGAGTATATCTTAGTTGCAGTTGGCTATGTTTCCAAGTGGGTGGAAGCAATTGCGTCACTGAGGGCCGATGGCAAGACAGTGATAAATTTTTTAAAGAAAAACATATTCTCCCATTTTGGCACCCCTCGTGTGTTAATCAGTGATGGAGGTTCGCATTTTTGCAATGCACCGCTCGAAAAGGTCTTAGAGCATTACGGTGTAAAGCACAAAGTTGCAACTCCGTTCCTCCCACAGACAAATGGTCAGGCAGAGGTGTCTAATAGAGAGGTCAAAATAATTTTAGAGAAAGCCGTGTCGAGCTCGCGGAAATATTCGTCACAAAAATTAGATGAGGCTTTGTGGGCGTATCACACCGCTTACAAAGCTTCAATCAGTCTAACCCCTTTTCAAATGGTTTATGGCAAGACATGTCATTTACCCGTTGAATTGGAGCATAAGACTCTTTGGGCTTTGAAAATGTTAAATTTTGATCCGAGTTTGGCCGGTGAAAAAAGGAAAGTGCAGTTGCATGAATTGGAAGAGATGCGAAATAACGCGTACCACTCAAGTAAGATCTATAAGGAGAAAGTGAAAGGATACCATGACAAAAAGGTTTCTAAGAAGGAATTCCGGGTTGGCTAGATGGTACTTTATTCAAATCCCTTCTGATATTGTTTCTGGGAAAATTAAGGTCCAAATGGCCTGGACCATTTTGTGTCAAGGATGTCAAGCACTATAGTGCAATAGTCATTGAGGACTTGAAAAATAAATAAAGTTGGATAGTAAATGGCCAACGGTTGAAATTATATCTTGAAGGAGAAGTCGACCGAGAGAATTGCAGTGTGTTTCTTGGTGATCTTTGAAATCATCTTGGACCATCGAGCTTATCCAACGTTAAACAAGTGGTTGTTGGGAGGCACCCCAACATTGTAAGTAATTTTTATTTTGTTTGCTGTTTTGATGATTTAAATTGTTTCAGAATTGGTGTAGTGTGGCAGCAGAGGCATAAAACTTTTTCAAAAACCTATCATATTTGCTGGCACATTCGCTTTGCGAACCTGGGGTGAGCATTCGCTGGCCTATTCGCATTGCGAACGTAGCGAGACAGACATATATTTTTCTGCTGCCACCTCACTAAAAAAGGGATTTTTATGAGTGAACCAGACATTTAGGCCCATGACCCATCCTTTTTTCTGAATTTGTGAAGGGAAACCCTACTCCCTTGGACATTCTCACTCTTGCCTCTCTCATTCACAAACAATCACAAGAACATTAATCTCTCACGTGTGCTCTATTCCTATCAATTTTTCACCAAGTTTTCTCCATTTACCAACAAGTTCAGGTTTTAATTTTTTTTTCACTCTGTTAATTTCGGATTAGACAATGTGGTTAGGGTTGTTGGATTAAACATTATATACATTTTTTATTCTAGGTTTTCACCTCTGTTTTAAGGTTTGTTTGCTGTTGCATGTTGAATTTTATGCAAACTTTAGAATAGAGGTGATATTGTGAAAGGAACTCTGATGTTGGAAGTGTTGGATGCTGTTAATTTTTGAAAAATATCACAGGTTCGCTGCTGGTTGTTGTTTTATCTATTGATATGTGCAGATGGCTCCTAAGATCAATCTGAAAAAGAAAAGAAAGGCCAGCACTTGATGACAAGTACCGTTTCAGTTTGACAATGATCGCTTTAGAGGGACATAACAGGCCGCAAGATACCTAACTTTAGAAAGGCGTTCCATTTTACCCGAAAAAATATTTAGCCTGAATCTGCAAGGGAGATACCGTTCCGTAGCTCTCCTCCTTGAAGAGAAAAATTGGGGGAGATTAATAACTCCCGTGGATAGTTACAATGTTGAAATGGTTCGCGAGTTCTATGCTAATGCCCTTCCTAATGATGGGGACCGATTTGGGTGGACAACTTTCGTTGGCGGAAAAGTGGTGAGGTTTGATAGAGGAACCATTAACACCGTTCTTGAAAATCCTTTTCCATTGAGAGCAAGTCAGATTGATAAACTTCCATAGAACCTTGCACCTCCACAGAGACATAGCAGCCATGACTAGAGACTTTTTACGGGAAGGTAAAACTGTAGAGCTCAACCCATCTGGGGTTGCCATAAGATACCGTCGTGAAGACATGCGACCTTTGGCACAATTGATCCTGCTTTTGGTTGTCACCAATATTAAGCCAATGTCACATACATCGACAATCCCTTTTCCCCTTGCCCATCTTGTCCTTAGCATAATGACCAATGTTAAGATCGATGTAGCTAGGATTATAGCGGATGAGATAGGGGTTATCGTTGAGAGTGGTCTTGGTTCCGCTTCTCGAAAGAATGCTCCTCTTGCTTTTCCTTGTCTCATTATGACACTGTATGCGCATGCTGGGGTTGATATCCCCACGCGTCGTCAGGTGACTATCCCATCTTCTATCGATGACCGTTATGTGGATAAGTTTTGTAAGCCTAAGGGAGCGAGGGGTGAGACTTCTGATGCTGGTACTGATGCCGGCACAAGGGCTGGCGATGGGTCTGGTTCTGGGTCGCAAGGTTTCTATCCTTATCAGCAGGAGATTTTCTAGTATAACTGGGATTGGATGGCGGCTTCTCAGTGCGCCATGATGGACTTACATGACTCCATGCAGGTTTTGCAGCTGCAAATCCGTGAACCCGCAGTGGATCACTCGATGATGACAAGGGAGCAATTCCTTGCTCATGCAGGTTGGCCTGAGGCCAGGCTAGTTTTTGGAGGGGGGGCAGATGCGGCTGGTCCTGATGATGCTGATGCGGAGGAGGATGATAGTGATGGTGATGGTGTTGAGGTTTCTAGTTCTGTATCTGGTTCAGAGGGAGGAAGAGATTGAGGTGTCCGGATCCGAGTCCGAGGAGGACTGATTTTGTTGTTATGATTTTGTACTTCCTTTGCGCGTCAAAGTGATGTTTTCTTATGTTTTATGTATTATTTTTTTGTATCAGTTTGTAGTACTGTACTTTATCCACTTGTTGGATTATTTTGAGATATTATGATGTACTTGTACCCATTGAGGTACTAATTCCTTTTGTTGGTGTTTTCACACCAATGCACTTTTACGATACTATGATTATTATGTTGTTTTCAGTTAAATTTGTTTAGTTTCATTTTATTTTAGTTTTTATTATTATTGTTGTTAAGAGTTGAATTATTCAGTTAACGAATGTTCAACTCTTAAATTGTTGGTATGCTTTTTATCGTTTTATGTTGGTATGCTTGTGGAAGTTTAATATTTCCATCTTTTGGTGTTGACTTGAAAAAAATTTAGGTTGGTAATTGGTGTTCATCAAAGAAGATTCCTCCAAGTTGGATGGCGATGATATTATTTTAAGCATGTATTGTTGGCAAGCTACATAGTTACCTAGTTCTAGAATTTAGAATGTATTAGAACTTTTTATCTTTGTACAAATGAAATTGTGTTTCTTGTTACAACTTTATTGATTGCTTATGTCATTTAGGTCCAAAAACTACAAAAGTGAGAAATCTCCATAGTTTACTAAATGCATTGGATTGATGATGAATTTTGTTTTATACTTTTAATTCATGCTTTATCTTGTGATTTGTGTGAGATTGTGGAAGCATTAGAAATGACCAAAGCACTTGTTGATATTGAGCACAACCATTTCCTAATAGTGATTTACCCATGAGTAGTGAGTATTTGTTTGCTCCTTGAGCCTAAATAGTTTAGATCTCGTTTAGTAATGAACTTTGTGTTGTACATAATTTGAAAATCAAGTTCGTCATTAAAGTTTTGAGAGTTTCTAACAATTTTTTTCTTCTTGAACCTTGGAACTTTGTTTTATTGATTTCCTTGCCTTAAAAAGCAAGGAGCATTCACTTAAGGTTTAGTTGAAAATAAGTTGGGGAGAATGAAAAGGAAGATTGGTAAATTGCTCAAACTTTTGAAAAAATTCAAGCAAGCGTGAAAAGAAAAAGAGAATGTGAATTTGAATGTGAAAAAAAAGAAAAGAAAAGGATGCTTGCTTGAATAAGAAAAATAGAAACCAATAATTGTGCATGAGGAAGTTTGAGAAGGTATGTGATAAAGGTGTAAAATTGGTGAATGAAGTTGATATGTGTGTGAATACCTTGTATAGTGAATTTTTTTTGCATCGGAAACTTCGATTCAATGGCCTTTAAAAATATCCCTTTGTTGTTATCGCGACCAAGCTACAACCTAAAAAGCCCTTTGTGATCTCTTGCTTCCATGATTTCTTATGTGATCGATTAGATATTGTATGAATTGCTTTGTATTTGCATCATTTATCATTTGAGCGAAATTGCTCCGCGGTTGCAAACGCGTTTATTTCCTTCAATCCTTTTTCGAAGAGGAGTGTTAGAGTGACATGAGCATGATGGTTTAGTTGTCTCTTGAAACATTGTCTGAGATTTGTTTAAGAATCAAGTTCTTTTGCATTGTCTATTCTAGGATTGTGTAATTGTTCCTTAGTTACAATTGTTGTTTATTTGAACCGTTTATCTTTTCTTGGTTGAATCAAATGCTCGAGCAAATCCTCTTGTTTTCAATGAGAGGCATACTTTGCTTGAGGACAAACAAAGAGTTAGTTGGGGAGAGTTTGTTAGATGTCAAACATGCTATATATTTGTATTTAATATTTGACATTTTTCAAGCTCTTCTATGTTTAATTGTGGATTTTAGTAGTGAATTGTTATTGTTCTTCATACATTGTATATTTACCTTTGGTGCTTGTAATATGTGTGCTATTGTGCAGGAAAAGGCACTAATTGATCAAAGAAAGAAGACACAAAGACTTGATACAAGCTGCCAAAGAACAGAGGAAAACATCAGCAAGTTCGCTTTGCGAACTTGCCAGCGAACGTTCGCTTTGCGAACTTGCCAGCGAACGTTCGCTTTGCGAACTTGCCAGCGAACGTTCGCTTTGCGAACACTGGCGATGTCCCCAGCGAATGGTCCTAGAATTGGATAATAGGAAAAGGGACTAAAGTTCGCTTTGCGAACTCCCAGCGAATGTTCGCTGCTTCACTCGCTTTGTGAAGGACCTGGCGAAGAACCCTTGGCTGAGGCGAACAGATCATTCGCAATGCGAATGCGTCAGATTCCAAGTGTACTATAAATAGATTTTTGTACTTTATTAGGATCATAACTTCACCTTTTCACACCAAAACATATTTTTCTGACTTTTCTTCATCTAAGAGAGATTTTTCACATAGAGAAGTTGGATTTGCATCCGATCTCGATTCTTCGACGCGGATGCTTTTTTATCTCCTCACGAAACTTGTGAAGCTACCATGAATATGTGTAGCTAAACACATCAAGTGTCAAGATTAGTGGTAGGTAATCCATCACTTTGTATGTATTGATCTTGATTATAAGTTTGTGAACTTTGTTGATGATAAATTTAGAAGAAAAACTTTGTTTACATGGTTTATATTTTGTTTTAGTTCATGATCGAGAGATATGTATTAAAACTTGACCTAAGTTTCAATCCATCAATAATTATAAGGCTAGAGATAGTTTTGAAAGTTGATGTTCATAAATATTGAACATGAAAGTTATCATATTGGTGGTTTGGGTGAGAGATCATCAAAGGATCAATATGATAAATCTCACAACAAGTGTTCGAGAGAAACTTGTTGAGAGGATATGTGGTTATATTTATTGCTAACAAGTTCACACGCTTTATCGAGTAGATACATACGAAACGGATTAGCGGACACTAATCTTGGCATGTTTTTACCAAACCCTAAAACCAATTTCTTTACCGTTGATTACTAAATTTTATGCAAACGATCCGATACAAAAAACCAAACTCTTTGTTACTTAAAAGTTTGAAACGCTTTTGACTATCGAACAACGGCAATATACATTCAATCCTCGTGGATACGATAAAACACCCCCGAAATACTTTTCAATAACTAGCGTTTGGTTATCCCTCAGGATGTCATCATCAGCCTTTGAATACCAAGTTGGCATATCACCATTCATTGGCCATTCCCCTTCAAGGTCATCGAAATCGGAACAAGAGGCAGAGGCAGAAAAGGAGGAAGAATCTGAGCAAAAGGAACAAAGTTCACGACAAACAGATTCCCGTGTCGCTGAGTAAGCTCTACCCGCTACTAATCCAGAATTCATTGATAACTCCTCTCACACATGTGCCAGCATCGTATACATGGTACAATCCTAATACAAATGCAACATGTGTATTCCACAAAGGAGTTAGAGGACATGATTTGGATACTTGTTCTGAATTACAAGCCTCCGTACAAAAATTGATCCACAACAAGAGTTTAATCTTTGAAGAAGACCATCCAGAGGTCGAATGTGGATATTGTACTAAGACAACGAGGCACCTCGTAGAGGAGTGCAAGAGTTTCAAGCTCAGGTTGCAAGATGTGATAGAGTCACTAGTACCCCAAGGAGGAAGACCAGATATTGATATCTCGATTTCTGAGCCAAATTCTGATCCAGATGGCAATAAGGGAAAAAGACCTGTGAGGCCTCTTAAGGTCTTATACCACATGGAATAAGTCACATGTGTGAGTTGATAAAAAAATAAGATCCCGAGCATCAAAGAAGTGACCCTTTTTTTGGACATGGAAGTTGAAGTTTGTTGAAGTTAATTCCCTAAAGCTAGCGATCTTTTGATTGTTTCAGCGTTTCCTGTTGTATTTTTCATTGCATGTTGAATTTGTATTTGCTTATAAGCTGTTGTACTTTTGAATTGGCAAAATTAATGAAATGTGTTATTTCTTTGATTTTGTGGTTGACATTTATTTTGCTAAAACTATTCTAGCAGCAAGATGTTGAAACAAGATGTTCTAATATTCTGCATTAAACATGTCGGATAAAGATGTCCCATCCTGGTTCATAGGACATCGCGTCTGATTTTGGTTTAAAAGGAAGATTCTGTTGTTGGTATTTGTTACTGAATATTCTGTGAATATTTAGTTATCCTATGTGGCATCCAAAGTATTTTGGGTTGAGTTTTTGTGTGTTGGTTTTAGGATTTTCAACATTTTCTAAATATGGAGACATATTAGGAAACTTTAGATTGAAGAACTATTTTCTTGGAGTTTATTTTGCAGAATTGTGTGCAGTCTCTTTGTTGCATTTTTGAAGCCCAATCCAGTCCAGATTTAATGCTATATATTGACTGGTGTAAACCTAGTTTAGGTGTGGAACTTACGTGTGTTTTGTTAGGGTTTTTGAGTGTTATTTGTGAGCCTAACTGGTATCATTCTGATAACAGTACAAGGACTGGTTTTGTATTGTAAGTTCTGTCAGTTACTCATAAGCTTTTAAGCATTGAGTTTCTTGTGTGTCAATTCTCATAAGCTTTGAAGTATTGAGAATTGTGTGTTTTGAAAGTGTGGCTTTTGTTTTGTTACCTGTGTTGAAAGGAACCAGTCACGGTTTGTGATTGAAGAGGGATTTGAGGAGGGCCTCATACCTAGGCGAGTCTTAGGTAGAAGTCATAGGAAGGGTAGTGATTAAGTGAGCGGATTGTAACCGGGTATGGTTGTTGTATGATCTGTGAATTGATACTATCGTATATTGATTTCGTCCCTGGCTTGCTAGCCCTCAGAGTAGGATTGTTGATCCGAACTGGGTAAACATATCACTGTGTTCTTTACTTTCTGCACTGTTATTATTATTGTTAACTTGTTCATTGTGTTGGATATCAGTGTCTCAACATCTGCGTAGGACATCTGATATCTGTGCCAGAATTTCAATTGGCATCAAGAGCTTGCACCCATGTTTGGTTCTAGGTGAGATTCAGGGAAGGTACTTTCTGGTGCAATGGACAAGGATGGAGGATTTTTGAACAAACCACCTCTGCTTGATGGTTCAAACTATGACTACTGGAAACCAAGGATGGTAGCATTCATCAAATCCATGGATGATCAAGCATGGAAAGCTATTATCAAAGGATGGGAACCCCCAAAGGTTAGAGATGGAGAAGGTAATCCTACTGATGTGGTGAAGGAAGAGGAAGACTGGGATGATGCAGATTACAAAGGGTCCTTGGGAAATTCCAAAGCCATGAATGCACTGCTTAATGGTGTTAATAAGAATATCTTCAGGTTAATTGAACATTGCACCATTGCAAAAGAGGCGTGGCGGGTCTTGAAGGTTGCTCATGAAGGGACTTCAAAGGTGAAGATGTCAAAACTTCAGCTTCTCACTACCAAGATTGAGAATTTGAAGATGAAGGAAGATGAGAGCATTCATGATTTTCACATGAACATTATTGAGATAGCTAATGCTTCAAGTGCCCTAGGTGAAAAGATGTTTGATAGCAAACTGGTCAGAAAAATCCTCAGATCTCTACCTAAGAGATTTGACATGAAAGTGACTGCTATAGAGGAAGCTCAAGACATAGATAAGATGAAAGTGGATGAACTTGTGGGATCACTTCAAACATTTGAATTGGGGATCAGTGAAAAGTCTGAAAAGAAGAAGAGTATATCTTTTGTGTCAAATGCTGGTGATTCAGACGATGAAGGTAACTTGGTCAGAGATGAAGGGGTGTCTAAAGATCTGGTATTGCTTGGAAAACAATTTAACAAAGTGTTGAAAAGGATGGACTGGAAGTCAAGAGCAAATGTCCAGAACAAGTCACTCGACATCAGTAAAAACCAGGATGGAGGCAGAAGGTCCAGAACTGAAGAAGACTCCAATCAAGGGAAGAGAGTTCAATGTTTTGAATGTGAGGGATTTGGGCACATAAAAACTGAGTGTCCCACGTATCTCAAAAGGCAAAAGAAGGGCTTATTTGTGTCTTGGTCAGAAGGAGAGTCTGAGAGTGATCTTGAAGAAGAATCAGCAAAATTGGTGACAGCCTTGACTGGAATCTGTAAGTCTGATGGAGAAATAACTTGTGAGTTTGATTCTGACAAAGAATCTTATATTGGAGAACTCACTAAGCAGGAAGTTATCACTGGGTTCTCAGAGTTGTGTATCAAGAATGAAGAAAGGTGCCAGATAATATTAGAACAGAAGGTTCTGATAGCTCAACTAGAAGCTGAGAAGGAAGAACATCTATCAATCATTGATGATCTTAAAGAGGAGGTTGTATGGCAAATGTCAAAACTTGACAATATGACCAAATCTATAAGGATACTGAACAATGGTTCCATGTAGCTGGATGAGATTCTTCAGACTGGGAAAAATGCTGGAAATGTACAAGGTCTTGGTTTTAACAATCAAGCAGAGAACTACAAGAAGTCTGTATTAAAGTTTGTTCCTCAGAAAATAAAGCAATAGAAGGAGATGTCAAATCACATGTTTCAACATCAGATGAAACATCAGAAAATAGTATGTAGTTCAAAGTATAAACCATGGAGATGTCATTACTGTGGAAAGATTGGTCACTTAAAGTCCTTTTGCTACAATTTGCATGGTTATCCCTAAACTGCTCATCAATAAAATAAAGGATAGAATTGGGCTAAAGTAAAGAAAAGATGGACTCCTAGAAATATGATGGCTGGTTTCATAACACATACCTCTCTCAGAGCATCTTCAAGGGAAGATTGGTACTTTGACAGTGGTTGTTCAAGACACATGACTGGTGTGAAGAAATTTTTGTCAGATATCAAGCCTCACTCTACCAATTATGTCACTTTTGGGGATGGATCAAAAGGTGAAATAAAAGGTGTTGGAAAGCTGGACTACACAGGACAACCAAATCTGGATCGTGTTCTATTTGTCAAAGGGTTGACTGCAAATTTGATCAGTATAAGCCAACTGTGTGATTTAGGTCTCAAAGTAAATTTCACAAAATCTGAATGCCTAGTGACCAATGGAGAAAATGAAGTTGTCATGAAGGGAACCAGGTCTAAGGATAACTGCTATCTGTGGAATCCTCAAGAATCAGAAAGTTTTTCTACCTGTTTGATGTCAAAGGAAGATGAAACCAAACTGTGGCATCAGAAATTAGGTCACTTACATTTGAAAGGGATGAAGAAAGTTCTGTCAAGTGAGGCTGTTAGAGGTATTCCCAAGCTGAAGATTGATGAGGATATAATATGTGGTGAATGTCAAGTTGGGAAGCAAACAAGGATGTCACACAAAAAGCTTCAACATCTTACCACAACTTCTAGAGTTCTGGAGCTGCTTCACATGGACTTAATGGGACCTATGCAGGTTGAAAGTCTTGGTGGGAAGAAGTATGCCTATGTTCTCGTAGATGATTACTCCAGATTCACCTGGATAAGCTTTATCAGAGAGAAGTCTGAAGTATTTGCAGCTTTCAAAGAATTGTGTCAAAGGATTCAACGAGAAAAGGATTGTGGTGTTGTACGAATCAAAAGTGACCATGGGAAAGAATTTGAAAATAGCAGGTTTGAAGAGTTTTGTTTATCTGAAGGAATCCCTCATGAATTCTCATCACCAATCACTCCTCAGCAAAATGATGTGGTGGAACGCAAGAATAGGACTATTCAAGAGTGTGCAAGGGTCATGATTCATGCCAAAAAGCTTCCATATCATTTTTGGGCTGAAGCCATGAATACACCGTGCTATATACACAATAGGGTGACTATCAGATCAGGTACTTCTGTTACTCTTTATGAGCTATGGAAAGGTAGAAAGCCAAATGTGAAATATTTCCATGTTTTTCGGAGTAAGTGCTATATCTTGGCGGATCGTGAGAAGAGGCGAAAGATGGATCCTAAGAGTGAGGAAGGGATATTTTTGGGATACTCTACAAACAGTAAAGCATATAGGGTATTTAATTCCAGAACTAAGGTGATGATGGAATCCATAAATGTGGTGGTTAATGACTCTGGCAAAGACGAAGATGTCCCAGATGATGTTGGAACATGCTTTCCCATGAACAATAAAATCTCACAAGACACTGAGTCCGTAGAAGATAATGCTCAAGAGACCGACACTAGACCTGAGAATGAAGAGGTAGAGGATGCTAACAGGGGACCCTCTATAAGGTAAAGGAGTTGATTATTGGAAATCTGAATGAAGGTGTAAGAACCAGATCGAGGGAGGCTGTGTCAAATGCCTGTTTTGTTTCAAAGCTTGAACCAAAGAATGTTAAAGAGGCATTGACAGATGAGTTCTGGATAAGTGCTATGCAGGATGAGCTTTGTCAATTCAAGAGGAATGAAGTCTGGGAACTGGTACCACGACCAGCAGGAACAAATATGATTGGAACAAAGTGGGTTTATAAGAATAAGTCTGATGAACAAGGAGTTGTTACCAGAAACAAAGCCAGACTAGTTGCTCAAGGATACACACAGATTGAAGGAGTAGATTTTGATGAAACATTTGCTCATGTGGCTCGATTGGAATCCATCAGATTGTTACTAGGAGTGGCATGTTTTTTGAAATTCAAATTGTTTCAAATGGATGTCAAGAGTGCCTTTCTGAATGGCTATCTTAATGAGGAAGTTTATGCTGAGCAGCATAAAGGGTTTGTGGATCCAAATTTTCTTGATCATGTCTACAAGCTAAAGAAGGCTTTGTATGGTTTGAAACAAGCTCCAAGAGCTTGGTATGAAAGGCTGACTGAGTTCTTAGTCAAACATGGATACAGGAAATGTGGTATTGATAAAACACTCTTTGTCAAGGAGAAGGATGGGAAACTAATGATTGCTCAGATTTATGTAGATGATATTGTGTTTGGTGGGATGTCGGATGAAATGGTCCCAAATTTTGTCAACCAAATGCAATCTGAATTTGAAATGAGCTTGGTAGGTGAATTGACTTACTTCCTTGGATTGCAAGTCAAGCAGATGGAAGATTCCATTTTTATTTGTCAGAGCAAATATGCGAGGAATATTGTGAAGAAGTTTGGATTAGATAATGCCAAGCACAAGAGAACTCCTGCTCCTACTCACTTGAAGTTATCCAAAGATGAAAAGGGAGTGAATGTTGAATAGAGTTTATACAGAAGCATGATTGGAAGTCTGCTGTATCTCACAGCAAGTAGGCCAGACATAACCTTTGCAGTTGGTGTATGTGCAAGATACCAAGCAGAACCCAAGGTCAGTCACATCAATCAAGTTAAGAGAATTCTTAAGTATGTGAGTGGTACATGTGATTATGGGTTGTTGTACTCCCATGACTCAAGTTCCATTTTAGTAGGATACTGTGATGCTGATTGGGCTGGAAGTGCTGATGATAGGAAAAGTACCTCTGGAGGTTGTTTCTTTTTGGGAAATAATCTTATTTCATGGTTTAGTAAGAAGCAGAATTCTGTATCTCTTTCTACAGTTGAAGCTGAGTACATAGTAGCTGGAAGTAGTTGTGCTCAACTGGTGTGGATGAAGCAAATGCTATCTGAGTATAATGTCACAAAAGACGTCATGACATTATTTTGTGACAACCTGAGTGCTATTAATATTTCTGAAAATCCTATTCAACATAGAAGGACTAAGCACATTGATATCAGGCATCACTTCATCAGAGAACTTGTCGAGGACAAAGTCATAACTCTTGAGCATGTTAGCACAGAAAATCAGCTTGCTGACATATTTACTAAGGCTCTAGATGCAATTCAGTTTGAAAACCTGAGGAGTAGACTCGGGGTTTGTATTCATGAAGAACTATAGAAATTAATGTTCTTTCTGGATGCCAGACTAAAGAGAATAAAGGTAATTCTGGTAGTGCAGTTTGTGCAGGTGTTTATGAAGGGAAAGATGCTGAAGTTTGTGCATGACATTTGGTCATGTGATGTTGTGTGCATCTACTTTTTGATGTTGTTTATTCTGCTTTATAACTTGACCATTTCTCAAAATTAATAACTGTTCTACTTGCCTTTGTCATATTTATGGCTAAAAAGGGGGAGTTGTGTGCTTGTGCTGGTGCTGCAGCTGAGGGGGAGAATGTTGAATGTTGTTGTGTTGCTGCAGTTGAGGGGGAGAATGTTGAATGTTGTTGTGTTGCTGCAGTTGAGGGGGAGTTTTTGTTTTTTTTGTGTGAATTTTTTCTACTGCTGTCTCTGATATTGATGTTTTGCTTTTGTTATCTTTGCAAGATTGTTTGGTGTGTAGTTTTAGCCAAAATAAGCCAAATGGGGAGATTGTTATTTCTTTGATTATGTGGTTGGAATTTATTTTGCTAAAACTATTCTAGCAGCAAGATGTTGAAACAAGATGTTATAATATTCTGCATTAAACATGTCGGACAAAGATGTCCCATCCTAGATCATAGGACATCGCGTCTGATTTTGGTTTAAAAGGAAGATTCTGTTGTTGGTATTTGTTACTGAATATTCTGTGAATATTTAGTTATCCTATGTGGCATCCAAAGTATTTTGGGTTGAGTTTTTGTGTGTTGGTTTTCGGATTTTCAACATTTTCTAAGTATGGAGACATATTAGGAAACTTTAGATTGAAGACCTATTTTCTTGGAGTTTATTTTGCAGAATTGTGTGCAGTCTCTTTGCTGCGTTTTTGAAGCCCAATCCAGTCCAGATTTAATGCTATATATTGACTAGTGTAAACCTAGTTTATGTGTGGAACTTACGTGTGTTTTGTTAGGGTTTTTGAGTGTTATTTATGAGCCTAACTGGTATCATTCTGATAACAGTACAAGGACTGGTTTTGTGTTGTAAGTTATGTCAGTTACTCATAAGCTTTTAAGCATTGAGTTTCTTGTGTGTCAATTCTCATAAGCTTTGAAGTATTGAGAATTGTGTGTTTTGAAAGTGTGGCTTTCATTTTGTTACTTGTGTTGAAAGGAACCAGTCACGGTTTGTGATTGAAGAGGGATTTGAGGAGGGCCTCATACCTAGGTGAGTCTTAGGTAGAAGTCATAGGAAGGGTAGTGATTAAGTGAGCGGATTGTAACCGGGTATGGTTGCTGTATGATCTGTGAATTCATACCATTGTATATTGATTTCGTCCCTGGGTTGGTAGCCCCCAGAGTAGGATTGTTGATCCGAACTGGGTAAACATATCATTGTGTTCTTTACTTTCTGCACTATTATTATTATTGTTAACTTGTTCATTGTGTTGGATATCAGTGTCTCAACATCTGTGTAGGACATCTGATATCTGTGCCAGAATTTCAAAATTTTTATGTATCTTTTGGGTCAATCCATTCGTATCCACTCATTTTCTTTTATTGTCATAAAAAAAACAAAAAGATTTTCTTTTTCCATCCATTTATCTTTATCAAACCGTTGTTTAAGCAAAGATTAGGGAGGATGACGAAAACACTATATCCATAATTGCTGTGGTATGATGCCAATCAAACCGTGCCAATGATGTAAGGCATTGTTTCAAATCCCCAAACACTAGAGAAATAAGGAAGATAATCCCTTGCTAACCCTTTTGATCCTAGAAGTAGGAGTTTTCTTTCCTTAAAAAAAACCTGTGATTTCAACCTTGGGGTGGGTAGTTCTCAGTTTAACTTGTGTATGCATTCTAATGCAAGAGCTTCATGCAAGACACCTGTCAGCTCTTTTAAATCAAGTGAACAAATGTTGTACAAGTGGCTCCTCAAAGTGATAAATAAGGAAGAATCGTTAAGAAATCCTTACTCGAAGAATGAGCCGAGTCCCTTTCAAGGCAAAAGCTAAGAAAGATGGGAGGCTCATGTCTTTTCCTTATACAAAAAGGCTTGTGTGACAACCAAAAAGAGGATAAACTTAAATCTTTCACTCTGAAAGTCCTCAATAGCAAATGACAACCAAATGTTGTAAGGGAGTAATGACTACCTTAGATGTCTGAACCATCAACTATCATCAGTTCATTTCCTAGCTTATAGGAACTTGAATGTATAGCCTGAGTTAACTGAGCGTAGGATTAAAGTTCATCACGGAGATCGGGTGGGGACAAAATAACTTTGAGGCTTTAACCTTGTTTCATGAGCCGTGAACCGAGCCATGTTACAACCCTTAAAAGACCTAATTGAGGTAAGGTTATTTTGGAAGCATACTACAACAAGGTTGGATAACCTGACTCCTAATGACCTTTGCTAATTGTTTGTGTTGATCACTTCATCTGTCATTTTGTAAATGACTAGATCCATTTTGTTGTTGATTATTTAATCATTCCACTGTATGCTTTCATCAATAAACTTTGATTTTAAAAGCTTGCATAAATTTTGCATTGAAATTTCTAATTTTAATGAACAACACTGTTTGCAAGACATTTCAATATCAAAGGAATCCCAACAAAGGCAGTCAGCTAGGGAATTCGACTTGGTAAAGGAAGTTCAGACTTGGGAAACCAATTTGAAAAATTTGTTAATCAACCATTCCAAGAGCTATTAAATCAGGGACAGAACTCTTGAAAGTTCTGAGGATTGCGGCAAGCCTTCTTGAGGTCATCTCATGACAAGTTTGGACTCCAATGACCCACCAACAGGGGCAAGTCTGTTTCCCATTTGTTACTACCGCAATCTGAGGACTTTGTATTGCGAATACAGTTAATCAGGGGAAATCAGGTCGTGATTGGGTAAATCTCTAAAAGGTCAATTAGTCTGGGATATCTCCTTCACAGATCAATCGCGTAGCATGGGACAAGTTTGTTTCCCAGTTGTTACTCCCACAGTCTAACAGACAGGTTTGAGGACTTTGTTTTGCAAACACAGCTAATCTGGGGCAGTTATGTCGAGATTTGTGAATCTCTCTAAGACTTTGAAGATATTGAAACACCTTGTATGCCAATTCTTCTATAAAATCCTCTTGGTATTTTCTTCCAATAGACCATATGATCTGGGGCAGATAAGACTTGAAGATAATCATCATCCAAGTTAGAATGCAGAACTACTCTGTTCTTGTGATATCCTTTGCCAGCTCCCCAGTAAGTTGATACTTCAGTTGATCTTAGCCATTCTCCTCATGGATCTTTCTCCAACAAAGAAATCAAGCTCATGATGGCAATCCTAGCGAAGTCATGATGCTATACCAAGCGAATTACTCTTTTCCCTCAGAGAAGGTTTTAACCTTGAAGTAGAACTGTTGATTTTGCCCGCTCATCCCTAGTGATGGTCCAATCTGGTGAGGTTGGCTGGGTATCCTTGTCAAGATGTTTATTTCATCCCGGTGTGCTTCCTTTTGTCTGTTTTGTCAGCATAAGCATTACCATGGCATACATGCATTCATACATGTGCATAGCATCTTAGCATTTTTGCTACCCTTTCTGATGTTTGCCTGTTTTGGTTCACTTTGCCGTTTACTCCCCAAGTGACTGGGTTTGTCATTTCTCTCCAATAGAGTTGTCAGCCCTTAGGCATAAAATGCCCTTCCTTTCTGGAATTCCCCACAGAGTTTGATTCTCGTGGATGATGGTTGCTTCAGTTATCTTTTCCACGTTTGGATAAGATAAATCCCATTTGAGTTCATTCCTCAATGGTTGGAGTATTGTTTGACCGTTTATTTCTAGCTCATTTCTAGATTGAACTTTGGTCCCTGGCAGGTGTTGCTTTAAGCCTGATTAGGTTGTTGAACCTAGTTGGAATGTGCATTTATTTTGCACGGTGTCTCGCAGGAAGAATCTGTTACAGATCCTCATTGAAGACAAAATTCATTCTCCAGCAGTGTTGTGATAACATCTCCTTGGAATTCATACCCAGACAACAAGTGGTAGTCTCCTTGAGAAGCTTGTTTTGCTATTATTACCTCTACAGCGATAAGTGGCAGTCTCTTCCGAGAAGCTTATCCATTTTTTGTGTTTCCTTCAAATCTTCTCATAACAAGTGGCAATCTCTTGGAGAAGCTTATTTTCTATGGCGATAAGTGGCAGTCTCTTATGAGAAGCTTATCTATCTCTGGTGTTATTCAACCTTTTGCAATTACAATTGGTATTACCCTAGAAATTTGTTAGAAGGAATTTTGTTGAAGACCTTATAAATGGTTTCTCTTTATTTGAGTTACCCTCTTTACAAGGATTTTATTGCAAGTGATGATTCATCATTAGGTCATCTATCCAGTTTGCTTCCATCAAATGGCATCTCTTTGGAAGGTTAATGAAGAGTCTGATGTTTTTCTCTTTATTTGAGAATATTTGCTCATAAGTAACCAACCTGTATCTCTTTTGTGAGATCCCCAGTAAGCTTGCCTAGGCTTTGTAAATCTCCAAATGAAGTGGATGTGTGTTTCCCAGTGATTTCCTGGATACCATTTTCTCCGGTGATGTCTTATAACTCTTTTACTTCCCAAATGAAGTGAAGTTGTTTACCTATTTCCCATTGGAGCCCATCTTTTTGGTACTACCTCTAATAAGGTCGCTTTCTTTTGTCCTAGAGTGTCAGCCAGTCATACTTGAACTTGTTGATCAACTACTATGGATATTCCCCCAGTGGATACCATTTTTTCGGTTCAACCTTCATTGAGGATCCCTTTTTTTTTTCTAGGATGTCATCCGGTCACATTTGAACTTGATGATCAATCATTCTAGATGCCTATATTAGACACCATTATTTTGGTTCTACTTCCAGTGAGGTTGTTTATCTTTTTCTTCTAAGGTGCCAACTGGTCATGCTTGAACCTGTTGTTCCATCACTTTAGATGTCTTGTTGGATATTCCCCAGTGGAGACCGTTTTTCTGGTTCAATCTTCATTGAGGACCCTTTTCTTTCAGGGATGTCATCAGGTTAAATATGAACCTAAACTCCAGTAATTGCTGGCATTGTTTGAACATCAGGTCAAATATGAACCTAAAGTCCAGTAATAGATGGCATTGTTTGAACATCAGGTCAAATATGAGCCTAAAGTCCAGTAATTGCTGGCATTGTTTGAACATCAGGTTAAATATGAACCTAAAGTCCAGTAATAGCTGGCATTGTTTGAACATCAGGTCAAATATGAACCTAAAGTCCAGTGATTGCTGGCATTGTTTGAAACTCAGGTCAAATATGAACCTAAAGTCCAGTGATTGCTGGCATTGTTTGAAACTCAGGTCAAATATGAACCTAAAGTCCAGTATTGACTGGCATTGTTTGAACATCAGGTCAAATATGAACCTAAAGTCCAGTATTGACTGACATTGTTTGAACATCAGGTCAAATATGAACCTAAAGTCCAGTATTAACTAGCATTGTTTGAACATCAGGTCAAAATGAACCTAAAGTCCAGTAATTGCTGGAATTGTTTGAAACTCAGGTCAAATATGAACCAAAAGTCCAGTGATTACTGGCATTGTTTGAACATCAGGTCAAATATGAACCTATAGTCCAGTGATTGCTGACATTGTTTGAAACTCAGGTTAAATATGAACCTAAAGTCCAATTATTGCTGGCATTGTTTGAAACCCAGGTCAAATATGAACCTAAAGTCCAGTGATTGCTGGCATTGTTTGAAACTCATGTCAAATTTGAACCTAAAGTCCAGTGATTGCTGGCATTGTTTGAAAGCCAGGTCAAATATGAACCTAAAGTCCAGTGTTTACTGGCATGTTTTTATATCGGTCATTATCGATATCTTAAAGTCCAGTGTTTATTGGCATGTTTCAAATCCAATCAACCTCGGTATTGTAAAGTCCAGTGTTTACTGGCATGTTTTTATATCAGTCTTTATTGGTATCGTAACAAGTCCAGTGTTTACTGGCATGTTTCTTTGTCTCAAGTACAGTGTTGACTAGCATTGTTTTTATATCGGTCATTATCGGTATCGTATAAGTCAAGTGTTCACTGGAATGTTTGTTCATCCAATCATTATTATTATCCCAAGTCCAGTGTTTACTGGCATTGTTTCAAATATTGATACCCTGAGTCCAGTGTTTACTGGCATTTTATTTCTGAGTCAAATCACTTATTGGCGCTTTAATATTATCCCTAACAGAGGTTAGGCCATTACAAATATCCCTTTGAAAGTCTTGGTGATTATCATCATGTGGCGCACGCAGAGTTTGTGTTTGTCTCTGTCTCTTTTGGCTTTTTCTTAAAAATCCCGTTTGAACTCTTCAGTATAAGAAATCCCCAGAAAATCTTTTGTTAGGTGTCTATCCTTTTGATCAAATTGACCCCCAGTGGAAATCATGTCTTCTTTCTGGTTTCATCCCCAGTAAAGAGTGTGTCTTCCCCATTTGTTGTCCCCGATGTCGTCCGGTCATATCTGAACTAGTCGTCCATCTCCCTGGATCTTTCCCCAGTGGAGAATATCTCTCTGACTACTATCTCCAGTGAAGACCTGTGGGGTTCCCCTCATCTTGTTTTCTTATCCCTAGTGTTTTCATAGTCACTCCCCAGTAAGTCTCTTCTGTTGGATGTTAACCTACATCCCCAGTGAGTCTTGCTTGTGGATACCAAACCTGTGTTCCTCCCCAGTGGGGCCCACCGGTGGATGTCTGCTCTTTTCCCTTTGGTGTCTTGTTTTGCCTGCATTTTTGCACCATCATTCCATCATTTTCATCATGCTAGGGTTCATGGCATGTTAGCATTATAGATTAGTTTTGTCCATAGCATAGCATGTCATTGCATCTAAGGGCAAAATTTTTGGTTATCTATATTTAAATATCTTTCACCATGATTTCATGAGGATTTTCATCACTCATGTCATCTGATGAAGATATTTAAATAGGGGCAACAGTCATACCCAAAATTTTACCCTTAGATTCTTTGATCTTTTGCATATCATTTAGGTCAATCATTCATGCATAACTAACCATTTTATCAGCCTTTGTTTTGTTTTGTTTCATTTATGAATCAGGGTTTGTTTCAGAGGTTCAATGGACCGATCAACCAAAGTTTGGGACAGATCACCAACCAAGCTAGTTCTCGTACTCTCAAGAATTCAGTGTAATTTGGTTTCATTACAAGTTCTCCGAGGCTCATTGTAGCGCGATTTTTGTGGTTTCGAATCACTATCACTTTGGAACTACAGTTTGATTCATTTTTTATCCTGTTGAGCTGATTAAGGAAGGGAAATAGATGTCTCCAATTAACCCTGCTTGCATACTGAGTTTAAACAGTCAAAACTGTTGGTTTACAGATGCTATCAAAATAGATGGTTCGTCTTTTAGGGTTATTTGCTTAAATTCACGAGGTTTTTGGTAAGATGTTGATGCTTTTCGATTGATGTGTGAAGGTACGGGATTTTGGGTTTTTGATAGTATGCTCGCTAAGATTTTGCAATCTTATGCCTACGTATTCCCGAAACAGGGAAATCAGAGCGATCATAGTTCCTCCTATTCTATGGGAGGAAAAAGGTATTTTGGTGTCTTGTTCAAAGCCCAAGACGTGAAGCTACAGGTGGTTTGTATCTTGTTCAAAGCCCAAGATGTGAAGCTAAAGGGTTTTGGCTGAGAGAGAATTTGTAATCTCTAAAGAGGAGTTGTTGATGTTCGTATGCTGTGAGCAAGGCACAACTTTGATGCTAAAAGGTTGATTGACTCAACCGGGGTTTTCTTTATACAAAGCCTAAGAGGAGGCGGGAAGTTTGACTTTTTCGGAGGAAAATGTTCTTTCTGTCTTGTACAAAGGTCAAGATTGAGGATAAAAGGGATTTTGACTCCGTTGGGGAAAATGTATGGTGTATAAAGCCCAAGATGGAGGCTGAAATGGTTTGACTCAACAAGAGAGTACTTTTATCTGTCTTGTATAAAGCCCAAGATGGAGGCTAAAAAGGTGGACACGATAAGAGAGTCTTGAACAAGTGATAGACTCAACAAGAGAGTCAGAAGGTTGTTTGACTCAACGAGAGAGTCTTTTATACTCAACAAGAGAGTGATTTGCTGTCTCGTACGAAGCCCGAGATTGAGGCTAAAAGGAGATTGACTCAACAAGAGAGTCTTTTATACTCAACAAGAGAGTGTTTTTATATGTCTTGTACAAAGCCCAAGACGGAGGCTAAAAGTGGTTGACTCAACAAGAGAGTCTTTTATACTCAACAAGAGAGTGTTTTGCTATCTCGTACGAAGCCCGAGATAGAGGCTAAAAGGAAGTTGACTCAACAAGAGAGTCTTTTATACTCAACAAGAGAGTGTTTTTCTATCTCGTACGAAGCCCGAGATGGAGGCTAAAAGGAGGTTGACTCAACTAGAGAGTCTTTTATACTCAACAAGAGAATGATTTATATGTCTTATACAAATCCCAAGATGGCGGCTAAAAGTGGTTGACTCAACAAGAGAGTCTTTTATACTCAACTCAATAAGAGAGTGTTTTTCTATCTCGTACGAAGCGCGAGATGGAGGCTAAAAAGGGGATTGACTCAACAAGAGAGTCTGAAAAGGTTAGCTCTGTTAGGGAGAATCATTTGTACAAAGCCCAAGAGGAGGCTGCCTTACTGCTATGGATTCTGGAGATCCTGAAGCAGGTCCAAGTGTGGGGAACTCTCATGGGAGAGACCGGGTTTCTGCTGGAGATTGATCCAGAGTGATCGGTGTTTTTTCCTATATTTGAAAGGAACTTGAGAATGTCTTTGAGACTCAAGAGGTTTAGACTGTACACGCCTAGAGTTTTCTCTATGGTACTATGCCCTAGTGGAGGCATGGGCATTAAGGGATGAGTATCAACCCTACAACGACCGGAGTTTTGACGCTGGAAAGACTGCTCTAGCAAAGGATGACTAAGTTATGTCTTATAACTTTAAGAGGTCGTTAGGGTCCTTGTATTAAGCCCAAGAGAAGGCATGAGAACTTCTAAGAAGCCGAAGGGTCCTTGTACAATGGCCAAGAGGAGGCGGGGATGCTTTTAGGAAGCCTGTGGGTCCCCAAACCGAGAGAAGTTCAAGAAATGCAATTCACCGAGAAGAGATCATTCCAGGAAAGTTCGAGAATTGGAAGAAACTCAAGAGATACCATTCACGGAGAAAAGATCATCTCTGGGGAGTTAGAGTTTCTTTGACAATTTCTAAGGGTGACAATCTGAGAAAAGGTTCATCGAGAATACTGCCTTTCTCTTTGTTCCATATTGTTTAACCCAAAGAGGAGGGAAGACTGTATCTGGAATGCTACGGGGGATCTAGTTTTGTTTGTATTTAAGAGCGACCAACATGGCTTTACCTAGTTCTAGACGTATTTGTCGGGGAAAACTCTAAATAACTATACTAGTATTACACAGTGGATATGTGACAAGTATATAAAAGGATGTGAAAGAAGACTTACAGTGAAGCTGCCCCACAATACAGTTATATATATATATATATATATATATATATATATGAAAGCAGTAAATGAATGCGGATAAACACTTACCCGTTGTAGAGCTTCCATGCTGTTTGGTTAGTTGTTCAACAAAGAAAGTTTTGATAACAACATATATTTGAATTCAAAATCAAAGGAGAAAGTGATTTGAAAAGACTGTTGGGGCTTATAGCTCGAGGAGAGGCCCAAGTTTTAACTATAATCGCACCGTTGTTTAAAAAACTGTACAGAGGGACTTATACAATACGTGAGGCCCAAAAAGTTTTTAGGTACAAGGGACTGGGTCTTACAACTCTATTAGAGGCCCAAAGATTTAATTTTTGTACAAGAGATGGGACTTATAGCTCGAGGAGAAGCCCAGGTTTTGTACCCCAAATTTTACCTCTTAGATGTCATAACATCTTGCATAGACATTTAGGATCAATCACATATGCATTGTTCAAACTAACCCATATCTTGCAGCTTATTTCTCGTATGTTTGAAATCAGGGTTTGCACAGAGGGATTCAAGGCCTCATAGGGTATTTTATGGCTCCATACAATCATCACAAAGATTCACTAGTTGTTTAAAACCAAGATCTTAAGACTCTGAATCAAGTCAAGTCAACAAAGGATCACCAAACAAAAGTATGGAATGAGGGTTTTAACTTGAAGAATCAATGAAGAATTTTGTCATGTTAATTCAAGAGTTGCTTGGGTCCTCAACCATTTTAGTTTACCTACATCCAAGGGGTCTTACTCAACAAGAATTCAAGATCATTTGGCTCTCATCCTGAGTAGTTTGAGCCCCAGTTGCACCCTGTCTCCCAAATTAGGGTTTCTATTAAGACATGTGGATCATTGGCCTTGATTTTCATCAGGAGGTGCCTTCAAACCCTAGTTCATGACTCCATGAATTAGTAAACATCCCTAAAGGTCTTCTATGAACTTTGGATATGGAGAAAGAAGCAAGATCACAGAGGTTTATCTCAGTGCATTCACAGTCAAAATTAGGGTTTTGACTGAAACCCTAATCTTTGGGATTTTAATCCAAATGGAATCTCCTTTGCCTCAAATCATCATAACATGTACTATTGATGATTTAAAGTGTCAAGATCAAGTTTCAAGAATTTTTTTGCAAAGGAAGTAAGTTTATGATCATGAAACTTTTCATAGGTGGAAATTCCCTCTTTTGTGATAACTTAAAATGGTCATAACTTCCAAACTATACATCCAAATGGAGTGACTCAAAGCCCAAGTGAAAGCTCTTTCCAAGATCTTCAAAGTGTTAAATATGACTTTTCTCCAAAAAATGCATGGTTTGTGAGTTATGAAGTTTGGAAGCCAAACTGACCCAAGACTTAGAGAAATTTCAGCTTGTTTTCTCTTAATGAACAACCAACTTTAACATCACTTTTCACCAAGATCCCTTGAGATTCAGAACTTGGGTCTAACATGAAAGTTTTAGAGGGCATGGAGGGCTTTCCAAAGATTACTAGAACTCCTCAATCCATGGAGTGAGCTGGGAGTTTCGAATTAATGAAGTTTGAGGTTCTTTTCTTGAGTTTTAAGTAACCAATTTGTGCATAATGATGCATTACACTTCTAATCACCAAGATTTCCACTTTTCTGAGGCTTAATCACAAATTAGCATGATCAAGTACCTGTGCCACGAATTTGTCAAGTTGCAACATAAATTAGATTTGTTTATTCAAATATGTGCAAGTGGATCAAGTGAGAGAAGTTTCAACAAGACAGCATGGCAGCTCCTTGAAACTTGGGGCCTGAACCAATCTAATCAGCATACATTACAAACAGGAGCTATGGCTAGCTTTGAAGACTTTTTGATTCACTAAATCCAGCTCACACGATGGCAAAAGGGCAATGTTGGCATTTGTGGCAAATATGACCATGCTTTAGTCTCCCATGCTTTCTCTATAAATAGCAGGCTATTTCCATTCAGTGTCTGACCAACATCTTTCACAAAACACCCTAAATACACTTGAGTCTGAACTCTTGCAAGAGAAGAAGGAGAAGGGAGCTTGGTCTTGAGAGCTGGTGCTTGGTTTGGCAAGAAGGAAGCTTGTGCATAACTGAAGTTACAGTGGACATATTCCACTTGGTAACTACACTTTTCATACTTAAATACTCATGTATATACTGATATCATCATATCTCTTTATAGGCTGTTTGTTTTGATATTTTCATCCACTCACCCATAATGTAACAATAATGTGTACTCGAGTTTTTTTGTTATCTTTGGCATAGCATGTTAAGTTAAGGCAAGTGTGTGTTCTACCAAGCATATAACTGTTATTTAATATCCACATTGAACCTTGTATCAAGACTTTGGTTATTGTAGCTTAGTGGTAGGGAAGGATGTGTTGACACTCAATAGCTCACTGCTGAAGCCTTAAAATGCTTTCAACCTGTCTTTTATTATGTGTTAATTTGTTAAGATTGTTGGTGATTGAATGTTAGCTCGAGTCTCACTAGCAGATCATCTTTTGTTTTGTTACTGATGTTTACAGTCAAAGATTGAATGCTTTCTGTTTGTGTGTTATTATCAACTTTTAAGCTGCAAATTTGTTTCTTAAATTCATGTTTGTCGCCTTTAGTTTGATATTGATTTAGTAATAGGATGATGATAGTGGTATGTTTTTTGAGAAATCCCAAGGCATGCTTGGCATTAAGGCAGTTTATTTTGTTTGAGGCTGTCCTGATTCTTCTCTACTCATTTTTACTACCATGTATTTATTTACCTTGATGTTTGCTTTGTGTTGAAGTCTTTTGTTTATAAGTTGGTGCTTATTGAGGTTTGTTTTCGAACATAGAAATTGTTTTGATTCTGTCTGTCATAAGGACTATCCTTTGAGATCCCCTTCAGGTGTTTCTAACACTCTGATATGCACATAAGCCCTGACTTGTCATGATCATTGAGCTAAGGCTGATTTATATACCGGAGACTAAATGTTTGAGGTGCTAATCCCTTGAAATTTCTGTCTGCTGCCTTGGCTTTGTGCTTAACTGATGTGTACATGCTAATAATAAGCTTATCCAAGTTGAGTGTAGTTTTTTTGATATGGCTGCCTACTATGAATTCAATGTATGCAAAATGTTGGATAAGCTGCCACTCCATGGTCACATCACTGCTATTATTAATGTGTGGTCAATTTGTATATCTAAACTCATGATATGTGTGTTCTTAATTTGATAAACCTGTTATGTCCTTGTGCTTGGTCAATATCTCCTAAAGTCTGCCGAATTTTCCATGAGTCCATAAACACATACTATCCTGCTGAATCTATTGTTCAAGACATATCTACAAAATTTTCAATTACTCCCTAATGTAAGAATGTTACTAAGCTTTGTCCCCTTTTTGGTGTGTACAAATCCCTACTTTGAAAAGTAACCAGATTGTATGAACCATTGCATTATTTTGTGCTCAATTGGTATGTGCCAACTATTGTTGTCCTCTTGAATTATTGGTTTGTTGCCCTACTTAACATTCATTTGACATGCATATACTAATGTCATATAACTTGTTTCCTAAACATGTTTTGTTGTCATTGCCCATTTGCTTGAGCTGCTACTTGGTAAAACATGTTCAATAATGATGTATGATCACCTTCCTAATGTATTCATGCTTCATGATGATTTTGAGTGTTTAAATGTCAATAGCATGTTTAGAAGATTTGGAGTAGCATATCTGTTTGACCAGATTTGTTGATGTCTTTCTGTTTGCACCATATCCTAATCATCTTGTTCACTGGTTTGAATTTTGTCCATTGTCCAATATAGACATATATCCAGTTTTTTTTTGAAAGAATTTATGTAAGTGATAAGGCTTGGAACCTTTTCGAGTTTGTGTTCCCTCATACAACCTGATACACTGGACCTTCATGTGTGGAATGATAAATCTGAATTGATATCATTTTGATGCATTTAAACATGGCATTGTCTTTTATTTTTTTGTTGCATTGAACCACACAAGATACTATGAGGTCAGGTTTGAAACCTTGTTGATGCTAAAATTCAGTAAGAGTTCATTATGTTGCTAACACATAACATTATGGCTATCATGTCACATTTAGGTTGCCATAACTTTATCCTCAATAAGATCTTGAGTTTTCTTCAGTTTCTGTTGATAAGTATTTCTACTAGTCATTGGTGGCTATTCTGATCAATTCCTATGCTTGTTCTAGCTTCATCTCATTGTCATGATTTTCATGAATTGATAAGGGAAACAAGTGTAAATATTGAACCCTGCTTTGATTTAATAAGACTAGGAACAACCTCGTTTTAGTGTTTACAGTATGATTATCATGTCCTGTCATTGTTTGATTGCCTTCCCTCAACTGGTAGGCATGCTTCCTTTGGCAAGTTACCAAACTTATTGGTTTTTCATGTGTCAAGGCAAGAATAAGGAGTTTGGTTTATTGCATTAAGTTTCTATTCAAGATTGTGTTGTAAATGACTGTCATTCCCACTGATTATGCTTACATAAATGCTAAAGCTTAAATTCTTGTGGCAGTTAGAATCAGGTTCCTTTTGCACCAAGGCCTTGATTGTTGGCATAATTTAGTTTTTAAAGGTTCGCGTATAAGGCTTGTGTATTTATGAAGTGAGGTTAATGACCGGATGTAATAGCCACCCCAATGTCAAGCACACACATTACACACGCCATATGACCCTTAGGACTGAGGTTCGAATCCCCCTCGCCCCAGTCCTTTTATTTTAATTTTTCAATTTGATCCTTGTATCACATATATTGAATTGGTGACCACCATTAGTACGCACGCGCACCCTAGTAGGTTTGGCCTTGTTTGGGACTGATTGCGTGAGGTCATGGGTTCAATACCCATGTAGACCTCTCCCTTCTTTTTTATTACATGTTATTTTTGCATTTTTTATGGTTTATACACAAACTTCAAATGTTCATAACTTACCCATTTTTAACTTTTTTCCACTCATTCTTTTTGCTAAATGCTCTCAAAAGAATTTACTTTTTGGATATGAAAAGAGATTTTTGAAAATATTTAATCTTGAGGCATTTGTTCATGATGGAAGTGGAAAGGTGTTTTTTTTAGTTTTTTGGTTACCTTCTTTGCTTGCCCTTGATTTTTAATCATGATATCTTGTTTGTACAATGTCTACATGTTTGGTTTTAAACCTACATGATGTTATAAGCCTTGCTTAATTTGAATGCTTTGTTATTTAATATCACATCTTCATGTAAATATCCATTATAAGCTTCTTGTTTCATAAAACTATTACCCTCCCTATTCCAAAGGAAATTCCTTTTCAGTTGACTCATAAGTTAATAAATCGATCAACACCTAGGCCTCATAAGAGCCTTCCTCTATTCTTGGCCTCATAACAGCCATTGAATCATAACTTAGCAATAGGATAAAGTTTATAAACTCTATGTGGTACTTGCCATGTTGAGTACTCACCTTTTCCCCCATAACTTAGAACTTAGAGTTTCTTCAAACTCTTAAATGAGCTCGTACTCATTTCCCCTCGGAACTTTGGCCATTGTCAATGGTTCCTCAAATTCACCCTTAGTTAGGTGAACTACGGTTGCTCTGATTCTTTAGTCAGATACGTAGGCACAAGATGCGACGTCTTGGCGAGCAAACTTAGTGTACATACCCTTAGGTCTTTACCTTTATCCTTAGCAGATATCTTTAGCAAGCAAACATAACATAACACGAACATAAACAAGAGGTTCCTTTCGAGTACTACAGATATTAAGGGTGCTAATACCTTCCCTTAGTATAACCAACCCCCGAACCTTAGATCTCCCCCTTTTAGGTTTTCTCGATCTTTAACCTTTCCTTTGGATAAATCAAAGTCGGTGGTGAATTCAAAGAAATGTGATGCACGTTAATAAATATCTTGTTATCTGATTCTCACCACAACAGAAATGGCGACTTCACTGGGGAAAATAAACTTGAGGGTTAAGCCCACTTTGTTTTGTTTGCATTACTTATGCTTTACTTGCTTGATTGTACATATCTGTATATATATCTGTATATCTGTCTGCTTGGGTTCTTCTGTGTGCAGGGTGCTACTTTTGAGTGGTGAGATAAATCCTAACCCGGACTTGAGTGCACTTATGATAGGACGATGGTATATTCAAGGAGGCTTTGAGGGAGTCAATCCCTGAAAAAGTTGACTTGAGACAACATCACTCAGTTTAGGCCCTCTTGAGAGTCTAGTCATGTTGAACGAGTCCATTCGTGAAAACGTGCTACTCTCGACGTAGGTGCCATCGATACTGAGAACCGTAGTTGTTTCCAAACCCACTTAAGCCTTTTTAGGATGTAGTGCGAGGACTATGAGGGAGTCTATTCCTGAATTGGCTGCTACGCGATACTACACTCAGATGAGATTCTCTTGAGAATTTTATTGACTACCAAGTCATTTGGGAAATTGATAAAATCCGAAAGATGGGTTGTCGACTCTGGGAACTTTTTAGAACCCTGTTCTACAGATTGAAAACCCATAGTACACACCTTTTGGGATGGGTAGACCATGACTTCATGCTCGTGATCTTCAAACCTAGACCCTCTCTTGTTTGCTTGTGCATATCTGTGAATACCTGTATACGTGTGTTTGTGCATACATTCACCCATTCATGACAGCCTTTCGGTTTCAAGGAATTCAAATGCGTTTTCCTTTGTAAAAATCAATAAAGATAATGGATTTTAAAACAAAACTCTTCAGTTTTCCAAAAAAAAACTTTACAGGTCGCTATTGAGTTCCTTGAAACCGTTTGGCATGCATAAGCATTACATGCGCATTTGCATTGCATTTGCATTTCTCAGCCTTGAGTCTCATCCGTCCTCTGTCTATAACCCACCAGTTGACTTCCTGAAGCCATCATTGGACTTGAAGTAGCTTTTGAGGGATCATGAACTCATAAGAGCAGAACCAGTTTGTGACCAGAGCGAATTTCGACTTGTTGGGAAACCAGTTGGATCAGATTGTGACAGCCTTGACAAAGAGAGATGACAACATTCAGAGGACTACTGTGAATAATGTTGCCCAAGCTCAAACTGTGCAGATTCCTGTTGAGAATCAGGCTATACAAGAACGTGTCATTTTCCGAGATGGACATTCCTCTTCTGTTGACGTCGTGGAATACCGCAGTTTCGAATTCTCTGAGCTAGATCAAGGATCCACGAGACGTTGAGTTAATGGAAAAATGTCGTGCCTTGGAAGAAAAGCTTGATGCGCTTAAGGGTCATGACTCTGCTGATCTGAACGCTTTGAACATGTGTTTGGTACCCGATCTTGTGATACCTCCAAAGTTCAAGACACTGAAGTTTGAGAAGTACAAAGGGGATAGCTGTCCAAAACATCATTTGGTGATGTTTTGCAGAAGAATGACTTCACATGTCCGCAATGAAAAACTTATGATCCACTCTTTCCAAGACAGTCTGAGTGGGGCATCACTGAATTGGTACATGCAGCTAGAAAGCAATCACATATAATCATGGTCAGACCTAACCATTGCCTTTGCGAAGCAATACAACTACAATCTTGACTTAGCTCCCAGCCGTTTGCATTTGCTAGACTTATCTCAAGAAGACAATGAATCCTTCAGAGGATATGCTCAGAGGTGGAGAGAAGTAGCTGCTTGTGTCCAACCACCACTTTTAGATAAGGAATTAGCTGACTAGTTCGTGGATACTTTGTAAGGTCCATACCAAGAAAAACTGTTTAGCATTGTGACATCAAACTTCTCTGACTTAGTGACAGCTGGAGAGCGCATCGAGAATGGTCTCAAGAGCGGAAAAATCCAAGGCACCTCGAATATCCCAGCTAGTGAGAGTGAATCAATTGTCAGATCTCAAGAAGAATGGGAGAAAGAAAGTAATTCCACTTGGGAATCTCCGATACCTCAACCTCAGCGCTCATGCAACTCAAATGTTCAGAATCAACAATATTTTGGGTCTCCGCGTCAGACACCATCCTCTACTCAAGGACAATATTCTTCTCCAAATTGAAGATCTCCTCAGTATCAACAGTCCTACCGCCGTTAGCCGCGTCAACACGCCCGACAAAGGCCAAGGAAACCAGAGAGGAATTTCACTTTGTTGCCAATGTCATACAGTCATTTCTTGCCAGATTTGATTGAAGGTGGATTGATAGTGCCAAAGGAGATAGATCCAGTGATCCCTCCATACCCACCAGGCTTTGACGCCGACGCCTGATGTGACTACCATGCTAGGGCGCAGGGGCATTCAACTGAGGATTATAAGGTGCTCAGGAGTAAGGTTCAGAATCTGTTAGACTCTGAGAAGTTCTCGTTCACGCCTCAAGGCATTCAAATCAACAATCATTTGCCATCTCCTGTGGTTTTCCCATGCCTAGGATTTGCCTTTGAGGAAACTTCGTACCAGCCAGTATATGATCTTGGTCTTGCACCAGAGTATCATAGTCATCAGGTGTCTACTAAAAGGGCGTTCCAGCCTCCTACAGTTGTTTCTCTTTGAGGTTTTCAAGACCAAAACAAGAGAAAGTACCATGTTAACCACCAGCCTATTCCTGTACCTTTGAGCAAACTCTTCCCACTGTTGATGCAGAACAAGTTGGTAACTCCCCGACTTCTCAATCCTGTGCCAGGATCTTGGCATAATCCAAACCTGGACTGTGAATTCCACAAGGGAGCCGAAGGGCATGATTTTGAAGGTTGCCGAGCTTTAGAATCTACTGTGCAAAGTCTGATCCACAACAAGGATTTGATTTTTGAAGAAGATCGCCCGGAGATTGAATGCAGATTCCACACTAGGACAATGGGGCATCCCATTGAAGAATGCAAAGATTTCGAAGTAAGACTGCTAAGTTTGCTAAAAACATTGCAACCACAGGAAGACACGTTAGATGTCAATACCATAACTCTTGAAACAAAAGGCAAAAGACCTGTGCGGCCTCTTAAGATTCTGTATCACAAGGAACTAATAATCAGTGGCGAGGGTGTTCCCCTGTTTGGGCCCGAAAACTGAAATCTTCTGAAATCAATTCACCAAAGTTGGTTGTATTTTGTGCATTTCAGTACTTTCAACTATATTTCCTTTGCACTTTGAATTTGTATTTGTTTATAAGCTTTGTAGTACTTTCAAATTGGCAAGATTAATGAAATGTTTGTGCATCTTTTGACTAAGTCCATTCGTTTCACTCATTTACTTTTGTGTTCATAAAAACAAAAAATATCTTTACCCTGCTTTACTCCATATCAAACTGTTTAATTAAGCAAAGATGGGGGAGGATGATGAAAACATCAAATCCATAATTGCTGTGGTATACTTTCGATTAAACTTTGCTGAGGATGTAAGGCATTGTTTCAAATCCCAAATACTGGAGAAATAAGGAAGATAATCCCTCGTTAACCCTTCGAGCCTAGAAGTAGGAGTTTTCTTTCCTTACACAAAAAACCCTTAAATCTCAACCTTGGGGTCGGTAGTTCTCAGTTTAACTCGGTTACGCATTCGAATGTAAGCGCTTTATGCAAGACACCAGTCAACTCTCTCCAATCAAGTGAATAAAAGTTATACCAGTTGTTCCTGAAACGATAAATAAGGAAGGATCGCAGAGAAATCATTAATCAAAGAATGAGCCGAGTCCCTTTCAAGGCAAAAGCCAAGAAAGATGGGAAGCCCAAAACTTTGCCTTATGCAAAAAAAAAACTTGTACAAAGAAAAGAAGAGGTCTCATAACCTCAAACAAGGAAAAGAAGAGGTCTCATAACCTCAAACAAAGACAATAGGAGGTCTCGAAACCTCGGCAAATAAGGATAACCAAACGCTACAAGGAAGTAATGACTACGGGGGTGTCCGAATCATCATCAACTATCATTAAATCATTTCCTAGCCTAGGAAATCTGAACGTATAGCTTGAGTTAACTGAGTATAGGATCGGAGTTCATCACGAAGTTGGGGTAGGGACAAATAATCTTTGAGCCTTTATCCTTTGTTTCTTAAACCGTGAACTAGGCCACGTTACAACCCTTAAAAGACCTAATTGAGGTAAGGTTGTTTTGAAAGCATACTACAGCAAGGTTGATTAACCTGACTCCTAATGATCTTTGCTAATTGCGTGTGTTAATCACTTTAGATATCATTCCGTAAGTGACTAGATTCACCTTTGTTTTTTATTATTTAATTATTCCACCGGGTGTGTTTCATCAATAAAACTTGATTTTAAAAGCTTGCATGAACTTTGCATTAAAATTGCCAATTTTTTTATGAACAATACTTGTTTGTAAAACATTTCAATATCAAAGAAATCCCGACAACTGCCGCCAGCTAGGGAATTTGACTTAATAAAGGAAGCTCAGTCAGGGGCAACCAAGCGGAGGTGTTTGCCAATCCACCGTTCCAAGTGCTATTGAATCAGGGACAGAACTCTTCAAGTTTAGAATATTGGAGAAAATCTTATTGAGGTGATCTTATGACAAGTTTGGACTTCAGTGACCCATCAGCAGGGGCAAATTTGTTCCTCGTTTGTTTCTACCTTAGTCTGAGTACTTTGTATTGAAAATATAGTTAATCAGGGGCAGTTATGCCGAGGCTCGTTTCCTTTCAAAGGTTTGAAGATTTTAAAACAACGTATACGCCAATTCTTCTGTAAAATCCTTTTGAGGACCTATTCTCACAGACCCTTCAATCAGAAGCAGTCAGGTCGAGATTCGATAAATCTCTAAAAAGTCAACAACGTCTCCTTCACAGATCTACCAAGCTGACAGGGGCAAGCTTGTTCCCCAGTGGTCAACAACCAATCTGAAGCACAAGTTCGAAGACTTTGTTGTGCGAATGCAGTTAATCTGGGGCAGTTACGCCGAAATTCATAAATCTCTCCAAAGAGTTTGAAGATATTGACACCTTGTATGTCAATTCTTCTGTAAAATTCTTTTGGTATTTTTTCTTCAAACAGACCATGTACTCTGGGGCAGATGAGTTATGCAGAACAACTCAGCTTTTGTGACATCTTTTGCTAGCTCCCCAGTAAGCTGTTACTTCAGCTAAACTTGGCAATTCCCAATGAATCTTTTCCCTCCAGTGAAAAAAAATCAAGCTCATGATGGCAATCCTAGTGAAGTCATGACGCTATACCAAATGAAGTACTCTTCTCACCAGAGAAAGTGTAATCTTGAAGCAGAACTACTAATCCAGCAAATTCATCCCCAGTAATGATCCAATCTGATGAGTTTGGCTGGGTATCCTTGTCGAGATGTTTATTTCATCTACAGTTTCGATTCTTGTCTGTTTTGTCAACATAAGCATAAGCATGATAAAAGCGTCATATGCATAGCATTTTAGCTCTCTGCTACCTCTTCGTCTGGTGTTTACCTGCTTTGTTCACTTTGACATTATATCCCCAAGTGACTGGGTTTGTCTTTTCTCTTCAATAGAATTGTCAGCCCTAGGCATAAAGTGCCCATCCTTCTGAATTCCCCACGGAGTTTTACCCTCATGGATGATGGTTGGTTCAGTTGTCTTTTCCACATTTGGATAAGAAAAATCCCCTTTTAAGCTCATTCCTCAATGGTTGGAGTCTTGTTTGACCGTTTCTTTCCAGCTTGTCCCTAGATTGAACTTTGGTCCCTGGCATGTTAAGTTGTTGAACCTAGTTTGAACATGCATTTATTTTGCACCGTTTCTCGCAGGAAGAATCTTTTTACAGACCCTCGTTAAAGACAAAATTCATTCTCCAGCAGTGTTATGATATTAACATCTCTTTGGAATTTATACCCAATAACAAGTAGCAATCTCTTGAAAAGCTTGTCTATCCCTGGTGTTATCCAACTTTTTGCAAACATAATTGGTATTCCCCAGGAAGTCTAACCTGCAACCCTGGTATTGACCCATTTGATACTTAATCTCCTCACAAGGATACTTAAAGTCCAGTAATTTCTGACATTGTTTATTCCAGGTCAAACATGAACCTAAACTTCGAGTCAAACATGAACCCATTATTTGAAACCCAGGTCAAACATGAACCTAAACTTCAAGTCAAACATGAACCCGTTGTTTGAAACCCAGGTCAAACATGAACCTAAACTTCGAGTCAGATATAAACCCGTTGTTTGAAACCAGGTCAAACATGAACCCAAACTTCGAGTCAAACATGAACCCGTTGTTTGAAACCCAGGTTAAACATGAACCTAAACTTCGATTCAGATATGAACCCGTTGTTTGAAACCCAGGTCAAACATGAACCTAAACTTCGAGTCAGATATGAACCCATTGTTTAAAACAAGGTCAAACATGAACCTAAACTTTGAGTCAAACATGAACCCTTTGTTTGAAACCCAGGTCAATCATGAACCTAAACTTCGAGTGAAACATGAACCCGTTGTTTGAAACCCAGGTCAAACATGAACCTAAACTTCGAGTCAACCATGAACCCGTTGTTTGAAACCCAAGTCAAACATGAACCTAAACTTCGAGTCAAACATGAACCCGTTGTTTGAAACCCAGGTCAAACATGAACCTAAACTTTGAGTCGAACATGAACCCGTTGTTTGAAACACAGGTCAAACATGAACCTAAACTTCGAGTCAAACATGAACTCGTTGTTTGAAACCAGGTTAAACATGAACCTAAACTTCGAGTCAAACATGAACCCGTTGTTTGAAACCCAGGTCAAAGATGAACCTAAACTTCGAGTCAAACAGGAACCCGTTGTTTGAAACCTAGGTCAAACATGAACCTAAACTTCGAGTCAAACATGAACCCGTTGTTTGAAACCCAGGTCAAACGTGAACCAAATCTTCGAGTCAAACATGAACCCGTTGTTTGAAACCCATGTCAAACATGAACCTAAACTTCGAGTCAAACATGAACCCGTTGTTTGGAAACCAGGTCAAACATGAACCTAAACTTCGAGTCAAACATGAACTCGTTGTTTAAAAACCAGGTCAAACATGAACCTAAACTTCGAGTCAGACATGAACCCGTTGTTTGAAACCAGGTCAAACATGAACCTAAACTTCGAGTCAGATATGTCCCCTTAGTTTTAAACCTAGGTCAAAAGTGAACCTAAACCCTAGGTCAAATGTGAACCCGTTGTCAAAATTGAACCTAAAATCCAGCTCATACTGGTACCCAAAATCCAGCTCATACTGGTACCCAAACCAACTCAAATTAGTATCTTATCCAACTCAAATTGGTGTATACTGACATGTTACTTCTGAGTCCAATCATTGTTGGCACTTTAATCTGGTTCCCAGCAAAGGTTCAGTCATTATCAGTATCTCTTTGAAAGTCCTTGTGATTGGTCATCATTTGGCGCACGTAGAGTTTGTCTTTGTCTTTCCTAGTTTTTCTTGAAGATCCCGTTTGAACTCTTCAGTATAAGAAATCCCTAGAAAATCTTGGTCGAACGGCTATCCTTTTATTTCAAATTGATCCCCAGTAGAGATCATGTCTTCTTTCTGGTTTCATGCACAGTAAGAATGTGCTTTATTTCCCCAGTGCCGTCCGGTCACATATGAACCTGTCATCCATCTCCCTGGATCTTCCCCAGTGGAGAATACCTCTCTGGCTTTTATCTCCAGTGAGGATCGGTAGGGTTTTCCCCTTTCACTTTTCTATCCCCAGCTTTTCCTTCAGAGTCTCCCCAGTTGAGTTTCTTTTGATGGTCAGCCTGTATCCCAAGTGAATTTTCCTCATGAATGCTAACTTTCATCCTTCCCCAGTGTTGCTCACCTGTGGTTGTTTGCTCTTCAGCTTTGGTGTCTGGCCTGTCTGCATTTTTGTACTATCATGGCATCATATCATCATACTAGAAGTCCATGACATGTCAGCATTTGCATGTCCGTCGCTTGTCCTTAGCATCTGCATTCCATCTAAGGGCAAAATTTTCGGTTTGCTATATTTAAATACCTTTCACCTTGATGTCCCGAGGATTTTGTTTCCTCGTGCCATCCCGTAAAGCTATTTAAATAGGGGGCAACTGTTGTACCCCAAATTTTACCTGTTAGATGTCATAACATCTTGCATAGACATTTAGGATCAATCACATATGCATTGTTCAAACTAACCCATATCTTGCAACTTGTTTCTCTTATGTTTGAAATTAGGGTTTGCACAGAGGGATTCAAGGCCTCCTAAGGTATTTTATGGCTCCATACAATCATCACAAAGATTCACCAGTTGTTTAAAACCAAGATCTTAAGACTTTGAATCAAGTCAAGTCAACAAAGGATCACCAGACCAAAGTATGGAATGAGGGTTTTAACCTGGAGAATCAATGAAGAATTTTGTCATGTTAATTCAAGAGTTGCTTGGGTCCTCAACCATTTGAGTTTACCTACATCCAAGGGGTCTTACTCAACAAGAATTCAAGATCATTTAGCTCTCATCCTGAGTAGTTTGAGCCCCAGTTGCACCCTGTCTCCCAAATTAGGGTTTCTATTAAGACATATGGATCATTCGCCTTGATTTTCATCAGGAGGTGCCTTCAAACCCTAGGTCATGACTCCATGAGTTAGTAAACATCGCTAAAGGTCTTCTATGAACTTTGGATATAAAGAAAGAAGCAAGATCACAAAGGTTTATCTCAGTGCATTCACAGTCAAAATTAGGGTTTTGACTTAAACCCTAATCTTTGGGATTTTGATCCAAATGGAATCTCCTTAGCCTCAAATCATCATAACATGTTCTATTGATGATTTAAAGTGTCAAGATCAAGTTTCAAGAAGTTTCTTGCAAAGGAAGTAAGTTTATGATCATGAAACTTTTCATAGGTGGAAATTCCCTCTCTTGTGATAACTTGAAATGGTCATAACTTCCAAACCATACATCCAAATGGAGTGACTCAAAGCCCAAGTGAAAGCTCTTTCCAAGATCTTCAAAGTGTTAAATATGACTTTTCTCCAAAAATTGCATGGCTTGTGAGTTATGAAGCTTGGAAGCCAAACTGACCCAAGACTTGGAGAAATTTCAGCTTGTTTTCTCTTAATAAACAACCAACTTTAATCTCACTTTTCACCAAGATCCCTTGCGATTCAGAACTTGGGTCCAACATGACACTTGTAGAGGGCATGGAGGGCTTTCTAAAAAGTACTAGAACTCCTCAATCCATGGAGTGAGCTGGGAGTTTCGAAAGAATGAAGTTTGAGGTTCTTTTCTTGAGTTTTAAGTAACCAATTTGTGCATAATGATGCATTACACTTCTAATCACCAAGATTTCCACTTTTCTGAGGCTTAATCACAAATTAGCATGATCAAGAACCCGTGCCACGAATTTGTCAAGTTGCAACATAAATTAGATTTGTTTATTCAAATATGTGCAAGTGGATCAAGTGAGAGAAGTTTCAACAAGACAGCATGGCAGCTCCTTGAAACTTGGGGCCTGAACCAATCTAATCAGCACACATTACAAACAGGAGCTATGGCTAGCTTTGAAGACTTTCTGGTTCACTAAATCCAGCTCACACGATGGAAAAAGGGCAATGTTGGCATTTGTGGCAAATATGACCATGCTTTAGTCTCCCATGCTTTCTCTATAAATAGCAGGCTATTTCCATTCAGTTTCTAACCAACGTCTTTCATAAAACACCCTAAATACACTTGAGTCTGAAGTCTTGCAAGAGAAGAAGGAGAAAGGAGCCTGGTCTTGAGAGCTGGTGCTTGGTTTGGCAAGAAGGAAGCTTGTGCATAACTGAAGTTACAGTGGACATATTCCACTTGGTAACTACACTTTTCATACTTAAATACTCATGAATATACTGATATCATCATATCTCTTTATAGGCTGTTTGTTTTGATATTTTCATCAACTCATCCATAATGTAACAATAATGTGTACTCGAGTTTTTTTGTTATCTTTGGCATAGCATGTTAAGTTAAGGCAAGTGTGTGTTCTACCAAGCATATAATTGTTATTTGATATCCACATTGAACCTTGTATCAAGACTTTGGTTGTTGTAGCTTAGTGGTAGGGAAGGATGTGTTGACACTCAATTGCTCACTGTCGAAGCCTTAAAATGCTTTCAGGCTGTCTTTTATTATGTGTTAATCTGTTAAGATTGCTGGTGATAGGATGTTAGCTCGAGTCTCACTAGCAGATAATCTTTTGTTTTGTTACTCATGTTTATAGTCAAAGATTGAATGCTTTCTGTTTGTGTGTTATTATCAACTTTTAAGGTGCAAATTTGTTTCTTAAATTCATGTTTGTCGCCTTTAGTTTGATACTGATTTAGTAATAGGATGATGATGGTGGTATGTTTTTTGAGAAATCCCAAGGCATGCTTGGCAGTATGGCAGTTTATTTTGTTTGAGGATGTCCTGATTCTTCTCTACTCATTTTTACTACCATGTATTTGATTTACCTTGATGTTTGCTTTGTGTTAAAGTCTTTTGTTTATAAGTTGGTGCTTATTGAGGTTTGTTTTCGAACATAGAAACTATTTTGATTCTGTCTGTCATAAGGACTATCCTTTGAGATCCCCTTCAGGTGTTTCTAACACCCTGATATGCACATAAGCCCTGACTTGTCATGATCACTGAGCTAAGGTTGATTTATATACTGAAGACTAAATGTTTGAGCTGCTAATCCCTTGAAATTTCTGTTTGTTGCCTTGGCTTTGTGCTCAACTGATGTGTACATGCTAATAATAGGCTTATCCAAGTTGAGTGTAGTTTTTTTGATATGGCTGCCTACTATGCATTCAATGTATGCAAAATAGTGGATAAGCTGCCACTCCATGGTCACATCACTGCTATTATTGATGTGTGGTCAATTTGTATATCTAAACTCATGATATGTGTGTTCTTAATTTGATAAACCTGTTGTGTCCTTGTGCTTGGTCAATATCTCCTAAAGTCTGCCGAATTTGCCTTGATTCCATAAACACATACTATCCTGCTGAATCTGTTGTTCAAGTCATATCTACAAAATTTTCAATTACTCCCTAATGTAAGAATGTTACTAAGCTTTTTCCCCTTTTTGGTGTGTACAAATCCTTACTTTGAAAAGTAACCAGATTGTATGAACCATTGCATTATTTTGTGCTTAAATGGTATGTGCCAACTATTGTTGTCCTCTTGAATTATTGGTTTGTTGCCTTGCTTAACATTCAGTTGACATGCATATACTAATGTCATATAACTTGTTTTCTAAACCTGTTTTGTTGTCATTGCCCATTTGCTTGAGCTGCTACTTTGTAAAACATGTTCAATAATGATGTATGATCACCTTCCTAATGTATTCATGCTTCATGATGATTTTGAGTGTTTAAATTTCAATAGCATGTTTAGAATTGGAGCAGCATATCTGTTTGACCAGATTTGTTGATGTCTTTCTATTTGCACCATATCCTAATCATCTTGTTCACTAGTTTGAATTTTGTCCATTGTCCAATATAGACATATATCCAGGTTTTTTTTGAAAAAATTTATGTAAGTGATAAGGCTTGGAACCTTTTCGAGTTTGTGTTCCCTCATACAACCTGATAAACTGGACCTTCATGTGTGGAATGTTAAATCTGAATTGATATCATTTTGATGCATTTAAACATGGCATTGTCTTTTGGTTTTTTTGTTGCATTGAACCACACAAGATATTATGAGGTCAGGTTTGAAACCTTGTTGATGCTAAAATTCAGTAAGAGTTCATTATGTTGCTAGCACATAACACTATGGCTATCATGTCACATTTAGGTTGCCATAACTTTATCCTCAATAAGATCTTGAGAATTCTTCAGTTTCTGTTGATAAGTTATTCTACGAGTCATTGGTGGCTATTCTAATCAATTCCTATGCTTGTTCCAGCTTCATCTTATTGTCATGATTTTCATGAATTGATAAGGGAAACAAGTTTAAAGATTGAACCCTGCTTTGATTTAATAAGACTAGGAACAACCTCCTTTTAGTGTTTACAGTATGATTATCATGTACTGTCATTGTTTGATTGCCTTCCCTCAACTGGTAAGCATGCTTCCTTTGGCAAGTTACCAAACTCATTGATTTTTCATGTGCCAAGGAAAGAATAAGGAGTTTGGTTTATTGCATTAAGTTTTTATTCAAGATTATGTTGCAAATGACTGTCATTCCCACTGATTATGCTTACATAAATGCTAAAGCTTAAATTCTTGTGGCAGTTAGAATCAGGTTCCTTTTGCACCAAGGCCTTGATTGTTGGCATAGCTTAGTTTTTAAAGGTTCGCGAATAAGACATATGTATTTATGAAGTGAGGTTAATGACCAGATATAACAGCCACCCCAGTGGCAAGTACACACATTACACACGCCATATGACCCTTAGGACTGGGGTTCGAATCCCCCTCGCCCCAGTCCTTTCATTTTAATTTTTCAATTTGATCCTTGTATCACATATATTGAATTGGTGACCACCATTAGTACGCACGTGCACCCTAGTAGGTTTGGCCTTGTTTTGGGACTGAATGCGTGAGGTCCTGGGTTCAATACCCATGTAGACCTCTCCCTTCTTTTTTATTACATGTTATTTTTACATTTTTTACAGTTTATACACAAACTTCAAATGTTCATAACTTAACCATTTTTAACTTTTTTCCACTCATTCTTTTTGCTAAATACTCTCAAAAGAATTTAATTTTTGGCTATGAAAAGAGATTTTTGAAAATATTTAATCTTGAGGCATTTGTTCATGATTGAAGTGGAAAGGTGTTTATTTTAGTTTTTTGGTTACCTTCCTTGCTAGCCCTTGATTTTTAATCATGATATCTTGTTTGTACAATGTCTATATGTTTGGTTTTAAAACTACATGATGTTATAAGCCTTGCTTAATTTGAATGCTTTGTTATTCAATATCACATCTTCATGTAAATATCCATTATAAGCTTCTTGTTTCATAAAACTGTTGCCCTCCCTATTCCAAAGGAAATTCCTTTTCAGTTGACTCATAAGTTAATAAACCGATCAACACCTAGGCCTCATAAGAGCCTTCCTCTATTCTTGGCCTCATAAGAGCCATTGAATCATAACTTAGCAATAGGATAAAGTTTATAAAATCTATGTGGTACTTGCCATGTTGAGTACTCACCTTTTCCCCAATAACTTAGAACTTAGAGAGTTTCTTCAAACTCTAAAATGAGCTCGCACTCATTTCCCCTCGGAACTTTGGCCATAGTCAATGGTTCCTCAAATTCACCCTTAGTTAGGTGAACTACGGTTGCTCTGATTCTTTAGTCAGATACGTAGGCACAAGATGCGACGTCTTGGCGAGCTAACTTAGTGTACATACCCTTAGGTCTTTACCTTTATCCTTAGCAGATATCTTTAGCAAGCAAACATAACATAACACGAACATAAATAAGAGGTTCATGTAGAGTACTACAGATATTAAAGGTGCTAATACCTTCCCTTAGTATAACCAACCCCCGAACGTTAGATCTCCCCCCTTTAGGTTTTCTCGATCTTGAACCTTTCCTTTGGATAAATCAAAGTCGGTGGTGAATTCAAAGAAATGTGATGCAAGTTAATAAATAGCTTGTTATCCGATTCTCACCGCAACACCAGGGTTATTTGTTTGAAAACGGCGATCGCACCGAGGTTTTTCTTTTAACGCGGAGGGACTTATACAATATCTGAGGCCCAAAATTATTTTGGTTAAAAGGGGATTGGGTCTTACACTCTATTAGAGGCCCAAAGAGTTTTAAGAAAAAGAATTGGGACTTATAGCTCGAGGAGAGGCCCAGTTGATTTTGTTAAAAAGGCGACGATCGCGCCGTTGTTTTTGAAAATACAATGGGACTTATACAATGACTGAGGCCTAAAAGGTGGTGTATTTACAAAGGGGTTGGGTCTTACACTCTATTAGAGGCCTAAAGAGTTTGAAAAACGAATAAAGATGGGTCTTATAGCTCAAGGAGAAGCCCATATGATTTTAAAAAGGCAACAATCGCGCCGTACGTTTTGACGGTATCAGGACTTATACAATACACTGAGGCCCAAATTATTTTGGTTTTAAAAAAAAGGGTTGGGTCTTACACTCTATTAGAGGCCCAGAGAGTTTGAAAAAGATTTGTGAGGGTGAAAATCAAAGAAACCCTAATTTTGTTTTCCTTTAAAAGTAAATATTTAAATAAAATCAATAAAAATGATAAAAAATACCAAATAAGTTTGGATAAACCACTTGTGATTTTTGTTTAAGGTTTGAAAAATGTGGTTTTAATTACAAGATGATTTAGAACTCATTTGGTTTTGATTTTCAAAATAAACATTCACTTTTAAATGTTTAAAAACAATATAAAATGAATTTATTCACAAAAATACCAATTATATTAAATAAATAATATAAATTTGATTTTTTGTGGAATAAAATATTTCAACATTTTTGTGATTTTTTACAAAAAGAACCAATCAAAAATAATTAAAATTGAGGCAAGGTTTTTGGTCAGAAACGTGAAGGCCATAACTTCCTCATTTCTCCATGGATGGAGACAAAATTTATATGCATTTGGCCTCGAATTTCCTAAGGAATCCAATGGTGGTGGTGGTTTTTCCATAAAATCAATCCTCCTCAAAACCCGATAGTGGTTTTGAAATAGGCCATAATGTGCATTTTCTGTGCTACCTCTTGGTACAGCCATGAATTACATGATGAATTGGTTCAAACACAACACATATAGCATGTATGAGATGTGCATGATCAGTGGACATCAAAGCAAGGCATATTTTAAAGAGTTCAAGTTGAGATGCTTACCTCTTTAGGAGCTTTTTGGGCAATTTGTCAAGAGCCTTGTTCCAGAAATGTTTTGATGCTTTGAACACTCTCAAATGATCCCTTAGAAGCTTTTAGGATGATTGGAATCAGCTGGAAACCTCAGGAATGGAAATTGGCCCTTTCTTGAAAAAGGGGCAAAAGTGGCCAAAATAGCAACTCTCTCAAATGATGTTCCAGATGTGTGGAACCATTTGGGATAGTTCAAGGATGATATTTGGAGTGTGTTTCAGGTTTTATCTGGTTTTAAAAGTGACTGAATCAAGACATGACTTGAAAAATGCAAAAAAGTCCAATTTTGAGGTTTTGAGAGGGGACTTTGTGATTTTGGTGTTACAGGTCACTTGTGAGAGTTTGGACAGCTTAGATATGACATATTGGACATGTTTGGATCATGAGCTATGATGAAATTGCTCTCTAACTCAAAAACTCAGAGTTACCTTGCTAAAGAAGGCATTTTTGCCTAGAGAAATAGATTTTGAGGAAAGCAAGTGTTGTAGTGCTTTGGTGTACTCAAACTGAGCACAAATGAGCTCTATTTATAATAGAGCAAGTTTGTTTTGTAAGCAATAGTGAATGACAACTGCTGCAGAAGTTTGGCAAATGTTGATCAATAGGAATCCAAGTCTCCTCTAGCCATTGACTAGAGGTTAGAGCACAGGCTGCTGGTTCCCTTGTTCTTGGATAAGTCTTGATTGAATTCAGTTGGGAATGGCTCATTCCATGCCACCTTGGTGCATCCATTAAATGCTCTAAACCAAAATTGGAGTCTTGTCCCTCTTTTAGGCATTTCTAGGTTTGACATGCTACTTTCGGTTCCAAGGACTTGGGAGGCTGATGGATTAGTGTTTGTCCCTCCTTGGTCTCCCCCTGAGGTGTTCAGATGGATAAACTTGTTTGTCATTTGCAAAATTTTCTCAAATCGAGCAAAATACACAAATCTGCCTTGCCATGACAGTTTGCAGCAAGGAACATTGTCATTGTCATATCTCATGGCTTAAGTGGAGTTTCATGGAGTTCTTTGCCATTTTGAAAAGCTCTTATATGATACAACACATGTGTGATCATAGTTTGTCTTGATACTTTTTGGATCCAAGTGAAAAATCCCCCTACTTTTGGAAAAAAAAACATGACAGATTCTGACTTAGTGAAAATTTCACGAAGTGTTGGAAAAAGTGGCATTTCATGTTTCAGCCATTTTGATCCAACCATAACTCAAAACCTATGATGAATTGGAATGAGGCGTAGTTGACACTTTTAAAGTATGTCATGAGAGCTACAAATCCATCTTTGGATCAGCCAAAATGGTTGCTTGGATCTCAAGTTATGATCCTTGGAAGTTGGTACCCTAGCCATTTTGTTTTATAACTTAGAAAATTTCTAAGTTTTTTATGGTTACCCCTTTTACAAGTTATCCCACTTTTCTTGATTTTTCTTGATGAATGATGATTCCAATCACACATTAACATCATTTTAGGGTCAAAGAACCATAATTGTGAAAAATCTCAAAAAATCAAAGTTGACTTTTCTGCACAGTTGACTTTTTGTCAGATGAACTCCAAACTGTGTGATTCTCTATGAAATCAACTCCTTGACCTAAATCAAACTTGATGGATTGATTTTATAGGTGTTATAGGGTGTATTGAATCATGTCCCAAGGTTTGGGAGCATGCCTGGGTAAAAAGTCAAAGGCACAGTTGACTTTTCCCGCGAAACCCTAATTGTGGTTCTGATGAATTTGAAACTTGTTGATCAAGCTTCTTGGATCAATCCATTGTTGAAAATGGATAAATGTAATGTGTTAGAAACCCTCAAATCCCCTCTTTAGGTCTTGGCTCATGTTTTGTCCCAAAAGTCAACTTAGGGGTGAATTAGGTCAAGAAACCCTAATTCCTGATTTTTTATGAATGCATCCCCTGAGGCAAAATTGACTTGATGATTAGGTTCATGATGTCCCTTGGAGCATCTTAGGTTGTGCTTTGAAGCCTTTTGCTCTTGCCCAGAGGAAAATTTCCATCTGGAGGCCCTAGTCGACCAAAACCCTAATTTGGTGACACTGGCGATCTTGAGGCTTAATCCACTTGGACTCTTGCAGCCCTGTGCTTAATCCTTGATGTGGGAGTCCTCTTGATCCATTATGGATGTTTGAGAGGTTTATATAAGTTGAAGATCATGTAATTCTTTGATTGATCCTTTGTCTAAGAGCTCTTAGTGGGCTTGAAACCCTAAATTGGATTGTAGTGGATGCTCACCCATCTTTGGGGAGACTAATGAGGTATGATGGCCCATCCATATTATGATGATGATTTACACAATGATGGGGAATCTTAGTGGTCAAAATTTGGGGTATGACAGATGCCCCTATTTAATCTTCTTAGACCCGAAGGTGTGAATGGTGAAGGTATTCGGGCATTCGGGGTGCAAGAGGATTAAATATTGGAATACCCAAAATTTTGATGGTGATTATGCATGGCAGTTTGCTCATCCATCTTCATTTGCTAAGCAATGATACTTAGAAAAGGTAAACTTCCCCTCGATCATGGTTTCCTACCTAGGAACTGGTCTTAGTTACTGAAATGAACTTCCTCTCGATCCTGGTTTCCTACCAAGGAACTAGTCTTAGTTGCTGAAATAAACTTCCCCTCGATCCTGGTTTCCTACCAAGGAACTGGTCTCAGTTTCTTTTGTCAATAAACTTCTTGACAAGGTACGTTGTTCGTAGCGGTTTTCCTCAAACTTCTCGCCGTATTTTCCTGGGGAGATGCCATTTGATGGAAAAAGATCTGATGTCAGAGTTGCTGGGGAAACCTGCTGTCTAAGTTGTAGAGGTGTACAAACTTCTCAGTTGGAGATGCCATTCGTTGACTCTACTGGGGGAAAACGAGTCTCATGAGAGACTGCTTTCTGCTTGGGGATATTACATCATACTTTTCTCGGGATCTTCTCGGAGAAATGCCATATGATGTGATCCAATTTTGAGGCGCTGATGACCTTTTCGTCAGCGGATTTTTCGGAGAAAAATGGCGGCATTGCCGAATCTCTGATTAAGATGCTTTCTCTGGGGATTTTCCTTAATCCGGGAAAGCAAAGATATCATCTTTAATGGCGAAGAGTGATGTTGGCTGAAGGTTCTCTGGCTTTTCAGAGGTTCAAGTTATCAAAGTGGTTAAAGAACCACCTTCAATTCAGAAATGAACTGGAGGAGAGGTTGTTCAGACACGATGTTTCCTTACAAGGAAAGAACTGATAACTCGATTGAGAGGACTTTTATCACTTGGGAACAAGACCGACTAGAGTGATAGTGATGCAATATGAATATGGACGTAAATCAATAATGCATGATGTATGTATGTGTATGCTGACAAAACTGACGCGACATACAGACTAGTGGATGAACACGACTGGATACTCGACCATAAAGGGAGATGAAAAGTAACGCAGGTTCAGAAAAAAGCAATTCTGCCTTGCTTAGGAGGGATAGTCCCTGTTGGGAGCTACGTTGGTCGGACTTAGGAGATGAGAACTCTGCCGAGGGTTCAGACGAAACCTGGTCTCTGACACAGTTGATCCTTCATTCAGGAGTGCTGGCTAAGAAGGAGTACTTTGATTCTGTACTTTGAAGCTCAATTGCTTCTGGAGAAATAATCAATGTTCTTTCGATGTTCAACAGTCAAAAGAAATTGCCATCTTTATTTTAAAAGCAGAAAAAGTTTTAACAAGTAAATTCATTTTTATTTTATTTCTTGAATCGTTGTTCATGTTAAAATGTCGTTCTATAAAGCTAAAACAAATGAGAATTATAAACAAAGCACAAGGGCTCAAATTTTATTCATAGGATGGAAATCAGCTAAACGCGTGATTCCATAGAGTATTTACAAAGTTAGAAAATGGTAATTTAACGGAAAAGGGCTACATTGAAACATAACGACCGTTATCCTTCTACCAACTTTGAATTCTGGACATCCTGAGCTTCCGTCGAAGATGACCTTGACTGGAGTTTTTCTCGGATGGTGTAACTGCTGCTGAGGGACTTGCCCCTTTGTTGGACATAGTTACTTGCCGTTATCCCTAACTTTTGCCTGGATTGTACTCTGAGATTTCCAATCCACCGGGATGATTTTTGATTATGTCTCTAATTTTTTCCTGGACCGCCCTTTCGGGTTTTCAATCCACCGAGACGTTTTTTTTTATATTTTGTTTTATTTAGGCAAATTATTTCTTGACTACGTCAACATTTGTGGGGTAGGCAAACTCCTCTCCATCCATGGTTGCGAGTCTCAAGGCGCTGCCTGAGAAAGCTTTCTTGACCACATAAGGGCTGTCATAATTCGGAGTCCATTTGTCCCGCGAATCGGTGAGGAATGATTGTATCTTTTTGAGCACGAGGTCTCCTTTCCTAAAGACGTGAGGTCGGACCTTTTTGTCAAATGCCTTCTTCATCCTTTGCTGATACAACTGACCATGGCATATTACCGTTATTCGTTTTTCTACGATCAGATTCAGTTCATCGTGTCGACTTTGACACCATTCAGCTTCTGTTAGCTTAGCTTCCATCAATACCCGGATTGATGGGATCTCTACTTCTATGGGAAGCACTGCCTCCATGCCATATACTAGAGAGAAAGGGGTTGCCCTTGTTGAAGTGCGAACAGATGTGCGATAACTGTGAAAAGCAAAGGGTAGCATCTCGTGCCAGTCTTTGTAGGTTACAACCATCTTTTGAACGATCTTTTTAATGTTCTTGTTAGCCGCTTCTACCGCTCCATTCATCTTGGGTCGGCAGGGAGATGAGTTATGGTGTTGGATCTTGAACTCTACATACAAATCTTTCATCATCGTGTTATTCAAGTTAGATCCGTTATCGATAATGATCTGGCCTGGAACACCATAACGGCAAATGATATTGTTTCTGATAAATCGGACCACCACTTGTCAGGTTACATTAGCGTATGACGCTGCTTCGACCCACTTGGTGAAGTAATTAATGGCTACCAGGATGAACCGATATCCGTTCGAAGCTTTGGGTTCGATCATGCCAATCACGTCGATTCCCTATATGGATAAAGGCCATTGGGAAGAAAGAACTTTGAGATGCGTTTGCGGTACATGGATTTTGTCTGAGTATATCTAACACTTGTGACACTTCCTCATGTACTTGTAGCAGTCGGATTCCATGGTCAACCAGTAGTACCCGACTCTTAGGATTTTTCTCGCCATTGTGTGTCCGTTGGCATGGGTGCCAAAGGATCCTTCATGAATTTCTTTTATTAGTGTGTCCGCTTCTGGTCCGTCTACGCATCGAAGCAAGACCATGTCAAAGTTTCTCTTATAGAGTGTATCACTGCTCAGGAAAAAGCTGCCTGCTAGCCTTCTGAGGGTCTTTCTGTCCTTTCTGGATGCCCCAGGGGGATACTCTTGTTTCTGAAGGAAGCATTTGATATCATGGTACCAAGGTTTGTTGTTTATGATTGCTTCAATCGTGAAGATGCAAGCGGGCCGTTCAAGGCGCATTATGTCAATCTTAGGTAAGTCGTTCCATTGACCTACACTAATCATGGAAGAGAGAGTGGCTAATCCATCAGCCATGTGATTCTCCTCACGAGGGATATGATGAAACTCGATTCTGTTGAAGAATGGTAACAACCTTCTCGCGTAATCTTTGTAAGTAATCAGTCCTGATTGGTATGTGTTCCAATCTCCTTTTATTTGATTGATAACCAGGGCTGAGTCGCCATATACATCCAAGTTCTTGATCCTTAAGTCGATCGCTTCTTTGAGACCCATGATACAAGCTTCGTATTCGGCCTCGTTGTTTGTGCATTTGAACGCAAGTCTAGCGGTGAAAGGAATGTGGGTACCCTGAGGTGTTATGATGATTGCCCCTACTCCATTTCCAGAATGTGGGTAGACTCTTTCCTTTTTGTTTCGTCTTGTTGGCCAAGTACACAACCCATTGAGTCTTCCAAGATTGTTAAGTAAATGATCAGTGCCCTTCCTTCCACTGGAGGTGATAGAATCGGTGGGTTCAACAAGTATTCCTTGATACTGTCGAAGGCGGGTCGGCAGTCATCTGTCCAAACGCAGTCCTAATTCTTTTTGAGTAATTTGAAAATCGGCGCGCATGTCGTCGTCATGAGGAATACAAATCTAGAAATGTAGTTCAGACGTCTTTGGAATCCCCTGACTTGTTTTTCAGTCTTTGGAGAAGGCATTTCTTGAATGGCCTTGACCTTGTCAGGATCAACCTCAAGTCCTTTCTGGCTGACGATGAACCCTAAAAGTTTCCCTGAGCGGACACCGAAGGTGCACTTGTTGGGATTCAAGCGGAGTTTATACTTTCTCAACGGCTCAAATAGTTTTGACAGGTGGGTCACATTCTCCTCCTCTGTTCTAGATTTGGCAATCATGTCATCGACATATACCTTGGTTTCCTTGTGTATCATGTCATGAAACAGAGTAGTCATGGCCCTTTGATAGGTTGCCCCAACATTCTTCAAACTGAATGACATTACCTTGTAACAAAAGGTACCCCATGGGGTGATGAACGAAGTTTTCGCCATATCTTTCGGCACCATTTTTATCTGATTATAGCCCGAGAATCCATCTATGAAGGAGAAGACTTTGAACTTTGCTGTACTGTCAACCAGAATATCAATGTGTGGTAAAGGAAAGTCGTCCTTTGGACTAGCCTTGTTTAGATCCCTGTAGTCTACACACAATCTGACCTTTCCGTCTTTTTTCGGAACGGGTACGATGTTGGCTAACCATTGAGGATATTCTGATGTGGCGAGGAAACCGGCGTCAATCTGTTTCTGTACCTCCTCTTTGATTTTGATGGCCATGTCTGGATGAGTTCGTCTCAACCTCTGTTTTACTGGCGGACATTCTGATCTCAACGGTAAATGATGTTCCACAATGCTTGTATCCAACCCTGGCATATCCTGATAGGACCAAGCAAATACATCGGGAAACTCTTTGAGAAGCTTTATCAAACTTTCTTTAACAGTTGGACTGAGTAGGGCCCCAATCTTGACCTCTTTTCTCTCTTCCTCTGAGCCCAAGTTGACCGTTTCCAACGGCTCTTTGTGAGGTTTAATGGACCTTTCCTCTTGTCTGAGTAATCGAGAGATCTCTTCTGGAATTTTGTCGTCATCTTCTTCTTCAGCCCCAATTACCGAGAATTCAAAGTTGGGAGAAGGCATCGGATCGTATGTTTCAATGGGGTTTAAAACAAGTAATCTGCATGACGTGATGATTTGTGTTTAGAAGAGACAGAGAGAAATGCAAGAGTGTGTGTAGTGTATTTTCTGAAAATTGCTTGTTTTTATTATTTGAATTGTTTTTAAGGATTACCATTTTCTGAAAAAGCAAAAAAAGAGAACAACAATTAATGCGGAAATTACAGAACGACGTTATTTTATTTATGATCTTGTCGATTTTTGAAACTACAACTCTATAAAACAACTCAGTCGCTTTGGGCGAAGCGAAGAGGGATATTTATAGAAAGTGAGCCCTATCAAAGCATCTGTTTCACCTGGGCAGGGTGAAAGGTTAAAACAAAGATGGCCATTACTTTGACTTATGAACGATCTTCGGAACATCGACAGCAACCCATTGGCGGCGAATTCCTCGGTGAATCACAAAGTCTAGTACCTTCCCTGATTTGTCTTCAGAAATAACGCTGATTTCTGGCGGAGCAGGATCGTTGGAATCTGTCTCCCAGGCAGAGTTGTCGTAGGAGGATTTCGCAGTTGTATTTTGTATAGTGTTTGTGCTCTTAGGTATATCTCCCCATCCAATTGGTTGGATGTCTTCGAGCCTGATACGAGAGCTTTCGGGAGCGGTGTATTTGACCATGAAGTCGTATTTGCCACTCGGTTGTCCCAAGGTGTCTCACACTTCTTTGGAACTAGAGGAGTCATCCCTTTCGATGACGTTGACCTCGGGAACAACATAGTTAATGAATTCAAGTCCTGCAAACTTTGTGAATTCATCGTCGTGTTGGATATTTTCTGAATGACCTGAGTGTTGATCCCATGACATGGTGGGGACGCAGGTATTCTTTTCAATGATGCTCAGCTGATTTTCATTGTTCGGCTGATTTTCTTGCCCCGAGTCTCCTGGGTACATCTGCCACATAGGCAGGCCATCCATTCGGCCATAACAGTCGTGGTCAAATTTGTATTTCATCAGAGTGTCCTCCTCTAATGAGTTGGGTGGAGCACGACATCCTTTTGGATCATAATCTCCGTATATCATTTCGACATCTGACCCTGGTATAAATCTCGGACTCTGTGCGGGATAGTAAAATGGCGTAGGCACCTCTTCTTGAGAACCGTCCTCGTTAACATAGGACTTCCATTCTTCATCGGTGTCGGAGGAATCTCCCTCGTTGATGGTATGTACTTCTTAAGACACTAGGTGAAGGAAACCTCCACTGTGGAAGAAGTCCTGAATGGGATGAAAACTTTCATCGTTAGTAGTAGTCTGGGTACAGGTTGAGGAAAAGCCAAGACCCTTCTTTGTCTTGTTATCTGTAGGAATTACAAGCTGTCCCCATCCCTTTACATTGTTACTTTTGATCACCTCGAGATCATCTTTGTACGAGGAAATCGATGTTCCTTTCTCTAGTTGATTCTCATTGCTCACCGAAAGTGCCTGGAACTGAGTTCCAACAACCTCCTCGGGTTCTACACAAGTGGATAATGAAAGGTTACTCACGATCAAGGCTTGTTCTCCAAAGACTGTGGCGAGTTGGTCATTCTTGACAAACTTCAGCTTTTGGTACAGTGTCGAAGTGACTGCCCCAGCCTGGTGTATCCAAGGTCTTCCTAATAAACATCTGTATGTTGCCCGGATGTCCATGACCTGGAAAGTGACTAGGAAAGTGTGAGGATCGATGGTTATGGGAAGGTCGACTTCACCGATAACTATTTTTCTAGACCCGTCAAATGCTTTGACGACACCTCGCTGCCTCTCATCGGAGATCCTTTGAATGATAGTCGCATTAGAGTGGACTTCGGCATGACGTTGAGAGGCGATCCGGTGTCTACTAGTATGCTGGCTAAAGCATCGTCCTGATTATTTACTGTTATATTGAGCGCCATGTTGTGGCTTTTGCCTTCTTCTGGAAATTCCTCATCGCTAAACCCCAAGTTGTTGCAGGAAGTGATGTTAGAGACGATACTGTCGAATTGTCATATTGACACATCTTGTTCCACAAAGGCCTGTTCTAAGACTTTCTGTAGAGCCTCTCTGTGGGCTTCGGAACTGAATGAAAGAGATAGTACAGATATTTTTGAAGGAGTTTGTAACAATTGATCAACAATGTTGTACTCACTCTTCTGGATGAGCTTCAGCATCTCATCATTGTTCTTTGAAAGTCGGGATCACTGGATTGACCGACTGGTGGATTGGGAACTTCTGTGTGAGGTTCCTTTTCTCTGTTAGGTTCTCTAACTCCTCTGTTGAAGATTCTACCACTCTGTGTTACTCGACTGATGTCTGCAATATTCACGACGGAGGGTAATGGAATTTCCTTTCCATTCTCGATTATTGTTGCACCGTATTTGTAAGGGATCGCCTTGGTTAATTCATACGGTAGTGGTCTCGGGCAGATAAATAACTACAGGAGCCTTCTGATTTTTCTTACCATCGTAAGTAACTTCAATCAATTCCTGGTTAAGAACCTCTGATTTGTCAAGTAGAGGGATGATGGTACAAACATCTTTTGTCCTTTCATGATCAGAGATTACGACAACATCCTTAATCTGATCAGCGAAATAGTCTGGCATCCAGTTGATAGACCCTGAAACTGAATATTGTTGAATCTCTTTACAGTCCAACTGACTCTGAAGGGATGCTCGCACAAGGTAACATCCTTGATTATTTTCCGAGCAAACTCTACAGCGCTCGTAATTGTGTGGTGGCACCTGGCCACGCCCGCTTTGAATGCAGTGTAACCTCACTAGATCTATTTCCGTAGATCGGAAATCCTGACTTTGATGTTGAGTAGGGTTCCCGTTAACCACACTGATTTGTTGCGTGTCTTCATCCATATAGATTGGAAGCCACCAGTGGTTTAACAAGTGTTGTAAAGTTCTTTGAATGAGAGCGCACCCTTGGTTACTCTCACAACATACTTTACAGCTCAGATAATCATGTGAAGTGAGAAAACCGAGTTGGACTTACTTGGCGTGTAACTCCACCAAGCTGGTATTTATCTAGCGAATATCGAAGATTTGAATCATGTTGATCTGATAGGGATTTCTATCATGGTAGTCCTGGATCCATCCCAGATCCATCTGACGCTGGAAGGCCTCTTGTACAAAAGAGCATCCCTGTTTGTTTACTGAGCAAGTCAAACAGGAATTGTAATCGTGTCACGGCAGATTATGATACTGGCTTTTCCTTGAGTGCAATGCCACTAAGTTGACATTCATCTCACGGATGTCATGGTTCTGAATGATGTTGGAATTCGTATAAGTCATGTTAACCCCACGAACTCGGTGCTCCTGGATCCATCCGAGATCCAACTGTTCCTGTAGAGCTGCTTGCACCACATAACATACTTGATTATTTTTAGAGCAGATATCACACTGGTGATAATTATGAGGTGGCACATGGCCGTATCCGCTCTGTCTACAATGCATCTTGACCAAATTGGCCCTTAATAAGAGTACATCGTGAATTTGATAGTTGTTATTGGATTCTCCCTTTATCAAATTTACAACAGCTTTCTCATGTTGAGGCACCGGGTTCGTGAGAACATTAGGATTCGTATCTTTGAAATATAAGATACGTGAATGGCAAAGAGTTTCTTTGAGTTTCTTTGACGACGAACTAATACTGGATGATAATTTATTCCTCCCATAGTTCCTATAAGGGGTACATTTGGGAAATTTCCACAACGGTCAATGATCCTACTCCCGTCATAGATTTAATTGTACCAATCGATGTCAGAGTTGGTAAGAGATATGATTCTCTGCGACCAACGTAAAGTATTCTTTTGATCCCAAAATGAAGCAGATTTGGGCAAGTGGGAAATGAACCATTTGTATAGCAGGGGTACACAGCAGGTGATCATTCCTCCGCTGTATAAATTCCTTAAGTGTACAGAATGATAAGCATCTGCGAGCAAGGTCGATACAGGGTTTCCAATCAGAAAAACCTTAATGGCATTGATATCTACAAAGTTATCGATGTTGGGAAACAAAAATAACCTGTAGGTGAGCAAAACAAAGATGCTCTCGAAAGCGGCCACGATCCCTATACTAGCAAAGTATAGAGCTTTCTTTGTCAAGAACTGGGCTGGAAAACCCGGGATTCCCCCCTTAGTGTTCATGTGAGTCCTGACCTCTAACTCGTCATGACATGACAGTTTGCAGCAAGGCATATTGGCATGGTCACATCTCATGGCTCAAGTGGAATTCCATGGAGTTCTTGGCCATTATGGAGAACTCTCATATGATACAACATATGTGTTATCATAGTTTGTTTTGATACCTTTTAGATCCAAGTGAAAAATGCCCCTACATTTGGAAAAAAGTGAAGGCAGATTCTAACTTAGTGAAAATTTCACTAAGTGTTGGAAAAATTGACATTTCATGTTTTCAGCCATTTTGATAATTCCATAGCTTAAAATCCATGAGGAATTGGAATGGGGTGAAGTTGACACTTTTGTAGAGGGCCATGAGAGCTACAAATCCCGCTTTGAATGGGGAAAAATGGCCTTGTGGTTTAGGAGATATGATCCTCCAAAGTTGGTACCCTAAACACTTTGTTTCATAACTTAGAAAATTTATAAGTTTTTATGGTTACCCCTTTTACAAATTATCCCACTTTGCTTGATTTTTCTTGATGAATGATGATTCCAATCACACATTAACATCATTTTAGGGTCAAAGAACCATAATTGTGAAAAATCTCAGAAAGTCAAAGTTTGACTTTTGTGCACAGTTGACTTTTTGTCAGATGAATTCCAAACTGTGCGATCCTTTAAGAAATCAAGTCCTTGACCTAAATCAAACTTGATGGACATGTTCCATGGGTGTTATAGAGTGTATTGAATCATGTCCCAAGGTTTGGGAGCATGCCTGGGACAAAAGTCAAAGGTACAGTTGACTTTTTTCACGAAACCCTAATTGTGGTTCTGATGAAATTGAAACTTGTTGGTCAAGCTTCTTAGGTCAATCCATGGTTACAAATGGATCAATGTAGTTTATTAGGGACCCTCAAATCATGTCTTGAGGTCTTGGCTCATGTTTTGTCCCAAAGGTCAACATAGGGGTGAATTAGGTCAAGAAACCCTAATTCTTGATTTTTAGTAAATACATCCCCTGAGGCTAAATTGACTGGATGATTGGGTGCATGAGGTCCCTTAGAGTACCTAGGGTTATTCTTTGAAGCATTGGCTCATGCCCAGAGGAAAATTTCCATCTGGAGGCCCTGGTCGACCAAAACCCTAATTTGGTGACACTGGCGATCTTGAGGCTTGATTCACTTGGAATGTTGCAGCCTGGTGCTTGATTCTTGATGTGGGAGTCCTCTTGATCACTTGTAGATGTTTGAGAGGTTAGAAAAATTGAAGATCATGTCATTCCTTGACTGATCCTTTGCCTAAAAGCTCTGAGAGGGCTTGAAATCCTAAGTCTGATTGTAGTGGATGCTCACCCATCTTTGGGGAGACTGATGAGGTATGATGGTACATCCGTATTGTGATGATGATTTGCACAATGATGGGGAATCTTAGTGGTCAAAAATTGGGGTTTGACAGATGCCCCTATTTAATCGTTTTGGACCCGAAGGTGTGAATGGCGAAGGTATTCGGGCATTTGGGGTGCAAGATGATTAAATATCGGAATACCTAAAATTTTGATGGTGGTTATGAATGATAGTTTGCCCATCCATCTTCTTTTGCTAAGCAATGATGCTTAGAAAAGGTTAAAAAAAACATCCCCTCGATCCTGGTCTCTAGCCAGGGAACTGGTCTCAGTTTCTGATGTAAAATTCCCCTCGATCCTAGTTTCTTACCAAGGAACTGGTCTCAGTTTCTGAAATAAACTTCCCCTCGATCCTGGTTTCCTACCAAGGAACTGGTCTTAGTTTCTGAAATAAACTTCCTCTCGATCCTGGTTTCCTACCAAGGAACTGGTCTTAGTTTCTGAAATAAACTTCCCCTCGATCCTGGTTTCCTACCAAGGAACAGGTCTCAGTTTCTTTTTGCTCAATAAACTTTATTGACAAGGGATGCTATTCGCAGCTGTTTTCCTCAAACTTCTCGCCAAATTTTCCTGGGGAGATGCCATTTGATGGAAAAAGTTTCGATGTCAGACTTGCTGGAGACCCCATCTGTCTGAGCTGTAGAGGTGTACAAACTTCTCTGTTTGATGACGCCATTTGTCGACTCTACCGGGGAAAAACGAGTCTCTTGAGAGACTGTTTTCTACTTGGAAGTGTTACATCATACTTTTCTCGAGATCTTCTCGGAGAAATGCCATGTGATGTAATCCAATTTTGAGGCGCTGATGACCTTTTCGTCAGCAAATTTTTTTTGGAGAAAAACTGTTGTATTGTCGAATCTTTGATTAAGAGGCTTTCTCTGGGGATTTTCCTTAATCCGAGAAAGCGAAGATATCATCTTCAATGGTGAAGAGTGACGTTTGTCGAAAGCTATCTGGCTCTTCAGAAGTTCAAGTTATCAAAGTGGTCAAAGAACCACCTTCAATCCAGAAATAAACTGGAGGAGAGATCGTTTAGATGATTCATTTCCTGACGAGGAAAGAACTGACGACTCGGTTGAGAGGACTTTTATCACTAGGGAACAAGACCAACTAGAGTGATAGTGATGCAATATGAATATGAATGTAAGTCAATAATTCATGATGCATGTATGTTTATGCTGACAAAACTGACGCGCCATATAGACTAACATATGAACATGACTGGATACTCGGCCACTGCGGGGGATGAAAAGTATCACTGGTCCAGAAGTAGCAATTATGCCTTGCTTAGGAGAAGTATTCCACGTGGGGAGCTACGTTGGTCGGGCTTAGGAGATAAGAACTCTATCGGGGGTGTCTGATGAAATATTCGCATCTGACACAGCTGATCCTTCATTCAGGTGCACTGGTTTAGAAGGAGTACTTCGATTCTGCAATTTGAAGTTCGATTACTTCGGGAGAAGCGATCGATGTTCTTTCGATGTTCAACAGTCAAAAGAAATTGCCATCATTATTTTAAAAGCATAAAATAGTTTGAGAAGTAAATTCATTTTTGTTTTATTCCAAGAATCGTTAATCGTGTTAAGATGTCGTTCTGTAAAGCTAAAACAAAATAAGAATTGCAAACAAAAGCACTAGGGCTCGAATTTTATTGATAGGATGGAAATTAGCCAAGCGCGTGATTCCATAGAGTATTTACAAAGTTTAGAAAATGGTAATTTAAGGGAAAAGGGCTACATCGAAACATAACGATCGTTATCCTTCTACCAACTTTGAATTCGGGACATCCTGAGCTTCTGTCGAAGATGACCTTGACTAGAGTTTTTCTGATGGATGGCATGACTGTTGTTGAGGGATTTGTCCCATTGTTGGACATAGTTACTTGCCATGAATCCCTAATTTTTTCCTGGATTGTACTTTGAGATTTCCAATCCACCGGGACGATTTTTTTATTATGTCTCTAATTTTTGCCTGGACCGCCCTTTCGGGTTTTCAATCCACCGAGACGTTTTTTTTTCTAGTTTTTTATTTTATTTAAGCGAAGTATTTCTTGACTACGTCAACATTCGTGGGGTAGGAAAATTCCTCCCCGTCCATGGTTGTAAGTCTCAAGGCGCCGCTTGAGAAGGCTTTCTTGACCACATAGGGGCCATCATAATTCGGAGTCCATTTGCCCCGAGAATCAGTGAGGAATGATTGTATCTTTTTTAGCACAATATCTCCTTTCCTGAAGACGCGAGGTCGGACCTTTTTGTCGAAGGCCTTCTTCATTCTTTGTTGATACAACTGACTGTGGCATAGTGCCGTTACTCTCTTTTCTTCGATCAGATTCAGTTCGTCGTGTCGACTTTGACACCATTCAGCTTCTATTAGCTTAGCTTCCATCAATACCCAGATTGATGGGATCTCTACTTCTATGGGGAGCACTGCCTCCATGCCATATGCTAGAGAGAAAGGGGTTACCCCTGTTGAAGTACAGACAGATGTACGATAGCCGTGAAGAGCAAAAGGCAGCATTTCGTGCCAGTCTTTGTAGGTTACAACCATTTTTTGAACAATCTTCTTGATGTTCTTGTTAGCCGCTTCTTCCGCTCCGTTCATCTTGGGTCGGTAAGGAGATGAGTTATGGTGTTCGATTTTAAACTCAGCGCACAACTCTTTCATCATCTTGTTGTTCAAGTTAGATCCATTATCAGTAATGATCTGGCTTGGAACACCATAATGGAAAATGACATTGTTTTTGATAAATCGGACCACCACTTGTCGGGTTACATTAGCGTACGACGCTGCTTCGACCCACTTTGTGAAGTAATCAATGGCCACCAGGATGAACCGATGTCTATATGAAGCCTTGGGCTCAATCATGCCAATCATGTCGATTCCCCATATGGAAAAAGGCCACGGGGAAGAAAGGACCTTGAGATGTGTTGGCGGCACATGGATTTTGTTGGAGTATATCCGACACTTATGACACTTCCTTATGTACTTGTAGCAATCGGATTCCATTGTCAAACAATAGTACCCCGCTCTTAGAATTTTTCTCACCATTGTATGTCTATTGGCATGAGTGTCAAAGGATCCTTCATGAATTTCTTTTATCAGCATGTTTGCTTCTGGTCTGTCTACGCATCGGAGCAAGACCATGTCAAAGTTCCTCTTATAGAGTGTATCACCGCTCAGGAAGAAGCTGTCTGCTAGTCTTCTGAGGGTTTTTTTGTCTTTCCTGAGTGCCCCAGGAGGGTGCTCTTGTTTCTGAAGGAAGCATTTGATATCGTGATACCAAGGTTTATCGTCTATGACTGCTTCAATCGTGAAGATGTAAGCGGGCCGTTCAAGGTGCATTATGTCTATCTTAGGTAAGTCGATCCATTTACCTACACTAATCATGGAAGAGAGAGTGGCTAGTGCATCAGCCATGTGATTCTCTTCACGAGGGATGTGATGAAACTCGATTCTGTTGAAGAATGGTAACAACCTTCTTGCATAGTCTTTGTAAGGAATCAATCCTGAATTGTTTGTGTTCCAATCTCCTTTGATATGATTGATAACCAAGGCTGAGTCGCCATATACATCCAAGTTCTTGATCCTTAAGTTGATCGCTTCTTCAAGACCCATGATACAAGCTTCGTATTCGGCCTCGTAGTTTGTACACTTGAATGTAAGTCTGGCAGTGAAAGGAATGTGGGTACCCTGAGGTGTTATGATAATTGCCCCAATTCCGTTTCCGTAATGATTGACAGCTCCGTCAAAGATTAGTCCCCATTGGGAACCTGGTTCTGGCCCTTCACTGGGTAGCGGTTCATCGCAGTCTTTCATTTTTAGATACATGACATCTTCGTCTGGGAAGTCAAATCCGACTGATTCTTGATCGTCAATCGGTTGATGAGCCAAATGATCAGCTAAAACGCTTCCCTTAACGGCTTTTTGAGCGTGGTATTCGATGTCATATTCTGATAACAACATCTGCCAACGAGCAATCCTTCCCGTGAGAGCAGGTTTTTCAAAGACGTACTTGATTGGATCCATTTCAGAGATTAACCAAGTACTGTGACGAATCATATACTGGCGAAGACATTTGACTGCCCAAGCCAGAGCATAGCAAGTTTTCTCGAGCATAGTGTACCAAGTCTCGCAGTCGGTGAATTTCTTGCTCAAATAGTAAATGGCAGACTATTTCCTTTTAGTTTCGTCTTGTTGGCCAAGTACACAACCCATTGAGACTTCCAAGACTGTTAAGTAAATGATTATGGGCCTTTCTTCCACGGGAGGGGATATAATAGGTGGGTTTAACAGGTATTCCTTGATATTGTCGAAGGCGGTTTGACAATCTTCTGTCCAAACGCAGTCCTAATTCTTTTTGAGTAATTTGAAAATCAGCGCAAATGTCGCGGTCATGAGGAATATAAATCTGGAAATGTAATTCAAACGTCCCAGGAATCCCCCGACTTGTTTTTCGGTCTTTGGAGAAGGCATCTCTTGAATGGCCTTGACCTTGTCAGGATCAACCTCTATTCCTTTCTGGCTGATGATGAACCCTAATAGTTTCCCTGAACAGACACCGAATGTGCACTCAATGGGATTCAAGCGGAGTTTGTACTTTCTCAGACGCTCGAATAGCTTTGACAGGTGGATCACATGCTCCTCTTCTGTTTTAGATTTTGCAATCATATCATCGACATATACCTCGACTTCCTTGTGCATCATGTCATGAAAAAGAGTAGTCATGGCCCTTTGATAGGTTGCCCCAGTATTCTTCAGATCGAACGACATTACCTTGTAACAAAAGGTGCCCCATGGGGTGATAAATGAAGTTTTCTCCATGTCTTTCGGCGCCATTTTTATATGATTATAGCCCGAGAATCCATCCATGAAGGAGAAAACTTTGAACTTCGTTGTACTGTCAACCAGCAAGTCAATGTGTGGTAAAGGAAAGTCGTCCTTTGGACTAGCCTTGTTTAGATCCCTGTAGTCTACACACATTCTGACCTTTCCATCCTTTTTCGGAACCGGTACGATGTTGGCTAACCATTGAGGATATTCTGATGTGGCGAGGAAACTTGCGTCAATCTGCTTTTGTACTTCCTCTTTGATTTTGATGGCCATGTCTGGGTGAGTCTGACTCAACCTCTGTTTTACTGGCGGACATTCTGATCTTAACAGTAGATGATGTTCCACGATGCTGGTATCCAACCCTGGCATATCCTGGAAGGACCAAGCGAATACATCAGGAAACTCTTTGAGAAGCTTTGTCAAACTTTCTTTGACAATGGGACTGAGTAGTGCCCAAATCTTGACTTCTTTTCTCTCTTCCTCTGAGCTCAAGTTGACTGTTTCCAACGACTCTTTGTGAGGTTTAATGGACCTTTCCTCTTGTCTGAGTAGTCAGGAGATCTCTTCCAGAATTTCTTTGTCCTCTTCTTCTTCAGCCTCAAATAGCGGGAATTTAAAGTTGGGAGAAGGCATTGGATCATATGTTTCAATGGGGTTTAAAACAAGCAATCTGCATGACGTGATGATTTGTGTTTAGAAGAGACAGAGAGAATGCAAGAGTGTATGCAGTGTTTTTCTGAAAACTGCTTGTTTTTATTATTTGAATTGTTTTTTAGGATTACCATTTTCTAAAAAAACGATAAGAGAAAACAATAATTAATGTGAAATTACAGAACGACGTTTATTTATTTATGATTTTGTCGATTTTTAAAACTGCAACCCTATAAAACAAAACTCTGTCGCTTTGGGCGAAGCGAAGAGGGATATTTACAGAAAGCGAGCCCTATCAAAACACCCATTTCACCTTGGCAGGTTGAAAGGTTAAAGACCTTAATTACTTAGACTTATGAACAATCTTCAGAACATCGACTGTAACCCATTGGCGGCGAACTCCTCGGTGAATCACAAAGTCTGGCACCTTCCTTGATTTGTCTTCAGAAATAACGCAGATTTCTGGTGGAGCAGGATCATTGGAATCTGTCTCCCAATCAGAGTTGTCATAAGAATATTCCTTAATTGTATTTTGCATAGTATTTGTGCTCTCAGGTGGATCTCCCCACCCAGTTGGCTAAATGTCTTCGAGCCTGATGCGAGAGCTTTCAGGAGCAGTGTATTTGACCATGAAGTCGTATTTACCACTCGGGTTTCCCAAGGTGTCCCACACTTCTTTGGATCTGGAGGAGTCATCCTTCTCGATGACGTTGACCTCGGGAAAAGCATAGTTAATGAATTTTAGTCCTGCAAACTTTGTGAATTCATCGTCGTGCTGGATATATTCTGAATGACCTAAGTGTTGATCCCATGACATGGTGGGGATGCAGGTACTCTTTTCAATGATGCTCAGCTGATTTTCATTGTTCGGCTGATTTTCTTGCCCCAAGTCTCCTGGGTACGGCTGCCAGATAGGCAGGCCATCCATTGGGCCGTAGTAGTCGTGGTCAAAGTTGTATTTCATCGGAGTGTCCACCTCCAATGAGTTTGGCAGAGCACGGCATCCTTCTGGATCACAAGCTCCGTATATCATTTCGACATCTGACCTTGGTATAAATCTTGGACTCTGTGCAGGATAGGAAAATGGCGTAGGCACCTTTTCCTGAGACATATAACTGTCCTTATTAAGATAGGATTCCCAATGTTCCTCTGTGCCGGAGGACTTTCCCTTGTTGATAGTGTGTACTTCTTGGGACACTGGGTGAAGGAAACCTCCACTGTGGAATAAGTTCTGAATGGGATGAAGACTTTCACCGTTAGTGGCAGTCTGGGTACAGGTTGCAGAAAAACCAAGGCCCTTCTTTGTTTTATTATCAGTAGGAATGATAAGTTGTCCCCATCCCTTGGCGTTGTTACTTTTGATCACCTCAAGAGCATCTTTGTACCAGGATATTGATGTTCCTTTCTCTAGTTGACCCTCATTGCTCACCGAAAGTGCCTGGAACTGAGCTCCAACAACCTCATCGGGTTCTACACAAGTGGATAATGAAAGGTTACTCACGATCAAGGCTTGTTCTCCGCAGACCGTGACGAGTTGGTCATTCTTGACAAACTTTAGCTTCTGGTGAAGTGTCAAAGTGACTGCCCCAGTCTAGTGTATCCAAGGTCTTCCTAATAAGCAATTGTATGTTGCCCGGATGTCCATGACCTGAAAAGTGACTAGGAACGTGTGAGGACTGATAGTTATGGGAAGGTCGACTTTGCCAATAACTATTTTTCTGGATCCGTCAAATGCCTTGACGATGACCTCACTGCCTCTAATCGGAGATCCTTTGAATGATAGTCGCATCAGAGTGGACTTCAGCATGACGTTGAGAGCCGATCCGGTGTCTACCACTACGCTGGCCAAAGCATCGTCCTGGCAGTTGACTGTAATATTGAGCGCCATATTGTGGCTTTTGCCTTCTTCTGGCAATTCCTCATCACTAAACCCCAAGTTGTTGTAGGAAGTGATGTTAGAGACGATACTGTCGAATTGTCGTATTGACACATCCTGTTCCACAAAGGCATGTTCTAAGACTTTCTGAAGGGCCTCTCTGTGGGCTTTGGAACTGAGTAAAATTGATAGCACAAAGATCTTTGAAGGAGTTTGTAACAGCTGATCAACAATGTTGTATTCACTCCTTTGGATGAGCATCAGCATCTCATCATCGTTCTTTGAAAGGTCGGGATCACTGGATTGACCGACTGGTGGATTGGGAACTTCTGTCTGAGGTGCCTTTTCTCTGTTAGATTCTCCAACTCCTTTGTTGAAGATTCGACCACTCCGTGTTACTCCACTGATGTCTGCAATATTCACGATGGAGGGTAATGGAATTTCCTTTCCATTATCAATTTTTGTTGCACCGTATTTGTAAGGGATAACCTTAGTTGATTCATACGGTAGCGGTCCCGGTAGATAGATAACTACAGGAGCCTTCTGATTTTTCTGACTCTCGTAAGTAACTTCAATCAATTCCTGGTTAAGAACCTTCGATTCGTCAAGTAGAGGGATGATGGTACAAATATCTTTGGTCCTTCGCGATCAGAGATCACGACAACATCCTTAATTTGATCAGCGAAATAGTTTGGCGTCCAGTTGATTGATCCAGAACTTGGACACGGTTGAATTTCTTTGGGAGTCAACTGACTTTGAAGGGATGCTCGCACGAGGTAACATCCTTGGTTATTTTCCGAGCAGACTCTACAGCGCTCGTAGTTATGCGGTGGCACCTGGCCACATCCGCTTTGAATGCTGTGTAACCTCACTAGATCAGTTTCCATTGATCGAACATCCCGACTTTGATGCCTAGTAGGGTTCCTATTAATCATACTGACTTGTTGTGTGTCTTCATCTAAATAGATCAGAAACCACAAGTGGTTTAACAAGTGTTGCAAAGTTCTTTGAACGAGTGCGCATCCTTGGTCGCTCTCACGACATCCCTTACAGTTCTGATAATTATGCGAAGTCAGAAAACCGAGCTGGACTTGCTTAGCATGTAACTCCACCAAGCTGGTATTCATTAAGCGAATATCAAATATTTGAATCATATTCACTTGATACTAATTTCTATCACGGTAATCCTGAATCCATCTAAGATCCATCTGATGCTGGAGGGCCTCTTGTACAAAAGAGCATCCCTGATCGTTTATTGAGCAGATATGACATGAATCGTAGTCTTGCTGTGGCAGATTATGATTTCGGCTTTGCCTTCAGTGTATTGCCACCAAGTTGACATTCATTGCACGGATGTCGTGGTTCTGAATAACGTTGGAATTTGTATAAGTCATGTTGACCTCACGGATTCGGTGATCCTGGATCCATCTGAGATCCAACTGTTCTTGTAGAGCTGATTGCACCATAGAATATCCTTGATTGTTCTTAGAGCAGATATCACACTGGTGATAGTTAGGAGATGGTACATGCCCATATCCGCTCTGTCTGTGATGCTTTTGACTAGGTTGGCCCTCAATAAGAGTACATCATGAATTTGATAGCTGTGGTTAGACTCTCCCTCTATCAAATTTACCGCAGCTTTCTCGTGTTGAGGCAGCGGGTTCGTCTGAACATTAGGACTTGTATCCTTGAAGGATAAGACCCGGCTCCTGACAAGCTTCTGTACGTCAGATTTAAAGCTGAGGCAGTTTTCTATGTTATGCCCTGGTCCCCCTTGATGGTAAGGGCAAGTCTGATCTTCTTTGAACCAAAAAGGCGGATTCTTCGGTATTGCAAGAGGAGCCCAGGTTTGGACGTGCCCTTTGACTAGTAATAATTAAAACAATTCTGCGTACAACATTGGTATTGGATCAAACCCTGGTGGTCGCGTTGTACGGTTGTTGTTGTACGGAGGACAAGCCTGCTGAAGAGGTTGTTGTGTCCTTTGCTGATATTGTTGTTGATTCGGTTGACTTTGAGCAACCTGAGGTTGATACGTAGGAACAGTCGCATGGTTAATAGCAAGAGTTACAGCTGCTACTGGTTGGTACCGTCGCCTTTGCTTTCCGAGAGAGATATTACCAATATCTTGCTCTTTATTCTTAGGGAGAGCACTACCATATCTTTTGGTACTGCTTGATGGTCTGGCATCTTTGACCAAACATCCTTCTCGAACCGCTTCTTCAAGACGAACTCCCATGCCTACCATCTCAGTGAAATCGCTGGGCGCACTGGCGACCATTCTGTCGTAGTAAAATGAGCTCAAGGTTTTCAAGAAGATCTTTGTCATCTCTTTTTCCTCAAGAGGTGGATAAATCTGGGCGGCAATTTCATGCCATCTCTGAGCGTATTCCTTGAAGGTTTCCTTATCCTTCGACATGGCTCTGAGTTGATCTCTGTCTGGTGCCATGTCCAGGTTATACTTATATTGTTGAACGAAGGCAATGCCAAGATCTCGGAAAGTGACGATCATAGTGCGGTTTAATCCCATGTACCATTTGAGTGCGGCACCGGTTAAACTATCTCGAAAATAGTGGATCAATAGTTGTTGGTTCTCTACTGAGTTGATATTCTCCGAGCATACATCACCAAATGGCTTTGAGGGCAAGAGTTACCCTTGTAATTTTCAAAATTGGGTACCTGGAACTTGTGCGGAACTTTCACATTGGGGACCAAACAAAGGTCTGCGGCGTCCTTTCCAAATAAATCCTGACCGTGAAGGGCTTGCAGTTCTTTCTGCATTTCCAGGAATTGTTCCTGGAACTCATTCATTCTGTCGAACATACTTTCATTTCCACTAGAAGGTATCTATGGAATTTGTCCTTCCGGGACAGTGTGTACCACGGGTGGTGGTATAGTCATTATGGCCGAGACTCTCGGTGCCTCCCGAAGTTTGTAACCTTCAGGAGTTGCTGTAATGCCCCTGGCATCTTCTCTTTCCCAAAGTTTGTAACCTTCAGGCCCAGCGGCTCCTGCTGAAGTTTCCGGATCTTCAGTGATCGGCGAAATATATCCCTCCGAGATATAGTTGAGTGGCATGCCCCAGGGACGATCTTTCGGCATTTTGTACCTAGGATCATACTTTTCCACTATGGGCGTTGATGTGATCTATGAGATCACAGTCCTTTGTTGATGCATCTGAGCTTCTGTAGAACTTGCATGTCATTATGAAGCTTTCTCAGATCCTTTTTCAGAGTGTCAATCTCTTATCTCAACTCTCTGTTCTTTTCCTCGAGATCATCCATGTTTTTCTGACGATTGGCCCGAGTATTGTACGAATGAGACAGTTTGACTCTAGAATCGAGACACAAACATGAGATTCGTAGGTAAGAAGAATCCGTTTATGCGAGAATGATGAATGATATGCAATGATTATATTAATTGTATATATTTTTTGTTTATTCAAAGTAAACTTCGACAATTAGATTGTAAATATCAAACAGTGGGGAAACCCCGTTTAATTGAATTCAAATATTGGGGAATTGGAAATACAGAAATTTACAAAGTGCTGTAAAAGGAAATCTAAACTTATGGGTCCTGAATCCTCTCTGAAGCGAGCTCAGGTGCTGGTTTTGGTACTTTCCTTTTCTTTGACCGGAGCTCTTGGGCCGTTGTCGGGTTGTCATTCCTTTGCCAAGTGAAAGGAGCGAGCAAATTCCTTTGGTCATCCTGATTTCTACAGCATGTTGCTCTAAAATCTCAATCAGAGCATCTTTATCTTTCAATAGTTGCTGTATTTTCTTGCACTCCATATTGAGAATACGGTATTTGTTCCTCCAAGACCTCTTCTTCTGCTGAACTTTGTTGAGAGTAACCTGAAGTTTTTCCGTCTCAGACATAAAATAAAGGACCAAGTCCCTTAATGGAAAAACTTCCTGACGAGGGTAAGGCATCCTCAGCTTGAGAGCTCTAGTTTGTAGCCAGTGGAGATAAGGCTCCACCGAGACACAGTATAGTTTTCCTAGAGACTCTCTTCCTTTCCTGTGAACGTGTTTCCAGTCATGAACTATTTCTGTCTTTAGTGCTCTGTAATTTTCTCCTTCCTTGAAGAAAAGACCTTCTAGATGAGCATTACGTGGAATATGTCTCATCGGGTATCCAAATTGACGACAAACTAATACTGGATGATAATTGATTCCTCCCTTAGTTCCTATAAGGGGTACATTTGGGAAATTTCCACAACGGTCAATGATCCTGATCCCGTCATAGATTTGATCGTACCAATCGATGTCAGAGTTGGTAAGAGACATGATTCTCTGCGACCAACGTAAAGTATTCTTTTGATCCCAAAATATAGCAGACTCGGGTAAGTGGGAAGTGAACCATTTGTATAGCAGGGGTACACAACATGTGATCATTCCTCCGCTGTACAAATTCCTCAAGTGTACAGAATGATAAGCATCTGCGAGCAAGGTCGGTACAGGGTTTCCAATCAGGAAAATCTTAATGGCGTTGATATCTACAAAGTTATCGATGTTGGGAAACAAAAATAACCCGTAGGTAAGCAAAACAAAGATGCTTTCATAAGCGGCCACGTTCCCTATGCTGGAAAAGTACAGGGCTTTCTTTGTCAAAAACTGGGTTGGCAAACCCTGGATTCTCCCCTTAGTGGTCATGTGAGTCCTGACTTCTGACTCGTCCAATTAGATTGCTCTCACAATGGTTTGATCCTTTGGAATTTCTTCTAGTCCAGAAAAGGGAGCTTGGTCAGTAATATGCAAATCAGTCAGGTGAGAGTACTCCTCCAGTGTTGGTGCTAGCTGATAATCCGGGAATGTGAAACAGTGATAGACCGGATCATAGAATTGGATTGGTGTGGACAGGATTCCTTCGATTACATGAACCCTTAACAAGGACAGCAGTCCTCCATACTTAGCTCTGAAAGCCTCAGGGTTGGTGATCATTCTTGCCAGACCTCTTAAATCCTCTAGTTTTGGAACCTTGAAGGTGTACTTGTGAGTTTTCCTCCTACCGAAATCCATTAGCAATCTCTTTATCTGACATTTGCAATCATTGTCTTAGTTTAATTTGAAAAAGAGAGACTAGAATAGAAGATTTTTCTTTGTTTTTTAATGTTTTTTAAATGAATGTATGAATGCAGCACACAAAAACATAGAAATACATGGGGTCAAAGGGTCGGTGTCATGAAGTCAAGGCTCTACCCATCCCCAAAGGTTTATACTGGTGATTTTTTGTACCTGTCCGCAAAATCATTGACCCCTCTTGGGATAACAACAGCAATCGGATCGCCAACGAGCTGATGTATCTTAGAGTGATCTCAAATGAGGGTAGTATCGCGTGACAACTATTCCCGATAGCTTCCGCACTACAAAATGGTTTCAGTCTACTAAAAACCTCAGCTTCTCAGATAACCCAATCGACCACACTACTTTCAACAACCGAAGTCGTATAGGCAATGTATCTGCAAAGGGAGTCTCCACTGAGTTTGATGGTCGACCAGGGACTCTTAACTGGGATTCATTCCCTGCAAGATTACCCGTATAACGCCATCACCTATCTTAGGTGTATACTCAATCTTTCCATATGCGGCATCACACGCATTCCCATTAGCGGAAAAATAAACACAGATATCAATTAGGAAAAGCGGTATATATATATATATATATATATATGTCTTAATCATCCTAGACCTCTAGTCTTATGATCCTACACATACAATGACTCCCCAGCAGAGTCGCCATTTCTGTGGTACTTCGAGAACTTAAGGTTTCATCCCCTGGGAATGCAAGAAAGAATGCCTCCCACTGTGGTCACCACTTTTCTGTAGCGCGATTTTTGTGGTTTTGAATCACTATCGCTTTGGAACTACAGTTCGATTCATTTTTTATCCTGTTGAGCTGATTAAGGAAGGGAAATAGATGTCTCCAATTAACCCTGCTTGCATACTGAGTTTAAACAGTAAAAAATGTTGGTTTACAGATGCTATCAAAATTGGGGGTTCGTCTTTTAGGGTTATTTGCTTAAATTCACGAGGCTTTTGGTAAGATGTTGATGTTTTTCGATTGATGTGTGAAGGTACGGGATTTTGGGTTTTTGATTAGTATGCTCGCTAAGATTTTGCAATCTTATGCCTACGTATTCCCGAAACAGGGAAATCAGAGCGATCGTAGTTCCTCCTATTCTATGGGAGGAAAAAGGTGTTTTGGTGTCTTGTTCAAAGCCTAAGACATGAAGCTAAAGGTGGTTTGTATCTTGTTCAAAGCCTAAGATGTGAAGCTAAAGGGTTTTGGCTGAGAGAGAATTTGTCATCTCTAAAGAGGAGTTGTTGATGTCTGTATGCTGTGAGCAAGGCACAACTTTGATGCTAAAAGGTTGATTAACTCAACCGGGGTTTGTTTTACACAAATCCTAAGAGGAGGCGAGAAGTTTGACTTTTTCGGAGGAAAATGTTCTTTCTATCTTGTACAAAGCCCAAAATTGAGGCTAAAAGGGATTTTGACTCCGTTGGGGAGAATGTATCTTGTATAAAGCCCAAGATGGAGACTGAAATGGTTTAACTCAACAAGAGAGTACTTTTATTTGTCCTGTATAAAGCCCAAGACGGAGGCTAAAAAGGTGGACTCGATAAGAGAGTCTTGAACAGGTGATTGACTCAACAAGAGAGTGTGAAGGTTGTTTGACTCAAAGAGATAGTCTGTTATACTCAACAAGAGAGTGATTTGCTGTCTCGTACGAAGCCCGAGATTGAGGCTAAAAGTAGATTGATTCAACAAGAGAGTCTTTTATACTCAACAAGAGAGTGTTTTTATATGTCTTGTATAAAGCCCAAGACGGAGGCTAAAAGTGGTTGACTCAACAAGAGAGTCTTTTATACTCAATAAGAGAGTGTTTTTCTATCTCGTACGAAGCCCGAGATGGAGGCTAAAAGGAGGTTGACTCAATAAGAGAGTCTTTTATACTCAACAAGAGAGTGTTTTTCTATCTCGTACGAAGCCCGAGATGGAGGCTAAAAGGAGGTTGACTCAACAAGAGAGTCTTTTGTACTCAACAAGAGAGTGATTTATATGTCTTGTACAAAGCCCAAGACGGAGGCTAAAAGTGGTTAACTCAACAAGAGAGTCTTTTATACTCAACTCAACAAGAGAGTGTTTTTCTATCTCGTACGAAGCCCGACATGGAGGCTAAAAAGGGGATTAACTCAACAAGAGAGTCTGAAAAGGTTAGCTCTGCTAGGGAGAATCATTTGTACAAAGGCCAAGAGGAGGCTGCCTTACCGCTGTGGATTCTGGAGATCCTGAAGCGGGTCCAAGTGTGGGGAACTCTCATGGGAGAGACCGGGTTTCTGCTGGAGATTGATCCAGAGTGATCGGTATTTTTTCCTATGTTTGAAAGGAACTTGAGAATGTCTTTGAGACTCAAGAGGTTTAGACTGTCCAAGCCTAGAGTTTTCTCTATGGTACTATGCCCTAGAGGAGGCATGGGCATTAAGGGATGAGTATCAACCCTACAACGGCGGGAGTTTTGACGCTGGAAAGACTGCTCTAGCAAAGGATGACTAAGTTCTGTCTTATACCTTTAAGAAGTCGTCATAGTCCTTGTATTAAGCCCAAGAGAAGGCATGAGAACTTCTAAGAAGCCGAAGGGTCCTTGTACAACGCCCAAGAGGAGGCGGGGATGCTTTTAGGAAGCCTGTGGGTCCCCAAACCAAGAGAAGTTCAAGAAATGCAATTCACTGAGAAGAGATCATTCCAGGAAAGTTCAAGAATTTGGAAGAAACTCAAGAGATGCCATTCACGGAGAAAAGATCATCTCTGGGGAGTTAGAGTTTCTTTGACAATTTCTAAGGGTGACAGTCTGAGAAAAGGTTCACCGAGAATACTGCCTTTCTCTTTGTTCCATATTGTTTAACCCCAAGAGGAGGGAAGACTGTATCTGGAATCCTACGGGGGATCTAGTTTTGTTTGTATTTAAGAGCGTCCAACATGGGCTAGACGTAGTTGTCGGGGAAAACTCTAAATAACTATACTAGTATTACACAGTGGATATGTGACAAGTATATAAAAGGATGTGAAAGAAGACTTACAGTGAAGCAGCCCCACAATACAGTTATATATATATATATATATATATATATATATATATATATATATATATATATATATATATATGAAAGCATGAAAAGGGGGGGAATAAACACTTACCCGTTGTAGAGCTTCCATGCTGTTTGGTTAGTTGTTCAAAAAAGAAAGTTTTGATAACAACATATATTTGAATTCAAAATCAAAGGAGAAAGTGCTTTGAAAATATTGTTGGGGCTTACAGCTCGAGGAGAGGCCCAAGTTTTAACGATGATCGCACCGTTGTTTAAAAAACTGTACAGAGGGACTTATATAATACGTGAGGCCCAAAAGGTTTTTATGTACAAGGGGATTAGGTCTTACAACTCTATTAGAGGCCCAAAGATTTATTTTTTCTACAAGAGATGGGACTTACAGGTCGAGGAGAAGCCCAGGGTTATTTGTTTGAAAACGGCAATCGCGCCGAGGTTTTTCTTTTAATGCAGAGGGACTTATACAATATCTGAGGCCCAAAATTGTTTTGGTTAAAAGGGGATTGGGTCTTACACTCTATTATAGGCCCAAAGAGTTTTCAGAAAAATAATGGGACTTATAGCCCGAGTAGAGGCCCAGTTGATTTTGTTAAAAAGGCGATGATCGCGTCGTTGTTTTTGAAAATACAGTGGGACTTATACAATGACTGAGGCCCAAAAGGTGGTGTATTTACAAAGGGGTTGGATCTTACACTCTATTAGAGGCCCAAAGAGTTTGATAAACGAATAAAGATGGGTCTTATAGCTCAAGGAGAAGCCCAGATGATTTTGAAAAGGCGACGATCGTGCCGTACGTTTTGACGGTATCAGGACGTACATTTTGACGGTATCGGGTCTTACACTCTATTAGAGGCCCAAAGAGTTTGAAAAAGATTTGTGAGGGTGAAAATCAAAGAAACCCTAATTTTGTTTTCCTTTAAAAGTAAATATTTAAAGAAAATCAATAAAAATGATAAAAATACCAAATAAGTTTGGATAAACCACTTGTGATTTTTGTTTAAGGTTTGAAAAATGAGGTTTTAATCACAAGATGATTTAGAACTTATTTGGTTTTGATTTTCAAAATAAACATTCACTTTTAAATGTTTAAAAACAATAAAAAATGAATTTATTCACAAAAATACCAATTATATTAAATAAATAATATAAATTTGATTTTTTTTGTGGAATAAAATATTTCAACAATTTTTTGATTTTTTGCAAAAAGAACCAATCAAAAATAATTAAAATTGAGGAAGTTATTAATTTTTCAAATCATTAAAAATAATATGAAAAATAATAAAAAAAAGTGAAAAACCATTAAAAAGGGGTCTGGGGCGAGGGGGATTCGAACCCCAGACCTCTTGTGTGCAGTGTGCGCGCCTTACCACTGGGGTGGTGATACATCCGTGTATTAAACCCCAGCCACAAATATACAAGGCTTGCCTTGTTCTTGGCCTGGCCAAGGCAAGGCAAGGCAAGGTTTTTGGTCAGAAACATGAAGGCCATAACTTCCTCATTTCTCCATGGATGGAGACAAAATTTATATGCATCTGGCCTAGAATTTCCTAAGGAATCCAATGGTGGTGGTGGTTTTTCTAAAAAATCAATCCTCCTCAAAACCCGATAGTGGTTTTGAAATAGGCCATAATGTGCATTTTCTGTGCTACCTCTTGGTACAACCATGAATTACATGATGAATTGGTTCAAACACAACACATATAACATGTATGAGATGTGCATGATCAGTGGACCTCAAAGTAATGCATATTTTAAAGAATTCAAGTTGAGATGCTTACCTCTTTAGGAGCTTTTTGGGCAATCTGTCAAGTGTCTTGTTCCAGAAATGTTTTGATGCTTTGAACACTCTCAAATGATCCCTTAGAAGCTTTTAGGATGATTGGAATCAGCTGGAAACCTCAGGAATGGAAATTGGCCCTTTCTTGCAAAAGGGGCAAAAGTGGCCAAAATAGCAACTCTCTCAAATGATGTTCCAGATGTGTGGAACCATTTGGGACAGTTCAAGGATGATATTTGGAGTGTGTTTGAGGTTTTATCTGGTTTTAAAAGTGACTGAATCAAGACATGGCTTGAAAAATGCAAAAAAGTCCAATTTTGAGGTTTTGAGAGGGGACTTTGTGATTTTGGTGTTACAGGTCACTTGTGAGAGTTTGGACAGCTAAGATATGGTATATTGGATGTGTTTGGATCATGAGCTGTGATGAAATTGCTCTCTAACTCAAAAACTCAGAGTTACCTTGCTAAAGAAGACAATTTTGCCTAGAGAAAGAGATTTTGAGGAAAGCAATTGTTGTAGTGCTTTGGTGTACTCAAACTGGGCACAAATGAGCTCTATTTAAAGTAGAGCAAGTTTGTTTTGCAAGCAATAGTGAATGGCAACTACTGCAGAAGTTTGGCAAATGTTGATCAATAGGAATCCAAGTCTCCTCTAGCCATTACCTAGAGGTTAGAGCACAGGTTGCTGGTTCCCTAGTTCTTGGATAAGTATTGACTGAATTCAGTTGGGAATGGCTTAGTCCATGCCACCTTGGTGCATCCATTAAATGCTCCAAACCAAAATTGGAGTCTTGTCCCTCTTTTAGGCATTTCTAGGTTTGGCATGCTACTTTGGTTCCAAGGACTTGGGAGGCTGATGGATCAGTGTTTGTCCCTCCCTGGTCTCCCTCTGAGGTGTTCAGATGGATAAACTTGTTTGTCATTTGCAAAATTTGCTCAAATCGAGCAAAATGCACAAGTCTGCTTGCCATGACAATTTGCAGCAAGGCACATTGTCATTGTCATATCTCATGGCTTAAGTGGAGTTTCATGGAGTTCTTGGCCATTTTGGAAAGCTCTTATATGATACAACACATGTGTGATCATATTTTGTCTTGATACTTTTTGGATCCAAGTGAAAAATCCCCCTAATTTTGAATAAAAAACAAGACAGATTATGACTTAAAACCTATGGTGAATTGGAATGAGGTGTAATTGACACTTTTAAAGTATGCCATGAGAGCTACAAATCCATCTTTGGATCAGTCCAAATGGTTGCTTGGATCTCAAGTTATGATCCTTGGAAGTTGGTACCCTAGCCACTTTTTTCCATAACTTAGAAAATTTCTAAGTTTTTTATGGTTACCCCTTTTACAAGTTATCCCACTTTTCTTGATTTTTCTTGATGAATGATGATTCCAACCACACATTAACATCATTTTAGGGTCAAAGAACCATAATTGTGAAAAATCTCAAAAAGTCAAAGTAGACTTTTGTGCACAGTTGACTTTTTGTCAGATGAACTCCAAATAGTGCGATCCTCTATGAAATCAAGTCCTTGACCTAAATCAAACTTGATGGATTGATTTCATAGGTGTTATAGGGTGTATTGAATCATGTCCCAAGGTTTGGGAGCATGACTGGGTCAAAAGTCAAAGGCACAGTTGACATTTCCCGCGAAACCCTAATTGTGGTTCTGATGAATTTGAAACTTGTTGATCAAGCTTCTTGGATCAATCCATTGTTGCAAATGGATCAATGTAATGTGTTAGAGACCCTCAAATTCTCTCTTGAGGTCTGGGCTCATGTTTTGTCGCAAAAGTCAACTTAGGGGTGAATTAGGTCAAGAAACCCTAATTCCTGATTTTTTATGAATGCATCCCCTGAGGCAAAATTGACTTGATGATTGGGTTCATGATGTCCCTTGGAGCATCTTAGGTTGTGATTTGAAGCCTTTGGCTCATGCCCAGAGGAAAATTTCCATCTGGAGGTCCCAGTCGACCAAAACCCTAATTTGGTGACACTGGCGATCTTGAGGCTTAATCCACTTGGACTGTTGCAGCCTTGTGCTTAATCCTTGATGTGGGAGTCCTCTTGATCCATTGTGGATATTTGAGAGGTTTAGACAAGTTGAAGATCATGTCATTCCTTGATTCATCCCTTGTCTAAGAGCTCTGAGAGGGCTTGAAACCCTAAATTTGATTGTAGTGGATGCTCACCCATCTTTGGGGGAACTAATGAGGTATGATGGCCCATCCATATTGTGATGATGATTTGCACAATGATGGGGAATCTTAGTGGTCAAAATTTGGGGTATGACACTTATGTCTTACAAGACTGATTCAGGGATCATACAAGTTTATCGAGTCGAGGGTCTGTGCGGTGTGGTTCAGGATTTGTGGCAGTCAAGTTTGATGGTTAAGGTTTAAGTGTGGTTCGAAGGTAGAAGTGCATTACAAAGCCCATATTCACTTTTCTAACCCGTTTCTAAAACCACTTTTGTGCATCCATTCAAGTCCATATCCATTGTCAATCCATTTCAAAATCCATTCCAAATTCCATTTTAAAATCCATAAAAACCAAGTTATTTTTCACATCCATATTCCTTAAACCAACTTCCAAATCATTTTCTTTAATTATTCATCATTGACCATTTTAAGAGTCATTAAGTCCATTTCATTTTTCAAAACCAATTATCTTCTCTTTTATTTATTTATTTATTTATTTATTAATCATACAAAAAATCCAAATTATCACATTTTCTTCTTTGCAAATATCCTTCACAAAGTCATACGACCCACTTGATTCAATACAAAGCAATGAGACAATCACCATGACTTTTTCAATATAGCCAAAGCAATGTAAGGCCACATCCATAGCCCTTCACGCCATAGCCTTCCTGGGCTACTACCAAGCTGCTTCAAAAGAGCCTTTTCACAAAAGTTGCAACAAGCTATCTGCCTACACCAACCTTACCCAAAGTACCAAAGACTCCAAAGACCTGCTATCCTGTTATCACACTGCCCAAATCGTGATAGCTCATGAACCACACCTTGAACAAAATTGCTGCAACACAAAATTCCAAAACCAAGCTTGCTGCGAACAGACCTGGTACCCTGCTATGGACTGATGCACGTGACCTGCTGCACCCGTACCATTGCTACAACCATAAGCCTACGCCTCCAGCTACAGCAGCGAAAAAATCCTGCTCTAAACCGCTACAATACGGGACCTGCTGCAAGTTTTCTCCCCAACGGATCACTCACGAAAACAGTTCAATAACCAAGCCACAACTATACACACTACACTCCTTCAGCATACGCCTTCAAAAAATCCTCACTCTCATTTCCTACCCAACTTCCCTTTCTCATCAATATTGCTCATCCAATCTCTTTCAACCGAGCCAAACCCTTCCAAGACTTTGGATAAAACCCACCTTCAAACTTCGAATCACCCTACAATATCTAATCTCCATCAATAACACTCTTCCGTAAAAACTCAACAATAACAACCATTCAAACATACCCATTTAATACAAACCCAGAAACAGGGAGAGAAATGAAATGAAGGGAACTAAATCGGAACCTCCATCTTCCATAACAAACTCGCCTTCTGAAATCCAACACCCTTTCAAAACCGCACAACCCACAAAACCAGATCCGAGAAACAAAACTCAAACCATTTTCAATAGAATCAGAGATTTTAGATGAAAAGAAGGTGAGAATGAGACGGACCACATCCAAAGTCAATTCTGAACCTTATCAAATCTGATTCGCGAGCTTGAGCGAAATCGAGAAACAAGAAGGTTGGACCCGATGATGCGTCTTCTTCGCTCTTCATGATTTATCATTAATTTACTTCTTTTTTTTGGGTTTCGAAAGTTGGGTTTCCAAGCGTTGAATGTTTGACCAGGGAAGTTCCCATTTGGTTTTTAAAAGAGCATGGAGTCTGAGTTTCTTATTACTTTTGTTTTTTTTAAGAGTCTTTGTTTTTTGTGTGGACCATATCTACGCTTGGTGGCCCGTGTTATGGTTTGCTACACCACTAATCCTTTACGCACCACCACCAAAATTTTTCATATCAATATTTAAAAAAAAATTATTCATTTTGTACAATCTGCCTTTTGTGAATGGATGATGGGCCTCAGCCCATATGATACCATTTCCATACCCTCTTTTCCCTATGCGTATCCCCATTTCTCATTCTTAGTTCATTTAACTAATTTCACTTTTATTTGTTCTTTTTTAAAGAAGATTTTTAATATTTTGTCTTAGATTTGATTAAGTTTTTTTTTGGTAAATAACATTTGACGTTTGATTTTCATTTTGACTTCCTATTTTGATTCTTTGGGCCAATGATATAACAAAAATTATGATTAGTTGATTTATTCAAATCGATTCAAAATCTTGATTAATATGTGGTCCTTTTCTCTTTTTTATTGGTCAATTAAAGTCTAATATTAGATTATCGATTTCTCGATTAAATCTTGATTAAGACGAGACCAACTTTATTTTCATTTCGATTCCATTTTCTTTATTTGGGTCAATGATATAAAAAACTTCATGGTTTGGTTGATTTCATTAAATCGACAAAATTTTGATCAATATGAGACCACTTTCTTTTTATTTCAGTTTCATTCACAGTTTAGTTGATGAAATTCAAGACTCACGGTTGTCAATTTTTATTGATAAATTATGATTAAGACTAGACCATTTTCAACTCTATTTCATCTCAATTTCTTGGACTACTAACTTTTCATTTCTCTCCTTGATGAGGCTTGTAAATACTTCCTGATGAAGTCTTGTGGATGGCCCTCATTGTTCCTGTTGTGATTTTGGTTGCTTGCTTCATTTGACAATTCCTCAATACCATTCCAAAGGAAAGATTCACTGTGGACTCTTAAGTCATCCTCATGCTGGTTAGACCTTTCTCATTTCATGTCCTTGACCTTTTTAGGATCACCTTTGGCCTCATTAGATCCATTTTTCTCATAGCTTAGAGTTAGGCTGGGAGTTCTTAAACTCCATGTGAGTACCATGATGATGTGTACTCACTTTCCCCTTTGACTTTGTTTAAAGTCAACCTTTAGGTTAGTTTTACAACTTAGACTTAGAGAGTTCTTTAACTCTATATGAGTATCATACTCATTCCCCTTGGAACCTTGACCACAACCAAGAGTTCCTCACCCGTAGTTAGGCGAACAATGGAGGCTTTGATTCCTCTTTCCTAATCAGGATACGTAGGCACAAGATGCGATATCTTATCGAGCCAATTTTCCTTACAACTTAGACTTAGAGAGTTCTTTAACTCTATGCGAGTATCATGATCATGAATACTCACTCCCCCTTGGAACCTTGACCATAGTCAATAGTTCCTCAACCCGTAGTTAGGTGTACTATGAATGCTCTAATTCCGTCCTTATTAGGATACGTAGGCACGAGATGCGACGTCTTGGCGAGAATACTTAGTGTATATACCCATAGGTTTTTACCTTACCCTTAGCAGTTTCCTTAGCAAGCAAACAATAGCATAACACAAATACAACAAGAGGTTCATGTAGAGTACTACAGATATCTAAGATGCCAACACCTTCCCTAGGTATAACTAACCCCCGAACCTTAGATCTCTTAGCTGTGTCTTCACATAGCGCAATTAGGGTTTTCTTCGATCTTTATCCTTTCCTTTGGATAAATCAAAGCTCGGTGGTGAACTTTAAGATGTGCAATTCAAGTTAATTAATAGCTTGATATCCGATTCTCACTGCAACAGTTTGGTTCCAAAAGTTTCGATTCAATCTTCTCTCTTCATCTCGTATGTTCTGAGATTCAAGTTAGTAAAATGGTTTGGTTTGGGGTTGTTCTTGTTTGGTTTGATTGAGTTTTGAAGGTGTTTAATTTGAAGAGTGATTTTAAGATGTGAAAGGGGGGTGTGGTTGATGAAGGGATAGGTTGTGGTGGTGTCTGACGAGTTATTTTAGGTTTGAAGGAAGAAGATGGTGAAGAGATTGAAGATTTATGTTGGTTGAAGGTGTGATTGTCGGTGACGACGCAAGGTGATGGCTACGAGAGTGATGACGGCGATGAACAGTTATTGTTCGAGAAGGGAGATTGGCTCGTGGTTGTAACAGTGGAAGATTGAGATTGAAGCGTTGTTTAGCTTGCTTGTTACTTGAATCGGTTATCGTTGCGAGTTTACGAAGTTTTGAGCGTTGTGTTTTCAATGTTGCAGAGTTGTTGTAGGTTGAGGTTTTGAAAAGGGTTGAGAAGGGATTGATAAGCAGAAGTTTTTTTTGAAAATGCAGGTTTGAGTTTTAGAGTTCTTTCTTTTCTCTCCGATGCCTTTACTTCATTCCTCTCTTCCCTTTTTAAACCTGACTTGTCTCCTAATTTTTGTTTTGAATTTTTTCATTGTAGTATTGTGTGTTGTCTCTTTCCAATGTTGCGGGTCTTCTGCTGTAATTGCAGGTTTTTGATTTGTAGTGTTTGTTGCCATTGTATGATGTAGGTCATTATTGGTGAAGTGTTTTGTCTTGGTTGTTGAACATATTACAAGCTTTTGATATATTTGGAATTGTTGCTGAAAATACTTTCTTGATGCAGGTTTTTTCTTGTGAAAATGAGGTGCAATAGTGTGTAGAGATTTGGAGTATTGTGAGTGTGAAGTCTTTGTCCATGTAAGGACCTGGAGCAGAACCTTGCAGAACTTTAACTTGTTTCACAGATTGTACTCCTTTTCTGTGTTAATGTCTCATGGGCTCATAATGGATGGGCTAATGGATAATTTTGGAACATTTATTCTTGTAAAACAAATGGGCTTGTTAAATGGTGTGGTTTCATGAATCTTTTGTAAAGAATATTTGTGATGGGCTTATTTGTTGTTTTTTTTTGGATTATGAATTAATTTACAAAAATAAGTAGAAAGAAAGTAGGGACTAAAACAAAAGATGGATAAGTGGATTGAATTTGCTAGTGGCAAATGATCTTTTAATAATTAGAAATTGACATGAATTTCGAAATGGATAAAAAGGAATGGATCTAAAAATGGATAACTGAAAATGGGTAATGGACAAAATGGATAAAAATTGTTATAGAAATGAAACGAAAAAAAAGGTTTAGAAACGTGAACGGTACCTCTACTGATATTTTCCAACAACACATCCATGTAGCCTTCACTTCTCATATCCAAATCCTTGAATCTTGATGAACCAATGTATTCACACTAGATCTTCTTTAAACAGTAATATGGACTTGATGAACATGTCTTAAAGTTATGAAACCCAACGCACTAACTTGAATGCTCTGCAACCTGAATTCACCAGATGAACTTGAATTGGCATGAAAACCCCAGTCTGATGGTCTTTAGATATAAAGCATTGATCTATGTCCAATTCGTCTTGAGAATGAAACAAACTCATCTTTCTTGTCCAACATCAGATCACATCCAATTAGACATAAACAATACTGTACACACGTTTAACTTGATAGCCTCAAGTAAACATGAAGTGAACGACACCTACCCATCTTGAACACAAATGGGTAGGAAACCCTAATCTCCATGCTTTTGGTGCATATTGGTGAAACACTGATTTAGAAAACTTATGGGAACCAAAACCCTAATCCAAACTCCTCCTAGTTAGGCCACTGATGAAACTCTGAACATTTGATATCTTTGAGGAGACTCGGATGAGATAACACAATGCTTTGATAAACCTCTGATAGAAACTGCTCATGATGATTGAGATCAAGCCCTTGCTTCAAACTTGCATGAAAGTATCTCAAATCAAATAGGAAGCCCTGATTCCAAGATCCTCTTAATCCCATGTCTTAGGAGCTCAATGAAACACATGATTGATTATGACCTAATGGGATGCATAGATGATGAACATGACATGATATGCAGGGCTAAGGTTAGGGTGAAAATGAGGGTGTGACAGACCAAACTAAGCAAACTAAACATCAATTTCCTCCTCGGGTTGGATCTCCTCTTCGGTTTGATCGGCTCCTCCACCAAACCCAGCTAGAGCGAACACCTAGCCGTCGACCACCTGGTGGAAAGGCCCTATCCCATCAGTGACAAGTTGAAGTTCAGGATTAACCACTTGGAGCTGCTCCACCGATTTATTAAAACCTAGCTCGAGGGTACCCAGACAGTCCTGTTCGAGCTTCCGGATCTGGGAAACCAAATCACTCCGGGTTACCAAAAGCTTCTCCTCGACGGTTTCATCCTCGACGGGCCTTGTGGTGGCCTCCAGCTCAGTGATCCTCTCCTGAAGTCGCTTCTTCTCCTAGTCGACCTCTGCCACCTTCTTCTCCATCTCCTCTATCTCGCAGTTAAGGTTGATTGGGATCTTATACCTCTCCCGGTAGTCGACAAAGTCATTCTTCACCTTGAGCTTCTACACCTCGAGGGTCACGATCTCCGCCTTCAGCTCCTTCACCTCGGCGAGGGGACGGGTCCCATCATTGAGGGCAACGGCCGTCTCAAGGACCCTCATCACAGCAGCTGCATCCTCGGACAAAGCCTTTCTCCTGGTCGCCTGGTCGACCCCCAGGATCGCTTTGGCCTCTACCTCGGGCACGATCAGAGAGGTTTCCGCGGCGAAGAGTTCCCGATTAAGATGGCAAGGAGGCAACACAAAAATCTCCCCGAGAACGCCCTCAGTGAGGTTGACTAGCTCAGACTCCACGAAACACAGCCTCTTTCCCAGATGTTCTTGAGAAACGGGAGAGTGACTCCCCTGGGGAGAAGAGGAAGAACCCCCGGTATGCTGATCGACCCTCGCCATCTGCTAGACTTGAGTGACACGACCCTTGGGAGCCTTCTTCGCACCTTTGTTCGCCGCGAGCATAAGCATGCATTCTTTGAGGTTCGACATCTGACCTGCAACAAAGAAAGGAGTGAGTCAATATAACGAGGAGAAACAAGCAAACAAATAAATAAAAATGCTCACTACCTAAGAGCCTCAAGGCCTCCTCGTCAGAATAATACTCGAGGAGTGCCTTGGTGTTGATTAAACGGGCCTCGAGGGCAATTTCCCCGTTGGTATCATGGACAAATCTCATGTCCTTGGTCACGCACTTGGCGGGAGTGAAGCTGTTGACAAAGCCTGCTATCTTGTCATAGGTGAGCCTGTCATCCTCGTCCAGCTCGTGGGGCTTTGTGATATAGCACTCCGTACCTATTTTAAAGTGGACGTTCTGCCACTCGAGGGGGAACTTTGCTTCCAAGGTCTCCTCCCTCCTCCCGTCGACATGCTTCTCCACGCACTTGAACAGGGAATCGATGGCGGCGTGAGTCACAGGCTTCACGATGAAATATGTGTCCTTGAAGAACTGGACAGAGTCCATATACGCTTTGAACATCTTCCTCTACTATTTCAAGGATACCCAACTGTGTCGTCCATGATGAGTCTTCCGCTGCAAGTGGAAGAGGCGGAAGAACAGCGGGAGCGTAGCGCCAACTTGATGATATTGGCATACAAGCTCGAACACCCGCATAAACGTAATTGTGTTAGGATGAAGCTGTGAGGATGCCAAGTCCAGCGATTGGAATACCCCCATTTGAAAATCGCTGAAGGACATGAAAATCCCCGCGTCCCGAAAAGCAAACTCGTACATCAGGAAGCGCTTCCTCGAGTACAACGAACAAATCTGGTATGTTTCTCTGGGCTTGTAAACCCTCCAGTTCGTAGGTGTTCCTTCCTCCCATTTCTCGACAGTGGCAAAAGCATCCGAATCGTCGAGGATGAAATGTGAAACAATGGCCAGGGGTTCCAGCCCAGCCCACGCAGATGGGGATTCAGCGTTCGCATCGGCCAAGTTATCTTCGACATCCCCACCAATGTCTTCTACGTCGAAGATATCTGTGTTGACCATGACAGCATCCTCGGGCTTGGGATCCCTTTAACCTCAAAAGCATAAGGAAACATTGAATTTGATGATAAGATCAAATCCACCTTTCCACCGCAAATTAAGTGAATGGGCAAGGAAATACTCGACACACGTCCTCGACCAAAGCCCTTGCTGACAAGCACATGGTCTTGAGAGAATTCTACTCGACGCAGAACACGGAACCCCCTCTCTGCGGGGGAAAGATCCCTCAACACTTAAGTTCCCGACCGAAACCAAGCATAGGAAGTCTCCTCGATGAGAGACTTCCTTTTGGTACTCACTCGTCCGCGGGGATAAGGTTTCCCCAACATAAACCCATCAAGGATGCTAAAAGCCTCATGGGGTCCCCGAGACCTTCATCGGAAACTTCATGCATTTTCCTAGAATCTACATAAAGTCCCCGGTATCTTCATCGAAAACTTCATGATCCCACCTGGAACTTCATGAGTTCGCCGGGAACTTCATGGACTCGGAAATGTCGTACGAAACTTCATGAGCTTCTCGAAAATTTCATCGGAGACTCAAGAAATTCCCCAGAAAATTCATAAAATGCCAGAAAACGCATAAATCATAGAGAAGGATAAAAGACTTACTTATACGAAGAAGAATATGGAGATTAGGATGGCGAAGCAAGGAGCTGACGGTAAAAACGGCAGTGAACGAACGTTAGGAGAGCAGAGAAAATCTTGAGAGACTTTGAGGAATTCTTGAGCTTGAATGAGGTGACCGTGTAAATGAATCAGTCTTCCCCCTATTTATATCCTCTAGCGCGGGAAGCAAAAAATCACATAGGCACTCAAGCACCCTTACTCATAGCCATCATAGACATTTATTACTCCAAGCACGTGGCCCAAGAAGACACCATGCGTGTCCCTCAAGCCCCCTCGCATGGCTCGAGGAAATGATGTGTCCGCTTTTTTCGCTTCCATCACATCATCCAGTACGTTGAGCACGATGCCTGATGCCCGACCCACACACAATGCTCGAGGAAATAACATGTCCACTTCTTTTCCTCGGGAGAAGTTTGAAAAGAGCCATGACTACGTGTGACAGGGCGGGCCTCCTCGCAAGCACCTGTCCTCGAGATGAACGCCTGATCGACCTTGTCGTCGACCCTGCTGTCTAGCGCAACTAATAACTTCTGCGTCTAGTCACGCGCATAGCCCCGCGAGCTCAGTGCCTCGGGAATGAGCGATGCTCCTCCGGGCAAGTCCCTACACCCCTCCTCGACACAAGAATTGACTCTTAAGTCATTACTCCTCTACTTCAGAGTAACGACTTTGGGGGCTCCTATTCTGGATTAGGCCAGAGGTTGTCCCCCCGTTAGGCACGGCCTAACCCAGCTCCTCGTCGGGGAAGGCCCGATGAAGGCCCAATCCATCAACTCGCACGGGGATCGCTCACGCGTCTTCCCCATGGTCTCTTAGACGAAATTTTTGTAATCTTTCAAGATTAGTGGATTAAGTCCTTATTGAAGGCAAAATCACCTTGGCGGGTGGACAAGACGTAGCCTCGTTATAGGCGAACTTTTATAAACCAAATATGTCATTTTCTCTCTTGGTTTATATATCTGAAGAGATCACCTAGGAACGAGATCATGTAAATATCTAAAGAGATCAGCTTAAACATACTCGGATTAAAGTAGCGAGAACATTGGCCACAATGTGCCCTTCGATGACCTACTTGAAAGACCAAGGCTAAAATAAAACAAATTTACTCTTAAACCGAATTTCACTGAAGAAGTAACCAAATGAAGAATGGGGTAATCATTGCTTCAAAGAGCCCACAATTAATATACTTAAGATCATCGAGATGCGCTATACTCAGGAAATATGCGTCTAAAACAGAATCTTTATGGTCCCATTAAAAACAATCACTGGATCGTTGAAAAGCAAAAACCAGACCAAAATGTAGGAACCCGACCTCAAAAGCCTAGGGCTGGTCGGATCATATTTAACTAAAAAGCTCAAAAGAATGTCAGCACCAGAGCTCGAATTATTCAAACCAACAAGGTCATAAAACCTCAACGGCGGTGAAGCCCTCGAGCCTCTGGCCTGTTTTAAATAATACCGAGTTAATTGAAAACTCTAGATCAGAAATCAGTAATTTCCTGGCATACATTCGGGTGTATATCACCAAGACATGAGTCTAAAGGCATCTAAAAATGAGCATGTAGACATGTATACGATCAAGGATTAGATATTACAAAAGTACTTGCAAAAACAAAGAAACTTGTAGGCACAAAGCTTTAACAAGTCAGGACCGCACCGAGGCATCGATCTTTCTAAAGAGGTTATCCCTTGGCTGAGACCCTAACTGGGGCTCTGCGACTTCTCTATGTCTAGAACCTACCAAGTTCTACAATAACATTAGGTCGTGACCCTAATTGGGGCTCTCCGACTTCTCTATGTCAAGAACCTACTGAGTTTTGTAACGTCATCAATTTGAGACCCATACTGGGGCTCTCCAACTTCTTTATGTCGAGAACCGACCAGGTTCTACGAGGGCAAGGTCGAAATACTACTAGGATTCTCCGACCTCTCCAATAAAAACACAAACTCTTACAAACTCATTAAAAAGCTTAAAATCTTCCCATATTATATGTCTAGATAAAGCCATTAAAACAGGTTCATTGATAACACCACATATTCAAAAACAGTTTCCATGATCCAGAGTAAAATGCAAAACACTTCTGTTATAAAAGAATTGCCACGTCCTGTCATGTCATTGTTCGGGTTTAGAAAGTGTATGCAAGTAATGATAGGCCGAGTTGTACCCCATTTTCAATAAAAAATAATGTTCTGGGCTTCTTTTATCCGAACATTTCATCCTTTTAGGATTCATGCCCGTGGGGCTTATATACATCACAGAAATTATATGGCTGGCCGAGGTATGAAGCCAGAATGTTTAATTTGGTTGAGGCATCTACTTTCAAATATTGTTCGAGATAATCAAGTAGGAGCCTCAGACCGGCACACATAGGTCGGTCCCTAATGGCGGGCGGCCGGGTTCCTTAAACGGAAAAAAGACTGGCTAATGGTCTGAAACAATTACAAAGTGATTAATACGTCACTTACAAATACTTATTACGTTGGTTACAAATACTTATTAAGTCGGTTATGAGTAATTAAAATTAGGCGGTCATGATTATGATAGTCATTAAGTCTAGTTGTTAGAAATATTCAATAATGGGGAAGGCTGACAAGTATATATCGATCTGGAGACCACCAATAAAAGGAGGGAGAAAGAACACGTAAATGAATAACATGAAAATGAGTGAAATCCAGGGAAACCTCAAACTATCAACAATGGTGGCCGAGAACTCTTTAACCAAAATAGACACATCAAACTATACATCTATGACCTTCCTTGGCTTGCATATAGGAGGGCGACCAATCTATGTTTTTTCACAAGAACAATAACCCCCACTTTTTTGGATATGACCATTATTGTTATTTCGTTGATTTTGTGGTTGGCATTTATTTTGCTAAAACTATTCTAACAGCAACATGTTGAAACAAGATGCTCTAAGTTGTTGCATTCAACATGTCGAATGAAGATGTCCCATACTAGCTCATAGGACATCATGCCTGAATTCAGTTTAAAAGGAGATTATGTTGCTGTTAAATGTTACTGAATATTCTGTGAATATTTGGTTATCCTATGTGGCATCCAAAGTATTTTTGGATTGTGTTTTTGTGTTGGTTTTCGGATTTTCAGCGCTTTCTAATTATGGAGACATATTAGGAAACTTTAGATTGAAGACCTATTTTGTTGGAGTTTATTTTGCAGATTTGTGAGTAGTCTCTTTGCTGCGTTTTTGAAGCCCAATCCACTCCAGATTTAATGCTATATATTGACTGGTGTAAACCTAGTTTAGGTGTGGAACTTACGTGTGTTTTTGTTAGGGTTTTCGAGTGTTATTTGTGAGCCTAACTGGTATCATTCTGATAACAGTATAAGGACTGGTTTTTGTGTTGTAAGTTCTGTCAGTTACTCATAAGCTTTTAAGCATTGAGTTTCTTGTGTGTCAATTCTCATAAGCTTTGAAGTATTGAGAATTGTGTGTTTTGAAAGTGTGACTTTTGTTTTGTTACTTGTGTTGAAAGGAACCAATCACGGGTTGTGGTTGTAGAGGGATTTGAGGAGGGCCTCATACCTAGGTGAGTCTTAGGTAGAAGTCATAGGAAGGGTAGTGATTAAGTGAGCAGATTATAACAGGGTTCGGTTATTGTATGATCTGTGAATTGATACTATCGTATATTGGTTTCGTCCCTGGCTTGGTAGCCCCCAGAGTAGGATTGTTGATCCGAACTGGGTAAACATATCACTGTGTTCTTTACTTTCTGCACTGTTATTATTATTGTTATCTTGTTCATTGTGTTGGATATCAGTGTCTCAACATCTGTGTAGGACATCTGATATCTGTGCCAGGATTTCAATTGGCATCAAGAGCTTGCATCCTTGTTTGGTTCTGGGTGAGATTCAGGGAAGGTACTTTCTGGTACAATGGACAAGGATGGAGGATTTTTGAACAAACCACCTCTGCTTGATGGTTCCAACTATGACTATTGGAAACCGAGGATGATAGCATTCATCAAATCCATGGATGATCAAGCATGGAAAGCTGTTATAAAAGGATGGGAACCCCCAAAGGTTAAAGATGGAAAAGGTACCCCTACTGATGTGGTGAAGGAAGAGGAAGACTGGGATGATGCAGACTACAAAGGGTCCGTGGGAAATTCCAAAGCCATGAATGCATTGTTTAATGGTGTCAATAAGAATATCTCCAGGTTGATTAAACATTGCACCATTGCAAAAGAGGCGTGGGAGGTCTTGAAGGTTGCTCATGAAGGGATTTCAAAGGTGAAGATGTCAAAACTTCAGCTTCTCACTAGCAAGTTTGAGAGTTTGAAGATGAAGGAGGATGAGAGCATTCATGATTTTCACATGAACATTATTGAGATAGCTAATGCCTCAAGTGCCCTAGGTGAAAAGATGTCTGATAGCAAACTGGTCAGAAAAATCCTCAGATCTCTACCTAAGAGATTTGACATGAAAGTGACTGCTATAGAGGAAGCTCAGGATATAGACAAGATGAAAGTGGATGAACTTGTGGGATCTCTTCAAACATTTGAATTATGGATTAGTGAAAAGTCTGAAAAGAAGAAGAGCATAGCTTTTGTGTCAAATGCTGGTGACTCAGAAGATGAAGGTGATCTGGTCAGAGATAAAGGGGTGTCTAAAGATCTGGTATTGCTTGGAAAACAATTTAACAAAGTGTTGAAAAGGATTGACTGGAAGTCGAGAGCAAATGCTCAGAACAAGTCACTCGACATCAGTAAAAACCAGGATGGAGGCAGAAGGTCCAGAACTGAAGAAGACTCCAATCAAGGGAAGAGAGTTCAGTGTTTTGAATGTGAGGGATTTGGCCACATAAAAACTGAGTGTCCCACGTATCTCAAAAGGAAGAAGAAGGGCTTATCTATGTCTTGGTCAGAAGGAGAGTCTGAGAGTAATCTTGAAGAAGAATCAGCAAAATTGGTGACAGCCTTGACCGGGATATGTAAGGCTGATGGAGAAACTACTTGTGAGTCTAACTCTGACAAAGAATCTTATATTGGAGAACTCACTAAGGAAGAAGTCTTCACCGGGTTCTCAGAGTTGTGTATCAAGAATAAAGAAAGGTGCCAGATAATATTAGAACAGAAGGTTCTGATAGCCCAACTAGAAGCTGAGAAGGAAGAACATCTATCAATCATTACTGATCTGAAAGAGGAGGTTGTATGGCAAAAGTCAAAACTTGACAATATGACCAAATCTATAAGAATGCTGAACAATGGTACCATGCAGCTGGATGAGATTCTTCAGACTGGGAAAGATGGTGGAAATGTGCAAGGCCTTGGTTTAACAATCAAGCAGAGACCTACAAGAAGCCTGTATTAAAGTTTGTTCCTCAGAAAATAAAGCAAGAAGAGGGGATGTCAAATCACATGTTTCAACATCAGATGAAGCATCAGAAAAGAGTATGTAGTTCAAAGTATAAAACATGGAGATGCCATTACTGTGGAAAGATTGGTCACTTAAAGTCATTTTGCTACAAGTTGCACGGCTATCCCAAAACTGCTCATCAACAAAATAAAGGACAAAGTTGGGCTAAAGTGAAGAGAAGATGGACTCCTAGAAATATGATGGCTGGTCTCATAACACATACCTCTCTTAGAGCATCTGCAAGGGAAGATTGGTACTTTGACAATGGTTGTTCAAGACACATGACTGGTGTGAAGAAATTCTTGTCAGATATCAAGCCTCACTCCACCAATTATGTCACTTTTGGGGATGGATCAAAAGGTGAAATAAAAGGTGTTGGAAAGCTGGACTACACAGGACAACCAAATCTGGATTGTGTTCTATTTGTCAAAGGGCTGACCGCAAATTTGATCAATATAAGCCAACTGTGTGATGTAGGACTCAAAGTTAATTTCACAAAATCTGAATGTCTAGTAACCAATGAGAAAGATGAAGTTATTATGAAGGGAACCAGGTCTAAGGATAACTGCTATCTGTGGAATCCTCAAGAATCAGAAAGTTTGTCTACCTGTTTGATGTCAAAGGAAGATGAAACCAAATTGTGGCATCAGAAATTGGGTCACTTACACTTGAAAGGGATGAAGAAAGTTATGTCAAGTGAAGCTGTTAGAGGTATTCCCAAGATGAAGATTGATGAGGATAGAATATATGGTGAATGTCAAGTTGGGAAGCAAACAAGGGTGTCACACAAGAGGCTTCAACATCTTACCACAACTTCTAGAGTTCTGGAACTTCTTCACATGGACTTAATGGGACCTATGCAGGTTGAAAGTCTTGGTGGGAAGAAGTATGCCTATGTTGTCGTTGATGATTACTCCAGATTCACCTGGATAAGCTTTATCAGAGAAAAGTATGAAGTATTTGCAGCCTTCAAAGAGTTGTGTCAAAGGATTCAACGGGAAAAGGATTGTGGTGTTGTTCAAATCAGAAGTGACCATGGGAAAGAATTCGAAAATAGAAGGTTTGAAGAGTTTTGCTTATCTGAAGGAATCACTCATGAATTCTCATCACCGATTACTCCTCAGTAGAATGGTGTGGTGGAACGCAAGAATAGGACGATACAAGAGTGTGCAAGGGTCATGATTCATACCAAAAAGTTTCCATATCATTTTTGGGCTGAAGCCATGAATACCGCTTGCTATATACACAATAGGGTGACTATCAGATCAGGTACTTCTGTCACTCTGTATGAACTATGGAAAGGTAGAAAGCCAAATGTGAAGTATTTCCATGTGTTTGGGAGTAAGTGCTATATCTTGGCAGATCGTGAGCAGAGGCGAAAGATGGATCCTAAGAGCGAGGAAGGGATATTTTTGGGATACTCTACAAACAGTAAAGCATATAGGGTATTTAATTCCAGAACTAAGGTGATGATGGAATCCATAAATTTGGTGGTTAATGACTCTGGGAAAAACGAAGATGTCCCAGATGATGTTGGAGCATGCCTTCCCATGAACAATGAAATCTCACAAGACATTGAGTCCGTAGAAAATAATGCTCATGAAACCGACACTAGACCTGAGAATGAAGAGGTAGAGGATGCTAACAGGGGACCCTATATAAGGATTCAGAAGGATCACCCTAAGGAATTGATTATTGGAAATTTGAATGAAGGTGTAAGAACCAGAACGAGGGAGGCTGTGTCAAATGCATGCTTTGTTTCAAAGATTGAACCAAAGAATGTCAAAGAAGCATTGACAGATGAGTTCTGGATAAGTGCTATGCAAGATGAGCTTTGTCAATTCAAGAGGAATGAAGTCTGGGAACTGGTACCACGACCAGCAGGAACAAATGTGATTGGAACAAAATGGGTTTATAAGAATAAGTCTGATGAACAAGGAGTTGTTACCAGGAACAAAGCCAGATTAGTTGCTCAAGGATACACACAGATTGAAGGAGTAGACTTCGATGAAACATTTGCTCCTGTGGCTCGATTGGAATCCATCAGATTGCTGCTAGGAGTGGCATGTTTGTTGAAATTCAGATTGTTTCAAATGGATGTCAATAGTGCCTTTCTGAATGGCTATCTTAATGAGGAAGTCTATGTTGAGCAGCCTAAAGGGTTTGTGGATCCAAATTTTCCTGATCATGTATTCAAGCTAAAGAAGGCTTTGTATGGGTTGAAACAAGCTCCACGAGCTTGGTATGAAAGGCTGACTGAGTTCTTAGTCAACCATGGATACAGGAAGGGTGGTATTGATAAAACATTTTTTGTCAAGGAGAAGGATGGGAAAATAATGATTGTTCAGATTTATGTAGATGATATTGTGTTTGTTGGGATGAGCTTGGTAATCTGAATGCAGTTTGAATTTGAGATGAGCTTGGTAGGTGAATTGACCTACTTCCTTGGTTTACAAGTCAAGCAGATTGAAGATTCCATTTTTATTTGTCAGAGCAAATATGCGAGGAACATTGTGAAGAAGTTTGGACTGGATAATGCCAAGCATAAGAGAACTCCTGCTCCTACTCACTTGAAGTTATCCAAAGATGAAAAGGGAGTGAATGTTGAACAAAGTTTATACAGAAGCATGATTGGAAGTCTGTTGTATCTTACAGCAAGTAGGCCAGACATAACCTTTGTTGTTGGCGTGTGTGCAAGATACCAAGCAGAACCCAAGGTCAGTCACATCAATCAAGTTAAGAGAATTCTTAAGTATGTGAGTGGTACATGTGATTATGGGTTGTTGTACTCCCATGACTCAAGTCCCATTTTAGTAGGATACTGTGATGCTGATTGGGCTGGAAGTGCTGATGATAGGAAGAGTACCTCTGGAGGATGTTTCTTTTTGGGAAATAATCTTATTTCATGGTTTAGTAAGAAGCAAAATTTTGTTTCTCTTTCTACTGCTGAAGCTGAGTACATAGCAGCTTGAAGTAGTTGTGCTCAACTGGTGTGGATGAAGCAAATGCTATCTGAGTATAATGTCACACAAGATGTCATGACATTATTTTGTGACAACCTGAGTGCTATTAATATTTCTAAAAATCCTATTCAACATAGCAGGACTAAGCACATTGATATCAGGCATCACTTCATCAGAGAACTTGTGGAGGACAAAGTCATAACTCTTGAGCATGTGAGCACAGAAAATCAGCTTGCTGACATATTTACCAAGGCTCTAGATGCAATTCAGTTTGAAAACCTGAGAAGCAGACTTGGGGTTTGCATTCATGATGAACTATAGCAATTAATGTTCCTTCTGGCTGCCAGATTGGAAAGATTAAAGGAGGTTCTGGTAGTGCAGTGTGTGCATGAGGTTATAAAAGGGAAAATGCTGAAGTTTATACATGACACTTGGTCATGTGATGTGGTGTGCATCTACTCTCTGATGCTGTTTATTTTGGTCTATGATTTGACCATTTCTCAAATATTAATAACGGTTCTACTTGCCTTTGTCATGGCTAAAAAGGGGGAGTAGTGTGCTTGTGTGTGTGTGCCTATGCTGGTGCTGCAGTTGAGGGGGAGAATGTGGAATGTTTGTGTTGCTGCAGTTGAGGGGGAGAATGTGGAATGTTTGTGTTGATGCAGTTGAGGGGGAGTTTTTTTTTTGTTGCTATGTGTGTTGTGTGTTGGTATTTCGCTGCTGTCTCTGATATGGTTTTTTGCTTGTGCTTCTTTGGAAGATTTTTGTGTGTGTGTAGTTTTAGCCAAAATAAGCCAAAGGGGGAGATTGTTGTTATTTCGTTGATTTTGTGGTTGGCATTTATTTTGCTAAAACTATTCTAGTAGCAAGATGTTGAAATAAGATGTTCTAAGTTGCTGCATTCAACATGTCGAATGAAGATGTCCCATACTGGCTCATAGGACATTGCGCCTGAATTCAGTTTAAAAGGAGATTCTATTGCAGTTAAATGTTACTGAATATTCTGTGAATATTTGGTTATCCTATGTGGCATCCAAATTATTTTTGGATTGTGTTTTTGTGTTGGTTTTCGGATTTTCAGCGCTTTCTAATTATGGAGACATATTAGGAAACTTTAGATTGAAGACCTATTTTGTTGGAGTTTATTTTGCAGATTTGTGAGCAGTCTCTTTGCTGCATTTTTGAAGCCCAATCCACTCCAGATTTAATGCTATATATTGACTGGTGTAAACCTAGTTTAGGTGTGGAACTTACGTGTGTTTTTGTTAGGGTTTTCGAGTGTTATTTGTGAGCCTAACTGGTATCATTCTGATAACAGTATAAGGACTGGTTTTTGTGTTGTAAGTTCTGTCAGTTACTCATAAGATTTTAAGCATTGAGTTTCTTGTGTGTCAATTCTCATAAGCTTTGAAGTATTGAGAATTGTGTGTTTTGAAAGTGTGACTTTCATTTTGTTACTTGTGTTGAAAGGAACCAATCACGGGTTGTGGTTGTAGAGGGATTTAAGGAGGGCCTCATACCTAGGTGAGTCTTAGGTAGAAGTCATAGGAAGGGTAGTGATTAAGTGAGCAGATTATAACAGGGTTCGGTTATTGTATGATCTGTGAATTGATACTATCGTATATTGGTTTCATCCCTGGCTTGGCAGCCCCCAGAGTAGGATTGTTGATCCGAACTGGGTAAACATATCACTGTGTTCTTTACTTTCTGCATTGTTATTATTATTGTTATCTTGTTCATTGTGTTGGATATCAGTGTCTCAACATCTGTGTAGGACATCTGATATCTGTGCCAGAATTTCAACCACTATTTTAGACTTGCATATCACTAGAATTTTTTTTAAAGGGTAATTATTATCTCAGATTTTCGACACAAGCATTAATTGCTGAAATGAGACAAGGATCATGCAACAATGAGTTTTGTGAAAGGTCAAAATGGTTGAATATGACCATGAGGTTTTTTGATGAATTCGATCTATTGAAGGATGGTGTTAATTCTAGTTGAATATTGCAACGAGTGAGAGACCAAGGGGGTTCGTTGGGTTTGGGACTTAGTAAAATTTCAATGTGCTTAATGTTTATTCTATGCAATCGAATTGAAATGTAATTGGATAAGATCAGACAGTTATTCAAGGACACGTGGAAGGCTGTCGAAGGCGAAGACTGCATGGAGACGAAGATGTGGCGTGTTTTGCTTAGTTGACCGTTGTATACAGTTATTTTTAGACTAGTATATAAGTAGAGGCTTGCTTATGTTTTAAAGGCCCACAATTGTACACAAATTCTACAAAACTCAAAGTATCCGCGTGTTGTGAGGAAAGAGTCAAGAATGTACGTATTCGTTCCACTTTTATAAATCAAAGTCTTTATGCTCGAATCATTTACTGCATTGAATTTAGTTTTTTAGTCACTTTTAAGTATTCTTTGCATTTCGATTTTAGTTTGATTTTAGTCATTATCCTTAAAACTTTGCATTTTGATTTTGATGTCAAAGTTGCTTGAAATTTATAATTCACACAAATATGTCCTGGGATCTTTTCGAGTTTAATCCCTTAAATATTAATTGAAACTTGTTTTTGTTTACTAAGTTTCACAATAAACAAATTGGAACACATGGTGGGACACTTTTTGTGTGAATTTATACTTCTTGCTTGTGAAAAGTGTTTTAGTAAATTTCTTCGTTTAAGAAACTTATCAAAGTGTGAACGTGGATGAGATTGAGGAGTGGTAAGATAACTAAAAAAATAAGTTAGAAAAATAACAAGGAAATAAGCTAGAAGGTTGGTTTCTCCCATAAACAATAATGGAGAACAACCATCTAATAGCACGGGGGCAGGCACGATCACTATGAGTTTGAATGAGCCAAGACCTTCTATTGCTAGCACGACGACAATACCGTCAACGAAGTTTATACCATCAACGGCACAGGAAGGGACAAATTTCTCCCCTTCGATAACGCAGAGTCTCCCAGTGACTCCCAGACCGACTATGGAAACAAATTTTAGACCTTTTCCCACAAGTTTCATAATGCCCATGCCTGGGCGTGAACAACCTTATGACATGCTAAAGTCAATGATGGAAAACTTACGTACTAACCCTTTGACATTTACAGACAATGCTGCAAATGCATATTTGTCAATACTGGCATCTGGGTCGGCCATAGGTAACCCTGGTCGAACCATACAACCCAAATTAGGGATGGGATTTGGTTCCCAAGCAATGCCAACATTCTCTACAAATTTTGTGTTGGAAATGACAATACATATGGATGAGAGTAACCATGATATGGTCAATACTCTTACCCAACAAATGGGTACCATATTTAACCCATTGATTCAAAATACAAATCAGAGTTACCAGCAATTGGCAACTCAAATGAATCAAATTGTTGACTTCTTTGGCACGCCTCCAACGCAAGTTTGACCCATAGTACAACCTCAAGTGGCCAAACCAATTCGAAACGAAGGGATAATCCTAGAGGAAAACACAATGAATCAGGGGGAACACTTTTTGCCCCACTGTTTACCGTCGAAAATGGCAAACAACCGCTAGTCCTACAAAGTTACTAACTATTTGGTCACTTACAGGATTGACTAGATTGATCCTAGGACATGTGTTACTAAGTTAGTTATTGGTTTCAATGATTATGAACATTTATACAATGTTCTTTAAGTATTCTCCAAAGTTATTACGGAAACGTTGTGAATTCTTTTAGGCAAGAAAAGAAGTGTAGATTGCAGAAAGATAAATTGAAAGAGAAATGGCTTAAAGATAAACAACAAGGAAGTAAATTTCAAGTAAAGGTAAATGACTAGAATTTAAATGTGAATTTGATTGTAAAGCAAGGTACTCAAACGTATATTCTCTCAAAAGAACTCTTTTCTCACACACAGGTACTGGGAGTAAAATGTAGAGTTTTGTACAATTGTTGAACACACTATTCTAAATGCTAAATGTCCTATTTATACTAAATCAAAGATAACCGTCACCTAACGGTTAGTTTGCCAGAATGTGCCACATTCCCCACTACATGCACTTTGTCGCCTCAAAATCCTCCACGTGTCCTAAGAGATGGATAAGGCCAAAAGGTAGTTATCAACCTCATTTGAACTCCATTCGTCGAAACACTTCTTCCAATGGGCTTCGTCAAACTCCAATATGGGAAAGAATATTTCTAAGTTCTAGATCATAGCGTCTTCTATGCAAAGATTTCTTCGACTAGGTCTTCACCATTTTGTTGTCCAAACATACATTCTTCCTCAAAAATGAATCTTCAAACTTCAACAACCCATTTCAAATCTTCATTGTCGTTGAAACACCCTTGTCACTGTTTGTTGTTGAATTCACCTTCTTCTTCTTCAGAATATAACCTTGAAACCTCTTAATTTACTTCCAACATTATTGAGTGTTGAAATCCCAACCAACAAATTGCCCCCCAAAAATGTCATTTTTGATTGCAATGAGAAAAAGACATTTTTTTGAAGCTTTTCGACACCATTATATCGTTACTGCTATGACGTCATGGTCATCATGACCACGCCGTTTCAATAGTCTAATCAAGATGTGCAAGAACCCAAAGGCGATCATCACTCATCTATTTACTAGGAAATGATGGGCTACCCTCTACAACCGTCCTATCAACCACAACAGACCAACACATGCCCCATGATCCCAACCACTACTCATGATGGCTAAACCGAAGCGTCTCGCTCCCCCCTTATAAATAATTTACTTCATTTCTTTTTCCATTTTCCATTCAAGCTCCAGAAAGACTGTTCATCCCCTCTCAAGCACACTTAACAAGTTCAAAGTACTCTCAATCTTCATCACTAATGGTGTTCAAGAAAACATCAGTTGTTGCTAAAGATGCTAAGAAGCAACCGATTCTCCGTCCCATTAACACAATCTTTAGCCCTCAAATGGTAAGCAATCAATAATACATCCCAGAACCTCCCATTGAGGAAGAAAAAAGATGAATCTATTAATCCCAGGTACTGATTCCAATTTCTGTTTCTGGAAAAGTGTATGCTCTTCCTGGTCCTTTACCAGATGTTGACATAGATCCTGTGAAACATAGGGAATTCTTCCCAACTTATCATAGGTATAGACACATGGCAAGTAGGAGAAAAACTAAACCTGCAACTGGAACCAAAACCCCTGAACCACAAAAGGGAACTGAAACCCAGGCCACATCTTTGACTAAGCCTGAAGAAAACACCATTAACTTAGATTATATGAGCACTGCTCTTAGAGCATTCCGCACTTTCCCCTTATCAAAAGACCCTGAGAACTATCTGACCTGGCTGGCAAAGATAGAAAAGAAGAAAGCTGACTTTTGGAAGGAAATGAAGATTTTCAACATGATCCAACTGTCGAAATAAGGACCTGGATATTGCCAACCTATGGTGCTCACCTATTTATATTTCTTGGACAACACTTACAACAACTTTCACTTCCCTTGTGGAATGTTAACCTCCACTCTCTTCGACATAGCTGTTATTACTGGCCTTCGACCCACAGGAGATTCTTTTGATCCAAACCTGATGAAGGAAGACACCATTGGCTTCGGCGGGAACCGAGCCACCTTCACCAACTACATCTCTAATCATCACCAACATGACATTGAAGAGGTGTCTGACGAAGAGCACATAGCTTTCCTAGCTCTTTGGTTATCTCACTGTGTTTTTTGCTTAAGGTCTTTACAAGTCGCGAAGAAATTTTTGTCCATGGCTAACCAACTTCATTCTAGTCGAAAACTCTGCCTCATTCAAATGATCCTTGGTTGCATGTACGAATCCTTAGGGGAAAGTGTGGTACTCCTCAAAAGTATTCAGAATGGATCAAACTCAAACTTGAATCTAGCTGGTCCATTGTGGCTACTTAAGCTATGGCTTAATGCCACCTTCAAACCCTCGTTGTCGACACGCAACACCATTGTATTACCCCAAATTTTGACCACTTAGATTTCCCATCATTGTGAAAATCATCATCATAATATGGATGTACCTTTATGCTTCATCAGTCTCCCCAAAGATGGGTGAGCATCCAATACAATCAAAATTAGGGTTTCAAGCCCTCTCTGAGTGCTTAAACAAAGGATCAATCAAGGAATTACTTGATCTTCAACTTGTCTAATCTCTAAAACATCCACAATGGATCAAAAAGAACTCCCACTTCAAGGATTAAGCACAAGGCTGCTCCCTTCTAGGTGGATCAAGTCTCAAGATCGACAGTGTCACCAAATTAGGGTTTTGGTCGACCAGGGCCTCCAGATGGAAATTTTCATCTGGGTACAAGGCAATGATCCAAAACATGACCTAATATACTTCATGGAACCTCATGAACCCATGCATCAAGTCAATTTTGCCTCAGGGGATGCATTCATCAAAAATCAGGAATTAGGGTTTCTTGACCTAATTCACCCCTAAGTTGAATTTTGGGATAAACCATGAGCCAAGACCTCAAGAGATGATTTGAGGGTCTCTAATATACCATATTGATCCATTTGGAACAATGGATTGATCCAAGAAGCTTGAGCAACAAGTTTCATTTTCATCTGCACCATAATTAGGGTTTTAAGGGAAAAGTCAACTGTAACTTTGACTTTTGACCAAGACATGCTCCCAAACCCTAATACATGATTGAATATACCCTATGACACCCATGGAACATGTCCATAAAGTTTGATTTAGGTCAAGGACATGATTTCCTGAAGAATTGCACAGTTTGGAATTCATCTGATAAAAAGTCAACTGTGCACAAAAGTCAACTTTGACTTTTTGAGATTTTTCACCAAAATGGATTTTTAACCCTAAAATGATGTTAATGTATGATTTGAATCATCATTCATCAAGAAAAATCAAGAAAAGTGAGATAACTTGTAAAAGGGGTAACCATAAAACTTAGAAATTTTTCTAAGTTAAAAATAAAGTGGCAAAGGTACCAACTTTGGAGGACCATAACTCCTAAACCACAAGGCCATTTTTTCTCATCCAAAGATGGATTTGTAGCCCTCATTATCACCTACAAAAACTTCAACTACAAGTCATTCCAATTCATTAAGGATTTTGAGTTATGGAGTGATCAAAGTGGCTGAAAAGTGAAAAAGTCACTTTTTCCAACACTTAGTGAAATTTTCACTAAGTCAGAATTCTGCTTCACTTTTTGCCAAATGTAGGGGGATTTTTCACTTGTAATCAAAAGAGATCAAAACCAAACTTGTTCAAACAGTTGTTGTATCATGTAAGAGCTTTCCAAAATGGCCAAGAACATTGTCAAATTCAACCTACACCGTGAGATACAACATTGGCAAGTTGCCTTGCTGAAATCTGTCAAAGCAAGGCAGAATTTGCAATTTGGCTCGATTTGCCAAAATCAGCCAATTTCAATTGCTCCAATCCACTTGGACACCTCAGAGGATTGAATCCAAAGGGGACAATCACTGAGCCAAGCATCCAAGGTCCAAGGAACAAGGAATAGCATGTTGAACCTAGAGTTGCCAAAATAGGGACAAGACTTCAAATTTGGAATGAGGCATTCAATGGAACCATCAAGGTGGCATGGACTGAGCCATTCTCATCTGAAATCAGTCAAGACTTATCCAAGACCAAGGGGACCAAAGCTCTGTGCCCTAACCTCTAGTCAATGGCTAGAGGAGACTTTCATTTCCATTGGCCAACATTGAGGAAACCTACTTACCAGCTGCCATGCACTATTCCTTGCAAAACAAACTTGCTCTACTATAAATAGAGCTCAATTGTGGTCAGTTTAAGTACACCAAAGCCATCTAACAGATGCTTTCCTCAAAATCTCTTTCTCTTGGCAAAAATGCCTTTCTTAGCAAGGTAGCTATCGGGTTTTGAGTTTGAGAGCAATTCTGCACAAACCAATCACTCACACACCTCACATACATCACATATGAGCTGATCAAACACTCACATAACTTCTGAAACATCAAAATCTCAAAATCACTTGCCATCCACACAAGTTTGAAGTGAAGTTGCAGCTGAGATGCCATAAACTGATCCAGTCCATTTCAATTCAATCCAAGTGTTCAAACACACTCCATATGGTGTAGGAAAGCTGTCCAAATCATCACAACTTGTCTGTAACACCTCCAACTCAAAATCACATCTGAACTTGCTGTCACGACTTGAAGGTAAGCCTAAACTTGGGCATCTCTCAATCTATGCATATTTCCTCGCACAATAATTTGGCCATATGTTCATAATCATGCATGAAATGTTTTCCCTCAATTAATTGCATTGTTTGAATCGTGTATCAAAAATCCTAGCCTTCATGCAGAAATTAGGGTTCTTGAGGTCTCTTCGTGATTTCTTGTTGTATGTTTAATTTAAATGAAATTAAAGTACATAGACATGATCGTGAGGTTGAGACGAGCATAATGATATGTGGATTGCATGATATGATTACGTATTCATGGAGATTGGATAGAAAACGCAAATCTGAGAAACCAAGAACACGCGCGTGTTCTTCAGCTGTTCTTGGCGCCATTTTTGAATAATTTGAATATTTGAATTTTGTGATTTTGTTTAATTGATTCAAAAATTAATTTCTCTCTGAGTTTTAATGATTTTGAGTTGATTCTTTTTTTAATAATTCACAAAAATGTTAAAATATTTTATTTTATCAAAAAATCCCAAAAATATTATTTATTTCATATAATTGATATTTTTGTAAAGAATTAATATTTTGATTGTTTTTGGCATTTTAAATATTTTTTCTACATTGATTTTGCAACTTTTAATGCTTTCTAATTATTTTGTAGGTCAATACTTAATTTTTGAAGCATTAATCCAAGATCACAATTTGTTTTCCATGTGTTAAACAATTTTGATCAATTTAATTGAATTTTTATTCAATTAAATACATTTTGAAAACAAATTAGGGTTTTGGATTAATTCAACCCTCATAAATCATTTTCAAAACACTTTGGGCCTCTATTAGAGTGTAAGACCCAATCCTTTTTTTGACCAAATCATCTTTGGGCCTCACTTATTGTATAAGTCCCAATACCGTCAAAAAACAAACGGCGCGATCGTCGCCTTTTCAAAAAACATCTGGGCCTCTCGTTGAGCTATAAGACCCATTCAAAACACTTTGGGCCTCTATTAGAGTGTAAGACCCAATCCCCCTTTTAACCAAAACATTTTGGGCCTCACCTATTGTATAAGTCCCTCTGCGTTAAAAGAAAACCTCGGCGCGATTGCCATTTTTAAACGAAAAATCATTTGGGCCTGCCCTCGTGTTATAAGCCCCACTCTTTTCTTTAAACCTTTTTGGGCCTCTTGAGAGAGTGTAAGACCCATCCCTTTGTATAGAAAACCTTTTTGGGCCCCAGTCACTTGTATAAGTCCCGCTGTACAAATTCAAACAGTGCGCTCACTGATAAAACTCTGGGCCTCTCCTTGAGCTGTAAGCCCCAAATCTTTCTTTTTCAAAGCACTTTCTCCTTTGATTTTGAATATATTGTTGTTTTCAATCTTTCTTTGTTGAACAACTAACCAAACAGCATGGAAGCACTACAACCGAGTAAGTGGTTATCGCTTTCATTTACTGCTTTCATATTATAAACAGTATTGTGGGCCTGCTCACTGTAAGTCTCCTTTCATAAACTCATATCTACTGTGTAATAATAGTATAGATATTTCGAGTTTCCCCAGCTACTACGTCTAGAACTAGGTGACGCCGTTTCATTTATTCGTAGAAATAGACGCCTAGATCCCCAATAGGAGCACCAGATACAGTCTTCTCTTCGGCTGTCCTCCTTAGGAATCGTCAAGAAATTCTATTCCCCGGAGATGAATTATTTTCGGTGAAACTTCTCTTGAATTTCTTCAAACCTCGGAACTGGTCATTTAACCCTCTTTCAGAGTTAAAGTTGCTGGATAGTAAACCTTGCACGTTTACCAGTGATTTTATCTTTAAAAGAGTTTTTCTTGGACTTTTCTTTGGTTTGGGACCCACAGGCTTCTTAAAAGCATCGGCCTCCTCTTGGGCATCATACAAGGACCCACAGGCTTCCTAAAAGTAACCCGGCCTCCTCTTGGGCATTATTCAAGGACCCTATGGCTTCTTAGAAGTATTCACAGCCTCCTCTTAGGCTTCGTATAATGATATCTTCCTCCGGGAATGATAGCCTCCTCTTGGGCTTCGTACAAGGACCCGTCGGCTTCTTAAAAGATTCCAGCCTCCTCTTGGGCTTCGTACAAATTGTCCCGACGACCTCCTACAGGTATAGGAACAGAACCTAGTCATCCTCATAGAACAGTCCTTTCATAGAGTCTACTACTGTTTCTCGAAGCATAGTACCAAAGATAAAACTCTAGACACAGACAGTCTAACTTCCTTGAGTCTCAAAGACATTCTCAAGCACCCTTCGTTAAATAGGAAGGAAACCCGCAGACTCGGACAGTCTCAATACCCTTTGGATTTCCCGTTTCCTCAAAGAGAAGGAAATACCCCTGATCCTCAAATTAAATCCCTGAGTACAGTGTTGCTCATATAAGAACTGATTTTCTCTTTTAAATCAGTATATTAGATCTGTCACTCAACTGAAACAGTTACAATAGCCTCCATCTCGGGCTTTGTACGAGATACAAAGACAACCTTTTCGCCTCCATCTCGGGCTTTGTACGAGATACAAAAACAACCTTTTCGCCTCTCTCTCAGGCTTTGTATGAGACACAAAAGATTCCCTCGTTGAGTCAATCACCCCTTTTTTTGCCTCCATCTCGGGCCTCGTACGAGATATAAATCCCTTAAGCAAGAGTCGAACTCTTTGCTAGCCTCCTCTTAGGATTTGTATAACGATATGCCCCACTGGGTCAAAAACCTTTAGCCTCTCTCTCGGGCTTTGTACGAGACACAAAATAGCCTCCTCTTAGGCTTTGTATAATGATTTTCCTAGCGGAAATTAGCCTCCTCTTAGGCTTTGTATAAGAAAACCACTGGTTGATCCAATCAACCTTTTAGCATCAAAAATGTGCCTTGTTCACAGTACACAAACATCAACAACTCCTTTCCCTTCATCTAATCGCTGTAAGCGGCAAGCCTCTGGATCATCTATATCCATGCCACTGTCCCTCTTTTAGCATGAGAAATTCCTAAGGAAAGATGGCATTGCTCTACACTGAGTTAAAGTCTTCTCCTTCAGGTTAAAACCCTTTCTTCAGAAATTATGGCATTGCTCGGATCCGCGTATCCCAGTTAAAGTAATTCTCCTTCCCCCTCTTTAGAGATGACAAATTCTCTCTAAAGTCGAGGTCTTTCAGCTTCACGTCTTGGGCTTTAAACAAGACACAAATAGACCTTTCAGCTTCACATCTTGGGTTTTGAACAAGATACAAACCACATTTCGCTTCACGTCTTGGGCTTTGAACAAGTCACCAAAAACCAATTTCCTCCCATAGAATAGGAGGAACTACGAACGCTCTGATTTCCCTGTTTCGGTAAACGGGAATACGTAGGCATAAGATCGAAAGAAAAGATCTTAGCGAGCGCAATCAACAAAAAAACCAAATCCCATGTCCCCATCAATCAAAACCAGTAATTCAAAAGCATCAGTCCTAACATCCTAATCCTTATTCCCCTCCAGAAACCCTTTGCCTAGAAAAAAGAAAGAAAGAAACCTGTATTGGCGAAATATGAATAACCAGTACAAAGGCCCCCCCCACATTGATAGCATCTGTAACCTAACAGACCGCTGTTTAAACTCAGTATGCAAAGCAGGGTTAATTGGAGACATCTATTTCCCTTCCTTATTCAGCTCACAATAGGATAAAAAATGAATCGACCTGTAGTTTTAAGCTCAACCGCAGAGAGCGACCAGCGCTTAAGAACCGCGTCCAAAATCGCTCGCTACAGAAAAGTGGCGCCCACCGTGGGGCCGGTTCTTTCTTTCTTTCTGTTTTCCTTGTAAAATGGCGACTCTGCTGGGGATTCCTTGCCAGAGTCATTTTCTGCCTTAGGGCATCATCCCTGTTTTCTACGAAAAATGGGAACTCTACCGAAGAGAAAGATTGACCTATGCTGGTCCATCTCTTAGGCAGGGAACCACAGATTGGGGCTTCCGCCGGGGAACCCATTTCTGTCAGGAACTTAAGATTCATAGCCTTATAAGTCTAGGATGATTAGGACAAATATATATATACTGCTTTTCCTAATTGCTATACGTGTTTATTTTTCTGCTACTGGGAATGCGTGTGATGCCGCATGTGGTGAGATTGAGTATACACCTAGAAAAGCCAAACCCTTTCGTAGTGCGGAAGCTATCGGAAATAGCTGTTACGCGATACTACCCTCATTTGAGGCTGGTGATATATTCTCGGTGAATAGCACTTACTCTAAGATTGCACACAACTCGCTGGCGATCCGCTTGTTGTTTTGCTTTCCTGGGAGGAGCTGATGATAATGAGTACAGGTACAAAAATCACCCTAGTATAAACCTTTGGGGATGGGTAGAGCCTTGACTTCATGACAACGACCCTTTGACCCCATGTTTTTTCTATGTTTTTGTGTGCTGCATTCATACATTCATTTAATAAAACATTAAAATATTCAAAAAACTTCTCTTCTAGTCTCTCTATTTTTCAAATTAAACTAAGACTGTGATTGTAAATATCAGAGAAAAAGATTACGCTAATGGATTTCGGTAGAAGGAGAACTCACCAGTATACCTTCAAGGTTCCAAAGCTAGGGGATTTGAGAAAGTTAGCAAGGATGATCGTTAACCCAGAGGCTTTCAGAGCCAAGCACGGTGGTTTGCTACCACTGTTAAGAGTCCATGTGATTAAGGGAATCATGGATGCGCTCATTCAGTTCTACGATCCGGTTTATCATTGTTTCACATTCCCGGATTACCAGCTAGCACCAACGCTGGAGGAGTATTCTCATCTGACTGATTTACATATCACTGACCGAGCTCCATTTTTTAGACTGGAAGAAATTCCAAAGAATCAGACTATTGCAATAGCAATTCATTTGGACGAGTTTGAGGTCAGGACTCACATGACCACTAAGGGTGGCATCCAAGGTTTGCCAGTCCAGTTATTGACAAAAAAGGCTCTATACTTCGCTAGTATAGGGAACGGGGCTGCTTTTGAAATCATCTTTGTCTTGCTCACCTACGGGTTATTTTTGTTTCCCAACATCAATAACTTCGTCGATATCAACGCTATTAAGGTTTTTCTCATTGGAAACCCTGTGCCGACTTTGCTTGCAGATGCGTATCATTCTGTACACTTGGGAAATTTGTACAGCGGAGGGGAGATCACATGCTGTGTACCTTTGCTTTACAAGTGGTTTATCTCTCACTTGCCCAAGTCTGCTGCTTTTTGGGATTGCAAGAGTGTCTTACGTTGGTCGCAGAAGATCATGTCCCTCACCAACTCTGACATAGATTGGTGTAATAGGATTTATGAGGGAATCAGAATCATTGACTGTTATGGAAACTTCCCCAGCGTACCCCTCATAGGAACTAAAGGAGGAATCAACTATCATCCGATATTAGTTCTTCGTCAATTTGGATACCCGATGAGACACATCCCACTGTATGTTCATCTGGAAGGTCTTTTCTTCAAAGAAGGAGAAAACGACAGAGCACTAAAGATGGAAATAGTGCAAGCTTGGAAACAGGTTCATAAGAAAGGATGAGAGTCTCTGGGAAAACTGGACTGTGTCTCGGTGGAGCCTTATCTCCATTGGGTACAAACTAGAGCTCTCAAGCTAAAGATGCCTTATCCTCGTTACGGAATTCTTCCACAGAGGGAAATTGTCATGTACTTCATGACGAAAACTGAAAGGCTTCAGGTTACTCTCAACAAAGTTCAAAAGGAAAGAAGGTCTTGGAAGAACAAGTACCGCACCCTCAACATAGAGTGTATCCAAATACAGTAACTACTGAGAGAGAAAGATGCTCTGATTGAAATTTTAGAGCAGCATGCTGTAGAGAATCAAGATGACCAAAGGAATTTGCTCGCTCCTTTCACCTGGCAAAGGAATGACAACCCGACAACGGCCCAAGCGCCCCGGTCAAAGAAAAGGAAAGTACCAGAGTCAGCACCCGGTTTCTCCTCAGAGAGGACTCGGGACCCATTAGTTTAGGTTTCTGTTTCTGCACTTTGTAATCTACTGTATTTCTATTTCTGTAATCTTTTGGAATTCAATAAAAAGGGGTTTCCCCACTGTTTGATATTTACAATCTAATTGTCGAAGTTTATTTTGCTTAAACCAAAAAAAACAACAATTAATATAATCATTGCATTCATCATTCTCACATCGCGTATTCTCCTTACCTACGAATCTCACGTTTGTGTCTCGATTCTAGAGTCAAACTGTCTCTTTCGTATAATACTCTGGCCAATCGTCAGAAAAAGATGGATGATCTTGAGGAAGAAAACAGAGAGTTGAAAGAAGAGATCGACACTCTGAGAGAGGATATGAGAAAGCTTCGTAACGACATGCAAGCCATGGCAGAAGCTCAGCTACAAAGAACTGTGATCTCAGAGATCACCTCAACGCCCATCATAGAAAAGTATGATCCTAGGTATCAGATACCGAAAGATTGTCCTTGGGGCATGCCTGTTAACTATATCCCAGAAGGATATGTTCCGCCGATCACTGAAGATCAGGCAATCGCAACAGAAGCCGCTGGGCCTGAAGGTTACAAACTTCCGGAAAGCGAAGATGCCAGGGGCATACTGAAGACTCCTGAAGGTTACAAACTTCGGGAAGCGCCAAGACTTACTGCCGTAGTCACGGTACCACCCCTTGTGGTGCACACTGTCCCGGAAGGACAGATTCCACCAACACCTTCTGGAAATGCAGAAAGAGCTGCAAGCCATTCGCGGTCAAGATCTATTTGGAAAGGACGCCGCAGACCTCTGCTTGGTCCCAAATGTGAAAGTCCCGCACAAGTTCCAAGTGCCCGACTTTGAAAAATACAAGGGTAACTCTTGCCCTCAAAGCCATCTGGTGATGTACGCTCGGCGGATGTCAGCTCAGACGGAGAATCAGGACCTGCTGATTCACTACTTCCAGGATAGTTTAACCGGTGCCGCACTCAAATGGTACATGGGTTTAAACCGTGCCTCGATCAGCACATTCAGAGATCTTGGTACTGCCTTCGTCCAATAATACAAGTACAATTTGGACATGGCACCCGACAGAGATCAACTCAGATCAATGTCGGAAAAGGAAAAGGAAACCTTTAAGGAGTATGCTCAAAGGTGGCATGAAATTGCCGCTCAAATTTGTCCACCTCTTGAGGGAAAAGAGATGACAAAAATCTTCTTAAAGACCTTAAGCTCATTTTACTATGACCGAATGGTTGCCAGTGCGCCCAGTGATTTCACCGAAATGGTCGGCATGGGTGTACGTCTTGAGGAAGCCGTCCGAGAAGGACGTTTGGTAAAAGACACTGGATCAACGAGCAGTACTAAAAAATATGGTAGTGCTCTCCCTAAGAAAAAAGAGCAAGATATTGGGAATATCTCTCTCGGAAAGCAAAGGCGACGTTATCAGCCAGTAGCAGCTGTTATTCCTGCTATCGGCCCCGCGCCTGTTCCTATGTATCAACCTCAGATTGCGCAGAGCCAACCTGTCCAGCAAAGGACACAACAGCCTCTTCAGCAGGCTCATCCTCCATATAACAACAACCGTACAACACGGCCATCAGGATTTGATCCTATACCTGTGACGTACGCAGAACTGTTTCCATTACTGCTAGCCAAGGGGCACATCCAGACTAAGTCTCCCCTTTCAGTTCCGGAAAATCCGCCTTTCTGGTTTAAAGTGGATCAAACATGCCCTTATCATCAAGGAGGTTCAGGGCATAACATAGAGAATTGCCTCAATTTCAAATCCGACGTGCAAAAGCTTGTTAGGAGCGGGCTCTTATCTTTCAAATATACGAATCCTAATGTTCTTACGAACTCGCTGCCTCAACATGAGAAAGCTGCAGTCAATCTGATTGAGAAAGAGACTAACAATGTCTATCAAATTCACGATGTGCTCTTATTGGGGACCAATCTGGTCAAGATGCATTGTAGACAGAGTGGATATGGCCATGTGCCACCTCATAACTATCACCAGTGTGATATCTGCTCTAAAGATAACCAAGGATGTTCGGTGGTGCAAGCAGCTCTGCAGGAACAGATGGATCTCGGATGGATCCAAGAGCACCGAGTTCGTGGAGTTAACATGGTCTCTACGAATTCCAACGTCATTCAAAACCACGACATCCGTGCGATGAATGTCAACTTGGTGGCGATGCACTCAAGGCAAAGCCAGTATCATAATCTGTCGCGGCACGATTACAGTTCCTGTTTGATTTGCCCAGTAAACAAACAGGGATGCTCTTTCATACAAGAGGCCCTCCAGCGTCAGATGGATCTTGGATGGATCCAAGACTACCATGATAGGAATTCCTATCAAATCAATATGGTTCAGATCTTTGACATCAAAATTGTAAAGTGGGTTGCGAAAACGATCGAGTGGGTTGCGACTCGGATTCTTAATATCACATGACTATCAAAATTGTAAAGTGGGTTGCGAAAACGATCGAGGTTGTACCCTTGTCCAGGAGGCACTTCAACACTTGTTAAATCACTGGTGGATGCCAATCTATATGTACGAAGATACTCAGCAGATTAGTATCAATCATAGGAATCCTACTCGTCGTCAAAGTCAGGATGTCCGATCAATGGAAGGTAACCTAGTGAGGTTACATTGTATTCAAAGTGGGCGTGGCCAGGTGCCACCACACAACTATGACAGTTGTAGCGTCTGTTCGGAAAGTAACCAGGGGTGTTACCTTGTGAGAGCAGCTCTTCAGGGTCAGGTCGATCATGGAGAAATTCATCCATAACCAGGTTCAGGACCCATCATTTGGTCGCCGAACTACCTTGTCGAGCAAGTTGAGGATGTTGTCACGATCTCTAGTCATCATAGGACCAGGGATGTTTTTGCCATCATTCCTCTACTTGACGAATCTAGAGTTCCCAACCGGGAACGGATCGAGGTTACTTATGACGGTCAGAAAAATCAAAAGGTTCCCATAGTCATCTATCTACCGGGGCCATTACCGTATGAATCAGCTAAGGCAATCCCTTATAAATACGGTGCAACAATAATCGAGAATGGAAAGGAAATTCCATTACCCTCTGTCGTGAATATTGCAGACATCAGTCGTGTAACACGGAGCGGTCGAATCTTCAACCGAGGGGTTGAAGAATCCAACAAAGAAAAGGAACTTCAGGCAGAAATTCCTGATCCACCAGTCAGTCAATCTGGTAATCCCGACTTTTCAAAAGACAAAGATGAGATGCTAAAACTCATCCAAAGGAGTGAATATAACATTGTTGATCAACTGTTACAGACTCCTTCAAAGATCTCAGTATTATCGTTGTTACTCAGTTCAGAAGCCCACAGAGAGGCTCTACAGAAAGTCTTGGAGCAAGCCTTTGTGGAACAGGATGTAACAATCAGACAGTTCGATAGCATTGTCTCTAACATCACTTCCTGCAATAATTTGGGATTTAGTGATGAAGAATTACCTGAAGAGGGTCGCCGTCATAACATGGCACTCAACATTACAGTTAACTGCCAGGGCGATGCTTTAGCCAACATACTGGTAGACACAGGGTCAGCCCTGAATATTATGCCGAAGTCCACTTTGACGCAATTATCATTCAAGGGCCCTCCGATGAGAGTCAGCGAGGTCGTCGTCAAAGCATTCGACGGATCCAGAAAAACAGTTATCGACGAAGTTGATCTTCCCATAACTATTGGTCCTCACACTTTCCAAGTCACTTTCCAGGTCATGGACATCCGGGCAACATACAGTTGTTTATTAGGAAGACCTTGGATACATCAGGCTGGAGCGGTTACTTCAACCCTCCACCAAAAGCTAAAGTTCGTCAAGAACGACCAACTTGTCACGGTTTATGGGGAACAAGCCTTGCTCGTGAGTAACTTATCATCATCTACTTGTGTGGAAGCCGAGGAGGTTATTGGAACTCAGTTCCAAGCACTATCGGTGAGCAAGAACGATCAATCCGAAGAAGGAACTTCAATTTCTTCATACAAAGATGCTATCAAAGCGGTCGAGAGTACCGATACGACAGGATGGGGACGGCTTGTCATCCCTATTGACAATAAAACAAAGAAGGGTCTTGGTTTTTCTGCGACCTGTACTCAGACAGCCGCCAACGATGAAAGTCTTCATCCCCTTCAAAACTTCTTCCACAGTGGAGGTTTTCTTCACCCGGTGTCTCAGACAGTTCATGCTATCAATGAGGAAGATCCCTCTGACATGGATGAAGAATGGAAGTCCTATCTTAACAAGGACGGCTATATGTCTCAGGAAGAGGTGCCTATGCCTTTTTTCTTTCCTACAGAAAGTCCGAGATTTATACCAAGATCAGATGTCGAAATGATCTACGGAGATTGTGATCCGGAAGGATGCCGTGCTCCGCCAAATTCATTAGAGGAAGACACTCTGATGAAAGAAAACTTTGATCGCAATTACTATGGCCCGATGGATGGTCTGCCAATGTGGCAGCCTTACCCAGGAAACTTGGGGCAAGAAAGTCAGCCGAGTATTGAAACTCAGTTGAGCGTCATTGAACAGAATACCTGTGTCCCCGCCATGTCATGGGATCAACACTCAGGTCATTCGGAAACTACTCAACATGAAGATGAATTCGCAACGTTTGCAGGACTAGAATTCATCAACTATGCTTTTCCTGAGGTCAACGTCATCGAGAGGGATGACTTCTCCAGTTCCAAAGAAGTTTGGGACACTTTGGGACAACCAAGTGGAAAATACGACTTTATGGTCAAGTACACTGCTCCCGAAAGCTCTCGTATCAGGCTCGAAGATATCCAGTCAACTGGATGGGGAGATACAGCTGAGAGCACCAATGCTATGCAAAATGCAACAGAGGAATCCTCCTACGACATCTCTGCTTGGGAGACAGATTCCAATGATCCTGCTCCACCAGAAATCATCGTCATTTCTGAAGACAAATCAAGGAAGGTGCCAGACTTTGTGATTCACCGAGGAGTTCGCCGCCAATGGGTTGCTGTCGAGGTTCCGAAGGTCGTTCATCAGTCAAAGTAATTGCCATCTTTAAACCTTTCACCCTGCCCAGGTGAAACGGATATTTTGATAGGGCTCGCTTTCTGTAAATTTCCCTCTTCGATTTGCCCAAAGCGACAGAGTTTTGTTTTATAGGGCTGTAGTTTCAAGAGTCGACTTGTTCATTAATAAAATAACGTCGTTATGTAATTTCCGCATTAATTACTGTTTTCTCTTTTTGCTTTTTCAGAAAATGGTAATCCTAAAAAACATTCAATGATAAAAACAAGCAGTAAAATAAAAACACTGCACACACTTACATTTTCTCTATCTCTTCTAAACACGAATCATCACGTCATGCAGATTGCTTGTTTTATACCCCGTTGAAACATACGATTCGATGCCTTCTCCCAACTTTGAGTTCCCGGTATTCGAGGCTGAAGAAGAAAATGATAACGAAATTCCAGAAGAGATCTCCCGACTACTCAGACAAGAGGAAAGGTCCATTGAACCTCACAAAGAGCCGTTGGAAACGGTAAACTTGGGTTCAGAAAAAGAGAGAAAAGAAATCAGGATCGGAGCATTGCTCAGTCCAATTGCCAGAGAGGGTTTGATAAAGCTTCTCAAAGAATTCCCCGATGTATTTGCTTGGTCATATCAGGATATGCCAGGGTTGGATACTAGCATCGTGGAACATCACTTACCGCTAAGATCAGAATGTCCGCCAGTAAAGCAAAGGTTGAGACGCACTCACCCGGACATGGCCATCAAAATCAAGGAGGAGGTACAGAAACAGATCGACGCGGGTTTCCTCGCTACATCTGAATATCCTCAATGGTTAGCCAACATCGTACCTGTTCCCAAAAAGGATGGAAAGGTTAGAATGTGTGTTGATTACAGAGATCTGAATAAGGCAAGTCCAAAGGACGACTTTCCTTTACCACACATTGACATGCTAGTAGACAGCACAGCAAAGTTCAAAGTATTCTCCTTCATGGATGGATTCTCGGGCTATAACCAGATCAAAATGGCGCCGAAAGACATGAAGAAAACTTCGTTCATTACCCCATGGGGTACCTTTTATTACAAGGTAATGCCATTCGGTTTGAAGAACGCCGGGGCAACCTATCAAAGGGCCATGACTACTCTGTTTCGTGACATGATACACAAAGAAATCGAGGTATATGTCGATGATTTGATTGCAAAATCAAGAACAGAGGAGGAGCACGTTTTACATCTGTCAAAATTGTTCGAACGTCTAAGAAAATTCAAGCTCCGCTTGAATCCCAACAAGTGCACCTTCGGTGTCCGTTCGGGGAAACTACTAGGGTTCATCGTCAGCCAGAAAGGGATTGAGGTTGATCCTGACAAGGTCAAGGCCATTCAAGAAATGCCTTCTCCGAAAACTGAAAAACAAGTCAGAGGATTCCTGGGACGATTGAACTACATCTCCAGATTCATATTCCTTATGACCGCCACTTGTGCGCCGATTTTCAAGTTATTGAAAAAGAACCAGGATTGCGTTTGGTCAGAAGATTGCCAAACCGCCTTCGACAGTATTAAGGAATATCTGTTGAATCCTCCGATTCTGTCACCTCCAGTGGAAGGAAGACCACTGATCATTTACCTCACAGTCCTAGAGGACTCAATGGGGTGTGTACTTGGCCAACAAGACGAAACCAAAAGGAAAGAGTCTGCCATTTACTATCTAAGCAAGAAATTTACCGACTGCGAAACTCGGTACACAATGCTTGAGAAAACTTGTTGCGCTTTGGCTTGGGCAGCTAAACGTCTTCGCCAGTACATGATTCGTCATACTACTTGGTTGGTCTCCGAAATGGATCCAATCAAGTACGTTTTCGAAAAACCTGCTCTCACGGGAAGGATTGCCCGTTGGCAGATGTTACTATCAGAATATGACATAGAGTACCATGCTCAGAAAGCCGTAAAAGGAAGTATTTTACCCGATCATTTGGCTCATCAACCGATTGACGATCAAGAATCAATCGGGTTTGACTTCCCAGACGAAGATGTCATGTATCTAAAGATGAAAGATTGCGATGAACCGCTACCCAGTGAAGGGCCAGAACCGGGTTCCCAGTGGGGACTTATCTTTGATGGAGCAGTCAATCATTATGGAAACGGAATTGGGGCAATCATTGTTACCCCTCAGGGTTCCCACATTCCTTTCACTGCCAGACTTACGTTCAAATGTACGAACAACGAGGCCGAATACGAAGCATGTATCATGGGTCTCGAAGAAGCAATGGATTTAAGGATCAAAAACTTGGACGTATACGGCGACTCAGCCCTGGTTATTAACCAGATAAAAGAAGATTGGAACACATACCAATCAGGATTGATTCCTTACAAAGACTATGCAAGAAGGTTGTTACCTTTCTTCAACAGAGTTGAGTTTCATCACATCCCTCGTGATGAGAATCACATGGCTGATGCATTAGCCACTCTCTCTTCCATGATTAGTGTAAGTCGATGGAATGACATACCTAAGATCGACATCATGCGCCTTGAACGGCCCGCTTACATCTTCGCGATTGAAGCAGTCATAGACGACAGACCTTGGTATCACGATATCAAATGCTTCCTTCAGAAACAAGAGTACCCATCAGGGGCACTCAGAAAAGACAGGAAAACCCTCAGAAGATTGGCTGGAAACTTCTTCCTGAGCGGTGACACTCTTTATAAGAGAAATTTTGACATGGTCTTGCTCCGATGTGTCGACAGACCAGAAGCAGACATGCTCATGAAAGAAATTCATGAAGGATCCTTTGGCACTCATGCCAACGGACACACAATGGCGAGAAAAATTCTCAGGGCCGGGTACTATTGGTTGACAATGGAATCCGACTGCTACAAGTACATGAGGAGGTGTCACAAGTGTCAGATATGCTCCGACAAAATTCATGTACCGCCATCACATCTCAAAGTTCTTTCTTCCCCGTGGCCTTTTTCCATATGGGGAATCGACATGATTGGTATGATTGAGCCCAAGGCTTCAAACGGACATCGGTTCATCCTGGTAGCCATTGATTATTTCACCAAGTGGGTCGAAGCAGCGTCATTCACCAATGTAACCCGACAAGTGGTGGTCCGATTTATCAAAAACAATATCATCTGCCGTTATGGTGTTCCAAGTGAGATCATTACTGATAATGGATCCAACTTGAACAACAAGATGATGAAAGAGTTGTGTGCAGAGTTCAAGATTGAACACCATAACTCATCTCCCTACCGACCCAAGATGAACGGAGCTGTAGAAGCGGCTAACAAGAACATCAAGAAGATCGTTCAGAAGATGGTTGTAACCTATAAAGATTGGCACGAGATGTTACCCTTTGCTCTTCACGGTTATCGTACATCTGTCCGTACTTCAACAGGGGCAACCCCTTTCTCTCTAGTATATGGCATGGAAGCAGTGCTTCCCATAGAAGTAGAGATCCCGTCAATCAGGGTATTGATGGAAGCTCAGCTCACCGAAGCTGAATGGTGTCAAAGTCAACACGACGAACTGAACCTGATCGAAGAGAAGAGAATCACGGCAATATGCCACGGTCAGTTGTATCAATAGAGAATGAAGAGGGCGTTCGACAAAAAGGTCCGACCTCGTGTCTTCAGAAAAGGAGACCTCGTGCTCAAGAAGATACAATCATTTCTCACTGACTCTCGGGGCAAATGGACCCCGAATTATGATGGCCCATATGTGGTCACGAAAGCTTTCTCAGGCGGCGCCTTGAGACTTGCAACCATGGACGGAGAGGAATTTGCCTACCCCACGAATGTTGATGTAGTCAAGAAATACTTCGCCTAAACTAAAAAAAACGTCTCGGTGGATTGAAAACCCGAAAGGGCGGTCCAGGCAAAAGTTAGAGACATGAAAAAAAAAAGAATCATCCCGATGGATTGGAAATCTCATAGTACAATCCAGGAAAAAATTAGGGATAATGGCAAGTAACTATGTTCAACAGAGGCAAGTCCCTCAGCAGCAGTTACAGCATCATCTATCGGAGGAAATCTCCAGTCAAAGGTCATCTTCGACGGAAGCTCAGGATGCCCCGAATTCAAAGTTGGTAGAAGGATAGTGGTCGTTATGTTTCAACGTAGCCCTTTTCCCTGTAAATTACCATTTTCTAACTTTGTATATACTCTTTGGAATCACGCGTTTGGCTGATCTCCATCTTATCAATAAAATTTGAGCCTTTGTGCTTTTGTTTGTAATTCTTAACTTGCTTTAGCTTTACAGAACGACGTTGTTTAAACTTAATCAGCGATTCTTGAAATAAAACAAAAATGAATTTACTTGTTAAAACTTTTTCTGCTTTTAAATTAAAGATGGCATTTCTTTTGACTGTTGAACATCAAAAGAATCTCGATCGCTTCTCCAAAGGTGTTTGAACCTCAAAGTGCAGAATCAAAGTACTCCTTCTAAACCAGTTCGCCTGAATGAAGGGATCAACTGTGTCAGAGACCTTGTTTCGTCTGACACCCTCGGCCGAGTTCTCATCTCCTAAGCCCGATCAACATAGCTCCCCGCGTGGACTATCTCTCCTAAGCAAGGTGGAATTGCTATTTTGAATCAACGGTACTTCTTCGCCCCGCGATGGCCGAGTATCCAATTGTGTTCATCCATTAGTCTGTATGTCGCGACTGTTTTGTCAGCATAAACATACATACTTCATGCATTTTATTTGCGTTCGCATTTCGTATTGCATCACTATCACTTGAGTCGGTCTTGTCCCCTAGTGATAAACAGTTTTCTCAATCGAGTTTGTCAGTTCTTTCCTCGTTAGGAAGTGTTGCGTCTGCACAATCTCGCCACCAGTGTATCTTTAGATCAGAGTCGGCACTTGGCCACTTTGATAACTTGAACCTCTGAAAGATCAGAGAACCTTCAACAAATGTCACTCTTCGCCATTGAAGATGATATCCTTGCTTTCCCGGATTAAGGAAAATCCACAGAGAAAGCCTCGTGATCAGAGATTCGGCAGTACATCAGTATTTCTCCGAAAAACCGTTGATGAAAAGGTCATCGGCACCTCAAAATTGGACCCCATCATATGGCGTTTCTCCGGGAAGATCCCGAGAAAAGTATGATGAAAGATCCCAAATGAAAACAGTCTCTCAAGAGAATCGTTTTCCCCAGTAGAGACAAATGGCGTCTCCAACAGAGAAGTTTGTACACCTCTACAACTCAGACGAATGGGTTCCCCAGCAAGTCTGACATCAAAACTTTTTCCACTCAAATGGAATCTCCCCAGGAAAATTCGGCGAGATGTTTGAAGGAAAGCCGCTACGAATAGCGTCCCTTGTCAGTATAGTTTATTGACAAAAGAAACTAAGACCAGTTCCTTGGTAGGAAACCAGGATCGAGGGGAAGTTTATTTCTGAAACTTAGACCAGTTCCTTGGTAGAAAACCAGGATCGAGGGGAAGTTTATATCAGAAACTAAGAGCAGTTCCTTGGTAAGAAACCAGGATCGAGGGGAAGTTTAAAAAAGAAACCGAGACCAGTTCCTTGGCCGAAGACCAGGATCGAGGGGAAGTTTACCTTTTCTAAGCATCATTGCTTAGTTAAAGAAGATGAATGTGTAAGCTACCATTCATAACCACCATAAAAATTTCGGATATTCCGATATTTAATCCTCTTGCACCCCGAATGCTAGAATACCTTCGTCATTCATACCTTCTGGTCCAAGAAGATTAAATAGGGGCATCTGTAATACCCCAAATTTTGACCACTTAGATTTCCCATCAATGTGAAAATCATCATCACAATATGGATGTACCTTTATGCTTCATCAGTCTCCCCAAAGATGGGTGAGCATCCAATACAATCAAAATTAGGGTTTCAAGCCCCCTCTGAGTGCTTAGACAAAGGATCAATCAAGGAATGACTTGATCTTCAACTTGTCTAATCTCTCAAACATCCACAATGGATCAAAAAGGACTCCCACTTCAAAGATTAAGCACAAGGCTGCTCCCTTCTAGGTGGATCAAGCCTCAAGATCGACAGTGTCACCAAATTAGGGTTTTGGTCGACCAGGGCCTCCAGATGGAAATTTTCATCTGGGTACAAGGCAATGATCCAAAACATGACCTAATATACTTCATGGAACCTCATGAACCCATGCATCAAGTCAATTTATCCTCAGGGGATGCATTCATCAAAAATCAGGAATTAGGGTTTCTTGACCTAATTCATCCCTAAGTTGACTTTTGGGATAAACCATGAGCCAAGACCTCAAGAGATGATTTGAGGGTCTCTAATATACCATATTTATCCATTTGGAACAATGGATTGATCCAAGAAGCTTGAGCAACAAGTTTCATTTTCATCTGCACCACAATTAGGGTTTTAAGGGAAAAGTCAACTGTAACTTTGACTTTTGACCAAGACATGCTCCCAAACCCTAATACATGATTGAATATACCCTATGACACCCATGGAACATGTCCATCAAGTTTGATTTAGGTCAAGGACATAATTTCCTGAAGAATTGCACAGTTTGGAATTCATCTGATAAAAAGTCAACTGTGCACAAAAGTCAACTTTGACTTTTTGAGATTTTTCACCAAAATGGATTTTTAACCCTAAAATGATGTTAATGTATGATTTGAATCATCATTCATCAAGAAAAATCAAGAAAAGTGAGATAACTTGTAAAAGGGGTAACCATAAAACTTAGAAATTTTTCTAAGTTAAAAATAAAGTGGCAAAGGTACCAACTTTGGAGGACCATAACTCCTAAACCACAAGGCCATTTTTTCTCATCCAAAGATGGATTTGTAGCCCTCATTATCACCTACAAAACCTTCAACTACAAGTCATTCCAATTCATTAAGGATTTTGAGTTATGGAGTGATCAAAGTGGCTGAAAAGTGAAAAAGTCACTTTTTCCAACACTTAGTGAAATTTTCACTAAGTCAGAATTCTGCTTCACTTTTTGCCAAATGTAGGGGGATTTTTCACTTGGAATCAAAAGAGATCAAAACCAAACTTGTTCAAACAGTTGTTGTATCATGTAAGAGCTTTCCAAAATGGCCAAGAACATTGCCAAATTCAACCTACACCATGAGATACAACATTGGCAAGTTGCCTTGCTGAAATCTGTCAAAGCAAGGCAGAATTTGCAATTTGGCTCGATTTGGCAAAATCAGCCAATTTCAATTGCTCCAATCCACTTGGACACCTCAGAGGATTGAATCCAAAGGGGACAATCACTGAGCCAAGCCTCCAAGGTCCAAGGAACAAGGAATAGCATGTTGAACCTAGAGGTGCCAAAATAGGGACAAGACTTCAAATTTGGAATGAGGCATTCAATGGAACCATCAAGGTGGCATGGACTGAGCCATTCTCATCTGAAATCAGTTAAGACTTATCCAAGACCAAGGGGACCAAAGCTCTGTGCCCTAACCTCTAGTCAATGGCTAGAGGAGACTTTCATTTCCATTGGCCAACATTGAGGAAACCTACTTACCAGCTGCCATGCACTATTCCTTGCAAAACAAACTTGCTCTACTATAAATAGAGCTCAATTGTGGTCAGTTTAAGTACACCAAAGCCATCTAACAGATGCTTTCCTCAAAATCTCTTTCTCTTGGCAAAAATGCCTTTCTTAGCAAGGTAGCTATCGGGTTTTGAGTTTGAGAGCAATTCTGCACAAACCAATCACTCACACACCTCACATACATCACATATGAGCTGATCAAACACTCACATAACTTCTGAAACATCAAAATCTCAAAATCACTTGCCATCCACACAAGTTTGAAGTGAAGTTGCAGCTGAGATGCCATAAACTGATCCAATCCATTTCAATTCAATCCAAGTGTTCAAACACACTCCATATGGTGTAGGGAAGCTGTCCAGATCATCAAAACTTATCTGTAACACCTCCAACTCAAAATCACATCTGAACTTGCTGTCACGACTTGAAGGTAAGCCTAAACTTGGGCATCTCTCAATCTATGCATATTTCCTCGCACAATAATTTGGCCATATGTTCATAATCATGCATGAAATGTTTTCCCTCAATTAATTGCATTGTTTGAATCGTGTATCAAAAATCCTAGCCTTCATGCAGAAATTAGGGTTCTTGAGGTCTCTTCGTGATTTCTTGTTGTATGTTTAATTTAAATGAAATTAAAGTACATAGACATGATCGTGAGGTTGAGACGAGCATAATGATATGTGGATTGCATGATATGATTACGTATTCATGGAGATTGGATAGAAAACGCAAATCTGAGAAACCAAGAACACGCGCGTGTTCTTCAGCTGTTCTTGGCGCCATTTTTGAATAATTTGAATATTTGAATTTTGTGATTTTGTTTAATTGATTCAAAAATTAATTTCTCTCTGAGTTTTAATGATTTTGAGTTGATTCTTTTTTTAATAATTCACAAAAATGTTAAAATATTTTATTTTATCAAAAAATCCAAAAAATATTATTTATTTCATATAATTGATATTTTTGTAAAGAATTAATATTTTGATTGTTTTTGGTATTTTAAATATTTTTTCTACATTGATTTTGCAACTTTTAATGCTTTCTAATTATTTTGTAGGTCAATACTTAATTTTTGAAGCATTAATCCAAGATCACAATTCGTTTTCCATGTGTTAAACAATTTTGATCAATTTAATTGAATTTTTATTCAATTGAATACATTTTGAAAACAAATTAGGGTTTTGGATTAATTCAACCCTCATAAATCATTTTCAAAACACTTTGGGCCTCTATTAGAGTGTAAGACCCAATCCTTTTTTTGACCAAATCATCTTTGGGCCTCACTTATTGTATAAGTCCCGATACCGTCAAAAAACAAACGGCGCGATCGTCGCCTTTTCAAAAAACATCTGGGCCTCTCCTTGAGCTATAAGACCCATTCAAAACACTTTGGGCCTCTATTAGAGTGTAAGACCCAATCCCCCTTTTAACCAAAACATTTTGGGCCTCACCTATTGTATAAGTCCCTCTGCGTTAAAAGAAAACCTCGGCGCGATCGCCATTTTTAAATGAAAAATCATTTGGGCCTACCCTCGTGTTATAAGCCCCACTCTTTTCTTTAAACCTTTTTGGGCCTCTTGAGAGAGTGTAAGACCCATCCCTTTGTATAGAAAACCTTTTTGGGCCCCAGTCACTTGTATAAGTCCCACTGTACAAATTCAAACAGTGCGCTCACTGATAAAACTCTGGGCCTCTCCTTGAGCTGTAAGCCCCAAATCTTTCTTTTTCAAAGCACTTTCTCCTTTGATTTTGAATATATTTTTGTTTTCAATCTTTCTTTGTTGAACAACTAACCAAACAGCATGGAAGCACTACAACCGAGTAAGTGGTTATAGCTTTCATTTACTGCTTTCATATTATAAACTGTATTGTGGGGCTGCTCACTGTAAGTCTCCTTTCATAAACTCATATCTACTGTGTAATAATAGTATAGATATTTCGAGTTTCCCCGGCAACTACGTCTAGAACTAGGTGACGCCGTTTCATTTATTCGTAGAAATAGACGCCTAGATCCCCAATAGGAGCACCAGATACAGTCTTCTCTTCGGTTGTCCTCCTTAGGAATCGTCAAGAAATTCTATTCCCCGGAGATGAATTATTCTCGGTGAAACTTCTCTTGAATTTCTTCAAACCTCGGAACTGGTCATTTAACCCTCTTTCAGAGTTAAAGTTGTTGGATAGTAAACCTCGCACGTTTACCAGTGATTTTATCTTTAAAAGAGTTTTTCTTGGACTTTTCTTTGGTTTGGGACCCACAGGCTTCTTAAAAGCATCGGCCTCCTATTGGGGCATCATACAAGGACCCACAGGATTCCTAAAAGCAACCCGGCCTCCTCTTGGGCATTATTCAAGGACCCTACGGCTTCTTAGAAGTATTCACAGCCTCCTCTTAGGCTTCGTATAATGATTTCTTCCTCCGGGAATGATAGCCTCCTCTTGGGCTTCGTACAAGGACCCGTCGGCTTCTTAAAAGATTCCAGCCTCCTCTTGGGCTTCGTACAAATTGTCCCGACGACCTCCTACAGGTATAGGAACAGAACCTAGTCATCCTCATAGAACAGTCCTTTCATAGAGTCTACTACTGTTTCTCGAAGCATAGTACCAAAGATAAAACTCTAGACACGGACAGTCTAACTTCCTCGAGTCTCAAAGACATTCTCAAGCACCCTTCGTTAAATAGGAAAGAAACCCGCAGACTCGGACAGTCTCAATACCCTTTGGATTTCCCGTTTCCTCAAAGAGAAGGAAATACCCCTGATCCTCAAATTAAATCCCTGAGTACAGTGTTGCTCATATAAGAACTGATTTTCTCTTTTAAATCAGTATATTGGATCTGTCACTCAACTGAAACAGTTACAATAGCCTCCATCTCGGGCTTTGTACGAGATACAAAGACAACCTTTTCGCCTCCATCTCGGGCTTTGTACGAGATACAAAAACAACCTTTTCGCCTCTCTCTCAGGCTTTGTATGAGACACAAAAGATTCCCTCGTTGAGTCAATCACCCCTTTTTTCGCCTCCATCTCGGGCCTCGTACGAGATATAAATCCCTTAAGCAAGAGTCGAACTCTTTGTTAGCCTCCTCTTAGGCTTTGTATAACGATATGCCCCACTGGGTCAAAAACCTTTAGCCTCTCTCTCGGGCTTTGTACGAGACACAAAATAGCCTCCTCTTAGGCTTTGTATAATGATTTTCCTAGAGGAAATTAGCCTCCTCTTAGGCTTTGTATAAGAAAACCACTGGTTGATCCATTCAACCTTTTAGCATAAAAAATGTGCCTTGTTCACAGTACACAAACATCAACAACTCATTTCCCTTCATCTAATCGCTGTAAGCGGCAAGCCTCTGGATCATCTATATCCATGCCACTGTCCCTCTTTTAGCATGAGAAATTCCTAAGGAAAGATGGCATTGCTCTACACTGAGTTAAAGTCTTCTCCTTCAGGTTAAAACCCTTTCTTCAAAAATTATGGCATTGCTCGGATCCGCATATCCCAGTTAAAGTAATTCTCCTTCCCCCTCTTTAGAGATGACAAATTCTCTCTAAAGTCGAGGTCTTTCAGCTTCACGTCTTGGGCTTTAAACAAGACACAAATAGACCTTTCAGCTTCACATCTTGGGCTTTAAACAAGATACAAACCACCTTTCGCTTCACGTCTTGGGCATTGAACAAGACACCAAAAACCAATTTCCTCCCATAGAATAGGAGGAACTACGAACGCTCTGATTTCTCTGTTTCGGTAAACGGGAATACGTAGGCATAAGATCGAAAGAAAAGATCTTAGCGAGCGCAATCAACAAAAAAACCAAATCCCATATCCCCATCAATCAAAAGCAGTAATTCAAAAGCATCAGTCCTAACATCCTAATCCTTATTCCCCGCCAGAAACCCTTTGCCTAGAAAAAAGAAAGAAAGAAACCTGTATTGGCGAAATACGAATAACCAGTACAAAGGCCCCCCCACATTGATAGCATCCGTAACCTAACAGACCGCTGTTTAAACTCAGTATGCAAAGCAGGGTTAATTGGAGACATCTATTTCCCTTCCTTATTCAGCTCACAATAGGATAAAAAATGAATTGACCTGTAGTTTTAAGTTCAACCGCAGAGAGCAACCAGCGCTTAAGAACCGCGTCCAAAATCGTTCGCTACAACCATTGACGAACAAAGCAATGAGATCAAGAGCAGACGGGTCGAAGGGACATGCCTTGTCTATGTAACTCCCAATGAAGAAGGCTCAAATCTTCAGCAAGCCTATAATAAGTATCTAATGATGTATGCCAAGCGCTACAACTTTAATCCTTATATGGATCCCTTCGCCAAAAGGACTCGTGGCCCATAATGGTTCACTCGAAAGTTCCCTCCTGTGTCGAAAGACCAAGAAGCAGAATCCATAGCCATAAGGGATGCCTTCCTTACACCCAAACTAATCACCACCAGGCTTTGACCCTCTCGAAACCAAATAGTCCTTCTCAGCTACCAGCCAAACCTTGTCTCTCAAAAATTTGGAATTAGCATGATTTTACCAAAACATATTTTTTCAAGGAAAAGTAGAGCCATTTTTTACGACATCCATCACACAGAAGCTGAATGTATCGAAGAGATAACTCGTTACTCTGGATGTACTCAACTTACTCCCATCCCTATTAGACCATCTTATTACTGTTCCAAAGAATATGACACTTGGTGGATGCAACATTATCTTACAGAAATGTTCGACGTCAATGCTTTTACTCAACATCTAACGTTTACTTTTGCTCTTATTCAGGACAAAACCAAGAAAGGTACTTCAACTCACATCAACGAGATTGAAATATTTCAAAAATACTTTGAAACTTCCTATCGACCTGATGATCTTAGCCGAACCATTCGTGAAGCAGCAATTACTTTAAAAGAAAAGTTTATGCAAAAACTCCTAGATTTTAAAATACCTTCTAACGTTAAACCTGATCAGAGGTATGAGTTTGCTTTTAACTTATATCCTCCAAGGTTCCCTCGACTTCCAATGGCAGATTTTGGTGTGGCTTTTAGCCCTCTGTTTCTTGACTAGTTCGTCTGTGGGGACTTTGTGAAAATCCTTTGACAAGAATCTCAAAAGCTGGCGAAACGGGTGGTTTCGACTAAGCACACTTTGGACAGTTTCAAAGGGCATCTTCATATTGGCATAAAGGATGTTTAAATACTTTCTCCCTTACTTGAAGGTGTGGAATAAAAGAATTTATTTTAGTTTACTTTCTTTTCTAACAGGTTTCTTGGCATTTCTTCTGTTTGTGGAAACTGTGTTTTTACTCATACTTTATAGATGTCGACCGAAAATAACCAGTCAAATCTCTGACAACGAAAGCTGCTAGTCTAGCCAAGGACAAGGCGATGACGAAAACGTTGTTAAGGCACCCACAACAAAGGTATACTTTATGTTCCTCTTATTTTTTATTAATGTATCATCCTTTCATGTTAACATCTATATTATTTCCTGCCAAATCGAAAACCAACTCTTACTCCAAAAAAAGCATAAGGCTAAAGAAACGCAAGTCCAAATAATCGAATCAGATAAAGATCTTTCGCTAGATACTTCTAAAATTACCAAAAAGAAGAAGGCAAAAGCTTCTGATGCCACCTCACAACCAAAATCCAATACCATAAGAACCAAAAACAAACCGTTGACTGCTCCCAAGGTAACCACTGTTAATCCTAATCCTGCCACCAAAAATATGGGTGTGCAAAATATCCGGTTGTGAGATCCAAAACCATAACCAAATCTAAAGCCATTTAAAATATCCGGATATAATTAAATGGTTATTAACCAGTTTAATTATTAATGGTTGGTTATCCAACCATATTTTATTTTTGGATCCAGTTATAATCCGGTTATTATCCAAAATCCAAATGTTTTAATTCAATTATATATTTTCCAAAAAAAAATTAATTTTTTTTTAAAAGTTAATTATTTCGAAAAAAAAATTATTTTCGAAAAAATTAATCAGATTATTATCCAAAATCCAAATGTTTTAAAAGTTAATTTTTTTTTTTGAAAAATTAATTGCATGTTTGAATGGCTTTTGAAAAAACAGTATTCTCTTTTTAAAAATTAAAAAATTGTAAAATCTGCTTAGTTTACTTATTTTTAAAAATCGTTTTTTAAAATTGTTTTCAAAATTGTTGTTTTCGGAACAGAAAAATTAAAACTATATAACCTGTTTTGATTTTCAATACGTCTACTCTATCGTTCCAAATTGAAAACACGGAAAATTGGAAATTTTTCATTAATGGCAATTTAGTAAATAAGTAAAGATTTAAAATTTTAATAAAACAATAAATTGATTCTTTTTTAACAAATTTTACCAACACTTCATCTGCTTCGTGCTACACATAATGATTCAAATTTAGCTTCTTTTTTTTCAATTGAAATTATTTTTTGTAATAAATTAGAAATTATAATTAAATTTTATTCTTTACAATGGATGTAGGTGTAATTATATTATATCATTATATTCTAATAATAATAACAATATTTCATTTTAATAATTTATATTTTATAATTAAACTAAATCATATGTTTAATTATAAAAAGTTTATATTTTTGTTTTGTTTAGTGATTAAATTTTATATTTAACTACACTCTACATGTAATCTAATAATTAATTATGATAAATTTGTTTACTTTATATTTGTTTATCAATTATAAATAGTTTTGTCTCAATTTTATTTAGTAATTAAATTGTGTATTTATATATGAGTTTAATTGGACTGACAGTGTAAAATTAATCTAATAGGAATGTCATGTCATATAATTAACTTAAATTTTATAGTCTAATGTGATGGGATACATGAGGGTGATTGGTTGACAATGTAAAAAAAATTTACACTGTGAGTGTATACCAATTAAATTCTTTATCTATTTAATTTTATATAAATCAAAATTTGATTATTAAATATAATAAAACTATTTTTCATTTATATTAGTTAATAAAATAATTTTATAAGTCAAATAATTAAATGTGTTTTTTACCTCTAAAATTGTTTTTAAAATTTTGTTTACCAATTTTTTTTTTTTCATTTTCAAAACAGTTTTGAAAAATTATATTACCAAATAAATTTTTTATTTATTCCCTTCTTTAAAACACTTTTTTAAAACAGTTTTATTATAACACATATTTTCAAAAGTAAAAAACAACTAACTCAAACAAGCCCTAAATTTTTTTTTTTTACAAACTAATTAAATTTTTTGAAAAAAAAATATTTTTTTTGGAGAAAAAATATTTTTTTTTGAAAAAAAATATTTTTTTTTTGGAAAAAAAATATTTTTGAAAAGAAAATAATTTTTTTGAAAAAGAAATTAATAACCGGTTTAAAACCGATTATATAACCATAATCAAATTTATAACCGGTTTTATAATCAGTTTTGATTGAAATGTGGTTATGGTTATGAATCGAAACCATTTAATTGGTTTAAAAATGGTTTTGGTTTGGTTTTTAAAAATAACCAACCATGCACACCCCTAACCAAAAACATTCATGAAAAGGACAAAAGCGACAACTCTAGTCCAGGTGTAACACCCCAAAATTTGCCCTATCTTTTTCTAGCCATAACTGGCTTGTGCTTCGCATTCATCTGCATCTTTCAGTAGGTCATAAATTCATCATCAGGCATTTCATGAGCTCCTAAGACGCAGAATCAAATTATTATGTGCAAGCTAGGGATTCTCTATTGCTATGAGGTCCTCATTTCCATTCAAGTGGATTAGGGTTTTCATTGGATTAAGTCAAGGCTTTCATCTTCATACAAGTTGTGGCTCAAGTGGATACAAAAATCATGGAGCTAGGATTTCATCCCTCATGATTAGGGCTCTAGTACATACTCAAGGCATTGGCTATACAACCATCAATAGCATCATCTTCTTATGCTCCTACCACTTGGTTAGGGTTTATTTCCCTGATTAAGTGGTCTTCAAGGATTTCAATTGTAAAGACTATTCACTAGCGCATCTGGCTCGTCATCAAGTCATCAATTCAAGGTCATGAAATTAAGGTTTTATGTTGAGGACATTATGTGGTCCTAAGAGCAAGAAATTCGTGGATTGATTGGCAGAGCAGTGGGTCGTGATGCAAGAGATCAAATTGTGGGTCCATATTGGGTTCAAAGCATAGTTGTTCTCTCAGTTGCTTGTGATACAGATTAATTAGGTTCATTGATTGAAGCGGGGAATTCATTGAGGATACAAGTTCAATTCGGATTTGAAGTGTTGGTTGGAATTCGGATTTGAAGCGGGGAATTCAGGATACAACTTCATAAAAACCATGTCCATTTCTAAAACCACATTCAAAAGTTCACAACCAAAACCATTTTTACTTCAGACCAATTTTCATATTCAATTCATTATCCATACGCAATTCATTCAAATAATCATGTATCCATTTCACAAAATATACCCAAATTCCATATCAAGCTACATTTCATCCATATCCAAAATCCAATTTTAAATCCATATTCAATTTTTGATCCAAATTCATATCCAAGTTTATGTCCATATCCATTTGTAAAAATAATTATCCAATTCCAGATGACTATTTTGATATCTTCTTTTTATCCAATTAAACCACAAAAATCCACATTTTCAATAACCAAATTTCAAAATGTGCAAGTTGTCTGGAAAGGTCTTATTGATTCCCTTGTTGACCGTCCCATATTGGTTTCAGAGAAAAACACACTAGTTAAGGACACTTCTCTCCAGAAACAACATTCATTTGGCAAGAGTGATTGTAAGGATCGAGTATATGGGATTTACAAAAGCATAAAGCTCATGATGACTCCACTGATTGGCGTCATGTCAAGTAAATGTGACATTTTAGTTCATTCATCCTGCTTGAGCACGTGATGATTATTTGTAACATAAGCTTGATGCTTCTGTCAACGAACCATCATCAATAAAAAATGGTTTTAGAACCTATTCTTAAAGCAGTATTTCAGACAGGACCTGATAGCAAGACAATCTGGTTACGGAACCTGGGTCTTGAGCTGCTCAGTGACAGTGTTTCACAAAAGTGCAGGGAATTACATGATAGGAAGCGTGAAATGTTAAACAAGATGTCCCATCTATGTAAAATGGGTTACTTGTTGTACAAGTAACAAACTAGTTCCATAAGTTTGTTAGATAGTTAGTTGTTAGTTAACTGTAATTAGTTAATAGATAACTAACTGTGGTATCCTATATATATACCAACGTACATATTATGGTTCAATCAGTTGTAAAATATATACCTGATCTTCTTCTTCTTCTCTCTATGCAATGCTAGCTTTGTTCTTTATTCATCAATGGTGTATGTCTTAAGATTTCACATGGTATCATCGACTTGTGGCTAATTCTTCATTCCCATTCCGCTGCATTCATTGCTTTCAATTCTTCACAACTTTTTTTTTCTCACGATCTGTTCTTCCTCCATCTCTTGATCATGTCTCTTGATCATTCTCAAAACTCACCTCCGTCCAGCCATGGCAACCACTCTAATCTCAATGAGAACAAAGGTTATCAAAATGATACCCTTAATCCATATTTCATGCATCCTATTGAGAATCCTGCTCTGGTTCTTGTATCTCCTCTCTTGAATGCCAGCAACTACCATTCTTGGTCACGATCTATGACAATGGCGTTACGATCCAAGAATAAACTGCATTTCATAAATGGTGCACTCCCTCGACCACCTGATGAAGATCGAGACTCCATCGCATGGGACAGATGCAACACGATGATCATGTCATGGCTGAACAATTCAGTGGAATCAGAAATCTCTCAAAGTGTTTTATGGATGGAAATAGCTTCAGGCATATGGCAAGAACTTAAAGATCGTTTTTATCATGGTGATGTTTTCAGGATATCTGAAATTCAGGAAGAGATTTACACTCTTAGACAAGGTGACTCTTCCATTTCCTCTTACTATACAAAGTTGAAAATGATATGGCAAGAATTAGACAACTTTCGTCCTATTCATGTGTGTGAATGCAACACTTCTTGCATAACTATTACAAAGATGCGTAGCTATCGTGATTCTGATCAAGTGATTCGGTTTTTGAAAGGTTTGAATGATACTTACTCTGTAGTAAGATCTCAAATCATGTTGATGGATCCACTTCCTAATATTTGTAAAGTGTATTCTTTACTTGTTCAACAAGATAGACAATTTCTTGCACCAACTGATGAAACCAAGATTTTGGCTGTTCCTGGTAACCAATCTTAAGCAGAGGAAACAATGGTTTTCAAGGTAGAGGCTCAAGGGGTGGCAGAACCTCTAATGGTCGTGGCAGAAATATGAGAGTGTGCACTCATTATGGCATGACCAATCACACCATTGATACATGCTTCAAAAAGCATGGTTATCCACCTCATTGGCAACAGCAGGGTCACCTTAACAACATCTCTACTGATCAAGACAATGAAGATGAAGATCCACAAGAGTTCTCTGAAGAACCACCTAAGGACAGTTCATCTGGTATTACTGGCTTCACACCTACTCAACACAAAGCCCTTCTAGCATTGCTTCAGCAATCATCTAATTCTCATAGTGTGAATCACATGGTCACTCAAAGTTTATCCAATTCAGGTATTATCTGTACCTTTCAATCTCAAGACACAGTTGAGTCTTAGTTGTGAAATATATACTTGAACTTCTTCTTCTTCTCTCTATGCAATGCTAGCTTTGTTCTTTATTCATCAATGGTGTATGTCTTAAGATTTCACATGAAATTCATAGCAGAAGATGACTCATAACACGGAAAAATTCATAGCAGCTTAAGTGAATACAAGATTTGTAATAGAATACAAATGGGGATCTTTACAGAGTTTGTTTTCACTTGAGAAAACTCATAACAAAATTGAAAAGGAACCCATAATAGAATTTCTTCATACAAAACAATAACAGATATTGCAGAAGGAGTTTATCATAACAGTAAAAAAAGGAATACACAACATTTCAGTATAGCATAAAATAAATACAATGCATCAAAGCATTTCACAACAGAATTTCAGCAGGAAATCTAACAGAAAACATACAAACCCAAAACAAAAATACATAGCATTGAGAAGGTTTCATAACAGAATTTTATTCAGCAATTGATAACAAAAAAAAATCAGGAATCAGTTACAAGAAAACTCAATAGCAGAACCTCACAAATCTAACAACTTCTAACATAACTCCTTCCCTAACAAAACACGGTAACAGAATTCAGAAACTCCAACAAACTCCTCATAACAGAATTTTTCTTACAGAGAAAAATCTACACAATCAAAACTTCTTCTCTTCATCATCTTCATTTCTCTCAATTTCCTCTATCTTCATTCTTCTCTCCTCATTGAAAATTTTTTCTTCACTCTCAGCCGCTCACAATCCTCTTCAATCTTCATTCACGATTTGAGTTCTTGCATCATTCTTCGTCTCTAATTCACACTTCGGAAAACCTTTTCCAACTCATAAATTCTTCATCATCGTATCATTCCGAAATCACCCGCAAAACCGGAGTTCAAGAATAACATCGACAATATCGCATCATCATCGCAGCAGAGCCAAGAAAGTAAAGAAAAAGCAGAGTAAGATAGTATGAGTCACAAGAACACGCGGCAGTTCAACACCAAATTGAAACGTAACCGCGAGAAGGTGGGGAAGAAGGTACCAGAGTTCGCGCTTGAAGCATGGCATTGTCGTTCTCGTCGTTATCGCGCGGTCTAGGGTTTGCTTGGATCACACTGAAATTCACAGATTAGAAAAAAGTTTGAAGTAAATCAAGAGGCGATTTGAATAGGTGAGAGGGAAATGATTGAGGATTGGTGTGGCTAGATTGAATCGCCCTCCGACGGTGGAGCTAGGTGTCCGATGGCGAATGATGGCAGACGGAGAAAGAAGACGACATGGTTGTTGTTGAAACCGTAACACCCAAAATTCCCCCGAATAATTTAATCGAAAAATCAGAGTAAAATGAAACAACTCGGAATAAAAAGGGTATTACTTTAAACAAGAACTTGCTCATAAATAAAACATGAAACATATGATAAATATTAATGCAACTTTAATCCAAAAATCATCTTAATTACACAGCGGAAGTTTTTCATTGTAATCAATAAAATGTAACGATTTCAATTAATCAAAACTAGTTTTCATATCATAAACAACTAATAATTCTTTAACATATAAAATATCATAGTAGCGTTCCCCGACTCCCAATGTTACATATCAGAGCAGACGCCAACTAAAGTGAAGCACCTAATCTTCACTAACCGCAACTTCTACACTACTCCTGATCACCTGCAGGATGCCGTATAAAGCATCACCATACACAGAAGGGGTGAGATTCTCAAATCAAACAAAAGAGAAAGATGATATAAATATAAGAGTATAAATCATAAAGTAGTTCACCCAATCACAACTTCCAACGAGAATTACACACTTCAACACAAACACAGATAATCAAACAAAGCATAATGTAACACAACTATCAACGAATGCAATGAGACACCAACTAGACTCAATGCATGTGGTACCAATATCGATCCCTATTTCATGATCACAGTTCCCGTCGGAACTCTCGACCTCTGTTTCATGGTCAAGTATGATCCTTATCTCATGATCACACCAACGACCCCTGTTTCATAGTCACGTACGACCCCTATTTCATGATCGCACCAACAACTATGATTGCTTACACCCCATCTGGGCACACAATCACGCCAACAACAACAATTCCATCAAGGAATTCGGATAGATGATAACACCCCACCTGGGCAAGCTATCCCACAACTATGCACATGCCATGCACCATCAATGACAACATGCAACAACGACTCATGCACACACATAACATATTCATCATCATGCCAATACCACCCGACAATCAACACGCATTTATCAAAACATGCATATAGCTCATCAAAACATGCCTACCATATAACATGTCGTAACAACTCAATGTCATCATCATACTACCGCATAAGTAACAACTAGTGCATTTACAAGTTACACCACAATAACTCAACAACAACAACATGCAACTTCGTAAACAACAACTATTGCATTTATCCGTTAAGTCACAACACCTCATATCATAACTAGTCAACAATATCATCACACAACATTATAAGCAACAATGATTACAATCACATGGTATGCTACAACAACTTATCAACAACATCACGCAACTTCATAAGCAACAATCACAACACACATTCCTATGACTAACTCCCACATTTTACATTTCACACATCGGAACCCACACGGAAACACATATGGCGCGTCGAATAGTTGGAAATCTATCATTGAAAATAATTTTAACATAAAGTAGATAAAGTCAGCTTTTCAACTATTCTAACGGCGACCCAAACTGATTTACGAGTCAAAAGTTATGAATTTTCGAAGTTCTTAAAATGAGCTGCCCGAGGGGACTGCGCTAAGCAGGCTAGAGCGGGCTAAACGAGCTCTGCGATTCAGCCAAAAGTGCCTGCGATGACAACACTTCTCCCATTGCGATTTCACACCTTTAAATTGCATTTTTCACCCCAATAACCCCAGTTTAAGTCATTAAAACCCATTTACACCACATATACATTATTCACAACAATTCGAATACAACAATTTCATCAATCCCAAACATTTTAGTTATAGATTCTTCCCAAAAACCCCAATTAATCCACAAACAACAATCCATGGCATCAACCTAATGATTCCTACCCACATACCTACATCATCTAACCCTTGAGTGATTAAAGAAATCCCACCCGTACCTTGTATTGATGAGCTTCCCTCTTCCTTAATGGGTTCCTCTTCTTCTTCTTGCCCTAGCCTCTTCTCCCTTTTGCTCTCCAACTTTCTTTCACTTTTACGTAGAATGAATAATGACTTCCCACTCTCTCATTCTCACATATACTCCAAATAATGAATTGCCTCATTTACCCTCACTTAATCTTCATACAATTACCACTATGCCCTTCCACTCACTACACCTCTAATTTTCCAACTTATTCCCTTATATTATTATTAATATTTTTGGATCCAGCTAAATACTAATAATAATAATTCTTGTCAATTATATCATTCTACTAACGTCCATTTTACACTATGGTTAAGCAATTATTAATTAAATAATTCTAACTAATTTTAGTCTCCACACTACCAACTTCTACGTTTTCGGTCACACACCCCTACGACCCTCAAGACTCAATCTTAAGGCCACTACCCTTCACTACGGGTACATATAACTTAAAAAATACACAACAAACATACAATTAACTACAACAACTCACTATTATATTCACAAATAATAATTAAATAAAAACGGGGCGTTACAACTCTCCCCCACTTAGAATATTTTTGTCCTCAAAAATTCACCTGATGCGAACTACCCCGGATACGTCCTTGTATCCGACTAATCAATCCCCATGCCATGAAAGGCAACACCGCGGTTAACACAAAACAACAAACTACCTTATTAACGACAACAACAACAAGATGCAATGCTCACGCAATGCACTCGATGACCAACTCAAGACACAAAGAATACCCAAGTTAATAACACACATATTCACTATGAACCAGAACACAACACGATCGTTTCCATCACCATAGGCAACACTCCCCAAATTCCCCATCATAGGAATTAGCTACTCGCACTCGAACCATCACCATAGGTAACGAGGCAACAACAAAGATAAAAACACAAAAGTCCATAACACAACCTCAATGTAACCAAACTACCAACATCATTGTTACACACGTACAAACAAACTGCACTACACCACGCTTTCGCTGCGCACTCGAATTACTCGCAACTATCAAATCTACCAAGTTCACATCCAACTTCCGACCATCAAAGCAGACATAAGAAACGAATTTCGTCTTAACTCATCGAGAATTCCGACCAAACAGGTATTCTACACTCTTGTGATTACTAAACACTTCGGACCTAGATTCATAAAAATAATACCTCCGGATACCCAACACAATTACAACCTCAGCCAATTCCAAATCTTGAATAGGATAGATACTTTCATGAATCTCCAACTATCGTAAAACATCAGCTACAACTTTACCATCTTATATTATCACACTGTCTAAACTCATCTTAAACACATAACAACATCCCAATACCATAACCGCATAAGGATACATATTTCGAATTAATTTCGACAAGAAAAAGTCACCTTTTCCACTCCCAGACCGCGCTAAGTGGGATTTGACTCACGCTAAGCGCGCTCGCTTCTGCCTCGAGAGGGCGAGAGTCTTCTAGACTGCGCTGGGCGCGCTCAACGGTGGTAAGCGCCCTTCATGATTCCTGCTACAAAACTCCGTGATAATAACCAACTAAGTCCAAGAATATTATACTCCCCTTAACCGACTTCATAGCTTCCTCATTATAGAACTACATCTACTTTGGATAGATCCACAATAATACCCTCATTTGAATTAACACAACCAAGTAAACTCATCTCTACTAACCAAAAATCACACTTTGATAATTTAACATATAACTCCACTTCTTTCAATACTTGTAACTCAATTCTCAATTACTCTACACGTTCTTCTTCCGATTTTTATAATAGATCCGAACATCCACAATGAACACCAGTTCTAACTTATCCAAATAAGTATGAAAGATACGATCCATACTCCCTACACACACTTTAAGGTGTACTAGTCACTACTATCCTCTACCAAACATCCTTGGTTAAATCATGGTCTCGCATTTCCATTTACTCCCTCACTGGATCATCTTTCCAATGCTTCAAGTCTCATGTCTATCGGATTCTCGATTCATCTCAAATCAAAACTCAAGCTACCCCAGACACAATTGGAGTTTCCATACTACTCACCGATCCATACGCAACCTCATGCTGTCATCCTTTTCTTTACTAATAATAATAAGGCTCTCCTCAGCGACACCCTTGGCATATCTTTAGTCAGCACGTTGTTCTCTACTTCTGATAAGTAACTATCAACATCATCTGATTAACATACAAAAGCCTCAAATCCGCCTCATCTTCAGATACAGGAATATGCATCGACTAATCAAACAATCCACAAGCACTTGGCTCGACTTTAAACAATTCAATATACATACTATACCAGCTGGCAAGACACATCTATCCTATCCAACATGATCCCGTCTACCATCAACAAGAGATTAAGGGTGATCAGTTCCTCAATTTGTCAATAGGTAGTTGGCAACCATAACGGTGGCATACATCATCATTACCCAACTACAATAACATCCTTTACTTTGTGCCCAAAGTTACTTAAGCATAATGCTCCACCATCTCTCTAAGGCTTACAACCGTTTTCTTAATTTCCTTCTTTTCAACCTCGTCAATGATATATAAACGCCCAGAATCCATTACATATTCTCCTATACACGCTTGTAACACAACACAATTGTTAACTATTCTCCCAAAACCAAAAATGCTACTACTTCCAGTACAATCCAAATCGGTCCGCTCTAAATGAAACATTTATCCAAATAGAGGACTTTAACAATACTAATAAATCCTTCGTTCTTTCTTTAATTTCACAATCTCAATGATCCGTATAGTTTCACATTTGGTCTCATCCTAATCACAATCTTAACAGTACCATCTCATCATCGGGTTGGTGATAGAAACTTTCCAAAATCTTCCTGACTCATGTTGACACCACGTCATCAATGACACACAATCCAAATTACTATTTAACCTTCTCCATTCCTCAAAAATATATCCACTCTAATCATTCTCAACTGGCATACGCCGCATCTCCATGTGTTTCTCTGAGGTCCTCACCTCCGTCCTGTTACTAAACATCTTATACCTGGCCTCATCTTACCCCACTTTCAGCAAGACTCATTCAACTTCAAACGCAATTATCTCCTTCAATACAGACCTTCTTGGTACAAACTTATATGCCAAAATGAAGGGAATTTCCTGTAGATTCCAGAAATTCAAGAATCGCTTTAATCCGAGTTTCGATTAAAAAGTTATCACCTGCTCAATGAAGGCTGGTCAAGGAATCCCGTATACCTGTCCTCACCAAATTCAGCTTCAGACCCAAATCTTCAAACGCGTTTTTCTCCCTCTTCAAAAACATTTAGAAGACAAAGTTTATATGTAAATTGTAGGAAATTTTGCAAGCTTTCCAAAAATTCCAGAATCCCTCCCATCGGAGTTACTAGCGAAAAGTTATCACCTGTTTAGTGTAGGCTGTTTCTTAAGTGCGACAATGAAGATTGGAAATGATGAACATGAGTTCCTCATTTTTCTCTTACTTCCAAGATCCTCCAACTATCCTCACCTTTCCCCCAAATCTAAAGATAATCCGATTCCAATTCAATTATACTGAAAACACACTAGCCCACCAGTTGGTCCATCAAATCATCAATCCCGTTGAAATGGATATTTATTCTCACCCATTACCTTACACAATTGTCACTAATCCACACACAATCTCATACTACCTTCTTCCTTCTTAACTAATAACACTGGAGCTACACTTGTCTCAACAACACACTACACTACTCATCAAAATAATTGGTAAAACATGGTTTATCTCCACCAATTCGTCCCAAAAATGACATCATTTTGTTCCAACTAAGATAACTGTGCACCTCCTAAGAAAACACTTCAGGATACTCCACACATCACCGACCTATCTCTAGCCACAACATCACCTTCCCCCTTACAAGGAAGCGAACAACGAAAACACCTGACCGTCTTCCCTCAAGTATCGCACCATTCTCAAACAGTTGGACAATCCAACACTGCACTCCCTCAAGCGACAACATGATATCCAATCCCTCAACCACTGGAATATCCAAGAGAAGCAGATACTTCTCCCCCACTTGTTTCATTCCCAACCTGCAACTGGAAAACAAAACAAGCACCGACAGTGTTTTCACACGCATGTCGCATACTAGGGAACAACACAATTAGACAACCTGGCCGGACGGACCGACCTGCTCTGATACCACTTTGTAACACCCAAAATTCCCCCAAATAATTTAATCGAAAAATCAGAGTAAAATGAAACAACTCGGAATAAAAAGGGTATTACTTTCAACAAGAACTTGCTCATAAATAAAACATGTAACATATGATAAATATTAATGCAACTTTAATCCAAAAATCATCTTAATTACACAGCGGAAATTTTTCATTGTAATCAATAAAATGTAACGATTTCAATAAATCAAAACTAGTTTTCATATCATAAACAATTAATAATTCTTTAACATATAAAATATCATAGTAGCGTTCCCTGACTCCCAATGTTACATATCAGAGCAGACGCCAACTAAAGTGAAGCACCTAATCTTCACTAACCGCAACTTCTACACTACTCCTGATCACCTGCAGGATGCCATATAAAGCATCACCATACACAGAAGGGGTGAGATTCTCAAATCAAACAAAAGAGAAAGATGATATAAATATAAGAGTATAAATCATAAAGTAGTTCACCCAATCACAACTTCCAACGAGAATTACACACTTCAACACAAACACAGATAATCAAACAAAGCATAATGTAACACAACTATCAACGAAAGCAATGAGACACCAACTAGACTAATGCATGTGGTACCAATATCGATCCCTGTTTCATGATCACAGTTCCCGTCGGAACTCTCGACCTCTGTTTCATGGTCAAGTATGATCCCTATCTCATGATCACACCAACGACCCCTGTTTCATGGTCACGTACGACCCCTATTTCATGATCGCACCAACAACTGTGATTGCTTACACCCCATCTGGGCACACAATCACGCCAACAACAACAATTCCATCAAGGAATTCGGATAGACGATAACACCCCACCTGGGCACGCCATCCCACAACTATGCACATGCCATGCACCATCAATGACACCATGCAACAACAACTCATGCACACACATAACATATTCATCATCATGCCAATACCACCCGACAATCAACACGCATTTATCGAAACATGCATATAGCTCATCAAATCATGCCTACCATATAACATGTCGTAATAACTCAATGTCATCATCATACTACCGCATAAGTAACAGCTAGTGCATTTACAAGTTACACCACAATAACTCAACAACAACATCATGCAACTTCATAAACAACAACTATTGCATTTATCCATTAAGTCACAACACCTCATATCATAACTAGTCAACAATATCATCACACAACATTATAAGTAACAACGATTACAATCACATGGTATGCTACAACAACTTATCAACAACATCACGCAACATCATAAGCAACAATCATAACACACATTCCTACGACTAACTCTCACATTTCACATTTCAACACATCGAAACCCACACGGAAACACATATGGCGCATTGAATAGTTGGAAATCTATCATTGAAAATAATTTTAACATAAAGTACATAAAGCCAGCTTTCCAACGATTCGAACGGTGACCCAAACGGATTTACGAGTCAAAAGTTATGAATTTTCGAAGTTCTTAAAATGAGTTGCCCGAGGGGACCGCGCTAAGCGGCTAGAGCAAGCTAAGCGGGCTCTGCGATTCAGCCAAAAGTGCTTGCGATGACAACACTTCTCCCATTGCGATTTCACACCTTTAAATTGCATTTTTCACCCCAATAACCCAATTTAAGTCATTAAAACCCATTTACACCACATATACATTATTCACAATAATCACAACAATTCAAATACAACAATTTCATCAATCCCAAACATTTTAGTTATAGATTCTTCCCAAAAATCCCAATTAATCCACAAACAACAATCCATGGCATCAACCTAATGATTCCTACCCACATACCTACATCATCTAACCCTTGAGTGATTAAAGAAATCCCACCCTTACCTTGTATTGATGAGCTTCCCTCTTCCTCAATGCGTTCCTCTCCTTCTTCTTGCCATAGCCTCTTCTCCCTTTTGCTCTCCAACTTTCTTTCACTTTTACGTAGAATGAATAATGATTTCCCACTCTCTCATTCTCACATATACTCCAAATAATGAATTGCCTCATTTGCCCTCACTTAATCTTCATACAATTACCACTATTCCCTTCCACTCACTACACCTCTAATTTTCCAACTTATTCCCTTATATTATTATTAATATTTTTGGATCCAGCTAAATACTAATAATAATAATTCTCGTCAATTATATCATTCTACTAACGTCCATTTTACACTATGGTTAAGCAATTATTAATTAAATAAGTCTAACTAATTTTAGTCTCCACTCTACCAACTTCTACGTTTTCGGTCATACACCCCTACGACCCTCAAGACTCAATCTTAAGGCCACTACCCTTCACTACGGGTACATATAACTTAACAAATACACAACAAACATACAATCAACTACAACAACTCACTATTATATTCACAAATAATAATTAAATAAAAACGGGGCGTTAGAGAAACGGCGACGGAAGAAGAGAAGAAGAAGAGTGATGCATCAACTTGGCATATTGTTGTGTTTATTAGGTTAAACTTCAGTGGACCGGGTTCATTGACGAGAATGGGACCGGACCTAAAGCCTCCCCATGTAACTCCTATCCGTACCCATGTTAACACTACTGCACCCTCTCCTTTTTTGATTTACGTTATGTTAATTAGCCATAGTTTTTACCTTAATTCAATCCTTATTAATGGATAATCGTTTTTTATAATAATCTTGCAACTAGTTTTGATTTCAGAATTAGTTCAGAAATTAATTTGTAGATTTAGATATTGACTTTAGATCTTAATCTTGGTGATTAGATTTAGGTTTTGATAATTGTTTTTTTTGGATGATTGTTATTGGCTTATAATTTTAGATTTAGATTAATTTTAAAATTAGATTCTTAGAATTAATTCATAATTTTAGAACTTGATATTTCGAATTAGAAATTAACCTAGGCTTTTAACATGGATTAGTATTTAATTAATTGTGGACTAATTTTGTTTAGGATGTTGACTAATTAGGAGTTGATTTGTTATCCTAGTTGTAATCTCTTTGTAAGTATTGATTAATCGTGTGGAGATTTTGTGTGGAATATTTTTCATAAACTTGTTTGGACTGATGAGATCTCTTGATGCAGATCATGCTTAGTCCCTGATATCGTTTGGACCGATCCTTGATGTTAATTCTGGTTCTCCTTGTTGATCACCTTTGATGATAGTTGCTTACATTTGATGCTTGTTAGATTCTGACATGTTTTGACTTGATGTTAGATGCTTGACTACTGGACTTGCTTACTTGTTGGAAGTACCTGATAGCTTCGAGGTTTGAGCTTGTTGCGCGCTTTGAAGAGGCAACAAACCTTCTCCGTTAAGTACCACTTGCACACTTGTAAGAAACATGCTTAGGTTTAGCATTTCTGCATACAACTTGTTGTTGAGTGAGGAGTTTTCACTCCTGGTTGTATACTTAGCTTGGATGCCAATTCATGGATACTCTTATGTTGTTGGTGAAAGCTCAAATGGTTTGACTAAATTTTGGTAAAAGATAATGGTGGAAAATATGCTCCAACATGAAGATTTATGCCCCAGACCAAAGATGTCGAATAGAATGTCACAGTATGAATATTCGACATCATGACTGTCACAGCAGGTTTTGTTTAAATCTGTTCTAAGATTCAAGGCGCGATTGGCAGTGGATCAAGGATTAAATATATGAAGCTCAACAAAGCAGAGGACTATAAAAGAAGACCAAGACCTAGGTAGAAAAGAGATAGAGGACGACATAGACTTAGGAATCCTATTTTGTAAAGTAGGTTTTAGGTTTTGAGAGTCGTAATTTTCTCTTGTAAGTCTCCCTCTGTATCGATTTGATGTAGTGTGGTAGACATAGGTACTTGTACAGATTTAGAAGCCCGTAGACAATGAATCGTGTAGTGTTCTTGGATGAAGCTTTGAAGCAAATCCAAGTTAACTTTTTAGTCAAGGATGCTTGACTGAACTTTGTATTGGAATGAGTGTCTTTCAATAGGGATGATACATTTATGAGGTATTAACTTTTAGATAATCACAGGTTGTGATTTAGAGAGTGAGATGGGTTTCACTTATCAATTAGATGTGACTTCTAATAATAAAGTCTTCATTGGGTAGTGATAGGTTAACGTCGGTGCTTTCTGTAAACCTGAGGTTGTTTACATAAAACTATACTACTGATAGTGAATTCTTCTTCCTGAATTGGTATCCCTCAGATGTAGGTGAGTTGCACCAAATCGGGTCATCATATTCTGTGTTATTTATCATTCTGCAATTTAAAGTTCAGTCTTGATTAACATGTTGGATCAGATGTCGTAACATCTGTGTTGGTACAGTTCTGATATTCAAGTGTAGCGAGCGATTTTGGACGTGGTTCTTAAGCACTGCCACTCTGGGGTACTACAGGTCGATTCATTTTTTATCCTATTAAGCTGACTAAGGAAGGGAAATAGATGTCTCCAATTAACCCTACTTGAATACTGAGTTTGAACAGCGGTCTGTTAGTTTACAGATGCTATTTGGAAGTGGGGCCCAATATTCAGTTATTTTGCTTGAGAACACGGTGTTTAGACTATTGGTGAGGTTTTTGATACTGTGTTTAGATTTGATGCTTCTGGGTTGATTTGGTGGAGATACTGGATTTTGGGTTTTCGATTAGTATGCTCGCTAAGATTTTTCCAATCTTATGCCTACGTATTCCCATTTAACAAAACAGGGAAATCAGAGAGATCGTAGTTCCTCCTATTCTATGGGAGGAAAAAGGTTGTTTTGGTGTCTTGTTCAAAGCCCAAGACGTGAATCTAAAGGTGGTTTGTATCTTGTTCAAAGCCCAAGATGTGAAGCTAAACGTTTTTGACTTTAGAGAGAATTTGTCATCTCTAAAGGGGATATTTGATCCGTTTGTCACAACTGTTGGGTGACTGATTATAAAGGAGAATTACTTTAACTAGGATATGTGAATCCAGCAATGCCATAATTTCCTTTATAGGGGGTTTTTTAACCTGAAGGAGAAGACTTTAACTCAGTTTAGAGCAATTCCATCTTTCCTTAGGAATTTCTCATGCTAAAAGAGGGACAGTGGCGTGGATGTAAATAATCCAGAGGCTTGCCGCTTACATCAATTAGATGGGGAAAAGGAGTTGATGATGTTTGTATATTCTGAACGAGGGACAACTTTTGATGCTAAAAGGTTGATTGACTCGATCGGGGTTTTCTTATACGAAGCCTAGGAGGAGGCTATTGGCCCAACAAAAGGGTGTTTTTATGTGTCTCGTACGAAGCCCGAGAGAGAGGCTAAAAGGGTTAACTCAACAAGAGAGCGCTTTTGTATGTGTCTTGTACGAAGCCCAAGACAGAGGCTGAAAGGTGATTGACTCAACAAGAGAGTCTTTGTATCCCGTACGAAGCCCGAGATGGAGGCTAAAAGGAGGTTGACTCAATAAGAGAGTCTTTTATACTCAACAAGAGAGTGTTTTGTGTCTCGTACGAAACCCGAGATGGAGGCTAAAAGTGGTTGACTCAATAAAAGAGTCTTCTATACTCAACAAGAGAGTGAATTGGTATCTCGTAAGAAGCCCGAGATGGAGGTTGAAGGTGTTTGACTCAACAAGAGAGTCTTTTATACTCAATAAGAGAGTGATTTGGTATCTCGTACGAAGCCCGAGATGGAGGCTGAAGGTGTTTGACTCAACAAGAGAGTCTTTTATACTCAACAAGAGAGTGATTTTGTATCTCATACGAAGCCCGAGATGGAGGCTAAAAGTGTTTGACTCAACAAGAGAGTCTTTTATACTCAACAAGAGAGTGTTTTGGTATCTCGTACGAAGCCCGAGATGGAGGCTGAAAAGGTTAGCTCCGCTGGGGAGAATCGTTGTATCAAGCCCAAGAGGAGGCTATTGTAACTGTTTCAGTTTAGTGACAGGTCCAGTATATTGGATAAAGAGAAAATCAGTTCTTATAAAGGGACTGATTAAAAGTATTGTTGTGCTTTGGGATTCGTCAGAGGATCAGGGTTATTTCCTGTTCTTTAAGGAAATGGGAAATCCACAGGGTATTGAGACTGTCCAAGTCTACAGGTGTTTTGAGAAGTCGATTCTCGGGTAGTGAATGATCTTTGTATGATGCCCAAGAGAAGGCTGGTATGTTAAAGGATGAAGGTCAACCCATTAACTGGTCTGACACTTGACTCAGAAAGACAGCTCTAGCAAATTGATGACTAGGTTTTGTTCCTATACCTGTAGAGGTCTCTGGGTCCTTGTACTAAGCCCAAGAGAAGGCATGAGAGCTCTTAAGAAGCCGACGGGTCTTTGTACAACGCCCAAGAGGAGGCGGAGATGCTTTTAAGAAGCCTGTGGGTCCCCAAACCCCGAGAAGTTCAAGACAAGCCATTCACCGAGAATAGATCAAGCCAGGAAAGTCCGAGAATTTGGAAGAAACTCAAGAGATGCCATTCACGGAGAAAAGTTCATCTCTGGGGAGTTGAGTTTCTTTGACGATTTCTAAGGGTGACAGTCTGAGAAAGGGTTCACCGAGAATGCTCCATTTCACGTCTCCATATTGTTTAACCCCAAGAGGAGGGAAGATTGTGTCTGGTAATCCTATGGGGATCTAGTTTTGTTCGTATTTAAGAGTGACCAATAGGGCTTTACCTAGTGCTAGACGTAGTTGCAGGGGAAAACTCTAAATAACTATACTAGTATTACACAGTGGATATTTGACAAGTATATAAAAGTTTGTGAAAGAAGACTTACAGTGAGCAACCCCACAATACAGTTATATATATATATATATATATATATATATATATATATATATATATGAAAGCGGGTAAAGAAAGCGGGTAAACACTTACTCGGTTGTAGAGCTTCCATGCTGTGTGGTTAGTTTGTTCAACAAAGAAAGCTTTGATAACAATATTATATTCAAAATCAAAGGAGAAAGTACCTTGAAAAGATTATTGGGGCTTACAGCTCAAGGAGAGGCCCAAGGTTTTATCAGTGATTGTACTGTGGTTTTGTACATTGTACAGGGACTTATACAAGTGACTGAGGCCCAAAAAGGTTTTTTGTACAAAGGGATGGGTCTTATACTCTCTCAAGAGGCCCAAAGGTTTATTTTTGTACAAGTGGTGGGGCTTACAGCTCAAGGAGAGGCCCAAAAGTTTTGTTTTAAAAGGCGACGATCGCGCCGAACTTTTTGTTGGTATAGGGACTTATACAATAAGTGAGGCCCAAAAAGTTTTGGTTTTCAAAAAGGGTTGGGTCTTACACTCTACTAGAGGCCCAATGGTTCTTAAAGAGTGGGGCTTATAACACGAGGGTAGGCCCAAGGGTTTGATTTTTTAACTGGCGATCGCGCCGAGGTTTTCTTTTAACGCAGAGGGACTTATACAATATCTGAGGCTCAAAAAGGTTTTAGATAAAAGGGGGTTGAGTCTTACACTCTATTAGAGGCCCAAAGAGTTATTTTTGTACAAGTGATGGGGCTTACAGCTAAAGGAGAAGCCCAAATGTTTTTGCTAAAAGGCGACGATCGCACCGTTGTTTTTTGAAAATACAGTGGGACTTATACAATAACTGAGGCCCAAATATTTTGGTTTAAAAAATGGGTTGGGTCTTACACTCTGTTAGAGGCCCAAAGTGTTTGAAAAAAGTTTGATGAGGGTTGAATTAATCAAAAACCCTAATTTGTTTCCAAAATGTATTTTAATTGAATAAAAATTCAATTAAAATGATCAAAATTGTTAAACATGTGGAAAACAAATTGTGATCTTGGATTAATGTTTCAAAAATCAGGTTTTGATCCACAAAATGATTGTAAATCACTAAAATTTGAAAAATCAAGAAAGAGAAAATATTTTAAATGTCAAAAACAATTAAAATATTAATTCTTTACAAAATTATCAAGTATATGAAATAAATAATATTTTTGGGATTTTTTGGGAAAATAAAATATTTTAACATTTTTTTGAATTATTAGAAAAAAGAATCAACTCAAAATCATTAAAACTCAGAGAGAAATTAATTTTTGAATCAATTAAATAAAATCACAAAATTCAAATATTCAAATTTTCAAAAAAGGCGCCAAGAACAAGGGCAAGAACACGCGCCACCCTCTGTTTCTGCAGATTTGCATTTTCTATCCAATCTCACTGAATACTTGATTATATCATGTGTCGCTCCCGGGATTTTCATCCTAGTACAAACGCGAAAGTGGCACCGAAACAGAGTCGCCAGCAATGTGTATTTATCCCAAGAGAGGGAAAGGAAACACTGCATAAACCTGAAGGAAAGGAAAGAGCATGGTCTTGCGACCAAAAGAACTGGATTCGGGAGTCGGTTACGCGAGAGGAAGGTATTAGCACCCCCTCGCGTCCATCGTACCCGATGGGATCCACGCTTGCTTGTTCGATCAAAGGGTGTAAGAAAAGGATACTGGAAAAGGAACTGGAAAAGGAATGGAAAGAGAAAGAGAAACAAATGTAGGGAAAATAAAAAAAGTGCTCGAATGGGCCCTACCCCACTGCCTACGTATCTCATCGGGAACATGAGAATCAGAGCGACGTAGTTTCCCTCACTAGGGATGGATTGTTTGTGTTTTTTAGGGAACGGCTAACGTTCTAGCTCAGGTGTTGCAGCTCGCTGTATGGAGACTTAGGCATTACCGTCTTGCAAGAAAACGAGGAGAAGCACGTTCGTACGTCGAGAGTGAATGAGGTGAGAAAAGAATTCCCGAAGGAAAGACGTTATTGTTTGTTTTTGTCTTTTAAGAAATTTTGTTATTTGTTTGCATATGATAGTGTATCTAAATCTTAATCATTGGAATGTGTACATCCTCACATTCCAAGATGGAATGAGTAAGAAAATACACTAAGTGTGAAGAAGACCCTCACATTTAGTTCCAATTATTAAGGATCAAACACACTAGCATACTTGTATTTTTTAAGTGTTTTTGTTGATTATGAAATGAAGAAGTGTTTTTCTTTATTTGTATTTTCAACAAGTATTGCATTTAAGTCCCTCATACAAGATCAAATGTTTAACACATTGACCCAAGATGGGCTATATGCTACACATTCTAAGATTATAAGAGAAGACCCCTTATAATATTTTCTTTATATGAAAGGCCTGAATGCAATAAATGCCTACCTTTATTAGATATTTTGAATTTTCTTTGAGATGAGAAGATGAAAGACTCAAGTGGGAGAGAAAGGTAAAAATCTATGTGAACTAAGACTCAATCCTAATTGATTAGTCAAGGGAGTGATCCTAATGGTTTGTGAAGTTGCAAAACCTAAAGTCTAAAGAAGGAATGAGTTAAACAATTCACTTCTAAAGTAGAAGATGAATTGTAACTCAAAAGGGAAAGTAATGAGTTAATCAAAGAAAGCAGATAAGTACTTAACAAAACACAAGATTGCATTGTAAAAGAAATGAAAGGAGAGAGGTTTGAATGTGGATTCCTTATCCATACTCAATTTCAACTTACCAAAGCCCCTACATGGTTAGTAAACATGGAAACATGCATAAGAAGTAAAAAGAAACACTTAATGCACATTAAAGTTCAAAAGAATAAGATGAAGAATCAAATCCTTGTGATTCATATTGACAACAAGTGAATATCATCATACAAGTTCAAATGAATAAGCAACAATGATCATTCATTAGCATTTAAAGATGAAAAGAAATGAAAAGAATGTGCATAAATGGAACATGTAAATCCAACAATCAGAATTGAAACTAAATGAAAAAATGGTTTATAAACATCTCAAAGTATTCATGAATCAACAATCAAGACATTCAAGAAGTGATAGAAGAAGAATTGAAATGAAAGTTCAAAAAGAAAGTGCACACAATACATGTTAAGGATGCACAAAGTTCAAGTTGAAATGAACATGTAAAGATGACCTATAATATGTACCAAGGACCTATAATATCATATGAATGACTCATAAAACATGCAAATGCTCATACAAATATGCACAAAAGAAATCATGTAAAACATGCACTAGAGTTAGAATGATGTGACATGTATCATGCTTCAAATGTAATGCATCAAACAAAAATCAAATGAACTCATGAAAATTATGCAAGCATGGTATTAGAATGCCCAGGCCAGAAGTAAATCATACATCAAAATAGCATGTCAAAATTCAAGGCAAAATGACTTCAAACAAATGCATTAGGTCAAGTTGAAACATCATGCAAAGTGGTGCAAAGATAAGCATCAAAACATGTCATAAAGTGTCTTAAAAAATAAAAAAAAAATAATCTAACATGCTTCAATGTATTGGTGAATCAATACAAAAAGAATCAGGTCAAAAATATTTGTAATGAGCAAGAACAAAATTCCACAAATTCATGTATCATACTTGGAATGCACACAAATGGAAATTCAAAGAAAATTATGAAACAGGGGTAAAAATGTAATAAAATCATGAAATAAAAATATCAAAAATTTCCTAAATGTCTAAGTAATATTCATGAATTTTTCTAGAATTTTATGATGTTGTTTTGTAATTTTAAAAATTAAAAATGAAACGTGTATAAAATGAGGAAAATAAAAAGAAATTGAAAACAAGTAGGGGGTGCATGCATAGCAAACCATCAGTTCAAAATTGTTTGGGCTTTGAAACGCATGGTGTAAATAGAAATTTAGTCCAGTCCACTTACACGCAATCCACACCAACAATCATGCACTCTCAGTCAAAATAAAAGTCAAGCAATGATCACCATTGGATCAAGTCCAGTTAACACAACAGTCAAAGTAATCATATCTAATGCACACACGTGAAGGCACACACTCACTACCATGCACTGCACCACACCTTGTTTAAATTGAAATCAGAATTGAACACGTGAGATGCATGTGTATTTTTAATGTGCTGGCATAACATGAGCCACACGATGAGAACAAATCAACGGCCAATATTCAAACTGAGAAAAGCCTAGCAATTAAGATCACCGGCCGGAGAATGACCTCCGGTCACCTTCTCCGGCGAGAACCACCACCTGCAAATCTCACATCCTCACAAAAATACACAATGTGCATACCAAAATGAAGCTGAGATAATGGAGATCACGAATACACCAATATTTTTCATAGAGCAAACACATACATGGAGAACAGAGAGGATTAAACCATGCCTTAACTTTTGGATCTACGCCTCTATGAGGCCTATCAACTAGCCGGAGTAAAAAATGCTCCTAGTGAGCTCATATCATGATGAAAACAACAAAATAAACCATAAAACGTGAGAGAAATGTTTGAGAATTTTAGAACCTGAATTTGCAGCTCTTGGAGATTCTTGAGAAAACCAGAGAAAACACTTGTTCTTCAACCTTGAAGCTTCAAATCAAGCAAAATAAATGCTGCTGGAAGTAGATGAAATCATGTGGAGTGTGATAGATCTTCCTTCAATCATGCGCCATTGATTATGATGTAGATGAAGTAGGTGAAAATCTTTTGCACTCAGAGAACAAGTTTTGAGAGAATTGGTGAAAAAGGTGAGAGAATCAGAGAGAAAGTAGAGAGGGCTTTGAAGTAAAAATGAGAAAAAATGAAGTTGAAGTTGAAATGTGAGAGTGAAATTCTATTTATAGGTGAACTTAACTATGGTTAACATGAGTTGGTTAGAGTGAGTCAGGTGAGTTAAGGTGAGTCATCCCTAACTAACTGAGTCAAGTTAGTTAGGGAGAGCAATGATATGGTGATGGTGACTTATGGTGAACTATGGTGGAGATGAGAGTGAACTTGAAATGGCATGGCTATTGTAGCAGAGACTTGTTCAGCAAGCTTTCTCTTTCCATTCTCATGTATGGCACGTGCTATGGCAGGTGTATGTAATGGCAATGATGTGTTCAAATAAGGGAATAACATACACGAGTTATTTGATGGATGTCTGAACCAAATTATGTATCAAAGCCATCAATGCATCAGTGGAACATAGGGTGATTTGTAGATGAAATTCTACCTAATCAATGGATGGTTTGATGAGTTTTGGGGTTATTGGAAAGAAGAGATGTAATGCTACAAGTTTAATGTGAAAATTGGATTGAATACAAGCTTGAAAATTGGTGAAAAGTGACTTGGAACACCCATATTTGGAACTGATAGAAGGGCGTGGCAAAGGGGTTGGCTGGCAAGGCAAGCATGGCATGGAATTTCAGCATGATCACCCTAACTTGAGACCACTATTTCTACCTCATAGCTTGACCAAATGAAATTTTGTCCAACATGAACATTGAAGAGGGCATTGCAAGGAATAATTTTGATGTTGAAAAGTTTTGCATTTGGAGCTTTTATCATTGAGAAAAATGAGCAAACATTTGGCACACCACATGTTTGTAAAAATGACTGCGCGTGTACCTAGGAATCCTTGGTCATGACCTGATTTTGGACCTACTTTCCTCCAACTTTGATCAATCATATCTCACTCAATTTTTATCCAATGGAGATGTTCTACACATGGATTTGAAGCTTGAAACAAGATATTTTGTTGTGGCCGAGTGGAATTTTCATTTGATGTCTCAATTTTGAATGGCCTTGGTTCAAAGTCTGGTGCAAAATGGCCAAAACTTTCCTTATTTAGAAACCCTACTTCTCCCAAAAATGGAAACTTTTCAAATCTTGATTTTTCATGATCCTTTTGGAGTTTCTTGGTCAAATTTTGTACATTGGTCACATATAACAAGAATTTCATGAGTTTGGCCTCAAAAAGTCAAGAGTTGACTTTTTCCTCTGATTATTTGACTTAGCCCCAATTTTCCTGATTTTTGATTTTTCTTCCAATTGAACCACTTCTAAAACCAATTGAGATGTAATTTTCCACACTCATACACTCAAGGACATGTAAAATACCATGACATCAAGTTTTGTCCAAAAAATCAGAGACACGCTGATTTTATTGGAAACCCTAGTTTTGGCCCCTTCTGGTTAGGAGGAAATTGCACATCTTCCAAATCCAAATTCCTCTGAGTATGTTGTGTATCCTCTTAAAGGATGATGAGATATGCCACTTGAGGGTGATTTTAAATCAATGAACTACATCTTTTGAGTGTTTTCCTTCAGCTTTTGGATCTCTTGCATAGTGAAGGATGTAATGCTTCAACCTCCTATTGAATCTCACTTTCTTAAGGTTTTGGATGATCAATTGAGATAGTATGAGACATGAAAGACCTATTGGTTTGCCTTGAAGCAACTTGTTTGACCTTTTGTGCCTTGAATGATTCCTTGATTGCCCATCTTTCCCCTGATCACATGCCTTGATGGTAAGAGGGATGTTATGCTTCATTTTTCTATGTCAAAGATGCAATGTAATGCTAATGAGATGGACATGATATGATATATGATAATGCTATGCTATGATGACAAAAGGGAGAGCAAATTTTGGGGTATTACAGCTGCCCCTATTCAAACGCTGTAGACCTGAATGCCTGAAAGCGATTGCTTTTAGAGTTTCAAGGTATATAGTGATTGAATACCAAATATAAGCCAAAATTTGCTCTGGATGATGAAGAACAAAAGGGATATAAACCCAACGAGACCGCTGGATTGAATCTTCAATGAAATGTTTTCGGAGAGATCTGTCTTTTGAACGACGCCAGACGACTACTGGCTTGCCACACTGTGGATGAACTTTCAACAATGTCTTTTTGAACGACGCCAGACGACTACTGGCTTGCCACTCTATGGATGGACTTTCAACAATGTCTTTTTGAACGACGCCAGACGACTACTGGCTTGCCATACTGTGGATGGACTTTAGCTGCTATGCCATTCTAGCCAATGGACTTTTACTAATTCGTGTTGGATTTCTGCCAATCTGTCGTTGGACTTCAATGATTACCAAACCGGCTTTGGAATCTCAAACTTGCCATCATCAGATGGACTTTTACAGCTTTGCCAAACTAACATTGGACTTCGATGCTTACCAAACCAGCTTTGGAAGCTTTGCCAAACTAACATTGGACTTTGTTGAGAATATAGTTGTTTATCATCATCCCACTTGCTGGAACAATATAAACTACTGTTCGTATGATCATCCCACCTGCTGGAAAAACCATCTGCAATACTATCCCACCAGCTGGAATAATATGAACAATTGTATATAATGATCACCCCACCTGCTGGAACAACCATCTGCAATACTATCCCACCTGCTGGAATAATATGAACAACTATCTATATGATCACCCCACCTGCTGGAACAACCATCTGCAATACTATCCCACCTGCTGGAATAATATGAACGATTATCTGTATGATTACCCCACCTGCTGGAACAATCATCTACAATACTATCCCACCTGTTGGAATAATATGAACAACTGTATATGCCAAAAATAAATTGGACTTTGAGTTATAAATGAGCAATGCTGAGAATTACACCACCGGCTGGGTAATATCATATGCTGACACTTTGCTGCAGAAGAGATTCCCTCGATCTATTTAGACCTTGCTGGGGAAATTACTGTCAAAATGTCGAACTCTATGGGGAGAGAAAACAATTCAGTAGGGAATTATTCTTTGACAAATTTCACATGCTGAAACCTGCGGGAAATATGACACTACCACCTGCTGGTAAATCCTGCCGAGAATAAACTCCACAGGGGAATGAGAATGAATGACGTCCTGCCAGGGAAGAAAAGTCATTAAAACTCTGCTTGGGGATCTACCAACCTCAAGATCCTTTGCGGGGATTATTAACCTTCTAACTCGGCTGGGGAAAAAATGTACTAAACCTTTGCTGAGGAAGAGATTTAGTTGATCAATACGCCTCTTGCGGGGAGAAAAAAACTCAGCTGGGGAGTATAGCTGACAAGATTCACTGCTGAACTCTTTGGGGATACCACTACCAGAGATACGATCTTGCTGGGAATCAGGGCTACTCTGTCGGGGATATGCAAATCCTGATTGGAATACATTTCGTTGCAACATGCTGAGAAAGAGTCCCTAGAGATCTGTTGGGGAAACCCAAAGCAATTCCACGGTAGTCTGCTGAGGAACAAATCTGTCGAGCTTAGGATAAGTGTCACAATTCCCCATGCTAGGTGAACTTTCCTTTTGACGATTTCGTTGGGGATGATGAGTTTATAACAAACTCTGCTGGAGAAAACTGCTTTAAAGCGTCTCCTGCTGGGGAATGCCTTTTAAGAGGATTTTACAGAATACCGAACATCTTCAAACTCTACTGGGGATTATAGATCTAGAACGTCTTCTGCCGGGGAAACTCAATATGCCCCATGCTTGGGATGGTCAACAACTTGCTTTCGCCCCATGATACAAGACTTGTCTGAAGAAACGCCATAAGAGGATTTTACAGAAGATTAAGCATCTTCAACCTCCTGGTGACTTCACTGGGGATACTACTGCGAGAAGCTTCGTCTCTTAAGAGGATTTTATAGAAAACCAAGCGTTTTCGAACTCTTAGACGAATACCCTGTCTTCAGCTTCTGAACATTCGCTCTTGCACTACCCTTCACATCGCCTGCAAGGTACCGGAAGATTTGCACTCGTTATAGACATGGAGTGCTCACTGGATTAATAACTGTTATCAACACAGAAGAATTCAATCTTCGACAACCGTTATCGTCACAAAACCCGGTGGGAAATCTTGAATGAAAGAATCGACTTAATAAGATACAACTGTATCAAGTCATAACAAATATCTGTTGGTGCTGAGAGATAACTTTCGTGCTGCTTGGATCGATCGCACTCATTACCTGCAACAGAAAATGTATATGCACATGCCCCAGGATATTGCGTGGTTTTTTGAATCCACCATCCAATGTTCTCCAACAAGCAAAGTAATTTTAACTGTCTTTTTTTGTGCATGTTTTTACAAGGCCATAATATTTTCAAAGCAATGTTTTATTATCAAAAATCAGGCGTTTTTGCAAACAAAGCAGTAAAATGAAAATAAAAGCTTGTGACTGAATATTCAATTTTATTGATGAAATGCCAAAATCGACGAATTTACAATCGGAAGCAAACCCCTGAAAGAGTTGATTGCCATAAAATTGAGAAAAGAAATCTATCCTAATGATAATGCGGAAATTGGATTCCAACTGATTTCTGATTCTGTTATAACCAGTATGTATTCCAACTCTCTTGATTATCTTCGCCTTCGGAAGCCCGTGGTCAGAACAATTCCTCCTTCGGAAACTTAGCAACTCTGCTGAAGAGTGGAGAACGTACAGATTAATTCAGACTGCAGCCATTCGCTTAAATCCCTCTTTTGCGTGGATCGCCTTTTCAGGTTTTCAATCCACCGGGATACCCATTTTTGCCTAAGCTGCTCTTTCGGGTTTTCAACTTACCAGGTGTACAATTCTTTTCAATTATATCCCTAATTTTTGCCCGAACCTTTATTCTGTTTTTGGTTCGCCAGGATGCCCTTTTTTGCCCGGATTTTCTTTTTTTTCCAGCGGGTCTATTTATACGAAGTATTTTTTAACTGCATCTGAATTAACAGGGGATGAAAAGTCTTCACCATCCATGGTTGTCAGCAATAAGGCTCCACCTGAGAAAACCTTTTTAACCACGAATGGACCTTCATAATTAGGAGTCCATTTTCCCCTGTGATCTGTACTCGGAGGAAGTATTCTCTTGATTACCACATCTCCGACCTTGTAAACTTGAGGTCGAACCTTCTGGTCGAATGCCCTCTTCATTCTGCGCTGGTATAGCTGGCCATGACATATTGCTGCTAAACGTTTCTCCTCAATAAGGCTCAGCTGATCAAATCTGGCTCGTACCCATTCAGCTTCATCTAGCTTAACGTCCATTAATACTCGGAGAGAGGGAATCTCAACTTCGATCGGTAGAACTGCCTCCATACCGTATACAAGTGAGTTTGGTGTTGCCCTGGTGGATGTGCAGACTGATGTTCGATACCCATGCAACGCAAATGGTAACTTCTCATGCCAATCTTTGTACGTGACAACCATCTTCTTGATATTTTTGTTGGCCGCTTCGACCGCGCCATTCATCTTCGGGCGGTACGGAGAAGAATTGTGATGTCGATTTTGAAGTCCCGGCATAGCTCAGCCATCATCTTGTTATTCAAATTAGAACCATTATCAGTAATGATTCTTTCGGGAACTCCATATCGACAAATGATATCTCGTTTCCAGAAACGAGCTACCACTTGCTTAGTGACATTGGCATAAGATGCTGCTTCAACCCATTTAGTGAAGTAATCAATGGCGACCAAGATAAAACGATGGTCGTTCGAAGCAGTAGGCTCAATTTTCCCGATCATATCAATGCCCCACATCGCAAAGGGCCACGGAGAGGACATGATACTCAATGGATTTGGAGGAACGTGTACTTTATCTGCATAGATATGGCATTTGTGACACTTGCGGGCATATTTGCAGCAATCCGACTCCATTGTCAACCAATAATACCCCGATCTCAACAATTTCTTAGCCATCGCATGTCCTCCGGCATGGGTACCGAAAGAGCCTTCGTGCACTTCAATCATCAACAGATCTGCTTCGTGTCTATCCACGCATCTGAGCAGAACCGTGTCAAATTTTCTTTTATACACCACGCCATCTTTGTTCAAGAAGAAACTACCAGCTAGCCTTCTTAATGCCTTCTTGTCTTTGGAAGATGCCCCAGGCGGGTATTCTTGATTTTCCAAGAAGCATTTAATGTCATGGTACCAAGGCTTGTCGTCAGACACTGCATCAACATCAAACACAAAAACAGGTCTATCAAGACGAGATACATCAATCCTGGGTACAAAGTTCCAACCATGCACTTTGATCATCGAAGATATAGTGGCCAGGGCGTCTGCAAACTTATTTTCATCTCTGGGAACATGGTATAACTTGACAGTTGTAAAGAATGTCAGCAATCTCCTCGTATAATCTCTATACGGAATCAAATTCTGCTGATGTGTGTGCCAAGTTCCCTTTACTTGATTGATTACCAGTGCTGAATCACCAAAGATATTGAGGGTCTTGATTTGTAAATCAATAGCCTCCTCAATCCCTAGTATGCAAGCTACGTATTCCGCTTTATTGTTGGTACACCCGAAAGTTACTCGGGCAGTGAAGGGCATGTGAATGCCTTCTGGTGTAATGAGAACTACACCAACTCCGCACCCATTCATATTAACTGCCCCGTCAAACATCATACTCCATTTGGATTCAGGGTCAGGCCCCTCCTCCAGAAGTGGTTCCTTGCAGTCTTTCGCTTTGAGAAACATGATATCCTCATCAGGGAAATCAAACTTCATGGGTTGGTAATCATCAAGAGGCTGTTGCGCAAGATAATCTGACAGTATACTTCCTTTGATTGCTTTTTGCAAAGTAAATTGAATATCGTACTCTGTCAGTACCATCTGCCACCTTGCAACTCTGCCTGTAAGCGCCGGTTTCTCAAAAATATACTTGACCGGATCCATTTTTGAGATCAACAGGGTTGTATGTGTGAGCATATATTGTCTCAATCGCTTTGCGGCCCATGCGAGTGCACAACATGTCTTTTCAAGCATTGAATAACGCGATTCACAATCTGTAAACTTCTTGCTCAAGTAGTAGATAGCATGTTCTTTCCTACCTATCTCGTCGTGTTGACTGAGAACACAACCCATGGATCCTTCGAGCACTGTCAAGTACATAATCAGCGGTCTCCCTTGAACTGGAGGTATCATAATCGGAGGTTCCTGCAAATATCTTTTTATTTTATCGAATGCATTTTGACAATCATCATTCCACCTGACCGTTTGATCTTTTCTTAGCATTTTGAATATCGGTTCGCAGGTGGCAGTTAGGTGAGATATGAACCTTGAAATGTAGTTCAATCTCCCTAGAAGGCCGCGAACTTCTTTCTCAGTTCTCGGTACAGGCATATCTTGTATAGCTTTCACTTTAGCAGGATCAACCTCTATTCCTTTTTCACTGACCATAAAACCCATCAATTTTCTGGACCGTACGCCGAAAGTACACTTGTTAGGATTCAGTCTCAACCTGAATTTCCTCAACCTCTCAAACAACTTCTTCAAGTTGATCAGATGTTCTTCTTCTGTCTTTGATTTAGCAATCATGTCATCCACATAGCACTCGATCTCTTTATGAATTAGATCATGGAATAACATCACCATTGCTCTTTGATAAGTTGCCCCTGCGTTCTTCAACCCAAAAGGCATTACTTTGTAACAGAAGGTACCCCACGGGGTAATGAATGTCGTCTTCTCCATGTCTTCAGGCGCCATCTTTATCTGATTGTACCCGGAGAATCCATCCATAAATGAGAACACTGAAAACTGAGCAGTATTGTCGACCAGCACATCAATATGAGGGAGTGGAAAATCATCTTTAGGGCTCACCCTATTGAGATCTCTGTAATCCACACACATTCTGACCTTGCCGTCTTTCTTCGGCACCGGTACTATATTGGCCACCCAGGGAGGATAGTTGGTTACTTCCAGAAAACCTGCATCCAACTGTTTCTGCACCTCTTCCTTGATCTTCAAAGCCATTTCTGGTTTCGTTCTGCGCAACTTTTGCTTGACCGGTGGACAGTCCTCTTTCAATGGTAGTCTATGCATAACTATGTCTGTATCTAAACCTGGCATATCTTGATATGACCAAGCAAAGATGTCAACGTATTCACGTAGAATGACTATCAGCTCTTGCTTTACATCATCCTGTAGACTTGCACCGATCTTGATCTCTTTCTTGCTTTCTTCTGAACCGATATTAATAACCTCAAGCTCTTCCTGATGAGGCTGAATGGTCTTTTCTTCCTGTTTCAACAATCTAGCCAACTCTTCCGGGAGTTCATAGTCCTCATCACTTTCCTCCTCAGCTTGATAGATCGGATTGTCGAAATCATACGTGGGCATAACAGAATCATTTTCAGTGGAATCCACAAAATCAAGTCTGCATGATTGGATTAATGCTTTTATTTTAGATTATTTTTGCTTGAAAACAAAAGAAAAAAAAGTGCATTATCATTTTTAATTTTCTTTGTGCAAAAATAAAAATAAAGAAGGAATAAAGGAACACAAATTTGTAAACAAAAACGTCCTTTTTATTGATGTTTGAACATTATATGAGAAAATATGGTGGCCCTACAAATGGATCCTCACACCTTGGGCAGAGTGTGGGATTTTATGCATTATGAAAGACAAGAATTATTACTCTGAATGATGTACAACATGAATGACTTCTTCACTAGACTAGTTTTGCAATGCCTCGCCCGGAGCCAGTGCATACACCCATCTGTCCAGATAATCTGAGCTTTCAGCGTCATCTTCTATTGCTGAGCAGGACTGATTAGGGTTGATAATTCCTCCACTGTTGAAATTGATTGGCCCACGGAATCGGGGAACTGGCATCTGGCCCGGTTGGTATCCAATGCCGAACTTATCTTCTTTCACAAACACGTCGATAGCTTTACCCCAACCTTGGGCGTTTCCGCTTTCAACCACTTCTCTGGCCTGCTTGTAGGACATAATTGATGTACTCGGCCCAACTGGCACATTTGACACCACTGCTGTTGAAGTAGATTCTGGGAATTGGTTGATATTCAGGGCTTCAAAGGACTGGCACAGGGTTTCATGAATTTCTCCATCCATTCCCACATATTTGAAAGTGGATGGATGACTCACAAATATATCTTCCTCACTGCAAACGGTAACCACTTGACCCTCGAACACGTATTTGAGCTTCTGATGTAGTGTGGAGGTAACTGCGCCTGCTGCGTGAATCCACGGTCGGCCCAACAAACAGCTGTAAGCAGGCTGAATGTCCATAACATGAAAGATTGTCTTGAATATCTGTGGACCAACCTGTATTGGTAATTCTACCTCTCCAAACACCGATCTTTGGGATCCATCGAAAGCTCTCACAATCAGATCGCTGGGTCTAAGAATCAACCCATCTACTTCAATTTTCATCTGGGCCTTTTTGGGTAACACATTCAAGGAAGAACCTGTGTCGACCAGCACATGCGACAAAATAGCTGCTTTGCATTCAAGTGTGATGTGCAACGCTTTGTTGTGATTATGTCCATCTGGAGTCAAATCCCTATTCGTAAACCCCAACCCATGGCTCACATTGACATTAGAAATTACTCCCTCCAACTGATTCACCATAATCTCATGGGGTACATAAGCCATATTTAAAACCTTCAACAAAGCGGCTCGGTGTGCATCTGAACTCATTAACCAGGATAATATTGAGATTTTAGAGGGTGTCTGATTGAGCTGATCAATGATCTTGTAATCGCTCTTTTTGATGATCCTCATAAATTCCTCGACATCACTATCAAAATTGACTTTAGGGTCCTCTTCCTGAATAGGCACCTTGTCATCAACAACCTGTTTTCCTTTTGCTCTTACAGCGACTTCAACTTCTTTATCACTCCTTAGAGTCTAGGGAGCAAACAGTCGACCACTCCTGGTGAAACCACTTGGTCCACTGACATTCTCAACACTCGTACCAACAACAGCCTCTACTTTCTGTTGACTTCCTCCTTGATGAGTATTAGTTCCATATTGCCACGGAACTGCCTGATTAGACACATAAGAAGCAGATTCAGGAACGATAATCATAACTGGGCTCGGCCTCTTGGGCATGATGATAGCAACAGGAGCTTCAACAGGCACCTGTATTTCAACTGGATTATAATAAATGGTAACGGCTGAAACATCTTTTTCCTTCTCTACCTTATCAAACTGAAGTCTTCCTTCGTCCATAAGATCCTGCAGTCCAACTTTCAACTTACTACAACCATTAATCTGTTTTGAACAATCCTCACAGTCAGAGCCATATCCAGGAAATACATTTCCTTTTAACAAACGCACTTTTACAATCAACAGCGGAGTTTTTACCAAATCAACATCAGTAATCAGATTCAATTTCTCTCCATCAGAAATAGCATTCGTGCCTGCACCTCCATGATGAGGCATTGGATTATCACGAACATTTGGCGGCTTAGAGAAATTAATAGCTTTTGCGTCAATCAGGTCTTGAACCTTATGTTGAAAAGCCTAGCACTTTTCTATCGAGTGACCCGGCGCACCAGAATGAAATTCACATCGAACATTAGCATCATAATTTTGAGGCAATTTTCCAGTATCTACTGGTCTCATAGTCCGTAGTTCAACCAACTTCTCTTTGAGCAATTGTGGTAACAAAGAAACATATGTCATAGGCAAGGGATCAAACTTACGGTCCCTTTGTCTATTAGTCTGGAATCGGGGTCTAGCTTGCTGATCTGGAGTTTGCTGTCCTGCTGGAACCAGAATGGTTACAACGTCCACCTGATGATAGGATTGAGTCCTGCCTCTGCCCTTTCCTCTATGCACAGCACTGGACTCACCTTCTCTTTTCCTTGGTCCCTTAGCAAAGGGTTTCCTCGAACTCGAAGCACCAGTCCCACTGACGTCTTGAATCTTACCCAACTTCAGCAGACTCTCTATTCGTTCCCCAACAATAACAATGTCGGCAAACCCTGTTGACGGACACCCAACCAATCTATCCAAATACGGCCCTTGGAGTGTGCTCATGAACATATCAGCCATCTCACGATCAGCCAAAGGTGGTTGAACTCGAACATCCAATTCTCTCCATCTCTGCGCGTACTGCTTAAAGCCCTCCTTGTGATCCTGAGTCATACTCTGTAGTTGAGTACGATTGGGTGCCATGTCCAGATTATATTGATATTGTTTCAGAAACGCAGCGCACAAATCTTTCCAGCTCTTTATATGAACCCTGTCCAGCTTAACGTATCATTCCAAGGAGGCGCCTGACAGGCTGTCCTGGAAGAAATACATCCATAGCTTTTAGTCTTCAGTATAAGCGGCAATCTTGCGATTGCAAGCTTGCAAATGTGTTTTAGGACAGGTACTGCCATTGTACTTATCCAATGTAGGGAGCCTGAACTTGGGAGGGATTCTCACACCTTGCACGAGACCCATGTCTTCTACGTCAATTCCCAGAGGATTTTGGCTCTCAATAGCCTTGAGTCTTTCATCTAACCCTTCGTACTTCCGGTCTTCATTGTAGAAACCCATGTCGTTGTTGAATGCGGTGAACTGGTCATCTTGACCATCCTCTAAACAATTATTATCAAGTCCCAGATGTACCCCTCCAGTGGGGATGTTGACGACAGGAGGAGTGCGCACATTGCGATTTGGGATTTCAGTCTCCAGCCTCTGAATCGTGGCTCTCATGACATCTTGACCAACCCTCATGGTTTCCTGACCGGCCCTCAGCTCCTGCTGACCTTGAGCAATCCCCTGCATAAGGTTCATGAACTGCTCCATCCTTCCCCTCAAATCAGCTAATTCAGTCTGAACTTGTTCCATGACTCTGGCTTGATTGCGCCGGGTAGAATATCGGTGAACTGGGGTATCAGCTATCGTGCCTGTAAACCAAATAAAGGTTAGCAGGCGCCTGCAAAAAAAAACACCTGTAATGCAAAGATGATATGCTATGCAAATGCAAATGCACAGTTATGTTTGTCATTTCAAGATACTTTTCATATCCTGATTCCAATCGTAACCACGAATTCCTGACGACCAGAAATCATAATTATCGAGTTTTGCCTTGAAGAGATATTCATATACACCAATCACAAATATCTGAAGACCAGAAATAGTGATTGGGTAGTGTGCCAGTGTGCAGATATCTTATTACGTCACATATATCTGAAGACCAGAAATTGTGAACAGAAATAGGTCATTTCATACAAATTCCCAAAAGTTTTCAAGCACATTTGTCATAGTTTCAGCAACAGAATAAGAAACAAGCAGTCAAATGGATCCATCAACAATTCTGATGGTAACCATGGCAAATTACAAAGAAATGACAAAAATCATTAATCTGATAGCTCTACGTCCTTCAGCTTCTGGCTGGAATACTTAATCTCTTCGAACAGGATGCGGGTACGCTGATGATGTGGCTTTTCAATCAGCTCTTTGATTACGATGTCCCTTTTTTCCAATGCATCAGATAATGAGCCCATGTGCATCAGCAAGGCTTCACTTCACCGACTCCTTTACGCCTCTTAATTCCAGCTTGAATTTTAACCAGCTTCAGATCTGCTGTGACATCTTCAAGCTCTTTGTTGGCAATTTTCAGCTTATCTTCAGCATTCCTTACCTGTTCTTAACTTTTGCCAAGATCCTCTCGATACTTTCTTCTTGCTACATGTGCTTTCTTCAGCTCTTCATCTTTATCTTTTAACTGGGTCAGCAATTCAGAGTTTTCAATTCTGACTTCATCCCAAGCTTGATGAAGTTTAGCTAATGAATCCTTGCTTCGGGCTAGCGCCTGCTTTGTAGCCTTGTGAGCCTGACTAGTATCATCTGCTCCCAAAGTAAGTTTCCGGAAGTACCGGGCTCTATCATCAAAATCTTCTTCTTTGTCTGCCAAGATTTTCTCCGCTTTCAAAGCTCTCTTTTCCAACTCTTTGTTATCAGCCAAAGCTTTCTGAAGACAGGTCCAGATGTAGAGCAGCAGCAATTACTTTGGGGGTAAGAGCATCTTCAGAAAAATACGGTATAGAAGACGTGACTGGAATTCCCAAAATAAATGAGAATTCCTCCAAAGTGGGCATTAAAATGTAGTCAGGGAATAGGAAACATCTCATTGATGGTTCATAGAACTGTAAGAAAGTGTGCAACCCATCCTTCTCATATTTTGTGAATGCACGTACCATTTTGATGAGCTCTCCATATTCCTTCTGAAAAGTGCTGAGAACACCAGAGCTAGCCATGCCTATCATCTTGTTCAATGAATCTAGCTTAGGATCAGGGAATTTATATGACACATTATTCTTCCTTTTAACCTCAACTTCTTGGAAACTCATGATTGGAATCAGACAATATGGTAGGTACCTGAAAATGACAAACATAACCTGTTATGATATGAGCATGCAAATGCAAAAGGCATGTGATTAAGCATTCAGATGTCTGTGTCTGTGTTGAACTGTGTGCACTGTGTCTCTGTACTGAATCTGGCAATATATCTGAGATGAATACTCAAACCACTGTCATAGGATACACTGTCTGTAACAATCATAGAATCACAAGTAAGGTATGTAGGAGGCTAGGTTACCTGCAAATCTGTAAACATCCCACCCAGACTCACACGTGGTTCCTAGAAAACAAGGTTTGTCAGCTTCGAAGGTTTGAGAAGCGATAGCACATTCAGCCCGTAGGATACAATGCTATGCAAATCAAAGAGGTCGTCCACTGACTCACCTTAGAAAATAAAGGTCATCCTATGCAAGTTCCAAAGCGGGCCCTCGGGTGCAAGTGGGTTTGCCACATAATGTGGTCTGCCACTGTCACCACTAAAGAGAGATGTTTCCACTAAGGTCCTCATGATCGGTCACTAGCGTTGACAGCTCTCTAGATCAACATCCTGGAATACGCAAGATGCGTACGCCATGATGGGTCCCAAGATAGCCTCGTCTAGCTGTGAATTTCGTGAATACCCAACGCACACAGATGGTACGTAGGTCCCACTACTCTCCACTCTAAATCTAAGTATGCACTCGAGCCTTGGTAATGGGCTCCTCTCTCAGAAATCCCATCCCGCCAAATAGACAGAACAGTGCAACACAATATAATATATGAAACGTAAATGCTAACATGCTGTAAACATGGTACAAGTAATAAAATACAGTAAACAACAAATACAAGATAACAGTAAACACCCAATGAAAGAAAATCAAACAAGCGCTAGGATCGACTCGCTTAGGATGGACCAGCAATAGGTCAACCTGTCCCCAGCAGAGTCGCCAGCTGTCGCTCCCGGGATTTTCAGCCTAGTACAGACGCGAAAGTGGCACCGAAACAGAGTCGCCAGCAATGTGTATTTATCCCAAGAGAGGGAAAGGAAACACTGCATAAACCTGAAGGAAAGGAAAGAGCATGGTCTTGCGACCAAAAGAACTGGATTCGGGAGTCGGTTACGCGAGAGGAAGGTATTAACACCCCCTCGCGTCCATCGTACCCGATGGGATCCACGCTTGCTTGTTCGATCAAAGGGTGTAAGAAAAGGATACTGGAAAAGGAACTGGAAAAGGAATGGAAAGAGAAAGAGAACCAAATGTAGGGAAAATAAAAGAAGTGCTCGAATGGGCCCTACCCCACTGCCTACGTATCTCATCGGGAACATGAGAATCAAAGCGACGTAGTTCCCCTCACTAGGGATGGATTGTTTGTGTTTTTTAGGGAACGGATAACGTTCTAGCTCAGGTGTTGCAGCTCGCTGTATGGAGACTTAGGCGTTACCGTCTTGTAAGAGAACGAGGAGAAGCACGTTCGTACGTCGAGAGTGAATGAGGTGAGAAAAGAATTCCCGAAGGAAAGACGTTATTGTTTGTTTTTGTCTTTTAAGAAATTTTGTTATTTGTTTGCATATGATAGTGTATCTAAATCTTAATCATTGGAATGTGTACATCCTCACATTCCAAGATGGAATGAGTAAGAAAATACACTAAGTGTGAAGAAGACCCTCACATTTAGTCATTAAGGTTCAAACACACTAGCATACTTGTATTTATGAAGTGTTTTTGTTGATTATGAAATGAAGAAGTGTTTTTCTTTATTTGTATTTTCAACAAGTATTGCATTTAAGTCCCTTATACAAGATCAAATGTTTAACACATTGACCCAAGATGGGCTATATGCTACACATTCTAAGATTATAAGAGAAGACCCCTTATAATCTTTTCTTTATATGAAAGGCCTGAATGCAATAAATGCCTACCTTTATTAGATATTTTGAATTTTCTTTGAGATGAGAAGATGAAAGACTCAAGTGGGAGAGAAAGGTAAAAATCTATGTGAACTAAGACTCAATCCTAATTGATTAGTCAAGGGAGTGATCCTAATGGTTTGTGAGGTTGCAAAACCTAAAGTCTAAAGAAGGAATGAGTTAAACAATTCACTTCTAAAGTAGAAGATGAATTGTAACTCAAAAGGGAAAGTAATGAGTTAATCAAAGAAAGCAGATAAGTACTTAACAAAACACAAGATTGCATTGTAAAAGAAATGAAAGGAGAGAGGTTTGAATGTGGATTCCTTATCCATACTCAATTTCAACTTACCAAAGCCCCTACATGGTTAGTAAACATGGAAACATGCATAAGAAGTAAAAAGAAACACTTAATGCACATTAAAGTTCAAAAGAATAAGATGAAGAATCAAATCCTTGTGATTCATATTGACAACAAGTGAATATCATCATACAAGTTCAAATGAATAAGCAACAATGATCATTCATTAGCATTTAAAGATGAAAAGAAATGAAAAGAATGTGCATAAATGGAACATGTAAATCCAACAATCAGAATTGAAACTAAATGAAAAAATGGTTTATAAACATCTCAAAGTATTCATGAATCAACAATCAAGACATTCAAGAAGTGATAGAAGAAGAATTGAAATGAAAGTTCAAAAAGAAAGTGCACACAATACATGTTAAGGATGCACAAAGTTCAAGTTGAAATGAACATGTAAAGATGACCTATAATATGTACCAAGGACCTATAATATCATATGAATGACTCATAAAACATGCAAATGCTCATACAAATATGCACAAAAGAAATCATGTAAAACATGCACTAGAGTTAGAATGATGTGACATGTATCATGCTTCAAATGTAATGCATCAAACAAAAATCAAATGAACTCATGAAAATTATACAAGCATGGTATTAGAATGCCCAGGCCAGAAGTAAATCATACATCAAAATAGCATGTCAAAATTCAAGGCAAAATGACTTCAAACAAATGCATTAGGTCAAGTTGAAACATCATGCAAAGTGGTGCAAAGATAAGCATCAAAACATGTCATAAAGTGTCTTAAAAAATAAAAAAAAAATAATCTAACATGCTTCAATGTATTGGTGAATCAATACAAAAAGAATCAGATAAAAAATATTTTTAATGAGCAAGAACAAAATTCCACAAATTCATGTATCATACTTGGAATGCACACAAATGGAAATTCAAAGAAAATTATGAAACAGGGGTAAAAAAGTAATAAAATCATGAAATAAAAATATTAAAAATTTCCTAAATGTCTTAGTAATATTCATGAATTTTTCTAGAATTTTATGATGTTGTTTTGTAATTTTAAAAATTAAAAATGAAACGTGTATAAAATGAGGAAAATAAAAAGAAATTGAAAACAAGTAGGGGGTGCATGCATAGCAAACCATCAGTTCAAAATTGTTTGGGCTTTGAAACGCATGGTGTAAATAGCAATTTAGTCCAGTCCACTTACACGTAATCCACACCAACAATCATGCACTCTCAGTCAAAATAAAAGTCAAGCAATGATCACCATTGGATCAAGTCCAGTCAACACAACAGTCAAAGTAATCATATCTAATGCACACACGTGAAGACACACACTCACTACCATGCACTGCACCACACCTTGTTTAAAATGAAATCAGAATTGAGCACGTGAGATGCATGTGTATTTTTAATGTGCTGGCATAACATGAGCCACACGATGAGAACAAATCAACGACCAATATTCAAACTGAGAAAACCCTAGCAATTAAGATCACCGGCCGGAGAATGACCTCCGGTCACCTTCTCCGGCGAGAACCACCACCTGCAAATCTCACATCCTCACAAAAATACACAATGCACATACCAAAATGAAGCTGAGATAATGGAGATCACGAATACACCAATATTTCTCATAGAGCAAACACATACATGGAGAACAGAGAGGATTAAACCATGCCCTAACTTTTGGATCTACGCCTCTATGAGGCCTATCAACTAGCCGGAGTAAAAAATGCTCCTAGTGAGCTCATATCATGATGAAAACAACAAAATAAACCATAAAACGTGAGAGAAATGTTTGAGAATTTTAGAACCTGAATTTGCAGCTCTTGGAGATTCTTGAGAAAACCAGAGAAAACACTTGTTCTTCAACCTTGAAGCTTCAAATCAAGCAAAATAAATGCTGCTCGAAGTAGATGAAATCTTGTGGAGTATGATAGATCTTCCTTTAATCATGCGCCATTGATGATGATGTAGATGAATTAGGTGAAAATCTTGCGCACTCAGAGAACAAGTTTTGAGAGAATTTGTGAAAAAGGTGAGAGAATCAGAGAGAAAGTAGAGAGGGCTTTGAAGTAAAAATGAGAAAAAATGAAGTTGAAGTTGAAATGTGAGAGTGAAATTCTATTTATAGGTGAACTTAACTATGGTTAACATGAGTTGGTTAGAGTGAGTCAGGTGAGTTAAGGTGAGTCATCCCTAACTAACTGAGTCAAGTTAGTTAGGGAGAGCAATGACATGGTGATGGTGACTTATGGTGAACTATGGTGGAGATGAGAGTGAACTTGAAATGGCACGGCTATTGTAGCAGAGACTTGTTCAGCAAGCTTGCTCTTTCCATTCTCATGTATGGCACGTGCTATGGTAGGTGTATGTAATGGCAATGGTGTGTTCAAATAAGGGAATAACATACACGAGTTATTTGATGGATGTCTGAACCAAATTATGTATCAAAGCCATCAATGCATTAGTGGAACATAGGGTGATTTGTAGATGAAATTCTCCCTAATCAATGGATGGTTTGATGAGTTTTTGGGGTTATTGGAAAGAAGAGATGTAATGCTACAAGTTTAATGTGAAAATTGGATTGAATACAAGCTTGAAAATTGGTGAAAAGTGACTTGGAACACCCATATTTGGAACTGATAGAAGGGCGTGGCAAAAGGGTTGGCTGGCAAGGCAAGCATGGCATGGAATTTCAGCATGATCACCCTAACTGGAGACCACTATTTCTACCTCATAGCTTGACCAAATGAAATTTTGTCCAACATGAACATTGAAGAGGGCATTGCAAGGAATATTTTTGATGTTGAAAAGTTTTGCATTTGGAGCTTTTATCATTGAGAAAAATGAGCAAACATTTGGCACACCACATGTTTGTAAAAATGACTGCGCATGTACCTAGGAATCCTTGGTCATGACCTGATTTTGGACCTACTTTCCTCCAACTTTGATCAATCATATCTCACTCAATTTTTATCCAATGAAGATGTTCTACACATGGATTTAAAGCTTGAAACAATATCTTTTGTTGTGGCCGAGTGGAATTTTCATTTGATGTCTCAATTTTGAATGGCCTTGGTTCAAAGTCTGGTGCAAAATGGCCAAAACTTTCCTTATTTAGAAACCCTACTTCTCCCAAAAATGACAACTTTTCAAATCTTGATTTTTCATGATCCTTTTGGAGTTTTTTGATCAAATTTTGTACATTGGTCACATATAACATGAGTTTCATGAGTTTGGTCTCAAAAAGTCAAGAGTTGATTTTTTCCTCTGATTAGTTGACTTAGCCCCAATTTTCCTGATTTTTGATCTTTCTTCCAATTGAACCACTTCTAAAACGAATTGATATGTAATTTTCCACACTCATACACTCAAGGACATGTAGAATACCATGACATCAAGTTTTGTCCAAAAAATCAGAGACACACTGATTTTATTGGAAACCCTAGTTTGGCCCCTTCTGGTTAGGAGGAAATTGCACATCTTCCAAATCTAAATTCCTCTGAGTATGTTGTGTATCCTCTTAAAGGATGATGAGATATGCCACTTGAGGGTGATTTTAAATCAATGAAATACCTCTTTTGAGTGTTTTCCTTCAGCTTTTGGATCTCTTGCATAGTGAAGGATGTAATGCTTCAACCTCCTATTGAATCTCACTTTCTTGAGGTTTTGGATGATCAATTGAGATAGTATGAGACATGAAAGACCTCTTGGTTTGCCTTGAAGCAACTTGTTTGACCTTTTGTGCCTTGAATAATTCCTTGATTGCCCATCTTTCCCCTGATCACATGCCTTGATGGTAAGAGGGATGTTATGCTTCATTTTTCTATGTCAAAGATGCAATGCAATGCTAATGAGATGGACATGATATGATATATGATAATGTTATGCTATGATGACAAAAGGGAGAGAAAATTTTGGGGTATTACATCATGCAATCTATATATCAATCTACTCGTTTTAACCTCACGATCATGTTTATGGTCTTTAATTTCATTTATTTTAAACATGGAATAAGAAATCAAAGAGAAACCTCAAGAACCCTAAAATTTGCATGAAGGTTCAGAAATTCCATACACGATTCAAACAATGCAATTGATTGAGGGAAAACACTCCATGGATGATTATGAACATATGGCCAAATTATTGTGTAGCAAAAAATGCATGGATCATAGAGTTTGAAGAGCTCATGCTTACCTCTTGCAGTTGGTGATCGTGTTTTGTGTAAGAGGTGTTACAACTTGGTTCCAAGGTTATGGACAGCTTCCCTAGGTGCTATGGAGTGTGTCTGGGTGCTTGGAGTGGATTGAATTGAGTTGGAACTTGATTTGGCACCTCAACTGCAAATCTGTCAAAGGCTTGAGCAGTTGGCTGGTGATTTTGTGATTTTGATTTTCCAGATGTTATGTGAGTGTTTGGATCACTTCTATATGATGTTTATGAGGTGTGTGTGTGTGATTGGTTTGGTTGGAATAACTCTTAAACTCAAAACCCGATAGTGACTTGCTTTGGAAGGCAATTTTGGAGTGAAGAAGGAGATTTTGAGGAAAGCATCTGTTTGATGGCTTTGGTGTACTCAAACTGATCACAAATGAGCTCTATTTATAGTAGAGCAAGTTTGTTTTGCAAGGAATAGTGAATGGCAACTGCTGCATAGGTTTGGGCAATTTTGAGCAATGAGAATCCAAGTTTCCTCTAGCCATTGACTAGAGGTTAGGGCACAGGCTGCTGGTCCCCTTGGTCTTCGATAAGTCTTGACTGAATTCAGTTGGAAATGGCTCAGTCCATGCCACCTTGGTGCATCCATTGAATGCTCCAAAACAAAATTGGAGTCTTGTCCCCTCTTTAGGGATTTCTAGGTTTGGCATGCTATTTTTGGTTCCAAAGACTTGGGAGGCTTGGGATCAGAGTTGGTTCCTCCTTGGTCCCCCCTTGAGGTGTTCAGATGGATAGAGTTGCTTTCCCTTTGCAAAATTTGAGCAAATCGAGTAAAACTCCAAAATCTGCCTTGCCATGACAGTTTGCAGCAAGGCATGTTGGCATTGTCATATCTCATGGCTCGAGTGGAATTTGATGGAGTTCTTGGCCATTTTGGAAAGCCCTCATATGATACAACAACTGTTTGATCATAATTGGTTTTGATACTTTTTGGATCCAAGTGAAAAATTCCCCTACATTTGGAAAAAAGTAAGGCAGATTCTGACTTAGTGAAATTTTCACTAAGTGTTGGAAAAAAGTGACATTTTCACTTTTTGTGATTTTGATAATTCCATAACTCAAAATCCATGAGCAATTGGAATGAGTTATGTTTGAAGCTTCTGTAGAGTGCCATGAGAGTTACAAATCCAGCTTTGGATGGGAAAAAACGGCCTTATGGTTTAGGAGTTATGATCCTCCAAAGTTGGTACCCTAGCCACTTTGTTCCATAACTTAGAAAAATTTCTAAGTTTTTATGGTTACCCCTTTTACAAGTTATCCCACTTTTCTTGATTTTTCTTGATGAATGATGATTCCAATCACACATTAACATCATTTTAGGGTTAAAGAACCATGATTGTGAAAAATCTCAAAAAGTCAAAGTTGACTTTTGTGCACAGTTGACTTTTCGTCAGATGAATTCCAAACTGTGCGATCCTCTATGAAATTAAGTCTTTGACCTAAATCAACTTTGATGGATTGATTTCATAGGTGTTATAGGGTGTATTGAATCATGTCTTAGGGTTTGGGAGCATGTCCTGGTCAAAAGTCAAAGGCACAGTTGACTTTTCTCGCAAAACCCTAATTGTGGTTCTGATGAACTTGAAACTTGTTGCTCAAGCTTCTTGGATTAATCCATTGTTGCAAATGGATCAATGCGGTTTATTAGAGACCCTCAAATCATGTCTTGAGGTCTTGGCTCATGCTTTGCCCCTAAAGTCATGATGTTCCATGGAGTATTTTAGGATATGCTTTGAAGCATTGGCTCATGCCCAGAGGAACAATTTCCATCTGGAGGCCCTGGTCGACCAAACCCTAATTTTAGTGACACTGGTGATCTTCAGGCTTAATCCACCTGGAATGCTGTAACATTGTTCTTGATTCTTGCTGTGGGAGTTCTCTTGATCCATTATGGATGTTTGAGAGGTTTAGCCAAGTTGAAGATCATGTCATTCCTTGATTGATCCTTTGTCTAAGAACTCTGAGAGTGCCTGAAACCCTAAATTTGATTGTAATGGATGCTCACCCATCTTTGGGGAGACTGATGAGGAATAATGATTCATCCATATTGTGATTTTGATTTGCACAATGATGGGAAATCTTAGTGGTAAAAATTTTGGGTATGACAGATGCCCCTATTTAATCTTCTTGGACCCGAAGGTGTGAATGACGAAGGTATTCGGGCATTCGGGTTGCAAGAGGATTAAATATCGGAATACCCGAAATTTTGATGGTGGTTAAGAATGGACGTTCACACATCCTTCTTCTTTTGCTAAGCAATGATGCTTAGGAAAGGTAAAAACTTCCCCTCGATCCTGGTCTTCAGCCAAGGAACTTGTCTAAGTTGCTAAAATAAACTTCCCCTCGATCCTGGTTTCCTACCAAGGAACTGGTCTCAGTTTCTGATTTGAACCTCCCCTCGATCCTAGTTTCCTACCAAGGAGCTGGTCTTAGTTGCTGAAATAAACTTCCCCTCGATCCTGGTTTCCTACCGAGGAACTGGTCTTAGTTTCTTTTGTCAATAAACTTTCTTGACAAGGGACGTTATTCGTAGCGGTTTTCATCAAACTTCTCGCCGAATTTTCCTGGAGAGATGCCATTTGATGGAAAAAGTTTTGATGTCAGACTTGATGGGGAACCCATTCGTCTGAGTTGTAGAGGTGCACAAACTTCTCTGTTGGAGATGCCATTTGCCGACTCTATCGGGGAAAACGAGTCTCTTGAGAGACTGCTTTCACTTGGGGATATTACATCATACTTTTCTCAGAGATCCTCTCGGGGAAATGTCATATGATGTGATCCAATTTTGAGGTGTTGATGACCTTTTTGTCAGCGGATTTTTCAGAGAAAATCTAGCGTATTGTCGAATCTCTGATTAAGAGGCTTTCTCTGGAGATTTTCCTTAATCCGGGAAAGCAAAGATATCATCTTCAATGGCGAAGAGTGATATTTGTATGAAGGTACTCTGGTCTTTCAGAGGTTCAAGTTATCAAAGTGGTCGAGGACCGTCTCTAATCCAGAGATAAACTGGAGAGAGATTGCTTAGATGATTCACTTCCTGACGAGGAAAGAACTGACAACTCGATTGAGAGGACTTTTATCATTAGGGGATAAGACCGACTAGAGTGATAGTGATGCAATATGAATGTGAATGTAAATCAATAACGTATGATGTATGTATGTTTATGCTGACACAACTGACACGGCATACAAACTGACGGATGAACACGACTGGATACTCAGCCACTGCTGGGACGAAGAAGTACCATTGGTTCAAGATAGTAATTCTGCCTTGCTTAGGAGAAAGTAGTTCCTGCGGGGAACAACCGTTGATCAGTCTTAGGAGGTAAGAACTCTGCCGGGGGTGTCAGATGAACCATGGTCTCTGACACAGTTGATCCTTCATTCAGGTGCACTGGTTTAGAAGGAGTACTTTGATTCTGCACTTTGAAGCTTAACCGCCTTTGGGAGAAGCAATCGATATTCTTTCGATGTTCAACAGTCAAAAGAATTTGCCATCTTTATTAAAAGCAGAAAAATTTTACAAGTAAATTCATTTTTGTTTTATTTCAAGAACCGTTGATCATGTTAAAATGTCATTCTGTAAAGCTAAAACAAATAAGAATTGCAAACAAAAGCACAAGGGCTCGACTTTTATTGATAAGATGGAAATCAGCCAAACGCGTGATCCCATAGTATTTACAAAGTTAGAAAATGGTAATTTAAGGGAAAAGGGCTATATTGAAACATAATGACCACTATCCTTCTACCAACTTTGAATTTGGGACATCCTGAGCTTCCGTCGAAGATGACCTTGACTTGGAGTTTTCTGATGGATGGTGTAACTGCTACTGAGGGATTTGCCCCTGTTGGACGTAGTTACTTGCCATTATTCCTAACTTTTGCCTGGATTGTACTTTGAGATTTCCAATCCACTGGGATAATTTTTTGATTATGTCTCTAATTTTTGCCTGGACCGCCCTTTCAGGTTTTCAATCCACCGAGACGTTTTTTTTAGTTTATGCGAAGTATTTATTGACTATGTCAACATTTGTCGGGTAGGCAAATTCCTCTCCATCCATGGTTGCAAGTCTCAGGGCACCGCCTGAGAAAGCTTTCTTGACCACATAGGGGCCGTCATAATTCAGATTCCATTTTCCCCGAGAATCAGTGAGAAATGATTGTATCTTCTTGAGCACCAGGTCTCCTTTCCTGAAGATTCGAGGTCGGACCTTTTTTGTCGAACGCCTTCTTCATTCTTTGCTGATACAACTGACCGTGGCATAAAGCCATTATTCTCTTTTCTTCGATCAGATTTAGTTCGTCGTGTCAACTTTGACACCATTCATCCTCTGTTAGCTTAGCTTCCATCAATACTCGGATTGATGGGATCTATACTTCGATGGGGAGTACTGCTTCCATGCCATATACTATAGAGAAAGGGGTTTCCCCTGTTGAAGTACGGACAGATGTGCGATAACCGTGAAGAGCAAAGGGTAGCATCTCGTGCCAGTCTTTGTAGGTTACAACCATCTTTTGAACGATCTTCTTGATGTTCTTATTATCCGCTTCTGCCGCTCCGTTCATCTTGGGTCGGTAGGGAGATGAATTATGGTGTTCGATCTTGAACTCTGCGCACAACTCTTTCATCATCTTATTGTTCAAGTTAGATCCATTATCTGTAATGATCTGGCTCGGAACACCATAACGACGAATGATATTGTTTTTGATAAATCGGACCACCACTTGTTGGGTTACATTAGCGTACGACGCTGCTTCGACCCACTTGGTGAAGTAGTCAATGGCTACCAGGATGAACTGATGTCCGTTTGAAGCTTTGGGTTCAATCATGCCAATCATGTCGATTCCCCATATAGAAAAAGGCCATGGAGAAGAAAGAACTTTGAGATGCGTTGGTGGTACATGAATCTTGCCTGCGTATATCTGACACTTATGACACCTCCTCGTGTACTTGTAGCAGTCAGATTCCATGGTCAACCAGTAGTATCCTTCTCTCAGAATTTTTCTCGCCATTGTGTGTCCGTTGGCATGAGTGCCAAAGGATTCTTCGTGAATTTCTTTTATCAGCATGTCTGCTTCTGGTCTGTCTACACATCGGAGCAAGACCATGTCAAAGTTCCTCTTATAGAGTGTTTCACCACTCAGGAAGAAACTTCCAGCCAGTCTTCTAAGGGTTTTTCTGTCCTTCCTTAGTGCCCCAGGTGGGTACTCTTGTTTCTGAAGGAAGCATTTGATATCTTGATACCAAGGTTTATCATCTATGACTGCTTCAATCGTGAAGATGTAAGCGGGCCGTTCAAGGCGCATTATGTCAATCTTAGGTAAGTCGGTCCATTGACCTACACTAATCATGGAAGAGAGGGTGGCTAAGGCATCAGCCATGTGATTCTCTTCACGAGGGATGTGATGAAACTCGATTCTGTTGAAGAAAGGTAACAATCTTCTCACGTAGTCTTTGTAAGGAATCAATCTGGATTGGTATGTGTTCCAATATCCTTTGATCTGATTGACGACCAAAGCTGAGTCGCCATATACATCCAGGTTTTTAATTCTCAAATCGATCGCTTCTTCGAGACCCATAATACAAGCTTCGTATTCGGCCTCGTTGTTTGTACACTTGAATGTTAGTCTGGCAGTGAAAGGAATGTGGGTACCCTGAGGTGTTATGATAATTGTCCTAATTCCGTTTTCGTAATGATTGACAGCTCCGTCAAAGATTAGTCCCCATTGGGAACCTGGTTCTGACCCTTCACTGGGTAGCGGTTCATCACAGTCTTTCATTTTTAAATACATGACATCTTCGTCTGGGAAGTCAAACCCGATTGATTACTAATCATCAATCGGTTGATGAGCCAAATGATAGGCTAAAATACTTCCCTTAACGACTTTCTGAGCGTGGTATTCAATGTCATATTATGATAACAACATCTGCCAACGGGCAATCCTTCCCGTGAGAGCATGTTTTTCAAAGACATACTTGATTGGATCCATTTCTGAGATTAACTAAGTGGTGTGACGAATCATGTACTGGCGAAGAAGTTTGGCTGCCCAAGCCAAAGCGCAGCAAGTTTTCTCAAGCATAGTGTATCGAGTCTCGCAGTCGGTGAATTTCTTGCTGAGATAGTAAATGGAAGATTCCTTCCTTTTTGTTTCGTCTTGTTGACCAAGTACACAACCCATGGAGTCTTCCAGGACTGTGAGGTAAATGATCAGTGGTCTTCCTTCCACTAGAGGTTATAGAATCGGTGGGTTCAACAGATATTCCTTGATACTGTCGAAGGCGGTTTGGCAGTCTTCTGTCCAAACGCAGTCTTGATTCTTTTTGAGTAATTTGAAAATCGGCGCACATGTCGCGGTCATGAGGAATATGAATCTGGAGATGTAGTTCAAACGTCCCAGGAATCCTCTGACTTGTTTTTCAGTTTTCGGAGAAGGCATTTCTTGAATGGCCTTGACCTTGTCAGGATCAACCTCAATTCCTTTCTGGCTGACGATGAACCCTAAGAGTTTCCCTGACCGGACACCGAAGGTGCATTTGTTGGGATTCAAGCGGAGTTTGTACTTTCTCAACCGCTCGAATAGTTTTGACAGGAGTGTCACATGCTCCTCTTTTGTTCTAGATTTAGCAATCATATCATTGACATATACCTCGATTTCCTTATGTATCATGTCATGAAAAAGAGTAGTCATGGCCCTTTGATAGGTTGCCCCGGCGTTCTTCAAACCGAACGGTATTACCTTATAACAAAAGGTACCCCATGGGTAATGAACCAAGTTTTCTCCATGTCTTTCGGCGCCATTTTTATCTGATTATAGCCCGAGAATCCATCCATGAAGGGGAAAACTTTGAACTTTGCTGTACTGTCTACCAGCATGTCAATGTGTGGCAAAGGAAAGTCGTCCTTTGGACTAGCCTTGTTTAGATCTCTGTAATCGACACACATTCTGACCTTTCTGTCCTTTTTTGGAACTGGTACGATGTTGGCTAACCATTGAGGATATTCTGATGTGGCGAGGAAACCCGCGTCGATCTATTTTTGTACTTCCTCTTTGATTTTGATGGCCATGTCTAGACGAGTTCGTCTCAACCTCTATTTTACTGGCGGACATTCTGATCTTAACGGTAGATGATGTTCCACGATGCTGGTATCCAACCCTGGCATATACTGATAGGACCAAGCGAATACATCGGGAAACTCTTCGAGAAGCTTTGTAAAACTCTCTTTGGCAGTTGGACTGAGCAGTGCCCCAATCCTGATTTCTTTTCTCTCTTTTTCTGAACCCACGTTGATCGTTTCCAACGGCTCTTTGTGAGGTTCAATGCACCTTTCCTCCAGTCTGAGTAATCGGGAGATCGCTTTTGGAATTTCGTCGTCAACTTCTTCTTTAGTCCCAAATACCGGACACTCAAAGTCGGGAGAAGGCATAGGATTGTATGTTTCAACGGGGTTTAAAACAAGCAATCTGCATGACGTGATGATTTGTGTTTAGAAGAGATAGAGAAAATGCAAGTGTGTGCAGTGTATTTTTTTGAAAAACTGCTTGTTTATTTTGAATTGTTTTTTTTTAGGATTACCATTTTCGGAAAAAGCAAAAAGAAAACAGCAATTAATGCGGAAATTACAGAACGACGTTATTTTATTTATGAACAAGTCGATTCTTGAAACTACAGCCCTATAAAACAAAACTCTATCGCTTTGGGCAAAGCGAAGAGGGATATTTACAGAAAGTGAGCCCTATCAAAACATCTGTTTCACCTGGGCAGGGTGAAAGGTTAAAGACGACCATTACTTTGACTTATGAACAATCTTCGGAACATTGACAGCAACCCATTGGCGGCGAACTCCTCGGTGAATCACAAATTCTGGTACCTTCCTTGATTTGTCTTCAGAAATAACGTTGATTTTTGGCAGAGCAGGATCGTTGGAATCTGTCTCCCAGGCAGAGTTGTCGTAGGAGGATTCCTCTATTGTATTTTGCATAGTATTTGTTCTCTCAGGTAAATCTCCCCATCCAGTTGGATGGATGTCTTCGAGCCTGATACGAGAGCTTTTGGGAGTAGTGTATTTGAACATATAGTCGTATTTTCCACTCGGTTGTCCCAAGGTGTCCCACACTTCTTTGGAACTGGAAGGGTCGTCTCTCTCGATGACGTTGACCTTGGGAAAAGCGTAGTTGATGAATTCTAATCTGGCAAGCTTTGCCAATTCATCGTCGTGCTGGATAGCTTCTGAATACCCTGAGTGTTGATCCCATGACATGGTGGGGACGCAGGTATTCTGTTCAATGATGCTCAACTGTTTTTCATTGTTCGACTGATCTTCTTGCCCCAAGTTTCCTGGGTACGGCTGCCAAATAGGCAGGCCATCCATTGGGCCATAATAGTCGTGGTCAAAGTTGTTTCTCATCAGAGTGTCTTCCTCTAATGAGTTTGGTGGAGCACGACATCCTTCCGGATCACAATCTCCATATATCATTTCGACGTCTGACCTGGGTATAAATCTCGGACTCTGTGCGGGATAGCAAAATGACGTAGGCACCTCTTCCTGAGACATATAACCGTCCTCGTTGAGATAGGAATTCCATCCTCATCCGTATCGGAGGGATCCTCCTCATTGATGGTATGGACTGCTTGAGGCACTGGGTGAAGGAAACCTCCACTGTGGAAGAAATCCTGAATGGGATAAAGACTTTCATTGTAACGCCCATTTATTTAATTAAGTATTTAATTAAATATAATTGTAGTATGTTGTGTTGATTCGCGTTGATTTGAGTACTTGTGTTGATTAAAGTTGATTCCAGAATATCGGAATATAATGTTGATGTTTCTAAGTTGGTTCGAGTTGAATTGATTTAATAAGTTGATTTAAGTGGTGGAAATAATATTGAATATTTTCCGTCTATGGTTAAATATGTTGATTTGGTTGTTTGGACGATTTATGTGATATTCGGTAACTATCCGATTTAGTCGAGAGAAATAATATTAGAATTAATATTTTGAAATTATAAGAGTATTTTATTTAAGTGGGCTTAGTCGTTACGTTGGTGGTAGTAATCGGTGGGGTGTTAATTAGTAGGCCCAGATTGAGATTATAATTATAATAATAATTATAATAAAAAGAAAAATAAGGAGAAGAAGTTAAGGGTATCAGTAAAGAGAAAGAGGGGAACGTGAGAAGTTGAGAATGAGGAAAAGTTGGAGAAAGAGGTATACGAGAAGTTGCCGTCAGAAAGCCAAGTCGGAAGAAGTCGGTCGGAGATTCGAACGGCCATCAATTAAGGTAAGGGTGGGGTTCAAATTTTATAACCGGGAATACGGTGATTAATATGTGGGATTAGGGTTATATGAATTTTCATACTGTCGAGTGTTGATTTTTGGTGTTGATCGTGTTGTTTTTGAATTGTTGTGAAGAATATACTTCTGTGATAATTGTGTAAATGAGTTGTTGCGAATTATGGCTGGGATTAATCGAGTCCGAAAAATAAAAATTTGGAAGAGAAACCCCTGTGTGTGCATTAAGGGTGGCGCAAGCCACCTGGGGAACACAAGATGAAGGGTGGCGCAAGCCACCTTGGTACTACAAGAAAGGGTGGCGCAAGCCACCTGTGTTTTGGTGAACAAGAGTGGCGCAAGCCACTCTGTGTGGGTGTGTGTTTAGGTGGCGCAAGCCACCACTAACATGCAAGGTGGATTAATTAATTGGTTTTGTTTTAGTGTCAGTAGATTAATTAATTAATCCTATATATATTATTAAACCATATTTTATTAATTAAATGTTAGGAATAGTGTATAGCAGAAAAATAATATAGTACTAATAATATATGTAGCAGTAATGGTTTTTGACAGAAAAATTGGAAATGTAGTAGTAGCAGTTTTGACAGGAACAGAATGATGCAAATTTTCATGACAGATGATTTTAAACTATAGCAGGGTATTGTATCAAAAACCAGAAAAGGTCACAGAATTTTATACTAAACTAGTATTAACAGCAGAAATGAAAATAATGCAGTTTTGGTCGGTTTAGCCGATTTAAGCGGAAAAAAATTAGTTGTTCGGAATTTAACAAAAATTGTCGAGGTAGTTAGTAATAATTAGTAGGTGATTTTAGTTAGTTTATTTTGTTGAATTTGTGTTGTATGTGTGGATTTCTTGTACATTTGCTTATGTGGTTTTGTCCCGGTTTGTGGGCATTTTTAAGTCGTAGGTCGAAGGACCAATGTTGATGTTAAAGTTGTAGGCCGTATGACTAACGTTGATGTATATAAGTTGTAGACCTATGGCCAAAGTTGAATCGTGTTGAATTAAAGTTGTTATGTGGTTTGTTATATGTTGTTCGGAGTTGGTTGTTGTTTTGTGTTGAGTCGTTACATCATAGCATAGCATTATTAAGTTGGTCTGGATTGGCAATTTTTAAGTTGGGGCTGATGCTCACCACGTTGGCCTGGATTGGCAAGATTATTAAGTTAAAGGCTTATGCCTTGCAGATACCTCGATAACCTGGTATATTTTAAGTTGGGAGTTTTACTTCGATGGTACCACATGCATATGCATAGTCGAGTCGCATCCTGTGTCGCATTATTTATGTTGTTTGTGTTAATTGTGTTTTATTGAAGTTGAGTAAGTTGTTTACGTTGTCCCAGTTGATAAAGTTGTTCGTGTTGCTTAAGTTGATAAAGTTGTTCATGTTGCTTAAGTTGATAAAGTTGTTCATGTTGCTTAAGTTGATAAAGTTGTTCATGTTGCTTAAGTTGATAAAGTTGTTCATGTTGCTTAAGTTGATAAAGTTGTTTGCGTTGTTTAAGTTGATGAAGTCGATTATGTTGATGTTGAAGAAGTTGAATATGTTGAGTATATTCGTTGAAGTTGATGAAGGTGTTTACGTTGATTTCAGAGTTGAAGTTGGTTATGTTGATTAGGTTGATTGTAGTTATTATGTCGTAAATGTTGATATGTGTAATAAGTCGATAAAGTATGTTGATAAATTGTGGATTATTGTTAAGTTGTTGTTGTTGCTGGATATTAGTGAAATTGTATGATTCTATCTAACGTATTGATCATCATATTCTTGTTTATACTTTTCGATATCTCACCCCTTCTGTTTGAATGTTACCCCTATGTTGGTAATGTGCAGGTTAGCAGAGATGAAGGTCGTTTATCTTCATTAGTTGAGTCGGTGATGTCGCTCTGATACGTAACACTCGGGGGGATGAACGCTTAGTTGTTCTGTTGTTGTTTTAAGTTGTTTCCATGAAAATATGTTGTTACTAAGTTGTTTAAGTTGAACAAATGTTATATCATGTATAGTTGAATATTTGAGAATCCGCTGCATAGTTGTGAAAATTATTTTGGTTTCCAAGAGTGAATAAAAGTTGTTATTATAGTTTCATCCGAATTAAAAGTGTTATGTATCGATGTACTATTTGATTTAAATGAATAAGTTTTTAAAGTTGTAAAATGTGGCATCCTATTTGTGTACTTATTGATTGAATTTTACTACTCTGATTTTCAATATAATTGCCGGGTAGAAATGGGGGGTTACATTAGTGGTATCAGAGTAGGTCGGTCCGTCCGACCAATGTTGTCTAATGTCGTTTATTCCTTAGTACTCGACATGTGTGAGAAACATTGTCGGTGCTTGTTTGTTAGTTTCTGGTCGTTGTCTGCAGGTGTTGGTTTGGATTAAGTGGGGGAGAAGCTTGTCTCCCGGACGTGTTGTTGGTATGTAGAAGTTGGTTCAAGGCGATGTTGATTGCAAGAGTGCGAATATTGTTGAAGCGATGTTGTTGCGGACCGGCGAGAGTTTAGACTCATGAATTCGTATCGGTCGAGTTTGAGAAGTGTGTGGAATATAGATGAGGAATTGATTGAGAATAAGGAAGTATTCCAATGGAAATGATAAGTTGATGGATCAAGTCGGTAGATTAATATGCCTTGAGTATAGTCGGATTAAAGTCGAGTAATTTTAGAGTTGGATGAAAAGAAAGGATTGTTGGTAGATTTTGAAGCAAGCGGGAGGGAGATGGAACTTATGTTCATCAATCTCAAATTCTGATTTTTGCAATTTCGGAGCAGCTATCGGTAAAAGAGGCATAACTTTTTACTCGTGATTGCGATTGAAGCGGTTATGGACTTTTTGGAAAGCTTACGAAATTCCCTACAGTTTGCATATACGATTTGTCTTCAGGAAGTTTGTGAAGAGGGAGAAAAGTGCATTTTAATATTTGGGTCTGATGCTGATTTTTGGAAAATTCCGCATATGGAAATTCTGAACCAGTCTCGTTGTAAGGATGATAACTTTTTACTCGTAACTCGGATTCAAGCGATTCTTGAAGTTCTGGAATCTTTACGAAATTCTCTTCATTTAAGAATATGATTTTGTGATTGAGAGGTCTGTATCAAAAGAGATATCTGCGGTTGAAGTTGAGCGACTATTGCTGAAAAATTTGGAAAGATGAGGCCGAGTGTGAAATTTTGATAAGAATAATATGTTGGTAATTATAAGGATGTGACGGTATCTGAGAAAGCATCGAGATGCAATTTATGTTGAATAAGGAGAAATAAGTGATGATGTCATGTGATAGTAATGTTGAGAAAAAGACAGATGGTTGATTTGCAACGTTAAAAATTTTAACTTGGATAAGAGTTGTAATTAGAGCGAGCCGAGTTGGATAGTACTTGAAGTAGTAGCGATTCCGGTGTTGGAAAGATATTTAATAATTGTGTTGTACTACGAGAATGTATAAGAGATTATGTATTGGATTTTGGATGTTTTGGTGTAATTGACGAAGTTGAAATTAAGGAAACTAAGAAGACGTTGATAAGCCTCAGAGAGTTGGCAGAGCATTGTGCTTACGGAATTTGGGCACAAGTTGTAGTACGCTATTGTGTTGGGTAATGATGATTTATGCCACTGTTATGGTTGTCGGCTGTCTATTGACAAATTGAGGAACTGATCACCCTTAATCTCTTGTTGATAGTAGACGAAATCATAATTGATGGATAGATGTGTCGTGCCAACTAGTATAGTACGTACGTTGAATTGGTTGAAGTCAAGCCAAGTGCTTGTGGATTGTTTATTTTGTCGATGTAGATTCATATATGAGCATATTAGTTGAATTTAAGGATGATGGCATGAGGTTGCGATTTAATTGATGAGTAGTATGGAAATTCGCAGTTGAGTTCTGAGCAATTTGAGAATTGAGTTGCAAGTAGAAAAAGAAATGAAGTTATAAGTTGAATTGTAAAAGTGGAACTTTTGATTGGTAAAGATGAGTTACTTGGTTGTGTTAATTCGGATAAGAATTTATGAAGAATTGTGTCAGTATGGGTAAAAGTCGATAATTTGGTTTGTTGGATTAGTTGGAAAGGAAAAGATGATTTATCTGGTTAAAGTTAATTGTACACAGGTACCCTATGTTGTTGTAATGATGTTGCGTGGTTAAGATGATTTTCGAGGAACGTGTAAATAGGAGATGGTAAAGTTGTAGTTATGTTTTATGATAATTGGGAAGTTGTCGCCGTTGTAATTATGTTGAACGTTCAGAGGTGTTGTCTTACAGATCTAAGTTCGAAGTATTCGGTAACTACAAAAGTGTAGAATACCTGTTGGGATGGAATTTCCGAAGAGTTAAGTCGAAAGTATTTTGTCATGTCGGTTTTGGCGATTGAGAAGTTGGGAATAAAACGGGTAGACTTGATACCTTGCAAGTAATCAGAGTGCGCAGCGAACGCGTGGTGTTGTACAGTTGTTCATGCGTGAGCAACAACGATGTTGGTAGTTGGTTGCGTTGATGTCGTGTTTAAGTTGTGTGTTCTTATGTTGTTGCATTCTAGTTCTAAAACCGGCGAATTCTTAAGTTGGTTACTCTTTATGTTGTGATGTTAAGTTGTCAAGTGTGTTGCATGAGTAGTATTCGGGTTGTTTCGCCGTTGATGTTATGAATTTTTTTGTATTATACGTGGGTTGCCTTCGGAAATGAGAGTTGATTAGTCGGATGGAATGAGTAGTTGGAGTAGTGGAATCGGATAAATTTTCGAGGACGAAAATATTCTAAGTGGGGGAGAGTTGTAACGCCTGTTTATTTAATTAAGTATTTAATTAAATATAATTGTAGTATGTTGTGTTGATTCGCGTTGATTTGAGTACTTGTGTTGATTTAAGTTGATTCCGGAATATCGGAATATAATGTTGATGTTTCTAAGTTGGTTCGAGTTGAATTGATTTAATAAGTTGATTTAAGTGGTGGAAATAATATTGAATATTTTCTGTCTATGGTTAAATATGTTGATTTGGTGGTTTGGACGATTTATGTGATAGTCGGTAATTAGTCGATTTAGTCGAGAGAAATAATATTAGAATTAATATTTTGGAATTATAAGAGTATTTTATTTAAGTGGGCTTAGTCGTTGCGTTGGTGGTAGTAATCGGTGGGGTGTTAATTAGTAAGCCCAGATTGAGATTATAATTATAATAATAATTATAATAAAAAGAAAAATAAGGAGAAGAAGTTAGGGGTATCAGTAAAGAGAAAGAGGAGAACGTGAGAAGTTGAGAACGAGGAAAAGTTGGAGAAAGAGGGATACGAGAAGTTGCCGTCGGAAAGCCAAGTCGGAAAAAGTCGGTCAGAGATTCGAGCGGCCATCAATTAAGGTAAGGGTGGGGTTCGAATTTTATAACCGGGAATACGGCGATTAATATGTGGGATTAGGGTTATATGAATTTTCATACTGTCGAGTGTTGATTTTTGGTGTTGATCGTGTTGTTTTTGAATTGTTGTGAAGAATATACTTCTGTGATAATTGTGTAAATGAGTTGTTGCGAATTGTGGCTGGGATTAATCGAGTCCGGAAAATAAAAATTTGGAAGAGAAACCCCTGTGTGTGCATTAAGGGTGGCGCAAGCCACCTGGGGAACACAAGATGAAGGGTGGCGCAAGCCACCTTGGTACTACAAGAAAGGGTGGCGCAAGCCACCTGTGTTTTGGTGACCAAGAGTGGCGCAAGCCACTCTGTGTGGGTGTGTGTTTAGGTGGCGCAAGCCACCACTAACATGCAAGGTGGATTAGTTAATTGGTTTTGTTTTAGTGTCAGTAGATTAATTAATTAATCCTATATATATTATTAAACCATATTTTATTAATCAAATTTTATTAACAGTGTACAGCAGAAAAATAATATAGTACTAATAATATATGGAGCAGTAATGGTTTTTGACAGAAAAATTGGAAATGTAGTAGTAGCGGTTTTGACAGGAACAGAATCATGCAAATTTTCATGACAGATGATTTTAAACTATAGCAGGGTATTGTATCAAAAACTAGAATAGGTCACATAATTTTATACTAAACTAGTATTAACAGCAGAAATGAAAATAATGCAGTTTTGGTCGGTTTAGCCGATTTAAGCGGAAAAAAATTAGTTGTTCGGAATTTAACAAAAATTGTCGAGGTAGTTAGTAATAATTAGTAGGTGATTTTAGTTAGTTTATTTTGTTGAATTTGTGTTGTATGTGTGGATTTCTTGTACATTTGCTTATGTGGTTTTTGTCCCGGTTTGTGGGCATTTTTAAGTCGTAGGTCGAAGGACCAATGTTGATGTTAAAGTTGTAGGCCGTATGACCAACGTTGATGTATATAAGTTGTAGACCTATGGCCAAAGTTGAATCGTGTTGAATTAAAGTTGTTATGTGGTTTGTTATATGTTGTTCGGAGTTGGTTGTTGTTTTGTGTTGAGTCGTTACATCATAGCATAGCATTATTAAGTTGGTCTGGATTGACAATTTTTAAGTTGGGGCTGATGCTCACCACGTTGGCCTGGATTGGCAAGATTATTAAGTTGAAGGCTTATGCCTTGTAGATACCTCGATAACCTGGTATATTTTAAGTTGGGAGTTTTACTCCGATGGTACCACATGCATATGCATAGTCGAGTCGCATCCTGTGTCGCATTATTTATGTTGTTTGTGTTGATTGTGTTTTGTTGAAGTTGAGTAAGTTGTTTACGTTGTCCCAGTTGATAAAGTTGTTCGTGTTGCTTAAGTTGATAAAGTTGTTCATGTTGCTTAAGTTGATAAAGTTGTTCATGTTGCTTAAGTTGATAAAGTTGTTCACGTTGCTTAAGTTGATAAAGTTGTTCATGTTGCTTAAGTTGATAAAGTTGTTTGCGTTGTTTAAGTTGATGAAGTCGATTATGTTGATGTTGAAGAAGTTGAATATGTTGAGTATATTCGTTGAAGTTGATGAAGGTGTTTACGTTGATTTCAGAGTTGAAGTTGGTTATGTTGATTAGGTTGACTGTAGTTATTATGTCGTAAATGTTGATATGTGTAATAAGTCGATAAAGTATGTTGATAAATTATGGATTATTGTTAAGTTGTTGTTGTTGCTGGATATTAGTGAAATTGTATGATTCTATCTAACGTATTGATCATCATATTCTTGTTTATACTTTTCGATATCTCACCCCTTCTGTTTGAATGTTACCCCTATGTTGGTAACGTGTAGGTTAGCAGAGATGAAGGTCGTTTATCTTCATTAGTTGAGTCGGTGATGTCGCTCTGATACGTAACACTCGGGGGGATGAACGCTTAGTTGCTCTGTTGTTGTTTTAAGTTGTTTCCATGAAAATATGTTGTTACTAAGTTGTTTAAGTTGAACAAATGTTATATCATGTATAGTTGAATATTTGAGAATCCGCTGCGTAGTTGTGAAAATTATTTTGGTTTCCAAGAGTGAATAAAAGTTGTTATTATAGTTTCATCCGAATTAAAAGTGTTATGTATCGATGTACTATTTGATTTAAATGAATAAGTTTTTAAAGTTGTAAAATGTGGCATCCTATTTGTGTACTTGTTGATTGAATTTTACTACTTTGATTTTCAATATAATTGCCGGGTAGAAATGGGGGGTTACATTAGTCGCTAGCAGCAGTCTGGGTGCAGGTCGCAGAAAAACCAAGAGCCTTCTTTATTTTGTTATCGGTAGGAATGACAAGTTGTCCCCATCCTTTTGTGTTGTTATTTTTTATCACTTCAAGGGCATCTCTGTATTAAGAAATCGAGGTTCCTTTTTCTGATTGATTCTTATTGCTCACCGACAGTGCTTGGAACTAAGTTCCAACAACCTCCTCAGGTTCTACACAAGTAGATAATGACAAGTTGCTCACAAGCAAGGCTTGTTCTCCACAAACCGTGACGAGTTGATCGTTCTTGACGAACTTCAGTTTCTGGTGCAACGTCGAAGTGGTTGCCCCAGCCTGGTGTATCCAAGGTCTTCCTAATAAACAACTGTACACTGCCTGGACGTCCATGAACTGGAAGGTGATTAGGAAAGTGTGAGGACCGATAGTTATGGGAAGGTCGACTTCACCGATAACTGCTTTTAGAGATCCGTCAAAGGCTTTGACGATGACCTCACTGCCCCTCACCGGGGGTCCTTTAAATGATAGTCGCATTAAAGTGGACTTTGGCATAACGTTGATGGCCGATCCTGTGTCTACCAGTACGCTGGCTAAAGCATCGTCCTGGCAATTAACTATGATATTGAGCGCCATGCTGTGGCTTTTGCCCCCCTCTGGAAAATCCTCATCACTAAATCCTAAGTTGTTGCAGGAAGTGATGTTAGAGATGATGCTATCGAACTGTCATATTGACACATCCTATTCCACAAAGGCCTGCTCTAAGACTTTCTGTAGAGCCTCTCTGTGGGCTTCGGAACTGAGTAAAAGTGATAGCACTGAGATCTTTGAAGGAGTTTGTAACAGCTGATCAACAATGTGGTATTCACTCCTTTGGATGAGCTTTAGCATCTCAACATTGTTTTTCGAAAGGTTGGGATTACTGGATTGACCGACTGGTGGATTGGGAGCTTCTGTCTGAAGTTCCTTTTCTCTGTTAGGTTCTCCAACCCCTCGGTTGAAGATTCGACCGCTCCGTGTTACTCGAATGATGTCTGCAATATTCACGAAGGAGGGTAATGGAATTTCCTTTCCATTCTCGATTATTGTTACACCGTATTTGTAAGGGATCACCTTAGCTGATTCATACGGTAATGGTCCCGGCAGATAGATAACTACAGGAGCCTTCTGATTTTTCTAACTGTCGTAAGTAACTTCAATCAGTTCCTTTCTAAGAACCTTTGATTCTTCCAGTAGAGGGATGATGGTACAAACATCCTTGTTCCTCTCAGGGTCAGAGATTACAACCACGTCTTTGATTTGATCAGCGAAGTAGTCCGGCGGCCAGTCGACGGACCCCGAAGCTAGGTATGGGTGAATCTCCTTGCGATCCAACTGACTCTGAAGGGCTGCTCGCACGAGGTAAAATCCTTGGTTATTTTCCGAACAGACTATACAATGTTCATAGTTGTGTGGTGGCACCTGGCCACTCCCGCTTTGAATGCAATGTAACCTCACTAGATTTGTTTCCGTAGATCGGACATCCTGACTTCGATGCCGAGTAGGGTTCCCATCAACCACACTGATTTGTTGCGTGTCTTCATCCAGATAGATTGGAAGCCACCAGTGGTTTAATAAGTGTTGTAAAGTTCTCCGGACGAGAGCGCACCCTTGGTTACTCTCACAACATCCTTTACAGTTCAGATAATCATGCGAAGTGAGAAAACCAAGTTGGACTTGCCTGGCATGTAACTCCACCAAGCTGGTATTCATCAGACAAATATTGAAGATTTCAATCATGTTGATCTGATAGGGATTCCTGTCATGGTAGTCCTGGATCCATCCAAGATCCATCTGAAGCTGGAGGGTCTCTTGTACAAAAGAGCATCCCTGTTTGTTTACCGAGCAAGTCAGACAGGAATTGTAATTGTGACGTGGTAGATTATGATACTGGCTTTGCCTTGAGTGCATCTCCACCAAGTTGACATTCATTGCACGAATGTCGTGGTTCTGAATGATGTTGGAATCCATATAAGTCATGTTGACTCCACGAACTCGATGCTCTTGGATCCATCCGAGATCCAATTGTTCCTATAGAGCTGATTGCACCACAGAAGATCCCTGATTGTCTTTAGAGCAGATATCACACTGGTGATAATTATGAGGTGGCACATGGCCATATCCGCTCTGTCTACAACGTATCTTGACCAAGTTGGTCCTCAATAAGAGTACGTCGTGAATTTTATAAATGTTGTTAGACTCTCCCTCTATCAAATTGACTGCAGCTTTCTCATGTTGAGGTAGCGGGTTTTTGAGAACATTAGGATTCGTATCCTTGAAAGATAAGACCCCGCTCCTAACAAGCTTTTGCACATCGGATTTGAAACTTAGACAGTTTTGTATGTTATGCCCGAGTCCTCCTTGATGGTAAGGACAAGTCTGATCCGTTTTGAACCAAAAAGGCGGATTTTCCAGTACTGTAAGAGGAGACTTAGTTTGGACATGCCCCTTGACTAGTAGTAACGGAAACAATTCTGCGTACAACATGGGTATAGGGTCGAACCCTGGCGGTTACATTGTACGGTTGTTGTTGTGGAGAGGACGAGCCTGCTGAAGAGGCTGCTGATTAGGTTGCCTCAGCGCAACCTGAGGTTGATACATAGGAACAGGCGTGGGATTTATAGCAGGAGTTACAGCTGCTACTGGTTGATATCGTCGCCTTTGCTTTCCGAGAGAGATATTCCTAATATCCTGCTCTTTTTTCTTAGGGAGAGCACTACCGTATCGTTTTGTACTACTTGATGATCCAGCGTCTTTAACCAAACGTCCTTCTCTGACGGCTTCCTCAAGACGAACTCCCATGCCCACCATCTCGGTGAAGTCACTGGGCGCACTGGCGACCATTCTGTCGTAGTAAAATGAGCTTAAGGTTTTCAAAAAGATCTTTGTCATCTCTTTTTCTTCCAGAGGTGGAGAAATCTGAGCGGCAATTTCACGCCATCTCTGAGCATATTCTTTAAAGGTTTCCTTGTCCTTTTGTGACATTGATCTGAGTTGATCTATGTCTGGTGCCATGTCCAAATTATATTTATATTATTGAATGAAAGCAGCACTAAGATCTCTGAATGTGTCGATCGTAGTGTGGTTTAAACCCATGTACCATTTTAAGGCGGCACCGGTTAAACTATCCTGAAAGTAATGAATTAGTAGCTCATGGTTCTTTGTCTGAGCTGACATTCGCCGAGCGTACATCACCAAGTGGCTTTGAGGGCAAGAGCTACCCTTGTATTTTTCAAAGTCGGGCACTTGGAACTTGTGTGGAACTTTCACATTAGGGACCAAGCAGAGGTCCGCAGCGTCCTTTCCAAATAGATCCTGACCGCGAAGGGCCTGCAGTTCTTTCTGCATCTCCAGGAATTGTTCCTGGAACTCATTAATTCTATTGAACATGCTGTCGTTTCCACCAGAAGGTATCTGTGGAATCTGTCCTTCCGGGACAGTGTGTACCACGGGTGGTGGTATAGTCATTATGGCCAAGACCCTCGGTGCCTCCCGAAGTTTGTAACCTTCAGGAGTTGCTCCCATGCCCCAGGCATCTTCGCTTTCCCGAAGTTTGTAACCTTCAGGCCCAGCGGCTCCTACTGCGGTTCCCTGATCCTCAATGATCGGCGGAACATATCCTTCCGGGATATAGTTAAGTGGCATGCCCCAGGGACGATCTTTCGGCATCTTGTACCTAGGATCATACTTCTCCACTATGGGCGTAGATGTGATCTCTGAGATCACAGTCCTTTGTTGTTGCATCTGAGCTTCTACTAGAGCTTGCATGTCGTTATGAAGCTTTATTAGATCCTCTTTCAGAGTGTCGATCTCTTCTCTCAACTCTCTGTTCTCTTCCTCGAGATCATCCATCTTTTTCTGACGATTGGCCCGAGTATTGTACGAATGAGACAGTTTGACTCTAGAATCGAGACGCAAACGTGAGATTCGTAGGTAAGAAGAATGCGTTTATGAGAATGATGAATGCAATGATTATTAATTATTTTTGTTTATTCAAAGTAAACTTCGACAATTAGATTGGAAATATCAAACAGTGGGGAAACCCCGTTTTATTGAATTCAAAGGACTGCGGAAATGGAAATACAATAGATTACAAAGTGCTAGAAAAGGAAATCTAAACTAATGGATCCTGAGTCCTCTCTGAGGAGAGCTCAAGTGCTGGTTCTTGTACTTTCCTCTTCTTTGACCGGGGCTCTTGGGCCGTTGTCGGGTTCTCATTCCTTTGCCAGGTGAAAGGAGCGAGCAAATTCCTTTGGTCATCTTGATTTTCTACAGCATGTCGCTCTAAAATCTCAATCAGAGCATCTTTTTCTCTTAACAGTTGCTGTATTTTCTTGCACTCCACATTGAGCATACGATACTTGTTCCTCCAAGACCTCTTCTCCTATTGAACTTTGCTGAGAGTAACCTGAAGTTTTTCTGTCTCAGACATGAAATAAAGGGCAGAGTCTCATAATGGAAGAACTTCCCGACGAGGGTAAGGCATCCTCAGCTTGAGAGCTCTAGTTTGTACCCAGTGGAGATAAGGCTCCACTGAGACACAGTCTGGTTTTCCTAGAGACTCTCGTCCTTTCCTGTGAATGTGTTTCCAGACGTGCACTATTTCCGTCTTTAGTGCCTTGTCATTTTCTCATTCCTTGAAGAAAAGACCTTCCAGATGAGCATTCCGTGGGACATGCCTCATCGGGTATCTAAATTGCCGACGAACGAGAATTAGATGATAGTTGATTCCTCCCTTAGTTCCTATAAGGGGTACATTTGGGAAATTTCCACAACGGTCAATAATTCAGAGTTGGTAAGAGACATGATTCTCTGCGACCAATGTAAAGTATTCTTTTGATCCCAAAATGCAGAAGACTTGGGTAAGTGGGAAGTGAACCATTTGTAAAGCAGGGGTACACAGCACATGATCATTCCTCCGCTGTATAAATTCCTTAAATGTACCGAATGATACGCATCTGCAAGTAAGGTCGGTACAGGGTTTCCGATCAGGAAAATCTTAATGGCATTGATATCTACAAAGTTATCGATGTTGGGAAACAAAAATAACCCGTAGGTGAGCAAAACAAAGATGCTCTCTAAAGCGGCCACGTTCCCTATACTAGCAAAGTACAGGGCCTTCTTTGTTAAGAACTGGGCTGGCAAGCCCTGAATTCCACCCTTAGTGGTCATGTGAGTCCTGACTTCTGACTCATCCAAATAAATTGCTCTTGCAATGGTTTGATCCTTTGGAATTTCTTCCAGTCCAGAAAAGGGAGCTTGATCAGTAATGTGTAAATCAGTCAGGTGAGAATACTCCTCCAGCGTTAGTGCTAGTTGATAATCTGGGAATGTGAAACAATGATAGACTGGATCGTAGAACTGGATTAGTGTGGACAGGATTCCTTCAATTACGTGGACCCTTAACAAGGACAACAGTCCTCCATACTTGGCTCTGAAAGCCTCGTGGTTGGTGATCATTTTCGCCAAACCTCTTAAATCCTCTAGTTTTGGAACCTTGAAGGTGTACTTATGAGTTTTCCTTCTACTGAAATCCATTAGCGCAATCTCCTTTCTCTGACATTTGCAATCAATGTCTCAGTTTAATTTGAAAAAGAGAGACTAGAAGAGAAGATTTTTTTTGAATGTTTTTTAGATGAATGCATGAATGCAACACACAAAAACATAGAAAAAACATGGGGTCAAAGGGTCGGTGTCATGAAGTCAAGGCTCTACCCCCCCCCCCTAAAAGGTTTATACTGGTGATTTTTTGCACCTGTCCGCAAAATCATTTACCCCTCTGGGATAACAACATCAAACGGATCGCTAGCGAGCTGATGTATCCTGGAGTGATCTCAGATGAGGGTAGTATCACGTGACAACTATTTCCGATAGCTTCCGCACTACAAAATGGCTTAAGTCTACTAAAAACCTCAGCTTCTTAGATAACCCAGTCGACCACACTACTTTTAACAACCGAAGTCGTATAGGCAATGTATCTGCAAAGGGAGTCTCCACTGAGTTTGATGGTCGATCGGGGGCTCTTAACTGGAATTCACTCCCAGTAAGATTACCTACATTGCCATCACCTATCTTAGGTGTATACTCAATCTTTCCACATGCGGCATCACACGCATTCCCATTAGCAGAAAAATAAACACAGATATCAATTAGGAAAAACAGTATATATATTTGTCTTAATCATCCTAGACCTCTAGTCTTATGATCCTATACAGACAATGACTCCCCAGCAGAGTTGCCATTTCTGTGATACCTCGAGAACTCAGGGCTTTCTACCTAAGATTGTAAGAAAGAGAAGACGGGCCCCACGGTGGGTGCCATTTTTCTGTAGCGAGCGATTTTGGAAGTGGTTCTTAAGCACTGACGCTCTGGGGTACTATAGGTCGATTCATTTTTTATCCTATTAAGCAGACTAAGGAAGGGAAATAGATGTCTCCAATTAACCTTGCTTGCATACTGAGTTTGAACAGCGGTTTATTAGGTTACAGATGCTATGTGGAAGTGGGGCCCAATCTTCGGTTATTTCGCTTGAGAACACGGTGTTTAGACTATTGGTGAGGTTTTTGATACTGTGTTTAGATTTGATGCTTCTGGGTTGATTTGGTGGAGATACTGGATTTTGGGTTTTCGATTAGTATGCTCGCTAAGATTTTTTAAATCTTATGCCTACGTATTCCCATTTAACAAAACAGGGAAATCAGAGCGATCGTAGTTCCTCCTATTCTATGGGAGGAAAAAGGTTATTTTGGTGTATTGTTCAAAGCCCAAGACGTGAAGCTAAAGGTGGTTTGTATCTTGTTCAAAGCCCAAGATGTGAAGCTAAACGGTTTTGACTTTAGAGAGAATTTGTCATCTCTAAAGGGGATATTTGATTCGTTTGTCACAACTGTTGGGTGACTGATTATAAAGGAGAATTACTTTAACTGGGATATGTGAATCCAGCAATGCCATAATTTCCTTTATAGGGGGTTTTTTAACCTAAAGGAGAATACTTTAACTCAGTTTAGAGCAATGCCATCTTTCCTTAGGAATTTCTCATGCTAAAAGAGGGATAGTGGCGTGGATGTAAATAATCCAGAGGCTTGCCGCTTACAGCAATTAGATGGGGAAAAGGAGTTGTTGATGTTTGTATACTATGAACGAGGCACAACTTTTGATGCTAAAAGGTTGATTGACTCGACCGGGGTTTTCTTATATGAAGCCTAAGAGGAGGCTATTGGCCCTACAAGAGGGTGTTTTTTATGTGTCTCGTACGAAGCCCGAGAGAGAGGCTAAAAGGGTTGACTCAACAAGATAGCGCTTTTGTATGTGTCTTGTACGAAGTCCAAGATGGAGGCTGAAAGGTGATTAACTCAACAAGAGAGTCTTTGTATCCCGTACGAAGCCCGTGATGGAGGCTAAAAGGAGGTTGACTCAACAAGAGAGTCTTTTATACTCAACAAGAGAGTGTTTTGTATCTCGTACGAAGCCCGAGATGAAGGATAAAAGTGGTTGACTCAATAAAAGAGTCTTTTATACTAAACAAGAGAGTGATTTGGTATCTCGTATGAATCCCGAGATGGAGGCTGAAGGTGTTTGACTCAACAAGAGAGTCTTTTATACTCAATAAGAGAGTGATTTGGTATCTCGTACGAAACCCGAGATTGAGGCTGAAGGTGTTTGACTCAACAAGAGAGTCTTTTATACTCAACAAGAAAGTGATTTTGTATCTTGTACAAAGCACAGATGGAGGCTAAAAGTGTTTGACTCAACAAGAGAGTCTTTTATACTCAACAAGAGAATGTTTTGGTATCTCGTACGAAGCCCGAGATGGAGGCTGAAAAGGTTAGCTCCGCTGGGGAGAATCATTGTATAAAGCCCAAGAGGAGGCTATTGTAACTGTTTCAGTTTAGTGACAGGTCCAGTATATTAGATAAAGAGAAAATCAGTTCTTATAAAGGGACTGATTAAAAGTATTGTTGTGCTTTGGGATTCGTCAGAGTATCAGGGTTATTTCCTGTTCTTTAAGGAAATGGGAAATCCAAAGGGTATTGAGACTATCCAAGTCTACGGGTGTTTTGAGAAGTCGATTCTCGGGTAGTGAATGATCTTTGTATGATGCCCAAGAGAAGGCTGGTATGTTAAGGGATGAAGATCAACCCATTAACTGGTCTGACACTTGACTCAGAAAGACAGCTCTAGAAAATTGATGACTAGGTTTTGTTCCTATACCTGTAAAGGTCTCTGGGTCCTTGCACTAAGCCCAAGAGAAGACATGAGAGCTTTTAAGAAGTCGACGGGTCCTTGTACAACGCCCAAGAGGAGGCGGGGATGCTTTTAAGAAGCCTGTGGGTCCCCAAACCCTGAGAAGTTCAAGACAAGCCATTTACCGAGAATAGATCAAGCCAGTAAAGTCCAAGAATTTGGAAGAAACTCAAGAGATGCCATTCACGGAGAAAAGATCATCTCTGGGGAGTAGAGTTTCTTTGAAGATTGCTAATGGTGACAGTCTGAGAAAGGGTTCATCGAGAATGCTGCATTTCACGTCTCCATATTGGTTAACCCCAAGAGGAGGGAAGACTGTGACTGGTAATCCTATGGGGATCTAGTTTTGTTTGTATTTAAGAGTGACCAACAGGACTTTACTTAGTGTTAGACGTAGTTGCCGGGGAAAACTCTAAATAACTGTACTAGTATTACACAGTGGATATTTGACAAGTATATAAAAGTTTGTGAAAGAAGACCTACAGTGAGCAGCCCCACAATACAGTTATATATATATATATATATATATATATATATATATATATATATGAAAGTGGGTAAAGAAAGCGGGTAAACACTTACTCGGTTGTAGAGCTTCCATGCTGTTTTGTTAGTTTGTTCAACAAAGAAAGCTTTGATAACAATATTATATTCAAAATCATAGGAGAAAGTACCTTGAAAAGATTGTTGGGGCTTACAGCTCAAGGAGAGGCCCAAGGTTTTATCAGTGATTGCACTGTGGTTTTGTACATTGTACATGGACTTATACAAGTGACTGAGGCCCAAAAAGGTTTTCTGTACAAAGGGATGGGTCTTATACTCTCTCAAGAGGCTCAAAGGTTTATTTTTGTACAAGTGGTGGGGCTTACAGCTCAAGGATAAGCCCAAAAGTTTTGTTTTAAAAGGCGACGATCGCGCCGAACTTTTTGATGGTATAGGGACTTATACAATAAGTGACGCCCAAAAAGTTTTAATTTTCAAAAAGGGTTGGGTCTTACACTCTACTAGAGGCCCAATGGTTCTTAAAGAGTGGGGCTTATAACACGAGGGTAGGCCCAAGGGTTTGATTTTTCAACTGGCAATCGCACCGGGGTTTTCTTTTAACGCAGAGGGACTTATACAATATCTGAGGCCCAAAAAGGTTTTATTTAAAAGAGGGTTAGGTCTTACACTCTATTAGAGGCCCAAAGATTTATTTTTGTACAAGTGATGGGGCTTACAGCTCAAGGAGAGGCCCAAATATTTTTGCTAAAAGGCGACGATCGCGCCGTTGTTTTATGACAATACAGTGGGACTTATACAATAACTGAGGCCCAAATATTTTGGTTTCAAAAATGGGTTGGGTTTTACACTCTATTAGATGCCCAAAGTGTTTGAAAAAAGTTTGATGAGGGTTGAAATAATCAAAAGCCCTAATTTGTTTCCAAAATGTATTTTAATTGAATAAAAATTCAATTAAAATGATCAAAATTGTTAAACATGTGGAAAACAAATAATGATCTTGGATTAATGTTTCAAAAATCAGGTTTTGATCCACAAAATGATTTGAAATCACTAAAATTTGAAAAATCAAGAAAGAGAAAATATTTTAAATGTCAAAAACAATTAAAATATTAATTCTTTACAAAAATATCAAGTATATGAAATAAATAATATTTTTGGGATTTTTTGGGAAAATAAAATATTTTAACATTTTTGTGAATTATTAAAAAAAAGAATCAACTCAAAATCATTAAAACTCAGAGAGAAATTAATTTTTGAATCAATTAAATAAAATCACAAAATTCAAAGATTCAAATTTTCAAAAAAGGCGCCAAGAACAAGGGCAAGAACACGCGCCTCCCTCTGTTTCTGCAGATTTGCATTTTCTATCCAATCTCACTGAATACTTGATTATATCATGCAATCTATATATCAATCTACTCGTTTCAACCTCACGATCATGTCTATGGTCTTTAATTTCATTTATTTTAAACATGGAATAAGAAATCAAAGAGAAACCTCAAGAACCCTAAAATTTGCATGAAGGTTCAAAAATTCCATACACGATTCAAACAATGCAATTGATTGAGGGAAAACACTCCATGCATGATTATGAACTTATGGCCAAATTATTGTGCAGCAAAAAATGTATGGATCATAGAGTTAAAAGAGCTCATGCTTACCTCTTGTAGCTGGTGATCGTGTTTTGTGTTAGAGGTGTTACAACTTGGTTCCAAGGTTATGGACAACTTCCCTAGGTGCTATGGAATGTGTATGGGTGCTTGGAGTGGATTGAATTGAGCTGGAACTTGATTTGGCACCTCAACTGCAAATCTGTCAAAGGCTTGAGCAGTTGGCTGGTGATTTTGTGATTTTGATGTTGAAGATGTTATGTGAGTGTTTGGATCACTTCTATATGATGTTTATGAGGTGTGTATGTGTGTGTGATTGGTTTGGTCGGAATAGCTCTCAAACTCAAAACCCGATAGTGACTTGCTTTGGAAGGTAATTTTGGAGTGAAGAAGGAGATTTTGAGGAAAGCATTTGTTCCATAGCTTTGGTGTACTCAAACTGATCACAAATGAGCTCTATTTATAGTAGAACAAGTTTGTTTTGCAAGGAATAGTGAATGGCAACTACTGCATAGGTTTGGCCAATGTTGAGCAATGAGAATCCAAGTCTCCTCTAGCCATTGACTAGAGGTTAGGGCACAGGCTGCTGGTCCCCTTGGTCTTGGATAAGTCTTGACTGAATTCAGTTGGAAATGGCTCAGTCCATGCCACCTTGGTGCATCCATTGAATGCTCCAACATAAAATTGGAGTCTTGTCCCCTCTTTAGGGATTTCTTGGTTTGGCATGCTATTTTTGGTTCCAAAGACTTGGGAGGCTTGGGATCAGAGTTGGTTCCTCCTTGGTCCCCATTAGAGGTGTTCAGATGGATAGAGTTGCTTGCCTTTTGTAAAATTTGAGCAAATCGAGCAAAACTCCAAAATCTGCCTTGCCATGACAGTTTGCAGCAAGGCATATTGGCTTTGTCATATCTCATGGCTCAAGTGGAATTTGGTGGAGTTCTTGGCCATTTTGGAAAGCCCTCATATGATACAACAACTGTTTGATCATAATTGGTTTTGATACTTTTTGTATCCAAGTGAAAAATGCCCCTACATTTGGAAAAAGTAAGGAAGATTCTGATTTAGTGAAAATTTCACTAAGTGTTGGAAAAAAGTGACATTTTCACTTTTTGTGATTTTGATCATTCCATAACTCAAATTCCATGAGGAATTGGAATGAGTTATGTTTGAAGCTTTTGTAGAGTGCCAAGAGAGTTACAAATCCAGCTTTGAATGGGAAAAAATGGCCTTATGGTTTAGGAGTTATGATCCTCCAAAGTTGGTACCCTAGCCACTTTTGGTTACCCCTTTTACAAGTTATCCCACTTTTCTTGATTTTTATTGATGAATGATGATTCCAATCACACATTAACATCATTTTAGGGTTAAAGAACCATGATTGTGAAAAATCTCAAAAAGTCAAAGTTGACTTTTGTGCACAGTTTACTTTTCGTCAGATGAATTCCAAACTGTGCGATCCTCTATGAAATTAAGTCCTTGACCTAAATCAACTTTTATGGATTGATTTCTTACGTGTTATAGGGTGTGTTGAATCATGTCTTAGGGTTTGGGAGCATGTCCTGGTCAAAAGTCAAAGGCACAGTTGACTTTTCTCGCGAAACCCTAATTGTGGTTTTGATGAACTTGAAACTTGTTGCTCAAGCTTCTTGAATCAATCCATTGTTGCAAATGGATCAATGTGGTTTATTAAAGACCCTCAAATCATTTCTTGAGGTCTTGGCTCATGCTTTTCCCCAAAAGTCAACTTAGGGGTGAATTAGGTCAAGAAACCCTAATTCCTGATCTTTTATGAATGCATCCCCTGAGGTCAAATTGACTTGATAATTGGGTTCATGATGTTCCATGGAGTATTTTAGGATATGCTTTGAAGCAGTGGCTCTTTCCCAAAGGAACAATTTCCATCTGGAGGCCCTGGTCGACCAAACCCTAATTTTAGTGACACTAGTGATCTTGAGGCTTAATCCACCTGGAATGCCGCAACATTGTGCTTGATTCTTGTCGTGGGAGTCCTCTTGATCCATTGTGGATGTTTGAGAGGTTTATACAAGTTGAAGATCATGTCATTCCTTGATTGATCCTTTGTCTAAGAACTCTGAGAGGGCCTGAAACCCTAAATTTGATTGTAGTGGATGCTCACCCATCTTTGGGGAGACTGATGAGGCATAATGATTCATCCATATTGTGATGTTGATTTTCACAATGATGGGAAATCTTAGTGGTCAAAATTTGGGGTATGATATCAAGGTATTAGTCTGTTGTTGTTTTCTTTGTTTAAATGATTATGCAGAACAATGTCTTGACATGTGTTAGGACATCTGATGTTTACTATGCAGAATTTCAGTTGGATTCCCTATTTGTCTTACTTTGTGATGGATGAAGAGTCACTCAACTTACTTAGAGTTGAGATCATGACATCATTTTCATCTTGTGGTTGACGAAGAGTCACTCAATTTCCTCATAGTTGAGATCACGACATCGTCCGTTTCTGTTGCATTTTCTTTTGGTTGAGGATAAGGAGTCACTCAATTTTGTTATTAGCTGAGATCACGAAATCATTCATTTTTTGATTGATTAGTCCTGTGTTTACTTGTGTTTGTTCACATTGAAATTCTGGTATAACAGATCCCTGATGTCTTACATGATGTCGAGACATCTGGTCTGACATAAACAGCAAGGCAATTATAGACATTTAAAGAGTTGCTGAAACGTAAAGTGCACACAGAATTTGTTCACCCAGTTCGGTCTAACAACCTACATCTGGGGGCATACCAAGCCAGGAAGGAAGTCCACTATTAGCAGTATCAAATTACAGACTCAACAAACCATTTGACAATCCACTAACTTAATCACTACCTAATGACCCTTCTATCTAAGTCCTCCCTAGATAAGAGACTCCATCTCACTCCCAATCATCGCAATGATGTCTAGCAGTCAACATCTCAGTCAGTGCATCAACAGCTTGATTTCCAAAAACTCTCCAAACACATAGGATACACACTCCTATAACAATACCTAGACATGACCCTCATGACTAAGAACAATACTTAGAGTTGCTTAACAGCTTCCTCCAAGAACAATAGATCTCTTACCTACAGGCTTTGAGATAAACACGATGACCATCCCACAAACCGGGTGGTTCATCGACCAACACATCCCATATAATCTACATAATAGCTGGCTTTCTAAAACTAGGTTACAATGCTTCTATTTATAACCTATTTCCAAACTGGATTTGGGCCTTCAAATCACATCAAATCAGCTGCTACAAATATGCAAAAGATTCTCTTACAAATTAGGTCTTCAATCAAATCCTTCCTAATTTATCTCCATAATTAGAAAGTCATTACTCTTCAATATTCTTCTTGATTCTGACTTGAATCTTCCAGACCTTTTACATCAGCTCCATAATATTTCCAGGATATTATGTATCTTTTAAATCTTAACTTTTTAATTCAGCTGCGAGATCTTCTACATAAAAATAGGAACAAATCTCCAAATAGTTTCCTAAAAAGTCTCCAAGATCCTTTTTATGAAATCCAATTAAATCTGCACTTTGTTCCTAATAAATCTCCTTGACCTGCGTATAATGATGAGGTATATCCAAATAGATCTCATCAAATCAAATCAAATCCGTCAAGAGATATACAACAGCAGTACTTGCTGTCCCAAACAACTGACTTCGTTACATCTCCTTTGACATCACATGACAGCAGTACTTGCTGTCCCAGACACCTGATGTCGTGACATCTCCTTTGACATCACATGACAGCAAAACAACAACACCTTCAATACTAGACTAAGATGTCATGACATCTCCTGCAACATCTGTCACATAACAGCAGCAACTGCTGTGCCAGAACCAAGATGTTATGACATACTGTCATGACAGTAATACTCCATATCTGTAGCGATGTCTGATTAACCCTGTCAGGACATCTCACCCAACATCCTGCAATACAAAAAACACAATAGATGGTTTTCTGATGTTCTGTCAACTGATGTCAAGACATCATGTTTGACATCAGACCTCAAAACTGCAACCCTGCAACAACTAATGTTAGGAACCAATGTTAAGACATCAGACATATTACATCAACATTGTTCAACTTTGTTTTACCAAAATTCCAGCCAATAAAAGAAGTAACAATCTCCCCCTTTGGCTAATTTTGGCTAAAATAACTCCATATCAGAGATTCCTGCAGCAACCCACACAAACACAACTAACATTCTCAGAACAAAACTATCCTACTTCTCTCCCCCTTTTTGGGCAAAAATTGACAAACATTGGGGTAAATGTACACTACTAGTCCAATCCATTGATACACTAGGTCTAAACTATCATGTCCATCATGAACGACATAACACCTTCACCAGAGCCACAAACAATCTAGATAACCAAAAGTTCAACTCCCCCTATCTAAGATAACCAGTGCTCCATTGCAAGATGAACACCTTAAATGAATGGAAAACATAAGACTCCTCTTCATGTCTTCAAGAGCGCACCCTCTGTTCAACACACCTGCTGAACGATTCACTTAATACTTGATCCTCAAACAACACTAGTACATTTAATTGAAAGAAGTTGCTCCTTCAACAAGAAACACCACAAAATCACCAATGATATCCCATGACACCTTTATGATCATATAGTAAGAATGTACCAGGATCACCTCCAACAACCTCTTGGATTGAGACCAAAATCATCATTGATCCCTCTCATCCTGAAACCATCCATACCCTGTACAAATCCACCTTGAATTTTACAGCCATAGACATTCTTGTTCCACACAATCATCCACAAGATCTGAGGCACAAATACACTGCCTTCCACTACACTTTAAGTAAAGTCCTCTTACTTTGAATTAACACACATCAAGACAAGTGTGACATATCCCATCAACAAAGACCCTCACAAAGCTTTTCCAAAACTGCATAAAATTGTCTTCAGACTTCTCCTCAGAAGCATGTGCGCACATGATACAAACAATTAGCTTCACATGGCTAGAACCATTCATGTCCACACCAACATGTCATCCAACAGCCTAATGTCATAACATGTTATCTGACATTATCTCCTCATAAGAGGCAACCATGATTCTTGATATGCTCCACCAACTGGACTTACTATTGCATAGTAATCCAAAGAACTAGAGAATTAACCTCTCATCCACCTTCAAGAAGAATAATCTCCTTGAGTCTTCAACTCATCACCCTTCTGCCCAAGAGTAACTTGTTCCAAGAAAATCCCCAATAATAACCAGCTGCCACACTTTGATTATCTTGATTCTTCGAATCCACTTCTGAGATCAACCAAATGCCACAGTTTGATCACCTCATTCATGAATCCTCATATGAAAACAACCAAATGCCACATTTTGACCTTTTTCATGTATGTCAGAACTCTCACAAAGATATCTTGATCCACTAAGGAAATTTGATCTTCAAGTCACATGTTCCACTTGCTCAAAAGCAAACACACTTAGACTCCCTAAGCCATGGTCATGTAACATCTTCTCCTTCCTGCAGCTCCTGCAAACTGCCATGAGAACGATCTTTTTGAAGCATCCTATTGTTCATTCCTGTAGATCACCCTATCATTAGCTGATGTGCCACATCACCAGCTGAGACTCCCGATGTTAAGCTAGATGTCAGAACATTATGTCATCCAACTGTTGAATTCAGCTCTACCTTCAGCCACTCAGAAGAACCTCCTCCCTTTGCAAAAACAGATTTCCATGCTCTCATAGACTTGATTCAACAATCAAGTTTGAGTAGACAACCTCCATCCTGCTTAGAACCTCCAAAGACTTCAAACCTCCCATAGCAATACTAAAGAAAGTCACTTCCCTTAGTAGAGCCGTCAGTAGAAAGCCAGAGATAACTGCCACTTATCCTCGACCTTCACAACCAGAGAAAACACCATGCTCCAAACCACTTAGATCAGAAATAAACCGATCCAAGCTGTAACCATCAAGATTATGATGTCTTCATAGTCTTCCATCTTCATCTTCAACAGCACCACCATCTGGATAAGTCATTCACAATACTTTCTAGGAACAGATGCTAAACAAAAATCCCAGGTCAACACCTAGGCGACTTGTGAGCGAATGTAGAACCCCTCCCATGATTCTCCAAACCTCTGATGAAAAGATGTTAAAACAATAGACAAAATATCCTTAACCTTTCCTTTCAAGGATAATCAATTAAATACTTGTGAATTTCACAAATAGCAATTGTTCCCTGTGGGTTAACCCTTCTTCAGATTCCAGCATATTCTGAATCTTCTTCTTGACAGGCCATTATGACAACCATTCAGCCTTCCAGGTTAGGTCAGTGTCTTGATCTTTTACTCCACCCTGAGCAAAGAACTGAAATGATGTTTCAACATCAGTTCCGACATTAGTCTAAATCACATTAAACAACTCCTATGGATTTGGAGACTACAATCATATTAATCCACACATATCTCTTGTAGGGAACACACGAGAACATATCAACATCTGAATAACTTCCAAGATTAGACCAACAAAACTGCAGTAACTTGCATAACACACTCTTCCAGAAGCTTCTTCTTATAAGCACAAGGTTCAGACCTTTTGTCTAACTAAAGAGTGATAACTGCCATCCTTCTGCATCTAAAGCCAGAGTATAAACATACCATAGAGAATCTGCTACTTCCAATCCTTCAAGCCACAAAACTAGAAGAGTTCATTCCATACAACTAATCCAGACACCAATTGACCACAGGCTGATTTACACTGCTACTGCACACAGACTCTTGGATGCATTTTCCCTATAATATTGTCCTCAGACAATTTAGCTTAAACAAGGATCATCTCCTTCTCTTCTGCTATCAAGATTACTACCTTTTCTTCAACCAGCTCCAGCTGAAATGCTATGACATTATGAACAGCATCTCAAAAATTGTTCAATTTCACAGCTTCAGTGATCCTTTAAAACAGCTACAATCTAATAGGTATTTGCTCAGCATTTACAATAAACTGTTGATGTGTAGCACGATGTCGAGACATTAGGATTGACATATCAAGCTCAGCTTCTTTCTTGATGAAACTTCCTCCTGTTCATGATTTTGAAAATCAGGAACATGTATCTTTACAAGAGAATTCATCTTCAGCTATACTAGAACTACAATGGACACCATTACCATAAACCAAGTGCCAACAAATCAAACTCACAACAGCAGTTCTCTTGATAACAACTGACAGGTCCAATACATACCCTGTCATGAATAGTCCATCCTTCACTTCAAGGGATCATACAAACAACTATATGAAGTGACCAAGTCCATAACTCAGCAAAACTATCTTCCTTGCTCATGAACCAGAAAGTATCTTCCCTAGATCTATTCCAGAAACAGACAGATGCCTGCTCTGATACCAATTGAAATTCTGGTATAACAGATCCCTGATGTCTTACATGATGTCGAGACATCTGGTCTGATATAAACAGCAAGGCAATTATAGACATTTAAAGAAGTTGCTGAAACGTAAAGTGCACACAAAATTTGTTCACCCAGTTCGGTCTAACAACCTACATCTGGGGGACTACCAAGCCAGGAAGGAAGTCCACTATTAGCAGTATCAAATTATAGACTCAACAAACCAGTTGACAATCCACTAACTTAATCACTACCCAATGACCCTTCTATCTAAGTCCTCCCCAGATAAGAGACTCCATCTCACTCCCAATCATGGCAATGATGTCTAGCAGTCAACATCTCAGTCACTGCATCAACAGCTTGATTTCCAAAAACTCTCCAAACACATAGGAGACACACTCCTATAACAATACCTAGACATGACCCTCATGACAAAGAACAATACTTAGAGTTGCTTAACAGCTTCCTCCAAGAATAATAGATCTCTTACCTACAGGCTTCGAGATAAACACGATGACCATCCCACAAACCGGGAGGTTCATCGACCAACACAGCCCTTATAGTCTACATGATGGCTGGCTTGCTAAAACTAGGTTACAATGCTTCTATTTATAACCTATTTCCAAACTGGATTTGGGCCTTTAAATCACATCAAATCAGCTACTACAAATCTGCAAAAGATTCTCTTACAAATTAGGTCTTCAATCAAATCCTTCCTAATTTATCTCCATAATTAGAAAGTCATTACTCTTTAATATTCTTCTTGATTCTGACTTGAAACTTCCAGACCTTTTAAGTCAGCTCCATAATATTTCCAGGATATTATGTATCTTTTAAATCTTCAATTTTTAATGAAGCTGCAAGATCTTCTCCATAAAATTAGGAACAAATCTCCAAATAGTTTCCTAAAAAGTCTCCAAGATCCTTTTTATGAAATCCAATTAAATCCGCACTTTGTTCCTAATAAATCTCCTTGACCTGCGTATAATGATGAGGTATATCCAAATAGATCTCATCAAATCAAATCAAATCCGTCAAGAGATATACAACAACAGTACTTGCTGTCCCAAACAACTGACGTCATTACATCTCCTTTGACATCACATGACAGTAGTACTCGCTGTCCCAGACACCTGATGTCGTGACATCTCCTTTGACATCACATGACAGCAAAACAACAACACCTTCTATACCAGACTAAGATGTCATGACATCTCCTGCAACATCTGTCACATAACAGCAGCAACTGCTGTGCCAGAACCAAGATGTTATGACATACTGTCATGACAGTAATACTCCATATCTGTACCGATGTCTGATTAACCCTATCAGGACATCTCACCCAACATCCTGCAATACAAAAAACACAATAGATGGTTTTCTGATGTTCTGTCAATTGATGTCAAGACATCATGTTTGACATCAGACCTCAAAACTGCAACCCTGCAACAACTAATGTTAGGAACCAATGTTAAGACATCTGACATATTACATCAACATTGTTCAACTTTGTTTTACCAAAATTCCAGCCAATAAAAGAACTAACAATCTCCCCCTTTGGCTAATTTTGGCTAAAATAACTCCATATCAGAGATTCCTGCAGCAACCCACACAAACACAACTAACATTCTCAGAACAAAACTATCCTACTTCTCTCCCCCTTTTTGGCCAAAAATTGACAAACATTGGGGTAAATGTACACTACTAGTCCAATCCATTGATACACCAGGTCTAAACTGTCATGTCCATCATGAACGACATAACACCTTCACCAGAGCCACAAACAATCTAGATAACCAAAAGTTCAACTCCCCCTATCTAAGATAACCAGTGCTCCATTGCAAGATGAACACCTTAAATGAATGGAAAACATAAGACTCATCTTCATGTCTTCAAGAGCGCACCCTCTGTTCAACACACTTGCTGAACGATTCACTTAATACTTGATCCTCAAACAACACTAGTACATTTAACTGAAAGAAGTTGCTCCTTCAACAAGAAACACCACAAAATCACCAATGATATCCCATGACACCTTTATGATCATATAGTAAGAATGTACCAGGATCACCTCCAACAACCTCTTGGATTGAGACCAAAATCATCATTGATCCCTCTCATCCTGAAACCATCCATACCCTGTACAAATCCACCTTGAATTTTACAGCCATAGACATTCTTGTTCCACACAATCATCCACAAGATCTGAGGCACAAATACACTGCCTTCCACTACACTTTAAGTAAAGTCCTCTTACTTTGAATTAACACACATCAAGACAAGTGTGACATATCCCATCAACAAAGACCCTCACAAAGCTTTTCCAAAACTGCATAAAATTGTCTTCAGACTTCTCCTCAGAAGCATGTGCGCACATGATACAAACAATTAGCTTCACATGGCTAGAACCATTCATGTCCACACCAACATGTCATCCAACAGCCTAATGTCATAACATGTTATCTGACATTATCTCCTCATAAGAGGCAACCAATCTCCACAAACTTGATCAGCATGCAAGCTTCACAATATATGCACCTTTGCTTCAGAATCCATAGACAAGTACTCCCCCTGTCAGGGTTAACTAATGCTCCAGATGAAGATGAACATTTGAGCACACTTGCTGAGCACATGCATTTTGGTACCATTGTCCCTTTCTCCAAAGGAAGTCATTCCCTATCATACTCTTCATCTTCAGACTTCCAATCAATCAATACCTGATCTACTTCAGTGTTCTCTACATTCTCCATCCAAGGCAGACCTTCTACTTCATCATTCTCCCGTATGACTATGTAGACGCTCCTTAGGCATAATGTATGCACCAAGCTTCAGAACCGGAACAAAATCATCCTTCACCAAGGATATTCAACCAGATAATGTACCAACACAAGTTAGAACATTTGCCACACACCAAGATATCATCACCATGATTCTTGATATGCTCCACCAACTGGACTTACTATTGCATAGTAATCCAAAGAACTAGAGAATTAACCTCTCATCCACCTTCAAGAAGAATAATCTCCTTGAGTCTTCAACTCATCACCCTTCTGCCCAAGAGTAACTTGTTCCAAGAAAATCCTCAATAATAACCAGCTGCCACACTTTGATTATCTTGATTCTTCGAATCCACTTCTGAGATCAACCAAATGCCACAGTTTGATCACCTCATTCATGAATCCTCAATGAAAACAACCAAATGCCACATTTTGACCTTTTTCATGTATGTCAGAACTCTCACAAAGATATCTTGATCCACTAAGGAAATTTGATCTTCAAGTCACATGTTCCACTTGCTCAAAAGCAAACACACTTAGACTCCCTAAGCCATGGTCATGTAACATCTTCTCCTTCCTACAGCTCCTGCAAATTGCCATGAGAACGATCTTTTTGAAGCATCCTATTGTTCATTCCTGTAGATCACCCTATCATTAGCTGATGTGCCACATCACCAGCTGAGACTCCCGATGTTAAGCTAGATGTCAGAACATTATGTCATCCAACTGTTGAATTCAGCTCTACCTTCAGCCACTCAGAAGAACCTCCTCCCTTTGCAAAAATAGATTTCCATGCTCTCATAGACTTGATTCAACAATCAAGTTTGAGTAGACAACCTCCATCCTGCTTAGAAGCTCCAAAGACTTCAAACCTCCCATAGCAATACTAAAGAAAGTCACTTCCCTTAGTAGAGCCGTCAGTAGAAAGCCAGAGATAACTGCCACTTATCCTCGACCTTCACAACCAGAGAAAACACCATGCTCCAAACCACTTAGATCAGAAATAAACCGATCCAAGCTGTAACCATCAAGATTATGATGTCTTCATAGTCTTCCATCTTCATCTTCAACAGCACCACCATCTGGATAAGTCATTCACAATACTTTCTAGGAACAGATGCTAAGCAAAAATCCCAGGTCAACACCTAGGCGACTTGTGAGCGAATGTAGAACCCCTCCCATGATTCTCCAAACCTCTGATGAAAAGATGTTAAAACAATAGACAGAACATCCTTAACCTTTCCTTTCAAGGATAATCAATTAAATACTTGTGAATTTCACAAATAGCAATTGATCCCTGTGGGTTAACCCTTCTTCAGATTCCAGCATATTCTGAATCTTCTTCTTGACAAACCATTATGACAACCATTCGGCCTTCCAGGTTAGGTCAGTGTCTTGATCTTTTACTCCACCCTGAGCAAAGAACTGAAATGATGTTTCAACATCAGTTCCGACATTAGTCTAAATCACATTAAACATCTCCTATGGATTTGGAGACTACAATCATATTAATCCACACATATCTCTTGTAGGGAACACACGAGAACATATCAACATCTGATCAACTTCCAAGATTAGACCAACAAAACTGCAGTAACTTGCATAACACACTCTTCCAGAAGCTTCTTCTTATAAGCACAAGGTTCAGACCTTTTGTCTAACTAAAGAGTGATAACTGCCATCCTTCTGCATCTAAAGCCAGAGTATAAACATACCATAGAGAATCTGCTACTTCCAATCCTTCAAGCCACAAAACTAGAAGAGTTCATTCCATACAACTAATCCAGACACCAATTGACCACAGGCTGATTTACACTGCTACTGCACATAGACTCTTGGATGCATTTTCCCTATAATATTGTCCTCAGACAGTTTAGCTTAAACAAGGATCATCTCCTTCTCTTCTGCTATCAAGATTACTACCTTTTCTTCAACCAGCTCCAGCTGAAATGCTATGACATTATGAACAGCATCTCAAAAATTGTTCAATTTCACAGCTTCAGTGATCCTTTAAAACAGCTACAATCTAATAGGTATTTGCTCAGCATTTACAATAAACTGTTGATGTGTAGCACGATGTCGAGACATTAGGATTGACATATCAAGCTCAGCTTCTTTCTTGATGAAACTTCCTCCTGTTCATGATTTTGAAAATCAGGAACATGTATCTTTACAAGAGAATTCATCTTCAGCTATACTAGACCTACAATGGACACCATTACCATAAACCAAGTGCCAACAAATCAAACTCACAACAGCAGTTCTCTTGATAACAACTGACAGGTCCAATACATACCCTGTCATGAATAGTCCATCCTTCACTTCAAGGGATCATACAAACAACTATATGAAGTGACCAAGTCCATAACTCAGCAAAACTATCTTCCTTGCTCATGAACCAGAAAGTATCTTCCCTAGATCTATTCCAGAAACAGACAGATGCCTGCTCTGATACCAATTGAAATTCTGGTATAACAGATCCCTGATGTCTTACATGATGTCGAGACATCTGGTCTGATATAAACAGCAAGGCAATTATAGACATTTAAAGCAGTTGCTGAAATGTAAAGTGCACACAAAATTTGTTCACCCAGTTCGGTCTAACAACCTACATCTGGGGGCATACCAAGCCAGGAAGGAAGTCCACTATTAGCAGTATCAAATTACAGACTCAACAAACCAGTTGACAATCCACTAACTTAATCACTACCCAATGACCCTTCTATCTAAGTCCTCCCTAGATAAGAGACTCCATCTCACTCCCAATCATCGCAATGATGTCTAGCAGTCAACATCTCAGTCACTGCATCAACAGCTTGATTTCCAAAAACTCTCCAAACACATAGGAGACACACTCCTATAACAATACCTAGACATGACCCTCATGACAAAGAACAATACTTAGAGTTGCTTAACAGCTTCCTCCAAGAATAATAGATCTCTTACCTACAGGCTTCGAGATAAACACGATGACCATCCCACAAACCGGGTGGTTCATCGACCAACACAGCCCTTATAATCTACATGATGGCTGGCTTGCTAAAACTAGGTTACAATGCTTCTATTTATAACCTATTTCCAAACTGGATTTGGGCCTTTAAATCACATCAAATCAGCTACTACAAATCTGCAAAAGATTCTCTTACAAATTAGGTCTTCAATCAAATCCTTCCTAATTTATCTCCATAATTAGAAAGTCATTACTCTTTAATATTCTTCTTGATTCTGACTTGAATCTTCCAGACCTTTTAAGTCAGCTCCATAATATTTCCAGGATATTATGTATCTTTTAAATCTTCAATTTTTAATTCAGCTGCAAGATCTTCTCCATAAAATTAGGAACAAATCTCCAAATAGTTTCCTAAAAAGTCTCCAAGATCCTTTTTATGAAATCCAATTAAATCCGCACTTTGTTCCTAATAAATCTCCTTGACATGTGTATAATGATGAGGTATATCCAAATAGATCTCATCAAATCAAATCAAATCCGTCAAGAGATATACAACAACAGTACTTGTTGTCCCAAACAACTGACGTCGTTACATCTCCTTTGACATCACATGACAGCAGTACTTGCTGTCCCAGACACCTGATGTCGTGACATCTCCTTTGACATCACATGACAGCAAAACAACAACACCTTCTATACCAGACTAAGATGTCATGACATCTCCTGCAGCATCTGTCACATAACAGCAGCAACTGCTGTGCCAGAACCAAGATGTTATGACATACTGTCATGACAGTAATACTCCATATCTGTACCGATGTCTGATTAACCCTGTCAGGACATCTCACCCAACATCCTGCAATACAAAAAACACAATATATGGTTTTCTGATGTTCTGTCAACTGATGTCAAGACATCATGTTTGACATCAGACCTCAAAACTGCAACCCTGCAACAACTAATGTTAGGAACCAATGTTAAGACATCAGACATATTACATCAACATTGTTCAACTTTGTTTTACCAAAATTCCAGCCAATAAAAGAACTAACAATCTCCCCCTTTGGCTAATTTTGGCTAAAATAACTCCATATCAGAGATTCCTGCAGCAACCCACACAAACACAACTAACATTCTCAGAATAAAACTATCCTACTTCTCTCCCCCTTTTTGGCCAAAAATTGACAAACATTGGGGTAAATGTACACTACTAGTCCAATCCATTGATACACCAGGTCTAAACTATCATGTCCATCATGAACGACATAACACCTTCACCAGAGCCACAAACAATCTAGATAACCAAAAGTTCAACTCCCCCTATCTAAGATAACCAGTGCTCCATTGCAAGATGAACACCTTAAATGAATGGAAAACATAAGACTCATCTTCATGTCTTCAAGAGCGCACCCTCTGTTCAACACACTTGCTGAACGATTCACTTAATACTTGATCCTCAAACAACACTAGTACATTTAACTGAAAGAAGTTGCTCCTTCAACAAGAAACACCACAAAATCACCAATGATATCCCATGACACCTTTATGATCATATAGTAAGAATGTACCAGGATCACCTCCAACAACCTCTTGGATTGAGACCAAAATCATCATTGATCCCTCTCATCCTGAAACCATCCATACCCTGTACAAATCCACCTTGAATTTTACAGCCATAGACATTCTTGTTCCACACAATCATCCACAAGATTTGAGGCACAAATACACTGCCTTCCACTACACTTTAAGTAAAGTCCTCTTACTTTGAATTAACACACATCAAGACAAGTGTGACATATCCCATCAACAAAGTCCCTCACAAAGCTTTTCCAAAACTGCATAAAATTGTCTTCAGACTTCTCCTCAGAAGCATGTGCGCACATGATACAAACAATTAGCTTCACATGGCTAGAACCATTCATGTCCACACCAACATGTCATCCAACAGCCTAATGTCATAACATGTTATCTGACATTATCTCCTCATAAGAGGCAACCAATCTCCACAAACTTGATCAGCATGCAAGCTTCACAATATATGCACCTTTGCTTCAGAATCCATAGACAAGTACTCCCCCTGTCAGGGTTAACTAATGCTCCAGATGAAGATGAACATTTGAGCACACTTGCTGAGCACATGCATTTTGGTACCATTGTCCCTTTCTCCAAAGGAAGTCATTCCCTATCATACTCTTCATCTTCAGACTTCCAATCAATCAATACCTGATCTACTTCAGTGTTCTCTACATTCTCCATCCAAGGCAGACCTTCTACTTCATCATTCTCCCGTATGACTATGTAGACGCTCCTTAGGCATAATGTATGCACCAAGCTTCAGAACCGGAACAAAATCATCCTTCACCAAGGATATTCAACCAGATAATGTACCAACACAAGTTAGAACATTTGCCACACACCAAGATATCATCACCATGATTCTTGATATGCTCCACCAACTGGACTTACTATTGCATAGTAATCCAAAGAACTAGAGAATTAACCTCTCATCCACCTTCAAGAAGAATAATCTCCTTGAGTCTTCAACTCATCACCCTTCTGCCCAAGAGTAACTTGTTCCAAGAAAATCCTCAATAATAACCAGCTGCCACACTTTGATTATCTTGATTCTTCGAATCCACTTCTGAGATCAACCAAATGCCACAGTTTGATCACCTCATTCATGAATCCTCAATGAAAACAACCAAATGCCACATTTTGACCTTTTTCATGTATGTCAGAACTCTCACAAAGATATCTTGATCCACTAAGGAAATTTGATCTTCAAGTCACATGTTCCACTTGCTCAAAAGCAAACACACTTAGACTCCCTAAGCCATGGTCATGTAACATCTTCTCCTTCCTACAGCTCCTGCAAATTGCCATGAGAACGATCTTTTTGAAGCATCCTATTGTTCATTCCTGTAGATCACCCTATCATTAGCTGATGTGCCACATCACCAGCTGAGACTCCCGATGTTAAGCTAGATGTCAGAACATTATGTCATCCAACTGTTGAATTCAGCTCTACCTTCAGCCACTCAGAAGAACCTCCTCCCTTTGCAAAAATAGATTTCCATGCTCTCATAGACTTGATTCAACAATCAAGTTTGAGTAGACAACCTCCATCCTGCTTAGAAGCTCCAAAGACTTCAAACCTCCCATAGCAATACTAAAGAAAGTCACTTCCCTTAGTAGAGCCGTCAGTAGAAAGCCAGAGATAACTGCCACTTATCCTCGACCTTCACAACCAGAGAAAACACCATGCTCCAAACCACTTAGATCAGAAATAAACCGATCCAAGCTGTAACCATCAAGATTATGATGTCTTCATAGTCTTCCATCTTCATCTTCAACAGCACCACCATCTGGATAAGTCATTCACAATACTTTCTAGGAACAGATGCTAAGCAAAAATCCCAGGTCAACACCTAGGCGACTTGTGAGCGAATGTAGAACCCCTCCCATGATTCTCCAAACCTCTGATGAAAAGATGTTAAAACAATAGACAGAACATCCTTAACCTTTCCTTTCAAGGATAATCAATTAAATACTTGTGAATTTCACAAATAGCAATTGATCCCTGTGGGTTAACCCTTCTTCAGATTCCAGCATATTCTGAATCTTCTTCTTGACAAACCATTATGACAACCATTCGGCCTTCCAGGTTAGGTCAGTGTCTTGATCTTTTACTCCACCCTGAGCAAAGAACTGAAATGATGTTTCAACATCAGTTCCGACATTAGTCTAAATCACATTAAACATCTCCTATGGATTTGGAGACTACAATCATATTAATCCACACATATCTCTTGTAGGGAACACACGAGAACATATCAACATCTGATCAACTTCCAAGATTAGACCAACAAAACTGCAGTAACTTGCATAACACACTCTTCCAGAAGCTTCTTCTTATAAGCACAAGGTTCAGACCTTTTGTCTAACTAAAGAGTGATAACTGCCATCCTTCTGCATCTAAAGCCAGAGTATAAACATACCATAGAGAATCTGCTACTTCCAATCCTTCAAGCCACAAAACTAGAAGAGTTCATTCCATACAACTAATCCAGACACCAATTGACCACAGGCTGATTTACACTGCTACTGCACATAGACTCTTGGATGCATTTTCCCTATAATATTGTCCTCAGACAGTTTAGCTTAAACAAGGATCATCTCCTTCTCTTCTGCTATCAAGATTACTACCTTTTCTTCAACCAGCTCCAGCTGAAATGCTATGACATTATGAACAGCATCTCAAAAATTGTTCAATTTCACAGCTTCAGTGATCCTTTAAAACAGCTACAATCTAATAGGTATTTGCTCAGCATTTACAATAAACTGTTGATGTGTAGCACGATGTCGAGACATTAGGATTGACATATCAAGCTCAGCTTCTTTCTTGATGAAACTTCCTCCTGTTCATGATTTTGAAAATCAGGAACATGTATCTTTACAAGAGAATTCATCTTCAGCTATACTAGACCTACAATGGACACCATTACCATAAACCAAGTGCCAACAAATCAAACTCACAACAGCAGTTCTCTTGATAACAACTGACAGGTCCAATACATACCCTGTCATGAATAGTCCATCCTTCACTTCAAGGGATCATACAAACAACTATATGAAGTGACCAAGTCCATAACTCAGCAAAACTATCTTCCTTGCTCATGAACCAGAAAGTATCTTCCCTAGATCTATTCCAGAAACAGACAGATGCCTGCTCTGATACCAATTGAAATTCTGGTATAACAGATCCCTGATGTCTTACATGATGTCGAGACATCTGGTCTGATATAAACAGCAAGGCAATTATAGACATTTAAAGCAGTTGCTGAAATGTAAAGTGCACACAAAATTTGTTCACCCAGTTCGGTCTAACAACCTACATCTGGGGGCATACCAAGCCAGGAAGGAAGTCCACTATTAGCAGTATCAAATTACAGACTCAACAAACCAGTTGACAATCCACTAACTTAATCACTACCCAATGACCCTTCTATCTAAGTCCTCCCTAGATAAGAGACTCCATCTCACTCCCAATCATCGCAATGATGTCTAGCAGTCAACATCTCAGTCACTGCATCAACAGCTTGATTTCCAAAAACTCTCCAAACACATAGGAGACACACTCCTATAACAATACCTAGACATGACCCTCATGACAAAGAACAATACTTAGAGTTGCTTAACAGCTTCCTCCAAGAATAATAGATCTCTTACCTACAGGCTTCGAGATAAACACGATGACCATCCCACAAACCGGGTGGTTCATCGACCAACACAGCCCTTATAATCTACATGATGGCTGGCTTGCTAAAACTAGGTTACAATGCTTCTATTTATAACCTATTTCCAAACTGGATTTGGGCCTTTAAATCACATCAAATCAGCTACTACAAATCTGCAAAAGATTCTCTTACAAATTAGGTCTTCAATCAAATCCTTCCTAATTTATCTCCATAATTAGAAAGTCATTACTCTTTAATATTCTTCTTGATTCTGACTTGAATCTTCCAGACCTTTTAAGTCAGCTCCATAATATTTCCAGGATATTATGTATCTTTTAAATCTTCAATTTTTAATTCAGCTGCAAGATCTTCTCCATAAAATTAGGAACAAATCTCCAAATAGTTTCCTAAAAAGTCTCCAAGATCCTTTTTATGAAATCCAATTAAATCCGCACTTTGTTCCTAATAAATCTCCTTGACCTGTGTATAATGATGAGGTATATCCAAATAGATCTCATCAAATCAAATCAAATCCGTCAAGAGATATACAACAACAGTACTTGCTGTCCCAAACAACTGACGTCGTTACATCTCCTTTGACATCACATGACAGCAGTACTTGCTGTCCCAGACACCTGATGTCGTGACATCTCCTTTGACATCACATGACAGCAAAACAACAACACCTTCTATACCAGACTAAGATGTCATGACATCTCCTGCAGCATCTGTCACATAACAGCAGCAACTGCTGTGCCAGAACCAAGATGTTATGACATACTGTCATGACAGTAATACTCCATATCTGTACCGATGTCTGATTAACCCTGTCAGGACATCTCACCCAACATCCTGCAATACAAAAAACACAATATATGGTTTTCTGATGTTCTGTCAACTGATGTCAAGACATCATGTTTGACATCAGACCTCAAAACTGCAACCCTGCAACAACTAATGTTAGGAACCAATGTTAAGACATCAGACATATTACATCAACATTGTTCAACTTTGTTTTACCAAAATTCCAGCCAATAAAAGAACTAACAATCTCCCCCTTTGGCTAATTTTGGCTAAAATAACTCCATATCAGAGATTCCTGCAGCAACCCACACAAACACAACTAACATTCTCAGAACAAAACTATCCTACTTCTCTCCCCCTTTTTGGCCAAAAATTGACAAACATTGGGGTAAATGTACACTACTAGTCCAATCCATTGATACACCAGGTCTAAACTATCATGTCCATCATGAACGACATAACACCTTCACCAGAGCCACAAACAATCTAGATAACCAAAAGTTCAACTCCCCCTATCTAAGATAACCAGTGCTCCATTGCAAGATGAACACCTTAAATGAATGGAAAACATAAGACTCATCTTCATGTCTTCAAGAGCGCACCCTCTGTTCAACACACCTGCTGAACGATTCACTTAATACTTGATCCTCAAACAACACTAGTACATTTAACTGAAAGAAGTTGCTCCTTCAACAAGAAACACCACAAAATCACCAATGATATCCCATGACACCTTTATGATCATATAGTAAGAATGTACCAGGATCACCTCCAACAACCTCTTGGATTGAGACCAAAATCATCATTGATCCCTCTCATCCTGAAACCATCCATACCCTGTACAAATCCACCTTGAATTTTACAGCCATAGACATTCTTGTTCCACACAATCATCCACAAGATTTGAGGCACAAATACACTGCCTTCCACTACACTTTAAGTAAAGTCCTCTTACTTTGAATTAACACACATCAAGACAAGTGTGACATATCCCATCAACAAAGACCCTCACAAAGCTTTTCCAAAACTGCATAAAATTGTCTTCAGACTTCTCCTCAGAAGCATGTGCGCACATGATACAAACAATTAGCTTCACATGGCTAGAACCATTCATGTCCACACCAACATGTCATCCAACAGCCTAATGTCATAACATGTTATCTGACATTATCTCCTCATAAGAGGCAACCAATCTCCACAAACTTGATCAGCATGCAAGCTTCACAATATATGCACCTTTGCTTCAGAATCCATAGACAAGTACTCCCCCTGTCAGGGTTAACTAATGCTCCAGATGAAGATGAACATTTGAGCACACTTGCTGAGCACATGCATTTTGGTACCATTGTCCCTTTCTCCAAAGGAAGTCATTCCCTATCATACTCTTCATCTTCAGACTTCCAATCAATCAATACCTGATCTACTTCAGTGTTCTCTACATTCTCCATCCAAGGCAGACCTTCTACTTCATCATTCTCCCGTATGACTATGTAGACGCTCCTTAGGCATAATGTATGCACCAAGCTTCAGAACCGGAACAAAATCATCCTTCACCAAGGATATTCAACCAGATAATGTACCAACACAAGTTAGAACATTTGCCACACACCAAGATATCATCACCATGATTCTTGATATGCTCCACCAACTGGACTTACTATTGCATAGTAATCCAAAGAACTAGAGAATTAACCTCTCATCCACCTTCAAGAAGAATAATCTCCTTGAGTCTTCAACTCATCACCCTTCTGCCCAAGAGTAACTTGTTCCAAGAAAATCCTCAATAATAACCAGCTGCCACACTTTGATTATCTTGATTCTTCGAATCCACTTCTGAGATCAACCAAATGCCACAGTTTGATCACCTCATTCATGAATCCTCAATGAAAACAACCAAATGCCACATTTTGACCTTTTTCATGTATGTCAGAACTCTCACAAAGATATCTTGATCCACTAAGGAAATTTGATCTTCAAGTCACATGTTCCACTTGCTCAAAAGCAAACACACTTAGACTCCCTAAGCCATGGTCATGTAACATCTTCTCCTTCCTACAGCTCCTGCAAACTGCCATGAGAACGATCTTTTTGAAGCATCCTATTGTTCATTCCTGTAGATCACCCTATCATTAGCTGATGTGCCACATCACCAGCTGAGACTCCCGATGTTAAGCTAGATGTCAGAACATTATGTCATCCAACTGTTGAATTCAGCTCTACCTTCAGCCACTCAGAAGAACCTCCTCCCTTTGCAAAAACAGATTTCCATGCTCTCATAGACTTGATTCAACAATCAAGTTTGAGTAGACAACCTCCATCCTGCTTAGAAGCTCCAAAGACTTCAAACCTCCCATAGCAATACTAAAGAAAGTCACTTCCCTTAGTAGAGCCGTCAGTAGAAAGCCAGAGATAATTGCCACTTATCCTCGACCTTCACAACCAGAGAAAACACCATGCTCCAAACCACTTAGATCAGAAATAAACCGATCCAAGCTGTAACCATCAAGATTATGATGTCTTCATAGTCTTCCATCTTCATCTTCAACAGCACCACCATCTGGATAAGTCATTCACAATACTTTCTAGGAACAGATGCTAAGCAAAAATCCCAGGTCAACACCTAGGCGACTTGTGAGCGAATGTAGAACCCCTCCCATGATTCTCCAAACCTCTGATGAAAAGATGTTAAAACAATAGACAGAACATCCTTAACCTTTCCTTTCAAGGATAATCAATTAAATACTTGTGAATTTCACAAATAGCAATTGATCCCTGTGGGTTAACCCTTCTTCAGATTCCAGCATATTCTGAATCTTCTTCTTGACAAACCATTATGACAACCATTCGGCCTTCCAGGTTAGGTCAGTGTCTTGATCTTTTACTCCACCCTGAGCAAAGAACTGAAATGATGTTTCAACATCAGTTCCGACATTAGTCTAAATCACATTAAACATCTCCTATGGATTTGGAGACTACAATCATATTAATCCACACATATCTCTTGTAGGGAACACACGAGAACATATCAACATCTGATCAACTTCCAAGATTAGACCAACAAAACTGCAGTAACTTGCATAACACACTCTTCCAGAAGCTTCTTCTTATAAGCACAAGGTTCAGACCTTTTGTCTAACTAAAGAGTGATAACTGCCATCCTTCTGCATCTAAAGCCAGAGTATAAACATACCATAGAGAATCTGCTACTTCCAATCCTTCAAGCCACAAAACTAGAAGAGTTCATTCCATACAACTAATCCAGACACCAATTGACCACAGGCTGATTTACACTGCTACTGCACATAGACTCTTGGATGCATTTTCCCTATAATATTGTCCTCAGACAGTTTAGCTTAAACAAGGATCATCTCCTTCTCTTCTGCTATCAAGATTACTACCTTTTCTTCAACCAGCTCCAGCTGAAATGCTATGACATTATGAACAGCATCTCAAAAATTGTTCAATTTCACAGCTTCAGTGATCCTTTAAAACAGCTACAATCTAATAGGTATTTGCTCAGCATTTACAATAAACTGTTGATGTGTAGCACGATGTCGAGACATTAGGATTGACATATCAAGCTCAGCTTCTTTCTTGATGAAACTTCCTCCTGTTCATGATTTTGAAAATCAGGAACATGTATCTTTACAAGAGAATTCATCTTCAGCTATACTAGACCTACAATGGACACCATTACCATAAACCAAGTGCCAACAAATCAAACTCACAACAGCAGTTCTCTTGATAACAACTGACAGGTCCAATACATACCCTGTCATGAATAGTCCATCCTTCACTTCAAGGGATCATACAAACAACTATATGAAGTGACCAAGTCCATAACTCAGCAAAACTATCTTCCTTGCTCATGAACCAGAAAGTATCTTCCCTAGATCTATTCCAGAAACAGACAGATGCCTGCTCTGATACCAATTGAAATTCTGGTATAACAGATCCCTGATGTCTTACATGATGTCGAGACATCTGGTCTGATATAAACAGCAAGGCAATTATAGACATTTAAAGCAGTTGCTGAAATGTAAAGTGCACACAAAATTTGTTCACCCAGTTCGGTCTAACAACCTACATCTGGGGGCATACCAAGCCAGGAAGGAAGTCCACTATTAGCAGTATCAAATTACAGACTCAACAAACCAGTTGACAATCCACTAACTTAATCACTACCCAATGACCCTTCTATCTAAGTCCTCCCTAGATAAGAGACTCCATCTCACTCCCAATCATTGCAATGATGTCTAGCAGTCAACATCTCAGTCACTGCATCAACAGCTTGATTTCCAAAAACTCTCCAAACACATAGGAGACACACTCCTATAACAATACCTAGACATGACCCTCATGACAAAGAACAATACTTAGAGTTGCTTAACAGCTTCCTCCAAGAATAATAGATCTCTTACCTACAGGCTTCGAGATAAACACGATGACCATCCCACAAACCGGGTGGTTCATCGACCAACACAGCCCTTATAATCTACATGATGGCTGGCTTGCTAAAACTAGGTTACAATGCTTCTATTTATAACCTATTTCCAAACTGGATTTGGGCCTTTAAATCACATCAAATCAGCTACTACAAATCTGCAAAAGATTCTCTTACAAATTAGGTCTTCAATCAAATCCTTCCTAATTTATCTCCATAATTAGAAAGTCATTACTCTTTAATATTCTTCTTGATTCTGACTTGAATCTTCCAGACCTTTTAAGTCAGCTCCATAATATTTCCAGGATATTATGTATCTTTTAAATCTTCAATTTTTAATTCAGCTGCAAGATCTTCTCCATAAAATTAGGAACAAATCTCCAAATAGTTTCCTAAAAAGTCTCCAAGATCCTTTTTATGAAATCCAATTAAATCCGCACTTTGTTCCTAATAAATCTCCTTGACCTGTGTATAATGATGAGGTATATCCAAATAGATCTCATCAAATCAAATCAAATCCGTCAAGAGATATACAACAACAGTACTTGCTGTCCCAAACAACTGACGTCGTTACATCTCCTTTGACATCACATGACAGCAGTACTTGCTGTCCCAGACACCTGATGTCGTGACATCTCCTTTGACATCACATGACAGCAAAACAACAACACCTTCTATACCAGACTAAGATGTCATGACATCTCCTGCAGCATCTGTCACATAACAGCAGCAACTGCTGTGCCAGAACCAAGATGTTATGACATACTGTCATGACAGTAATATTCCATATCTGTACCGATGTCTGATTAACCCTGTCAGGACATCTCACCCAACATCCTGCAATACAAAAAACACAATATATGGTTTTCTGATGTTCTGTCAACTGATGTCAAGACATCATGTTTGACATCAGACCTCAAAACTGCAACCCTGCAACAACTAATGTTAGGAACCAATGTTAAGACATCAGACATATTACATCAACATTGTTCAACTTTGTTTTACCAAAATTCCAGCCAATAAAAGAACTAACAATCTCCCCCTTTGGCTAATTTTGGCTAAAATAACTCCATATCAGAGATTCCTGCAGCAACCCACACAAACACAACTAACATTCTCAGAACAAAACTATCCTACTTCTCTCCCCCTTTTTGGCCAAAAATTGACAAACATTGGGGTAAATGTACACTACTAGTCCAATCCATTGATACACCAGGTCTAAACTATCATGTCCATCATGAACGACATAACACCTTCACCAGAGCCACAAACAATCTAGATAACCAAAAGTTCAACTCCCCCTATCTAAGATAACCAGTGCTCCATTGCAAGATGAACACCTTAAATGAATGGAAAACATAAGACTCATCTTCATGTCTTCAAAAGCGCACCCTCTGTTCAACACACCTGCTGAACGATTCACTTAATACTTGATCCTCAAACAACACTAGTACATTTAACTGAAAGAAGTTGCTCCTTCAACAAGAAACACCACAAAATCACCAATGATATCCCATGACACCTTTATGATCATATAGTAAGAATGTACCAGGATCACCTCCAACAACCTCTTGGATTGAGACCAAAATCATCATTGATCCCTCTCATCCTGAAACCATCCATACCCTGTACAAATCCACCTTGAATTTTACAGCCATAGACATTCTTGTTCCACACAATCATCCACAAGATCTGAGGCACAAATACACTGCCTTCCACTACACTTTAAGTAAAGTCCTCTTACTTTGAATTAACACACATCAAGACAAGTGTGACATATCCCATCAACAAAGACCCTCACAAAGCTTTTCCAAAACTGCATAAAATTGTCTTCAGACTTCTCCTCAGAAGCATGTGCGCACATGATACAAACAATTAGCTTCACATGGCTAGAACCATTCATGTCCACACCAACATGTCATCCAACAGCCTAATGTCATAACATGTTATCTGACATTATCTCCTCATAAGAGGCAACCAATCTCCACAAACTTGATCAGCATGCAAGCTTCACAATATATGCACCTTTGCTTCAGAATCCATAGACAAGTACTCCCCCTGTCAGGGTTAACTAATGCTCCAGATGAAGATGAACATTTGAGCACACTTGCTGAGCACATGCATTTTGGTACCATTGTCCCTTTCTCCAAAGGAAGTCATTCCCTATCATACTCTTCATCTTCAGACTTCCAATCAATCAATACCTGATCTACTTCAGTGTTCTCTACATTCTCCATCCAAGGCAGACCTTCTACTTCATCATTCTCCCGTATGACTATGTAGACGCTCCTTAGGCATAATGTATGCACCAAGCTTCAGAACCGGAACAAAATCATCCTTCACCAAGGATATTCAACCAGATAATGTACCAACACAAGTTAGAACATTTGCCACACACCAAGATATCATCACCATGATTCTTGATATGCTCCACCAACTGGACTTACTATTGCATAGTAATCCAAAGAACTAGAGAATTAACCTCTCATCCACCTTCAAGAAGAATAATCTCCTTGAGTCTTCAACTCATCACCCTTCTGCCCAAGAGTAACTTGTTCCAAGAAAATCCTCAATAATAACCAGCTGCCACACTTTGATTATCTTGATTCTTCGAATCCACTTCTGAGATCAACCAAATGCCACAGTTTGATCACCTCATTCATGAATCCTCAATGAAAACAACCAAATGCCACATTTTGACCTTTTTCATGTATGTCAGAACTCTCACAAAGATATCTTGATCCACTAAGGAAATTTGATCTTCAAGTCACATGTTCCACTTGCTCAAAAGCAAACACACTTAGACTCCCTAAGCCATGGTCATGTAACATCTTCTCCTTCCTACAGCTCCTGCAAACTGCCATGAGAACGATCTTTTTGAAGCATCCTATTGTTCATTCCTGTAGATCACCCTATCATTAGCTGATGTGCCACATCACCAGCTGAGACTCCCGATGTTAAGCTAGATGTCAGAACATTATGTCATCCAACTGTTGAATTCAGCTCTACCTTCAGCCACTCAGAAGAACCTCCTCCCTTTGCAAAAACAGATTTCCATGCTCTCATAGACTTGATTCAACAATCAAGTTTGAGTAGACAACCTCCATCCTGCTTAGAAGCTCCAAAGACTTCAAACCTCCCATAGCAATACTAAAGAAAGTCACTTCCCTTAGTAGAGCCGTCAGTAGAAAGCCAGAGATAACTGCCACTTATCCTCGACCTTCACAACCAGAGAAAACACCATGCTCCAAACCACTTAGATCAGAAATAAACCGATCCAAGCTGTAACCATCAAGATTATGATGTCTTCATAGTCTTCCATCTTCATCTTCAACAGCACCACCATCTGGATAAGTCATTCACAATACTTTCTAGGAACAGATGCTAAGCAAAAATCCCAGGTCAACACCTAGGCGACTTGTGAGCGAATGTAGAACCCCTCCCATGATTCTCCAAACCTCTGATGAAAAGATATTAAAACAATAGACAGAACATCCTTAACCTTTCCTTTCAAGGATAATCAATTAAATACTTGTGAATTTCACAAATAGCAATTGATCCCTGTGGGTTAACCCTTCTTCAGATTCCAGCATATTCTGAATCTTCTTCTTGACAGACCATTATGACAACCATTCGGCCTTCCAGGTTAGGTCAGTGTCTTGATCTTTTACTCCACCCTGAGCAAAGAACTGAAATGATGTTTCAACATCAGTTCCGACATTAGTCTAAATCACATTAAACATCTCCTATGGATTTGGAGACTACAATCATATTAATCCACACATATCTCTTGTAGGGAACACACGAGAACATATCAACATCTGATCAACTTCCAAGATTAGACCAACAAAACTGCAGTAACTTGCATAACACACTCTTCCAGAAGCTTCTTCTTATAAGCACAAGGTTCAGACCTTTTGTCTAACTAAAGAGTGATAACTGCCATCCTTCTGCATCTAAAGCCAGAGTATAAACATACCATAGAGAATCTGCTACTTCCAATCCTTCAAGCCACAAAACTAGAAGAGTTCATTCCATACAACTAATCCAGACACCAATTGACCACAGGCTGATTTACACTGCTACTGCACATAGACTCTTGGATGCATTTTCCCTATAATATTGTCCTCAGACAGTTTAGCTTAAACAAGGATCATCTCCTTCTCTTCTGCTATCAAGATTACTACCTTTTCTTCAACCAGCTCCAGCTGAAATGCTATGACATTATGAACAGCATCTCAAAAATTGTTCAATTTCACAGCTTCAGTGATCCTTTAAAACAGCTACAATCTAATAGGTATTTGCTCAGCATTTACAATAAACTGTTGATGTGTAGCACGATGTCGAGACATTAGGATTGACATATCAAGCTCAGCTTCTTTCTTGATGAAACTTCCTCCTGTTCATGATTTTGAAAATCAGGAACATGTATCTTTACAAGAGAATTCATCTTCAGCTATACTAGACCTACAATGGACACCATTACCATAAACCAAGTGCCAACAAATCAAACTCACAACAGCAGTTCTCTTGATAACAACTGACAGGTCCAATACATACCCTGTCATGAATAGTCCATCCTTCACTTCAAGGGATCATACAAACAACTATATGAAGTGACCAAGTCCATAACTCAGCAAAACTATCTTCCTTGCTCATGAACCAGAAAGTATCTTCCCTAGATCTATTCCAGAAACAGACAGATGCCTGCTCTGATACCAATTGAAATTCTGGTATAACAGATCCCTGATGTCTTACATGATGTCGAGACATCTGGTCTGATATAAACAGCAAGGAAATTATAGACATTTAAAGAAGTTGCTGAAACGTAAAGTGCACACAAAATTTGTTCACCCAGTTCGGTCTAACAACCTACATCTGGGGGCATACCAAGCCAGGAAGGAAGTCCACTATTAGCAGTATCAAATTACAGACTCAACAAACCAGTTGACAATCCACTAACTTAATCACTACCCAATGACCCTTCTATCTAAGTCCTCCCTAGATAAGAGACTCCATCTCACTCCCAATCATCGCAATGATGTCTAGCAGTCAACATCTCAGTCACTGCATCAACAGCTTGATTTCCAAAAACTCTCCAAACACATAGGAGACACACTCCTATAACAATACCTAGACATGACCCTCATGACAAAGAACAATACTTAGAGTTGCTTAACAGCTTCCTCCAAGAATAATAGATCTCTTACCTACAGGCTTCGAGATAAACACGATGACCATCCCACAAACCGGGTGGTTCATCGACCAACACAGCCCTTATAATCTACATGATGGCTGGCTTGCTAAAACTAGGTTACAATGCTTCTATTTATAACCTATTTCCAAACTGGATTTGGGCCTTTAAATCACATCAAATCAGCTGCTACAAATCTGCAAAAGATTCTCTTACAAATTAGGTCTTCAATCAAATCCTTCCTAATTTATCTCCATAATTAGAAAGTCATTACTCTTCAATATTCTTCTTGATTCTGACTTGAATCTTCCAGACCTTTTAAGTCAGCTCCATAATATTTCCAGGATATTATGTATCTTTTAAATCTTCAATTTTTAATTCAGCTGCAAGATCTTCTCCATAAAATTAGGAACAAATCTCCAAATAGTTTCCTAAAAAGTCTCCAAGATCCTTTTTATGAAATCCAATTAAATCCGCACTTTGTTCCTAATAAATCTCCTTGACCTGCGTATAATGATGAGGTATATCCAAATAGATCTCATCAAATCAAATCAAATCCGTCAAGAGATATACAACAGCAGTACTTGCTGTCCCAGACAACTGATGTCGTGACATCTCCTTTGACATCACATGACAGCAGTCCTTGCTGTCCCAGACACCTGATGTCGTGACATCTCCTTTGACATCACATGATAGCAAAACAACAACACCTTCTATACCAGACTAAGATGTCATGACATCTCCTGCAACATCTGTCACATAACAGCAGCAACTGTTGTGCCAGAACCAAGATGTTATGACATACTGTCATGACAGTAATACTCCATATCTGTACTGATGTCTGATTAACCCTGTCAGGACATCTCACCCAACATCCTGCAATACAAAAAACACAACAGATGGTTTTTTGATGTTCTGTCAACTAATGTCAAGACATCATGTTTAACATCAGACCTCAAAACTGCAACCCTGCAACAACTAATGTTAGGAACCAATGTTAAGACATCAGACATATGACATCAACATTGTTCAACTTTTTTTTACCAAAATTCCAGCCAATACAAGAACTAACACACATGATCCTTTAGGATTCCTAGCTCCACTTAATTTCTGATTAAGTTGGAGGTAGGAGAGACATTAGGCTTTTAATCCAAGCATGACAACATTAAGTAGGCATCCCTCCTAATCCTGACCTTAGGGCCATCAATGCATGATAACTGGTAGGACCGAGTTTCCCTTAGACCTTCTGTGAGTTCAGTCTCTTTTTTCTCGCACCCGTGCGATTGAGATCCTGTTTTCCCGTAGTCGTTTGAACTACAGACGCTCTGATTCCTCATTAGGGAATGAGGATACGTAGGCATGAGATGCGATGTCTTGGCGAGCACACTAACAACTAACTTCCCTTTTCTCATGCACCCGTTCGACCGAGACGTTAACCAACCAATTAATCGAACCTTTTCTCTCGCCCTAGTGCGATTGAGACTCTTTCACCAAACAAACGAAACCAACCCTGTGGGTCGAACTACGACTGCTTTGACTTCCACTCTCCCGTCCGATTGAGGATACGTAGGCACAAGACGACGATGTCTTGGCGAGCAACCTTCCCCCTTAATTCTGTAGTCCTCCGAACTACGTTGACTCTTATTTTCCCATTCCCGAGGGAATACGTAGGTCTAGGACGGCGATGTCCTATCGAGTCACCTTTTTTGTTTTTCCCTTTCCTTTCCGGTTAGCAGTTGAGCTTCAGATATCTACACCCTTTGATTAGAACAACAAGCATGGATCCCATCGAGTACGATGGACGCGAGGGGGGTGCTAATACCTTCCTCTCGCGTAACCGACTCCTGAGCCCAGACTATGGTGTCGATGACCATGTCTTTCCCTTTTGAGGTTTTCTTCGATCGTTTCCTTTCCCTCCGTAGGGATAAATAACGTTCGGTGACGACTCTTCTGTCTTTTCCGCTGGTTGATTTTCGCAGATGCGACACCAGGTGCTGAAGGTCCCAAGGTAACAACACTTCCCTTTAAATTCTTTAACTAATTTTTGACTTCGTTTTATTTAGACTTATCATAATTCAATTTCTTTTACAGGATAGCGCAAGCGGTACATCACAATCAAGTGTTAAGCATTCAATTCCTGCGAATACTAACTCCCCTTTGAACCAGCCTACTTCTACCGAGGAACTAAACAAAGGTTTAGCAGGCGAAGCAAATGATCCAGTCGAAGAACAAAGAGAAACTTCTCCTCCTAAGGGAACCACCCAACAAATTCATACTACTGACCCAAATAATAAAGAAGATGAGGAATAAGAGACTCCTGCTATCAAAATCCAAGATATCATGGACGTTGATGACCCATAAAAGGAAGCAAATGACGCTTCGCCACAAGTTTCTAATCAAATTGAAGATGAAGAGGAAGAGGAAGAGGAAGAAGAACAACAACAACATGATGAAGGACACTCCATATTTGACCATGAAGCCAACCCTCCAGAAGATGAAGTTGAAGAAGAAAAAGAAGAAGAAACAGAGCATGAGTCAAGACCAGATGAAACAATAAAAACTACTCCATCTCATAACTATTAAGCACACTAAAGGTTCGTCGATTGGAACCACCACTGCCTTCTTCTCAGAGGAATTAGCCAGCATGAAGAAAAATAACCCTGCAGAATACCTGAAGGTTATCCTTAGTACAAGAGGCAGTTCTACTAAAAAAGTGTTCCAATTCTTCGACAGCTTTTTGAGATCAAGCTGGCAACATATCTATTGACAATCTACTTCAAAAGATAAAAGAGAAATTTTTTGAAGTTGACCTGCTCCAACTCTTAGAGGTCAATTCTTCTGCTTCCTTCGACATCAAGAATCTCCTGAAGCAAGTTGACGTCTTGAATACTCCTTCTGAAGTTACTGATGTTCTTCTAGATCTTGGACTGTTAATTGATCATGTAACTGCAGATCTAAATCGTCGAATAAACGTTACTAACAAAATTCAAAACAAAGTGAGCACCCAGACGGTTGAATGGGAGGCTGCAACTAAATCCACCAAAAAAGTTACTGTGTTGGAGCAATATTTCAAACAAAGTCAAGAAGAACTCACAACTTGCTCTAACAACATTGCTGCTTGGGAGAAACAAATCAAAGAATTGCAAGCAAAAATTAAGAAGGAAAAAGAATGCGAACAAGAGATTCGAAAACTCGACAGCCAAGAACTCGACAAATAAATTCAAGTCAGAGTACACCATGTTGATGGAGCTCAAGCTTTGGGAGAAGAGATTGACACTCTCACTTCGAACAAATCTTTAATTGATCATCGCCTACTTCTCTCTAAAACGTTGTACAAACGCATGAAGGCCTCTTTACCCTTTTGATAATCTTGCTTGTTTATTTGTGATGTAATTTGTTGAAGTTTATTTTGATTTGGATTTTGTGGTTTGTAATGACTTAGCCATTTTGTCATTTTATTTAAATTACCATTTTGGCTATAAATTTTGCATCTAAATTATTCTGTTAATATATTAACTTCCTGTAACATAGGCCTATATCTCTTCAGATATTTCCCATTTACTCTTAGGAGCCTTCGATTCTTAGCTAACTCTTCGATTTCATACGCATTATTAGAAAATAACTGCACAACTTGGAATTGACCCTCCCATTTTGGGGACCACTTACCCAATGTTCTATCTTTCTTATCCCACTACTACGAAAAACCCATTTAACAACGGTTGGGAATGACATATAATGACGCGAGCGAAGGCGTTGTTATGTAGATTGTCGTTGTAAGTTCGCGGTTTCTACAACGGTCTGGAAACCATTGTATTCTGGAAAGCGCGCGTTATATTGCAACGGTTAGGTATTTCAACCGTTGTAATATATATTAACTATCACAACGATTATGAGTCTCAACCGTTGTGGAATGTACCCTTAGTTTATTAAATAAAAATGTATATTGCTTGTTTTACCATACACCAATTAAAGAAATACAACCATTAAAATTGGTAAAGAACTATATAATCTGAAAATTAAACTGTTCTTGAAAACCAACTTAAACACACCACTGTTTTTCGAATTGCATCCATTTCATTCCGCACATTTTATGTTCCTTAACATAAAATTTATGGTTCAATGGTTGGTTTCCTTCAATCCATCGATATCTTTTATTATAGTTTACCTCATCATCACCACAAATCATTGCGATTTTATCATCATAACAATCATGATCTTAACAACCACGATGATTAGTGACGACGATGAGGTAAAGTAGAATTGTAGATATCGATGAATTGAAGAAAATGGACCATTGGACCATAAATTTTATGTTAAGGAACATACAATGTGCTGAATGAAATGGATGCAATTCGGAAAACATTGACATGATAAAGGTTGGTTTTTAAATACATCTTAATTTTCAGATTATAAGTTTCTATATCAATTTAACTGATTGCATTTTCAATAAAAGGATAGTGAAACAAACAATATACATAGTATATAATAAAGTAAATTTCATATACAATATCAGAATGAATTCATATATGTGTACCTTATCAGAATGAATTCATATATATGTACCACCATCATCATCACCATGTGAAACAAACCCTAAGAAGTGGGAAGCAATAAAGAAAATTAGTTAGTATTCAATTTAACTATATACAATATACATAGTATATAATAAACTAATGTTCTATATCAATTTAACTGATTGCATTTTCAATAAAAGGATAGTGAAACAAACAATATACATAGTATATAATAAACTAAATTTCATATACAATATCAGAATAAATTCATATATATGTACCTTATTAGAATGAATTCATATATATATGTACTACCATCATCATCACCATGTGAAACAAACCCTAAGAAGTGGGAAGCAATGAAGAAAATTAGTTAGTATTCAAAACAAAACAACCAAAAGTTGAAACAAAACCCTAAGAAGTGGGACTGTACCATTACAATGAAGTTCACCTTGCTTGTGAAGCATTAAAGTCGAATCTGCACAAAATGAGAACAATCAACAAAAACAACATGAAGCAAACGAGATAATGGGAACTATCTAACAAAAAGATTGAAGTAGACGAATACCTTATTTTCCATAAACAATATGTAGATTACGCTTGCTACCGCCAGCATCATCACCATGTTCATCTAGTTTTAGATTCTGCAAGAAGAAATACAAGGAGGAAGAAGCTTAAATCAAAAGCTTCATACTTCTTGTATTTCTTTTCGCGGATTATATAAAAAGATGAAGTTTGCTGCCAAAAATGGGTGCTAGGGTTTCGCTATGAAGGAAGCGGCGCTACTGTCAATAATAGAAAGTTAGTTCCCTTATATAGGTAAATATTTCACAACGGTTTTCTAAAATAACCGTAATGATAAGTATATATATTATTTAATAATATCACAACGGTTAGTTATATTAACCGTAGTGATATCCCTTATAATTGGTACAAGGTTCGACTCCAGGCAACAACATTTTTCTATAATTACGTAAAATAGAAAAATGTTGTTTCCTGGAGTCGAACCTTGTACCAAGTATAAGGGGTCTCGCTACGGTTATTATTACTAACCGTTGTAATATTATAACCCTTGCTCTTCCCGGAGTAGAGAACACTCTGGCCATAAAGATTTAAAATTTTCTCCGTTTTTCAAAAAATATTGTTCTAGAATATCAACCATTTACAAGTTATCATCATTGCAAGCATTAAACTATCAGACTTTTCATCTTCAACCTCATCTATAAATAGACAACTTTACATTTCTTCATAATATATTCTTCGTAACAATGAGTTCTAAAAATGAGAATGCTAGAAACATCACTAATGAGGAACGTCAAGCGCCAATTGAGGAGGTCCAACCAGCGGCCAACGTCAGGGATGCCTTAAGGGTGAGGAAGGATAAGAAGAAGAAGAAGAAGAAGAAGCTGAAGAAGAAAAAGATAAAGAAGAAAAGGAGGACTGTTTATTATGATTCCGATGAGGGGGGTGAGAAGAGATGTCTGGATTATGAAGATGCATTTGCAGCTATGGGCTCTGACATTGATAAATATATGTAATATGACTATCAATGTACTCTTCTTAATGGAATCTTAATAAAATTTTATTTTATATATGCTCATCTCTTACAATTTTATTTTTAAAGTTATATATATTATTCTCTTGCACTTAAAAACATAAACAAAAGAAATACAATATATGTTTAGAAGAAAAACAATGATGAATTTTGAGTTTTAAGGTTAAATCCCCGTAAACACTAACAAAAGAAATAAAATATATGTTTAAAATATAAAAATATGACAAAAAATATATTTGCTGGGAATCGAAGCATGTTACATGTATTACAACGTGTAGCCGGATTTTTGTGGTTTCGAATCACTATCGCTTTGGGGTGCTACAGTTCGATTCATTTTTTATCCTGTGAAGCTGATTAAGGAAGAGAAATAGATGTCTCCAATTAACCCTGCTTGCATACTGAGTTTAAACAGATAACTCTTGGTTTACAGATGCTATCAAAATCGTGGGTCTCTCTTAGGTTATTTGGCTTAAGAATATAGTGTCTTTCGGTTCACGAGGCTTTTGAAAAGGTACTATATCTAATTTTTCTTTGATTGATGTATGAAGGCACTGGACCTAGAGTTTTTGATTAGTATGCTCGCTAAGATTTTGCAATCTTATGCCTACGTATTCCCGTTTAACGAAACAGGGAAATCAGAGCAATCGTAGTTCCTCCTATTCTAAGGGACGAAAAAGATGTTTTGGTGTCTCGTTCAAAGCCCAAGACAGAGGCTAAAATGTTTATTTGTGTCTTGTTCAAAGCCCAATATTGAAGCTAAAAAGGGATTTGTATCTTGTTCAAAGCCCAAGATATGAAGCTAAAGAGTTTTGGCTGAGAGAGAATTTGTCATCTCTAAAGAAGAACTGTTGATGTTTGTGTGCTTTGATCAAAGCACAAGGTTGATGCTAAGAGGTTGATTGACTTAGCTAGAGATTTCTTTATACAAAGCCTAAGAGGAGGTTAGATAAGACCGACTCAACAAGAGAGTGTATATGTCTTGTACCAGGCCCAAGATTGAGGCAAAAAATTGACTGACTCTTTGGGGATATCATTGTATAAAGCCTAAGAGGAGCCTAACAGTTTGATTTTTTTGGGGAAAATGTTCTTTCTGTCTTGTACAAAGCCCAAGATTGAGGCTAAAAGGGATTTTTGACTCCGTTGGGGAGGTTTATATGTATCTTGTACAAAGCCCAAGATGGAGGATGAAATGAGTTTGTCTCAACAAGAAAGTGCTTTTATGTGTCTTGTACAAAGCCCAAGACGAGGATAAAGAGGGTTTACTCAACAAGAGAGTGTTTTTTGTCTGTCTCGTACAAAGTCCAAGACGGAGGCTAAAGGAGTTGACTCAACAAGAGAGTTTTGCAAAGATGATTGACCCAATAAGAGAGTCCTTTATACTTAACAAGAGAGTGATTTGATGTCTCAGACAAAGCCCGAGATTGAGACTAAAAGGAGATTGACCTAACAAGAGAGTCTTGAAAAGTGATGGACTCAACAAGAGAGTCTAAAAAAATGATTGACTCAACAAGAGAGTCTGAAAAGTGATTGACTCAACAAGAGAGTCGGAAAAGTGATTGATTCAACAAGAGAGTCTGAAAAGGTTAGCTCCGCTAGGGGAGGATCATTGTACAAAGCCCAAGAGGAGGCTGACTGTGTTGAGGAAAGAACATTATACAAAGCCTAAGAGGAGGCTATCTTACTGCTGAGGATTAGATCCATAAGTAGGCCCAAGGGTGGGGACCTCTCATGAGAGAGACCAGGTTTCTGCTGGAGATTTATCCAGAGTGATCGGTGTTTTTTCCTATGTTTGAAAGAATGTCTTTGAGACTCAAAGGGGTTTTAGACCGTCCAAGTCTACTGGTGTTGAAGAGTTTTATCTTTTATAGGATGCCCAAAAGAGGGCAAGGGCCTTAAGGGATGAGAATCAACCCTAAAGTGGCTTGAGGTTTGACACTGGAAAGACTGCTCTAGCAAAGGATTACTAAGTTTTGTCTTATACCTTTAAGAGGTTGTTAGGGTCCTTGTATTAAGCCCAAGAGAAGGCATGAGAACTTCTAAGAAGCCGAAGGGTCCTTGTACAAAGCCCAAGAGGAGGCGGGGATGCTTTTAGGAAGCCTGTGGGTCCCCAAACCAAGAGAAGTTCAAGAAATGCAATTTACAGAGAAGAGATTATTCCAGGAAAGTTCGAGAATTTGGAAGAAACTCAAGAGATGCTATTCACGGAGAATAGATCAACTCTGGGGAGTAGAATTTCTTTGACAATTTTTAGGGGTGATAGTCTGAGAAAAGGTTCACCGAGAATACTGCCTTTCTCTTTGTTCCATATTGTTTAACCCCAAGAGAAGGGAAGACTGTATCTGGAAATCCTATGGGGATCTAGTTTTGTTTGTATTTAAAGAGTGACCAACAGGGCTTTATCTTGTTCTAGACGTAGTTGCCGGGGAAAACTCTAAATAACTATACTAGTATATATATACAGTTTATATATGACGAGTATTTAAAAGGATATGAAAGAAGACTAACCATGCGCAGCTTCCCACAATACATGTATGTATATGAAATGATATAAAAGAAAGCGGATAAAAACTTACCCGTTATAGAGCTTCCATGATGTTTTGTTAGTTGTTCAACAAAGAAATTAAAGAAAGTTTTGATAGCAACTATACATTTGGATTCAAAATCAAAGGCGAAAGTATTTTGAACAGAGATCGGGGCATACAGCTCAGCGAGAGGCCTAAATTATAACAGTGATGGCACTGGTGTTTCGTATCGGGACTTATACAACGATTGAGGTCCAAAACATTTTGGTCAAAAGGGGATTGGGTCTTACACTCTATTAGAGGCCCAAAGAGTTTAAAAATGAATAAAGATGGGTCTTATAGCTCAAGAAGAAGCCCGGTTGATCTTTTTAAAAAGGCAACGATCTCGCCGAACGTTTGAAAATATACAGAGGGACTTATACAATGTGTGAGGCCCAAAAGGTATTATTTACAGGGGGAGCTTACACTCTATCAAGAGGCCCAAAAGATTTTTTAAGAAAAGGAATGGGACTTATAGCTCGAGGAGAGGCCTAGATGATTATTTATTTGAAAAATGGCGATCGCACCGAGGTTTGAAAACACAGTGGGTCTTATACGATGACCGAGGCCCAAATTATTTTGGTTTTCAAAGGGGGTTGGGTCTTACACTCTATTAGAGGCCCAAAAGTATTTTTGTATAAGTGATGGGGCTTACAACTCAAGGAGAAGGCCAAGTGATTTTAAACTGGCGATCGCGCCGAGATTTTTTATTGTGTCGGGACTTATACAATATCTGAGGCCCAAAATTTGTTTATGTACAACAAGGGTTGGGTCTTACACTCTATTATAGGCCCAAAGAGTTTGAAAAAGATTTTTTAGGGTGATCAATATCAAAACCCTAAATTAATTTCAAAATGCATTTTAATTAAATAAAAATTTGATTAAAATGATCAAAATTGTCAAACATGTGTGAAAAACAAGTTGTGATCTTGGATTAATGTTTGAAAAATCATGTTTTTATCCATAAAATGATTGGAAACCATTTAAGTTTGGAAAATCAAGGAGGAAAAAATATTTTAAATGTTAAAAAACAAATAAAAATTAATTCTTTGCAAAAATATCAAGTATATGAAATAAATAATATTTTTGGGAATTTTGGTAAAATAAAATATTTTAACAGTTTTGTGAATTATTAAAAAAAGAATCAACTCAAAATTATTAAAATTCAGAGAGAAATTAATTTTTGAATCAATTAAATAAAATCACAAAAATTCAAATATTCAAATATTTGAAAAAGGGCGCCAAGAACACTTTGGTCTTGCCCGCGTGCTCTGTTCTTGGCTTATTTGCATTTTCTCGTCAATCTCACTGAATACTTGATGAAATCACACAATCCACATATCAATCTACTCGTTTTCACCTCACGATCATGTCTATGGTCTTTAATTTCATTTATTTTAAGCATGGAATAAGAAATCAAGACAAAACCTCAAGAACCCTAAATTCTGCATGAAGGCCGGGAATTTTGATACACGATTCATACAAAGCAAGTAATTGAGGGGAAATATTCTATGCATGATTATGAACATTTGGCAAAAGTATTGTGCGAGGAAATATGCATAGATTAAAAGATGACCAAGTTTAGGCTTACTTGAAGGTCGTGGCAGCAAGAGCAATTTGATTTTTGAGTTGGAGGTGTTACACATAAGTTGTGATGATCTGAACAGCTTCCCTACACCACATGGAGTGTGCTTGAATGTTTGGACTTGGTTGGAAATGCTTGGATCACTTCATGGCATCTCAGCTGCATATAGGCTTCAAGTGGATTTGGAGCTTTGTGATTTTGGTGTTCCAGATGGCTGAAAGTGGTTTGATCAGCTCAGGTATGATGTATATAAGGTGTTAGAGCAATTTGTTTGAGTGGAATTGCTCTCTACTGAAAAATTCGATAGTGACTTGCTAAGAAAGGCATTTTTGAGAGTGAGAGGATGATTTTGAGAAAGGCAAGTGTTATATGCCTTTGGTGTACTTACACTGATCAGAAATGAGGTCTATTTATAGTGTGTCAGGTTTGTTTTGCAAGGAATAGGGAATGGCAACCGCAGCAGGCCTTTGGCCAATTGGATCACTTTGGAATCTCAAGTCTCCTCTAGCCATTGACTAGAGGTCGGAGCACAGGCCTATGGTTCTTTGATTCAAGGATAAGGCTTGACTAAAGTGTTCATTCTTGCTCTGATACATGCCACCTCTAAGCATCCATTGAATGCTCCAAAACAAAATTGGAGTCTTGAAGCATCTTTAGCTTTTAGGGGTGCCAAACCTATATGTAGTTCCAAAGACTTGGGAGGCTTATGGATCAGTGTTTCTCCCTCCTTGGTCTCCCCCTGAGGTGTGTAGATGGATAAACTTGTTTGTCATTTGCACAAATTGATCAAATCGAGCCAATGTGCACAAATCTGCCTTGTCATGACAGTTGCTGCAAGGCATGTTGCAACTGTCATAATTCATAGCTCAGATGGAATTTGATGGAGTTCTTGGCCATTGTGGAAAGCTCTTATATGATACAACATATGTGTGATCATAGTTTGTCTTGACACCTTTTGGATCCAAGTGAAAAATCTCCCTACATTTTGAAAAAAGTGAAACAGATTCTAACTTAGTGAAAATTTCACTAAGTGTTGGAAAAAGTGGCATTTTCATGTTTTTGTCATTTTGGTCATTCCATAACTAAAAATCTATGAGGAATTAGAATGAGGTGTAGTTGACACTTTTAAAGTATGCCATGAGAGCTACAAATCCATCTTTGGATCATTCAAAATGGTTACTTGGATCTCAAGTTATGATCCTCGAAAGTTGGTACCCTAGCCACTTTGTTCCATAACTTAGAAAATTTCTAAGTTTTTTATGGTTACCCCTTTTACAAGTTATCTCACTTTCTTTGATTTTTTTTTTATGAATGATAATTCAAATCATACATTAACATCATTTTAGGGTTAAGGAACCTTGGTTGACCAAAAAATCAAAAAGTTAAACTTTGACTTTTTGTACAGTTGACTTTTTCAGCAGATGAAATCTAAATTGTGCGATCCTCTATGAAATCAAGTCCTTGACCTAAACAAACTTGATGGATATGTTCCATAGGTGTTATCGGGTGTATTGAATCATGTCCCAAGGTTTGGGAGCATGTCTTGGTCAAAAGTCAAAGGTACAGTTGACTTTTCCCTCAAAACCCTAATTGTGGTTCAGATGAAATTGAAACTTGTGAATCAAGCTTCTTGGATCAATCCATTGTTGCAAATGGATCAATGTGGTGTATTTGAGGCCCTCAAATCATGTATTGAGGTCTTGGCTCATGTTTTGTCCCAAAAGTCAACTTAGGGGGGAATTAGGTCAAGAAACCCTAATTCTTGATTTTTGGTAAATGCATCCCCTGAGGTTAAATTGACTTGATGATTGGGTCCATGAGGTCCCATGGAGTATCTAGGGTTATGCTTTGAAGCATTGGCTCATGCCCAGAGGAAAATTTCCATCTGGAGGCCCTGGTCGACCAAAACCCTAATTTGGTGACACTGACGATCTTGAGGCTTAATCCACTTGGAATGTTGCAAACTTGTGCTTGATTCTTGCTGTGGGAGTCCTCTTGATCCCTTATAGGTATTTGAGAGGTTAGACAAGTTAAAGATTATGTCAATTCTTGATTGATCCTCTGTCTAAGTGCTATGAGTGGGCTTGAAACCCTAGTCCTTATTGGTAGTGAATGCTCACCCATCTTTGGGGAGACTGATGAGGCATGTAAAGTACATCCATATTGTGATGATGATTTGCACAATGATGGGAAATCTTAGTGGTCAAAATTTGGGGTATGACAGATGCCCCTATTTAATCTTATTGGACCCGAAGGTGTGAATGACGAAGGTATTCGGGCATTCAGGGTGCAAGATGATTAAATATCGGAATGCGCAAAATTTTGACGATGGTTATGAATGGTAGTTAGCCCATCCATCTTATTTTGCTAAGCAATGATGCTTAGCAAAGGTAAAACTTCCCCTCGATCATGGTTTCCTACCAAGGAATTAGTCTCAGTTTCCTTTTGAAATAAACTTCCCCTCGGTCCTGGTTTCCTACCAAGGAACTGGTCTCAGTTTCTGATATAAACTTCCCCTCGATCCTGGTTTCCTACCGAGGAACTGGTCTCAGTTTCTAATATAAACTTCCCCTCGATCCTGGTTTCCTACCAAGGAACTGGTCTAAGTTTCTTTTATCAATAAACTTTCTTGACAAGGGACGCTATGTGTAGCAGTTTTCATCAAATTTATCGCCGAGTTTTCTACAAAGGAGATGCCATTTGATGGGAAACATTTTGATGTCAGACTTGCTGGGGAACCCATTGGTTTGAAATGTAGAGGTGTTCAAACTTCTCTGTTGGAGACGCCATTTTTATCTCTACTGGGGAAAACGAGTGTCTTGAGAGACTGCTTTCGCTTGGGGATATTACATCATACTTTTCTTCAAGACCTTCTCGGAGAAATGCCATACAATGTACCCCAATTTTGAGGTGCTGATGACTTCAGTGACATTGACTTTCTGGAGAGAAGAACCACTGTTTTGCTGAGAGTCTTTGGTTGTGAGGCTCTCTCTGGGATTTTCCTTAATCTGGGAAAGCAAAGATGTCATCTTCAATGGAGAAGAGTGACATTTTTCGAGAGTTTTCTTGTTTTTCAGAGGTTCAAGTTATCAAAGTGGTCAAGGGCCTTCTCCATCCCAGAAATAAACTGGAGGAGAGATTGCTCGGATGAGGCGTTTCCTGATGAGGAAATAACTGATAACTCGATTGACAAGAGGACTTCTATCACTAGGGGACAAGACCAACTAGAGTGATAGTGATGCAATATGAATATGAATGTAAATCAATAATGCATGATGTATGTATGTTTATGCTGATAAAACTGACACGACATACAGACTAATGGATGAACACGACTGGATACTCGACCACTACAGGGGATGAAAAGTATCACTGGTTCAAGATAACAATTCTGCCTTGCTTAGGAGAGAGATGGTCCTTGTATGGAACACCGTTGATCGGGCTTAGGAGGTAAGAACTCGGTCGGGGGTGTCAGATGAAACACGGTCTCTGACATAGTTGATCCCTCGTTCAGGTGTACTGATTTAGAAGGAGTACTTTGATTCTGCACTTTGAAGCTCGAACACCTTTGGAGAAGCAATCGATGTTCGTTCGATGTTCAACAGTCAAAAGAAATTGCCATCTTTATCTTAAAAGCAGAAAAAGTTTGTGACAAGTAAATTCATTTTTGTTTTATTTTAAGAATCGTTGATCATGTTAAAAATGTCATTCTGTAAAGCTAAAACAAATAGGAATTACAAACAAAAGCACTAGGGCTCAAACTTTATTGATAGGATGGAAATCAGCCAAACGCGTGATTCCATAGAGTATTTACAAAGTTTAGAAAATGGTAAAGGGCTATATTGAAACATAACGACCGTTGTCCTTCTACCAACTTTGAATTCTGGATATCCTGAGCTTCCGTCGAAGATGACCTTGACTGGAGTTTTCTGATGGATGGCGTGACTGGTGCTGAGGGATTTGCCCCTTTGTTGGATGTAGTTACTTGCCATTAATCCCTAACTTTTGTCTGGATTATACTTTGAGATTTCCAATCCATCAGGATGATTTTTTTGTTTATGTCTCTAATTTTTTCCTGGACCGCCCTTTTGGGTTTTCAATCCACCGAGACGTTTTTTTTTTTATTTTGGCGAAGTATTTCTTGACTACATCAATATTCGTGGGGTAGGCAAATTCTTCTCCATCCATGGTTGCGAGTCTCAAGGCGTCGCCTGAGAAAGCTTTCTTGACCACATAGGGGCCATCATAATTCGAAGTCCATTTGCCCCGAGAATTAGTGAGAAAATATTGTTTCTTTTTTAGCACAAGGTCTCCTTTCCTGAAGACGCGAGGACAGACCTTTTTTTCAACCGCCTTCTTCATCCTTTGTTGATACAACTGACCATGGCATAGTGCCGTTATTCTCTTTTCTTCTATCAGATTCAGTTTATCGTGTCAACTCTGACACCATTCAGCCTCTGTTAGCTTGCCTTCCATCAATACCCGGATTGATTGGATTTCTACTTCTATGGGGAGCACTGCTTCCATGCCATACACTAAAGAGAAAGGGGTTGCCCCTGTTGAAGTGCGGACAGATGTGCGATAACCATGAAGAGTAAAGGGTAACATCTCGTGCCAGTCTTTGTAGGTTACAACCATCTTCTGAACAATCATCTTGATGTTCTTGTTAGCCGCTTCTACCGCTCCGTTCATCTTGGGTCGGTAGGGAGATGAGTTACGGTGTTCGATCTTGAAATCTGCGCACAACTCTTTCATCATCTTATTATTCAAGTTAGATCCATTATCAGTAATGATCTGGCTCAGATAACCATAACGGCATATGAGATTGTTTTTGATAAAGCGGACCACGACTTGTCGGGTTACATTGGCGTATGACGCTGTTTCGACCCACTTGGTGAAATAATCAATGGCTACCAAGATGAACCGATGTCCTTTTGAAGCTTTGGGTTCGATTATGCCAATCATGTCGATTCCCCATATGGAAAAAGGCCATGGGGAAGAGATAACTTTGAGATAACTTCCTCATGTACTTGTAGCAATCAGATTCCATGGTCAACCAGTAATACCCTGCTCTCAGAATTTTTCTCGCCATTGTGTGTCCGTTGGCATGAGTGCCAAAGGATCCTTCATGAATTTCTTTTATCAGCATGTTTGCTTCTGGTCTGTCTACGCATCGGAGCAAGACCATGTCAAAATTTCTCTTATAGAGTGTATCACCGCTCAGGAAGAAACTACATGCTAGCCTTCTGAGGGTCTTTTTGTCTTTCCTTAGTGCCCCAGGTGGGTACTCTTGTTTCTGAAGGAAGCATTTGATATCATGATACCAAGGTTTGTCATCTATGACTGCTTCAATTGTGAAGATGTAAGAGGGCCTTTCAAGGCACATTATGTCGATCTTAGGTACGTCATTCCATTGACCTACACTAATCATGGAAGAGAGAGTGGCTAATGCATCAGCCATGTGATTTTCTTCACGAGGGATATGATGAAACTCGATTCTGTTGAAGAATGGTAACAACCTTCTCGCATAGTCTTTGTAAGGAATCAGTCCTGATTAGTATGTGTTCCAATCTCATTTGATCTGATTGATAACCACGGTTGAGTCGCCATATACATCTAAGTTCTTGATCCTTAAGTCGATCGCTTCTTCGAGACCCATAATACAAGCTTCGTATTCGGCCTCGTTATTTGTACACTTGAATGTCAGTCGGGCGGTGAAAGGAATGTGGGTACCTGAGGTGTTATGATGATTTCCCCAATTCCGTTTCCATAATGATTTACAGCTCCGTCAAAAATTAGTCCCTAGTGGGAACCTGGTTCTGGCCCTTCACTGGGTAACGGTTCATCGCAATCTTTCATTTTCAGATACATGACATCTTCGTCTGGGAAGTCAAATCTGAATGATTCCTGATCGTCAATTGGTTGATGAGCCAAATAATCGGCTAAAATACTCCCTTTAACGGCTTTTTGAGCATGGTATTCTATGTCATATTCTGATAACAACATCTACCAACGGGTAATCCTTCCCGTGAGAGCATGCTTTTCAAAGACATACTTGATTGGATCCATTTCTTAGATTAACAAAGTAGTGTGACAAATCATATACTGGCGAAGACGTTTGGCTGCCCAAGCTAGAGCGCAGTAAGTTTTCTCAAGCATAGTGTACCGAGTCTCGCAGTCGGTGAATTTGTTGCTCAAATAGTAAATGACAGACTTTTTCCTTTTTGTTTCATCCTGTTGGCTAAGTACACAAACCATAGAGTCTTCCAATACCGTTAAATAGATGATCAGTGGTCTTCCTTCCACTGGAGCTGACAGGATAGGTGGGTTCAACAGGTATTCCTTAATACTGTCGAATGTTGTTTGGCAGTCTTCTGTCCAAACGTAGTCCTGGTTCTTTTTGAGTAATTTGAAGATTGACGCGCATGTCGCGGTCATGAGGAATATAAATCTGGAAATGTAATTCAAACATCCCAGGAACCCTCTGACTTGTTTTTCTGTCTTTGGAGAAGGCATTTCTTGAATGGCCTTGACCTTGTCAGGATCAACCTCAATTCCTTTCTGGCTGACGATGAACCCTAAAAGTTTCCCTGACCGGACACAAAATGTGCACTTATTTGGATTCAAGTGGAGTTTGTACTTTCTCAACCGCTCGAATAGCTTTGACAGGTGGGTCACATGCTCTTCTTTTATTTTATATTTGGCAATCATGTCATTGACATACACTTCGATTTCTTTGTGTATCATGTCATGAAAGAGAGTAGTCATGGCCCTTTGATAGGTTGCCCCGACATTCTTCAAACCGAACGACATTACCTTGTAACAAAAAGTACCCCACGGGGTAATGAACGAAGTTTTCTCCATGTCTTTCGGCGCTATTTTTATCTAATTATAGCCCGAGAATCCATCCATGAAGGAGAATACTTTGAACTTTGTTGTACTGTCTACCAGCATGTCAATGTGTGGTAAAGGAAAGTCATCCTTTGGAATGGCCTTGTTTAGATCCCTGTAGTCTACACACATTCTGACCTGTCCGTCCTTTTTTGGAACGGGTACTATGTTGGCTAACCATTGAGGATATTCTGATGTAGCGAGGAAACCCACATCAATCTGTTTCTGTACTTCCTCTTTGATTTTGATGGCCATGTCTGGGTGAGTTCTTCTCAACCTTTGTTTTACTGGCGGACATTCTGACCTTAACGGTAAATGATGTTCCACGATGCTGGTATCCAACCCTGGCATATCCTGATAGGACCAAGCAAATACATTGGGAAACTCTTTGAGAAGCTTTTCAAACTTTCTTTGACAGTCGGACTGAGCAGTGCCCTAATCTTGACCTCTTTTCTTTCTTCCTCGGAACCCAAGTTGAACGTTTCCAACGGCTCTTTGTGCGGTTCAATGGAACTTTCCTCTTGTCTGAGTAATCGGGAGATCACTTCTGGAATTTTGTCGTCAACTTCTTCTTCAGCCTCAAACACGGGAATTCAAAGTTGGGAGAAGGCATTGGATCATATGTTTTAATGGGGTTTAAAACAAGCAATCTGCATGATGTGATGATTGTTTTTTAGAAGAGATAGAGAGAATGCAAGAGTGTGTGCAGTGTATTTTCTTTGGAAAACTGCTTGTTTTTATTATTGAGTTGTTTTTTTAGGATTACCATTTTCTGAAAAAGCAAAAAGGGAAAACAACAATAAATGCGAAAATTACAGAATGACGTTATTTTATTTATGATCTTGTCGATTCTTAAAACTACAGCCCTATAAAACAAAACTCTGTCGCTTTGGCCAAAGTGAAGAGAGAAATTTATAGAAAGTGAGCCCTATCAAAATAGTCGTTTCACCTGGGCAGGGTGAAAGGTTAAGCTAAAGACGACAATTACTTAGACTTACGAACGAATTTTGGAACATTGACAGCAACCCATTGGCGGCGAACTCCTCGGTGAATCACAAAGTCTGGCACCTTCTTTCTTGACTTGTCTTGAGAAATGACGCTGATTTCTGGCGGAGCAGGATCGTTGGAATCTGTCTCCCAGGAAGAGTTGTCGTAGGAGGATTCTTCAGTTGTATCTTGCATAGTATTTGTACTCTCAGGTAAATCTCCCCATCCAGTTGGTTGGATGTCTTCGAGCCTGATACGAGGGCTTTCAGGAGCGGTGTACTTGACTAAGAAGTCGAATTTTCCACTTGGTTGTCCTAAGGTGTCCCACACTTTTTTGGAACTGGAGGAGTCATCCCTTTCGATGACGTTGACCTCGGGAAAAACATAGTTGATGAATTCTAGTCTTGCAAGCTTTGCAAATTCATCGTCGTACTGGATATCTTCTGAATGCCCTGAGTAATGATCCCATGATGCGGTGGGGATGCAGGTATTCTTTTCAATGATGCTCAGCTGATATTCATCGTTCGACTGATTTTCTTGCCCCGACTTTCCTGGGTACGGCTGCCAGATAGGCAGGCCATCCATTGGGCCATAATAGTCGTGGTCAAAGTTGTCTTTCATCAGAGTGTCCTCCTCTAATGAGTTTGGTGGAGCACGACATACTTCCGGATCACAATCTCCGTATATCATCTTGACATCTGACCTTGGTATAAATCTCGGACTCTGTGCAGGATAGCAAAATGGCGTAGGCACCTCTTCCTGAGACATATAACCGTCCTCGTTGAGATAGGACTTCCACTCTTCATCTGTATCGGAGGGATCACCCTCATTGATGGTATGTACTTCTTGAGACGCTGGGTGAAGGAAACCTCCACTGTGGAAGAAATCCTAAATGGGATGAAAACTTTCATCGTTAGTAGCAGTCTGGGTACAGGTTGAAGAGAAACCAAGACCCTTCTTTATTTTGTTAGCAGTAGGAATGACAAGTTGTCCTCATCCCTTGGCATTGTTATTCTTGATCACTTCAAGAGCATCTTTGTATGAGGAAATTGAGGTTCCTTTTTCTGATTGATACTCGTTTCTTACTGAAAGTGTCTGTTATTAAGCCCCAACAACCTCCTTTGATTCTACACAAGTGGACGACAATAAGTTACTCACGATCAAGGCTTATTCTCCACAGACTGTGACTAGTTGGTCGTTCTTGACGAACTTCAGTTTTTGGTGCAGTGTCGAAGTGACTGCCCCAGCCTGGTGTATCCAAGGTCTTCCTAATAAATAGTTGTACGCTGCTCGGACGTACATGACCTGGAAAGTGACCATGAAAGTGTGAGGACCGATAGTTATGGGAAGATCGACTTCGCCGATAACTGCTTTCTGGGATCCGTCAAATTCTTTGACAATAACCTCACTGCCCCTCATAGGGGATCCTTTGAATAATAGTCGTATTAACGTAGAATTTGGCATAACATTCAAAGTTGATCCGATGTCTACCAGTACGTTGGCTAAAGCATCATCCTGGTAGTTGACTGTAATATTGAGCCCCATGTTGTGACTTTTTCCTTCTTCCGGCAATTCCTCATCACTAAACCGCAAGTTATTGTAGGAAGTGATGTTGGAAACGATGCTATCGAATTTTCTTATTGTTACATCTTGTTCCACAAAGGCCTTCTCTAAGACTTTTTATAGAGCCTCTCTGTGAGCTTCGGAACTGAGTAAAAGAGATAACACAGAGATTTTTGAAGAAGTTTGCAACAGTTGATCTACAATGTTGTATTCACTCTTCTGGATGAGCTTCAGCATCTCATCGTTGTTATTTGAAAGGTCGGGACCACTAGACTGACCGAATGGTTGATTGAGAACTTCCGTTTGAGGTTCCTTTTCTTTGGTAGGTTCTCCAACTCCTTGGTTGAAGATTCGACCGCTCCGTGTTACTCGACTGATATCTGCGATATTCACGACGGAGGGTAATGGAGTTTCCTTTTCATTCTCAATTGTTTTTACATCGTATTTGTAAGGGATAACCTTAGTTGATTCATACGGAAATGGTACAGGCAGATAGATAACTACGGGAGCCTTTTGATTTTTCTGACCATCATAGCCGGCCTCAATTGGTTCAAGGTTGAGAACCTTTCCACTATCAAGAGGATTTCTTGATTCACGGAGTAAAGGAATAATGGCGCACACATCTTTGGTCCTCTTATGATCAGAGATTACGATAACATCTTTGATTTGATCAGCGAAATAGTCCGACATCAAGTTGATTGACCTAGAACCTAGACACGGTCGAATCTCTTTGTGGTCCAACTGACTTTGAAGGGCTGCTCGCACGAGGTAACATCCTTGATTATTCTCTGAGCAAACTCTACAGCGCTCATAGTTGTGTGGTGGCACCCGGCCACGTCCGCTCTGTATGTAGTGTAACCTCACTAGATCTGTTTCCATTGATCGAACATCCTGACTTTGATTCCTAGTAGGGTTCCTGTCAGTCATACTAACCTGTTGTGTGTCTTCATCTAGATAGATTGGAAGCCACCAGTGGTTTAACAAGTGTTGCAAAGTTCTTTGAACGGGAGTACATCCTTGGTCGTTCTCACGACATCCCTTACAGTTCTGATAATTATGCGAAGTCAGAAAACCGAGCTGGACCTGCTTAGCGTGTAATTCAACCAAGCTGGTATTCATCAAGCGAATATCAAAGATTTGAATCATATTCACTTGATACTGATTTCTATCGCGGTAATCCTAAATCCATCTAAGATCCATCTGACGCTGGAAGGCTTCTTGTACAAAAGAGCATCCCTGATTGTTTATCGAGAAAATCAGACAGGAATCATAATCGTGTTGTGGCAGATCATGATGTTGGCTTTGCCACCAAGTTGACATTCATTACACGGATGTCGTGGTTTTGAATGATGTTGGAATTCGTATAAGTCATGTTGACCCCACGAATTCGGTGATCCTAGATCCAACTATTCCTGTCGAGGTGATTGCACCACAGAGCATCCTTGATTGTTTTTCGAGCAGATATCACACCGGTGATAGTTATGAGGTGGTACATGACCGTACCCGCTCTGTCTGCGATGCATCTTAACCAGGTTAGCCCTCAATAAGAGTACATCATGAATTTGATAGCTGTGGTTAGACTCTCCCTCTATCAAATTTACTGCAGCCTTCTCGTGTTGAGGCAACGGGTTCGTCTGAACATTCGGATTTGTATCCTTGAAGGATAAGACCCCGCTCCTGACAAGCTTTTGCACATCAGATTTGAAACTGAGACAGTTTTCTATGTTATGCCCTGGTCCTCCTTGATGGTAAGGACAAGCCTTATCTGCTTTGAACCAAAAAGGCAGGTTTTTCGGTCTTGTAAGAGGAGACCTGGTTTGGACGTGCCCCTTGACCAATAGTAACGGAAATAGTTATGCGTACAACATTGGTATAGGGTCAAACCCTGGTGGTCGCGTTGTACGGAGGACGAGCATGCTGAAGAGGCTGTTGTGTCCTTTGCTGATATTGTCGTTGATTCGGTTGGCTCTGAGCAACCCGAGGTTGATACATAGGAACAGGCGCAGGGTTAATAGCAGGAGTTACAGCTGCTACTGGTTGATACCTTCGCCTTTGCTTTCTGAGAGAGATATTATCAATATCTTGCTCTTTTTTCTTAGGGAAAGCACTACCGTATCTTTTGGTACTGCTTGATGGTCCAGCGTCTTTAACTAAACATCTTTCTCGGACAGCTTCCTCAAGACGAACTCCCATGCCCACCATCTCGGTGAAGTCACTGGGCGCACTGGTGACCATCCTGTCGTAGTAACATAAGCTCAAGGTTTTCAAGAAGATATTTATCATCTCTTTTTCCTCAAGAGGTGGATCAATCTGGGCGGAAATTTCACCCCATCTCTGAGCATACTCCTTGAAGGTTTCCTTATCCTTCTACGACATGGCTCCGAGTTGATCTCTTCCAGGTGCCATGTCCAGGTTATACTTATATTGTTGAACAAAGGAAGCGCCAAGATCTCTGAAAGTGATGATCTTAGTGCAGTTTAAACCCATGTACCATTTGAGTGCGACACCGGTTAAACTATCTTGGAAGTAATGGATCAGTAGATGGTGGTTCTCTGTTTGAGTTGACATCCTCCGAGCGTACATCACCAAGTGACTTTGAGGGCAAGAGTTACCCTTGTATTTTTCAAATTCGGGCACCTTGAATATGAGCAAAACTTTCACATTAGGGACCAAACAAAGGTCTACGGTGTCTTTACCGAATAGATCCTGACCGCGAATGGCCTGCAGTTCCTTCTGCATCGCCAGGAACTGTTCCTGGAACTCCTTCATTTTATCGTTCATACTTTCATTTCCCCCAGAAGGTATATGTGGAATCTGTCCTTCCAGGACAGTGTGTACCACGGGTTGTGGTATAGTCATTACTGCAGTGACTCTTGGTGCTTCCCTCTCCCGAAGTTTGTAACCTTCAAGAGTTGCTGTTATGCCCTTGGCATCTTCGCCATCCCGAAGTTTGTAACCTTCTGGCCCAGCGGCTCCTGCTTTAGTTTCCGGATCTTCCATGATCAGTGGAATATATCCTTCCGGGATATAGTTAAGTGGCATGCCCCAGGGACGATCTTTTGGCATGTTATACCGAGGCTCATACTTTTTCACTATGGGCGTAGATGTTATCTCTGAGATCACAGTCCTTTGTTGTTGCATCTGAGTTGCTGCCAGAGCTTGCATATCGTTATGAGGCTTTCTCAAATCCTCTTTCAGAGCGTCGAGTTATTCTCTCAACTCTCTGTTCTCTTCCTCGAGATTATCCATTTTCTTTTGTTGACTGGCCCGAGTATTGTACGAATGATACAGTTTGACTCTAGAATCGAGACACAAACGTGAGATTCGTAGGTAAGAAGAATGCGTTATATGAGAATGATGAATGATATGCAATGATTATATTAATTATTTTTGTTTAATAAAAATAAACTTCGACAATTGGATTACAAATATCATACAGTGGGAAAACACCGTTTTATTGAATTCAAAGATTGCGGAAACGGAAATACAGTAATTTACAAAGTGCTGTAAAAGGAAATGTCTAAACTAATTTATCCTGAGTCCTCTTTGAGGGGAGCTCAGGTGCTGGTTCTGGTACTTTCCTTTTCTTTGACCGGGGCTTTTAAGCCGTTGTCGGGTTGTCATTCCTTTGCCAAGTGAAAAGAGCGAGCAAATTTCTTTGGTCATCTCGATTTTCTACAACATGTTTCTCTAAAATCTCAATCAGAATGTCTTTTTCCTTTAATAGTTGCTGTATTTTCTTGCACTCCACACTAAGAATACGGTACTTGTTTTTCCAAGACTTCTTCTCCTGTTGAACTTTGTTGAGAGTAACCTGAAGTTTTTCCGTATCTGACATAAAATAAAGGACAAATTCCCTTAATATAAGAACTTCTTAACGAGGGTAAGGCATCCTCAGTTTGAGAGCTCTAGTTTGTACCCAATGGAGATAAGGCTCCACAAAGATACATTATGGTTTCCCTAGACACTCTCTTCCTTTCCTGTGAACATGTTTCCAGGTATGCACTATTTCTGTCTTTAGTGCCCTGTCATTTTCTCCTTCCTTGAAGAAAAGACCTTCCAGATGAGCATTACGCGGAACATGCCTCATCGGGTATCCGAATTGATGACGAACTAAAATCGGATGATAGTTGATTCCCCCTTTAATTCCTATGAGGGGTACATTAGGGAAATTCCCACAACGGTCAATGATTCTGATCCCATCATAGATTCGATTGTACCAGTCTATGTCAGAGTTGGTAAGAGACATGATTCTATGCGACCAACATAAAGTATTCTTTTGATCCCAAAAAGCAGAAGACTTGGGTAAATGGGAAGTGAACCATTTGTATAGCAGGGGTACACAGCAGGTGAGCATTCCTCTGCTGTATAAATTCCTTAAGTGTACAGAATGATAAGCATCTGCGAGCAAGGTCGGTACGGGATTTCCAATTAGAAAAATCTTAATGGCATTGATATCAACGAAGCTATCAATGTTGGGAAACTGAAATAACCCGTAGGAGAGCAAAGCAAAGATGCTCTCGAAAGCGGCCACGTTCCCTATACTAGCAAAGTACAGGGCTTTATTTATCAAACATCGGGCTGGAAAACCTTGGATTCCACCCTTAGTGGTCATGTGAGTCCTGACTTCTGACTCGTCCAAATAAATTGCTCTTGCAATGGTTTGATCCTTTTGAATTTCTTCTAGTCCGAAAAAGGGAGCTTGGTCAGTGATAGGTAAATCAGTCAAGTGAGAGTACTCCTTCAGTGTTGGTGCTAGCTGATAATCCGGGAATTTGAAACAGTGATAAACCGGATCGTAAAACTGAATGAGCGTAGCCAGTATTCCTTCAATTACATGGACCCTTAACAGAGATAGCAGTCCTCCATACTTAGCTCTAAAAGCATCAGGGTTGGTGATCATCCTCGCCAATCCTCTTAAATCCTCTAGTTTTGGAACCTTGAAGGTGTACTTGTGAGTCTTCCTTCTACCGAAATCCATAACGCAATCTTTCTCTCTGACATTTGCAATCATTATCTTAGTTTAATTTGAAAAAGAGAGACTAGAAGAGAAATTTTTATTTTTTTAAGAGTTTTTTTAATGACATGAATGCATGAATGCAACACACAAAAACATAGAAAAAACATGGGGTCAAAGGTTCGGTGTCATGAAGTCAATCTCTACCCATCCCCAAAGGATTATACTGGTGATTTTTTGTACCTGTCCTCAAAATCATTGACCCCTCTTAGGATAACAACAGGAGGCTGGAATCACCTGGGCGAGCTGATGTATCTTAGATTAATCTCAAATAAGGGGAGGTATCGCGTGACAACTATTTCCGATAGCTTCCGCACTACAAAATAGTGACAAGGTTTCAGTCTACTAAAATCCTCAGCTTCTCAGATAACCCAATCGAACAATCTGCTTTCAACAACCGAAGGTGTATTGGTATTGAATCCGCAAAGGGCATCTCCACTAATTCGATGGTCGACCGGGACCTCTTATTTGGGAGTCACTCCCTGTAAGATTACCCGTCTAGTTCCATCACCTATCTTAGGTGTATACTCAATCTTTCCAGATGCGGCATCACACGCATTCCCATTAGCAGAAAAATAAACACGTATATCAATTAGGAAAAGTAGTATATATATTTGTCCTAACATCCTAGACCTCTAGTCATATAATCCTAACAGTCAATGACTCCCCAGCAGAGTCGCCATTCACCGCGGTACCTTCTAATTTAAGGGATTCTACCTAAGAGATGGGAGAATGGTTAAACTCCCACTGTGGTCGACATTCTGCTGTAGCGCGGTTTTTGTGGTTTCAAATCACTATCACTTTGGGGTGCTACAGTTCGATTCATTTTTTATCCTGTGAAGCTGATTAAGGAAGGGAAATAGATGTCTCCAATTAACCCTGCTTGCATACTGAGTTTAAACAGATGTCTGTTGGTTTACAGATGCTATCAAAATCGTGGGTCTCTCTTAGGTTATTTGGCTTAATAATAGAGTGTCTTGACGGTTCACGAGGCTTTTGAGAAGGTACTATATCTAAGTTTTCTTTCATTGATGTATGAAGGTACTGGACCTAGAGTTTTTGATTAGTATGCTCGCTAAGATTTCAGAATCTTATGCCTACGTATTCCCGTTTAACGAAACAGGGAAATCAGAGCAATCGTAGTTCCTCCTATTCTAAGCCCAAGACAGAGGCTAAAAGGTTTATTTGTGTCTTGTTCAAAGCCCAAGATTGAAGCTAAAAAGGGATTTGTATCTTGTTCAAAGCCTAAGATATGAAGCTAAAGGATTTTGGCTGAGAGAGAATTTGTCATCTCTAAAGAGGAACTGTTGATGTTTGTGTGCTTTGATTAAAGCACAAGGTTGATGCTAAGAGGTTGATTGACTTAGCTAGGGATTTCTTTATACGAAGCTTAAGAGGAGGCTAGATAAGACCGACTCAACAAGAGAGTGTATATGTCTTGTACTAGGCCCAAGATTGAGGCAAAAAAGTGACTGACTCTTTGGGGATATCAATGTATAAAGCCTAAGAGGAGGCTAACAGTTTGACTTTGCCAGGGAAAATGTTCTTTCTGTCTTATACAAAGCCCAAGATTGAGGCTAAAAGGGATTTTTGACTCCTTTGGCGAGGTTTATATGTATCTTATACAAAGCGCAAGATGGAGGCTGAAATGAGTTTGTCTCAACAAGAGAGTGCTTTTATATGTCTTGTACAAAGCCCAAGACGGAGGCTAAAGAGGGTTGACTCAACAAGAGAGTGTTTTTTGTCTGTCTCGTACGAAGCCCGAGATTGAGGCTAAAAAGGGTTGACTCAACAAGAGAGTGTTTTTTATGTGTCTCGTACAAAGCCCAAGACGGAGGCTAAAGGAGTTGAATCAACAAGAGAGTTTTGCAAAGGTGATTGACCCAACAAGAAAGTCCTTTATACTCAACAAGAGAGTGATTTGATGTCTCGTACGAAGCCCGAGATTGAGGATAAAAGGAGATTGACCCAACAAGAGAGTCTTGAAAAGTGATGGACTCAACAAGAGAGTCTGAAAAAATGATTGACTCAACAAGAGAGTCTGAAAAGTGATTGACTTAGCAAGAGAGTCGGAAAAGTGATTGACTCAACAAGAGAGTCTGAAAAATTTAGCTCCACCTGGGGAGGATCATTGTATAAAGCCCAAGAGGAGGATGACTGTGTTGAGGAAAGATCATTATACAAAGCCTAAGAGGAGGCTATCTTACTGCTGAGGATTAGATCCATAGGCAGGCCCAAAGGTGGGGACCTCTCATGAGAGAGACTGGGTTTCTGCTGGAGATTTATCCAGAGTGATTGGTGTAAGTTCTTGTAATTGGTTGTAATTTTGTTAAAACAATGTGTTGTCATGGTTGATGTTACAACATGAGCTTCTAACAGTATAGGTATGTTTTAACTAACATTCTGGTTGGTTGTTGAAGAATTAAAGTACTGAAGAGTGATGTCACATACGATGTCGTAACATCACTATACCAGATCATCAGACTTTAATGTGTTTAGGGCTGCACGTGGTTCTGGTGTGTTTGAGATTTTCTGCTAAAGAGATTCAGAGAATGCAGGCGAAAATCAAGGGAGATATATATTCTGTTACAATCTGTTATGAAGATCAGATTGTTACGAATCTAAAGCATAAAGATATGGAGAAGATTCTGATCTAATAAATGAAGATTTATTTGAAGATATGATCAGATTTGTTATAGCTGATATGATATGATTGAAGGCCCAAATTCATCTGGGATGATATTATAAATAGAGTGCTTGTAACCTAGAATGAGCACGGGTCCAAGATGTAGATCATTAGGGCTTTGTCTAGTGAACCACTCGGGGTGTGAGATGGTCACTATGGTTAACTCAGAAACCTGTAGGTAATGAGTTTTGTATTGTTCTTGGAGGAAGCTTTGAAGCAACTCCAAAGGGCTGTCATGGAAGTGTGTCTTCCAAGGTATATGTAATAGAAAAGTTTAAGGAGTCAAGATGTTAATGCAGTGACGGTGTAGTTGACTGCTAGACATCATCGAGATGATTGGAAGTGAGATGGAGTCTCTTACCTAGGGAGGACTTAGGTAGAAGGGTCATTGGGTAGTGATTGAATTAGGTAGATTGTCAACTGGTGTGTTGAGTATGTAATTTGATACTACTAATAGTGGACTTCCTTCCTGGCTTGGTATGCCCCCAGATGTAGGTTGGTTGAACCGAATTGGGTGAACAATTGATTGTGTTCATTTACTGTTTCTATTATTGCCTTGTTCAGCAGATTGCGATGTTGTGACATTGCACAAGACATCACACATCTGTACCAGAATTTCAATTGGTATCAGAGCAGGCATCCTGTCTGTTTCTGGATGAGATCTAGGGAAGATACTTTCTGGTTCGTGAGCAAGGAAGATAGTTGCTGAGTTGTGGACTAGGCCAGTTCATACGGTTGGGTGTAGGATCCCTTGAAGTAAAGGATGGACTATTTATCAGAGCTGCCATTGTGAGAGTGTTGACCCTTGGTGACAAGCAAGGAGTTTTGAGCAGCACCTGAAGGTTGTTGAGGAGTCGTTGTATGTTCCGCTGTAGGTAACCCTGGTTGGTTCTCGTATCTCTGGTGGTGAGATTCTAGGAAGGTATTCTCTTAGAAAGACATTAAGGGTTGGTCTCCTCAGCAGGTTGGTCTCTGACGTGGTAGTTGGTGCTAGGCAACTTCAACTGGTTGGTTGGAGAGATCGAAGATTCTTGAGGGTTATCTCATACCTTTGTTTTGGGGAAAGAAGTGATCAGAAGGTGAATGGATTGTTTTTAAGGCTTGATGAAGAAAGAAGAGGGTGGAGCCCAAGGCAAAAGAGTATCACTGTCAAATCTTTCAGGCGGGAGTGAAGATCTTGATAAGGTATCTCTTAAGCTAAGTTGTGGTGACCTATTCAGGAGGGTCTTTCTGGTTATGTTATCAGTTTCATCAAGAAAGAAGCTAAGCTTGATATGTCAATCCTAATGTCTCGACATCGCACTACACATCAGCAGTTTAAAGGTAAATGCTGAGTCAAAGACCTGTTAGACTGTAGCTGTTTTGAAGGATCACTGAAGCTGTGAAGTTGAACAATTTGTGAGATGTTGTTCATATAAAAGGTAGTAAGCTTGAGCTAAACAATCTGAGGACAATATTATAGGGAAAGTGCATCCTAGAGTTTGTGTTCAATAGTAGTGTAAATCAGCCTAGGGTCAATTGGTGTCTGCATTAGTCGTATGGAGTGAACTCTTCCAGCTTTGAGGATTAAAGGATTGGAAGTAGCAGAGTGTCTATGGTATGGCTTTAGATGTAGAAGGATGGTAGTTATCACTCTTAAGTTGACAAAGGTCTGAACCTTGTGCTTATAAGAAGAAGATTTTGGAAGAGTGTGGTATGCAAGTTACTGCAGTTTTGTTGGTCTAATCTTGGAAGTTGATCAGATGTTGATATGTTCTCATGTGTCCCCTACATGAGATATGTGTGGATTAATATGGTCGGAGTCTCCAAATCCATTGTAGAAGTGTTTAATGTGATGAAGACTGATGTCAGAACTGATGTTGACACATCATTTCAGCCAAAGAAAGATAGTGATCAGTGATGTGGATTAGCAGAAGAGGGATCAGCTAGGGCCTCATGTTTCAGACCAGATCAAATGTTGAGTTTTTGTCTGTCTTCAACTAATGACAATATACATTGACGGGAGACTATGTATATGTCTGAGGTACAAGTGCAAGACTGCAGAAGTATTGAGAATTTATTTTTCTCTATGTGGCTGGTTATTTCTCTTTGTGGTGTGAGAATGTATCATCTGGTGGGGTTGATTGGTGATTGTGTGCTTGGAGCATCATCCAAATTATCTGGGATAAGTTTGAATTAGAAGAGGCAGAGTGTTGAGGAATGTTGACAAGCTGATGTGTTTAAGGCTAAAAGATATGAAGACATCATAGTCTTGTGGGTTTCAGCTTGGATTAGTTTATTTCTGATCTAAGTGGTTTGGAGCAGGGTGGTTGCTCTGGTTGTGAAGGTCTAGGATAAGTGGCAGTTATCTCTGGCTTTCTACTGACGGCTCTACTAAGGGAAGTGGCATTCTTTGGTATAGCTATGGGGTAGTCTTGGACTACTTATTTTCTGAAGATTCAGATGTGGTAGGTTTGAAGTCTTTCGAGTTTCTAAGCAGGATGGAGGTTGTCTACTCAAACTTGATTATTGAATCAAGCCTATGAGAGCATGGAAATCTATTTCTGCAAAGGGAGGAGGTTCTTCTGAGTGGCAGAAGGTTGAGCTGAATTCAACAGTTAGTTGTTCTGACATCTTGCTCAACATCAGGAGTCTCAGCTGGTGATGTGGCACATCAGCTAATGTAGGATGATCTACAGGAATGATAGGGGGCTTTAAAAAGATCGTTCTCATGGCAGTTTGCAGGAGCTGCAGGAAGGAGAAGATGGTACATGACCATGGCTTAGGGAGTCTAAGTGGGTTTGCTTTTGAGCAAGTGGATCATGTGACTTGAAGATCAAGTTTCCTTGGTAGATACCTTTGTGAGAGTTCTGACAAACGTGAAAAAGGTCAAAATGTGGCATTTGACTGGTTTCATATGAGGATTCGTGAATGAGGTGACCAAACTGTGGCATGTGGTTGATCTCAGAAGTGGAGTCGAGGAATCAAAATAATCAGAGAGTGGCAGCTGGTTATTATTGAGGTTTGTCTTGGAACAAGTTACTCTTGGGCAGAAGGGTGATGGGTTGAAGACTCAAGGAGATTATTCTTCTTGAAGGTGGATGAGAGGTTACTCTCTAGTTCTTTGGATTACTTTGCTAGAGTAAGTCCAGTTGGTGGAGCATATCAAGAATCATGGTGATGATGTTTTGGTGTGTGGCAGGCGTTCTAACTTATGTTGGGACATTATTTTGGATATCCTTGGTGAAGGATGATTATGCTCTGGGTCACGAGCTTGGTGCCTACATTATGCCTAAGGAGCGTCTACATAGTCATACGGGAGAATGATGAAGTAGAAGGTCTGCCTTAGATGGAGTATGTAGAGAAGACTGAAGTAGATCAGGATTGATTGCTTGAGAGTCTGAAAAGGGTTATTCACCTATTGTTTCAGTGAAGAAACGCCTGTGAAGGAGATTTAACCCTTTGGTCAAGTCCTGCTGGAGAGAAGTTGATCAGCCTAGCATGTGAAGTGAACTAACCAAGAGGTTCAGCAGATATGTGAAATAGTGGGCAAATGCATTGGGGTACTTGGCTATGGTTTCTGCTGCAAAGGTGCGCATAGTGTGAAGCTTGCAGAGTGTTCAAGCTTGTGGAGAGTTAGCCTAGGTGTGTAGGTGTGTGACCTTGTCTGATATGGTTCAGATGTTGAGAGGAAGTTATTGTTGATGTTTCTGAAGACTGCATGCTGATCAAGAAGACTGGATATAATGTCAGACAACATGTTATGACATGTTGGTGTGGACATGACAAATTTGACCTGATTGAACCAGTAGTGTACATCTACCTCATTGTGTGAGTATGGTGGTTGGATGTTTAAGAGGTTGTCTTTGGAATTGTGTGTACTTGGTTGTCCTATTGTGGCTACAAGGAGGGAGAGATAGCCAATGTGTGTTGACTAAGAAGGCTCTAGGATTGAGGGGGAGTGCGCATGTTTGTACAGCCGGTTCCTGCCTTTAGGAGGAGTTTAGCCTTGTGAAGTTTTGGATGTGATTGATATTGGTTGTGTCTTGGAATCTACTGTGAAGTCTTGGATTGGTTGTGCTGTGAACCAGCAGACAATGTCTGATGAGATGTCAGAACATGGGATAGGACATGTTTCTCTTGGGCCAAACAAGGAATTATTTTGGACGGTGAGGTGCAACACGTGGATCCGACTCTGCATGGAACTGTTTTGACACAATTTATGGTATATATCAGTTAGGAAACAATAAATCTGGTCAAGACTGTTTTGGACGGAAGACATTGAATTTGGATGGAGTTTTTAGTTCCTAAAATAGCGTTTCCTTGACCAAGAACTTTGAAATATTCAAAGCTCGTTAATTCCTAAGTAACTGATCTGATATATATAGGGGCAATTCTTCTCTCCTTCAACTCGTGAGTGTTCTTGGTTCATAAGTCTTATGGCTTTTGTGTGCCTTTGGGTGAGTACTTCTTGGATCTGGTTTTGTGAGGGCTTCCTTTGCCAATTTGTGGCTAAAAAGGGGGAGAAAAGTGAGAGATGGGCTAAATGGTTTGCGCAGATGTTTTGCCTGAAGTCTGCAGTCCCAGCTGTTGCAGAACGAGGTCTCAGCCACAGTTGGTGTTGAGTCTTTGTGACTTGTGTCCTGAGTTATGAACACAGTTGTGACTTGTGTTCTGAGTTACATGAGTTGGCAGATTGGCACATCTTAAGTTTCATCTTATGCATAAGTCTGATCAATTTAGGTGTGCATAAGTCTCTCATGCCACCATTGGTCTTTGATGTCTAGACAAGCATTTCTTTTCTGGAGGAGTCTTCTACATCCTCTCCGGGTCTGAGTTGAAAGGAAAAAGAAATGTGTTGTATTAAGGGGGAGTATTGGATATCTTCTTCCTCATGTGCACCTCCTGATGTGCTGCCTGGAGCTGATGTCGTATGGTGGTGTCCTAACATCAGTCAGAAGAGGATTCCCCATGAATGCAGTACACTGTTAGGATCAGATAACACCCAACAGTAGTGTAGGATTGTAATTACTGCTGTAATCTGAGTTGTAATATCTATGTATATGTTTTAACCAAAATTAGCCAAAGGGGGAGATTGTAAGTTCTTGTAATTGGCTGTAATTTTGTTAAAACAATGTGTTGTCATGGTTGATGTTACAACATGAGCTTCTAACAGTATAGGTATGTTTTAACTAACATTCTGGTTGGTTGTTGAAGAATTAAAGTACTGAAGAGTGATGTCACATGCGATGTCGTAACATCACTATACCAGATCATCAGACTTTAATGTGTTTAGGGCTGCACGTGGTTCTGGTGTGTTTGAGATTTTCTGCTAAAGAGATTCAGAGAATGCAGGCGAAAATCAAGGGAGATATATATTCTGTTACAATCTGTTATGAAGATCAGATTGTTACGAATCTAAAGCATAAACATATGGAGAAGATTCTGATCTAATAAATGAAGATTTATTTGAAGATATGATCAGATTTGTTACAGCTGATATGATATGATTGAAGGCCCAAATTCAGCTGGGATGATATTATAAATAGAGTGCTTGTAACCTAGAATGAGCACGGGTCCAAGATGTAGATCATTAGGGCTTTGTCTAGTGAACCACTCGGGGTGTTAGATGGTCACTATGGTTAACTCAGAAACCTGTAGGTAATGAGTTTTGTATTGTTCTTGGAGGAAGCTTTGAAGCAACACCAAAGGGCTGTCATGGAAGTGTGTCTTCCAAGGTATATGTAATAGAAAAGTTTAAGGAGTCAAGATGTTGATGCAGTGACGGTGTAGTTGACTGCTAGACATCATCGAGATGATTGGAAGTGAGATGGAGTCTCTTACCTAGGGAGGACTTAGGTAGAAGGGTCATTGGGTAGTGATTGAATTAGGTAGATTGTCAACTGGTGTGTTGAGTCTGTAATTTGATACTACTAATAGTGGACTTCCTTCCTGGCTTGGTATGCCCCCAGATGTAGGTTGGTTGAACCGAACTGGGTGAACAATTGATTGTGTTCATTTACTGTTTCTATTATTGCCTTGTTCAGCAGATTGCGATGTTGTGACATTGCACAAGACATCACACATCTGTACCAGAATTTCAATTGGTGTTTTTTTCTATGTTTGAAAGGAACTTGAGAATATCTTTGAGACTCAAAGGAGTTTTAGACCATCCAAGTCTACTGGTGTTGAAGAGTTTTATCTTTTGTAGGATGCCCAAAAGAGGGCAAGGGCCTTAAGGGATGAGAATCAACCCTAAAGTGGCTTGAGGTTTGACACTGGAAAGACTGCTCTAGTAAAGGATGACTAAGTTCTGTCTTATACCTTTAAGAGGTCGTTAGGGTCCTTGTATTAAGCTCAAGAGAAGGCATGAGAACTTCTAAGAAGCCGAAGGGTCCTTGTACAAAGCCCAAGAGGAGGCGGGGATGCTTTTAGGAAGCCTGTGGGTCCCCAGACCAAGAGAAGTTCAAGAAATGCAATTCACAGAGAAGAGATCATTCCAGGAAAGTTCGAGAATTTGGAAGAAACTCAAGAGATGCTATTCATGGAGAATAGATCAACTCTGGGGAGTAGAATTTCTTTGACAATTTCTAGGGGTGACAGTCTGAGAAAAGGTTTACCGAGAATACTTCATTTCTCTTTGTTCTATATTGTTTAACCCCAAGAGAAGGGAAGACTGTATCTGGAAATCCTATGGGGATCTAGTTTTGTTTCTATTTAAAGAGTGACCAACAGGGCTTTACCTAGTTCTAGACGTAGTTGCCGGGGAAAACTCCAAATAACTATACTAGTATATATATATACAGTTGATATATGATGAGTATTTAAAAGGATATGAAAGAAGACTAACCATGCGCAGCTTCCCACAATACAGTTATGTATATGAAAGCGTATAAAAGAAAGCGGATAAACACTTACCCGTTGTAGAGCTTCCATGTTATTTTGTTAGTTGTTCAACAAAGAAATAAAAGAAAGTTTTGATAGAAACTATACATTTGGATTCAAAATCAAAGGAGAAAGTATTTTGAACAGAGATCGGGGCGTACAGCTCAGGGAGAGGCCCAAATTATAACAGTGATGGCACTGTTGTTTCGTATTGGGACTTATACAACGACTGAGGCCCAAAATGTTTTGGTCAAAAGGGGATTGGACAATCTATTAGAGGCCCAAAGAGTTTGAAAATGAATAAATATAGGTCTTATAGCTCAAGGAGAAGCCCCATTGATCTTGTTAAAAAGGCGAGAACGTTTGAAAATATACAGAGGGACTTATACAATGTGTGAGGCCCAAAAGGTATTATTTACAAAAGGGGGGGGGGCTTGTCATGCCCCAAATTTTGGCCACTAAGATTCCCATCATTGTGCAAATCATCATCACAATATGGATGTACCATCATACCTCATTAGTCTCCCCAAAGATGGGTGAGCATCCACTACAATCAAACTTAGGGTTTCAAGCCCTCTCAGAGCCTTTAAGACAAAAGATAAATCAAGGAATGACATGATCTTCAACTTGTCTAAACCTCTCAAACATCCACAATGGATCAAGAGGACTCCCACATCAAGAATCAAGCACAAGGTTGCAGCATTCTAAGTGGATCAAGCCTTAAGATCGCCAGTGTCACCAAATTAGGGTTTTGGTCGACCAGGGCCTCCAGATGGAATTTTTCCTCTGGGCATGAGCCAATGCTTTAAAGCACAACCTAATATGCTCCAGGGACATCATGAACCCAATCATAAAGTCAATTTAGCCTCAGGGGATGCATTCATCAAAAATTAGGAATTAGGGTTTCTTGACCTAATTCACCCCTAAGTTGACTTTTGGGACAAAACAAGAGCCAAGACCTCAAGACATGATTTGAGGGTCTCTAATAAACTACATTGATCCATTTGCAACAATGGATTGATCCAAAAAGCTTGATCAACAAGTTTCAAATTCATCAGAACCACATTTAGGGGTTCTGGGAAAAGTCAACTGTATCTTTGACATTTGACCAGGACATGCTGCCAAACCTTGGGGCGTGATTTAATACACCCTATAACACCTATTAAATCAATCCATCAAGTTTGATTTAGGTCAAGGACTTTATTTCATAGAGGATCGCACAGTTTTGAGATTTTTCACAATTATGGTTCTTTAACCCTAAAATGATGTTAATGTGTGATTGGAATCATCATTAATCAAGAAAAATCAAGAAAAGTGGGATAACTTGTAAAAGGGGTAACCATACAAAACTTCAAAATTTTCCAAGTTATGGAACAAAGTGGCTAGGGTACCAACTTTGGAGGATCATATCTCCTAAACCACAAGGTCATTTTTCCCCATTCAAAGCTGGATTTGTAGCTCGCCTGGCCCTCTACAAAAGCTTCAACTACACCTCATTCCAATTCATCATGGATTTTGAGTTATGGATTGATCAAAATGGCTAAAAACATGAAATGTCATTTTTTCCAACACTTAGTGAAATTTTCACTAAGTCAGAATCTGTCTTGCTTTTTTCCATAAGTAGGGGGATTTTTCACTTAGATCCAAAAAGTATCAAGACAAACTATGATCACACATATGTTGTATCATGTGAGAGCTTTCCAAAATGGGCAAGAACTCCATGAAACTCCACTTAAATCATGAGATATGACCATGCCAATATGCCTTCCTGTAAACTGTCATGGCAAGGCAGATTTGGGAGTTTTGCTGGATTTGCTCAAATTTTGCAAAGGGCAAGCAAATCTATCCATCTGAACACCTCAAGGGGGGCCAAGGAGGGACAAACACTGATCCATCAGCCTCCCAAGTCTTTGGAACCAAAAGTAGCATGCCAAACATAGAAATCCCTAAAAGAGGGACAATACTCCAATTTTGTTTTGGAGCATTTAATGGATGCACCAAGGTGGCATGGACTGAGCCATTTCCAACTGAATTCAGTCAAGACATATCCAAGACCAAGGGAACCAGCAGCCTGTGCCCTAACCTCTAGTCAATGGCTAGAGGAGACTTGGATTCTCATTAATCAACATTGGCCAAACCTCTGCAGCAGTTGCCATTCACTATTGCAGCCAAAACAAACCTGCTCTACTATAAATAGAGCTCATTTATGCTCAGTTTGAGTACACCAAAGCCACCAAACAGATGCTTTCCTCAAAATCACTTTCTCTAGGCAAAAATACCTTCTTTAGCAAGGTAACTCTGAGTTTTTGAGTTAGAGAGCAATTCCACCACATCTCATGATCCAAACACTTCCAATACGTCATATTTAAGTTGTCCAAACTCTCACAAGTGACCTGTAACACCAAAATCACAAAGTCACTTCTCAAAACCTCAAAAATAGGACTTTTGTGCATTTTTCAAGCCATGTCTTGATTCAGTCACTTTCCAAACCAGATAAAACCTCAAACACACTCCAAATATCATCCTTGAACTGTCCCAAATGGTTCCCCACATCTGGAACACCATTTGAGAGAGTTGCTATTTTGGCCGCTTTTGCCCCTTTTGCAAGAAAGAGCTTAAACTTGTTCCTGAGGTTTCCAGCCGATTCCAACCATCCTAAAAGCTTCTAAGAGATCATTTGAGGGTGTCCAAAGCATCAAATCATTTCTGGAACAAAACACTTGGCAGATTGCACAAAAGCTCCAAAAAGAGGTAAGCATCACAACTTGAATTCTTTGAACCATGCTTTCCTTTGATGTCCACTGATCATGCACATCGTATACATGTTATATGTTATGTTTGCACCAATTTATCATGTAATCCATGCCTGTAACAAGAGATAGCACAGAAAATGCAAATCATGGCCTATTTCAAAACCACTATCGGGTTTTTCAATAGGAGCATGATCTGAAAAAAAACACCACCACCATTGGATTCCTTGTGAAATTCTAGGCAGGATAGACCTAAATTTTGTCTCAATCCATGGAGAAATGAGAAAGTTATGGCCTTCACGTTTCTAACCAAAATCTTGCCTTGCCTTGCCTTGGGCCAGGCCAAAAACAAGGCAAGCCTTGTATATTTGTGGTTGTGTTTCAATCAACGGATGTATCACCACCCCAGTGGTAAGGCACACATGCTATACACAAGAGGTCTGGGGTTCGAATCCCCCTCGGCCCAGACCCTCTTTTTGCTATTTTTTCCACTTTTCTACTAGTTTTCATATTATTTTTAATAGTTTGAAAAATTAATAACTTCCACAATTTTAATTATTTTTTATTGGTTCTTTTTGCAAAAAATCACAAAAATGTTGAAATATTTTATTCCACAAAAAAATCAAAGTTATATTATTTATTTAATATAGTTAGTATTTTTATGAATAAATTCATTTTAATTGTTTCTAAACATTTTTAAAATGAATATTCATCTTGGAAATCAAAACCAAATGACTTTTAATTCATCTTGTGATTAATCACTCATTTTCCAAACCTTAACCATAAATCATAAGTTTTTTATTAGCACTTATTTGGTATTTTTGTCATTTTATTAATAAATTACTTTAAAATGATGAAATTAGGATTTTATGGGTTTATTACCCTAAAACAAATCCTTTTAAAAACTCTTTGGGCCTCTAATAGAGTGTAAGACCCAACCCTTTTTGAAAACCTTTTTGGGCCTCAGTGTATTGTATAAGTCCCGATACCATCAAAAAGTTCGGCACGATCGTCACCTTTTTAACAAAAACCTTTGGGCCTCTCCTTGAGCTGTAAGCCCCATCTCTTGTACAAAAATTAACTCTTTGGGCCTCTAATAGAGTGTAAGACCCAACCTCTTTTTGAAACCAAAATTATTTGGGCCTCAGTCGTTGTATAAGACCCACTACGTTTTCAAAAATCTCGGCTTGATCGCCAGTTCAAAAACAAATCATCTGGGCCTACCCTCGTGTTATAAGCCCCATTTCTTTCCCTTTAACTCTTTGGGCCTCTTGAGAGAGTGTAAGACCCATCCCTTTGTACAGAAAACCTTTTTGGGCCTCAGTCACTTGTATAAGTCCCTGTACAAATTCAAAACAACAGTGCAATCACTAATAAAACCTTGGGCCTCTCCTTGAGCTGTAAGCCCCAACAATATTTTCAAAGCACTTTCTCCTTTGATTTTGAATATGTTGTTATAAAAAATTTCTTTGTTGAACAACTAACCAAACAGCATGGAAGCTCTACAACGGGTAAGTGTTTATCCGCTTTCATTTATTGCTTTCCTATATATAACTGTATTGTGGGGCTGTTTCACTGTAAGTCTTCTTTCACAAACTTTTATATACTTGTCACATATCAACTATTTAATACTAGTATAGTATTTTAGAGTTTTACCCGGCAACAACGTCGAGCACTAGGTAAAGCCCTGTTGGTCACTCTTAAATACAAACAAAACTAGATCCCCATAGGATTTCCAGATACAGTCTTCCCTCCTCTTGGGGTTAAACAATATGGAGACGTGAAAGGAAGCATTCTCGGTGAACCCTTTCTTAGACTGTCACCCCTAGAAATTGTTAAAGAAATTCTACTCCCCAGAGGTGATCTATTCTCGGTGAATGGCATCTCATGAGTTTCTTCAAACCGCGGACTTTCATGAAATGATCTCTTCTCGGTGAATTGCATTTCTTGAACTTCTCTCGGTTTGGGACCCACAGGCTTCCTAAAAGCATCCCCACCTCCTCTTGGCCGTTGTACAAGGACCATTAGGCTTCTTAGAAGTTCTCATGCCTTCTCTTGGGCTTCATACAAGGACCCGACAACCTCTTAAAGGTATAAGATAGAACTTCGTCATCCTTTGCTAGAGCAGTCTTTCCCGTGTCAAAACTCCGACCGTTGCAAGGTTGATACTCATCCCTCAATGCCTGTGCCTCCTCTTGGGCATAGTACAAAAGATAAAACTCTAGGCTTGGACAGTCTAAGACCCTTGAGTCTCAAAGAAATTCTCAAGTTTCCTTTCAAACATAGGAAGAAACACCGAAACGCGGTCTCTCTCATGAGAGTTCCCCACACTTGGACCCGCTTCAGGATCTCCAGAATCCACAATGGTAAGTTAGCCTACTCTTGGGCTTTGTACAATGATTCTCCCCAGTGGAGCTAACCTTTTCAGACTCTCTTGTTGAGTCACCCACTTTTAGCCTCCATCTCGGGCTTCGTGCAAGATAGAAAAACACTCTCTTATTGAGTATAAAAGACTCTCTTGTTGAGTCAACCACTTTTAGCCTCTGTCTCGGGCTTTGTACAAGACATATAAATCACTCTCTTGTTGAGTACAAAAGACTCTCTTGTTGAGTCCACCACTTTTAGCCTCCGTCTTGGGCTTTGTATAAGACATATAAAAACACTCTCTTGTTGAGTATAAAAGACTCTCTTATTGAGTCACTTTCCTTTTAGCCTCCGTCTTGGGCTTCATACAAGACACATATAAAACACTCTCTTGTTGAGTATAAAAGACTCTCTTGTTGGGTCAATTAACTTTCAGGCTCTCTTGTTGAGTCAATGTCCTTTTAGCCTCTATCTCGGGCTTCATACGAGACAGCAAAACACTCTCTTGTTGAGTATAAAAGACTCTCTTGTTGGGTCAATAAACTCTCAGACTCTCTCGTTGAGTCAATCACCTTTTCAGAATCTCTCGTTGGGTCCATCTTCCCTTTTCGCCTCCGTCTCGGGCTTCATACGAGACACCAAATTAATCTCTTGTTGAGTATGACAGACTCTCTTGTTGAGTTAAACCCTTTTAGCCTCAATCTTGGGCTTTGTACAAGACAGAAAGAACATTTTCCCCAGAAAAGTCAACTACTAGCCTCCTCTTAGGCTTTGTATAAAGAAAACCCCGGTTGAGTCCATCAACCTTTTAGCATCAAAGTTGTGCCTTGCTCACAGCATACAAACATCAACAACTCCTCTTTAGAGATGACAAGTTCTCTCTCAGCATAAACCCCTTCAGCTTCACATCTTGGGCTTTGAACAAGATACAAATAGACCCTTCAGCTTCACATCTTGGGCTTTGAACAAGATACAAATCACCCCTTTAGCTTCAATCTTAGGCTTTGAACAAGACACCAAAACACCTTTTTCCTCCCTTAGAATAGGAGGAACTACGATCGCTCTGATTTCCCTGTTTCGGATATACGTAGGCATAAGATTGCAAAAATATTAGCGAGCATATTAATCAAAAACCCAAAATCCAGTATCTCCACCAAACCAACCCAAAATAATAAAATCTAAACACATTACCTAAAACCTCAAACACCTTGTTCTTATCAAAATAAACCGAAGAAGGGCCCACATCTTAATAGCATCCGTAACCTAACATACCGCCGTTTAAACTCAGTATGCAAGCAGGGTTAATTGGAGACATCTATTTCCCTTCCTTAATCAGCTTAACAGGATAAAAAATGAATCAAACTGTAGTGCCCAAGCGATAGTGACTTAGGACCACAAAAATCGCGCTACAGAAAAATGGCGCCCACCGTGGGGCCCTTTTCTCTTTCTTACAATCTTCGGTGGAAACCTTAAGTTCTCAAAGTATCACAGTAATGACGACTCTGCTGGGGGGTCATTGTCTGTATAGGATCATAAGACTAGAGGTCTAGTATGATTAAGACAAATATATATACTGCTTTTCCTAATTGATATCTGTGTTTATTTTTCTGCTAATGGGAATGCGTGTGATGCCGCATGTGTAAAGATTGAGTATACACCTAAGATAAGTGATGGCAATGCGGGTAATCTTGCGGGGAGTGAGTCCCAGTTAAGAGTCCCCAATCGACCATTAAACTCAGTGGAGACTCCCTTTGCAGATACATTGCCTATACGACTTCGGTTGTTGAAAGTAGTGTGGTCGACTGGGTTATCTGAGAAGCTGAGGTTTTTAGTTGACTTAAACCATTTTGTATTGCGGAAGCTATCGGAAATAGTTGTCACGTGATACTACCCTCATTTGAGATCGCTCTAAGATACATCAGCTCGCTGGCGATCCGCTTTCTGTTGTTATCCCAAGAGGGGTCAATGATTTTGCGGACAGGTACAAAAAATCACCAGTATAAACCTTTGGGGGGGGGGTAGAGCCTTGACTTCATGACACCGACCCTTTGACCCCATGTTTTTTCTATGTTTTTGTGTGCAGCATTCATGCATTCATCTAAAAAACATTAAAACAAAAAAAAATCTTCTCTTCTAGTCTCACTTTTTCAAATTAAACTAAAACTATGATTGCAAATGTCAGAAAAAGGAGATTGCGCTAATGGATTTTGGTAGAAGGAAAACTCATAAGTACACCTTCAAGGTTCCAAAACTAGAGGATTTAAGAGGTCTGGCAAGAATGATCACCAACCACGAGGCTTTCAGAGCCAAGTACGGAGGACTGCTATCTCTGTTAAGGGTTCATGTAATTGAAGGAATCCTGTCCACACTAATCCAGTTCTACGATCCGGTCTATCACTGTTTCACATTCCCGGATTATCAACTAGCACCAACGCTGGAGGAGTACTCTCACCCTACTAATTTGCATATTACTGATCAAGCTCCCTTTTCTGGACTGGAAGAAATTCCAAAGGATCAAACCATTACAAGAGTAATCTGTTTGGACGAGTCAGAAGTCAAGACTCACATGACCACTAAGGGTGGAATCCAGGGTTTGCCAGCCAAGTTCTTGACAAAGAAAGCTCTATACTTTGCTAGTATAGGGAACATGGCCGCTTTTGAGAGCATCTTTGTTTTGCTCACCTACGGGTTATTTTTGTTTCCCAACATCGATAACTTTGTAGATATCAATGCCATTAAGGTTTTTCTGATTGGAAACCCTGTACCGACTTTGCTCGCAGATGCTTATCATTCGGTACACTTAAGGAATTTGTACAGCGGAGGAATGATCACATGTTGTGTACCCCTGCTGTACAAAAGGTTCACTTCTCACTTGCCCAAGTCTGCTGCATTTTGGGATCAAAAGAATACTTTACGTTAGTCGCAGAGAATCATGTCTCTTACCAACTCTGACATCGATTGCTACAATCGAATCTATGACGGGATCAGAATCATTGACCGTTGTGGAAATTTCCCAAATGTACCCCTTATAGGAACTAAGGGAGGAATCAATTATTATCCAGTTTTAGTTCGTCGTCAATTTGGATACCCGATGAGGCATATCCCGCATAATGCTCATCTGGAAGGTCTTTTGTTCAAGGAAGGAGAAAATGGCACTAAAGACGGAAATAGTGCATGCCTGGAAACACATTCACAGGAAAAGAAGAGAGTCACTAGGAAAACCAGACTGTGTCTCAGTGGAGCCTTATCTCCACTGGGTACAAACTAGAGCTCTCAAGCTGAGGATGCCTTACCCTTGCCAGGAAGTTCTTCCATTAAGGGACTCTGCCCTTTATTTTACGTCTGAGACAGAAAAACGTCAGGTTACTCTCAACAAAGTTCAGCAGGAGAAGAGGTCTTGGAGGAACAAGTACCGTATTCTCAATGTGGAATGCAAGAAAATACATCAACTGTTAAAAGAAAAGGATGCTCTGATTGAGATTTTAGACCACCATGCTGTAGAGAATCAAGAAGACCAAAGGAATTTGCTCGCTCCTTTCACTTGGAAAAGGAATGACAACCCGACAACGGCTCAAGAGCCCCGGTCAAAGAAAAGGAAATTACTAGAACCAGCACCTGAGCTCTCCTCAGAGAGGACTCAGGACCCATTAGCTTAGATTTCCTTTCGCAGCACTATGTAAATTACTGTATTTCCATTTCTGCAATCCTTTGAATTCAATAAAATGGGGTTTCCCCACTGTTTGATATTTGCAATCCAAGTGTCGAAGTTCACTTTGAACAAAAATATATATATACAATTAATATAATATTTGCATATCATTCATCATTCTCACTTAACGCATTCTTCTTAGCTACGAATCTCACGTTTGCGTCTCGATTCTAGAGTCAAACTGTCTCATTCGTACAATACTCGGGCCAATCGTCAGAAAAATATGGATGATCTAGAGGAAGAGAATAGAGAGTTGAGGGAAGAGATCGACACTCTGAAAGAGGATATGAGAAAGCTTCATAACGACATGCAAGCTCTAGCAGAAGCTCAAATGCAACAACAAAGGACTGTGATCTCAGAGATCACATCAACGCCCATAGTGGAGAAGTATGATCCTAGGTACAAAGTGCCGAAAGATCATCCCTGGGGCATACCTATCAAATATATCCCAGAAGGATATGTTTTGCCGATCAATGAGGATCAAGGAACCGCAGCAGGAGCCGATGGGCCTGAAGGTTACAAACTTCGGGAAAGCGAAGATGCCAGGGGCATGACAGCAACCCCTGAAGGTTACAAACTTCGGGAGGCACCGAGAGTCTCGGACATAATGACTATACCACCGCCCGTGGTACATACTGTCCCAGAAGGACATATTCCACAGATACCCGCTAGTGGAAATGAAAGTATGTTCGACAGAATGAATGAGTTCCACGAACAATTCCTGGAGATGCAGAAAGAACTGCAAACCCTTCGCGGTCAGGATTTATTTGGAAAGGACGCCGCAGACCTTTGTTTGGTCCCCAATGTGAAAGTCCCGCACAAATTCCAGGTGCCCGATTTTGAAAAGTACAAGGGTAACTCTTGCCCTCAAAGCCATTTGGTGATGTACGCTCGACGAATGTCAGCTCAGACAAAGAACCAGGAGCTACTGATCCACTATTTCCAGGATAGTTTAACCGGTGCCGCATTAAAATGGTACATGGGTTTAAACCGCACTAAGATCGCCACTTTCAGAGATCTTGGTTCCGCTTTCGTTCAACAATATAAATACAATTTGGACATGGCACCGGACAGAGATCAACTTAGATCGATGTCGCAGAAGGACAAGGAAACCTTTAAGGAATACGTTCAGAGATGGCGTGAAATTGCCGCCCAGATTTGTCCACCTCTTGAGGAAAAAGAGATGACAAAGATCTTCTTAAAGACCTTAAGCTCATTTTACTACGACAGAATGGTTGCTAGTGCGCCCAGTGACTTCACCGAGATGGTGGGCATGGGAGTTCGTCTTGAGGAAGCCTTCCAAGAAGGACGTTTAGTTAAAGACGCTGGATCATCAAGTAGTACAAAACGATACGGTAATGCTCTCCCTAAGAAAAAATGAGCAGGATATTGGGAATATCTATCTCGGAAAGAAAAGGCGACGATACCAACCAGTAGCAGCTGTAACTCTTGCTATCAACTCTGCGCTTGTTCCTACGTATCAACCTCAGGTTGCTCAAAGCCAACCTAATCAACAACAATATCAGCAAAGGGCACAACAACCTCTTCAGCAGGCTCGTCCTCAGTACAACAACAACTGTGCAATGCAACCTCTGGGGTTTGACCCTATACCCATGTTGTACGCATAAAACTAGTGGTCTAGGATGATTAAAACAAATATATATATACTGCTTTTCCTAATTGATATCTATGTTTATTTTTCCGCTAATGGGAATGCGTGTGATGCCGCATGTGGAAAGATTGAGTATACACCTATGATAGGTGATGGTAATGCGGGTAATCTTACTGGGAGTGAATTCCAGTTAAGAGCCCCCGATCGACCATCAAACTCAGTGGAGACTCCCTTTGCAGATACATTGCCTATACGACTTCGGTTGTTGAAAGTAGTGTGGCCGACTGGGTTATCTAAGAAGCTGAGGTTTTTAGCAGACTTAAGCCATTTTATAGTGCGGAAGCTATCGGAAATAGTTGTCACGCGATACTACTCTCATCTGAGATCACTCCAGGATACATCAGCTCGCTGGCGATCCGCTTGTTGTTGTTATCCCAGAGGGGTCAATGATTTTACGGACAGGTATAAAAAATCACCAGTATAAACCTTTGGGGGGGGTTAGAGCCTTGACTTCATGACATGGACCCTTTGACCCCATGTTTTTTCTATGTTTCTGTGTGTTGCATTCGTACATTCATTTAAAAAACATTAAGACAAAGAAAATCTTCTCTTCTAGTCTCTCTTTTTCAAATTAAACTGAGACAATGATTGCAAATATCAGAGAAAGGAGATTATGCTAATGGATTTCAGTAGAAGGAAAACTCATAAGTACACCTTCAAGGTTCCAAAGTTAGAGGATTTGAGAGGTTTGGCGAGAATTATCACCAACCACGAGGCTTTCAGAGCCAAGTATGAATGACTGCTGTCCTTGTTAAGGGTCCATGTAATCGAAGGAATCCTGTCCACATTAATCCAGTTCTACAATCCGGTCTATCACTGTTTCACATTCCCGGATTATCAGCTTGCACCAACGCTGGAGGAGTATTCTCACCTGACTGGTTTACATATTACTGATCAAGCTCCCTTTTCTGGACTGGAAGAAATTCTAAAGGATCAGACCATTGCAAGAGCAATTTATTTGGACGAGTCAGAAGTCAGGACTCACATAACCACTAAGGGTGACATCCAAGATTTTCCAGCCCAGTTCTTGACAAATAAAGCCCTGTACTTTGCTAGTATAGGGAACGTGGCCACTTTCGAGAGCATCTTTGTTTTACTCTCCTACGGGTTATTTTTGTTTCCCAACATTGATAACTTTGTAGATATCAACGCCATTAAGATTTTCCTGATTGGAAACCCCGTACCGACCTTACTCGCAGATGCGTATCATTCGGTACACTTAAGGAATTTATACAGCGGAGGAATGATCACGTGCTGTGTACCCCTGCTTTACAAATGGTTCACTTCCCACTTACCCAAGTCTGCTACATTTTGGGATCAAAAGAATACTTTACGTTGGTCGCAGAGAATCATGTCTCTTACCAACTCCGACATCGATTGGTACGATCAAATCTACTACGGGATCAGGATCATTGACCGTTGTGGAAATTTCGCAAATGTACCCCTTATAGGAACTAAGGGAGGAATCAACTATCATCCAATTCTCGTTCGTCGTTAATTCGGATACCCGATGAGGCACATCCCACGGAATGCTCATCTGGAAGGTCTTTTCTTCGAGGAAGGAGAAAATGACAGGACACTAAAGACAGAAATAGTGCACACTTGGAAACACGTTCATAGGAAAGGACGAGAGTCTCTAGGAAAACCAGACTGTGTCTCTATGGAGCCTTATCTCAACTGGGTACAAACTAGAGCTCTCAAGTTGAGGATGCCTTACCCTCGTCAGGAAGTTCTTCCATTAAGGGACTCTGCCCTTTATTTCATGTCTGAGACGGAAAAACTTCAGGTTACTCTCAGCAAAGTTCAGCAGGAGAAGAGGTCTTGGAGGAACAAGTACCGTATTTTCAATGTGGAGTGTAAGAAAATACAGCAACTGTTAAGAGAAAAGGATGCTCTGATTGAGATTTTAGAGCAACATGCTGTAGAAAATCAGGATGACCAAAGGAATTTGCTCGCTCCTTTCACTTGGCAGAGGAATGACAACCCGACAACGGCCCAAGAGCCCCGGTCAAAGAAAAGGAAAGCACTCGAACCAGCACTTAAGCTCTCTTCAGAGAGGACTCAGGACCCATTAGTTTAGATTTGCTTTTTCAGCACTTTGTAATCTACTGTATTTCCATTTCCGTAATCCTTTGAATTCAATAAAACGGGGTTTTCCCACTGTTTGATATTTGCAATCCAACTGTCGAAGTTTACTTTGAATAAACCAAAATAATTAATAATCATTGCATTCTTCATTCTCATAAACACATTCTTCTTACCTACGAATCTCAAGTTTGCGTCTCGATTCTAGAGTCAAACTGTCTCATTCATACAATTCTCGGGCCAATCGTCAGAAAAAGATGGATGATCTCGAGGAAGAGAACAGAGAGTTGAGGGAAGAGATCGACACTCTGAAGAGGATCTAAGAAAGCTTCATAACGACATGCAAGCTCTAGTAGAAGCTCAGATGCAACAACAAAGGACTGTGATCTCGGAGATCACATCAACGCCCATATTGGATAAGTATGATCTTAGGTACATGATGTCGAAAGATCATCCCTGGGGCATGCCTATCAACTATATCCTGGAAGAATATGTTCCTCCGATCGCTGAGGATCAGGGCACCACAGCAGGAGCCGCTGGGCCTGAAGGTTACAAACTTCAGGAAAGCGAAGACGCTAGGGGCATGACAGCAACTCCTGAAGGTTACAAACTTCGGGAGGCACCGAGAGTCTCGGCCATAATGACTATACCACCGCCAGTGGTACACACTGTCCCGGAAGGATAGATTCCCCAGATACCTTCTGGTGGAAACAAAAGTATGTTCGACAGAATGAATGAGTTCCAGGAATAGTTCCTAGAAATGCAGAAAGAACTGCAGGCCCTTCGCGGTCAGGATCTATTTGGAAAGGACCCAATGTGAAAGTTCCACACAAGTTCCAAGTTCCCGACTTTGAAAAATACAAGGGTAATTCTTACCCTCAGAGTCATTTAGTGATGTACCCTCGGCGAATGTCTGCTCAGACAAAGAACTAGGAGCTACTAATTCATTACTTTCAGGATAGTTTAACCGGTGCCGCACTCAAATGGTACATGGGCTTAAACTGCGCTACGATCGGCACATTCAGAGATCTTGGCGCTGCTTTTATTCAACAGTACAAATACAATTTGGACATGGCACTGGACAGAGATCAACTCAGATCAATGTCACAAAAGGACAAGGAAACCTTTAAGGAGTACGCTCAAAGATGGCGTGAAATTGCCGCTCAGATTTCTCCATCTCTGGAGGAAAAAGAGATGACAAAGATCTTCTTAAAGACCTTAAGCTCATTTTACTACAATAGAATCGTCTTGAGGAAGCAGTCTGGGAAGGACATTTAGTAAAAGACGCTGGATCATCAAGTAGTACAAAACGATACAGTAGTACTCTCCCTAAGAAAAAAGAGCAAGATATTGGGAATATCTCTCTCGGAAAGCAAAGGCGACGATATCAACCAGTAGCAGCTATAACTCCTGCTATCAATCCTGTGCCTGTTTCTACGTATCAACCTCAGGTTGCACAGAGCCAACCGAATCAACAGCAATTTTAGCAAAGGACACAATAGTCTCTTCAGCAGACTCGTCCTCCGTACAATAACAACCATACAACGCGACCGCCAGGGTTCGACCCTATAACCATGTTGTACGTAGAATTGTTTCCGTTACTACGAGTCAAGGGGCATGTCCAAGCTAAGTCTCCTCTTACAGTATCGGAAAATCGGCCTTTTTGGTTCAAAGCGGATCAGACGTGTCTTTACCATCAAGGAGGACCTGGGCATAACATAGAAAACTGTCTCAGTTTCAAATCTGATGTGCAAAATCTTGTTAGGAGCGGGGTATTATATTTCAAGGATACGAATCCTAATGTTCTCACAAACTCGCTGCCTCAACATGAGAAAGCTGCAGTTAATTTGATAGAGGGAGAGTCTAACAACATCTATCAAATTCATGATGTACTCTTGTTAAGGGCCAATTTGGTCAAGATGCATTGTAGACAGAGCGGATATGGCCATGTGCCACCTCATAACTATCACCAGTGTGATATCTGCTCTAAGAATAATTAGGGATGTTCTGTGGTGCAATCAGCTCTACAGGAACAATTGGATCTCGGATGGATCCAAGAGCATCGAGTTCGTGGAGTCAGCATGACCTATACGAATTCCAACATCATTCAGAACCACGACATCCATGCAATGAATGTCAACTTGGTGGCGATGCACTCAAGGCAAAGTCAGTATCATAATCTGCCACGGCACGATTATAATTCCTGTCTGACTTGCTCGGTAAACAAACAGGGATGCTCTTTCATACAGGAGGCCCTCCAGCGTCAGATGGATCTTGGATGGATCCAGGACTACCATGATAGGAATCTCTATCAGATCAACATGATTTAAATCTTTGATATTCGTCTGATGAATACCAGCTTGGTGGAGTTACATGCCAGGCAGGTCCAACTCGGTTTTCTCACTTTTCACGAGTATCTGAGTTGTAAAGGATGTTGTGAGAGTAACCAAGGGTGCGCTCTCGTTCAAAGAACTTTACAACACTTGTTAAACCACTGGTGGCTTCCAATCTATATGGATGAAGACACGCAACAAATCAGTGTGGTTGATGGGAACCCTACTCGGCATCGAAGTCAGGATGTGCGATCTACGGAAACAGATCTAGTGAGGTTACACTGCATTCAAAGCGGGCGTGGCCAGGTGCCACCACACAACTATGAACGTTGTAGAGTCTGTTCGGAAAATAACCAAGGATGTTACCTCGTGCGAGCAGCCCTTCAAGGTCAGTTGGATCGCAAGGAAATTCACCCATACCTAGCTTCGGGGTCCGTTGACTGGATGCCAGACTACTCCGCAGATCAAATCAGAGACGTGGTTGTAATCTCTGATCATCAACAGAACAAGGATGTTTGTACCATCATTCCTCTACTGGACGAATCAAAGGTTCTTAGCCAGGAACTGATTGAAGTTACTTACGACAGTTAGAAAAATCAGAAGGCTCCTGTAGTCATCTATCTGCCAGGACCATTACCGTATGAATTAGCTAAGGCGATCCCTTAAAAATACGGTGCAACGATAATTAAGAATGGAAAGGAAATTCCATTACCCTCCATCGTGACTATTGCAGACATCAGTCGTGTAACACGGAGCGGTTGAATCTTCAACCGAGGAGTTGGAGAATCCAGCAAAGAAAAGGAACTTCAGACAGAAGCTCCTGATCCACCAGTCGGTCAATCCAGTAATCCTGACCTTTCAAAAAATAATGATGAGATGCTGAAGCTCATCCAGAAGAGTGAATACAACATTGTTGATCAGCTGTTACAAACTCCTTCAAAGATCTCAGTGTTATAACTTTTACTCAGTCCCGAAGCCCACAGAGAGGCTCTATAGAAAGTCTTAGAATAGGCCTTTATGGAACAGGATGTGTCAATACGACAGTTCGATAGCATCATCTTTAACATCACTTCTTGCAACAACTTAGGATTCAGTGATGAGGATTTGCCAGAAGGGGGCAAAAGCCACAACATGGCGCTCAATATCACAGTTAACTGCCAGGACGATGCTTTAGCCAGCGTACTGGTAGACACATGATCGGCCATTAACGTTATGCCGAAGTCCACTTTATTGTGACTATCATTCAAAGGACCCCCGATGAGGGGCAGTGAGGTCATCGTCAAAGCATTTGACGACTCTCGGAAAGCAGTTATCGGCGAAGTCGACCTTCCCATAACTATTGGTCCTCACACTTTCCTAATCACTTTCCAGGTCATGGACATCCGGGCAACATACAGTTGTTTATTAGGAAGACCTTGGATACACCAGGCTGGGGCAGTCACTTCGACACTGCACCAGAAACTGAAGTTCGTCAAGAACGATCAACTCGTCACGGTTTGTGGAGAACAAGCCTTGCTCGTGAGCAACTTGTCATTATCTACTTGTGTAGAACCCGAGGAGGTTGTTGGAAGTCAGTTCCAAGCACTGTCGGTGAGCAATGAGAATCAATCAGAGAAAGGAACCTCGATTTCCTCATACAGAGATGCTCTCAAAGTGATCGAGAATAACAATACAAAAGGATGGGGACAGCTTGTCATTCCCACTGATAACAAAACAAAGAAGGGACTTGGTTTCTCTGCGACCTGCACCTAGACAGCTGCTAACGATGAAAGTCTTCATCCCATTCAGAACTTCTTTCACAATGGAGGTTTCCTTTAATCAGTGCCTTAAGAAGTCCATACCATCAACGAGGGAGATCCCTCCGATACAGAGGAAGAGTGGAAGTCCTATCTTAACGAGGATGGTTATATGTCTCAGGAAGAGGTGCCTATGCCCTTTTTCTATCCCGCACAGAGTCCGAGATTTATACCGAGGTCAGACGTCGAAATGATATATGGAGATTATGATCCGAAAGGATGTCGTTCTCCGCCAAACTCATTAGAGGAAGACACTCCGATGAAATACAACTTTGACCACAACTATTATGGCCGAATGGATGGTCTGCCTATCTGGCAGCCGTACCCAGGAAACTTGGGGCAAGAAAATCAGCCGAACAATGAAAATCAGCTGAGCATCATAGAATAGAATACCTGCGTCCCCACCATGTCATGGGATCAACACTCAGGTCATTCAGAAAATATCTAGTACGACGATGAATTGGCAAAACTTGCCAGACTAGAATTCATCAACTATGCTTTTTCCGAGGTTAACGTCATCGAAAGGGATGACTCTTCCAGTTCCAAAGAAGTATGGGACACCTTGGGACAACCAAGTGGAAAATTTGACTTCATGGTCAAGTACACCACTCCTAAAAGCTCTCGTATCAGGCTCGAGGACATCCAGCCAACTGGAAGGGGATATTTGCTTGAGAGCACAAATACTATGCAAAATACAACAGAGGAATCCTCCTACAACAACTCTGCCTGGGAGATAGATTCCAATGATCCTGCTCCGCCAGAAATCAACGTCATTTCTGAAGACAAATCAAGGAAGGTACCAAACTTTGTGATTCACCGAGGAGTTCGCTGCCAATGGGTTTTTGTCGATGTTCCGAAGATTGTTCATAAGTCAAAGTAATTGCCGTCTTTTAACCTTTCACCCTGCCCAGGTGAAACAGATGTTTTGATAGGGCTCACTTTCTGTAAATTTCCTTCTTCTCTTCGCCCAAAGCGACAGAGTTTTGTTTTATAGGGCTATAGTTTCAAGAATCGACCTGTTCATTAATAAAATAACGTCGTTCTGTAATTTCTGCATTAATTGTTGTTTTCTCTTTTCGCTTTTCTCAGAAAATGGTAATCCTAAAAAACATCTCAAATAATAAAAACAAGCAGTTTTTCAAAGAAAAAACACTGTACACACTTGTATTTTCTCTATCTCTTCTAAACACAAATCATCACGTCATACAGATTGCTTGTTTTAAACCCCATTGAAACATATGATTCGATGCCTTCTCCCGACTTTGAGTTCCCGGTATTTGGGGCTGAAGAAGAAGTTGACGAAGAAATTCCAGAAGAGATCTTCCGATTACTCAGACAGGAGGAAAGGTACATTGAACCTCACAAAGAGCCGTTGGAAACGATTAACATGGGTTCAGAAAAAGAGAGAAAAGAGATCAGGATTGGGGCACTACTCAGTCCAACTGTCAAAGAAAGTTTGACAAAGCTTCTCAGAGAATTTCCCGATGTGTTTGCTTGGTCCTATCAGGACATGCCCGGGTTGGATACCGGCATCGTGGAACATCATCTACCGTTACGGTCAGAATGCCCGCCAATAAAACAGAGGTTGAGACGGACTCACCCAGACATGGCCATCAAAATCAAAGAGGAGGTACAGAAACAGATTGACGCCGGTTTCCTCGCCACGTCAGAATACCCTCAATGGTTAGCCAACATAGTACCCATTCCGAAAAAAGACGGAAAAGTCAGAATGTGTGTCGATTACAGAGATCTAAACAAGGCTATTCCAAAGGACGACTTTCCTTTACCACACATTTACATGCTGGTAGACAGTACAACAAAGTTCAAAGTTTTCTCCTTCATGGATGGATTCTTGGGCTATAATCAGATAAAAATGGCTTCGAAAGACATGGAGAAAACTTCGTTCATTACCCCATGGGGGACCTTTTGTTACAAGGTAATGTCGTTCGGTTTGAAGAACGTCGGGGCAACCTATCAAAGGGCCATGACTACTCTGTTTCATGACATGATACATAAGGAAATTGAGGTATATGTCGATGACATGATTGCTAAATCAAAAACAGAAGAGGAGCATGTGACCCACCTGTCAAAACTATTCGAGCGGTTGAGAAAGTACAAACTCCGCTTGAATCCCAACAAGTGCACCTTCCGTGTCCGTTCAAGGAAGCTTTTAGGGTTCATCATCAGCCAGAAAGGAATTGAGGTTGATCCTGACAAGGTCAAGGCCATTTAAGAAATGCCTTCTCAGAAAACTGAAAAACAAGTTAGAGGATTCCTGGGACGTTTGAACTACATCTCCAGATTCATATTCCTCATGACCGCGAATGTGCGCCGATTTTCAAATTACTCAAAAAGAATCAGGACTGCATTTGGACAGAAGACTGTCAAACTGCCTTCGACAGTATTAACGAATATATGTTGAACCCACCGATTCCATCACCTCTAGTGGAAGGAAGACCACTGATCATCTACCTCACAGTCCTAGAGGACTCAATGGGATGTGTACTTGGCCAACAAGACGAAACCAAACGGAAAGAGTCTACCATCTACTATTTGAGCAAGAAATTCACTGACTGCGAGACTCGGTACACTATGCTTGAGAAAACTTGCTGCGCTTTGGCTTGGGCAGCCAAACGTCTTCGCCAGTACATGATTCGTCACACTACTTGGTTGATCTCCGAAAAGGATCCATTCAAGTATGTATTTGAAAAACCTGCTCTCACGGGAAGAATTGCCCGTTGGCAGATGTTGTTATCAGAATACGGCATTGAATACCACGCTCAGAAAGCCGTTAAAGGAAGTGTTTTAGCTGATCATTTTACGCATCAACCGATTGACGATCAAGGATCAGTCGGGTTTGACTTCCTAGACGAAGATGTCATGTATCTAAAAATGAAAGACTGGGATGAACCGCTACCCAGTGAAGGGTCAGAACCAGGTTCCCAATGGGGACTAATCTTTGACGAAGCAGTCAATCATTACAGAAACAAAATTGGGGCAATCATCATAACACCTCAGGGTACCCACATTCCTTTCACCGCCAGACTTACATTCAAGTGCACAAACAACGAGGCCGAATACGAAGCTTGTATTATGGGTCTCGAGGAAGCAATTGATTTAAGGATCAAGAACTTGGATGTATATGGCGACTCCGCTTTGGTCGTCAATCAGATCAAAGGAGATTAGAACACATACCAATCCGAATTGATTCCTTACAAAGACTATGCGAGAAGGTTGTTACCATTCTTCAATAGAATTGAGTTTCATCATATCCCTAGTGTAGGTCAATGAAGTGACTTACCTAAGATCGACATCATGCACCTTGAACGGCCCGCTTACATCTTCACGATTGAAGCAGTCATAGACGACAAACCTTGGTATCACGATATCAAATGCTTCTTTCAGAAACAAGAGTACCCACCTAGGGCGCTAAGGAAAGACAGGAAAACCCTCAGAAGGCTGGCAGGCAGTTTCTTTCTGAGCGGTGATACACTCTATAAGAGAAATTTTGACATGGTCTTGCTCTGATGTGTAGATAGACCAGAAGCAGACATGCTGATGAAAGAAATTCACGAAGGATCCTTTGGCACTCATGCCAATGGACACACAATGGCGAGAAAAATTCTAAGAGCAGGGTACTACTGGTTGACCATGGAATCTGATTGCTACAAGTACATGAGGAAGTGTCACAAGTGTCAGATATATTTAGACAAAATCCATGTACCGCCAACCCATCTCAAAGTTCTCTCTTCCCCATGGCCTTTTTCCATATGGGGAATCGACATGATTGGCATGATTGAGCCCAAGGCTTCTAACGGACATCGGTTCATCCTGGGAGCCATTGACTACTTCACCAAGTGGGTTGAAGCAGCGTCATACGCCAATGTAACCCGTCAAGTGGTGGTCCGATTTATCAAAAACAATATCATCTGCCGTTATGGTGTTCCGAGACAGATCATTACAGATAATGGATCTAACTTGAACAATAAGATGATGAAAGAGTTGTGCGCAGAGTTCAAGATCGAACACCATAACTCATCTCCGTACCGACCCAAGATGAACGGAACGGTAGAAGCGGCAAACAAGAACATCAAGAAGATTGTTCAGAAGATGGTTGTAACCTACAAAGATTGGCACGAGATGCAACCCTTTGCTCTCCAAGGTTATCGCACATCTGTCCGCACTTCAACAGGGGCAACCCCTTTCTCTCTAGTTTATGGCATGGAAGCAGTGCTCCCCATCGAAGTAGAGATCCCATCGATCCGGGTATTGATGGAAGCTAAGCTAACAGAGGTTGAATGGTGTCAAAATCGACACGACGAACTCAACCTGATCGAAGGGAAATGAATAACGGCATTATGCCATGGTCAGTTGTATCAGCAAAGAATAAAGAAGGTGTTCGACAAAAAGGTTCGACCTCGCGTCTTCAGGAAAGGAGACCTTGTGCTAAAAAAGATACAATCATTTCTCACTGATTCTCGGGGCAAGTGGACTCCGAATTATGACGGCCCCAATGTGGTCAAGAAAGCTTTCTCAGGCGGCACCTTGAGACTTGCAACCATGGACGGAGAGGAATTTGCCTACCCCACAAATGTTGATGTAGTCAAGAAATACTTCGCCTAAAAAAAACGTCTCGGTGGATTGAAAACTTGAAAGGGCTGTCCAGGAAAAAGTTAGAGAAATAATAAAAAAAATCATCCCGGTGGATTGGAAATCTCAAAGTACAATCCAGGCAAAAGTTAGGGATACTGGCAAGTAACTACGTCCAACAGGGGCAAATCCCCCAGTAGCAGTCCTGCCATCCATAAAAAAACTCCAGTCAAGCTCATCTTCAACAGAAGCTCAGGATGCCCAGAATTCAAAGTTGGTAGAAGGATAGCGGTCGTTATGTTTCAATGTAGTCCTTTTCCCTTAAATTACCATTTTCTAACTTTGTAAATACTCTATGGAATCACGCGTTTGGCTGATTTCCATCCTATCAATAAAATTTGAGCCCTTGTGCCTTTGTTTGCAATTCTTATTTGTTTTAGCTTTACAGAACGAAATTTTAACATGATCAACAATTCTAGAAACGAAACAAAAATGAATTTAATTGTTAAACTTTTTCTGCTTTTAAAATAAAGATGGCAATTTCTTTTGACTGTTTAACATCGAAAGAACATTGATCGCTTCGCAGTAGTAATCGAACTTCAAAGTGAAGAATCAAAGTACTCCTTCTAAACCAGTGCGCATGAACGAAGGATTAGTTATGTCAGATGCGAATACTCCATCTGACATCCTCGGTCGAGTTCCCATCTCCTAAGCCCGACCAACGGTTGTTCCCCCGCAGGGAATACTTCTCCTAAGCAAGGCAGAATTCCTATCTTGAACCAGCGATACTTTTTATCCCCTGCAATGGTCGAGTATCCAGGTATGTTCATCTGTTAGTCTGTATGTCGCGTCAGTTTTGTCAGCATATACATACATGCATCATGCATTATTGATTTACATTCGCATTCATATTGCATCACTGTCACTCTAGTCGGTCTTATCCCCTAGTGATAAAAGTCCTCTCAATCGAGTTGTCAGTTCTTTCCTCGTCAGGAGGTAGATCATCTAAGAAATTTCTCTCCAGTAGAGCGGTCTTCGACCACTTTGATAACTTGAACCTCTGAGAAGACCAGAGAAGCTTTCGACAAATATCACTCTTCGCCAATGAAGATGATATCTTCGCTTTCTCGGATTAAGGAAAATCCCCATAGAAAGCCTCACAACTAAATACTTTCAGCAACATATTGATTTTTCTCTCCAGAGATTCGATGTTAATGAGGTCATCAACACCTCAAAATTGGATCATATCATATGGCATTTCTCCGAGAAGATCCCGAGAAAAGTATGATGTAAATACCCAAGCTGGAAGCAGTCTCTCAAGAGACTCGTTTTCCCCGGTAGAGTCAACAAATGGCATCTCCAACAAAGAAGTTTGAACCCCTCTACCATTCAGACAGATAGGTTCCCCAAGAAGTCTGACATCAAAATTTTTTCCATCAAATGGCATCTCCCCAGGAAAATTCGGCGAGAAGTTTGAGGAAAACCGCTACGAACAGCGTCCCTTGTCAAGAAAGTTTATTGACAAAAGAAACTGAGACCAGTTCCTTGGTAGGAAACCAGGATCGAGAGGAAGTTTACATCAGAAACTAAGACAAGTTCCTCGGTAGGAAACCAGGATCGAGGGGAAGTATACAAAAGAAACTGAGACCAGTTCCTTGGTAGGAAACCAGGATCGAGGGGAAGTTTACATCAGAAACGAAGACTAGTTCCTCGGTACGAAACCAGGATCGAGGGGAAGTTTACATCAGAAACTGAGACCAGTTCCTTGGTAGGAAACCAGGATCGAGGGGGAAGTTTTACCTTTTCTAAGCATCATTGCTTAGCAAAAGAAGAAGGATGGGTGAACTACCATTCTTAACCACCATCAAAATTTCGGGTATTCCGATATTTAATCCTCTTGCACCCTGAATGCCCGAATACCTTCACCATTCACACCTTCGGGTCCAAGAAGATTAAATAGGGGCATCTGTCATACCCCAAATTTTAACCACTAAGATTTCCCATCACTGGGTAAATCATCATCACAATATGGATGAACCATTAGTCTCCCCAAAGATGGGTGAGCATTCACTACAATCAAAATTAGGGTTTCAAGCCCTCTCTGAGCTTTAGACAAAGGATCAATCAAGGAATGACATGATCTTCAACTTTTCTAAACCTCTCAAACATCCACAATGGATCAAGAGGACTCCCACATCAAGGATTAAGCACAAGGTTGCAACCTTCTGAGTGGATTAAGCCTCAAGATCGCCAGTGTCACCAAATTAGGGTTTGGTCGACCAGGGCCTCCAGATGGAAATTTTCCTCTGGGCATGAGCCAATGCTTCAAAGCATAACCTATGATGCTCCATGGAACCTCATGGACCCAATCATCAAGTCAATTTAGCCTCAGGGGATGCATTCACTAAAAATCAGGAATTAGGGTTTCTTGACCTAATTCACCCCTAAGTTGACTTTTGGGGCATAGCATGAGCCAAGACCTCAAGACATGATTTGAGGGTCTCTAATAAACCACATTGATCCATTTGCAACAATGGATTGATCCAAGAAGCTTGAGCAACAAGTTTCAAGTTCATCAGAACCACAACTAGGGTTTTGCGGGAAAAGTCAACTGTACCTGCGACTTTTGACCAAGGCATGCTCCCAAACCCTAGGACATGATTCAATACACCTTATAACACCTATGAAATCAATCCATCAAGTTTGATTTAGGTCAAGGACTTAATTTCATAGAGGATCGCACAGTTTGGAATTCATCTGACAAAAAGTCAAATTGCACAAAAGTCAACTTTGACTTTTTGAGATTTTTCATAATTATGGTTCCTTAACCCTAAAACGATGTTAATGTGTTATTGGAATCATCATTCATCAAGAAAAATCAAGAAAAGTGGGATAACTTGTAAAAGGGGTACCCATAAAAACTTAGAAAATTTTCTAAGTTATGGAACAAAGTGGCTAGAGTACCAACTTTGGAGGATCATAACTCCTAAACCACAAGGCCATTTTCCCCCATTCAAAGTTGGATTTGTAGCCCTCATGGCCCTCTACAAAAGCTTCAACTACACCTCATTCCAATTCCTCATGGATTTTGAGTTATGGAATGATCAAAATCACAAAAAGTGAAAATGTCACTTTTTTCCAACACAGTGAAATTTTCACTAAGTCAGAATCTGCCTTACTTTTTTCGAAATGTAGGGGCATTTTTCACTTGGGTCTAAAAAGCATCAAAACCAATTATGATCAAACAGTTTTTGTATCATATGAGGGCTTTCCAAAATGGCCAAGAACTCCATCAAAGTCCACTTGAGCCATGAGATATGACAATGCCAACATGCCTTGCTGCAAACTGTCATGGCAAGGCAGATTTTGGAGTTTTGCTCAATTTGCTCAAATTTTGCAAAGGGCAAGCAACTCTATCCATCTGAACACCTCAAGGGGGGGACCAAGGAGGAACTAACTCTGATCTCAAGCCTCCCAAGTCTTTGGAACAAAAAATAGCATGCCAAACCTAGAAATCCCTAAAAGAGGGACAAGACTCCAATTTTGTTTTGGAGAATTCAATGGAAGCACCAAGGTGGCATGGACTAAGCTGTTTCCAACTGAATTCAGTCAAGACTTATCCAAGACCAAGGGGACCAGCAACCTGTGCCCTAACCTCTAGTCAATGGCTAGAGGAGACTTGGATTCTCATTGATCAACATTGGCCAAACCTATGCAGTAGTTGCCATTCCCTATTCCTTGCAAAACAAACTTTCTCTACTATAAATAGAGCTCATTTGTGATCAGTTTGAGTACACCAAAGCCATCTAACAGATGCTTTCCTCAAAATCTCTTCTTTCACTCCAAAATTGCCTTCCAAAGCAAGTCACTATCGGGTTTTGAGTTTGAGAGCTATTCCAATCAAACCAATCACACACACACACACCCCATAAACATCATATAGAAGTGATCCAAACACTCACATAACATCTGGAACATCAAAATCACAAAATCACCAGCCAACTACTCAAGCCTTTGACAGATTTGCAGTTGAGGTGCCAAATCAAGTTCCAACTCAAATCAATCCACTCCAAGCCTCCAGACACACTCCATAGCACCTAGGGAAGCTGTCCATAACCTTGGAACCAAGATGTAACACCTCTAACACAAAACACGATCACCAGCTGCAAGAGGTAAGCATGAGCTCTTCTAACTCTATGATCCATGCATTTTTTGCTGCACAATAATTTGGCAATATGTTCATAATCATGCATGGAGTGTTTTCCCTCAATCAATTGCATTGTTTGAATCGTGTATGGAATTTCTAAACCTTCATGCAAATTTTAGGGTTCTTGAGGTTTCTCTTTGATTTCTTATTCCATGTTTAAAATAAATGAAATTAAAGACCATAGACATGATCGTGAGGTTAAAACGAGTATATTGATATGTAGATTGCATGATATCATCAAGTATTCAGTGAGATTGGATAGAAAACACAAATCTGCAAAAACAGAGGAAGGGCGCGTGTTCTTGCCATGTTCTTGGCGCCCTTTGTCAAATATTTGAATATTTGAATTTTGTGATTTTATTTAATTGATTCAAAAATTAATTTCTCTCCGAGTTTTAATGATTTTGAGTTGATTCTTTTTTTAATAATTCACAAAAATGTTAAAATATTTTATTTTCCCAAAAAATCCCAAAAATATTATTTATTTCATATACTTGATATTTTTGTAAAGAATAAAATTTTAATTGTTTTTGACATTTAAAATATTTCCTCTTTCTTGATTTTTCAAATTTTAGTGATTTCCAATCATTTTGTGGATCAAAACCTGATTTTTGAAACATTAATATAAGATCACAATTTGTTTTCCACATGTTTAACAATTTTGATCATTTTAATTGAATTTTTATTCAATTAAAATACACTTTGGAAACAAATTAGGGTTTTTGATTAATTCAACCTTTATCAAACTTTTTTCAAACACTTTGGGCCTCTAATAGAGTGTAAGACCCAATCCCCCTTGAAAACTAAAATATTTTGGGCCTCAGTCATTGTATTAGACCCACTGCGTTTTCAAAAAATAGGCATCAGATTGACGTAATTCAGTTTGAATCATATTTAAATAGGCATGGAATTGATCGAAGTTATACATGTTGGATATTACATGGTGAGATAAGTAACGAGAATGTTGAACCAGGGGATAATATGACATATGCTTCAAATGACAATGGCACATATACATACGATTGTGATCGAGTCGAAGAGATTGCAGAAGCACTTGAAGAAGATCTTCAGGATTGTCCCAAAATGTTTGAGAGGTTGGTAAGCGATGTAGAGAAACCGTTGTATAATGATTGAACTAAATTCACAAGATTGTCTCCGGTATTAAAGTTGTACAACTTAAAGGCGGGCACTGGATGGTCGGATAAAAGTTTCACAGAGTTATTATCCCTTATGAAAGATATGCTTCCAGAGGATAATGTTCTTCCCAATCGAACCTATGAGGCCAAAAAAATGTTATGCTCTATTGGAATGAGTTATGATAAGATACATGCTTGTCCAAATGATTGCATTTTGTTTATAAATGAATATGCATCGTTAAATGAGTGCCCTAAATGCGGTGTCTCTCGATATAAGAAAAAATTATCTCCAACAAAATTCTTATGGTATTTTCCTATAATTCCGAGATTTAGACGCAGTTTCGTAGTGAAACCGATGCAAAACACTTGACTTGGCATGCAGATGAAAGAATTATAGATGGACAATTTCGACATCCGGCAGATTCACCACAGTGGATGAAAATTGATAATGATTATCCTGATTTTGGAGAAGAAACAAGAAACCTTCGCTTGGCATTATCTACTGATGGAATGAACCCACATGGTCTTCAAAGTATCTCACATACCACATGGCCTATGATTATTATGATTTATAACCTACCTCCATGGCTATGTATGAAGCATAAGTACATGATGTTATCTATGTTAATTTCTGGGCCTAAACAACCAAGGAATGACATAGACGTAGACTTGACACCTTTAATTGAAGACTTAAAGATTTTTTGGGAGAATAGTGTGGAGGTTTTTGATGGATATAGGAAAGAAAGTTTTAATTTTAGGGCGATGTTGTTTGGAACAATTAATGATTTTCCAGCATACAGAAATCTATCAGGGCATAGCATTAAAGGTCAATGTGCGTGTCCTATTTGTGAAGAAAACACAGATTGGACGCGATTGGAATTTTGTCAGAAGAATGTCTTTCTCGGTCATCATAGATTCTTAAATTCTAATCATCACTACTGTGGGTGGAGAAAATCATTCAATGGAAATCCAGAACAAGGTAGAGCTCCATCTACATTAACAGGTGACCAAAATTTTTAAAAGGTGAAAGATATGAGTACTCAGTTTGGAAATAATTTTGCACATACGCTTGTTAAACGTGGGTGGAAGAAGAGGTCAATTCTTTTTTAATTGCCATATTGGAAGTCGTTGTATGTAAGACATTTTCTTGATGTTATGCATATTGAAAAAAAATGTATTTGAAAGTGTTATTGGTACGTTACTCAATATACAAGGAAAGTCTAAGGATAACCTTAAAGTAAGAAAAGACTTAATAACGATGTGAATAAGAAATGAATTAGGACCCTTGAAGAAAGGAAAACGAACATATCTACCACCTGCTGCTTATACTCTATCTAGAAAGGAGAAAAAGATATTGTGTAAGTTTCTAAGTGAAGTTAAAGTTCCAGAAGGATACTTTTAAGATAATATAAGACTTGTGTCTATGAAAGACCTCAAGTTAAAGAGTTTAAAGACACATGATTGCCATGTTATAATGAAATATTTTCTACCAATATGTATATGTTCTATTTTTCCAGAAAAAGTAAGAAGCGCAATAACTAAATTGTGTTTTTTCTTCAGGTAAATTTGTAGTAAGGTGATTGATCCTGCGATCTTACCAACATGGCAAAAAGAAATAGTTATTACTTTGTGTGAGCTTGAAATGTATTTTCCTCCCTTATTTTTTTGACATAATGGTACATCTAGTTGTTCATCTTGTGAAAGAGACATAATTGTGTGGACCAGCTTATATGAGATGGAGGTACCATGTTGAACGTTATATATTAAAAGGGTATGTGAAAAACCGAAGTCGACCAGAGGGTTGTATTGTTGAACGATACATTGTTGAAGAAGCGATTGAGTTTTGTACTGAATATTTGTCCAATGTTCAATCCATTGGACTCCCCAAATCTCATATTGTCGAGAAAAAAGAAGGAAAATAGTTAATTGGAAATAAAATTATGACAATATCAAGGGTTGAATGGGAGCAACTGCATTTGTATGTTCTGAATAATGAAAATGAGGTTGAGGTGTATGTTGAAATGCACAAAGATGTTCTCCGAGGTTCAAATTCGAATAGAAATGAAAATTGGGTAGTACGAGAGCACAATCGAAGTTTTATACCATGGTTTAAGGATCATATTTATTCAAAGTTTTATTTATATTCCGCGTCAATAACAGAAAAGTTGAGATCTTTAGCATATGGTCCAAGTTTGCATGTGTTTTCTTATAGCGTATACGCAATTAATGGATACACATTTTATACCAAAGAACAAGATGATAAAAGTACTATGCAAAATAGTGGTGTCACCGGGGTAACTGAAGCAATGCACATTTCAAGTGAGAATGACTTAAACCCCAAATATGCAAATATGTCATATTTTGGGGTTATCGAGCGCATTTGGATGTTTGATTATGAGAAGTTTCATATTCCTATCTTTGGTTGCAAATGGGTTGAAAATAATAGTGGCATATGAATGGATAAGTCAGGATTTTTGCAAGTGGATCTTAATAAGGTGGGGTAAAAAGATGAGCCATTTATTCTAGTCTCTCAAGCTAAACAAGTATTCTACGTCACTGATCCGACAAGTACAAAATGGTCTATAATGCTTTTATCTAACAAAGTAATTGATGATAAAATTGGAGATCAAGGTGATATTGATGTTGAGAATGAATCGTATATTATAAATAATCATGATGAGAATATTAGAGCGAATGAATCATATATTAGGAATGATCATAATGAGAGAATTTGGATCAATCCATCCGTCCGTGTTGTTAAGAGACAAATAAATCATATTCCAACCAAGAAAAGAAAGAGATGTTAGTGAAAAGGGTACTAGTAAAATTATATATTCTGTCATTCAATAAAATTATATATTTGTCATTTTTTGTATTCAATGGATTATGGATTATGGATTTTTATATTTGTCATTTCATATTTATGTTTTTCTTTATTACAGGTCAAATGGCTAGTAACGAGGAAATCTCACATGATACTTCTAAGAATGATGGAAATGAATCATTTCATGATGTGGAAAGAGATATTACACGAGGAATAACTATTATGAAGGGAATCATTCGTGCAAGAGATAAAGGAATAAAATATGACGTACATTGGAATGCAACGGACGAACTAGTTGAGCCTAACGGTGCAATGTTGACAAGTTACATTGGTGCACTTGTTCGTTCGCAAATTCCAATCACTTGTGATAATTGGAGAACTCCATCGTTGAAACCCGCCAAAGAAAAAATATGGAGTGAGATACAGGTACCATATGTGATCTTATTTGTTTTTGTTGACGATTATGTCTTTAAATTACTTATACTAACACACTGTATGTATGTTTTTTCATAGAGGTCTTTTAACATTGGTGACGACCGAAAAAAATATTGTCTTCAATTGGCCGGAAGAAGACTCGGAGGGTTTCGAGCATTTTTAACAAACAAGTTTCTTAAGGATGCCCAAGGAAATTTTATTGAAGCAGAACATCCAAAGAAGTATGCAGACTTGATTTCACCTAAAGAATGAGAAACTTTTGTAGCCAAACGAAGAACCCAAAAATTCCATCTAATGTTAATTTATCATGAACATTGTATTATATACTTGTTCCACAGGTGTTCTGATATGATTTAAACTTGTTTATCTAGAATGTGAGTAACATAAATCGCCAACGAGCCTCAAAACCCGCGTATCCATACAAAAAAAGGCGTTTGGGATATGCACACTTGCATCAAAGAATAGTAAGTATATATAAATGCTATGATATACTTGTTCCCCATGTGTTATAATTAATCTTATTATTTGTCTTAATGTGTAGTTAGAAGAGGAGAAAAGTGAAGAAACATCTCTTCCGAAATATGTTTTGTGGAAGGTTGCTCGTGTGGGTAAGGATGGAGTTGTTAAGGAAGATATTCAACAAGTTTTTGAGCAATGTGTAAGTATAACATTATTTCTTTAATTAAATCAAAAGTTTATTAACATATAATATTTATTCTTTTTAATCCCCGCTAATCTTTTTCGATATGCATATGAATTTTAGGAGAATCTATCTCAGTCTTTAACTCTAGCTGAAGACCATGATTGCAGGAGCATACTATGTCGAGTATTAAATGTTGATGAGTATTCCGGTCGTGTGAGGGGTAAGGGATTTGGGGTCACTCCAACAACCTTGTATAAACATCCAAAGAGTAAAAGTCCTAGCAATAAACAAGTGATGAAATCGTTGGAGGAATTAAAAGCTCAAATTCGTGAATTGAAAAAGGATAAAGAAAGATATATGCCAGAAAGGCGTGATTCCGAGTTTAAAGATACTAGTGACAAAGATAGTATCAATCGTAATTTTCAACAGAAAATTCGCGAGGTAATTATATATATTATTATGAAATTTAATTAGCACAATTTTTTTAATTGACATATATACACATTAAAAATTTCATATTTATTATTGGTTTAGGGCATTTCACCTTGTCAGCTTTATTTATCGTCACTGACTTATCACATGGTTGGCAAGGGAAAAGTGCATAACACTTTGGGAGATGTACTTCATCATAAACCGCTTCTTGCTGGATTTTTGAAAGTATCAATTGATATTGCTTTAGAGGGGGTGCGCTATTACCTATAACAGACGATGTTTCAGATGCAACATTGGTGGGAGACGCAATAGGATCGTATGTTGCATGGCCGTCAAACCTCATTTTCATAGATGATGAGTTATGTTGAAAACCATTATGAACCTTTTAGTATTCAAATGTTTTACGAGCCATGTGAGTTATTCTTACATTTATGTACATTTTATTTACATGGTAATGTTAGACTCCTACAAAATCCAAATCAAAAGATAAGGGGATTGTGCGGTACACTGAGTCAGTTACATCAAAAAAAGAGGTACATTGAGATATATGCATAGAAAATGTTAATTTTATCCTCCGAATTCAAAAGCTTCGTGATCTTATACATTACCTAAATTATATGATTTTTAAATTCATGCTCAAGAGTTGCAACAAGTCAGCAAGAATAAGAAGCCTGAATTTAGCAACATGTCCAACAAAAAAAAGGATCTTGCGAAGACCGAGCCTAAAAATGCATCTATTCCTCGATTTAGTTTGTGCCTTGAAACATATGTAGGAACAACAGATGTGATGGAAGGTGGTATTCGTGAAATACTTATGGAGGAAGGTATTTTTGGTTTTTCTTATACCGAAATAATTGGCAAAGAGGATTTGGATAAGATTTTTCAACATTTTGAATTACTCATCAGGGTTATGAATTCATACATCAGGTACTCCGATCAATTTTATTTAATTAATTGAACAATTTATTTACTCATTTCAAAGAATATTCTAATGTTGATTATGTTTTTATTTAAGGTTCTTGTATGACAAATTGATGCGCCCGCGTCAATTGACAGAAAGATTATCTTTCTTATCTCGCAGCTGTATCAACGCACGGTTAATCGATCAAAGTCCAAATGCAGTGAAGGATCACTTAGTCGATGCATTAATGGCCAACAGAGATACATAAAAGTTGTATCTTTTACCATATAATACTGGTTATGGGTTATATTTTCATTCTAACTTCATTTATTATAATTTTTCGTTTTTTGACGTTGTGTAGAAAATGTCCATCTAAACTTTTGTTTTATTTTACAGTGAACACTGGTTATTGGTTGCGATTAATCTGATAAAAGAAATAGTATATTATCTGGATTCGTTAGACGGTGATCAAATAAAATACCCAGATATGAAGAAGATGGTTGATACATAAGTGATGATATTGTTCTAAATATTTGTGTGTATATTTATTTATTTATGTGAGATTGTTCTAAATATTAGTTTATATTATGTTAAAGCTATACAAATATTCCGATCACAAAGACAAGCTCGAGTACCAACTAGTAAAGCTAACAACATTACATGGATCAGAGTGCAGATATATTTTCACAATTTTGATTATAATAGTGATGCTACTTGATAAAACAAGTTAAACTATATATCCTGATATATATTCATATTTTTTCTATGTGTAGTGTCCTCGTCAGCGTAACGGTATAGATTGCGGTTATTTCGTATTGAGGTTTATGAAAGAAACTATTCATTTGGATAAAATAGAGATTCCAAACATGGTATGGATTTATAAGTTAGGATTTCTTTTAATATTTAATGGATATTTCATATAATTAATTAGTTTTAACTAAATCATGCATATTATTTGTAACTATTCAAACCATTTTAAGGATAACTATTCAAACCAAATTTTCATTTGAAGCTTTTATGAAAAGTTTATTTGAAATTTTTTTTCCACAAAATTTTGTTACACTATAAAAATTATTTTAAAAAAAAGGCAAAACAAACTTGCCCTTACATGGAGCAGCTAGAAGGTTACGTGGAAATGAACAAAAGGTGTGCAAGTTTGACAAATCTTTATATGGATTAAAACAAGCACCGAAACAATGACATCAAAAGTTTGACTCTGTCATTGTAAAATTCACCAATTAAAGGGAGACACGCAACTTAGGGGAGACTTTTCAATCATTATCAAAACCAAATTCAACGAGTTTGTCATCATCTAAAGATGGAGATTGTGAGGAATACATCTTATATCTAGTTAAATTTTGATGAAGACAGAGATTATCAAACAAGAAAAGATTCAAAAGTGTCCTGCATATCAATGATGAAGTTGATCAAGAAAGTTTAACATATAAATTCAAGTAAAAATTTGAGACAAGTGAACATAAAAAAGGCGCTCATTGTAATTTATACTATACTACTTTAAATTTCTCATAATTTCATCTCTCACTTCATCTAAAACGTTGTTGCATCATCATGCATGATTATCTAAAAACTTTTTCATTAATTGATTCTTGTTATACAAAGTTGTGTGAGAATATTGTGATATTCATTTATCTCCATGTTGATTATATGTTTTATCATTAGAAACGAGATGAATAGAACTTTAGAAATAAAGAGGTTTCTAACTTTCACATTCAAGATAAATGATCTTGGACTAGTTAACACACTTTTGGGGATCAAAGTAAAGCGAAATAGCAGGGATTAGGAACTTAGTCAAATACACTATGTTGATAAAGTGATTGATAAGTTCAAACACTTACGCTTTAAGGAAGTGACCACTTCATTTGATCTTAGTGTCAAACTTCAAAGTAGTGTGGAAGAGTTGTGGCTCAATTGCAAAATGCAAGTGCATGCAATGTACTAGAACCAACATAGATTTTGAAATTAATAAAATGAGTAAATTTTACTAGCAATCTAAATGGTAAGCACTAGAAGGCCATCATTATGATTTTCGGCTATCTTATGAAAACCAAAAATCTTGGTCTCCATTATGGTAGATTTCCTGCCATATTAGAAGGATATATCGATGCGAGTTGGATATCGAGTGTGGAATTTCATAAATCTGCATTTGGGTGGATATTTACATTAGCTGGGGGTGAAATTTCTTGAAAGAGTAAGAAACAGATGTGGATCACTTTCTTAACCATAGAATCAGAGTTCGAGGCTCTTGCTTCCGTTGGTGAAGAAGTTGAATGGTTAAAGGACCTTCTGTTGAAAGTTTCATCGACTAAAGACAATGTTTCAAAGGTGTTGATACATTACGGTAGTCAAACCACTTTACCTAGAGCATACAAAAAGTTTATAATAGAAATTCTAGGCAAGTAGGACTTAGACATTCTTTCGTGAGAAAAATCATTAAGGATGTAATCATTTCATCCATATACGATCGAGCTATAATTTTCTTGATCCATTTACTAAACCACTGGCCAAAGATTTAGTAAAGACTACCTTAAGAGGTATGAGATTGAAACTTCTTGAATAAAGGTTTCGACAACGGTAGCAACCCAATATGAAGTTAACAAACCTTAACCTAAGATTCATTGGGTAACAACAAGTCGTTAATTTGGATGTTTGTGAAACATTATGTGACAATGTTGACTATTACATATTGAGGGTTGAGTTTTTTAAAATTCTCAATGAAGTTATATATTGAGGATATGTATCTCAAGAACTAGATACAAAATTAACTTCACCTATCTGAATTTCGAGATGGTGTCGTCTCAAGGTGAGAGTTAGAGTTTCTCTCATGAAAAATTCACGAAAACAGGAAAAGCACATGGCCATAAATAGTGTTAGGCGAGAGATGTAGACAAAGAACCACTAAATAGTGTGTGTAAGGTAACGTCAGTTTAATCACTATGGATAACGGTTCAAAGCATTGCCACCTAATATTCCGATTAGACTTTGTGTTATCCTTACTAAGGATAAATTCAAATCAAAAGAGACTTAACTATATTAACCTTCTTTGTTTCTCTTTTTCTGAAATTGGTATTGTCATTAGTAGAAGAAGTGAGAGATTGATGTAAATTATTAACAATTAATAGTCTTGAGTGTGTTCCAAAATGACAAGAAAATATGCAAGTGGAAGTTAATTTTTTAATTCAGAAATAGGCAACACTTGTGAAGTGTTGCAGTAGGCAATTTGTATTTTGAACCAAGAAATATATAACACTTTGTGAAGTGTAGTAGAATGAGAAACAATACAACCTTTCAAAATTGTTGTTGTAGGAGAAATAGTGTAACATTTTGTAAAAGTGCTGCTGTAGGCGAAACAGTGCAACAGTTGAAAAGTGTTGTTATAGGTAAAACATTACAACATTTAGCAAAAATGTTGCTGAAAATAGGCATGACAACGAGGCGGGTCGGGGACGGTTTTTACCTCCCCTAAACAACACAAAAATACACTACATCTATATTCTTTCTATTTTTTTCTTCATCTTTTTAATGTGGGTCCCACCCAAAATTGACGGCACCACACAAAAATACACTAAGGTGTATGTTGCTAATGCACACCTACATGGGTGTGCATTACATTAACCCATATATATATATATATATATATATATATATATATATATCATAAACTTGACACATCCCTCACCTTTGAATATTGTGGAACAATTGATGGACTATACAAGTTCTGCATGCATCATACCAGCGAATAGCCATGGAGATAGAGAATAATAATTCAATATTTTACCTAGCAACCATTCATTTTTTTTTAGTAAGCAAGAAATTCAATTAAACCGAGAACAAAGGGTTCTCGAACCCACTTACAAAAAGCGAGGCTAAGCTCGAAACAAGAAAAAACAAGAAAAATACAAACCAATTGAGCTCTAAGCCAAATAGTACCAAGGGAGCTTACTAAAATCATAAAAGCTATAATTGGAATTGGTATTTTTCCCAATAAAAGACCATTTCCAAACAAACAACTTGACCTTCCACACCACATCCATTATGTTCCAAACAACATTCCTAGCAACCATTCATGATAACAATTCCTATTTATTCAGAAGAAACTTGTGGGAATAATTGTCACAACTACAAGGAACTTATCAATGCCTTTGGAAATTTTTGGGATGCTTCAACGCAATCTTTGGCTCACCTGAGAAGAGATGAATGAGACCTCAAACCCTACATCATGTACATACTTTCTTTTCTGGACCAATGTTCACCGTCTCATTCATCTTGACACTAAAGGCATCCAACATACTTCAAGTATTGGTAGAGAATGGACATGTTATGCTTTAAGGCTTGATAGAGAAATCTGCACTATAGAATGGAACTTAGTCACTTTTTACACAGTAGTGAAATCAAGAGCCAAGCACTTCACTTAAAGGGACAGAAACACAGCCTACTTCCATCTATTAGTAAAAGTTAAAAACATCAAGAAAAAATCAACATCCAAGATATTTTATGCACTCATAATCAATGCACACCTAATAACCTTAGTTTGAATATTTCCAGTCTTTTTACTACAGAAAATAATGTGAACCTTTGTATGGTGCTTAGGGAAAAAAATACAGGGTTACAAATTTTTGTGTCACTTATTTATTATTTGTTTAATCGTTGATCAAATATTTCATATCATCTTATTCCACGAGTTGTTTTAACATTCCGGGTGATATCTTATTATTGATTATATAGAATTTTCGTAACAAAAGTATATTGAACCTTGTTAGAGATATCAATACTTTAGGCTAAGTTGTATTATTAAAGTGTAAAGTTTCATTCTGTTACACCATATATATCTTGTATATATGCTGAACAATGTATTATTTTTCCAATAGCTTCACTCTTCCAATAGCTCATTTGTTATCTTCCTCTTCTTCTCTGCAATTCATATTCACTAAGTGAAGAATAAGTTGTGTTGTTATCACTTAACATGGTATTAATCTCCATCATCGATCATCTGCGCTTCCGTGAGCTCAAAGTTATGACTCTCTTCATTCATCTCTCAGTGTTCGCATAGAACCCTAATTCTCACAAAGTGTTCGCACAAAACCCTAAATCTTACAAAGTGCAAGACTCGCAGTGCTACAATGGCGTCTGAAAATCAAGAATCTGTGATCAAAGATCAAGCACAATCTCAAAAAATCTCGACGATGTTTGCTACGACGAAATCAACAACTCCTTTGGATCGAAACTATCCATCAAATTGCAAGAGAACAACTATCTACTCTGGAATTAACAAGTTGAAGGAATCATTCTTGTACAAAAGATGCATAAGCTCATCTTCAATCCTCAAATCCCTCAAAGTTCAAGACTGCTCAAGATCGTCTTTCAGGTGTGATTTCTGATGAGTATGAAGCCTGGATTGCTAAAGATCAGGCAGCGTTCAAATGGTTGTTATCCACCATTTCTGAATTAGTTTTACCTCGTGTTCTTGCGTGTAAACACGCCTTTGAAGTTTGGAACAAGATTCACCAATTCTTCAATGCTCAAATGAAAGCTAGGGTTCGGCAGTTACGTGTTGAACTCAAATCCACAAAGAAGAGAAATCGGTCAATCACAAAATTTGTTCTTCGCATCAAATCCATTGCAAATTCTCTTCTAGCTGTTGGAGACTCCGTCACTGAGCAAAATCAGATTGATGCTATTCTTGAAGGTCTGCCTAAAGAATTCAATCCATTTGTTATGGAAATGTATGGCTGCAATGTACCACCTACTCTATACAATGTTGAAGCATGTCTCTATATACAGGAGGCACAATTAAATAAAATTTTCCAAGAATTAGTTGTGTCTAGAGTTGCTGCTAATGTGGCACACACAAATCTTGAAGGTTCTAACTCCAGAGGAGCCTATTTCGGTAATCGTGGTCGTGGTAACAGATTCACTCGAGGGCATGGCCATGTACGTGGAAGATCCACATCAGGTAATCGTCCTACTTGTCAGCTATGTGGAAAGTATGGGCATTCTGTGTCTCTCTGTTGGCCATAAATAGTGTATTGTGAAACGATGTCGTCAATAACAGAACAAAGTTATGAGATAAAAATTGAGTTTCTTGAACAAACACAAGAAATCCTATTAGGTTTTACGAAAGAGAGAGAAAAAGGAAGAAGAAGATTAAGAATTGGTTAAAACTATTTTACTATTCTCTTTCACAATAAGGGTTCAAAAATTACAAGTGAATAACAACAATTAACCTCTCTCTCAACAACTTGAGAGAACTAGTCTATTTATAGACTACTAAGCTAACTTAGGTTACAAGCTAACTTAACAACTGGGCTTACAAGCAAGGTCCAATTTGACATGCTTTAAATAAAACATATTTTGACAGGATGCTTGAACAGACTTCGACTACGACATACAGGATCAACATGTGAACAGACTTCGACTACATACTAAACCTTTGTCGAACCATGAAGCTATCCCCGTCAACACTATAGTTCTATCCAAAATACCACAAATTTCTACCTTGGAACAAACTCTACACTAACAATGGAACAAACTAGATTTCATCATGCAACTATATCAACTTGATACAGTGGAAAAACTTGCTACTTGGCAATGTCTTGGTGATCATATCAGTAGCATTTTCATCAGTTGAAACCTTTAGCACTTGGACAACTCAACGCTTGATTATCTCTCTGACGAAGTGCAGCCTCAGATCGATGTGCTTGGTTCGCTCATGATAGGTTGAATTCTTCGACACATGTATTGCACTTTGACTATCATATTTAATAGTGATAATTCGACATTGACGTTTCAACTCCTTAGCAAACCTTTCAAGCCACAGTGCTTCTTTCACAGCTTCAGTGAGGGTAATATATTCTGCTTCAGTGGTTGATAAGGCAACAACCTGCTGAAGTGTAGCTTTACAACTGATTGTTGTGCCAAACATAGTGAACACATATTCAGAAATAAATTTTTTACTTTATTATCATCACCACAGGCTCCACCATAAATAAGTACTCTTCTCAGAGATCCATTTATGTACCTTAGAATCCACTTTAATGCTTGCCAATACGCCTTCCCTGGATTGGCCATATACTTGTTTACAAGGCTCACTACGTACACTATGTATGGCCTCGTACAGACCATATCATACATTAAAGAACCTACCATACTAGCATATGGAATGATATTCATACAGGCTCTTTCAACTTCACTACTAGGACTTTGAGTCATACTTAGCTTGTATTAAGGATTATTAGGTGTTAGAACAGGCTTTGAATTCGACATACCAAATTTGTCAAGAATCCTGGAGATAGCTCCTGGATCCTTCATGTCAAACTCGTTATGAAGTTCATCTTTCACCTTCATAACAACTTTGAAACTGTTGCTTGCTATGAGGATATCATCCCCATAAAGCAACATAATAACAAGTGAATTTCCAAATCGAAATATTAAGTAAACACAGTGGTCGAACTAGCTTCCAGTGAAACTTATGTGTGCCATGAACTTATCGAATCTCCTATTCCATTGTCGAGGAGATTGTTTCAGGCCATACAAAGACCTATTCAACTTGCACACATAATCTTCCTTTCCTTTTTATGCATACCCTTCAGGTTGCCTCATCAGGATTATTTCATCTAGATCACCATACAAGAAGGTCATCTTAACATCCATCTGTTCAAGTTCTAGGTCGAACTTCGCCCCCATAGCAAGCAACATTAGAATGGATCTATGCTTTACAACAGATGAGAACACATTAATTAAAGTCAACACCTTTTTTCTAAGTGAACCCCCTAGTAACCAACCTTGCCTTAAAACTCTTCGACATCACTCCTTTGATTCCTTCCTTAACCTTGAAAATCCATTTACAGCTGACTAACCTGGCCCTTGCAGGTTTCTCGATCAGCTCCCAAGTGTTACTATCATGAAGAGATTTCATCTCATTATTCATGGCTTTCAACCATTCAGTCTTATTTTGAATCCTTACAACTTCCTTGTAATCTCTAGGTTCTTCCTCCAGAACCTCACTTATAGATATTAAGGTGAATGATGTGAGTTTTGCATAACCAAGTCTCTGAGATGGCTTGATGACTCTTCTCGACATGTTTATTGCCAGCAGGTAGTCATTATCAGTCTCCTCATCTTCATTATCACCTTGTGCTTCTTCTTCGACTTCATCTGGGTTATGCACTTCAGCATCACTATGCTCCACCTCAATAGGAATCTCTTCCCGTTCCATCTCCCCTTCAGAGATCTTGGTACTTTGACCAACTTTGTCAGTTTTCTTGAACGCCATTTTTGCTTCATTGAAAACTACATCTCAACTTATGATACACCTCCTGTGATGTGGCTCTAGGCACCAAAGCCTATAAGCTTTGACTCCTTCAGGGTATCCAATGAACTAACATCTCAGAGCTTTAGGTTTGAGTGAGTCTTCCCTAATGTGAGCATAAGCTAAACAACTAAATACTCTAAGTCTTTCGAGACTAGGTGGATGTCCCAACCAGACTTTTTCAAGTGTCTTCCTTCCCGAGGCAATCAAGGAACACCTATTTATCAAGTATGTTGCAGTCACATTAGCTTCTACCCAAAACACCTTTTTCAATCCCGCACTAACTAACACACATCTAACCCTTTATAGAATGGTTCGATTAAACCTTTCAGACAAACCATTTTGTTGGGGAGTTCCTGCAGTAGTTATGTGCCTAGAAATACCAGTCACAACATAATAGTTGTCTAAAGCGTCTTTGCAAAATTCAAGACCATTGATGGTCCTCAACCTCTTGACCTTCCTACCAGTTTGGTTTTCAACTAGAGTCTTCCAAAATTTGAAAATTTCAAAATTTTCATCCTTAGTATTCTGGAAGAATACCCATAACTTTGTGGAATAATCATCAATTATGGATAGGAAATACTTTGCACCCGAGTGTGAAGAATTCCTTACAGACCCCCAGAGATCAGCATGGATATAATCAAGGGATCCATGAGCTCTTTGTTTACCTTTGTTAAACTTCACCCTACATGTTTTACTAAATCCACAAGGTTCACAAAACTCCAATTTTTTGACCTTGTCACCACACAATTGATTTTGTTTTGACAATTCGACCAGGCCTCTTTCACTGACATGGCCAAGTCGCTTGTTCCATAGCTCAGTCTTCGATACGGGTTTTGTAGATGCCACAAAGAGAATTTAGGTACATATCCTTTTTTGTCGAATTCACAAAGAGAAATCAAATTTCTCTTAAGATCAGGTACATACCTGACATCAGCCAATAGTCTTATTGACTCATCATGGAGCTTGAATCTCACAAATCTAGTTCCTGCAATCTTGCAGGCTTTATTGCTTCCCAGCAGCACCAATCCACCATCTTGTTCACACAATTCCTTAAATACGTTTTTGTTTAGAGTCATGTGCAAAATACAAACTGAATCCATAATCCACTCCTTGCTAGAGTTGTTGTTTGAAACCACCAGGATGTCAGATGATTCATAACCATCTTGCACAATGGTTTCATTACCATTATCCTTTCCATCATGATTATTTTTTTGATCAGGGCACACTTTTCTTGTATGACCCTCATTCTTACAATGATAACACCTAATTGCAGGAGACTTACCACCATAAGAATTCTGTAGAACTTTACCTTTCTTCTTCTCAAATCTATCATCTTTTTTTGTGAATTTTCCTTTTACATACAATCCTTCACCAACTATCGATGGCTTGTGCTCCTTTCGTTCTTTCAAATCCTTATAGTACAAGGCTGATTGAACATCTTCAAAGGTTAACAAATCTCTTCCATACATGAGAGTTTCTTTGAAATGAGCATGAGACTTAGGTAAAGAACACAACAACAGCAATGCTTGATCTTAATCATCAATCTTGACATCGATATTCTCAGGATCAATAATCAATTTGTTGAATATATCTACTTGTTTAGCCAAGACTTTTTCTTCATTCATCTTGAATGAATACAAAGCTTGCTTCAGGTAGAGATGTTTTACGAACGATTTCTTCATGTACAGACCTTCAAGTTTCGTCCATACACTAGCTGCAGTTTTCTCCTTCAAATCCTGTCGAAGAACCTTATCACCAAGGATCAATACAATGGTGATGTGGGCGTTCTCAATCATTGTCGTCTTCTCCTTTTCCATTTGGGCAGCATTTATCTTTTCTGGTCCTTCAACGCTTCTAACAACCCCTATTGAACAAGAAGGGCACGCATCTTCAAGCTCCACAAACCAAAATCATTCACACTGGTCAATTTCTCAATCTCATACTTTGTTGATGATATTTTCTTCTCCATACTCACCGCACGTGTTTCTTGTGAATTGATGTTGTCAATAACAAACCAAAATATGAGAAAAAGATTGAGTTTCTTGAACAAACACAAGAAACTCTATCAAGTTTTGTAAAAGAGAGAAGAAGGAATAAGAAGAACTGGAATTGGTTAAAATTGTTTTACTATTCACTTACCCAATAATGGTTCAAAAATTGCAAGTGAATAAAAATAATTAACCTCTCTCTCTCTCTCTCTCTCTCTCTCTCTCTCTCTCTTTCTCTCTCTATAACCTATGAGAAGTAGTCTATTTATAGACTACTAGGCTAACTTAGGATACAGGCTAACTTAACAATTGAGCTTTCAAGCAAGACCCTATTCGACATGATTTGAACAAAACATATTTTGACAGCATGCTTGAACAGACTTTTCCTACAAAATACAAGATCAACATGTGAACAGACTTCGACTACATGCTAAATCTTTGTCGAACCATAGAGCTATCCCCGTCGACACTAGAGTTTGATCCAAAATACCACATAATGTATATGAAAATATTTCATTAACAATATTATTTTCTCATAAGATATCTTTCATTAGACATGTGTACTTAATGTCTTTTAGGGTGCATTTGATTTGCAAAAATATGGATACTAGAAAGAACAATAGACATATGACTAAGCTACAAGACAACTTTTTGTGTTTGATTATTGATACACGAGACAAAAAGTTTTGTACTATACAATGTTTGATATGTTAATGGCTTAAATGCACTTTTGGTCCCTGTAAGTTAGAGAGTTTTTTATTTTAGTCCCTGTAATTTTTTTTTGTCTGCGTTCCTATATCTCACTTTTTGCGGGCGTTTTAGTCCCTAAAGCCAAAATCCACAGGAAAAATTGAATGAAAATCTGCAGGAAACCTGTGGATTTTCCTTCGGATTTTGGCTTTAGGGACTAAACCACACGCAAAAAGTGAGATATAGGGACTCAGACAAAAAAAATTACAAGGACCAAACTCAAAAACCCGTTATCTTACAGGGACCAACAGACTATTTAAGCCTATATTAATATACTGGACAAAATAATACAAAATTTACTGCAATACCCTTTATAATGTTTAATGTTTGATTTTGCCCTATGTAAAGACACAAAGCAAAAATTTGAAATAATTTGCAGTTTTTTAAATAACTATATTGTTTGATATAATTAAAATCGAGTTATAATATACATAAATTTAGTATCCAAAATAGTGAATAAATAAACATATAAAGTAAGACTAATGTTGATACAATTTAAAATATATATTAATTTAAAGATAAATTTTAAATAAAATTTTCAAATAATATGTTAAAATGTCATCTTCAAATTTTCAACGACTAATACAAAAACGCTCTTTACCTTGGACGGAAAATGCATAATACCTCAGTGTCGCAGTGAGAATCGGACACCAAAGCTATGGGATCAGCTTGGCTCGCAAAAATAAGATATCACCACTGAAATTTTATTTTATCCAAGGGAATGAAGAAAAGATCGAACAAAAACCCTAAGTAAAAATACAAAGCAAAAAGCAAGGCCTAAAGCTAAGCAAAGAGAGATCAAAGGTACGGGGATTGGTTATCTAAGGGAAGGTACTAGCACCCTAAGCATCTGTAGTACTCTACAGGAACCTCTTGAAATATTTGTGTTTTGACTAAAATTGTTTGCTAAAGGTAAGGATGGGCAAAGTAAAAAGAATAGGGGGAAAAAGAAAAAGGTATCTCGCTAGGATCTCGCAATCCTATGCCTACGTATCCTTATAGGAAGTCAGAGCAATCATAGTTCGAAACTACTATGAAAAATGGTGTAAAAGAAAAGTGTGGAAAAAAGAAAAGTGTGTGAAAAAAGAAAAGGTTGCTCGCCAAGGATTAGGGCCCTTATGCCTACGTATTCTCAAAAGGAACTTGAGAAATCAGAGCGTCCGTAGTTCGTGGAACTACGAGTTGTTAGGGTTCTAAGAACCAAGAACAACAAAGACGGGTAAAGAACAAACACACAAGGAATATGCACAATGACGATAAGTCAACATACAATCCTTTCCCTTGGATTAGGTCAACAAGGATAGAAAACAAAGCAACAGATACATGGAAGAACACCATGTAAATGACATCAAAGAATACACAGACGCAGTACACGGCAAGAACATCATGTATGGTCAGATAAGTAAGATATCACAGAATACGCATGGAAAAGCATCATGGTAATCAGATAATGAAAATTCAACAGAGATACATGGCAAAGCATCATGGTATCAACAAATAGAATCAACAATATACATGGAAAAACATAATGCATGAACAGACAAAGATATGCGTCAAAGCATCGCGAATGAAATCCACAACACGTTCATGGCAAAGCATAGTGTAAAAGCAACAAACACGTTCATGGCAAAACATCGTGATAAAATCCATAGACAAAGAATAACATTCACGACAAAGCATCATGATTAAATAAGATAGAACAGGCCCAAAAACATGAGAACAAACAAATCGCAAAAATAAAATCGGGCAACAATTAAATTATTAATCAATTTAAATATAAATATTTAATAAGATTAATTAATAATTTAATTAATCAATATTAAATATAAATATTTAAATCAATTAATAATTAACATATTTTTTACATTTTTTATGTTTAACAAATAAATAATTAAACTAAAAAAATGGAAATATTAAAAATAAAAGATTAAAACGTTTTTGGTATTTTCTAAATATATAAATAAAAAAGAGTAGTTATTAAAACAAAGAATTAAAAATATGAAAAATTGTTTTTTTGAATGATGGGCCTAGCATAAAGAAAGTCGGCCAAAATAAACTTAAACTAAGTTCATCATTTTTTTTAAATAAAACAAAAGAAAGAAAAAAAAAACATGAAATAAATAAAAGAAGAAGGTTATGAACATGTAACTTAACATCTCTTCATTTTTTTACAAGCTCAAAACAATATAGAAAAAAAGGTTAAATACACAACCCCCTGTAATGTTAGCGAGTTCTCATTTTAGCCCCAAGTAAAGTTTTTTTTTTTAAAAACTACCTCGTAATACTCAGATTCCCTCACATAGGCCCCTGATTGCTACATGACAACAAAGATTATTTCATATTGTCTGCGTGGCATTTCACGTGGCATTTTTTATTTTTTAATTTTTTTTTTAAATTCCACGTGGCATTTTTTTATTTTTTTATTATTTATTATTTTTTATATTTTTTTAAATATTTTTTTAGATTTTTTTTTATGTTTTTTTTAAGTGAGGGAATCTAAATATTACGAGGGGTTTTCAAAAAAAAAATTACATGGGCAAAAATGAGAACTCGCTAGCATTACAGGGGGTTGTGTATTTAACGCTTAAATATAATTTTAAATATTAAAAAATAAATAAAAATAAAAGTATAATATTAAAAAAAACAAAAAAATAATAAAAAAATAAAAAAATAGATAAAAAAAAAAAAAATGCCACGTGGAATGTTAAAAAAAAAAATAATAAATACCACGTGGCCTGTCACGCAGGCAATATGAAAGAAACTTTGCTGCACTATAGCAATCAGGGGCCTAAGTGAGGGAACCTAAATATTACGAGGGGGTTTTCAAAAATAAATTACAGGGGCTAAAATCAGAACTCGCTAACATTACAGGGGGTTGTGTATTTAACCCAAGAAAAAAAAGCCGATACTCTTATCTCTCTTGCTCTCAAAATCGAACAACAACAATAATAAGATATTACTTACATGCTCACAACAAACATAATCACACATTACACACAAACTTCTAACACAGTATGCACTAAAATGGCAGACAATGTACACAACTATAAAACAACTACACACAACACACCAAAGCTACACACAAATCATACAATTATAAACACAATAATGTATTGCAAGCAACACTATTACAACTTAAAAGACAATTAATACCATGTAAACCTACAATACATGACACCAACAACATAGCAAATCATACATACACACATACACATTCCACTTAATATCTCATTAAAATTAACACACACAACACTCAGACCAACACATAATCACACACATTACACAAAAATATAACACTACCACAAATACACTACAATACACATTTATAATACCCAAAACAGTTTTCAAATTATCGCTTGTTAAAAGGTTACACAAATAATTCACAACAAAATCTTACAATACCTTAAGTTAACACAAAAGAAACTTAAGTTAACAATTCTATTTCCACACACACAATGAAAGCATCATGAAGTTAAAAGAAACAAGAAAATGAAGAGAAGGAAAGAGAGAAGGACCGAGTGGTGATGTGGTTCGTGAACCTTGCTGTTGGACCTGTGCATCGTTGTCGACAGCCGAAAATGGTTTGCTTCGTAAGAGACGTTGAACACGCCGCGTTGTTGTCGTTCGCTATTACGTGAAAGAGAGTGAGGTTATGGAAGTGTAGATGATGGTGAGAGGAATGTTTAAGAGGAAGGAGCTAGTAAAGATGATAAGGTGTATTTGTTTTATTTTATTTTCAAAGTGATGTACATGGTGATGAGTGGAACACGCAGGCTACATGTATTGTTTCTTGATGAAGGTGTGGTTGTTTTATGATGTGAGAAACAAGATGGCAGTGCGTGGAAGTATGTAATAAAGATGGTGTGTGAAGATGAATAGGTGTTCTAGAGTTAACTTATGGAGGGTGAAATATTGTGGAAAGCAAATCCTTTGTGATAATGTGTAAGGTTATGGAATGAAGGTGATGCGATAGAAGGTGTATGGTGAAGAAGATAAGAAAAAAAATGCAAGTTGTGTTGTTGTTCTTTTAAAGAAAAATATGATATGGTGTGGGGTTTGTATGTCAAGTGGAGGAGGTAGCACGGTGGTGGTGAGTGTGAAGTGAAAGTATGCTGCCAATGGTGAGTGAAGTTAAGTTCTATTTTCTTATTTTTAGGTAGCAGTATGTGAGAAGGATAGATGAAAGTTATATGGTCTCGTGGGGGAGAGTGGGCTTGTTGCTTTTTTATGAAAGTTTATGAGGTTGGAGTATATGATTAAAATGGTGGGTTTATTCCCAATGAAAGAGCAATATGGTTTTCTTTGACAAGAGTGAGAAGGAAGTTGTGGTGCGCAGGTGAGGAAGTTTGAAGATGTGTTGTGTGTGTTGATGATAATGATTTGGGGCTATTAAGGTTGGAAGAAGGGAGATTAGTTATGAGGGAACATGGTCATGGCTTATTGGAGTTTTGAGGATAAAGTGGAAGGTGTGTCTTAATTTTTTTTCATGCACCTCGAGATTATCTGTATGTCGGGAGAGAAAAAAAAAACAAAGAAATATGTAAAAGTAGAGGGTCCCACGCATGTTGCACAAAGGTTCTGGGAATTGTCCTCATAGCATTTTCTTTTTCTTCTTTTTCACCCTTAGAGAAAGTATTACCATATTATTGTTATATTTTTCATTTAAAAGTGAGAGAGGGACGTGGTATGTGACTGAAGTGAGAGAGTAGCTACGCATGCATGCAGGAAAAGTGTGTAGGAAGTATTTTCACATAAATAGGATACAAACAAAACAAATTTTTAAAACTTAACTAATACGTTTCACGAAAACTAAATAAAACAAAATTTAAATTATTTTTTTAAAAGAAAAGGATAAATTAATAAAGATAAAAATAAAATAAACCATTAAAATAATAAACCTAAAATCTGATTAATTAAAAGAAATTATTAATAAAAAAGGAAATAAAAATCGGCAAAAAATGAATAATTGGACCGATATCGAAGTGCTCAGAAAAATAAAATGAATACACTAAAATGATCAGCGCGAAATATACATATTGGAAAAATGCAGCATTTGGAAATAAGTTGGATCATGCAAACTTGAGTCTGTAGTTAGCTTTAGTCTTATATCGGTGTCGAGGAATCAGCTTGACGATTGACAGATGATGCTGGAAGATAGAGACAGCTGGAAATAAGTTGCTAGACAAAACAAATGTATGCAATGAATCATGCAAAGATGCAAATGATATGAAATGCCAGGCAACACAAGATGCAGATCATAGACAACAGGATTAAAGGTTCAAGATCACATCATGAAGTCTGGGTAAAGAACCAACCACGGGGTGTGTACTAGGGGTAAAACACCTGCACAACGGGATCTAACAAGGTTCCCATAGTCATCGATCCATCTTTCGGATATTACTAACACTCTAATTACTCAGGAATCAGTAATATTCTCAAGCAAACCTCGTCTGAGTGTAGTATCGTGTATCAACTACTTTCGGTTTACACCCTCATAGCCACCACACTACATCCTAGAAGTCCAATTGGGGTAAAAGCGTTCTAAAGGTCCTCATTGTCACAGGCTCCTAAGTCGAAAGTAGTAATGAATTCACGGTTGCTCGTGCAACAATACTACTCCCAAGAGGGCCTCAATTGAGCGGGGGATTTCAAGTCTACTTTTTCGGGATTAACTCCCTCATAGTCTTCTTGACTATACCACCCTTCCTATCTCATGGTGCACTCAAGTTCGGGTTAGGACTTATCTCACACACATAGATCAACCTGAAAAACAAAAAAACCCAAGCAATAGCAAACAATAATAGCAACACAAATATAACAAGTTAGACTCAACCCACTGAATAATGATCCCCAGTAAAGTCGCCATTTTCTGTCGCGGTAAGAATCAGATACCAAAGCTATGGGATTAGCTTGGCTCAAAAAAATAAGATATCACCATCGAACTTTTATTGTATCCAAGGGAAGGGAGAAAAGATCGAACAAAAACCCTAAGTAAAAATGCAAAGCAAAAAGCAAGGCCTAAAGCTAAGCAAAGAGAGATCAAAGGTACGGGGGTTAGATATACTAAGGGCAGGTACTAGCGCCCTAAGCATCTGTAGTACTCTACAGGAACCTCATGAAATATTTGTGTTTTGACTAAAATTGTTTGCTAAGGGTAAGGATGGGAAAAGTAAAAATAAAAAGGGGGAAAAGAAAAAGGTAGCTTGCTAGGATCTTGCAATCCTATGCCTACGTATCTTTAATAGGAAGTCAGAGCAATCGTATTGCAGAACTACGGTGAAAAATTGTGTAAATGAAAAGTGTGGAAAAAAGAAAAGTATGTGAAAAAAGAAAAGGTTGCTCACCAAGGATTAGGGCCCTTGTGCCTACGTATTCTCAAAAAGAACTTGAGAAATCAGAGTGTCCGTAGTTCGTGGAACTACGAGTTGTTAGGGTTCTAAGAACCAAGAACAACAAAGACGGGTAAAGAACAAACACACAAAGGACATGCACAATGACGATAAGTCAACATACAATCCTTTCCCTTGGATTAGGCCAACAAGGATAGAAAACAAAGCAGCAAATACATGGAAGAACACCATGTAAATGGCATCAAAGAATACACAGACGCAATACACGGCAAGAACATCATGTATGGTCAGACAGGTAAGATATCACAGAATACGCATGGAAAAATATCATGGTAATCAAACATTGAAAAGTCAACAAAGATACATGGAAAAGCATCATGGTATCAACAAATAGAATCAACAATATACATGGAAAAGCATCATACATTAACAGACAAAGATATGCGTCAAAGCATCGCGAATGAAATCAACAACACGTTCGTGACAAAGCATCGTGTAAAAGCAACAAAAACGCTCACGGCAAAACATCGTGATAAAATTCACAGACAAAGAATAACATTCATGACAAAGCATCGTGATTGAATAAGATAGAACAAGCCCAAAAATATGAGAGCAAATAAATCGCAAAAATAAAATCGGGCAACAATTGAATTATTAATCAATTTAAATATAAATATTTAATAAGATTATTAATAATTTAATTAATCAATATTAAATAAAAATATTTAAATCAATTAATAATTAATATATTTTTTACATTTTTTATATTTAACAAAAAAATAATTAAACTAAAAAAATGGAAATATTAAAAATAAAAGATTAAAACGTTTTTGGTATATTCTAAATATATGAATAAAAAAAAGTAGTTATTAAAACAAATAATTAAAAATATGAAAAATTGTTTTTTTGAATGATGGGCCTAGCATAAAGAAAGTTGGCCAAAAAAAACTTAAACTAATTTCATCATTTTTTTAGATAAAACAAAAGAAAGAAAGAAAAAACATGAAATAAATAAAAGAAGAATGTTATGAACATGTAGCTTAACATCTCTTCATTTTTTTTACAAGCCCAAAACAATATAGAAAAAAAAAGTAAACACTTTTATCTCTCTTGCTCTCAAAATCGAACAACAACAACAAGAATAAGCTATCACATACATGCTCACACAACAAACACAATCACACATTTACACAGAAGCTTCTAACACAATATGCACTAAAATGGCAGACAATGTACACAATTATAAAGCAACTACACACAACACACCAAAACTACACACAAATCATACAATTATAAACACAATAATGTATTGCGAGCAACACTATTACAACTTAAAAGACTATTAATACCATGTAAACGTCATATATCACTATTCATGATAGCTCACAAAACACACAACAAAATTTATTTAATGATTTTTAAATGCATACTCTCTATATCTCCTAGAGTGATTTATTTCTTACGAATATCACAACACAACTACAATACATGACCCCAACCACATAGCAAATTATACATATATACATACACATTTCACTTAATATCTTATTAAAATTAACACACACAACACTCAGACCAACATATAATCACACACATTACACAAAAATATCACACTACCACAAATACACTACAATACACATTTACAATATCCAAAACAATTTTCAAATTATCACTTGTTAAAAGGTTACACAAATAATTCACAGCAAAATTTTACAATACCTTAAGTTAACACAAAAGAAACTTAAGTTACCAATTCTATTTCCACACACACAAAGAAAACGTCATGAAGTTAAAAGAAACAAGAAAATGAAGAGAATGAAAGAGACATGGACTGCGTGGTGATACGGTTGGTGAACCTTGCTGTTGGACGTGTGGGTCGTCGGCGGCAGCCATAGATGGTTTGCTTCGTAAGAGATGTTGAAAACGGCGCATTGTTGTTGTTCGCTGCTACGTGAAAGAGAGTGGGTTTATGGAAGTGTGGATGATGGTGAGAGGAATGTTTAGGATAAAGGAGCTAGTAAAGATGATAAGGTAAATTTGGTTTGTTTTTTTTCAAAGTGATGTACATGGTGATGAGTGGAACACACCGGCTACATGTATTGTTTCTTGATGAAGGTTTGGTTGCTATAATGTGAGAAACAAGATGGAAGTGTGTATAAGTATGTAATGATGATGGTGTGTGAAGATGAATAGGTGTTTTGGAGTTAACTTATGGAGGGTGAAATATGTGGAAAGCGAATCCATTGTGATAGTGTGCAAGGTTATGGAATGAAGGTGATGCGATAAAAGGTGTATGGTGAAGAAGATAAGAAAAAAATGCAAGTTGTGTTGCTGTTCTTTTAAAGAAAAATATGATATGGTGTGGGGTTTGTATGTTAAATGGAGGAGGTAGCGTGGTGGAGGTTGTAACGTGCGATTTTTGTCGGTGACGCGACCACCTTACCGCAATGGTTGGAATTGGGTGCTAATTTCTAATTTCTTATTTATCCTATGATGCTGGAAAGGAAAGAGAAGCTATCTAAAACTAACCTTGCACGCAATTGTTTTCTTTAACAAATGCTAAGAGATTGGGGGGTCCGGGGTCAGATTGTACAATGGGGAGTTGTCAATTACGCAACGCATATATGGTTATCCATAGATTGTTTGGCATTTTCTTCTGTTATCTACTTAGTGGTGTTTATCTGTCATAAATTTGGGAAAGTTTCTTCTTTGGGAATATGGAGAGAGTATTTTTGTTGTTTTTTGGGTTTTTTTTTATGTTTTTAGTAAGGTACTGGACCTAAAGTTTTTGATTTGTGTGTTCGCTAAGATTTCGCAATCTTATGCCAAATCAGAGCAATCATAGTTCCTCCTATTCTATGGGAGGAAAAAGATGTTTGGTGTCTTGTTCAAAGCCCAAGATTGAAGCTAAAGGTTATTTGTGTCTTGTTCAAAGCCCAAGATTGAAGCTAAAGGTTATTTGTGTCTTGTTCAAAGCCCAAGATTGAAGCTAAAGGGGTATTTGAGAGAGAATTTGACATCTCTAAAGGGAGATATCTCACCTGTCTATCACAGTTGTTGGGTAATTGATTATAAAGGAGAATTACTTTAACTGGAATGTATGGAATCCATCAATGACATAATTTCCTTTATAAGGGAGGTGTCCTAAAGGAAGAAAATTTAACTCAATGCAGAGCAATGCCATTTTTCCTTAGGAGTCTTTCATGCTAAGAGAGGGGCATTGGCTTGGATCTAAATAATCTAGAGGCGCGCCACTTACAGCAGTTAGATGAAAGAGGGGATTTACCAGGATAAAGAGGGACTACAACTTGGATTTTTTAATCAACAAGTGTGCCACTTACAACAGTTATCTGGGATTTAGGGTTTTGATTGTCTGTTTTGATGTGTGATGTACAGAGAAATGTCTTCCTGTAGAGAAATCTTGATTTCCTCTGAGGGGATGTTAATTTTTGTGTGCCTTGATCAAACCCCAAAGTTGAAGCTAAAAGGTTGACTCTACTAGGGAGTTTTATATCTGTCTTGTACGAAGCCCAAGATTGAGGCTGAAAAGAGATTGACTCTGCTTAGGGAGATCATTATAGAAAGCCTAAGAGGAGGCTATAAGGAATTGACTCTTCCGAGGAATACTTTGTCTGTCTTGTACAAAGCCCAAGATTGAGGCTAAAAGAATTGACTCCACTGGGGAGGTTTTATATGTGTCTTATACAAAGCCCAAGATTGAGGCTAAAAGGGAATTTGACTGACTCAGCTGAGAATATTTTATCTGTCTTGTACAAAGCCCGAGATTAAGGCTAAAACTGTTGAGAGATGATCATTATACAAAGCCTAAAAGGAGACTGGTTGGGGAATTTCTTATATGAAGCCTAAGAGAAGGCTAACTTCTGCTGAGGATTATTGAGATCCAGAGACATCCCCAAATTAGGGAGTCAACTTTTGCTGAGGAGTTCAAATATCAGAGACCATGAGGTTCTGACTAAGGGTTTATGGGTTGTAATTTGACCCTAGCTGGGGAACTTTAAAGTGAGAGTTTAAAGATTGATTTTTGAAACTCGTGGCAGTTTTAACTCTGTTGAAAATTGATGAAATGATCAGGGTTTTCCCTGTGTTTTTAGGAAACTTAAGAGTTTATTTGAGATCCAAGAGGAGATGAGATTATCCAAGTCTACTAAGATGAGAAGGTTGATCTTTGTATGATGCCTAAGAGGAGGCTGATGTTTTAATGGATGAGAATAAACCCTAAACTGGTTTGATGTTTTGAGATTCTGACTCACTGGAGGATTGAACTATCAAAATATGAATAGGTTCTGTCTTATACCTGTAGGAGGTCTTTTGGATCCTTGTACTAAGCCCAAGAGGAGGCTAAGAACTTCTAAGAAGCGTAAGGGTCCTTGTACAAAGCCTAAGAGGAGGCTGGGGATGCTTTTAGGAAGCATGTGGGTCCAAACCTGAGAAAAGTTCAAGGAAAGTTTCACCGGGAATAATCCTTTCTTTAGTGAACAGTTCTAGGGTTTAAATAAATTTAAGAGAGGTTTCACGGGAATTAATCCTCTCTAGGGGAATGAATTTCTTGTACAAATTTCTAGCAGTGACAGTCTTGAGAAAAGTTTCACCAGGAATAATGTCTTTCTCTGTTCCATATTGTATAAGCCCAAGAGGAGGCAAGACTGTATCTGGAATTTCCTACGGGGAACTAGTTTTAACTGTGTTGAAAGAGTGACCACTGGTTTGATCTAATCCTAGACCTAATTGCCAGAGAAACCTCTAAGCAGATATATACAAGTATATACATATGAAATATATAAACAAGTATGTTGAAGAGTATAGTAGTACTTACAGGTGAGCAAGCTTCCAATATTGTAAATACAGCTGTATGGTTATTTATTAAAGAAATTGAAGAAAGTTTTGATAATAACTATGAATTTGAATCTAAATTAAAAGGAACGTTGTTTTAAAAGGAAGTTTGGGGCTTATACTAAAAGAGAAGCCCAGATGAATTCTTTTTGAAAAGGCGACGATTGCGTCGTAGTTTTGAAAACAACAGAGGGGCTTACACAATGACTGAGGCCCAAATTGATTGTATTCACAAAGAGGATGGGTCTTAAACTCTATTAGAGGCCCAATGTTAATTTTTATACAAGAGATGGGGCTTACAACTCAAAGAGAGGCCCAGATGAAAAACAACGATCGCACCGTTATTTTGAAAATTGTATTGGGACTTATACAACGACTGAGGCCCAAATTATTTATGTACAAAGGGGGGTTGGGTCTTACACTCTATTAGAGGCCCAAAAATGTTTGAAAAAGAAGAAAAATGGGACTTACAACACAAGGGGAGGCCTAGATGATTTTTGTTTTGAAAACGGCGATCGCTCAGAGATTTTTTAAACGTACTAGGACTTATACAATGACTGAGGCCCAAAATGGTTTGTGTGTGACAACGGATGGGTCTTACACTCTATTAGAGGCCCAAAGTGTTTAAAAAATGTTTATGAGGGTGAAAATAATAAAAATCCTAATTTGATTAAAAATGTATTTTAATTTGAATAAAAAAACATTTTAAAAGATCAAAATTATCAATCATGTGTGAAAAATAAATTGTGATTTTGGATAAATGTTTGAAAAATCAAGTTTAATCACATAAAAGATTAAAATTCATTTGAAATGAAAAGATAAAAGTGAGCATTTCATTTTAAAATGTTTTAAAACAAATAAAATGAAATTAATTACAAAAATTCTAACTATATTAAATAAATAATATAAATTGGATTTTTTTGCAAAATAAAATATTTAACATTTTTGTGACTTTTTAAAAAAAGAACCAATAAAAAATGATAAAAAAATGAGAGAGAGATTAATTTTTGAAATCAATTAAATAAAAGATCAAAAATTCAAAAGTTTGAAAATTTGAAAAAGGGCACCAAGAACACTTGTTCTTGCCCGCGTGCCCTGTTTTGCCCAGATTTGCATTTTCTCACTTTTCTCTCTGATTACTCAATGGTTTTGCACGATTCAAACACCAATCTCACCCGTTTTTGAACAAGGATCACAACCATATAGATTAATTGCATTTATATTAAGTATGGAGTGAGAAATCTGAGGATAACTCAAGAACCCTAATTTCAGCATGAACACTATGAAATTCCATACACGATTCATACATAGCAATTGATTGAGGGTTATCACTCTATATACATGCAGAAACAAGATGGTAAGTCAAAAATTCATTTATGATGCATGTAATATGGAGTTTGAAGGCTTCAAGCTTACCTCTTGCAGCTGGTGATCGAATTCTATGTTGGAGGTGTTACAGATGTTGTGTAATGATCTGGACAACTCCAATGAACCTCAAGTAATGTGTTTGAAAACTTGGAATGGATTGAATTAGAACAAAACTGGTTGTGGCTCCTCAACTGCAAACAGACCAAAAGCTTGAGCAAATGGATGGTGACTTTGTGATTCTGAGGTTCCAAATGTGTTTCAAGGCCATGGATCACTCATATATGATGTATATAAGGTGTTGGCATGATTGGTTTGGTTTGTATTGCTTCCTATTTCAAAATTTGATAGTAACTTGAAAAAGAAGAAAAATTGGGTTTTTTGAGAGTTATTTTGAGGAAAGCATCAGTTTGGGTGCTTTGATGTACTCAAACTGAACACAAATGATGTTTATTTATAGTGTAACAAGTTTGTTTTGGCATTAATAGTGAATGGAGGCTTAGACATTCCCTTGGCCAATGGTGATCAAATGGAATCTCAAGTCTCCTCTAGCCATTGATTTGAGGTTAGGGCACAGGCTATGAGTCCTTTGGTTCAGAGATAAGGCTTGACTCAATTCAGTTAGCAATGTCTTGATGCTTGCCACCTAGTGAATCCACTGAATGCATTGAAACAAAATTGGAGTCTTTGGTATTCTTAGCCTTTTTAGGGGACACGTAGCTACATGTAGATCATTGGACTTGGGAGGCTTGTGGATCAGACACTGTCCCTTGGATGTTATCCCTTGAGGTGTCTAAATAGATAACAAGACTTGTAATTGTCTAATTTAGCCAACTCGAGAAAAATGCACATATCTGTCTTGTAAAAATCAGTTCTGAATGACCAACTTTCAATGGATGTAACTCTTAGCTCAAGTTGAATTAGAAGGAGTTCTTGTACTTTTTGGAAAGCCCTTATAACATACTTTAACTTTGATGTCCAAGATTGGTCTTGGTTCAGCTTGGATCAAGGTGAAAATGGCCCCAAAGTTTGGAAAATGTGAAACAGATTCTGACTTGTTGAAAATTTTACTAAGTGTTAGAAAAAGTGGTCATTTTCACTTTTTGTGATTTTGATCAATCTATAACTCAAAATCCATGAGGTTTTGGAATCTCTTGTAGTTGACACTTTTGAAGTATGTCATGAGAACTTTTATTTGAGCTTTGGATGGGAGGAAAAGGCCTTGTGGTTTAGGAGTTATGACCTTGCAAAGTTGGTACCAAACCACTTTTGTCCCATAATTTGGAAAAAATTTAGTTTCTTATGGTTGCCCCTTTTGCAAGAAACCTTAATTTTCTTGATTTTTCTTGATGAATGATGATCAAAACCATAGATTAACATTTTTTTTGACTTAGGGGAACCATATTTGTGAAAATTTCCAAAAAATCAAACTTGATTTTAGGCACAATTGACTTTTTGTCAGATGAATTCCAAACTGTGTGATCCTCTATGAAATCAAGTCCTTGACCTAATTCAAACCTAATGGATGAATTCCATAGGTGTTTTAGGGTGTCTTGAACCATATCCCAAGGTTTGGGAACATGTCTTGGTCAAAAGTCAAAGATACAGTTGACTTTTTCTTCAAACCCCTAATTGTGGTCCTGATGAAATTGAAACTTGTGAATCAAGCTTCTTGGATCAATCCATTGTTGTAAATGGATCAATGTGGTGTATTTGAGGCCCTCAAATCATGTCTTGAGGTCTTGGTTCACGCCTTGCCACAAAAGTCAACTTAGGGGTGAATTAGGTCAAAAAACCCTAATTCCTAATTTTTGATGAATGCTTTCTCTGAGGTTGTTTTGAATTGATGATTGGGGTTCATGAGGTCCCTTTGAGCATCTTGGGTCATGCCTTGAAGTATTGGCTCATGCCCAGATGAAAATTTTCATCTGGAGGCTTTGGTCAACCAAAACCCTAACTTGGTGACACTGTCGATCTTGAGGCTTGATCCACTTGGAATGTTGCACTCTTGTGCTTGATTCTTGATGTGGGAGACCTCTTGGTCCTTTATAGGTGTTTGAGAGGCTATACAAGTTGAAGATCATGTCAATTTTTGATTGATCCTTTGTCTAAGTGTTCTAGGAGGGCCTAAAACTCTAATTCTTGATTGTAGTGAATGCTCAACAATCCTTGAGAAGATTGATGAGGCATGATGGTACATCCATGTTCTGGTGAGGATTCACACAATAATGGGAAATCTTATGGTAAAAATTTGGGGTATGACAGATGCCCTTATTTAATCTTCTTGGACCCGAAGGTGTGAATGGCGAAGGTATTCGGACATTCAGGGTGCAAGAGGATTAAATATCGGAATACCCAAAATTTTGACGGTGGTTATGAATGTCAGTTTGCTCATCCACCTTCTTTTGCTAAGTAATGTTACTTAGAAAAGGGTAAAACTTCCCCTCGATCCTGGTTTTTGGCCACGAAACTGGTCTAAGTTTCTTTTGACATAAACCTCCCCTCGATCCTGGTCTTCTGCCACGAAACTGGTCTTAGTTTTTGAAATAAACCTCCCATCGATCCTGGTTTTCAGCCACGGAACTAGTCTTAGTTTCTGAAATAAACCTCCCCTCGATCCTAGTCTTCAACCACGAAACTGGTCTTGGTTTCTGAAATAAACCTCCCTCGATCCCGGTCTTCAACCACGGAACTGGTCCTGGTTTCTTCTTTTCGAGTTTCTTTTCTCGACAAGGAACACTATGTGTAGCGGTCTTTATCATACTTCTCACCGAGTTTTTACCGGGGAGACGCCATTTTATGGAAAAAATTTGAGGTCAGACTTGCTGGGGGTACCCATTTGTCTGAGCTGTAGAGGTGTGCAAACTTCTCTATCGGAGATGCCATTTGTTGACTCTACTGGGGAAAAACGAGCCTTTTGAGAGACTGATTTTTGCTTGGTGATATTACATCATACTTTTCTTCGAGATCCTTTCAGAGAAATGTCATGTGTTGTGATCCAATTTTGTGGTGCTGATAACTTCATTATCATCGAATTTCTTGGGAGGAAAACCGATGTATTGCCAAGAGTCTTTTGTTAAGAGGCTTTCTCTGGGGATTTTCCTTAATCCTGGAAAGCAAGAAATATCATCTTCAATGGTGAAGAGTGATGTTCCAAAGGTGTCTGCCGAATGTCTTCTTGCCTTTTAGAGGTTCAAGTTATCAAAGTGGTCGAGGACAAGCTCCAATCCATAAATAAACTGGGGAGAAATTGCTCAGATGATACATTTCTTGGCGAGGAAATCATTGACAACCTAATTGACGGGAGGGCGTTATCACTTGGGGATGAATATGACCAAAGTCATAGTAATGCAATATGAATATGAATCAATAATGCATGATGTATGTATCGACATACAAACTAGTGAATGAACACGGCTGGATACTCGGCTACTGTGGGGGATGAAAAGTACCATCGGTTCAAAATAGCAATCCTGTCTTGCTTAGGAGAGGTAGACCCTGTGGGGAAGAAAGAACCATCAATTGGTCTTAAGAGGTGAGAACTCTGTCGGGGATATCAGATGGGACATTATATCCGAAACGATTTATCCTTCATTTAGGTGTACTGGTTTAGAAGGAGTACTTTGATTCTTCACTATGAGGTTCAATCACCTTTGGAGAAGCGATCGATGTTCTTTTCGATGTTCAAAGTCAAAAGGTATTTCCATCTTTATCTTAAAAGAAGAAGAAAATTTTGAAAAGTAAATTCTTTTTTGTTTTATTTCAAGAATCGTTGATCATGTTACAATGTCATTCTATAAAGCAAAAATAAATGAGAATTACAAATAAAAGCACTAGGGCTCAAATTTTATTGATAGAATGGTAATCAGCCAAGTGCGTGATCCCATAGAGTATTACAAAATTTAGAAAATGGTAATTTAAGGGATAAGGGCTACATTGAAACATAACGACCGCTATCCTTCCACCAACTTTGAATTCTGGACATTCTGGGCTTCGGTCTAAGGTGACCTTGACTGAAGTTTTCTTGATGGATGGCATTACTGCTGAGGAGTCAAACTAATTAGACGTAGTTACTTGCCATGAATCCCTAACTTTTGCCTGGATTGTCTTTCGAGGTTTTCAATCCATCGGGATGATTTTTTTTTGCTTATGTCTCTAATTTTTTGCTGGATCGCCCTTTCGGGTTTTCAATCCACCGAGACGTTTTTTTTCATATTTAGGCGAAGTATTTCTTGACTACACCAACATTCGTGGGATAGGTAAACTCCTCTCCATCCATGGTTGCGAGTCTCAAGGCACCGCCTAAGAAGGCTTTCTTGACCACATAGGGGCCGTCATAATTCGGAGTCCATTTGCCCTGGGAATCATTGAGGAATGATTGTATCTTTTTGAGCGCAAGGCCTCCTTTTCTGAAGACACGGGGTCAGACCTTTTTGTCGAACTCCTTCTTCATTTTGTGCTGATATAACTGACCATAACACAGAGCTGTCATTCTCTTTTCTTCGATTAGGTGCAGTTCATCATGCCTGCTTTGGCACCATTCAGCTTCTGTTAGATTAGCTTCCATCAATACCCAGATTAATATGATCTTTACTTCTATGGGAAGCACTGCCTCTATTCCATATACTAGAGAGAAAGGGGTTTCCCCTATTGAAGTGCGGATATATGTGCAATAACCGTGACGAGCAAAGGGTAGCATCTCGTGCCAGTCGTTATAGGTTACAACCACCTTTTGAACGATATTCTTGATGTTCTTGTTAGCCGCTTCTATCGCTCCATTCATTTTAGGTCGGTAGGGAGATGAGTTATGGTGTTCGATCTTGAACTCAGCACACAACTCTTTCATCATCTTGTTGTTCAAGTTAGATCCATTATCAGTAATGATCTAGATTGGAACACCATAACGGAAGATGAGATTGTTTTTGATAAAGCGGACTACCACTTGTCGGGTTACATTGGTGTATGACACTACTTTGACCCACTTGGTGAATTAGTCAATGGCTACCAGGATGAACCGATGTCCGTTCGAAGCCGTGGGTTCGATCATGCCAATCATGTCGATTCCCCATATAGAAAAAGGCCATGGGGAAGAAAGAAGTTTGAGATGTGTTAGCTGTAAATGGATTTTGTCAGCGTATATTTGACACTTGTGACATTTCCTCTTGCACTTGTAGCAATCGGATTCCATTGTCAGCCAATAGTATCCTGCTCTCAGAACTTTCCTTGCCATTGTATGTCCATTGGCATGAGTGCCAAAGGATCCTTCGTAAATCTCTTTCATTAACATGTTTACTTCTTGTCTGTCTACGCATCTGAGCAAAATCATGTCAATGTTCCTTTTTGAAATTCTGGTTAAGCAGATCACGAAGATGTCAGACAGGATGTCGTGACACTTGAGCTCTGCTTCTCACAAGGATCTAAGGAAGAACAAATGAAAATTCCAGAAAGTAAATAACACCAGAGATTGTTAACCCAGTTCGGTGAACAACAACACCTACGTCTGGGGGCTACCAAGCCAGGAATGAAATCACTAAGTAGAGTTGGTTCTAAGCTAAACTCAAACGTTTACAGCTTATCACCTAGAAACTACCCTTCCTAGATTTCAACCTAAGACACTCCTAGGTATGAGACCCTTCTCAATTCCCTTTCAACCACAACAGTGACTGGAAATATTACAACTCAATATGAATGTCCTTCTCAAGTATTCACACAGTACACGAGAGGCTCACAAGTACAAACCCTAGTACTTCTAAAACAGCTGCAACAACCGACCTCAAACTAGGTTAACTCTAACCTATTTATATTGTAAACCACAGCTGGACTTGGGCTTCAAAACCACAGCAGAAGTCTTCCTCAGAATTAGCGACCTAACTCTTTCTTCAATCCCAAGTTACCAAAAATGTCTCCGTCACAAGGAAACCGCAAATCCATTTAGAATCAGAATCTCTGATTCCACAATCTCAGATGCCACTTGAAATCCTAGTCATATTCCAATCACACCTGCTAACACAAACAGTTAGTTCAAAACTATAACAGGCAAAGATGTTGAATCCTCCTGGTAAGACATCTCGTCAAACAACTCAACCTGCAGTTGGTCTAACATGTTAGGACATCTTGTCCAACATCTTTCTGCTAAGTTAGTTTTACCAAAATTAATGCCAACCTCAAAAGCAGGGACTCAACAATCTCCCCCTTTGGCATATTTTGGCTAAAACTAACTTCCATTCACCTGCAGCAACATATCAGGGAGAGACCACTATCAGAGCAGCAACGGAATCAACAACAAAACATGTCTCCCCCTCAAACAATTCAGATCTACTCCCCCTCAGTAGTTAGTAGATCATCAGCAGTCAGCAGTGGTTAGTGATGTTAGTAATTCTCCCCCTTTTTAGCCACAATATGACAAAGGTAGAAAGACTAACCCAATAACCAATAAACCAGTTCAAAGTAAAAAGTTTACACACCCAACAAAACAAAAAAAAAAACAAAATATCCTGGGCATTCAGCCCTTACAAAACCAGAAAGAAAAAACAAAACAGTAAAGACAATAGTAAAGAAGAAGACAACTCTCAGTGGTTATCTTCAGTCTCCTCATCATCCTCTTCTCCTTCTGCACTTTCAGCAGTGCCATCATCAGTATCTTCCTTCTCACCTTTCTCATCTTCCCAGGTCAGTTTAGTAGCAAGAGCTTCTATCAATCTTTCGAGCTTCTCTTTTCTTGCAGTGCTTTTCGTTATGATATCATCAAGCTGTTTGCATGTGGCTTTCAGCTGACTAATGGTATCCTCCTCAGTAGCTGTAGATGTTAAGACAATGTCTAGAACATGTTTGTCAGCAAGTAGCTTGTCATGTATAGACAAAGGTGGCTTTCTTTTCATGATGACATCACCAGCTAGAGTGATCCTGGGATATTGTTGAAGTACCATTCCACAAATAAGTGATGGAAAATAGATTGGCAATTTTACAGCTGGTGAAGTAGCTTGTTTTTAGAATTTGATCAAATATATATGCCCCAAAATCAAAGGATTTCCTTCTACCAATGGTATAGATAAATTTTCCAAGGCCTTTGGAGACAGTTAAAGTGTGGTTTGTAGGAACCCAATTTGCAGCACCAATTCTGTGGAGAATGGCATATTTAATGCTGAGCTTCCCAGCAGACAGTTTCTGTTTGTTTGGCCAGCTTTTTACAGTGTTCCCTGTAATTTCTCTGCAAATTTGGTCATCTGTGTCTTCAATTTCAGCCAGCGCACACTCAGATCTACCAAGGTATTTATTTATTTCAGTAGGGGAAAATGTCACAACATTTCCTCTGCAATACACTTTGAAGCAGTCCTCACTCCTTCTATCATTGCAACCTTCTGGAATGTTTACAACAAATTCTTTCACCAGTTGTTCATAACAGGAATCAAAATGAGAGACAGTTCTGATCAACCCAGCCTCTTTGATTAAGTTCATCTCGTCTTCACACTTAAGGACGTTTTGTCCCAGTTCTCTCTATGGCAATTCTTCTATGATATACATGTTTCCATCTGCTGACACTTACAACATCATGAAACGAGATGTTGTCCATGGGAGCCTTGGGAAGCGAACCTACAGTCTGACTCTATCTCACAGTCTAACTCACTTTCAACATCTTGGAAGCTGGTTTCTTAATGGTGTCCTGTCCATCCTCTATCTCTTCACAGTCTGACTCACTTTCAGATTCTGCCTTCCTTTTCTTATTCTCAACCACAACTTTGCTCTAGGGTCTATTGGGGCCAACTGCAGGTCTCTTAGATTTCTTGTTAGAGATGGCTACACCTTTACCTTTCCTTCTTTTTAGTCGTTCAGACACACTTGGCTTGAGGCTTGTAGCAATGACCTCATTGTCAGAAGGAGTGTTGAGTAAATCGATGATTGTATTAACTTGTGCTGAAGTCTCTTGTGCAGTCACAAATGTTTCATCATCTGCCTCAACGTTTCAATGACATAGTCAGCAAGGGTATGTAGATTCCCTTCTGACATTTCAACATCATTTCCCTCTATGTCAACATTTTCCTTGGTAGCATCCAATTCCGGAGATAAATTGGGTGGCAAAATCTATGCTAGAGGTCTGGTGATTCCAGCAACATTCACTTTGTCTCCCTTGCTTATGAGGTTCGTTATTATGTTCCCGATCATTTCCTCTGTATTGAATTTTTCTATACCTTCCCTAGAACTCACAAAAGAATCAGAAGTATTAGAGGAATTACCTGGAGGAATATTTTTGGATCTTTTGATCGGGAGCTTGTGAGTTTTGCAAAGCATGGTGGTCAGCGGAACAACATCAATTATCTCTTCAGTGTGTAGCTCTTTAGACTCTAATGTCATATCTCAGTCTTTCTCGATAGCTGGTGTTAGAGATTGTTGTTGAGACATCTTCACACAATGTGCCTGATCTTCAATTGGAAGATGAACAATTTTGAAGGAGTTAGAGCACGGTCACGATAGGTATGATTTAGAAAGTTTTGAGTTATTTGTTTTTCAAACCAGACAAACCCTTGTATACCGTTCCCATTCGTTGAGTAAAACCCTAATTTGTCCTTTAGGGTTTTCTTTTTATTTTCGTATCCCCTGAGTGATTCAAGATGTCGTCTTTGAATGTCGTGACATCTGGTATGACATTGTCCCATATCAAAACATTTTTAGAGTCAAGTTTTTGAGAATGGTCGCTCATATCTCTTGTCTTAGGGGCTGTGTTAACTGTGATGGCATATGAACACCTATTTCTAGTCATTTCCCTAAGCCTGGAGGCCTTCTGAAGAAGATTCTCCATTCTTTCTATAGTTTGACGCTGCATCCTCAGATGGGCTAGTTGAGTTAATCTCCTAATCTCCGTATCTTGAAGAGGTTTTTTAAGTCTCTCTGTCTGTGAGGCAGTCCACATGTAACAGTTATTTCTTGATCTGAATCCTTTCATGATAGTTCTACCATTTTTATCCATTACTAGACATTCATTTCTGGTAAAATTCACCTTTAGGCCTTGATCACAAAGTTGACTGATGCTGATCAGATTTGCAGTCAATCCCTTTACAAGCAGAACATCATCTAGTCTAGGATTCCCAGCATAATCCAACCTTCCAACCCCTCTAATCTTTCCCTTGGACCCATCTCCAAAGGTCACAAAGTTAGACGAATGGGGCTTTAAATCCATTAGATATTCCCTGACACCAGTCATGTGCCTTGAACATCCACGATCAAAGTACCATCTTTCTTCAGGATACTCCTCTTGATAGGAATGAGCTAACAGAGCCATAGACTCATTCTTGAACCTCATTTTCTTTCTAGTGCTCCTTCCCTTGGGATATCCATGTAACTTGTAGCAATATCGTTTAATATGACCATATTTGCCACAATGATGACATTTCCAATCTTGTCTTCTCTGATGTCTATAATGATGTTGAGACATTCTATTTGACATTGTCTTGTTTTTGAACGAGTTGTGACTGCTGTCTTGGTCATTGTATCCAAGTCCTCTAACATCTCCAGCATTTCTCCCAACTTGGAGAATTTCGTCAAGGATCTCAGAACTATTGTTGAGCATCCTAACATTTTTGGCCACATTTTCCAATTTGGAATTTAGCATAACCACTTCCTCCTCAAGATCATAGATGGCATCAAGGTGTTTTTCTCTTTTAGCTTCAAGAAGCATAATGATCTTGTGATGTCCTTCTCCTAGTTGGCATACCCTTTTTAAGAAATTTACTAGATCATCATAGGATAGATTTTCAATCTCTGAGTTAGAATCAAACATTCATGTCATTGCTAACACCTTCTTAGTAGTTTCTCCATTGCTTAAGGAGTGATCCTCAGACCATGATGTAGATAACCCCTTATTGTCCTTCTTGTGGTAGGTGGGACACTCACCTCTTGTATATCCAAAACCTCCACATTCAAAGCACTAAATTCCTTTACCTCGGTTGGGTCGTCTATCATATCTAGGTCTTCTCCCATAATTTCTTGATCTATGGAAGTTAGAAGTCTGAGCCTTGACATTATCATTCGACTTCTCATCCAATTGCTTTGCCAATTGATGAAATTATTTTTCCAGATCTCCCACAACTATGGTCAAGTCCTCTTTAGTGTCATTCTCTTCTTTGTTGGTCACAAAAGCAAGACTCTTCTTCTTTTCATCCTTTTGACTAATAGCCATCTCAAAGGTTTGAAGTGATCCCATAAGCTCATCTACCTTCATGGTGTTTATGTCATGAGCTTCTTCAATAGCTGTCACTTTCATATCAAACCTTTTGGGAAGAGACCTTAGAATTTTCTGAACTAACTTGGCTTCAGGAATTTTCTCACCAAGATCACAAGATGTGTTTGCAATATCAACAATATTCATATGAAAGTCATGTATACTTTTATGTTCTCTCATTCTCAGGTTCTCAAACTTAGTGGTAAGCAGCTGAAGTTTTGAGGTTTTTACACGAGAGGTACCTTGATGAGGAGTCTTCAAGATTTCCAAAGCATCCTTCGCAGTTGTACAGTTTTTGATGAGTCTGAAGATGCTCTTGTCCACCCCATTGAACAAGGCATTCAAGGCTTTAGAATTCCCTTGAGCAAGCTTATCATCTTCATCATCCCAATCTTCTTCAGGTTTTAGCTCCTCAGTGAGCTCCCCGTCTTTGTCCTTGATCTTTGGTGGATCCCACCCCTTGATCACAGACTTCCAAGCCTTTCCATCCATAGACTTAATAAACGCTACCATGCGAACTCTCCAATAATCATAATTGGAACCATCAAGTATAGGTGGTCTATTTAGAATTCCTCCTTCTTTATCCATAATACCAGAAAGTATCGTCCCTGAATCTCACCCAGATACAGAGCAGGATGCCTGCTCTGATACCAATTGAAATTCTGGTTAAGCAGATCACGAAGATGTCAGACAGGATGTCGTGACACTTGATCTCTTCTTCTCACAAGGATCTAAGGAAGAATAAATGAAAATTGCAGAAAGTAAATAACACCAGAGATTGTTAACCCAGTTCGGTGAACAACAACACCTACGTCTGGGGGCTACCAAGCCAGGAATGAAATCACTAAGTAGAATTGGTTCTAAGCTAAACTCAAACGTTTACAGCTTATCACCTAGAAACTACCCTTCCTAGATTTCTACCTAAGACTCTCCTAGGTAGGAGACCCTTCTCAATTCCCTTTCAACCATAGCAGTGACTGAAAATATTACAACTCAATAAGAACGTCCTTCTCAAGTATTCACACAATACATGAGAGGTTCACAAGTACAGACCCTTGTACTTCTAAAATAGCAGTAACAACCGACCTCAAACTAGGTTAACTCTAACCTATTTATATTGTAAACCACAGCTGGACTTGGGCTTCTAAACCACAACAGAAGTCTTCCTCAGAATTAGCGACCTAATTCTTTCTTCAATCCCAAGTTACCAAAAATGTCTCCTTCACAAGGAAACCGCAAATCCATTTAGAATCAGAATCTCTGATTCCACAATCTCAGATACCACCTGGAATCCTAGTCATATTCCAATCACACCATCTAACACAAACAGTTAGTTCAAAACTATAATAGACAAAGATGTCGAATCCTCCTGATAGGACATCTTGTCAAACAACTCAACCTGTAGTTAGTCTAACATGTTAGGACATCTTGTCCAACATCTTTCTGCTAAGTTAGTTTTACCAAAATTAATGCCAACCTCAAAAGCAGGGACTCAGCACTTTTGTAGAGTGTTTCACCGTTTAGGATGAAGTTGACAGCCAGTCTTCTGAGAGTCTTCCTGTCTTTTCTCGATGCCTCAGGCGGGTACTCTTGTCTTTGAAGGAAGCACTTGATGTCATGATACCAGGGTTTGTCATCTATGACTGCTTCAATTGTGAAGATGTAAGCAAGCCTTTCGAGGCACATTATGTCAAGCTTAGGTACGTCGTTCCATTGACTTACAATAATCATGGAAGAGAGAGTTGCTAGTGCATCGACCATGTGATTTTCTTCACGAGGGATGTGATGAAACTTGATTCTGTTGAAGAATGGTAACAACCTTCTCGCGTAATCTTTGTGAGGAATCAATCCTGATTGGTATGTATTCCACTCTTCTTTGATTCGATTGATAACCAGGGCTGAGTCTCCATGCACATCCAAGTTCTTAATCCTTAAGTCAATAGCTTCTTCGAGACCCATGATACAAGCTTTGTATTCGGCCTCGTTGTTTGTGCACTTGAATGTTAATCTGGCAGCGAAAGGAACATGGGTACCCTGAGGTGTTACGATGATTGCCCCAATTCTGTTTCCATAAGTGTTGACGGCCCCATAAAATATTAATCCCCATTGGGATCTTGTTTTCGGCCCTTCACTAGGTAGCGGTTCATCGCAATCTTTCATTTTTAAGTACATGACATCTTCGTCTGGGAAGTCAAATCCGACTGATTCCTGATCGTCAATCAGTTTATGAGCCAAATGATCGTCCAAAATACTCCCTTTGACGGCTTTCTGAGCATGATACTCCATGTCATATTCTGATAAAAACATCTACCAATGGGCAATCCTTCCCGTGAGAGCAGGTTTTTCAAAGACGTACTTGATCGGATCCATTTCGGAGATTAACCAAGTAGTGTGGCAAATCATGTACTGGTGGAGACGTTTGGCTGCCCAAGCCAGAGCACAACAAGTTTTCTCGAGCATAGTGTACCGAGTTTCACAGTCAGTGAACTTCTTGCTTATGTAGTAAATGGTAGACTCTTTTCTCTTTATTTCGTCTTGTAGGCCAAGTATACAACCCATGGAGTCTTCCAAGACTGTTAAGTATATGATCAGTGGTCTTCCTTCCACTGGAGATAACAGAATAGGCAGATTCAACAAATATTCTTTGATATTGTTGAAAGCTTTTTGGCAATCTTCTGTACACAAACAACTTTGATTCTTTCGGAGTAGTTTGAAGATTGGCACGCATGTCACGATCATGAGGGATATGAGAGATGAAATTCAGACGTCCCAAAAATCCTCTGACCTATTTTTCAGTCTTTGGTGAAGGCATTTCTTGAATGGCCTTGACCTTGTCATGATCAACCTCAATTCCTTTCTGGCTGACGATGAACCCTAAGAGTTTTCCTGAGCAGACACCGAACGTGCATTTGTTGGGATTCAAGTGGAGTTTGTATTTTCTCAGACGCTCGAATAACTTTGACAGGTGTGTCATATGCTCTTCTTCTATTTTAGATTAGGCAATTATGTCATCGACGTACAATTCAATCTCTTTGTGCATCATGTCTTGAAACAGAGTTGTTATGGCCCTTTGATAGGTTGCCCTAGTATTCTTCAAACCGAACGACATTACCTTGTAACAGAAGGTGCCCCATGGGGTGATGAATGAAGTTTTCTCCATATCTTTTGGTGCCATTTTGATTCGATTATAGCCCAAGAATCCATCCATGAAGATGAAGACTTTGAACCTTGTTGTACTGTCTACTAGCATGTCAATGTGTGGCAGGGGGAAGTCATCCTTTGGACTTGCTTTGTTCAGATCCATGTAGTCTACACACATTCTAACTTTCCCGTCCTTTTTCGAAACTGGCACTATGTTAGCTAGCCATTGAGGATATTCTGAGGTGGCAAGGAAACCTGCGTCGATCGGTTTCTGCACTTCCTCTTTGATCTTGATAGCCATATCTGGATGAGTCCGTCTCAGTCTCTGTTTCACCGGAGGGCATTCTGCTTGTAGTGGTAAATGATGTTCCACGATGCTGGTATCCAACCCTGGTATGTCCTGATAGGACCAAGAAAATACATTTGGAAACTCTTTGAGAAGTTTTATCAAGCTTTCTTTGACAGTTGGATTGAGTAGTACCCCAATCTTAACTTTTTTCTTTTCTTCCTCTGAACCCAAATTGACCGTTTCTAACGGCTCTTTGTGAGGCTCAATAGACCTTTCCTCTTGTCTGAATAATCGGGAAATCTCTTATGGAATTTCTTCATCCTCTTCTTCTTCAGCTTTAAATACCGGGAATTCAAAGTTGGGAGAATACATTGGATCGTACGTTTCAATAGGGTTTAAAACAAGCAGACTGCATGTCGTGATGATTTTTTTTTAGAAAAGACAGAGAGAAATGAAAGAGTGTGTGTAGTGTATTTTCTAAAAAATTCTTGTTTTTATTTTGGGTTGTTTTAGGATTTCCATTTTCTGAAAAAACGAGAAGTGAAAACAGCAATAAATGCGGGAATGACAGAATGACGTTATTTATTTATGATTTGTCGATTCTTGAAATACAGCCCTATAAAACAAAACTTTGTCGCTTTGGGCGAAGCGAAGAGGGACATTTATAGAAAAGTGAGCCCTATATAAACATCCGTTTAACCTGGGCAGGGTGAAAGGTTAAAACAAAGATGATAATTACTTAGACTTATGGACGACTTTCGGGACATCCACATCAACCCATTGGCGACGAACCCCTCGGTGAATCACAAAGTCTAGTACCTCTTTTCTTGGTTTGTCTTCAGAAATGACGCTGGTTTCTGGTGGAGTAGGATTATTGGAGTTTTTCTCCCAAGCAGAATTGTCATAAACAAACTCTTCTATTGTATCTTCCCTAGTGTTTTCACTCTCAAGAGGATCTCCCCATCCAGTTGGATGGATGTCTTCGTATCTGATGTGAGAGCTTTCAGGAGCGGTGTATTTGATTAAGAAGTCGTACTTGCCACTCGGTTGTCCTAAAGTGTCCCGTACTTCTGTGGGGATAGAGGAGTCATCTTCCTCGATGACGTTGACCTTAGGAAAAGCATAGTTGATGAACACTTGTCTTGCAATCTTTGCAGATTCATCATTGTGATGGATATCTTTGGAATGTCCTGAGTAATGATCCCATGATTTGGTGGGGACGTGGGTATTCTTTTCAATATTACTTAGTTGATAGGCATTATCAGGCTGACTCTTTTGCCCCAAGCCTTTCGTGTACGGCTTCCAGATAGGCAAGTCATCCAGGGGATCATAATAGTCATAGTCAAAGTTGTCTTTCATTAGATCATCTTCTAATGAGTTAGGTGGAGCATGACATCCTTCAGGGTCACAATCTCCATAGATCATCCAGACGTCTGAGCTTGGTATATATCTCGGGCTCTGCTTTGGAAACAGAATGGCATGTGCGTTTCTTCCTGAGACATATAACTGTTATCGTTGAGATAACATTTCCATTCTTCGTTTGTATCGGAGGAGTCACTCTTAATGATGGTGTGTACTTCTTGAGACACTAGGTGGAGGAAACCTCCACTGTGGAAGAAATCCTGAATGGGATGAAAACTTTCGTCCTTCTTTGCAGTCTGGGTACAGGTTGAAGAGAAACCAATACCTTTCTTTGTCTTGTTATCAGTAGGAATTACAAGTTGTCCCCATCCTTTTGTTTCTTTACTCTTGATCACTTCGAGAGCGCCTTTGTATGAGGAAATTGGCGTCCTTCTTTCTGGTTGATTCTCATTGCTCACCGAGAGTGCTTGGAACTGAGTTCCAACAACCTCCTCTGGTTCTACACAGGAAAATGATGATAAATTGCTTACGATTAAGGCTTGTTCTCCACATACTGTGACTAACTTGTCATTCCTGGCGAACTTCAGCTTTTGGTGAAGTGTCGAAGTGACTGCCCCAGCTTCGTGTATCCAAGGTCTTCCTAATAAATAGTTGTATGCTGCCCAGATGTCCATGACCTAGAAAGTGACTTGGAAAGTGTGAGGACCGATGGTTATGGGAAGATCAACTTCGCCGATAACTATTTTTCTAGATCCGTCAAAGGCTTGTACAATGATCTCACTGCCTCTCATCGGGGCTCCTTGAAATGATAGTCGCATCAGAGTTGATTTTGGCATAACATTCAAAGATGATCCTGTCTCTACCAATACGCTGGCTAAAGCATCGTATTGGCAGTTGACTATAATGTTGAGCGCCATATTATGATTCTTGCCTTCTTCCGGCAGTTCTTCATCACTAAATCCTAAGTTATTGTAGGAAGTGATGTAGGAAATGATGCTGTCAAATTTTACTACTGTCACGTCTTGTTCCACAAAGGCTTGCTCTAAGACCTTATGTAGAGCTTCCCTGTGAGCTTCAGAACTAAGTAGGAGAGGTAGCACAGAGATTCGAGACGGAGTTTGCAACGGTTGGTCCACAATGTTATACTCACTTTTCTGGATGAGCTTCAGCATCTCATCGTTGTTCTTTATAAGTTCTGGATTTTTGGATTGACCGATTTGTTGATTTGGAACGTCTGTTTGAGGTTCCTTTTCTTTGGCAGGTTCTTTAACTCCCCTGTTGAAGATCCGGCCGCTCCGGGTAACTCGACCGATGTCGGCAATGTTCACAACGGAGGGTAATGGAGTTTCTTTTCCATTTTCAATGGTAGTCGCACCGTATTTGTAAGGGATAGCCTTTTCTGATTTGTACGGTATTGGACCTGGCAAGTAGATAACCACAGAAGCTTTTTGATTTCTCTGACCGTTATAGGAAATCTCAATCAGTTCCTGGTTGTGAACTTTTCTACTATCAAGAGGGATTCTTGATTCATTGAGAAGAGGGATTATGGCGCACACGTCCTTAGTTTTTCCATGATCGGAGATTACGACAACGTTTTTGCTTTGATCAAGGAGGTAATCTTGTACCATGTTAATCGACACAGAACTTGAACATGGTCGGATCTCTTTCTGGTCCAACTGATTTTGAAGAGCTGCTCATACGAGATAGCATTCTTGGTTGTTCTCCGAGCATACTCTACAGCGCTCATAATTATGCGGTGGTACCTTACCACGCCCACTTTGTATGTAGTGCATCTTTACTAGATTTGTTTCTATTGAGCGGACATCACGACTTTGATGTCTACCAGGATTCCCGTCAGTCATGCTAATCTGTTGTGTAGCTTCATCCAAGTAGATCGGAAGCCACCAGTGGTCCAACAGATGTTGAAGGGTTCTTTGTACAAGTGCACACCCTTGGTAACCTTTACGTCATTCCTCATAGTCTTGATAATCCTGTGAAGCCAGAAAGTCGAGCCTGACCTGCTTAGCATGCAATTCTACCAGACTGGTATTCATCAAGCGTATCTCAAAAATTTGAACCATATTGACTTGATGGTCATTTCTTTCACAGTAGTCTTGGATCCATATGAGATCCATCTGACGTTGGAGGGTCTCTTGTACAAAAGAGCATCCCTGATTGCTTGTTGAGAAGATCGGACAAGTGTTCTAATCGTGTCATGGCAGATTATGATATTGACTCTGCCTTGAATCCATCACCACCAAATTGACATTTATTGCAAGAATGTTGTGGTTCTGAACAATGTTGGGATGTGCATGGGCCATGTTGACTTCCCGGATCCTGTGATCATGATTCCAGCCCAGATCCATTTATTCTTGTAGAGCTGCTTGCACTACAGAACACCCATGATTATTCTTTGAGCAAATATCACACTGGTTATAATTGTGAGATGGCACATGATCATACCCGCTCTGTCTGCAATGCATCCTCACCAGATTGGTTCCTAATAGGAGTACATCGTGAATTTGAAAATTGCGGCTAAATTCTTCCTCTATTAAATTTACTGCAGCCTTCTCATGTTATGGCAACGGGTTCGTCTGAACATTCGGATTTGTATCTTTGAAAGATAAAATCCCTTTCCTGACAAGCTTTTATACATCAGGCTTGAAGCTAAGACAATTCTCAATGTTGTGCCTAGATCCTCCTTGATGGTAAGGGCAAGTTTGATCTGCTTTGAACCAAAAAGGAGAATTTTCCGGTACTATAAGAGGAGTTTTGGCTTGGACGTGCCCCTTGGCCAGTAGAAGTGGAAGTAGTTCTGTGTACAACATCGGTATAGGGTCAAACCCTGATGGTCGTGTCGTACGATTGTTGTTGTTGTACTGTGGATGAGCCTGCTGAAGAGGCTGTTGAGTCCTTTGTTGATATTGTTGTTGATTTGGATGGCTTTGAGCAACCTGAGGTTGATAAGTCGGAGCCGGCGCTGGGTTGACAGCGGGAGTTATTGCCGCTACTGGTTGATACCTTCGCCTTTACTTTTCCAAAGAGATATTACTGATCTCCTATTCTTTCTTCTTTTGGAAAGCACTACCGTATCTTTTGGTACTGCTAGATGGCTATGCATCTTTGACCAATCGTCCTTCTGGGATGCTTCTTCAAGGTGTACTCTCATGTTCACCATTTCAGTGAAGTCACTGGGCGCACTGGCGACCATTCGGTTGTAATAAAACGTGCTTAAGGTTTTTAGGAAAATCTTGGTCATCTCCTTTTCCTCAAGAGGGGGACAGACCTGGGCGCCAATTTCACGCCATCTCTGAGAATATTCTTTAAACGTTTCTTTGTCCTTTTGTGACATTGCTCTGAGTTGATCCCTGTTCGGTGCCATGTCTAAATTGTATTTATACTGCTGAACGAAAGCTGCACCGAGATCTCTGAAAGTACTGATCTTGGTGCGGTTTAAACCCATGTACCATTTGAGTGTGGCACCGGTTAAACTGTCTTGGAAGTAATGGATCAGTAGCTGTTGATTTTCTGTCTGAGTTGACATTTTTCGAGCGTACATCACCAAATGACTTTGAAGGCAAGAGTTGCCTTTGTATTTTTAAAAGTCAGGCACCTTGAATTTGTGCGGTATCTTTACATTAGGGACCAAACAAAGGTCAGCGGCGTCCTTTCCGAATAAGTCTTGACCGTGAATGGCATGCAGTTCCTTCTGCATCTCCAAGAATTGTTTCTGGAACTCATTCATCCTTTCATACATGTCTTCGTTTCCACCAGAAATTGCTTGTGGAATTTGTCCTTTCGGGACAGTGTGTACAACTGGTTGTGGTATATATATTAAAGCGGTGACTCTTTGTGCTTCTATGCCCTGAAGTTTGTAACCTTCAGGGGTTGCTGTTGTAAACCTGGCATCTTCGCTTTCCCGAAGTTTGTAACCTTTAGGCAGCGGTTCCTGCTACGGTTTCTGGGTCTTCAGTGACCGGTGGGATGTATGTGAGAGCAAGAATTGTATCTACAAGTCAATCTATATTTTGATGATAACAATACGTATTTGTGAAAGAACCATTTTATGTTCTAACGTGTGTTGTGTGCAGATCATAATTATAGAATATATCAGATCCAACAAGCACCAGCCAGATGAGCGAAATTGATAATATGTGAAGTTACTATGTGTGACACAAGTCGCAAGAAGCAAGAACGCTTCTATATCTGGTCGTGATCAGTCAGATCCAAGGATGTCGATATTGCAGATGCAATGCTCTTGTGGATGCTCTCTGAAAGTGGTCGAGATTCTGAAGATTGCGAAGCTTCTGAAGAAGAGAACCGAAGTGCTGAAGACTCTCATGACTTGAAGGCTCTGAAGACCAAGTACAGAAAGACTCTGAAGACTTATGTGTTCTAAAGATTAAGGTTCTGAAGATCAAGTATTGAAGACTCTGATGATTGGTTCCTAATGGACTAGTTCTGAAGTTTCAGAAGACTTGAAGAAGTAAAGGATAACGTGCTTAAAGACAAGTGTTGAAGTTCTGAAGACTGATTCCTAATGGACTTCTTCAATTGACTGAAGAATTGACGTATCAGATATCCTAACTAAGAAGACTTTACTCATGCTTCATCAATTAAACATCAGAAGCCTCTGAAGTTCATAAGTCACATGTTACCGTTGTGAGTAACTGTACACGGCGCCCAAGAAAGATATATCACATCACTTCTCCCACATCAAAAAGGAGATGTGTCAGTACAACGAGTTATTACACAACGCCTCTTTCCCAACGGCCAACAATATTTCAAACGACTATATTTCTACCAGGCTATTTAAAGGAAAGAGTATTCGCTTCTAATAGAAGACTGTGGAACGACGAAGGACGTCGACGACGACACAATCCACAAATCGAGTCATTCCATTAAAGGTGAATTGATCAAGTCATTGTGTAAAGATAGCAACAACGATGAGTTCTCATTGTAACACTTAGAATATCCAAAGCTATCACCATTTACACATGGCCATTGTTGTTGAAGCTCAAAGATCATCATTCAACACAACAATAATGAATCGGTATAGAAGCTGTTGATGAAGAAGACAACATTGCAAATTATTCAAGTCATCAACCACCTTCTCGTCAGCGCTACATTGAAGATCTGAAGCAAGGAGTTGTTGCTCAAATCTTGCTTACCCCGAAGACAAAGAAGAAGAAGATCTACAAGATGTCAACAACTGTCAAATCATTATACATCTATGTAGTCTCTTAGAATAGCAAGGAGATATTGCTCACATCTTGCTTGAACACTTGTGTGTTCTTTTGTACTTAAACTTAGGAGTAATCTGCTTGTTAAGAAGCACCTTTGTAATCTCCAGTTAAACTAATTCTTGGTGAATTAGGATTCCTTGAGTGGTCAGTGTGACCGGAGACTCGAGAAGACAATGGCGAGATGTCATTGCGATGAATCCCTGAACGTCTAGCTGTGAAAGCCTGGAAGTAGATCTTGCGAGAGTGGAACCTGCAGGTCAATGTTCGTTATATTCATTAAGTTGAATCCCTGAACAGTTCATTGTATGTTAGTCACAGTGTGATTGTGCAAGTGGTTAGTCACCAGCTGTTTCCCGTGCATCTGTAATTGAGATTGATTATAGTGGATTAAGACCTTGTGTTCAAGGCGAAATCACCTGAGGAGGGTGGACTGGATTAGCCTTTGTGGTGAACCAGGATATATCGTGTGTTCTTTACTCTTATGCTTAATGTCTTAGTTTATCTTTCTATATAGAGTATCAGAACCTTACACACAAGTCAGAACCTTGCAGCCTAACTCTGATAAGGTTCCGCTCTACAAGTTTTGAGAAGTGAATCTTATATTCAGACTCTTGTTAGTTCTGAAGCCTCATGCTTATCAAGTCCAAATGTAACGTTGCCAGTCAGAGTCTCTCAATGAACTCTGATGTAATCCTAGTGATTCAACAACAAGAAACAAAAAGTAGTCAAAAGAGCAAATACACAATTCAAACCCCCCATTTCTTGTGTCTTTCTCGCACCTTCAATTGGTATCAGAGCTCCGGTTATGTTATTGATGGATATCAAACACCTAACAGTGTCAGAAAAAGATCTGGATACGGTGCGTAGAAATACTCTGGGTGAGATTGAAATCCACTTACAAATTATGTAACAGTTCAGAAGTTGACTGTGTACAAAATTGTAATCAATCTGACTACTCGAGCAAATCACTGATTCTGGAAGTTTTGCTAATCAACAAAATCTTTTCTCACCTAAAGGCTTGTTGAAGATTGAAGAATCAGCTGATCAGATGGACTCATCAGATAAGAAGTAGTATCTGCTGAATGCTCATCTTGGAAGATACGTGTAGAAGAACTACGTATTTGCTCAAGGTTAAATTATCAGAAGACAAGAAGTCTGGGCTGCTGAAGAATAACTCTTTATGAGCTCCTGAGGTGTTTTCAAGAAACGGACTAGGACCACCCTTGACTTTCTCGGTTAAAGCTCATTCAGAATCTCTTCATGTAAAGAAGAAAACTTGTTGGTCTATGAATTTGAATTTCAAGAAAAGTCTGTTGAAGTCAGAAAGCTGAAGAATTCAAACTCTTATAATTGATTCAACATCGAAATCCTGGAATGATCAGAAGTTAATGAATTCAATGAAGAAATGAACATTGTTTTCTTGTAAGATATACAAGAAACTGAAAGAATATTCAAGAAGAAGATTTTCATGGATTCATCAAGTACTTAATCAGGATTAACCACTTAGAGTCTTGATCAAATCAGTGTAACCAAATTCTTATGACTTGAGACTAACTCAGTCGGCTCAAACGTTAGTGATCAGATCTCTATCTGATAAATTCTTTTAGAACATTCTTGGTTCAGAATTCAGAAAATGTTCATACTCCTCAGAAACTAGAATGTAAGAAATTCTTGAAGAGTCCAAGAACCAACAACAGTTCACTCAGAAGTAAGCAGAGTCTGATTAAGATCTCAGAACATAATGCATTCATAAAAGATTACAACGTCAGACCACTCTGAAGGAAGCAGAAGCGAATAAATGATGATCAGAAGTCCAGAGCCAGAATTAAGTACAATATATGAAAATAACAGAATTCAGACTATGTCAGGTATGATCTTCTCTATCTTAAACAGTTAAACACTAATGCATGAATGTGAAAATAATCTGAAATATTTATGTCTTATAAGAAAAATCTCTTAACTATGCGTGCACTCTAAAGTAACCTCAGTCATTATTGCGAATCTTTGGAAACCATACCATATCTCTGACAACATAATCTGTTCTAAAATCTTATTAAATCCTATTGTATAAATCTATAATTTTCATAGACTAGGTACAACTTATCCTACCCATGTACTTGTATAAAATCACGTCTCCCTATCAAATAACCTCATACTCAAAGTTCTCTTCATAAAGTCATAAGTGTCAAAACCCTGTTGTCCATCGTCATGCCTCGACTCACCTTTCTTGGTAACCAAGATCTTCTTGAAATCATTTCTGAAAAATAATTTGTAATCAATACTCCTCCATTTTTGAGTTGCATTGCCTGTAGTCTAGCAGATGTGCTTTACACTCAACAATGGACTAGATACTCCATGATGCTAGAAAAGCCTATCTATGTAAATCTTGTCAAAGATTTCTGGAAACATGTCGATCTTGATCTTGAAAGCAAGTGTATCACCTCCTTTGTTTTTGAAGTCCCAATCATCATCAACCTATTCTCAATTACTCTTGCAACTGGGTGTGAGGATGTTGGAATTCCTGTTGATTTTGACAAAAACAAATTCTTTGCTGCCAAAAATTTTGTATCTCTTCATGACCTGACTTTAGGGTACATTCCGTTCAATCCTGAAAATCTTCTACCCATTCCCAAAGCTTGGTACAAGCTCATGTTGTCCAATTTTCTTCCCAGGGGAGAAAGTCATGACATCCTTAGATTTCATGACCATGAATTCATTTATTTACTAATGAATAGATTTCAAATAAATCTGCCACACACTATCTTCAACTGTCTCTGGAAAACCATCTCTAAGTCCAAAAAACTCACAAAGTCCTACATTCCTTATGGAAGAGTTTTGTCCGAGATTTTCTTTAGAGATGGAATTGTGGACATGATCAAAGAAAGAATTAAAGAAGATGGTCCTGAAAGCCTTCCAGATAACTGCTTGTTGAAAACTAAGTGTGAAATCTTTAGTAACTAGGAAACCCAAATCTGTCTGTGTTTTAACTATGTATGCGGAGTGTATGTATGAAATTACAGATGATTCTAAGTAGATTCAATAGTGTCAGTTTGCTCTAAGTTATTTAAAGATTAATGAACTTTGTCTACAAATCAATTTTGATTATTGAATTCTTAATTATAAAAAATTATAAAATATTCAAGGCACTAATTGATATTACTTATTGAAAGTTCTTGAAAAATATTTTAGTGGCTCAAGACACCATCATGATTAATACAGCAGCCCTAGTGGCCACTCACGGCAAAGTAGTTGTTAACACATTAATTCTTCTCAAAGTAAATTAGTAACTGCTCCATTTTCTTTTCCCACACGTTCACGCCTTTTAGCATACCGTAAGTAATCATGACCACCTAGGAATAGTAAACCCAAAACCTTGTGCACCAATTTAGTTATTATACTTCTTACTCTCACTCGCTATAAATAGTTGGATGTTTCCCTTGCATAACTCACCCTCAAATCTAAACTCTTTTTCTGATAAAACTCTCATTTCAGCAAGATAATGAACTCTCAAAGAAATAGTCCTACCTTCTTAGGCAAAAAAGAAAATTTACATGTTATCTCAGAGAAAAGACCCAACCTCACTCATCTCGGAAACGATGGCTTAGAGATAATAAGAAGCATGCATGCTCAGTCTTGGCAGTGCTATTACTCCCAACTGAATGGTCCAATCTTTACTAATCTTATTAAAGAATTTTGGAATTATGCTAGGGTTAGCATTGATGGTAACACCATCTGGTCTGAGGTTCATTATCACCCAATTGCTATCTCTGTTGACTCGATAGAGAAAATCATTGGGTGTGAGGATGTTGGAATTCTTGTTGATTTTGACAAAAAAAAATTCTTTAGTGATTCAACAACAAGAAACGAAAAGTAGTCAAAAGAGCAAATACACAATTCAACCCCCCCCCCCCTTTCTCGTGTCTTTCTCGCACCTTCAATGTATCCTTCAGGTATAAAGTTGAGAGGCATGCCCTAGGGGCGACCCTTGGGCATGTTGTACCGAGGATGATTCTTATGTGTCTCCATTATGGGCGTAGATGTGATCTCTGAGATTATAGCATTTGATGCCGCTGCACCTGAGCTGCTGCCAGGGATTCCATGTCACTATGAAGTTTTTTCAAACTTTCCTTCAGAGCGTCGATTTCATCTCTCAGCTCTCTGTTCTCTTCCTCGAGATCGTCCATTTTCTTTTGTCGATTGGCCCGAGTATTGTATGAGTGAGACAGTTTGACTCTAGAATTTTGACACGTACGTGAGACTCAAAGATAAGAAAAATGTGTTATCAGAGAATGATGAATGATATGCAAAGACATATTTTTAGTTTTTTTTAATAAAAAAGAAACTTCAAAAAATAGATTGCAAATATCATACAGTGGGGGATACCCCCTTTTATTGAATTCGAAAGATTGCTGTTTTTTTACAAGGAAAAGTATAGTATTTTATAAAGTGCTGTAAGGAAATGTCTAAGCTCACGGATCCTGAGTCCTTTCTAAAGAGAGCTCAGATGCTGGTTCCGGTATTTTCCTTTTATTTGAACGAGGCTCTTCAGCCGTTGTAGGGTTATCATTCCTTTGCCAAGTGAAAGGAGCGAGCAAATTTCTCCGGTCTTCCTGACTTTCTATAGCATGCTGCTCTAATATCTCAATCAGAGCATCCTTTTCCTTTAATAGTTCCTGAATCTTGGTACACTCTAAATTAAGGAATCAATATTTATTTTTCTAAGAGCTCTTTTGACGTTGAACTTTGTTGAGAGCGACCTGGAGTTTTTCCGCATCAGACATAAAATAAAGGACAAATTCCTTTAACAAAAATCTTATTGGCGAGGGTAAGGCATCCTCAGCTTGAGGGCTCTAGTTTGCACCCAGTGGAGATAAGGCTCCATGGAGGTACAATTTGGTCTTCCTAGAGACTCTCTTCCTTTCCTGTGAATGTGTTGCCAGGCATGCACTATTTCCTTCTTTAGTGCCCTGTCATTTTCCCCTTCCTTGAAGAAAAGACCTTCCAGATGAACATTATGTGGGATATTCTTCATTGGGTATCCGAGTTGACGGCGAGCTAAAATTGGATGATAATTGATTCCTCCTTTAGTTCCAATGAGGGGTACGTTAGGGAAATTTCCACATCTGTCTATGATCTCTATTCCCTCATAAATCCTATTATACCAATCTATGCCAGAGTTGGTAAGAGACATAATCCTTTGTGACCAACGTAGAGTACTTTTGTGATCCCAAAAAGCAGTAGACTTGGGTAAATGGGAAATGAACCATTTGTAGATTAATGGTACACAACATGTGATCATTCCTCCGCTATATAAATTCCTTAAGTGTACAGAATGATAAACATCTGCGAGTAAGGTTGGTACGGGGTTCCCAATCAGAAATATCTTAATAGCATTAGTGTTGACGAAGTTGTCAATGTTGGGAAAAAGGAATAACCCATATACGAGCAGGACAAAGATATCTTCGAAAGCAGTTATGTTTCCTATACTAGCAAAGTATAGAGCTTTCTCCATCAGGAATTTAGCTGGTAAACCCTGGATTCCTCCTTTAGTGGTTATGTGAGTCCTAACTTCTGACTCATCTAAAAAGATTGCTCTTGCAATGGTTTATTCCTTTGGAATTTATTCCAGTCCAGAAAATGGAGCTCGGTCAGTGATAGGGAAATCAATCAGATGGGAGTACTCTTCTAGCGTTGGTACCAGTTAGTAATCCGGGAAAGTGAAGCAGTGGTAAACTGGATCGTAGAACTGAATCAACGTAGACAAGATTCCTTCAACCACGTTGACCCTTAACAGAGACAACAATCCTCCGTGCTTAGCTCTGAAAGCCTTAAGGTTGGTAATGATCCCTAGTGAATTCTACATTTTCTGTCGCGGTGAGAATCAGATACCAAAGCTATGGAATCAGCTTGGCTCGCAAAAATAAGATATCGCCATTTAAAGGAACCTCTTGAAATATTTGTGTTTTGACTAAAATTGTTTGTTAAGGGTAAGGATGGGCAAAGTAAAAAGAAAAGGGGTAAAAAGAAAAATGTAGCTCGCTAGGATCTTGCAATCCTATGCCTACATATCCTTAATAGGAAGTTAGAGCAATCGTAGTTCGGAACTACGATGAAAATGGTGTAAATGAAAAGTGTGGAAAAAAGAGAAGTGTGTGAAAAAATAAAAGGTTGTGAAGGTGAGAGAAAGACACAAGAAAGAGGGGGTTTAAATTGTGTATTTACTCTTTTAGTAACTTTTCGCTTGACGCTCAAGAAACTTCAATGTTCATTGAGAGATTCTGATCTATTAACTAAAGAGTATGAGAACCGTATGAGTTCTGTTCATAAGATACGATACTCAGAACTTGCAGTGCGGAAACTTATCAGAGATAGGCTGAAAGGTTCTGACTTTGCTTAATATGAGGTTCTGATATTCAAAGCAGGAACATAAAAAGAGATACTAAACAAAGGAGTAAAGGACACATGATATATCCTAGTTCACCACGCGGGCTAATCCAGTCCACCCTCCTCAGGTGATTTTGCCTTGTACACAAGGACTTAATCCACTATAACCAAATCATGATTACAATTGCACGAGCAACAACCGGTGACTAACTACTTGCACAACTGGACTGTGACTAACAACCCAATGAACCGTTCAGGGATCCAACAGGATATAACGTTCATTGACCGAGCAGACCCACTGCTGGGATTTCACAGCTAGCCATTCAGGGATTCAATTCAATGAATATAACGCTACTGACCATATTTCAGGATTTTCATCAATGACCCTCAGCCATTGTCATCTCAAGTATCTGATCACCGCGTGATCTACTCAAGGGCCTCAACTCACAACTGAACCGTTCAGGGATCCCATCAAGATATAGCGTTCACTTGAGGTATCTCAATTCTTTTAGTTGAATTGGAAAACTGGAGATTACAAATTGTGCTTCTTAATAAGCAAGTTTCTCCTAGGTTTAAGTACAAAGAACATACACATGTGTTCAAGCAAGTTTTGAGCAATCAGCTCCTTGCTTTCCTAAGAAACTACAAAGATGTTTTTAGATATTATGATTGTTGACATCTTGTAGATCTTCTTCTTCTTCGTCTTCTGGTTGAGCAAGCTTTGAGCAGCAACTGCTTGCTTCAGATCTTCAATGAGCTTTGACGAGAAGGTAGGTTGATGACTTGACTGATCTTCAATTGTTGTCTTCTTCATCAACAGCTTCTGTTTGATTGCTGTTGTTGTGTTAATTTGTTCTTTGGAGATTCAACAACAATTGCCATGAGTGAATTAATGACAGCTTTGAATATTTTAAGTGTTACAACGAGAACTCATCGTTGTTGCTATCTTCACACGATGACTTGGTCAATTTTGTAGAAGAACATTCAGTTCGTAATTCTACAAGTGATCGACACATCAGAAGCGAAAACTCTTTCCATTAAATAGCCAGTAGAAATATAGCCGTTAGAGAATACTGTTGGCTGTTTGGAAAAGAGACGTTGTGATATAATGAGTTGTACTGAAATATCTTCTTTCTGCAGAATATCTGATGCTTCAAGTCTTCCGTTAATTGAAGAAGTCCATTAGGAATCAGTCTTCAGAACCTCAGCACTTGGTCTTTAAGAGCGTTATCCTTTTCTGACTTAAGTCTTCCGAATCTTCAGAGCTTGTCTTCAAAGTCTTCAGAACTTCTTGTTTGAGACCTTGATCTTCAGAACTCTTCAGTCTTCAGAATCTTTCTGCACTTGCTCTTCAGCGTCTTCAGCCATCAGAACTTCAAGTCATAGGAGTCTTCATAACTTTGGTTCTTTTTTAGTGTACTTCTTCAGAAGCTTCGCTATCTTTAGAATCTTGATCACTTTCAGAGAGCATCCACAAGAGCATTGCAACAACAATCTTGGCATCCTTGGATCTGGCTGATTATGACTAGATAAACAAGCGTTCTTGCTTCTCGCGACTTTAGTCACACATAGTAACTTCGCATATATATATATATATATATATATATATATATATATTCAATCATAGTACATCTGGCTGGTGTATGTTGGTTCTGATGTCTTTAGTTCTTATGATCTGCACACAACACACGTTAGACCATAAAATGGTTCTTTCACAAATACTTATTGTTATCATCAAAACATACATTGACTTGTAGAGACAATTCTTGCTCTCAAAATCTCCCCCTTTTTGATGATGACAAAACCAAGTATTTTGATTGAACATTTTATACAAGGTAGTCACCAAAGCAAACAAATTCACAGTGTGGAACAACAGCTCCCCCTGAATGAGTTATCCTCAAGGCTTTATCTGAGATCATCTAAGATTTTATATAATCCAAAGATATATAGAGTAACACCTTGAGTTGCCAGAACAGAAATTGAAAAGAGTTACTTTTATATCTTGTCCTTAAGAAAACGAAGAGTCTTTAGCATCTGGACTAGTTCAGCAGAACTTCCATCTTCAGATCTTCAGAACTCAGTTTCCTTTGTTGTCATATCAGAGCTTGTTATCTTTAGAGTCGTCTGAAGCATTTCTACTTTTCAGTAGATTCAATTGAGCACAGAATTAGAGCAGTTCTTTGACTGATAAACATAGCTTCGCTGTATATCAGAAACTGCCTTTTGAGATACTCCCCCTGAGTTTCAGGCTATATGAAGAATTTAGATTTTTCATTTTGGTCTTCTGGGTAATCTCCCCCTAATTTCCATAAGTCAGATATTGGGATCTTTCAGAATCGAAATTCAGAGTTTCTAAATTTAATCACCAGTGTTGATCATGACTTTTCAGAGTTTGAATTTAAACACAAGTTTATTTCAGACCTTGTTATTGTCACAACTCAGTTAAATTATCAAAGCTTGATTTTTGATCAGATACCAATTAAAGGTTAAAGCTTGTGATCAATCATGCTTGATTCTGAATCAGGTACATCTTGTTTTAGTCAGATGTAAAAATGATGTGCTGACTCTTATACCAGAGTATTTTGAGTTTGATACCAAGTGAAGAATTTCTTCTCATACGCTTAAGAGGTAATTCATTAGAGTGCTGATATTGATACCAATGAGGGTATTTGACAGTAATCCACAACCTTGCTTTGAGAGTTATGATATTAATCTTTGTGTATTGAATCTGATTTCCAATTGATGATTTAGTCTGATACCAAATCGTCTTTAACGGTTCCTGATAGAATGGTTTCTTGCTTGGATCTTTAATCCAGATCTTCAGACAGTTTTTGACTTCTGATTTGTACAGATCTTCTGAGTGAGCATCTTGAAGTGTAGACTTTGCCTTGACTGCTTTCAGAGTATTCTTACTTAATCTGATTCTTTATTCTGTGATCGTGGTTCTTCTTCTTATCCTGTCTTTAGAGTGCCTAGTGAACTTGTTTAGAGTTCCTCGAATAACATCAAACAACAAACGTTAGTAGTAACGCATTTTATAAGAGTACTTTGTTTGAGTTCTGCATTCTTTCAGATTTACTTCTTTCAATCAAAATCAATCAATATATTTCTCCCCCTTTTTGACATCATCAAAAAGTGTCAGGGCATATGAGCATATGAACTCTTATATACATTTCCCTACATATTAAAACTTTATTTCTCCTATAAGGAGCATAGAGTCAATTAAGCATTTAGAAGCACGCATCAATAATCAGTATGTATTTAATTAAAGGATAATAGATGGAAGCCAAATGTGAAGGACATGAACTGGTGTTCAGGTACCTTAACGACAATTTAGGTTTGTTTTACTAATTTTACATTATGGCAAGATTAATCTGAAGAGCAATTAGACAAAACCAATAAGAAGCTCTTTAAACAGGCTAACTGTATTCAAACATAGATTATATAAAGATTTAAACACAAACATATAGATACAGATTTGGACTCGACAAAAAACAGGTTCTTATAAGAGAAAAACTTTTAGAGTTACGTACTTCCGTGTTATGAAGGATTGAGATGTTCCTTACTAGTTTATTAGTTGAACGACTGTATGCGTATTTCAAGAGAGTTGAACAGCTGAGAAATTTCTAGTAAGAAATAGGGAAGTAGCCTTTTGTACGCGATTTCCTGGATGGGATAAATTAATGAGTTTCTTTTAATTTAGTCATTTTGATTTTTAATACTAGTTAAATTATCTAATAGACAAATAAGAAATTTTCATTAATTCAATGGTGATTGTACATAATGAATTAAAGACAAAACATAACAACTGTTGAATGAACATCACCACCTTAATCATCAGAATCCTCAACACTGTTCATAGTTTCACAACTGATTTTGACATGAGAAGTACGAGGTTCAAGCCTGATAATTAAATCCCAGGCCCTTTCTTCTAGATGAATTTCTGAGATGATTCTTCCATATGGAATGAAAGCTTGCACTTTGTTTCTGGAGATTTTGATGGCATGACTCATATGGTTAAAAATGGTTTTAGGGAGATCTATTGTAACATGATGTGTTAGAAGAAAGATAAAGATTCTGTCGCTATGTGTCAGGGTGCTTCTAGCATCTCCACGGGGACGAAGGTTGGTCAAAGAAAATTTGAACCAGGTTTTTGGAGACGGGAGAAGCTTCTCCGGGTTGTTTGGTTCATATGGATCTGAGTTATCGAACAGGATTCTGCATCTATCCACTATACTTAGATCAGATTGAAAGTCTTCAATCATGATTCCGCCAGAGACACATTCTATGATTCTCTCTATCGAAGAGACATAGATAGCAATGGGTTGATAATGAACTTTTGACCATATGGTTTTGCCATCATTGCTGATTCTGGCATATTTCCAGAATTCTTTAACAAGGTTTGGATAAATGGGACCATATAGAAGAGCATAATAACTTTGCCAAGATTGGGCTTACATGCTTCTAAGTATGTCCAAGCCATTTTCTCCGGGATGAGCAAGGTTGAGTTTCTTCTCAGGAATAAGGTGTAGATTTTCGTTGTTTCCACGGAAGGTTGGTTCACTCCTTCGAGAGTTCATTGTTCTTAGTAAGTTTAGATTTTTCTATTTGAGAGTTGAAAGATGGAGAGAGGAATCCTACTTTTTACGGGTGAGTTAGGATGAAGTGTGATGATTGCTTTTGGGAATAGGATTTGATTTGTTATTTCCTAGATATTGTATTAAATCTTGGGTATATAGAGAGATGTAAATGCGTGTAGCTAAAAAGACGAGTGAGTTGTCTATTTATTGGGAATGGATACTAGAGTTAATGATGGCTTTTCAATGAGTGGTCAATGAGTTGGGTATATTAATGATGGTAATAAATTTGAGTTTACAGAAAATAATTTTAGTAGGTTAATATTTTTAAGTTTTAACTGTAAAATTCTAATAAAGCTTATTTTCTATGGAACATTTTATTGTTTGAAGAAAGACTATAATTAATGATCTTAGATTTGACAATACGTTTTTCTTAAATAGTCTAAGGATAATTGAGCACAAACAAAGCAATTGAAGCACAATTAACATAGTTTCTCTAGTCACTAATGACTTCACAATATGTCTTTAACAGACAGTTTTCTGGAAACTCTTCAGGACCATCTTCTTCAATTCTTTCATTGATCATGTCCACAATTCCATCTCTGGAGAAAATCTCAGACAAAACTCTTCCATAAGGAATGTAGGATTTTATGAGGTTCCGAGACTCAAGAATGGTTTTCCAGAGACAGTTGAAGATTGAGTGTGGTAAATTTATCCGAAAGTCATTCATTAGTAAATAAATGAACTTATGGTCGTGAAAACGAATTAGATTATTGCTATCTATTCTGGGAAGAAAGTTTGACAACATGAGTTTGTACCAGGCTTTGGGAGTTGGTAGGAGATTCTCAGGATTGTAGGGTATGTATCTGGAAGATAAGTTGTGAAGGGTTGCAAAATTTCTTGCAGGAAAGAAATTGTGTTTGTCAAACTAAACATGAATTCCAACATCCTCACATCCAGTAGCAAGGATTACTGAAAATAGGTTGATGTCAATAGGGATTTCAAAAACATAGGAAGTGATTCAATTTCTTTCAACATCAAGATCGACATGTTTCTAAAATTCTTTGACCAGGTTTACATAGATAGGTTTTTCCAGCATCATGGAGTACCTAGTCCATTGTTGAGTATAAAATATATCTGCTATACTACATGCAGTGTCTCTTGAGAGTGAAGGAGTACTGGATGAGAATCGTTTCTCAGGAATGAGTTCAAGAAGGTTTGGATTACCAAGAAAGGTTAGTGGAGGCATGATAGTGGATGGACAAAGAGGCTTGGAGTTTTAGGGTTTTGAATATAGGAGCATGAAAGGGGGACGTGACTTTATAGAGTAAGTGTGTAGATTGATTTATGTCTAGTCTAGGAAAGATATAGGCCAGTTCAAAAGATTTTAGTAAGATCTTATTAAGTTGTCAGAGATATGTTGTGCAATGATGATTGTGTCTTTTGCGTGTAGTTTTGTTAAAGGGTTTTCTTGGATTTAGCAATTTCTTTTCATCTATGCTTAATCGATTTTCTATTGGCTGATTATTTCCCTAAAGAAACATGTACGAATACCTAAATAATTTTCTAGTAAAGCATGCTATGATAAATTTGAAAGAATTCTAATTAAGGCATCTCATGAGTTTAACAAATTATTAGTGAAAAGAAAAGTGTACCTTAGACCTTTTAGAGTTGGCTTGCTTTTAGCATCTTTCTGCTTTTGCATATTTCCGAGTAAGCTACAGATGTTTCTTGGGTTCTTCAAGATAAGCTTGTCTTCTGACTTCTGAAGAGAATATTGTCTTGGAAGGTGATCCTAGTTGGATCATAGCTTTCTCTCTCTTTTCCTGTTCAACCTTATCATTTAGTTCTCTAGGTTACAGTAACCGAGATTGGGACTTAGTATGATCAGAGTGACCATTTTAGTTGAACTAAGCCAATTCCATGCAATCCTTTTTGATAAGGCGATACTCATATGCGTGGGAGCAATACTGAGTGAACAGTAAATTTCATTTGATGACCCCATTCATAAATAACAGATTACATCTATTTTGAATGTTTCTCACTTCTCATTTCCTTGATCCATAGAACCTGTTTAGTTCTGATACAATTCTTGAGATATGGATCAGAATCTTAAACAACAAACTTTGAGAGTTGGTTGCGTTCTCCTTTCATAGCCCGAATTCAGTTTGTATTTGTGAGAGTTTCTTCTCTTTGAAAGATGATTGATTTCACCAGTTCAGTGAGAATCTTTGAGAGGTTATTCAGGAAGGAGTTGACATATCAACCTCTGACTTTGTTCCTCAAGGTTGCTTCAGAACTTGTTCAGAACCAAAACATCATCATGCCCCACGTGTACATCACTAGACATGATTTGCATGAACCTCTTGTTTTCACAATGATGATCAACTTATTTGGGGTTGTTCACATATATCTAAGAGTTAACTAATTTCTTCAAGCTAATATCTTTTATGCCATCTTTTATGACATCAGTTGGAGAACCTAGATACCTGAAATGATAGCATCCAACTTCATAGCACAAGTGGTTCTGAGAACACTTGATCTGTTGAAAATCAGATTATCAACATTTGATCTTTGCTAGGTTGATTTCAGGATGTTGGAGCTTGATCACCGAACCAGTTAAGAGTTCGTTCGGAATCAACTGAATCTTTGGGATTCAGTTTTCCATTGAATCTTTTGATCATTCTAGATTCTAACATTGAATCATTTCTAATAATTTGAATTTTTCAGATTCTGAATTTAACAGGTTTCTTTCTGAAATTCAAAGTCTTAGAACAAAAATCTTCCTTCTTTACATGAAGAGATCCATAATGAATTTTTAAACGAGAAAGTCAAGGGTGGACCTAGTCCGTTACTTGAAAACATATCAAACACTCATAATAAATTAATCTTCAGCAAACAAGATTTCTTGCTTTCTGATGATTCATCTTTTAATCATATATGTGGTTTTATCCACACATATTTTCCAGAATGAGCATTCAACAGATACTTCCTTTTATCTGATGAATTTATATTATCAATTGATTCTTCAATTTTAGTGAGGCTTCATCTAGAATCAGTGACTTGCTCACGAAGTAATCAGATTGATTACAATTTTGTACACAGTTAATTGTTGAACTGTTACCGAAATTGTAAGTGGAATTCAATATCACCAAGAGTACTTCTATGCACCACGTCTGGATCTTTTTCTGACACTGTTAAGTGTTTGATGTGAATCAATAACAGAACCGGAGCTCTGATACCAATTGAAGGTGCGAGAAAGACACAAGAAATGGGGGGTTTAAATTGTGTATTTACTCTTTTAGTAACTTTTCGCATCTTATTAATTTGACGCTCAAGAACCTTCAATGTTCATTGACAGATTCTGATCTATTAACTAAAGAGTATGAGAACCGTATGAGTTCTGTTCATAAGATATGATACTTAGAACTTGCAGTGCGGAAACTTATCAGAGATTTGCTGCAAGGTTCTGACTTTGCTTAATATGAGTTTCTGGTATTGAAAGCAGGAACATAAAAAGAGATACTAAGCAAAGGAGTAAAGGACACATGATATATCCTGGTTCACCACGCGGGTTAATCCAGTCCACCCTCCTCAGGTGATTTTGCCTTGAACACAAGGACTTAATCCACTATAACCAAATCATGATTACACTTGCACGTGCAACAGCCAGTGACTAACTACTTGCACAGCCGCACTGTGACTAACAACCCAATGAACCGTTCAGGGATCCAACAGGATATAACGTTCATTGACCGAGCAGACCCACTGCTGGAATTTCACAGCTAGCCGTTCAGGGATTCAATTCAATGAATATAATGCTACTGACCATATTTCAGGATTTTCCACAATGACCCTCAGCCATTATCATCTCAAGTATCTGATCACCGCGTGATCTACTCAAGGGCCTCAAACCACAGCTGAATCGTTCAGGGATCCCATCAGGATATAACGTTCACTTAAGGAGTCTCAATTCATCTAGTTGAATTGGCAAACTGGAGATTACAAATTGTGCTTCTTAATAAGCAAGTTTCTCCGAGGTTTAAGTACAAAGAACACACACATGTGTTGAAGCAAGTTTTGAGCAATCAACTCCTTGCTTTCCTAAGAAACTACAAAGATGTTTTTAGATATTATGATTGTTGACATCTTGTAGATCTTCTTCTTCTTCGTCTTCTATTTGAGCGAGCTTTGAGCAGCAACTCCTTGCTTCAGATCTTCAATGAGCTTTGATGAGAAGGTAGGTTGATGACTTGACTGATCTTCAATTGTTGTCTTCTTCATCAACAGCTTATGTTTGATTGTTGTTGTTATGTTAATTTGTTCTTTGAAGATTCAACAACAATTGCCATGAGTGAATTAATGACAGCTTTGAATATTCTAAGTGTTACAACGAGAACTCATCGTTGTTGCTATCTTCACACGATGACTTGGTCAATTTTGTAGATGAACATTCAGTTCATAATTCTAAAAGTGATAGACACATCAGAAGCAAAAACTCTTTCCATTAAATAGCTATTAGAAATATAGCCGTTAGAGAATTTTGTTGGCTGTTTGGAAAAGAGACGTTGTGATATAATGAGTTGTACTGAAATATCTTCTTTTTACAGAAGAGATCTTTTCTTGGGCAGTGTGTACAATTAACTCACAACGGTAATATTTAGACTTCGATACTTCAGTGGCTTCTGATGTAAATTTGATGAAGCATGAGTGGAGTCTTTATAGCAGAATAGTTGATGCTTCAAGTCTTCCGTTAAATGAAGAAGTCCATTAGGAATCAGTCTTCAGAACTTCAGCACTTGGTCTTTAAGAGCGTTATCCTTTTCTGCTTTAAGTCTTCCGAATCTTCAGAGCTTGTCTTCAGAGTCTTCAGAGCTTCTTGTTTGAGACCTTGATCTTCAGAACTCGTCAGTCTTCAGAATGTTTCTGCACTTGGTCATTAGCGCCTTCAGCCATCAGAACTTCAAGTCATAGGAGTCTTCAGAACTTTGGTTCTTTCTGATTGTACTTCTTCAGAAGCTTCGTTATCTTCAGAATCTTGATCACTTTCAGAGAGCATCCACAAGAGCATTGCAACAACAATCCTGGCATCCTTGGATCTGGCTGATTATGACTAGATAAACAAGCGTTCTTGCTTCTCGCGACTTTAGTCACACATAGTAACTTCGCATATATATATATATATATATATTCAATCATAGTACATCTGGCTGGTGTATGTTGGTTCTAATGTCTTTAGTTCTTACGATCTGCACACAACACACGTTAGACCATAAAATGGTTCTTTCATAAATACTTATTGTTATCATCAAAACATAGATTGACTTGTAGAGATAATTCTTGCTCTCACAATCTCCCCCTTTTTGATGATGACAAATCCAAGTATTTTGATTGAACATTTTATACAAGGTAATCACCAAAGCAAACAAATTTACAGTTTGGAACAACAGCTCCCCCTGAATGAGTTATCCTCAAGGCTTTATCTGAGATCATCTAGGATTTTATATAATCCAAAGATATACAGAGTAACATCATGAGTTTCCAGAACAGAAATAGAAAAGAGTTACTTTTATATCTTGTCCTTAAGAAAACGAAGAGTCTTTAGCATCTGGACTAGTTCAGCAGAACTTCCATCTTCAGATCTTCAGAACTCAGTTTCCTTTATTGTCATATCAGAGCTTGTTATCTTCAGAGTCGTCTGAAGCATTTCTACTTTTCAGTATATTCAATTAAGCACAGAATTAGAGCAGTTCTTTGACTGATAAACATAGCTTCGCTGTATATCAGAAACTGCCTTTTGAGATACTCCCCCTGAGTTTCAGGCTATATGAAGAATTTAGATTTTGAATTTTGGTCTTCTGGGTAATCTCCCCCTAATTTCCATAAGTAGGATATTGGGATCTTTCAGAATCGAAATTCAGAGTTTCTAAATTTAATCACCAGTGTTGATCATGACTTTTCAGAGTTTGACTTTGAACACAGGTTTATTTCAGACCTTGTTATTATCACAACTCAGTTAAATTATCAAAGCTTGATTTTTGATCAGATACCAATTGAAGGTTAAAGCTTGTGATCAATCATGCTTGATTTTGAATCTGGTACATCTTGTTTTAGTCGGATGTAAAACTGATGTGCTGACTCTTATACCTGAGTATTTTGAGTTTGATACCAAGTGAAGAATTTCTTCTCATACGCTTAAGAGGTAATTCATTAAAGTGCTGATATTGATACCAATGAGGGTATTTGACAGTAATCCATAGCTTTGCTTTGAGAGTTCTGATATTAATCTTTGTGTACTGAATCTGATTTCCAATTGATGATTTAGTCTGATACCAAATCTTCTTTAACGGTTCTTGATAGAATGGTTTCTTGCTTGGATCTTTAATCCAGATCTTCAGACAACTTTTGACTTCTGATTTGCACAGATCTTCTGAGTGAGCATCTTGAAGTGTAGACTTTGCCTTGACTGCTTTCAGAGTATTCTTACTTAATCTGATTCTTTATTCTGTGATCGTGGTTCTTCTTCTTCTTAACCTGTCTTTAAAATGCCTAGTGAACTTGTTTAGAGTTCCTCGAATAACATCAAACAACAAACGTTAGTAGTAACGCATTTTATAAGAGTACTTTGTTTGAGTTCTGCATTCTTTCAAATTTACTTCTTTCAATCAAAATCAATCAATATATTTCTCCCCCTTTTTGACATCATCAAAAAGTGTCAGGGCATATGAGCATTTGATCTCTTATATACACTTCCCTACATATTAAAACTTTATTTCTCCTATAAGGAGCATAGAGTCAATTTAGCATTTAGAAGCACGCATCTATAATCAGTATGTATTTAATTGAAGGATAATAGATGGAAGCCAAATGTGAAGGACATGAACTGGTGTTCAGGTACCTTAACGGCAATTTAGGTTTGTTTTACTAATTTTTCATTATGGCAAGATTAATCTGAAGAGCAATTAGACAAAACCAATAAGAAGCTCTTTAAACATGCTAACTGTATTCAAACATAGATTAGATAAAGATTTAAACACAAACATATAGATACAGATATGGACTCGACAAAAAACAGGTTCTTAAAAGAGAAAAACTTTTAGAGTTACGTATTTCCGTGTTATGAAGGATTGAGATGTTCCTTACTAGTTTATTAGTCGAACGACTGTATGCGTATTTCAAGAGAGTTGAACAGCTGAGAAATTTCTAGTAAGAAATAGGGAAGTAGCCTTTTGTACGCGATTTCCTGGATGGGATAAATTAATGAGTTTCTTTTAATTTAGTCATTTTGATTTTTAATACTAGTTAAATTATCTAATAGACAAATAAGAAATTTTCATTAATTCAATGGTGATTGTACATAATGAATTAAAGACAAAACATAACAACTGTTGAATGAACATCACCACCTTAATCATCAGAATCCTCAACACTGTTCATAGTTTCACAACTGATTTCAACATGAGAAGTACGAGGTTCAAGCCTGATAATTAAATCCCAGGCCCTTTCGTTTAGAAGAATTTCTGAGATGATTCTTCCATATGGAATGAAAGCTTGCACTTTGTTTCTGGAGATTTTGATGGAATGACTCATATGGTTAAAAATGGTTTTAGGGAGATCTATTGTAACATGTTGTGTTAGAAGAAAGATAAAGATTATGTTGCTATGTGTCAGGGTGCTTCTAGTATCTCCACGAGGACGAAGGTTGGTCAAAGAAAATTTGAACCAGGTTTTTGGAGACGGGAGAAGCTTCTCCGAGTTGTTTGGTTCATATGGATCTGAGTTATCAAACATGATTATCCATCTATCCACTATACTTAGATCAGATTGAAAGTCTTCAATCGTGATTTCGTCAGAGACACATTCTATGATTCTCTCTATCGAAGAGACAGAGATAGCAATGGGTTGATAGTGAACTTCTGACCAGATGGATTTGCCATCATTGCTGATTCTGGCATATTTCCAGAATTCTTTAACAAGGTTTGGATAAATGGGACCATATAGAAGAGCATAATAACTTTGCCAAGATTGGGCTTGCATGCTTCTAAGTATCTCCAAGCCATTTTCTTCGGGATGAACAAGGTTGAGTTTCTTCTCTGGAATAAGGTGTAGATTTTCGTTGTTTCCACGGAAGGTTGGTCGACTCCTTGTAGAGTTTATTGTTCTTAGTAAGTTTAGATTTTTGTATTTGAGAGTTGAAAGATGGAGAGAGGAATCCTACTTTTTACGGGTGAGTTAGGATGAAGTGTGATGATTGCTTTTGGGAAAAGGATTTGATTTGTTATTTCCTAGATATTGTATTAATTCTTGGGTATATAGAGAGATGTAAACGCGTGTAGCTAAAAAGACGAGTGAGTTGTCTATTTATTGGGAAAGGATACTCGAGTTAATGATGGCTTTTCGATGAGTGGTCAATGAGTTGGGTATATTAATGATGGTAATAAATTTGAGTTTACAGAAAATAATTTTAGTAGGTTAATATATTTAAGTTTTAACTGTAAAATTCTAATAAAGCTTGTTTTTTATGGAACATTTTATTGTTTGAAGAGAGACTATAATTAATGATCATAGATTTGACAATACGTTTTTCTTAAATAGTCTAAGGATAATTGAGCACAAACAAAGCAATTGAAGCACAATTAACATAGTTTCTCTAGTCACTAAAAACTTCACAATATGTCTTTAACAAACAGTTTTCTGGAAACTCTTCAGGACCATCTTCTTCAATTCTTTCCTTGATCATGTCCACAATTCCATCTCTGGAGAAAATCTCAAACAAAACTCTTCCATAAGGAATGTAGGATTTTATGAGGTTCCGAGACTCAAGAATGGTTTTCCAGAGACAGTTGAAGATTGAGTGTGGTAAATTTATCTGAAAGTCATTCATTAGTAAATAAATGAACTTATGGTCGTGAAAACGAATTAGATTATTGCTATCTATTCTGGGAAGAAAGTTTGACAACATTAGTTTGTACCAGGCTTTGGGAGTTGGTAGGAGATTCTCAGGATTGTAGGGTATGTATATGGAAGATAAGTTGTGAAGGGATGCAAAATTTCTTGCAGGAAAGAAATTATGTTTGTCAAACTTAACATGAATTCCAACATCCTCACATCCAGTTGCAAGGATTACTGAAAATGGGTTGATGTCAATAGGGATTTCAAAAACATAGGAAGTGATGCAATTTCTTTCAACATCAAGATCGGCATGTTTCCAAAATTCTTTGACCAGGTTTACATAGATAGGTTTTTCTAGCATCATGGAGTACCTAGTCCATTGTTGAGTATACAAAATATCTGATATACTACATGCAGTGTCTCTTGAGAGTGAAGGAGTACTTAATGAGAATCGTTTCTCAGGAATGAGTTCAAGAAGGTTTGGATTACCGAGAAAGGTTAGTGGAGGCATGATAGTGGATGGACAAAGAGGCTTGGAGTTTTAGGGTTTTGAGTATAGGAGCATGAAAGGGGGACGTGACTTTATAGAGTAAGTGTGTAGATTGATTTATGTCTAGTCTAGGAAAGATATAGGTCAGTTCAAAAGATTTTAGTAAGATCTTATTAAGTTGTCAGAGATATGTTGTGCAATGATGATTGTGTCTTTTGCGTGTAGTTTTGTTAAATGGTTTTCTTGGATTTAGCAATTTCTTTTCATCTATACTTAACCGATTTTCTATTGGCTGATTATTTCCCTAAAGAAACATGTACGAATTCCTAAATAATTATCTAGTAAAACATGCTATGATAAATTTGAAAGAATTCTAATTAAGGCATCTCATGAGTTTAACAAATTATTAGTGAAAAGAAAAGTGTACCTTAGACCTTTTAGACTTGGCTTGCTTTTCACATCTTTCTGCTTTTGCATATTTCCGAGTAAGCTGCAGATGTTTCTTGGGTTCTTCAAGATAAGCTTGTCTTCTGACTTCTGAAGAGAATATTGTCTTGGAAGGTGATCCTAGTTAGATCATAGCTTTCTCTCTCTTTTCTTGTTCAACCTTATCATTTAGTTCTCTAGGTTACAGTAACCGAGATTGGGACTTAGTATGATCAGAGTGACCATTTTAGTTGAACTAAGCCAATTCCATGCAATCCTTTTTTATAAGGCGATACTCATATGCGTGGGAGCAATACTGAGTGAACAGTAAATTTCATTTGATGACCCCATTCATAAATAACAGATTACATCTGTTTTAAATGTTTCTCACTTCTCATTTCCTTGACCCATAGAACCTGTTTAGTTCTGATACAGTTCTTGAGATATGGATCCGAATCTTAAACAACAAACTTTGAGAATTGGTTGAGTTCTCCTTTCATATTCCGAATTCAGTTTGTGTTTGTGAGAGTTTCTTCCCTTTGAAAGATGATTGATTTCACCGGTTCAGTGAGAATCTTTGAGAGGTTATTCAGGAAAGAGTTGACATATCAACCTCTGACTTTGTTCCTCAAGGTTGCTTCAGAACTTGTTCAGAACCCAAACATCATCATGCCCCATGTGTAGATCACTAGACATGATTTGCATGAACCTCTTGTTCTCACAATGATGATCAACTTATTTGGGGTTGTTCACATATATCTAAGAGTTAACTAATTTCTTCAAGCTAATATCTTTTACGCCATCTTTTATGACATCAGTTGGAGAACCTAGATACCTGAAATGATAGCATCCAACTTCATAGCACAAGTGGTTCTGAGAACACTTGATCTGTTGAAAATCAGATTATCAACATTTGATCTTTGCTAGGATGATTTCAGGTTGTTGGAGCTTGATCACCAAACTAGTTAAGAGTTCGTTCGGCATCAACTGAATCTTTGGGATTCAGTTTTCCATTGAATCTTTTGATCATTCTAGATTCTAACATTGAATCATTTCTAATAATTTGAATTTTTCAGATTCTGAATTTAACAGATTTCTTTCTGAAATTCAAAGTCTTAGAACATCAATCTTCCTTCTTTACATGAAGAGATCCAGAATGAGTTTTTAAACGAGAAAGTCAAGGTTGGACCTAATCCGTTTCTTGAAAACATCTCAAAAACTCATAATGAATTAATCTTCAGCAAACAAGATTTCTTGCTTTCTGATGATTCATCTTTTAATCATATACGTGGTTTTATCCACACGTATTTTCCAGAATGAGCATTCAACAGATACTTCCTTTTATCTGATGAATTTATATTATCAATTGATTCTTCAATTTTAGTGAGGCTTCATCTAGAATCAGTGACTTGCTCACGAAGTAATAAGATTGATTACAATTTTGTACACAGTTAACTGCAGAACTATTACAGAAATTGTAAGTGGATTTCAATATCACCAAGAGTACTTCTACGCACCACGTCTGGATCTTTTTCTAACACTGTTAAGTGTTTGATGTGAATCAATAACAGAACCGGAGCTCTGATACCAATTGAAGGTGCGAGAAAGACACAACAAAGGGGGGTTTGAATTGTGTATTTACTCTTTTAGTAACTTTTCGCATCTTGTTAATTTGACGCTCAAGAACCTTCAATGTTCATTGAGAGATTCTGATCTATTAACTAAAGAGTATGAGAACCGTATGAGTTCTGTTCATAAGATACGATACTTGGAACTTGCAGTGCGGAAGCTTATTAGAGATAGGCTGCAAGGTTTTGACTTTGCTTAATATGAGGTTCCGGTATTCAAAGCAGAAACATAAAAAGAGATACTAAGCAAAGGAGTAAAGGACACATGATATATCCTGGTTCACCACGCGGGCTAATCCAGTCCACCCTCCTCAGGTGATTTCGCCTTAAACACAAGGACTTAATCCACTATAACCAAATCATGATTACACTTGCACGGGCAACAGCCGGTGACTAACTACTTGCACAGCCGCACTGTGACTAACAACCCAATGAACCGTTCAGGGATCCAACAGGATATAACGTTCATTTACCGAGCATACCCACTGCTGGGATTTCACAGCTAGCCGTTCAGGGATTCAATTCAATGAATATAACGCTACTGACCATATTTCAGGATTTTCCACAATGACCCTCAGCCATTGTCATCTCAAGTATCTGATCACCGCGTGATCTAGTCAAGGGCCTCAACTCACAGCTGAACCGTTCAGGGATCCCATCAGGATATAGCGTTCACTTGAGGAGTCTCAATTCATCTAGTTGAATTGGTAAACTGGAGATTACAAATTGTGCTTCTTAATAAGCAAGTTTCTCCTAGGTTTAAGTACAAATAACACACACATGTGTTCAAGCAAGTTTTGAGCAATCAGCTCCTTGCTTTTATAAGAAACTACAAAGATGTTTTTAGATATTATGATTGTTTACATCTTGTAGATCTTCTTCTTCTTCGTCTTCTGGTTGAGAAAGCTTTGAGCAGCAACTCCTTGCTTCAGATCTTCAATGAGCTTTGACGAGAAGGTAGGTTGATGACTTGACTGATCTTTAATTATTGTCTTCTTCATCAACAGTTTCTGTTTGATTGTTGTTGTTGTGTTAATTTGTTCTTTGGAGATTCAAAAACAATTGCCATGAGTGAATTAATGACAGCTTTGAATATTCTAAGTGTTACAACGAAAACTCATCGTTGTTGCTATCTTCACACGATGACTTGGTCAATTTTGTAGATGAACATTCAGTTCGTAATTCTAAAAGTGATTGACACATCAGAAGCAAAAACTCTTTCCATTAAATAGCCAGTAGAAATATAGCCGTTAGAGAATATTGTTGGTTGTTTGGAAAAGAGACGTTGTGATATAATGAGTTGTACTGATATATCTTCTTTATGCAGAAGAGATCTTTTCTTGGGCAGTGTGTATAATTAACTCACAACGTAATATTTAGACTTCGATACTTTAGTGGCTTCTGATGTTAATTTGATGAAGCATTAGTGGAGTCTTTATAGAAGAATATCTGATGCTTCAAGTCTTCCGTTAATTGAAGAAGTCCATTAGGAATCAGTCTTCAGAACTTTATCACTTGGTCTTTAAGAGCGTTATCCTTTTCTGCTTTAAGTCTTCCAAATCTTCAGAGCTTGTCTTCAGAGTCTTCAGAACTTCTTGTTTGAGACCTTGATCTTCAGAACTCGTCAGTCTTCAGAATCTTTCTGCACTTGGTCTTCAGCGCCTTCAGCCATCAGAACTTCAAGTCATAAGAGTCTTTAGAACTTTGGTTCTTTCTTAGTGTACTTCTTCAGAAGCTTCGCTATCTTCAGAATCTTGATCACTTTCAGAGAGCATCTAGAAGAGCATTGCAACAGCAATCTTAGCATCCTTGGATCAGGCTGATTATGACTAGATAAACAAGCGTTCTTGTTTCTTGCGACTTTAGTCACACATAGTAACTTCGCATCCTTGGTTATGATGTCTTTAGTTCTTATGATCTGCACACAACACATGTTAGACCATAAAATGGTTCTTTCACAAATACTTATTGTTATCATCAAAACATAGATTGACTTGTAGAGACAATTCTTGCTCTCACAGGTTGCTCGCCAAGGATTAGGGCCCTTGTGCCTACGTATTCTCAAAAGGAACTTGAGAAATTAGAGAGTCCGTAGTTCGTGGAACTACGAGTTGTTAGGGTTCTAAGAACCAAGAACAACAAAGACGGGTAAAGAACAAACACACAAAGGACATGCACAATGACGATAAGTCAATATACAATCCTTTCCCTTGGATTAGGTCAACAAGGATAGAAAGCAAAGCAACAGATACATGGAAGAACACCATGTAAATGGCATCAAAGAATACATAGACGCAATACACGGAAAGAACATCATGTATGGTCAGACAGGTAAGATATCACAGAATACACATGGAAAAACATCATGGTAATCAAACAGTGAAAATTCAACCGAGATACATGGAAAAACATCATGGTATCAACAATACACATGGAAAAGCATCATACATTAATAGACAAAGATATGCGTCAAAGCATCGCGAATGAAATCAACAACACGTTCACGGCAAAGCATCGTGTAAAAGCAACAAAAACGTTCACGGCAAAACATCGTGATAAAATCCACAGACAAAGAATAACATTCATGACAAAGCATCGTGATTGAATAAGATAGAACAAGCCCAAAAATATGAGAGCAAACAAATCACAAAAATAAAATCGGGCAATAATTGAATTATTAATCAATTTAAATATAAATATTTAATAAGATTATTAATAATTTAATTAATCAATATTAAATAAAAATATTTAAATCAATTAATAATTAATATATTTTTTACATTTTTTATATTTAACAAAAAAATAATTAAACTAAAAAAATGGAAATATTAAAAATAAAAGATTAAAACATTTTTGGTATTTTCTAAATATATGAATAAAAAAGAGTAGTTATTAAAACAAAGAATTAAAAATATGAAAAATTGTTTTTTTGAATGATGGGCCTAGCATAAAGAAAGTCGTCCAAAAAAAACTTAAACTAATTTCATCATTTTTTTAAGTGTTAAATATGTTTTTAGTCCATATAAAGTTTGAAATTTCATTTTTAGTCCTTCCCTACCTTTTGGCAACGGTTTTTACAAAAAAAACGTTGCCAAAACCAGCTAAAACCGTTGCCAAAACCCAGGAGGGACTAAAAATGAAATTTCAAACTTTATAGGGACTAAAAACATATTTAACCCTTTTTTTAAATAAAACAAAAGAAAGAAAGAAAAAACATGAAATAAACAAAAGAAGAATGTTATGAACTTGTAGCTTAACATCTCTTCTTTTTTTTTACAAGCACAAAACAAGATAGGAACAAAAAAAGTAAATACTCTTATCTCTCTTGCTCTCAAAATCGAACAACAACAATAAGAATAAGCTATCACTTACATGCTCACACAACAAACACAATCACACATTTACACACAAACTTCTAACACAATATACACTAAAATGGAAGACAATGTACACAATTATAAAACAACTACACACAACACACCAAAACTACACACAAATCATACAATTATAAACACAATAATGTATTGCGAGTAACACTATTACAACTTAAAAGACAATTAATACCATGTAAACGTCATATATCACTATTCATGATGGCACACAAAACACACACAACAATATTTATTTAATGATTTTTAAATGCATACTCTCTATATCTCCTAGAATGATTTATTTCTTATGAATATCACAACACAGCTACAATACATGACACCAATCGCATAGCAAATCATACATATATACATACACATTTCACTTAATATCTCATTAAAATTAACACACACAACACTCAAACCAACATATAATCACACACATTACACAAAAATATCACACTACCACAAATACATTACAATACCCAAAACAGTTTTCAAATTATCACTTGTTAAAAGGTTACACAAATAATTCACAGTAAAATCTTACAATACCTTAAGTTAACACAAAAGAAACTTAAGTTAACAATTCTATTTCCACACACACAGAGAAAACATCATGAAGTTAAAAGAAACAAGAAAATGAAGAGAAGGAAAGAGACATGGACCGAGTGGTGATATGTAACACCCCATTTTAATTTATTTAATCCTTGTGTGTTATTTTATTTGTTTGGCCTTGTTTAGGGTGGGTGTAGTTGAGCGCGTAGGCGTAGTGTCCTTAACGGAACGGAGAAAATAGAGATGTCGGAATAATAATAAGGTAGTAATGAATAATGTGGGGACATATTCAATAATAGTGGCAAGAGGTATATTATTATTATTATGACTAATATTATTAATATTATTATTATTATTATTATTATTATTATTATTATTATTATTATTATTATGCGTATTATTATTATTATTATTATTATTATTATTGTCACTAATAATATTATTAATATTAAATAAAAATCAGATTTAATTAGTAATGTGTTGAGTGGGAGGAAAATAAGGGGCCTAAGTCATTAATCAGGATTAGGGACAGAATCAGTGATAACCTATTTTCACCAAGAAAGAGTTAGAGAAGAAAGAACAAGAGGAAAAATTAGGGCTTTTGCATCATCAATTTTCGCAAGATTTTTGATCAAGAATTCGAGGTAAAGGGGGGGGGGAGGGGAATGGGTTCAAAATAGGTGTTAATACCATGAAAGGGTAGTGAGGGTTCCTTCCCCTCTTAGAATTTTCGTGATATGTTTGAATCTGAATGTCTGCTTGATTGTATGTCTATGATTGCTACGAAATTGTTGATATGATGTGGGTATAGATCTGAAATTCGTGCGATTATGATGATAGAACTCTGTTGTGTTGTTGTTGTATAACTGTGGTTGCAGATCTGGTTTTGTTGCAGGTTGAGAGTGACGAATTTAGATCTAGGAAACATTAAACTGATTAGTAATAATAGGAGAATGATGTAATGTGAGATTATGGGTCTTAAAATCAATGTAGCAACGATTTTTAGGACAAATTTGAGTGTTATAAGTGAGATCCTGGTGGTAGAATTCGGACTGATTTGAGAAGTTGGGAATTTTCACAGTCTCTGCCCATATGCGTAATAGATAGAGCAATACGCGTATGGCATTGTGTGCCAGAGGGCTATTACACGTATTCACAAGGAGATACGCGTATAGCAAGGTTGTTTCGTGGGCATTACGTGTAACGGGGTGGCAATACGCGTACGGAGATCTGGAAATGGAATTTTTGAGAAATTAGTCTCTGCTCATACGCGTAACACATAGAGCAATACACGTATGGAAAGGCAGCAGAGGGGCCTTACGCGTCTGGTACGCAACTAGATGGGCGAACGAGCTGGACAATACACGTATGGATGTGGGCAATACGCGTATGACCAGCGAGAGTGCATAATCTTGCTGTTTTGCGATTTCTTTCCCGATTTCGCGTCTGACGCAGTTCCCTTCAGTCTGAGAGGCTGGGGTAGATGCCAGAACTTGCTGGAACTAGGAATGGTAGTAAAAATAATTAAAAATGGAATTTGGGTGGATTAATTAGACAATTAGTTAATTAAGGCCACGTGAGGTATTTTCTTTGGATTTGGTGTATTGTGTTGAACTGTTTAGACATGTGTGGTAATACTATTGCGTATTACGGTGAGTACGTTCCTCACGTGTGATCAGGAGGATCATGAAGATGTATAATTGTTATTATACATGTGTTTTGTGCATAATCTGTGGCATGCATCTCATGATGTGTCTGGTGGAGACAAATCATTGCTCAGTGGGAGTGTATGTGATTTGTCCGGACTCCAATGTGGAGTTGTGATGGAGATAAATCATTGCCAAGTGAGGTGTATGTGATTTATCCGGATTCATAGGGGAATCAGGTTCGATTGAATGAACCCTGGTGTATTGGTACCACATGCATGGTGTCAAGTCATTGAGTCGCATTGTATTATTATGTGTTTGGTGAATTATAACTGAAAGTGACAAGTGTGTCGTGATGATGTGTTGTTTATGTGTGATTGTTTGATTACTACTCCTTAACATGTATTATACACCGTTAATTATTGAATGTAGTTCTTACCCCTTTGTTGTTTGTTGTGTCTGTGCTTCTCTAGAAGTACAGATAATCCAGGTACTTGAGTAGTGCATGGAGTGCGTGTTGCCTGATCGAGTCATAGGAGTCGCTCTGATACGTAACAAGGGATATTGGGGGATTTTACCATTTTCTATTCTTTCATTTATTTTGTTACGTATCCTTATTCATTTTAAAACTTTGTGGACCACGAGTTTATGTGGATTTTTATTTTGTTGGCGAATTGCCGTGATTTTGGATAAAAGATTTAATCCCGCTGTTTTAATTTATTTATGAAAAAAGAAGGGAATGAATAATTGAAACTTCGTGTTATGTTTTTGAGAAATGTGACATCCTACTTGTAAGAGAACTATGATTATTTTCGTATTATACATATATTTTCTAACATGGGAAAGTGGGGTGTTACAATTGGTATCAGAGCCTGGTTGGTCCATTCGACCAGATGTGTAGTAGAGTCTGTCCTTAGAATAGGAGTAGATTTATGAGTTCTTCTAACCGTGTTTTGATTGTTGACCAGTATGGCAGGGAGGAACGATGCTGCTCTTGCTGGTGCGCTACAGGCTATGGCACAGTCAATGCAGAACAACAATCATCTTGCTGGAGATGCGCAGTTCCGCAACTTAGAGAGGTTCCAGAGCAATAAGCTGCCTACATATGAGGGTGGTATTCTTGATCCTGATGCTGCACAAAAATGGCAGAAGGCTATTGAGAAGATCTTCAGGACCATGGGGTGCAATGAGGCTCAGAAGGTACAGTTTGGCACTCATATGCTGGAAGACGAAGCTGAAGCCTGTGGAATAATAGTCGTCAGAGGTTGGAAGCTGCAGGTACTGATACTACTTGGGCAGTGTTTCAAGCTGAGTTTCTAGAAAAGTATTTTCCAAAAGATATTCGCAGTGCGAGGGAAATTGAGTTCCTGGAACTGAAATAGGGTAACATGACTGTTGCTGAGTATGTTGCTCGGTTTGAGGAGTTGGTGCAGTATTGTGCTCACTACAATATTGTGCCCGAGATTAAACAAGGCATTGCTTGTCAGAAGATAAGGAACTATCCAAAACTGGTAAGCAGAAGCAGGATTTATGATAATGATAACAGGGCCCGGATTGCTCATTATAAGGCCTTGAGTGACCGGAAGGGTAATCAGAGGTATGGGGGTACACCTTATAGTGCTCCAGCTGACAAAGGAAAACTGAAAGCTGCTCTAGGAAAGAAGCCAAAAGGGGGAGGGGTGGTTCCCGATACAACCAAGTGTTTCAGATGCGGTGGCACAGGTCACCGTGCTAACAATTGTCCAAATGAAGTGAAGAAGTGCTTCAAGTGTGGACGACCAGGTCATGTTGTTGCAGATTGTAGGACTAATGTGTCTACCAGTTACAACTGTGGAGAACAGGGTCATATCAGCACTCACTGTCAGAAGCCAAAGAAATCTCAAGCAAGTAGAAAGGTGTTCGCATTGGTAGGCGCCCAGTCTACCAGTGAGGAGCGTTCCATCAAAGGTACTTGTTTTATTAATGACCTTCCTTTGATTGCTATCATTGACACGGGTGCAACCCACTCGTTCATTTCTGTTGATTGTGTGAAGAAATTAGGAATTATGTCGTCTACTCTAAATCGGAGGATGACCATTGAAACTCCATCTATCGGTTCTGTGGTTACTTCTTTAGCATGCTTGAATTGTCCGTTGACTATTTTTGGTAGGGACTTTAGAGTGGACTTGATCTGTTTGCCACTCAGTAATCTAGATATCATTTTGGGGATGAACTGGTTAGAATTCAACCGAATTTACATTGATTACTTTAGGAAGAGGTTGTTGTTCCTTACTCCTGAAGAGGAAGCGTTGACTAATTCTTTATCTACCAAGGAATTGAGAACCTTGTTGGAAGACGATGCTAAGATGTTTGCTGTGTTTGCCTCGTTACCTGTTGAAAGCAAGACATCAGTTAATGAGTTACCGGTGGTGAGTGAATTTCCTGAAGTGTTTCCGGATGATATTACAGAGCTACCTCCGACGAGAGAAGTCGAATTTACTATTGATCTTGTTCCTGGTACTAGACCTATATCTATGGCCCCATACATGATGTTTGCATCAGAATTGGCAGAGTTGAAATCTCAGATTGGAGAATTACTTGATAAGAAGTTTATTAGGTCGAGTGTGTCACCGTGGGGAGCTCTAGTGTTGTTAGTGAAAAATAAGGATGGTAGTATGCGTCTGTGCATTGATTACCGTCAGTTGAATAAAGTGACCATTAAGAATAAGTTCCACTTCCGAGGATTGATGACTTAATGGATCAGCTTGTGGGGGCTCGTGTTTTCAGCAAAATTGACTTGAGGTCGGGTTACCACCAATTAGAGTGAAGGAAGATGATATTCAGAAGACTGCGTTCAGAACTCGCTATGGACATTACAAATATGCAGTGATGCCTTTCGGAGTGTCTAATGCGCCGGGTGTGTTTATGGAATATATGAACCATATCTTTCATTCTTATCTGGATCAGTTTATTGTGGTATTCATTGATGATATACTGATTTATTCTAAGTCTGAAGAGGATCATGCAGAACACTTAAGAATTGCATTGCTGGTGTTAAAGAATAATAAATTATTTGCAAAGTTCTCAAAATGTGAATTCTGGTTGAAGACTGTGAGTTTCTTGGGTCATGTTATTTCTGGTGATGGCATAGCAGTGGATCCATCTAAAGTAAGTGCGTTGCTTCAGTGGGAACCTCCGAAGATAGCAACGGAAATTAGAAGTGTCTTGGGTTTGGCCGATTATTATCGGAGATTTATCGAAGGATTTTCTAATTTGGCGTTACCGTTGACTCAGTTAACTAGAAAGAATCAAGCTTTTGTTTGGGATGCAGCGTGTGAGGAAAGTTTTGAAGAGTTGAAAAAGAAATTGACTACAGCACCAGTATTGATTCTACCTAGTCCAAGTGAACCTTTTGTGGTATATTGTGATTCATCTAAGATGGGACTAGGCAGAGTATTGATGCAAGATGGCAAGGTGGTGGCATATGCTTCGCGGCAATTGAGGGTGCATGAGAGGAATTATCCTACTCATGATCTTGAATTAGCTACGTTGGTTTTGGTATTGAAAATTTTGAGGCATTATTTGTATGCATCGAGATTTGAAGTATTCGGTGATCACAAGAGTCAAAGTATTTGTTTGATCAGAAGGAATTAAACATGAGGCAGAGAAGATGGTTAGAGTTCTTGAAAGACTATGATTTTAATTTGAGTTACCATCCGGGGAAAGCTAATGTTGTAGCAGATGCTCTAAGTCGGAAGACAATTCATATGTCGGCATTAATGGTAAAAGAAATGGAATTAATTGAACAGTTCAGAGACTTGAGTATGGTTTGTGAAACTACACCTGAGAGTGTTAGATTGGGTATGCTTAAAGTGAATAATGACTTTTTGGATGTAATTAAGGAAAATCAGAGACTTGATGTGAAACTAGTAGACTTGATTCCGGCAGGAGGAGATGATCTGGATAGTGATTTTAAAGTGGATAAGGTTGGTGTATTGAGATTCCGAGGCAGGATTTGCGTGTCGGATAATGTGGAATTAAGAAAAGCGATCTTAGAGGAGAGTCACCGGAGTAGCTTGAGTATTCATCCGGGAGCCACGAAAATGTATCATGACTTGAAAAAGTTATTCTGGCGGTCCGGTATGAAGAGAGATATAGCTCAATTTGTTTATACTTGTTTTACATGTCAGAAGTCAAAAGTGGAGCATCAGAAACCTTCGGGGTTAATGCAACTGTTGGAAATCCCGGAATGGAAGTCGGATAGTATTACTATGGACTTTGTTACTGGTTTGCCGAATACGGCGAGAGGCTTTGATGTTATTTGGGTAGTTGTGGATCGACTTACAAAATCTGCACACTTTATACCAATTAATATCAGTTTTTCATTGTCAAAGCTGGCGGAGATTTATATCAGAATAATTGTGAAGTTGCATGGTGTTCCGTCAAGCATAGTGTCGGATAGAGATCCGAGGTTTACTTCAGAATTTAGGAAGATTTTGTAGGAAGCTCTGGGTTCTAAACTGAAGTTGAGTTCGGCTTATCATCCACAGACCGATGGTCAGTTAGAAAGGACTATTCAGTCGTTAGAGGATTTGTTGAGAGCCTGTGTGTTGAACAAAGGTGGTGTGTGGGATACTCATTTGCCATTGATTGAGTTCACGTATAACAATAGTTACCATTCTAGTATTGGAATGACACCTTTCGAAGCATTGTATTGTAGGAGGTGTAGGACGCCTTTGTGTTGGTATGAAACTGGTGAGAATGTTGTGCTTGGGCCTGAGATTGTGCAATAGACTACTGAGACAATTCAGATGATCCGTGAAAAGATGAAGGTGTCTCAAAGTAGACAGAAAAGTTATCATGATAATCGAAAGAAAGACTTGGAATTCAGCGAAGGTGACCATGCATTCCTGAGAGTCAACCCTGTGACCGGCGTTGGACGAGCATTGAAATCAAAGAAGCTGGATCCCAAATTCATTGGACCGTATCAGATCTTGCATAGAGTGGGTACAATTGCATATAGAGTGGCTTTGCCGCCTGAGCTTTCGAACTTGCGTGACGTGTTTCATGTGTCGCAACTTCGGAAGTATGTGCCTGATCCATCTCATGTTATCCATAGGGATGAAGTACAAATTCGAGATAATCTTACTATGGAAGCGATGTCGATAAGGATCGAGGATCACAAGATGAAGCAACTTAGAGGAAAAGAGATTCCTCTGGTGAGAGTAGCTTGGGGAGAAGCTGCTGGAGGGAGTGTGACCTGGGAATTGGAAAGCAGAATGCGAGAGTCGTATCCAGAACTGTTTCCATCAGGTACATTTTCGAGGACAAAAATATTTTAAGTGGGGGAGAGTTGTAACACCCCATTTTAATTTATTTAATTGTCGTGTGTTATTTTATTTGTTTGGCCTTGTTTAGGGTGGGTGTAGTTGAGCGCGTAGGCGCAGTGTCCTTAACGGAACGGAGAAAATAGAGATGTCGGAATAATAATAAGGTAGTAATGAATAATGTGGGGACATATTCAATAATAGTGGCAAGAGGTATATTATTATTATTATGTCTAATATCATTAATATTATTATTATTATTATCGGTATTATTATTATTATTATTTTCACTAATAATATTATTAATATTAAATAAAAATCAGATTTAATTAGTAATGTGTTGAGTGGGAGGAAAATAAGGGGTCTAAGTCATTAATCAGGATTAGGGACAGAATTAGTGAAAACCTAATTTCACCAAGAAAGAGTTAGAGAAGGAAGAACAAGAGGAAGAACTAGGGCTTTTGCATCATTAATTTACGCAGGATTTTTGATCAAGAATTCGAGGTAAGGGAGGAGAATGGGTTCAAAATAAGTGTTAATACCATGAAAGGGTAGTGAGGGTTCCTTCCCCTCTTAGAATTTCCGTGTCATGTTTGAATCTGAATGTCTGCTTGATTGTATGTGTATGATTGCTACGAAATTGTTGATATGATGTGGGTACAGATCTGAAATTCGTTCGATTATGATGATCGAACTCTGTTGTGTTGTTGTTGTATAACTGTGCTTACAGATCTGGTTTAGTTGCAGGTTGAGAGTGATGAATTTAGATCTAGGAAACATTAAACTGATTAGTAATAATAGGAGAATAATGTAATGTGAGATTATGGGTCTTAAAATCAATGTAGCAACGATTTTTAGGACAAATTTGAATGTTAGAAGTGAGATCCTGGTGGTAGAATTCGGACTGATATGAAAAGTAGGGAATTTTCACAGTCTCTGCTCATACGCGTAACAGATAGGGCAATACGCGTATGGCATTGTGTGCCAGAGGGCCATTACGCATATTGGCAAGGCAATACGCGTATTGGCAAGGCTGTTTCGTGGGCATTACGCATAACGGGGGTGGCAATACGCGTACGGAGATCTGGAAATGGAATATTTGAGAAATCGGTCTCTGCTCATACGCGTAACACATAGAGCAATACACGTATGGCAAGGAAGTAGGGGGGCCTTACGCGTCTGATACGCAACTGGATGGGCGAGCGAGTTGGGAAATACGCGTATGGGTGTGGGCAATACGCGTATGACTAGTGAGAGTGCATAATCTTGTTGTTTCGCGATTTCTTTCCCGATTTCGCGTCTGACGCAGTTCCCTTCAGTCTGAGAGGTTGGGGTAGATTCCAGAACTTGCTGGAACTAGGAATGGTAGCAAAAATAATTAAAAATGGAATTTGGGTGGATTAATTTGACAATTAGTTAATTAAGGCCACGTGTAACACCTCCAAATTTTCCCTAGTGTTTCTAACCCTTTTGGCTTATGCTTCATTTCATTTGCATTGTCATTTTTGCATTTGCATATTTCTTTTAGGCATGGGATCAAGGTATTCTCTAGCTGCTCACGGCATCATCAGTTCCAGTATGATTTTTAATAGTGTTCAAGGCCAAGCAGATAGCTTTCCAAGTCTTTTTGGAGCATTTATTTTGCTCATTAAATGACTTGATGATCATAAACTCCAGCAGTTAATTTTTGATCAATTATTCAGCACCAGACAGTTGTTATCAGCAGTTTAATCCGAGTGCGAAAAAACATTTCACAGCATATTTCAAGTGTATTCCAGTGGTAATATCAAATGGCATGTTTCAGAGGTCTATCGTGGTTCAGAACGGGTAGAACCAGACGAATATCCAAGTTTCCCTCCTTTTGGCGCAAAAATTCAAAATTTGAATGTGTTAATCGATTAACCAATTGCAGTGCAATTAGGTTAATCGATTAACCATAGTGAATTTTTCCTAAATGCTGCATTTTCAGAGCTATTTCTTTTTAACCCAATTTTTAATCACCCATTTTAATTCTACACATCACTAGAAGGATCTAGAGAGTTGATTTTCCATTCAAAAATTCAAATTCTTTCCACTCCAATTCCACATTTCCTTTCCTAATTCACATTTCATCCCAATTTCCACTCACTTAACCTCACTCCAAACCCAAACTTAACTCCTAACCTAGGGGTTATTTAAACCAATTCATTCCAAACCTCAAGAACCTAGATCATATTTTCACTCCCAATTTTCAGAATTCTCTCAATTCTCTCTCAATTTTTCACCCTCAACCTCCATTTTCAACCACACTCAAAGCTCTCTTTCAAAGGTTAACAAGTTCTTCATTGGAACTTGTTAATTCTTGAGCTAAAGCCTCTCATCATCACTATATTTCAGCTTTTCAATTTGGATTTTCGTTTGGATCTGGTTCTGAATTTTCAGAAGTGACTTTTGGAAGTGCTTTTGGAGCTTTGGTTGCTTATTGCTTGGATCTTCAACTTTTGAGTGCAAGAAGCTTGTGGATCTTGGATTTCTCTACTTGAATTCATCCATTTCTGTTTACAACACTTACCAAAGCGAATCTCAGCTTTGTAGGTTGGTTAATTTTAGATCCATACTCATTTTAGCTTAATTGCAACTTATACAATGTAGATCCATGAATTCTGATGTGTTTTGATTCATTTGGTTGATCTTGATTGTGGATGTTGATGATTATTGAATTTAAATGATGTTTGAAAGTTGTTTCTGAACTTAATTTTCGTGCATTGTTGATTACATGATCATTGGAGATGATTGCATAAGTGCTTTTGCTGCTGGAAGTGATTTTTCAAACTGATTTTGTGCTGATTTTACAGTGTTAATTCATTAACCAATTGTAGTGCAATTAGGTTAATCGATTAACCAATGCAAAATATGCGTATTCAGAGCTGTTAATCGATTAACATAATTACACTGCAATTGGTTAATCGATTAAAACTACTGCAGAGTGTGTTTTTTGTGCATTTTTTAGCATGTTTCGATCCCGTTTCATTTTTAATCTTAATGGATTGATATGATACTTGTCTAAGGACTGTTTTGATGCTATTACACCTCACACCATTGTATGCACACATTTTTCTGACGCGCGACTCATGGATTTTTATCGTTTTTGATCATGTTTGCGATGTTGCATTCCCGATGCGATGAACACATAGCACACACTTCTTAAGTATGTTGATTGTGACTTGTTGTTGATGTTGTTGGAGTTATTGCTTGAATATGATTGCTTGCACTTAACTTCATGAGATGCATGCTTGTTTTGACTTGTTCATGTACCAAATGATATGCATTCTTTTATGATGATTTCAAGAGTTGTTTATCATGGTTTGTGGTATGATTGTGATCATGTTTGATTGAAGAATATGTAATGCTTGATGCATGATTGCTTTTCCATGTGTGAGTTGTATTCAAGTGAATCACATGCTGCCCTTTTTCTACTGCTGTCTATATGCATGTATGTTGTTGTATGCGTTGCTGGTTGACATTTTACACCATTTTTTATGCTAATTGTGAGCTGTGGAAAGCTGTCTTGCTTGTGTGCCGTCTTTAACTGCTGTGTTGTTGTAGATGCACTATTGTAGCTGCTGTTTTTGCTCATTTTCTTTTCTCCATATTCTTCTCTTTCACTCTTTCCCTCCCTTTAATCTCAAGACTTGTTTAAGTCTTGGATTCACTTCCTTAGAGCTACCTAGTCCAACTTAATTTTCGATTAAGCTTGGAGTAGGATTAGCATTAGGCTTCCCTTTGCATGCTAACTTAGGTAGAAGTTCCCCTTTAACACTCAACTATAGGGCCACCTTTTGCATGACAACATTAGGATAGAATTCCCCTTAGTGTTTTCTTTTTCCTTGAGTCTTCTCTTCTCATCTCATAACGATCCTAAAACACTTAATAACAGATTAACATGTATTGCGCATGAGCCTTACATATGGGAAGTGAAGTATGGGGGGTCTCCCTTCATTCTTCTAGGGTACTTAGTGTACATCCTATTGGGGACGATGCGCGAAGTATTTGTTCCTATGTTACTGACTTGGGTGCAATGCAAGTTATGAACTAACTTCAAACCACTTCTGTCTTAAAAAAATACAAAACAAACTCAAACCCTTTTTCATCCTTCGGGATCGTTAAGTTCAACTCATTTTCAGAAAGAGCACGTTACTTCCGTTTCGTCGCAAACAGGCATAGACCCTAACTGCCAGACGCAAATCTAACGTCGCTCATAAAAAACACTAACTGACCTCGTTAGGTCGAACTACGACTGCTCTGATTTCCTCTCTCTAGTCCGATTGAGGATACGTAGGCACAAGACGGCGATGTCTTGGCGAGCAACCTTCCCCCTTAGTCCGTGTCCGAACTACGTTGACTCTGACTTTCCCATTGCACGAGGGAATACGTAGGCATATGACGAGAGATATCCTATCGAGTCACTTCTTTTTCTTTTCTCCCCCGTTTCTTCGTTCTTTTCCGTTCCCGTTTCTTCCCCTTTCCAGTAGCAGTGGAGCTCCAGATGACGACACCCTTTGATCGACACAACAAGCGTGGATCCCATCGAGTACGATGGACGTGTGGGGTGCTAACTCCTTCCCTTTGCGTAACCGACTCCCTTACCTGTTTCTCTTGGTCGTGAAACCATGCTCTTTTCCTTTCCCTCAGGTTTACGCAGTGTTTCCTTTCCCTCTCTTGGGGTAAATACACATTGCTGGAGACTCTGTTTCCGCGTCACTTACGCGTTTGTACCATGGATGTAAATCCTCGGGAGCGACGCCACGTGAGGTATTTTCTTTGGATTTGGTGTATTGTGTTGAACTGTTTAGACAGGTGTGGTAATACTATTGGGTATTACGGTGAGTACGTTCCTCACGTGTGATCAGGAGGACCGTGAAGATGTATATTTGTTATTATACATGTGTTTTATGCATAATCTGTGGCATGCATCTCATGATGTGTCTGGTGGAGACAAATCATTGCTCAGTGGGAGTGTATGTGATTTGTTCGGACTCTAATGTGGAGTTGGGATGGAGATAAATCATTGCCAAGTGGGGTGTATTTGATTTATCCGAATTCCAAGGGGAATCGGTTCGATTAAATGAACCATGGTGTATTGGTACCACATGCATGGTGTCAAGTCATTGAGTCGCATTACATTATTATGTGTTTGGTGAATTATAACTGAAAGTGACAAGTGTGTCGTGATGATGTGTTGTATATGTGTGATTGTGTGTTTACTACTTCTTAACATGTATTATACACCGTTAATTATTGAATGTAGTTCTCACTCCTTTGTTGTTTGTTGTGTCTTTGCTTCTCTGGAAGTATAGATAATCCAGGTACTTGAGTAGTGCATGGAGTGTGTGTTGCCTGATCGAATCTTAGGAGCCGCTCTGATATGTAACAAGGGATATTGGGGGATTTTACCATTTGTTATTCTTTCATTTATTTTGTTACGTATCCTTATTCATTTTAAAACATTGTGGACCACGAGTTTATGTGGATTTTGATTCTGTTGGCGAATTTCCGTGATTTTGGATAAAAGATTTAATTTTGTTGTTTTAATTTATTTATGAAAAAAGAAGGGAATGAATAATTGAGACTTCATGTTATGTTTTTGAGAAATGTAACATCCTACTTGTAAGAGAACTCTGATTATTTTCGTATTATACATATATTTTCTAACATGGGAAAGTGGGGTGTTACATGATATTGTTCGTGAACCTTGTTGTTGGATGCATGTGTCGTCGGCGGCAACCAAAGATGGTTTGCTTCGTAAGAGACGTTGAAAGTGTGTGGAGATGAATAGGTGTTTTGGAGTTAACTTACGGAGGGTGAAATATTGAGATCCAGAGACAGCTCTAAATTGGGGAATCAACTCTTGCTGAGGAGTTGCAATATCAGAGACCATGAGGTTTTGACTAAGGGTTTATGGGTTGTAATTTGACCCTAGCTGGGGAAATTTAAAGTGAGAGTTTAAAGATTGAGTTTTGAAACCTGTGGAGGTTTTAACTCTGTTGAAAATTGATGAAATGATCAGGGTTTTTCATGTGTTTTTAGGAAACTTTAGGGTTTCTTTGAGATCCAAGAGGAGATGAATCTGTCCAAGTCTACTGGTATGCGAAGGTTGATCTTTGTATGATGCCCAAAAGGAGGTTGATGTTTTAAGGGATGAGAATCAACCCTAAACTGGTCTGACGTTTTGAGATTCTAACTCTCTGGATGATTAAACTATCAAAAGATGACTAGGTTTTGTCCTATACCTGTAGGAGGTCTTTTGGGTCCTTGTACTAAGCCCAAGAGTAGGCTGAGAACTTCTAATAAGCCCGAGGGTCCTTGTACAAAGCCCAAGAGGAGGCTGGGGATGCTTATAGGAAGCCTGTGGGTCTAACCCTGAGAAAAGTTCAAGGAAGGTTTCACCAGGAATAATCCTTTCTTTAGTGAACAGTTCTAGGGTTTGAAGGAATTCAAGAGAGGTTTCACCGAGAATTAATCCTCTCTGGGGGAATTAATTTCTTGTACAAATTTCTAGTAGTGATAGTCTTGAGAAAAGTTTCACCGGGAATAATGCCTTTCTCTATTCCATATTGTATAAGCCCAAGAGGAGACAAAACTGTATCTGGAATTTCCTACGGGGAACTAGTTTTGACTGTGTTGAAAGAGTGACCACTGGTTTGATCTAATCCTAGACCTAATTGTTGGGGAAAACTCTAAGCAGATATTTACAACTATATACAGATGAATTATATAAACAAGTATGTTGAAGAGTATAGTAGTACTTACAGGTGAGCAAGCTTCCAGTATTGTAAACACAACTGTATGGTTAGTTATTCAAGAAATTAAAGAAAGTTTTGATAACAACTATAAATTTGAATTAAATTAAAAGGAAAGTTGTTTTAAAAGGAAGTTTAGGGCTTATACTCAAAGAGAGGCCCAGATGAATTTTTTTTGAAAAGGCGACGATCGCGTCGTAGTTTTGAAAACAACAGAGGGACTTATACAATGACTGAGACCCAAATTTATTGTATTTATAAAGAGGATGGCTCATACACTCTATTAGAGGCCCAAGTTTATTTTGATACAAAATATGGGGCTTACAACTGAAAGAGAGGCCCAGATGAAAAACAACGATCGCACCGTTATTTTGAAAATTGTATTGGGACTTATACAATGACTGAGGCCCAAATTATTTATGTACAAAGGGGGTTGGGTCTTACACTCTATTAGAGGCCCAAATATGTTTGAAAAAGAAGAAAAATGGGACTTACAACTCAAGGGGAGGCCCAGATGATTTTTGTTTAGAAAAAGGCAATCGCGCTGAGATTTTTTAAACGTACTGGGACTTATACAATGACTGAGGCCCAAAATGGTTTGTGTGTGACAAGGGATGGGTCTTACACTCTATTAGAGGCCCAAAGTGTTTAAAAAAATTTTGTGAAGGTGAAAATAATCAAAACCCTAATTTGATTAAAAATGTATTTTAATTTGAATAAAAAAAACATTTTAAATGATCAAAATTATCAGACATGTGTGAAAAATAAATTGTGATTTTGGATAAATGTTTGAAAAATCATGTTTAATCATATAAAAGATTAAAATTCATTTGAAATAAAAAGATCAAAGTGAGAATTTTGTTTTTAAATGTTTAAAATCAAATAAAATGAAATTAATTACAAAAATTCTAACTATATTAAATAAATAATATAAATTGGATTTTTTTTTGCAAAATAAAATAACTTAACATTTTTGTGACTTTTTAAAAAAAGAACCAATAAAAAATGATTAAAAATGAGAGAGAAATTAATTTTTGAAATCAATTAAATAAAATATCAAAAATTCAAAAGTTTGAAAATTTGAAAAAGGGCGCCAAGGACACTTGTTCTTGCCCGCGTGCCCTGTTTTGCCCAGATTTTCATTTTCACACTTTTCTCTCTAATTACTCAATGGTTTTGCATGATTCAAACACCAATCTCACTCGTTTTTTAACAAGGATCGCAACTATATAGATTAATTGCATTTATATTAAGTATGGAGTGAGAAATCAGAGGATAAACTCAAGAACCCTAATTTTAGCATGAACATTATGAAATTCCATACACGATTCATACGTAGCAATTGGTTGAGGGTTATCACTCTATATACATGCAGAAACAAGATGGTAACTCAAAAATTCATTTATGATGCATGTAATATGGAGTTTGAAGGCTTCAGGCTTACCTATTGCTGCTGGTGATCGAATTCTATGTTGGAGGTGTTACAGATGTTGTGTAATGATCTGGACAGCTCCAATGGACCTCAAGTAATGTGTTTGAAAGCTTGGAATGGATTGAATTGAATTAGCTCAGAATTGGTTGTGGCACCTCAACAGCAAACAGACCAAAAGCTTGAGCAAATGGATGGTGACTTTGAGATTCTGAGGTTCCAGATGTATTTCAAGGCCATGAATCACTCATATATGATGTATATAAGGTGTTGGCAGGATTGTTTTGGTTTGGATTGCTTCCTATTTCAAAATTCTATAGTGACTTGAAAAAGATGGAAAATATGGTTTTTTTGAGAATGATTTTGAGGAAAGCATCAGTTTGTGTGCTTTGGTGTACTCAAACTGATCACAAATGATGTCTATTTATAGTGCAATAAGTTTGTTTTGGCATCAATAGTGAATGGAGGCTTGGACAGTCCCTTGGCCAATAGTGATCAAATGGAATCTCAAGTCTCCTCTAGCCATTGACTTAAGGTTAGGGCACAGTCTATGAGTCCTTTGGTTCATAGATAAGGCTTGACTCAATTCAGTTAGCAATGTCCTGATGCTTGCCACCTTGTGAATCCATTGAATGCATTGAAACAAAATTGGAGTCTTTGAGACTCTTACCCTTTTTAGGGGACACATAGCTACATGTAGATCCTTGGACTTGGGAGGCTTGTGGATCAGACATTGTCCCTTGGATGTTATCCCTTGAGGTTTCCAAATGGATAATAAGACTTGTAATTGTCTAATTTAGCTAACTCGAGCAAAATACACAAATCTGTCTTGTAAAAATTAGTTCTGAATGACTAGCTTTCAATGAATGTAACTCTTAGCTCAAGTTGAATTAGAAGGAGTTCTTGTACTTTTTGGAAATCCCTTATGACATACTTTAACTTTGATGTCCATGATTGGTCTTGGTTCAGCTTGGATCAAGGTGAAAAATGGCCCCAAAGTTTGGAAAAAGTGAAACAGATTCTGACTTGTTGAAAATTTCACCAAGTGTTGGAAAAAGTGGTCATTTTCACTTTTTGTGATTTTGATCAATCCATAACTCAAAATCCATGAGGTTTTGGAATCTCTTGTAGTTGAAAATTTTGAAGTATGTCATGAGAACTTTCATTTGAGCTTTGGATGGGAGAAAAAGGCCTTGTGGTTTAGGAGTTATGACCTTGCAAAGTTGGTACCAAATCACTTTTGTCCCATAACTTTAGAAAAATTTTAGTTTCTTATGGTTGCCCCTTTTGCAAGAAACCTTACTTTTCTTGATTTTTCTTGATGAATGATGATCAAAACCATACATTAACATTGTTTTTGACTTAGGGGAACCATATTTGTGAAAAATTCCAAAAAGTCAAACTTGAATTTAGGCACAGTTGACTTTTTGTCAGATGAATTCCAAACTGTGTGATCCTCTATGAAATCAAGTCCTTGACCTAATTCAAACCTAATGGATGGATTCCATAGGTGTTTTAGGGTGTCTTGAACCATGTCCCAAGGTTTGAGAACATGTCTTGGTCAAAAGTCAAAGATACAGTTGACTTTTTCTTCAAAACCCTAATTGTGGTCCTGATGAAATTGAAACTTGTGAATCAAACTTCTTGGATCAATCCATTGTTGTAAATGGATCAATGTGGTGTATTTGAGGCCCTCAAATCATGTATTGAGGTCTTGGTTTATGCCTTGCCACAAAAGTCAACTTAGGGGTGAATTAGGTCAAGAAACCCTAATTCCTGATTTTTGATGAATGCTTCCTCTGAGGTTGTTTTGACTTGATGATTGGGTTCATGAGGTCCCTTTGAGCATCTTGGTCATGTCTTGGAGTATTGGCTCATAGCCAGATGAAAATTTTCATCTGGAGGCCTTGGTCAGCCAAAACCCTAATTTGGTGACACTGTCGATCTTGAGGCTTGATCCACTTGGAATGTTGCACTCTTGTTCTTGATTCTTGATGTGGGAGACCTCATGGTCCTTTATAGGTGTTTAAGAGGCTAGAAAAGTTGAATATCTTGTCAATTTTTTATTGATCATTTGTCTAAGTGTTCTGGGAGGGCTTAAAACCCTAATTCTTGATTGTAGTGAATGCTCAACAATCCTTGAGGAGATTGATGAGGCATGATGGTACATCCATATTGTGGTGATGATTCTCACAATAATGGGAAATCTTGTGGTCAAATTTTTGGGTATGACAGTGGAGAGTGTGAAGTGAAAGTATGCTGCCAATGGTGAGTGAAGTTAAGTTCTTTTTTTCTTGTTTTTAGGTAGCAATATGTGAGAATGATAGATAAAAGCTATATGGTCTCATGGGGAAGAGTGGGCTTGTTTCTTTTTTATGAAAGTTTATGAGGTTGGAGTATATAATTAAAATGGTGGGTTTATTCCCAGTGAAAGAGCAATATGGTTTTCTGTGACAAGAGTGAGAAGGAAGTTGTGGTGCGCACATGAGGAAGTTCGAAGATGTGTTGTGTGTCTTGATGATGATGGTTTAGGGCTATTAATGTTGGAAGAAGGGAGATTAGTTATGAGGGAACATGGTCATGGTTTATTGGAGTTTTGAGGATAAAGGGGAAGGTGTGTCTTATTTTTTTCACGCGCCTCGAGATTATTTGTATGCTGGGAGTAAAAAAAAACAAAGAAAGATGTAAAAGTAGATGATCCCACGCGTGTTGCACAAAGGTTTTGGGAATTGTCCTCATTGCATTTTATTTTTCTTCTTTTTCACCCTCAGAGAAAGTATTACCATATTATTGTTATTTTTTGAATTTAAAAGTGAGAGAGGGACGTGGTATGTGACTGACATGAGAGAGTAGCTACGCATGCATGCAGGAAAAGTGTGCAGGAAGTATTTTCACATAAATATGATCCAAACAACAAATTTTTAAAACTTAACTAATACGTTTTACTAAAACTAAATAAAACAAAGGGTTAAATAAGTAATAGGTCCCTGAAAATAACCCATCATTCAAGTTTGGTCCCTATAAATATTTTCTTCAAGGTTTGGTCCTCCTAAAGTTTTCCGTTTCTAAGTGTAGTCCCTCTCGTTAGTTCTCACTAACGGAGGATGACCTGGCGTGCCATGTGGATATTTTTTGATGATGTGGCAGACATGTGGATATTTTTTTTATAATATTATCATATCTAAACCCAGAAATGGTAGCTAATTTGTAGCTATTTCAAAACTAATCCCTAGCTAATCTAAATACACCATATCCTATTAGTAATATTCTGTAGCTAATTCCTAGCTAATTTACAGCTAATTCCTAGCTAATTTAAACATATCAATTCAAATTAAATCTTAAAACTTAGGAAGGTGGGGAAGGCGTGTCTGGCCCAGTCAAAAGGTGGGGTCACACCTGTAACTCCATTAATGGTGGTAGACATATCTATGTCTTTGGTGGTTATGGCAAAGATAACTGCCAAACTAATCAAGTTCATGTCTTTGACACTGGTAGTTACATGGTTTTTGCATATTTACAACTTTTTGATGCTTAATTATTTTTAGCTTTGCAAACATGGGATTCTCCGATTATATGAGGACAAGGGCCAGAGGCTTGCGAGGTTCATAGCGCAGCTGTTGTTGGGAAACGGCTTTACATCTTTGGTGGTTGTGGAAAATCAACGGATAATAACAATAAGGTTTACTACAATGATCTTTACATACTGAATACAGGTAATGTTCCCTCTTCATGTTATGGTGTTGACAGTTATTTATTGATCAAGCTAGTTACTTCATCACACAATAATGAGTTTTTCAGTTTGTTTTTCATTTATTTTCTTCTTGCATTTACATTTGTAATTGAGAATTTGTCTTTTACTTTTTGCTATAGTATTAGATGCGGATTATTCTGATAATTTGTTTTTACCGTTTCACCCGCAGAGACGCTTGTTTGGATACGCCCTACAACATCAGGCACACCACCATCCCCTCGTGATAGCCACACGTGCTCATCGTGGAAGAACAAAATTATTGTGGTAGGGGGTGAAGATGGGCATGATTATTATTTGTCTGACGTCCATATCCTTGACACTGGTATCAACCTGTTTTATCTTTATCTTTTGTTTATCTTTTGTTCAATGTTTTTAATGATATGTCAAGTTGAGTAACTCTGCCTAAAGTTAATCCTTATGCATATTAATGATGCACTAGTATGAGCATTTCATCAGAATATAATGATTTTCTTTGGAACTTCTATAAATATTAGATACTCTAATGTGGAGGGAGCTGAGTACATCAGGCCAATTGTTGCCACCTCGGGTTGGTCATTCCACAGTTTCTTTTGGCAAGAACTTGTTCGTTTTCGGTGGATTCACAGACGCCCAAAATCTATTCAATGACCTTTATATTCTTGATATTGGTATGTTCAATATATCTTATGAAATACATTTTTCTTTTTGTTATATTGTGGTTTAACTTTTTTTAAAGCGTAGAACCTTACCGGGGGTATAATTTCTCCAATCTTTTGATTACACTATTTGTCTTCTAGTAACGAATTAAACCCTCACGGGACAAAGGCTGAGACACAATTAATTTTAATGACTATGTTTTCTCATATGGTCTTTCACTTCTTATACTCTGAATATACTGGTATTTGGACAAACGTTACAACTACAACCAATTGTCCTTCTGCTAGATTTTCTGTAGCTGGTGACTGTTTAGACCCATTTAAGTGCGGTGTTCTTGTGTTCATCGGCGGTTGTAATAAAAGTCTTGAAGCCTTGGATGATATGTATTACCTACATACAGGTTCAACGAAGTGTTTTATATTTGCTAGCATTAAATTATAGTGATATTTACAGTTACTTACTAGTATGCACCCTTACCTCAAAGTTATCATGTGATCATGATCTTAGGGTTGTAACAAAAATTTCATTAGTTATTAGTATGCCCTCTGCTCTTTGAAGACTGTACAGTGCTGCTTCAAAATTTTCTACAGGGTATGCAAATTATCCTACCCACATCGCTCTCCTTTTATTCTCTAATAATTGACACATTTTTGGCAGGAAATATCCCCTTAATTATTGGATGAAGTGTCACATGTTCCTTTTCTCTAACTAATTTGTTGACCCCACTTTGATGACTTGCTTCTATTGATAGCATATCATCTCTCACTCGCAAGGTGAATTATGTCTTTTCACCATTCTGACATCCTCGGTTCAATCTATGTACAGAAGTCCCTGCAATGTAGTAGTATGATGCTTATCTCTGATGCAGTATTTGTTCAGTGTAATAACTCAGTTATTTTCTTCAAAATTAATAGTCTTTTGTTCCCAATCAATGGTGGTTTTTCCATTAGTTTCTATCAATCCCCAAAATTAAGTCTTCTTCCAGGTCGAAATCACAAGTCTCATAGCATAGTCACTGCAAAATATGATTCAGAATATACGTTTATTTCAGAATCAGAAGATTTAATTTGAATTGATATGTTTAAATTAGCTAGGAATTAGCTGTAAATTAGCTAGGAATTAACTACAGATTATTACTAATAGGATATGGTGTATTTAGATTAGCTAGGGATTAGTTAGGAAATAGCTACAAATTAGCTACCATTTCTGGGTATAGATATGATAATATTATAAAAAAAATATCCACATGTCTGGCACATCATCAAAAAATATCTACATGGCACGTCAAGTCATCCTCCGTTAGTGAGAACTAACGGGAGGGACTACAGTTAGAAACGGAAAACTTTAGGAGGACCAAACCTTGAAGAAAATATTTATAGGGACCAAACTTGAATGATGGGTTATTTTCAGGGACCTATTACTTATTTAACCCTAAAACAAAATTTAAATTATTTTTTTAAAAAAGAAAAGGATAAATAAATAAAGATAAAAATAAAATAAACCATTAAAAGAATATACCTAAAATCTGATTAATTAAAAGAAATTATTAATAAAAAAAGGAAATAAAAATCGGCAAAAAATGAATAATTGGACCGATACCGAAGTGCTCAGAAAAATAAAATAAATACATTAAAATGATCAGCGCGAAATATACGTATTGGAAAAATACAAAGTTTGGTCAAATTTTGAAATAAATTTTACCCGGTTAAATGACTCAAATTGATCAAAATGCGACCGAAAAGTAGTCGAAAAATTAAAATGAGCACGCCAGGTTAAACTACGCGAAACGTAGATTAATATCACTGACGTTTGCAAGCCCAATTTTAAAAATTTTCTGTCCTCTAAGTTTACGCACAGTTGACTTTTATTTCGACCAATTCGGTTGTAAATCCAACAAGTTCATTCCAGCTGATAAATTGGGTATTATGCAAGATGAAATGCATGATAGGCTATGCAGATGATGCAAAAAGAAGTGGGATCTTAGTCAAAAATTAGTGTATGACACTCGGCTAAAGAAGCGAGGTGACGAAAGGCGACATGGAAACTCGCCACTTATCACCTCCGTGGAATTAAAATCGAGAGCTAAAGTTATATGCATATGGGTTTGAACTTGAGCAGTATCACTTTTTATTATTTTCAAAACTAACGTATCTTATATCTCACTTTATCTTGAAAACAGATGGGTGTTTGCGGTGAAAATCCGCAGAACAAATGCAAGTTTATATTAATACTTAAGGGATCAAACACGAAAATCTCCAAGACATATTTGTGTGTTGTTTTTTATCGAAAATAGGGGTGTTTGTCGAAGTCAACGCAAACTTCTGGAACGACATAGTGATAAAGAAACATGATTGAAATACAAGCCAAGTGTGAACGAAAACGAAGTAAAGTTCTTGCGTAGAAAGATAAAGTGCGGTAAAATAAAGGGCTGAAAGTTAAAAGATTTCTAAAGTAAAGTGCAGAAAAGATAAGTTTGTTGAAAAGATAAAGGAAGTCAAAAATAGAGTGCGGGAAAGGTAAAGGCATTCGAAAGTAAAAAAGGGTTGAAATGCATAAAAACAAGATGTTTTAAAATAAAAATGTTGGCATATATTAAATTAGTGGAATGCATACGTACATTTTCCTCACTCGTTTCTCATAGCGCAGGTACTTTGAGTGTAACAGAAATGTGTATAGTTTGCAGACCCTTTACAAAATAAACCTAAGTTGCGATATACACAAGTCTAAAATAACTGTACAAGACTAAAAAATATCCCCGTAATGACACGTATTTAGATAATGTAGCAGTTTTTTCCCTTGACGTGCCCATGTTCTGAGTAACCTTCGACGCATATGCAATAGTTCCCACCTTTCTTGTTCCTTTGAATCTTTCAACTTCTCTGTTGGCGTCAAGAACTAATAATCCTCGTCGAAATCTCCGTCGTCGAATATATTAAAGTAACATGCTTCGAGGTGTTACCCACCATCATAGTGAATTCTACACTTAGCCAATAAGACCTGGTATTCCATTTGACTAAGTGCTATTGTAGCATGGTACTTAATTCACTAAGTCCCTATGTTTTTCATTAGGCTTTTCGACAACACCACTTTCGAACAGCATCACCATAGGTGACCCCCGACATTGAGTTATATTAATAACGTTGACTCTATTTTTGTCTTCCATGTGGCACATTTATGGCTAGCCTTATGAATACTTGCCATTCATAGTTAGGTCGAAAAATCCAGTGTAACAAATTACCCCCCAAAAGGCCGTGTTTAGATTTGTGTCAAACAAGAGAGACGTGGTATTTTTTATTGTAATTTTTCAATGACGTTTCCATTGTTGCTCATGTCATCGTCATCATTACCCTTTTTAAGGCACAATGTCACCTCCAAGAGATTCACCTAGCATCTTATCATTGTCTTACTTACTAGGAAGACGTGGGTTTTCACTTTTTTCAGTAACTGCTCCCACTCACCATTAATGCTTGCACCGAAACCCCACGCCAACTCTTCAATTTCTCCCACACTGGTGCTAGGTGTCTAATTTCATGCACGCATTGATGTCTATAAATATCTTCCTTCAGCTCTTCTCTTATTCATTCACTCCGTCTTCCTGCGTTCTCATTTTCCTTCGCAGAAAACATGTCAAACCCTTTTTACCATGACCAAAAGCAAGGTTTACATCAAACTCAACACTAGAAACAATCCGTTGGCCTTCGAGATTCTTCATTCTGAAGATGAAGGGGTTAAGTGTAAGACACATAATTTTAAAATAAATAAATATTTTAAGATTATAGTATATTCGCACATCGATAATATATTTTGGTCGAATTTAGATTTAAATAATTTTTATATAAGTAAATTCGATTTTTTTTTTTGGAATTTTATTTCATTAGTGGTTCACGATAGATATTTTCAAAAAAAAAATATCGATTTCAGTCTCTTTAGCGTTCGGCAAATTAGCCGCCTTAATTTTTTGAAACAACCCATTTTTGTAAACGAAAATTTAAGGATAGAATAATAAAAATATTTATGATGGAATTGTAAAATAAAAGTATTTTCTCCGTTTGAACTAATTCCCGGTCTCTCCATTATACGGTAATTTTGACCGCTTAAAATTTTAGAATAGTCTCGGTTCTTAACGAAAATTTTATCAATGAAATCACAAAATTATTTCCGATAGAGTAGTAAAATAAAAAAAATAATAACAAAAAGCATAAATTTTATTTTCGCGACGGATTTTTTATTACAGTATAAAATAATCGAGAAAAAATGTTTTATTATCGGCAAGAATTATTTCAGGCATTTTTATCAGTATCACATAACACCGGAAATTGCACTAGTGCGATAAAAATTGGTACTGAAGCAGATATGGACGGTTCGATAAGTTTAGTCATGATGAAGATATTTAATTTAGAAGTGATGGGTAATGATCATTTAGTTAACAGGTAGTCAGGAACGGAAGAATAGTAACTAAAACGTGTAACTCCTTCATAAAGTGACCATGTGATTTGCCTATAAGTAGACTCTCTCATTATTGTTGGATACACACAGACAAATTAATTAATCCTAAACTTCCTCTAAATTTTCACTCCACCTTCTCTAAGTAGTCCTTCACTCTCTTAAAAAAATTACTATCAGAACCATTTTCCATACTTAGCTAAGGTAAGACTTTCTAAACTTTTAAATTGTTATACAAATTGTATATTTTACACTATTTCATAGTTGCCTAAACTTTGAGTTTTCTTAACTAGTTTCTGAAAAAATTCTGCTACGCTGCTACAATGTTAATTAATTAATTAAAATTATTTTTCAAAAAAAAAAATAAGAAAAACGCTCATGCTTAGGTTCTTTACAACCTTGTTGTGGAATTTCTTGTTGTTAATTTGAATTGAAAATTTGTGAGAGGAATATTCTAAATAAGATGTCTTCAATGAATAACAATTATAAAGTTATATTTAAAAGTTTCAGGATCTAATGCTTGGAGATGTACAGTTTGCACGTTTGAAATTTTAGAATTTAAAAGAGATTAACTTTAAGTTCGTACAACTATGTTTTAAAAATTTTGTTATGATTTAAAAATATATCCTATCAGTTTCTTTAATGGATAATATTTGATTAACTAATTTCTATAACCTTAAGTCAACTAAATTCCAACATTAATTTCTACCTAATCAGTAAATTGTTTTGTACGATTAAAATATTTTTTGAGTTGGTTGATGAATAAGTCTTTAAATCAAAGTTAAAAATTTACTAAATTTAAAACCTTTAAAATCTAAAGTTATTAAAAATTATTAATTTATTTATTTATTTTCTTTCAAGCTTAAATCTTTAGAATTTTGTCATCAGTATGGTTAAGTGAATTTTTATTGTTATATAAGTTAAGTTATGAAAAAAAAAATGAATAAATAGTAGAAAAGAAATAATAAACCGAATGACTACGGAGTTAACGTACAATTTTATTCTATGTCAGCTCGTTCTAATTTAATTTGTTTTGGATAAAGGTGCACGACTGACTGACCAACTTCAACAAAACCTCATTTCCCACGACTGTTGTGATCGTAAGGGCATCTCTCTAATTTTTATATATTTTCTCAATAATAAAAATATATTTTGTATATATATTTGCTTCGTATCTTCTTACGTGTTTATTTTGAAGGTGACTAATTGTGAAGGTGAGTAAATGATATATGAATATATTTGTGCAAAAGTTGGATGCATGAGATAAATTATTACATATAAAATGTGGTGATGTTAACCATATGTGGAAATGTATATATGGGGAATTGTATGCTCATGCATTTCATGGTTACGTGGCTACCGGAGAGGAGTCACGAGGTGCACACCGGAGAGGTGGCACGGGGTGCGTGTCCAAGAGGGAACCACCTTATCCCGTTGTGGATCATTGAGTCTGATTGTTGGTGTAGAGACCCATCACCTTGTGGCGCTAAATCCTAATGCGATACCACGACCCTTTGAGGAGGGATTGATATTCCGGAATCATGTACATCGACATATAGACATTGCATTAGGAATGAGTCTTGATTTTTGCTATATGTATTATTGTTGTAAATAATTATATACATGTGTTAGAATGAGATCTCTAGCCATGTATAATGTATTCTCTGTTTATGCTTGTTGCTCCGCTCTTGTATATTTGTTATTTTCGGATTGATGACCCTTTCAGTGGATTTGTGGGCGAATACACCAATAGATTATGACGCACACCGGACACGAGGAGATACCACCGTTGAAGACGACGGACTTCACCTTCCCTGAAGACTGGACAGAGATATCCTGGGGGTTCAACCCGGCCCTAGGACAGGTCTCATATACCGGGAATGTATTGGAGACCACCACTGTAGCTGGCAGAAATATCAAGACCACGTACTCTCGACGAGCCCTGACATTCCGGATCCCAACCTCCCAGATCATTTCCAGTTTCCTCTCAGGGGAAATAGATCGTTTTGGGGTGTTAACCTCCCTCTCAGCCCCACCTATACCCTCGTATGCCTCAGCCGGGGAAGGGGAGCCCTTCTTTCATGATTTATCTACGCCTCCCTTAGATTTAGGTATGTCTATAGGACCATACTCGACGGTTACTCGTGACATCTTCACCGTAGAGGAACTCCCTCTCATTGACCCAGTACGCGTGTCGTCATTAGAACCAGTCATAGGTGAGGTAGGGGATGACGACACTGAGGATCCCTCCGAGAACAACTTTGAGAGCGGAGATGACAGGATGGTTCAGATCACACCCTGTTGAGTGCGTGTAGTGGCTTGTGTGGAGCTGGGCCAGGTGGTTATCTCGGTTGTTGTTAGGCTTAGTTTCGGGAGTGTGTGCCTGGTAGGAGTATTCTAGTATTAGATGGCGTGTGCCATATGACTTTCACTACATGGTTAGAAATTTTCTCCTTGGGGCAGCTCTCCTGTGTGAGTGTCTGCCGAGGACTTTCATTTTGTTGCTTTTGGATTGTATTATGACTTATCTACACTTCCGATCCTTTGACGCGTGGTCGTCTGTTTGTATAGTATATCTACGTTAAAAAAATGGTTAAGCTAATCTCTTTTATAAAACATGTTGAGCTCTCGAAACATTACTAACTATAAATTTTTGCGGTATCGTTTAAAAAAAAAAACAGGACACTATTTTCATACATAGGAAACCTTTAAATTAGTTATTGATGAAAACAGTACCTTTTGAAAATACACTCTCGCTGTAAAAAAATCGGGGTGTTACAATGTGGTATCAGAGCCAAGGTTAATCTTCTGGAGGGGATTGTGAGTTTAGTGTTCTAAGCTGATTAAGTAAAGAATAAAACCTATAACCGCGTTTTAGGATCGTTAAGTTCTGACCTCTACTCACGATTTGAAAGTGAGATATTGGAAAATTCTCTTGAAACATGTGATGAGGATTATAATTGGGTGTTGGTTTTGTAGGAAAGATATGCCTCCAAGACGTGACAATACCAACCATCATGTGGATCAAATGGCCGAAGCTATGGCTAATATGGCAGCTGCTGTCACCGCCCAAACTGCCGCTAAGAACCTTCGAGATTTGGAGAAGCGGGACAGAGAAATACGAGCTGGGGAATCAAAAGGATTAATTGATTTCTGTCGTCATGATCCACCTAAATTTCATGGGGATGTTACTCCCGAGAAGACTGATTTATGGCTACAAGAGATTGAGAAGATCTTTGAGGTAATCAATTGTCCTCCAGGCACAAAGGTGTTATATGCCACGTATCTCCTCTTAGGTGATGCAGAGTATTGGTGGAGAAGCACTAGATTGATTATGGAGGGCGCACAAGAAGAAGTAAATTGGGAAGCTTTTAAAACAAAGTTCTTAGACAAATACTTTCCCATAAGTGCGAGGACCAAATTAGGAGACAATTTTCTGAAACTTCGACAAGGGGCCATGACTGTAGGTGAGTACACCACCGAATTTGAAACCTTATCCAGGTATTTTCGATTCTTCCGGGAAGGAGTAGATGAAGGTTACATGTGTCACCGTTTCCAAGAAGGACTCAAATACGAACTGCAAGACTCGGTGGTACCCTTAGGGATACAACGCTTTCAACCATTAGTGGAAAAATGCAGAGAGGTGGAGGACATGAAAAATAGGAGGGCAAATCGTGGGTCAGTCCAGAACTCTGGGGGACCTAATCGTTCAAATTATCAGAATCATGGACGTAATAAACAACATACAAGGCCATACCAACGACCACACTATAATAATCGAGGACCTCAACGAACAGAAAACCATAACACCAGAGGAGGAGGAACTCAAGTTGCCTCAAGGGTACATTGTTACCAATGTGGCGAAGTAGGGCATTATGCAAATAAATGCCCTAATAAGGGTCCTACATGCTTCAATTGCAACAAAAAGGGGCATATGGAAAAAGATTGCAGGGCTCCAAACGCAGAGTTAGCTGTTAATACTGCCAAAACCGTCTGACCATCAGCTAAAGGACGGGTGTATTGCATGAGTGCAGAAGGAGGGTCTCAGTCAAACAACTTGATTCAGGGGAACTGTGAAATTGGAGGTACAATTTTAACTGCACTTTTTGATTCTGGAGCAACGCATTCATTCATATCTAAGGATTGTGTTGATAGATTAAAAATGGTAGTAACCCCACTACCTTTTGACTTGGTAGTGTCTACCCCTGCCAAGGTCCTAACTGTGAACACTGCATGTTTATTATGTAAAGTAGTCGTTCAAGAGAGAGAATTTCTAGATAATCTAATATGTTTACCCCTACAATCTCTCGAGATTATTCTCGGAATGGATTGGATGTCCTTCCATTATGTTATGCTAGATTGTGCTCGAAAGTTGGTTATTTTGCCTGAGACAGGGGTTGTTAAATACCTATCAGCTAACCAACTCAAAGGTTCTCTAAAGAATGGAGCCTTTGACCTTTCGATACTTTCTAGTACAGAGGTGATTGCGGAATTTGAGATTGAAGACATGTTAGTTACTCAAGACTTTCTGGATGTGTTTCCCAATGAGATTCTCGGTTTACCACCTGTAAGAGACATTGAATTCTTCATTGACTTACATCCAGGAACTGGACCCATTTCCATTGCACCATATTGGATGGCGCCAAAAGAACTCCAAGAGCTTAAGGAACAATTGGAAGACTTGCTGGAAAAAGGATTCATTAGGCAAAGTGTTTCCCCATGGGGAGCTCCAGTACTTTTAGTAAAGAAGAAGGATGGGCGTTCTCGGCTATGTGTGGACTACAGGCAACTTAACAAGGCAACCGTGAAGAATCGATATCCCTTACCTCGCATTGACGACTTGATGGATCAAATTAAAGGAGCATCCGTGTTTTCTAAGATTGATCTGAAGTCCGGTTATCATCAGATTCGGGTAAGAGAAGAAGACATACCAAAGACTGCATTCAGGACTCGTTATGGCCATTATGAGTACCTAGTCATGCCATTTGGAGTGACTAATGCTCCTGCTATTTTCATGGATTACATGAATCGAATTTTCCACCCATTTCTGGATAAATTTGTGGTCGTGTTCATTGATGATATTCTTGTTTACTCTCGAAGTAAAACGGAGCATGAAGAACATCTACGTCAAGTGCTACAAGTTCTGCGTGAAAAGAAGTTGTATGCTAACCCATCCAAATGTGAATTCTGGCTAGAAAAAGTAAATTTCTTGGGACATGTCATATCAAAGGAAGGCATGGTTGTCGATCCGGCAAAAATTAAGACCGTGCTTGCATGGAAACAACCTCAGACAATCATTGACATAAGGAGTTTCGTAGGATTAGCCAGATACTATCAAAGATTCATTGAAGGATTCGCAAAGATAGTAGCCCCATTGACTCAACTAACTCGGATGGATCAACCTTTTGCGTGGACTGAGAAATGCGAAGCTAATTTTCAATTGTTGAAGAAGAAACTTACGACGTCGCCAATATTAATTCTGCCACAACCTGAGGAGCCATACGTAGTTTATTGTGATGCATCTCATCAAGGATTAGGATGTGTGTTGATGCAACACCAGAAGGCCGTAGCATATGCTTCAAGACAATTGAAGATTCACGAGAGAAATTATCCTACCCATGACTTGGAGCTTGCAGCAGTAGTCTTTGCACTAAAGATTTGGCGTCATTATCTCTATGGATGTACGTTCACGATATTCAGCGACCACAAGAGTTTGAAGTACTTGTTTGATCAGAAGGAATTGAACATGAGACAAAGGAGATGGATGGAAACCTTGAAGGACTACGATTTCGCATTACAATATCACCCAGGAAAAGCAAACATCGTGGCAGATGCGTTGAGTAGGAAGGGTGTCCTTGCCACAGCATCATTGATGGCCAAGCAGCAAGAGCTATGGGAAACATTTAGGGACATGCACCTAGATGTAGAGCTGGGACAAGGAACTCTACAATGTAAAATGATCAGAATTTCTAATGGACTTTTGGAAGACATTCGAAACTGTCAAGACAATCCACTCTTAGAAGAGAAAAGGGAATTGATGGTACAAGGGAAGGCACCCGGTTTTAAAGTAGGACCAGATAATATCTTAAGGTGCAACGAACGAATTTGTGTACCCGATATTGCAGAGATAAGGAAACTAATTTTAGAGGAGGCCCACAAAAGCTAATTAAGCATTCACCCTGGAGCAACAAAAATGTATAAGGATTTAAGGTAAAACTATTGGTGGCCAGGAATGAAGAAGGAGGTGGCGGATTACGTAGCATCGTGTTTGACTTGCCAAAAAGCAAAGATAGAACACCAAAGGCCAGCAGGAATGATGCAAACCTTAGATGTTCCTGAATGGAAGTGGGATAGTATTTCAATGGATTTTATCACTGGATTACCTAAAACTCGAAGAATGCATGACTCAATTTGGATAATTGTCGATCGTCTGACCAAGTCTTCTCATTTCTTACCTGTGAGAACAACCTATAATGTAGCCAAGTTAACAGAAATTTATATTTTCGAGATTGTTAGACTACATGGGGTACCTTCTAGCATCGTGTCAGACCGAGACCCAAAGTTCACATCACATTTTTGGGGTTCGTTACACTAAACACTTGGGACAAAACTGAGACTAAGTTCGGCATATCATCCACAAACAGATGGGCAGACAGAACGAACGAATCAGTCATTGGAGGATCTGCTTCGGGCATGTGTACTGGATGATCGAGGGAGTTGGGACGATATACTACCGCTAATCGAATTCACCTACAACAACAGTTTCCATACTAGTATCGGAATGGCTCCATTTGAGGCGCTATATGGACGAAAATGTCAGACGCCAGTATGTTGGTATCAAGATGGTGAAAGTATGATTGTAGGTCCGGAAATGGTTCAACAAACCATAGAAAAGGTTAAAAGCATTAGGGAAAAGATGAAGGCTTCACAAGATCGTCAGAAAAGCAACGCTGAAAAAAGACGTAGACCATTGGATTTTAAAGAAGGAGACCACGTGTTTCTCCGTGTCACACCCACCACAGGGGTGGGGAGAGCAATCAAGACGCGGAAGTTAACTCCAAAGTTTATTGGGCCCTATCAAATAACTTCAAAAATTGGACCCGTGGCATACCGAATTGCATTACCTCCCTTTCTATCTCAGATACATGATGTTTTTCATGTCTCACAGCTACGAAAATACATTCCAGACCCTTCCCATGTAATCAAACCAGACACCATACAACTTAAAGACAATTTGTCATTTGAAGTAATACCCGTTAGGATCGAGGATAGAAAGATGAAACTGTTGAGAAATAAGGGAATTCTGTTGGTTAAAATAATTTGGAACCAAGCCACTGGTGATGCAACTTGGGAGCTTGAGAGTGCAATCCGAGAGAAATACCCGAATTTATTTACCGACCCATAGTTTCGAGGACGAAACTCTTTTAGGGAGAAGGTATTGTAAGACACGTAATTTTAAAATAAATAAATATTTTAAGATTATAGTATATTCGCACATCGATAATATATTTTGGTCGAATTTAGATTTAAATAATTTTTATATAAGTAAATTCGATTTTTTTTTTTGGAATTTTATTTCATTAGTGGTTCACGATAGATATTTTCAAAAAAAAATATCGATTTCAGTCTCTTTAGCGTTCGGCAAATTAGCCGCCTTAATTTTTTGAAACAACCCATTTTTGTAAACGAAAATTTAAGGATGGAATAATAAAAATATTTATGATGGAATTGTAAAATAAAAACATTTTCTCCGTTTGAACTAACTCCCGGTCTCTCCATTAAACAGTAATTTTGACCGCTTAAAATTTTAGAATAGTCTCGGTTCTTAACGAAAATTTTATCAATGAAATCACAAAATTATTTTCGATAGAGTAGTAAAATAAAAAAATAATAATAAAAAGCATAAATTTTATTTTCGCGACGGATTTTTTATTACAGTATAAAATAATCGAGAAAAAATGTTTTATTATCGGCAAGAATTATTTCAGGCATTTTTATCAATATCACATAACACCGGAATTTGCACTAGTGCGATAAAAATTGGTACTGAAGCAGATATGGACGGTTCGATAAGTTTAGTCATGATGAAGGTATTTAATTTAGAAGTGATGGGTAATGATCATTTAGCTAACAGGTAGTCAGGAACGGAAGAATAGTAACTAAAACGTGTAACTCCTTCATAAAGTGACCATGTGATTTGCCTATAAGTAGACTCTCTCATTATTGTTGGATACACACAGACAAATTAATTAATCCTAAACTTCCTCTAAATTTTCACTCCACCTTCTCTAAGTAGTCCTTCACTCTCTTAAAAAAATTACTATCAGAACCATTTTCCATACTTAGCTAAGGTAAGACTTTCTAAACTTTTAAATTGTTATACAAATTGTATATTTTACACTATTTCATAGTTGCCTACACTTTGAGTTTTCTTAACTAGTTTCTGAAAAAATTCTGCTAGGCTGCTACAATGTTAATTAATTAATTTAAATTATTTTTAAAAAAAAAATAAGAAAAACGCTCATGCTTAGGTTCTTTACAACCTTGTTGTGGAATTTCTTGTTGTTAATTTGAATTGAAAATTTGTGAGAGGAATATTCTAAATAAGATGTCTTCAATGAATAACAATTATAAAGTTATATTTAAAAGTTTCAGGATCTAATGCTTGGAGATGTACAGTTTGCACGTTTGAAATTTTAGAATTTAAAAGAGATTAACTTTAAGTTCGTACAACTATGTTTTAAAAATTTTGTTATGATTTAAAAATATATCCTATCAGTTTCTTTAATGGATAATATTTGATTAACTAATTTCTATAACCTTAATTCAACTAAATTCCAACATTAATTTCTACCTAATCAGTAAATTGTTTTGTACGATTAAAATATTTTTTGAGTTGGTTGATGAATAAATCTTTAAATCAAAGTTAAAAATTTACTAAATTTAAAACCTTTAAAATCTAAAGTTATTAAAAATTATTAATTTATTTATTTATTTTCTTTCAAGCTTAAATCTTTAGAATTTTGTCATCAGTATGGTTAAGTGAATTTTTATTGTTATATAAGTTAAGTTATGAAAAAAAAAAGAATAAATAGTAGAAGAGAAATAATAAACCGAATGACTACGGAGTTAACGTACAATTTTATTCTATGTCAGCTCGTTCTAATTTAATTTGTTTTGGATAAAGGTGCACGACTGACTGACCAACTTCAACAAAACCTCATTTCCCACGACTGTTGTGATCGTAAGGGCATCTCTCTAATTTTTATATATTTTCTCAATAATAAAAATATATTTTGTATATATATTTGCTTCGTATCTTCTTACGTGTTTATTTTGAAGGTGACTAATTGTGAAGGTGAGTAAATGATATATGAATATATTTGTGCAAAAGTTGGATGCATGAGATAAATTATTACATATAAAATGTGGTGATGTTAACCATATGTGGAAATGCATATATGGGGAATTGTATGCTCATGCATTTCATGGTTACGTGGCTACCGGAGAGGAGTCACGAGGTGCACACCGGAGAGGTGGCACGGGGTGCGTGTCTAAGAGGGAACCACCTTATCCCGTTGTGGATCATTGAGTCTGATTGATGGTGTAGACACCCATCACCTTGTGGCGCTAAATCCTAATGCGATACCACGACCCTTTGCGGAGGGATTGATATTCCAGAATCATGTACATCGACATATAGACATTGCATTAGGAATGAGTCTTGATTTTTGCTATATGTATTATTGTTGTAAATAATTATATACATGTGTTAGAATGAGATCTCTAGCCATGTATAATGTATTCTCTGTTTATGCTTGTTGCTCCGCTCTTGTATATTTGTTATTTTCGGATTGATGACCCTTTCAGTGGATGTGTGGGCGAATACACCAATAGATTATGACGCACCCCGGACACGAGGAGATACCACCGTTGAAGACGACGGACTTCACCTTCCCTGAAGACTGGACAGAGACATCCTGGGGGTTCAACCCGGCCCTAGGACAGGTCTCATATACCGGGAACGTATTGGAGACCACTACTGTAGCTGACAGAAATATCAAGACCACGTACTCTCGACGAGCCCTGACATTCTGGATCCCAACCTCCCAGATCATTTCAAGTTTCCTCTCAGGGAAAATAGATCATTTTGGGGTGTTAACCTCCCTCTCAGCCCCACCTATACCCTCGTATGCCTCAGCCGGGGAAGGGGAGCCCTTCTTTCATGATTTATCTACGCCTCCCTTAGATTTAGGTATGTCTATAGGACCATACTCGACGGTTACTCGTGACATCTTCACCGTAGAGGAACTCCCTCTCATTGACCCAGTACGCGTGCCGTCATTAGAACCAGTCATAGGTGAGGTAGGGGATGACGACACTGAGGATCCCTCCGAGCACGACTTTGAGAGCGGAGATGACGAGGATGGTTCAGATCACACCCTGTTGAGTGCGTGTAGTGGCTTGTGTGGAGCTGGGCCAGGTGGTTATTGCGGTTGTCGTTAGGTTTAGTTTCGGGAGTGTGTGTCTGGTAGGAGTATTCTAGTATTAGATGGCATGTGCCATATGACTTTCACTGCATGGTTAGAAATTTTCTCCTTGGGGCAGCTCTCCTGTGTGAGTGTCTGCCGAGGACTTTCATTTTGTTGCTTTTGGATTGTATTATGACTTATCTACACTTCCGATCCTTTGACGCGTGGTCGTCTGTTTGTATAGTATATCTACGTTAAAAAAAATGGTTAAGCTAATCTCTTTTATAAAACATGTTGAGCTCTCGAAACATTACTAACTATAAATTTTTGCGGTATCGTTTAAAAAAAAACAGGACACTATTTTCATACATAGGAAACCTTTAAATAAGTTATTGATGAAAACAGTACCTTTTGAAAATACACTCTCGCTGTAAAAAAATCGGGGTGTTACATTAAGGATTTCCCTCATAATCCTTCTTCGGATAGCAACAAGGTTGCCATATGTGAAAACAAATGTTGATTCCTTATTTCATGGGTAATCAACTCTGCGCCTTTGTTGTACCGTATCCCCCAAAGAGGTTGCAATGTTGGGAGAAAATAGACATCTATGGCATGGTCAACCTATCTAAAACTGGCCCCTGGCCCAACCCATGGATGCTGCTGGTGTCGATCTTCTTTTGGGAAGGTTCGACAAACACTCTCCAGCTGCCATGTGGCATGTTGATGTCGACCTTGTTTGACGTTGTTTCCACCAATCTCAAAATGCTTGCCCCTTTTGACGGAATGTGGAATAACATTTTTGCCCCCCTAATATTGCACCCTCATAATGATTTTCTTAGTGGCTTCAGCCTTCTTATGGAAGACACGTTTGGTTTGATCACCATAAACGAATTGTTTCCAGACGCTTCCCTCAAACGACGGTAACCTCGTGGGGTGTGTGCTTTTGCACTCCTTATTTTTATGCAGTGTTTTTTTTGTTGCTATTTTTCTCTCCTCGCGTAGAACAATCAGGAAACAACCAATGACCAAGATATAACCCTTAATTAAAGAGCTACTTCGAACCAATAGGTAACCCTTACAAGTATCCTCCGATCTGTATCTCTCAAGGGGGTCGAGCGTGCTAATCTTGTACCCAACTTCGGATTTGAGTTGACTCCTTTGGAAAGTCTTAATGATCATCTTCGTACAAGGCTTGAACTCTTCAAGGCCAAACTAGAATAATCTAAGTCGCAGTTAGAAGGGTTCAAATCGTGATTCCCTTCCTGATCCACATCTTTGTTAGTATTTTATTTTGTAGTGGCTATGACCACCTTATGTAATGACTCTGCCATCTTTGGCGAGTTTTAATGTTTGTAATGACTTTGCCATTTTGGCACTTTTCAAATACCATGGTGGTAGCTTTCGATTTGTTTAGTACACTACTCTTGTTTAATTCAAATTTCTTGTAGCATAGGTTTATACCATTTTAGGTACTTACCATTTACTCTAAGAATTCTTCGATTTCATAAGCGTTGTTTGAAAACACTTGAAGAATTCGAAATGGTCCTTCCCAATGTATCTAATGTTGTATGCCTTTCTTCGTCCAAATCAATCATTTCGTCTAACATCATACTCCAATATTGGTATGATGTAATTTCATGTTGACATTGGATTGAGACTAACTGTTAATAAATTTCTACATGCAACACAGCTTCATGGCCGTAGGCCAATCAGAATGGTGTTGTTGCAGTTGCCTCCTTTCGAGACATTCGACAAGCCCATAGGGCATGATCTAACATTTGATTCCAATTCTTCGGCTTCTTCCCCACGTGTTTCTTGATCAAACAAATAATGGTCTTGTTAGCAGTTTCGACCTGCCCATTTGCCTGAGCATAATAGGATATTGAAGTTAATAACCTAATTCCCATTTCTAATGCAAATTCCTACATCTTTTGACCCATAAACACTAACCCTTGATTGGTCATGATAGTTTTGGGAACTCCAAATTTGTAGATGATATTCCTCTCAATAAATTCAATTATGGCCTCTTGATCAGTTTTCACTAAAGGGACTACTTCGATCCACTTCGTAAAGTAATCAATACCGACCAGGATATATTTCTAACTTTTAGAGAATGCAGTTGAATTTTGCCAATTAGGTCTAAAGCCCATCCTTTGAACGGCCAAGGTTTCACTATTGCATGCAACTCGCTTGCAGGTACATGTTGTATGCCTGAGTGAACTTGGCATTCTTGGCATCCCTTTGTAAAATAGATACAATTCTTAAGCATGGTAGGCCAATAAACACCCTAGCGACATAGAATCCATTTCATCTTGTGCCACACATGGGGGTGTCACAAGCTCCACTATGAGTGTTTGACGCTGCCAAATATGTCTCTTCTTCACCAAGGCATTTGAGAAAAACTCCTTCAGTAGTCTTCTTGAACAACTCATTGCCACTGATTATGTAACTCAGCCCTTTGTACTTGATCCTTCGATTTGTTGACCCGACTGGGTTCTTCAAGTAATCAACTATGGGTTTCCTCCAGTCATGGCTAAGAAATCTTCGACAGTGCGGATCTCAAAGTTTTCCACATCCACCGATCCCAACTTCTTCAATGATTGATCTGATGGAGAGAGCCTTGTTACTTGTACTCTTCCTCTCACTTCGATCAAGTTCTCCAACTTATCTTTTGGCACCTTATACCCTGTAGCAATCTGTGCCAATTCATTTGCTTTGTGGTTTTCAAGCCTGGAGATATGTTGAATATCCACGAAATGAAAACATTTTATCAGTCGGTTTACTATCACGAAATACATGATCAAGTTTTCCTTGATACACCTGTATTCTTTTGTGATTTGTTTCACGACTAGCTTAGAGTCTCCTTTGATCTCGACCTGATTTGTTTCAAAATATCATAACTTATTTAATTTTTATCCTTTTTCTTCCCTTCTTTTTGCCATATTCTCCTTATTGAATCTATTTTTCATATATAAAAAGAAATTAATAAATATTAATTTTTGAGGCCTTTATGCATGATTAGATCATAGATGTTTATTAGGGTTTTGTTGTACTTTCTTATTCATCATGCCATGTTATGTCTATCTATCATGTTTTATCATTGTCTAACATGTATAATTCTCACTTTCCATTGATATCATGATTTTATCTCATCGCATTATCTTATTCATGTATTATTGCGTCATCTTATTTGCACTATAATCTCTATCTTGGTAATCTTTATAACTATTATCCTTCCCCCTATTCCAAAGGGAGATCACTTTAAATTGACTCTTGAAGTCACTAAACAAACCATCTTACCTTATCCTTCTAGGTTCACCCTTATTTCTTGGCTATCATGAGCTAATGAAATCACAACTTAGAAGTAGGTTGGAGTTCTTAAACTCCATGTGATTCTCATCATCATGAGAACTCACTTTCCTCTATAACGTAGACTTAGAGAGTTATCGTGAACTCTAAAATGAGCTTATACTCATTTCCCCTTGGAACTTTGGCCATAGTCAATGGTTCCTATCCCTAACCCTTAGATCGGTGAACTACAGATACTCTGATTCCACTCTCGTAAGGATACGTAGGCGCAAAGTGCGATGCTTTGTCGAGTATACTTAGAAATAAACCCCTAGGGTTTCAACCTTTGGCATAGCACCCTTAGCAAGCGAGTAAGATGTAACAAGTTAAAACAAGAGGTTCCCGTAGAGTACTACGGACGTTTAGGGTGCTAATACCTTCCCTAGGCGTAACCAACCCCCCGAACCTTAGATCTCCCCCCTTTAGGTTTTTTTTCGATCTTGAACCTTTCCTTTGGATAAATCAAAGTCGGTTGTGAATTTAAAGAATGTGATGCAAGTTAATTAATAGCTTGTTATCCAATTCTCACCGCAACAGAAATGACGACTTCACTGGGGATTTTATTTTTGAGGGTTAAACCCACCTTGTCTTGTTTAAGTTTGTGTTATGTTATGTTTGCTTGCTATATTTGTGTATATATACTTTGCTTGTTCATCTTTTGGTTGGCTTGGTTCTTGAGTAGTGAGATAAATCCTATAACTGGATTTGAGTGTACACTTAGGATAGGACGATGGTATTCAAGGAGGCTTTGAGGGAGTCGAATCCTGAAAAGTTGAATTGAGAACACCATCACTCAGTTGAGGCCTTCTTGAGAGTCTAGTTATGTTGAACGAATATGTTCGTGAAAGCGTGCTACTCTCGACCTAGGAGCCCGTGATATTGAGAATCGTAGTTACGAAACCCCACTTAAGCCTTTTAGGATGTAGTGTGGTGACCATGATGGAGTCTATTTCTGAATTGGTTGTCACGCGATACTACACTCAGACGAGATTCTCTTGAGGATTTTATTGATTACCAAGTCATCTGGGAAATCGTTAAAATCCGAAAGATGGATTGTCGACTCTGGGAACTTCTTAGAACCCCGTTCAGCAGGTGAAAACCAATAGAACATACCAATGGGAAGGGTGAACCTTTGGCTCCATGCTCAACCTATCTCCCTTTGCCTTTTCTTGTGTGTGCTTTGTGTGTGCTTTGCATTCATACATCTTAAGTATTCATGTTGCATATGTTTCATGGAACTCAGACTTCTTTTCTTATATCAGAGGGATATCATGGATAGCTCAAGAAGAAACACCATCAAATACACTTTCAAGAGTCCCAAATTGGATGACCTAAGGAAATTGGGAGATTTGTTAACAGACCCTGAAGGATTCATAAGCAGATACGGGAAGTTGTGGGTGTTGTTGAAAAAGACCATTGATGAAGGACTCCTCTCAACCTTGCTTCAGTTTTATGATCCAAAATATCACTGTTTCACGTTCCTCGACTATCAGCTCTTAACTACCCTTGAGGAATACTCTCAGATAATTGGTTTGCCTATCAAGGATGAGTCTCCATTTCCTATCTTCGAGAAGGATCCTAAAGAGGAAGAAATAGCCAAGGAAACCCATCTGGAGTTAGTTGACATCAAAAGTAATTTAATCTCTAAGGGAGGAATTTTTGGGTTAACAGCTAAGTTCTTGTTTGAAAAGGCTCGTTATTTTGTAAAAACTCCAACAGGGATGCCTTTGAAGCTATTTTTGCATTGCTTATCTACGGACTTTTCTTGTTTCCAAACATTGACAACTTTGTGGATCTAAATGCAATCAAAATCTTCTTGAAACAAAATTCGGTACCTACCCTGCTTGCTGAAGCCTATCACTCAGTCCATACAAGAAACGCTCATAGAAATGGACAGATTACCTGCTGTGTCCTCATACTGTATAGATGGTTTATTTCACATCTACCAAAGGCAGGTGCATTCTGGGATTCCAAGAAATGATGGTGGTCTCAGAAGATTATGGCACTCTTCCATGCAGACATTGACTGGTATAATCGGGTGTATGATGGAATCTTGATTATAGATAGCTGTGGAAATTATGGCAATGTGCCTCTTCTTGGCATTAAAGGAGGTATCAGTTATAACCCTGTATTGGCACGACGCCAATTAGGGTATCCTTTGGAAGACAAACCTCTCAGTGTTCATGTGGAAAGTATTTACTTTGAAACATATGACAAGAACGAAGAACAGAAGAAATTGATCTTAAACGCTTGGGGTAGCAAGCGCAAAAGAGGAAGAAATTCTTTAGGAAGACCTAACTGTGTGTCCTTGGAGCCCTATCTCCGATGGGTCAGAAGAAGAGCTATAGAGTTAAAGATGCCCTACAAAAGGCAAGAACCAATTACTTTGAAGAAAGATCCTGTTTTGTACTTCACGTCAAGAGAAGAAGAGTTGGAGATTTCTTTAAGACAAGCCCGAAGGTCAGAAGAAGCCTGGAAGCTCAAGTATCAAGTGGTTGTTGAGGAGAATCTGGAACTCCAAAAGCAGCTACAGACCAAGAATGAAGAGTTACTCTCATGCAAGAAGAGAAAGGTCCCAGAAGATCCAAGTTCCTCTAACAGTCAGCCTCTAGCTTGGAAACCTATCCTTGACAACCTCGTCGCAGAAAGGGATCAGATGGAGAAAGAAATCATAAGACTCAACGCAAGGCTCTTAGGAGAATTTCTTTAGGACTTTCTAGCTTTTATTTAGCTTTATGTTTAGGGCTTTTGAAAGTGTATCAACTATTGTAATTCACCTTTTATTTAATGGAAATGAGGTCTTTTGATATCTCTTGATATTTTGCAAATGTCTGAATTCCATGAAACTTTGCGTTGCATTCTGCATTCCTGCTAAACTATCAAGTGACTAATCTTGTTTTGCAGATTTTGTAGAAATGGATGCTACAGGGAAGAGAGTCTGGCCTTATTTCTTTGAACTACCGGAGGTGGAGCGTCTGTTGTGGTTAGGAGAAATGGTTGAAGACCAGTCAGCCTTCGCTGACGGGTATGGGTGCGTCATTCCATTGATGAAGACACCAGTAACTGTAGGGCCTCTTGAAGTTTTGGTCCAGTTGTATCACCCCGCATACCGCTGTTTCGTATTCCCTGAATTCCAGTTGGTGCCAACCCTGGAGGAGTTCTCGGCCATGATAGGAATTTCAGTCAGAGAAGCTCCCATCTTTTCTGGGATTGAAGAAATGCCTTCCGCCAGAGATATTTCCAGAGTAACCAGAATCAGACTATCTGACATTGAAGCCAACCTGACTAACAAGGGAGGGAAGCGTGGACTGCCTGCCCATTTCTTGATGGAAAAGGCTCTGTACTTCAAAAACAGAGGAAGTGAAGCTTTGTTTGAATCAACTCTAGCTCTGATGATATATGGATTATTTCTGTTCCCAAATGCCAAGAACTTTGTGGATACCCAAGCCATTCAACTCTTTACAGTCAACAATCCAGTCCCAACACTGCTAGCTGATGTTTACCATTCCATACAGACCAGATACACCAGAGGCTGTGGGCCAATTGTTTGCTGCGTAGCCCTATTTTACAAGTGGTTCGTTTCTTATCTGCCGAAGACTCCGACTTTCTGGGAGGTCGAAGACTGTAAGATTTTGTCCAAAAAACTGATGGAGTTGAAGCATACCGACATCGAATGGTATGATTCAACTGAAGAAGGAATCCTCATAATCCATAGCCGTGGGGATTACCCCAATGTGCCTCTCATGGGAAGAATCGGTTGTATCAATTACAACCCAGTCCTTGCACGCCGTTAGTTGGGTCATCTGAAGGAAGGAATTCCAGATAACGAAGATATGCAGATGATGTTTTATGATGAAAGAGGAGGTTTCGAAATGAAGATGCGGTTGGAGCGCGCTTGGCGCCAGGTTAATAGACAATTATGGAAGGCTGAATGCCCAGTCACAGAGGCTCACTTGCAATGGTCTCGTGACCTAGCTCGTGTAATGATGAAGCCACATCCTTACCATGAATCACCTACCAAGACAAAGCAGAAGATGATGGAAGAGTTAGGAGAATTAGTTCTCGCAAAAGAGGAAACAAAGGAGCACATCATCAAAATAATGAGAGCAATCAATGGAGAAGAAGGATCATCAACCGGTGGACTCAATCTCTAGTGTTACTGTTGACATTTCTGTTATCATTGTTCCTTTTCATTTTAATGTATTTCTACTTATGTACTTGGAGTATGGGATGCACTGCTCCTGATGTAATGTTCACCAGACTCTTGAATGAAGAAGTTTGTTTTATCAAGAATCTATTATCTATATTATTTGCAAAATTTCTTTGGTTTCTTGATAGTTTAGCTTGCATTTGCATGTGCATTCTTTCATTTGCATCTTCATGTGCATTTTCTTTCCTGGTCGTTGTCTCATGTCACCGTGTTCTCTTCAGAATCGTCACACTGAATCCCCGCCACAACTACAACACTCGGGACCGAGCTCGATTCAGGATGTCAGAGGCTTACGGAGAAATGGACAGAGTCAACAATGAGCTGAATGAGATAAGAGGAGGAATGGGACAAATCCTCGAGGCAATTAATGTTATGAAAGCAAAGATGGACACTCAGGCCACTGTGGTCTCTGAAATCGTCACCACAATGGTAGAACCTCCTATCATCCCTGTCATCCCTACTCTGGGCATGCCGGAAGATTTTATCCGTGCTACAGCTCCTTTGACAACGCAGCAAGCAGTTCCTTTGGTCAATGAGACTTTTCAGGCTATTCCTACTTATGCTCTGCCAGCAGTACAGACGCAAGTGCATCCGGTTTTCCATAACCACCAGCCCTACGACTACGTTGATGTGTCGGAAGAAGGAGATAATAGGCACGAGAAATTGAGAGAAAGTGTTGAAATAATGCAGAGAAAGATGAAGGCAATGGAAATGAGTAATGCTTTCAGTACTGACATCAAAAACATGTGTTTGGTTTCAGATTTGGTTATTCCACCCAAGTTCAAGCTACCAAGCTTTGAGTTATACTCAGGGGCCACATGTCCCAAATCTTACTTGATTATGTACTACCGAAGAATGGTTGCGCACGTACACAATGACAAGCTGATGATCCACTGTTTTCAGGACAGTTTGAAAGGGGCTGCTGCCAAGTGGTACCTAAGTCTAGACCAGTCCCAGATCCGTGGTTTCCAGGATGTAACTGATGCTTTTGTGAAACACTATAAGTATAATATGGACCTGGCTCCTGACTGAAGACAGTTACTGAGTATGGCCCAGAAAGGTACTGAGACTTTCAAAGAATACGCACAATGTTGGAGAGAGACTACTTCTCAGGTCGAACCACCATTGACTGAAAAAGAGTTGGCCGATTGGTTTGTAGACACAGTAAAGCCTGAATTTTATAAGAGGATGATCAGCAGTGTCAGTGTAAACTTCGCTGATATTGTTGCCATTGGCGTGAAGGTAGAGGCAGGATTAAAAACTGGAAAAGTGATTGGTTCTCCGAGTAGTTCAGCCGGCGTCAATACTAAGAAGTCTCTTAATCATTCTCATAAGAAGAAGGAAGGAGAAACTAATGTCATTATGGCAGGGAAGACCCAGTGCCCTCGATGGAAGCAACTAATGTACCAGCAACAACAGAGACCAAATTTCTTACAGCATCCAATTTACCAGATGCAGTATGCTTAACAACCCTACGTAGCTGCAGTTACGCCTACATTCAATCACCAAGCAGCGCAGCAGGCGCCAGCATATCAACAGACAACTTATCAGCAATGGCCTAAAAACCAGAATTATCAGCAACCAAGACCTCAGGTTTCACAGTAGAATTCTCCCCACAAGAAGCAAGGAGGAAAGCCAGCATTTCCACCTATACCAATATCGTATACAGAGCTCTATCCTTCTTTAGTAGAGCAGGGGCTGATTGTTACTAGACCTTTGGGACCACCGACAGAGAAATCTATGCCTTTCTTCAACCCAAATGCAACTTGTGCTTTTCATCAAGGAGGCGCTGGTCACGACTTAGAAGGATGTTTAGCGTTGAAGAACGTAGTGAAGGTTTTGATGGAGAAGAATATTCTTTCATTTGCTGATAATCAACCGAATGTGAAGAACAATCCTTTACCTGCCCATGGGACCACTAATGCCATAGAGGATGAGAAAGATGAGGTCTTAGTTTTGGATGCAACTAAGATCAAGACCCCTATTAAAACTTTTCATGCTAAGCTGTTTAAAGCTGGGTTAGTTGAAGTTTGCCATGATGACTATGAAGAATGTAATGCCAGTACCAAGGGCTGCCATTTAGTCCAAAATGACATTCAGTATTTGATCAATGAAGGATTCTTACAGGTGTTCAGTAGAGAAAAGGAGAACAAAGTTGCAGCGATTGAGCCTGTGTTTAACCTGCCAAAGCCAAAAGGGAAGGTATCCAAGTCCAACGCACCCAAATCTGGGTCTGTGGTTCCTGTATTTAATAAACCTGTACCAATTTTCAACAATCCGGAAGCGATTAATGCTTCCACCATTAGTCATTCCAAGCAACGTGACATCAGACAACCTGTTCCATTTAGGTTCCGAGGAACCAAGGCCGTGTCGTGGGTCTATGAGAATGTTATGGGTAGCAGGAGGCGAGAAGACGTAGTTCCAAGGAAAGAGGTGGTAACTACTGTTGAAGATGTGACCAATATAGTTGGAACTAGGAGGATGACACGAAATGGAAGGGTCTACACTCCTTCCTTCAAGGAAACCACACCCAAGGAGACTGTTGCCCCCATCCTAGCTAGAGATAAGACAAAGGAGGTAATTTCTCAAGAAGCAGATGAAGAGTTCCTAAGAATCATCAAGAGGAGTGATTACAAAGTGATAGATCAGCTCCATCAGACACCATCCAAGATTTCGATCTTATCTCTGTTAGTTAATTCGCCAGTTCATAGGTCAGCTTTGCAGAAAGTACTAGCCCAAGCACATGTAGCTCAGGATATAACAGCTGGACAGTTTGACCATGTCGTCGCCAACATTACAGCCTGTAATACTATTAGTTTCAGTGATGAGGAGTTACCCCGAACTGGAAGGAATCATAATCTTGCTTTACATATATCAGTAAAATGTCAGGAGGATACAATGGCTAGAGTTCTCGTAGATACCGGTTCATCCCTGAATGTTTTGCCAAAGAGAACTCTTGATAAATTGTCTTACCAAGGAGCCCTAATGAGACCCACCTCTCTTATTGTCAAAGCTTTTGATGGTTCAAGAAGATCGGTGATGGGAGAGATTGAGCTACCTATTTTGATTGGCCCTCAAACATTCAACATCCTTTTTCAGGTCTTGGATATCAACCCCGCCTACAGTTGTTTACTAGGTAGGCCTTGGATCCACGAAGCTGGTGCTGTAACCTCTACCTTACATCAGAAGATGAAGTTCGTGGCCGATGAGAAGTTAGTTATCATACATGGTGAGGAGGACCTGATGGTCAGTAATTTATCCTCGTTTCGTTACATCGAAGCAGATGAAGATGCGTTGGAAACTTCTTTCCAAGCTCTTGAGATAGCTAATGCCGTTATGCTTGATGACAAGGAACCAGTGGCCTCTGATTATCCATCTTTTGCTTCTTTCAAAAGCATTCAATCTGCTTTGCAAGGAGGAGTACCTGAAGGCTGGGGCAAGATCGTCGAAGTTCCAGAAAGAGAGAAATACCAAGGGTTGGGTTACAAACCAACTCTTGAGGGAAAAACTGCTTCAACAAAAGGAAGACTAAGAACCATTCAGGAAGTGTTCGTCAGTGGAGGACAGCAAGTCCATGCAATTATTGAAGATGTTGAAGACGAAGATATCAATCACTTAGTGTTTCGGTGTGATGCTACTTTAAGTAACTGGGAAGCCATTGAGTTACCTACTTTGTACCCATTGACAGAGTAATTTGTTTGTTAGCTTTGATGTTTTCAATTTCGCAGCCTTGCCCAAGGCTTTCAGATTATTTTGTATGGGCCACCGCTTTTAAATCGTATTAATTAATGAAAGTGTTTGTTTTGTTAAAATTCTGTCTTTATTCCTGTTTCCGTTTTAAGAAAAAGGGCAATCTTTTCAAAACTGCATTTTCTTTCTCCTTCTTGCGTTCATGTTTGTGTATTTTTAATAAAATAAATCCCTCCATCGTGCATAATGATTTCCAAACCTGTTGTATTCAATGACCCTACTCTCACTATCGACTTTGATTCACCCATTTATCAAGCTGAGGAAGAAGAGGATTATGAGATCACCGACGATTTGGTAGAAATGTGTGAGTATCAGTACACGGACCTTCAGCCACACGAAGAAAAAGTTGACGTCATCAACCTTGGCACTGAAGAGAAGAGGAAAGAGGTCAAGATTGGGGCAACACTTGGGGCAGAGATCAGACAACGGCTAGTCCTGCTGTTGGAAGAATATGTAGATGTGTTCGCTTGGTCTTATCAAGACATGCCTGGATTGGATACAAACATAGTAGTTCATAAACTACCACTCAAGCCTGATTGTCCACCTATGAAGCAGAAACTCCGTAGAAGTAGACCAGATATGGCTCTCCAAATCAGAGATGAGGTAAAGAAGCAACTGGATGCAGGATTCTTGGCCGTTTCAAAATACCCAGAATGGGTAGCCAACATCGTGTCGGTTATGAAGAAAAATGGTAAAGTGCGAATGTACATAGATTACAGGGATCTCAATAAAGCTAGTCCCAAGGATGATTTCCCCTTGCCACATATTGACACTCTTGTGGATAACACAGCTAAGTTTGCAGTTTCCTCCTTCATGGTCGGTTTCTCCGGTTATAATCAGATTAGAATGGACCCAGCTGACATGGATAAGACTACATTTATCACCCCGTGGGGAACCTACTGCTACAAAGTTATGCCCTTTGGTCTGAAGAACGCAGGGGCAACTTACCAGAGAGCTATGGTAACTTTGTTCCATGATATGATCCACAAGGAAATTGAAGTGTACGTGGATGATATAATTTCTAAATCCTGAAGTGAGAAAGAACATTTGGATCATCTTTTGAAGCTGTTTAAGAGACTCCAGAAGTATCAGTTAAAGTTGAATCCGGCCAAATGTACCTTTGGTGTCAGATCAGGGAAGTTGCTCGGCTTTATCGTCAGCCAGAAAGGAATCGAAGTAGATCCTGACAAAGTACGAGCTATTCAAGAAATGCCAGCTCCACAAACTGAATCACAAGTGAGAGGATTTCTGGGTCGTTTGAACTATATATCCAGATTTATCTCCAACATGACTCCAATTTGTGAACCGATCTTCAAACTGCTCCGTAAAGACCAGACTGTAGAGTGGAATGCTGATTGCCAACAAGCATTTGAGAAGCTCAAAAGCTATTTGCAGGAACCACCTATTCTGATTCCTCTTGTTCCTGGAAGACCTCTTATCATGTACATGACTGTTCTAGAGGGATCCATGGGTTGTGTATTGGGGCCAACGTGATGAACCCGGTCGCAAAGAACATGCCATTTATTACTTGAGTAAGAAGTTCGTTGGTAGTGAAAGCCGTTATTCATTACTTGAGAAAACCTGTTGTGCTTTAGCATGGGCCGCTAAACGTTTGAGGCAGTATCTGATATGCCACACTACTTTGTTTATCTAAAAAATGGATCCCATAAAGTATATCTTTGAGAAGCCTGCTCAAACGGGAAGACTCGCTCGTTGGTATATGCTATTGTCAGAATATGATATCCAGTATGTACCTCAGAAGGCTATTAAAGGGAGTGTATTATCAGAATACCTCGCAGATCAGCCTGTTGAAGATTATGAACCGCTCAAGTTTGAATTCCCGGATGAAGACATTATGGTAGTAAAAGGTTGTGAAGGGCATGGCCCTAATGAAGGCTTTGAGACCAGTTATAAATGGAAGATGTTGTTTGACAGTTCCTCCAATTTCAAAGGACATGGCGTAGGTGTTGTGTTGATAAACCCCGATGGTGGTTACACCCCTTTCACAGCAAGGCTGGATTTCGAATGCACAAACAATATTGTTGAGTATGAAGCGTGTATTTTGGGCCTCGAAGCTGCTATTGATCTTGGAATCAATGTTCTTGAAGTCATGGGTGATTCTGCTTTGATCATTTATCAAGTCAAGGGTGAATGGGAAACCAAAGATGAAAAGATCATTCCATACCGTGCTTACATTATGGAATTGATTAAGTGTTTTGATGAAATCACTTTCCGTCATGTTCCCCGTACTGAAAATCACATAGCTGATTCCCTAGCTATGCTAGCTTCAATGTGGCAAGTCAGGTTTCACAATGAAGCACCTCTCATCAGTATCGAGCGCAAGACCGGGCCCGCTTATTGCCAGGCAGTTGAAGAAGAGGTGGATGGAAAACCTTGGTTTCACGACATCATGAATTATCTGAAGACTCAGGAATACCATGTCAATGCTTCCAATCTTGATAAGAAGACTTTGCGAAGATTGTCATCCAAATTCTTTCTCAGTAACAATGTACTTTACAAAAGGAACCATGACATGGTCCTGCTAAGATGTGTTGATAGACGAGAAGCAGACCTGTTGATTCACGACATTCATGAAGGAGCCTTTGGCACTCAAGCCCACGGACATGCCATGGTTAAGAAAATTTTGAGGGCTGGGTATTATTGGTTAACTATGGAAGCTGATTGCATCCAATACGCCAGGAAATGCCATAAGTTCCAGATCTACGCGGATAAAATACACGTCCCTCCTACTTTGTGGACTGTGTTGTCATCCCCTTGGCCTTTCTCTATGTGGGGCATTGATATGATTGGAGCCATTGAGCCGAAAGCTTCTAATGGTCATCGTTTCATCTTAGTGGCCATTGATTATTTCACCAAATGGGTTGAAGCTGCTTCTTTTACCAATATGACTAAGCAAGTAGTTGCTCGTTTCATCAAGAATAATATCATTTGTCGTTACGGGATTCCCAACAGGATCATCACTGACAACGGAACAAATCTGAACAACAAAACGATGAAAGAGTTATGTGATAATTTCAAAATTGAGCATCATAATTCCTCACCTTACCGTCCTAAGATGAATGGAGCTGTCGAGGCTGCCAACAAAAACATCAAGAAGATCCTTCAGAAAATGGTCAAGACTTATAAGGATTGGCACGAGATGTTGCCATTTGCTCTACACGGATACAGAACTTCAGTTCAAACCTCGATAGGGGCAACCCCTTTTTCCCTCGTATATGGAATGGATGCAGTACTCCCCATTGAAGTGCAAATACCATCTCTAAGAATCCTCATGGAAACTAAGCTTGACGAAGCTGAATGGGTTAGAGAGAGATATGACCAACTGAACCTCATTGACAAGAAGCGGCTGACTGCTATGTGTCATGGTCATCTATATCAGAAAAGAGTGAAGACGACGTTTGACAAGAAGGTCCGTGTCCGGGAATTTCGAGAAGGACAGCTCGTACTCAAGAAGATTCTTCCATCTCAAAGGGATGCTCGTGGAAAGTGGGCGCCTAATTATGAAGGTCCATTTGTGGTAAAGACTGTATTTTCAGGAGGTTCTTTATTCCTCACAATAATGGATGGTGAACAGCTCACACACCCCGTGAATGCTGACTCTGTACGGAAATATTATGCTTGAAAAGAATTCTAGAATTTTAGTCAGTAGGGAGCAGGTCATTGAATATGATGTAATCCTTTCCTTTCGCCATTTTTCAATTGTAATGATCCAGGGAACTTCGCTATTGGCAAGTTACCATTCTAATGAAATCAGTTTTTTCTTGAGCCACTTCTTCGTTTGATATTTATCATTACCCGGATATTCTTCATTGTTATGCAAAACTTCACTTATTTATTAATAATGATTTTAAAAGCGGAATGTTTTGAAAAAGAACTTTGAGCTCTAAAGAAGATTGGCAATGTCTCCCTAATTTAAACGCTTTAAAAATGGCTAACTACTAAGGGCGTCTCACCGATATCTATGCAAGATGTTTGAAGAAAATTTGTTTCCCTAGTAAATTAGGGATGTTCCCATATCATTGCAAGATATTCTTCTTGTTTTCTTTTTTGGCTATCTCCGATCTGTCGTTTCTTACATATCATTGAGCATTCGCATCATACCATAGCATTGAGCATTCGCATCATACCATAGCATTGAGCATCCTTGCATTTTTGGGGTGTTTGTTGGGTGGTTTGGTTTTTCTTTCCCTCTCCCCTTTGGTGGGTCTTTGGTTCTTTGTCTTTGCTTTGCTTGTGCCCGGTTTCTTTGCCTCTGTGCGCCAGGTTTTGACCATTTGTGCGGTATTCCCCAGGAAGTTTAACCTGTGACCTTTTATCACCTATATCACCTCATTTGGATACCTAACATTTCAGTAACCACTAACACTATAAACCTCTGGTTATCGTGAACCATTTTGTTTGAAATCAGATTATCGTGAATCTGTATTTCCGGTTATCGTGAACCATTTTGTTTGAAATCAGATTATCGTGAATCTGCATTTCTGGTTATCATGAACCATTTTGTTTGAAATCAGATTATCGTGAATCTACATTTCCGGTTATCGTGAAGCATTTTGTTTGAAATCAGATTATCGTGAATCTGTATTTCCAGTTATCGTGAACCATTTTGTTTGAAATCAGATTATCGTGAATTTGCATTTCCGGTTATCGTGAACCATTTTGTTTGAAATCAGATTATCGTGAATCTGTATTTCCGGTTATCGTGAACCATTTTGTTTGAAATCAGATTATCGTGAATCTGTATTTCCGGTTATCGTGAACCATTTTCTTTGAAATCAGATTATCATGAATTTGCATTTCCGGTTATCGTGAACCATTTTCTTTAAAATCAGGTTATCGTGAGCCTGCATTTCCGGTTATCGTGAACCTGTATTGCTTAAATCTGGTCAAATATGAACCTAAACCCAAATTACCAATCCAGCTCACACTGATAAAGCAATTATTTATTATTTCAACTAACTCTTGTGAATACCAGAGTCCTTTCTTGGCTCGTTAGCCTTATTACCTTTCAAATTTCAAGTTTTTTTATCTGGCGCGCAGAGTTAGTCTCTTTCTTTTCTGGATTTTTCTTGAAGATCCCATTTGAAGTCTTCAGCATAAGAAATCCCCAGAAAATCTTTTCTTCGGGTGTCTATCCTTTTGTTTCAAACTGGTCTCCAGTGGAGATCATGTATTCTTTCTGGTTTCTTGCCCAGTAAGATTGTGCTCTTTTCCCCAGTGTCGTCCGGTCATATTTGAACATGTCGTCCATCTCCCTGGATTCCTCCCCAGTGGAGATTACCCTTTTGTTTTCTATACCCGGTGTTTCCTCGGGGTCTCCCCAGTGAGTCTTTTTTTGTTGGCTAGCCTGCATCCCCAAGGAGTCTCTTCCTTGTGGATACTAATCTTCTTCTTGCTTCCCCAATGAAGCTTTCTTCTGTGTTTGGTAGCTTTTCTTTCTTGGGTGTCCTGTTTTGTCTGCATTTTTGTATCTTTCATGGCATCATATCATCATATTAGTAGCATTGCATGTCTTTGTATCTAAGGGCAAAATTTTCAGTTTGCTATATTTAAATACCTTTCACCTTGATGTCCCAAGGATCTTCGTTCCTCGTGCCATCCGGCGAAGATATTTAAATAGGGGCCACTGTTGTACCCCAAATTTTTCCCTTAGATCCATTGATCTCTTGCATATCATTTTAGGTCAATCATGCTGCACAGCTAACTCTTTTGTCAGGTCTTTGTTTGCGTTTGTTTCTTTTTTTATCAGGTTTATCTTGAGAAGATTCAAGGAGTGTTTGATCAAGATTTTTGGTTGGAGCATTGAATCAAGCAGGTCTCTAAGAGATGTCTCCATAACCCTAACCCCTACATAACCAAATTTCTATCCACTTTATCTACCCTCAATTGTCACCTTCATTTTCTAAACTTATTTCATTAACCTTTTCATTTAACCAATTTTATTCAATTTGTTCAATTTAATTCTCCTAAACCACATTTAATCCTAATCAACTGCCAAATCATCCATTATTATTTATTTTTCCTAATCGCCTTTGTTTACAACAAGAATACAAAAAAAAACCATTCTTAATTTCCTAAGCCCAATTTGGTGAGCCCATCGTGACCAAAAAGAAAGGAACATGTTGCAAACTATGTAGATTTTAATTTCATTGCAAATGACCAATAGGAGTCAAGCATTAGTGGTGTTGTGTAACACCCCCAATCTATACCCCCAATTAAATAAAGCAGTAAAAGAAAATTAAAAATTTCATCAGAGTATATTTAAATTATCATGGCATAGACGGGGGAAATCACATTATATTGAAACAAATCATACAACACCTGCTATTAAAGATATGCAACAGTGGGGTAGCAATCAACAGAGGAACTCAGTTCCTTACACCCACATTTCAGTTTTTAGAATAAAAGCGGAAAATCTAAAACTGAATATCATATATATATATCACATGAAAAGTTTGTCATATATCAAGATATACATGCACAAGCCAAAAGATATATATATATATATATATATATATATATATATATATATATATATATATATATATATATATATATATACACATATACAAATAATTACAAACGGCCTCCCTAACTACCCGGTGTCACATATCAGAGTCGACCGACAAAAGAATGAAGTCCTAAGCTTCACAAAAAGACCTCCAGCAGCTCTAATCTGCAATGCCTCATAGAGCATTATAAAACAGCAGAAGGGTGAGAAAAACAATCATCATATAATTTCATACAATTATATATAACACCAAAAATACACATATATACGGTTCTCACCACAACTTACACCATAATTCACACCCGATGCAACACAAGGTATACCAACCATACACATATCCATATATCAACTTATCAATTTTATCCACAATTCCACACATAAACAACCATTCACAAGCCTCACACATAGTCAATCATATTTATGATTTATGCAAATGCACAGAGACCGACACAACGACTCTATGCACATGTCATGCGGTACCGACTTCCAATGTTTCTCATCACTAGTTCACTCAGGAACTCTGCTGGAATCATCGCTCGTTACATCACTGTAACTCCCCGTCGGGCATACGATGTCCCCCGTCGCTCACACCCCACATGAGCACACGACGTTTATGGATCGCTCACACCCCACACGGGCACACGACCCGATCGCTCACACCCCACATGGGCACACGATCGTCTATAACCATCACTTTCGGTCCTCTTATTTTTAAGGCTATTCATACCTCTTATTTTTATGGCTCACGATGTTATAGCAGATTCCCTCTGGAATCAAACCGTCACTCAGGACGTCACAACAATGCATATCATGATGCTTGACATACAATGACTCATGACATTTAATATGCACACATAAATGCATTCTTCTACATCAACAAAATCACACTTTGCACTTATGCCCAAAACAATGCATTTAATTACCATACGGCCACAAATCATCACGACACCATTTAAACACATGCATTTACATCATACAACAGCACCTTGCATAATACCCATCAATTACGCACAATTATAACGACAAAAGTCGACAAACTGACACTATTACAAATTCCCGACATAATTAAATCGGCTAACAATTTCCAAACCATCATAATAAGAAAGTACAGCTCAATAGCTTTCCAACGATACCAAGAATGTAAAAATCGGATAAACGGAACCTAAGTTACGAAAGAAAAACGAAAACGATATTTTGAAAAGTCCCATTTTACCATTCTCCTGCCCGTACGCGTAGTGCCCTGAGTCATACGCGTACGGAAAAACCTCATACACGTACCATACGCAATTGGGCAGATGGCCGAGAAAAGTAACATCTCATACTCGTATTAGCCCCAAAACTCGCCCATGTTACGCGTATCGCCAAGGCCCATACGCGTATGAACATGCCCCATACGCGTATGACCCGGAAAATCCAGAAAAAATTCTGCAGAACAAATTTCTGCGTTTTCTCAACCAAAATCCTCCAATTCCTCACCTACACCCAGAAAATTACCAATACAATGCATAACAACATGTATCTATCATGTAACAACAATAATGAGCACTAAAAACATGATTTCCAACACATTTAATCGATTTCTAATCAATTTTACATAATATGGGTTTTACTAAATTTTTCCAATTCAATCCAATACCAACCACAAACACACATACATAATCATATACAATCATACAATAATCGAGTTTCGCACCCTTACCCGATTAAATCGATTCTAGAAGTTAATTTCTTGAATTTCCAAGTTTTTCTTACTATTTCTTCTCTTCTTCTCTTTTCTCCCCTTTTTCCTTCTTCTCTTTTTCTTTCTCTCTATTTTTCTCTCTTTCTATTTTCTATCCTTTCTAACTTAAGAAAAATATCATGAAATGACCAAAATACCCTCACACTCAAATCTCTCGCAAACGTTCCCAAAACCCGATAAAATATCACAACATTGAAAAATAACATATTTTCAGATAAAAGTAAAAAATAAAAATAAAAATAAAAATAAAATAATCAAAATGACTCGATTAAATAAAAACTGACAAAACTGGGGCGTTACATGTTGACTTTTCAACCTAATTAGCAACCAACGGAGAAACGACATGTGGCACCAAGGAAACCAAAGTGAACCAAATTGTTCTTCTCCCTTATCTTGCTCGTGAAATTCAGATTGGAAAGGAATAATTCAACACATTTGAATCCATTCGTTCAAGAACCCATTTCAATTCAATCCTTGGCGCGAATCACATTTTGAATTCTCCAAGAGCGTTGCCTGTTTGAGCTTTGTTTTATTTGCTTCAGTAAAAGCGATTCTGAAGTATTACAATATTCATCATTCACTCTGATACAACCTGCTTTCGCCTGAAAAACGCCTTGGTGTTATCCCCATCATAACTTCTTTAAATACCCGCGCGTATGACATCAAATAAGGAGCTTTTGAAACAATTCACGAGTTGGTGAAATTGGCCCTGCATCTCTGAGGATTTATGTAGCATGAGGAGTGTATGTGTCTCCAGGGAGTGGACCAACATTTGAATTCTGGGAGGAGAGACGTTGTAACCCTAGCACACCAAGTGTTTGTCCTTTGGATTCAATCACCCAAGCCCATTTGGACAAGCCTATATAAAGGGGTAGCTTCTACACTTCAATGAACCAAGAATCTCTCACAAAAACCTCTAAGAGCATTTGTGTGCTCGAGCAGGAGAGGGGGATTTGTCTTTTGGAAGTTTTGGCTCAAGAAGAGAAGCTTAGTTTACTTGAAGAAACAATGGATATCACTCCACTTAGTAACCATCTTCTTCCTTTTATATTTATTATGTTTAAAATCTCATCCTCCATCACGGCTTTACATGTGTTCTTGTATTCTCATATTATTTTGAACTGCTTGCTCATGATCTGAGATCGTTTGTAGAATGAATTGGAGTACTTTACTGATACACATGTTGCATTTTGTTTAATGTCGCTATGTTGAGGAGTCACCCTGTTATTTGTGTTTGTATTGGCCGAGTTGTGGGCTTTGGTATCTATGTTTATATCAAGATGATTGTGTTTGTATCTAGTTTTGATCTGTAGTTTGACATGTTTCTAAACCATAAATATCTGTTAGACTTTGGCTTATGGTGTACTAACCTGCTCTGAATTTTAATTCTTACATGTGTTATGAATGTCCCTTCATGATTATGTTCCTAAGTTTTATTAAATGTTGATATTGTTGAGGTTTGTAGAGTTAGGATTGAATTTATATGTATGAATCTGCCCTTTTTGTTAAGCATGAATTTGATTCTAAGTTAAATTGATCTTTATGTTCGGTTTCAAGTATCTGAATTGTTAAAGCATATGCATAAGTCTGGAATAATTCATTAGCTTGTTGTCACCTCTTAAGTTGAAGCCTTTAAATGCCATCTCACTTGATGAATTTCATACTATACCCTGTTTTGGCTTGGATGATGTATGCTCAAATGTAGTGTATCAAGAACTGATGTTTAACCTAATATAATGAATGTACATGATCTGTCTGCCAATTATGTACATACACAACATTGACTTTCAAGCATGGTTATCTTAGACTTCATAAACTCTATCTTAGACATGCCTTGTTCACCTGCTGTTAAGTGCATGAATTTGTTGTCTTCAACATATGTTATTGTGTCTTCAATGTATATGTAAATGTCCCAAGCTTTGCTAAATGTTGATATTTGACGGTCTATGCATCCACTTGCGATTTTGACTTTAGCATGAACTTAGTCTTAAGCCAAGGTGATCTATGTACTAAAAGTTTAATGTTGAAGCACATATGCATGATAAGCTTGAGTTTTGAGTTATTAACTTGTTGTTATCTGTTAAGTTGAGCCTTGATGTTTATAACCACATGCTGATATTTTCCTTTTCACCAAATGAACTTCATATATTATATCTTGTTCTGTCTAGCTGAATGTATGATATATGTGTGTTGGTTGTGTACATTTTACTGCCTTAAGCCTATGTCTTTTGCCATGATGATCCGAGTGTTCCTTATCAAGCATGACTACCCTAGTTCCACCAAAATTTTAAGTAGATGATATACCATGTTCAGTTATTGTTAGTATATGTATTTGGTGTTTTCATTATGTGTACCCTTCTGTTTAGAGCTTAGATCTATGATAATGTTGTTATCCTTTGGATAGTGCTTTGAAATTTATTTATTGAATTCCTTGTTTTCCTTATGGATTGTTCAAAGCTGCTTTGGGTTTAGCTCTGATACATATATGCTTTATAATCATTTGCTGGCCTGCTGCCTCTAGGACATTAGTATCTTGCCATGCTAACTGTTTCAAGCCAATTTGAGCTATGCATTGATGAGTTAAATGTTAATCTTTTGGAACTTGTGTTTGATGCTATGCCTTATGTTCTTAGCATGATAATTTGGGGAATGACTATATGACTGAGATTGTTAAATACTGATTGCTGTCTTTTTGTTTACCATGAATCCACTTGTGAAAATGTCCCCGTGCCACTAATTCTTGATCTACACTCTAATTATGAGCATAAATTGCTAATTTGTCAACTGTTGAGTACCTAAATTGTATGTGTTTCTAACTTGCTTGGCTCTTGCATTGATTTGTTGGTTTACATTAACTTGTGTTTGAGTCTGTGTCACATTGTTTTGGAGTCCATAATCCACATCTCTGTTATCTTGCATCCAACACGTTAAGTCTTGATGATGTTTTGGATACGTGAAACTGAACCTAATCACCTTTTGGATCCTTGAACTACATACTTGTTTTCTAAAATGTTTACTAAACCTCTTCTGAATATGCTTGCCATTGTGATTGCGTTGAAATTTGTTACTTCATATTCGAATGTTCTTCCATATTACCAATTCGCATGATTAAAGTACCCATTTACCTGGTATCTAGCATATGCAGTAATCCTTGAGTTTGAATTGATTATGTTCTGCTCCATGTTATTATTGGTTTATTAGTATAGCACAGTTATCGCAATCGTGTGTAGATTGTGTTTGGATGGTTTGTGTCATTTATTTGGAGTATACACGCACGTCAAGACTTGTATGGTTTTTGAATCCGTTTAATAACCGGATGTACCGGCCACCCCAGTGGCAAGCCCCTTATCTTAACACGCCTTGCCTAACCCTTGGGACTGGGGTTCGAATCCCCCTCGCCCCAGTCCTTTTATTTATTTTTCTGAGTTTCGCTTGTTTTTAAATATATATTTGTGTTATCCTTTATTTATCAACACGCACGCTTTGGTCTGTTGGTGATGGTTTTAGGCTGCAAGCGAAATGGCATGGGTTCAAGTCCTAGAAATGCCATTTCCTTTTTTTTATCACTTGTTGATTTTATCTTTTTTAAGTTGATGCTTCAATTTTCAAAATATCATAACTTATTTAATTTTTATCCTTTTTCTTCCCTTCTTTTTGCCATATTCTCCTTATTGAATCTATTTTTCATATATAAAAAGAAATTAATAAATATTAATTTTTGAGGCCTTTATGCATGATTAGATCATAGATGTTTATTAGGGTTTTGTTGTACTTTCTTATTCATCATGCCATGTTATATCTATCTATCATGTTTTATCATTGTCTAACATGTATAATTCTCACTTTACATTGATATCATGATTTTATCTCATCCCATTATCTTATTCATGTATTATTGCATCATCTTATTTGCACTATAATCTTTATCTTAGTAATCTTTATAACTGTTATCCTTCCCCCCATTCCAAAGGGAGATCACTTTAAATTGACTCTTGAAGTCACTAAACAAACCATCTTACCTTATCCTTCTAGGTTCACCCTTATTTCTTGGCTATCATGAGCCAATGAAATCACAACTTAGAAGTAGGTTGGAGTTCTTAAACTCCATGTGATTCTCATCATCATGAGAACTCACTTTCCACTATAACGTAGACTTAGAGAGTTATCGTGAACTCTAAAATGAGCTTATACTCATTTCCCCTTGGAACTTTGGCCATAGTCAATGGTTCCTATCCCTCACCCTTAGATCGGTGAACTACGGATACTCTGATTCCACTCTCGTAAGGATACGTAGGCGCAAAGTGCGATGCTTTGTCGAGTATACTTAGAAATAAACCCCTAGGGTTTCAACCTTTAGCATAGCACCCTTAGCACGCGAGTAAGATGTAACAAGTTAAAACAAGAGGTTCGCGTAGAGTACTACGGACGTTTAGGGTGCTAATACCTTCCCTAGGCGTAACCAACCCCTGAACCTTAGATCTCCCCCCTTTAGGTTTTTTTTCGATCTTGAACCTTTCCTTTGGATAAATCAAAGTTGGTTGTGAATTTAAAGAATGTGATGCAAGTTAATTAATAGCTTGTTATCCGATTCTCACCGCAACACACGTCAACTTCAGACTCCTCGACATGTTCATATTCGACCTCAGACGCTATGTCGTGGTCTTGCAGGTCGACATAAGCCACACGCTCTTTCTTACCCTTATTAGTCTTGGCCTTCTCGACTTTCAATCTCTTGACTTGCCTAACTCTATCTTCTAATTGGGCCATATCTCTCAGGTATTGAGCATATAGCTTCTTCCTAATGGAATACTCTAGCCCACCAGCGACCATTTCGACAAGCTCGTGTTCAGGCACCTGGGTAAATCACTTTGTTTTTAATAGCTTGAATCTGTTCAAGTAATCATCAATTGATTCAAAGAATTTTTGCTTGATGCTCGGCAACTCCTTCAGACTAATCTTGGATTGCCCCATACAAAATTGTTCATGGAAAAATCTCTCTAAGTGCATCCAAGTATGGATCGAATGAGGAGATAGGGTAGTGAACCATGTGAACACATTCTTCGTCAGGGAACTAGGGAAATATCTCATTCTCAAGTTCTCATTATTCGCAATGTCACCTGCTTTAGTCAAGTAGCGAGCTATGTGTTCGATAGTTGACTTGTTGGTGTCACTAGTGAATTTTGTAAACTTGGGGATTTTCCATCCCCTTGGTAATTCTGTCTGCAAAACATATTCTAACAAAGGGTATGTATAATTTGGTCTCTGCAGGCCCATGTTAACCCCATTTTGCGCCATTATTCTCTCGACAATGCTTGTCAGGTTATCTTCTCTTAACAAATTTCCCCATCGAACTTGATGGACAACCTGGTCGGCATCCTCGTGTCGATTTACCATCACGATGGGTGGATTACCATCTTTGCTAGGTACTTCTTGATCAACGTGTTGGGGAATTACTTGTTGTCCCAGGTTCACGGTCTCCTCTAAGACTACTCCCTCACGTTGAGTCTGTCTATCAACCTGTGGCTGTGTACCTGGTCGAAATTGAACAGAGGGAGCGCCGAAAAAATTATTTATTCGTGTCATCTGAGTCGCCAATTATTGGTAACTCTGATTTGTATTTTGAATCAACGGGTTAAATATTATACCCATATGGTGCGTTAGAGTATTTATCATGATATGGTTACTCTCGTCCATCTGCTGCCTCATTGCCATGACAGAATTTGTTGTCAAGGTCGGCATAGCTTGGGAACCAAAACTTGTCCCCATGTGGGGCAGCACATTTCGGCCATGAATGGATGAGCCGAACCCTATAATAGGCGAAAAGATACTTGCGATATTATCCCCAAACGTCGAGGTGTTATTCTACAAGTTTGCCATAAACGTCGTCGGCATCCCAAATAGTTGTTCACGCCTTGGCATAGGCATTATGAAATTTGTGGCGAAAGGCCTATAGTCTGTCGCCATGGAGGATCCAAGAGTCACTGGGTGACTCTGGGGTATTGGTGTAACAATTGTTTCCTCAGGCAAAGTCGATGATGTCGTTGTGGTCGACGACATCATGGTGGTACTAGTAGTTGAAGGACTAGGTTTAGTTACTGTTGCAGAAACCGTCCCCGTTCCCGTTCCAGTTCTGCTTGAAGGATGGTTATTTCTAGGATGCACCATTTTTCCAACGTATCGTCTAACAACCGGTTTCCTCACTTCTCCCTTGGTTATTTTACCACGCCTCAATCTCATAAACTCTCGCACACGAGTAAGAAAGGTTGATGAAACACATGTAGAAAACACTAGATATTTTTTGATAGTGACAAAATAAAAGACAAACACACAAAACGGTCCCACCGGGTGTGCCAATTTGTTTGCGGTGAAAATTCGTAGAACAAATGCAAGTATATATTAATACTTAAGGGATCAAACTCGAAAATCACCCGGACATATTTGCGTGTTGTTTTTTCTTATCGAAAATAGGGGTGTTCGTGGAAGTCAATGCAAACTTCTTGAACAACGTCGTGATAAAGAAACGTGGCTGAAATGCAAGACAAGTGCGAACGAAAATGAAGTAAAGTTCTTGCGTAGAAAGATAAAGTGCAGTAAAATAAAGGGCTAAAAGTTAAAAGAATTTTAAAGTAAAGTGCAGAAAAGTAAAGTTTGCTTAAAAGATAAAGGCAGTAGAAAATAGAGTGCGAGAAACGTAAAGGCAGTCGAAAGTAAAAAAAAGGTTGAAATGCATAAAAACAAGACGTTTTAAGATAAAAATGTTGGAATGTATTAAATTGGTGAAACACATACGTACATTTTCCTCACTCGTTTCTCACACCGCAGGTACTTTGAGTGTAGCAGAAATGTGTACAGTTTGCAGATCCTTTACAAAATAAACCTAAGTTGCTATATATACAAGTCTAAATTAAATGTACAAGACTAAAAACTATCCCCGTAATGACACGTCTTGAGATCATGTAGCGGGTTTTTCGCTTGACGTGTCCACGTTCTGAGTAATCGTCGACGCGTCTTTACACGTCTTTACATTGTTTAAAATAAAAATCAAATTCCCTAGAGATCTAGGTAAAAATCAAATTCCCTGAAAGATCTAGATTTTAGAACTTCGAATTATTGAATCTTGGGGAAGATCAAATGTTGGGTGCAAGGTTATTCTCTTCGGATTTTTCATGCATTTGATTCTGAAGCAAAACAAAATAAGAGTTAGATAAATAAAATCAATATTCAAATATATGATTTTGTGCTCAAATAAATATTTAAGAAAAGAAACCTTAAACCCAAGTAATTTTCTGCTTTTGCAATCCATCTTAGAGAAATTTTTCAAACATCTTTATGTTTCAAGCGCTTCATGTTTCGTATTGGTTAGATTTTTAATATTCAACAAGCTTTTATAATGGATGTCCCTTAGGTTTCACGCGGATCACTAATGGCTGATTCTTGAGCTTTGATAAACATTAAATGGGCGACAAAATTTTGTTTAAAAGCGTTGAATATTGTAAAAAAAAATGCTTAACTATCCCCTCGATCACGAAGAAAACCGAGATGAATAAAAATTTTAATTTTCTGCACTTGCAATCCATCCCAAAGATCTGTAGTAGGAACTCATGATCAAATGGACTGTGGTGAATATTTTCTCTCTTTGAGACGACTACATATAAGTCAGTTTTAGGGTAAAATTTGTTTAACGAGTGTTTATATAATAAAGTATGATCATTAAACACTTTAGTGATAATGAAAATTGAGGTGAATTTTTTTTTTTTAAATTACATTGTTTAATAATAAAATAACTTGTTTACAACAAATCTTCGTTGATATCCAGATTTAGTTGCATTTCCTTCTCTGTTCAAAAGTTAAGCTATCTTCCTTGTTGATTAAGCTCCCTTCTTTGTTGGTTAATCTCCATTCTTTTTTTAAGCAAGAATGATTTTCTACATTTACAATCTATCAAATGAGTACTTTTTAAAGGTTAAACTCCCTTCTTTAATCAAGGGTTATTCCAAAAATACAACGACGACAACATCAAGACCATTATGTTGGGATGGATAGCAAAAGAAGAAAACATGTTTTATTCAAGATAGAAGAACATCATTGAAGATTTTTTTGTCTTGCAATCCATCTCAATGAATGATGCTTGCGAGTTTGAGTCGGCTTCATATTAGTAATGATTAGTGTAAAATCTGTTTAATGAGTACTTTTATGGTAAAATCTTATTATTTTATGTCTCGGTTAAATAGAAAACCGAAGAGTTAGAACATTTTGTTTACACTTATAAACAAATAAAATCATAAATTACGATAGCTGCGAATCAAAATTTGTATTAAGTTATTTTTTCATCTCGATTTTATACGAAAACGTGAAAATTTATGCGTTTTTTTATTTTTTATTTTTAATTATAAAAAGTAGTGTGCCTTGGCTTTATACCTCAGTTTTATATTGTCCTAAAATTTGGATAGAAACGGACTCCCTTCTTGTTGTGCATGCATTAGCTAACCCCTCCATGGTTCCTTTATAACTTAGAAATCTTTGGAAGGATAACATGACAATCACTGCAAATATGACTTTAATTTTGTCTCATATTTTTAGGAAAGAAAATAGTTGTGCAAATGTTTTCTTGGAACAGCAACCGCACAACTAGCTCCTTAACATACCTTGATGATATTCCTTTAGACATTAGACAAGATTTTGTAAAAAAATAGACTTGAAATGCTTCTTTTTTTTAGATTCACTTCCTTTTGAATGGGTCTTGGCATAGTCCCATTTTTATGTATCTTATTTTTTTCTTCTTCTCAATATTGAATCTAAAGATTCTAGATTCCCAATCACAAATTAGTTGTGATACATGTTGTCGACGTGTAGTGTTTTTCTCTCTCCTTTTCAACGCATGTGTTCATACTGCTATTAGTTAGTGGACTTTTCTCACTAGGCCAAATCTTTTAGTTTAGAACAGCATTGATATGATTTCTCTATTGTTAAAGCTAAAGTCAAATCAGCAAGTAATTACAATAAAACTTCAATGTTATAATTAAAAAAGAAAAGAATAAATCAGCCTCCAAAATAAAAATGTATCCAATGCTCACGTTGTAAAGAAAAAGTGATAGTTTATAACCCTGATGTGACAATATAATATTTAATAATTGTAAATTTAATAAAGTCAAATCAGCAAGTAATTACAATAAAACTTCAACGCTATAACAGGTAAAAGAAAGGAATAAATCGTCCTCCAAAATAATAAATGTATCCAGAGCTCCTATTGTAGAGAAAAGGAGATAGTTTATAATTGTGACAACATAATATTTAATAAACGTTTTGTCATAACACTATGCGATGGATTCCCCACGATTTTGTAATTAGCTATTTTAGTTATAATGTGACTGACTATATTCTTTTGGTCACTCTTATTTGATGTTATAATAGCTTTTTTTACTTAATTAGTTTTAATTAAGAATATTTTTATGGTAAATTTTTTTTATCCATGAATTTAAGTGGGATATCGGTATCTTTAATGTAAATTATAAAAAAAATAATTAATTTTAAAATAATAAAATAATAAAATAAGGTGACATTGAATTAGAATGTTTGATTGGTTAAAAGTACCGGTACCCAACTAATTTCAAATATACTGTAGTGTTCACCTATTTTTATAGTTAATATATATTAATTGCATTTACAAAGATTTAATAAATTACAAAATATTTTAATTTAATTAAAATAAATAAATACTTTGATACACTAGAATTTAGTTAAATATCGATATTCTCAAATGATATTAAATATGTTACTTTTTCAAATTATTTGATTTTAAAATAAATTAAAAATCTAAATTAAAGATATTGATTTCCAACTAAAATTCTTTGGAATTAAAGAATCTATCCTAAATAATACTGTAATACAGTTATTTTTTAAGATCAATTCTTTAATACCAAAAAATTTTAGTTGAAAATCAATATCTTTGATGAAAATTAATTTAGAATATGAAAATTAATTTAGAATTTTAGGATATAAATGTTTTTGGTGTCCAGAATATGATAGAGACATGATAGAATATAAATTAGGATAATGATAAGATATAATATAGACAAGATAAGACTTATCATAACATGTATTTGTTCTACACGGGATATCAAATAAAATAATTGTGTGTGTGTGTGTGTGTGTGTGTGTGTGTGCGTGTGCGTGTGCGTGTGCGTGTGCGTGTGAGTGTGCGTGCGTGTGTGTGTGTGAGTGTTTACTGGGAAAAATAGTAAACAACCTCTGGTCTATCAATTTCCTATAAAAAATGAGTAACTTGCAGGATCGACCAAACTAAATCCTAGGACATGTGCTAAAACGGCTTAAAAAATATATAAAAAGAATACTGGACATTTCGATTACGTTTATGTTTGAACACAAGAACAATTCGACAAAACTTGAAAAGAAAATAATACGAGGAAATAGTTAAAGGGATATTGGAAAGTAACTTAACAAAGTAATTGAGAAAAAGTAAACTTCTGAATAAGAATTAATTGAATTGCATTGAATAAGAAAAATGGTGTTACATGACACGCACATTTCTTCAGCAACTCGTTTCTCTCTACACACAGATACTTTGAGTAATTTGAGAAATTTGTACAACTTTCTAACACACCAATCCTAGTGCTAAAACTTGCTATTTATAATTGTGAAAAATAACTACCCACTAACGGCCTATTAATCAAGGTGAAACACATGACATCGTGCATGTCTTTATTCTTCAGATGCTCAACACGTGTCCTTTCTCTCAAATGGATAAGGATAAAATTCCCTCCATTATTTAAATTTGAATCTCCAAATCGAACGACGCTCATTAGCCTTCTGTCGAAGAATATTTCCAAACTCTTAGAAATATTTCTGAGTCTTTAAACCACCTCTTCTCTGCACAAAGGTACTAGACTTTCTAAAAATGACATTTCTGTCGAAGTCTCTTGGAGCTTCAAAAAATCTCATCCCTTGGAATAAAACTCTTAATCCAACATCAAGCGTCAAAATTAGGAGCTAACAAATCCCCCCCCCCCCCCCCCCCTCCCCAAAATATCATTTTCGACATCATTGAAGAAAAAGACATTTTTTTAGAATGTATTTCGACGCGTCATTTAGACCTTGTATGACTTCGACGCTTATTGGTGGCTCCAACAGTTCACTTTCCTTTCAGCAGACCTATTGACGTCATAGCCATTATTGCTAAATCTAACATGTCTTTTCAAATCAAGCAAAAATCTCAGTCATCATTACCTCTCCCTAGGGTCTAGGAGATCATGGGAAGTAGGAACTTATTGCCACTGTTTCATCAAGAAACGTGGGGGGAACATGTGTCCCACTATCTGTCCCAATACACTACAAGAAAATTGGCAAATTGCGACGGTTCATTTTGGCAGATTACGAAGGTTAGAACCGTCACAATTTGTAAGTTACGACGATTTCAGCCCTGTCGCGAAAACGTGCGTCGCGAGGCCATATTGCGACGGTTATGAAAACTGTCGTAAAAACCGTCGTTATTTTCACGACAGGTAGCTAATTGCCGTAATCTCCATATTGTGACGGTTTCCAACCGTCTTAACTTGCTTAATGAAGCGAAGGTATATTGTGGCGGTTTGAACCTCCGCAAGTTGCAAATATTTTTTAAAAAAATATATAAGGTATATTGTGGCGGTTTGAACCGCCGCAAGTTGCAAATATTTAAAAAAAAATCTGCACTCAATTTAGGATTCAGAATACAGCTATCGTAGGTTACATTAAACCAAAACTTTCAGGTTCATTAATATCCTAAATGTCAAAACTATATCAAGTAGAAATCAAATATTTAAGTAGAGCATTAAAAACAGGGAAAAGTTCCCATTAACAGATAGATAGGGGCTTCCATGATGATCTTTACTTGAGAGGAATAAATCTGGAGGAGTGAGTAGCACCAATACCAGGCCTACCGTGCTTAACATGCTTGCAAGAGATTGAGAATCCAGCCAAATAGTGGCCAATCATTCCAGGTTTAATTTCAACTTGATTGAAGGTCTTTCCATTGTAGACACCAATGATGCTACCGATCATCTCAGACACGATGATCATGTTACGGAGGTGGGTAGTGATTAAACTTTCATATCCCGTTTCTGTCACAATATATATATAAACAGTGATTAAACTGAAACACAACATTGCATCACATAATTAAGTAAGCTTATGGTTGGATGAGTAGTGAATTTTGTAAAATCGAAGTGTTACCAGGATCATGCCATTCTCTGCCATTCTCTCAGTAAACCCAAACACATTAATTACATACACAATCATACAAACCTTGATTAAAACTTAAGGTGATACACAATGATAACTGAAACAAGTAAAGTATAATGAGATATTTGTGATCAAATACCTATGAAGTATAAATGTTGACAGAGGAAGAAAATGGGTGCTCAGGAAGTAATGAATGGATATGAAAGTTATCCTCATAATGAATCAGATTAACGAATCATGTAAACAAAGCAACCCAACTTCTACACAGAAAAAATCATGTAAAAAAAGCAACCCAACTTCTACACAGAAAAATACAAAGAGACATACAAAGCAACCCAACTTCTACACAGAAAAATACAAAGAGACATACAAAGCAACCCATTCCATGACTAATACACGTGGCCCAGAAAGTTGTTTGTAAACCAGAGGAATTTTGACAGTGGGGTCATTTTTAAAATTTTCTAGAAAATCTTCAATATTACGGGCTTCCTGAAATAAAGATAGGGGAATCAATACAATTGCTTGGAAAAATATATACTGAAAAGAACACACTGAATATGTAAAGCAACCCTCATATTTGATGTTTTAAGAAGTTCAAAGCGGACAATAAATAAACTACTATAACAAACACAAAAAGTTCTGCAAGTTACCAGTGTATAGTCCAGCTCTTCCGAAAGCTTTTCACCAAATTCATCAACAATCAGCTCAGCATTACACCCCAACTTCTGTATACTGAAGCCATTTAAGAATGGAGCTAAAGTGAGAAACAGGAAGAGATCCCGATAAATTATGGGCTCTATCCCGGGCCTTTGAACCTACGTGATCCAATTGTGTCTTTAGAAATGGATTCTCCCATTTGTTTATATTTTAGCAAGACATATGAACTTTAATCACATACATAAACCAAGTCATATTTTCCAAACTTCTAATGAATCATCCAATAAAAATGAATATGAATGTCTAAAGCTGATGGCTCAAGTGCTACAATTCTTTAAGTAAAAAGCTAAGCAGGTGATTTTAAAAACTATTAGTTGACCAAGCTACAAAGACTACAATATAATGTGATGTCATGTCAGAACTTCTAAAACTATTTAATAAGTGTTACATCAGAAAATCATAACAGGATTAAAATACAAGGTGAGGCTAATGAAACCTTTATGCAACATCCTCGCCAGTGGCATGTAAAGTAGCCCGGTAAACTTGACCTAAACTTTCAGCGGCTATTTTCTCTGATGAGATATTTTATGGCAATGCTAACAATCTGTTGTTCCATAACTTCATGTATAGATGTACGATCTGATTCATCCATCTTGTCAAATTCATCAATGGCGCATATGCCCATATCTGATAGCACCTGAAATTATTCGGTATAAATTGTCCCCTATTATAGTTGAGTTGTTGGTGACAAAAACCAATCTTTTTCCCTAAACAAGTTTGTCAAGAGATCCAAATCTCAGAGTTTGTGCAAAAAATAACAATGACATGTTGAATATAATGTTAACAATAACATACACACATGCTGGTAAAGGTCTAGTTCCAATTCATACCTTTTCCTAAAGCATGTCCAGCGTTTCAAGCTCTCCTTCAATTAAGCTATCATCTTTCCATATAACTCCTGCAAATCAAATTCCAAACGAGAAGAAAAGGTAGCATTACATCAATATAGAAAGCATCAAATGTTAACATCTCAAAAGTGTAACATCTTAGAGAGACCAAAATGAAAACTAACACAACATAACCTAAACCCCAAAATAAAAGGAACAAAACGTATACGGATCTAAAATAAATAAAGACAATACATGATAAAACATTTAATGCTGCAATATTTTAAACAAAAGTTAATAGTGACAATTGAATCAAACACAATTGAAGTTTAAAAATAAAATAAAAGTTTGTAGGTAACATAAGCACGACTAAAACATAAGCTTCAATATCTTCATCAAAATTAATACTGACAACTAGAACTAGAACCAGACTCAATATCAGTTTAAAAATAAAATAAGTTTGTGGGAAATATGGCACAGCTAAACCCTAATTCGGTTGTCAAGGCTGAAAAAAGATCATGTGAATTTGGAGGAAATCTAGTAGCAAAGATAAGTGTAAAGTAAATAAGGTAGAATTGAAATGGATAACAGATTATATACCTGTCTGATCTGGCTTGATTGGGCATAACAAGTCCTCTTAACTTGGTTTGCTCTCCTCTTTGTGAACCCAATGCAAAACATCCTGAGAGTGTAGTTATCAGTGGTTTTCACATCGACATGGGCTTCAATCAGAGTTTTCCATTTGCGAACCAAAGACCTGAGCTTGTCAGTTGTGAAATCCATACCCTGCAGAGTAAACACATATCAATCATCCAGAATTCGGGAACATATATACAGGATTCAAGAAGACAGTTTATCGTTTAGAGTTCATGAAGACAAGTAAAACTACAAATCCACAAACATACCCAGAAGTTGGTCAAGAGGTTTTTCCCCTGAACATCTTCAGCCCTCATCCTAATCTTCCTGAAAGCGTTGTCTTCGTCTCCTTGAAGATCAGCTAATGATACCTCAAACACACGATGTTTGAGTCCATCAGAAGCAATCTGTTATATACAAACACCAAAGAATCATTTGTCAATCATATAAATTTCTACATACATCAGACACAACTAAAATTATTTTTGAAAAGCCTAAACAATAATAAACATTATTCGGTCTATCTTAACCATACCGTTTCTTAGATTCTAAGATTTCTGCATCAAATTCACTCAATTATAATTTTTTAAAAACCTAAATAATAATAATAATAATAATAATAATAATAATAATAATAATAATAATAATAATAATAATAATAATAATAAACACTAATTCTAATCTTAGAATAGATCTAACTTAATACGATAGTAACCTTAACCAATAGAATATTAACTTTTGTGTAACAATATACAAAATCAACTATATATAATCATTTCAATCACAATAATTTATTCTTAAGATTAAAAGACCTAAAATCTAAACAATTTGGGACATTAATCCGTTATTATCTTCCAGGCTTCCTCCTATAAATAAAGTATAAATAAATCAGTCACGTATCCTATAAGCAATATTTATTGAAGAGAATTGTGAAACTATGATGCCCCCAGCCCACTCAAACAAATGGTAAAAAAAATGTTTGATGGATCTCTACAAGTAGTGGTACATCAGCGAAAACACCTCACGCAAAATAACCCATTATTTAACCTCTTATAAAGCACATTAAGAATGTAGACAATTCTAGAGGAGCCTACAATTCATAGTTTACTTTTTAAATCTGACAATAAATATGTTATAGAATGAAGGAATCATGTTGCCTTTAAAAGAAAATATAAAGGGGACAGGACGAAATAATACAGTCTTACATTTGGCGTTGATATTGAGTGTCAAACTTTTTATCCAACTCCTGCCTTGTTTCTTTGTATTTCTCAACTCGAAGAAGGGAAGAAATAGAGTTCTGACTTTCATTCAGTAGAGCTGTCTCCAAAGCTGAGATCTTATTCCTGGCTTCATCCTTTGAATCCAGAAGATCAGAAACAAGTATGCTATAAGCATAAAACAAATCATGATGCAATTTACTACAAGTTATATGTCAATCAAGAATGACTAGCTATTCAATAAGTAATTGACAAGTCAAATTGGTAACAAGTGCATTGGTATGATTAGGACGACTCACTGTAACCCGCAGCTGATGTTCATGCGTCAAATCAATCAAGGCACCTTCTACCTCCCCACCTTTATTCATCAGATAAGGTTGCACTTCAAAAGCAGGGTCAACATCGAAATCATCATTGTCACTGAAACACAAAGGAAATGACAAACATTGCAATCAAATCAAAAAATTCAACCGGAAACATGAAGTTAACTTTGTTAAATTAAAAGAGATATACAGGTCCAAAATCAACTTTATCATGATTTGAAATATGAAATTAAAGCTATGGTTTACGAAATAGGCACCTTAGATAAAGGTCATCACAAGTGAAGTGTTTTCCCGTGCTGGCTACTACCAACGCTTTGTCATCCTCATCCTCACTCTCCGTGTCATACTCAGGGGCACGAAGTACAAACCTTTTGCTTTTCTCAATTTCTTTCCCATGCGATAAGTTAAGCCTAAAAATCAACAAAATTCAATTTGACATCAATGACATGCTCATATTCATAATAAAAAGACTTGATAGCCACTGAATGCAACCGTCATATTGTTTCCACAGAAATTGTATTTCAACATTAACTACTACAAAGTTGTTCAACTGAACAAGCCAATGGGGCAACATTAAGATGTGGAAAACCATGTAAAATAAGATCATGCAAACAAACATGGAAAATAATCCTAACGCAACACAGAGCTTTTCACAAACACTTGGTGTTCAAAAACACAAAGCAAACCTTGATTTTGTTTTATGAATATGCGAAGGTTGAGTGGAAGAATTAGCGCCGAGTTTGTTCTCCAGAGCATTGAGCTCAGAGACAAGAGCATCGAAGCTCCAATCAGGTTCAGGATCAGGAGCAATGTCATCCAATCTTTGTGAAAGAAGACAAAGATCCAATTTTATAGCTCCCCTACAAATACGATAATAAATTCAAATTCTAATTCTAATCCACGTCTGTGAAAATTAAAGAAAACAATTGAATTGAAATGTAGTAAGAATGATATATATCAAAAGTTACATTGTTTGATTCTTGAAACGAGTGGGTTTGGAGGTTTCGAGTGAGTATGTAATCCAATAGAAAGAGATAAATTTAAGAGTAAACAAATACAGAGGTGTTGAAAAACTGACCTTGGTACCCTGAGTACGGGAGACAAGTGTTTTGCCGACATTATTGACCTGGAAGACAGAAGGGGCTTTGATATCATACCAGTCCTTCTTTGCAAAGGGATTGATGCTGTAAACCGATGATAGTAGTAAGAATCAGAGGAAAAAAAGAGTTAATTGAGATTATGAAATTGGTCGTGAACGGTTGTTGCAGTGGCAATCCGACAGCGGCAGCAATAGTGTGAGGTCGTGAAAAGTTGCTTTAGGTCGTGAACGGTTGTTGCAATGTTGTGAAGAAGAGAATAGAAGAACAACGGATTTCGTTTAATATGAATTAGGCATTTTTTTTTGTTTGAAGGCGGTTTATGCCTATCTCAAAATTACATTTGGGGGCAAAAGTAGGGGCGGTTGGGCTCAACCGTCGCAACCCAATCTTTAATTTTAACCATTGGCACAAAATATAAAATTAACCGCGGTTATTAACTGTCAGGTATAGAAATTTACGGTGGTTGTCATTATAACCGTCGTAATTTGTATATTTTTTTAAAAATAAGGACGGTTTCATAAAACCGCCATAATAGTCGTCGTAAAGTAAGTATAATGACGGTTTTCAATGAACCGTCGCAACCTAAGTGTAGTAAAATGACATTTTCCTTGTAGTGATACTTCACAATATTTCAAAACCGTTTTCACTTCCCCACATATAAATATCATTTCCAACAATCATTTTCACTTTTGCACTCTCTTCCTTTCAAATTTCCCAGCAACCTCTGCACTTCAAAACTCAACCTTCTTCATTTTTCCTCAAAAATGGCTTCCTCCACACGCTCCACTAAACATGTTGTCAAGGTCACCAAGGATGCTGGCAAACCCACGAGAGCTCCAAAGAAGATTTCTCAACTTGACCCGTTTGACTATGTTGCTGGACCTACCATGGTGGGGAACCATTAATATCTACTCGAACCTCTGGATGAAGAAAAGAGGAGAATTTACGCTTCTCAGGTACTCATTTATTTAACTGTTTCTGATAAGCAATTGGCTTTGTTTGGCCCTTTAGCTGATTTGAATGTAGATCCTGCTAGGCTTAGGGAATATTTCCCCTCTTATCACAAATACAAACCTGTAGGACAATGTAGAAAACCTAAGGCTAGCATTGAGAACCCTGTTGATCCCAACGATCCTTCGACTGAAGAGGCTATTGACCTTAGATATTTGAACTATTTTAGGGTCTTTAGAGTAAGCTCGACCTTTAAGAATCCCTCTAATTACTTAGGGTGGTTAAACAAATTAGAGAAAATGAAATCTGACATTTGGAAGAAAATGGGTATTTATGACCTGATTATGCTGTCGAAAGTAGGACCTGATTTTTGTTCGAATATGCTGATTTCGTCCTTGTACTTCTGGGATAGTACCCACTACACCCTTCATCTCCCGTGTGGCATGATGACACCTACCTCTTTCGACTTAGCCGCTATCACAGGGCTTAAACCTACTGGGAATACCTATGATCCTGACTTTATGGCTGAGGATAGCATAGGTTTTACTACCTCTAAGGCGACCTATTCGACCCACATAGCTCATTATCATGATAAAAGTAGAGAGGAAGTATCGGACGCCAAACATATAGCTTTCCTAGCTCTGTGGTTATCACGCTGTGTCTTCTGCTCGAAGTCACTGTAGGTCACTAGAAAGTTTCTAACCACGGAGAACCAATTACATGTTGGCCATGATTTATGTCTGAGCGAATTGATTTTGGCCAGCCTTTATGAGTCCATGAGCGAAGGGGTCACCCAGCTCAAAAGCATAGCTGAAAAGGGAAGTTTGCTACGTTTTGGGTCCTTCTGGCTACTTCAGTTGTGGTTGAATTCTTCGTTCGAAGTTTGCCTCCCTCTCAAAAATCAAATTAATGAAGACGCTGATGATGTGAAGAATCGAAGAGTAGAAGGCCCTCGTTTGGCGAAATTGACACCTACTGATGATGGTCGACCTGTCCAACAGTCTTTCACTAACTTTATCATGATGTTTGCCAAACGATACGATTTTACACCCAGCATGGCTCCCTTTGCTGCAAGGAAGTGTGGTCCTCAGTGGTTCACCAGGCCATTCCCAGCGTCATCGAAAGCACAAGTAGCGGAATCCCTTGCAATTTGGGAAGGCTTCTTAAACCCTAGATTCTTGACTCTCAGATTTAATCTCTCTAAAAGCCAAGTTTCATTGATAACTTACCAACCAAATCTTGTCGCTTGAAAGTTTGGATTGGTTCAAGTTTTAACTCGACCGATCTATGACAAGAAAGGTGCTCTCATTCTTTACAATGCCTGCCATAGTGAAGCAATGTCCATCAAACAGATTGCACGATATGCTGGTCGAACGCAGTTTCTTCCAGTAGCTTTCGAACCAAGCTTCCTTTGTACTCAACAATTTGATGACTCGTGGAAGACTTATTATGTTGAAGAATTTTTCGACGTGGCTGCATTCATACACCACATTAACAAGGTTTTCCTCTCCGTGCAGGAAAAAGTGAAGAAAGGTACTTCGACGTACATTAAAGAAATCCAAGCCTTCCAAAAATACTTTAAAACTGTTTATCGACCAAATGACCTTGGTCGAACCGTCCGTGATGCAACTGTTACTCTGAAGGAATTTTTTTTTAAGAAAATGGAGAAATACTTCGCCAGCATTGCCCCTCCATTTCCATACTAGTTCATCTGTGGGGATTCTATCAAAATCCTTTGCCAGCAATCAAAACCAAAAGCACAGCGGGTGGTTCCGACCAAACATACGCTAGAGAGATTCAAAGGGCATCTTCATATTAGGATCGAAGATGTTCGTATCGAATCTGAGATATATGAAGGTGTGGAATGGGAAGATTTCGACCCAATATTTCCTTGTCCATTTATTTTCACATATAATGACTGCTTTTCTGTTTGTTTAGCCACAAAGATTCCTCCCAAAAAGCCTCCAACTAGAAAGCTTGCAGAGGTGAAGGAAGAAGAAAGAAGCAAGACAACAACAACCACAACAAAGGTATTTTCACACTCTTTATTAAGTTTGTCACTTTATGTTCATTATTGTCTAACATTTTCTTCTTCAGGGCGCTAGACAGCAACCCCCAACTCCCCAGAAAAGGAAGGCCAATGATGACACATTAGTGATAATCGAATCTAAAGATGAAGACTTATCTCCAACAAAGCCATTGCTCAATCTCAGGCAAAAAGCGTGAAGGTCTTGATCAAGAAACCCACCAAACTAACCATCTTGGAGCCAACACCTGAGGAGATGTCGAAAAAAGCTGCAGAGCAACCCGAAAGTGATAACTCAAGTCCCGGGGCAGATTCTCCTAAGGTATAAAAATGATTCACACATACAACTTGATACCCTTGGTATTTCTCTTCGACTATTAACTTTGTTTATACTTTCAGGATTATGTGGGAGTTTTGAATCAACCAGCTGCTGAATCAACCAACCCAACAATCCTCAATAGTGAAGGTGAACCAACATATCACCCCACTTCAGCAAAGGATTCAGAGAAGAGTTCACTGAGTGAAATCAACCAAGTGGTCAAAGAATAATGTGAAACTTCTCCACCCAAAGCCACAACTCAAACTTCTCACACCAGTGAATCCAATCACGAAGATGATCAAGACAAAGATCCACAGGCTGAAAAAACAAGGGCTGACATGGAGGTGGATAATCCTGAGGTGCAATTCGAAGACGAAGCTGATGATGGATCCCCCAGAGTCGAAACCTCAGATGTCGTTCAAGATGATATTATGAAAGAAGGAGGTAAACACTTTATGTTTCCTAACCAATCAATGCCTATTGAGGAATTTATGATGACGATGAAAACGTCGAAGGGGTAATGATCAAGATGAAGAAGAGGAAGGAGACGTTTAGGAATAGATCATTGTCGAAACAACTCCTAACCCTAATCTGTCAACTGCAAAGGAATCGAACAAAGCCTCCATGACCCCTTCTGCAGAAGAGCTAGAAGCTCTGAAAAAGAATAATCCCCTTGAGTACTTAAAAGTTTTACTTGGTTCTAGGGGAAGTTCGTCTGATAAAACCCTCAGTTTGCCCTCTATATCTGGTAGTCAAACCACTGCAAATCCTTCAAGCCAGATATTGTCAAAGATTAAAGAAAAGGTTTTCAAGGGTGACTTGTTTCGACTTATTGAGTCTGACCTCACTTCTCCAATTGCTTTGAAGAGTCTCCTCAAAGAGGTTGATATTCTAACTGCTTCTCCATAAATTGCCAATATCATCTTGGAGCTTACCTCAATGATTGATCGAATTGCTGCGGACCTTGCCAAAATCAAACAAATCTCAAAAGATATTGAAAATCAAACTAGTTTAGTCGTGGCTGCATGGGATGCTGCTACAGAATCTACCAATAGACTGGCAAATTTGGAGCAAATCCAAGAACAGACAGGACTCAAATTGAGGCCAATAACCAAAGTATCAAATCCTAGAAGGCACAAATTAAAGAGCTGAAAGCCAAGATTTTGAACGCTAAGAAGCAGAACGCCGAGCTTGAAAAGTTTGATGACTCCCAGGTAGCGAAAGAGCTTAACGTAGGTCTGGATTTTGCAAACAAAGCTCAGAAATTAGAAGTAGCACTGGAGACCATGAGGTCGAACCAATCCCTCTGTGAGAGGCGGCTAGAACTTTTTAAGGCCAAGTACTCCACCATGAAAGACAACCTGCCATTCTAATTCCAAAGGCTTTTTATTTCTTTTCATGCTTCATTATTGTTCCTTGGATTCTGTAATGTTTATTTGTTTTCTGATGTAACGAACTTAGCCATTTTGGCACCATGTTTTATTTTACCATATTAGCTTCAATCATTTACATGCGTGATTATTCTCTGGCTATATTTACCTCTCGAAGTGTAGGCTTGTACTTCTTTAAGTACTTCCCATTCACCTTTAAGATTCTCTTATCTTGATCTAATTCTTCGATCTCATAAGCACCATTCGAAAATACTTGTATGATTTGAAAAGGACCTTCCCACTTAGGAGACCATTTTCCCAAAGATCTATCCTTTCGATCCATAGGCAAAATCACTTTCCAAACCAATTCCTCAGGCGAAAAAAGTCTTAAATTTGACTTTCTTATTATAAGACTGTTCTACTCTTTTCTTCTGCCTTTTTAACAGTTCTAAAGCATTGAGTCTTTCCTCATCTAAATCCACCAATTCATCTAACATCATATTCTAATATGACTCAGATGGGATCTCATAGTGCCTTTGAATTCTCATCGACTGAAGATAGATTTCGACTGGTAATACTGCATCATGGCTAAAGGTCAATCGAAAAGGCATGGAATTGGTCGCCTCTTTGGGGGAAGTTCGACATGCCCAAAGAAATTGGTCCAATGTTTTGTGCCAGTTTCTGGGCTTCTTATCTACATGCTTCTTAATTAGGCTAATCACCACTTTATTTGCTGCTTCGGCCTGACCATTTACCTGAGCATAATAAGGTGTAGAGGTTAAGAGTTTAAAACCCATTTCTTTAGCAAATTCTTGCATTTTCCGACCAGTAAACACCGATCCTTGATCTGTCGTAACGGTTTCTGGGATTCCAAACCTATAAATAATGTGTTTTTTAATAAACTCGATTACGTCTTCTTGGTCAACATTTGGTAATGGTACAACTTCAATCCATTTCGTAAAATAGTCAATGCCTACCAAAATGTATCTTTGATTTTTAGATGACGTCGGTTGAATCTCACCAACCAAATCCAAAGCCCAACCTCTAAAGGGCCATGGTTTGACTATGGAGTGTAGTTCGCTTGTAGGAACATGCTGTATACATGCATGCACTTGGCACTCTTGGCATCCCTTAGCAAATTCGATGCAATCTTTCAATATAGTAGGCCAGTACATGCCTAGTCGAAATAAAAGCCATTTCATTTTGTGACCTACCTGATGAGCCCCATATGCCCCACTATGAACAGTCGAAAGGGCTAAGTATGCTTCTGACTCACTAAGGCATTTAAGCAATACTCCCTCATGAGTTTTTTTAATAACTCGTTGCCCAAAAGGACGTAACTTAATGTTTGATACCAGATTTTTCGATCAGCAGACGTCGTTGGATTCTGCAGATACTCGACTATTGGTTTTTTCCAGTCTCTGTCCGTTAAATAATCCACTGCTAATATTTTGAAGTTCTCTTCATCAGCGTATCCAAGCTTTATTGTTCCCAAGTCTTATGGGGATAATCTGGCGGATACAACTCTACCTCTGACTTCGATTGCCTCTTCTAATCTCTCCTTCGACACCTTATATCCAGAAGCAATCTGAGCCAGGTCATTTGCCACTTGGTTTTCCAATTGAGGTATGTGTCGAATATTAACTACTTCGAACTTTTTCAGCAATCGATTGGCTATTACGAAGTACATAATGAGATTCTTTTGAACACATTTGTACTCGCTTGTAATCTGTTTGATGACTAACTCTGAGTCTCCCATTATTTCGACTCGATTTTCCCCCAATTCCAACAAAATTTCAAGTCCGACTATTAAGGCTTCATATTCAGCCTCATTATTCGAACAAATACCTTCGACTTTGTACTTGAATTTTGTTGGGATTCTATTAGGAGAAATGACCAGGACTCCTACACCCGTACCATCTTTATGACTAGAACCTTCGAAATATAATTTCCAAGGTTCAAGCTCAAGATAATTCGACACGTTCTCATTTATAGAGTGGTCGACAATGAAGTCAGCCACTACTTGTCCCTTAACATCCTTTAAAGGCATATACGTCAAGGAATATTCAGTTAAAGCCAATGCCCATTTACCAATTTGACTATGCAAAATTGGCTTAGACAACATGTGTTTAATGATATCGAAACGAGATGAAACATAAACATCAACTGGTTTTATATAATGCTTTAACTTTGTACAAGAAAAATACAAGCATAAACATAATTTTTCAACTATGTTATACCTAGTTTTTGCATCGTTCAAAACCCTACTAAGGTAATAAATGGCTCTTTCGACGCCATTTTCATCCTCTTGAGCCAACATGCTCCCTAAGGTTTTGTCTGACGCAGATATGTACAGTCTCATGCTCCTACTTCTACAAGGTGGTGCTAGAATTGGAGGATGACTCAAATATTCTTTGATTTTGTCGAAAGTTTCCTATTGAGCTTGCCCCCATTTGAATCCCTCCTTATTTAGTCGGAGTAGAGGTGAGAAGGCTAGAGTTTTCCCACTGAGATTCGAGATAAATCTCTTAAGAAATTGATCTTTCCCAACAGTGAATGCAGTTCCTTCTTTGTTGATGGCACTTTTGCCTCCATAACGGCCTTGGTCTTATTCTGATTTATTTCAATTCCCTTTTTATGGACCACAAAGCCTAAGAAATCTCCCGCCTGCACACAAAAAGCACATTTGAGAGGATTCATTTTGAGACCATGCCTCTGCATCCTTTCGAATGACTGTCGAAGATGGTCAATATGATTCTTCCCTGAAACAGACTTTACAACAATATCGTCAATGTAAATTTGCATAAAAGTCTCTATGTAATCATGGAAGATTGTATTCATTGCTCTTTGATATTTTTCCCCATCATTTTTTAGGCTAAAAGGCATAACTACCCACTCGTAAGTGCCTAAGGCCCCAGGGCATCGAAACGCCGATTTTAGGGACATCATCTTCAGTAACGAATATTTGGTTATACCCAGAATACCCGACGAGCATGCTAAGGTATTCATGGCCAGTGGCAGAGTCGACTAGCATTTCTGCCACCGGCATCAAGTATTCGTCCTTTGGGGTCGCAGCATTCAGATCTCTAAAGTCTATGCAAACCCTCAAAGTACCATTATTTTTTATAACAGGCACAATGTTTGCAAGCCATTCGACATACTTGGCCGTTCGAATAAATCTGCAACGAAGAAGCCTTTCGACTTCCTCCTTAATCTTCGAGAGAATTGCTGGTGCAAACTGCCTTGGATTTTGCTTGATCGGCTTCTTTCCAGATTTAATTAGCAGCTTTAGTTTGACCAGCTCTCTGCTCAAACCAGGCATCTTGTCGTAATCCCATACAAAGCAGTCTTTGAACTCCTTTAACAACTAGATCACTTCGACCTTGAGTTATGGGTTGATATTTGCACTGATATATGTTGGTCTTTTCGTTGCCCCCTCTCCAAAGTCGATTTTGTCCAAAGGATCTTAGCATTTTGATATTGGCTGCCAACGGATCCTTCTCGAAACCCAAAGGCTCGTCATCATAAATTGCATCGAGCCTCTGGCCTTGCATTTCATGTTGAACCTTATCAGGTGGTTTTGGATCAAAGTCATTTCCCGGACCTTCTTGAATTGCTTCTTTGTTGGCTTTATCAGCTATATATTTAACTTCGGCCTCCAAAGCCGCTTGTAGTTTATTTTTGGCTATGTAAGCCGAAATCCTTTCGAGTGCCTCAAACTCAGGCATCATCGTCGAATTCACTTCCCCAGCCTGTGGGGTTAACTCCTAATGTTCCTTTATAAGTGAAGTCATCTTCTCCTATGACGTCCCGATCCCACTAGAACCCATTTGTTGGATATAGGTACAGTGAACAATACGCGTTGTCGTCTGGAGTGAACGCAAAATCTGCTGGGTTACATGGAGCGATGTTAGCCAAATTTCTGTTGAAGTTTCGACTATCGACATGGTTAGCCGAAGCCAAGAAATAGCTTTGGTCGGCCTCAATGTTCTCAACAATACCATCTATTCGCCAGATGGTGATTCTTTGGTGCATCGAAGATGGAACGGCTCCTATTCTGTGGATCCCTTCTCGACCCAATAAAAGGTTGTAGTTGGCCTTTGTCTCTACAACCATAAACATGGTTGACCTTGTAACTGTCCCTACCGTCAGGTTTACTTGGATTACCCCCAACGTGTTACCAACCTTGCCTTTATAATTAGATAACACCATGTTGCGAGGTTTGGTGTCAGTATCGAACTTTCCTATCCTCCTCAACATGAAGTGCGGCATCAAGTTCACAGTAGCGCCGCAATCCACCTGAATTTTGTTAACTAGTACGTCTTCAATCTTCCCAGTGATGAAGAGAGGCTTCAGATGGCTCTTCATAGCTTCACTGGTGTAGCGCAGTTTTTGTGGTTTCGAATCACTATCGCTTTGGTACTACAGTTTGATTCATTTTTTATCCTATTGAAGCTAATGAAGGAAGGGAAATAGATGTCTCCAATTAACCTTGCCTGCAAACTGAGGTTAAACAATCAAAATTGTTGGTTTACAGATGCGGCTTTAGTTCGTGGGCCTCTCTCTGCTTATTTTATTCAGAACAAAATACCGGGATTGTTCATCCTGCGCCAGATTAGATAGAGGTAGGGGACTTTGGGGTTTTTTTATTAGTGTGCTCGCTAAGATTCTTTTTAAATCTTATGCCTACGTATTCCCGGGATAGGGAAATCAGAGAGATCGTAGTTCTTCCTATTCAATGGGAGGAAATGGTGCTTTGGTGTCTTGTTCAAAGCCCAATACATGAAGCTAAAGGTGGTTTGTATCTTGTTCAAAGCCCAAGATATGAAGCTAAAGGGTCTATTTGTATCTTGTTCGAAGCCCAATATGTGAAGCTAAAAGGGTGTTGACTTTAGAGAGAATTTGTCATCTCTAAAGGGGTCTGTTTGTCACAATTGTTGGGTGACTGGTTATAAAGGAGAATTACTTTAACAGGGATATGCGAATCCAGCAATGCCATAATTTTCTCTATAGGGGATTTTCAACCTGAAGGAGAAGACTTTAACTCAGTTTAGAGCAATGCCATCTTTCCTTAGGAATTTCTCAGGCTAAAAGAGGGACAGTGGCGTGGATGTAAACAATCCAGAGGCTTGCCGCTTACAGCAATTAGACGAGGGAAAAGGAGTTGTTGATGTTTGTATACTGTGAACGAGGCACAACTTTTGATGCTAAAAGGTTGATTGGCTCAACCGGGGTTTCCTTATACAAAGCGTAAGAGGAGGTTATTGACCCAACAAGAGGGTGTTTTTATGTGTCTCGTACGAAGCCCGAGAGAGAGGCTAAAAGGGTTGACTCAACAAGAGAGTCTTTTTATATATGTTTTGTAAGAAGCCCAAGACGGAGGCTAAAAGGGTTTGACTCAACAAGAGAGTCTTTTATACTCACCAAGAGAGTGATTTGTATCTCGTACGAAGCCCGAGATGAAGGCTAAAAGGGGATTGACTTAACAAGAGAGTCTTTTATACTCAACAAGAGAGTGTTTTTGTATTTCGTGCGAAGCCTGAGATGGAGGCTAACAATGTTTGACTCGACAAGAGAGTCTTTTTATACTCAACAAGAGAGTGTTTTGTATCTCGTACAAAGCCCGAGATGAAGGCTAAAAATGTTTGACTCAACAAGAGAATGTTTTTGTATCTTGTATGAAGCCCGAGATGGAGGCTAAAACGTGATTGACTCAATAAGAGAGTCTTTTATACTCAACAAGAGAATGATTTGTATCCCGTATGAAGCCCGAGATGGAGGCTGCAAAGGTTAACTCTGTTAGGGAGAATCATTGTACAAAGCCTATGAGGAGGCGAGGGTTACTGTTTCAGTTGAGTGACAGGTCCAGTATGTTGGTTAAAAGAGAAAATCTGTTCTTATAAAGAGACTGATTCCAGGTGAGGTTGTACTTTGGTACTGATCAGAAGATCAGTGTTATTTCCTGTTCTTTAAGGAAATGGGAAATCCAAAGGGTATTGAGACTATCCAAGTTTACTGGTGTTTTATTTTTTGTACTATGCTTAAGAGAGATCAAGAGACAGTATGTTCACCGTAGAAAGATCTAGACTCTTTGAAAGACTGTTCTATTAAGATGGCTAATTTCTTTTCCTAATCCTTTAAGAGGTCGTCGGGACAATTTGTACGAAGCCCAAGAGGAGGCGAGAAAAACTTTTAAGAAGCCGAAGGGACAATTTGTACGAAGCCCAAGTGGAGGCTATCTTCCCGGAGGAAGAATCATTATACGAAGCCTAAGAGGAGGTTGTGAAAACTTCTAAGAAGCCGACGGGTCCTTGTACAACGCCCAAGAGGAGGCGGGGATGCTTTTAGGAAGCATGTGGGTCCTTGCACTAAGCCCAAGAGGAGGCTGATGAATAGTTCCATAAGGGGTTTCACTTGGAACATTGGCCTTCTATATATGAACTGTTCAAGGGGGAGATTTCTTAGATCTAGTTATCTAAAATTGTTGTAAAAGAAAATTCTCATGGTTTAGGTTATGTTGAAATATCCGGGAGAACGTCGGAGGTAAGGAGACGAGGTTTTGTCTAGTTCTAGACGTAGTTGTCGGGGAAACTCTAAATATTTATACTAGTATTACACAGTCGATATGAAGACTTACAGTGAAACAGTCCCACAATACAGTTATATACATATGAAAGCGGTAAATGAAAGCGGGTAAACACTTACTCGGTTGTAGAGCTTCCATGTTGTTTTGTTAGTTGTTCAACAAAGAAAACTTTGATAACAATATTATATTCAAAATTAAAGGAGAAAGTGCTTTGAAAAGATTGTTGGGGCTTAGAGCTCAAGGAGAGGCCCAGGGTTTTATCAGTGATCGCACTGTCGTTTTGTACAGGGACTTATACAAGTGACTGAGGCCCAAGAAAGGTTTTCTGTACAAGGGGATGGGTCTTAAACTCTCTCAAGAGGCCCAAAATGATTGAAAGTGAACAAAGATGAGTCTTATACCTCAAGGAGAAGCCCAATAGTTAATTTTGAAAAGGGCGACGATCGCGCCGAGGTTTTGAAAACACTGTGGGTCTTATACAATGACTGAGGCCCAAAAGTTTTTGGTTTCAAAAGGGGATTGGGTCTTACACTCTATTAGAGGCCCAAAATGATTTTGAATGGGTCTTATAGCTCGAGGAGAGGCCCAGGTGATTTTTAAAAGAGGCGACGATCGTGTCGTTGTTTTTGAAAATACAGTGGGACTTATACAATGACTGAGGCCCAAAAGTTTTTATTTACAAAGGATTGGGTCTTACACTCTATTAGAGGCCCAAAATGTTTTTAAAAGGTTTGATGAGGGTTGAATTAATCAAAACCCTAATTTGTTTCCAAAATGTATTTTAATTGAATAAAAAATTCAATTAAAATGATCAAAATTGTTTAACATGTGGAAAACAAATTGTGATCTTGGATTAATGTTTCAAAAATCATGGTTTGACTTACAAAATGATTAGAAATCATTAAAATTTGCAAAATCAAGAAGGAAAAAATATTTTAAATGTCAAAAACAATTAAAATATTAATTCTTGGCAAAAATATCAATTATATGAAATAAAAATTATTTTTGGGATTTTTTGGTAAAATAAAATATTTTAACATTTTTGTGAATTATTAAAAAAAGAATCAACTCAAAATCATTAAAACTCAGCGAGAAATTAATTTTTGAATCAATTAAATAAAATCACAAAATTCAAATATTCAAATATTTGAAAAAGGGCGCCAAGAACATGGCAAGAACACGCGTCCTTCCTCTGTTTCTGCAGATTTGCGTTTTCTATCCAATCTCACTGAATACTTGATTATATCATGCAATCTACATATCAGTCTACTCGTTTCAACCTCACGATCATGTCTATGGACTTTAATTTCATTTATTTTAAGCATGAAATAAGAAATCAAAGAGAAACCTCAAGAACCCTAAATTCTGCATGAAGGTTCAGAAATTCCATACACGATTCATACAAAGCAATTGATTGAGGGTAAACACTCTATGCATGATTATGAACATATGGCCAAATTATTGTGCAGCAAAAAATGCATGGATCATAGAGTTATAAGAGCTCATGCTCACCTCTTGCAGTTGGTGATCGTGTTTTGGGTTAGAGGTGTTACAGCTAGGTTCCAATGATCTGGATAGCTTCCCTAGTTGCCATGGAGCGTGTTTGGATGCTTGGAATGGATTGAAATGATATGGAACTTAAGATGGTACCCCAACTGCAAATCTGTCAAAGGCTTGAGCAATTAGCTAGTGATTTTGTGATTTTGGTGTTCCAGATGTTATGTGAGTGTTTGGATCACTTCTATATGATGTTTATGAGGTGTGTGTGTGATTGGTTTGGTTGGAATTGCTCTCAAACTCAAAACCCGATAGTGATTTTGGAAGGTAAATTTGGAAGTGAGAAGGTGATTTTGAGGAAAACATCTGTTTAATGGCTTTGGTGTACTCAAACTGAGCATAAATGAGCTCTATTTATAGTAGAGCAAGTTTGTTTTGGGATCAATAGTGAATGGTAACTGCAGCAGAGGTTTGGCCAATGTTGATCAATGGGAATCCAAGTCTCCTCTAGCCATTGACTAGAGGTTAGAGCACAGAACTGTGGTTCCCTAGTTGTTGGATGAATCTTGACTGAATTCAGTTGCAAATGGGCCAGTCCATGCCACCTTGGTGCATCCATTAAATTCTCCAATCCAAAATTGGAGTCATGTCCCTCTTTTAGGGATTTCTAAGTTTGGCATGCTACTTCTTGTTCCAAAGACTTTGGAGGCTTGGATCAGTGTTTGTCCCTTTAGATTTGATCCTCAGATGTGTCCAAAGTGATGACAAGGCTTGGAATTATCTGATTTTGCCAAATCGAGCAAAAGTCCAAAATTCTGCCTAGCCTTGGCAGTTTTCAGCAAGGCATATTGCCTTTGTCATATCTCATGGCTCAAGTGGAATTTGATGGAGTTCTTGGCCATTTCGGAAAGCCCTCATATGATACAATAACTGTTTGATCATAATAGGTTTTGATACTTTTTGGATCCAAGTGAAAAATGCCCCTACATTTGGAAAAAAGTGAAGGCAAATTCTGACTTAGTGAAATTTTCACTAAGTGTTGGAAAAAAGTGACATTTTCACTTTTTGTGATTTTGATCATTCCATAACTCAAAATCCATGATGAATTGGAATGAGGTGTAGTTAAAGCTTTTGTAGAGGGTAATGAAGGCTACAAATCCAGCTTTGGTTGGGAAAAAATGGCCTTGTGGTTTAGGAGTTATGATCCTCCAAAGTTGGTACCCTACCCACTTTGTTCCATAACTTAGAAAATTTTCTAAGTTTTTTATGGTTACCCCTTTTACAAGTTATCCCACTTTTCTTGATTTTTCTTGATGAATGATGATTCTAATCATACATTAACATCATTTTGGGGTCAAAGAACCAAAATTGTGAAAAATCTCAAAAAGTCAAAGTTTGACTTTTGTGCACAGTTGACTTTTTGTCAGATGAATTCCAAACTGTGCGATCCTCTACGAAATCAAGTCCTTGACCTAAATCCAACTTGATGGATTGATTTCATAGGTGTTATAGGGTGTATTAAATCATGTCTTAGGGTTTGGGAGCATGTCCTGGTCAAAAGTCAAAGATACAGTTGACTTTTTTCTGCGAAACCCTAATTGTGGTTCTGATGAAATTGAAACTTGTTGCTCAAGCTTCTTGGCTCAATCCATTGTTACAAATGGACCAATGTGGTGTGTTAGGGACCCTCAAATCATCTCTTGAGGTCTTGGCTCATGATATGTCCCAAAAGTCAACTTAGGGGTGAATTAGGTCAAGAAACCCTAATTCCTGACTTTTTTGTGAATGCATCCCCTGAGGCAAAAATTGACTTGATGATTGGGTTCATGATGTCCCTTAGAGCATCATAGGTTATGCTTTAGAGCATTGGCTCATGCCCAGAGGAAAATTTCCATCTGGAGGCCCTGGTCGACCAAACCCTAATTTGGTGACACTGGCGATCTTAAGGCTTGATCCACCTAGAAGGGAGAAGCCTTGTGCTTAATCCTTGAAGTGGGAGTCCTCTTGATCCTTTGTGAATGTTTGAGAGGCTAGAAAAGTTGAAGATCGTGTCGTTTCTTGATTGATCCTTTGTCTAAGAGTTCTGAGAGGGCTTGAAACCCTAAGCCTGATTGTAGTGGATGCTCACCCATGTTTGGGGAGACTAATGGTTCATCCGTATGGTGATGATGATTTGCACAATGATGGGAAATCTTAGTGGTCAAAATTTGGGGTATGACAACTGGGCCTTTTGAAGAATGCATTTTGCTCTTCGACACATCCATTATTCATTACATAATAGCAAACTGGCCTATGTGTGGCCATTTCTACATCAATGTTATTCGCCGTATCTTCGACCTCATATACCTGGTCGAACTCCCTCGGCAGAACAGATACTACATTGACCAAAATGTCAAGAGACTGCTCTGATCCTGAATCAATGTTATCAGTGAGCAATTCATCTTCAGCAACCTTTCTATCATGCTCTTCCTTGCCTTCTTGTTCTGGTGTAGCGGCAGGTGCTTTTTCGACAGGCTTAGACTTTTTTCCGTCGACTGGTACATTGGTGTTGGATTCTGCTTTCGCCTCAGCTTCTCTCTGGGCTTTCCTCCGTCTTTGTTCCCTCCTCCACTAGGACCTAGACATGGGGTTTTTTCCTTTGTAGTTTTGTGAAACATAAGTTGGTCTCTTTGAGGCCATCAAAGCGCCTCTTTCTACCTCAAAATTCAGCCACTTCTGCTGGCTCTTTTCCTTATTCACATTTGGCTTTACCCACTTGCCATTGTAAAGTTCTGCAAATGGTTTAAAAGTAGCGGGCCTTACCCCTGGAACTCTAGTCTTTGGTTGTTCTTGCTTCGAAGCAGACTTCCTAGGGTCGAAACCCCGCTGGCCATGACGGGCTTTCTCTTCGCTCCTTTGTTTGGCCTTTCGAACTCCTTCGAGATTCTGCGTTGCCTTTTTGTCAAATACATCGCTACACCTGGGACACAACATGACTTTAGACTTCTTCCTTGGACACCTGTGTATAAAGTCAATCAGATTTTCCTCCTCTTTTGGGAAGGCCAACTTGTTGTATTCTTCCTATCGGTGTTCATCATCAACCTCCATGGGTGTCTCTTGAGAAATCTCCACCATATTGATTTCCATTTTGACATCCTCAGTGATATTAGGCTTACATAATTCCATTTGAAGGCCCTTAGCATCCTTGTCCATCTGAACAAAATCGTCGGCGGTTTCTTTGGTTACCATCATCCACTGGGAATCCTCAGTGATTCCTTCGTCGGCATCTTTAGTGACCCCTATGTCAACACCATCAGTAGTGTTGTTGGTGAACCTTTCGACAGCCTTGCTAGCAAAACTCTCTATAAATTCTTGGTATAGACCTTCAGTAATCTTGACCGTGACTGCTTCATTATTGATATCGTCAGCGATTTCGACCATCTTGACGTTGTTGTTGAGGCCTTCAGCAACCTAGACCATATTAACCTCCGTTGGCTCTGCATAGTGAGCATCAGCCACTGGTAGGGGATCTGAAACGATCTTCATCTGGTTTTTGGACTTCTTACCGAACTTGAGCCTTCCTTCTTGGATTGCATTCTGAACAAGATCCCTGAAAAGAAAACATTGAGAAGTCTTATGGCCCAAGATATTATGGCATTTACAAAACCCTCTCTTTTTTCTTTGTTCTAAAGGAGGCATTTTAGCACCAGGAGGCACTATCATTTGACCGTCCTTAACTAACAAATTGAAAATTTTGTCACATTTAGTAACGTCGAAAGTATAAGTTTTCTTGGGGAATTATCATTCTTTTCTGGTTCGACAGGATTTTTCCCATTCAAATGGGCCAACAGCTTACAAGAATAAGGTGGGCCTTATTTCAATTCAGCAAGATCAATCTCGCCTTCGTCAAAACTTACTGGCTCATTATAATATTTTTCATCTTCGTCATTAACTTCGGCGTAGGCCACCCTTTTATTCTTATTCGCCCTAGCCTTTTCTTCCTTTAGGCGTTCTAGTTGTCGAACTCTATCAGCCAATTGAGCCATATCTCTTAGATATTGAGTATCCAATTTCTTTCTAATGGAATAATCAAGGCCTCCAGCGGCCATTTCGACTAACTCATGT